>OV702292.1:25172603-27672603 GCA_916181665.1 Avena sativa
CGCCGCCGCCACCTAAGGGGAGATTCGGGGGACAGAAAGTCTCTGTTTTGGCACCCTGCCGGGACGAGGAAGTGCCCCCGGAGCCATGTCCATTGATCTCCACCGCCATCTCCATCACCGTTGCTGATTCCCATGATGATGAGGGAGTAGTTCTTCCTCGAGGCTAAGGGCTCTACCGGTAGCTATGTGTTCATCTCTCTCTCTCTATGCATGATCATATTGTGATCATGAGCTTTGCAATCAAGTAAATCTACTTTGTTACTCAAGTGCTTTAATAGATCTTTGCTCTCCCCATGTGTGTGAAAGTGACAACGTGCACACCATGGTGGCACTTAGGCTAGAGATTACAAATACTTGTTATGAATTATATTTGGAGTTGGATGTCTCTATGAAATTGTGGTGTTTGTTGGAACCATCTAGTGCTCAAGGTGACAGGGTGGGGTTATCTAGATGGGGAAAGCGAACTTTGAGGTGTGTTGTTATAGCCCTACCGTGGACTAGAGTTATCCAACCAGAGAGTAGTTCAGAGTAGTATCATAAAGAGAAGATATTTATATGAGAGTGTTCACTAGCGAAAGTATGATCCCTAGGCCTTGTTTCTAAGCATTGAAACACCGTTTGTAACTAGATCTGTTACATGTTTGCTTGCTGTCATCTTTATTTCAGTTTGCCTTTAGTCTCTTCCACGCCATCAAGCTATTTTGTGGCACCGTTACCACTTATAATTATCCATACCACTTGTATTTCACTATATCTTTGCCGAACTAGTGCACTTATACACCTGACAAGTGTATTGGGTGTGTTGGGGACACAAGAGACTTCTTGTATCTTGATTGCAGGGTTGCTTGAGAGGGGATACCTTTGACCACTTCCTCCCTGAGTTCGATAAACCTTGGGTGATCCACTTAAGGGAAAACTTGCTGCTGTTCTACAAACCTCTACACTTGGAGGCCCAACAACTGTCTACAAGAATAGAAGTGTGTAGACATCAAGCTATTTTCTGGCGCCGTTGCCGGGGAGGTAAGGTAAAAGGTACTCACATCCTCCGGTGTGAGTGCTCGAAGTTATTTCCTTTAGATTCTGCAATTATATCTTTTTATTTCTTGTTTTTATTTTCACTAGTTAGGCTTAATGGAAAACAACAACAAAATTAGAGAGCTTTATAGTATTTATCTTGAGTTAGGACGTGAAGTGTTTGAAGAGAAAATTAAAAAACCTATGGAACTTTATTTGCATGCTAATAGCAATGTTATTAGTATGAATTCTTTGAACACCATTATTGCTAATGCTATGGAAAAGTCTAAACTTGGGGAAGCTAGTTTTGATGAGCGTGATATTTTTAGTCCCCCAAGCATGGAGGAGAAAATTTACTTTGATGATACTATGCCTCCAATATATGATGATTACAATGATGAGTATGATATTTTCAGTCCACCTAATATTGAGGAGAAAATTAATTATGATTACAATATGCCTCCTATATTTGATGATTATGGTGATGAGAATAATAATATCTATTTTGTTGAATTTGCTCCCACTACAATTAATAAGAATGACTATGTTTATGTGGGGAGTATTAATTCTTTTATGCATGTGGCTCATGATAAGAATGTTTTATGTGATAGTTATATTGTTAATTTTATTCATGACGCTACTGAAAGTTATTATGAGAGAGGGAAACATGGTTTTATGCATCTCAATAATATTAGGTTTCCCCTCTTTATGTTCAAAGTCTTGAAGTTGCACTTGTTTTTCTTTCCTATGCTTGTTGCTTTGTGCTTTCATGACTTGTTTCTTTACAAGATTCCTATGCATAGGAAGTGGATTAGACTTAAATGTGCTTTGAATTTTCTTCTTGATGCTCTCTTTTACTTCAATTCATATTTCTTATGTGAGCATCTTCTCAAACTATCATGCCTAACTTAAAGGCGTTGAAGAAAAGTACTTATTGGGAGATAAACCAAAAGTTTTAGATGAGTCTTGGAAGTTATTACCTCTGTAATAACTGCTCTTATCCTTTTTATTTGCTTTTTGTGCCAAGAGTAACCTCTAATGAGAGAGAAGTAATGCTTGGGAAAGTTAATGCCCCAAAACAGATTTTTGTGCTTCGCTGTAAAAATTCGTGTAAAATCTCTGTACGTCAGTTTGAGCTGTGATGTTTTGTGCTTCTGCCCCAGGTTGTTATCTAACTTTCATTAGTTCAACACTTTTCGATTTCAGCAACAGAAGGTCTTTGAAAAAATTGGTTTTTACCTGCTAGTCTGGTTTGACAGATTTCTGCCATTATTTGCATTTGCTTCTTGTTGATTCCTTTTTGAGTTCTCTTTGGGGAATTGAGCTTTTTTATGGAAGTGCTACAATGGCTTGTGTTTTAATGGAAGTTTTATTGGTGTTGAAACTGAACCTAAAGACTTATTATCTTGAGTGCACTAATGTTGCTAATAAAGCTTGTGTGAAGTTTTGTATGAAGGAAAAATTTCAGGTGTATGGAGAGAATGATGTAATGAGATGAAGAATGGACTAAAGCTCAAGCTTGGGGATTCCACCCCGTGTCACCCCAAGAAATGTTCAAGAGGTACAAGCGTCAAAGCTTGGGGATGCCCAACGCAACCCCTTCTTCATCAATAAAAATCCTAGGTTTCTTCCAAACACTTCATTCTTATTGTTTCATGCATAGTTATGTTGTTCTTGGAGCGTCTTCTTTTTTGTTTTTGTTTTGGTTTTCTGTTTGCTTAGTTTTCTTAATTTGCTGAATAAATTGGTTGGACCCCTCTTTCATACATTGGTTTTCAAATAGTTTGGTTTGGTTTGTAAAAGAGTAGGAAAAGTTCATGCTTAAGTGGTAAAAGGAGCTTGTTTTTTACTATGGCCTATGCTTTGTCATGCCATGCTTGATATTGTTTTGGCTTTATGCTTAGTGATATTTGCTATAGCATGACATGTTATAAACAATTGATATTGCTTAATGTGTCTTTGAAGAATCATGCGTTGTTTTAGCATATTAAAGCATAGTATTGTGGTATTCTCCTTTGATGCTTTATTTGGGTTGACTTGGCGCATGCTCACACCATGTTATGATTATCCCAAGTCACCATATCCTTTATGATCCTTTATTTTTCGACTTGTAATATCACTTTATGCTTTAATTAATGATGTTTTGTCGCTTTGCATGATTATGGCCATTATTGCTCCCTTAGTTGGTCGCTCCCAGTCTTTTGCTAGCCTCCAAAACCAAGTTGAGTTCCACTCATGCATCCAACTCCAGATAAAACCAAGTTATTCCAAAGAGTCCACCATACCTACCTATTAGAAATTTCTATTCCAAGTATATTCATGCTTTTATCTACCTTCCAAATTAAACTTGTTATGAGAAAACTAGTGATTAAAGCTCTCACGAACTTGATGGCACACTTTACTTTTCTTGCCCCTAATAAAGTTGAACCATTGTGTCATCTATGTTGTATATGCTTGCACTTATACGTTGGGATTAGCAGAACCATGCTGTCATGGGGAACACTTTCAACATTGCACTTGTACATTGTACCCAGTTGATATCATGCTCTTTTGTTTATGGATGTCGTCGGTGTGAAATGAAAGGGGAGCTTGTAAGTCCATGGAGTTATGTATGTGTGTTAGAGAAACACCTGGGCCACTAGCCTAAGCCATGCCTAATCATGGTGGAAACTTGCAGCATCACCATAGTGAGCAATCTATGAAGCATTCTTCTTATAAAAAAGAGATAGAGATTGAGAAAAAAGAAAAAAAAAGATGAGAAAAGAGGAAAGAGAGAAAAAACAGCATTTTCCCATGGTAAATAAGAAGATTGCTGAGATGCTAATTGTCTGATTTCCTTGTCATTTTGATTATGGGATAGCTCCTGTATCATCTGCAAGGGGTACCCCGTTGGCGGTTCTCTATGATACACATGTACTTACTATGACAAGAACTTACCGGTAACTAAAATTGAGTAGCATGAGGAGCGGCCCTCATATTCAAGGGACATGAGATTGCCCACTTATACTTTGTCAAGCATATACTCCATAGTTTGTTCACTTTAACCTTAATCACTTCAAGATGCTTATGATAGGGGCAATGAGAGCTGAAAGCTAAAAAGTAACATAATTTTTGGAAGCTCTTTATGAGACTTGAATCCCTACTTCCTTCTATGAAGGCCTTTCTTTTAATTTTATGTTGAGTCTCCACCTTCTATCTTTATGCACCTACTGAGAGAGCATAGTGGCCATTCTTAGTTCTATGTGCATTGTCCCAAGACTTGTTGATTGATGCATAAATTTGATATTGCTTGTTCTTAAACTACTTGTATCTAGACACCCTTATAAACTTTGAAGGTGTCCTATGCATTTATGTTTGCTACTCTATGAGGGACAAGCTGAATGCCACTATGCTATGTTTTCTTTATGTGAAACAAACAAACGTCTTGCAAAGCATTGTTATGCATGAATCTTTTGTTTGTGCCTTTTCATGTTACAACATAGTTGCTATGTCTTATTGATAGAACTTTATCTTTCATGCTATGTTGAAGTACTATGATCCCAGCTATCAATGTTTTACAAATACTTTGATCAAGTTTATGATGGTGCATGTCACCTCAAAAATTATTCTTTCTTTTTATCACTTACCTACTCGAGGACGAGCATGAGTTAAGCTTGGGGATGTTGATACGTTGCTAACGTATCCATAATTTTTGATGTTCCATGCTTGTTTTATATCTACTTTCTTATGTTTTGTCCACACTTTGGAGTATTTTTATACACTTTCCTGGACTAACCTATTAACAAGATGCCACAGTGCCAGTTGCCTGTTTTCTGTTGTTTTTTGTTCCAGGAAAGTCAGAAAATGAATATTCTCGGAATTGGACGGGACAAAAGCCAAAGTTGTTATTTTCCCGAAAGACTCACGGATCCAGAAGGAGAGACGAAGGGGAGCCACAGGGTGGCCATACCACCCCTGGGCGCGGGTCCCCCTAGCCACGCCAGGGCATGGTGTGGCCCCCCTGGCCGCCCACCGACCTTGCCTCTTCGCCTATAAGAAGCCTCCCGATGCATAAACCCTAAATCGAACAGCCTCCAGCCACGAAAAGTTCCGCAGCGCCGCTGCCACCGAAGGGGAGATTCAGGGGACAAAAAGTCTCTGTTCCGGCACCCTGCCGGGACGGGGAGGTGCCCCAGAAGCCATCTCCATCGATCTCCACTGCCATCTCCATCACCGTTGCTGATTCCCATGATGATGAGGGAGTAGTTCTTCCTCGAGGCTAAGGGATCTACCAGTAGCTATGTGTTCATCTCTCTCTATGCATGATCATATTGTGATCATGAGCTTTGTAATCAAGTAGATCTACTTTGCTACTCAAGTGCTTTAATAGATCTTTGCTCTCCCCATGTGTGTGAAAGTGACAGTGTGCACACCATGGTGGCACTTAGGCTAGAGATTACAAATACTTGTTATGAGTTATATTTGGAGTTGGATGTCTCTATGAAATTGTGGTGTTTGTTGGAACCATCTAGTGCTCAAGGTGACAATGTGGGGTTATCTAGATGGGGAAAGCGAACTTTGAGGTGTGCTGTTATAGCCCTACCGTGGACTAGAGTTATCCAACCGGAGAGTAGTTCAGAGTAGTATCATAAAGAGAAGATATTTATATGAGAGTGTTCACTAGCTAAAGTATGATCCCTAGGCCTTGTTTCTAAGCATTGAAACACCGTTTGCAACTAGATCTATTGCGTGTTTGCTTGCTGCCATCTTTATTTCAGTTTGCCTTTAGTCTCTTCCATGCCATCAAACTATTTTGTGGCACCGTTACCACTTATAATTATCCATACCACTTGTATTTCACTATCTCTTCACCGAACTAGTGCACATATACACCTGACAAGTGTATTGGGTGTGTTGGGGACACAAGAGACTTCTTGTATCTTGATTGCAGGGTTGCTTGAGAGGGGATACCTTTGACCACTTCCTCCCTGAGTTCGATAAACCTTGGGTGATCCACTTAAGGGAAAACTTGCTGCTGTTCTACAAACCTCTGCACTTGGAGGCCCAACAACTGTCTACAAGAATAGAAGTGCGTAGACATCATACCTCCCTCAAAGTCCTGGGGTGGGACTAAAGGAGAGGAGGGGAAGGGGAGGCCACCGGCCAGCCCTAGTGGGCCCCGCGTGGGGGGTGGGGGGGGGGGGGCTTCGCCCAGCCGTCCACCCTCTTGCCCCTTCTCCCTCTCTCCTTTCCCTAATGGGGCCTCTCCCCTCCGACAATTGGCCGATTAAGCCTTTTGACCATTTAAATTGATTTTCTCTTTATTAAATAATTATGGATAAATGATTAAATCAATATTTAACATTCATTCACATATTATTCAACCTCTATGGTTGTGGAACACTTCCACCTCCACTCCGGACATCCTCCGGACTTACCAAAACCCTTCCGGGTTTTCTCTCTACTATTCTTAGGCGATTCTTCTGATCCTATAAACACTCTCTAAGCATCATCAAGCCCTTAAGCGGGATACCCCATGGTTCGGGAACACTCCAGACATGGTCGGGACACTCCCGCACCAATGATCAATAGAGGGACCTAGATGTCCATGTGACCCCTATGCGTTCAACGAAGATCTTTCGTCATTTGAACCGAGACAGTCGTGTCTTATTCCCTTTGTCTCTTGATACTTGCATTGCCCGAGATCTGATCAATGACATCACCATGTCGTGTTCAATCTCGTTACCGAACAATGCTACTTGACTCGTTTCGACAAGTGATATCCCTGTGATCAAATCACATGTTGCGCAGCTATTGGATATAACTTCTCCGAGTGGGCCCTTGAGTATCTTTCCGTCACATGGACGGACAAATCCTGCTATTGACATATATTGCCTCTACGGTTTCCTCCGAGTACCTAAACACACCTTTATAACCACTGTATTACCAAGTGGCGCTTGATGCTATCTAAGCACTCTCGGGAGACAGTGATTGATATAGCCTCACGGTCTAAGGAATAGTCTACGAGGATCCATTTCTAATCATCGTAACTTGAACTTCGTGACATGATCGGGTCATGATGTTTAGGTTGGGTATTGGTTCATCATCTCATTCTCAGAATGAGTTGACTCCATTTCCAACTGGCATAAATGCCACATGATCAGGAAACATGATCATTCGTTGACCAATGAACCAGTGACTAGAGTTTCATTGGGAACCCCTGGTTGTTTGTATATCACACGTGCAATTATGTTTCCACTCAATACAGTTATAACATGATATAAAACTTAATCATAAACTATATGAAATATGATAATAGTCCTTATTACTATTTGTCTCTAGGGCATATTTCCAACAAGTTCTCTATCCACAACACCGAAGAGCCGCCAGTGGAATAGACTTAGATCTAATCTCCAAACCATTCTCCACCACCATATTCATATTCCATCACTTGTAATAGTAGATCTCATCTTCGATTGACGACATTGTAAGACTATTTTCTATCAATCTGATGATTCCCATTGCAATGTTTATGATCTTTGATTTCATCTCTATGTGTGAGTAATCCTCCTTGGGCTAAGGGCTTCAGCCGTGCCATGTAGCTTTTGTGCATGTTATTTATCATAGATGAGATCATGTATTAGCTTGTATGACATGATGATTATTGTATCCTATCTTGCCTCAATCCAAGGACTTGTCAGGTGCCCAAGACCCCGAGGATTGAGCCAGGTATAGGGAGTATGAGTAATGACTAATCTGCAGGTTGGGAATCCCAGTGACATAAGGGGTATTACGACTGTATGTGAGGGATTTACTTGGGATTAACGGTGACGTCACTATGCATATCATTAGTTCTCTTTCTTCCATGGATGAGACTAGTAGGTTATTGTATAAGCGGTTGCGGAGGCAATAGCAATTATGGATGCACTGCCCACATATAATTTATCTTGCTCTAACAATTACATGCATACTTTATTATTATCTTTTATTCCCATCAGATGTTCAGCTATAGGTGAGACTGAAAGCTCTAGGCCCTCTCTCTCCATCATCGACAACAACAAAAGACAGCAAACTCTTGGTCCGGTAAAAACACAAAAGGAATTCTAAAACTCCTGAAGGTCCGTTAAAGTAACTTCACTACGCTTTTGCTTCCTGAGGATTCGATAAACCAAGGTCTACTAGGGAAAAAGAGCTATACTACATCTGTAATCTGGATCGAAGGTATCAGCGCCCCAGATCCCTCTCCGGTGGCAGAGCTATCCTACTCCTAGGCGTCACATTCCTTCTCAGCGACATCTGTGGTGACTGAAATCGAACCCTAGTCGCATTTTCCTCCGAGTTCATCCCCGAATCTGACCTATTCACACCCGATTTTGCCCGATTTGCAGCCAGATTTTGGGCGGTGACAAGAGCCCAGCAGAACAAGGCTCGTCCTGAAGTAGATGGGGCCGGCAGAGTCAAATTCAAGGTAATCCATCACTCTTGAGCTGATTTTGCTTCAATTAGAGCTTGTTCGCTTCCAATTCATCACATTCCAACACCATTGTCAAAATAGGGGAGATGACCGGCGTAGCTTTGAATTGTCAGTCAAATTCTTTCTATATAAGGCGAAGCTAGCTGATGGTAGCTTGAGGAACATAGAGCACGACATATTAGTAGTTGGGAGGTCGGATTTGCAGAGATCGATCCACAAGACCTAGTGAACCAAGAAGACAAAGAAGTGAGGAATGTTGTGGAGAAAATAGGGGAGAGTATTCCTTGGGGTCCAGAGCAAGAAGTGGCATTGCTATGGTTCGAAGAATGAAATGGCAAGTATGTGAGAATGGAGGATGGCGAAGCAATTGTTGATGAAATCAATCGGCAAGACGGCTGGACAAGCAAACGTGCTATATTTCTTGCCGATCTGGTTGATTTGAAATCATATTCAAGGGTTGGATATGTGCCATCAAAGTTGGCTATGCAGATTGTATATGATGATTGGGATGCAAGTAGACAGATAATTCCCATTGTAACCGAAGTGACAATGTTAGCTGATGATGCACAAGAGGGCCGTGATGTGCTGCAAATGTGGCTGTTGTTGGCTGGAATTCAGTATAACTACAAGACCATACTGATTTGGTCATTGCACCAATGGCTGACATTGAGATGGCCAATTGTTTTTGGAATTCCAGTAGATGATAAAGACAAGGAGAAGGAGAAGGAGAGGGATGAGGCTAATGCGGCTGCTGGTTCTGAAAATGTGGATCCAGAGTTGATGAAGGAAGCTGCCGATGATGACAATGATGGTGAGCTGATAAATGTATATGACAGAGACAAACCTGTAATCGAAGTAGGAAAGTTTTTTCCAACCATGGATGAGTTTATGATGTGTTTCAATACTTATGCAGTGAAGAGGGAGTTCGACACCAAGACTCTGTGGATAGATACAAAGAAATTTTATGCGAAGTGCAAAGGCTTTGATGGGGGTGCCAAGCCTTGCAAGTGGTACATTTCTGCTAGATGCCAACCAGATGGAAGTACTGCCAAGGTTAATCACCCACATGAACATACTTGTATTAATAGTTCACAGAATGTATCAACCATGACATCACAGGTCTGGGTTGCACAAAATATCACTCCTATTTTAGCCAAAACACCAAACGCTACTACAAAGAAACTAAAAGTATACATGGAAAAGCAATACCCTTTTAAGCTGAATTATACCACAGTGTGGAAGGAAAAGTAGAAGGCAATGAAACAATTATTTGGTGATTGGGAAAATACATTCAGGATGTTGTATAGTTTCAAGGCAGAGGTGGAGAAGAGGTCACCTGACAGTGTTGTGGAGATAGATACCAATGTTGCACCTGATGGCAAGGTATTTTTCTCCAAAATTTTATGGCTTTAAAGCCTTGCATTGATGGCTTAAAAGCAGGGTGTCAGCCATATTTGAGCATATACTCATCTTTTTTGACTGGAAAGTGGAATGGTCAATTGACAACATGCAATGCACTAGATGGACACAACTGGATGTTTCCTATTGCTATTGGCATGTTTTAGTGAGAGACAGAGGCTTCATGGACATGGTTCATGATGCAGTTGAAAAGATTCATTAGGCGAGTGACACCTTTGGATATACACACAAATGCTTCTAAAGGGATAGCAATTGCAGTCAAAAATGTATTTCCACATGCTGAGCAGAGGGAGTGATTCGGCCATATGTGGATGGATGTGATCAAGAAACATAGAGGAGAAGATTTTGGGAGACTGTGGCTATCAACAAGATATTACTCTAAACAGACACATGCTTATCACCTTGGCAAGTTTATTGCATCAGATCCTAAGTTTGAGCACTGACTGAAAGCATACCATTCTATTTTGTGGTATAGGTCAGTATTTAATATGGCCATCAAGTGTGATCATATCAACAACAATATGGCAGAAAGTTTTAACAACAAGGTGAAGGATTTGAAAGACTTGCCTGTGCATGACATGGTTGACCAAATCAGGATCATGGTCATGCGGTTGTGGGAGTTGCTCAGCCGCGCACCGGCGTTTGCTACACAAGGTCACCGACGTTGCTACGTATGTTGTCAAGGTTTGCTACATGGGGTCGTCAGCGGTGCTAGGTGTGGACAAGGGAGGTGCTACAACTGGCGCCGTGTTTTGCTACATGCGGCCACGGTGGTGCTACCTTAGTATAAATGTTTTGTTACGAGATCTCCGGCGAGGCCTCTGGCAATATCGGATTTGCTACAATAGGACATTTTATTTGCTACAATCATTTTATTGTTTTACTACATTAGCGTAAAGTTTTTGCTACAAGGTCTTCGGCGAAGTCTCTGGTGATATCTCCCAGCGAAAGTATTCGGTGATTCTCCGGTGAAGTCGATTTTGCTACATTAGCTCAATTTGTTTGCTACACAGTCTCCGGCGAGGTCTCCGACAAACTCTCCGGTGAGGTCTAGTCTGTCTGTTCTTTTTTCGACCGAACCGTTTTCTGCTACATGTAGCAAAAGTGGGACTAGTCGTAGCAAAAGCGGGTATGCCTTGAGTCGGTAGCTCACTATCTACCGATCCTTCGAGATCCAAACACCATAGGCCGGATTGGGCACAAAGATCTTGTTCTCTCCGTATTCAACCTCCAATGTTTTCGCGGCAGCTGGATTAGCCCCATGACCTGCGCACTTTGCTAGGCCAGTAGCACATGCGCCTTCCAGAAGAGAAAGTTCTCTCGGGAAAGCTTCTCAAGGGCGTCGAAAGCTGCCACGTGGGACGTTGCAGTTGTGACAGAGAATGACAACATGGGAGGGAGGATCGATCGGTGATCGATTTATTTTTATGGCTAGGTGTTGTCGGTGACTCTAGGTAGATGTTCAAGGAAGAGTCACTCTGATTACCATGTTAGATTGCAGGAAACGATTCTCCTGATGGGGAATCAGTTACATGTTATATAGGATAGCAAAAGCCCCATACCGTGGCAATACAAGGGAAGTATACGCGTAGGTGGTGTACTACACCATGCTACACGTATACGTGTACATGATGTTTAACACAATAACCTTTTGCAAAGCTATAATAGTTACATGTTTTTTCTTATTTTGCACATGAAAGCTATATGCCAGACGGTTTTAGAAAAGGACCTAGAAGTTGTATGAAGAGGAGGACATGGGAGATGAACTCCCCACCAGTAGCCAGATGTGCAGAATGGAAAACACCTCCACAACGAGGCGCAATATAGAAAAGCATCTCCACCCACACTGCGGCGATCAAGTCCCATCTTTTAGCTTCTTCAGGGATGTTGATCAGCTCGTGGGCCACCTCACACGCATGAGACAATAGTGGATGAACAGGACTTTCTGATGTGCTCGTCTGGAGTTGGCTAGCTTGGAATACCTCCTTCAGGGTGCCCATCTCACCTAGACCTCGTTCCTTCACGTCCTTAAGAGCATTGGCATGTTGGAGCTCAGAGGAGTTTGTAAGCATCACACCACACTTGAAGGCGAGGTACATGATATAATTTGATAGCTCGTTGCTCATCTTCTTCATTTGCTGACATGAATTAGCATCGTTGGTATTGTTGTCTTGGAAGTATAATATGCTTGTTGCCATGTGCCAGACCAGCACGGTTTTTACAAATTCCACATTGTTGATGCTCTTGTATAGAGGTGTTTTAGACCCTGCAGGTGATAATTTCATTTATGAATTCCACATTGTTGATGCTCTTGTATAGAGGTGTTTTAGACCCTGCAGGTGATAATTTCATATTCGTGTCCCGAAGTGCTATTTGACCACGATAGCTGGCAAAGTCCCAGTCTTGTTGCCTTGTTCCAAATTCCAGCAATCTGTCGAGGACTAACTTCTTGAGTTCTTCATATATACGGATGTGTGTTACTGTCTTGTCATCTAGATGCTTACTGATCCACTGGGGCACACATGAATTGATGCTTGTAGCATGGTGTTTGAAAGAATTAGGACCGCCCATACGGTTACTCATTTCTAGCGTGATTCTGGACAGAGTAAGGGGACAGGGTCTGGCTTTGGAGCGGAGCCGGGGTGTGTCCTCTATCGCATTCGCCTCCTCCTCCGCCTCTCTTTTCGCGAGGAGAAAAAATAGAACTAACCGATAGGTTGGGTAGGATGGCATTTGTGGGTAATATTGGTTTTGGTGGAGGATAAAATTGGAAAAAGAAATGTCGAAGCACAAACCTACCTCTTACAGTTTAATACTTCCTCCATTCCAAATTAGTACGCATATAATTTTTGATCAAAGTGAAAAAAATAAAATTTAACCAACTATATAGAAAAAGATATAAATATCTAAGATACCAAACGCACGTAATATAAAAATATATCCCATGAAGATTCTAACAGTGCTGTTTTGATATTATAAATGTTGATACTTTTTTCTACATAATCGGTCAAATTTTGAAAAGTCTGACTTTGACCCAAAACTATATGCGTACTAATTTAGAATAGAGGGAGTAGGAAAAGATATATGGTAGGAAAAGCCCCTACCGTAGCAATACAAGAGAAGTATATGTATAGGTGGTGTACTACACCATACTATACTCTGTGCAAAAAAAACATGCACATGACGGTTTAACAGAATAACCTTTTGCAAAGCTATACTATATAGTTGCAGGGCGTAATTATTTTGCACATAAAAGCTATATGCCAGACGGTTTTAGAAAAGGACCTAGAAGTTGTATAAAGAGGAGGACATGTGAGATGAACTCCCCACCAGTAGGGAGATGTGCAGAATGGAAAGCACCTCCACAACGAGGCGCAATATAGAAAAGCATCTCCAGCCACACTGCGGTGATCAAGTTCCATCTTTTAGCTTCTCCAGGGATGTTGTTTAGCTCATGGGCCACCTCAAACGCATGAGACAATAGTGGATGAACGGGACTTTCTGATGTGCTCGTTTGAAGTTGGCTAACTTGGAATACCTCCTTCATGGTGCCCATCTCACCTAGACCTCGTTCCTTCATGGCCCTAAGGGCATTTGCATGTTGGAGCTCAGAGGAGTTTGTAAGCATCACACCACACTTGAAGACAAGGTACATGATATAATTTGATAGCTCTCTGCTCATATTCTTCATTTGCTGACAAGAATTAGTATCATTGGTATTGTTGTCTTGAAAGTATAATATGTCAGTTGCCATGTGCCAGATCGTCACGGTATTTACGAAGTCCATGTCGTTGACGCTCTTGTATAGACATGTTTCAGACCATGCAGGTGATAATTTCATATTCGTGTCCCGAAGTGCTATTTGACCACGATAGCTGGCAAAGTCCCAGTCTTGTTGCCTTGTTCCAAATTCTAGCAATCTGTCAAGGACTAACTTCTTGAGTTCTTCATATATACGGATGTGTGTTACTGTCTTGTCATCTAGATGCTTACTGATCCACTGGGGCACACATGAATTGATGCTTGTAGCATGGTGTTTGCTTATCATGTTGATCATATTGTACTGCCCTAGCATTTCAGACCACTGTTTTTTACCCCATACAGGGTGAATATATTCGGCTACACTCCATAGTCCCCTCTGAATCCTATGGGGCGCTTCTTGATCCAGTGCAAACGTGATGAAGAGAGATGCTACCTCTAGGGTTATTGCCCCTATGAGCAATATGTAGGACACAATGACATCAACTTGACTATAGAGTGGGCTCTTTTTGGTAACCACAAAGAGCACCATTGCTGCTGTGATTGAAAGAAATGGGAAGAGCAAGGAAAGGGCAACAAAAAAAGGCTCGCATTCAGTTATTCTTGACATATACACCATCAAATAGCGACGAAGTGGGGACTTGGTGTAGATGAGTTCTTATATAAGAACAAGCTGTGTGCCGATATAATTGTATGCCCAGCAGGGGTCTGCACTGGATCTCAACACTTGGAGTTGGCCTTGTATGAAACCAGGCGAAACTTGATAAATAGTTGAATCACTGAGTGGAGTGTCCGATACTAATGCCGACGCACCTAATGAGACCCCCATGTAGTGATATTGCAACGGATGTTGCCTCCCATCAACATTAAGCATCCTATCAATTATCTTTTTGTATAGATAATCCCCTTCTTGATTATGTTTTGTTTCTTCCATTCTTTGGTAAAAAGACAAGGCAGTCAATGAAAATTCCTTGAGCATTACTGGACTGGCATTATAAAGGCACAAGGTACGCTCAGCGTACCTCAAGCACCCAGCAAGGAACATGAGCACCATGGCAGACAGAAGCCGCTTATCTGGCCAAGAAGTCCTGGAGACGACATAAGCTGCAACCATTACTTGGGTGACCAATCCTAGCATGTGGCGCCTCCACAACTCATTGTCCTGCATGGAGAAGGCAGTGATGGTGTGCTGCCCGCCTAGGTGGAGGAGCACGAAGGGTGCCCAGAAGAAAAGGAGCTGGTGGTGCGGCCCGCTTGCATGGACGGCAAGATGGCCAAGGATGAAAATGGCCACGGAGTCGGCCGATAAGTAGGCCAGCCATAGGAGCGACCTGCGGATGGGCGACACGCTACGCATTCGCATGCCCGCTGCTGCGAAGAAGAGGAAGACTTGTAGGCCAAAGCTTACAAGTATCAAGCCATGAATCCCCCATTCCGCCCAGAGCTTTCCAGCATCCTCCAAGCTGATCGACCGGCCCAAAAGAAAAAGAGAACATTGATCTTAATTAGTCAGCACTCATGGCTACCCAAACTAGTGGAGGATACTATAGGGATAAGTTATACAAGTGTCTATATATGATTCCGGGTAGAAAAGAAAAACAGAGGCTCGATATATTGACTGAATCTTTTTTATCTTAAATTTATGCAGGTCGTAGTTTATATTTTATAACATACTATTACTGTACATCCCCCAATCAATTTATAGGCAACCCGCTTTGGACTCCGTCTGATTCGTTACTTGGGCGTACTGCAGGCTTTGCTTGTAGTCGGAGACAACGAAACGGATCGCATGCAATACCAAACGGATCGCAGGCAATTGCAGTCTCTCCAGATCGAGGGGACCGTCGCTCGCAAAGAACTGGATGCTCTGCTTCTTTCCGTGTGTATGAGCTGCAAGTCGAGCATCGATGCTACCACGGCCCCGATTTCTGGACCTGCAAAGGCTACTTCCTGCATCCATTTTTGGTCTTATCATTTCTTTGCAGCCCAGCGGCGGCCCATGGGTTACGGGTGCAATCATCTAGAGACGTTTGCTCAGAATATCTTCAACCGGTGTTATCATTGGCATGTACTCCCTCCGCTTCAAAATATGAGATGTTTTAGCATTGTGAATGTGTCATACCGCTCACTACAAGATGGTCACGCAATTCGATTGAGATTAATACTACATTGGTTTTTTTTCCAGATAAGGAGAATAAAGGTATCCGGTGCATTCTCCACGACATACTGATAACTTACGCTGACAGTTGTTCTATGCTGCAAGCATGTGACCGTGGTTTATACAATTGTACAAAACTGTCCTGTTGAGTTTATAGAAGCAGCTATAGTAACTGTTTTCAAGTGTAGTTAGGAATTAATGTTAGGCCAGGTCCCTCCACATGGAGGTGTGTTGGCAGTCAAACATTAGCCCATGAAGTCTAACACGTTTCAATCGTTGATCGACGTTCGTATCCAATGGCTGAGGTGCTCCTTGAGAGAGGAGTAGAAAAGAAAATCCTAGCCACCCTTGGTGGCTGGGTGTCTCAATCAGAGAGTGAGCAAGTGTGAGAAGCAAGCCAACGTGGCTGCTGCTGAGAGAGGGTGAGAGAACACACAAGAACAACACAACCTAGTGAGAAGAGAGGAGAAGAAGAAGAGGTGATTTCTGTCCAGATTTCTGAGATCTGACCAGTCTGTCTTCAAGCTGGTGTTTGGAGGCTCAAAGGTGCTTGGATTGACTCCAAACTTGGTAAGATCATTCCTTGCTTTAAGTACTTCGATCTAGTTGGCTGGTTTGAGGTTTGCGTCAGTGTAGCTTCAGATTTAAAAGCGGTTTATTCAGTTCGGACTACTGCAGTTTCAGCACAGAGCAGTTTTGGTAGACGAACAGTTTGGGCAGGCAAACGGTGTTCGATTGACCTGAAATTTGGTGTGTATGTTGGGTACTCGTATATCAGCTTGTCTACCAAGTTTAGTGATGATTGGATCTGCGGTTTAAGAGAAGTTTTCTGATTACCAAAGAGGATAGAAACTGAGATACTCTGCTTGCTATAATCTTTCTCTCAAGTGGTTGTTGTTGTTGTTGCCGGTTGGTAACGTGCTGAGTGTGTTGTACATCTCTAGATGTTTTAGAGAATACTCTGTACCTAGGTTTCTCATAGTGAATCTCGCGTGGACCGGTTGGTCCACACCCGTGGTTTTTTTCCTCCTCACCTTGGGGAGGTTTTTCCACGTAAATCCTTGTGTCACATGTGCATGTGCTCGTTGTTTTATTTCCGTTGCATATCTATTGATTGAAACTATCAAAGGTTCACGCAGGCAGAGCGGGGAGGTTGTGTATCCTCTTCCTCCCTCCAACAAAGTGGTATCAGAGCCGAGGTTCAATTTGTATTTAGTTTCAGAACAAGGTTTGTTTTGGGATGGTTGCATTTGCTTGTGGTGAAAGATGGAAGTGAATACCAACAAAATGATTTCTTTGAATGGTACAAATTATCAATCTTGGAAGTGCAAAATGAAGGACTTGTTATATGTGAAGGATTACTGGATGCCGGTATTCTCCACTGAGATGCCCAGTGATATGAAAGAAGATCACTGGGAGGTACTTCATCTCCAAGCTTGTGGGTTCATCCGACAATGGGTGGATGATAATATTTTGAACCATATCATTGAGGAGACACATGCACGTACCTTATGACAGAAATTGGAGGAGCTGTATGCTCGTAAAGAAGCTACCAACAAGATGTTCTTGATCAAGAAATTGATGCGTTTGAGGTACAAGGAGGGCACTCCAATTGCAGATCATGAAAATGAATTTCAGGGCATTATAAATCAGCTATCTTCAATGGGAATTACATTTGAAGATGAAGTGCGAGCCTTGCTGCTACTTGGCTCATTACCGGACATTTGGGAGACCTTTAAGGTCACCGTGTGCAATTCAGCACCTAATGGAGTTGTCACTTGGAACCTTGTGAAGACCAAGGTACTAAATGAAGAGTCCAGGAAAATTGATGATAACGACGGTTCTTCCTCACATTCGGAAATGTTAGTGACTGAGTCACGGGGGAGAAGCAAGAGTAAAGGTCCGAGCAAGGGAGGAGAAAGAAGTAGAAGCAAATAAAGAGGCAAAGACAAGTATGCTGGTGTTATATGCCATCACTGCCATGAGAAGGGTCACATCAAGTGGCATTGTGAACAATGGAAGAAAGACAAAAAGAAAAAGAAGAAAGTTCAGAAACAGACCGACAGTGATAGTGAGAATGACAGTGAGGGAGGCCGGATTGCCGCGGTAGAGGAGATCATGTTTCTCATGCATGAAGAACATGATGACATCAGTGTTTCCACCATTGAGGAGAGGATCACTGTAGTTTCTGATGATACCATCAGCCTTGTAGATGGTGATGAGATGACTTGGATTCCGGATAGCGGTGCTACCATACATGCTACATCTCGTAGAGAGATCTTCACCAACTACACAGCGGGTGATTTTGGTGTTGTGAAGATGGGAAATAATGATAGAGCAAAAATCATTGGAAGAGGATAGTGCACTTGGAGACTGAAAATGGTACGACACTAGTCCTCAAGTCGGTGAGGCATGTTGAGGCCCTTTGGCTCAACATTATCTCAGTTGGATTGCTTGATAGAGATGGGTACTTGAGAAGATTTGGAAATGAACAGTACAAGCTCACCAAAGGAAATCTGATTGTTGCAAAAGGTAACATGGTTTCAGGTTTGTATAATGTTCATGCTAAGCTTCCTGCTGCTTGTGTCAATGCATTGCAGAAAGAGGATGCGTGTGCCTTATGGCACAAGAGACTTGGGCACATGAGTGAGAAGGGGATGATGGGGTTAGTGAAGAAAAATCTGTTGAAAGGTGTGAAGGGTGTTCACATCAACAAATGTTCAGATTGTCTAGTGGGGAAGCAACACCGAGTTTCGTTCAAGAGTCAACCTCCTCACAAGAAGCCCGAGGTGCTGGACTTGATACATTTCGATGTTTGCAAAATGTCGGTGAGGTCATTGGGTGGAGTAAAGTACTTTGTCACATTTATTGATGACTTTTCCAGGAAGGTTTGGGTCTATGTTTTAAAGAACAAACATCAAGTACTAAGTATGTTCAAGCAATTCCAAGTCTCAGTTGACAGAGAAACTGATAAGAAGATCAAGTGCATTCACACTGATAATGGGGGAGAGTATATTGGCCCATTTGATGCCTATTGCAAGGAGCAGGGAATTAGGCACCAATTTACTCCTCCGAAGACACTACAACTGAATGGTCTTGCTGAGAGGATGAACATGACAATTGCTGAGAGAGTTAGATGCTTGCTATCGAGTGCAAAGCTGCCTAAACATTATTGGGGTGGGGCTTTATCGACTGTAGTTTATCTTATTAATCTGTCACCAAGTTATCCATTGAAGGGAGATGTTCCAAACGTGGTCTTTTATGACAATGACGTCTCGTATGAGCACCTAAAGGTTTTTGGGTGCAAGGCCTTTGTTCATATCCCTCAAGATGAAAGGTCAAAGCTTGATTCAAAGACACGACAATGTATATTTCTTGGCTATGGAGGTGATCCGTTCGGCTATAAGTTGTATGATCCAATAACAAGAAAGGTTGTGAGAAGCCGTGATATTGTGTTTGTTGAAGACCAAACAATTGAGGATATTGTGAAGACAAAGGTGCAGGCTCTGGTGCAAGTTCCGGTGCATGTTCCTCTCGAAATCAGCAGCAAGACGGATCTGATTCTGACCCAGTTCCTGCAGATTCAACTAAAGAAGAAGCTGAAGATGATGATGCACATAGTGGTACAGGTGAGGATGCTCCCTAGCAGCAAGAGTATGATGTTGGAGAAGATGATCATGATCAGCAAGCACCTGAACCAGATAGTCCACCAGCTACTTCACTCAGACGGTCCAGCCGAGGTCGTGTTCCTTCCACCAGGTACGATTCAGACCAATATGTGGTGTTATTATCTGATCGTTCAGAACCTGAGTGCTTTCAAGATGCAATGAAAGATGAGAACAAGAAGGAGTGGAATAAGGCTATGCAAGAAGAGATGGATTCCTTGCATAAGAATCATACTTATGAGCTGGTGAAGTTGCCCAAGGGCAAGAAAGTTCTAAAGAACAAGTGGGTCTACGGAATCAAGGAAGAAGAGCACACGTCACATCCAAGGTACAAAGCTAGGCTAGTTGTAAAAGGATTCAGCCAGAGAAAAGGTATTGACTTTGATGAAATATTTTCTCTAGTGGTGAAGATGCCATCAATCCGAATGATCCTTGGCATGGCAGCAACTCTCAACTTGGAGCTTGAGCATATGGATGTGAAGACAGCTTTCCTTCATGGAGAGTTGGAGGAAGAAATCTACATAGAGCATCCTGAGGAGTTTTTGTTAAAGGCAAACAAGACTATGTGTGCAAATTGAAGAAAAGTCTCTATGGCCTGAAACAAGCACCAAGACAATGGTACATGAAGTTTGAATCTGTCATGGGGACCAAGGCTACAAGAGGTGTAGCTCAGACCATTGTGTGTTTATTCAAAGGTTCTCAGGTGATGATTTTATCATGTTATTGCTCTATGTGGATGATATCTTGATTGTTGGCAAGAATGTCTCAAGAATTGCTAGGCTAAAGAAAGAGTTGAACAAATATTTTGCCATGAAAGACTTGGGTCCAAGAAAGTGTATTCTCGGCACGAGAATTGAGAGACAGAAAATCCAATAAGTTGTACTTGTCTCAAGAGAAATATATTGAGAATGTACTTCGCAAGTTCAAGATGGACAAGGCAAAGGAAGTGAGTTGTCCACTCGCAGCTCATTTCAAGTTGAGTAAAAAGCAATGTCCCTCCAATGAAGAGATGGAAAAGGAAATGCAGAAAGTTCCTTATGCTTTAGTGGTTGAGAGTTTGATGTATGCTACGATGTGCACACGGCCTGACATTGCTCAATCGGTTAGTACTATGAGCAGATTTATGTCCATTCTAAGAAAACCACATTGGGAAGCCATGAAGTGGGTTTTGAGGTATCTCCGGGGCATCACTAATATGAAGCTTTGCTTTGGTGGTAGTGAGCCCAAGCTGATTGCATATTCAGATTCAGACTTGGCTGGAGATGTCGATGGAAGGAAGTCTACTTCAAGTTATTTGATTACCCATTCAGGGGAGCAGTGGCATGGAAAAGCAGGTTGTAAAAGTGTGTGTCACTGAACACAACTGAGGCCGAGTTCATCGCAGTAACTGAGGCGAGAAAGGAGCTATTGTGGCTGAAATGATTGGCTTGTCAGCTTGGTTTTGAGCAAGACAAGTATGTGCTGTTTTGTGTCAACCAAAGTGCCATTCACCTGAGTAAGAATGCAAGTTTTCATTCAAGGTCGAAGCATATTGATGTGCGCTATCATTGGATTCAAGATGTGCTAAATTTCAAGCAAATGCAAATTGAGAAGGTGCACACAGATGACAATGGAGCTGATATGTTGACCAAGGTGGTGATAAGAGGAAAACTCGAAGTATGCCGTCGGCTCGCCGGCATGACCGTCGGTTGGCAGTTAGACCCTCCATGATGCCGGGAGGTGGAGTTTGTTGGGCCAGGTCCCTCCACATGGAGGTGTGTTGGCAGCCAAACATCAGCCCATGAAGTCCAACACGTTTCAACCATTGATCGACGTTCGTATCCAACGGCCGAGGTGCTCCTTAAGAGAGGAGTAGAAAAAAAAAACCTAGCCACCCTTGGTGAGAAGCAAGCCAACATGGCTGCTGCTGAGAGAGGGTGAGAGAACACACAAGAACACCACAACCTAGTGAGAATACAGGAAGAAGGAGATGTGACTTCTATCCAGATTTCTGTCCAGATTTCTGAGATATGACCGGTCTGTCTTCAAGCTAGTGTTTGGAGGCTCAAAGGTGCTTGGATTGACTCCAAACTTGGTGAGATCGTTCCTTATTTTGAGTACTTCGATCTGGTTATCTGGTTTGAGGTTTGGGTCAGCGTAGCTTCTGATTTGGAAGCGGTTTATTCAGTTCAGACTGGTACAGTTTCAGCACAGAGCAGTTTTGGTAGACGAATAGTTTGGACAGTCAAACAGTGTCCGATTGACCTGAAATTTGGTGTGTATGTTGGTACTCGTATGTCAGCTTGTCTACCAAGTTTGGTGCTGATTGGATCTGCGGTTTAAGAGAAGTTTGCTGATTAACAAAGAGGACAGAAACTGAGATTCTCTGCTTGCTGTAATCTTTCTCTCAAGTGGTTGTTGTTGTTGTTGCCGGTTGGCAACATGCTGAGTGTGTTGTACATCTCTATATGTTCTAGAGAAGACTCTGTACATAGGTTGCTCATAGCGAAGCTCGCGTGGACCGGTTGGTCCACACCCGTGGTTTTTCCTCCTCACCTTGGGGAGGTTTTTCCACGTAAATCCTTGTGTCACCTGTGCATGTGCTCGTTGTTTTATTTCCGCTGCATATCTGTTGATTGAAACTATCTTCGAAGGTTCACCGCAGGCAGAGCGGGGAGGTTGTGTATCCTGTTCCTCCCCCAACAATTACATCATCAATACAATGCTCTTCTAACTTGATTTACTACAAAAAAAAATTGCTTGTTCTGACTTGGTGGTTCTGATGATGATATAGCTCTCACTATAAAAGTTTAAAACAACTTACAGTACTCGTAGTATTCCATGACACGAGCACAGTTTGTGCAGTGTTTGAATCAACTCGTTACCTGAGTTTGAGCGTGGAAGCTGAATCACTAGACCTCCGATTGGAAATGCCAGTATGTTTACTTATCTGCTTGTTTTGTCACCTTAATCACCAGCGAGCTGGTACAACATCATTGAAAATATAGCAAGTGCATGACCGAGCCGTATAGTAATCCTAATAAACCGCTTTATTTTTTTGCTAGTAGCGTATGATCATTAACCGGTGTACTCCCACAGAAAACCGACTAGAAATCTGTATCACGATCGAGATTCGCCGACAGGCCGCGAGAGTTAAAAAAGTTTAGTGCACGCTAACCGATAACACCATCTGACATGGGTATACCCTACAGGTACTCGAGCTTGGTATATACGGTCCAAATACGAACAGGCCCACAGTGTCGCCAAGGCCCAGATGAAAGGACTCGAGTAACCTGCGGACTCTCGATTGCTTGAAGGACAAGAAGAAGCTAAAGATAGAAACTTTGAAGGGGAAAACCCTAATTTGTAACCGACTCGACCTGCTATCCGAGACCTAGCCTATCAATATAAAGGCTAGGAGGGGGCAGCGAGGAGAACACACACAACCCTAGTTTCCACAACCCTCGCCAGATTACATCTGCGTATCATTGTAACTTTCGACTCCCTCGATAATTCCACGAGCAGACAAGCAGGAGTAGGGACCTCTACGAGGCCTGAACCTGGGTAAATCCTTTGTCCCCTGTATGCTTGTTTGCTAGCCAATAGATGTCTCCAGCGCTCCCTCCTTCTCCAAAACCCAAGTCCATAACAATGGGCATTGACGAGTTAAACCCTCGTCAATTGGTGCCGTCTGTGGGAATTGGGAGTGCTGATGTTGCGGCTTCTTCGGCCCCATCAACTATAATCTACAACTGCACAACGGCGGAGATTCGTCAGCTTTTCGGCGCCTTCGACTTCACCGTCCACACGCCGGCCACCCGCCCGGCCTTCGAGTCCGTGGGCGACAGAAACAGCCTGGCGATTGGGAGCTTCCGCTTCCTAGTTGGTCAGATGGGCACGCTTCGCATGCCTGATCAGCCTACAACACCGGCGATTGCCCCGGCATCATGGTTCCCTCCATCGATCGACACCCTCAGCGAGCTCAACGCTCCGGTGGCAGTCGAGAACACGGTCAGCGACAACAGTCGCGACTCCGATCTAAGTGATCTGGCCACTGAAGATGGAACCTACGGTTCCGGATCTGAAAGTTGTGGAAGCAACAGCTTCCCCAATCACTTCATGTGTGCCGTCATCAACGCAGGCGACACCTCCGCCAATCGCGGCAACGGTGGTAACACCGGCAACGGCACCGATCCACCCAATCGCGGCAACGGTGGTAACACCAGCAACGGCACTGATCCACCCAACGCCGGCAACGGTGGCAACGGTGGCAACAGCGATAACGGTGGCAACGGAGGAGTAGTCGAACCTCCCAGCATGATCAATGAGCAAACCGGCGAACACGTCGTGATCAGCCTCAACGAGCAAGAGTGGGATCGCTGCCGCGAAGCCCTATGGGGTGCACCTCTACCCTTTGGCTCCCCGCAGGAACTGCAGATGGGCTATCATTGGCTTCTAAAATAAGAATTCAAGCGCCAAAAACAAGCAATTGCGCAACTTGAGGCGCGTAAGAAGGCAGCGGACGAATCGAGCCTTCATCGTGCTGGGCTCTCCTCCTACAGAGGATCCTCCTCAAGAGGCAACGAGTACCTCGCCAAGAAGAGGCAGTCGCGAATGGCTCACCTCACCGAACAAGAGCGCAAAGAAGCCGCGAAAGTCCTCGACTTCGGCTCTATGACAGGCAACGTGGTTCCCAGGACACCGTAGGCCGCGGTGACAGCAGCCATCATGTACCTCCTCAATAACCAGCCGCCAGCTAGAGATCCCCGAACTGCCATGCACCGATCTACGATCGCGGGCTTGGGGTTAATCGAGGCCGCCCTCGACAAGGAGCCAGTACCAGACCCAAAAAGGGCAAAGCGCTACTCCTCGCCCTCGTCCAGCGATGACAGTCACGATCTGTCTCGACGCCGCCGCTCACGGCGACATGACCGCGACTACGATGCGCGCGATGACCTCACGCAGCGCAAGATCGACAAATCAAGGGCACAACATGCTCGGTCAAATGACACAGAAGAAGAAGATGGGGAACTCTGTGACTTCGATGGTTGCGAGTTGCGACACATAGGTCGCGAAAGCAACGAGGAGGCGGACACACTAGCCAACATAGGCTCTACCTACGCCCCATACCACCTGGGGTATTTCTCGAGCGCATATGCGAACGCTCCATCAAGCCAAAGGCCGCAGAGAAGAAAACAAGCGCAGCCACGGACTCGGGGGCTACGCCACCCAATGAGCCAATGGCACTCGATGACTTGGAGCTGGACACAGGACTCGAGGGACCAATGAGCGTCATGATGATCGAGCAATCTTGGACGCAGCCGTACATTACGTACCTCCTCAGCAAGAGACTACCGGACGATCCGACAGATGCACGGCACATCGCGCGGCGCTCCAAGGCATTCGCTGTTTTCAACGGCGAACTGTATAAACGCAGCATCACAGGAGTGCTACAACGATGCGTCTCCACGGCTGACGGAAGAGCAATTCTCCTCGACATCCATGAAGGGACCTGCGGGCACCACGTAGGCAGTCGTGCCCTCGTAGCCAAAGCTCTACGAGCTGGATTTTACTGGCCCACGGCTATGCGCGACGCCAAGGACATAGTCCAAAAATGCAATGCTTGCCAGCGATTCGCGGACAAGCCACACGCACCAGGCGCAGAGCTACGGCTTATTCCATTGGCCTGGCCCTTCGCACAATGGGGGCTCGATATGGTTGGCAAGCTCCCAAGATCCTCGCGCGGAGGCTACGCCTACCTCTTGGTTGCAGTCGACAAATTCACCAAGTGGATCGAGGCCATGCCAATGACCAACCAATCAGGACACAGCGCAGTCAAGTTCTTCGAGTCCATCGTCTACCGCTTAGGCGTGCCGCACAACATCATTACCGACAATGGGACGAACTTCACATCCAAGGAGTTCCAAGAATTCTGCGAGAACCTGGGGATCAACATCAGCTACGCTTCAGTAGCACATCCACAGACCAACGGTCAGATGGAAAAAGTAAACGGGCTCGTCTGCAGCGGCATCAAGAAGCGACTCCTACGACCACTCGAACACGTGGCGGGTTGCTGGACAGATGAGCCGCAATCCGTACTCTGGAGTCTACGTACAACTCCAAACAGCGCCACACGCTACACACCATTCTTTATGGTGCACGGAGCAGAAGCAGTACTACCCCCAGAGGTACGGTACAAGGCGCCGCGCGTGGTTGCCTACAGCGAACAAGAGTCATCCCTTGCACTCGAAGACTTCGTCGACCTCCTCAACGAAGCAAGAGAAATCGCCGCAGAAAGATCTACGATCTACCAGCAGAACCTGTGCAACTACCACAGTAGAAGGCTTCGCCCCAGATCCTTCGTCAAAGGTGACCTGGTCCTGCGACTGAAGCAGCAGGGACATCTCAAGCTCGAGTCCCCCTGGGAAGGACCGTACGTGATTACAGAAGTAATCCCAGGTGGCTCCTATCGCCTTCAAGATTTAGAGACAGGAGTCGCATACTCCAACCCTTGGAACGTCGCACAACTGGGACGCTTCTACCCTTAGTCGTTTTCTTTACTTTTACATCACAAATAAGGCTACTCAGCCACACATTGTACCTCGCACTGTTCTCCGAATAAATAAAAGCTAAGTGCCCCAAAACTCTGCGTTTTCTCCTTTACTCTGTCAATTTTACACTCGGGGGCTGCGCCACCCTACTTGCATCTGTTCTTCGAACCAAAATGCGATATCCTAAGTAGCTGGCACATCAATCGAACCCCTTAACACAAACTCAACCCAGCTGCAACGCACTTGACAGGTTGACAAGGGACTGAGATAAAAGATGGCCAGGCTAACGAAAAGGACTCGCATAAAGTGCAACACACCTCGAGCTCACAAAGCTCCTTATACACATTTCGACAACAAATTATCTACAACATCTGTACGAACTTTACAAACACAAGTACACTTATGTGCAGGATACAAATTTGGCTACTCTTACAACAGATGAACGTTGGTTTGCTTCTCGAAAAAGTCGACAATCTCCTCTGCTGGACGGTCCACCGCCTGATAGTGCGGCACCATATTTCAGGCAAATCCTGCTGGTGGCGCTGGCAGTCCAGAAGCAATGGCAGCAACATCCACGTCAGGCCTGTGCAATCACACAATTGAGAGGGCAACCTTGGCACCAGCCACCAACTGCTGCCTCACGCACTCGCGAACCGCGGACATATCTTGAAACTTGGCAAGGAGAGCCAACAGGCTTGACGCAGCGTCGTCCAGCGGGAACATTACCCGATAAATGTTCTTCAAGCACGACTGCGACTTCTTCAGGAATAGCAGCACTCGCGATGCGCGATCCTGCAGGGTCGCCAACGCAGTTGCACGATCATGATCTACCCAGAAGTATCCGCTCTCCTGAAGTTTCTCCTGGGTGAGATCATGAAAGCGAATGGCAATTCTATCCTTCTCCTCCTGCGGACGGCGCACGCTAACAACTACATGAAGCAGCATCAATAGCATGAGTACAACGTACTGTTGTAGATAACTACAAAGGAAAAGATGAAAATAAGCAAACTAACACTTAAACTGGTCGCCCAGCTGCGTCACCTCGCCAAGCAGATACTGCTCGTGGGCGGCTGCTTTTTCAGCCTTCGACTTCCACACGTCCGCGCTACCGCAGATCACGGGCAACTCACGCTCTAGCTGCTTAACGCGATCACGAAGTCGCGAAAGCAAGGACAGCTCCTCTACCCTGGTGCGTGGTGGTGCCACTGTATCCTCAAGAGATGGCGAGTCCTGGGTTCCCCCCATAGGACCACTTGATGTACCCTACCACAAAGTCAAGACATAGGCAAATAAGGCGACCAACTTAACACAAAGGCAAAAGTAACATATGCATTCAGGATCAGCATAAAGTATTCACAGACACACTCACCAGCAGGCATGTTCTCAGACCAAAAGGACAATTCATCAACTATTACAAAAAACTAACTACGGAGCAGCTGACTTCTTCGACTTCGACGGCTTCGGGGGCTTCATCAAGTCCGTGGCAATATCAGACGCCACTGACTTTCCGCCGGCCCCTGAGGCCGAAGATTTCGCCGCCTTCTTAGCACGTTGAAGCTCCTCCGAATACTTGGCAACGATATTTATCAAGGAATGGCCATATTTGGCACAAGCAGTCGCGAAGGGAGCGAAGACTACCTGCTGACCGTCTGTGCCAACAGGCATCGCCTTCAACACCGCAGAGGGATCTATCTCGACTCCGTGGGCTTGCACCATGGCGAGTAACATGGTCGCGCCAGCCGCGCGGAGGGAGTTCTTGTAGGTGGCAGGCACACCCCCGGCGAGTGACTCCACCAGCTTGTCCATGTTATCGACCAGCTCCGCCTTCAGCATCAACTCCTTCCGGAGGCAACTGAGGGTGACCTTAGCCTTGGACAATGTATCTTGGATAGCGGCGCTTTGGTCCTCGACTGCAGACACCACGCCTGCCAGAGCGTCATCGCGACGAAGGGCCTGCGGGTCAAAGCTCAAGTCGCCAGCATCTGCATAGAAAACACACACATAGATCAAACCTCTAGCGCCACCGGCAAAACTCTAGATACAGAGAAGGACAACAATAAAATATCTACCAGCAAAGGTACCTGAGAGGGCCGGCGACTGAGAACAGTTGCTCTTCGAACAACTTTTCCCTGGCGGCAAAGGAGGCATGCAGATCTTCTTCGCGCTTCTATGCATCATCACGAGCCGCGATTGCCTCGTCGCGCCCCTTCACAGCTGCGGCTAATGTCTTTTCCAAGGTGGCGACATTGTGCAGTAAAGCGTTATGCTCAGCTACATGGCAATCAAAGGTTGACTATCAGTCGACTATACCAAAAAAGGGGAAGACGAAAAAGAATAAGTGTAGAACACTCACTTTCGACCACTCGGTGTCGTGTCTCCAGCATTGCATGCTGGCGACCCATCGCCATCACCTGCTCCGCCACTTGCGTGACTTCCTTTACAAGGAGCTATCGCATAAATAAGGAATCAGAGAGGGAAACAGAGAATGTCGACAGCCACACTAAAAAGAAGGAAAGATATACTTACAGGGTCCTCCAGCGACTCTGAAGAAGTTTGCTGAACCATCATCCGAGCAACCATTCGATGCTCCCCTACGTGAGGAGAGCTCGAAAATTGTGCCCAGAGTGGGCCGCCGTCGGAGGGGAAGGAGCGCGCTCGACCTCTACCTTTGCCCTTGAGGTCGCGACTCCCGATTCCTTCAAAAACTCAACGTCGCCAGAAGATGACGACACCTCTTGACTACAAGACCAAATCCACATAGATAAAGGGCAAACTCCAGGGCAAAGCCAACAAGAAAACGGAAAAGAATGAATGAACTCGCAAACTTACCAGTCAAACTTGTCAAGATCAAACGTGGCCGCCGCCGACTCCGACGAAGACTCCTTGGGCAATCGCATATTCTTGCGAGAAGACGGTGCGACAGCCCTCACAGGAACGGCTGGAATGGGCGACTCCGCGCCAACAGCCGTGCCTTCTGGAGTCGAAGGAGTCTACGCGTCGGAATCCTCGCTGCACGAACGCTTGCGAGTATCCGGGCTCTTGGACTCGGGGGCTTCCTCTTCCACATCTGAAGGGACAGTCGACTCAGACTCGTCCTCTTCCAAAGCTTCGCCAGGAATAATCCCCTCAGGGAGAGGAGGCATAGAGGGCGACACCGCCCAATCCTACATACAGACAGCAAAGATCAGCAAAAAGAACAAGTAACCAACAGAAAGGCAATCGCAAAAATAAGCTACTGCGTAGCACAACTGTACCTCAGGAGGAGGATTCGAAGCATCAAACGGAGGAACGACTGGCTCACTCGGAAGCACATCCTTTCCAGTGTACTTCGTGACCAATCGAACCCTCTTATCCACCTCACTCGCGGACATGCCATCGGCAGACACGCGAGTGGCATCATCGGTGCCACCCCATTGAAACATGGGATGGACTCTGGCTTGGAGAGGTTGGACGCGACGGCGCAGCCAAGTCCTGATAAGGGCGCAACCTCCCTCTTCTGTGCCTATGCGACTCTCGAGGTCGCAGACGCGTTGATACAGCACGTCTGTCTCTGCGAGTTCGCCAGGCATAACTACGTTCTTTTAAGAACGCATCTTCTTGCAGGGAGCCGCGGGATCGAAGGGCGCGAGTCCAAAGTGCTCATCTTTGGCCTTCTGATCGCGGACATAGAACCATTTGTCCCTCCATCCCTGGACGGACTTGGTGAGCTTAATGTCGAAGTAGGTGGCGGATGGGTCGACGTGGATTCCGCAACCACCTACGTCGTAAACTCAAGAGCCAGATGCAGACTGGCGCTTCAATTTAAACAAGCGCTTGAAAAGACCAAAGTGTGGCTCGATTCCGAGCCAACACTCGCAAAGAGTGATGAAGCAGGTGATGTGGAGGATAGAATTTGGGGACAGTTGATGGAGCTGGAGCCCATAGAAACAAAGAAGACCCCTAAAAAAGGGGTGGAGAGGCAAAGAGAGACCACGAATGACGAATGCAAGAAACATCACTCGAAAACCAGCGGGAGGAGAAGGAATGGTCTCACCGCTGGGGACGCGCGCATCTGCGACTGCTACAGAGATAACTCCGTCTTGGCGAAGAAGACGGAGATCCGACGCCTTGATAATGGAGGGGCGCCATGCACCATTGGTCACGCGAGTGCCCGTGACCTTCTTCACGCCGGCGGCGGCGCTGGTGCCCGCAGCAGCGGAGCCACCCTTCTTCTTCGCCGCGGCGACGGTGGCCGCGGAATCAGCGGCAGCACCTCCTTTCTTTTTCGCCATTGCGCGGCAGCGATGAGAGCGCAGAAAGTAGCTTGGAAACGAGCGGAGGTGGTCCAGCGCTGTGGAGGAGATGAGCGCAGGGAAAAGCAGAAGAACAGCAGCAATGGCGATGACAGCGAGGAAGAAAGAGTGCAGATGGAAAATTACCGCCGCAGCGCCGCTACTTAACCCCTAGGAGATGCAATCCAACGGTTGACAAAAACCCTATTGGATGCGTGGCATGCATCGCGGTGGACACGTGGAGAAGAGGAAGCGCGAACCGTTCCCCCACTTCTCCCATTACGCGTGGAAATTGAGGAGGCGCGGTTAAAATAAAGATTACGCACGACTAGTCAAATCAAAGTCAGGAAGTGGGACCCACCGCTCGTCACGTCCCGTCAAACTCGCTCACGCGGGCAACTGAGGTCATACAAGCGTCAGCAATGACGTCATCATAGCTACGCAGTGGAAAATTTGACTACTTTAGTCCTTGCTGGAGTCTTCGACTCCACCAAGCACTCGGGGGCTACTCCCATAGGGAGCGCTGGCCGCGCACCCTATGATTTTTTTTCTTATTGCATGAATGTGGACAATCACAATCAAACCCAATCACTCGAAACACGGTTCGATTATGGACATGGGTTACTCCCATAGGGAGCGCTGGAAACAATTTCGACTGAAGCAAGTAAGCAAAAGATGACAGCAGTCGCAAAAATGTTTTAGTCCTTGCCTAAGTCTTTGACTGAAACAAACGAGCAAAAGACGACAGCAGTCGCAAAAGTTCTTTAGTCCCTGCCTGAGTCTTCGACTCAACCAGGCACTCGGGGGCTACTCCCATAGGGAGCGCTGGTCGCGCACCCTATGATTATTTGCATAAAAACTATGTGTTGATAACATCCACACTCACAGATCATGGCGACACCGCCTCATAATTTTTCCTACAAAGAGACTACGTCTCCTAGGTCCCCGAATCGTCTCCGCGATGATAAAATTCGGATGCCGCGCTTACAGCGTGAAGGTAAGATCTGAATAAGGCCTGGCAACGCATTTAACTGCGCACTACCAGAAATATATCCGTGCCTACAGGCACGATGAACATGCCTTGACGGACGCGTCGAGTGCTCACACCCATATAACTGCAATTCGACTCCTCTAAGACCTCCGCGGCCTGAGTCGAATTACGCCAGCACTTTTCCGGATTCGAGTCCGGGGACTCGAGTTTGAGTAGATTGCGTTGTTTCACCCTAAGGTGGTTAACTGATACCGATACTTCGGCTATATCATGCACATATATCAACAATCCCTATGACGCAAATAAAAGCAGTCGAAAATGTACTCGTTCAGGCACTCGAAGACTTCAAAAAGTCCCCAGTCGAATCTGCGATTCCACTGGATACTCGGGGGCTACTGACATGGGTATACCCTACAGGTACTCGAGCTTGGTATATACGGTCCAAATATGAACAGGCACACGGTGTCTCCAAAGCCCAGATGAAAGGACTCGAGTAACCTGCAGACTCTCGATTGCTTGAAGGACAAGAAGAAGCTAAAGATAGAAAGTTTAAAGGGGAAAACCCTAACTTGTAATCGACTCGACCTGCTACCCGAGACCTAGCCTATCTATATAAAGGCTAGAAGGGGGCGGCGAGGAGAACACACACAACCCTAGTTTCCACAACCCTCGCCAGATTACATCTATGCACCATTGTAACTTTGGACTCCCTCGATAATTCCACGAGCAGACAAGCAGGAGTAGGGACCTCTACGAGGCCTGAACCTGGATAAATCCTTTGTCTCCTGTGTGCTTGTTTGCTAGCCGATAGATGTCTCCAGCGCTCCCTCCTTCTCCAAAACCCAAGTCCATAACAATAGGCATTGACGAGTTAAACCCTCGTCACCATCACTATAATATTTCCTACTCCCCAGTTTACTACTCCATCCATTTTAAAATATAAGGTGTTTTAACTTTGTGAAATGAGTGTATCTAGACCCTTGTAGTGTGTAGATTCATATAGATTTGGAGTGAACCTATACACTAAAAAGGGTCTATACATATTTCTTTCGTAAAGCTAAAACATCTTATATTTTAAAACAGAGGGAGTACTATGTAGTTGTCGCGAGCATTGCAGCGGTGACCCGTGTCGGTGAACCAGATCAGGGAGCGGGACCGCCCCACCCTACCATGCGAGACAAAAGTCGGAGCTCGAGTCACCACCACCGCACCAAGGCAGTGCATACTAAAGGCCACCGGGACGAGGACGCCGAGCTAGACCACCACCGCACTTGCCACATTTACCGAGGACGACCACCCTCCGATGTGGACAAACACCGGCAACCAGAGTCGCCGCACACGAGCACCCCACCACCGTGGTTCTCCGATGTGGGCTTCGTCCGTCGGACTCCTGTGACAACGGCGATTGAGGAGGTGGCTGGAGGAGGTTGGTGGCGGCGGAACGTAGAGTTTCCTCGAGCCACCTCGAGGGCGACAAGAGGGCCGTTTCTCTAGCTAGTAATGTACAGAGAAACAAGGAAGATGAGTACACAGCCGAGAACCGATTGTGCGTCATTCCTAATACAAGTAGGCTCCTCCGGTGACTACAACAATGACAATGGCACTTTTTAGAATTTCTTGCTCAACATTATATCACATGACCAAATCACATGACATACATGTAAATGAACAAAAACAAAGTACTTACCCTTCACTTTGCAACAAGCATTACACATGGAGCATGATGTATAATTCCTCCGTCCAGAAATAACTGATTTGGATTTTGTCTAGATTCGCATTTATCTAGACATTTTTTAGTATATATAGATACATTCAAATCTAGACAAATATAAGTCAGTTATTTCTAGACGAAGAGAGTACAGGGGATACCCCAAACAAACTTTCTACGAATTAGTCTACATTACAGTACCAGTAGCTAATTTGGGACTCTGTTATGTAGAAATGAGGCCAATCAATTGACTCGAGATCACAAACGTGAGAGCAACCATATATTGCGAGAATAACTCCTAGTGCCTTGATCTATAAAAATCCTGTACTCCCCTTTTCCGGTGCTTAGAAAGTTTGACCAATCAAGTGTTGCGGTAGCAAAAAAAGAATAAAAAACAAGGAAAACTGTAAAACGCAGAGCACTTGAGCACATATCTAGGTTTCCAGAAAACAAAGAAAAAACTTCAGATAACCATGCCCAGATCGTGTCCTTGGGAAGAGTAGTGTCTATGGAGCCATGGAGGTGCCCATGGGCATGGCAACGGCAGTGGATGACTACATCCATGACCAAATTGCACAAACCTCTGGTGCGCACACACCCGCAGCGCAGATTGTTTCAGCCCTTCACCAAATAATGTGCAAACCTAAGTCAAAGCAAGAAATGAATCAGATATTCACCGTATCAAGAAAGATGGTTTCGATCATACAGAAACATCCGTTGGCTCCTCTCCGTCGCTACTTTGGTTGCTTGATTCAGCGGACGAATTCACAGATGCTCATGGTTGACGGGCATATATAGTTTCTCTTACGATGGCAGACGATCTCATGGTCGGATGGGGCGGACGACCACGAAAATACTCGTGGCTACGGGGCAAGGCGCAGCTTGTGAGTGGAGGTGCTGGTTGAGAAGAGGTAACAAGGCAGCGCGGGGAGGAGCGGCAGTGGCATCAGCTCTTCTGCTGCCGATGATATAGTGGCAGCCGAGGTGGAGTTGCCGCGACACGTCTCCCGTCCCTCACCGCCTTGACCTCCCGCTCCCTTTTCAGAATTCAGAATTCAGATCCTGCGTAGGCTGCACGATGAGGGTACCGAGCGGTTCATCCTCTCATGGGCTGAAAAGGAAGATGAACGTTAGGAGACAATCAAGACGCAGTTTGCTATGGCTGCGGGTATCACATAAGGACGTGTTGTTTGTGGCCTGGAGACCTGGTTGTTGCGCCATTTCCGAGTAGATAAAACTGCATGCAGTATGTCTAACTAATAAATCTAACAACCCATGATTAGATAATGGTGGATGTGATAATTAGCAAAGTAAATACTCTAACCGACAAGCAAAATAGAGATGATTGCGGTGGCATTTTTTGTAATTATATTGAAGTGTGACACCACACACAACCGCATCTTTGCTTTTAATAATAAAGATTATCTTTTCTTTGCAGTCCAGCGGTGGCCATGGCCCATGGGTTACGGATACAATCATCTAGAGACGTTTGCTCAGAATATTTCAACCGGTGTCCATACCGGTCTACTAAACTATGCATAACTGTTATCATTACGCTATCCCCTCCAATCCAAATTAATTGACTTGGATTTATCTAGATTTAGATATATCTAGTACTAAAATATGTCTACATACAGTCAATTAATTTGGACGGAGGTAGTAATATTTTCCTGAAACACCAAGACGGTCACGCAGTTCGATTGAGATTAATATTACATTGGTTTTTTTTTAGATAAGGAGAATAAGGGAATCCGGTGCATGCATGCTCCACGACATACTGGTAAGAGCATCTCTAGTAGCTCGTCTATATGCCCGTCTAAAACGATTTGGACGGTCGTGGAAAAAAAAGTCTTCCCAGTGGCTCGTCTAAACGGCCGTCTAAATTTAGACCTCCTCCCAAACCTGCTACCCATCGTCCATATATGGACGACGGTGCCACGGCCGTCCAAAGCAACTGCTCGTCTGAGAGCTCACTCCCGCGCCCATCCAGAGCAGTTGGAGACGCTGGACGCGGGCGGCACTCGCGTCAGGTCGCCGTCCGTCCGCTCGCCTGCTCCATGTACTCTCTTTTTCTAAGTAGATTTGGCGAGAGGGAGAGACAAATTGGACAGGAACGAGAGGATGCTCGACCATGGTGTCTAGGCACACTCCAGATCCGTCCGTCGGCGGTCAATTTTGCCGAATTCGGACGCAAAACAAGGTAGCCGTGCGTGGTCACGTCGGGTCCTGTTAGCGACAGGCTCGGGCGTGGAGGCGGGCATGGGGTCGCGCGAGGCGTTGGGCCTAGCAGCGGATGGGGAGGAGAATGGGAAGGGGCCTGGCGGCGGCCGAGAAGGAGCAGTGGAGGGCTGCAACTACTCCGACGGTGTTGAAAAGAGTAGGCCCGTCTAGTACTGAACTTTGCTGAATGTTGTTGCTGCTTGTGCATCGATACAGAATATAGAGATAGGGTGATGTACTACTGAACGTTGCTGAACATTGCTTGTAGTCGCTGCATAATATATAGATATTTGCTTGCATTGATAAATCATGTTGCTATCTTGTTTGCTACTGAATATTGCTCCAAAATTTTGAAGGTAGTTATAAAACTTTTTACTAAAATAATGGAGAGAGATGTAGACGTCCTACATATACACGTTCCACTGAAAAACTAAGATCGTCTATATTCTCTCTCCTTTTAGACGGTCATCTATACAAACATATGGACATCCAGATTTAGACGTTCCACTAGAGATGCTCTAACTTACGCTGACAGTTGTTCTATGCTGCAAGCATGTGATCGTGGTTTATACAATTGTACAAAAATGTCATGTTGAGTTTATAGAAGTCAGCTAGTAGGTTTTTTCAATTGTAGTTAGAAGTTACATCATCAATGCTCTTCTAACTTGATTTACTACTCCCTCCGATCTAAATTATTATTCTTAGTTTTTTCTAGATTTAGTTATATCTAGTCATATTTTAGTACTAGATACGTCCGAATCTAGATAAATCTGAGAACAATAATTTAGATCGGAGGGAGTACAAACTTTTTGCTTCTTGTTCTGACTTGGTTCTGATGATGATATAGCTCTTATTATAAAAGTTTAAAACAACTGACAGTACTCGTAGTATTCCATGACACAGGCACAGTTTGTGCAGCTAGTCTTTGAATCAACTCGTTACCTGAGTTTGAGCGTGGAAGCTGAATCACTAGACCTCCGGTTGGAAATGGCAGTATGTTTACTTAATTAGCTGCTAGCTTGTGTGTCACCTTAATCACCAGCGAGCTGGTACAACATCATTGAAAATACAGCAAGTGCATGACCGAGCCATATAGTAATCCTAATGAACCGCTTTATTTTTTGGTAGTACTAGTAGTGTATGATGATTAACCGGTAGGGTGTACTCCCACAGAAAACCGACTAGAAATCTGTATCACGATCGAGATTCGCCGACAGGCCGCGAGAGTTAAAACAGTTTAGTGCACGCTAACCGATAACACCATCACTATAGTATTTCCTACTCTTACTCCCTCCGTTTTAAAATACTATAAGATATTTTAACCTTGTGAGATGAGAGTATCTAGATACCTTTTAATAGAGTATGTAGGTTCATAGATATACCTTTTTCCAAAACTAAAATATCTTATATTTTAAAACGGAGGTAATACTATGTAGTAGTACTGCTACTACCTACTAACCATCGATCCATCATCCATCCCCGTTTGGTCTGCATTTGATTCCTCCGCCCCTTCTCCCCTAAAATTAACAAGCTCACTGATGGAGTTGTCGTGGTCGCCGGCGTCGGTGAACTGGGCGCGTCTCGTGCGCGCAACTCTCAGTCTCAGGCGCGAGGCCGAGCATGGGCTTCACTCTAGCGCGCAGCAGAGGGCCGCTATAGTTGAGCAGTGCCTGCAGACCGCTGATGACATATGCAGCGACGACCTCAATGTCGCCCGGATCCGTATGCTCCTCGACTTATCTCCGTTTTTACAAAGAGAACAACATGTTTTTCCCCGAGTTTCAAAGTTTGACTCGTGCAAGCTAGTAAGAGATATCCCAGCTGACACAGTCTGTCATCTTCTTCCACAGTCTGTGAAGAAGCATATTGGATCGCTCAAAGTCTGGATCCGGGAAGTTGTGCTGGGGTAGGTGCTTTGAAGTTCAGGACAGGCATTGCGTCCGTGATAGCGGTACGTTTTTGCTCTTTATTAAAGCTATAACTAATGGTTTCACTTTTATGTCACGGCCGGTATATATAAAGCAATTTCTGTACGTGCCTACCATGCTATCTTCAGCAAAAACTTGTTAAAAAGGGTGGGATGGTCATGATTGACCGAGAAAAGGACATTCTGAATTTGTGGATCTTCTATGTGGAATACACGAGCTTGCTTCGGGCTGATGGTACGCAACTACAACCCAGGAAACTATGGGGATCGGGAACTTCTAGCACAGAGTATGTCTTTTATAAATTCCTCAATTACATTTGCGGTATTTCTAACCAGCTTCTATGTATATATAAACACAATGTTTTTCTTAATTAAACCAAATAGTAGCCTCATCCAAGTTATTTGTTTGTTTCAACCGTCGACCAAAGTTGGTGAAATCGGTTCATAACTTGTCCAAATCGGATAGTATATACTAGGATAGTGAACACTTGATTTCTACCGCTTTAACATGTTATTTCTATAGATCTTGTCTGTGAAGGACCATTACTAGCAAAATGAGTAGGTTTCAGAAAACCCCAATAACTTTTCTCAAAATAATAAATAAAGACAAAACTTTGATAGGAGATTGTTGCCAACAAAATACTTTTGTTATGTTCATCATTGAGGCATGCTTCGCTGCTCCTTCCACCCCCAAACGTAAAAGGGTAATGTGGTCTGTTTGCCATTAACTAATCTCGAATCTTTTATTAACTATATTGGCCGCTCAGATCTAAATTCAAATCATATTTACCCACATGTATACCTATGTATTCCTATACGGGGATCGTTCTAACTACCCACTGTCCTCGACATAAGTGCCATGATAGACACATACGAGAACGAGGACATGGCCGCCGCGAGACGTGGAGGCAGCGGCAGCGGTGCCATTTCCTCTTCCCTCACCCCTCCCCTTCAAGTTTGCATCAAACTCGTCAACCGTCGATAGCTCAATATAAACCAGCGCAATAAGAGGATCAAATTCGCAACGATTGATGCCTCTAGCGACAACAACGCCCAATACTTACAGGAGGAGACTAGTGCTCGCTACTGACAATGCCAAGGGCATGCCATCCCTCGCCGCCAGCAAGGATGGAGCCACCATGAATTATGAACAACAAGAACAAGCCCACCACGACATACATATTACATATGTATATGGATACGACGGGTTTATACAAGTCTATATATAGAAATTAATTATTCATTAATGATGGCTTAATTATTCGTTAAAAACCATCATGTCCTTAGTTCTAAAGGGAATAGAGCGATCCTAGTCGTTGTTGTGTTTAAACTTTACATAGGGAGGAGCACCGAAGCAGAAGTGTTCATGATTTACCATGCTTGTGAGGTGTTGTGGATGCCATTTTTCAGTCTAATATCAGCATGCGTACACTAGCTGTAGCCAGATGGGGATAGGGTCGGTTCAGGTCATCTATTTCAATTTGAAATAGAATTTTTCTGTTATTTGTTTCTCACAAAGAGACAATATAGATGTTGGAGGAATAACGACTTGTATTTCAAGGGAGGCAAAGACCACAATATATAGTACATGTACAGGTATAAATACGCAGGAAGCCCCTAACTAGTAGGAAAAATACGATATACAAATATCTCTATAACAACACCCCCCCCCCTCAAACTCACGAGGGATACACAACACTGAGTTTAGAGAGAGAGAAACTATGTTGTGCTCTAGTATGGACTTTCATAAAGAAATCTGCCACCTGTAACTCCGAAGGCACATACTGGAGCGCAATAACCTGATCATGCACGCTAGCACAAACAAAAGAAGCATCAACACCGATATGCTCGGTAAGCTCATGCTTTACCGGGTCACGTGCGATACTGATATCACTTGTACTGTTAGACAAGAGAGTAGTTGGTGTCATAAGAGAGACACCAAAATCAGCAAGTAACCACCACAACCAAGTCAACTCAGGAGTCAAAAGAGCCATAGCTCGCAACTTAGCCTCTGCGCTCGAGCGGGAAACTACAGTCCGTTTGTTCGTCTTCCATGCAATGAGAGAACCACCAAGAAACACACAGTAGTCAGCAAGTGAGCGGCGAACCGAAGGATCACCCGTCCATATAGCATCAGAGTAGGCCTAGAGCTGTAAGGAGCTAGAACAGGGAAGAATAGACAACATGTGTTCGTGCCGCGAAGATAGCGAAGACCACGAAGGAGGTGACTATAATAAACTGAAGTGGGAACAGATACAAACTGACTCAGAATATGAACATGATAGGAGATATTTGGAGGAGTGACAGCAAGATATTCAAGGCTTCTAACAAGATGGTGATAGCGTGTCGGATCAGAGAGAGGATCACCATCAAAAGCGTGAAGCTGGACATTGAGCTCCATAGGAGTCTCAACAGTGCGCTCATCACCAAGAGCAGCATGAGCAAGGAGATCCTGGATATACTTTTCCTGAGAGATATAAAATCCATCAGAAGTGGAGGAAACCTCAATCCTAAGAAAGTAGCGAAGAGGACCAAGATCAGTCACAAGAAACTTCTCACAAAGACGGACCTTAACAAAGGAAATATACTCAGAGCCATCACCGGTGATGATCATGTCATCAACATGGAGGAGTAGAAGAGTGCGTCCACGAGGAGAAGTGTGAACAAACAGTGCGGGATCATGATCACTAGGGAAGAAACCCGCAACAGTCACCACAGAGGCGAAGCGCTCAAACCAGGCATGAGGAGCCTGTTTTAGACCATAAAGTGAATGCCAAAGACGACAAACCAGGCCATCAGGGACAGAGTACCCTGGAGGAGGATGCATGTAAACCTCCTCACGCAACTCACCATTGAGAAATGTGTTATGGACATCAAGCTGAGACATAGACTAGTGACGAAAGAGGCAACATCAAGAAGAGTACGCATAGTGGTCATATAAGCTATCGGAGCAAAAGTCTCATCATAATCATGGCCCTGCTCCTGCTGGAAAGCACGAGCCACAAGACGCGCTTTGTAGCGTTCAAGAGATCCATCAGAGCGAGTATTAATCTTGTAGACCCACTTGCATGTCATGGGACGAACACCAGGAGGAGGAGAGACAAGATCCCAGGTGCTGGTACGCTCAAGCGCAACAATCTCCTCGGCCATGGAAAGCTGCCACTCAGGTTGGTGCGCAACATCCTAATAAGAAGTCGGCTCAAGGGCAACATAAAAACCATTATGACTAGGAGAGTAGCGATCAGGTGGACGATGATGACGAGCAAGAAGAAGAGGAGTAATCTTATCAGAGGAAGAAGGCACATCAGAAGAAGATACATCGGAGGAAGCATTTGGAACATGAGAGAGAAAGGGAAAAGGAGACAACAAGGAGGTGGGTGGAGGGGCAAAAGAGGAATTAGAAGAACTGGGTGGCGAGGGGGTGGCGATGGGGAAGGGGAAGCATCGGCAAGGATGGGGTGTGGAGGAGGATCAATATGAACATAAGGTGGTGTGTCGGGAAACAATAGAAAATATATGTCTTCCACCAAGAAGGATGAGGATGAGGGGTGTGGGTAGAAGGGACACGACTCATCAAAAGTGACATCACGAGAAATGCGCATCCGACGACCAACAGGATCCCAACACCGATAACATTTATGCTCATCACTGTATCCAAGAAAAACACACTCAACGGACTAAGCGGTCAGTTTGGTGAGGTCACGAGGGGCAAGAAGAACATAGAAAACACAACCAAATAAATGAAGCACCGAGTAATCAAGCAGATGAATAGAGAGATGCTCGAGAGGAATGCCACCTTGCAGAGCGGCAGAGGGTTGAATATTGATGAGATAGACCGATGTAGAAACAACCTTAGTCCAGAAATGAGAGGGAAGAGAAGCAACAATCATCAGTGCACGAGCAGTCTCAAGAAGATGACGATGCTTACGCTCAGCCACGCCATTCTGAGCATGCACACAGGGACAAGAGAACTGAGCAAGGGTGCCCTGCTCAGCCAGAACACCACGCAAGTGCTTGGAGATATACTCACCCGCAGAGTCAGCACGAAACATGCGAATCGGCATAGAGAAGTGAGTAAGAACCATGGCTGCAAAGCGCTTATATATGGAGAGAACCTCACTACCATTAGACATAAAGTACATCCAAGTATAACAAGAAAAATCATCAATAAAAATGATATAATATCAATGGCCTCCTTTCGAAGCGAAAGGAGCCGGACCCCAAACATCAGAGTGAACTAAATCGAAAGGTCGCTGAGATACAGACTCACTAATAGGATAAGGTAACTAAACCTGTTTAGCTACCCTACAACCCTAACATTGTAACAAAACATCTCCTGAGACAGACCCTAGAACACCATGACGAACTAGTGATGACAACCAAGAGCCACAAAGATGACCAAGACGATGATGCACTTTTGAAAAGATCCGGTACCAAAGGCCACAATAGCAGGAGAACTGGCAGACGAGGTAGTTGCGGAAGGAACACGAAGCCAGTCTGACATGGGTATACCCTACAGGTACTCGAGCTTGGTATATACGGTCCAAATACATACAGGCCCACGGTGTCGCCAAGGCCCGGATGGAGGGAGTCGAGTAACCTATGGACTCTCGATTGCTTGAAGAACAAAAGAAGCTAAAGATAGAAAGATTAAAGGGAAAAACCCTAACTTGTAACCGACTCGACCTGCTACCCGAGACCTAGCCTATCTATATAAAGGCTAGGAGGGGGCAGCGAGAAGGACACACGCAACCCTAGTTTCCACAACCCTCGCCAGATTGCATCTGCGCACCAGTGTAACTTTTGACTCCTTCGATAATTCCACGAGCAGACAAGCAGGAGTAGGGACCTCTACGAGGCCTGAACCTGGGTAAATCCTTTGTCCCCTGTGTGCTTGTTTGCTAGCCGATAGATGTCTCCATCGCTCCCTCCTTCTCCAAAACCCAAGTCCATAACAATGGGCATTGACGAGTTAAACCCTCGTCAATTGGCGCCGTCTGTGGGAATTGGGAGTGCTGATGTTGCGGCTTCTTCGGCCCCATCAACTGCGATCTACAACTCTGCAACAGCGGAGATTCATCAGCTTTTCGGTGCCTTCGACTTCACCGTCCACACGCCGGCCACCCGCCCGGCCTTCGAGTCCGTGGGTGACGGAATCAGCCTGGCGATTGGGAGCTTCTGCTTCCAAGTTGGTTAGATGGGCACGCTTCGCATGCCTGATCAGCCAACAACACCGGCGATTGCCCCGGCATCATGGTTCCCTCCATCGATCGGCACCCTCAGCGAGCTCAACGCTCCGGTGGCAGTCGAGAACACGGTCAGCGACAGCAGCCGCAACTCCGATCTAAGCGATCTTGCCACTGAAGATGGAACCTACGGTTCCGGATCTGAAAGTTATGGAAGCAACAGCTTCCCCAATCACTTCATGTGCGCCGTCATCAACGCAGGCAACACCTCCGCCAATCGCGTCAACGGTGGTAACACCGGCAACGGCACCGATCCACCCAATCGCGGCAACAGTGGTAACACCGGCAACGGCACCGATCCACCCAACACCGGCAACGGTGGCAACGGTGGCAACGGAGGAGCAGTCGAACCTCCTAGCATGATCAATGAGCAAACCGACGAACGCGTCGTGATCAGGCTGAACGAGCAAGAGTGGGATCGCTACCGCGAAGCCCTACGGGGTGCACCTCTACCCTTTGGCTCCCTGCAGGAACTGCTGATGGGCTATCATTGGCTTCTAAAAGAAGAATTCAAGCGCCAAAAACAAGCAATCGCGCAACTTGAGGCACGTAAGAAAGCAGCGGACGAATCGAGCCTTCGTCGTGCTGGGCTCTCCTCCTACGGAGGGTCCTCCTCAAGAGGCAACGAGTACCTCGCCAAGAAGAGGCAGTCGCGGATGGCTCACCTCACCGAACAAGACCGCATAGAAGCCGCGAAAGTCCTCGACTTCGGCTCTATGACAGTTGACACGAGAAGCAACGTGGTTCCCAGGACGCCATAGGCCGCGGTGACAGCAGCCACCATGTACCTCCTAAATAACCAGCCGCCAGCTGGAGATCCCCGAACTGCCATGCACCGATCTACGATCGCAGGTTTGGGGTTAATCAAGGCCGCCCTCGACAAGGAGCCAGTACCAGACCCAAAAAAGGGTAAAGTGCTAGCAAAGCGCTACTCCTCGCCCTCATCCAGCGGTGACAGTCACGACCTGTCTCGATGACGCCGCTCACGACGGCACGACCGCGACTACGATGCGCGTGACGACCTCACACAACGCAAGATCGACAAGTCAAGGGCACGACGTGCTCGGTCGACTGACTCGGAAGAGGAAGATGGGGAGCTCTGCAGCACCAGATGCTTCAGCAGATCCATTAGGCAGAAGCGAATGCCTAAAGGGTTTAAACTCCCATCGGAGAACCCGAAATTTGACGGTCTACAGGACCCTAAGATCTGGCTGGAGGACCACATCTCCTCCGTCAGGCTACACGGAGGCAGTCGAATTACTGCTATGCAATGCTTGCAGCTATAGCTGTAGGGCGCCGCCCGGGCATGGCTCAATAACCTCCCACGCGGATCCATTCGCAGTTGGGATGAGCTAGTGTGCAACTTTAAGGGCACGTACAAATGGCCCGCCTCAATCGAAGAACTGAGATGCTGCCAGCAAAGATCTGGCAAATCGCTGCGTTCCTACATCCAAAGGTGGTCCATCATCAAGAACTCCACGGAGAACATCTCGGAAGACCGCGCGATTGACGCATTCAATGGTGGTGTCCGCTGCATGGAACTCAGGGAGGAGCTAGGCCGCTCAAAGCCCCAGACCATCGACCACCTAATAGAGATCACGAACCGGTGGGCCGATGGAGAAGATTCGGTGAAGAATCGCGCTCACGCCAACGAGGAGGCAGTACTCGAATGCAGCCGGGGCAAGCGTCGCATGCGCATCTACGACGATCGCGATGACGTCAACATGGTCGCAGCCGGCTACACCGATAGACGCGACGATAACCGCAACAGCGGATACCGCGACTCCGGGAAAACCACGCAAGTGTGGCAACACCGCACTCGCGATGAGGCACCCGCGACCTCCATCGAGGATAAACTGTCTGGGCCATGCACGGTACACTTCTACATCGACAAGGATGATGGCAAGAGAAAGTCTAGCCATCTCCTCAAGGACTGCCGCGAGTTCCTCAAGCTACACGAGGGACTGGTTCGAATGAACTGCAATGCAGTCGAAAGAGGCTACGGAGCCGCTCCATGCGCCGTGGCACATGGCGCACCACCACCACCACCTGGGCCACCGCCGAACGGAGCTGCACCGGACCAGCACCACGGAGGCGAACCGTACCCACGGGCCATGGGTACCATGATGATCCAAAAGGGGCGCCCCTCCAACAGGGTGCAGAAGTCCATCACTCGCCAAGTCAACTTGGCCACGCACTTGCCACCATCCACCACTGAGTACCTCAGTGGCAGCGAGTCATGCATTACCTTCGAAAAATGCGACCACCCGCCTCAAGTACCTCGCCCAGGTCATTGCCCCTCGTACTCGAGGCGCAAATTGGAGGCTTCGACATGAGTCGCGTCTTCATGGATGGCGGAAGCGGCATCAACCTCATATTCGCGAGTACCTTGCGAGCAATGAGGATCCCTCTAACCTGCTTGGAGGCATCGGACACAATATTCCACGGCATCGTCCCAGGGAAAGGCGTATACCCCTAGGCAAAATCAACCTCGACGTCATCTTTGGCATGCCAAAGAACTTCCGGCGCGAGCGCATCGACTTTGAGGTCGTCGACTGGCCCTCACAATACCATTGCATCCTTGGGCGCGTCGCATTCGCCAGATTCATGGCAGTACCCTACTACGCCTACCCGCAGATGAAAATGCCAGGTCCCAACGGCGTCATAACGATCAACAGGAACTTTGAGCGATCTGACGCTTGCGACAGGGAATTCAACAGAATCTCCCAGTCCTTCGGCATGCAGGAGGAACTCGCAAGACTGAAAGAGACGACAGACAATAGTCTGCCTCCCTTGAGTAGGCCAAGCTCACCTGATCTCTCCTTTGACTCATCCGTGCACACAAAGAAGGTGCAGGTCCATCCATCGGATCTTGCCAAGACGACCCTCATCGCCAACAACTTGAGTTCCGCATAGGAACTCGCGCTCGTCGAATTCCTCCGTGAGCACTAGGAAATTTTTGCCTGGTGTCCTGCGGACATGCCAGGAGCTCCCATGGAATTCGCCGAGCACGCACTCAACATCAACCCCGACGCAAGGCCAGTCAAGCAAACAATCAGGCGACTGTTTGAGCCACGAGCGCAGGCAGTCGGAATGGAGATCAACAGACTCCTTGAGGCCAAGTTCATACGCGAGATCAAATAAAGCACTTGGCTCACCAATACGGTGCTGGTACCAAAAAAGGATACGGACATCCTACGGATGTGCGTAGACTTCACTTCTTTAAACAAGCACTGCCCAAAAGATCACTTCCCGCTGCCACGGATCGATCAGATCATCGACTCCACCGCTGGATGTGAGCGCCTCTGCTTCCTCGACGCCTACTCAGGCTATAACCAAATTCGAATGTAAGGAGGAAGACCAGGAGGAGACAGCGTTTACAACGCCCTTTGGTGTGTTCTGCTACAACACGATGCCCTTCGGGCTAAAAAATGCGGGAGCCACCTACCAGCGGTGCATGCAGGCTTGCCTCAAGGAGCAACTGGGTCGCAACATCCAAGTCTATGTCGACGGCATAGTAATCAAGACCAAGGAGGAAGCCTCCCTAATCGACGATTTGCGCAAAACCTTCGCCAATCTCGATCGCTACCGGATCAAGCTCAATCCGGACAAATGCGCCTTCGGCGTACCATCTAGGCAGCTACTCGGGTATCTCATCTCCGCAAGGGGGATCGAGGCAAACCCGAAAAAGATAAAGGCCATACTATCCATGGAGAAGCCAAAAAACATAAGAGGCGTCCAGCAACTAGCCGGACGAATCGCGGCACTCAGCCGATTTATCAGTCGGATGGGTGAAAAGGCGCTGCCCTTCTATCAGCTCCTCCGCAAAGCTGACAAATTCGAGTGGACCAATGAAGCGCAAGAAGCATTCGACGATCTCAAGGGCCTACTATCCACCTCGCCAGTACTGGTGACTCCACGAGAAAGGGAACCACTGTTGTTGTACATCTCCGCCACCAACCAGGTGGTCAGCACAGTGCTCGTCGTCGAGCGAGCTGAGGAAAACAAGGTCCATGGCGTACAACGCCCGGTATACTACCTCAGCGAGGTCCTCACGCCAACAAAACAGCGGTACCCGCACTACCAGAAGCTAGCATACGGCGTCTTCATGACCGCCCGGCGACTGCGCCACTACTTCCAGGAACACCCAATCGTGGTAGTCAGCGATGCCCCGTTGGGACATATCCTCAATAACCCCGACGCCACGGGGCGAGTCACGCTTTGGGGAATAGAGCTGTCTCCACGAGACATCACATACGAAAAACGCGACGCCATCAAGTCGCAAGTGCTCTCTGACTTTCTCGTGCACTACATGGAGAACCAGCTCCCGGACAAGCCAGATATGTCCTACCTCTGGACAATGCACTTCGATGGGTCCAAACAGAAAGACAGAGCAGGCGCAGGTGTCATATTGACATCACCTCAAGGGGACAAGCTGAAATATATCCTGCGAATGCAGTTCACAGCCTCAAACAACGAGGCTGAATGCGAGGCCCTGTTGCATGGGATGAGGATGGCAAAAGCCTGTGGCGCCAAAAGGCTCATCATATATGGCGACTCCAAATTGGTCGTCAACCAAACAATGCACAAGTGCGACGCACTGAACGACAACATGATCGCGTACCGCGACCTCTACGATACACTCGAGGGAGACTTCGATGGTTGCGAGTTGCGACACATAGGTCGCGAAAGCAACGAGGAGGCGGACACACTAGCCAACATAGGCTCTACCTGCGCCCCCATACCACCTGGGGTATTTCTCGAGCGCATATGCGAATGCTCCATCAAGCCAAAGGCCGCAGAGAAGAAAACAAGCGCAGCCACGGACTCGGGGGCTACGCCACCCAATGAGCCAATGGCACTCGATGACTTGGAGCTGGACACAGGACTCGAGGAACCAATGAGCGTCATGATGATCGAGAAATCTTGGACGCAACCGTACATTACGTACCTCCTCATCAAGAGACTACCGGACGATCCGACAGATGCACAGCACATCGCGCGGCGCTCCAAGGCATTCGCCGTTCTCAACGGCGAACTGTATAAACGCAGCATCACAGGAGTGCTACAATGATGCGTCTCCATGGCTGACGGAAGAGCAATTCTCCTCGACATCCATGAAGGGACCTGCGGGCACCACCCAGGCAGTCGCGCCCTCGTCGCCAAAACTCTACGAGCTGGATTTTACTGGCCCATGGCCATGCGCGACGCCAAGGACATAATCCAAAAATGCAATGCTTGCCAGCGATTCGCGGACAAGCCACACGCACCAGGTGTAGAGCTACGGCCTATTCCATTGGCCTGGCCCTTCGCACAACGGGGGCTCGATATGGTTGGCAAGCTGCCAAGATCCTCGCGCGGAGGCTATGTCTACCTCTTGGTTGCAGTCGACAAATTCACAAAGTGGATCGAGGCCACGCCAATGACCAACCAATCAGGGCACATCGCAGTCAAGTTCTTCGAATCCATCGTCTACCGCTTCGGCGTGCCGCACAGCATCATTACCGATAACGGGACGAACTTCACATCCAAGGAGTTCCACGAATTCTGCGAGAACCTGGGGATTAACATCAGCTACGCATCAGTAGCGCATCCACAGACCAACGGCCAGGTGGAAAAAGCAAACGGGCTCGTCTGCAGCGGCATCAAGAAGCGACTCCTGCGACCACTCGAACAAGCGGCGGGTTGCTGGCCAGATGAGCTGCAATCCGTACTCTGGAGTCTACGTACAACTCCAAACAGCGCCACGGGCTACACGCCATTCTTTATGGTGCACGGAGCAGAAGCAGTACTACCCGCCGAGGTACGGTACAAGGCGCCGCGCGTGGTCGCCTACAGCGAACAAGATTAATACCTTGCGCTCGAAGACTCCGTCGACCTCCTCGACGAAGCAAGAGAAATCGCTGCAGAAAGATCTACGATCTACCAGCAGAACCTGTGCAACTACCACAGTAGAAGGCTTTGCCCCAGATCCTTCGTCGAAGGTGACCTGGTCCTGCGACTACAGCAGTAAGGACATCTCAAGCTCGAGTCCCCCTGGGAAGGACCGTACGTGATTATAGAAGTAATCCCAGGTGGCGCCTATCGCCTTCAAGATTTAGAGACAGGAGTCGCATACTCCAACCCTTGGAACGTCGCACAACTGCGACGCTTCTACCCTTAGTCATTTTCTTTACTTTTACATCGCAAATAAGGCTAGTCAGCCAAGGCTACTCAGCCACACATTATACCTCGCACTGGTCTCTGAATAAATAAAAGCTAAGTGCCCCAAAACTCTGTGTTTTCTCCTTTACTTTGTCAATTTTATACTCGGGGGTTGCGCCACCCTACTTGCATCTGTTCTTCGAACCCAAAAACACGATATCCTGAATAGCTGGCACATCAATCGAACCCCTTAAAACACAAACTCAACCCAGATGCAGCGCACCTGAAAGGTTGACAAGGGACTAAGATAAAAGATGGCCAGGCTAACGAAAAGGACTCGCATAAGTGCAACGCACCTCGAGCTCACAAAGCTCCTTATACACATTTCGACAAAAAATTATCTACAACATCTGTACGAACTTTACAACACAAGTATACTTATGTGCAGGATACAAATTTGGCTACTCTTGCAATAGATGAACGTTGGTTTGCTCCTCGAAGAAGTCGACAATCTCCTCTGCTAGACAGTCCACCGCCTGATAATGCAGCACCATATTCCAGGAAGATCCTGCTGGTGGCGCTGGCGACCCAGAAGCAATGGCGGCAACATCCACGTCAGGCCTATGCAATCGCACAATTGAGAGAGCAGCCTTGGCACCAGCCACCAACTGCTGCCTCACGCACTCGCGAACCGCGGACATATCCTGAAATTTGGCAAGGAGAGCCAGCAGGCTTGACGGAGCGTCATCCAACGGGAACATTGCCCGATAAATGTTCTTCAAGCACGACTGCGACTTCTTCAGGAAGAGCAGCACTCGCGATGCGTGATCCTGCAGGGTCGCCAACGTAGTTGCACGGTCATGATCTACCCAGAAGTATCCGCTCTCCTGAAGTTGCTCCTGGGTGAGATCATGAAGACGAATGGCAATTCTATCCTTCTCCTCCTTCGGACGGCGCGCACTAACAACTACACGAAGCAGCATCAATAGCATGAGTAAAACATACTGTTGCGGGTAACTACAAAGGAAAAGATGAGAATAAGCAAACTAACACTTAAACTGGTCGCCCAGCCGCGTCACCTCCCCAAGCAGATACTGCTCGCGGGCGACGGCTTTTTCAGCCTTCGACTTCCACACGTCCGCACTACCGCGGATCACGGGAAACTCACGCTCCAGCTGCTTAACGCGATCACGAAGTCGGGAAAGTAAGGATATCTCCTCTACCCTGGAGCGCGGTGGTGCCACCGTATCCTCAAGAGATGGCTTGTCCTGGGTTCCCCCCACAGGATCACTTGATGTACCCTACCACAAAGTCAAGACAGAGGCAAATAAGGCGACCAACTTAACATAAAGGCAAAAGTAACAGATGCATTCAGGATCAGCATAAAGTATTCACAAACACACTCGCCAGCAGGCATATTCTCAGATCAAAAGGACAATTCATCAACTATTACAAAAAACTAACTACGGAGCAGTCGACTTCTTCGACTTCGACGGCTTTGGGGGCTTCATCAAGTCCGTGGCAGTATCAGACGCCACTGACTTTCCGCTGGCCCCTGAGGCCGAAGCTATCGCAGCCTTCTTAGCACGTTGGAGCTCCTCCAAATACTTGGCAACGGTATTTATCAAGGAATGGCCATATTTGGCACAGGCAGTCGCGAAAGGAGCGAAGGCTACCTGTGGACCGTCTGCGCCAACAGGCATCGCCTTCGACACCGCAGAGGGATCTATCTCGACTCCGTGGGCTTGCACCATGGCGAGTGACATGGTCGCGCTAGCCGCGCGGAGGGAGTTCTTGTAGGTGGCAGGCACACCCCCGGCGAGTGACTCCACCAGCTCGTCCACATTATCGACCAGCTCCGCCTTCGGCATCAACTCCTCCCGGAGGCGACTAAGGGTGACCTTGGCCTTGGACAATGTATTTTGGACAGCGGCGCTACGGTCCTCGACTGCAGACACCGCTCCTGCCAGAGCATCATCGCGACGAAGGGCCTGCGGGTCAAAGCTCAAATCGCCAGCATCTGCACAGAAAACCCACACATGGATGAAATCTCCAGCGCCACTGGCAAAACTCCAGATGCAGAGAAGGACAACAATAAAATATCTACCAGCAAAGGTACCTGAGAGGGCCTTGGCGACTGAGAACAGTTGCTCTTCGAACAACTTTTCCCTAGCCGCAAAGGAGGCACGCAGATCCTCTTTGCGCTTCTGTTCATCATCACGAGCGAAGATTGCCTCGTCGCGTCCCTTCACAGCCGCGGCTAATGTCTTTTACAAGGTGGCGACGTTGCGCAGTAAAGCGTTATGCTCAGCTACATGGCAACCAAAAGTTGACTACCAGTCGACTATACCAAAAAAAGGAGGAGACGAAAAAGAATAAGTGTAGAACACTCACTTTCGACCACACAGTGACGCGTTTCCAGCATTGCATGCTGGCGACCCATCGCCATCACCTGCTCCGCCACTTGCGCGGTTGCCTTTACAAGGAGCTGTCGCACAAACAAGGAATCAGAGAGGGCAATAGAGAACGTCGACTGCCATACTAAAAAGAAGGAAAGATATATTTACATGGTCCTCCAGCGACTCCGAAGAAGTTTGCTGAATGGTCATCCGAGCAACCATTCGATGTTCCCCTACGTGAGGAGAGCTCGAAGAATTATGCCCGAAGTGGGCCGCCGCCGGAGGGGAAGGAGCACGCTCGACCTCTACCTTGGCCCTTGAAGTCGCGACTCCCGATTCCTTCAAAAACTCAACGTCGCCAGAAGATGACGACGCCTCTTGACTACAAGACCAAATCCACACTGAGAAATGGCAAACTCCAGGGCAAAGTCAACAAGAAGAAAACAGAAAGGAATGAATGACCTAGCAAACTTACCAGTCAAACTTGTCAAGATCAAACGTGGCCGCCGCCGACTCCGACGAAGACTCCTTGGGCAATCGCATCTTCTTGCGAGAAGACGGTGCCACAGCCCTCACAGGAACGGCTGGAATTGGCGACTCCGCGCCAACAGCTGGGCCTCCTGGAGTCGAAGGAGTCGACGCGTCGGAGTCCTCGCTACGTGAACACTTGCGAGTATCCGGGCTCTCGGACTCAGGGGCTTCCTCTTCCACATCAGAAAGGATAGTCGACTCAGACTCGTCCTCTTCCAAAGCTTCGCGAGAAATAATCCCCTCAGGGAGAGGAGACATACAAGGCGACACCGCCCAATCCTGCATACAGATAGTGAAGATCAGCAAACAGAACAAGTAAGCAAACAGAAAAGCAATCGTGAAAATAAGCTACTGCGTAGCACAACTATACCTCATGAGGAGTATTCGAAGCATCAAAAGGAGGAACAACTGGTTCACTTAGAAGCACATCCTTGACAGTGTACTTCGTGACCAGTCGAATCCTCTTATCCACCTCACTAGCGGACATGCCATCGGCAGACATGTGAGTGACATCATCAGCGCCACTCCATTCAAACGTGGGATGGACTCTGGCTTGGAGAGGCTGGACGCGACGGTGCAGCCAAGTTCTGATAAGAGCGCAGCCTCCCTCTTCTGCGCCTATGCGACTTTCGAGGTCGCAGACACGCTGATATAGCACGTCCGTCTCCGCGAGTTCGCCAGACATAACTACGTTCTTCCAAGAACGCATCTTCTTGCAGGGAGTCGCCGGATCGAAGGGCGCGAGTCCAAAGTGCTCATCTTTGGCCTTCTGATCGCGGACATAGAACCATTTGTCCCTCCATCCCTGGACGGACTTGGTAAGCTTGATGTCGAAGTAGGTGGTGGATGGGTCGACGTGGATTCCGCAACCACCTGCGTCATAAACTAAAGAGCCAGATGCGGACTGACGCTTCAATTTAAACAAGCGCTTGAAAAGACCAAAGTGTGGCTCGATTCCGAGCCAACACTCGCAAAGGGTGATGAAGCAGGTGATGTGGAGAATCGAATTTGGGGACAGCTGATGGAGCTGGAGCCCGTAGAAGCAAAGAAGACCCCTAAGAAAGGGGTGGAGAGGCAAGGAGAGACCACGAATGACGAATGCGAGAAACATCACTCGAAAACCAGCGGGAGGAGTAGGAATGGTCTCACCGCCGGGGACGCGCGCATCGGCGACTGCCGCAGAGATAACTCCATCCTGGCGAAGAAGACGGAGATCCGACGCCTTGATGATGGAGGGGCGCCATGCACCATTTGTCACGCGGGTGCCCGCGACCTTCTTCTTCCCGCAGGCAGCGGCGCTGGTGCCCGCAGCAGCGGAGCCACCCTTCTTCTTCGTCGTGGCAACGGTGGCCGTGAAATCAGTGGCAACGCCTCCTTTCTTCTTTCCCATTGCGCGGCGGCGATGAGAGCGCAGAAAGTAGCTTGGAAACGAACGGAGGTGGTCCAGCGCTGTGGAGGAGACGAGCGCAGGAAAGCAGAAGAACAGCAACAATGGCAATGGCAGCGAGGACGAAAGAGCGCAGATGGAAAATTACCGCCGCAGCGCCGCTACTTAACCCCTAGGAGATGCAATCCAACGGCTGACAAAAACCCTATTGGACGCGTGACACGCATCGCGTTGGAAACGTGGAGAAGAGGAAGCGTGAACCGTCCCCCCACTTCTACCATTACGCGCGGAAATCGAGGAGGCACAGTTAAAAATAAGATTACGCACGCCCAGTCAAATCAAAGTCAGAAAGTGGGACCCACCGCTTGTCACGTCCCGTCAAACTCGCTCACGCGGGCAACTGAGGTCATACAAGCGTCAACACTGACGTCATCAAAGCTACGCAGCGGAAAACTTCGACTACTTTAGTCCTTGCTGGAGTCTTCGACTCCACCAAGCACTCGAGGGCTACTCCCATAGGGAGCGCTGGCCGCGCACCCTACGACTTTTTCTTTTCTTGTTGCAGGAACGTGGACAATCACAAAGCAAACCCAACCACTCGAAACACAGTTCGATTACGGACATGGGTTACTCGCATAGGGAGCGCCAGAAACAAATTCGACTGAAACAAGTAAGCAAAAGAACGACAGCAGTCACTAAAGTTCTTTAGTCCCTGCCTGAGTCTTCGACTCAACCAGGCACTCGGGGGCTACTCCCATAGGGAGCGCTGGTCGCGCACCCTATGATTATTTGCACAAAAACTGTGTGTTGATAACATCCGCACTTGCAACCCTTGGCGACACCGCCTCACAAATTTTCCCTACAAAGAGACTACGTCTCCTGGGACGCCCGAATCGTCTCCGCGATGATAAAATTTAGATGCCGCGCTTACGACGTGAAGGTAAGACCTGAATAAGGCCTGGCAACGCATTTAACTGTGCACTACCAGAAATGCATCCGTGCCTACAGGCACGATGAACATGCCTTGACGGACGCGTCGAGTGCTCACACCCGTATAACTGGAATTCGACTCCTATAAGACCTCCGCGGGCTGAGTCGAATTACACCAGCACTTTTCCGGATTCGAGTCCGGGGACTCGAATTTGAGTAGATTGCGTTGTTTCACCCTAAGGTGGTTAACTGATACCAATACTTCGGTTATATCAGGCACGTATATCAACAATCCCTGTGACACGAATAAAAGCAATCGAAATGTACTCATATAGGCACTCGAAGGCTTCAAAAAGTCCCCAGTCGAATCTGCGATTCCACTGGACACTCGGGGGCTACTGACATGGGTATACCCTACAGGTACTCCAGCTTGGTATATATGGTCCAAATACATATAGGCCCACGGTGTCGCCAAGGCCCGGATGGAGGGACTCGAGTAACCTACGGACTCTCGATTGTTTGAAGAATAAGAAGAAGCTAAAGATAGAAAGATTAAAGGGAAAAACCCTAACTTGTAACCGACTCGACCTGCTACCCGAGATCTAGCCTATCTATATAAAGGCTAGGAGGGGGCGGCGAGAAGGACACACGCAACCCTAGTTTCCACAACCCTCGCCAGATTGCATCTGCGTACCATTGTAACTTTCGACTCCTTCGATAATTCCACGAGCAGACAAGCAGGAGTAGGGACCTCTACGAGGCCTGAACCTGGGTAAATCCTTTATCCCCTGTGTGCTTGTTTGCTAGCCGATAGATGTCTCCAGCGCTCCCTCCTTCTCCAAAACCCAAGTCCATAACAATGGGTATTGACGAGTTAAACCCTCGTCACAGTCTAACTCCCAAAGCCCCTGAGAATCACGACGGCGAGGGTCAGCCCCAACCAGATCCTGTGTGCGATGATCCTGAACAGAACAAGAATCGGTGTCAATAATGACGCGATTAGCAGAGTCAATAAGCTGGCTAGCAGAAAACAGGTTCATGGTAAGACGAGGAACATGAGAAATATCAGGAACAAAAAAGGAAAAAGTGGAAAGAGTGTCCCGACTAGAGAAAGAAAGAGGAGTTCCATCAGTGGTGAGAACACTAAGAGGAGAATCAAGAGGCCGAATAGAGGACAGAGTGGAAGAATTAGAAGTCATATGAAAAGAAGATCCAGAACCCACAGTGACGTACCTGGCTATGTGGATGGTGGTATCACAATGCCAGAAGAACCAGTCACAGATCTAGCAGTACCTACCAAAGAAGATCATGTAGCAGCGAGCATCCTCTTGAGCCACAGAATATCTTAGTCAATGAACTCAACTATAGAGGAGCCAGAAGGAGCACGAGGTCTAGGAGAAGCAGACGTCTTCTACTGACGCATATCTTGCTCCTTTGTATAGAAGCGAGACTCAAAGTGGCCATCCGCATCACAGTAGGTGCAGTGATAGCATGGACGATCCTATCCATGACCCTGGCCCTGACTCTGGGGAGTGGGTAGCAGTGGAGCAGTGGACCGCGAGGGAGGCGTAGGAGAGGAAAGGCGACGACGGAGAACCGCGAGAAACAAGCACAGAAGGAACCTCGAGCAAACCAGCAGCACGTAGGCGAGTCTCCTCAGCATGAAGCTCAGACAGCACCTCAGTGATAGGGATACGACCACGGGCAAGGAGGTTGGGACGCCGAGGCTCAAACTCTTTGCGGAGCCGAGATAATAACTCGAAGGCGTGATGAAACTCCAAGTCAGAACGCATCGTCTCACAACACGGACAGGTACCACAAACAGCAGTGTGGAGAGAATCGAGCTGATGCCATATAGCAACGCTCTGAGTATAGAACCGATCAATAGTAGAGTCACCCTGCTTGAGCTCATGTTCCTGGCGAACCACAAATAGATAGAGAACATCCCCTGATGACTGATAGCGCTGACGAAGGTGAGCCCACATGGCAGCAACAGTATCAAGACTCATAAACTCATGCACAAACTACGGGAGACCGCTGGAAGTGAGAACAGATGCAACACGAGCATCATCATCTATCCACTGAGTGTAAGCAGTCAGATCCAAGCGGTAAGCTGCTAGAGCATCAAAATGCTCATTAGTCTGTCAGGCATATGTGGCAATAACATCATACTGCCTTCTTGGCGTTGTCCTTGATAGCCTGAGGAGCATCTGCAGAAATGGCTGGTAGAGTCGGTAGAGTAGGGATCACAGGAACAGTGGGGCACGTCCGGTAGGAGCCTCGCCAGAAAGCACACCCCACAAATGGAGACCGCGCATATGGATGCGCATGAAGGCAGCAAAATCAGGATAATTGGTGCCATCAAAAATCACCGGGCAGCAAGGAATCACAATGTTCCCGGAAGAAGAAGAATGTTTTTAGCCAGGTCAACGCCCGGGCGAGAAATCAATCAGAGGCCGGACGCGTGCTGAGTACCACAGCCTCGCGCGAGCCATAGGAAGCAGCGGACAGACATGAGGTCGATCAGCCATCAGGCGCGCGCTAAGGACAATAGTCGTGCGGGAGCAGCAGACGGACAGGAGGAAGCAGGACAAGGGGGGTGGGGGTGGGGGGTGGAGGGTGGCCGGACAGGCGGCGGCGGCGGCCGGGCAGCAACGACGAGAGGAGAAGAAACTGCCACGGCCAGAGGAGATTGTGGATGGCGGCGGTGGATTTTAGTGGACGAGTTGTGCGTTAACCTGGGCTCAGAAACCATGTTGGAGGAATAACAACTTGTATTCTAAAAAAGACAAAGGCCACAATATATAGTACATATACATGTATAAATACGCAGGAAGCACATAACTAGTAGGGAAAATACAATATAAAATATCTCTCTAACAATATAAACCTGTAACTAACATTGAAGACTGAGTAGCAACAGAGAAAGCGGACTCACTACCACGGCGAAAATTGCACGCCTTTGTTGAAGAAGAAAGGGAAGCTCCTGCGCCAGCCGCATGACCCGGTGCTCGCTGCACCCGCACATTGCAGGGCGAGACTCTACCGACCTAAACATCGCCGCGCACGAGGGAAGCGGCCAACTGCCCAGATCGGGCTTGCCCGCCTGCAATTAATACGCCCGCATTGTAGCAGCCACAGTCGCGCAACCCTCCACCACCTCCACCTCACCACCGCAACTGTAGGCCCCAACATCGTTCAGTCCACTATTGGTATTTGTACATTGGTGTATCCTAGATGGGGTTGTAGGGTCGGGAGGTCCTCCCTTTTCATTTGAATTGGGAAAGTTGTGATAGAGCTCACATGAACTTGCCAATTCTATCTAACCATCCATTTCTGTATTAAGATATGTGTGTCCAAGTTTCTCTAGTTTTGTTTGTCCTGTTGGAAAATATACATTACCATCCCCTCTTCATTAGTTTGGACTTTTGGATGAACTTGCTGGCTGATCAATTAAACATTGTATCAACAGGTTTCAAGTTCAAGAAATGGCCAACTCACTATTAATTTATAACAATTGCAGCTTTTCGATCCCACACTATGGTCTCCCCTTATGTTGATCTCACATCCAAGGACTTGTTCATACTTGACGTGAGGTGTTGTGTTGAAATATACAGTACCAGCCCTTCTTCATCATTTGGACTTTTGCATGAATTAACTTTGCTTGTATTTTTACCTACTCATCAATTCAATATCTTCCAAACAAAATAATATAGAAACTCGAAACTTTGCTAGTCAACAAAAAATTCGAACAATAACCTGTCAAAAAATTCAGAGTTTTTTGTGCAACATAATATTCCTTATTAAAACACCTCATTATACATACAGACATGTTATTCAGTACCTAGGGTGCAGAAAAAGTTATTCTACCCCATGAAATTTTTATGTTGTTACATTGAGAATTTATGCTTGCTATAAAAATAATTATATTCATATTGACCCATAAGGAAAATGTCGACATAAGAAACCCAAAAATACAAGCCACAACTACGTAAAAAATACAAAATATTTATTTTACCTCGTATTTTTGTATGGAACGTGAATAAAAAATTACACCATGTCAATGTTTTTATGTTCGTCTCAACTTCCGAGGAATATTACAGGACGTAAACTTCATATACGGTTGCAAAGAAATATGGCGCGTGTAGAATAAGAATCTTCGTCCTCGGGGGTCAAATAACATGTTTGTATTTGGTCCCAGCGGAAGATTAGTTATTCTACATACACCACCTTGTTTCTTACCAACTATACATGATTTTATGACACGTAAATTTTATCTTACCTCAATAGCTGAGAAGAACAAAATGAAATATTAACATGATGTAAAAGAATGTATTTACATGACATAAAAAATTACGATGTAAATAGACAACTACTTTTGGATTTTCATGTAGTTATGACTCATATGTTGTGTTTCTTACGTTGTTCGTTCCGTTGTGGCTCAATATGAAATTAATTATTTCTATGTCAAACGTAAATTCTGAATGTAACAATCATAACAACGTTTCTACACCCTAGGTACCGAATAGCATGTCTATATATATATATATATGACATATTCATACTACACCCGCGTGTAGTTACACCCATGTGTGTTTTACATTATTTAGGCAGTATCTATCACACTGGAGACTATATATGGATAGTATGAAGTATATACGAATATTTGGACAGTATATATACTACTTTTTTGGTAGTATGTAATTTTTATTCACATACTCCTTTTGTACGTACAAATATGATGGTATTTTACATATATAGTGTAAACTATGGGTGTATTTGCAATTTTTCACCTAACTTGTTTGGAAGTATCTTAGATATAGTATATGAACATACTCAAACAGATAAAGTATTACAAATACTTCCGTAAGGTAGTATATAAGACGTGGGTGTAGTTACACCCGGGAGTAAGAAGTATTTTTCCTATATATATATATATATATATATATATATATATATATATATATATATATATATATCATTGCACACACATTATGGTTCTAAATGTTTGTTGACTCGCAAAAAGTATCAAACTTATATTTTGTTTGGAAGAAACAAAAGGTTCTACAAATGAGAATAATGAGCTAGCATAGATCATGATATAGAGCTAGAAGACACATATAAGGGATGCCCATGACCAGTTTAGAAAATCCACTCTCATTTGAAATTTATTATGAAGTAGTAATGTATTATCATAACATAATGGTATTCTAAGCTAAATTGTCCTCATTTTTGAAGTTTTCATGTGATGTTTGTTGGTAATACCTTATTATAATAATCAAAATTCATATGAACGATATGATATTGTTCATGATCACTGCTCAATTTTTTTGTGCTATGACAAGGATGGGAGCTAGTGATACGGAAATGGAAACAATTTATGCCACTTTGAGCGTGTTGCTTTATGTTTTGGAAATTCTTGTTGGAAAGTCACCAACTGATAGCCTTGGTACACAAATCCTACACGAGGTAATCATCGATTGTGAAATAAGGATCATGTATTCATTTTCTTTGTTTGTTTCTAGCAATGATCCAATGCATGGGTTTGCATCCCAAATATGTAAATATAACTTTTGAAAGTCCAAGATAGTCATGGAGTTCGCTTTACATTTATGTTATATTGGTTTTTTCAGATAAGGACAATAAAAGATTCAGATGCTTGCTCCATTGTCGCCAGATATAGGTAATTAACATTGAGATACGTTCTATTCAGCAAGTATGTAACAATTATTTATGCAAGTGCATAGAAATGCCCAAGTGAATTTATAAAGTCACCTTGCTTCCCCTTGATGTTGTTAAAGGACATCATACATGTTTTGTTTACTTTAGCTAGTGATCACGTGTCTTATAAAACAACATGTTTCTTATTTGCAGAATTTACTCTAAAAGAATAGAGAATGCATTGCTTAACAAACTTGATTCCATAGTATTATAATAGCGACATTAAAATCGAATTACGTATTTAAATAAAGAAGATTACCCAACCACTGCATCTATTGATACACAAAACCATATTATTACGAGGTTTTAAGATGAGTTTTACAAGTTGTGATAATTGATACAAAGATTACACAATGATAAAATTACCGTGGTTAGTTATGTTGCACAAATTCTATTTATACACCATCATCCACATTGTTTGAACATATTCGATCTACCATATAAAATTTGTTTCATGCCAAGTCCGAGACTCCCTCGCCTTCCATAGGTGGATAATATACCACATAGGAATCCACCAGGTAGACTTGTGAATAACCTGAAAAAAAGAAAACTATTGTCTTGCTAAAAATAACATTATTGCGACAATTCCATAAATCCCAACCTAAAGCACAAACTTCCACACAATATGAGCCTTAAGTTGTGCACTAACCCAGTCAACCAGTTGTTGAACATACTCATTATATTAGTTGGAGGGAGAAAATTAAAAGCCATGTGAAGCATCTGCCACATGAGGCGAGCAAAAGCAGACATGAGTGAAATAGATGCTAAATGGTCTCCTCCCCATCACAAAAGTAGCATTTGATACTCCCATTCCAACTACACTTTTCTATGATATCTTTGTTAAAAGAACCCTTCGATACTTGAATCATAAATAGAGTTTTCTTTTAGCGGTGCATTTAGCTACCAAATATACTCTAAAGGGACATTGCACTACCATTATATAGGTCTGCATACATACAATTCACCGAAAAAGTGCCAGAAGATTGTTACTCCATCTTAAAACATTTGGATCTTGCGATAAATCAACCTCTATCAATCATTTGGATCAAATGTACCTGGTTAAAGGTCCATATGAAACTAATATCCAAGGCACTTCAGACATAATAGTTGCAACAAAAACATGTTTCCGGTGTACAATGTTATATAGGGATGGGTAATCCTAACACAAAGGTGTATCGCCACCAATGTGTCCTCCCAGTATTTAGTATCATCTCCATATCAAAACAAAAAAACTCAATGCTAAAACAACTCTTCTTTAGCCCCCCATGATCTCTTTCAAAAAGTAGAATTGTCAGGTTTATCTCACTTGTGGTGACATATTGGAGTGAAGGTATATACCATGAAGAAATTCTTGCTAAATACCTTCCTCATTTAACAACTTATAAAATCATTTACTGATTAGGCATATTTTTATATCTAGTACCCACATTTCCATGCCACCATGATCTTTTTACCATAAAATAATATTTCACTTAGTTGATATTTCCATTTATGTTTAGTGTTTTTTAGAAACAATCTGGACATATAATTGTCTAAAATTTATAAAAAATCGACAAACTAGTATGATAACCACATTTATAATACATTACATAACTAGAAAAAATTAGATAATACCTAATTTTCAAAGTGCAATATGTGACTAGGATTGAACATGTAATGCCTGAGGCCAGCCAGGAGCCGACAAATCTTCCCCTAACAATGCTAAAGGACATCACAAATGATTTCTCCGATGAGCGAGAAATTGGAAGGGGTGGGTACGCTGTTGTTTACAAGGTAAAATTAATTCTTCAAATTCCTACACTTCTAAATTTCGTCACATCCGTTGTAAACAATAGATGATAGCTTATGGTTTTACTAACAAGAGAAGTAAAACAGGGAGTACTTCAAGATGGGATTATCGCCGTGAAGAAGCTTTCTAACAACCACACAATTGATGATTCGGCATTCTATCGTGAGACTACATTTCTTATGAGTGTTAGACACCAAAATGTTGTGCGATTTCTAGGATTTTGTGCTCATACAGAGAAAAAAGCGATGAAGTGGGAAGAGCCACAGAAGTATATTTACGTTGAGTTGAGAGAAAGGTTGCTATGTTTCGATTATATGAGAGAAGGAAGCCTTTCTAACCATGTTGCTGGTAAAAATAATGAGGCATCATGTTATTCAACTTTCTAACTGATTAATAACACTTTCCCTTTCCTCATTAAACTATCTCCTTTTGATTATGCAGATGAATTAAGGGGACTTGAATGGCACACACGTTTTAAGATAATTACTGGACTTTGTGATGGTTTGTGTTATCTTCACAAGGAAAAGAATATTGTCCATAGGGATCTTAAACCTGGTAATGTACTACTAGATGATCTCATGGTACCAAAGATTGCTGACTTTGGTATATCAAAATTCCTTGAAGGAGTTACACATGCTACAACTAGTAACCGGACCGGATCACTGTAAGTGTTTAGAGAACCATCTTAATGTGTTTATTAGTTTCATTATGCTATACTGTATTAAGCTATAAGTTTTATTTTCTTGTAGAGGATATTGCCCTCTTCAGTTCCAACGTTTTGGCAAGGTTTCCTTAAAGACGGATGTATATAGCTTGGGTGTCATGATAGTTGAGATTGTGACGGGTTACAGGGAAGACCCCAACATTAAAAATGTAAGGTCTACTAGTCTCAACATTTCTCAAGGGCTTAAATTCAGCCAAAAAGTCTAACTTTGGCATAATTTTCTCTTACCGATGGGTATAACTTTAAAAGAAACATGAAAAACTATACTATTGAATTTTTATTTGAAAAATCAAGGTTTTATGGCACATTTTCATGTATTATTGATCAAGCTGATGGTTAAATTTAATTCATGTAAAACAAGGATGCCATATTAGTAGGCACATAGAGAGTAGTACTTAGCATACTATGTACTTTTAATCCTATATTAACTGGATGGAAATGTTAACTCTGTGATGGTCCACACTTGGATCTAGCATTATACCTGGAAAAATATTTATAGTAAAGGACATATGCCTACGGAGTAAAGACTACAAGGTCCATCAGACTTCCAAAGGTACATGGTCCACACTTGGATCTAGCATTATACCTGGAAAAATATTTATAGTAAAGGACATATGCCTAAGGAGTAAAGACTACAAGGTCCATCAAACTTCCAAAGGTACATGGTTCAACAATTATATACACCATATTAGCCAAAATTTACCACTGGCCGGTGTTTGGCGTGATGCCTAATTTGGTCATGCCTAACCTTAGTGCACCACTCTTTCCTAGCCCTTCATCCTTTGTGTTATTGTCTCGCTTATTCACTGCCTATGCTACAAGTGTGGTTGTTCTCTGGTCTTGAAAGATGCAATTTTAATTTTGCCAAAAAAGACACACTTTCTAACGGTTATTCAAAAGCATGCCTAAATTGTCTCCAACAAATATGTAGCACATCAAATTGTGCTGCACTTTGTGTTATAGGTGCGCCGACCAAACAGTCACTAGGTTGGTGCTGAGTTGACGCAAAGTTACACTGTTGTGAAGACATATTGTGAGGTACTAATAAGGTCATTTGTGTATAGAAGGGTCAAAATACCCTCTCTTATTTGCGTGTCTACTGCGATCATTCTTGAGAGAAGTAATAAACACAAAATATGCCCATAACATGGAGTATAAATCTCTTGTGATATCCACACCGTTCCAAAATTTACAGTCACATGATTTCACTTCAGAAGTTAATTCGCTGCCTCCTCACATGTATATGGGAATACTGTGCGCACTAGATTATTGATGACACCACTAAAGAAATCTGAAAGCGCAACCAGTATCATGTTCCTGTTTTCTTATAGTAGTACCACGTTTACTTTTTAATTTTAGTATGGATTGGCTTCTCGTTCAAGCTGATGGGTCTATGCACTTGTTCAACTCATGCATATCCTTCTTGAAGTAAATATTGCCGCATCGTTCAAAATCGCCTCTGTGAAATGGCAGGTGCTTAGAAGATGGAGGTACCGTTGGAATAAATCAGGGAATTATAGACCAATTGCAGAAGAACAAATACAAAAATGCATCCATGTAGCAGTAAGGTGCATGGACGAAGATCCAAACCGAAGACCTTATATATGGAATATAGTCGATGATCTTAGTGAAGTAGAACCGACGATTGGGCACACCAATTTGCAGAATGCCAATGAACCTATAGCTAGCCACCAGGTAAACTTACATATCAGTTAAATTTTCCAAAATCTAATTAAGATCAGACGAGCAGATTTGTGGTGCAAAGCTGTGATCTAAATCATTCAGTTTTGCTATGCATCATAATCCATATAGCTCTGTACTCTGCAGGTAATGCCTTTCCCCTTGGAGATGCTTGGGATTGAGCCACTGGAGCCACATTTCCCATTTGAGCCAAAAAAACAGAGAACATGCTCTCTTGATCTAACTAATGGGAGGGGTGATAACATCGGCTTCCGCATCGACACGATTGGCCCACGGAAGTACCACATAGAGCCAAACAAAGGTGTTGTGCCGCCACAATCCAAGGGTACTGTCTGCATAACAGTGCAACCACATGAGAAGACACCGCAAGGTACGCTCTGCAAAGACGAATTCGTCCTGTGGAGCACCAGGGTGGATGAAGGTCTCGCAGCTGAGGATATCGTCAAAGCCACGTTCGATAAAGAGGGTGGTAAAGAGGTTGATGAGGTGTATTTGTCAGTTGTTTTTGACGCGCCACCATCCACACAGCCACAATGTTCTTAGCCATTCTTGAAGTGTCCTCGATGCGGTTGGATCACCTTGATTTAATGTATGAGGTCAACAAAATCCTCCTCTATACAAGAAAAATCTACAAATTGTGTTCAAGCGGACAGGTACATTCGTTTTCTCTTCTGAACTGAACCACTGGATTACCACTGCCAATCCTCGTTTTTTGTATCTTCGAATTCTGAATCCCGCAGATTACGGTGTAAAACGTTTTGAGAAAAGAGAGGTGTCCCGGTATTTTTGAATCCATATATATTGGGTTATCATCAATGAAGTGAAAAGAAACGTCGTAGTTCGTTCCTGATCAGTCGGTCAGTTATGTATCTTGTTGAACCACCGGTGCAGGGTATCTATTTTTCATGAGCAAATAAATGTAGTCAGCAACCAAATGATCAGTGCTTGCCATCGATCAGCTTCATATTAGCTAATATGCATTTCAAACTTGTGAACCGCCAAAACACAAAGGGTGTAATACTTAAACCTTTTGAGTAGTATAAAACGCCCTTTATCGAAAAAAAGGGGAAAGGACCTGTTACTACTACTTCAAAATGGTCCAGAGCCACCACGACGCAGAAACTGTTTCAGCGACCGACTTGGTGTTTCCAGGGGCGTCGCTAGCCATGACATTATCTGTCAGAGTCGGTCTCTAGTTCTGGCACCAAGAGGTTGTCAGGTGGATGCGTTGTCTTCTTCTCCACTTCATATGTGAATGCGTTGTTGGTAGCATCATACTTGAAGTGTTTTACTCCGATGACATGTGGTTTTGGCACAACTATATTTTAGGGCGCCTAAGATCTACTCTTTGGAAAGAAAAGACATTATATAGCTGCAATTTTTGGGCCCGGAATTGATGCAAAAACAGCTCCAAATTTCCCTGCACAAAAAGCGTACCATCAGATGGAGTTCATGAATTATTGCGAGAAGTGCAGAAGCTAAAGCTAGTGCAGAATAAAATAGAATTTCGGGAGAACACTTTGCTAGTAATAATATGTGTTTACATCGAATGTACCACGACCTAGCTCATGCAATATTGTGTTATGCCCTAACTAGGCTCACGATCTTGATCTCCGATTCAGAGTAGCGATACAAGAGAGTTCAGAGAAATATAAGGGATTTCAGAATAGCAGGAACATTTGGGAAGGGAGGAAGGTTTACAGGGAGGAGAGATTTCAGAGAGAAGGCCATGAGTTCAGAGAGTTCATCCTCGTCGACTTCCTCTGTTCGAGCACTAGCCGTTTTATATAGCTGCACACTGCTAGTTTGGGCCCAATGAGCAGCCCATCTCACAATCCAGTCCGTGACATATATTGCAACGATCAAATAACGTTCCCTGCAAGATTGCACATAATACTTGCTCGATCAGATGATGAATAACAGTGATATGTACCTTCACCTTCTGTGCATCATCGCGAGTATTCAGTTAACACGAGAGTATGATGGACACTAGATATGATCACATCATTGGACACCAGATAGGGTATGTACGGCAGGGAGGAGAACGCCGACGCTAGACAGGGCCCCCTTGCCATCGACGTCTTCGCGGCTCCGGACGGCGGTGGCTTCGTGGGAGCTTGGATCTGGAGGCGGCGGCCTCTACCGGCGTGGAGCTGGTGGCGATCTGGTGGAGGAGGTGCCGGCGATGGGATTTCGTTGGAAGACCTAGATCGGCTCTCTATCCCTAATTGCCTGCTCGATCCGTTCTCCGAGAACCGGCCGGCGGTGTGGGGATCGCTGCGTCGGATCTAATAAAGGAGGTGGTCCTTTGGTTTCTTTCGCACGAAGACGAAGATCTGCTTGATGTCTGCCCTCGTTGATCTGGTCTGGAGAGGCAGGTTCCGGAAGGATCCGCCGGCGAACTCCTATGGGCGTATCATGCCTGGAGATTGCTGGATCGGAAGGTATTCGGTCGTGCGCATCTTGTTTTTCCGGCTGTTTGGTTTCAGCGGGAGCGTTGCGAAGCTCTGTTGTTTGTTCCCACCAAGTGTCATTCTTTGAGCCATGGTGAAGTCAGATGCGGAGAATGTCAGGAAAGCGGAAATATGAGGGCAGCGATGGTGATTTTAGTTCTTGTGGCGACGGAGAACTGGGTGCGTGATCTGAGACTCATTGCAGTGACTGCTGGTGTGGGAAGACAATACAGGGGAGTTCCCAGTCTTACCTTGCAGGGTGAAAATCCAAGGTCTGGCCTTAACTAGTTGTGCCTGGCAATGACCTTGTTGAAGGCATTGTTTTGTGAACGAGAACTTTCTCCAGGGTGAAAACCTATGATCTTTGATCGGGCAACGACGGCGCTTGGGCACTGTTTTCTTCTTGAAGGCGTTGTTATTGGAGTGGAGGACTACCGGTGTTGTTCGGATGGTATTAGTGTCATTGCTTTGAAGATTAGTTCTCTGTAGCAGGACTTTTCTTTTTGTAATTCTTTTTTCTTTTTTCTATGTTGTGTGCATCCGTAGAGCCGCTAGTGCATGCGTTGTTGCAGAGGCCGGGTGTAATTGGTATCACTGTGATATTAATATATACTCTTTTCCAAAAAAAAAATATACTGCAGACAAAGTTGCATAACTAATCATAACGCTTCAGATATCATCTTAGATTTATTTAAATAAAGGATGCTTTATTAATTAAAAGATTTAATCATTTCACAGCCATATGTGACGAGAGATGCGTGTAGTACCTGGAAAAGAGCCACCGCCAGTGTACCATCTGTGGAAGAACAAATGTCTGACGCACTCCATATACACTACTGCAGGCGAGAACTACAACGTACACTACTTATGCAGCACAGCACCATACGAGTGCACGGTACACGACAGTCGACAGCGCACACACACACACACGCGAGACAGCATAGGTACTATCGATCAGATGGTTGATGAACGACGGAGCCGGCCAGCCTAGGCTTCTACGTCGTCGTGCTTGGACCGCAACGACTTAGCAGCGCCGTCCCTGAGGACGTACTGGTGGTACACCATGGCGACGGCGGCGCCGACGAACGGGCCAACCCAGAAGATCCACTGCTCGTCCCAGGCCTTCCCGCCATTGTACACCACGGCCGGGCCGAGGCTCCTGGCAGGGTTGATCCCGGTGCCGGTGACGGGGATGGTGGCCAGGTGGGCCATCAGCACGGCGAACCCGATGAGCAGCGGCGCCAGCACCGGCACGTGGGAGTCCCGGGCCATGCGCTTCGGGTCGGTCGCCGAGAGCACGGTGTACACCAGCACGGCGGTGCCTAGCGACTCGGCCACCAGCCCCGCCGCTGCCGAGAACCCGGGAGCCAGCTCGTTGGCGCCCCCGCCGTAGAGCTCGTAGTGGCGCGCGCCGTGGACTGTCCTGACAAGCGCCGCGCCGCATATGGCGCCGAGGCACTGCGCCGCCATGTAGAGGACTGCGCGGGGGAGCGACACTTTTCTCGCCAGCAGCAGCGCGAACGTCACCGCGGGGTTGATGTGGCCGCCGGAGATGCCGGCCGTGCAGTACACGAGGACGGCGATCATGCCGCCGAAGGCCCATGCGATGCCCAGCACGCCAGTGCCGCTGCACGCTGCCTCCGCAGTCTGGCGCTTATGTCCGATGACGGTGGCCACGGTGACGTAGACGAAAAGGAGCGTGGCGGTGAACTCGGCGATAATGGCGCGGTATAGGGACCACTTGCCAAGCTCGCCGGCGTCAAAGAGTGGCGTCGGAGGAGGGTCCAGGTAGTCCTTGGTGGTGATGGCGTTGCCGTTAGAGTTGGCCTCTGGACTCAGCTTGCCCTCTACTGCTGCCATATTGGCTGAGCTCCTGGATCTCAGCTGATTAGATGAAGGGAACTAATTCGACCGATAGAGATTGGTGTGTCTCCATAACGTGGCAATGCTGCGTCTATATATAGAGCGAGGCCACCATCACTGAGCATGCCCTAGCCAGGAGGCATTGTTTACAGTGTACAAGAGTCATTTACTCGTTTTCAAACGAGGACTCCTGTTTATCCCCCTTCAAGAATTATTAACAAAGTAAAACATATTTAGGAGGGAGGAAATAACACGAAATACTTCCATTTAATTGCAAATGGTAAGCATAAAAAGAAAAAAATATTCTAACTTAAACATGATGAAGGGACCGTTGTGGGTGAACAAAATTTTAAGGTTTACACATTACCGAATATTACAAAAAACTTTTTGGGGAGCCGATACAAACAAATATTTCATTGATGGAGAGGGTTAATCATGATATACCACAACTCACGTTGGAGGAAAATAGTATACTTATTGCTCCTTTTACTGAGAAGGAGGTGCATGAGACTATTTTTCAAATGGAACACAATAAGGCACCGGGTCCGGATGGTTTTCCAGCGGAGTTCTATCAAATGTTCTGGGATGTGATTAAGAATGACTTGTTGGCATTATTTTGTCAGTTACATACATGGGAATTGCCTCTATTTAGACTGAATTTTGGAGTCATCACTTTACTCCCCAAAAAAGAAAATACCATACAAATATAACAATATAGACCAATATGTTTATTAAATGTGAGCTTTGTGGGTACTAATCGCATCACGGGGATTGCCCCAAAGGTTATTAGACCCACCCAATCGGCTTTCATGCCAGGAAGACACATCCTAGAGGGAGTTATAGTTCTACATGAAACCATCCACGAGCTTCACCGGAAAAAAATGGATGGGGTACTTTTTAAGATTGACTTTGAAAAGGCGTATGATAAAGTAAAATGATCCTTCCTTCAACAAACTTTGCGCATAAAGGGATTTGCTCCATAGTGGTGTAAAATGATTGAGCAATTTGTTCAAGGGGAAGTGTTGGTATACGCGTCAATGATGATATCGGACACTATTTTCAAACAAAGAAGGGTTTAAGGCAAGGTGACCCATTATCCCCGATGCTTTTTAATTTCATTGTCGATATGTTAGCCATCCTAATTGCACGGGCAAAAGAGGATGGACAAGTAGGAGGTCTCATTCCTCATCTTGTTGATGGAGGGGTCTCGGTTCTACAATATGCTGATGATACTATTTTATTTATGGAAAACGATTTACAGAAGGCTATGAATATGAAATTAATACTTTGCATATTTGAACAACTCTCGGGTTAAAAATTAATTTTCATAAAAGCGAGATTTTATGTTTAGGTAAAGCTAAAGACGAAGAATAGCAATACAGACAAATATTTGGATGTGAAGCTGGGTCTTTGCCTTTTAGGTACTTGGATGTGGCCATCCATTATAGAAAGTTTAAGAATTCAGATTGGTATCCAGTAGAAACTCGATGTGAAGGGAAATTGAGTTGCTGGAAGGGCAAGCTTTTAGCTTATGGTGATCGCTTGGTCCTAGTCAATTCTGTCCTGACAAGTTTACCTATGTTTATGCTATCGTTTCTAGAAATCCCGAAGGGTGTAAAGAAGCGCTTAGATTTTTATAGGTCTCATTTTTTTTGGCAAAGTGATGAAAATAAAAGAAAGTATAGATTAACAAAGTGGAATATAATTTGTAGGCCGAAAGATCAAGGGGAGCTGGGAATTGAGGTTCTAGAAATTAAGAATAAATGTTTATTAAGTAAGTGGATTTTCAAATTATTATCTGAAGGAGTGTGGCAAGAACTTTTTCATAATAAGTATTTAGGTCAAAAAAACTTTGTCTGAAGTGCATGCAAAACCAACGGATTCTCCATTTTGAAAGGGCCTGATTCACGTAAAGCATGAGTTCTTTGCTAGAGGGCATTTCGTGGTTGGGAATGGTTTAAGCACTAGGTTTTGGGAGGATACATGGTTGGGAGATTCCCCTTTAGCACAACAATATCCATCTCTTTACAACATTATACAACAGAAAAATGATACCACAGCACATGTGTTAACCCAGGTACCCCTAAATATCGGGTTTAGGCGAGTACTAACCGGTAATAGATGGAATGTTTGGCTAAACCTATGTCAAAGACTCATGATGGTTTAGTTATCAATGGATCATGATAAGTTTATGTGGAACTTGACATCATCTGGGGTATTTTCAGTAAAATCTTTGTATGAAGACCTAATGAATGATCATACGGTGTTCCTGCGGAAATATTTTTGGCAATTAAAAATTCCACTAAAGATTAAGATTTTTATATGGTTCCTCAATAATGGGGTTCTTCTTACGAAGGACAATCTTGTAAAGCGGAAATGGAAAGGGTGTACAAAATGTTGTTTCTGTGGGTCGCAGGAAACAATAGAGCATTTGTTTATATCCTGTCATTTTGCTCGCCTTTTGTGGCGTATTATTCACTTTGCATATGACTTACCCCCTCCTGCTAATGTAAGAGATATGTTTGGAAACTGGTTGAATGGTTTTGATAAGTCATCTAAAGCTAGAGTTCGCATTGGTGTCTCAGCCTTATGTTGGTCTATCTGGAGATGTAGAAATGATATCATTTTTAACAGATCAAAAACTTTCAATCTTTTGCAGGTTATCAATATGGTGGTCCATTTGGTGCAGCTATGGGCACTCCTATCACCGCAACACCAGTGGGATATTATGGCTACTGGGTGCAGCCGTCTCTTGATGGTCGCTGGGCACATCTTCAGCCAATCTGGTTGGCTACGTTTTAATAGACTGAAGAATGATGCTTAGTCCTTTATTTTATATTTTTCGCTGGTTGATCTTTATCTCGACCTTATGTGATCGCTGAACTTGTAATACTTTTGGATTATACGTTTTAATAAAAGGGTTGCGTGCATCAACCGATGCAGAGGCCGGGGTTTTATTCCCCTTTTCGAAAAAAAAGAATTATTAACAAAAAGCTAATACGACAATTTGTGACATGGATGAAAATAAGAAAATGAGAGTGCTCCAATGTAAGTTTTGAGTCATAAATTTTATCATTCTTAGCAAAAGGTAATATTATTTGATAAAAATTTACATGGATAAGTTTCTAGTCAATATATGTGTCAACTTTTCTAGGATTTTACAAACATACAAATACCTTGTTTTGCTAAGTTTTAGAAATTGGCTACATTGTCCCCGCAAAACAAAAGGAAATTGGGTACATTGTAAACCATGTCCATTCTTGTTTATGTTTTCCCCAAATCTCCAAACAGGTGAACTGACGGAATTTGGCCATATGCGTAACCGGGTCCAGTATGGTATTTTCGAGAAAGAAAGCCTAGGTTTAAGTCACAGAATTTTGGAGCTGTGATCTTAGCCAAAGACAAGCTTGCAAAGTGTATCTCGCAAGGCAATGCTGCTTCTGTGCGAAAATATAAAATTATAAGCTCAGTCATCCAGATAGTTTCAACCTTGTATCTGCCGCGTTTAGTTGCTCATATATTTAGCAATTGATTCCCCGTCATAGATCACAGGGTTGCTGCCTTACTATGGCCCAATCCATTTAATGCTCTTATGCGTTAAATGATCCAATGTCACTAGCTTGCTACATTGATCCTAGCTATCTACGCAGCCATGGGAATAACTTTCGGCGATTACGGGTTTGTTCCGGATCCGATTAGTTTGTTTTAATCCGTATGCACGACTCTATATGTGTATTTTGCTGAGTAAAATACGGAGACCGAACGGTGGGTCCACATGAAGAAATCATCGGCCCCGTCGTCTCCATCCCCATCCTCTTTCTCGTCCAAATCTTCTCCGATCTACTGCGGCTACACGAGAGGAGGCCACCTCTTATTCTCCTTCCGTCTGCGTCTTTTATCGGCGACGATCGAGATGCGACGTGGAACGCATTTGCTTCAAAACCGCATGTGAGAGCGGCAGATCTTTTTTCAGTACGCACGACATGTACATAACGCCTTACATACGCATACAGATAAAAAAAAACGGCCTAGACCGGTTCCTAATCTAACCCCCATCAAAATTTTCCTTTTCCTTGTGCCGGGGCGGGCGGGGGGGGGGGGGGGGGGGGGGGGTTACCGAAATTAGTCTCATGTAAAAAAAGGAGAATAAGTATGTATGCATATATTTTACAAAAGTTCGCTAAATGTCAAAAATTGATGGTCAGTATGTATACTACAATTCGTAGGGAGCAAGAGGAAGCTCTGGAAGCTTGGAGTAACAGTTTCTTTGTTCTTTTGATACGAGCTTGGAGTAAGAGTTAATTAACTGCAAGAGTATGTTTACACAAATCCAGGCCAAGGGGAAAGAAAAGGGACCAACGTACGTACTCGTACACTGCCGACTAAAACAGTGATAAGGTTGACGAAAATGTCCTCGGGTTAAGCTGGTTGCGAAAACGTACAAATTAATGATAAAAGGAGGGGCTAGATGGCACTGTAGCAATTGTCTCCGGCCGACCACCTCGATGTGCACGTAACGTACGTATTCCGTCTAAGTAGCAGTGTACTAGGTTAGCAGTGTGTGTTCATCAAAGCCGCCCGTCCGTGACTCCATGCCAGCCGCAGCCAGTCCTCAGGACAGTGTACAGTAAGCTAAGGACCACTCCAACGCCGTGATCTATTTGGTTCTCTCCCGTTTGTGTCCGCGTGAGACCGTCACAATGAGGAGTATTATATAGTAGTATTATATGGTATATGATATCATCTTCGTAATGCATAGTATTATAGTCTTAGTATATTTATTGTTTGTAGAATCTTTACATTGTGTACAAGATTTAATTGAAATTAGTTTTTCTAGTTTTACGTGCTATAATATCGTATCTATCTATGATATCAACACAACCTCTCTCATCATTAATTAGCATGCTACGCCAGAATTTTGCCTACATGACATGCATGATACTACTTATGATATCTCCATTGGGCTAGTCTGATAGTGATGAGGGAAGGCTTAACGCCACGATGCAAATGGGTCCCATGTCATATCTTTTTATACTCACTCCGATCCAAATTAATTGAATCGAATTTGTCTAGATTCGAATATATCTAACGCTAAACATGTCTAGATACATATGAATCTAGACAAATATAAGTCAATAATTTGGATCCGAAGGAGTACCTATTTAAGTTTAAATTTAAGTTGGAGTTGCGTCCAAACAGGCATGATACGAACAGCTCGCGTGTTCTCTTTGTCATCCCTGGTGCGCAAGTCCGTGACCTAGCCATAACCCCTCCATTACAAGAGGCATCGAAGAAGTTGGCAGCCGATAAGGAGGTGTCAAATGAGAAAGAGCAAGAACCACGCTCGTGCGAAGCCTTATCCTCTCCTCTCCCCTCCCTACAGTACCAGAACCGGATCTTGCTGCGTCGCGCCGCCCCGAGGCCGCGCTCACCAGCGATGCTGGTCGAGCGGGGGGGGGGGGGCTGTAGTTTAGGTTGTAGCTTTGTTTTGGTGGCCTAGTGCCGTCGGGAGGCCACCTTCTTCTTGGCCGGGTTGCGGCGGCGGTGCTCTCTCATCGCCCCTTCTTCTCCCTGCAGTCTCGGCCTTACTGCGACCTCTTTCCGGCCTGCCGTGTTGGCGAGGGGGCGGAGGTTGCATCTGTGGCGGCTCAGGGCAGGAGAGGATGGGAGTTCTCCTCCATGATTTGCTTCGGCGGCTGGAGCTTCTGGTGGTGGGAGGCGCTGAGTTCCCCTGGAATAATCGGCCTTCGGTTCCCCTTCCTAGGTGGAGGCTAGTGTTGGTTTCCCTGTTCCACCCGGCTAGCCATGGTGGTAGGGGCGTGTGGTCCGGTGGCGTGGAGGGGTGGTTATGTTCATCTTCCCCCGGGCCGGCCGTGGCAGCGAGGGGGGAAGGTGTCGGCGACCATTTCTCCTTCAGCCTCCTCCTTTGAGGTTGGGGTTCCGTTGCAACTATCCCAGAGGCAGTGCAGACATGCCTCTATGAAGGAAATATGCCCTGAGAGGCAATAATAAAGTTGTTATTATGTATTCCTTGTATATGATAGATGTTTATTTTGCATGCTATAATTTTATTGATAGGAAACATCAATACATGTGTGTTTAATAAACAAAAAGGGTTCCTAGTTATGCCTCTCTTATAGACTAGCTTGTTGATTAACAAGATGATCAAGGTTTCCTGATCATGGACATTGGATGTTGTTAATAACAAGGTCACAACATTTGTGAAATGATGTGATGAACATTCATCCAAAGTATAGCATTACGATCAAGTCATTATGTTTATATTGCTATAACATCATACGAAGCAATCTTTATCCTTAGACCATGAGATCATGTTAATTGCTAACACCGGAAGCTATCTTGATAACATCAAACGTCACACCGTAACAGGATGACTATAAAGATGGGTTCAGTACTACGAAGGCGTTATGTTGAGGCTCATGAATCAAGAGTGGAATTTATCAATCCATATGACGGATAAATATACTCTGGGCCCTCTCGGTGATATCACATTAGGATAGCTTGCAAGCAAGTGATGTGATCACTAGAATGTTATATCACGGGAACGAGAAAAGAGTGCATGTCGGTAACGAGATCAAACTAGGTATGGAGATACCGATGATCGAATCTCGGATATGTAATATATCGAGAGACAAAGGGATTTAGTTACAAGCGTTAAAGGTTCTCACGATCACAGGAGTCATCGTTGAATGTGTAGAAGTCAGTACGGATCTCCAGGTCCCGCTGCTGATTATTGATCGGAGAAGGGTCTCGATCATGTCTGCATTATTCGCGAACCGTAGGGTGGCACACTTAAGAGTTACCGGACACCATTTTGGAGCACATATGTTTCAGACGAAAGAATTGCAAAGCGCAGGAATTGTTTCAATAGAAACCAGAAATTGTTTCGGGTGAAATTGCAGAAGGTGGTTCTGCATGTTATATTGAAATATTGCAAGGGGCTATATGTGAATGTTTGTTAATTAAAGTAATTAACAAAATTCTGAATAAATTTAATAAAAAGAGTTTTATTAAATGAGTGAGCATTAAATTTGGAGAAATTTAATGCATTTAAAGTGGAGACTTTAAAAGGGAATGTGAAGAGGCATTTTAATGTGGAGGGGTTACCACCACATGAATGGGGGAGGTGAGGGGTCACCCCCCATGCGCCGGCCATGGAGAGAGGGGGGATCCCCCTCCTCCTATAAAAGGCCACCCATTCCCTCCTTCATCCACACACCTCCTTGTGAAGGATCTCTCTCCCCCTCTAGAATTATTCTCCCATGGTCTCGGATTAGCGAGATACATGTTCTCAGTGGCATTTCGTCTGGAAGGAGTTGCTGCTTCTGCTTGATCGCTGGAGCGAGGAGGTGGAGGTTGTCCGGTGGCTTGAACGTGTGTGCGAGGACGGATGCGCTGCTGATTTGCGGCGCTCGGACTTCCACAAGATCTTGAGATCGGCAAGCATACGACTACATTAACCACGAGTTCCTACTTGTTAACAAAACTCGTTGTCTTCGAGGGTAAGTTCTCCATAGATGTATGTCCACCCGTTTCTCTGTATCCAGTAGATAGATCTTGGCGTATAGTTCTCATCATAGGAAAAAATTTGTTTTCTATGCTGCGGACCCAACAATGGTATCAGAGCCTGATCTATGCGTAGGTGCTTTGCACGGGTAGTACACATATGTTTATATGTGGGCGATGATGATCATGTTATTGCATCTTCTATGTACTTTGGATATTGGTGGCATAGTGGGATGAAGCGGCCCGGACCAACCTTACATGTCATCGTACATGAGACCGGTTCCACTACTGACATGCAACTAGTTTTGCATAAGTGGCTAGCGGGTGTCTGTCTCTCCTACTATAGTCAATATCTGATTTACAACGAGTTGCTAATAACTTGGTTATCCTCGTTGTGGTTCATTTTCGTAGGTAAGACCGGTTCTATCTCCGAAAGCCCTAAGCCACGTAAAACTTGCAATTGATAAATTAGAGGCGTCTAGTTTAGATCGTTGCTGGGCTAGTGTCTTGATATGGTATTGTTGTAAGTAGATGTATGATAGATACTCTTACAACTCACTTAACGTGTAAGTTCCATAGACCTTGGCCTTACACACAAAGGAATGATAGAGATCATACCACGATGCAAATGATAGAGATCAAATGCATGGACCATATCACCTCACTTCACACATTAGCATCTTATATTGCTAGTTTGGCGCTTTTGGTAGCATTATAAGATGATCCCTCATTTAGATATCAAGATAAAATGTGTTCTTCCTTAAGTATGCACCGTTTTGTGGATCGTGTTTTGAGGCATCACATGATGATCGGGTGTTCTCGACTCTACGCTTTCATACAACGGGTGTAAGACAGTTTTACACACGCAAATACTAAGGTTCTTACTTGACGAGCCTAGCATGTACAGACATGGCCTCGAAACACGGACCAAAAGGTTAAGCATGAGTCATATAGTTGATATGATGCCCATATAGATGCTCGCCTTTGAAGCTACACCGACTCATGTGATGATCGGACTTGGTGTAGTGGATTTGGTTCATGTAATCACCAAAAGGACACGAGGGATGTCGTTTTTGAGTGGGAGTTCATTAGTAATTTGGATTAGTTGAACTCAATCTATCATAAACTTAGTCTAAATATATTTTACAAATTTTGTTGTAGATGGCACCACCTGCTTTTAATTTCAATGTGTTCATAGAGAAAGAGAAGCTTGCTGCGAATGGTAGCAACTTCACCAACTGGGCTATGAATTTGAGGATTCTCCTCACTGTTGCACAAAAGCAATATGTGCTAGAGGCGCCGCTAGGCCCCCCCACCAGCTCCTGATGCCCTTGACGAGGAAAAGAACGTCTATATAACTCGTCAGGAGGACCACAACTTAGTTCATTGCGGCATACTGTATGGGCTAGAGCCAGAACTTCGAAAATGTTTCGAAAATGGCAATGCCTTTGATACCATGGGAGAATTGAAAATGATTTTCGATACCCATGCTGCCGTAGAGAGTTATAATGCTTCTGAAAAGTTCTTTAGCTGCATGATGGAAGAGAACAACTCCGTTAGTGAGCACGTACTCAAAATGTCTGGGTACGCCGGTAAGCTTGTGTCCTTGGGAATAACAATTCCCATTGACTTAGGCATACATCGTGTTCTCCAATCTCTTCCACCTAGCTACAAGAGCTTCGTGATGAACTATAATATGCAGAGCATGAAGAAGTCTCTTCCTGAGCTTCTGTCAATGCTTAAGACTGCAAAAGTGGAGATTAGGAAAGAACATCAAGTGTTGATGATCAATAAAACCACCGGTTTCAAGAAGTACAAGAAAGGCAAGTAGAAGGGAAAGAAGGGCGGCAAATCTGTTGCCGCACCTGAAAAGAAACCCCGAGCTGGCCCTAAGTCTGACACCGAGTGCTACTATTGCAAGGGGACTGGCCATTGGAAGCGCAACTGCCCCAAGTATTTGGCGGACAAGAAGGCCGGCAAGACAAACAAAGGTATATGTGATATACATGTTACTGATGTGTACTTGACTAGTACACGCAGTAGCACCTAGGTATTTGATACGGAATCGGTTGCTAATATATGTAACTCGGTTCAGGGGCTGCGAAACAAGCGACAACTAGCAAGGGATGAGGTCACGATGCGGGTCGGCAATGGATCAAGAGTTGATGTGATCGCCGTTGGAACGCTGCCTCTCCATATGCCGTTGGGATTAGATATAAACCTGAATAATTGTTATTTGGTGCCTGCACTGAGCATGAACATTGTATCCGGATCATGTTTGATGCAAAGTGGTTATTCGTTTAAGTCTGAAAACAATGGTTGTTCGATTTATATGAATAATATCTTTTATGGTCATGCACCTGTGTTGAATGGTTTATTTCTGTTGGATCTCGATAGTAGTATTACGCATATTCATAATGTTGATGCTAAAAGGATTAAACTTGATAATTATATATCTACATATATGTGGCACTGCCGTCTAGGTCATATTGGCGTTAAACGCATGAAGAAACTCCATTCTGATGGACTTTTGGGATCACTTGATTTTGAATCATTTGATACATGTGAGCCATGCCTTATGGGCAAGATGACTAGAACGTCGTTTTCCGGTTCAATGGAACGAGCGACAGATGTATTGGAAATCATATATACTGATGTGTGTGGACCAATGAGTGTGTCGGCGCGAGGTGGATATCGTTATTTTGTTACTTTCACGGATGATTTGAGTATATACGGGTATATCTATTTGATGAAACATAAATCTGAAACCTTTGAAAAATTCAAAGAATTTCAGAATGAAGTGGAAAATCATCATAACAGAAAGATCAAATTTCTGCGGTCCGACCGTGGAGGAGAGTATCTTAGTTACGAGTTTAGCACACATATGAAAGAATGTGGAATAGTTTCACAACTCACGCCTGCCGGAACACCACGACGTAATGGTGTGTCAGAACATCGTAATCGTACTTTATTGGATATGGTTCGATCTATGATGTCTCTGACTGACTTGCCACTGTCATTTTGGGGTTATGCACTGGAAACATCTGCATTCACTTTAAATAGGGCACCATCTAAATCCGTTGAAAAGACATCGTATGAATTATGGTTTGGAAACAAACCTAAGCTGTCATTTCTTAAAGTTTGGGGATGCGATGTTTATGTGAAGAAACTTCAACCGGATAAACTCGAACCCAAAGCGGAAAAATGCGTCTTCATAGGATACCCTAAGGAAACGATTGGGTATACCTTCTATCACAGATCCGAGGGCAAGGTCTTTGTTGCCAAGAATGGATCCTTTCTTGAGAAGGAGTTTCTCGCGAAAGGTGTGAGTAGTCGGAAGGTAGAACTCGAAGAGGTTATTGAACCTTCTCTTGATGAAATGGCGAGTAGCGCAGCTCCAGAAGTTGTTTCGGAGTTAACTTCACCTAATGAAGAGAGAGCTAATGATATTGATCATGAAACTCCGAAAGAGGACACTACCGAACATCGCAAGTCAAGCAGGACACGTGCAGCTCCTGAACTGTACGGCAATCCTATGGTGAATTTCATGGTTGATGAAATGGATGACCCTGCAACGTATGAAGAAGCGATGATGAGACCGGATTCTAACAAATGGCTAGAAGCCATGAAATCCGAGATGGAATCCATGTACGAAAACCAGGTTTGGACTTTGGTGGACTTACCTCATGATCGAAAGGTCGTTGAGAATAAATGGATTTTTAAAAGAAAAACTGATGCTGATGGTAATGTAACCATCTATAAGGCTCGACTTGTCGCAAAGGGGTTTCGACAAATTCAAGGAGTTGACTAAGATGAGACATTCTCTCCCGTAGCGATGCTTAAGTCGGTTAGGATTATGTTAGCAATTGCTGCATATTTCGATTATGAAATATGACAGATGGATGTCAAAACTGTGTTCCTCAATGGTAATATTGAAGAAGAGTTGTATATGATACAACCTAAAGGTTTTGTCGATCCTAAGGATGCTGATAAGGTGTGCAAACTTCAGCGATCCATCTATGGACTGAAACAAGCATCCCGAAGTTGGAATCTCCGCTTTGATGAGGTGATCAAAGAGTTTGGATTTGTCCAAACTTATGGAGAGGCTTGTATTTACAAGAAAGTGAGTGGGAGCAATGTGGCATTTCTGATATTATATGTGGATGACATATTATTGATTGGAAATGATATAGATCTTTTAAACAGTGTTAAAAGTTATCTAAACAGCAAATTTTCGATGAAGGACCTTGGTGAAGCTTCATATATATTAGGCATTAAAATCTATAGAGATAGATCAAGACGCCTAATTGGGCTATCGCAGAGTACATACCTTGATAAGATATTAAAGAAGTTTAATATGGACGAAAGTAAGAAGGGGTTCTTACCTATGTTGCAAGGCAAGACATTGAGTAAGACTCAAAGTCCGGCTACGGCGGAAGAAAGAGAGATGATGGATAAGATCCCCTATGCCTCGGTCATAGGCTCTATTATGTATGCCATGCTATGTACAAGACCGGATGTGGCACATGCTATCAGTTTGACTAGTAGGTACCAATCTGATCTAGGTTCGGAACACTGGATAGTGGTCCAGAATATCCTTAAGTACTTGAGAAGAACTAAGGATATGTTTCTTGTATACGGAGGTGAAGAAGAGCTAGTCGCTAAGTGTTATGTCGATGCTAGCTTTGACACTGATCCGGATGACTCTAAGTCTCAATCCGGATACGTATTTCTCTTGAATGGAGCAGCAGTTAGATGGAGGATCTCCAAACAACCTGTGGTGGCTGGATCAACGACGGAGGCGGAATATGTTGCTGCTTCAGAAGCAGCGCGGGAAGCGGTTTGGATGAAGGAGTTCATAACGGAACTAGGTGTGGTTCCTAGTGCGTTGGACCCAATGGTGATCTATTGTGACAATAATGGAGCCATAGCCAACGCCAAGGAACCAAGGTATCACAAGAATTCCAAGCATATTAAGCGTCGGTTTCACTCCATCCGCGAGCATGTCAAGGATGGAGATATAAAGATTTGTAAAGTGCACACGGGCCTGAATGTAGCAGATCCGTTGACTAAAGTACTCCCTAGGGCAAAACATGATCAACACCAGAACTCCATGGGTGTTAGATTTATCACTATATAAACTAGATTATTGTCTCTAGTGCAAGTGGGAGACTGAAGAAAATATGCCCTGAGAGGCAATAATAAAGTTGTTATTATGTATTCCTTGTATATGATAGATGTTTATTTTGCATGCTATAATTGTATTGATAGGAAACATCAATACATGTGTGTTTAATAAACAAAAAGGGTTCCTAGTTATGCCTCTCTTATAGACTATCTTGTTGATTAACAAGATGATCAAGGTTTCCTAATCATGGACATTGGATGTTGTTAATAACAAGGTCACAACATTTGTGAAATGATGTGATGAACATTCATCCGAAGTATAGCATTACGATCAAGTCATTATGTTTATATTGCTATAACATCATACGAAGTAATCTTTATCCTTAGACCATGAGATCATGTTAATTGCTAACACCGAAAGAGTATCTTGATAACATCAAACATCACACCGTAACAGGGTGACTATAAGGATGGGTTCAGTACTACGAAGGTGTTATGTTGAGGCTCATGGATCAAGAGTGGAATTTGTCAATCCAGATGACGGATAGATATACTCTGGGCCCTCTCGGTGATATCACATTAGGATAGCTTGCAAGCAAGTGATGTGATCACTAGAATGTTATATCACGGGAACGAGAAAAGAGTGCATGTCGGTAACGAGATCAAACTAGGTATGGAGATACCGATGATCGAATCTCGGACATGTAATATATCGAGAGACAAAGAGATTTAGTTACAAGCGTTAAAGGTTCTCACGATCACAGGAGTCATCGTTGAATGTGTAGGAGTCAGTACGGATCTCCAGGTCCCGCTGCTGATTATTGATCGGAGAAGGGTCTCGATCATGTCTGCATTATTCGCGAACCGTAGGGTGCCACACTTAAGAGTTACCGGACACCATTTTGGAGCACATATGTTTTAGACAAAAGAATTGCAAAGCGCAGGAATTGTTTCAATAGAAACCGGAAATTGTTTCGGGTGAAATTGCAGAAGGTGGTTCTGCATGTGATATTGAAATATTGCAAGGGGCTATATGTGAATGTTTGTTAATTAAAGTAATTAACAAAATTCTGAATAAATTTAATAAAAAGAGTTTTATTAAATGAGAGAGCATTAAATTTGGAGAAATTTAATGCATTTAAAGTGGAGACTTTAAAAGGGAATGTGAAGAGGCATTTTAATGTGGAGGGGTTACCACCACATGAATGGGGGAGGTGAGGGGTCACCTCCCCCCCATGCTCCGGCCATGGAGAGAGGAGGCACCTCCCTCCTCCTATAAAAGGCCACCCATTCCCTCCTTCATCCACACACCTCCTTGTGAAGGATCTCTCTCCCCCTCTAGAATTATTTCCCCATGGTCTCGGATTAGCGGGATACATGTTTCTGGTGGCATTTCGTCTGGAAGGAGTCGCTGCTTCCGCTGGATCGCTGGAGCGAGGAGGTGGAGGTTGTCCGGTGGCTTGAACGTGTGTGCGAGGACGGATGCGCTGCTGATTTGCGGCGCTCGGACTTCCACACGATCTTGAGATCGGCAAGCGTACGACTACATCAACCACGAGTTCCTACTCGTTAACAAAACTTGTTGTCTTCGAGGGTAAGTTCTCCATGGATGTATGTCCACCCATTGCTCTGTATCTAGTAGATAGATTTTGGTGTATAGTTCTCATCGTAGGAAATTTTTTGTTTTCTATGCTGCGGACCCAACACTCTAGAGTGGTCGTTCTCGCCGATTCTTGGGGTTCCTTGGTGGAACTTCTCTTTGGCGATCTATGGTCGCTGCTTGTTCAATAAGCTTGGTCCTTGCCTCGAATTGTAGGCGCTTTTTATACTGCCACTTCTCCGGCCGGCCGTGGAGGCGAGGAGAGGGGTGGAGCTGAGTCCCTGTTCGGCAGCTCTGAGGATTGAAGGCTCCGCCTATGTGGTGCTATGTTGCTGTGTTTTTTTCTGGAGGATTTCTCCGAGGTGTTCTGGTGGATGCGCTCCACCTCCGCGTCAGACTTTATGGCAGTAGGGCTGCCCTCCGCTGCTGCTCTTCTCTGCGCTGGTGCTTGCCAGCTCCTCTTCCCCAAGTGGTCCGTCCCCGGTTGCGGAGTTTCTTCTCGCCGGTTCGAGTTTGGTCGAGCCCTCTACTCAGATCTCGATGCTAGCTTCGCCTCCGAGGTCGCCGGCGATGGTGGCAAAGACACTGTGGACCTGATTGTGTTTTTTTCTTTTTCTAGGGTATTTTCTGATTTTGTGGAGACCCTGTCTTCGAATTTAGGTCGTTTTGCGAGTGTTGCCTAGGTCTCCCTGTACTTTTCTCCTGTCACGTTTGTATCTTGCAGCTCTTAAAAGTTGGGTGCTTTGCACCTTTAATCATTCAAAAAAAATGAGAAAGAGTAAGGAGAGGAACACCGGGAGAAATAAGAACACATCAAGCACTATCTTGAAATACAAAATCACTTCTGCTTCAGTTCTACTCCCTGTCCAAATTTCAAACACAACAGAAGCTGAGATCGCTATGTACCCCTTCATAAATAAGGGCATGATGATAGTCTTTTAGTGAATTATTAATAAATAATTAACTCCTATATATAGCCTATATAAACATGTTTGTATCCATATACGTATGTAATCTGTATATTGCGGTGTGCCCGTCCTTGTCGCTCATGATACAAATATGGTGGCTCTGTCCTTGCCGGTGGCGAGCGATGTCACGTCCTTGGCACTGCCGTCAGCGAGCGGTAGTTTTCTCTAAGTATAGAGGGATAGGTGGATGTGGATATGGCCGCGTTGGATTTTCCTTAAGCATGTGCTTTTGCATTACATCGTATAGAGGGATAGGTGGATGTCGCCTGGATATGATGGTGGTCAGATCTCAGATTGTCGATAATCATGTGAATGCATGCAGTGGGCAACGTACCAAATGCAGCTGAAAGGAAAACACGATTCGTACGGTGTACCATCTGCAAAAGTTTCAACACTGCAGCTGCTGTAGCTCCTCAAGCTATGCCTACGGCCGTGCTGTCACTCTGGTCTGCTGGATTATTGCCTTGTGTAACAGTGGGTGTGAGGAACATGACCCGCCCATTCAATTTTTTGCAACGGCCTTTTTAACTCCATCAGTCCACACTTCTTGGTTCATGCCTCCCCTTTGTTTTTCTCTAGTTTGTCATAGGTTCTCCAAACCATGCAAATGTGTCTGTGTGAGCTGCTTTCTCTTTTCCAATATGCCATCTTCACCATCATCATCTTCTTAGCCGTGTTTGGGTTCTTTGTGAGTCACATGCACATGCACTTAGGGAAATTCTCTAAAATGTGTGAGTGCCAACCAGCGAGTCGAAAGGAGCACGAGTGTTGAAGTATAATTGTATTGCCTAATCTCTTCTATCAGATCGGTATTTTAAATGCATTGGCTAAAGAATGCAGTTTTATACAGAGGATGACAGCAAGTGACAATTGCGATTGGAAACTTAATTTCAGCAGTACTTTTGCCGGAAGGAGCGGAGATCGATGAAACCTAGCGAGGCTAATGAAGAGTGATTGAGATGATTATGGACTTCTCAAGCATGTAGTATATAGTTTTCATGAGGAAGAGAACTAACCATTTCTAAGTCACTGCTAACAATTGCCCAATCTAAGATTTACATTTCTTGAAGTACAAAGAGATAAGACTATATTATTGAACAGCTGCCGGTAGAGAGATAAACATTTCTAAGTTGATTGTGATATAAGAACTCATAATACAGAATCATGAATTATTTTCTTCATCATTTGCTCATCACATTACTAGTCCCAAGACCAAGAAAATAATTAGCCTAGTAAAAAATGAACTAAAAGTTCAACCTTAGACCCGCTCTAAGTCACCCTAACCAAATGTGGTATGTGTCAAGCAGGTGACTAAGTTTATACCAATCCATTTATTCACATTCTAGTAGCTAGGATTGTATCTTGACCTTAAGTATGTTATGTCAATCCTACAATGTTCATAGCAAACATAGCCTTTATTCCATAGTGATAAAAATTGTGTGTACTAAATAGATTTATATCGTCTATATTTGGTCAAGAGTCTGGATTGTCGACAAGAAAAGTGGATGAGTACTATGGTGGTAGGATCGAGTGGCGCAATGTGACCTCCTTCCTAATACTCCATCGTTTGATGAAAGTCTTGATTTTTGAGAATAGAATATGATGTATATTATGGTGGCGCCAACAAGAAAAGGTAAACTTATAGGAGCAAGGAGGGTTTGAGAATAGTGTATGGTAAAAGGGCAGGAGCCTCTTTGATTCCCGGGATTTTTAAAACACGGAGGGAATAGGAAAAAATGCAGGATTGCAATGTCATGTCCACTCTAATCTTATAGGATTTCATATGCATCAAAGTTTGTGTGATTGCATCACATGAAAAACAAAGGATTCCCAAAAAAAAGGTTATTTAAAAAAAAGGTATACACGAGATGTTAGATTTTCTATGAAATCTAGTGCACGTGATTCCCTAGGATTCAATCTTAAAAATCACACAACCACCATACAAAACAAATTATGGGATTTAATCTTACAAATCAAACAACCATAATAGGGAAATTCCTAATGATTTTAATCATCAAAAATTGCTATGCATATCTATTGAATCAAAGAATGCCTTTCACTGGCTACGGTTAAACTGTCAATCTGCTAGTCACTGCACAAAGTTGGTGTGCATGTATGAGATGCACACGAAGAGAAAAGAGGGAATAAAGGACAACCGGAGAAAAGGCCAATATATAGGTGGACGACGATGGATGATGGGTGCATCATTGGTTTTGTATGGTAGCTGCATGCATGTTCTAACTCTTGTCTGCCTCACCATGCTATAATTTATGATATGGTGTCAGAATGAAATGAGACCGACGTGTCGAGAGCGCATTGAACGTTAGGTATGCACTGTGCACTGCACGGACAATGCATATATGTGCGGACCCGGCCGACTATAGATGATCTGATCCCATTGATGCATCCATAAAGCTCCCAATCAATTCAATTACCACTCCCTATGTTCCATAACATAAGCCTCTTAAGCAAGCTATAAAACAGTTTGCTATAAAGACTTGTAGCAAATGGCTGGAGCTGGTAGCATTGGAGGCGATACCCGTGACCCTATTGACGCTTGGCAAATTGTTTTTGCTCGGCTGCACCAAATTCTCAAGGGCTAAGGGGGCCAATTTGGGTAACGTGGAGAAGGATCTCAAAGCAGGAATCCTTGCTGAGATTCAAGCTCTATATCCGCAGGCAGACAACAGGGGTATTGACGATGAGGGATGGTCCCTCCGTTATCACCTCGAGAGTATGCTTACCCATCTTGATGGAGTGGAGGAAGCGCATTGGCGCCAAAGGAGTAGACTTAACTGGCTTCTGAAGGAGCATGCCAACACGACATTCTTCCATGCCATCTCGAGGTTGGTGGCTGACCAGGGGATCATTATGGAACCCGAAGAGTTGCGGGCGCATATCGACGACTTCTATTGTAGACTTGGGAGCATAGGGGGAGCCCGGTCTATTCGGCCTCCCCTACCCTGTGGGATGAGCAGGGTGAGTCTCCAGGGAGGAAAATACGGATCTCATGCTCTCATTTACAGAGGGGGAGATGGATGTGGTCCACTCTAGCATGAAGGCGGAAACCGCACCGGGCCTAGACAGATTCCCGGTGATTTTCTTTAGGAATTTTTGGTCGCCTGACCAACCGTTCATTATGGCAATTGTAAATGGGTTTGCTCTTGGAAGAGTGGACCTGGCCCGCCTTAACTTTGGGGTGCTCACCCCTTATCCCGAAGGTTCGGGGGGGCGATGACATCAGACAGTTTAGGCCTATTGCGCTTATTAATGTAATCTTCAAATTTGTACTCAAAGCTTATGTTATACGCCTTTCAGCCATCGCCCACCGTACCATTAGTAGGACCCAATCCACGTTCATCAAGGGTAGGAACATTCACGAGGGTTTCCTCTCTCTAGGAGATCTTCATGAGACCAAGTCCGAGAAACTTAGGAGAGTTTTCTTGAAACTGGACTTTGAGAAAGCATACAACAGGGTTAACTAGGTTTTCCTGAGAGAAGTCTTGTTGGGGAAGTTATTTGAGCCAGGGTGGATCCACATGATTATGGGTTTGGTCTTGAGGGCCCAAACTACCATTACCGTCAATATAGAAACTAGGATTTTCTTTCATAATGGTAGGGGGTCTATCAGGGGGACCCTCTCTCACCTATCCTATTCGATTAGGTCGTGGAGGCTCTAGTCGTGATCCTGGATGTGGTTAAGCGGGCGAGTCTCATTGAGGGTGGGATCCCTCATCTCATCATAGAGGGGAGTATCACACCTTCAGTATGATGACGACACGATTATTATGATACAACCGAAGGACCTGGCTATTGCCGACCTCAAGTTTATTATGATGCGCTTTGAGAGCATGTCGGGCCTCGGGATTAATTTCCACAAGAGTGAGGTCATGGTCATTGGTACATCTGAGGAGGAGGGGCAACGTATCGCCAATATGCTTAACTACAAGCCGGGGAGCTTGTTTCCCTTCACCTACTTGGGCCTACCAATTAGTGATAGAGCAATTGTGGTAGTGGATTGGGATCCTCTATCGTTGAAGGTGGCCAAGAGGCTGACCCGTGGATGGGAAAATTCATGTCCTCAGCAGTGAGACTCACGCTGATCAATGTGTGCCTCTTGAGCCTCCCTTTGCACACTATGGATGTTTGTTTATTGGAAGATGGGGTCCATTGGGGGATGGATAAATCATGGTCATGCTTCTTATGGGAGGGGAACAATGCAAAGAAAAAAATACCACTAGGTCAGGTGGTCGGCGTTGTGCAAACCAAAAGCCTTGGGGGGTTTGAGCATTGTTGATACCAAATCGATCAACGTTTGCCTCATGGTCAAGTGGATTTAGAAAATCTACCCGAGGGACCACGGGCTGTGGGCGGACATTATCAGAGCCAAGTATATTCAGAAGAAAGACCTCCGGTAGATACCCACCGTCTAGGCTCCCAATTTTGGAACTCGATCCAGAAAATTAAACATCTCTTTTGCTTGGGGGAAAAACACTAGGTAAATAACGGTTTGTCTACTAGGTTATTGGAAAACTGGTGGCAGGGGTGGGACCCCTAAGGAAGACCCTAAGGTGTCTATAGCCAATCCCTAAATGACACAGGGCTGTCTCATCCCATTCAGGAGGGCTTTGGGATTCAGAGGTGACATGCAATTAGTTCAGGACCCTAATCGCTTCGTTTGTACTCTTGGACCCTCGGGGAGGTTCAAAGTCTGCTCCCTCTACAGTAAACTTTGCTAGGGCATTCCCAGTAAACACTCTAGTGATATCTAGAGAATCTCAATACCCCTTAAGATTAGAGTGTTCATGTGGCATCTTATGAGGAAACGAATCCCTACCAATGGGAATATTCAGCAGAGAAGAGGACCCTCCACATGCAGATGTGCTCTATGTGTGGAGCATGAGGATACGGATCACATTTTATTTTCTTGTAACCTTGTTGAGTTCATGTGGAGTGTGGTTAGGGAACTTCTCTCCTGCCCCTGGAATCCTCGGTGTTTATCCGACGTGTTTAGATTCCTTACACACTATTCGGGCCAAGCTATGAGAGTGCTCTCGATTTGTTGCACAGTGTAATGTTAGACCCTATGTAATATGTGGAATAAATTTCCATTGAGGGGTTGTTCCCGGCCCACCCGACTGATGGTTTGTACAAAATGTCTATGTATCTGCAAGTATGGAAGCCAGTGGCCAGGAGAGACAAGACCGGGAGGCGTTAGAGCTGACTATTCAGAGGATTCATCATCTCTACATCACTGTGTGGGATAGCCCGAATTGATACCTGTCTCGTTTATCCTCGCCTTTACCTGTCCTCGTTGGTCTGCGTTGGGGCGTGTTCATGTGGGGTATATGTGTGCATGCAACACTTACGGGGTGTTTGTATGTGTTGTGGACAGGCTTTGTGCCTTGGACCTTTATTGTTGGTTTGTTGTTTGTTGATCTCCACCGTAATTTGTATTTTTTAGCATTACATCGAATTTTCCAATGACTCTTTCTTCGGTGTCCCCTCCTACCTGCTGCAAACTTTGGCATGAATCGGACGACCGGGATCGCACGATGGATCTTGAAACCCATAGACAAGCCCATGTGGTCCATATCTACCTGTGCGTGCCACGTGCACGCGTATACATACATAGGCATGTACGTATACGGTGGTGATGACATGTGCATGAACCGAACCCTCCTGGGAACGTCGACCCCCTCGCCTTCCTCCAAATCGTGTACCGCTACAACCACGTACATGGGTATACGTGGGTTTGGATCTGACTGTGGTCCACCCATAACCCACCCGTAACCCAGCCGCAAACTTAGCTCCCCAATTTTTCCTCTAGGAGGATTCCGAAGAAAGCCTCTTTCCCAATTACTCTAAGTTGACGGTGTTTGGTTTGACATGACATTTCTGGTCCGTTGTAGGCTGAACCAGAAAGAGATAACGCATGACACCCTGTACCTAGGTGATGCAGGAGTACGTGAGATTGGTGCGAGAGCTATACCACACGCTGCTCGAGCTGCATGTTGTCAGAGGCATTGAGCTTGAATCCAATGTTCAGTACCAGGTGCAGGATGACACGTGCCTAGACGGGCTCAACTTCGCCGGCCACTTTTACTTCTCGTCCACTTCTACTTCACGTGCTAGGAGCCACACCTAAGAGTATCTCTATTCGCGCCCCCACGGAAGCCCCCCCTAGGCCTATCCCCCATGATAATTCTCCCAGCCACGCCCCTAGGAGTCCGAAATTCGCCGGATTGGGCCCAAAATCCATCCGGCAAACTCAAGCAAAACTCAGTGTCTCGGGATTCGCCTAGGGGCGCCGAATGAAGAGAAAAGTCGAGCGTTCCTGGGTTGTCGGTGACAGAAGCCGATTTCCCTCTATTTTCTTTCATTTTCCCTCCTTTCCCCCCAACCCGACAGCGAGCTCCCGCTAACTCCCGCCATCTCTCCACTTCACTTCATTACCCCACCTCCCCCCTACCGCCTCGTCCACATCCTTGTTGCTGCCATGCCACCGGAGAGATTCAACGGCCCGAGACCCGCCACCACCGCCATCAAGACGAAGAAGCCGAGAAAACCGATGAAGCCCAAGAAAAATCTCGGAGGCATGAGCAACACCGATTGGCTGAAGCTTGTGACCCGGAGGAAGGTGGATAATGATAGTTGCCGGGACCAAGAGAAAAAATTCAAGGCGAAAAAGGAGGCACATGCGTAGGCGGAGGACGAATCTAAGGCGCAGGTGTCAGCACACGCTGGCGGCATGTATGCACCGCATCACGCCGACCAGCTCTTCCCAGGTGGAGTTTGAGGAAGCCAGTCAACCGTCTCCCCGGCACACTTCATGCCGTCCTCTGCGCACTACACGCCCTCTCCTCAGGCCACGTTCTAGAAATATGGCAAACATGCCACGCTGCACACAAGTTCCTCACCGCCGGAATACGAGCGAGACCAGCTAGGAGGCTTCAACCCCAACATTGACTTCCCTGGGATGTCGCCTGCACTTCATCATGCTCCTCTTCACCAGTTCGCGCCAGTTCCGCCAGCGCCTGCAGCCTGTTCGATGGAATGTCGGGCAAATCTTTCATGCACGACATGATCTTGTCACACTACAATACGGAGCCCCAGTGCTAGAGCTTATAGATGCCGAGACACAGCCTTAGTCTCCACGGTCACGCTAGCACGACAAAAATATCTGCCAGGGATAACTGCGTTGGTGAATCTGAAATGGTGACGGATTTTTTGGCTCGGCACAACGTGATTCGTCGAGCTAGTGCTTTGATGTCTATGCACTTCTATTCTTGTAGACAGTTGTTGGGCCTCCAAGTGCAGAGGTTTGTAGAACAACAGCAAGTTCCCCTTAAGTGGATTACCAAAGGTTTATCGAACTCAGGGAGGAAGTGGTCAAAGGTATCCCTCTCAAGCAACCCTGCAATCAAGATACAAGAAGTCTCTTATGTCCCCAACACCCGATACACTTGTCAGGTGTATAGATACACTAGTTCGGCGAAGAGATAGTAAAATACAAGTGGTATAGATATAAGACAACGGTGCCAAAAAATAGCTTGATGGCGTGGAAGAGACTAAAGGTAAATTGAAATAAAGATGGCAACAAGCAAACATTTAACAGATCTAGTTGTAAACGGTGTTTCAATGCTTAGAAACAAGGCCTAGGGATCATACTTTCGCTAGTGAACACTCTATATAAATATCTTCTCTTTATGATACTACTCTGAACTACTCTCCAGTTGGACACTCTAATCCATGGTAGGGCTATAACAACACTCCTCAAAGTTCACTTCCCCATCTAGATAACCCCACACTATCACCTTGAGCTCTAGATGGTTCCAACAAACACCACAATTTCATAGAGACATCCACCTCCAAATATAACTCATAATAAGTATTTGTAATCTCTAGCCTAAGTGCCACCATGGTGTGCACGCTGTCACTTTTACACACATGGGGGGAGCAGAGATCTATTAAAGCACTTGAGTAGCAAAGTAGATCTACTTGATTACAAAGCTCATGATCACAATATGATCATGCATAGAGAGAGATGACACATAGCTACTGGTAGAACCCTTAGCCTCGAGGAAGAACTACTCCCTCCTCATCATGGGAGTCAGCAATGGCGATGGAGATGGCAGTGGAGTCGATGGAGATGGCGGTGAAGATGGTGAAGAGGCGGCGGCGGCGCGGAGGACTCCTTCCCCGCTGCCGGTATCACAGGGGAGCACCGCCCCTTAGCCCCCTTCCTTCATGGATTCTTGGGAGCCCTCTAACATGGAGATGAGATCCATGGGGGAGTCAAAAACGTGGCTTTGGTGGCTGTAAATTCGTGGGTGGAGGTGTCTCCCACGAATTAGGTTTCCTCCCTTTAAATAGCTTCTCGGATTCCCGTCACCCTATCTTGGGCTGCAGTATCGGGCCTATCGGGCCATCCGAACTCAGAATCAGTTAAATTTTATGTCTAGAACGTTTGTCACGAAATTTCCAACAACTTTGTAGTTGAAGAGTTTTCCATTTGACGCCGTCTTCGACCCGAAACGTGACCATCTTCAAAACGAGTTCTGAGACAGATTTCTGGAACATCCCAATTTGACTCCAACAAGGTTTCCACTTGTATTCTTGGTAATTCCTACACATTAAAGTGTAAAACAAGAACATTGTGCACTTTTGAAACTATTGGTAGGTTAGTCCAAATAAATCATAAACTTTATATAAAAAGGAGTATCAAAAGCATATTATTAGCATAAAACCATCAAAATTTATAGATACGTTATGGACATATGAACATCCCCAAGCTTAGTTCCCGCTCGTCCTCGAGTAGGTAAACGATAAAAACAATATATTTTTTGAGGTGACACGCAGCCAAAACAATATTGATCATCATTATTGTAAAAGCATTGATAGCTAGGATCAAGGTACTCTAAACATGAACATGAAAGATATAGTTCTAACAATAAGACATAGCAACTATGTTGTAACATGAAAAGGTACAAACAAAAGATCATGAATAGCAATGCATTAAAAGACGTTTGTTTGTTTCATATATAGAAAACATAATGAGAATGGTATTCAGCTTGTCCCTCATAGTGTAGCAAAACATAAATGCATAGGACACCTTCAAAGTTCATAAGGGTGACTAGATACAAGTAGTTTAAAAACAAGCAATATCAAAGTTATGCATCAATCAAAATTTTTTGGGACAATGCACATTAAACTAAGAATGTCCACTATGCTCTCTCAATAGGTGCATAAAGATAGAAGATGGAGACTCAACATAAAAGTAAAAGAAAGGCCTTCATAGAAGGAAGCAGGGATTCAAGTCTCATAAAGAGCTTCCAAAAATTATGGTACTCATTAACTTTCAGCTCTCATTGCCCCTATCCTAAGCATCTTCAAGTGATAAAGGTTAAAGTGACACAACTAAGAGGATATGCTTGACAAGTTATAAGTTGAAATCTCATGCCCCTTGCTTATGAGTACCGAACCTCATGCTACTCAACTTCAGTCACAAGTAAGCTCTTATCATTGTAAGTACATATGTATCATAGAGAACCGCCAACGGGGTACCCCTTGCCCCATGACATAGGAGCTATCCCATATCAAAATGACAAGGCAACAGATAATGAGCATCTTAGCAATCTTATTATTTACTATTTGCATAGGTTTTTATTGAGGATGCTTCATAGAATGCTCATTATGGTTATGCTGCAAGTTTCCACCATGATTAGGCATGGCTTATGCTAGCGGCCCAGGCATTTCTCTAACACACATACAAACTCCATGATCTTATAAGTTCCCCTTTTATTTCACACCGTCAGGATCCAAAAGCAAAAGAATCATGATATCAATAGAATATAAGTGCAATGTTGAAAGCGTTCCCCATGATACATGGTTCTGCTAACTTCAACTTATAAAGCGCAAGCATATACGCAACAAAGATGGACACAATGGTTCAAGTTTATTAAGTGCAAGAAAGTAAAGTGTGCCATCAAGTTCGTGAGAGCTTTAATCACTAGTTTTCACATAACAAGTTTCATTCAGAAGGTAGATAAAAACATGAATATACTTGGAATAGCAAATACTAATAAGTAGGTATGGTGGACTCTTTGGAATAACTTGGTTTTATTTGGAGTTGGATGCATGAGTGGAACTCACACTTGGTTATGGAGGCTAGCAAAAGACTAGGAGCGACCAACTAAGAGAGCAATAATGGCCATAATCATGCAAAGCGACAAAACATCATTGATTAAAACATAAAGTGATATTACAAGTCGAAAACTAAAGGATCATCAAGGCTATAGCAACTTGGGATAGTCATAACATGGTGTGAGCATGCGCCAAGTCAACCCAAATAAAGCATCAAAGGAGAATACCACAATACTATGCTTTAATATGCTAAAACAATGCATGATTCTTTCAAGGCACATTAAGCAATCTCAATTGTTTATAACATGTCATGCTACAGAAAAAATCACTAAGCATAAAGCCAAAACAATATCAAGCATTACATGACAAAGCATAGGCCATAGTCAAATACAAGCTCTTTTTACCACTTAAGCATGAACTTTTCCTACTCTTTCCAATCCAAACCAAACTTATTTGAAAACTAATGAATGAATGAGGAGGTACAACCAATTTATTCAAGCAAACTAAGCAAACCAAGAAAATGAAAACCAAAAACAAAAACGAAAAAGAAGACACTCCAAGAACAACACAATTGTGCATGAAATAATAAAAATGAAGTGTTCGGAAGAAAACCTGAGATTTTTATTGATGAAGAAGGGGGTGCCTTGGGCATCCCCAAGCTTTAACGCTTGTACTTCTTGAATATTTCTTGGGGTGACACAGGTGGCATCCCCACGCTTGAGCTTTTGTCCATCCTTCATCTCATAAAATTATTTTTCCCTACACTTTAAAATTTCCTTCATACAAAACTTCACACAATCTTCATTAGCAACATTAGTGTATTCAAGATAATAAGTCTTTAGGTTCAATTTCAACACAAGTAAAACTTCCATTAAAAAACAACCTACTGTATCAATTCCTTTTAAAAGTTCAGGTGATCAAAGAGAACTCAAAGAGAAAGAGATTAAGAGGCAAATGTAAATAATGGCAGAAATCTGTCAAAACAGACCAGCAGGTAAAAACCGATTTTGTCGAAGACCTTCTGTTGCTCAAATCGAAAAGTGTTGAACTAACGAAAGTTATATAACAACCTAGGGGATTTATTCAGAAAATTACATCGCAATCCGACATACAGAGATGTTTCACGAATTTTTACAGCGAAGCACAAAAATCTATTTCGGGACAGCAACTTTCCTAAGTATTACTTCTCTCTCATTAGAGGTTACTCTTGTTACAAAAACCACACAAAAAGGATAAGGAGCGGTTATTACAGAGGTAATAACTTCCAAGACTCAACAAAATATTCCTAACAAAATTTGGTTATCTCCCAATAAGTACTTTTTATTTAACGTCTTTAAGTTAGGCATGATAGTTTGAGAAGATGCTCACATAAGAAATATGAATTGAAGTAAAAGAGAGCATCAATAAGCAAATTCAAAGCATATTTAAGTCTAACCCACTTCCTATGCATAGGAATCTTGTAAAGAAACAAATCAAGAAAGTAAAAAACAACAAGCATAGGAAAGCAAAACAAGTGCATCTTCAAAAATTTCAACATAAAGAGGGGAAACTTAATATTGTGGAGATACATAAAACTATGTTTCCCTCTCTCATAATAACTTTCGGTAACATCATGAATAAAATTAACAATATAACTATCATATAAAATATTCTTATCATGAGCCACATGCATAAAATAACTATTACTCTCCCTATAAGCATAGTCATTCTTATTAATCGTAGTGAGAGCAAATTCAACAAAATAGCTATCATTATTATTCTCATCACCAGAATCATCAAATATAGGAGGCATATTGTAATCATAATTATTTTTCTCCTCAATAGTAGGTGGACTGAAAATATCATATTCATCATTGTAATCATCATATATTGGAGTTATAGTATCATCAAAGTAAATTTTCTCCTCCGTGCTTGGGGGACTAAAAATATCATGCTCATCAAAACCAGCTTCCCCAAGCTTAGACTTTTCCATAGCATTAGTAATAATGGAGTTCAAAGAATTCATACTAATAACATTACTATTAGCATGCAAATAAAGTTCTATAGGTTTTTTAATTTTCTCTTCAAACACTTCATGTCCTAACTCAAGGTAAATACTATAAAGCTCTCTAATTTTGTTGTTGTTTTTCATTAAGCCTAACTAGTGAAAATAAAAACAAGAAACAAAAAGATATAATTGCAGAGTCTAAAGGAAATAAATCGAGCACTCACACACCAGCAACCGCACTAGAAGATAGCTTAATAGCCAAAGGATGTGAGTACCTTTTACCTTACCTCCCCGGAAACCACGCTAGAAAATAGCTTGATGTCTACGCACTTCTATTCTTGTAGACAATTGTTAGGCCTCCAAGTAAAGAGGTTTGTAGAACAGCAGCAAGTTTCCCTTAAGTGGATTACCAAAGGTTTATCGAACTCAGTGAGGAAGTGGTCAAAGGTATCCCTCTCAAGCAACCCTGCAATCAAGATACAAGAAGTCTCTTATGTCCCCAACACACCCAATACACTTGTCAGGTGTATAGGTGCACTAGTTCGGCAAAGAGATAGTAAAATACAAGTGGTATAGATATAAGACAATGGTGCTAGAAAATAGCTTGATGACGTGGAAGAGACTAAAGGTAAACTGAAATAAAGATGGAAGCAAGCAAACAGTTAACATATCTAGTTGTAAATGGTGTTTCAATGCTTAGAAACAAGGCCTAGGGATCATACTTTCGCTAGTGAACACTCTCATATAAATATTTTCTCTTCATGATACTACTCTGAACTACTCTCCGGTTGGACACTCTAATCCATGGTAGGACTATAACAACACTCCTCAAAGTTCGCTTTCCCCATCTAGATAACCCCACACTGTCACCTTGAGCTCTAGATGGTTCCAACAAATACCACAATTTCATAGAGACATCCAACTCCAAATATAACTCATAACAAGTATTTGTAATCTCTAGCCTAAGTGCCACCATGGTGTGCACGCTATCACTTTCACACACATGGGGAGAGCAGAGATCTATTGAAGCACTTGAGTAGCAAAGTAGATCTAGTTGATTACAAAGCTCATGATCACAATATGATCATGCATAGAGAGAGAGATGAACACATAGCTACCGGTAGAACCCTTAGACTCGAGGAAGAACTACTCCCTCCTCATCATGGGAGTCAGCAATGGCGATGGAGATGGCGGTGAAGATGGTGAAGAGGCGGCGGCGGCGCTGGCGGCGACGCGGAGGACTCCTTCCCCGCTGCCGGTATCACAGGGGAGCACCGCCCCTTAGCCCCCTTCCTTCATGGCTTTTTGGAAGCCCTCTACCATGGAGATGGGATCCATGGGGGAGGCAAAAACGTGGCTTTGGTGGCTGCAAATTCGTGGGTGGAGGTGTCTCTCACGAATTAGGTTTCCTCCCTTTATATAGCTTATCGGATTCCCATCACCCTATCTTGGGATGTAGTAAATTGGGCCTATCGGGCCATCCGGACTTGGAATCAGTTAAATCTTATGTCTAGAAAGTTTGTCACGAAATTTCCAACAACTTTGTAGTTGAAGAGTTTTCCATTTGATGTCGTCTGCGACCCAAAACGTGACCATCTTCAAAACGAGTTTTGAGACAGATTTCTGAAAAATCCCAATTTGACTCCAACAAGGTTTCCACTTGTATTCTCGGTAATTCCTACATATTAAAGTGTAAAACAAGAACATTGTGCACTTTACAACTATTAGTAGGTTAGTCCAAATAAATCATAAACTTTATATAAAAAAGAGTATCAAAAGTATATTATTAGCATAAAACCATCAAAAATTATAGATACGTTATGGACGTATCATGCTTCCATGTCACGTAGAGGAAGCACCATGTTACATTACTGAAGATAGCGGAAATTTAGTGTCGCGTAACCGCACATCATTTGTCGTCTTATACCATCCAACATCACTGAAAGTTAATTACATTAACAATATTGCAACTAGAATATTCTAGTTTATTCATATATAAAATATCCATTGCATCATATCATATTACACTTGATTTGAGCCCCTCTCTAATCATTCAAATTAGGTATTGAGCCCCTTTCTATTCAGCAGATCTATCTCTAAAAACTAAAATTGCACCTAATTAGGAGAAAAACCCTATTTAATCGTAGACTTCTTGAGTGCCTCTCTATTTCGATTGACATCAATATCATATTGGCGTTGGAAAGTCTATGCTCGCCAACATTATCAAAATGGATCTGACTGTGAGCACACGCCATATGTTGGTAACTTCGCTTGGAACTGAAAGAAGAACAAGAAAGATGATTAAGAGAAGAAAGAGCAAAGCAACAGATCTAAAAGAGAAAGTGACCGAAGATGTGCAAAGAAGATGACGACCAAACCTGCGGATCGGACATACCAATGGCGGCCTGGGCAAGATCCGTCATGTCTGGGCCGTGCAAGATCTAGCGAGCCAACGGCCACGCAGGATCTACGATGGTACGGCCACACTAGATCATGCACTACCCGGTTGAGATGCTGCGCATGGATTTCTTGACTTGGAGGAGTCTGTGAGAGGTGGGGACTGATAATTGGAGTAGTTGCTAGGGTTCTTCTGTATTATATAAAATGGTGAGTAGCAAGTCTGGGCCACTTAAGAAAGTACGGTCCATGCATTCATCTTTTTGGGCGCATTCACAAGGGCCCATAAAGAAATGCATAACACTTTTCTTCTCCTTGTAGCCGCACAGGAGAAGGGTTGGAGTAATAATCTACTCCCTCCGTCCAGAAATAAGTGACTTGAGTTTGTCTAGATTCATATGTATCTGTACACTAAAACGTGTCTAGATATATGCGAATCTACATAAATCCAAGTCACTTATTTATGGGCGGAGGGAGTAAAAACAAAAAGATGAAAAGTATTGAAGGAGGCCGACGGTCTTGTTTTAATTGCGGGAGAGGATCCCTCAAAAAAGAAAATTTGCGGGAGAGGAAAAGGAAAACATTCATTCCAGATCTATGAAAAAATGTAAACAACCGACTCTAACCAGAAACAGCCTATTAGTGGTGGGTCCCACCACTTAGTGTGATGCGTTTGACCAGTCAGCACGGTGCTTACCATCCACAATGCATTCTTAACAGCCTCCATCGAGCTACTGTGACATTAGGTGCCATCGGGCTTGCTAGTCCATAATCCACCCGTATTGAGTGTGCCATGGCATATAAGAGGCCGTCGTGATAAAATGGTGTCGCAATAGCTTATCCGCGCAGCACCCAACTATTGCATGTACTTTTCACTTGTGCCGTCCCAAAAATCTACCGGGTATGGGGGTATTTTTGTAGTGTCCGGTTTGGAGGCCGCAACTTCGGCTCTAGGGTACTTCACCTAGGAGGAAGCCTGCACAGCCGTCGAGAGCGGCCTCGACACGTAAGATTTTGGCGCCGATGAAGACGAAGATGAGGAGGAAGCGGAAGATGACGAGGAGGAAGAAGAGGCCGAGTTCAGCTTGGAGGAGGTTCTAGCGAGCTGCAAGGGGACGAGGAAGAATAAGAAGGGTGCATCGGCGACGGCAGGCGAAGCCCACATCAAGTGGGTGGAGCAGGAGAATGAGTGCCTCGCCAAAGCATGGAAGACCGTCTCCATCAACCCGATCACCAAAACTCCGACACCTATTGGAAGAAGATCAAGTTTTCCTTTGATGAACGCAAACTTTGTGATCCTCAATTCAATAAGATTCACATGGAGCGCCAAGCCATGGCCACCCATTGGGGACTCATCCTACAAGCCTGCAACAAATGGCATGGGATATAAAAGGAGATCGAGAATCACCTAGAGAGGGGCACCGACTTCGAAGAAAAGGTAAACTCTCCGCTTGTTGCCTACTTTCGCCCAAGTTTGCCACCACCTACGCCCAACCTCGGTGCTCTGTTCGCAGATGAACCGCGACGACAACAATGGACGGGACTTCAAGTTCCTCCATGTCTACTCGCGGATCTCGGGGTGCCAGAAGTGGAGGGATGTGCGCACGTCTCTGGCTAGAGGAAAGAACGCTGTGTACAAGCCAGATGATCCGGTGCCGCCGGCGTCCGAAGGTCGGACTGAGCTCGGCCAAAAGAAGGCCAAGGAACTCAAGGCCAAGGGTCCGCCCGCCGAAAAGCTCCAAGCTTCGTTCAAGAAGTGCATGGCAGACGCCAAGACGCACGCCGCGCAGCGGGACGAGAAGTTCGACGAGAGGTGGAGAGTGATGTTGCCGAACCAAGGCGTCAAGATCGACCTCCTCAAGACCAACGTCGCGTCGAAGAAGAGGAACACTGATCTGGTGTTCTTCATGGGGGCGAACACGGCGGTGATGGACGACCAAGTCAAGGCGTGGTATATGGCCGAGCGCAACACCATCCTGAGCGGCCTACAGGCACCTTCCACTTCGCCCATGCTGACGCCAAGCTCTGCCCCAACCTCCTCATCTGCATCCCAGCCGAGTACCATGCCGGAGACACCGTCGAGTCCTGCCTCCGCCCTGGTCGAGGAGGCCTCCGTCGAGGAGCCAACCATCTGATCTCCCGCTCCTTTATAAAGTTTGGTCGCCGTAGTTTTATCGCCGAACACTATTTTGTGTCGCTGGACTGTGCCTGTTTTGTGTCAAACTTGATTGCGTTTTGTTGGCGGGAAGTACAAATTCAAAAAAAATCGCCGTTTTCGATCTCTAGGGTCGGTCCTTGGATGGTGACTGGTAGTTGGCGACCCCATGCCAAACATTCGCCCAATCCGCCGAAATAATTCGCTGGATTTCGGCACGGGGGCCTCGAGCGAGTGGAGATGTAACCCTGGACACCACCAGGCACTCCGACTCCGACCACAGCTTCCTCGCCGTTTTTCTAAAGGATGCCGTAAGCTGCCTCCAGGTGCTCATCGGCGATCGGAAGTGCGTGGACGTGCCTGCGGTGGCAGAGGCGCCGGTGCTGACCGCTGGCGACTTCCTGCAGCTCGTGTCCAACGACATGTTAAGAGCCTGGAGCACCGCCAGCAGGGTCGGTGGCATGCTACTTACGGATGAACGGTGCGGCCGTGTCCACCAGAGTGCTCGCGCATGGGTGCAACGGTGGAAGAGCTGCTGCAGCACCTCCTGTGGTCAAACACCTCAGGATCTGAATCTCATCTGAATTTTCAATGTATCCTTTGTTTCTGCACTTATATTTATCGAAAAGCAAAGTCGAGATAAATAGCCAGGAATAAGCATTTCAATCTTCACTTTTTGGGACTGGTCAACATATTTGATCGGGCATGCACGACTAGAAGTAAATGGTGTATCGTTCGAAAATAGTGTCTGGACTGATGCCAAGCTTGCAGCACCATTTGATCAACCTCTTGCACGAATCTAGATCTTGTTGGGTGAATTTGTAGAAGACCCACTGCTTATCATGCAATAAGACATGAGCGCGCTCGCAGGGGAAATCAATCCGTGCTAGCTCCTGCAAAGTTAGCTTCGAAGGCTGGACTCGTTTCTCCAGGCACAAGTGAACCACGGCGTATGCAGTTTCCAAAGCAATGCCCTGTATCATTTCAAAAGGTTGGTCCTCACATTAGTTTTCTGATGAATCCAATAGCTGAAAAAATCGACAGTTGTTTGAAAAGCAGGTGACTCCGGTAGCAAAGCTGAATAAAGCAAGCCCTCTGCTACAACCTATTAAATCCTAAATTATTTCTTAATAAAGTCGTCTGAGGATAAAGTTGGATTGGGTGTTCACCTTGCTAGTGAGGAAATGTGCAAACCCCATAACATCATCGTAGCCTCTTGGATGGGGAATCTGGACCTTCTTCAGATCATCGGAGTAATTTTCCACAGATTCTATGCACAGGCTGATCATTTCTAGCACAAAATTGACACTAGAAAACAAATGGTGCTTTGCGTCCTATATATGCCAAGAAAACACACGTACGATTGTTAGAACCAGATGCTACCTGTATTTCACAATCTTGAACAAAATACGGCCACCATATATGTTGATGTACTATGACAATATATAATTACTTTACCTGGATTTCACAATCTTGAGGCAATTCACCGGTTCCAAGGTTCAGACATTTTGACAAAGCTAAGTGTCTGTGTTCCCGTCCCATCATATGTTCATCTTTAGTGAATTTTTGCATTTTTTTTCCCAATACTCTAGTGCTTCACCCTGTGGTCTGATCAATATCAATTTGCTCGTTGGGATAAACATCTTCAGTAATCGTACTAGATGGTTAGGAATGCAATAGTTGATTGATCTTGCAAATTCAGCGATGGTAGAACGTTTGGATAGCGAAGACTCCTCTGGAAATCTACATAGTTTAGAAACGGAGTGAAGTTAAAAAGGATCAACTATCTATAATTCTATGGGCTATAATACAAGGATAATGCTACACAACTAAGTAGACCTTTACAAAAAACATTATCTATCCTCTCTACAAATGTGGAAAAACAAAAGACAAGGTCTATGCCTCTCGTTTGTTTGATTCTTTTTTGGAATTAGGTGATGACAAGTTGCTTTTTCTCAAACTGAAACATTTATATTTTAAGAATGTAATAGTTATATATGGATAGAAAGAAGTACATTTAGATGACAATTATTGATATTCGTGACTATGGATGCAAGTGGACGGTCCGCCGGACAAAGCGGACAGTCCGCTAGACTAGTGCCTGAGACAAATTTGATGAGTTCAGTACGTAGGTGATTAGCTGATTAGAAGATATGGTGATTAGGCGGACAGGTCGAGACGTCTGGGCGGACGTCCGCCTGCATCCCTATTCGTGACTAGAAAAAATGATGAGTTTTTTCATAAAACATAATATTTGATCAATTAAAATAATTTAGAAGGTATACATTCATATTGGAGAACTAGTTGTATACAACAACTAAAGAAAAATGTAATAAAAAGAGAGGAGGAAACCTGTTCCTGAGATTAATGACACCATCGCTTGATGAATAAATGAAATCAAGGAAGGCACGTAGATCCGATGCATCATGCTCTAGCTGTATACATGAATGGAAGAAAAATAAGTCAAATATAGCCATCCTAGTTTAGTGAAAATATCAAATCCTCTTAGCCATCCAAAGGGTTTATCTTTGCATCTTGGAATAAAATGGTTTTCTGTGTTTACCACATATGAAGGTATCAACTTTGTAAAGTTAGGTACATTTGTGTAGCAAATGGTACATGTGCCTCTATGTATGGGAAGATAAAAAAAAGTTACCGTTTTAAGGTTTGGTAGAACAAGACTCTCCAGAAACATGTTGCCCTGAACTTGTCTACGACCACAGTTGACCAGACAATCAATTCTTAGTGCGAAGAGAACTAGAGCAACCTGCAACCAACCAAGATCGTCGTCAGACAATTTAACTAACCTTAAGTAAGCTCAAATCGACAAAAAAAAGATAAATCTGAGCTAGGACAGGGTAAAATTGCTATTGAACAATGAAATTTTGGGACCTAAAGTAGATCATGAAACGAGAAAAAGGAAGAACCTGAAGTTGCTTCATCTGTATCCTAATTTCATCGATGTAGCTCTTACACCACATTTCTAGGATCATGAGGCAATTGTCACATTTATTAGTTTTGACAAGATCCTTTGGTATATCTCCAAATTTATCAGCAAGTGCTTCGACAATATTTGTGTATATATCTGCACCATCTATCCACTCAAAATTTCCTAGCCCAATCGCACCTTCTATACTTTCAAGGCAATGGATAATTTTATCTCTGTCGGAAGCAGATATGGCACCCTACACAAATAAAAACTTTCTCGTGAGAAAAGAAATAGCGTACAAAAGGCCAAAAGTACTGGCCAATTCAACATACAAAATTTTAATACTCGGCATACTGGGAACGCCCGTAGCCGTAGGCAACACAACGCACATTCATAAAGTTCACCTAGTTAACTAAAAAGCTCCAACACAATAAATTCCAAACAATAATTCGTTCTAAACCTTGAGTACAAAAGGATTGGAATAGAATCTATGGGAAATATTTGTAAATAAACAAACATAGATCTGAAAATAGAATAAATACCGGTCATAAACATGAAAAATAGAAGTCATAGTGAGAAATACCGCATTCATGATTTTATCCACGTTGGTCTTGCAGCCCAAAATCGCATACTTGTAGAGGTCCTTGTCAAACGCAATGGACTCTAGGAAGCCACCGTCGGAGTCTGCATCGGTGCTCCATCTATTCTGATTCAGCTCCAGATCCTTACAATATTTGAAGGCATATTATATCTTAGTAGAGCACATGGATTAAGCCTTCGGAACATATCAAAAATTTGTACCTTGCTGGTTAAAAAAAGTTCATACCTTGCTTTTAAGAGTCTCAAGGGAGTCCCCGAAAACATTCCACATGGTTTCGGGAAACTCTTTGTAGACATCGGCAACCGACATCCCAAAAAGGCTATACCATGGTTTAACGGCATTCATAAACTTCTCATTGTTTGCGCATGTCGTCAGTTGGGCCTTAGGTACAACGAGGCGTCTCTGGTGATGGCGGTTGGTGTGAAAGACAACAAGATGTGGTTTCTGCTGACCCCATGGAACAGCAAGGCTCGGTCGCAACATCTGACACACAGATGCATTCATCATGCACCTGCAGTTTACCAATTCACGGGATTAATTAGGACTAGACTAGATATATCGTGGAATTTCCCTTAACAATGCATGCCCGCGCACTCGCACTACCCCTACGAGACCTCCGAGGGACTGAGCTATCAGATCTTAGGTTGGCAAGATGGTATGAGGAGAGGTGAAAAGAAAACATGAATGTAGCAGGAAAACAACAGTATTACTTTCTATCCAAGTCCCTAGTTACTGTTTATTATTGATGGCTTCACAAGTACCGACAATCACCTCCGTCGTTGGTCAACTCCTAGAACAAAATTCGAACAAGTGCGATCACCCATGCCAAGTTTACGACCTAACCTAGTGGGTTGGTTCGCCACAAAAAAAAACTAACCTAATCTCGGACAAAAGTAATGTATTTGTTCCACCACAGTACCACACCTAGCTAGGAATTTATTCTACGAAAAACGTAAACTCGATTGTGCCATCTGAAGACATTCTTCTTTCGGTTGGGGACTGACCCTGAGAAAATCTAATACACTCGTCGCTGAAGAACTCCTGTCGGCTGTCGGCATGAAAAACCTAATAACCAGACGGACGTGGCGAAGACAGCGGGAGCTTACCTGATGTACTGACGAGGAAGAACACGAACAGGGCGTTGGCGGCGTCGCGGCGACGAGCGTCAGAAGCCCCGGTGGCCGGCGGATGTTGGGGAGCTAGCGTGGAGGCTTCGACGGTACGGTGACCCTCTATGGTACGGCACCACGGCAGCTGCAGGGTTCTCTATATAGTCTATACACAAAAATAGCAGGGAATAATCTTGCAATTATAAAACCTTTTGGGTCATCTCACACGGGAAAAAATACATAATGGGACAGGAGATTATGCCATTATGGACCATATGACCTGCGCCGAAAAATCTGGAAAGGACTAATTTACTCGCAGGAAAGTGTAAGAGTACGATACCCGTCATCAGGATTTTAGGGAATCATCAAGCCTAAGCGGCACAAGCAGCGCTGGTGGGCTGATCGGGTTGCTGTGCATGAAAGGCCCACGTTGAGGAGCTGGGACACGAGCGGACGCGTGATTTTTTTTTTAAATAATACAAATTAATTATTTAATTTAAGTTCTATTATGCGTTTTTTCGAAATTCCAGATCTAGCGCTTTGTCGGCCAGGGGCAAGCCGACTGGGCCAATCGGCCAGGCCCTGGCCGACTGCATGTGGCACCATGCAGTCGGCCCTGCCCCACACATGCAATCGGCCAGGAGCAAGCCGATTGGCTCAGTCGGTCTGGCCCAGGCCGATTAGTGCAATCGGCCAGACCTAGACCGATTGCCTAATCGTCCTGCCCCTGACAAAATCCTGCATGATCAATGCAGCCCTAACCTTCCGCCGCTGTTTTTCTCGCCAATCCTTCGCGCCGATTTTTCCCGCCATCGCGCCGATTTTTCCCGCCAGTACTTCTCGCCCTTTGTTCCCGCCGCTACTTCCCGCTCTTTTTTTCCCGCCACTACTTCCCGCCTTTTTTTCCCGCCTGTTCGCTTCGGTGCCTCTATAAATCCGGGCAACGAGATGTATCCTTTACCAGTTCATCTCTTCCTCCTCTTACTCTCTCATTTTCCTCCTCTCCTCTTGCTCTCGCATTTCCCTCCACTTATCTCCACTATGACCGACGCGTCTCCCTGGCCTGTAGATATGTCCATTGGGCTTTTCTTCATAGCCAGAACTGTTGAGATAGGCGATAAACCAGCCGACTGGGATACGTTGGTATCGAACCATGATGCTCTCGTTATACTTGGTAAGTCACTTCATCGAAGAGGGTGGAAACTGAAGACCCCAAGTCAGGTACGAGCAGAGCTTCTCAGGATCAAGGCAAGGTGGGACAAGCTCACCTTCAAGAGTGAAGCTTGCATGATGGAGGTGGCTAATACACCTTGGTCCTGGATAGAAGATAGCGAAGATGAGGATGATATCTTCATGCCGCCACCCGTTGGAAGCAAGGCAAGAGTTGAGTGGGACAAGAGGCAGGAGAAGAAGAAAGAGCAGGCCAAGAAGAGTCAAGCTGACATGACGAAGCAGGCTGTGGCACGTAGGGCCTGCATAGAAGAGAGCGAAGATAAGGATGATATCTTCATGCCGCCACCCGTTGAAAGCAAGGCGAGAGCTGAGTGGGACAAGAGGCAGGAGAAGAAGAAAGAGCAGGCCAAGAAGAGCAAGTGCGAGGGATCGTCCAAGGGAAAGGGCGAGGCATCATCGAAGGGAAAGGGAAAGACATCATGCTAGGGATTGATAGGACTCTTATTTATATACCGCAAGTTATGTTGAACTGTGTTGCAAGTTATGTTGAACTGTGTTGCAATAAAAATCGTGAAATGATAGAATGATGTCTCATATATAGGTAAATATATGTCTCATACATAAGTAGATGTCTCATGCATAGATAGACATGTCTCATACATAGATAAATATATGTCTCATACATAGATAAATATATGTCTCAGCGACGTCGTCTGCCGCGACGCTCGGGTGGTGGGTTAAGAGGCGTCGTCCAACCGAACCTGTGGGGCGGCCGAACCTGTCGGGGAGGAATCACCGACCCGTGCTCATCGTACTGAGTCTCCTGTGTGGGGTCAGGTGCAGGAGTCTGAAAAATGTTCAGCCAACTGCTCTGCGTCATGAAATCCTAAGTGCTATGATCAACGTCCTAATCAGTCCAGGAGGATCCGGACACAGACGACTGATAGCCAGGCATAGGCCCCTGCATTCCGAATGCTCCTGCACATAAAAACAAAGTATGTAAGAACTTGACATGAACTGAGCCTCGACGCTTATCTTGTAAGACACATACCCTGTGGCTGTGGCTGTGGGCGAAACCCGTAGTTTGGCATGGGAGGGTGACCCCAAGGATCCTGCTGCTGGTGCTGCCACGACGAACCTCCATCGTGCAAAGGTGGCTCCTGTTGCTGGTGCTGCCACGACGAACCTCCATCGTGCAAAGGTGGCTGTTGCTGCTGCCAACAGTCGAAAGAAGACTGCTGATGCCACGTCGAACCTTGTACTTGCCAGTTAGAAAAGTACCGTCTACACATATCACAGGACGACAATAAGTGAAAGCTTGGATGCATACAGCAAAAGAGAAGAACACTCGATAAAGCACCTTCACGGATGGATCCTCGGGTATCACATAATATTGTATGTCGACATAGGTGCCTGGGTTTCTATCCTGCAGTGTCTGAAGTTGTCGGACCACGGAGTCATACGCGTCTCTAAACGAACCAAACCTCTCCTCAAGAGCCCTTTGCTTTGCCCTCCAAGCCTTGCCATACGAAATGGAGTACTTAAACCGGGTCTTTACTTTCTTCTGTATACTGGGTACTGTCATCACTTTGCACTCTACTAAGTCCGTGTAAAGCAGCCGAGCTAGAAGTGTGGAGGAGAGGTTAAGATGATCTTTAGGAACATTGTGTAGCTTACATGTGTGCTGCACATAGTCGCTCACCAACCAAGTTGTGTCATACATAGGGACATAGGCATGCACCCTGCCTGGACAATTTATATCCACGCATTCCATTGTCAAGTATTTCTTAGAGGACACTGTTGTTTTCAAAACCCTGTGTGTTGACATTGCCCAAGCAACGACTGCATCTTGCAAATGTTTCTTGTCTTGATATCTGGCACCCTGGGCAATTCTGTTGCTGTGATATTCCCACGCAGAATCATGACCATCATCAACGGTCATTCCGGTTGACATGTTTTGATTCCATGAAGCAGGAATCGGCATGTCCTCTCCATCATTGCCTTCTCCATCAGAATCATCAGGGTCATCAGAATCACCACTCTCGCCATCCATGTAATCCTCCTCTTCCATCATGTTCTGCATGCCTCCATCTTCCTCGTCCGCATCTGCCTCTCCACTATAGTCTTCTCCACCTCCGGCCTGACTGCTCTGCCCCGATTCATAACCACCGCCTCCTCCTCCTCCTATCTCACTGCTCTGCCCCGATTCATAACCACCGCCTCCAGCACTGGACATAGAGTACATCCCGTAACTTGAATCAACACTATGGCGCGAAACATGTCCACCATCGATCTCCTTCAAGACAGGAAGCACTAATGCGCGAGGGTTTACATGTCTATCTTCGCAGCCTTTTAACCACTTAAACCAGTCTCTGTCTGTATCTACATGCCTTAAAGTCTAGAAAATATTTTTTCTAGACTTTGTCCACAATGCTTGCACGCTGACGGTGTACGTCTCGATGTTATAGCCTAAACATCCTATCAACCATTCCTTCAACTGACTAACACTCCAGGTTTGAGGGGCAGTCAAATCTAACTGTGTACACATAAACTCTCCTAGATCTGCTCCAAAGTCATTTGTTCGAACATTCCCATGACCGTAATAAAACACGAACTTCACTAAATTGGTCATCTCTGCTGACATAAAATAAACAACCTAATCAATTAATTATTGACAACGCGTATAACTTTGGGAAATGCTTGCAAATATTCTAAAAATTATGATATTATTGCTACCGGTCAAATATTGCTACTAATCCACCGGTCAAATATTTGTATCTAACCCATCAGTCACCAAATATTCTAAAAAATATGATATTATTGCTACCGGTCAAATATTGCTACTAATCCACCGGCCAAATATTTGTGCCTAACCCATCGATCAAATATTATTACTAATCCACTAGGCAGGTATTGTAATAGACAAGCATACGCACGTACGTAACCATATACAATAACCGTGATTATCGAGGGATTAAAGTTTACCCTTGAAGCGAGAGAAGCCGCTCGGTCCACCACCACAGCTCCACCACAGACAGCCTCAGCTCCTCCACCACAGCTCCACCACCATTGCCATTGCTCCACCACAGTTCCTCCAACAAATCAACACCAAATCGCGCTATGAGCTAACCCATCCGTAGATCGGGCTTCCACTATCTCTCTACTGGCTTTGGATTGAAGTTTCTATGGTCAAATCTAGCCAAATCGGGAAAAAAGGTGGTTTTTTGGGCTAGAACGACGAACAGGAGAGAAGGAACGGCTGGTCGCGTGGAGAAGAAAGGGCTGGCGGCGCGGGGCGCGGCGTCGCTCGACCCTTATCCTGGCCCCAGTCGGCCTGGGCCTGGCCGATTGGGCAGTCGTCCAACGCCTGGCCGACTGGACCTGTCGACCGTTGTGGGTCTCGCGGCCCCACTGGCCGACCTGCTGTTGGCTTTCTGCTGGACGATTAGGCTGCAGTCGGCCAGGGCCTGGCCGATTGGCCCAGTCGACTTGCCCCTGGCCGACAAAGTGCTAGATCTGAAATTTCCTAAAAACGTATAATATAACTTAAATTAAATAATTAATTCGTATTATTTAAAAAAAAATCGCAGCGGACGCAGGGCAAGGGCAACTGGCCTCGCACGTTAAGCAAGTCAAAGTAGGCCAGGCGCGGTCGTAGACCGTATGCGTGCTGTTTTTTTTGTTTTTTGGTTTTGAATCATCCATATGCGTGCTGTTGGAAGAACCAGTGGACGTGAATTCGTCTTTTTAGAGAAGGACGCCAGATTTGTTGGTACTCCCTTCGATCCAAATTAATTGACTTCGGTTTGTCTAGATTCGAATGTTTTAATGCTAGATACATCCGAATCTAGATAAATCCGAATCAATTAATTTAGATCAGAGGGAGTAGAAAAACAAACGGATTTGCTAGTTCTCAGGCGCCTGACAACTAGCTAAATCTCAGTCGCCTAATTAGCCATTAGATTCAGTGCCCTAAGACTTGTGCAGTCTGGAGCTTAGCTGCCGCTATGCGTCGCGCGTGCTTACTTTTCCGAAGGCGTGCAGGCCGCATGCGATTCTTTTGTCATGGGCTGCTGCTAGGTGCTGCTTGTTGCTTTGTCCTGGCCTCTGTAGCATGTGGCCTTTTGTAATTTTTTTTTGTTTGTCCGTTATTCTTCTTTACAAAGTACAGTGGAAAGAAGACTCAGCTATCGGGTAACTACATATGATAAAAGGACATATGCACACGCATGTGATTGAAAACAGTGGGTTGCAAAAAAGTGTTTCCATGTGTGTTCCAACCGAGAAAAATGCCCGAGATAGGTACTTCACATTGTATTCCGTGCTGACTAAATTGTACTTTAAAGTGTGATCTTATAGATAGGCGTGGGATACAACTAAGTCATTCTCAGTTGCACATGAGTTGCAACTGAGGCTTTTTTAGCGACATATGGGTTGTAGATGAGAAAATGTCCTGGACTGCGTCGTGATTCGTGTTAGCTTAGAGAGTTAAACATTGCTTGCAAATGAGAATACTCCAGTTACTCATGGGTTGTAACTGAGATTTTTTCAGTCTCGTGTGAGCTGCAACTGAGATTTCTAGTTGCACATTGGCCGCAATAGAGATTTTTCTAGTCGCACGTGTGATTGCAACCAAGATTTTCCTAGTTGCATGCGGGTTGCAACGTGAGATTTTCTAGTTGCACCTCGGTTGTAACTGAGATTTTTTTAGTCTAAGATTTTACGGGTCGCATGTGGGTTGCAACTAAGATTTTACTAGTCACATGTCGGTCGCAACTAAGATTTTACCAGTCGCATGTGGGTTGCAACTAAGTTTTTTCCACGTAGGTTGCAACTGATATTTTCTCAGTTGCATGTGGGTTGCAACTGATATTTTCCTAGTTGCATGTGGGTTGCAACTGAATTTTTTCCAGTTGCATATAGGTTGCAACTATAATTTTTCCAGTTCCACCTAGGTTGCGACTGTTATTTTCTAATGTGAATGCGGAGCTGTTATCTTGTTGTTTTTATCTTATTCTTTATTTAAGGTAAGAAGAAAATTATGCACCTCATGTATTTTTTTTAAAACTCGAATTCTTTTGTTGTGATTGCCATGGCTTTCTAGTACTTTATCTGCAGGCCTGTTGTATGTTTAAAACCCTAGACAATTAATCAGGAGAGCCCAGCGTTGAAAAAAAAAACATGAAGACAAACGCAGCCCATGCATGCAAGCGAATGAGAAAATCCATCCACAAGAAAACTGCTGGGAAAACTAAACACGCCACGATGGGTTAATAAGCTTTACACGTCAGCTGACTGAGATTTAATAAACCTCAGTCGACTGAGCCCCAGACGCTCCCAAAAACAAAAGTCAAGGCCGTGATGACAAGTGCTGCACGACCAGGCTGGCGAGTGGCAACAACTTCATTGCATTGGAAAAATTTGTCTCCTCTGTTCAGCTGGTTATTTGCATCAGATCATTTTACAAAGAAGCTTGGCAAGGATCAGTCAACGGCAGCGAGACGATATGATGACGTGTGCATAAGGTTCTTAGGAGCCTAGTGTGCAGCGTGCAGGGATCATAAGTTGTCCGGTTTGCTCTTCCCAGATTTCAGATCCCCTATTCACTCGGGTGATGAGACCGTGGGAACCGCCGCGAGCTTCGAGGCGAGTCTCTAGTCCCACACTCTGGAGATACTATGGGCATCGTAGTTGAGCCAGCCGGCTGCTGCAACAAGACACACCACGGACACGAATAGGGTCAGTCATCCCGGGTTGTCCCGCGCACTGCCACCCGCCATATCGTCAAAGTCATACTGTACTTACCATGGTGTACGTGTGGTTCAACACATTCCTTACTCACTTGGGCAACTTAATCACAAGTGGTTTACATGTGCCTACTCAGGCCAATGGGAAGAACTGGAAAAAATCAAGAAAATGCCTAATCAGCATCATCGGAGGGGGCAAATCTGCTATTGGTGTGACAGAGTGTTATTAACCCGGTTTTGTAAATTTTAGGTGCAAATAATGCCAAATTGGAGTAGAGTGTGATATATATATCCACAAGGGTGGACTTTAGAGTGATTTCTATTCTTTTTTGTACAAAAATACAAGATGGCCCTTTTATGAATTACTTCATGTGGATTGGTCACAACCAAGGGTGGCGACACGGTATGGGATTTTTTCTCTGTTCAGTTGGCTTTATGCACCCATTAACAATTTTACAAATAAGCTTCATGAGGATCATATAGCCCCATTTTTCTGTTTTTCTTATTGGATTTTGGTTCGCCCTGTTTAACTAAAGTAATTTCAAATTAAATGACACGTTTGTACCATAAAATTTGGAATACTATCTTTTTTTTGTGATGACGAAATTCGGAACAATCGGTATAAGTTGCTGGTACTTTTGAAGACCTTTAACCATCTTGGCCGCTTTGATATGAGAAATTAAAAAAGGTGTCGATGTTATAGAACCAAAATCTGGTCATGTCTGTTTGATTTTTGAAATTTGGTCGATGTTGTAAGGACTCCGAACAAAATGATCATTATTTGTTGTCTACTATAGAACGAATACTTTTTAGGTTTGTAATTCACAGAGGAGTTAGAATGTCCATACAAGAGAATCATGACGACATTTGTTATGGTTGAGAAAAACATTTAGTTCTCTTGATCTCCTGGATCGTGTGCCCAACAGTTTCAATCTAGAGTAGTAGGCTTTTGATAGGCTCACTTGCATGTTTTTTGGGCAAGTGTGGCTCACAATTTACTTGCAGCAGAGCAGAGTGAAAACTGGTGTGACCGTCTTGGCGGTCGGTCGTCCAGTTTGGCTTGTGTAAGCTTGACCTGTATGTTTTGTCGTGCGGTGAAGAAACCAATGAGCTCTAGAGTGGCCATCCTAAGCACCACCTTCTTTCAAGTTTAGAAAGACATGTTGCTAACCATGATTCTGCAAGACTTAACCTCCTATTTTATTAGTGTTAAATGTAACAATGCCTATTTTTTATATAATCTCTTTTTAGTCGTGAATTACTTTATCGTCGGTTAGAGTATCTAATGACAATAGTTAAATTATTACCTGGATAAATCGATTTACGTAACTTGAAATATATTTTCAAAAAACACAAAGAGGCGATGCCCAACGACGTTCAAACCATGTAAGGATTTGCTTATCTTGAGTTTTTTGGGCCAGCATGAGGTTGGTAAATAAATACATTGATATTTTTCTTCAGTCTGCTATAATGGGTTTGTGATGTGTTTTTATTGTTGAGTTTATACCAGTCTAGATTTTATATTAATTTAGATGTGCACAAGAGGAAAGCCACTCGTGTCCCTGATCTGTTCCACCACCTGGTACGGGAGGAGAAGAGACAGAACAGGGGAAAGGATTTGGCATGCATGTTCCCCGGTCCCGGAGGCCAGGCAGGACCAAGTTCCAAAAGTATCCGTTGTTCTTTTGTTTGTAGTGTAGTACTCTGCAGGCTTTGCAGCGGACTGGTGGTGGGATTGGCTTCCTTTCTTTGGGCTTCTCAACCGCGTCCCGAGTCTCCCCTGCTCAATCAATCGCGATCATCCGGCCGGGCCACAGTAATCCGCTTTCTTGGCTGTAATCCTCTCTCTCCAGTCTCCCGATGAGGGCCTGCCAATGCCATCTGATGGACATCAGGACATCTTTATCTGTAGTAGTAGTTGCAAGTTAAGATCGAGGCAGTTTCACCCGCAAAAAAAATCGAGGTAGTTTTGGAAAAAGAAAAAATTAAATCGAGGCGCACCGCGCACATTGCTCTGCACTCGGATCGGATGGATCCACCACCAGCAGATCCATCCGATCATGCTCTCCACTCGGATCGGATCGGATCGATCTACCCGGATGGCCGGACCGGTCATTCACCGGCGGCTCGCCCATGCTTCTGATGTGTTTTGGGCGGGCACAGGAGCAAAGAGAGAAAACAAGGCCATGGCATGCATGTGCACAGAGGCTGGCCAGGGAGCAAAGTATCCTCCTTTTGTTTGCACTCTGCAGGCGCTTCGGTTTCTGCTTTTTTTTTTTTTGCGTCCCCTGCCCTAGACCAGAAAAGCAAGCTGTAGACCGGCTGACCAGGCCTAGCTAGTTCGTGTATGCTGCGTTTGCGTGCTGCCTGCTTTCCTGCTCCCACGACGCAAAAATGGTCTGCCCTACATTTACACATACATCAACGAAGCAATATCGATATGTGCTAGAGAGATGACAGATTGCACGTTTATAGTATTTAGGTGCTGTTTGGTTCATAGGCACAATTTGCCAAGCCAATTTTTTTTTTTTGCCAAGCCAAAGTTTGGCAGCAGTTTAGTTGGTATGTGTTTGACTTTTGTCATATTTTGGCTTGCCACATTTTATTGGTCGTATTACCCATTTATCATAAAGTAAGTGTTTTTGCTAAAAAAAATTGGTCAAAGTTTGGGTTTCAAATTTTTCAGTCACACTTTATTGGCTACCACAGTTCCGTGGAACACACTTCGGCTTGGCAAAATGAGATTGTGAACCAAACAGCAAGCATTTCCACTCGTGTATCCCAAGATCGGCCGTTCGGCCGTTTGGAAGATGTCGTCAAGTCGTGCCATGTTTGAAGCACACATGTTCCCAGTTGCATGTCCTAAACAAAATATTGAAAAGATCGAGAACAAACTTAAATTTCGTTCAAACTTCGTTATATTTTACAAAAATCGAGTGAAATTTAACTAAAAAACAAAATTTTACCTAAACAACTAATCTAAAGGCCGCCGTCGCGTCATCGGTGCTCCCTCTGCGGTTGTACTCGTCAAATACGAGGTAGTCCTCCTCGATGGCCTCATCCTTGACAACGTTGCTTGGCCCTGCTTCGTCGGTAGGCTCGTCGTTGACGACGCCACTGGGACTAGCGACGTCGTCGCGCGTAAGGTTGACGAGCTCGCGACTGGCCTACTTGATTGTTCCGTGCGAGGCGCTGTGATAATTCACATTGTTCATCCACACCGAGCCGTAGCCGAGCGTCTCCACGAGGTCGTCGACGGTCATGATGAGCCGATGCTGGCGAAGGTACGGGACCAGTGCACACTCCTCCTCCTCCTCCTTCAGCTCCAGCTTGGGACGGATGGCGATTCCCCATCTCGGGTTGCGCCTCGTCGGTGGCGTGAACACCGCCTTCACCTCCCTTTGGAGGTGCGCGAGGAGGACGGATCATTCTCCGGTGGAAATTTCGCAGGTCTTTTATTTTATTTTTTCGCTAAGGAGCACTCTATTCCGAGGAGGGCTTGCCATGCATGACACGCCTTAGGCTCATTATATATTACGAACAAAATTTAATTATCAGTCCGTAATTTTCTTGTACTCCCTCCGTTCGGAAATATAAGACATTCTAGCTTTGTGAAACGAATGTATCTAGACACCTTTTAGGGTATAGGTTCACTCCAAACCTCTACGAACCTATACACTAAAAGACGTCTAGATACATTCGATTCATAAAGCTAAAACGTCTTATATATCCGAACAGAGAGAGTACTAGTTAAATCGAGGTGAACGTCGCTCTGCCGTAACACTGTTACTTACTCGGATGGACGCATCCAGGATCCAGCTACCCTCCCTCAAAAAAAAGAAAAAATCCAGCTACCCGGACGGCCGGACCGTCATTCACCGGCGGCTCGCCCAAGCATGGCATTACCCGAGCCACGCCGATGACGATATCAGCTGACGCGCGCGTTCACAGCATCGTCACACCGTGCTTTTCCTTTGATTCTGCTTTAATCTCTGGTGCCGCTGCCGCCGCGCGAGCCGGCAGCTTGGACGCATCCTGCGGGCGCGCAGCACCCTACCGCTCCCCTCCCCGTACTACGGATCGGATCGGCGACCGCACGTCCCATTAATTGCCCCGTCGTATATCGACACAAGAAATTACTGTGACTACACTTCGAACCACGGGTATAGACTAGAGAAACCTAACTCTGGTTACTTTTCTTTTTGCTGGAGCAGCTGACAAGCTGAACACGCCTGTACCTGTACAGAAAAAGAAGGTTGTAGATCGAACACCAGCTGATCAGGCTGGCTGGTTAAGCTAGCGTGGCGTCCCATCGCCATCATTGTTCGCGGCAACGCCCTTGCCGTTTGCGGAGCAGAACATGATACACTCTGATCCTGTTAATACGCGTACTGATCGTGAAGTGGGTGAGGCATATAAAAAATTATTTAGGTTTATAACTAATCCCGATGACATATGGAGAGGCAGCGTTCCGACGGTGATCACATCAACTCTTGATCCATTGCCGACCCGCATCGTGACCTCATCCCTTGCTAGTTGTCGCTTGTTCCGCAGCCCCTGAACCGAGTTACATATATTCGCAACCGATCCCGTATCAAATACCCAGGTGCTACTGCGAGTACTAGTCAAGTACACACCAATAACATGTATATCACATATACCTTTGTTTGCCTTGCCGGACTTCTTGTCCGTCAAATACTTGGGGCAGTTGCGCTTCCAATGGCCAGTCCACTTGCAATAGTAGCACTCGGTGTCAGACTTAGGGCCAGCTCGGGGTTTCTTTTCAGGCGTGGCAACAGACTTGCCACCCTTCTTTCCCTTGTGCTTGCCTTTCTTGTCCTTCTTGAAACCGGTGGTCCTATTGATCATCAACACTTGATGTTCTTTTCTAATCTCCACTTCTGCAGTCTTAAGCATTGACAGAAGCTCGGGAAGAGACTTCTTCATGCCCTGCATATTATAGTTCATCACGAAGCTCTTGTAGCTAGGTGGCAGAGATTGGAGAACACGATGTATGCCTAAGTCAATGGGAATCGTTATTCCCAAGGACACAAGCTTATCGGCGTACCCAGACATTTTGAGTACGTGCTCACTAACGGAGTTGTTTTCCTCCATCGTGCAGCTAAAGAACTTTTCTGTAGCATTATAACTCTCTACGGCAGTATGGGTATCGAAAATCATTTTCAATTCTCCCATGGTATCAAAGGCATTACCATTTTCGAAACGCTTTCGAAGTTCTGGCTCTAGCCCATACAGTATGCCGCAATGAACTAAGTTGTGGTCCTCCTGACGAGTCACATAGACATTCTTTTCCTCGTCAGGGGCATCAGGAGCTGGTGGGGGGCCTAGCGGCGCATCTAGCACATATTGCTTTTGTGCAGCAGTGAGGAGAATCCTAAAATTTATAGCCCAATTTGTGAAGTTGCTACCATTCGCAGCAAGTTTCTCTTTCTCCATGAACACATTGAAATTAAAAGCAGGTGGTGCCATCTACAACAGAATTTGTAAAGTATATTTAGACTAAGTTTATGATAGATTGAGTCCAACTAATCCAAATTACTAATGAACTCCCACTCAAAAACGACATCCCTCGTGTCCTTTTGGTGATTACATGAACCAAATCCACTGCACCAAGTCCGATCATCACGTGAGTCGGTGTAGCTTCAAAGGCGAGCATCTATATGGGCATCATATCAACTATATGACTCATGCTTAACCTTTCGGTCCGTGTTCCGAGGCCATGTCTGTACATGCTAGGCTCGTCAAGTAAGAACCTTAGTATTTGCGTGTGTAAAACTGTCTTACACCCGTTGTATGAAAGCGTAGAGTTGAGAACACCCGATCATCACGTGATGCCTCAAAACACGATCCACAAAACGGTGCATACTTAAGGAAGAACACATTTTATCTTGATATCTAAATGAGGGATCATCTTATAATGCTACAAAACGCGCCAAACTAGCAGTATAAGATGCTAACATCTAATGTGTGAAGTGAGGTGATATGGTCTATGCATTTGATCTCTATCATTTGTATCGTGGTATGATCTCTATCATTCCTTTGTGTGTAAGGCCAAGGTCTATGAAACTTACACGTTAAGTGAGTTGTAAGAGTATCTATCATACATCTACTTACAACAATACCATATCAAAACACTAGCCCAGCAACGATCTAAACTAGACGCCTCTAATTTATCAATTGCAAGTTTTACGTGGCTTAGGGATTTCGGAGATAGAACCTGTCTAACCTACGAACATGAACCGCAACGAGGACAACCAAGTTATTAGCAACTCGTTGTAAATCAGATATTGACTATAGTAGGAGAGACAGACACCCGCCAGCCACTTATGCAAAACAAGTTGCATGTCAGTCGTGGAACCGGTCTCATGTACGATGACATGTAAGGTTGGTCCGGGCCGCTTCATCCCACTATGCCACCAATATCCAAAGTACATAGAAGATGCAATAACATGATCATCATCGCCCACATATCAACCATATGTGTACTACACGTGCTAAGCACCTACGCATAGATCAGGCTCTGATACCACTGTTGGGTCCGCAGCATAGAAAACAAAAAAATTCCTACAGTATGAACTACACGCCAAGATCTATCTACTAGGTACAAAGCAAACGGGTGGACATACATCCATAGAGAACTTACCCTCGAAGACAACGAGCTTTGTTAACGAGTAGGAACTCGTGGTTGATGTAGTCGTACACTTGCCGATCTCAAGATCGTGAGGAAGTCCGAGCGCCGCAACTCAGCAGCGCATCCACACTCGCACACATGTTCGAGCCACCGGACAACCTCCACCTCCTCGCTCCAGCGATCCAGCGGAAGCAGCAACTCCTTCCAGACGAAATGCCACCGGGAACATGTATCTCGCTAATCCGAGACCATGGGGGAATAATTCTAGAGGGGGAGAGAGATCCTTCACAAGGAGGTGTGAGGATGAAGGAGGGAATGGGTGGCCTTTTATAGGAGGAGGGGGGTGCCCCCTCTCTCCATGGTCGGCGCATGGGGGGTGACCCCTCACCTCCCCCATTCATGTGGTGGTAACTCCTCCACATTAAAATGCCTCTTCGCATTCCCTTTTAAAGTCTCCACTTTAAATGCATTAAGTTTCTCCAAATTTAATGCTCTCTCATTTAATAAAACTCTTTTATTAAATTTATTCAGAATTTTGTTAATTACTTTAATTAACAAACATTCACATATAGCCCCTTGCAATATTTCAATATCACATGCAGAACCACCTTCTGCAATTTCACCCGAAACAATTTCTGGTTTCTATTAAAACAATTCCTGCGCTTTGCAATTCTTTCATCTGAAACATATGTGCTCCAAAATGGTGTCCGGTAACTCTTAAGTGTGCCACCCTACGGTTCGTGAATAATGCAGACATGATCGAGACCCTTCTCCGATCAATAATCAGCAGCGGGACCTGGAGATCCGTACTGACTCCTACACATTCAACGATGACTCCTGTGATCGTGAGAACCTTTAACGCTTGTAACTAAATCCCTTTGTCTCTCGATATATTACATGTCCGAGATTCGATCATCGGTATCTCCATACCTAGTTTGATCTCGTTACCGACATGCACTCTTTTCTCGTTCTCGTGATATAACATTCTAGTGATCACATCACTTGGTTGCAAGCTATCCTAATGTGATATCACCGAGAGGGCCCAGAGTATATCTATCCTTCATCTAGATTGACAACTTCCACTCTTGATCCATGAGCCTCAACATAACACCTTCGTAGCACTGAACCCATCTTTATACTCACCCTGTTACGGTGTGACGTTTGATGTTATCAAGATACTCTTCTGGTGTTAACAATTAACATGATCTCATGGTCTAAGGATAAAGATTACTTCGTATGATGTTATAGCAATATAAACACAATGACTTGATCGTAATGCTATACTTCGGATGAATGTTCATCACATCATTCCACCAATGGTGTGACCTTGTTATTAACAACATCCAATGTCCATGATCAGGAAACCTTGATCATCCTGTTAATCAACAAGCTAGTCTATCAGAGAGGCATTACTAGGAACCCTTTTTGTTTATTAAACACACATGTATTGATGTTTCCTATCAATACAATTATAGCATGTAAAATAAACATCTATAATATATAAGGAATATATAATAACAACTTTATTATTGCCTCTCAGGGCATATTTCCTTCAATTTTTGCGCTACAGCGGTCTCTTTCGTTGATTTCCTGAGATATCACGTAATAAATAACTCATTCATTTTCTTTACCGGGTAGGGTTTGGAACCAGTTCAAGAGTGCGGTTACGGGTGACTTTACTGAGAAGCTGACGTTTAAGCCGGCCTCGGTAAGTAGTAGGCGCATCTCTTTACTTCTAGTTTCAATACAATTATGATGCATGATTATTATTTTGATTGAATTCTATTCTCGTAAAGTGCGCGAGGCAGCCACAGGGGACGAATCTATGTGGATTCTACGTTTGCGAGTTCATTCGCACGTTTACCAGTGAGCTGAATGATTATAGAGTCGATGTAAGCAATACATTCATAACATTATTTTTATTACCGTCACTTTTTGTTATCATGATTGATATTCATATTGATCTCCTTTTCTTATATAGTTCGAGAAAATGTGGGATCAGCTCCTACCACAGCAACACGTAGTAGCAATTGCTGAAGAACTGGCAGGATTCTTGATGAACGAGATGATAGATGACGCCGGAGAATTTAGTGTGAATAGGCGCCGATGATCCCCGACCGTGTAATTGAATAGACGGGCTCTAGTCCCGATAATTGTGATCTCCATGTGTAACTATCATGTATATATTTGTATGCTCGATCTTAAGAGAAGTTATCTTATGTATGCACGAACATGTACGGTATGTGGTAGCGTAGAAAACTATTTTGAAATAAAAAAAAGAATACAAATTAAATTCTCTGCCGCGGCAGAGAAAGTGACTAAAATGCTGCCGCGGCAGAGAACCATTTGTCCTGGTTCGTAATACGAACCGGGACTAATGGGAGTCACCCAGCGCCCGCAGAGACAGCCACATGGATGCCCATTGGTCCCGGCTGGTAAGAGGGCCGGGACTAATGGGTGGGCCTTTAGTCTCGCCCCTCCAGTCCCGGTTACCAGGACCGGGACTAAAGCCCCTTACGGGCCGGGACTGGAGGCCCGTTTTCCACTAGTGGTGGATGAGTTGGCAGGTACAAAATATTTCTATAAGTTGGATCTTAGAAGTGGTTACCATCAGATCAGGATGGTACCTAAAGATAAAAAGAAAACTACATTCAAGACTCACCATGGGAATTTTTAGTTTATAGTCATGCCTTTTAGTTTGACTAATGTTCCAGCTACCTTTCAGTGCACATGAACAATATTTTTGCACCATACCTCAGAAAGTTTGTCGTAGTATTTATGGATGGCATCCTAGTGTATAGCCCATCTATGGTGGACCATGTTCATCACCTAGAGTTGGTGTTTCAGTTGTTGTAGCAACACAAACTGTTTGCCAAGCTTAACAAGTGTGTATTTGTAGTTAGGAGTATTTGGGGCATATTATTTTAGATGTTGGGGTAGCTACTGATCCTACTAAGACTGCTGCTATGTTGAAGTGGCATGTTCCAGCTAATGTTACTAAATTAAGGGGGTTCTTGGGGCTTACTAGTTATTATAGAAAGTTTGTCAAAGGCTATGGAGTTCTAGCTAAACCACTAGCAAATTTGTTCCAAGCCAAGCAGAAGTTTATGTGGCCGTAAAGTTGATACCTTCGATCCGGATTACGGATATAGTGTAGCTCTTTTTCCCTAGTAGACCTAGGTCATCGAATCCTCGGGAAGCAGAAAGCATAGTGAAGTTACTTTAATGGACCTTCGGGAGTTTTAGAATTCTTTTTGTGTTTTACTGGACCAAGAGTTTGCTATATTTTGTTGTTGATGATGATGGAGAGAGAGGGCCTAGGGCTTTCGGTTTCACCGGTAGCTGTACAAAACATCTGATGGGAATAAAAGATAATAATAAAGTATGCATGTAATTGTTAGAGAAAGATAATTATATGTGGGTAGTGCATCCATAATTGCTATTGCCTCCGCAACCGCTTATAGCAATAACCTACTAGTCTCATCCATAGAAGAAAGAGAACTAATGATATGCATAGTGACGTCACTGTTATTCCCAAGTAAATCCCTCAAATACAACTGTACTACCCCTTCTGTCACTGGGGTTCCCAACTTGCATATTAGTCACTACTCATACTCCCTATACCTGACTCAATCCTCGGGGTCCTGGGTACCTGACAAGTCCTTGGATTGAGACAAGAGAGCATACAAAAATCATCATGTCATACAAACTAATACATGATCCCATCTATGATAAATAACATGCACAAAAGCTACATGGCTAGGCCAAAGCCCTTAGCCCAAGGAGAATTACTCATGCATAGAGATGAAATCAACAGTCATAAACATTGCAATTGAAACCATGAGATTGATAGCAAAATAGTCTTACAATGTCGCACCAATCGAAGATGAGATATACTATTACAAGTGGTGGAATATGGCTATGGTGGTGGAGAATGGTTTGGAGATTAGATCTAAGTCTATTCCTCCGGCGACTCTTCGGTGTTGTGGATGTAGGGTTCTGGGGGCGGCTTGACTCTGGTGGGCGTCTTTTCTCGTCGCCCGAGGCCTCTTTATATAGGGGTCCCTTCATGAAAGTTATTCTGTTTGACTTAGCGGTGATGGCGGCAACTATAAGACCGCAACTATACGGCCGGAATTTCATTCCCGCCGTATAGATGGTCGTTAAAGCGTCTGTCTCCACTTCACGACTCCTGTTTCTTTGGATCATTGGAAATCTCGTATCTTTGACTTTAATGTAGTGATTTCCAACATCAAACGTCACTGTCTGCGTAGGAAAAAACAGAAATAAAGGATTGCATACCCCTTTGATCATTAGGCATTAGTGGCAGGGTTTAGAGAGATATTTCATCAAAAATATGAATAATATCCAGTTTAAATGTGGGCGTATATAGCTATATTTTAGAGCCATCAAAGCACAACTAGAATTTGAGAAACTCAAAATAGCAATGAGTACAACTCAAGTGTTGGTTCTCCTTGATTTTCCCAAGAACTTTGTTATTGAAACAGATGTTTGTGGGACAGTTGTGGGAGCTGTTTTAATACAAGACAATCATCCAGTAGCTTACTATAGTAAAGCATTGCGTCAGAGAAATCAGACATTGAGCATTTATGAGAAGGAATTCCTTGCTATTCTCATGGCAATTGATAAGTGGATACCTTATTTATTGAGGGGCCCATTTATTATCAAAACTGATCACAAGAGCTTGTGTAACTTAGATGATCAAAGTCTATCATCATATTTTTAGAAGAAAGCTATGACAAAGTTAATTGGGTTGCACTATAAATTCTAGTACAAAAAGGGACCGGGAAATATTCCTGCTGATGCATTGTCTAGAGTGGGACAGTTCTTTGCAGTACAAGCAGTATCTGAAGCTCATCCAGTGTGGGTCCAGGAGGTTCTCAACTCATATGTTGTTGATCAAAGGATGTATGTGGGATCTAATGTATCCCTACAAACAAGAATTATTCTGGTTGTCCATGCCTCTGTTATTGGATAACACTCTAGCATTCTGGCAACATACAAAAGGGTACATAAACTCTTTCACTAGAAGGGCCTTAAACAAGATGTACAGAATGTTGTGAAGCAATGTGCTATCTGTTAACAAGCTAAACATGAAACTTGCAAGTTACCTGGTTTACTCCAACCATTAATAACTCCCAAAACTCCTTGGCATGACATATCAATGGATTTTATTGCGAGGCTTCCAAAATCACAATGATTCACTAGTATTTTGGTCGTAGTTGATAGATTCACCAAGTATGCCCACTTCTTACCTCTGAAACACCCCTTCACTACTGCTAGTGTGGCTCAAGTATTCATGGATAATGTGGTCAAATTACACAGTTTTCCAAAATCCACTGTATCTGATAGAGATCTAGTATTCACTAGTGCCTTTTGGAATGAATTGTTCAAAGAAGTGGTACTCAACTGAACTTAAGTACAACTTATCATCTTCAAAGTGATGGTCAAACAGAACGTGTTAATCAGTGCTTGGAAATGTTTTTCATATGTGCTGTCAATGATACTCCTACCAAATGGGTAACTTGGTTACCATTAGCAGAGTTGTGGTACAACACATCTTATCATACAACACTAGGTACAAATCCTTTTAAGGCTTTGTACGATATTGATCCAAATTACCATGATGTTACCTACTGGCAACACTACTCTGTCAACTGATACATCCATTCTGTTGTCAGAAAGAGAAGAGAACAGACAATGGCTCCACCGGAATTTACATGTGGCCCAGGAAAATATGAAAGCTTATGCTGATGCCAACCGTTCATAGCGCGAGTTCCAAGTGGGAGAGAATGTATATCTCAAACTTCAACCCTATGCTGAGAAAACTGTTGTCAATCGTCCTTTTCCCATGTTGGCAATGAAATTTTTGGGTCCATTCGTTATCTTGGAGAAGATTGGAACAACTGCAAGTTGGAGTTACCGGAAAATAGTCAGGTGCATCTAGTGTTTCACGTTTCTCAGCTTAAGGAACATGTCCCAGACCATGCTCCGGTGTACACCGAACTACATGTGTAAATAGAGTTGGATCTCTTGGAAGTGCAACCTTAAAAAATTCTAGACAGAAGGCTAGTCAAGAGAAGTAACGCAACTCTGTTGTAGTTACTGATTAAGTGATCGTCACTGCATGTTTCTATGGCTGCTTGGGAGAATGACTCCGTGCTGAGAGTGAGGTGCCCTAAAGCACCAGTTTGGGGACATCCTGGTCCTCAAGCGGGTGGCAATGTCAAGCACACCATGACTGACGAAGTGGTGGGACGACCACCTGACAAAATGCCAAATAAGATTGACACAACTCAAGTCTGAAAACGGAATAGAAGGAGTAGCATCTAGCTGGCAAGTGGCGTGCGTTGCGTGTGCGTGTGTCGTAAGCCCAAGGTTGCGGGGTGCAGTTATAAGCCCGGGATTGTGAATGAACTCGACAACGAAGTATTGTATGAAAAGACGCTCTAAACTCTCATCCTCCCTCGTGTGTCTCTCTCTGTCGTCCCAATTCAACTACCCCTCAACTCCAAATTCTGCCGTTGTTCCTTGATCCAGATCGGGGGATACAACAAATTTTAACCCTTGGAAAAAAAGTGGCATAGTACAAATATACAACATCGAAGCCACCCATGTAGCGCGAGGAGTAGAGAGCTGCATGGATCGCTCAGAAGATCAGAACTAGTGATGGCGATCGTTGAGCGAAGCATCCCCGTTTAACCATGGGCGATCGCCATGGCCCACGGGGCCAGCGTGTCATATGTGCGGCGCCGTTGGCGGTGGCGCCGCAGGCTTGATTGCAGCGCCGCGCGGACGGGAGTGGCAGAAAATGGTTAGTCTCTGTGAAATTGTTTTGGCCTAGGTTGATTATTTAAATTTGTTTCGAGTTTGAGTTATTTTTATTTAAATTACCGCAGCATGATCCAGAAAAGGAAACCACGATGCATCGACATCGATCGCGCACGACTAGCTAGCTGGCTGTTCCTCGTCCGGTCTCATTGCACGCGGCCCAAGGCGCCTGGCTCGTGGCAGGGTACATGTGCGATCGAGGAGGAAGCCCAACTGGACGAAAGGTGGCTCCATCGGATCGGAGGGGTTCGTTTTCTTGCAGCAAAAGCAAACCCTCTCCATCCAAGTCCAAGCATGGAATGGGTGTGGAGACAGCAGTCCAGTCCAGTCCAGTCCTGCGCGGCACAGATGGCAGTTCTTACGCAGGGTGCCCAACAGCTTTTTTGTTCCTACAGCTGCCAGTTAAAGTAACTAGGGTTCTACTATATGTATGGTTAACTCAACCATGGTAGAGTTAGTGGTAACTCCAACCCACACCGACCGATTTTGCTATAAATTGCCCGCCGGCCTCCCAGCAAACCATCCTCCTCTCCCTCGCTCCTCGTTCCCCATCCCTCCCATTCCCATGGCGTCCTTCTCCTCCCTCCGACCCATCCTGCCGGCCGCGCACAGCGGCTCCGGCGTTCCCGCCGCCGCGCTCAAGGCGGCCGCGAAGACCGGCGCCTCCTTCCTCGTCGTCTGCCCCGCGGGCGCCAGGGCCAACGCCGTGGTGGCCGCCCTCCAGGCCGCGACCAAAGGCTCCGGCCTCGTACTCTCCTCCTCAAGGGTCGTGGCCTGCGCCGCCAAGCGCTCGGACGGGGTGGAGGACGGCCGCACCGGCGAGGACGCCCAGGAGGTCGACCACGACAGCGTCTACTTCATCGGAGCTGGCGAAGACCGCGACCGGACCGGCGAGGAGGTCACCAAGGACGACTCCAAGGCCATCTACTTCATCGGAGCCGGCGACGACCGCACCGGCGAGGAGGTCACCAAGGACGACTCCAAGGCCATCTACTTCGGAGCCAGCGAGGAGGACACCGAGGACGACTCCAAGGCCATCTACTTCGGAGCCAACGAGGAGGTCACCAAGGACGACGTCAAGGCCTTCGGCGCCGGCGACCGCACCCGCACCGGCAACGACCTCAACCGCAACGACGTCGTCGTCTTCGGATCCGGCGAGGTACGACCTTGTGTACTCATCTCATGTCGCGGGTGCCATATGGAGTTGGCGAGGTGTAGTCAGCTGGCCGTCGTTCGATGTGCGAGCGCGTCGGCGGCGACCAGCACCGCACATGCGTTAGCGGGGTGTATATGCGCGTAGGTGTAGGTCGTCGGATATATTTGCTCTTCTTCCATCTGTTGTTCTGTGCGTTGGTGAGGGCCTGCGTGGTTTTTTTCGCGAGATCATAGCGTCGGCGCTCTAGCGTGGTGTGCCAGCGGCGGCGCGTTGCGGGAGAGGCGCCGTTGGGGCCAGGCTCCTCAACAGCGGCATAGCCGGAGTTTTCGAGTTTTGTCCCTCGCGGATCTGACCGGTAGATCCGTCGAGGTGTGCCTTCCGAACATGTTGCAATGTAAGTTTATCGGAGTGGGCGCGCGTAGGTCCTGGGATGCTTTTGTTCTTCTTCGATCGGCTGTTATGTGTGTTTGTTTGCGGGGTTTCTGTACGTGCTCGTTACCTCGTTCCCAGGTTCTTATGATCGCCCGCTCCAGCTCCGGCACCGGCGCAAGCGAGCTGGGTGTGGAACAAGCGGCCCGGTGCAGCATCGTCTACATACTATTTCGATCTGGGCATGTCACGCTTGTGGATTTGGGTTTGCTGGGGTACCATTTTCCAATTGTTATCTTGCGCTGTTTGTTCTTCTCATGTTGTAGTACTGATTTTCTGCAGTGTCATCGGTCGATCGACTCACTAACCAATTTTGTTTGCAGATGACGATGCCAGAACTGGTGGTTATGTTCCACAAGGAGACGGCGAGGAGCCTCAAGCAGGTGAAGCACTTCCCCGTGGGCAACGCCGAGACCAGCCTGGCCAGCCTCATGGCGTCGTGCGATGCCGTTGGGGAGCAGATCCACAAGTCCGCCCAAATCCTCGACAGCCCTGAAGGCCGCCCAATCGTCCACAGTCTCATCGCTCTGCATCTGCGCATCGCCTCGTGTGCCGGCCGCGCCCGGATCCACAAGCGCGGGAGCAGTGTGCCGGACATGTGGTCCGGTGACCGCCACCGCCTCCCCTGCAAGGAGAAGAGGGACGGCACCCTGATGGAGCTACTGCTCTACTCCATGATGCTGGCGGATGCTGCGCTGGGCCCCTTCAACGGTGCCGTGGATTGGGACTTCACTGCCTATGATTAGATTGTCGTTGGAGCAGTTGCTTATGCTAGCTATCTTCCTTTGACTGTCAATTAGTCGGAACTGTTAGAGCACCGTGCTTAGAGAAGTGTTTAGAAAAATAAACTGGTATTTTATTAAGCACCGGTGCTTATTTATACTAGGTGGATGCCTAACTAAGCACCTCTTCTATATAAATAAGCACCAATGCTTAGTAAAATGGTTGGTTTATTTTTGTAAACACTCCTCTAAGCACCTCCCATTATACATGCTCTTATGCTCTTATTAATCTGTCTTGTAAGACTATGGCCATGCAACATGGGTGGATCATTCGAGGTATCCATATATCAAGTTAGAGTTTCTGTTCTCAAGTGTTAATCTTGGTCACGTTTTAGTATGTTCTTCCCTCGGCATGTTTGCTGAAATGCCTATCACTCGTACTCCCTCCGTTTTAAAATATAAGATGTTTTAGTTTTAAAAAATGTATCTAAACCTCCTTTAGTATCTAGGTTCACTTTCAACTTAGATAAACCTAAACATTAAAAGAAGTCTAGATACACTTTATTCACAAAGCTAAAACCTCTTATATTTTGAAACGGAGGAAGTAGTCATTATGGACCTCAACTATCAAAGTCCCCCATGACTAGCTTGCAGTGTGCTTGATGATTGCTTCGATCTGGAAGCGTCGATCGTGTGCTGCTCTCGGTACATATGAACTGTTTGCACAAGGAGAGTTGTTGCATGGTGAAAGGATTGGCTTACATAAACATTTGTTTTGATCCCTCCTCTAGTTATGTTTTCATCTATTGAGTTGAACATAGGTTGCAGGGGTCCCATAACATACAAGTTGAGAAGAAAATTGCACCTACCATATCAGTCTACAATAAAACACATACTCCAAGTTTCTTGTACCATCAAATTATAAGTATGTACTTTCCCCGTTTTAAAATAGTATAAGATGTTTTAGCCTTTTCTGAACTCATGTATCTAAACACTTTTTAGTTACAACTTCACTGGTTTTGTTACGAACCTGTATACTCAAAGTCTAGATGCATTCCTTTTACATAAAGGCTAAAACATCTTATATTTCAAAAGAGAGGGAGTATTATTATTTGAGCTACTGTGCGATGTGAGCCATTTCGTTCCTACGATATATCATATTATCAATCATTGAGCCTTCTTTTTGCAATTTTTACATCCACTAACTTGCAATATGAGCCATTTTGTTCTAGGATATAGAAAACATACATGTGTGCTAAAGTAGATCGGTTAAGAATTATGTACTCTAGAAATATTTTTAGGCCTAAGGACCTTGGGCTCTAGCGACTCCAGGGGGACCTCCTACCGACCTCCGGCGATGCCTCGTGCCGTCGTCGGTGCTCACAGCCCTTTAATCTGGCATCCTAGGATCCTTCCCCCTTTCCCTGCGCCTCCACCCTTTGTAGCCACCTCTGGGTCCATCCTTGGGACGCTCCCCGCCCTTGCTGCCGCTAGTGGTGAAGCTCGTGTTCTAGTGATCCCCTCCATGTTGGGCAGCTCGCCATTGTCCCAACGCCACCGACGTCGTTGTTCTTCGTCCTCGCCGTCAACCTTAGTCGGCTGACAAGCCGCGCTCCAATCCAGGTTCTGTGTTTTTCTTCTCAGTGACATGGGTATGACTTATCGGGTTCCGGTAATTGGTATACCTGTTACATACTTAAGCTACGGACCAAGGCCCACAAGGAAATAAGGAGTCCTGAAAGCATCCGAAGCCTAGGAACCAGGCATGTTGGTCAATATAGAAATACGAACCGACATAGTCGGGTAGGTGTAATCAAATTTGTAACCGATCCGTATTGGACTCTGAGACCCAGCCTCTCATATAAGGGCTAGGAGAAGCCGATAGAGAGGGCACTATATCATTGAGCGAAATCCAACCCGTCGTGAGTTAGATCGCATCTAGCGAACGAGTGACTTTGTAATCATCTCTTTGCAATAAAGTTCAGACATGATTCAACTCCCTTGTTTGTCTGACAGGCCGACGAAATCACCAGCGCTCTCGTTTCCATCAAACCCAAGTCTATAATTATGGGTATTGTCGAGGTTACCCCTCGTCAATTAGCGCCATCTATGGGAACCTCCTCGGAAGAATATCATCTTCGCGCACCCGATAGAAAAGGAAAAAAAAATCCTCCTACAGAGTCGACAAAATATCAAGAATTATCGGACCGTGTCTGCCGTGATAACATGTCTGAATGTCGTGTCTATCGATGTGAAAGTAAGACCCCAGGATCTATCACGTGAGACCTAGTAACCGCACTCGAATGCGCTTTGCTAGTAATTTTCCATATCGACGATACGATGAAAAATCCTGCCGGACGCGTTGGGTACCAGAAACATAAAACTAGAATTTGGTACTCGATAAAACCTCCGTGGTTTGAACTGAATTACGGTAGAATATACCAGGTTCGAGGAGAGTTGAGATTGAGAAGGTTCATAATGTTTTTGCCGAAGAGCAATTAACTGGTTCCTGATTCGTCGGATATATCAAACTCGTTATACCAAAATCCCCATGGCAAACCTATTGAACCTACAGTTCACCTATTCGATAAAAAAGAAGCCTCCTACAGAGTGGACATAAAAGAAAAGCTACAAGATATGAGTTGAGTTCCTCCTCAGATGAAGAAGATGCTTTGAGCCTATGGTTAGGTACAAGCACCCGAACATAGCCTCGGGCCAACTCCTATCGAGAGCGCTGACCGCACACTCGAAGTAAACAACAAATCCTCCTACAAATTTGACAGTAAATCTCATGAAGACGATCTCTGAGCCTATGCTTGGATGCTACGCATCCGAACATAGCCTCGGGGGCTACCCACATCGGGAGCGCTGGCCATGCACCCGATAGATACAACAAGTCCTCCAATGGAATCGACAGGAAAATATCTGCATCCGCAAGAAAGAAGACCCGAGTCGAGTACCTCCTCGGATGAAGATGATTCTGAGCCTACGCTCGGATGCAACATTCGAACGTAGCTTCGGGGGCTACTCCCATCAGGAGCGCTGGCCATGCACCCTAAGAAAAAAGCGAAAATCCTCCAACAGAGTCGACATAAGAATAACTCTGAGCCTACCCAAGTGTAGCCTCAAAGGTTACTCCCATCGGGAGCACCCGATGAAAATGCCAAGAGCGCGGCGACTTCATCCATTGCATCAGCCAAACAAGATAGTCGAGAAGTTCACACACCCTAAGAAATCTTCAAGTTTACCTTTTGAGCATATTAAAAAGGACTTGGAGACTCAACCCGAGTCTACGACTGTCTTCGGGTGCTACTGGCATGGGCATGACCCTTAGGATGCCCAACCGAAGGCTCACTCGAAGATATGGCAAGATCCGTGAAGCCCATGACGATTCAATAGATAAGATGCCTACAAGGACACTGACTCCAAGCGCACAAGACAAAGAAAGTCCAAGACTAGACTACATATAAATTCTAACTAGTAACCAACTCATCTTGGTACCTGAGACCTAGCCTCCCCATATATAAAGGCTAGGAGGGTCTAACGAGGAGGACACGACCTGATACCCCATAATAGATCTAGACAATAGACATCGAATAGACACAATAGCCATCACATACATACGCCCCTCTCTCTCGGCGAGATCGCATCTAGTCGACTCAACGAGTTTGTACTCTCCATTGATAATAAGAGCAGACAAGCAAGACGTAGGGTTTTCTGTATGGGGGTCTGGACCTGGGTAAATCGCCTCCCTTGTTTATCTATTAGGCCGATGAAATCATGAGCGCTCTTGTTTCCATCAAACCCAAGTCCATAACTATGAATATTGTCGAGGTTACCCCTCATCACTCAATCCTTCGCAAATTCCACATCAATACGGTAGCTCCCAAAATATATATTTCTTCTTCCACATGGGTGTGTGTTCGTTAGCGTCATTCATAACAGATTGTCTGTCAGGATCCTTTTCAAAGAGTACTTTTAAATCCTTGATCGTAGAAAATACATCATCACCAGTACGGTGGATAGGCTTCCTTCGGTTATCTACCTCACCTTTGAAATGCTTGCCTTTCCTTTTTAAAGAATGCCTGGTCAGAAGAAATCGATAATATCCCAGGTACACATTCTTCTTACATTTACGCAAATATATATAGTTTTAGACTCACATAAACAGTACGTGCATGCATTGTATTGTTTGTCTGTCCTGAAAGGTCACTAAGAGCAGTCCAATTATTGATGGTTACGAACAACAACACTCGTAGGTCAAATTCCTCGTGTTTGTGATAATCCCACATGTACGACTTTTTCGTGCCACAACTGTACAAGTAATGGCCTTAGGTGCACATCAATATCGTTGCCTGGTTGCTTCGGTACTTGGATGAGCACTGACATCATAATAAACTTTCACTTCATACACAACCAAGGAGGAAGATTATAGATACATAGAGTCACAAGCCAGAAGCTATGATCATAGCTCCGCTCCCCAAAAGAATTCATGACATCTGTACTTAGACCAAAGCTTAAGTTTTTTGCTGTCATATGCAAAGACTGGGAACTCTCGATTTTCTCCACTATGACCCATCAGCGTGGTGTCTCAACATCGTGTCTTTCCTATGGTCTTCTTTACTCCATCGGAACAACTTGACATGCTCTTTATTTCTGAACAAACGTTTCAACTGCGGTATTATAGGAGCATACCGTATCACCTTGGCAGGAACCCTCTTCCTGGGGAGCTCGCCCTCAACATCACCAGGATCATCTCGGTTGATCTTATACCGCAATGCACTGCATACCGGGCATGTATTCGAATTATCGTACTTCTCACCACGGTAGATGATGCAATCATTAGGGCATGCATGTATCTTCTGCACCTCTAATCCTAGAGGGCAGACAACCTTTTTTGATTCGTACGTACTGACGAGCAATTTGTTATCCTTTGAAGCCTCTTCTTTATCATTTTCAGCAACTTCTCAAATCCTTTGTCAGATATACCATTCTCTACCTTCCATTATAGCAATTCGAGTGTACTACCCAGTTTTTTCTTGCCATATTCGCAATTTGGGTACAACAATTTATTGTGACCCTCTAACATAAGCTTTAACTTCAACCTCTCCTTTTCACTTTCACAGTCTCTTTGTGCATCAACAATGGCCCGACCAAGATCATCAGCGGGCTCACCTGATGCCACTTCTTCAGTTTCCCCCATTACAGTACTACTGTATTCAGGGAACCTAGGATAATTGTCATCATCCTATTATTCTTCATTGTCTTGCATTATAACCCCTCTTTCTCCATGCTTGGTCCAACAATTATAGTCGGACATGAAATCGGACCGAAACAGGTGGCTGTGAAGGATTTTTGAGGAAAAGTAATTCTTTTCTTATTCTTGCAAACACCACATGGAGAACACATAGAACCATCCCGCTTGTTTGCCTCGGCCACACCGGGGAAATAATGCAAGACATTAATGAACTCGACAGAGCGTCAGTCATCATACATCCTTTATCGTCTCATCTGCATTATATAAGTATATCAAAAACCATTACACAACATCATGAATAGAGAAGTGACCAAATTAATACAAGTTCATCATTAAAACCAAAGTAGAGTAGTGACCAAATGTTATTATTGCAAAAATAAAAAAACTATGCACTAATTTAAAAACTTTGTACTCCATACTTATTTTGATCAATTACGAAGTAAACCACATCTACACATATGCAAACTAAGAAGTTAATTTGAGCTGAGATTGCATGTAAATCAAATAAACTCCCACATGATTACTCCCAAACTAAAACCCATAAATCTATCTACTTCTAGAGCATGAAAAGATCTAAACTAGCAATGCTAGATGAAAATATGAAATTGCTAACCTTTTAGAACTCTTATACAGATGAGGAGCCGCCAAATCTTGACAAATCGTGAAAAAAAATGGGGATGAACTCGATCTCGTGGAGGAAACAGAGGAGAAGGCATGGATATGTGGCTCGAGCAGGGCGATGCATGATATATAGAAAAGACTTTACTCCCGGTTGGCCTGGGACTGGAGCTGGCCATGCCTGTGCGACGTCCTAACCGTTGGAACCGTAACATACGCAAACTAATATGAGCATTAGTCCCGGGGCCAAACACGGCCAGGACTAAAGCTGCTGACCGAAGGCCTTTTTTCTACTAGTGTGTCTAGATACATGTGATTCAAAAAAAAAGCTAAAACATCTTAGACTTTAGAATGGATGGAAATAAAAAAATAGACAGGAATTGATAGGCATTCAAATCTTCGCTCGGGAGTGTTCAACATAATAGGTCGATCTCGGCTAGAGGCTTAGAAATACATAATGTATCGTTCGAAAATAGTGTCTGGAATGATGTGAAGCTTGCAGCACCATTTGATCAATTTCTTGCACGATTCTCGATCTTGACGGGTGAATCTGCCAAAGACATTATCCTTATCTTGCAACAGGACATGTGCGCGCTCACGAGGGAAATCAATCTGTGCCAGCTCCTGTAACGTCAGCTCCGAAGGCTGGACTTGTTTCTCCAGGCACAAGTGAACCACGGCGTATGCAGTTTCCAAAGCAATTTCCTGTATCATTTGCAAAGATCGATCCTCAAAATTGTTACAGTAGTTGATAAACTATTGATCTAGCACTTCCAACTATTCGTGGGTAACGGAAGGATGAGCTTTCATAGGACCGCTAACCGACCGGAGACTAAAAATAAACTGAGTCAATTCTTCCCCTTCCATAGCCAGCACTTTCCTATACTAACCAAAAAATAATACACGCTCTTGAAAAACACTAACCAAAAAATTTGTGAGGCTGCACCGAAGTAGTGAATTGCACCCGTTACAGTTGGACAATAAAGGTGCAGACGCATCCCAATTTTTTTGCAAATGCACCCCACAAAGTGTAAATGCACAATGAAAAACTCAAGAAAGTTATATGAGTAACATAATCAAAACCCTTGCATAAACAGTAGAAAATGGATTTAACACACAACCTAGTACAATGGCTGTGCACTAAACAAAAGGGCTTACCTCACGCAACCACACAAACCCAACAGATGAAAAACCGATAGTGTTTAAAAACAGCTGACTTAGATATAGCAATGCCGAATAAAAAAATCATCTATATATTTCTTACTTGTGTGAAATATATTTGCTTAGGAATTCACCTTGGTAGTGAGGAAATGTGCAAAGCCCATAACATTGTCATAGCCTCTTGGATGAGGAATTTGGACCTTGTTTAGATCGATGGTCATATTTTCCACACATTGTATGGACTGGTTGATCATTTCGAGAACAACTTCGACAGTACAAAACAAATGGTACTTCGCATCCTGTTTCAAGAAAACATGAAGTTGTAAGGACCAGATGCTAACATGCATCCTTTGTGATGTCATGAGCAAAATACTACTGCCATGTATGATGATGCACTGTGTCAATATAATCATTATACCTGGATTTCACTATCTTTAGGTAATTCACCGACTTCAATGTTTAGACATTTTGACAAAGCTAAGTGTCTCTGTTCCAGTTCCCTCATTTGTTCATCTGTGAATTTTTGGAGCACGTCCCAATACTTTACTACTTCACCATGTGGTCTGATTAATATCAAAGTGTCCGATGAAATGAACTCATCAAGTAATTGTACTAGATGGTCAGGAATGCAATAATTGATTGATCTTGCAAAACTGGCAATGGTAGAACGTTTCGAAAGCGAGAACTCATCTGGAAATCTGCATAGTTTAAAGGGGAGTGAAGTAAACAACGATCAAATGTTTATAATTTTATAGGCTAACATACAAGAATAATTCTATTATATGTCTTGTCGACAGATGTGGGGAAAAAAGAAAAGATCGTTGCGTCTCATTTGTTTGAACATATTAGGTGTTGTCAAGTTGCCTTTTGTCGAAAATAAGCATTTATATTTTAATGATATAATATTTACAGATAAAGAAAAGTAAAATCACATAAAAATTATTGATATCTCATGAAAAAAAATAAAAGTGGTTAGTACATTGGAAGTAACATAATATTTGACCAATCAAACGGATGTATAGGTCTACATTCAGATTAGATAAATAGTTGTTTAAATAATTAAAAGTACGAATATAGGAGATACCTGTTCCTGAGACTAATGACACCATCACTTGATGAATAAATGAAACCCAGGAAAGCACGAAGATCTGATGCATCATGCTCTAGCTGTATACATAAAAAATAGTCAAATATAGCCCTTTTTGTTTAGCGGAAATAGTACATCCATCTTCCATCTTGGAAGGAAAAAAGTTTTTGTTTCATTACTCACTCAGAAGGCTTTCAACTTTGTAAGGATAAGGTACATTTGTTTAGCAAGTGGTCTATATGCTGAAAATGCTAAGTAACAGAGGATAAAAATAGTTACCGTTTTAAGACTTGGTAAAACAAGACTCTTTAGCAACGTGTTGTCTTGAATTTGTGTACAAGCACAATGGACCAAACAATCAATTCTTAGTGCGAAGAGAACTAGAGCAACCTGCAACCAACCAACGTTGTAAGATTGTTGTTAGACCGTAACTAAGCTCAATCAACAAGTTAAGACAAAAAAAGTGAGTTAGGACAGGGTAAAAATGTAACTAAACAATGTTGGGACCTAAAATAGTTCATTAAATGAGAAAAAAGGAAGAACCTGAAGTTGCTTCATATGTGTGCTAATTTCATCGATATAGTCCTTACACCACATTTCCAGGATCAAGAGGCAACTGTCATATTTATTAGTTATGTCAAGATCCTTTGGTATGACTCCAAACTTATCAGAAAGTGCCTCCACAACATTTGTATATATATCTGCACCATCTTTCCACTCAAACTTTCCTTGCTCAATATTTTCTCTCCGTCGCAAGAAGACATGGCACCCTACACAAAAGAAAGTTTCCTGTAAGAAAAGAAATAGTGTACAAAAGGCCAAAACTACAGGCCAATTCACCATACAAATTTCTAATACTCGGCATATGGAGAAGGCCCGTAGTAACACAACGCACATTCAAAAAATTCTCCTATTTAATTAAAAAGTTCCAACGAAATTCCAATGAATAACTCGTTCTAAGCCTAAAACTTAAAAGGATTGGAAAAGAGTCTAGGAAGAATATTTGAAAAGAAACAAACATAAATCATGAACATGCCAGATCTGGAAATAGAATCATGACCAAGTCAGAAACATGAAGCTAGAGTATAATTTCTGTGAGAAATACATACCCCATTCATGATTTTATCCACGTTGGTCTTGCAGCCCGAAATCGCATACTTGTAGAGGTTCCTGTCGAACGCAATGGACTCTGCGAAGCCACTATCGAAGTCTGCGTCGGTGGTCCATCTATTCTGATTCGGCTCCCCATCCTTACAATGACAATGGTTGTATCACTCGAAGGTGTATACATAGGTTAGTACTCTCTCCATTCCATAATTCTTGTCGTGATTATAGTTTAAATCGAACTAAAACCACGACAAGAATTATGAAACGGAGCTAGGAGTAATGAACATGAATCAAGCATGCACTTGTTAACGAGACGTGAAGATATCGAAAACGCATACCTTCTTTCTAAGAGTCTCGATTGAATCCCCGAAAACGGTCCACATGGTTTCAGGGAACTCCTTGTAGACATCGGCCGCAGACATCCCGAAAAGACTGTACCATGGCTTGACGGTACTCCTGAACTTGTCATGGTCTGCACTTGATGTCGTCAGCTGGGCCTTGGGTACACGGAGGCGTCTGGGACGATGGTGGCTGGTGTGGAAAACAACAAGCTGTGGTTTCTTCTGACCCCATGGAACAACAAGGCTCGGTCGCAACATCTGATGACACGCCGATGCATCCATCATGAACCTACAGTTTGCCAATTCGTGTGATTCATTAGGAGTAGACTGGATGTATCTTGAAAGTTAATCTTCAGATATATATAAGAATAATGCGTTGTTCTACTCGCCGGAAGTCCCATCTGGAAAATCTAATGCACTCATCGCCGAAAAAGAAGCAGGAAAAGGCGCCACTGTCCGCACGGAGAATCTACTAACCGAGCGGACGTGGGGAAGACGTACAGCGGGAACGTGATGTCCCGGCGATGGCGGCGGCGAGCGTCAGGAGCCGCGGTGGGCGATTGTTGGGGGGAGCGTGGAGGCTTCGACGGTGACCCGCTATGGTACGGCACCACGGCAGCGCTGCAGGGTTTCTATACACGTACGCACCAGCCCACCCGAAAAATTAGCGTGGAAATCTTTGCCATTATTACAAAAAAAAACTTACTTATTAGGTTTCGATTTTTCTAACACAGGAAAAAATACAGTACAGACAGGGTTCTTTTTTTTTATCTCAATGCCAATCTTTACTACTCCCTTTGTATCATAATATAAAACGTATTGCCAAAACATTTTTTTTTGTGAAAATTCCACCGATCCATTAATAATCATCAATAATATAGTACAAAGAGCTAAAAGTAATAAAAATTACAATTAGGTCGATGGACCACCTAGCGAAGACTACAAACATTAGCACGAGCCGAAGGCGCGCCGCCGTCCTCGCCCCTCCATCACCTGAGCCGGGCAAAGCTTGTCGTAGTAGAGCTTGTTATAGTAGACAAACGAAAAGTCATCGTGCTAAGGTCCAAAGAACCAACGCACTAAAGCAGCAACCATCGTCAATGATGACATTAATAGATTAAAGAGACTAACCTGAAATTAACACGAAAAATGACTGATCCCAGGAGATTAGCCGGACACACGACTCCACGCGCCCTCCGTCAGCGCTAGGCGCACCATCGGAGTGAGGATGGAGCGGGGAGGATTTTATTCTGACTTCAGGATGTAGTCGTCGCCTCAACATCCCGAAAAAGACACACAAAAAATAGGCTCAACGAAGAACAAAAACCTCCCGCCGGCGAGAGGCTGTGGTCCGCCACACCTCCAAGGCCCTAAGTCCATCGGAGACGGAGCGGACCGATCGCGTCACCGGCGGAGGGAAGGAACCCTAGACGGGTTTTTTCCACCGCCGCCTCTCGCCTCTTGGGGAACAAGCACGCACCGGTTCAGTTTTAATTTTTGACGTGCACATGAGATCTACCAAAACGTCTTTTACATAGTATGAAAAGAGTAAATTGAAATATACTGGGAAATTTGCCCGTGCGTTGCTACGGGTTTATTTCTATTGGATTGAAAAACTCCAAGCCCATCGCCACAAGCTCCACGGACTCCACGGACAAGTTGGCCGGCACAATGATCATGGGAACCCCATAATTGCTATCCTTGACCTTGCACGCTGGCAAACTGCCCGAGCGCGTTGAAGCGGAAAAAGAAAAACATTAACTTAAAAAAAATATAACGACACATCCGCAGTATGCTACCACAATAATTGTGACTATTTTTGTTTAAATTGGACAAATTGCTCTAAATAGTTCGATGATCTTCTCCTTCGACATACATGACCTATCCCCACACATGTGTTGATGTGTACCTTCGCTCAATCCCGAGAAGCAAAAAATAGCATGGCTCTCTCATGAATATATCTGGCTCCTAGTTTAAGCAAAAAGAGGCTTTCATGTGGGTTTCAGATGTTATTGATCTGAAGTCCTACCTTGGTTAAAATCACATCATGTCGTCTCAACTATAAGATGCTTTCATGTGGAATCATATGGAGCTTTAATGGTATTGTGTGCTGATTTTCCTTCAGAATTATACTCGGCAGAACTAGAGCTGATAACAAGATACAGACCCGGCAATCTTTTACTCAGCAGCTACTCTAGGCTTAAGAAGGTAAAGAAGAAGCATGATCTGAAGTTATTAACAAGGATACCAGGCTGATAATAAAGATCTTGAAGGAATTGACAAAGTTCATCTTCTTATACATTTAAGCTAAGAGTACTTGCATTTTTTAGCAGATAATATTTGCCATGTCCATTTTTTAGAGATTTTCCACTTGCTAGGTTAAACATCAGTGTATCTCTAATTTTAGTAAAAAATACAACAGTCTAGAATCAACAGCTATAAATGAACTATTTAATATATGGACACTGTTGAGGTTGCTATCTGTTATACTAAAATTCAGCTACACATGTTCGACAAATCCTTTAGTATATTTTCTTGACCCTCTTGGTGCTGCCACTCAATCAATAGTTTTTCTACAAATCCATCAATATATTTCCTTGGTCCTCCTGGTGCTGCCACTCAATCAATATATTTTTGTGTCATTTTCCTTTAACTGAAATGGACATTTATAGTTCTCCACAGTGTAATGTAACCGTGTGAATATTCTAAAAAAAATAGATGGTGCTTTATTCTTCACTTAGTTTGTATGATTATATTAGATATCATGCCATGTCATGTTAATGTTTCTTAACATTGTGTTTTAAAGATTGACTACCAGTGTATAACAGGGCCACAGTAAGCCACGATCCAAATCAAGCCACGAAGTCGTGCTCATATGCTAGCACTGATCCATTGAAAAACCCTAATGGCTTTCGACCTAGCTGGAACATTCGAACATATGTGATATTCGGGTTAGGAAACTTTTTTGTGTATGCGTAATCAAATGATATTTAGATGATTGGCTCTATATCAAATTATCCCTACAACCTTGAGTACTATTTACCTCAGTACAAAACCATATGTTTTTTAAAGTGTTGGTCTGATTTTGTTCCTGGTTGTCTGCCATGTGATTCAATATTTTTTTTTGTTCCTTCGGGTGTTCGTTGAATGATTCAAATTTATAGAGGCCATTACAGAGTCTGGTTACAAATGATTTTGCTATAGCAAATATAAATAGAAAAATTAGTTCAAGGAAAATCGAAACTCCAAAAGATAATCTGTTGCAGACTGATTTGTACATTGTTTATTTGTTTGTCCTCTCGAAAGAGTAGTGCATGAAGCAGTATTTACCTTTGTAGGATAACTATCTATAGAAAGATGGAATTTAAAATTATGTGACTTCGCCATTTTGATCTCAAGGCCCACTCCTCCACAGAGGAGAAGGTGATGCACCGAACACCTCATGGTTCGAACTTCTTTCTCCCTCCAGTTCTTAGTGTTCATGGAGATCCTATGTTGTATAAATCAATTGTATATCCCTGTTGAAACTAAACTTCGGTTCATAGTAGTTGACATATCTAAATGTGAGGTTATGTTTTATATAAGAATGTTTTCTCCACATGTGCACGAATGGTAGATGCTGATTTCAAAAGATAAAATTAGTCGGTCGTTTGATGAGAGGTGTATGAATGTGATACCTATTAGAATTGTAAGAGCCATGGCAAAGGTTCTCAAGTTCACTGGTATTGTGCTTTGGCAAATTAACTTCTCGCCAACCTATAACTGACTATTTTCTATAAATTCTTTCCATTACCCGTAGGTGAAATCTGTTGCCATACTGTATTATTCTTAGCTGATATAGGCGGTGTCAAGTGCTTCATTTTTTATGTAGCGAGAAGTTGGACACTGCAATTGTACTTTAGATTACTTTTGTGTTACAGCAACATGATACTAATTCACAATATTTAGATTACTTTTGTTTGCATATGTTATAAACCTAAACCAAATGAGATCATTTCTCTTGCTATTATAATAAAGACATCATGTTATTAGTTTCAAAGATTATTTCTCATGATCATGTTTCATTGCAATTATAACCACTTGCTCATTATAATATGTGCTCCACCGGGTATGCCTGCAGAGACATCCACTAGGTACTACTCATTTTGTTTTGTGGATCACATTGCTATTACTTTAGTACTTTGAGGAGCTAGATTGAAAGGAGCTAGATTGATGCATATAAAGTTTTTCCCTTTTCTTTTTCTTTTGCTTCACATGAATCTTTAACTTATGTGACACATTGTTTTCGAACAGAGCATGTACCTAATGAACATGCATTTGTCTTTGATGCCTATGTGTGTTAGGCCTACCATTGGAGAGTGTGTTAGAGGTTTATTCTTCTTTACAAAAGTGTTTGTGTTTATGTTCAGATACACACTTTTTGTTCGTGTGTTCTCCGGAAACTGATCTATACTTGTGGTATACAGACTAGGAAGAAGAAAAACTAGCTTCCAATTTTTCTATGTTATGAGCTCAATTACAAAAAAATCATACAGCCGTTAGATTAGTTTTGTTGTTGATGTGTATGAAACCCACATGATTTGAAATCCAATTTCATGGGACTGGTATTTAGGTGCTACATGTTCCTTACCAGTATCCCCTGTTATCCAATGAAACTAATGCAATCTTCTGTAATGATGTTGTTTATTTTCAACAAATCTTCCATTCTTTTTGCCAGTTCCTTCAATAACCGTACTCTTTATGTGCAATTCCGAGTACCAAAAATGGAATCACCTTGTGATAGTCATAAAAATGACAGTGACCAACAATGCTCAGAATTTTCTCTGGTTTCCTTTGTTGTCTTGGTCGCCTTTTTCTCTTTGGTATTTATTTGTTCTTCATTTGCTTCTTCTTCCCTTCCTCTCATTTTTTTCTCGCTTTGAATGTGGTTCCCTTGCTATTTTCTTGCTTTCTTGTCAAATTTTCTGGTCTGACTTTAACTTTCTTTTCATTTCTAATGCACTCGTGGTATAATGCGCTAGCTTTGCTTTCTCCTTGTTTGTTTCTTGCAGGTGTTGGTAGTGTTGCTAAAGTTGTCAGGGGCACTTTGTGTTTGCAGGTTAGTGGTTTCTTTCTTCATATGTTGTCGGTAGTACGGTAAAATATTTTATAGGTTCTAACAACGTGTTATATTTCGATCCTACAGACCCTACAAGGTGACCAACGGTGATGATGGCTTGGTGACGCAACATCCGGTGCTTGAAACTGTCCAGAACAACAACAATGACATCTACATACCCGAAGCCACTTCTAGATCCTTGATGCTCGGCAACAAGGAGCATAGGATTGTGCTCACGCTGCTGCTGTTGTGCTTCACATCTCCCTCCTGTGACGCTTAATAAGAGGAGCACGAGCTGCAGCCACTGAGATGGACGAGGTGTTGGAGATATGCCCAAGAGGCAATAATAAAGTGGTTATTATTATATCTTTATGTTTATGATAAATGTTTACATCCCATGCTATAATTGTATTAAACGGAAACAGTAATACTTGTGTGTTTTGTAAACATAAAAGAGTCCCTAGTAAGCCTCTTGTTGAACTAGCTTGTTGATTAATTGATGATCATGGTTTCCTGATCATGGATATTGGATGTGATTAATAACAAGGTTATATCATTAGGAGAATGATATGATGGACACACACCCATAAGTAAGCGTAGCATAAGATCAAGTCATTAAGTTCGTATTGCTATAAGCTTTCAAATGCATAGTAACCTAATCCTTCGACCATGAGGTTATGTTAATCACCATCACCGGATGGGTACTTTGATGACATCAAACACTGCTTCGTAACTGGGTGGTTATAAAGGTGTCATTAGGTATTCTGAAAGTATGTGTTGAAGTGCATGGACCAAGATTGGGATTTGTCCATCCATATGACGGATAGATATTCTCTGGGCCCTCTCGGTGGAATGTCATCTAGTTAGCTTGCAAGCATGTGACTAGGTCACAAGGGATGACATATCACGGAACGAGTAAAGAGTACTTATCAGTAACGAGGTAGAACTAGGTATGGAGATACCGACGATCAAACCTCGGATAAGTAAAATATCGCGTGACAAAGGGAATTGGTTTCGTATGTTAATGGTTCTATCGATCACGAAGTCATCATTGAGTATGTGGGAGCCGTTATGGATCTCCAGATCCCGCTGATGGTTATTGATCGGAGAAGTGTCTCCATCATGTCTACATATTCACGAACCGTAGGGTGACACACTTAAGGTTCGAAGTTGTTTTAAGTAGATATGGAATGTGCGTTGGAGACCGAATGTTGTTCGGAGTCTCGGATTGGATCCGGGACATCACGAGGAGATCCGAAATTGTCCGGAGAATGAGATTCATATATTGGGGATCATTTTCTAAGTTAGGAAATGTTCCGGAGTGTTTGTATGGGGATTCTAGAAGGTTTCGGAATGTTCCGGAAGGTTCTAGGAGAATTCTTGGAGTTTGCTTGAAAACCAAGAAAGGATCAAGGAAGTCCAAGTGGGGCAAGACACGGATTCGTGGGGGAGGAGGATTCCTCCCCCCCTCCCAATCCGTCGGCCAAGGAGGGAGGGGAATCCTACTAGGACTCCCCCTCCCATGGCGCCTCCCTCCTTTAAATAGAAGGGAGGGGGCGCCACCCCCTAGTGCTTTCCCATAACAAACCCTAGCCGCCGCCTCTCTCCTCCTCCTTCGCTCTGCTCCGGCTTAGGCGAAGCCCTGCAGAATTCTCTACTCCACCACCACCACCACACCGTCGTGCTGCTGGGATTCTGTGGAGAAGATCTACTACCTCCGCTGCTCGCTGGAACGGGGAGAGGAAGGTCTGCTTCGACTCTGCACGTGTGACCGTCTGCGGAAGCGCTGCCGGAACGCGGCGCCGAAAGGATCCTCCACTCGATCTTGAGATCGGCTAGTGATCGACTACATCAACCACGAGATCCGTTCTCGAACAAGGCTTTGGAAACTACGAGGGTTAGTACCGATCTATCTCGTTGCACATGTCTAATAGATTAGATCTTGGCTTTTATCTAGATTAGATCTGGGTTTTGTTCGTGCTTGCGGTAGAAATTTTTTGTTTTACATGCTACGAACCCATCAGTGGTATCAGAGCCATATCTATGCGTAGATCTGTTGCACGAGTAGAACACAATGATGTTGTGGACGTTGGTGCTCGTGCCGTTTTTTGCTGTGTGTACTTTGCATCTTGCGGTATGGTGGGATGAAGCGGCTCGGGCTAACATTACATGTCATCGTACATGAGACTTGCTCCACGCTTGACGTGTAACTTGCTTTGCACAAGTGGCTTTGCGGGTGTCTGTCTCTCTCACCATAGTATAGATCCAATCTACACTTTGCACTTGATAGCACTTATATCAACGTTGTGGTTCAGTTTCGTAGGTAAGATCCGTTCTTATTCGAAAGCCCCAAACCACGTAAAACATGCAAAGAAAATTAGAGGCGTCTAACTTGTTTTTGCAGGGGTTTTTTGTGATGTGATATGGCCATCATGTGATTGTGATTATATTTGATGTATGCAATGATCCTTGTTGTAATATGGCAACCGGCAGGAGCCTAATGGTTGTCTTTAATTCTGTTAAGACCTGCGTGTCTATTCATCTTGTAATAGCTTTGTTCCAAGTAGTTGTAATAGTTGCTAGTGATGATGGACAACCATGAAGCGGCGCCACTGACCTTGAGGCAATGCTAGTGATGATGGAGATCATGTCCGTGCTTTGGAGATGGAGATCAAAGGCATAAGAAAGAAGGGCCATATCATATCACACTAATTATGAATTGCCTGTGATGTTAATCCTTTAAGCATCTTGTATTGCTTAGATCATGACGGTAGCATTATAAGATGATCCCTCTCACTAAATATCAAGTAATAAAGTGTTCGTCCTTAGTAGGCACTGTTGCTAAGACTCGTCGTTTCGAAGCATCTCGTGATGATTGGGTGTGATAGATTCTACGTGTGCATACAACGGGTGCAAGCCAGATTTGCACATGCGGATACTAAGGTTAACCTTGACGAGCCTAGCATGTACAGACATGGTCTTGGAACACGGAATAACGAAAGGTAAAGCATGAGTCATATGGATGATATGATGAACATGTTGATTGTTCGCCTTTAAAGCTACATCATCTCACGTGATGATCGAACTTGGTGTAGTGGATTTGGTTCGTGTAATCACTAAAACAACTGGAGGGATGTTGTTTTGAGTGGGAGTTTATTTGTAATTTGGATTAGTCGAACTCAATTTATCATAAACACAATCAAAGTGAATTTGCATAGTTTGTTGTAGTCATTGGCATCTATTCACCACCTTACGCTTAGTTATAGTTGAGATAGTGGAACTATAGAAATTCTGGATATTTGCTTTACAAAATGGTATCGTATTGTTTTGAGTGTCAATCTAAAGTTTAAAAGTCATGTTACAAACTTTCAGCAAACTCCGTTTACTCTGTGAAGTTTAATAAACAGTATTAAATCAAGAGTAACAATTCCAGTGTTAGTATCTAATGTATCGTGTTTGCCTCCATGATTCTTGATACTCAAAAGATTGTTTTTAATATCAAGTTTATCTAAGAGCTGAAAGCAATGTTTCAGAAACCATCATATGTGAAAGGTATTGCGATATCTAAAACAATGTGTTTGTTACAACATGATAGAGTATATGTCCTCATATTTGGTGAGAATTTGTGAAGGTTGGAGACGCTAGTCGTCCTAATCCTCCAAAAGGTTTTGGAAAAGAAACATTATACTCGCAATTCACCTTTATAAGCTATAGCAGCTTGATCATGAAAGTTGTCATGATAAGGATGAATACAAGATGTAAGTAAAATGTTTACTACACTAAAAGATTACTAAAGAATGGAACTTTGAAAGAATGCCAAACATTTGATAAAGGTGATCCACTTCAAAGTGCAAGTCCAAAGGTATTAGTATATGACTATACACACTTTGTACTATGTGTCATGTGAATGACACCACTATTGATGTTGATAGATTCTTTTAAAAAGAAAAGGAATTGTTGAAAGAGAATTTATAAAATATTTGGCAGAAAAGAAAAGATTGGAGATATCCAACTTAGGTATATAGAAGATACATGTTATGGCTGTATTTCTTGCTTGTTAAACAATGTGGTTCTGTAGTATTGGATACCGAATTGGTTGGTATGAAGTGTCATACAGGACAACACAATTCATGAACTACAATGGCCTAAGTAACTAAGCAAGAGAATATGTGATGATGTTCATCGAAAACAAACAAAGGGTTGTTGTGTTGCTCGTTAACATAAAAGCTTGCCTTCAAGATTTGTTTCAATAATTGTTATTTTGATTAGGTATTATGACGACAAAAGGTTGTTCAAATAATTATCGTATTCTATAATAGATGGATGATATATAAGTCTGGTTGGAGAAATAACGACCATAAAACTAATGCTAAAATGTCGCAAGACAAATGATTGAAAGATCACTTGCGAAGTGACATCGCCGTTTAAATTATATTGAAAGGGATACATGAAGAAACTCCATGTTGATGGATTTTTTGGAGTCTTTGATTTTGATCAAATGACGCTTGTGATACTTTCCTGGAGATAATTAAAACTCCGTTCGTAGGCCAAAAGAGGAACGGACGACTAACTGATTGGAATTTGTACATATTGATGTATATAGTCCATTATGTGTAGTCATGGGCGATGGATTTCAACTTCATATGCTTTCTCTGAAGATTTGAGTGAGTATATGTATATACTTACTAAATAAGGAAGAAGTATGAAACAATTGAATATGTTCAAATACTTTCAAGATGAAGTGGAAAATTATTGTAACAAGAAAATAAAAAGTTTATGATTGGATCATAAAGATGTTTGAGTTACAAGTTTAGCAAAACAACTAAGATTTGAGGAATCGTTTCATGGATTTGCATTTCCCAAAACACCATAGGAGTATGGAGTGTTCAAGATATGTAATGAAACCTTGTTTGACATGGTAAGATCAAAGGTGTCATTTATAAAACTGCCATTATATTTTAAAGATTAAAGCTTTAGTGACTACCACTTTTACACTGAAAAGAGCTCCATCGTGATCCGTTGAAATGACACCATATAAGTCATGGTTTGGGATAAAACCCAGGTTGTCCTTTCTTAAATTTTTGGTATGCTAGGCATAAGTAAAATGTTTACAACCAAAGTCGGATGAGCATGTATTTGTAGGTTATTTCGAATAACCATTGGGTATTACTCCATAACACCGAAGACAAAAGTGTTTGTCGCTTAGAGTGTCGAGTTTCTTGAGAAGGAATTTTTGGTGAAAAGTCAAGTGGGAGGACAATAGAACTTTGACAAGGTTGTTGAACCTTGGCTAATATGTGCTGAGTTGTGCAGCATCGGTAACTGTCCGAGAGGCAGCAACAATGCTCATGGCTCACGTGCCTCAAAGGTTGTGGTCACGGAGACCTAAGTTCCTATTGAACCAAGTAGGTCAGGTAAGTAATCAAATGCCAAGATTTAAGAGTTAAATCATTGTTGTTTGACAATGATGAACCGACTACATGCAAATAATTAATGATGGGCCCTGACTTCGTTAAGTGGCTTGAAGCCATAAAATCCGTGATAATTCCATACACGAGAAATCAAGCTTTGAATTTGAAAGACCCTCTGGAAAGGTGCAAGACCTTACAGTCGTATATGGATCTATAAAGAAATAGACATGGATGTTTCACATCTATGAAATAGTCGACATGTCGGAAAGAGTTTACTACAATGTTCAAGGAATTGACTATGATAAGATTTGATCTTTCATAGCGATATTTAGTCTGGACGGATGAATGTAGCAACCACTACATATATTTTGGTATATGGTAGTTGAACAAACAAAACAAGTTCTTCTAATAGAATGGTTACCTAGGACGTGTACATGACACGATCCGAAGGGTTTTGTTAATTCAAAGGATGCTAAAAGAGTATGCAAAACTTCAATGGTTGAAGTGAGCATCGCGGAGTTGGAATCTTCACCGTGATGAAACCGTTAAAAGGTTTAATTTCATCAAAGACGATGAAGATGTTTGCATTTTGCAAGAAATTAAGTGGGAGCGCTAAGACATATTTCTAATACATTATGTGAAAGACATATTGTTGATTAGAAATGATGTATTTTTATTGACACAGGTTAAGAATTTCATTTCGATGAAAGACTTAGGCATAACCCAAGAATTATGCATCAATGTCTATATGGATAGATTGAGGCGCTAATATGGTTTTGCCAAATGTACATAGATAAGATGTTGAATGAGTTCAATATGGAAACAACAAGAAAGGTTCTTAACGCACGGAAAGGACTGAATCAAGATTCAAGTGTGTTGACACGAGATTCAAGTGTTTTTGACACTTGGTGAAATCACAAGAATATTTTGATCAATCTTTGAGATGTACACATCCAGATATGTCCTATGCTCTAAATATTATGAGCATATACCAGAATGACTCATAAGATGATCATTGGACAATAGTAGGGATATTCCTATGATCTTTGGAAGAACTAAGAATATATTATTTATATAGTGGTGACAAATAGTTCATTGTAAATTGTTGCATTGATACTAGTTTTGTCACAAATTAAGTTTATCTCAATTTAAACTATGGGTGGCACAATGTAATGGAAAGGAAGTTCCATAACGGATTTGGTTGAGTACCAAAGTTAAAACATTATGACAGATACTACAACAAAAGGCTAAGTATATGACTGCTATTGTAGCAGCAAATGAGGGCATTTGCGTCAAGTAGTTTGTTATCAAACTAGGTGTGGTTCATAGCGGGATAATAATATGAAGATACATTGTATGACAATTGTATCAACAGGATTAATCCCAAGGAACTAAAGGTCTCACCAAAGGACCAAATTTATACAATGCCATATCATTGGAGAATGAGTAATGCGTAGTGGGATTATTGACTCTAGTGCAAGTGGGAGATTGTTGGAGATATGCCCAAGAGGCAATAATAAAGTGGTTATTATTATATCTTTATGTTTATGATACATGTTTACATCCCATGCTATAATTGTATTAAACGGAAACATTAATACTTGTGTATTTTGTAAACATAAAAGAGTCCCTAGTAAGCCTCTTGTTGAACTAGCTTGTTGATTAATTGATGATCATGGTTTCCTGATCATGGACATTGGATGTGATTAATAACAAGGTTATATCATTAGGAGAATGATGTGATGGACACACACCCATAAGTAAGCGTAGCATAAGATCAAGTCATTAAGTTCGTATTGCTATAAGCTTTCAAATGCATAGTAACCTAATCCTTCGACAATGAGGTTATGTTAATCACCATCACCGGATGGGTACTTTGATGACATCAAACACTGCTTCGTAACTGGGTGGTTATAAAGGTGTCATTGGGTATTCTGAAAGTATGTGTTGAAGCGCATGGACCAAGATTGGGATTTGTCCATCCATATGACGGATAGATATGCTCTGGGCCCTCTCGGTGGAATGTCATCTAGTTAGCTTGCAAGCATGTGACTAGGTCACAAGGGATGACATATCACGGAACGAGTAAAGAGTACTTATCAGTAACGAGGTAGAACTAGGTATGGAGATACCGACGATCAAACCTCGGATAAGTAAAATATCGCGTGACAAAGGGAATTGGTTTCGTATGTTAATGGTTCTATCGATCACGAAGTCATCGTTGAGTATGTGGGAGCCGTTATGGATCTCTAGATCCCGCTGATGGTTATTGATCGGAGAAGTGTCTCCATCATGTCTACATATTCACGAACCGTAGGGTGACACACTTAAGGTTCGAAGTTGTTTTAAGTAGATATGGAATATGCGTTGGAGACCGAATGTTGTTCGGAGTCTCGGATTGGATCCGGGACATCACGAGGAGGTCCGGAATTGTCCGGAGAATGAGATTCATATATTGGGGATCATTTTCTAAGTTAGGAAATGTTCCGGAGTGTTTGTATGGGGATTCTAGAAGGTTTCGGAATGTTCCGAAAGGTTCTAGGAGAATTCTTGGAGTTTGCTTGAAAACCAAGAAAGGATCAAGGAAGTCCAAGTGGGGCAAGACACGGATTCGTGGGGGAGGAGGATTCCTCCCCCCTCCCAATCCGCCGGCCAAGGAGGGAGGGGAATCCTACTAGGACTCCCCCTCCCATGGCGCCTCCCTCCTTTAAATAGAAGGGAGGGGGCGCCACCCCCTAGTGCTTTCCCATAACAAACCCTAGCCGCCGCCTCTCTCCTCCTCCTTCGCTCTGCTCCGGCTTAGGCGAAGCCCTGCAGAATTCTCTACTCCACCACCACCACCACACCGTCGTGCTGCTGGGATTCCGTGGAGAAGATCTACTACCTCCGCTGCTCGCTGGAACGGGGAGAGGAAGGTCTGCTTCAACTCCGCACGTGTGACCGTCTGCGGAAGCGCTGCCGGAACGCGGCGCCGGAAGGATCGTCCACTCGATCTTGAGATCGGCAAGTGATCGACTACATCAACCACGAGATCCGTTCTCGAACAAGGCTTTGGAAACTACGAGGGTTAGTACCGATCTATCTCGTTGCACATGTCTAATAGATTAGATCTTGGCTTTTATCTAGATTAGATCTGGGTTTTGTTCGTTCTTGGGTAGAATTTTTTTGTTTTACATGCTACGAACCCATCACGAGGGTGAGTCGAGGTGGGCCTCAACCTCTCTTCGTCAGGGAGCAGCGGCAGTCAAAGTTCCAGCCACAGTGGTGCCTGCATCTTGGACCCTCTTCGGAGAGTGCGACACTACCTGTGATCACCGAACTATGTACCAAACTGCATATGTGATTGTTTGGTTTTTGTTTCGCCCGTATTAGATAGACAGATTAAGCAACTTAGCAAGGATATGAAGATAGATACAAACCTCTAATCAGTGTCTCCTACAACAGGTGACTACCAAAGACAAGCAGATTAGCTAGCTCAGCATGATTTGGAATACTTTCGTAAACGATGTATGCAAGCCTGCCGAACGGATTCAAAAGTTTCTTCTAAGAGATAGACCAGTTGGAATTGCGATATGTGCTCGGTCCTTATTGAAGTTGGCAAAGCTACCTCTTACCTCTGGCAATTCACAATTCAATCAGCTAAGGAGATTCACATGGTGTTTAAGTATCAGTACAACTTGTAATCTGGCTCCAACGAAGATGATCAGTTCTCCCATTGCTATGCTTTGAATTTTTGTTTTTGGAATATTTGGTGAATTGTATGTATTATACTAGGACTATCTCATGTTATATTTATTTGGTTATCTAAAATTTCTTATAATTCACCGTACACTAGACTGTCTGAAGATTAAAACTCACTTTTTACATCTTCTCCAATCTTGTTCATGACATGGTTTCACTTTTAAAGCACCACCCTTCTCATTTGTCTAATTCCTATATCATGTTCGTGACATGGTTTCTGGAGATTTAGAAGAAAGGTTCTACAAAAATATTATTAGAAATTAATGATTTTGTTGTTTTTTGGTTTATTTGATTATATATTATTACCTGCACCAATAGTTGAAAAAACTGAAAGAGTCCGTTCAACCTTTGCTTGATATGTAGGTTGTGTTGAGTTCTTTTGCTTCTCTTCATTACCAGATACTTCTTTTATGTAGATAACATAAAATTGATAGTTTTAAATATAGCGCTTTATAAGCCATTCCCGGTTCAAAGGAGGCCGAGTGCCCCAAACTAACATTTTCCCTTCTTTTTATTATTAGTGTTATATAAAATAGAAACCGGTGTGAGAGCCATGGGTTCATGCACCGAGACGCACCCCTACATCTAGTAGGTAGATTTCACTATGGCAACTGAATGGCATAGGGACCATTCAAGAATTAATTAAAGAGTACACCACTTGGAGCCATATATGCTCAAAATAAACCGACTAACTAAACAACACCCCAGGTAACTAGTTGAAGAAGCTAAGCAAGATCATAATACCACCAGAGTTGGTCGTTGTGGGAATGGACGGTCTTCTTAATGCGCTTCTCACAGATCCATGGGCAATTTTGGCAGCCGTGAATTATTCCTGCAAAGGAGGAAAATTGTAACAATCTCTGGTCAGTATCGTAACATACAAAATGTAGTCCTTGTATGAGTACAAGTATTTTTTTGTCAGATAAAACGTAACATATATATGTTGGAGGCTGATTGTCGAACAGAAAACTAGAACTAAGTAACAAAGTTCAGGTAACATCCTACAAACTATCCTTTTGCTACTGAATACAAATACAGAATACAGCTAACCAACAATTCAATGCAAAACTTTGTCAAAAAGAAAACAATTCAATGCAAAAGATTAAATAAACATAGAGCAACTACTTAGTAAGGTACAAAAAACCTGCATGAAACTATTTAAAAAATTCCACCACTACACCATTCAGCATCTACGTGATAAAGATATGAGAGTTGGCTCACACAAGATGACCTTCCATGTGCACTTTTGCTTCGGTGCTAGGATTGGCCGATACCTCTTCCTGCCCTCCGAACTAGAGGGGTATCGGCCAATCGCAGTTGTACTTATATTTTTAGTTTCATGAATTTGAAGGTAGGGGGCGGGGGAGGGGGTGGACACCGAAGCACACCTCATGTGATAAAATACAGTGTATGCCGACAGCTGATCCTCGAACACACGAACACAATTTAACTGGAACTAAGTAACCAAGTTGAGGTAACCTACCAACTATCCTTTTGCTGCTGAATAAAGATGCTAGAAGTGCATAATCAACAGTTCAATGGAGAAGATTAAATAAAAATGAGAGCAACTATAATTAGTAAGGTACCAAAGCCTGCATGAAACTATTTCAATTGTTTTCCCCTCACTACGCGATTCAGCTTCTATCTACGAGGGATTGCTCACCCAGATACATCCGTAGGCACATTTATCTAATAATATGGAATACATATGGTGCCACATTTCAATCACTCTACAAACTATGCGCAACATAAAAATAACAAATAGATTAACTTGAATTTCCGAGAAAACTTACGGAGATTAAACAGCTATATGTATCCTTGTTGCATCTAGACACATGCTAATCAAGCCTGCGGAATGTATACTCATTTGATGTAGACTCGACACAGAATTCGATGCTAGACCAAGCCTTGAAAATGTGGTTTATTTTTGTGCGTCGAAAGTTACTTGACGAGGCCTGATCCGACAGCTTCACAACCATCCTTTTAAGTATTGGCGCCCATTTGAATATGAGTTTCAAGAAATCAATCTCATGTCCATCTCCTTTGAAGCCGTTGATCTCCACATCCTCGAGAGCAGTCAAGACTCTAGTTTGGGATCTCCAGTTTGGCGGGTCACAAGGACAATCTAGTGGACATTCTTCTTCGTCCTAAAACAAAACAAAAAACGATATGTGAATTACTACGCAATTTACTACTATTAATAAGATATCTAATTAGAGCAGATATATAATTACCGCTGGTCTCTGTAGGATGACCTTTAGCCTCTTAATAGAAGTGCAAATTCGATTAATCTCAAAGAGATCACACATGAGTGCTCCAAAAACATGGCCTTTTGTCACGAGATGTAGCTCCAAGAGAGAGAACTGGACGATGAGCATATGCTTTTCGGTCTCTCGTGTAATGTTGGTCCCTTCACCTTCATAAGTAAGGTATGACCTCTGAAAAGCCAAAATATAACTTTATGTTTTTCCTGGGAGATTGCATTAAATAATTGCGTAGGAAAAAGAGGACACACACGTACGTGGCGGGCATGAAGCTGTAGCGAAGGGAGCTGTCCTCGTCTCTCTGGTGTCTGTAGAATCAGTTTGACGAGTCTCCAACCAAAGTAAGTACATTGCCCTGAGAGTTGGCATCGCCACGAGACCTTCTCCACCATTGTTGTGGAGAGGTAGATGGTGGTCTCCCAGAGGGTTAAGGACACCGTCAATTGCTTGAGCATGGGAGCAACGATGTGGACACCGTACGCCGATTTTCTAGGGCAGTCTATGACAAGCTCCTGCAGCGATGCTGAGTTGACCCTCGGGCCCAATAAGTCATGGGCGTGTTGGAACACAATATCGCTGAGCCGGAGCGTGCCTAAACGTGGGCAGCTGGAGAGCAAGGCGTCGACGTCGACGGTGCAGCCGGACAGGGACAGCGTCTCGAGTGCGGGGAGCTGCACGCCGGCCGGCGCACGGAGGCGGCTGTCGGAGGGAAGGACCAGCACGATGGAGGTGGTGCGATGGAAGCAAGGAAGCTCGAGGTTGGGGAGGCAAACTTGGAATCCGTAGGGCAGGTCGAAGACGAGCTCCTCCGGGTCGAGCCGCGCGGCAGCGCGGAACAGTCAGTGGACGACGTGCTGCTCGGGTATGGGCATAGGCTCCTTTGGGACGCGGATCTCGAGGAGGGAAAGCCCCGGAGGGCGGCGAGAGACGCGGCCCAGAGCCTGTTCGAGCAAGGTGAAAGCAGGGACACCATGGAAGACAATGTGGTGGAGACTGGCCCAGAGGCCGCGCCACCGGCGGGAGATGATGCCGGTGCACGCGGCGGCGCGGAAGCATCCGAGGCGAGCGAGGATGAGGAGGAGCAGGTCGTCGGGGAGGACACTGATGCGGTCCTCTCCGCCGCCGTCGCCGCCGCCGCCTGGGCTTCCTATCTCTGATCTCGACTCCATCGAAGCGTGCGTGTACGCTCCTAGGGAGGTAATTAGTTAGAGTGCCTGGATCCGTTGGCAAGGTTTGGATGGAATAGGTTTGTTGCGATCCGCGACGGGCAAATTTACCAAGAAAGCCAGCTTCCCCTCAGGCCGGGGCCTCTGCGAAGGGCATGTACCTGTCCTATACTCCCTCCGTTCAGAAATAGTACTATAAGACATTTAGGTTGCCAGAAAGAGCTAGCCAATCCTAGTACGTACGCTGTAAACAAACTACTCGATCACGCTGGGTTCCGTTTTTGTCCTTGTTTCTTTCGATTCTTTACCAAACCCACACGCACACGATCGATCAATCGGGACGACTCTCCCAAAATCAACACCAATTGAACTCCCATATTTTTTCTTCTTCGTAATCAACCAGCCAAGCACGTCACGTACATCCTTAAGTACCTCAAAAAAAAATCAGTAGGTTGCATCGATCTGTTCTAACTTTTTTTTAATACGTGTCACATTCTGCCATTCATATCATAAATGTCATAGTACAAGCCACGTAGACATCGACCTAACAAAACTGAAAAAACAGCAGAGCGCAAAGGACCATCAGCCAAGAAAAAAATTTACAATTCAGACCGAAAAATCCTCTGAGCTTGACGCCAATGCTCGCCACCTGCCTCTGGCACCACAACAGCAGTCACCAAAGGAAAAAAAATGACGGGTCACCTCCCCACCCGAGCTCGATGCGGCTCCATCACCGATATGCAGCTTTGCGGACCTCCAAGGTAGCACACCCAAGGTGAAACCATTATCGTTGAAGGAATCAGTCCGGGGTAGCACCCTAGACACGCCATCGAACTTCAGATCTAGCACCCCCGCACGACTAGGACGTCGGAGGAGGAAACCATACCTGCCATCCACGAACCACGAACCAAGCACATGATCCACCATCTTCCAGATGTCGTCGATGCAGACCACAATCTGCATCCGCTCCTTGACTACCTCCTAGGTTCCACGTCGGTGTTGGAGCAAACGCCGCCATAGCGGTGGATCCTGAGGACACTCATCCACCACAAGGATGTCGCCACCGTCGCACCATCCTTGCTTGAATAGACTGATCTTTGAATCCATCAGGGAAGGATCTAAAGAAAAATTATCCAGCGTCGCCATCGCTGCCCCCGAAACCAAGACGATGAACAGCCTAAAAACGAAACTATTTTGGCTAAAACTATCCACACGCGTGGATCCGGCAGCCCCCTTACCACCGATGACCTAGGTCGTCAGTGGGGGGAGCCGCCGGAGGCCGGCGTCGGAAGGTTGTGCCCTAGGGCCGACGCTTTTCCTCTCCTGGCAGGTAGAGGTCCTTGGGAGGCCGTGTGGCCGTGCTAGGTGAGCTATCGATCTGTTCTAACTGCATATTCTGCCTTCGCATATACCACAACTAATCGTGTGAGCAGATCTACGAGATCTGTTGATACATGGGAAAACAAAGAAACATAGACATACCAGATGCTGCCATATGGATCTCGCCGATCACAGATCACGGATGAACGGGGATGGAGTAGTCACCTCTCTCCTCTCTTCGAGTAAGAGTCTAAGTCTAAGTCTAAAGCCAAGTGTAAGTCTAAGTCTAAGTCGAACACACGCGGTACATACATCCCTCGTTATTTATAGATGGGCTACGGCCAAGTTTCCGTTCAAAATTTGGATAACTTGGCGCCTCCCGCTTTCTTTTTTCCATCTCCCGCTAGTATTTTCATTTGGGCAGTGCTACGCGTCCCCTGGGGATGGAAGCATCCCATCCCCCGGGTCCCCAGCCGTCCGATTGGGTTCGATCGACGGTCAGATCTTCTTCCTGTCTCTCCATCCCGCTTTTGTTACAAACAGTCCCGCTTTTACTACAAGTAGTCCTGTTTTTGCTACATGTAGCAGAAAATGGTTTGGTCCAGAAAAAAGAATTGATCTAGACCTCGTCAGAGAGTTCGTAGGTAACCTTGTAGCAAAAATTTGTGCTAATGTAGCAGATCCGAACCTCGCCGGAGACTCAAGGGAGACATTCGCCGATATACCTCGCTAGAGACCGTGTAGCAAAAAAATTACGCTATTGTAGCAAAACCACAAAACGGCCGTACCAAAATGTTTTTTCTAGTGTAGCAAAGGCAACATCGCCGGAGACTCTCGCCGGAGATCTCGTAGCAAAACCATAGAGATTGGTTGTAGCAAAAACATTATGCGAAAGTAGCAAAAAATATATGAATACACAACAAAAATAATATGCTAAGGTAGCAAAATCCTAAGCCCACATGTAGCACCGCCGCTGACAGCATGTAACAAAACTTGAGGCCGCTTGTAGAATGGCCGCTTGTAGAACAGCCGTTGGCCACAGGTAGCACAGCTCGACGTCGTACATAGCAGCATCGGTGGCATCCGGTAGCACCACCTACAAACCCTATGTGGTGACCCAGCATACCAATGCATGATGTAGTACACTATAGTAGTTGACATAACATCAATAAAACACCGTTCCACTAGTATTATATCCCTTAGAGTGGTACAGTAGAAACATCACGAGTCCAAAACATGACTATAGATTACAACTCAAATCTTTACAAAAAAACTAGAAAATATTTCTCCAAACAGTGAGGACAATAAAATATAAAAGAATCCGGAAATAGCAACTCAAAGTCTATTCTAGAAATAATGCTACTATTAACATTTATCTATGGCTTGCAATTGCTGCTATAGCAATGCTCTATAGAAGTAGGTTCTATGGCTAGATATTATACTCCCATCTAATCAGGAATTTTGCCTTCACTTTAGTAGATATATAGGTTGACTCCATTGACTTTATTGAAGAACTTGAGCTTTTGGTGTCGATTCCTTTTAGTATCGTTGGTGCTGACGTCGTCTTCGTTGGTTTCAGAATCTAGCAAGGGTTAATAAGGTACGGTTGAGTACGAGCGTACTCAGCAAGTTCACTAAAAAGGACTGTTTGATGCACTATCTATAAACATATACCAAATGTCATAGGTTATGCAGGTTTCGTAAATATTTCTTCAAATGTTGCTTTTATTATGAAAAGCTAAGTCCGTCAGCCTTCACAGGTTGATTAGAACTTCGTGGAGTTTCTTTCTTGCAGTGTTCGCAACTCCTTCCCGGAATAGGGAGTAACATGTCACAATTTTTTACACTCTGTACAGGTGCGTTGCTTTACCAATGAGAGATTCTTATCCATGTTGCACTACCTGGCGGTGTTTCCCGTCCACACTTCCTTTAGTGTGGAGACCAGTATAAGAACCCAAACCGATCACTGCTCTTCTCCACGACCCCACATGCCAACACGTCCTTCAGGCCGACCACATCTCTATTAAGCCCCTTTTCTAGCCAGCTACAACTCCTATAGGCCCATAAAGACTCCGTGAGCCGGTTGTGCCCCTGCCAGGTTCCTTTAAAAATGATCAATAGTACCTCTAGCAGCCTCTCACAGATAATCTAGACACCAAAATTGCGGGGCCTAAGGGTGCCCACCCATATTGTTGGATCCGCGCAAGCAATCTCGGCGTCGCGTAAAGGTCATTTGTTGACACACGAAAGGAAGAAGATCCAGTTGACTTTCCTAGAGCCCATATAGATCTCATGATTAACACGTAATCTACGGTGCAAGAATCACGGGCGGTATTGGTATTAAATCCTAGATGATACATTTCCGAGCAATGGCGGTTCCATTGCGAGTCATATCCTATATAACTAAGAAGTTCATCCCCACTAAGCTAATTCTCTTGACATGCAGCCTATCCACGTCAACACCATGCCACATCAGTAGTCTATGTCACATGGCCCATGAATTCCTTCAATAAATCAGTCGTCTATTTTGCCACATCAGCAATCTCTGCCACATGCGTTCAATAAATCATCCATCTATTTTCTCTGAGCACTGACAAGCTAGTGTCGGTCCGTTACTTTTCATAATGGTTAGCAAGTTGCATCACCTAGTCCACATGTAGCTCATCACTACAACTATTGATGACCCCTGACACCTCATCTTCTCCGTGAACATCATTTTTATCTCCCACACTATCTCATCACTCGAGTCCCTTCCACGCCATGTAATGGATTCTCCACTCTGTTCCAATTCTCTCTTCTACCGACCGTGTTGTACCCTTTTTAATCTCTTCCACAGGAGTTCGAGGATCCCAAGTTGTTTGCTCTATATTTTCTCCATACTGCCGGACACGATTGGTATCCATGAGTAGAAAGGTAAACAGAAAACGTGCTACCTGCACAACGAGTTGGGAGGGAGACGATAGCCCGGCGCTTGTACGCCTGCACATAAGCTCGGCCGCGACTAGACGGTGTTCGGCCGGCTGGACGGTAGCTCCCAATGCGCGCTTGAAATCGCTGCATGTTTTAGCTTCTATCACACATACGTCCGACGCTGCTTCACCTGTTTGTATCAGATGGAAGGTCGACAAACTCCATATCGAAAGATCATGAAAGCTAGAGAGCAGCTTTTAAGGGTGATTTTAATGCTTGCATGTGGGTCCTACACTTGTGGTCATGTTCTGCATTCTGTGTTTTCTTTCTTTATCTCCATTCGTTTTATAATTTCAGTTCAGTTGAGTTTACTTTTTTCTCATTGATGCAGCGCTCAATGTTTTTTCAAACAAATGTTTCTTAATATGCCTATCAATTCTATTGTTTAGTTAATTTTTATCAATTTTATAACATGTCATACTACATTTTGGGCCTGCAGTTTATTTTGTGATTTTAATAAATTTGGTGGTATATAATGCAGATTGTCCAGGACTACTAGGAACGACTGAGAATATATTCATTTCAACTAGGCAGACATCTACATATATTTACCTATCTTCCTTTTTCACACATGTTTTACGTTGAAAGGTAAGGGTAGTTAAATTTTGATTATTTAAAATATTAGATCATGCCATGAACAATATGTTATCGATGTCGTCTACCAGCGTATGCCTTTTTAGTGCACCACACGATTCAACGTTTTTATTTAGTGTTCCCAATGGAGAAATATAGTAGAAATGTGTGATTTGTACAATCAAATCTTTAGCAGTATACCTCGCAAAAAAATTAAGCGTTATAAATTAAAATCAGCACGCCCATAGGTAATAGTAATCCTATTGTCACTTTACTATGATCATCAATTTTTATTCTCCACATGGTTCTCTATTTTAAACATAAATCGTTGAATTATTTTTTATCATATTTTCCTACAACAATTGCGCGGGGAATCATCTAGTTAGATTAACTGATCACCCTGGATTAGTAACCAATAGTTCACATTATTATCAAAAATTATGTTTTCTATCATCCCTTTTGAAATGCAGGTGATAACAATAATAGATTAGAAATACTTGATAGAAAATAACCAAAGGACATGATCAAGTGTGAACTTTCCTTTGTGATTATAAGATTATACAATCACAGTCTTCGAGACAATATAAGATCCAATATCTGAAAACAACATCATTGGTCCGGTAAGGACTAATGTTTTAAATAAGCAAGATGCTATTATGCATAAGTAATGCCATGCATTTTGTAAAACCCCGAAGTAATCCCCCAATATTGTGAATGAGTAGATATTAGGTGATTTCCTTAAGATTTTGTTTATCTTCAAGTTTACTTCACAAGCAAGTATATTTACAAGGAACTGAAGGTTAACATACAAGATATATGAGGTAAAGCACAATCATAACATATGATAGCAATTGACTGTAGTTTGTTTATGAAAGCTCATGCTTTAGATTGAAATGGCAAAAAGAATAACTTTCGAAGAAACTGTTTCTAATAATTAGTTAATCACTATTATAGATTATTCGAATATAAATTATTAGAGTGATTATAGTACAAATTGTTGGGTCCGCAGCATAGAAAACAAAAAAATTCCTACGGTGTGAACTACACGTCAAGATCTATCTACTAGGTACAAAGCAACGGGTGGACATATATCCAACGAGAGCTTACCCTCGTAGGCAACGAGCTTTGTTAACGAGTAGGAACTCGTGGTTGATGTAGTCGTACACTTGCCGATCTCAAGATCGTGATGAAGTCCAGCAGGTCCGGCTCCAGCACGTCCATCAGATCCAGCTCCAGCACCACCAAGTCCAGCACCGCAAAGCAGCGGTGCATCCGTGATCGCACACAAGTCCGGTACCCCGACAACCTCCATCCCTCGCTCCAGCAAAGCAGCGGAAGCAGCAACTCATTTCCATATAAAGCCACCGGGAACATGTATCTCGCTAATCCGAGACCATGGGGAATAATACTAGAGGGGGAGAGAGATCCTTCACAAGGAGGTGTGTGTGAGAAGTGAGGAGGGGTTGGCCTTTTATAGGAGGAGGGGGGGTGCCCCTCCTTCATGGCCGATGCATGGAGGAGGTGACTCTTCACCTCCTCCATTCATGTGGTGGTAACTCCCTCCACATAAATTTGCCCCTTCACATTCTCTTTTAAAGTCTCCACTTTAAATGCATTAAATTTCTTCAAATTTAATGCTCTCTCATTTAATAAAACTCTTTTATTATTTTTATTCAGAATTTTGTTAATTACTTTAATTGACAAACATTCACATAAAACCCCCTGCAACATTTTAATATTACATGCAGAACCAATTTTAGCAATTTCACCCGAAACAGTTTCGGTGTCTATTGAAATAATTCCAGCGCTTTCTTAAATCTTTATCTGAAACATATTTGCTCCAAATGGTGTCGGTATCCCTTAAGTGTGTCACCCTACGGTTCGCGAATAATGCAGACATGATCGAGACCCCTCTCCGATCAATAATCAGCAGCGGGACCTGGAGATCCATACTGACTCCTACACATTCAATGATGACTTATGTGATCGTGAGAAGAACCTTTAACGCTAGTAACTAAATCCCTTTGTCCCGCGATATATTACATGTCCGAGATTCGATCATCGGTATCTCCATACCTAGTTTGATCTCGTTACCGACATGCACTCTTTTCTCGTTCCCGTGATATAACATTCTAGTGATCACATCACTTGCTTGCAAGCTATCTCAGTGTCATATCACCGAGAGGGCCCAGAGTATATCTATCCGTCATCGGGATTGACAAATTCTACTCTTGATCCATGAGCCTCAACATAACACCTTCGTAGTACTGAACCCATCTTTATAGTCACCCTGTTACGGTGTGACGTTTGATGTTATCAAGATACTCTTCCGGTGTTAGCAATTAACATGATCTCATGGTCTAAGGATAAAGATTACTTCGTATGATGTTATAGCAATATAAACATAATGACTTGATCGTAATGCTATACTTCGGATGAATGTTCATCACATCATTTCACCAATGGTGTGACCTTGTTATTAACAACATCCAATGTCCATGATCAGGAAACCTTGATCATCTTGTTAATCAACAAGCTAGTCTATAAGAGAGGCATAACTAGGAACCCTTTTTGTTTATTAAACACACATGTATTGATGTTTCCGATCAATACAATTCTAGCATGTAAAATAAACATTTATCATAAACATGGAATAAGATAATAACCACTTTATTATTGCCTCTCGGGCATATTCCCTTCAATCTCCCACTTGCACTAGAGTCAATAATCTAGTTTGAAAAACTTTGTGTATTGAACACCTATGGCTTTCTGGTGTTGCATATACGCAATTGCTAGTGGTTAACATAATCTTCGGATCTGACAGTTTCAGGTCCGTGTGTATTTGCATGTCTTTGCGTCTCTACGCATCACTCATTCTCAAATAAGATGGCATTGTATAAATTTGGTCCTCTGGTGAGACCTTTAGTTCGTTCGGGTTAAAATATGTTGATATTATTGTCACACAATATATCTTCATAGTATTAGCCCACTTTGAACCACACCTAGTTTGATAACAAACTACTTAACACAAATGCCCTCCTATGATGTTACTATAGCAGTCATATACTTAGCCTTTTGTTGTAGTATCCGTCACAATATCTCAACTTTGGAACTCATCCAAATCCATCATGGAACATCCTTTCCATTATATTGTGCCACCCATAGTCTAAATTGAGATAAATTTAATTTGTATCTTGTGACAAAACTAGTATCAATGTAACACTTTACAATGAACACCTTTAACTATTTGTCACTTATACATGATATATTCTTAGTTCTTCCAAAGCTCATAAGAATATCTTTACTATTGTCCAATGATCATCTTATGAATCATTCTGGTATATGCTCATAACATTTAGAGCATAGGACATTCTGGATATATACATATCATGGTATAATCGATCAAAATTTTCATGTGATTTTACTCACCAAGTGTTGAAACACTTGAATCTTGATACAATCCTTTCCATGCAGCAAGAACCTTTCTTGTTATTTCCATATTGAACCCTTTCAATATCTCATATTGAACCCTTTCAATATTTTATATATGTATGTCTGGCACAACCATATTAGCGCCTTAATCTATCCATATAGATATTGATGCCTAATATTCTGGGTTTGCCCAAGTCTTTCATCGAAATCTTATTTTAATGAAATTCTTAACTTGTGTCAATTCAAGATACATCATTTCCAATCAACAATATGTCCTCTACATAATGTATTAGAAATATGTCTCAGCGCTCCCACTTAATTTCTTGCAAATGCAAGCATCTTCATCATCTTCGATGAATTTAAACTCTTTTAACATTTTCATCATGGTGAAGATTCCAACTCCGCTATGCTTACTTCAACTATTGAAGTTTACATGCCCTTTTAGCACCCTTTGAATTAACAAAACCCTTCGGACCATGTCATATACATGTCCTAGGTTACCGTTCTATTAGAAGAACCTTGTTTTGTTTATTCAACTACCATATACCAAATTATATGTAGTGGTTGCTACATTAATCCGTCAAGATTATATATCGCTATGAAAGATCAAATCTTGTCATAGTCTACTCCTTGAACATTGTCGTAAACTTCTTTCCGACATGTCGACTATTTCATAGATGTTAAACATCCATGTCTTATTTCTTTATAGATCCAAACACGACCGATAGGCTTCACGCCTTTCCGGAGGGTCTTCCAAGTTCAGAAACTTGATTTCTCGTGTATGGATACTATCACGGATTCTATGACTTCTAGTCATTTTATGGAGTCAGGGCCCATCATCGCTTCTTTGCATGTAGTCGGTTCATCATTGTCAAAACAATAACGACTTGCTTATCAAATCTTACTATTTGATTCTTACCGACCCACACGGTTCTATAGGAACTCTAATCTCCGAGATCACACATTTTGTAATCACGAGAGCCATGAGCATTGTGGTCGCCACCGGGACACTTTCCGGTGCTGCGCTACTTAGCACATATAGCTAAGGTTCAACAACCTTATCAAAGTTGTCCTCCCACTTAACTTTTCACGAAAAGTTCCTTCTCAAGAAACTTGACGTTCCAAGCGACAAACTCTTTTGTCCTTGGTATTATGGAGAAATACCCAACAAATTCTTTGGGATAACCTACAAAGACGTGCTTATCCGACTTTGGTTGTAAACATTTTACTTATGCATAGCATACCAAAATTTAAGAAAAGACAATTCGGGTTTTATCCCAAACCATAACTCATATGGTGTCATTTCAATGGATCACGATGGTGCTCTTTTCAGTGTAAAAGCGGTAGTCTCTAAAGCTTCAATCTTTAAAACATAATGGAAGTTTTATAAATGACACCTTTGATCTTACCATGTCAAACATGGTTTGATTTCATCTCTCAAATATGCCATACTCCTATGGTTTATCGGGAAAACACAAATCATGGAACAATTCCTCAAATCTTAGGTGTTTTGCTAAACCTGTAACTCAAATATCTTCCTTTATGATCAAATCATAAACTCTTTTATTTCCTTGTTACAATGATTTTCAACTTCATCTTGAAAGTCTTTGAACAACTTTCAAATGTTTCATACTTCTTCCTTATTAAGTAAATATACAGATATATTCACTCAAATTTTTGAAGAAAGCATATGAAGCAAAAAAGATCCATCGCATATGGCTACACATAATGGACTATGCACATCAGCATGCACAATTTCCAATAAGCTAGTCATCTGTTCCTCTCTGGCCTATGGACGGAGTTTCAATTATCTCGAGGAAAGTCTCACATGCGTTAATTGATCAAAATCAAAAGACTCCAAAAATCCATCAACATGGAGTTTCTTCATGTTTTATTTCCAATATAATTTAAAACAGCGATGTCACTTCATAAGTGATCTTTTAATCATTTGTCTTGCGACATTTTAGCAATAATGTTTATGGATGTGATTTCTCCCACTAGACTTGTAAAAGTTCATCCATCCTTTATGGAATACGGTAATTTATTTGAACAACCATTGTTCTCGTAATACCGGAACAAAATAACAATTATTTAAACAAATCTTGAAGGCTTGATTTGATGACAACGAAAAACACAATAACATTTTATTTGTTTTTGATGAACATCGTCACTCATTCTCTTGCTGGTTTACTTAGGCCGTTGTAGTTCATGAATTGCGTTGTCCTGTATGACACTTCATACCAACCAATTCGGTATCCAATACCTAAGAACCACATTGTTTAACAAGTAAGGAATATAGCCATAACATGTATATCTTCTATATACCTAAGTTGGACATCTCCAACCTTTTATTTTCTGCCAAATATTTTATAGATTCTTTTTCAGCAATTCCTTTTCTTTTAAAAGAATCTATCAACATCAATAGTGGTGTCATCAACATGACACATGGTACAAAGCGTATATAGTCAAATACTAATACCTTTGGACTTGCACTTTGAAGTGGATCACCATCATCAAATGTTTGGTGTTCTTTCAAAAATCCATTCTTTAGTAATCTATTAGTGTGGTAAACATTTTACTTATATCTTCTATTCATCCTTATCATGAAAACTTTCATGATCAAGCTACTATAGCTCATAAGGAAGAATCGCGAGTATAATATCAGTTCCCAAAACCTTTTTGGTAGATTCGGATGCCTAGCATCTCCATCCTTCACAAATTCTCATACAATATGAGAACATGTATTTTGCTAAATTATACTCTATCATAATGCAACCAAAAACATTGTTTCAGATATCACAATATCTTTCACACATGATGGTTTCTGAAACAATTTCCAGCTCCAATATAATCTTGATATTAAAACAACCTTTTGAATATCAATAATCATGGAGGCAAACATGATACTTTAGATACTAACATTGGAATTCTTACTCTTGATTTAATACTACTTATTAAACTTCATGGAGTAAACAGAGTTTGCTGAAAGTTTGCAATAGGACTTATAAACTTTAAATTGACATTCAAAACAATACGATACCAGTTCGTAAAGTAAATATCCAGAATTCTATAGTTCTATTATCTCAAATAAAAACTAAGCATAAGGTAGAAAACGAATGCCAATGACTACAATAAACTATGATAATTCACTTTGATTTAATTTATGACAAATTTGGTTCGACTAATCCAAATTAGAAATGAACTCCCACTCAAAAACGACATCCCTCGTGTCTTTTTGGTGATTACATGAACCAAATCCACTACACCAAGTCCGATCATTACGTGAGTTGATGTAGCTTCAAAGGCGAGCATCTATATGGGCATCATATCAACTATATGACTCATGCTTAACCTTTCGGTCCGTGTTCCGAAGCCATGTCTGTACATGCTAGGCTCGCCAAGTAAGAACCTTAGTACTCACGTGTGTAAAACTGTCTTACACCCGTTTGTATGAAAGCGTAGATTCGAGTACACCCGATCATCACGTGATGTCTCGAAACACGATCCATAAAACGGTGCATACTTAAGAAAGAACACATTTTATCTTGATATTTAAATAAGGGATCATCTTACAATGCTACAAAAAGTGCCAAACTAGCAGTATAAGATGCTAACATCTAATGTGTAAAGTGAGATGATATGGTCCATGCATTTGATCTCTATCATTTGCATCGTGGTATGATCTCTATCATTCCTTTGTGTGTAAGGCCAAGGTCTATGGAACTTACACGTTGAGTGTGTTGTAAGAGTATATCTATCATACATCTACTTACAACAATACCATATCAATACACTAGCCCAGCAACGATCTAAACTAGACGCCTCTAATTTATCAATTGCGAGTTTTACGTGGCTTAGGGCTTTCGGAGATAGAACCGTTCTTACCTACGAACATGAACCACAACGAGGATAACTAAGTTATTAGCAACTCGTTGTAAATCAGATATTGACTATAGTAGGAGAGACAGACACCCGCCAGCCACTTATGCAAAACAAGTTGCATGTCAGTCGTGGAACCGGTCTCATGTACGATGACATGTAAGGTTGGTCCGGGCCGCTTCATCCCACTATGCCACCAATATCCAAAATACATAGAAGATGCAATAACATGATCATCATCGCCCACATATCAACATATATGTACTACCCGTGCTAAGCACCTACGCATAGATCAGGCTCTGATACCACTGTTGGGTCCGCAGCATAGAAAACAAAAAAATTCCTACGATGTGAACTACACGCCAAGATCTATCTACTAGGTACAAAGCAACGGGTGGACATACATCCAACGAGATCTTACCCTCGTAGACAACGAGCTTTGTTAACGAGTAGGAACTCGTGATTGATGTAGTCGTACACTTGCCGATCTCAAGATCGTGATGAAGTCCAGCAGGTCCGGCTCCAGCACGTCCATCAGATCCAGCTCCAGCACCACCAAGTCCAGCACCGCAAAGCAGCGGTGCATCCGTGATCACACACACGTCCGGTACTCTGACAACCTCCGTCCCTCACTCTAGCAAAGCAGCGGAAGCAGTAACTCCTTTCTAGATAAAGCCACCGGGAACATGTATCTCACTAATCTGAGATCATGGGGAATAATACTGAAGGGTTTCGCAGCATAGTAAATCAAAATTTTCTACGGAAGCGAACAGAGGGAAAGCCAAGATCTAATCTAGGAGATGCAAACAACGAGAGAGATTGGATTAGATCTTCATACCCTTGAAGATTCGCACAGCGGAACGTTCGTAGGAACGTGGGTGATGTAGTCGTACTCGCTTCTCCTCCTCGCGATCCGATCCGATCTGGCACCACAAGTGGCGGTGCCTCCGTGAGATGCACACGTGTGGCACCTCGACGTCTCCTCCTTCCTCGGACCAGCAAGTATGGTGGAGAGATAGATTGGATCTACAACGCGACGGCGCGGTGTATATGGTGGAGAATTTCTGCAGCAGGGCTTCGCCTACAAACAGTCAGGAGGGAGAGAGGAGGGCAGCAGGGCAACTAGGGTTTGGAGGAAGGTGTGTGTAGGGAGGGGGCGCACCAGCCCTCTATATATAGAGGGGGGTGCGGCCAGCCCTTGCCCATCCTCCAAGCCTATCTCTAGTTTAAACGATTTAAACTTATCCCTTATCTAGAAACCCTATCTCTAGTTTAAACGAGTTTAAACTTATCTAGGATCGGCTGGGCCCTATGGGGCCTTGTGCCCCTGGCCCAATGCGGCCAGGACACTCCCTCATAGGCCCATGCCCCCTCCCGGAAGGTGGGGCCACGTTGGTCCCCTTCCGGAAGGTTCTAGAAGCTTCCGGTACAATACCGATTAACCCGGAACAATTCCGAACTCCAAAAACTGCACTGCCTTATATGAATCTTATTCTCCGGACCATTCCGGAACCTCTCGTGATATCCTGGATCCCATCCGAGACTCCGAACAAAAATTCATAAACCAATTATCCAATCTATCCTAGCGTCGAGACACGTTAAGTGTGTGACCCTGCGGGTTCGAGAATATGCAGACATGATCTTCTATCAATAATCAACAGCGGGGTCTGGGCACCCATATTGACTCCCACACATTCATCGATGATCATATCGGATGAACCACGATGCCAGGATTCAATCAATCCCATATATATATTCCCTTCGTCTCGCGATATTTTACTTGCCCGAGATTCGATCGTCGGTATCATCATACCTAGTTCAATCTCGTTCATAGCAAGTACTTTACTCGTTCCGTAATCCGATATCACTTTGTGATTAACTCCTTAACCACATGCTTGCAAGCGGTGTTGATATCGATTACCGAGTGGGCCCGAAGTATATCTCTCCGACTTGGGAGGGACAAATTCCATCTCGATACATACAACCCAACAGATACTTTCCGATCACCTGAGAGACACCTTTATGATCACCCTCTCATAGGATGACGTTTGATGACCTCAAAGCTTTCTTCCGATACCAGGGAGTTGTATTATCTCATGGTCTAAGGAATACAATATTTGACATGAGAAAAGCTTCGCAAAGACGAACACGATGAAATGATCTAATAGCTTTGCTTAGTTTGGGTCTGTCCACCATATCATTCTCCCAATGATATGATCTCATTATCAATCGACAACTCATGTCTATGGTTAGGAAACCTTAACCATCATTGATCAATGAGCTAGTCCATAGAGGCGTACTAGGGACACGGTGTTGTTCACAAACCACACAAGTATTAAAGTTTCCGCTTAATACAATTCTAGCATGGAATATAAACTTTATCATGAACAAGAATTATAATAATAACATCTTTATTATTGCCTCTAGGGCATAATTCCAATAGTCTCCCACTTGCACTAGAGTCAATAATCTAGTTTACATTTGGCAACAATCTCACACCCATGGCACTGAGGTGCTGATCATGTTTTACACGTGGAAGAGGTTTAGTCAATGGATCTGCGACATTCAGATCTGTATGTACTTTGCTGATCTTCAGATCTCCATCTGCTATATAATCTCGGATTATATGAAACTTGCGGTTGATATGCTTGGTCTTTGGATGATATCTTGGTTCCTTAGCGAGTGCTATGGCGCCAGTTTTGTCACATAATATCTCCAGTGGGTCCAATGCACTTGGAACCACGCCAAGCTCAGTGATGAAGTTCCTGATCCAAACTCCTTCACTTGACGCTTCTGCAGCAGCCATGTATTCCGCTTCTACTGTAGATCCCGCGATCACGCTTTGCTTGCAGCTTCTCCAGCTCACAGCTCCTCCATTCAAAATATACACGTATCCTGTCTGAGATTTAGAATCATCCTTGTCGGTGTCGAAACTAGCATCGACGTAACCTTTTACGACGAGCTGTTCATCACCCCCATAGACTAAGAACATTTCTTTAGTCCTATTTAGGTACCTTAGGATGTTCTTCACGGCTGTCCAGTGTTCCACTCCTGGATCACTTTGATATCTGCTCGTCAAACTAAGAGCATTGGACACATCCGGTCTAGTACACAGCATGGCATACATGATGGAACCTATGGCTGAGGCATAAGGCACTTTGCTCATAGCTTCCCTATCATTTACCGTAGCTGGACACTGAGCCTTGCTCAATATCTTACCTGACAACATAGGCACTGAACCTTTCAATGCCTTATCCATTCTGAACCTTTTCAGAACTTTGTCTAGGTATGTACTCTGGCTTAAAGCTATCAGGCGTCTTTGTCTATCTCTATAGATTTTGATGCCCAATATATAAGCATCTTCACCTAGGTCTTTCATTGAAAAACACTTGTTCAAATAACTCTTCACATCGTTAAGCATGTTGATGTCATTTCCAATAATCAATATGTCATCCACATATAGTACCAGAAACGTCACTGAGCTCCCACTCACTTTCTTGTAGATGCAAGCTTCGTAGCAATTTGGAACAAATCCAAAGCTCTTGATCACTTGATCAAAACGAAGGTTCCAACTCCGAGATGCTTGCTTCAGTCCATAAATGGAACGCTGAAGTTTGCATACTTTATCAGCATCCTTAGGATCGACAAAACCTTCGGGTTGCATCATATACAACTCTTCATCAATGTTGCCATTGAGGAAAGCAGTCTTGACATCCATTTGCCATATTCATAATCATGAAACGCAGCAATTGCTAATAAAATCCGAATGGACTTAAACATCGCTACGGGAGAGAAAGTCTCATCGTAGTCAACACCTTGAACTTGTCGAAAACCTTTCGCAACAAGCCGTGCTTTATAGACGGTAACATTACCATCCGCGTCCGTTTTCTTCTTGAAGATCCATTTGCACTCAACGGCCTTTCGGTCGCTAGGAGGGTCCACCAAAGTCCATACTTGGTTTTCGCTCATGGATCCCAATTCGGATTTCATGGCTTCTAGCCATTTCTCAGAGTCTGGGCTCATCATCGCTTCCTCATAGTTCGTAGGTTCACTGTCTTCTACTAACAAGACTGTCAAGACAGGGTTGCCGTACCACTCAGGAGGGGCACGCGACCTTGTCGACCTGCGACGTTCAGTAGCAGCATCGTCCGAAGCTTCATGATCCTTGTCATTAGCTTCCTCTATTGTTGGTGCAGGCGGCACTGGAACAATTGCAGGTGCTGCGCTACTCTCCAATTCAAGAGAAGGTTCAATAACCTCGTCTAGCTCTACTTTCCTCCCACTCACCTCTTTCGAGAGAAACTCCATCTCAAGAAAGGAACCGTTCTTTGCGACAAACACTTTGCCTTCGGTTCTGTGATAGAAGGTATACCCAATAGTTTCCTTAGGGTATCCTATGAAGACGCATTTCTCCGCTTTGGGTTCGAGCTTGTCCGGCATCAACTTCTTGACGTAAGCTTCGCATCCCCAAACTTTAAGAAACGACAACTTAGGTTTAGCACCAAACCACAGTTCATACGGTGTCGTCTCAACGGATTTAGATGGAGCCCTATTTAAAGTGAATGCAGCGGTTTCTAATGCATAACCCCAAAATGATAACGGCAAATCAGTGAGAGACATCATCGATCGGACCATATCTAATAGGGTTCGATTCCGGCGTTCAGACACACCATTGCGCTGTGGTGTTCCGGGTGGCGTGAGTTGTGAAACGATTCCACTTGCTTTGAGATGCGTGAGAAAATCATAACTCAAATATTCGCCCCCACGATCGGATCGTAGAAACTTAATCTTTCTGTTACTATTGTTCTCTACTTCATTCTGAAATTCTTTGAACTTTTCAAACGTTTCAGATTTATGTTTCATTAAATAGATATACCCATATCTACTTAAGTCATCGGTAAAAGTGAGAAAATAGCGATATCCACCGCGCGTCGAAACACTCATCGGTCCGCATACATCGGTATGTATGATTTCCAACAAGTCCGTTGCTCGCTCATCATACTGGAGAACGGGGTTTTGATCATCTTGCCCATGAGGCATGGTTTGCATGTGTCAAATGATTCAAAATCAAGAGACTCCAAAAGTCCATCAGAATGGAGTTTCTTCATGTGCTTTACACCAATATGACCTAGACGACAGTGCCACAAATAAGTAGTATTATCACTATCTACTTTGCATCTCTTAGCCTCAATGTTATGGATGTGTGTTTCATCCCTTTCGAGATTTAGAAGAAATAAACCATTCACAAGAGGTGCATGACCATAAAAGATGTTACTCATATAAATAGAACAACCATTATTCTCCGATTTAAATGAATAACCGTCTTGCAATAAACACGATCCAGAAATAATGTTCATGCTCAACGCATGCACATAATAACACTTATTAAGGTTTAAAACTAATCCCGAAGGTAAAACTAAGGAGAGCGTGCCGACGGCCATCACATCAACTCTTGATCCGTTGCCAACGCGCATCGTCACCTCATCCCTTGCAAGCCGCCGTCTATTCCGTAGCTCCTGTTTCGAGTTACAAATGTTAGCAACTGAACCGGTATCAAATACCCAGGCACTACAACGAGGGGCCAGCCTTCTTGTCCGCTAAGTACTTCGGACAGTTGCGCTTCCAGTGACCCTTGTCCTTGCAATAGAAGCACTCAGTGTCCGGCTTAGGACCAGACTTGAGCTTCTTCTCAGCAGGGGCAACGCGCTTGCCGCCGCCTTTCTTGAAGGGCTTCTTTGCACCTTTACCTTTCTTAAAGGAGGGCTTGTTGACCATCAACACATGATTATCTTTCTTGATGTCCACCTCCGCAGCCTTCAGCTTTGCGAAGAGCTCGGTGATCGTATCAGTGGAACCAATCTGATTATGAGTCACTACAAAACTTTTGTAGCTGGGAGGGAGTGATTGCAGAACCCTGTCAATCTTGAGCTCCTCTGGAATCTTGCAGTCCAGTTGCTCAAGGCGTTGAGTGTAGCCCGACATCTTAATGGCGTGCTCACTAACGGAACTCCCTTCCTCCATCTTGCAGTTAAAGAACTTCTCAGAGATCTCATATCTCTCAGAACGGGCCTGAGTCTGAAACATGGTTTTCAACTCTTCGAGAATCTCAAAGGGCCCGGGATAGTTTTCAAAACGATTTTGAAGTTCCGGTTCCATAGCAAACAACATGGTGCTCTTAATCACACCATAATCATCTTTGCGCGACTGATAGACAGCTTTCTCATCAGCCGGCGCAGTTGCAGCAGGGGGGTTACCTAACGCTTTCTCAAGGACATAGTCCTTTTGTCCGCCAGACAGAATGATTCTTAGATTGCGGAACCAGTTGGTGAAGTTAGACCCATTGTTTCTAAGCTTTTCTTTCTCAGCAAAAACGTTGAAGTTGAAGTTGGACTTGGCCATGTGATCTACAGTATTTGCAAGTACAATTTAGACTATGTTCATGATAAATAGTTCAACTTAATCAAATTACTAGATAACTCCCACTAAATTTAACATCCCTCAAGTTGTTTAGTGAACACGATCCAAATTCACCACACCTAATCCGATCATCACGAGAAGAGATGTGGTTTCAATGGTGGACAACGAAGTGTCGATCATATCATTCATATGACTCATGCTTAACCTTTCGGTTCTTGTGTTCTGAGGCCATGTCTGTACATGCTAGGCTCGTCAAGTTAGACCCAAGCATTTCCGCGTGTGCAAAACTGGCTTGCACCCGTTGTATGTGAGCGTAGAGTCTATAGCACCCGATCATCACGTGATGCTTGGACACGACGAACTTTCGCAACGGTGCATACTTGGGGAGAACACAGTTTTTATCTTGATCTTTAAGTGAGGAATCATCTTATAATGCTACCGTCGCGATCTAAGCATAATAAGATACATAAAAGGATAAACATCACATGCATATAACTTTATGTGACATGGTATAGCCAATCTTCGCGCAATGATCTCCATCTTGTGCGTTCCGGCATGATCTCCATCACTCCACCATGATTGCCTCCACCACGAATAGCAACTACAACTATTGCTAACTACTTAGCGATAAAGTAAAGCTATTACATGGCGTATAAGAAGTTGACTCGCAGGTCATACACAATTATAAAGACAACCATATGGCTCCTGCCGGTTGTGTACTCATCGACATGCAAGTCGTGAAACATTACAAAACATGATCATCGCATACATTATACACATCACATCTTGGGCCATACCATATCACAGAAAACACTCCCTGCAAAAACAAGTTAGACGCCTCTACTTTGTTGTTGCATGTTTTACGTGGCTTATGGGAGTAGATGCTAAGAACGATTCTTACCTACGGAAAGCTACAACGGTGATATTATGGTTGCCAAACTCCAGTGTTAATCCCATGACAACTATAGTGAGAGAAACTGACATCCACCAGCCGCATGTGTGGTACAAGCCACACGTCAAGTGCGGAGCCGGTCTCGCGAACGACGTCGCGTAAGGTTGGCCTGGACCGCTTCAATCTCACTATCCCGCGTCATAAGAAGAACACAAACAAGAGGCTTGCAACAGAAAACATCAACGCCCGCAACAACCATGTTGCGTTCTACTCGTGAATCACATCTACGCATAGATCTAGCTCTGATACCACTGAAGGGATTCGAAGCATAGTAAATCAAAATTTTCTACGGAAGCGAACAGAGGGAAAGCCAATATCTAATCTAGGAGATGCAAACAACGAGAGAGATTGGATTAGATCTTCATACCCTTGAAGATTCGCACAGCGGAACGTTCGTAGGAACGTGGGTGATGTAGTCGTACTCGCTTCTCCTCCTCGCGATCCGATCCGATCTAGCACCACAAGTGGCGGTGCCTCCGTGAGATGCACACGTGCGGCACCTCGACGTCTCCTCCTTCCTCGGACCAGCAAGTATGGTGGATAGATAGATTGGATCTACAACGCGACGGCGCGGTGTATATGATGGAGAATTTCTGCAGCAGGGCTTCGCCTACAAACAGTCGGGAGGGAGAGAGGAGGGCAGCAGGGCAACTAGGGTTTGGAGGAAGGTGTGTGTAGGGAGGGGGCGCACCAGCCCTCTATATATAGAGGGGGGTGCGACCAGCCCTTGCCCATCCTCCAAGCCTATCTCTAGTTTAAACGATTTAAACTTATCCCTTATCTAGAAACCCTATCTCTAGTTTAAACGAGTTTAAACTTATCTAGGATCGGCTGGGCCCTATGGGGCCTTGTGCCCCTGGCCTAATGCGGCCAGGACACTCCCTCATAGGCCCATGCCCCCTCCCGGAAGGTGGGGCCACGTTGGTCCCCTTCCGGAAGGTTCTAGAAGCTTCCGGTACAATACCGATTAACCCGGAACAATTCCGAACTCCAAAAACTGCACTGCCTTATATGAATCTTATTCTCCGGACCATTCCAGAACCTCTCGTGATATCCTGGATCCCATCCGAGACTCCAAACAAAAATTCATAAACCAATTATCCAATCTATCCTAGCGTCGAGACACGTTAAGTGTGTGACCCTGCGGGTTCGAGAATATGCAGACATGATCTTCTATCAATAATCAACAGCGGGGTCTGGGCACCCATATTGACTCCCACACATTCATCGATGATCATATCGGATGAACCACGATGCCAGGATTCAATCAATCCCATATATATATTCCCTTCGTCTCGCGATATTTTACTTGCCCGAGATTCGATCGTCGGTATCGTCATACCTAGTTCAATCTCGTTCATAGCAAGTACTTTACTCGTTCCGTAATCCGATATCACTTTGTGATTAACTCCTTAACCACATGCTTGCAAGCGGTGTTGATATCGATTACCGAGTGGGCCCGAAGTATATCTCTCCGACTTGGGAGGGACAAATTCTATCTCGATACATACAACCCAACAGATACTTTCCGATCACCTGAGAGACACCTTTATGATCACCCTCTCATAGGATGACGTTTGATGACCTCAAAGCTTTCTTCCGATACCAGGGAGTTGTATTATCTCATGGTCTAAGGAATACAATATTTGACATGAGAAAAGCTTCGCAAAGACGAACACGATGAAACGATCTAATAGCTTTGCTTAGTTTGGGTCTGTCCACCATATCTTTCTCCCAATGATATGATCTCATTATCAATCGACAACTCATGTCTATGGTTAGGAAACCTTAACCATCATTGATCAACGAGCTAGTCCATAGAGGCGTACTAGGGACACGGTGTTGTTCACAAACCACACAAGTATTAAAGTTTCCGCTTAATACAATTCTAGCATGGAATATAAACTTTATCATGAACAAGAATTATAATGATAACATCTTTATTATTGCCTCTAGGGCATAATTCCAACAAATACTAGAGGGGGAGAGAGATCCTTCACAAGGAGGTGTGTGTGAGAAGTGAGGAGGGGTTAGCCTTTTATAGGAGGAGGGGGGGTGCCCCTCCTTCATGGCCGATGCATGGAGGAGGTGACTCTTCACCTCCTCCATTCATGTGGTGGTAACTCCCTCCACATAAATTTGCCCCTTCACATTCTCTTTTAAAGTCTCCACTTTAAATGCATTAAATTTCTTCAAATTTAATGCTCTCTCATTTAATAAAACTCTTTTATTATTTTTATTCAGAATTTTGTTAATTACTTTAATTAACAAACATTCACATAAAACCCCCTGCAACATTTTAATATTACATGCAGAACCAATTTTAGCAATTTCACCCGAAACAGTTTCGGTGTCTATTGAAATAATTCCAGCGCTTTCTTAAATCTTTATCTGAAACATATTTGCTCCAAATGGTGTCGGTATCCCTTAAGTGTGTCACCCTACGGTTCGCGAATAATGCAGACATGATCGAGACCCCTCTCCGATCAATAATCAGCAGCGGGACCTGGAGATCCATACTGACTCCTACACATTCAATGATGACTTCTGTGATCGTGAGAAGAACCTTTAACGCTAGTAACTAAATCCCTTTGTCCCGCGATATATTACATGTCCGAGATTCGATCATCGGTATCTCCATACCTAGTTTGATCTCGTTACCGACATGCACTCTTTTCTCGTTCCCGTGATATAACATTCTAGTGATCACATCACTTGCTTGCAAGCTATCTCAATGTCATATCACCGAGAGGGCCCAGAGTATATCTATCCGTCATCGGGATTGACAAATTCTACTCTTGATCCATGAGCCTCAACATAACACCTTCGTAGTACTGAACCCATCTTTATAGTCACCCTGTTACGGTGTGACGTTTGATGTTATCAAGATACTCTTCCGGTGTTAGCAATTAACATGATCTCATGGTCTAAGGATAAAGATTACTTCGTATGATGTTATAGCAATATAAACATAATGACTTGATCGTAATGCTATACTTCGGATGAATGTTCATCACATCATTTCACCAATGGTGTGACCTTGTTATTAACAACATCCAATGTCCATGATCAGGAAACCTTGATCATCTTGTTAATCAACAAGCTAGTCTATAAGAGAGGCATAACTAGGAACCCTTTTTGTTTATTAAACACACATGTATTGATGTTTCCGATCAATACAATTCTAACATGTAAAATAAACATTTATCATAAACATGGAATAAGATAATAACCACTTTATTATTGCCTCTCGGGCATATTCCCTTCACAAATGACTTTTAATTACTATACTTCTAGTTTATTGTATATGAGACCAAAGCTAACTATAAAAATATAAATGAATTTAAGACATAAAGTGTCTTAAACATTACCAAGTTCTATGGTTTTCCTAAGCATGATCAAGTATGTGAAATTATTTACTTCTAATATAAATGAATGATGATTTCAAGACTTGATTTTCTATTATTGTCCTAAAGAAAATAATTAACTCCTTCATGGAAGCCTAATCAGATGATCTCATTAATTTTGTTAGGGTTTGAAGTATTTATACAAATTTAAGAGTTAATTCTATTGTTTAAAGAAATACAACTAAATATTAAAGCCAACTAAATATTAGGAAACAATAAGAGGTAAAGCACAATCATAATATATGATAGCAATTGACTGTAGTTTGTTTATGAAAGCTCACGCTTTAGATTGAAATGGCAAAAAGAATAACTTTCAAAAAAACAATTTCTAATACTTAGTTAATCAATGTTATAGATTATTCGAGTGATTATAGTACAAATGACTTTTAGTTACTATACTTCTAGTTTATTGTATATTAGACCAAAGTTAACTATAAAAATATAAATGAATTTAAGACATAAAGTGTCTTAAACATTACCAAGTTCTATGGTTTCCTAAGAATGATCAAGTATGTGAGATTATTTACTTCTAATGTAAATGAATGATGATTTCAAGACTTGATTTTATATTATTGTCCTAAAGAAAATATTTAACTCCTTGATGGAAGCCTAATTAGATGATCTCATTAATTTGTTAGGGTTTGAAGTATTTATACAAACTTAAGAGTTAATTCTATTGTTTAAAGAAATAGCCTTATATAAGTTCTACATTCCTTAACCTTAAAGAATTATATTCTATGTTTCAATAAATCCCAAGCAGTCAATTAAAGCTAATATGGATTTATGTTGATTTAGAAATGATAAGAGAAAATATATATCCCTTTTATTTTAATAAAATAAAAGGACTATAAAGCTAATTATAACACTTATTTGTTTATAAATCCTAAAAGGATTTGGAATTTCATAATTAGTATTTTTATAAAATAATAGATTTATTTTTATACACAAAAAATATTTCTAGTGATTTTTAGAACTTGTCCATATTTGTTTATATTTCATTGAGGATTTTAGTGGCTTTAATATTTAGTTGTATTTTATTCAGCTCAAGCAAATAGTGTTATATGTTTCCTAGATAGAGATTATTTTTGTGATCATTTTGATATATTATATATATTTTTAGAATTTTTCTATATTTTTCTAGAGCTAAAATAATTTCAGAGGTATTTCTGTAATTTCCGTATTCTTTATTTATTTATTTTTTCACCTCTTTTTCCTCTGGGCTTAACCCACGAACCAACCTAATCCATGGGTCGACTCGGTCCACCCCGGTATATCTAGTCATCTTGTATTGCCGACAGTTCACCATTGCCAGAGCAAAATTCTCACGGCGGTGTTCGACGGGATCGACTTGATCACTTCTGTTGCATCCAAGCTATTTCAGACATTTTTGCCAGACTTTCGATCGAAGTAGCGCTTCCGTGACGTCATCAATGCTTAACCTTCTTGCATCGAAGGGCTCCGTTAGAGCTACCATGTGATGTGGTTTTGCAAGCAGAGTCGTGGCACACGAGAGCTCGGCATACAAGTACCAACTTGCTCGTTATAATAGTAGTATAATACATCGACCACGAGTACTACGACTTACCCACGCCCACATGCAAAGCACGTTCTTTTTTTGTTCACATCTTGGAACCTCCACATTTTCACAAGGTGACTTCAGATGTGGTGAATATCACAATAATACAGTACTCACTCTAATCCTAATTATGTTCTTAGATTTGGCTAGATTCATAGATTTGGCTAGATTAGATTTGAATGTATCTAGTCGTGTGAATCTAGCCAAATCTGAGAACATTAATATGGATCAGAGGGAGTATCATACTTTGATGCACTAGTACAAGACAAACCCAAGAGAGATCTGATGGTGCAACATTAAAAAGAGTACAAGCAAATGAATTACTTTCTCCGATCCTAATTAGCGTTCTTAAATTTGCCTAAATCTAAATGTATCTAATACTAAAACATGACTAGATACATTTGAATCTAGATAAATCGAAAAATATTAATTTGGATCGAACGGAGTATTTGCCTTCTTGTGTCCAAAAACAACATTCAAATTCAAAACCTGAGATGGAATATGTATTTTGGATGCGGACACCATGACGACACAAAACAGGCCTAAGAGCATCTCCACTCGTCCCCCTAAAGACCGAAAAGGCCAAAATAGGGGCATGGAGAGAGAGAAACCGCGGCTCAGCCGTATCCCCCAAAATAATTTTCATCCGGCACGGGCTTACGAGATATCCGGCGCCCCCAGGCCAACACCTGCCCATAGGGAGGCAACTGGGGGCGCCGGCTAATCAACAAAGCATGGAAACGACGCCACGCGTCCCTGGAGGACCACCTCTCTTCCCAATCGAGATAAAAAAATTGGGATTCGGGGGTGCGACTGGCTAGCCTCTGCCCCTCATAATTAAAAACTAGCCAGCACCCCCTCATACGAGCAAAAATATGTCTCCGCCGGAGACCGTATGGTGTTTACGAGTGGAGATGCTGCGTGAAATCCATTTCGCATCTCATTTCTCTCCTTCGTACGCCCATTGCCTCCCAACTGCACCTCGCTTCCGCCCTTCTCTCTCCGGGGTCCCATTTTCTTGCTCTTGTTTCCCGTGTCGCCTGATTTGTGCCTCCTCTTTCACCGATCTTGCTCGTTGGATTTTCTCACGCCGTGCCTCGAGGTGATCAAGCCATGCTTAGTTGTTGTCGACAATCCCCATTTGCAGCCCAATGTGCCTTGGGCCGACCCATTTAGCTTTTTTTCTGTTTCTTTTTCCTGCGTTTTTCTTTTTTTTTTCTCTTTTTTTGGTTACAAATTTGAAAAATGTTTCAAATTTTAAAAGGTCGAGACATGAAAAATATTAAGATTTGAAAATATTTGAATTGAAAAATGTTAAGATTTGAAAATGTTCAAACTTTAAAAGTATTATATTTTTTAAAATATTCGGATCTAAAAATATTTAAATTAAAATTGTTTAAATTTCAAAAATGCTCAAATTTAGAAGTTGCTCGAACTAAAAAATCTCCAAATTTAAAAATTATTCTAATTTAAGAAAAATAAAAACAAAAAAAGGAAAACAATACCTGCTATTTGGACCGCACTGTTGTGGCTCATAGTTTAAAAACCATACCGGTTCACTGGTTAAACCAGAAAAATCGTATCCGGAGGCCTTAGTGGTTTGCTAAGCGCACTGGACCAATCTCGCTATCGAACCCTTAAAAATCGTTTGAAACCGGCCGGTTTTTCAGGAAAACCAGCAAACCAGACGGTTTAGGATGGACTGGTCGGTTCAATGCCTATTCCCGATTTCAGTTCCGCGTTCCTAGGTTTCTGTTGATCCGATCCCGATTTTAGTTCCTCGTCCGTATCCTGCACGCGCCCGCCGCTGAATACAGCCCAACGCAGCGCCTCCAACCATGGTCGCTCCAATCCGGGCCGCCGCCGCTTGAGACAAATCTTGGGTATGCAGGTCGTCCTCCACCGCTCGATTCCGCCACCAATGCCGGCAGCGCGGATCGTTTCCGCTGCCACCAACGTTGGACTACAATAGGCCTGCGCTTAGGCTAGCCCTAGTGGGAGTATCATAAGGAGTATCATGCATGCCACATTGGCAAAAATCTGATGTGGCACCATAATTAATGAAGAGAGAGGTGTTAGTAGTATCATAATATGATACCGTATCATAGCTCGTAAAACTAGGTAATTTAATGATCAATACATCTCATACACACAATTGTATTGAGATTGTAGAAAAAATTAAATACAATGGTTTTATGATACTACTAGATGATACTAACCACTAGAGAGGTAGTATCATACAATTATATGCATGATACTAGTAATATGATACTCCCACTATGACCAGGCTTACCAAACCACCTTTATAACGAGCTGTTCTGCATCTCCCGTACATGCCGCGTTGGTTGTTGATGCGTGTTGGCTTTTGCTGCTTGCGGCTGTGAGCATTTTTGCAAATTATTCTGGAATCTGGCCTATGGTTGCGGCTACATGGCCTGATGCTCGCTATTATTGCTCCTTGTGGCTACATGGGCTGAAACTTTTTGAGACTACATATCCTGATGGTTGTTGCTATTGAATTTTCTTTTTGAGAATGGAGTATTTTTTTGCATACATATTAATCATTTTATTGCCACATTTATAAGTTATATTATATTATTTTATAGCTTAAAAATCAGATAGTGAACCACTAAACTAGTGGTCCAACCAGTAAAAACATAAGCTGATAGCCTCGTCAATTCGATCACCAGTCCGTTTTTTAAACTATGGTGTGGCCCCTGAAGAGAACTCCCATGAGAGTGTCGCCTAAGGTAGCAAATAGGATCTCCCATTGCTGTGTCATCCTTTCCTTCACAGAGCATAGGCCACCAAAGTTGAGGTTAAAACCCTTCCCATCATAAACAAGAAGAAACTGTACGTAACAAAACTCCCGTGACTTGAGAAATAGGCGACGAGTGTGGCCTCCATTGCCATATGCTCTGTCTCAGTCGTCTCCGGCCACGAATCAATGGGTCCCCGACTCCTTTATTTGTGGCCCAACGATAGGAGGGGTGGGGACTTCGGACCGTGCATAACGATGCACTAAGGTCTCTAAACCTACAGTTTGATCAACTGGGCTATGGCGGCGCTGCACAGGACAATAATAATAAGTGTTCCTGCCACATGTTGAGAACACTCCTCTTTTATGATAAAGTTTTCTTTTCTCTTATGAAAAATTTGAGAAGTAAGAAACGAGTAACTTTCAAAGCTATTCCTTTCAACCATCTACTTAATCCATGGTAATTTTGGTAGATATTTTTTTCATGAAAAATGATCAGAGAATTCAAATTTAAATATAAAAATCAAGGTAAAACCTGAAAATGTTTTTAGATAGTTTAACAAAAAATTACTTGATCTTGTTCTTTAAACTTTTTGCAATATTTTTTTATTTATGAAGTTTTTGTACTAACAAGAGGGAAATAGACAAATGTGTAACTTTTGCAATATTTTATTATTATTATTATTTTCTTATTTGTGAATACACTGATGTTTTAACCTATTTTTTAAAATGCCTTTTTTAATTTGTAGGAGTTCTCATTACGAATTTATCGATTTTTAAAATATCTTGAAGGGTCAACCTGCTTGCTCATTGCAACCTGCATGGGTGCTTGGTACACTTCCGCGTACTACCCGTTCATCTGCATGTCAAACTGAATGACGGAGTACAGAGCGTCCTGCCGCGTTGCCGCGGCCTAACCATGATCAGAGCTACACATCGCGAGAGCCGAGAGCAGTGAAAGGTGCCACGTCCTCTTGGCGCCAGGACTGTATGGTGCATTTTGCCGTTTGCCGAGTTGAACCGTCTTTCGGTCTCTCACTGCTATCCACAGCCATGGGACCACAGGATATAGGAGAGATAAAAGGCAGACGCCGGGTTTCTCCCCTTTTCGAAAAGAAAAGGAGAGGAAATAAAATCACTTTGGAGCCCGTCTTGAGCCCATTTTGTATTTTTCAAAAAGCATCGGATATTTTTGAAAAAATACCCACGTGTAATCTACAATATAAAATACGTGTCTGTAAATTTTCAATGAACAATACCTTATATTTCAGGCGCAGTAAAAAGACAAATATGTCAAATTTTGGGAAAACATAGGCCCATGTGGTGCCTAGATCTGAATTTTTCTTCTTTTTTCTGAGGCAGAATACAAAGTATTTTCACAACATTTTTTGCACGCGCATATTACAAATCATTATCTACATCCCGGTATTTTATTGGATTTTTTGAATTTTTAAATTTGAACTTTTCAAAAGAAAAGTCCTTCCTGGAGGACGGGCTCTAAATCAATGGCAATACATGTGGCCCTCGTTGCTTTATAACTATTTTATAACATAGAGTAGTCCAAGAGTCGAGGTGACATAAACATCAAAACAAAGCAAACATTTATTTTTGTTTTTCCATGGCCTCAAACAATAGAATTCATATTTCCGTGGCCCGATGAAAGTCGTATGTAATTCGTGTGGAGCATTATTTCTATGTGATATAACATTCGATGACCTTAGGTGCCCTTCTTCTCCTTGCCCCCACGTGACAGCTCTCCCTCCTTCCTCTCCATGGCGATGAATTCATCGGCCTCTCCTCCTTTTAATCCCTGCTTAATCTTTAGATCGTTGTTCTTCATCGCTTTCAATATCATTGTTGGCTCGTATTTGCATCTAGTTCAAGCATGCCTCCAAGTCCCGGTGGCGGCTCATTTTCTATCACCGTCGACATAGTTGTGACCTCGGTAACGCTCCTTCACACTCGTATGCTCCAATCAAGCGACATCGAATGATCCACTCTAGGGGAAGATCTAGCATCCCTCCGGCCCAGCTACGCGTCTGACAACATCGAGTGGTTTCTTTTGGCGATTTGAACAAAATTAGCATCCTAAATACTTTAGTTGATTGTTTGCTGAGACTTCGAAAAGTTACTACGCCCTTAGTTGTTTTCGTTATGTCTGCATTCTTCAAGTACTCCCTCGGTCTCGTTTAAAGGGTCTACGCGTATATCTAGGTTGTTTATTTGATCAATAAAATATAAATTATTTTACCAAATGTTATTTAGAAAGTATAACATCTAAATTTTCTAATGATATATTTTTTCTATTAAATAATTAATATTTTGTTAGTGAAATTAACGATCTAGATATACGCGTAGGCCCTTTAAACCGAAGGGAGTATTACATGGATGTTTACTTGATTTTTAATCAGTTAAAATAATGGCACTACCAATTATCATTTTTTGTTAAGGGATGATTTAACCTACCCTCAATAACAAGAGGAATGACAATGATTATAGGAGTAAATATATTAATAATCTAATAATTTCCTTCCCTGCCTCGCTGTACACCTACCACCCCCAGTCCCCCACTCCGCCTCTCGTTTCGTTTCAGTTTCCTCCATCTCCCCACCCCCTCCCCTGTCGCGTCCCTTCCGCGTGCCCCGCCGACGAATCCAGGAGACGCAAACCAAACCCGAGGTACGCCCAATTTTCGCCCGCGCCGATCCCTTCGCCCCGATCCCGCGCTTCGCTCGTTCAGTTCTTCCCTTCCCTCGCCTACCGACTGATCTCCCTCGCCTACCAACTGATCTCCGTCTCGGCTGGATCTCGGCCGCGTGGTTGTTGTGGTTCAGGATCCGCGGCGGCGGCGGAGGCGGCTGCTGCTACTGTTCTTGTCCTGCCACACATGGCGCACCGGATGGACAACGAGTACGACTACCTCTTCAAGATCGTGCTCATCGGCGACTCCGGCGTCGGCAAGTCCAACATCCTCTCCCGCTTCACCCGCAACGAGTTCTGCCTCGAGTCCAAGTCCACCATCGGCGTCGAGTTCGCCACCCGCACCCTCGAGGTATCTCCTCGTCCCCTTTCTCGCGATCACGATCTAGCCATTTTTGCTTCGCCGTCGTAGCCTGTGAGCATGGTGACGTAGGTTCTCGATGGACCTGTTTTGATCTAGATCGTTCCAAACTAAGCTAATCTCTGTGATGAGTAAGATGGGAAAGATCATGCAGTCTCTTATGCTGTGTCTGCATGTGCCATCTACCTTGTGAACAGTACACCTTGAACTGACTGCATAAAATTCTGCAAGTTTTGGTATCCATGTAAATCAGATCCATATTGAACTGATCGATGGGAGACTGGAATTTTTTAGTATGAATTGTTTTGCTAGTTATCATGGAGATTAAGTTACCCGATAAAATCCATATTTGTATTCAATGCCCACAAGTGAAAAAAAATTCTTCCAATGTTTGCTCTTATGCAACTTGAGTTCTAACAGAGAGTAGCTACTATAAATCTGATGAGTTCCTCGCAGAAAGATTTGTGCCTTTTTCTTCATATAAGTCAGTTTAGTTAATATTCAGCTACTTCACTAAAGCTTGAAAGCTAAAGATGCTCACCTTGAAGACGCTAGTTTAAACATGCAATTCCAAGTTAGGTTAGGCTTTTAAATTTATAAAGGGAATGGTAATTTTGTATGGCTTCATGGAAGTACTAATAATATAGATAGTGTAAAGTAACAGTCACCTCTGATGCGTCTTTCAGTAAGCTGTTAGTCTATCTTATGCTACACATCACTTTATTTTGTTTGCCTCTGAAACATTAGGGGTGCGTCTGGGATCAAAGTATTTTTGAAGTATTCCTGTAATACCACGGTTTATAGAAAAACCATGGTTTGAAATACTTTGAGGTGTTTGGCTCTAGCTGAAACTGTAGTATCTGCAATACTGCAGTATTGTTGCTGTTTCTAAGAAAGAGGTCTGGATCTCTTTTCCTTTTTAAAAAAACTGAGAAACGCAACAAAACCACAGTATCGAGTGCCCAGGACATAGAAAACCATAGTATTGCAATACTGAAGTTTCTAGGAAATGTTGCTTCCAAACAGAGCCTAGCTGTTTTGTTTCCACTCTTTTGTGTTTATTATACCTTGGCATGTGTTCTATGTGTATCATTTTCATAGACCAATATATTTTGAATTTTACACCTGGTTGATGGTTGTTTCTGTGCATAATGTTTTGTAAGATCAGTGTCAGTGGAACCAATATTTATAAACTGGCACAGTAAGTTGGCTATGCATGCCATTTAATTTTCACTCAGGAACTGTATTTATATTTTATCATCGTTCTGTGGACCGGGCATTCTAATGTTCATGTGTGGAAACATGGTCTGTTTATGTCGATAGATTTCTTGATCAATTTGTTACATCCTAAAGAGCACATTGACTTGTGCAGTTTGGCACCTAGTACAATTGTAGCATCTTGTACTCATGGATGCTGCTTTAGTGCAGGCATAGACTTTTTTTCATGTTGCACTGATTGTTCTTTTCTGTGATAATTCATGTACCATTTGCTTTCGTCTCTGTTGGACAAGTTCTGTTTTAGCAAGCGAATTTCCATGTTACACTTCCTTGAGATACTGTGGGATCTACCATTTTTTTCATGTTAGTTTATCTGACCGATTTCGAAATTATGATTACAGATCGAGGAAAAGACGATTAAAGCTCAGATATGGGATACTGCTGGTCAAGAGAGGTACCGCGCAATCACAAGTGCTTACTACAGGGGAGCTGTTGGAGCACTTCTTGTCTATGACATAACAAAGAAGCAGACATTTGAAAACATAACTAGGTGGCTTCGTGAACTTCGTGACCATGCTGACTCCAACATCGTCATCATGATGGTTGGTAACAAATCTGACCTGAACCACCTGAGGTCAGTCCAGGAGGAAGAGGGTCAGTCATTAGCAGAGAAGGAAGGGCTATCCTTCCTTGAGACCTCAGCACTGGAAGCCTTGAATGTCGAGAAGGCATTTCAGACCATTCTTTCTGACATTCATCAGATCATAAGCAAGAAGGCGCTTGCTGCTCAAGAGGCTGCGGGCAGTGGACCTCCGACTCAAGGAACTACCATCAACGTTGCTGATTCCTCTGGTAACATGAAGAGAGGGTGCTGTTCTACCTAGGCGCGGACAAAGAGCTGGTGATTCTGCAGAAGGATGTTCACATGGATCTTAACAGCACTCTAGGTGTTACTTAGGTCACTTTGACTCCTTTTGCCCTGTAATTCTGGTGGGGTTGTAATCACAATTCATACTGCTAGAAAGATTTTCTCCTTGGTAGATACCATGTGTAGTTGCAAATTTTTTGGTAGAGACCATTGGTTGGCCGACTTACAACAGCTTCAGTGCAATATCATGTTTCCTTTCAGTGTATTCTTGTCGTAAAACATCCTATGCCCCAAATTTCCGGAACAGCAAGAATGCAATATATCTCTTGTATCTTATGTGAATTGGTGGTGTTATCCAGCATCCTTGTGCTGGAAAGTAAAGCATCTCTATGCCCCAAACATTGGTTCTTGCAAATCGAGAAGGGGCTCATTTCTTCACCTTTGTATGGTTATCCGCCTTTTCATGACCCTGCTGGCACACATGCTGTTGTTGCTTGAACTACACTGTGCTGCATTCTGATCGGACGGGTTCGTGTAATCTGTCCTCTTCAGTTTGTTCGTGTAATGTATCTTGATTTCAGTTCGTTGCATTCTGATGGACATTGGTCCTGTTCTGCTTTAGCATATAAGCTGCTTTGTGCTGTCAGTACTGTCTGCCGAGTCCATGCAAAGCTCGTGGTTCTATTCAACCTTAATCTCCTTTAAACTTTCAGTCCATTCATTTCTGCTTTTATGCCACCTTTTCATTCTTGGCTGGCTCATTCCGCGACAGTTTACAGCTTTTTTCGAAAGACTGCAAAAGATTATTCAGATGCCCAGTCTTTCAGACATCAGCCTGATTAACCACTGCAAAATTTGAAGAGAATTATTTGTGGAACCTTCAGAAACAAGGCTTGCCAGCAAATATCAGTCGATCCAACTTCTCGCAAATTCGCCATCTCGGTATGTTCATCTGGAAGAAGAATATGTTCTTGCTCAGCACCAATATCGGTCAAATACCTTCAGCCGGAATGGGGGTTAGATCAGATGCTCGCAAGTAACTTTGACAACTGCAGAGTCTCCTCCGAATGCGAAGGATTCCCTCATCAGTCTGACACAACGTTTGCCGCATCCTGTTCCGTTCACTTCCAAGAATCTGCCGGTCGCCAGCTACAACCCATATACACCTTTCTTGCTTTGTCTAGTTCCTTCTTTTTGCAGGCAAAATCTGTTCCGCGATCCAAATCTGGAGCATCCTTCCATGTCCCATGATGATCTGCCCTCTGCATATGATTAATCAATCATGTGTTTGGAATTTGGAAAAAAATATCTTGGTACCCTTGCAAAGATGTACAGATCTTACTCTCGCGAAAAGTAAATCAAAGAAGTACAAATTGAATAAAAAATACAACATCACAGATGAGCCTGACAAGTGGACGTTGGGCGTCATCTATTAATACTTTCCAAATCAACGATCTTTGCTGGTATTTGGTGTCTTTTAAGTTCTGTCTCCTTTATTTTGGGGTAAGCAAGTACAGATGCTTCTGTTCAATTTGGGTGAAAAGGGTTTATGCAAGTACAAAAGAAAACAGGGTTTATTCTCTTGTGTCCTGCAGTAAATTAGTAGTAGTAGTTGGTTATCAACAAGACAAGTGGAACTATATTAACCAAAGTTAAAGTTCAGCCCTGATGATGGCATGCGCACTTTGGGGAACAATTTCAGTGTGAGATACCCAAAGCAATATGTGCTCTTCCTTCTCCTATCAAGGTTAGCTAATTGGTACTCCAACTATGAGTATATTAACTGGATCTTGTTGAATGTTAAATTCCCATTAACTAATGTGCCTATGCGCCACCTTGCCTATCATGGAAAAGAAGGTTCATCCCACAATCTATATGCCTGTCCTAATCAAAGTGGAACCTGGCTCAATTCGAAAAAAAAGGGTCAAACTTTGGCTAATAAAAAAAAACCTCTTTTTGCTGGAATAATGACTAATAGAAAACATGTGGCTAAGTATGCCAGCTAGTACGACTTAGGGTAATTAAGTAGTTCTACTGGTAGTACTAGCTAGTGTCAGCTCACACGCAAAAAGTGCTTACTCCAATTCCTCTCTAGATGCAGGCTAAAATAATTAGTGTAGGCTGCGTTGAATAGCAGATTACCCACTAAATTCAGAGCCAATCATTCTATGTCCCATCATGAAGCTGTGGCTGGGAAATTCCATGCTACCCACAGCCACATGCCACACAACTCAGAACACAAGGAACCGATTCCTTTTAATACTGTATTCATATGCAATGAGCATATTAATCTTCTACTTCTAGCACCAGAAGATCCAAGCCTATCTATATGCATCTACCAAAAGCTGCACTAAACTAGAGTTGCAGAAGAAAACAAGATGTGTATAGTTTCTCTTTCTTCAACAAAAAATATAATGATGTACTACAAAAGTTGGATCATGCCAGGGTCGTAGAGAAACACTCGACACATTCTCTGCTTCAGGCTAATCTTGACATGCAAATTCTTCTGAAAAAACATGTACTCCCTCCGACCTAAATTAATTGACTTAGATTTGTCTAGATTCAGATGTATCTAGACATATTTTAGTACTAGATTCATCCGAATCTAGACAAACTTGAGTCAATTAATTTGGATCGGAGGGAATAGTATAATTTTATCCAAAGAATAAAAACATGATTTTGTCATGATCTTGAACGAGTGAGCTAGTGGAGTTCGGTATGGACACCATCTATCTGTACCTGCCCTGCATTCTGAGTGGCATTGCATTCCCCATCCATCATACAACGTATCTTGAGCACGTTGGGTTATGTCGAAATGCCAATCCCAATCCAGCAACAGTATCCATGAATTTGACTTGGGGTATATAGACCTACCTGAGGTGTAGCATTGGACATGACATGACCTACGGCGGATTCCTTTGCAGATAAGCATGGAAACCTTTATTTGAGTAGTAATATAAGGAGCAAATCTTGTTTGGACATAACATAAATGTCCTGATTAGCCGTCGGATCATGCGACCGAGGATCCTTATCCGGTCGATCCTCAGCGTGCGCATATACACTTGTATATTAAACGTGTCTGCAACTTATTATGCATAGTGTAAACTTGTTTCGATTATATCGTCTCGGTGCGTTACTGCAAGTCAAGAAAAACTCTCTTTGTTGTAAAAAAACAAATTCTTTCTTAACGAAACCAGACCACGCCAACGGTCGACACGTGGATGCACACCTCTTTATCCACAGGGAGATAAGTGAGGAGGAGCCATCAAAGTCCGCGTCACTGCAGATCTAGTAGTCAAACGCGTATCCATGGCACAGTGACAGTAGTTCAGAGTGTTTGTTGGATGATGCTCATGTCCTTATGTGAGTGCACAAAATCTTTGGCTGGATTGCAACACCCACCAACTAGTTCCCACAAATCTTGGGTCAATCCTTGATAAGTTTTTCTTATTCGGGAGGGGTGTGTGCAGTGCACTACACAATGTGCAGTTAGAACGTCAGCAAACATGTATGTAAGTTCAAAAAAAGTGAAAGATTCGGACATGTAGAGGACAAGTATGCGCACATACATATGGATTTTGGTTACAAAAATAAATTAAAATTTGCTAGCTGAAGCTAAGTTAAAAAGTTCAAGCTGCGGTAGTACAGTTGATTTTTCGTGAAGTCTCTGTTATTAGGCTGTGAAACCGAGAACATAATTGCATTTCTCTTATTAGTGCGCTGATAGCTTTTCCTAGGGTTTGAATTTTGGACCTTGGTGGAGTATCTGTCCACTAGGAGGGTCAACCAATTATTCCAATACTACTCCCTCCGTTTTAAAATATAAGATGTTTTAGTTTTGTGAAGCTAATGAATCTATATCAGTTTTAGTGCGTAGGTTCACTCTGAACATCTTCGAAACTACATACTAAAAAGGATCTAGATACATTAGCTTCACAAAGCTAAAAACATCTTATATTTAAAAACCGAGGAAGTAGTATAGTACATTTTACATAATTCTAGATGCAGCCAAGTTCATCAGTGCCGAACGATCGGCAGATCTTATCGACGGCGCCGCCTGCAATTTCAACCGTGTCTACACGTGAGTCATATACTTTTATCTATCTATTTTGTGAGCACCTGAAGCACTCGTAGCAGCCCAAGGCCTGCGTGCACTGTGCCACTGTCACCCACTAATTGCAAGTGCTGATGCTAGCTCAGTACGACCTACATCAAGCGTGTCAAATTTCTTGCAATTCTTCCCATGTGCCAAATTTGGTTAGTTGGAGGCACTACTGCCTAAAGCAAAATTCTAAAGTTGTGGCCTCCGTCCATCAGACCATCACCGATTTATGTCCAACTTGATGCTGTCGGATCACATGGGAATTGCGATACATGCATAGCTGGTTATGTCGATCTACTGTCATCATCGAGACATTGACCGATCTTAACTTGTTGATTAGGCACTTTGACTCTCAACCACATATGTAAACGAATGCGCGTCATTTGGTATATATATGGAAGAAAGGTCGAGGAGATTGTCAGCTTAATTAGACGAACAGCTCCCTTTGCTTTGGGACAAAAAAAAGTGCAAATTCTGGACCAGATTTTCAGCACAGTGATTCTACTGTTCTTGGCAATTGAATAATGGGAAATTTTCATGACCATTCATTTACCCTGATGATTACACCCATTACTGAACCAATTACTATCATGCCTTGGTCAGATTAATGGCAACCACCAAGTAGTATTCGAGTGGTGGCACTTGTCGTAAAACAGTAAAACCAGCAATTATTTCCCCCCGATATGGGCTACCTAGGAGATCCATTCATGGAATAAGACTACCGGTTGCTCCTGCTGATTCGATTAGCTACTTGTTTAAAATTATATATAAGCACTACCGCTCCTCGTGGTTAACCCTTTTTATAAAAAAAATATTGCCCCACGAATTTTTACCACCTCATGTAATATGCATTTTACATTGCAATGCAACTACTTCTATTCTAATCTATAGGGCACACTTGGTATTTTTGGTTGTTTAATCTAAATTTTCACTACCATTTATTTACATTTATGTATGCCTACGGAATCAGTAAAAAGATGTATTACGTAAAAAAAATCAAGACAGATAGAACAATAGCATGCTTAATTATACTTTCAAATATATACATAGATTGGTCCTCAAAGGTTAAATTGACAACTTTTATGTACCTTATTTTGGAATGGAGGCGTATTGTCTTGAGTGCCCGAAAATGCTGGTCTGAGCACCGACAAACTTTATTCAAGCTAACTCACTATTTTAGATGTATTTTGTAAATTAACCTCCAATAAATTACACATCATGCAAGTATTTCTCAACATAAGTTAGCCCTATTATTTTATTTGTACCTATAGTAAATATTTTCTTAGAATATTCATATCCGAAGTTTAACTTATTTTTTATGAAAAGGACCACCAATCTATTAATAATCATCAATAAAAAATATAAAGAACACCAAAAAATAATAATAAGAAAAATATAAATAGGTCCTTGACCACCTATGACGACTACAAGCATGGAGTGAGCCTAAGGTGCGTCGATGTCCTGGCCCCTCCATCACCGGAGCGGGGCAAAGTTTGTCATATTAGAGTTTGTTATAGTACATAGACGTGAAGTCTTTGTGCTAAGCCCTCAAATGACCAGCGCACCAGAGCAGGAATGATTTCCAGTGATGGGAACTATAGATCAGAAGAGCTAGACCTGTAAGCACACCTACGAACACAAAAATAGATCGGATTCTAAAGAGAAAATTAAAAAAACACAACCACCACAATTGTGGCTAGGGTTTCAAAAAATCACTAGTATCCATTATGAGTTTCAAAAACACCACTTGATAACATGTAATAAAAAATACCGCTCTAACTTTGAACCTCAGTAGATAGCCAAACTAACCGTTGGGGCCCTCTATTAGGACGACGTGGCACCGGGTGATGCTCGCGGAAAAATGATCGTTAATGACACTATCGGAACCCAAAAAATAGTCATTAGGACCCGTTGTTATTTCTCTCTCACGTGCTTTACTCTTTATTCTCCCTATTATCCCGCTCGCCATCGACGTTGTTGTTGTCACTGCCTTCCACCAGTTCTGTCGTTGCTAAGCCAACATGCCAAGATAGAATGATGGTGAAACTTCCAACTAGTCTCTGCTTGTTGACGCCGGTTCTCTTTCTCTCCGATTAGCTAGGGTTAGGGTTCATGATTTGGGATTTTAGATTAACTGAGCCATCGATTTGTTGATGATTTCTTTGATTTGTAGTTAACCATCGCGGATTACGCACCAGTTAGAGTGCAAGGCACTGCATTTTGCAGCTTTGATGCCAATACGCCTGTTGTCTCTCGTGTTCATAATGTCAAGCAACAAAGATTTATTGAATTTGAGGGGGGCGAACACATGGAGGAAATTCTACGCTTTCTCAGTGCAAAATGTAAGTATTACATAGTGTAATAACCCAAAGAATATGACTGCTTTGTAACGTGTGAAATTTGCATTGCATGCATTTGTGAATGTGTGAAAACTTTAAAACTTTTGTTTTAAGAAGATATGAAGGATTGAAGTTGAACTCTAGATTTGAGTTTTGACTTAGGTCAACTCTAGGATTTGAATTCAAATATTCATCAGTAAATAAAGAAAATTCACAAAAAATCAATAAACATATGGCAATAACCACAATTGAATTTTTATTAATAATAAAATGTATACAAAGTGGATTACAAGTTGATCTCACAAATAAAAATACAAGGAGTAATCTAATCCTATTACAAACTACAAAAGAAAAAGAAAAGGGAATAAAAACCTAAACTAAACTAGCAAGTTCTTCTCATATTTTTCTTGCTCTTCTAAACCTTCTTGCCATCTTGACCTGCGACACAAATTTGTTAATGGTTAGGAATGTTAAATCCACCATCAAGTGAATCCATTTGTTGTAGAATCCAAGGCCAATGTCAACTAGTCCTAAGCAGTGTGATTGAGGTTTTTGAAAAAAATAAAAGCAGCAACAACAACAATAGAGATTGATAGTGAGCAGTAGAAGGCAAGGCAGAGTATAAGACAATGTTATTCACTAGGAAATGATCACAGTTAATATCACATAGACATAGACAGTAGTAGACCAAAATCCCAGAAGCTACATTAGTAAAAATATAGTCAAAATAGTAATACCAAACCAGAATATCTTCATAGATAAAATGGATACCTCAATTCATGGATTCTTTAAACAGAATCAAACATCTAGGTAGTGCACACTTGCATTTCACCAAGCTAGTTAATAGAAATACGAACATAAATTTATATAAAGAATAATACCATGATCACTGTAAGTAGGAGAGCTAGTAATAGAAATCTCAAACTTTAAAATAAACGTATTTCCCAAATTGAAAAAGGGAAATTACCAATAATCCTTAAACATCATGTCTTATTAGGAATATGACCTTATCTAATTATTACATTGAATCCACATGTAAAACAAACTAGAGAGGAGGTATAAGCAGCTTAGTCACTACATATAACAGTGAGGTGTCAATCTCACATGAACCCTAGAACAATATAGATAGGATCCTAGACCCATATCTTGAGATCACAATCCTTAGAGGAAATACAATAAGAAACACTCTCAGACCAGAGATTGAGAGAGGAGCAAACTAGAAACCGCACTCACAAGTGAGAGAGAGAGGGATCTGAGAGAGGAACTCAAGCAAGAACAGGAGCAAGGAGAGGAAGAATTGCTACAGATCTTCATCAAGAATATTTTGGAATCTCCAAAGGTTTATAGCAAAACCCTAGAGTAGATTATAGTAGAGAAGGAGAGTAGAAGTAGTAGCACCTATGGAAACTAGGGCTTGAACATGTGCATCTCCATTAATGGAGAACACCACAGATTCCATGCCATAAAGTTACACTAGCACAACCTGTGTAAATTAGTAAATAAATTACCTAAGGCTAACTAGTTGTGGAACCATAATTTACAAACTACCCTCACTTCCTTAGGCATCAGTGAAGATGTGCCTAAGGAAGAAAAGGTAAGAAGTAAACTATAGATCGTAAGTGTGCCAAGTTACTGCAAGGAAGATAAGAAGAATTCACTAAGTATTTAATCAACACACTTACAGTAAACATTGAACCAAAGGTTCAGAAAACACAAGCACAAACAATTAACCAAGTATTAATGAATGCAAACCTAAGAGCCCAAGTTATCATTGTATTCATATCAGATAGAACCAATAATCAAATAGCAAAGACAGATAAATAAATACAATTAAGTATAAACATAATACTTGAGTTGTGGATTTTAACTACTATAGTAGCCAAATTAACTACTAGTAGAATCTAATACTAAGCTTACACATTTAAACAAATAGTACTGACATAGACAGTTACCTGAAACGTAATATAAAGAACAAGTCACTAGTATGTCACTATCTCTCATGATAGAGCTAAGACAAATAATAAGCTAGTAGAACCACTTAAGCATCTAAACTGCACACCTAAGATACCAATTCATCACTAAAAGAAGAACATCAAAAGTTAACTAAGAGAGAAGTGTCAATAAATTCAGTTAAGGAGTTTATCAACCAAAACCTATAATTGATCAATAACACAAGTACCAGAAACACTACCAATAACCTAAAACATGCTAGAACATCCTAGAAACTTCTAGAAACCCTAGAATCACCATTACCAGAACCAAAGAAGCACACCCTACAATCTAGGAGAGCTAGTAGTAGAAACTAGGGAACGAGAGAGATAGAGAGAGGGAATGCTAACCTTTGGAAAAACAGGGAGCCGAGCTCACCTGGGCCGGAGAGGAGGAAGACGACCACTGAGGCAACACAAGGAGCACCCTCGGGTGGGTACCTCGACCTGCGCCTGCCTAGCCATCAGGGAGACTCTAGGGAGGTGCTCCAGCACCATCTCAACAGTGGGTGAACGATGGAGGAGCATGAGATCACGACGGTGCCATCTCACCGAACCCCTAGTTTCGGGTTAGGGTTGCACTTGGCCACGAGGGAGTGAGAGGGATGAATCTATTGAGTGCCATGTCAGCGGAGATGGTCGGTAACGGCCAGAATCAATTAGCGACACGGCGACAACATGCAATCGCCAGCACACATGCGCGCGAGAGATAACAAGCGAGTGAGCATGTGAGAGGAGAGAGGGAGTAAACGATTCGGTTCGACCGAACCAAGTCACTAGTTTTAACCAGTTTGTCCTGACCTGTAGGGCCATGGGTATTTTGGACATTTCACATTTTATTCCAAAATGGCATTTTAACAAAAAAAGACCCTTAGACATTTAAAAAAATAAAATAAAAATAATTCCTGAAATAGAAAAATATAAGGATTTCAAATCTTATTTTTCTAGAGTTACTAAAAATATGTTTATACAAATAAAAGTTCCAAGTTGATTACTAGAATTAAAAGAAATACTTTTAATAGAGTAAAATACTCTAAAAATCATTAACCCTAAATAATATTCCCTAAATTATTGGTATATCATTTTAAACTTAAAACACACACTTTGAATTGTAAAAAGTAATTTTCTTGGTTCATATGAAAATTCTAAAGTGAAATTCATATAAGGTATTTGAAAATTCTAAAGTGAAATTCAATAGAAACATAAAAAGGAAAATACACCTAAAAAATCATCAATCCAAATCAAGAGAAATGTAATCACAGTACTTGAAGAATTTGCAATTATCTAGTTCCATTAGAGCGTCAATTGGGTTTTACCGAAGCGCTATCTTTATCGGACAATGATTGTTATTTTCAGAACTCGAGATTAAGGGTCAATTAGAACCTTCGCGTTGCATTACATCATAATTATCAGGCAAGTTCAATCCTTGCATATCAACATGTGAAATAAACCTTTGCATGAGAATTGCAAGTTTGTGAATTGCAAGTTAAAGTCTTGTAAATCCGTATATTTTATAAATAATTTTCAAAAGCTTCGCAAACTAAGGACAAAATAGAATTTTCTAATTATAAATTGTTGGGCAATTAAATTATGGTGGAGTACATGATGATAAATAATGTGGGAAAGATTTCATTGTACATGGAAATAACTTAGGATATAAACAACAACTATAGTCAGTCATTTCAAGGCGACGTATAAACCGCACTTACCAAAGATCTTGGAATGGGACGAGCGAGTAAGAAGTTTCTTCTTAATTCTGTATACCTTCGAATTACTAGGTCGGCCTGTATTCCTAGAGAGGAATGGTAGTGAGTGGAAGTCTGTAACGTTCTAATCTTTGTGCCGCTGCAAGATGACGACTCTAGTATCTTAGACATTTAGCATTTTAAATAGTGGTCGTTGACTGGGTTTAATGTCACGGGAAGTATACTGAATTCGGTAGAGCTCTACATGATTTAGATAAACTTGGTAACTGGCCTCACACCTAAGGAACTGTGATAAGTACAATAAGGCCAAGAATGTTTGTGAAAAAATTAGCGCAACTCTTAAGAGTGTACCAAATGTGACATGCTACTCGCTATGCGGGGAATGGATTGCAAACGTAGTGTGAAAAGGAACTGAATAAAGTTCTAACAACCCGTAAATACTAACGGATATAGTTTTTCTAAACTAAAACTTATCTTTTCTGAAAAACAGTTTTAGAAAACCCAAGGAACCTAAATAATGGTTGCACCACACATCAATTGTAGAATCTACTAAGTATGTTCATACTCAAATTATCTTCTTAAACCCTTACAAGAGTTTGAGACTTACGAGACATAGGAAGCATACCAAACCAACGACGAAGGAGAGATCTATTTTGAAGAAATAGATCTTTTGTGAGGCATTGAAGGAATATATCACTTTATAGAATATGGAGCAAAGTATGAAGACCCTGAAACAAAAATGTAGTTTGTAGGATAGCATAAATGAGTTGAGGAGCATAGAGTTATATAAATATGTTGCTGAGCTCCAGTGGTACTAAATATAGTAGTGCCATTGCTAGAGAAAGTATCTAGTTTGCATTTCAAATTCAAATATAAACTCTCTATAGACCAAATAGGACATCAAATCTTTTATATTATCTTGAATGATATTATGAACACGTAAACTTGCGGACCGATAATATTTCTGTTGTACCACTCCGAGGGGTATCATATTTACAAAATGGTAATTCCTGAGTATTTAGTCAGTGACTTGCGCACTACAATATGCAGTGGTGTGCTAGGTCACTGCACATAGTTCTATTTTCTAGAGTTAGTTGTGGCTAGATAGATTCAATTTAGTCTATAGCTAAAAATAAGTTAATTGAATGTGTAGTTTATAATATGAGAATATGTATTTGTATATTCAATTGACATATTTACAACTACTGGATATGTAGTGTATTTGATTATATACTGAATGTATAGTATTTCAAAGTTTCATATGTTTTAGATAATAATTTTTGTCGTCTTTAAGCTCATTGTACACTATTTATATTAATAGGAAGTGTTAAATTGTGGGTTTGTTTCCTGGATTGACCATGGGTGACTTGAAGCACCCCTAAAGGACTCTTGCTAAGTTGTGGGCCCTGTATGAGGACGCCAAAAATAGTATGACTAGAGAAAATTGTCAAAAAGCGTTACTCCAAAGCTCGACACAAAAAAGAAAAAATAGAGGAAAAATACACAACTTTGTTAAGTGATGTGAATAAATGGATGGATGTCACTGAGAATAAAGTGGTGGAGAAAAATATGCAGAAGATCAAAGAGAATAGTGAGCTGCATACACAAAAATAAATTGGTGAAATGGAGAAGGAGAATGAGAAGTTAAAGCAAGAACCGTGGGTGATGAAAGGGGTATAGAAGGCTGGATGTGGGTTGTTGAAGTTAAACTAGAAGAAATGGTATGGCAAAAGGGAAAAATGAAGGAGGAACATAAGAAGTTGGAGTATAGCTTGTATGTTCTACTAAAAGCAAGTGAGGGGAACAAGGAAAATGTCAAGAAGAATAGATAAATGTGTGAAGAATAAGGGGAACAAGGACAATTTGCTTGCATTGTATTTTGCATGTTAAATTGTGTTGAATAATGTAACATGTGCTAGGCCAGCGAGTTAATTTAGGTGAATATTGTAATATTTGTGTTATTCTTATGTCACTCAACTACCGATCAATGTGTACTAAATTTTCCAGGTAATGTGTATTGTAATTTGTTATCAATTTGTAATGAATATTTCTCATAATGTGTAGTGCATTGATAGCTGTGAGATTTGACATATTTTTGATGGTTTTTATTGATGATTTTTTTCTGGATTTGATCGTTTTCTAGCTTTACCTAATGCTAATACTTCGGTAGCAAAGAAAACTTGGTTTTTAATATGTGTTTTAGGTTCTGAACATCAACAGAAGGTTTTAACAAGAGAAACACAATATTCAGGCGAAAACAAGCAAGTCTCTTTTTGGAAGCAATCAAGGGAAGCATACAGTAGCTTTAACTTGCAACTATACGGCGGGAATATTTTTTCGGGCGTATAGTTGTCGCCTCCTCCGTCTTGTCAAAAGGGACAACTTTCATGAAGAGGCGAGACGCGAAATCATAACATAGCAGCCGCCATCCCATCCAAAAAGGAGCCGCCATCATCTCGCTACACGATCTTCGACCTCCTAGCCACCACACCCTCATAGTCATTACTTGTACTTGAGAGAGAGAGAAAGATCTTCGCTTTGCAAGGTTAGGGTTTGAGATTGTTTCTTTCTATCTTGAATTGTGTTGGATTGCTTTTCTATTCTTATTGTGGATCTCCACGGTAATATCGAGAAGAACTCCCTTTATTTAATTATATCGATGATGCTTTCTTCTCTCATGTGTGAGTAAGTTCCTTGGGCGTGGGAGATGTAAGGAATTGGTGAGATGTGATGTACCTCCATATATTTTCCATTAGTTTGTGATTGATTTTAATTACTATACTATGTGTGCTTGACTATCTATGGGATGCATAATACTTGTTGTCCAATTAAGGGCCCAGACAACATGATACTTTATTCTACATAGATAGAATCTTGTTTGCTAGTAGACCGGTGACCCGCGAGTGACATGGGAATATCAATGGGAAACTAGTTTGACTCGAGGATCACGAGGAACCACTGTGTTTATTGTATTAGTCTGGTCCAAGGAGATTAATTGCTAAGCAACCCGAAGGATCTTAATCGTCTAGTGAGTGACCATGGTTTTGGTAACAGACTAGTAGAATTATTGAAGTTGGGATGAAATCTACCAAGAGGAGTTCCGGCTAATTATGGGTTGCTCGCCTACACATATACTTATAATATTATAATTGTTACACTTATCATTCGTCCACCTGGCAGAGACACTATCACCATGAACTGTATCTCCCAGCATCTTCTTTGTCATCTGCAGAAAACCACAGACAATCGAATTGTTCTTTACTTTTATGCTTTTCATTCCTGAAGTTTACATTTTAGTTTTATTTAAATACATCCAGTTTAATCCAAATTTCATTCTTATTTCCACACTTGCAGTCAATTCACTCGAAGACCTGTGATAACTTTGAGTGTGATAGAGACTTTATTCATAAACACTTACCTTTGGGCTCCCTGTGTGATCGATGTCTATATTTCGAAACTAGCTACAAACGATTTGTGCACTTGCAGACATCATGCATGTATCTTCAAGTTTTTAACAAAACACCAACACATTTGTGGTCTATCTCTACAAAAAAACCACATGCGGAGAAATTTTCTTATATAAACTGAATTTTAAACTACCCCCTATGTTTCAAAATATAAGATGATTTAGCTTTGTGAAAGGAATGCATCTAGACCCCTTTCAGTTTTTATGTATTTTAGTGTTTATGACATAAACACTAAAGGGGGTCTAGATACATTCTTTTCACAAAGCTAAAACACCTTATATTTTGAAACGGAAGGAGTATGTATCAGATAAATTCAAATAGTGTAATTACACACAGAAGAACCAAAGATAAAATGGAGGAGTTTAATTGCACTCACACAAATATGGGTTCAACATACAACTTCACCAGTTCAATGCACAAACTATTCAACACACGATAGAGTAAGACATAATAATTGTCATGGTCTTAATATCTTGCACTGTCATATTGTCAATGTTACTTGATATAAGGTAGCCATTCACCCTTGTGCTGGACTGTCTCTTCCTTCATGGTCTTCCATCAGTAGCTGTAGATTTTTGGCCTTGGAACCTTGAATGCTTGTGTAGCTACAGAAGAAGTAGATGTACTAGCAACTTGCCTTGTGGTAGTAGGTGTAGAAGTAATAGGAGGTGCTAGACCTGGGCTTATGGAAGGAGGTGATGGCCTTGTGGTAGGAGGTACTCGAGCTGACTTTGTGGAAAGAGGTGTTACAGTATAAGAAGTAGGTGGATGTGTTGGTGTTGCAGCTGGCTTTGTGTAAGGAGGTGTTGGAGCTGGCCTTGTGGCAAAAGGTTTTGTAGTAGAATAAGTAGGTGGAGCTCCTAGGATTGCAGTACCTAATGCAACATTTGTAGATGATTTTGAGTGCACTGCTATGTTTCCTAGTTAACCATTGAGTGAAGAAACATTTGGTGGTCAGTACATACAAAATAAATACAATTCATAAAAAAGTAAAATGAGTACATGATGCTAGTTTTTCTCATCTCTGGGATGCCTTTAGTGTGGTTGAACTGTTAGAGTACTTGTGTCCTAGAATTTTCAACAGGTGGTTGTTGCCATTCTTGATGGATGTTTGGGTGCTAGTACTTTAAACTTTACTTCTCCCCTCTTCGTCTAATTTCTTCCTAATGATAAAGACATGTGGATCAATACCAACAATTTTAGTTCTGATGCATGTACATTGGTTTCTTTAAAAAAATCATATACAAAGTCTTCATGGTGCTGGTATGACTTGTAAATGGATAAAATAGCATGACCGGAAGGGATTCCAGTCATATCCCATCTCTTGCATCTACATGTCCTAGCTATCAAATTGATAACATATGTTATGTCCACACCACTTGTCACTTCCCATAAGCCATCAACTTCTTTTTATTATCTACAAATTCTTGACAAATTCTTGTTTTCTTCTAATATTTCTGAGTAGTTTGGGGTGATCTCCCACCCAACATTGGTTGCCCTGTTATTTTCCCTTCATTCCTTGTCATGATATTTTTCCTTATTCCATCAAACATTTTCCTCACTAGTTTTTCCCTAACATCACGTATCATTCGGTTGAAAACCTCAAAGAGATTGTTAACCACTAAGTTAGTTTTATAGTCGTGATACATGGCATATTTAGCCCATGCAGCACCATGGATTTTCATTTTTCACTCCCAAGCTTGTTCAGACTCTTATTTCATGTTTCACATTGCAACATCAAAAGCATGTTGTGTATAAGAATAGCTAGTTGCATCCATAATTTTCTTCAGATCCCCCCTCTAAACCTGGTAGTTAGGAAATTTGCATAGATGTTTCTATGAAGTATCTTTGAGGGCATATGTGAACCACTTGGTTGATTGCATTGATGGCTCAATACACGGCGCCCAGAAAAATGCTTGATGGCGGTGTTGACGTAGAGCTCGTTGGGAACCCCAAGAGGAAGGTATGATGAGCACAACAACAAGTTTCCCTCAGTTATGAAACCAAGGTTTAATCGAACCAGTAGGAGCAAGGAAACACCTCAAAGGTGTTACTAGCTGAGCTTTGGCAGGGCGCACTACTGGTGCTAGTAGCAACGTGGAGACCTACACAACACAACCACAGAACTTTGTCCCCAACTTGCGATGAGGTTGTCAATCTCACCGTGTTTTGCGGGAAACAAAGGATTAAACGTATCGAATGGAAAGAAGTAAAAGTTTGCAGAAAGTAAACACAAAGAAGTAAACAGTTGTAGATTGTATGTAAAAGACAAGGACCGGGATCCATAGTTCACTAGAGGTGGCTCTCCTTAGATAGATAACATGCTGGGTGAACAAATTACAGCGGGACAATTGACAAACACCGAGAAAGCAATACATGCATATACTAATCATCTTGACTCCTCTGAGACTTGATTGGGAATTACAACATAATACATAGACCGCCATCCAACTGCATCTATGACTAATAATCCACCTTCAGGTTATCATCCGAACCCCCTCCAGTATTAAGTTGCAAGCAACAGATTATTGCTTTACGAACTGCGTGTAAAGTAAACAATACAATTGTTCTATGAACAAATGATTGTTGTTTTCTCCCTAGTAGCAACAGCACATCTAGTACCTTAGAGATTTCTGTCACTTCCCCAGATTACCAGAGGCATGAACCCACTATCGAGCATAAATACTAACTCTTGGAGTTGCTAGCATCTACTTGGCCAAGATAGCTACTAACAACGGAAAGCATGCAAGATCTCAAATAACAAAGACATGATAGAATCAATAATCAATCTGAAATAGCATCTCAATATCCATCGGATCCCCACAAACACAACATGTATGAATTACAAATACATGATCTTGATCATGAACGGAGCTCACAAGATCTAAACATGAAAGCACAAAGGAGGAGAAACCAGCCATCTAGCTACTACATGGATCCGTAGTCCAAGGATAAACTACTCACGCATCACACCGGAGGCTTGCATGGTGATGAAGAAGGCCTCCAGGGTGAATTCCCCTCTCCGGCAGGGTGCCGGGAAGAGCTTCAGATCCCTCCCGATCTAGGGATGGAGATGACGACGGCTACAGACTCTTTCGTGGATTTTTGATCGGGCACTTAGGGTTTTCGTCCCGAGGGCATCTTATAGTCGGAAGGGGAGGCCGAGGGGGTGCCTGGGCTGGCCACACCACCCCCTAGCGCAGGCCAGGCCTGGCCGCGCGACCAGGTGGTGTGGCCTCCCTCTGGCCCCTCTCCGTATCGTATTCTGGCACTTGATCTTTTCCGAAAAAATAGGCACTTTGGCTTTTGTCCCGTCCAATTCCGAAAATATTCATTTTCTGACTTTTCTGGAACCAAAAACAGCAGAAAACAGGCAGCTGGCACTGTGGCTCTTGTTAATAGGTTAGTCCAAGAAATCATATGAAAAGTACTTCAAAGTTGGAACAAAACACAAGAAAGTGGATAAAACCAAGCATGGAACATCAAAAATTATAGATACATTTGCAATGTATCAACATCCCCAAGCTTAACTCCTGCTCGTCCTCGAGTAGGTAAGTGATAAAAAGAAAGAATAATTTTTGAGGTGACATGCACCATCAAAGACTTGATCAAAGTATTTGCAAAACATTCAAGGCTGGGATCATAGTACTTCAATCATAACATGAAAGACAAAGTTCTAGCAGTAAGCAAAGAAACTATGTTGCAACATGAAAAGGCACAAACAAAAGATTCATGAATAACAATGCTTTGCAAAACGTTTGTTTGTTTCACATAAAGAAAACATAGCATAAAAGTATTCAGCTTGTCCCTCAATAGAGTAGCAAATATAAATGCATAGGACACCTTCAAAGTTCATAAGAGTGACTAGATACAATAGTTTCAAACAAGCAATAACAAGTTATGCATCAATCAACTAGTCTTGGGACAATGCACATAGAACTAAGAATGGCCACTATGCTCTCAAAGTAGGTGCATAAAGTTAGAAGGTGGAGACTCAATATAATGGTGGAAGAAAGGCCTTTTGTAAAAGGAAGTAGGGATTCAAGTCTCATAAAGAGCTTCCAAAAATTATGGTACTTGTAGTTTTCAGCTCTCATTGCCCCTATCATAAGCATCTTTAAGGTGATTAAGGTTAAAGTGACACAACTAAGAGGATATGCTTGACAAGTTATAAACCGAAATCTCATGCCCCTTACTTACGAAGACCGATCCTCATGCTACTCAACTTCAGTCACGAGTAAGCTCTTGTCATTGTAAGTATATGTGTATCATTAAGAATCGCCAACGGGGTACCCCTTGCACATGATACGGGAGCTTTCCTATAATCAAAATGACAAGGCAAGCAGACAATGAGCATCTTAGCGATCTTTTTATTTGCTATTTGCATAGGTTTTTATTGAGGATGCTTCATAGAGTGCTCATTATGGTGATGCTGCAAGTTTCCACCATGATTAGGCATGGCTTAGGCTAGCGGCCCAGACGTTTCTCTAACACACATACAAACTCCATGATCTTACAAGTTCCACTTTTATTTCACACTGCCGGGATCCGTAAGCAAAAGAACATGATATCAACGGGGTACAAAGTACAAGTGCAATGTTGAAAGCGTTCCCCATGAAACATGGTTCTGCTAATTTCAACTTATAAAGCGCAAGCATATACGCAACAAAGAAGGACACAATGGTTCAAGTTTATTAGAGGCAAAAAGTAAAGTGTGCTATCAAGTTCGTGAGAGCTTTAATCACTCGTTTTCTCATAACAAGTGGAAGGTAAATAAAAGCATGAATATACTTGGAATATCATAAGCTAGTAGGTTGGTATGGTGGACTCTTTGGAAAAACTTGGTTTAGGGAGTTGGATGCATGAGTAGAACTCATACTTGGTGGTGGAGGCTAGCAAAAGACTGGGAGCGACAAACTAAGAGAGCAATAATGGCCATAATCATGCAGAGCGACAAAACATCATTGATCAAAGCATAAAGTGATACTACAAGTTGAAAACTAAACGATCATAAAGGCTATAGTGACTTTGGATAGTCATAACATGGTCTGAGCATGTGCCAAGTCGACCTAAATAAAGCATCAAAGGAGAATACCACTATACTATGCTTTAATATGCTAAAACAACGCATGATTCATCCAAGGCACATTAAACAATCTCAATTGTTTATAACAAGTCATGCTACAGCAAAGAATACTAAGCATAAAGCCAAAACAATATCAAGCATGGCATGACAAAGCATAGGCCACAGTCAAAACGAGCTCTTTTTACCACATAAGTATGAACTTTCCTACTCTTTTCCAAACCAAACCAAACTATTTGCAAACCAATGTATGAAAGAGGGAGTCCAACCAACTTATTCAGAAAACTAAGCAAACCAAGCAAACTAAAGACCAAAATGAAAATGAAAAGGAAGACGCTCCAAGAAAAACACAACTGTGCATGAAACAATAAAAACGAAGCGTTTGGAAGAAACCTGGGATTTTTATTAATGAAGAAGGGGATGCCTTGGTCATCCCCAAGCTTTGACGCTTGTACTTCTTGGATATTACTTGGGGTAACACGCGTGGCATCCCCAAGCTTGAGCTTTAGTCCATCCTTCATCTCACTACTCATTCCTTCCATACACCTGAAAGTTTTCCTTCATACAAAACTTCACACAATCTCATTAGCAACATTAGTGCACTTAAGATAAATAAGTCTCAAGGTTCAGTTCTAACACCAAATAAACTTCCAATAGAACACTAGCTACTGTATCACTTCCCTCAAAAAGCTCAATTACCCAAAGGAAGTCAAGAAGGAACCAACAAGAAGCAAATGCAAAAAATGGCAGAAATCTGTCAAAACAGACCAGCAGGTAAAGACGAATTTTTTCGAAGACCTTCTGTTGCTCAAATCAAAAAGTGTTGAACTAACTAAAGTTAGATAACAACCTGGGGCAGAAGAACAAAATATTACAGCTCAATCCGATGTACAGAGGTATCTCAGGAATTTTTACGGTGAAGCACAGAAATCTGTTTCGGGACAGCAACTTTCCCAATCATTACTTCTCTCTCATTAGAGGTTACTCTTGGCACAAAAAGCAAATAAAAAGGATAAGGAGAGGTTATTACATAGGTAATAACTTCCAATACTCAACTAAAACTCTTGGGTTATCTCCCAACAAGTACTTTTCTTTAACGCCTTTAAGTTAGGCATAAGAAGCAAAGAAAGAATCAAGTGTTCTCAAATGAAGAAGCATTAAGACCAAATTTTGTTTTCATAGGAGAAGCAAAAGAAATTTTTTCTCTCTTTTTAGGGAAGTGTTCTATACCTTTCTTGAGTGGTAGTTGATATTTAATGGTGCCTTCTTTCATATCAATGATGGTACCAACAGTTCTAAGAAAAGGTCTTCCCAAAATAATAGGACAAGAAGCATTGTATTCAACATCCAAAACATAGAAATCAACGGGGACATAGGAATTGTTAACCATAATAAGAACATCATTAACACTCCCCATGAGTCTCTGTTTAGCATTATCATCAAGTGGGACATTCAAATAACAATCTTCAAGAGGAGGCAAATCAAGCATATCATAAATCTTTCTAGGCATAATAGAAACACTGCTATCAAGATCACATAAAGCTTTGAAATCAAAGTCATTCACTTTCATATTAATGATGGGTTCCCAACCATCTTCTTGCTTTATAGGAATAGAAGCTTTATGTTTCATCTTTTCTTCTTTAATCTTTATGAGAGCATTAGTAATGTGTTTTGTAAAAGCCATGTTCATAGCACTAGCATTAGGACTTTTAGCAAGCTTTTGTTGGAACTTAATAACTTCAGAGATATTGCAACCATCAAGATCAAAATCAACTTTATCATCTAAAGTAGTAGAACTATTACTAGCCTCAACACTAGTGGTGGTGATAGTAGAAACACTAATGTTTCTAGCATTTTCATCTTCTCTTTCCCACTTAGCATGTAATTCAGCTAATAGTCTAACATTTTCTTCAATTCTTACTTGTATAGCATTAGTAGCTGCAAAGGGATTCTCATTAGTTTCAGGTTTAGCAGCCATTTTATTCAAAGTAGATTGAGCTTCAGCCAAAGATGCTATATTTTTTTCAGCATTAGAGAGTTTTTCCTCAATAGTTTTATTGAAAGCTGTTTGTTTACTAATAAACTCTTTAAGCATAACTTCAAGTTTAGAGGGAGCACTCTTATTATTGTTGTAAGAATTTCCATAAGCATTACCATTGTTGGGAGGATATGGCTTATAATTGTTGTTACCAAAATTGTTCCTATAAGCATTATTACCATAAGCATTGTTGCCAAAGTTGTTATTTCTTATGAAGTTCACATCAACTTGCTCTTCTTGAGAAACCAAAGAAGCTAGAGGAACATTATTTGGATCAATACGGGCTTTCCCATTAACAATCATAGACATAATAATATCAATTTTATCACTCAAGGAGGAGGTTTCCTCAACAGAATTTACCTTCTTACCTTGTGGAGCTCTCTCAGTATGCCATTCAGAATAATTAACCATCATATTGTCCAGAAGTTTTGTTGCAGCACCCAAAGTGATGGTCATAAAGGTACCTTTAGCAGCTGAATCCAATAGGTTCCTTGAAGAATAGTTCAATCCTGCATAAAAAGTTTGGATGATCATCCAAGTAGTCAGTCCATGAGTGGGACAATTCTTTACCAAAGATTTCATTCTTTCCCAAGCTTGAGCAACATGCTCATTATCAAGTTGTTTAAACTTCATTATTTCACTTCTCATGGATATAATCTTAGCAGGAGGATATTATTTTCCAATAAAAGCATCTTTGTACTTAGTCCAAGAATCAATACTATTCCTAGTTAAGGAATTCAACCATTCTTTAGCTTTTCCTCTCAAAGAGAAAGGAAACAATTTCAGTTTAATAATATCACCATCTATATCCCTATGCTTTTGCATCTCACAAAGTTTAACAAAGTTATTTAGATGGGAAGCAGCATCTTCATTACCAATACCAGAAAATTGCTCTCTCATAACAAGATTGAGCAAAGCAGGTTTTATCTCAAAGAAAGTATTTTCAGCCACAGGTGGAGCAATAGGTGTGCTCATAAAATCATTGTTTTTGGTGCTAGTGAAGTCACACAACTTAGTGTTTTCAAGAGTAGTCATTTTTTGGGTTTTCAAATAAGAAAGCAAACTAGTAAAACTAATTTTTTTGTGTTTTTGAAGAACAAAACAAGCAAACAAAGCAAAAATAAAACTAAGCAAAACAAAAACAACAAAGTAAAGAGATTGGTTATGAGGGACTCCCCTTGTGAAGATGTCCTTGACTCCCCGACAACGGCGCCAGAAAAATGTCTTTTTCTTATTCGATCCCCGGCAACGGCGCCAGAAAAATGCTTGATGGCTCAATACACGACGCCCAGAAAAATGCTTGATGGTGGTGTTGATGTAGAGCTCGTTGGGAACCCCAAGAGGAAGGTATGATGAGCACAGCAGCAAGTTTCCCTCAGTTATGAAACCAAGGTTTAATCGAACCAGTAGGAGCAAGGAAACACCTCAAAGGTGTTACTAGCTGAGCTTTGGCAGGGCGCACTACCGGTGCTAGTAGCAACGTGGAGACCTACACAACACAACCACAGAACTTTGTCCCCAACTTGCGATGAGGTTGTCCATCTCACCGTGTTTTGCGGAAAACAAAGTATTAAACGTATCGAATGGAAAGAAGTAAAATTTTGCAGAAAGTAAACACAAAGAAGTAAACAGTTGTAGATTGTATGTAAAAGACAAGGACCGTGATCCATAGTTCACTAGAGGTGGCTCTCCTTAGATAGATAACATGTTGGGTGAACAAATTACAGCAGGGCAATTGACAAACACCGAGAAAGCAATACATGCATATACTAATCATCTTGACTCCTCTGAGACTTGATTGGGCATTACAACATAATACATAGACCGTCATCCAACTGCATCTAAGACTAATAATCCACCTTCAGGTTATCATCCGAACCCCCTCCAGTATTAAGTTGCAAGCAACAGATTATTGCTTTACGAACTGCGTGTAAAGTAAACAATACGATTGTTCTATGAACAAAGGATTGTTGTTTTCTCCCTAGTAGCAACAACACATCTAGTACCTTAGAGATTTCTGTCACTTCTCCAGATTACCAGAGGCATGAACCCACTATCGAGCATAAATACTAACTCTTGGAGTTGCTAGCATCTACTTGGCCAAGATAGCTACTAATAACGGAAAGCATGCAATATCTCAAATAACAAAGACATGATAGAATCAATAATCAATCTGAAATAGCATCTCAATATCCAGCCATCTAGCTACGGAGGAGAAACCAGCCATCTAGCTACTACATGGATCTTGATCATGAACGGAGCTCACAAGATCTAAACATGAAAGCACAAAGGAGGAGAAACCAGCCATCTAGCCACTACATGGATCCGTAGTCCAAAGATAAACTACTCACGCATCACACCGGAGGCTTGCATGGTGATGAAGAAGGCCTCCAGGGTGAATTCCCCTCTCTGGCAGGGTGTCGGGAAGAGCTTCAGATCCCTCCCGATCTAGGGATGGATATGACGGCGGCTATAGACTCTTTCGTGGATTTTTGATTGGGCACTTAGGGTTTTCGTCTCGAGGGCATCTTATAGTCGGAAGGGGAGGCCGAGGGGGTGCCTGGGCTGGCCACACCACCCCCTAGCGTGGGGCAGGCTTGGCCGCGCGGCCAGGTGGTGTGGCCGCCCTCTGGCCCCTCTCCGTCTCGTATTCTGGCACTTGATCTCTTCCGAAAAAATAGGCACTTTGGCTTTTGTCCCGTCCAATTCCGAGAATATTCATTTTCTGACTTTCCTGGAACCAAAAACAGCAGAAAACAGACAGCTGGCACTGTGGCTCTTGTTAATAGGTTAGTCCAAGAAATCATATGAAAAGTACTCCAAAGTTGGAACAAAACACAAGAAAGTGGATAAAACCAAGCATGGAACATAAAAAATTATAGATACATTTGCAATGTATCATGCATCCACCAAACCCTCTTGGACTAATTTGTTCATCTAAAATTACTAAAAAATACTAGAGATATTTTCATAGATTAATTTATTCATATAAAGTTATTTAAAATACTAGAGATTTTTTTCTTGCATTTATTTGTCCATCTAAAGCGATTCAAAAATACTAGATATATTTCAAAGGTTTTTTGTCCAACTAAACTTACTCAAAAAATACTAGAGATATTTTCATAGATTTATTTGTTCATCTAAAGTAACTCAAAGAACACTAGAAATATTTTCATGGATTTTTTTGTTGATATAAAATTGCTCAAAAAATATTAGCGGTATCTTAATGGATTTAGTTATTAATCTAAAAATAACTTGGAATAGATAATGTCATGGATTTATTTGTTCATCAAAAATTATTCAAAAACTATTACCGATGTGTTTTGGATTTATCTAAATTACTCCAAAGTACTAGATATATTTTCATGGATTTATTTGTTCACCTGAAATTACTCAAACAATACGAGATATATTTTCGTGGACTTATTTGTTCATCTTAAATTAATGGATAAATTTGAGAAGTATTTTCGTTGATATATTTGTTCATCTGAAATTTCTCTTTATTGTTCATCTATAATTACTCAAAAAAATACTAGAGATATCTTTATGGATTTATTCGCTGATCGAAAATTACTCAAATAATACTAGTTGTATTTTCATGAATTTATTTGTTCACCTAAAATTACTCAAAATATACTAAGATATTTCCATGGATTTATTTGTTCACCTAAAATTAGTCAACAATACTAGAGATATTTTAATGCATTTATTTTTTCATCTAAAATTACTCAAAAAAATACTAGAGATATTTTCTTGGAATAATTTATTAATGTAGAAATACTCAAAAAATACAAGAAATTTTTTCATTGTTTTATTTGTTCATCGAAAATTACTCAAAAATAGTAGATAAATTTCATGGATTTACTTGTTGATCTAAATTACTCAAAAATACTAGATACATTTTCATGGATTTATTTGTTCATCTAACATTAATCAAAAAATACTAGAGATATTTTCATGGATTTATTTATTCATCTAAAATTACTCAAAAAACACTAGAGAAATTTTTATGGCTATTACTAAAAATGATGGAGTGGTTACCTTTTGACTATTTTGATAAGATGGTGTAAGGCCAAACTCAGCACCAAGTGTATACTTCAGCTCCTTGAGAAACCAATATGTGTCCTCCTTGTCAACCAAACCAAAAGCAATGGGCAATATGTTATTGTTCCCATCCCTTCCAGTGGCAGTAAGAATCTATTACCATGTGGTTAATATTTTGAAACATCTATATATAAAAGTGTAAGCATAAGGAACTATACCAGATTAGAAGTTATTTATATACTGATCAAAAGATCTACAACATATCGAATGATGGAACTTACCAATGAATGGTCTACAACCTTTCAGAAATCTTTCTATAGATGCATTGGCAATAAAACAACCCATGAAGGTTTGTACTTGGATGATCTACCACAACTTTTATAGTGACAACGTATCTATAACGTGGATTTTTGGACATCACTATGTGCACTCTTGGCTTCTTCTTTTTTCCTTGCTATCTCTTCCTGCTGGTAGAGGCCAAGACAACTTCTCAAACCCATCATCATCCTCTAGACCCAAATTCCAAGTTATGCCATCATCGTAAGGCAAAGAATCTACTAGTGTTGTACTCTCCAACTGCAGTGAGATATGCTTGTTTGACCTTTTCTCACTAATTGTTTCTTCTTCCTCATTGGCTTAGGATCAAGGATTGGAAGGCAACCACTATCATCATCTTATCCATCCAAATTATCAAAAATATCTTCAGCTTTTGATTCACATTCAAACTATTGCACTAAATCATTTCTCTTCCTCTTATTCATATAAACTAATCTCTAGCTAAGCTCCTCTTCTTTCCTCTAGGATTCATCATGTTCTTCAAGCATGTACTCATGCATATCTTCTGAATCCTCTATCATTTCTTAGGAATCTTCCATTTCTTCTTAATCAACATGCATTTATTTTGAATAATCTTCCAAATCTTATTGGAAAAACCCTTCTTAAATAATCTAGATGCCCTTCTTCTTGATGCTACTCTACTGCGTTACGATAGCGCCGTTAACAGGCTCCTATCCACGACCGTCACCTGGTGCCACGTTAGCTTGTGACAACATGCTCCACTGGTCAGTTTAGTTGTCTACCGAGGATCTAAGCTAGATCAATGTACTATTTTTGTTACGTGTTAGTTTTGAAGTGTTGTTTTTTAAACCCTAACAAATAGTGGCATTTTTTTAACTCTAGCCGCAATTGTGGTGGTTTTGTGCAATTTTTCTGATACAAGAGGATCCGCCGGACACACACCTCCATACATCCTCTTGCTAGAGGTACCACGGGAGGATGGATAGGGTGTTAGAGCCTTATTGTAACTTGAGGATGTCTCGGCCGCCTCAATTTCTTAGAAAAAATGAATAAAGCATGTCGATTTTACGGTACTATTCACAGGCGACTGAAATCGATGTGATCCCATCTATATTGGATTTCCACATATAGACATGATGGCACAATCACGATCTCTGATCGAGACATGGTTGGCTAAGAGCGTCCTCATTCTTTACACTTAAATTGCACTTGTCTAATTTAAGTGTTCTATGTTCCATAGCACCATGCGGATATAGTTGATACGATAAAATGTATTGTATGAATAGGAAAAGTGTTACACGGGTAGGCTAATTAAAAATATTTACTTAGACCTGGAATGGATGCTAGGGCTATCGGTGTTAGGCTGTTAGCTTATACTTTTTACATCTTTAGCATTTTCTTAGCACCTAGGGACCTGGATGCTTAATTCGTCTGTCATGCGTGTTACGAATATAAATATATAACATAGCCCTTTTCATAAGTTTGGATTTTTGAAATAATTCGCTAGGACAATAATTCAATATGGTATCAGAGTCAAGAGGTCTCAACTTCATGACCTTGCTTACGTAGTTTTAAAAAAGATCCTGCGATTTGCACTGAATTCACGCTAAGTACTAAAATAGCCTAGACGTGAGGAGAGTGTTAAAAATATAAATATATTATCTAGCCTTTTCCATAAGTTTGGACTTTTCAAATAATTATTAGCTAGGGCAATAATGCAGACAGAAATGGTAGCCAAGGACCAAGTCCAGAACGAGTCTCCCGGGACTTCCTAAAACTCCCAGGTCTAGCTTCGGACGAGGCCGGCCTCTAGACCCCAAAATACGAAACGGTGCGAGCTCTCGGCCAAACAAGACACGGAAGCCAACGCTCCACTCACGCGAACTGCCATCCCACTACACTCAGCCATGAGCGCCGCTAGCTAGCTCCATCGCGTCATCCACCTTCGTCGCAGGGCGCCCAAGCAGTGGAGTATCTGCAAGACGACGCACCGTCGATCGATCCGGTGGGCTGATGGCGCTCGGAGACTTTGGCACAGGCGCGCGTGGAACACGTGCTCCGATCCGCCGCACCGCGCGTGTGTCCCCATGCAAAAGTCAACGGGAGCGCTAGCTGCTGCAGATAGATACACTCTCAGCAGCATGCATCATCACAGCATATCTCTCGGATTAATTTCGCTCCGTATAGATGCAAAACTATTTTGTTCACCTGGAGTATATCTTTTTCGAACGAGAAAAATAAATGCGTTCTAGATAGCCGAGCCAGAGGCTGCAATATTTTCACGCGCGTGCGTATATAGATTAATTTCTGCATACTATGGCTACTGTGGCGCTAGCTAGCTATAGTGGCAGTGAATGCGTGTAGGTACGCTTACTCTTATTTGGCGGATCGTATACATCACTAGTCTTGTCACGTACAGAAATAGTCGACAAAGGGGTTAAAAATGGTTAATGGCAAAACATGCCTCACGATATGCTTCGTCTCGGTTTCGTCCCCAACCCTAGCCGTCAGGCCGCCACCGGCGGGACCTCCCCGTCGCCGCACCCTCCCCCTCCCTCCTCCACCTCTCGCGACGTTCGTGCGTGGGCGACTTCGGAGGTGCTGCCCTGCCTACAAAACCCCCTCCGGCGGTTCTCTTCGGTCGTTGTCGTCGCGGACTTGGGCTTGATCTACTAGTTCCGATTGTTGGAAGCCGGCCGGCGGTGCGAGGACCGCTGCATCGGCATCAATAAAAGAGGTGGTCCTAGAGGTTCTTCCGCATGAAGACGAAGATCTGCTTGATGTCTGTCCTCGTTGTTCCGACATGGAGAGACGAGTTTCGGAAGGCTCCGCCGGCGAACTCCCATGGACGCGTATCATGTCTGAAGATTGATAGATCGGAGGTATTCGATTATGCGTATCCATGCTTTTTTTTCTGGCTGTTTGGTTTCAGAGAGAGCGCTGTGAAGCTCTGCTATTTTTACCAACATATGTCATGTCTTAGATGATCCATGGTGAAGTCAGATGCGGAGAATGTCATGAAAGCAGGAACACGAGGGCTAGCAATGGTGATTTGAGCCTCTGTGGCGTTGAGGAACTGACTGTGTGATCTGTGATTCGTAGCAATGACCTATTCGTGGGGACGATAACACAGGAGGAGTTCACAATCCTACCTTGCAGGTGAAAATCCAAGGTCAGACCTTAATTGATTGTGGCTAGCAATGGCCTTGTTGAAAGCATTGTTTTGTGAGGGAGGACTTTTTCTAGGGTGAAAACCTACGCTCTTTGATTGGGCGACGACGGAGCTTGTCCACTATTTCCTTCTTTAAAGCGTCGCTATTGGATTGTTTGGACTACTGGTGTTGTTAGTTTTGGTGGTTCAAGAAATCGTTCGCCGTAGCGGGACTTATTTTAATCCTTATTCCTTTTCTCTAGATTGTCTCCGTGGACACACTTTCACACGTAAACCCTCAAAAGTATCACTAATCAACTCGTTCAATCAGATTTCTCTGTCCTCTCGCAAGCGACAACTCTTTCAGAAAACGTTTGATTCATAAACGTATAGATGTCACGGCTTGGAATTTTATAATAAATCAGCTACACTTATTATGAATCGGAGGGAGTACACATATAATTGTTGCACCTGTTTAAAACGTGCACTATTATGCCCTGAAAGTGCAAATGTAGACCAAAAAAAAAAGATGGATGATATCTCCACTATCAAATGTACAAATAAATATAGAAATTGACGGTATCACATATTAATAGGTAGGTCAAAGTAACGTGTTGACAACGGCAAAACGTGTCCAAAACTTTACACTATTCATTTACTGAGAGTGGACTAACACACTTTTGGAAAGAAATAAACACAAATCACATCATCACTCCTAATTATTTGCTTCCAATCGATACGCTCCTCGTTGAGTAGAAAAAAACAGCGTCTCCTTTCCTGGATTCGGTTCACGCGTGCGCACACCGGAAGGAAGGGCCATATATCTCCCCAACAGCGACGGCCCCTTTCTTCCCCCATTCTCCCCTGCCTCCCTCCGGCCTCCGCCTCCGTCCATGTCAGCTGCCCCACGCCGCGCGCCTATATAACGCCAGCCCACGACCCCCTTTTCTTCCCAGCCTCACACCCATCGAGAGAACCCTCAAATCAATCCACCCACCACGTAGAAAGTCGCGAATTTATATATAGAAAGAGACCGACCGTGATCCCTTTTGTTTGGTGATGGCGATGACTAAGCAGCAGCAGGGTTTAAGCGGCCGTGGCGTCGGCGGCGAGGAGGCCGAGGTCGAGAAGTGGGTGGATGACTCCTCCGTCGACCACCGCGGCCGCCCTCCACTCCGGGCCGACACCGGCTCCTGGAAGGCCGCCATGTTCATCATCCGTAAGCTAGTCATCTGTTTATTCGGTCTCTGTTCGTCAGGTAAATCTCAGTGCTCAAACGTCCTCTTCTTGCATGGATTCTGCAGTGATCGAGTTCAGCGAGCGGCTCAGCTACTTCGGCATCGCCACCAGCCTCATGATCTACCTCACCAAGGTGCTGCACCAGGACATGAAGGTGGCCGCCGAGAACGCGCAGTACTGGATGAGCGTCACCACGCTCATGCCCCTCCTCGGCGGGTTCCTCGCCGACGCCTACCTCGGCCGCTTCGCCACCGTCATCCTCTCCACCGCCGTCTACCTCCTCGGCCTGGTCCTGCTGGCCACGGCGCAGCTCGCGCCGGGCCTGAGCGCGACGGTCGCGCCGGGAATCCACGGGACGCTCTTCTTCGTCGGCATATACCTCGTGTCGGTCGGCACCGGCGGGCACAAGCCGGCGCTCGAGAGCTTCGGCGCCGACCAGTTCGACGACGGCCACGCCGGCGAGCGGCAGCAGAAGATGTCCTTCTTCAACTGGTGGAACTGCGCGCTCTGCTCCGGGGTCCTGCTCGGCGTCACCGTCATCGTCTACATCCAGGACCGCGTGGGATGGGGCGCAGCCACCGTCCTCATCGCCGCCGTCATGGGCGTCTCGCTCGTGGTGTTCCTCGCCGGCTGGCGCACGTACCGTTACAGGGTGCCGGGGGGAAGCCCGCTCACGCCGCTCGTGCGGGTCGCCGTGGCCGCCACCAGGAAGCGGCATCTCGAGCTCCCCGCGAACGCCAGCGAGCTGTACGAGGTTGTCGGGACGGCGCAGGGCGGCGGCAAGAAGAGGCTGCTCTGCCACACTGACCAGCTCCGATTTCTTGACAAGGCGGCGGTCGTGGAGCACGACGGCGAGCGCGGGGCGTGGCGGCTGGCGACGGTGACGCAGGTGGAGGAGACGAAGCTGCTGGTGTCCATGGTGCCCATCTGGCTGGCCACGCTCCCATTCGGCATCTCGGCGGCGCAGGTGGCCACCTTCTTCGTCAAGCAGGGCAGCGTCATGGACCGCCGCCTCGGCCCGCACTTCGTGCTCCCGCCCGCGTCCATCTTCGCGCTCGCTGCCATCGCCATGATCGCCACGGTGGCCGTCTACGACAAGCTGCTCGAGCCGTGCCTGCGTCGCGCGACGGGCGCCGAGCGCGGGATCAGCGTCCTGAGGCGCATCGGCATTGGCATGGCGATCGCCGTCGTGGCCATGGCCGTGGCCGCCATCATCGAGCGGCGCCGCCTCAACTACGCGCTCACCATGTCGGTGTTCTGGCTGGTGCCGCAGTTCGCGCTGATGGGCATCGCCGACGGGTTCGCGCTGGTGGGGCTGCAGGAGTACTTCTATGACCAGGTGCCGGACACCATGCGCAGCCTGGGCATTGGGTTCTACCTGAGCGTGGTCGGCGCCGGGAGCTTCCTGAGCAGCCTGGTGATCGCGGCGGCGGACCACGTGAGCTCACACGGTGGCCGGCGGGCCGGGTGGTTCGGCAAGGACTTGAGCAGGAGCAGGCTCGACCTTTTCTACTGGCTGCTCGCCGCTATCGGCGCCGTCAACCTCGGCTTCTACGTTCTCGTCGCTACCAGGTACTCGTACAAGCAGAATCAAGCCGTCAAGGCCACCAGGGTCGGCGCCGAGAAGAATGCCGCTGGCGACATCGAGTGCGCTGCTTAATGGAGTAATAGATAAGTACTCGTATTTGGACATGGGCTAGCTAGGGAAGGATGATCGATGACGCCAATGGCATCATCGTTTGTTACAAATTAAGGGATTAAGATGTGTGTGTGTGTTCTTGTGATCGGTGTGTTCTAGATTGTTCATGTCCTGTGGTTGAATGCATAACATGCATGTTGTAAATTCTCATAACAATACGGTGGCTTCATCTAAGTGCAAACGCTCGCCTTCCTGTGCACAATTTAACATAATTTTCTCGGAACAGTCTTTCACCCTGATATATTCATATAGCAACCACATCGATACACGAGTTCGAACCATAGAAAGTGCTAGGATAGCAGCGCATACATGCCCCACAAGAAAAAATTGAAGACAAAGGCGAATCGACTAGGAGATGATGACCTACAATAGCTGCCCCCCCCCTCCCCCGCCCCCGACTTTGGCCACCATGTTCCAAGCACACCGAAGCGCCAAGTACCAACCAACCCCTTCCCGAGGTAAGCACCGACAACACGGTATTGCTGCCCAAACCATGGTCCTAGGGTTTCCCTTGGCACTTCGAGTAAAGTGGAGACAGAGCATTCCCTCGACGCCCTCCCCAGGAAGGATTGGTGCTACCCGGAGATGGTACCGCGCTAGGGTCGGACAAACTGACAGGGATTTCTCCTGACCTCCACCTACACAAAAACCCTGGCGCGTCGGAACACCACCACCCTACTTTGCGAACAACTAGCATGCGCCACCAGGACCTTGAAATCACCATCAAAGTCTCTTCGTGGACACTGACACATGGCCTGAATGGCGGAGGCACACAACATCGCCGAAACGAGGGACATCAACTCCCACGGCCCGCTGGAAGAACCCACCTCCACCGCCGAGAGGCAGTCATTGACCGGATAGAGCAGGCGGAGCTTACAAGACCTAGGCAAGCCCATCTGGGCCCCGATGGGCCTGTAAAGGCCTAGCTGCCGCCGCTGCAACGAGTAGGCCGCATCGTCTCATCCCCAACTCTAGCTAGTCACCACTGTCGCCTAAGAGAGGCCCGTAGAGGAAGCCCCTCGGCCCGCCCAAGCCTGTCTAGGCCCGAGGTGCCCAGATCCGGCTAGGGACGATAACGGTGGCGCTCCCATCCATGGCGCTCGCCGTCCGAGGATGTTACCACTGCCAGGGCCACCCGGTCGCGCCGGACCAGGGGCTTCCAAAGTGCACCGTCGCCATAGAGTTGACAGGCCCTGAACCGACCGCCATGGTGCGGGGAAGTGCAGTCCACCAGGGCTTCTTCTTGCGACCTAGGTCGCAGCGATGAAGGGGGAAGGGAGCTGGAGCGGGTGGTGGGTGGCCGGAGGGGGAGGTGGCGTCTCGGCGCCCTCGGGGCGAGAGCCGCGAGATGCACATTCAGTTGGACTTTCCTGAACTCCGTCGAGGGCAGTTATGACCTCATGATTCCTTCACTCTGTCAATACTCAGTCGAGGGCATACATGTTTTCCACCACTCAGGGCATGTACAATAGTGTCGAGTCAGCTGTCTGCAACAGGAGGTTATAGATGATTTTGCTGATGTGGAGAGGAGAGAGAGTGAGGATGTCTGTAAAGTTCTAGACAGTCTGTAGGAATCTTACAGACAACTTACAGACAATAATTTTGTTGTTGTATCAATGGTGTCTGTAACTTGTACTCACACATAGCTATGCAAAAATAGATATCTTACAGATAGACTGTTATATAAGTTGTCTATAATATTATCTACAATTTGTATTATAGACTCCACCTCTCTAAACTAATGCTCATGCCTGAGCTATCATGTACTTGTTGATCCGATCCGGTTTACCATCTTAGATTTTGTCTTTTAAAATGGACCGAGCTATCGGGCGAACGCGCCCGCGCGCGAAGGTGCAACTGGCCGCACGATTCCGGTCCGGTGGTGTGTAAAAAACACAAAGAAGACCAGTAAAAATAAAAATGCCATAAAAAATAAAAAATATCTTGCCAACTTATATTTGTGTGTGCTGTGAGAGACTAGAAAGAGCACATTTTCTTCTTAGATTTTGGGTTTAAAATTGTGTGAAATAAGGCGCAAGGCTCACAAGCACATAGTTAAGGAGTAAGACGTGGCATGATTTTTTAGACGTGCTAAAACCAAAAAGTTGTCGCGCAATCACAGCTAAAATATTAAAATAAAATAAAATGTACCCAAACAACACAGATAAATAATAGCCATGTACCTCACAGCCCACAAGGACATCCATAACGTAAAGCATAAAAAAATCAACAAATATTTCCTTGCAAAATACGATTATATGAACAACAATGTTTTGTGTTGCGCGGTCTACATGAACAACATTTATTTATTTTTGAACTCTAGATGAACAACACTGCCGAGAATAATGCCGCCGGCGACATCGAGTGTGACATTGCCGTCGCTGCCTAATCGAGTATTAGATATGTATTTGGACATGGGCTAGCTAGGGAAGGATGCTCGATCACGCCAATGGCATCATCGTTTGTTGTAAATTAAGGGATTAAAAATGTACTCCGTATGTGTTTAGTGTTTGTTTGTCATCGTTGTGTGTTCATGTCCTGTGGCGATCATGCATGAGATGCATGTTGTGAAGTCATACGACAATGCAATTCTTCCGTGGTGCCTGTTAGAGTATTACGTGTATACGATTGTTACGATAGTTTAGATAGAGTTAGGATCTGTTTACGTACAGTTCTAACTTAACTCGTATTTCAAGATAATCTTCTATACGTCTATATATATACTCGTCCATAAGCCTCAATAATATATCCAACATATTCTGGCAATATCTCTATCTCTATCCTTCTACATGGTATCAGCCTAACCATGATTTAACTATCCTAGCCGCCGCCCTCCCTCCCCTAGGTGCCGCCGGCTCCCCCGCCACCAAACCCTAGTGCCGCCGCCCGCCACCGTGCTAGCCGTCGCACACGCTTCCGCGTAGCGTCGCTCCCAGGGAGGTCGATCTCCATGATCTCCGCCGGGGGCCGCGCAACCCGTACGCAGGGTTCGTCCGCCGATACATGATCGATTGCCCTGTAAGTCTATTTTTCCGATCTCTTGATCGGTTTTATTTTTTTGGCTTACCGATCTTACATCGGATTAAGTCGCCCACCGTCGTCGTCATCGCCGCGCCTCTACTCTGACCATCGACATCGAGGATCTACATCGCGTCCGTGCGCCTGCCCCCTCCGTTGTTGCGCCTGCCTCGGCAGGCTGCCGCACACCGCGGACGGCTGCTACGCCTTCCTCGGAAGGCTGTCGCGGCCGCCCCCTCGGATCCTCTTCGTCGTCATCTTCCGGGACTTCACCGACAATGTCGCCATCGAATCCGATCTATGTGTCTTCCACGCCATGGCGCATACGGTGCACCGTCGGTCTGATCAACCGATCATGCGCCTGTCTATGCCAAGCACGTCCCCGAGCACGCGTCTACCGCCGATCGAGCTACGGGCTGCCGCTATGTTGTCCTGTCGGGCCGTAGCGCCGCCACCTTTGGTCCACACTACGGGCTTTCAACGCGCCTTCCTTGGCGTGTACGTCGCTGGTGGTTTCCTAGCCGTTGCACCGACTTGCGCCCTGCAGCTATGCCGCCCCCTCGAGTCATAGTGTGGCTGCACGCAGTCTACTTCGCCGTCCTCATGCATCGACGACCTCGGATTTCACCGCGCCATCTCCTACGGCGCGGATCGCCGCCGTCTGCACATGGTCTTCGTCACGTCGCCGGGTCTTCCTCGCCTACTTCGAGCACCGCCGCCGCGCTTCACAAGGTAACCTGCAGGGCACCCTCTCGCTGTCGCAGGTCCCACCGACTACCCCATCGCCACTCCAGGCATCCAGCATGACTACCCTAGGTCGCCCTTGTTTTTGCCGCCTTTCGCGTCTTCGTCCACTACAACTTCGCCGCTAGCGTCATCACCTCATCCCCGACTACACCACCTGCTACTCTAATCTGACAACCACGGACAGCGCCGGCATCTCTCCCTTCGCTGCTCGGCGCATCGCAACCGCTCTGGAGGCTTCCTCTGCTAGTCTTTCTGACATGGTGGCAAGTTCATGATGGTCCCTGTCCCCGCACGCCTGGTACTGGCAACACCGTGGGTGCCTTCGTCCCCGACGCGTTCCCGAGTCTGGCAAGCTCGGATCGGCGCCTCGTCTTCATTGGCTTCAAGAACGTCTTCTTTGGCATCGACCCCTCTACGACTGCCTCGACCGCGTCACCGACGAGTTCTTCTTTGCATACTCGGTTCTGGCAAAACCGGAGTGTGTGTTCGTCCCCGACATGCGCCTAGTTCTGGCAAAACTATGGCCATACCTCGTCCTCGACGGCTCGGACTGCATCGGCTTCGGCATCGACACCCTCGACGACTGCCTCGACGCGTCTCTGTCATCCTCCTCGCGCACTATGAGCATGCGGCTTCACGTGCGGCTACCTCGACACCGTCATCCCCAACCACGACATCGACCACGGTGACTCCTCGCACGACTACTTCGACCACGGCACCGCCCAACGCTCTCGGCTCCCTCGACTTCGGCACAAGGGATACCACCTCACTTGAGCATCACCAGCTTCCTCTACAATCCAGGCAACCGTGACGCGACACCGTCCATGACGTTCCCGCTATGACTGCGGGGGGATGTCAGCCTACTAGATGCTACTTCGGTTTATCTCCAGTCTGACCGTCCGCGATGTTCCAGTTGTTCACGATGCTACCGCTACGACTATGGGGGAATGTTAGAGTATTAGGTATATACGGTTGTTATGCTAGTTTAGATAGAGTTGGGATCTATTTACGTACTTAAAGAACATTTCATGTTTCCCTATGTTTTGCGTGTTAGATAACAATACTATGGAGACTTTTCATGTGTGCTAAGTGTGCAGGAAGTTTTGAGGGGGGCCGAATAAGCTGTCCCTTCAAGGGCCGGATAATCCGGCCTACCTCATCTCTCAAGGAAGCCAAGGCGCGTCACTCAGTGTCATGTCGGATTTTCTCCCGGAAAATCCGAACTGGGGCGGTTTTTCTTCCCCAGGCCGGATAATCCGGGTTTCGCAAGGGCCGGATAATCCGGCCCCCAGTTTTTGAGCAAAAGGAGCCAAGGCGCGTCGCTCGGTATCCGGTCGGATTTTCTACCGGAAAATCCGAACTGGGGCGGTTTTTCTTCCCCAGGCTGGATAATTTCGGCCTTCACATAGGGCCGGATAATCCGGCCCCCAGAAGTTTTCAAGGGCAAGCTCGGCGCGACGCTCAGATAGGGGGCAGTTTTTCTGCCGGATATTCCGAGTCTGGGGCGGAGTTTCCTCAGACAGGATAATCCGACCCTCAAAGTGTGCAACGGCTGGTTTTTGGAAGGGGGTATAAGTACCCCTTCTTCCCCAACGTCTAGAACTCTTGATTCATTCGAATTCGACCAGACCCTGTGCAAGAGCTCTAAATCTCGATCTCCCACTTCAACCACCCTAAGGTCTTGATCTTTGGTGGAATTGAAGGAGGAGAAGTTCATCATCAACATCAAGAATCAAGCGCTCCAACTCCTCTCCATTCACTTGGAGAAATCCCTGATCTAGTGTTCTCGTTAATACCTAGATCGTGTTATTGTATTTGACAACTTTGTTCTTGTGGCAGCTTGTTGTCATTCCGGGAGCCTCCAAGTTGTTGTGGAGTTGTTGCCCCGCTAGTTGTGTAAAGGTGCCGGTGTCCGCCTCGAAGGGTACCTATAGTGGAAGGTGGATTAGGCCTGTTGTGGCGAGATCCATCGGAGAACAGGGTGAGGCCTTTTGTGGCGTGGTGGTCTTAGTACCGCCCACCCCTCCAACACAGACGTACTTCCCTTAACAAGGAAGGAACTGCGGTCAAACAAATCCTGTGTCTCTGCGTGCTTCACTTCGGTTCACTCGTTCCTCTTCCACTCGCTCCTTACTCGCTAGTAGATAGGTTTGCATAGGGAAATTCCACACATTAGTTTATCTAGAGAATTTACCTTTGTGCTAAGCCTAAAATTGAAAAAGAATTAAAAATTGGTGTAACACATATTCACCCCCCCCTCTAGGTGCCCATACGATCCATTTCAATTGGTATCAGAGCCCCGACTCTTAATTCAGGCTTAACCGCCTAAGAGTAGTATGGGTACCAGGGATGATGGAAATGAGGCTGTGGATAAGGTCACAATGGATGATCTCAAGTCGTTGGAAACAACCTTGTTGAAATCCTTTGAGGCCAAGATGGAGGAGATGAATCAAATGATTGCTCGCCTTACATCATCCATAGCCCCATCTCCATCCTCCTCTGAGGCTCCCTCACCATCATCTAAGGACAAGGGTAACACCGGATCTAAGGATGATGATGTGGAAGGTGAAAAACTAAATGGTTCCACCTCCAAAAAGGAAAGTGGTAAGGAGGAATATAGTGAGGTTCGCCACGTATATTCCCCCGACCCACCTATCCCTCATCCTCATATAAACAATAGGGGTGATCCACCCAAGCTCACTGCATCTTCTTTTAACCAATGGCAATTTCTAATGAAATCTCATGTTTGCAGCTTCTCTATTGAATTGTGGAGGATCATTGAAGAAGGTCTTCACGTTGGAGATCAAACCAATCTAACAAGAAGGGAAGTTGTGGATAGCCAGTTGAATGCCACTGCTCTCCACATGATACAGCTGGGTGTGGGTCCCAAGGACATGCCACACATTGAACATCTCAACACGGCTAAAGAGGCGTGGGATTCTCTTATGGACCTTTTTGTTGGAAATGAAAGCATGAGAAGAAACCGGTATGATGCCCTTAGTAACGAAGCTGAGGGATTCTACATGTTGGATGGTGAAAACCATGAGGACATGTATAGAAGACTCAAGGGCATCGCAACAACATTTCGGAAGCATGGGGCCACTCACATTGATGATGCATGGATAAAAAGGAAGTATGTGAGTGCCTTAATGCCTTCCGAATCGACGGATTTTAAGAGTTTGCAAGGTAGACACAACTATCATCAAATGACATCCAATTAAGTCATGCAAGAAATGGCCTCATTCAAAGTGGCGGCAAAGAATGTTGAAGATGCCCGTGCTCGGGCCATTGGAATGCAAAAGGGTGTCAATGTGGCTCTCAAAGCCAATGTTGTTGAGCAAGAGGATGATGAAGGAGCATTTGAGAGGGTATCCATGGACTGCCCCGATGAGGTCAAACATGCTCATGGTGAGTACATGGCATTCTATGCAAGGAACTTTTGGAAGGACCCTGCCAAAGCCAAGTCTAAACTTGAGCGCAAGAACGGGTCAAATGGAAGAAGAGAAAGTGGCCCAAGATTGAGAACTTGCTTCAACTATGGAGATAGACTGCACTTTGTAGCCAAGTGTCCTTATGAAAATAGGGAAGACAATGGTGGCAGGCTCATTCTCAAAGAGAAATCCAAAGTTCCTAAGAAAAAGCCATTTGCTAAGAAGAATGGCCCTTTCAAGAAGCAACCCAAGATGGTCCTTGTAGCTCAAGAGGAATACTCCTCCGCAAGTGAAGATGAAGAGGATGATGATAGTTCCCGCGAAGTGGCTGCTATAGCCACCACATCGACTCCCTCCTCTCTCTTCGACTCGCCGAACAAGAACGCCATCAACAACAACGCCACTTGCCTAATGGCAAGAGGATCCGAGGTATCAACTTCTAACTCCTCATTTTCTAAGACTAACATAATTTAGGATACGGATGATCATGACAGTCTTGAAATGAAAGAAGAAGTTATTGCCTTGGATACTTTTTTCACTAACCTACAAGGTGAGCACAAACTCCATTTTGATACTCTTATGAGTCAACTTGCTCGAGCCGAAGATCTCCTTGAAGAAAAGGGCAGAATTGAAAGAGAAGATGCTTTGGAGATAGCCTCTTTGAAGAATGCCTTGGAAGAGGAAGAGGAAACTCGAGTTTCTTTGGAAGAAAGACTCGAATCCCTAGAGGAGTCACAAGAAGAAGCTGTAGCTCAGCTCATTAAAGAACATGACCATGCCCTTGCCAAGGTAAAGAAACTAAAGAAAGAAAAGATTGATTTTGGGGCTGTTCATGCTAGACTTTTGGAGAAGTTTGATGATCTTGAAAGTGCTCACAAGGCATTTAAGAGTGATCATTCTACTCTAAATGAGTCTCATGACCAGCTCCAAACTCAATTGAAACGGTATAATGTACCAAGTACCTCATCTTCATCCTTTGGAAAAGAAGATCTTGCAAGGAGTTCTGAACACAAAGGTAAAGGGGTTATTGATGAGATACTGAGCAGGCAAAGGACAAACAACAGTAAAGAAGGTCTTGGTTACATACCCAAGATAAAGAGCAAGAAAAACAACAAGAAGAAGAAGGACAAGACTGCTCAATCGAAGACTAGCAACATTACCAATGACAAGACTAATTATGATGGTTTTGCAGGGATCAACAATCCTAACTTCGAACTATATTGTGATTCTTATGGTGATGTTTATGCTAGTTATGTAGGGCCTTATGATTGTTACATTCCTTGGTCTCTTTGGGTTCCCAAGACCCTTGTTAATAACATGAGAGGACCCATTGAAAAATGGGTACCTAAAACCAAGAAGTAATTTTCTTGCAGGGCTATGCTGCCGGTGGTTCTAAATGGGTACTCGATAGTAGTTGTACGAGTCATATGACCGAAGCAAGGAGATCATCAGGAGATGCGGCCAAACCTTGATCACATTACCGTCTCCTATGGTGACAAGTCAAAATCTGAGGTATTGGGTCTCGGCAAAGTTGTGGTGGCTCACGATATCTCTCTCGGGGTATAACTTACTTTCTGTTCGTGCCCTTGGTAAGATGGGCTTTGCAGTTTACATTGATGCTTATTTGGTGGTACTCTTGTGGAGCAAGTCTCTAAAAGTCGCTTTCGTGGGATATGTCGAAAACGACCTGTACGTGGTAGACTTTTTGGGGAAAACCACTACAGGTCCGATGTGTCTTTTCGGAAAGGCTGACGCGGGTTGGCTATGGCATCGCCGACTAGCCCACGTTAATATGAGAACTTTGCAAAGTCTCCACAAGGGTGGCCACATTCTTGGACTAAAAGAAAATGTATCTTTTGCCAAAGATCGTGTTTGCAGAGCGTGTGTTGAAGGGAAAATGCATGATTCACCTCATCGAAGGAAAACCATTATCTCTTCAAAAAGGATCTTGGAGCTCCTTCATGTGGACCTCTTCGGACCTCCATCTCATGCAAGCCTCGGTGGGAAGAAGTATTGTCTAGTGATTATTGATGATTACTCCAGATACACTTGGGTTTATTTCTTCAAGTTGAAGAGTGAAACTCAACAAACTGTCATCGACTTCACCAACGAGGTTCAACGTCAACACAACGTCCCCATTCTGGCTATAAGGAGTGATAACGGCTCGGAGTTCAAGAACTACACCTTAAATGAGTTCCTAAGTGAAGAGGGGATAAGACATCAATATTCCGCTGTGTACACCCCTCAACAAAATGGTGTAGCCGAGAGGAAGAATCGGACTCTAGTGGACATGGCAAGATCAATGTTGGCCAAATTCAAATCTCCATATAACTTCTGGGTTGAAGCAATCTCTACTACTTGTCATTCATCCAACCGTTTATACCTCCGCAAGATTTTGGACAAGACTCCGTATGAAATACTTACCGGTAACAAGCCAAACATCTCATACTTTCGGGTATTCGGGTGTAAGTGTTTCTTTCTTATTAAAGGAGTTCGTTTATCTAAGTTTGAATCTAAGGCTCTAGAATGTATTTTTGTTGGTTATGGTACCGAATCCCACACTTATAGAGTCTACAATAAGCTCTCCGGAACTGTTGTAGAATCTTGTAGTGTGGTGTTTGAGGAAAATGACGGTTCCCATGCGGAGCAAGTTAGTGTTTGTGATGCAGATGTTGAAATACCCCAAGATGCCATAAGAAGAATGTGCGTGGGATTCTTCCGCCCCATTGAGGAACCCCTTGTGGCGGACCGGGAAGGACAATGCTCTACTCATATAGAGCCCTCATCTACACATACGCAACATGCTCCAACCACGGGGCAACTTCTACACCATCTCCATCAACTGCTGAAGGTCAAGATGCTCCAGAAAGCTCCAGGCTGGATTTTTCGGTGGATACCGGATTATCCGGCCACCCCGCTCCAGCTGTCCATGCAGCTCCTGGTGGTGAAGATATCAACACAAGCTCCAGGCCGGATTTTCTGGCTGACCCCAGATTATCCGGCTCCTCGCCAGCCTCCTGTTGTGGCTACGGACTCACCTCAGAGGCATGCATCTCCACCACCTGCTACTGATGTTCCAGCTACTGATCAAGGCGGAGAAAATGCCTCCAATGAAGACTCAAGTGATGAATCTCCTCCACCAAGAGACAACAAACCTATTGAACTTCGTCGCAAGGCTCGGGCTGATCGTAACCTTGAGTTGAGGGGTCACACTCTCAACAAGGTTGTTGGTGATCTTCGACGAAGGGTGTCTACTAGAAGAGAATTGGCCAGTTTTGGTGAGCATCAAGCTCATATCTCCATGGTGGAACCTAAGAAGGTCTTTGAAGCTCTTGAAGACCCAGACTGGGTTGTTGCTATGCATGAAGAATTGAATAATTTCTAGCGCAACAAAGTCTGGAAACTAGTGGAGAAACCCAAAGAGTGCCGCAATGTTATCGGCACCAAGTGGATTTTCAAGAACAAGCAGGATGAGAATGGCATTGTTGTGAGGAACAAGGCAAGACTTGTGGCACAAGGTTACTCACAAGTTGAGGGCATCGACTTCGGCGAGACCTATGCTCCTGTGGCTCGCCTTGAGTCCATCCGTATCCTACTTGCTTATGCTGCTCATAACAATTTTAAGTTGCAGCAAATGGACGTCAAGAGTGCCTTCCTTAACGGTCCTCTACATGAGTTGGTATACGTAAAGCAACCCCCGGGGTTTGAGGATCCTAACTTCCCGAACCATGTCTACAAACTCGATAAGGAACTCTATGGCCTTAAACAACCCCCCGTGCGTGGTATGAGCACCTTAAAGAGCTTTTGTTAGATCGTGGCTTCGAAGTTGGGCAAATCGACCCCACTCTTTTTACTAAGAAGGCTAAGGGGGAGCTCTTCGTATGCCAACTATATGTAGACGATATCATTTTTGGTTCTACTAACAAAGCTTTTAATGATGAATTTTCAAAGCTTATGACTGACAGGTTTGAGATGTCTATGATGGGGGAATTACGGTTCTTTCTTGGATTCGAGATCAAGCAACTAAGAGAAGGAACCTTTATTAATCAAGCAAAGTACATCCAAGACATGCTCAAGAGATTCAAGATGACGGATCTAAATGGTGTCGCTACTCCGATGCAAACAAAGTGTCATCTCGAACTCAACCCTCATGGTAAAGATGTGGACCAAAAGGTATACCGGTCCATGATCGGCTCTCTTCTTTACCTCTGCGCATCTAGACCCGATATTGTGTTGAGTGTGGGAGTGTGTGCAAGGTATCAAGCAGCTCCTAAAGAAAGCCACTTAGTGGCGGTCAAGAGGATCTTTCGATATTTAGTTCATTCCCCCAACTTTGGTCTCTGGTATCCCAAGGGCTCCAATTTCTCTTTATGTGGTTATACTGACTCAGATTGGGCTGGTGATAAGGATGATCGGAAGTCAACTTCTGGAGCTTGTTAATTCTTGGGAAGATCTCTTGTATGTTGGTCCCCCAAAAAGCAGAATTGTATATCTCTCTCCACCGTCGAAGATGAATATGTTGCTGTGGCCAGCGCTTGTACTCAATTATTGTGTATGAGGCAAACTTTAAAGGAATACAGTCTCAATTGTGACAAAGTGCCTCTTTTATGTGATAATGAAAGTGCTATCAAAATTGCGTACAATCCAGTTCAGCACACAAGGACGAAGCATATTGAGATTCGGAATCATTTTATTCGTTACCATGTTGCTCAAGGCGATATTGATCTATCTTTTGTGAGCCCGAAGAACCAACTGGCGGATATATTTACAAAGCCACTTGATGAAGCAAGATTCTGCTATTTGAGGAATGAGCTAAATATCATTGATTTCAGGAGTTTGTCTTGATTACCCATGCACTCACTCGTACGTCTCAATCCTTGTTTGGTCTAGGTGTGGGCATGGATATAGGGGGAGTGTGGTCCTAACTTATTGGGCTAACCCTCCCCCCATAATGCCAATAGCAAGTATATCATTTCTCTTAATATCATGTTGTGATATGTGAGCTTCTTGATGAGTATTGGTCGTGAACCCAAGATATATCTTCGCGGTGTCACACCATACACTCCAACAAGGTGGCTTCGGCCACCGCCTTCTCCCTTGTGGAGAATTGGATCTTTTTGGATGTTATTTGCTCTCTCTCATGTTATTATGGGAATCACACTCAATCTTGGCTTTTATTTGATTTGGATTTTGCAATTTTGAGTGTCTAGTACCATCTCAGTTTGGCATTCTCAATCCTAAGCCTTCCCTACCCCTAAGACATCTATTCTTGCACACAAGTCCCTTGTACACCTTGTGGGGGTGTTGTTTGGGGACGCGCGGGCCTGTTTCTGTGTATAACAGAATCCTAGATTTTAGGCCGGATAATCCGGCCCAAGTGTTGGCCGGATAATTCGGCCCTGGCAGATTCGATCTTAAAGGGCAGGGCTCGGGGGGAAGGGCTCATATCGAGCAGCACTTCTCCCCCAGCCCTCTCCTTCTCCCCAGCCGCCGCCTGCCGCCCCTCACCCTCCCCGAAGCCTCTCCGGCCACCGGATTTTCCGGGCCTCCCTGGATCTTCTTCTTCGCGCCTCCGGGTACCTTCTCCTTCGTGTTCTTCCTCCAATGAGTGAGGGTAACTCCCTCTCTCCCCATCTTTGGCTAGATGTGTATCTTATTGGATGGAACGTTGTCTAGAAGGATGTGTTTTCGCATAGAACTCGTAGTCTTACAGTTTCTAGGCTTGATTTACTTTTTTGCATGCATTCTTGGTGAAATCGAAAATTTCTGCCAGGGCCGGATTATCCGCCCCTGGCCAGGCCGGATAATCCAGCCTGACAGATTCAAGTCTGCTTCAGTTTCACTATGGTGTATGTATTGAGTAGTTTTGACCTATGAACTTTTTGCCTACTTGTTCCATGCTCTCTCCTGGACTTGTGTGTATGCTTATCCCCTTGCTATCGCCCTTATTCTCCTCATAGGTGGTTCCGGTGTTCCCAAGACCTACAAGCGCCGTCCTCGTGCCAAGTACTTTCGGGACGACGGTCAAGGTAACCTAGTGGACGAAGTTGAATTGCAGAGAAGGAAGAACGAAGAAAGGCGCATGGCTGAACAATCCAAGAGGACTAGGAAGGGTGTGTCCAAGAGGAAGGGCAAGGAGCCCAAGATCAACTACAGGGCTCTGGATGCGGTCTCCTTCTCTACCATACGTCACTGTGACTTGTTTGCTGAGTTGCCTCGTGATGATGAGCTGGGGGATACCCGGTTTTGGTGTGCAGAACAAAAAGGGATTTATGAAGACATCTATGCCAAGCTGAACATTAGGCCTATGCACCCTCTGGTACTTGCTGATGCTTTGGAGAGGCGCATCTTATGGATGCGATGTATGTGGCTGAGAGGATGGGGCTGCACCATCTCATGTCCCTCCAGTGCTCCTTTGACTCTGAGGTGGTGAAACAATTCTTCTCCACTCTAGTGATTTGTGGTGATGAGCGTCGCACTATGAAGTGGATGACTCATGACAGGCCCATGAGTGCTGATTTTCACGTGTTTGCTGAGGTTTTGGGGGTACTCCTTCCGCAGCAGGGATAGAGCCAGTGGCCACCGCATCATCACTCAGTGGAAGCCCAACAAGGATGCTGCTCTCTCTCCGTGCACTGTGGACAATGGAATTGTCGGTACTGTGGCTGGTCTTGCTCCCATCTATGCTGCATTGGTGGGTCTCTTCCGTGACTCTATAACACCGAGTGGGGGCAACAATGACAGCATCCGTGGTCACCTTGTTCAGCTACTTCAATTTTCTCATGAGGTTGCCTCCTGCGAGGACGAGTCAGTGCAGTACAGGATGGATGTCATGGACTTCATTTACCATGAGCTGTGTGATGCTATGTTCAACCGTCTGTCCATTCCCTATGCGCCCTACATTATGTTGCTCATCCGCCACCTGCTTCCTACCGAGGAGTTCCACATTGACTCGGTGCACAAGGCCAAGAAGATTTACAACAAGGTTCGGAAGACTTCTCACCCCCTCCTCTGCTCCTGAGGGCCTCATGAGGGATGCTCGTAGGCCCCCAGTGCCTCCTGTGGCCTGCGAGATCAAGCAGCTGAACTGGTTCCAGCGTCACATCCTCTGCATGGGCGTGGACACACGCAAGGGTCAGTATGAGGCCTACAGGCAGCGCCATGAGTTGGCTCACTCCCAGCAGCTCATTCTCCACCACGTGTCTGGCGCTTCAGGTGCTCCTCCGGCTCCTACACCTCCCACTCCATATGCTCGGTGGAACTCTTCCTCCGAGCTGAACTATGGTGAGCTGGAGCGTCACTTGTTCCCCTCTGCGCCTGCTGCTGATGCTGATGATGAGGAAGGTGACACTGAGAAGCTTGAAGATGAGGATGAGGAAGAGCATGAGGACGAGGACGAGGATGAGGACTATGATGAGTGATCCCATGGGGAGCTAGCATCGCTCTTCTCCGTTTTTGGTGTCTCTATGCCGAAGGGGGAGAAGTAGTTCTATTAGGTTGTCCGTGGATTTGCATGGGTCGGGCATAAGCACTTGCACTTTTTATTCGTTATTTCTTGCTTATGCCCATTTAGTGTTGAACTTTTATATTCGTGGTTTGTGATTTGTGGTTGAGACTTTATGTGGTTGTCTGGATGATACCTATGGACTTCATATCATGGATTATGCTCATGGTTATATCTATTCATATCCTATTGCTGGAGGTTTATCACGTAAGGCGCGCGCTCATAATGGTTATCCAATAATAATTGTGATTTATGTCAAGGATGCCTATTCTCTACTTCGGTGGTATGTGTTTTTGCCCGTTTGTCTATGGAATAGATTCACCTATTTGTGTGCATTTGTATTCCAATGCAAAACTCTATTATGCACACATTGAGGGGGAATCCCTTTCATAGTTATCTCTGTGTGTCTTGTGTCTTTCTCCTGCAAATCCTGGTATTGTCATCTAACACCAAAAAGGGGGAGATTGAAAGAACATTTCATGTTTCCCTATGTTTTGCGTGTTAGATAACAATACTATGGAGACTTTTCATGTGTGCTAAGTGTGCAGAAAGTTTTGAGGGGGGCCGGATAATCTGCCCCTCCAAGGGCCAGATAATCCGGCCTACCTCATCTCTCAAGGAAGCCAAGGCGCGTCACTCAGTGTCCTGTCGGATTTTCTCCCGGAAAATCCGAACGGGGCGGTTTTTCTTCCCCAGGCCGGATAATCCGGGTTTCGCAAGGGCCAGATAATCCGGCCCCCAGTTTTCGAGCAAACGGAGCCAAGGCGCGTCGCTCGGTATCCGGTCGGATTTTCTACCGGAAAATCCGAACTGGGACGGTTTTTCTTCCCTAGACCGGATAATCCGGCCTTCGCATAGGGCCGGATAATCCGGCCCCCAGAAGTTGATCAAGGGCAAGCTCGGCGCGACGCTCAGATAGGGGGCAGTTTTTCTGCCGGATATTCCGAGTCTGGGGCGGAGTTTCCTCAGACTGGATAATCCGGCCATCACTTGGGCCGGATAATCCGGCCCCCAAAGTGTGCAACGGCTGGTTTTTGGAAGGGGGTATAAGTACCCCTTCTTCCCCAACGTCCAGAACTCTTGATTCATTCGAATTCGACCAGACCCTGTGCAAGAGCTCTAAATCTCGATCTCCCACTTCAACCACCCTAAGGTCTTGATCTTTGGTGGAATTGAAGAAGGAGAAGTTCATCATCAACATCAAGAATCAAGCGCTCCAACTCCTCTCCATTCACTTGGAGAAATCTCTGATCTAGTGTTCTCGTTAATACCTAGATCATGTTATTGTATTTGACAACTTTGTTCTTGTGGCAGCTTGTTGTCATTCCGGGAGCCTCCAAGTTGTTGTGGAGTTGTTGCCCCGCTAGTTGTGTAAAGGCGCCGGTGCCCGCCTCGAAGGGTACCTATAGTGGAAGGTGGATCAGGCCTGTTGTGGCGAGATCCATCGGAGAACAGGGTGAGGCCTTTTGTGGCGTGGTGGTCTTAGTACCGTCCACCCCTCCAACGTAGACGTGCTTCCCTTAACAAGGAAGGAACTGCGGTCAAAGAAATCCTGTGTCTCCGCGTGCTTCACTTTGGTTCACTCGTTCCTCTTCCACTCGCTCCTTACTCGCTAGTAGATAGGTTTGCATATAGGGAAATTCCACACATTAGTTTATCTAGAGAATTTACCTTTATGCTAAGCATAAAATTGAAAAAGAATTAAAAATTGGTGTAGCACCTATTCACCCCCCTCTAGGTGCCCATACGATCCATTTCACGTACAATCCTAACTTAACTCGTACTCCAAGATAATCCTCTGTACGCCTATATATACTCGCCCATGAGGCTCAATAATATATCCAACATATTCTGTCAATATCTCTCTCTATCCTTCTATAGTGCCGAACATGTGTACCATCATATGACCATAGGAATCCCAAACTTCGTTGAGTGGAGCCAAGGCCTCACGATTCCTTCACTCTCGGTAGATATTTTCGGCCACTCAGCTATCATTTCTTACTTTTTTTTGAACAGGAAAGGCCCAAAAGGACCTGGAATCTGCATTAAAACAACGTTGGGTGTACAAATACAGAAAGGACCTCTAAAAACGAGAAGAAACAGCATAGTCCTTGGTTTTTATAGCTAACACCCTAAAAGAGATCGCAAAAACGCGATCAGGTCCATCATCACCGTCAATCTTTGACTGCCAGCCGTGGCCGCCAGCAACTCCACCGGGGACGCAACCACTTGGTGAAGATGCGGCGAGGATCACCACGCCGGGGTCAGAGAAGACCCTCCAGCCAAGGAGGGAGAAGAAGCCTGAGAAGATCTCAGGCGTAGCAGGGCCATGCCTTTGGCCAGAGATAGCACCATCAATCATCAACTGACGCTTGTGAGCTGCTGCAGGTGCTGTAGATTCCACGAGAACCCTAGGCCAGATCCGCGCTGTCGTAGCCTTCGCACAACGCCCCTTCTTTCCCTCACCACCACAGCCGGTCGAGAGAAGGAGCCGCACGTTGTAGCCACACCACAGATACCAGCGACGCAAGGAACACCTGCCTGCCCTGCGCTCCATCCATCCAACCATCCACCATGGGAGTTTGAAGAAGACAGAGCCCGAGGACCGCCCATCATCGCGCCGGAGTGCCAGAACGTACGAGCAGCAGCTACTTGTCGATGCCGAGGAAACGAGCCCTTTGGCCCCTCTCCCCCCCCCCCCCCCCCGCCGCTGCCACGACCATCCAGGAGCACCTTCAAAGCATCCGCACCACCTCGCACATGCCAAATCTCCCACCCTCACCACCATGACTGTCCAGGGGAGACGAGGCCGCCGGCAACACAAGAACACCAAAGACAACAGTATTATTGGGGGAGACGGCGGTCCACCCCTCCACCGCGAGCTTCCACCAAAGAAGCATCGTCACACCGCAGAGGAACCCTAGATCCCACTGGATCCAACTGCAAAGATCCGGGGAAAGTCTACATCTACTAGGCATAAAGCCCAACACATGCACTAGGCCAACCCTAAAACTACTCTGTACACGGCGAGCATCCCCACCGTCTCTTCCCCAAGTAGCGGCGCTGCCGGAGACGAGACGGGGAGGAGCTCGCAGGCAAGAAAAGACTCTCAAAACGAGGAAAGGAAGTGCCTCTTGTTTCGTGTTGGGTTTTGGGGTGCCGAAGATTTTGTCACATAGTCATGCCTTACTCAAATATTGATATGGTTTGCCATCTTAGTGAAAACCATCGCTAGATCGATCACATGCTCACATGCCCTGTTTGGAAGAGGAGTATTCAGACCAATACTTGGTAAACCACATATCGTAACGTGCCTAGTCCACGAAATTGGCGTTTGGAAGCCGAGTTTGGGCGGTATATCCGACAAATTTGATGTTTTTCATTAAAATATACACGTATTTTAAAATAATTATTTAATATTTTTCAATTTTTAATCAAAAGTGAAAACGAAAAAGGAAACAGCAAGAAAGAAATAGCAGACGAAATGAATGGAGGGCCTCCCTAATGGCCGGCCTATATAGGGTGCCCTGCAAGCGGCGCTGCACCCGAGCTCCGCGTAGAGCGGTGTATAGCACCCCCTGGAGTTGCCTTTTTGAGAGGCCGAAGCTACCAGTTCCAGCCCATGTACGTAACAGCTCTTAAGGGATTTGCTTGCTAACAGGCGTGTTTAGCCCATCAAGAGGAGTGCAATAGGGAGTGTCACTATTCTCCGCTCTTAGTTTTTTTTTTCCTGAGGGTATTCCCTACTATTAGCTGGGAATACACGACGGTGAGGATGAAAACGGCCCACGAAGAGGTATTGTTCCCAGTATAGCATGGAGATATGCTGGACAATCTCTCGTAAATCCGACCAAAGTATCTAAATGGTTGGACCAAAGTATCCTACATGATTGCATGATAAAGCAAAGGTCGTAACAAGTGTTTTGAGTAAAAAGAAAATTACGAATAGGACCTTAGCATTAAAAGAAACATCGAACAATGCAGAGCATCTCAATAAAAACAAAAATTACATCAAAATCCTTGAGAACCCTTCATCTTCAACCTCAAGACTGTGTGCTTTTTTATACTTAAAATTAGTAAACTGAACAAAATACTAGAAAAACGGTGTCGGTGATAATTTCATTCACTAAGACAAGTGTTTGAAGGGGAATGGTGAGAAAAGTAATCTGAAAATAACATCTTGATAATATTTATGTAACTTTTTGAACCTATCAATAGCCCTCATTGATATTATTTATATTCTAGATTTTTTTATCTAGGATATTGGTAATTAACCCTTCTATTTACTAACACCTAAATCGATAAAATTTACTCTAGAAACCTCTTTTAGCTTTCATTGCGACAATATTTAAGAGAATTCAAATGAACACAGTCTAATCAAGTATGATCGAGAGTATGCGACAAGAAGTTTCTGAAAAAGGAAATAGCTAACCGAGTAAATAAGTAACATTGGTTCCCTTCAAAATATGTTGTCAAATTAGTACAACCACATTTTATGGTCTGCGTTAAAATTATATAATTAAAAATTGTATCTAAATCTTCATGTGCATCATTATAATTTTTGAAGTATAATAGAAAATTTGATGGCTTAAGATTGTATGCTGAGGATATTAATTAAATAATAATAATAATAAGTAAATAAGTTTGTTATGAATACTGAATAGTTAACATGCATCTACTTTAAGTCAACATAAGCTCATTAAGTACAAATTAGCAAAGTTGTCGGCCAAAGCAGTCAATGGTATAGAGGTTTACTGATTAACTACAAATAACTGCAAGTGAGAAACGTACTGTACTTCTATTTGTTTGTGTGATTTATTATCTTAAAATCTTGAAGACATGGAGATGTGTGGTGATATTATGTCCCTCTTCGGAAACCTGAAGCTGAAGTTGCAAGAATTAATTGAGCATATTTCAAAAAGAGAAAAGTCTGTTTTTGCCCTCTAAACTTTTCATTTGGCTCATATTTTCCCTCCTAAACTTTTAATTCCCTCAATAAACCCCTCTAAACACAAATATTCCCCATTAAATTTGGCTCACATTAGTCATGGTCATGTGTTGGTATGCGATTAATTGTGGGTTTGCAAAGATAAGGTCCTAAGGCCACTTTTTGGCTGAGTAAAATTTCGAATTAAGGGGGATAACATGGACCATTAGTGATAGTTTTAGGGGGTTAGTGAGCCAAGAAAATTTTAGGGGCAAATATGAACCATGTGAAAAATTTAGGGGGGAATAGCGGACTTTTCTCATTCAAAAATTGTAAAAAGTTCCTACATTTTTTTCCAAATAGCGGACATACTTAGTGAATTATAATGTTGTAATATTTGATTGAGGTATAATGTTGGTATTAAAAATTTGGAGTGTGCGCACTCTCTACGAAATTGCTGGATCCGCCATTGCAGACAACAAGGTGAGATCGCGCATATGGTGCTTCATCGAGACTCAGTCGTCCCTGACTAGGTTGATCGGAAGAGGCAAACCTAGAACCACCCTATGCTTGACTACCATAAATATTGTCGGCTAAACCGAGCCGGAAGTGGAAAATCGTCGTGCTAAGACACCAAATGACTTGCGCACCCGATGATTAAAAGAGGCAGACCAAAAACCACACCAAGGAACACGAAAACCGCCTATCAAAAGGATAGACATATTGAAAGGATCGATATGGTAACCAATAGGGGGCGGTGAATAATTTTAGTTTTCTTTTCATTAGTTCTAGGCTATGCGGGTAAAGGGATGAGCATAACAACTAAGTGAAACAACCTATACTCCCTCTGTTTCATTCTTTAGTGTCTATAGTTTCTGGCATAAAAATTAAGAAACACATATGGAGGGAATATTACACGAGTTTTGAGCGGAATTAGTTTTGGCTAATTGACGTTATAAAATAGAGGAGGTTGAATAAGTTATGAAACAAAAATAAATCCCCAAAAAAGTTGTCTAGACAAGTTGTGTAACATAATATAACTTATATTTTAGAAATTTTCTCAAAAAACTATAGGAACTATAGAAAGGAACAGGGGAGTATGATGTAATAAGATACTTCGGACGAGCTATTACGCACTCTTCCCAACAACAGTATTATGCCTCTACCCTCCGTGGCTATACACCCCCATTCGGATGATGTTCGATCATGCATTGAGAATCCGGATTCGACAGCTGTCACTTATTCCTTAATCATCCCGAACATGTAACTAACCGAAGTGCACTACACTATCTCAGGCTCGACCTCTATTCACGTTAAGGTAATTTCTCGCTTGCAATAATAGTCAAACATGTATGTCAAGCATTTAATGAGCTGTCAAACATTTAATGAACAAGTACTTAGTACTCCCTCCGGTACGGTTTACACGGCGCGCTGGAGAATTCTCTGGGACCTAGGCATGAGGTGATTGGTTTTGATTAGGACGCGAATTTAGCAGGTTTTGCTAGGCCCACCAAACCCACGGCGCCTAATTGTACGTAATTAAGTCATTTGGAACTCCTCCCGTCCAGTAAACTAACCGTTTCTACGCATGCATTGGCCTCCACTTCAGCTTCTTCCTCTTTCTCCACCGCATGCACAACCAATTCACACAGGGGAATGGAAAATGAAGGAGAGAAGATTGCGGGCCAAACGATCCAATTAACTCGGCAGTTAATGCCCTCGCGCCTAATCGAGCACTCCTGGTGAAACTGCATGAAAATGGAAGGGTGCCCTGTAAACCGTACCGGAGGGAGTACATAGATTTATATATAGTGATGATACAAGGGGATTATTAATTTTCTTCTTGAGCACACACAGCTCTGTCAGCTAGCTGCGATGGGAAACGCCGATGGAAGTCACATAGTGCAATTGATTCAAAGACCCGTGAGTTAGTTAGACACCTCCGATCTAACAAAGTGCAGATTTCTAGAGTATATTCCATCGTAGGTAGCATGCATGGATCAAGTTCTTACGTACCATTTAGCGAGTAGTCTATAAGAACTCTATGTGCTAGATTAGCTCGAGAATCGATTAAAGGAGACATACCAATGATTACCTAAATTTTATAAAGTTTTTTAATATTATGGACCAATGCATGACGATGAGAGTTGCCCTAAGATCCGAGTTCCAGGGACAAGAAACAGGTGGTGTAAGTGGCACGTGCTACGGAAGGCCAAGGAGTCACAAAAGATGTTCACTGAGAGGAATGAGTAGGATATGATGAAAGAGTACGTGAGCCCCCATGTGTGGTTTTGGTAAATAATGACAATCGCTATGGACTAAGTTTGGATTGAGTTACACTTGTAGGAATTATTCATTAGCATCGTTTGGACCATGTGTTGGATTCAAGGTAAAAGAAATGAAGTTAGAAGAAATGTTATGCAAGATCAAGATGCACCATCCCTACAAGATCTCATGCTTGATGTTTGCCATTCTCGGTGGTCATGGATCGATGAAGACGAGGTCAATGAAGAGCCTTCTACATGGTGTATGGGGGAGCATATGTCAAATCTTCATCAAGCGAGTGCGTGCAAAAGAAATCAAGAAAGGTGTCCATCTTGAGATGGACAAGATCGTATATATCGTGCTCAAGTGGATTGCTCAAGGCAAAGGTGTAATCTTGATAGGTTTTTCCTTTTGTCGGTCTCATGTTGGTAGTTAGGAGACCGAGTTTAGGATAGATAACCGTACTATCAAGAGGGGCTCTCGAGTGAGTAGCTCGATCATATCGTTCGGAGAGAGCTCAAATCATTGCATTCTTGACATCATCTTTCTTGGTTATTGGTTGGATCTTATCCATATTTGGTACCCTAAACCCCAACACAAGCTCTAGTTCATCAAAATCGGATCTTCCTTTTATATCTTATTGCGGTTTTGTTCTTGGAGGTTTTACGGATTCTCAACAAGGGAGGTATCTCACTCTAAAATACATGAAGTAGCTTTTGTCGTCCTCTTTCCAATAAAATTGGTTTCGGGTCAATCGGAGCTTCCTAACTCAAGTTATTGCATTTGGAAAATTTACTCTTATGTGTTTAAAAAAAATTGAAAAAGGTTTTTGTCTGGGCCGGCAGTACTACTGGATCCGGTACCGCCCCCCTGAGTGTTGCGTTGCCTTCTGCCCCGCCCGGTAGCCCTAGTCCGGTTGCCCGCCTAGGCCGGTACTACCGGTCGGCCGAACTAGCTCCTAGGCCCAGCTCGCGCAGCCCGCTTGCTCTGCAGCCGCCGCTCGATGCTTTGCTTGCTCTCATGCGCGGTTCCCCCTCCCCCCCCCCCCGATCCCCCTTCGTGCTGCCAGCTTGCCCCGCTCACGCTGATCCTGCCTGCTCACGCTCGCTAGCGCGCCCTTACCCCGATCCCCGCCACTCCTCTTGGGGCGTGCTCTGTGCGCTCCCGGCCAAGCTGCGCTTGCTCAGTGAAAGGGTAATTGCCCCTATATGTGGTTTTGGTGATTAATGACAATCCGTATGGACTAATGTTTTCATTGAGTTTTATATGAAGGAATATTTCATAGGTCATGTTTGTAGTCCATATGTTGGATTTCAAGTATGGATACCATGAAGATAAAGATATACCTTGAGTTTTGGCATCAAGATCATCAAATTGAAGGGAAGAATATAATATGTTCAAGATCTTGAGAGTGTGATCTCAATAGAAGAATTCAAGATATGGCTCTAAGTCAGTGTCATGATAGCCTCATTAGTTGAGCTATGGTTGACTAATATTTAGAGCATGTAATCAAATAAAGAATTCTTTATATACCTCAAGATATTGAGATGGAGCATGAGATGATACTTGGTTGACCAAATACAAAGAGTGAAGGGTGATTTTAAGTTGGTTAACACATGAAGCATAAAGAATGTACCACATGGATCTTGTTGTATGGTAAGCCTTGTCATTTATGCATCATGAACTGACCATTATATATGTCGCCGCCTCCTCTGATTGCTGCGCCGGAGCCAGAGAGGGTGGGGACCTCGGACATGCGCTCGGTGCTGTATAAGGGTCCCTAATATTAGAGCCTGGTGTAGCAACCAACGTTATGGTGGCTCTGGCGGTGATGTGTGGGACAAAAATGAGGTATATCCGTCTCCTCATCCACCTCATCGGCGACGATCTCGCCGGTGGTGTTGAGGAGGACAGGGATTCGTCTGGTTACCGTTCCATTTAGTGCTAGATCTCATCTAGTCCATGTTTGTTATATGTTTGTGTTAAAAGCTCCACATCAATTCATGGATTCAATGGCGACGACTTTGGCTCTAGGGCGCTGGTCCTTAAGGGCACGTGCATGAAGGCTTCCCGACTGTCATCAACAACGTCAGACCGGCTCCGGTAAGGAAGCGATGGTACTGGCGCGTAGGCGGTACACTTAGGTAGCAGTAGTGGTCGTTATGTGGTACAGGGATTTTGGTGTAATTTTTATATGTTGGGGTGCTTTTTGTTCCCTCCGTTCGAAAATACAAAATACTTTTGTTTTTTCTGAAACTCATGTATCTAGGTTTTTTTAGTGTGTATTTTTTCGAGAAAACTCAAAGAACCTTTGCGTTTTATTGCATTGAACAAGTAGACTTTCTGTTATATCCTCCTAGGAGGCGGGTTAGAAGGTGGTAATTGTCTAATACTTTCCCTGTTTAGAAATATAAGACGTCTTAGCTTTGTGTCTAAACATTTTTTAGTATATATAGGTTCATAGAGATACGGAGTGAACCTATACACTAAAAAACGAATAGATATATTATTTCACAAAGCTAAAATATCTTATATTTCTGAATATGCAATAAAAAATCTAAAACATATTTTCTACTATCTTATGGAATAGATCTCGATCTTTCCCCAAAATAAGGTAGCCACATGGTTTTTAACAAGGTTGGTGAGTTTCAGTCCGTGCATATGGACCGAAACAAACATAACAACCACTGGCGCACGTGATAACGAGACACCGGACACCGGGACACGCCACATGCCGCCGTGTTCCGAACAGTATACACCTAGTCACCCACACGTGTCGGTACAGGCCTCACAGCGTGTGGTGAGCCGCGCAACGAATATCCTCCCAGCGAATCCCGAATTTTCTACTGGCCGCGGTTATTGCAGACTGTCAGGCCAAGTCAATATAGTAATTAGGAAAGTAAAGTGAAACGAAGCCAGAGATGGGGACGAGGGAAACGTATCACCTGTCGCCGGAACGGAACAATACGGCCGTGTCCCTTTCATTCATCTTCCCTCAGCGTCTCCCGGTCGCCGCGGTCCCATCGTCGCGTCCGGTTGCAGCACCACTCCCACGATCTTCTGCGGCGTGCCTCGCCGTCTGTCTGCCCAGCCGACTGAGCGTCTAGAACGAGGGATGCTATGAGGCCGGCGTAGAGGATCCGATCGTAAGGTGTCGATGGCCCATGACGGTACGTGGTGGGCTTGTCGATCTTATCTCGTGACTCATCCCGCCACCATGGGAAATGGCCACGACAGGTCCGACTCATCGTCTGTTATCCTCTTCCGGACGCATCTTGCAGGTACATCCTCTCGTAAAAAAAATCGTGAGGAGGCTCGTATCCACGCGCACGCCTCAGCTACCTCGGAATTGAACAAATGCCCTCGTTCATCTCCCCACGCTCGGGCAAAAACGAAAAAGAAAGAAATGGTGTGCTCCTTCTCGGCTCACTTCTATGAATTTCGAGTTGGGAATTCCTTGTGCTAACTAGGACCGTTAATTCCATTTGAACTTTGGTGCAATTAATTTATGATGAGAACGCATGGGCCTGGATTACAGTTTTGGAGAAACGTCGTGGACCGCCGCGTAAAACGAGTTCGCTCGTGATAACCTTGCGCAATTGTATCCACCAAAGTTTATCAGATCCCCTGTCAAGTGGGTATAGGCGCCACGCCTACAACACAGCAGCTTTGCTTCGGACCCCTCCCTCTATTTAAGAAGAAGACTTCTTCCATTAGCCGCGTATCAGATCGAGATAGAGAGAGCGGGTCACAGCATTATCCCGAGCTAGCAAGTCTTCCGCACCGGCCAATCAGTGTCCTTGCAAGCCTAATACTACAGAAATCGAAGACAGGGAAAGATGGGGAGAAGATGTAGCCCGGCGCCGTTGTTGGTGATCCTCGCCGTGGTCCTGGCAGCTCTTCCTCACCTCGCCGAATCCAGCGGCAGGCACCACCACCACGGCCACGGCCACGGCCACGTCCAGCACTCCCACGATCAAAAACGCAATAAGATATGCAAGGGAAATCCGTTTTTGACGAACTAGAGCTTGTTATGAAGATAACCACAAGCCCTAGATCCTCACATGGACAAGAACCAAACAACAACAAAGAAATTTGATGATGTGTATGCAAAGGTTTAGCTCTCTCCGAAAGATACGAAAGAGTCACCCGCTCGAGAGCCCCTCTTGATAGTACGACTATCTATCCTAAACCCAGTCTCCCAACACTACAAGAGACCGGTAAAATAGAAACCCTATCAAGATCATACCTTTGCCTTGAGCATCCCACTTGAGCTTGATGTAGAAGATCTTGTCACCTTCAAGATAGAACACCTTTCTTGATTGCTCTTGCTTGATGAAGACTTGCGAATGGCTCCCCCATACTCCATGGGGAAACCTCTTCTTTGACCTTGTCTTCGTCACTCCATGAATGCCGAGGAGGCAAGCTCCAAGATGAGATCTTCTAGAGATGGCGCACCGTGAGCTTGCGCATCAATTCTTGATGATGATGATGATGTCTTGAAGAAATCCATGAGGAACTCTATCTTTTTCTTCTTATTATTCTTCTTCTTCAAGACATACTTGATCTTCTTCTTCTATTTGATTCCAATAGGCACAAAGGCCTTGGACAATGCTTCTTCTTTTTCATCCTTGAAACCAACACATGGTCCAAGAGATGCCAATAGACAAACCTACAAGTGAGACTCAGTTTGCACATTAGTCCATAGAGATTGTCATTAATTACCAAAACCACACATGGAGGCATACATGCCCTTTCAACTGTGCTGTTCGAGGATGTGCTGGTAGCGGTGTTGATGATGATGACTATGATGTATATTTTGGAGTAGCTAGGCTGATAAATTTTGGTTGCGGCGATCCCTAAAATTTGGTCTGTATATTTTGGGAGGTGGTATTCAGTTATAACCCCTCTGTTTATGACGAACTTGTGTTGCATCACGGGCAGTTGTTCATGAACTCGTGGTGCAGCACACATGTCTTGGCTGATTATGTGATTTTGTTGATTCAGTCTTAATCTAGGTGTTCTCTGGGTTGTAATTGTCTAATCTTTGTGTACTGTTATTGTTGTGTCATGGGTAAGCTCACCACACGAGTAAGGAGATAAGGATATCAGGGAGAATGCAACTAGCCAAACGAGTCCTGAATTGCCGAAAACCAAGAAAACATGCAACTAAACAACTGGGGCATTGTTTCCCAAACCACGAAGAAACAAAAATGCACTAAACCAAACGAAGTGCCATTTACGAACTAGAGGCTGCATTGCCGCGCTCAGCTTCTTTGGAGCCATGATCTCCAACTGCCCCGTTATGTGGTGTGATCTTTCACATCATCATTGTTGTTGTTGGGTGGCATTACTCGAACAAGCCGCTACTGTGACTTCCTAGAGACACCAGCGACATCTCAAGCGGCCTAGAATGCCTCACCAAAAGCTGTGTTCCAAATATATTCCCGTTATCAGGATCAATTATTCTTGTGCTTGACTCACGTTAAATTAAGTAAACATAGAGTATACCCGCAAAAAAAGGTAACGTAGAGTAGACCTATGTTGAGGTGATAAGATTTGGTTTCCAAAAGAATAGCTATGGGAGGATATTCTTTCTCAAGCACAACGCTTTAACTTAATTTTCTCTGATACTCTGCAGTCTTATTTGTGAGAAGAATAGATCGAACAAAGTGGACTGCCGTGCAGAAAAGAGAACCCTCGTGATAACCGTGCCATTGTATCACCATAACAGGTCGCCAATGTTTATCTTATCGGATCTTTTGTCTGATCCGTCGTCGTCTCAGTGGGCAGCGCACGCTGCTTTGCTTCTTCCTGTCCCGGGAGCCTTCCCTCTATAAGAAGTGAAGACTTCTTCCATTAGCCGCGTACAGATTGAGATAGAGAGAGCAACTGCAACAAGCAGACTCACCTTGCAAGCCTAATACTACAGAAATCGAAGACAGGGAAAGATGGGGAGAAGATGTAGCCCGGCGCCGTTGTTGGTGATCCTCGCCGTGGTCCTGGCAGCTCTTCCTCACCTCGCCGAATCCAGCGGCAGGCACCACCACCACGGCCACGTCCAGCACTTCCATCTCCAAAGCAGAGGTACGCGACCTTCTCGCAAGAAACACTGAAACAGAGGAAACCAAGCATGATGCTCTTCTTGCTCCCCGTTCCTTGTGACTAACTGTAACTGGGGATGAAATTTTCTTTTGGTTACAGGGCACGGCGGAGGAGAGGGAGACGAACAGCAGCTGGCGCCGGCGGCGAAGGAGGTCAGGAAGCAGTGGCCGTGCTGCGACAACTGCGGCGCGTGCACCAAGTCGATCCCGCCGCAGTGCCAGTGCATGGACGCCGTGCGCGGCGGGTGCCACCCGGCGTGCCGGGACTGCGTCAAGTCCGCCCTCAGCGTCCACCCGCCGGTCTACCAGTGCATGGACCGCATCCCCGACTTCTGCCAGCGGCGCTGCAACGCCGTCGCCGCCCGCTAGCTAGCCACCGGCGAGGAATCTCAGACATCTCCCTGCAGCAAGCCTGCCCGCCAGTTTTTTTAGTTAGCCGCGGCCTCTTGTCTACTATGTTCACTGACCCTGTAACATGTATGTATGCGGTATGGTTGCTCTCTTTCTTTTGTTACCCTGTGACGGGAAGCTAGTGAATGAAGCATCTAATTAAGCTGGAGTTTGGTTCGTCGGAGCATATCGGCGAGCAACACGGTCGACCGTCGGCGGTGGATCTTGCACATCGTGAAGCACGCATCTTCGATCCAGCCAGCGAGCGAAGCATACTACACTACTAGCACAAAGGGGAAGAATTGGAAAAAAGCAAAAACAAGACAACCACCGGGCACGCGTGAAACACGATTGCCCATGTGGCCGCGTTTTGGAACGGTGTACACGTACTCGCCTAGTCACCCACCTATCGATGTATGGTCACACTCGCATACGACGAATATCCTCCCTCCCAAGCACATTCCATTTAGGTGCCGTTGATCAGTTAGGCGCCGGTGGCAGACTAGCAGGTCAAGTCGATAAGCTTATTTGGGGAAAGTAAAGCGGGAGATCGAGGAGATAAGCCACGACCAACAACGTGCCGATCGTCGGTCCTTTTCATTTTTCAACGTTTCCGCGTCGCCGCGGTCCCATAACCAGCGAGCGCCTCGGAGATCTTCTGTGACGGTCAGCCCAGTAACCTACCCATCGCTGTGCTGATGGTGAGTGGATCCCGGCATGAAGAGTGGTGCAGGTTAGGATAATCGGGGAATGATTCCGCGTGGCGTGGCCCATAGGTGCACGGGAGCGGGGGTGGGGCTTTGTCGATCTTATCTCGTGATGACTCACTACAATACACCGTGGGAGTGGCAGCGACAGGCGACAGCCCCGACTCTCTCCGACGAATTTTGCTCGTCACGCCTCACGTTATGTAAAATGGAGGGTATAAATCTCATGCGCCTGATTTTTAGTCTGTCACAGTCGCTAATCGTCATTCTACTATGTTGTGCTAGCTTGCAACTTATATAGTTTGTACTAGTTCTCAGGTGTAACCTACTTGTAACTCATTAAATTACCAGTTACAATCTAGTTATGTGTAACTTTCACACTGCATGAATCGCGAGGTATATCCAATGGTGCGAGAGGCACCATTGTCTCGTAAAGTATCATAATAAGTAGTGTGTTCTCATAATCTCATACCTAACATGATATTCGGTCCCCGTTCAAAAAAAATGATATTCGATCGCCTACATGGTTAAGAACATGAAAGACATATTTTGGCCACTAAAGAACCCCAAAACAGGAAACGCGACTTTTCAGTGACAAAACTCTTGTTTATATTTTATATATTGTAGATACTTTATAGTACATTGATAATATTTATTCATACTATTTTATTGCATCTAAAATAGTTAAGCAAACACTCTAGAAATCTCCGTCAACATTAGGACTCTTCTCAGTGACATTTATAAGGAAGCTAAAATATATATGATCACAAAGATATATTGTAGTCCATCTTAGAGGCATACATAAATCTAAGAAGACATGTGATTTGTTCTTTCGTATTTCTGCATGATCTAGGAAATCATGTCCAATCAAGGTTTTTAATACGCAATCATATAATTTCTCAAAAATTCAAAGTAAACAAAGAATGCCACTATCCTCGCAATTATATCCTTTTAATTTGTGCAAGTGCATTTTCCAAGGCAAAGTTAAATTTTAATGCAAGTGCACCATATCTTAATATTTATTGCATTATTATGTGGTTAATATTATTAAGTATAATAAAAATTATAACATTCAAAATTGTATGTCTAGAGACTGAATCATAATTATAAAAAGTACAAATGTTTAGTATAAATAATTTATATGGATCAATCATCGATTAACAAAATTAGGACTCACGTTTCTTCCCAAATTTGCTAGAGGCAGCCTTGTGGATCATGTTAGGTACTTTTTTTGGGATTGTGCTTACAGAGAAATAAACTTTTAGAGACAGTGGAGAGAAGCTCCGGTGGGAAGAAGCTCATAGAATCCATGCTTACGGAGGCAGAAGTGACACCAGGTGAGGATCCCAGTGCAACCAACACAGTACCAACAGCCGTCTTCGAAGACGATCCCAAGACAAGATCATTCTCGATACGTGTGCTTGGAACAAAAATAGGGAAAAGTTGTCGTGTAACTCCTGGATCATTAAAATTAAAATCTTTAACACATAAAAAATCAGAATGATGTGTAAAATTATGCAGCCTATTAGATGAAACATTTTCAACACTCGAAAGTAGTAGATCACAGTGGACCTTACCTTTACTTGGTGATGAAATTTTAAAGTCTCCAATTTTAACAATACGTGAGTCAATCAATTTGTTTCCAACAGTCCCATTAGTACCATTATTTTCATTTCTAGTCGAGGAATTCTCGGAGCCTAAATCGAGTTGTTTTGCCCAATTATCCATGTTATCTAAATCCATATCCACCCCACTTCTTTTATTCTCTTCTTCCTTATCATCATTAGGGGCATTGCCCTTTGTAGCATCCTCCATACGCTCATCTTGCATCACCACCACTTTTTCATCTTGCATCACCACCATTTTTTTAACTTCGTAATCCAACTTAAAGAAACCATTTCCATAGTTTCGGGTATTAGAGACGAATTAACACAACCAATTTTAATATGCAATACCTTATGATGTTGAGTGTAAGTCATATCTACCGCCTTCGTCTTCCTGAAGAGACATTTGACACCCCAAAGTGTTAAGAAATCACCTATAATGTAGAGTATTCCCGAGACTTGCACCCAAACATCAGGTAACATATAAAGAGACTCCACCGCTGGCCGTAGCTCAAACACTAGATCGGTTGCAAGGTTTGGAACTTGATACACGTGAAAAGTTAAAACTCGTTGGACTTCATTCTTGTTCGGAACTTGACCCTATACACATTGTTCACAAAACGGAAAATCTCCCATTGAAAACTTTCTACAGGAACAATACACATTAAGTTCTCAACAATCTGCGGAATCTCATCGCATCTCCTTCAACTATTAGCTTAACCAACTCAGCATTTTCCACCTTCGGACGAGAAGTTCCCATGGGCAATTCATAGAACAACAGCCACTTGTTGGCCAACCCATGCATGACCACCGATGGTTTAGGAGCTTGTAGCAGATGGCAAGAAGAGGTCACATGATTAATAGACTCACAATTATCACAAATTGGCGATGTGCAATCCTCGATCGTATGCCCTGATTGTTTGCGCCTAAAACAACTCTTGTCCATCTTTTAAATTCTTTGCAGGTGCACGAGAACCACCTACCCTGTTACAATAGGTGCTTCATTCTCTTTAGTTGTTCCTTGATGCACCTCTTTTGTCGGCAACAGAACACCAGGATCAGGCTGCCGAACGACCTTTGTAGGTCGCCCTCATTAGCATTGGTTGTCTGGTCCGCGTGCTTCTGAGCTGTTGCACCCACAACTGCCAACGCCTCGCCCACAATATCCTTTATCAAAGCCACATTAAGAATTGTGTGCAGCCGGCCTCTCATCAATTGTAGAGTTCCGGTTATTCCAAAACCCCGCATAACCACGCCCCAGGTTATTGTTAAATCTGCCTCTGTAGCTCTTTTGAGTCCCTCTATCTTGCCCAAAACCATTATTGGACCAGTTGAAATTGGTACCTGGATTATTACTGAAGTTATTCCCTTGGTCACCATTGTTGAAGCCTCTCTTGTTATTGGAAGTCATAGCCTTGATGGTAGTTGCCAAAACCATCCCTTGCATTATATCCATTTCCCTCCTGGCCATCTCTAGCCTCTGCAGTTCCACTTGATTCGCCTTGGTAGTAGTTCGATCTTTGCCCATTTCTGTCCCAACCACGACCAGGCACACCGGCACGACTTGCACCAACGCCTCCTGATGGCGCACGTCCCCGGCCCCTCCCATAGCCGCCATGTCCTTCATCGTAACCACCACGAAAAGCATCATTGTTCATCCTAGATAGGTCTAGCCGCCGCACGCCGTCACTGAAGCGAGGTAGAAACTTTTTCCATGTAAAACCTAGCAAATGCCTGAAGGCTTTCCCAATGACGAGATTGACCTCTTTTGGGACCCTAGTCGGACCCGATCGATCAGGGCTTGCAGTTCCGTGTATAGTACCTGGCCTAGTCCGTGGACGGTAGACACAAGACCTCTATGGCCGTATGAATCAAGGGAACACGTTTACCCCATGATACAGAGCCCAAGGCCCGATAATTTGAAACATGAACTGATTGTGGATCATAGATCCTTCCCGATCATTTCTTCCACAATTTTGGTGACCTCCACCGTCGACAGACAAGCGTCCAGCCGCCTTCAGCATCGTCCTCCACCAGCGGGAAAATAGATGCCTCTAGCACTGGCTTAGATCGAACAGAAATCACGGGAGACGGCCACTCCTTTCGAGACCTGTGAACATTCCTGCGTTGGCGATGATATGATCACTGTCGCGCCTCTCTTTGTCTTTTTTGCCGATCCAAACGCTAAGCAACTCTTCTAGTGAGACCCGAGGTTGTTTCCCGAGCATCTTTGTCCGGATCAGGCATTGGTGAACGACACAATATCTGAGTGATCTATCTCCCAACGGAGAACACTCCTGATATCGGCTAGGTAACCGTTTAGCTCCGTAAGAAACGGATTGGCGATCGCATCTGCCCCAGCGACAACGTCAAGACACTGGTCACCACCTCCTCCGTCCGCTACTCCGACGACGGGAGGGGGTGGGTACCCTGGTGCTTCGGCTCATGTAGATAGGGTTTGCCTAGTGCTTCCTTGAGGCACTGTTTCCATGGCGGAGAAGGCGCCGCATCGGAATAATTTCCCTCTGCTCTTCCTCCATATCGACGTCGCTCTAACCGGTGGTGTTGGGGGGCAGGTGGCCCGGTCGTCTCACGGATCTCTGGATTCTACGAGATTTGTGTCTGGTGGTCAACGATTGGCATCCTCGCGGGTGGCGGTCATGTCGGCTGTTGTAGTTGTGTTTGTTGTCTTGCAGTTGGGTACGCGGATGATGGCAGGCGGCGACGTTCCTCTTCTTCGACTACATTGGATGAAGTTGACGGCGTAGGGATCTGGTGATCACGGGAAGATCCCGACCGACGTGCCACAAGGTCTCGGTCTCGTTGCTTGCGGCGGTCCGATTCCAAAAGTATCATTGTAAGCGATGGTGCTCTCCCAGATCTTGGTATGGCGGCTATTAATTCTTTGTGCAAAGTTGTTTGGCATGCATTTTTATTTCATATGATGACCATATGTGTAATGTAGGATTCTTTGTGCAAAGTTGTTTGACACGCATTTCCATTTCATATGATGACTGTGTACTCTATGTAAACGTTTTGTTTAATGAAACATGTGGTTACTTCAAAAAAAGAAAACACTCCTCGGGGCCACCGTCCTCTGTCTCATCGTCCGATGGTGCCAACAAGCAGAAACGACCAACGAGTTGACTTGGATTTATCTAGATTCGAATATATCTAGTACTAAAACATGTCTAGATACATTTAAATCTAGATAAATTTGAGTCAACTAATATAGGTCGGAGGGAGTACTTGGTTTCCTAAAGAATAGCTATGCGAGGACACTTTCTCAATCACAACCTTTATTTAACTTAATTTTCCCTGATATTCATGCAAAAAAAAATGTACTCCCTCCGTTCAAAATATAAAATGTTTTAGCTTTGTGAAGGGAGTGTATCTAGACCCTTTTCAATGTTTAGATTCATTCTAAATATAAATGAACCTAAACACTAGAAAAAGTTTAGATACACTCTTTTCAAACCATTTTATATTTTAAAACAGAGGGAGTAGGAGAGAAGAATAGAACCACTTCTCACATGTACTACCCATCTACAGTTTTGGAAAAAAAGCGTGGACAGCCGTGCAAAAAAGAGAAGAGAACCCTTGTGATAACCCGGCAATTGTATCACCATAACTGGGTGTTCCCACCAATGCTTATCTTATCGGATCTTTTGTCTGATCCGTCGTCGTCTCAGTGGGCAGCGCACGCAGTTTTGCTTCTTCCTGTCCCGGGACCCTTCCCTCCCTCTATAAGAAGTGAAGACTTCTTCCATTAGCCGCGTACAGATTGAGATAGAGAGAGCAACTGCAACAAGCAGAGTTCAAACTTGCAAGCGTAGTACAAAATCGAAGACAGAGAAAGATGGGGAGAAGATGGAGCCCGGCGGCGTTGTTGGTGATCCTCGCCGTCCTCCTCCTCGCGGCTCTTCCTCACCTCGCCGAATCCAGCGGCAGGCACCACCACGGCCACGGCCACCACTCCCGTCTCCAGAGCAGAGGTATGTGATTCTAACGCACCATCATCCTAGCTGACAGATCGGATTCAGTAATCAGCCTGTGAGAGTTGGGACTAATTGGGAATGGGATTTTTGCGTTACAGGGCACGGTGGAGGTGAGGGAGAAGATACGCCTGCGGCGAAGGAGACGAGGAGGCAGTGGCCGTGCTGCGACAACTGCGGCGCGTGCACCAAGTCGATCCCGCCGCAGTGCCAGTGCATGGACGCCGTGCGCGGCGGGTGCCACCCGGCGTGCCGGGACTGCGTCCGGTCCGCGCTCAGCGTCCACCCGCCGGTCTACCAGTGCATGGACCGCATCCCAGACTTCTGTCAGCGGCGCTGCAACGCCGTCGCCGCCCACTGACTGCCCCGCTCGCTCGACCGGCCAACCAGCTGACACGCCCACCCACCGCGGCCAGTTGACGAATCTCGATCATCTCGATCCCTGCTGCAACTGCAAGCCTGTCCGCCAGTTTTTTAGACTAGCCGCGGCTCCTTGTCTCTGTTCACTGACCCTGTGACTATATGAGGCTGTCATGTGTATGTATGGTTGCTCCCTTTCTTTTGCTCCCGTGTAATGAAAAGCTAGTGAAGCTTGTAATCAAGCTGTAAGTTTGGTTGGTCCAAGCATGTTGGATAAGCGCAAACAAAAGGAGATGGTGGACGTGCGATGGTAGGATCGCAGGAACAAGTTGAGAGAAGGCGAGCAAAACAGAGGAATGCTGCGTAGTGATATAGACCCAACACTGTCATTGGGGATCTGAAGATCCGAAACGAGAACGGTGGTTATCTAGCCTAGCCGTCTGAGACCGTGGCCCAAATCCTTTCGTAATGAACCCTTTTGCTTTACCCACGTCTCAGATTTTACCCAAACGTACTAAGACACCAGTGTGTGGGTCGCACTTACTCACACCCCAAGAGCATGTCGACGTATGTGGCCGGGGGGCATATCGTGTCGCGAATATCCTCCCTCCCAAGCACATCTACTCTTTTTTTTAAGTGCCGGTGGCAGACTACCAGGTCAAGTTGATATGTTTTATTTGGGGAAAGTAAAGCGCGCGAGCGAGATAAGCCACGAGCCACACACACGTACAGTACCGATCGTCGATCGGAACACGGCCGCGTCCTTTTCATTTTTCAACATTTCCGCGTCGCCGCGGTCCCATGACCATGACCAGCGCATCAGAGATCTTCTGTGGCGCTCACCCACCCATTGCAGCTCGCTGTCAGGGGTGCTGACGGTGTTAGCCGGCACAGGGGATCCCGGCAAGAAGAGTGGTGCGGGTTAGGATAATCGGGGAATAATTCAGCGTGGAGTGGGGTCTCGTGGTGACTCATTTCACCGTGGGAGTGGCAGCGACAGCCGACAGCGCCTACTCGTCGATCATCTTCCCCGACCACGATGTTTGCTCGCAACGCCTCAGTTTATCCGAAACTAGGCTACCCTTACATTGAAAATAATTTCCAAAACACTGTTACAAAAGAAAAAAATATGACTGCGGCGGTCTAAAATTTAAAAACAAATGGTGCACTATCCATAATCACTACTTGATACAATGTTTTTTGTCTAGCTTACAAAGAAAACCAATTCCCTCATGGATTTACGCTTATAAGTACTGTGTCCTCATACTTAACATTATATCTGGTGGACTACATGGTTGAGAACATGAAATACATGTTTTGGCCATTAAAGACCCAAAAAGGGGGTCAAGATATTTTTTTCTGAACAGGTACGTACGAGAGCTCTCTAGAGGCCGCGGCGGCAAACCCATCTAGGGTTCCTTTTCTTCATGTCGCGGTGACAGCCCAATCGTGCCGCAATTTGGGTGGCCGCGACGATGCTTCTCCATGTCGCGGCGGGAGCTCCGGCTCGCGCACCGCCGCCGTCGGAGAAGAAGGTCCACGTGCGCCGCTCCGAGCAGGCATGCACGCGCGGGGCCCTGTCCCGCACCCGCGTGACCTCGCCTGCATGGTCGGGGCTGCTTAGGTGGGTAGCTCGCGCGCACCGGCGATCGCTGGCCTGGTCGTCTGCGCGCCCGCTCCTACCAACGACGACAACTCTGACGATGAGAGCGAGAAGGTCGCGGTGAGCGAGGCGAAGTTCAACTCGATATGCACCCTCGTCTCCGACGTCTGGGACCGCATGAAGCGTCGCCGCCTCACGCACACCGCAGAGCAGCATGATCTTCGTTGTGCCATGCGCCGCTCCGCACACGAGCACCAGGCGTAGCTCGGCTTCTTCGTCGTCGACTACTCCGATGACGACACCACTGACTCAGATGACGAGTAGGCGCGCGACAACGCCGTCGTAGATGTCTCGGTGAATAGGTACCGCCAGTAGAGCTCCATAGATGTTAGGGCTAGTTTGGATGCACGGCGCGACATCAATTTTTTCCTGTATATATGTCGACCTCGATGATCAAAACCTCCCCTATGTATGAATCTAGCGCTAATGTGATGTTTTTTAAGTATACAGTTCCGATCTAGTGTATGTGTTCCTCGCGAGCAATATTCGTAATGCAAATGTGGATGCTCTAATACAATGCAAATTTGCAGTACGCTTGGTGGAAGCAAACACATTTTTTTGTACCGAGGGAATAAAAAAGACGTGTGTTTTGCTATGAAGGACCAAAACCACCATTGTTGTGCCATAAAACGTCACTAGGAAATCTAAATCTCAGATTAACGAAAAAATGGCACACCGTTGTGGACACCAAGAAGGGACAGACACCCGGGAAAAGAAGCTACACAGACAGCAATTTTTCTTCTAGAATCTAGTACTGGGCTGGCAACTTAGGACACACAGATTCGCAGGCCCACGTATCTATTCCAGCCTTTCCGTAGCAACTCGAATTGCAGCCCGCTTCAGAATTCATGCCCGTCCCTTTCCAGCGCTCTCCCCTGTTCCGACTTTTAGTCCCACCTCGCCCAGCCGAGCGGCGTCGAGCGGGAGAGCTAGCTATAAGAGGAGGGCGGGGTGCGCCGTTGTTTCATACTTACCTGGACAGGGTCGACGGGAGATCAGGAAGCCTCGTGGCCTAGGCTAGTGGCCCACATTGCACTTGGTGGGTGCGCTGGCTTACCATCTCCCCAAGTGGGAGAATGGACGTCATAATTTGTGGTGGAGGGGGTACGCGTTCGCGCGGCCCCTACCAATCCTTGAAATTAAAATTTGGTCCTTGCCACAGCTGTCGTTAAGAACCCTAGTTCTATTTTCCTTGTTTGTATCACAACAGTGCCGTTTTCAATTGCGTGCTCCTTAATTTTTTATCATTTGGTTCTCTTGCACTGTTTAATCACTGTTTCTTTCTTTGGTTCTCTTACGTTTTTGACTGAGGAAGCTTCGCAGCACTACAATTTGTAGTCCTTAGCCCGTCTCGAGCTATGCAAAAAAAAAAAGAATTTTCCACCTGCCTGTACTACAAATGGCATTTAGATTTTCATGATGATTAAGTCCTATGCATTTTTTAAGGTTCATGGACTAGCCCTCACCGTCCAAATATATAATACTCCCTCTGTTTCATAATATAGTATGTTTTTAATTTGTAAAACAAATATATCTAAACTACTTTTAGTTTATAGGTTTGAAGAGATTAACTCCGAACCTACACACCGAAAAGTGTCTAGATATATTACCTTCACAGAGCTAAAACATCTTATATTTTGAAACGGAGTGAGTAGTCCACCTGCCTTCTATTTCAAAGACAAAATCCTAGCGGCGGTTCTAACGAAGAGGAGGATGTGCAGGTGCGGGACACACGCGCGCATAGGGCCATAAGGAGTTCTCGATGAGCGCCAAAGATAGCACGACCGCGATTTCTGGCATTTGGGGACAATGCATTTCTGGCTTTGATCCAACCTTGTAGATCACGTGAATCAATCATCGGGGAGAACCAAAATATACTGTCATTTTGTAGTGTACTGTTGTCTGCCGGGTTCGGGATGATAACCATGTGAAATTAGGGTGTGCCATTGGAATTAGCATGATACATTGTGGTCTACGGACCAGGCCACATAATTTAGAGTAAAATACATCCGCGACACATGAACTTGCCTTGAATGTACACTTCAGTATATAGAATTGTGAATGTTGTATCGGAGGACCAAAACTTATCATTTTCAATCAGTTTAGTACAGTAGAAATCAAGTTGCAGGGGAAGAAAAACACGTCAAGGAGGCGCTGATATGAACTGGGTGGAGGTTTTTCAGGTGTTAATTGTAAATGTAACTTCTATTTTCAATTGAAGCCATGTGTATTTCTTAGCATGTTATGTGTCCAGTCCCAATACGAGTCCACAAAAGGATACGTGTAAGAGCATCTCCACCCGTAGAGCCCGGCCGGTTAGGGCTTCTTTTCCCATCCCTATCCTCCGTGTCAACCTATACTGGACCCAGAGTCAAAACGAAAAAGAGAATGAAGTCTCGAAAACTATGAATTAATAAATATTAATGCGGCTATTTTGCGTATCCTTCTCTGCCCCATTATAGAGATAGCTAGGTAGAGCGAGGGAAGGAAGAAAAACCTTCACTTGGAAATCCGAACCTTTTCAAGACTTTAAGGTATGTCGGTTTCGCTTTCACCTATGGATTAGCTTCCTCATCTCCATCGCTTGCTTCACCCAACTTGAAGGCCTAGCTAGACCCCGAGTCGATACATGAAAAAGAGGGATAATAGTAGTTACAAGGACGTTGGAGTAAATTACATTTTGATACCACAATTGGGGCTATGGTAACAACTTAGTGTCACTTTTACAATTTTTTGCGGATACATACCACTTTTGGAACTAGTTGTTACAAATAGGTCACTTTTTTGCTAATCGTGTTTTAACAGCAAAAATAACATAATCAGCTCACAATTAAGTGATGACATGGACCAAGGGCCCACCTGTCATCCCTCTCATCTACTTCCTGCTCCTCTCTCTTCTATCGCATCATTCTTCTTCCTTTGGCAACTGCTCTCCCTACCCCTCCCGACCTTCCCGATCTCTGTCGCTAAGCCGACGACCTCCGCCTTGTTGCCCGCATCTCCCCTGTAGATGGAATTGAAGTCAAGCTTCCCTAATTGATGCCATCATCCATGCCCTCTTCGTCACGTGGTAGCCGTTAATGTCGCCTACGACCTTTCCTGAGCTCGCTGGCCTTCCCCTTGCATTTCTGGTTAGATCGTGCTTCTCCTAGAACTCCATGTTTGCCCGCTTGAGCACCATAGTCACTTGTCATCGATCATCATCATCTGTAGCGCGGCCGTGTCACCAGCAAGGTTTCTGTGACTTTTTACTAGTGGCGCTATGCGCTTTTGGTTCCCCTTGAACTCCAAGTCAAACGCTCCCGCCAGCATAGCCATGCACGCTCCCTTCCACAACATCCTTGGACGTGGTCGGGACCAGGGGAGATAGTAGGAGGGCTGGCGGGAGATAGAAAGATGGGTGGAGGCGGGAGGTAAGAGGAGGGGGTGCTACTGGCGGAAGGTAGCGGCGCTGATTGTTTGATGAGAGAGAGGAGGTACATGAAGGAGAAGAGATATGAGTGGATGACATGTGGGTCCAAGTCCACCTCATCAATCATCATCGTCTATAACCCCTCCTGCTACCTTCCACCGCTAGCACCCCCTCCTACCTCCTGCCATCACCCCCTCTTCTACCTCCCGCCACCCCTCCTACTATCTCCCACCGGTGTCGTGTGATTACCGTGGTCCCGAGGACCCGACCACGTCCAAGGATGTTGTGAAAGGGAGCGTGCAGGGCTACGTTGGCGGGTGCATTTCACTCGGAGTTCAAGGGGAACCAAAAAGCGCGCATCACCACTAGTAAAAGGTCACCAGAACCTTGTCGATAACACGGCCACGCGACAAACGATGATGATCGATGGCAAGTGAATATGGTGCTCAAGCGGCAAAACCAGGAGTACCAGAAGATCAGGAAGGTCGGGAGGGGTAGGGAGAGTGGTTGCCAAAAGAAGGATACGAGAGAAGAGAGAGGGAGGAGGGAAAGAAGATGAGAGGGATGACATGTGGGCCCTAGGTCCATGTCATCGCTTAATTGTGGGTCTATTATGTTAGTTTAGCTGTTAAAACATGATTAGCCAGAAAAATGACCTATTTGTAACAGTTTGTCCCAAAAGTGGTACGTATCCGCAAAAAATTGCAAAAGTGGTACTAACCTGTTACCCTGGCCCCAATTGTGGTACTAAAATGTAATTTACTCAGGACGTTGTATTGGGTCAGTCAAAACTTACTACTTCCACATTGGTAAACGGCTCCGTCGTAGATCTATCATACAAATTTCGATTCTAGAAAAACAAATACCGTAACTGATGAATGAGTAGGCGGGTTAGGTGCACTCCTCGTCCAGTGGGAAGTCATGAGGCTAGCCCCCCCTTGAATGAAGAAGTATTGGGGGCCCTGCCCGCCCACGTATACGCCTTTATTTAGATTCTAACTAAATATTATACAAAACTTTATCTGGGAATCTTTCTAAAGAATCCATGTGGCAAAACATCTCGTTTAAACAATCCTACGGGACATTCTTCTTGGGAAGGAGTAAGAAATAAGCCTATATCCTGTTTTTCATCTTTTGCTTCATCGATCTATCTTCCCCATCAATTGAATACTTTACTTCATGGATAGTTTCCCATAAGAGCAAAGGAAGTGTTTTCTACTCGGTCTTACATACTATATAGATGGGCAAGACCTCCTATTCAACCATCCGGTCGGGCATCTCTTTCTTCTAAGAACAAGAAGAACAACCTTAACTTAATAAAGTATTTGGAAATAAAAGAAAGATATTCTTGGTTTTATTGCTCCCGCTTCCTCATCTGCGATCGTCAAGCCAACTTAGCTTTTTGGGAGGTGAAAGAGGGGTTGAAGCATACATGTCGAAATGACAGGAAAAATATCATTGACTTGCCGGGGAGGGTCATGGACTGGCTAGCACGAAGCTTGCATATCCAAACTTGGCGCTGGCTGGCCAAGTCGGTGGAAACATGTTCAAGGTTGGACCGAGAAGACTTTGTCGGTGGGGGGAAAGGATGCCATACTCCTAGGAAAAGCTCGAACGACCTTCAACAAAAGGGTACTTGTACCTGAAACCGACACAGGTGGGTAGGTAGAGAATACCTAGGGGCGCGAGACAACTCTCTGAACAATAATATTCCAGAGGGAAATGCACCTAAGATCAAATATTTTAAGCCGGCTTCCATGAAAAATTCAGACTTTCTTTTTGATGTTGCGATCACAACTCATCAGGCTCATGACCTAAAGACTGCAGGTTCAAATCATGTCCCCGCCTAAGAACGTCCTAGGATCTTAACAGATCTAGATTTGGAGTCTACTGGTTGAACAATATTGTTTTCTGATCCTTGACTAGCGATATAGACCCTAGGAACTTGCATGTGCTATTAGTAAGCTAGATATAAGTACCCTTGATTGGGTGCCAAGGCAAGTAAATCTCTACGCCAAAGAAATGACTTAGAGAAAATGATGAAGTTATTGGTCAATCCGAAGAGAAAGGAGAAGCCTCTACTTGATGACCCTACCCTTTTCCATTGGTTCCATTAGGGTATGCTGCTATTACTAGTGTTAGCCCATGAGGAATACGACTATAGAATTCTGTTTTCCTTTATCTAGTTGTCCTTAATGATTGATAGGGAAGGAGTCACATGTTTGTGAATATTTCTCTCATATGGTCGCCCTACTACTGGCGCTTCTAAAGGCGAAGCTCTTGTCTTTGGCGACCAGCAAACGAAAGGCTAAAACCTGTAGTTTTGAAACAAGGGAAAGCCGTTGCGCGTTAGCGCATACGTTTTCTTGCTGGGCGGTCATTTTTAAAGTAATACTAAGGAACTGGAAAAAAGTTCGGAAAAGAAGAAAAGCTAAGGTTACAGAATCACTTATCCGTCTATAAAGGAAAAGGCTTAGATAGATGAAGCGCAAGAATAGGGTTTATTGATATTTCTGGTATAGTAGATGCTATCACACATACAGTCATACTCAACTCGATGGAATTGTTTGATCTTAAAAGAAATCTTCTATAATTTTGCACAAAGGGGTTATTTCTTGGTTTCATCCGGTCATTAATAACTTGATTATTTTTAAATAATAGTAGATAGGAAGACCTTTTACTAAGAAGGATTTTAGTAATTCTGGATTAATAGTACTTAGAATGGTTTTTTCATATTGAGAAATTCTGTCTAGTGGCATTCGATCACAGAAGCCGTTGACAACAGGATTTTGATTCTAGGATTTTAGGGATATCATAACCTAGATCTATGTCATATCCGTGTAGTCATTGCCTTGCTTGTAGTCAAGAGACTTACTACCTCTAGTTCTTTTTCTAGAGAAATGACATATAATAAACAACTAACACAACATAGGGACCAGATTCTCTCAAAATGGTTTTAGGTCGACTACTATATAGAGACAACTATCAGTCATGAGCGATAGTGATACCGCCAGACGCAGAAGCTGTCACTTGACGGACGAAACCGAGCCGATACGATAGGCGGACGAAGTGAGCGAGACCAAGACGGGCCAGACGCGGAGTGGCGGTTGAGTCACACACTACAATATGGCTTCAGGTATCTACCTGCCCCTTATTCATTCCACTTTTGTCTGGTATAGCTGGAGTTTGACCTTATTGAATGGTTATTGCTAACCGCTTTTGGTCCTAAATCTTTGGTGTTGCCTTTTCCAATAAACGTTGGTTATATTTTTATGCTATTTGTACCCGTCACTGGCCCCTCCCTCCTCCCAAAAATAAATTTGGCGCAAAATTGGGCCACTTGGGGATGCGCCGGCAAAACAAATCGGCCTAGGGCTGGCATCCACAGGACTAAGTCGGCAAAAAGGAACAAATTCGAATGAAATACATAAAATAAGGTGAAACTCATAGATAGTAGGCGAGTTCATACAAGATTCAATGAAATTCACCTAGCGACGACTACATACACTAGCATAAGCCAAAGGTACACGTCGTCCTTGCCCCTTCATTACCGGAGCCGAGTAAAATTTGCCGTAGTAGAGCTTGTTATAATATAATCATCATGCTAAGACTCCAAATTACTAGCACACTAGATCAACAACGATCTCTAATGATGACAAACGTAGATCGAAAGACTGACCTGAACCCACACCAATGAACACGGGAAACGACTGGATCCTAGGAGATTCATCGGACACACGACTCCACCTGTCCAGCACTATACGCAGTAACAAAGTGAGGATAGAACCGGAGGACGAAAACCCTCTTGTCAACGAAAGGCTGTGGTCCGCCGCGTCTTGAAGGCCGTAAGGACACCGAAGACGGATCGTACCACTGGCATCGCGAGGAAGACGAAACCCTAGCTGGATTTTTAGGAGTTCCTGCCGATGGCCTTAGCTAACAAAAAGAAAATCAGGTTAGCTAACTAGTAGATTACTCGGTGATCATAAATTCACTCATAATATTGTTTGCCCCATAGATTATTACTCCTTCCTATCCAAACTAATGGATTTATTGTCTAGATTTAGATACTCCCTCCAATTCAAATTATTATTCTCGATTCGGATGTATCTAGCACTAAAACATGACTAGATACATTTAAATCTAGACAAATATGAGAACATTAATTTGGATCGGAGGAAGTATATCAGATACTAAAATATGACTAGATATATCTGAATTTAGATAAATCCGAGTCTATTAATTTGGAATAGAGTGGAGTAATAAAAGAAATAAAAGGAAACGAGGGTTGCATGAGTTTCTTTTGAGAGGATGCATTGACATAATTTGTTTTTTCGTGTGGAATGCACTACCGTGAGTTTTTTCCCTAGTGGAATGCACTGCCATGTTCTTTTGTTGTCGAGAGAAATGCGCTGCTACGACTACAAGTAGTGTGAGATAACGGGATGAGAAAAAGAGACAGAGGCTCAGCAAGATTTGCACAGCCGCCGCAGCTTTCAAGGCCCATGTATGTTGTTGGTAATTTGGCATGGCCCAGCTGGTACTAACGCGAAGCCTATCTAAGATCTGAGAGGAATGCTCACGACGCTCCGTCCTGCCCGTGGCTGGTGCGCCTCTGTTTAGTCCCACCTCGCCCAGCCGAAGAGGATCGAGCGGCAGAGCTAGCTATAAGATGAGGGCGCGGTGCGACAGTGTTCCATACTTACCTGGACGGGGTCGACGGGAGATCAAGAAGCCTCGTGGCCTAGGCTAGTGGCCAACATTGCACTTGGTGGGCGCGCTGGCTTACCATCTCCCCAAGTGGGAGAGTGGACGTCATAATTTGTGGTAGAGGGGGTACGCGTTCGCGCGGCCCCTGCCAATCCTTGAAATGAAAATTTGGTCCTTGGTCTTTGTAAAGCAGCCTTAATGCAAATTTTGGTTTTATGTTTGTGCTAACATGTCACCTCAATCGATCACCGTAACTGCCGTTGTTTACTTTGCACCGGGTCGCAAAGCCGTAATTTTAATCGGACATTTAATAATGCGGAGCACGAACCGTCCACGACCAAGCTTAAGCCAAGACCATGGCCATGGCGACCAGCGTCTGCCTCCCATCGCCACTCGCTACCGGCGCCACCGCCTTTCGCGCCATCCCATCTCGCGCCTCCACCTCGTACTGGGGCTGCCTACTTCGCCGCCCCCGCCGGCTCGGCCGCACCGCCGCGGGGATGGACGCCCTCCACGTGTCGTCCCGGGACACAGAGCCGCTGCTCCACCCCGGGGCGGCTGCCGCTGCCGCCACCGCCACTCACCGTCGGCTCCGAGTACGGCGCACGACCTCAGTCCTCACCGCCCAAATATAGCAAATCCATGTGCCTTCTATTCTGGGGCAGAGTCCGCGTGTGGCGGTCCTGACACGAGATGGGGGATGATGATGTGCAGGTGCGGACGCACGCGCAGGGCGCCGAGGATGCTTCGACGGCCGCCGGTGGTGGCGCCGCCGCCGAGGCGGACTACTCCCTGGCAGCCATCATCCTCCCGTAAGCTATTCCGAGCACACATCTATCCCCGCTAGCGCCATTTGGGGATAAATGCATTGCTAGCTCGATTCCACCTTCCGGATCGCGTGAACCTACAGCTTCAATGCATCTTGAAAACGTAGCTTAGCAGTGACAAGAAGGATAACCATGTGGAATTAGGGCTGTAGCATAGCATAGGAGTTAGCATTATGTACTGTACTGGAATTACAAACCTAATTTAACATTGTCTTCTGTTATGCTGCCCATATGTTAGACTGCCAGGATTTTTTCCATGTTAAACCATGATTCCTTGTGCTTGAAGTGGTCTTAAAAATGACATCATATAGCTTAGGATATGATAGGTTTTTGCATACCATTTTGACTAGACTATTGTTGCATCTGGGTTTGATCTAGTGTTACTTGGCATAGCAGTTCTCTTTCGTTTTTGGAAGATAAAGTGTATAAAGGGCTATCAAGCTTTCAGTACTAATAATGGGCCGATGTTCGGAACCTAGGTTTGTGTTCCCTGCATTGGGTGGTCTCCTTTTCGGATATGACATTGGCGCAACTTCAGGAGCGACCATTTCTGTACACGTAAGTCCCAATTTTGGTAGTTCCACAATTTCCTATAGGTCACACTCACCCTCACACGGTTGCTTCCTCATTCTTCAGTCTGCTACTCTCAGTGGCACCACTTGGTACGGCCTCTCATCTGTTCAGCTAGGACTTGTGGTAATCCTTTTGGAAGATTCCTGTGCTTTATGAGCTTTCCCTTCACCTTCCTAATCAAGAACAAAATTTATTGTGCCTAATGAGCTTTATTGTCATGTTATTTAGGCGAGTGGTTCACTTTATGGTGCTCTTGGTGGATCCATTCTCGCATACCGCATTGCAGATTTTCTAGGTGCTTTAAAAAGATAGCACGTTTCATTTTCCCTTGCTGTGTATTCTCTGGAGACAAAGCGAATTAACTGCTACTACCATCTTGGTGCAGGAAGAAGAATAGAATTGATCACTTCAGCTTCGTTATATATTTCTGGTGCTTTGGTCACTGGATTCGCCCCTAATTTTGTAGTCCTGATCATAGGTCGTCTCCTTTATGGTGTTGGTATTGGCCTGGTGAGTAGCTGCAAGCACAACTATTTCGTTCAAATGAATATGCGCAGATGAACTTGTGGATACGAGTAGATATTCGATATACCAATATAACCACCCCAGAAAGGTGAAACTGAGAGGAATAGAATGCAAAAGGAGGATACCCATGATCAAACTCAGCTTGGAAGAGATAGTAAAGCAATCCTGTTCTGTAACTTCATAGTTATGCCACTGAACCACCATTGTGCTCTGTTCCAGGCAATGCATGGTGCTCCTCTTTATATTGCAGAGACTTGTCCTCCGCAAATACGTGGAACATTGATATCATTGAAGGAGCTGTTTATAGTATTCGGAATACTGGTAACTCTCGCCCCCTTCATTGCCTTTAAAAAAACTATGTTCTCTCTCTTACAGATGTTATAACTTACACCTCAGTACACGATTTGACCACTTATATTAATATAACATTTTACAGTTGGGATACCTCGTAGGAAGCCATGAAATTGATGTTGTAGGAGGGTGGCGGTACATGTTCGGTTTTGGTGCTCCTCTGGCAGCTATAATGGCTATTGGTATGTGGAGTTTACCACCTTCACCTAGATGGCTACTTCTAAGGGCAGTGCAAGGAAAAAGCCCTTTGGAAGATAACAAAAAGAAAGCAATACAAGCCCTGAGAAGACTGAAGGGCCGGTCAGCAAGCGACAAGGTTTTGACAGATGAGATTGATAATAACCTGTCCTCAATTAGGGCTGCCTATGCAGATCAGGCCGAAGGAAGCATTTTCCAGGTATTTGAGGGGGCAAGCTTGAAAGCCTTCACTATTGGAGGAGGACTGGTTCTTTTCCAACAGGTATATGTCCTTTCAGCCCCGCTAATAAGCAGCTGAAGTGAGTTTAAAGTATGACCACGCTTCCATCATCTTTTAAATTTGAAGTTATCCACCCCCTTTAAGTTGAAGTCAAAGTCCTTCGCATGTACTTCCCACTCTAAGCTAAGTTGTTTTTGGTTTGAGAGGTTGAATCCATAATGGTAAATTTCCAGAATTATTTGTGTATTTATTTCAACCTACTTTGGGCCTTCTTAGTCATAATATTGATTAGCATATGTACTTAACTTACTGATGATGTCAAGTGCTAAAGTGCTAAAGTCTTATTTGGCAGATAACAGGCCAGCCAAGTGTTCTATACTATGCAACCACCATTCTTCAGGTACCTCATTTTTGCTCGGAGCTGTTCAATTGGTTCTTTTGATAAATGGAAGTAGGGGCAGTATAGCTTGTCAGATTGCTGCTTGCTTTGATGCATACAATATAATCTGTTGTCTATGTCTGTCTTCTGTAGACTGCTGGGTTTTCAGCTGCATCTGATGCTGCGAAAGTGGCAATTTTGATTGGGCTGTTCAAGGTAAAACTATGGAGCTAGACCATTACTGTACTCCGTAGAGCATAAAATGTAATAGTTGTATCCTTTTTGCAGTTTCTGATGACAGGTTTTGCGGTGTTTAAAGTCGACGATCTTGGAAGACGGCCATTATTGATAGGAGGTGTTAGTGGAATTGTGAGTAACTTCCCTCTTTTCTACAGCTTGCTTAAGCTATATGGTTTGGAACAGAAAGTGCTGTCCTCACTCCTCACCACCTATTTGACTCCTGCTAGGCATAGATACTCAACGTTAGGTTAAGAAAATAAATCTCCAATTATGATTAAATGCTTAAAAACCTTTGTAACTTTGGTAAGTTTCATCAGACATCTGAACATGATATTATTAGGTTCGAAATACCTTTTCTCTAGATTTCTTTTTTCTGAATGAGTAATCCTTATGCTTTTTTCAACATGGGAAATCAGACCATCGCACTGCTCCTACTAGCAGCATACTACAAGATTCTGAGCGGCTACCCATACATTGCTGTTGGTGCTTTACTTCTGTATGTTGGCTCGTACCAGGTTGGTGCTTTACTTTGTGTAGGTCTATGAATGCAGAGCGGTACCAGACATTGAGTTTCTGCTGTGTTTCAGGTGTCGTTTGGTCCAATAAGTTGGCTGATGGTATCTGAGATTTTCCCGCTCCGAACAAGGGGGCGCGGAATGAGCCTTGCAGTACTTACAAATTTTGGCTCAAATGCGTTGGTCACATTTGCCTTCTCACCCTTGCAGGTAAGTCTACACGAACCGTTTTCCCCCTTTCTGGTTTTCCATCAACTGCTGAGCTATTCAGCTGGATAACTTCTCTGATGTAAAAAGCAGAACAGACGTTTCTGTCTAGATGTATCACGTTCCTCGCTAATCTTGATCCTGTAATAGCACAACCTACAAAAGCAGAGTAAAATGAGCAGCCGACAGATACGCAAACACACCGGGTACATGCGGGCAACCGAATAAACCGCTCTTTCTTTTTTGTGTCTCAACAGGGTTACCTTGGACCGGCCAACATCTTCCTTCTGTTCGCAGTCATATCGGTGCTGGCCCTCGTGTTTGTCATCCTCAACGTTCCAGAGACCAAAGGGCTGAGCCTGGAGGATATCGAGTCCAAGATCCTGAAGAAGTGAAAACGCGCTCTGCTGCGTATCGGTGTAAAGTTGTTCCCGCTGATTTTGTTCGTGTAGTTGATGTAGTTGTACATGCTTCTGTAGTTCCACACTCGTGACCACGCCTGCCTACACAGGCCTCGGCTGTGAAATGTTCATCTCCGGCCCTTTTCTGAAGCAACTGTCACGTTTTGTGGATGTTTGTAATCTGATGTCACTGCTAATAGTGTACGTATGTGTATCTATAAGAATGTCAAATTGACAACTATTCCCTCTGTTTCAAAATATAAGATGTTTTAGCTATGTGAAGCTAATGAATCTAGACCACTTTTAGTGTCTAGGTTCACTTTGAACGTCTCTAAACCTATATACTAAAAGGGATCTACATATATTAGCTTCACAAAACTAAAACATTTTATATTTTGAAACGAAGGGAGTACATAGTTGCCACTACACCCCATAATAGGAAAACACTTTCGCCAATTTTAAAGAGACAAATTCATGGGCGTCTAACATTTTCTGAACATCGAGCTCTCGTTCCATTCCATTAAGACACGGATAAATCGCCGGTCACCTCGCGGGGCAGTTTGCCATCCACGGATGGTCGCCGTGAACATAGTCTAGATAACTAGTATATGTTGGCCGAGACTGTTTGTATCTGAGGCCAGCCTTCCCTGTTGTGCCGGTTACCTGACAGGCAGCTAATCGATGCAGAGGCCTGGGGCTGACAGCCAAAATCGTGATCAACATCGCTATTAACTGGAGCAGATTAACGCGTTTGCCTCTAGACTTGTTTAACCTGACCCAGACAATTAAACACACATGTACTAGTATTGCAAGTCAACCCAATCGTCAAGTGAAACCGAGGCGTACAGAGACACCACAATTATTGGCATTATTCATATAGTACATTTAAAATAATTGTATATGTCCATTTGCATTATTTGGCGCTTGCACCTGTTCCTGTCCAGATGATCCAGCCGATGTATCTGCCTCCCATCCCGTCTATGTACATGTGGTATACCACGCCCCCATCACCATACATTAATTCCTGGTTCAAGTGGTTTCATTCAACAAACGTACCCTCTCTGTCCCGAATTTGAGGTCGCAGATTTATCTAGATTTAGATGTATCTAGACACGAATCTAGACAAATCTACTTCCAGAAAAAGAGAGTACAAAAGAAACCTTCTGTTGTAAGGACAGTCTGATAGCTCGATCGATGTGGATCTGACGAACAGGGTCGGCAAGGCGATCGTACGCTGTTGATGGCGCTGAAGGGTTGGGACGGGCAACGTCCAACGTCAGCACACGCCAAGAGAGAACGAAATGGCACAAGACGCCCATTAGCTCGCACGACTAGCGAAAAGGGCATAAACAAACTGCCCACGAACGCTGCACAAAACGGATGGCGTTAACTCCTCATGAATGTAATCACCATTCCATTTTTCTACTCTGTCCGACCCATATTAGATGACTCACATTTGTCTAGATACGGAACAAAAACTTGACTAGATGCATCCGTATCTAGAATCTAAGTCAAATAATATAGGTCGGAGGGAGTATTTGAATGTTTTTTCCCCAACCATTGCATGAGAGCTGCATGTATACATACAGAGGAGTGCTTCGGTGCTTTCCAGAACTTCTTTGCACGATTTTTAAAGTAAAAGAAATGCTGTGATTAGAAGAACTAATGCACCTGCTTTCATTAATTAAGCGGACGGCTGCACACGTATAACTACCCACGACCCACGTAATACTACACAGCCTCTAATGAAAGCAGGTGGATTAGTTCTCCTAATCATAGCCTTTGCTATTTGCTTTAATAGTCGTGCAAAAAAACTTTGGAAAAAGCAGTGGAGCACTCGTCATACATTAGAAATAAAGAGAAGCCATAGAAATGGCAAACTACAGGAGAAATACATACCAGAAGAGTATCACACCACCCTACAAAACATAACATGATCGACCAAAACCCTTAGAAAAACTTAGAGCATCTCCACTCGGGGTCCATAAAGGCCCCCTAAAGGGCTATGGGGTACCGGCGCTCAAAATCACGTCCAACCGCCCCCTTCCCCAAATTTTATTTCGCGCCGGCGCGGTCCGTTTTGTTATCCAGCGTCCCAGGCCGAACCCAACCCGAGGAGGGCAAGCAAGGACAGTTGGATGGAGCTGAAAACGACGCGGGCCAGCCCTGTCGATGACACGCACCCGCAAAGTCGCCCACATTCTGCATTTCCGCCCCCTAACGACCCCCACTCATTCAGCTCGCCGCTGCAACCAACCCTTGCTGCCGTCAGCCGTTCTATCCGCTGGAGCCACCCTCGTAGCCATCGAAAAATACTCCCCACGCCCCCAATCCGCCTCCTCGCCCGCATCGCCCGCGTCGCCGCTGCCGTTCCACCTCCTGCTAGCTCCAAGCCCGTGACACAACCTCCCTACCCACTAGGTGTTCGGTGTTTTGCCAAAGGAATGGATTTGGATGAGGAAGATATGCTGGCCGCTATGATGGACGACGAAGTCGTCGTTGCTGCTGGCGTCGGAGATACCGTCGGCGACGACGATCATCTCATGATCGTCGCTTCCCTCCTAGGCATGATGGCCGGCGCCGAGGAGAAACCGTCTGCTGGATTCGAAGCCTGGGCGGCGCAAGAGCAAGCCGAGGTAGAGGATGGAAGGCTACTGCATGCTCTACGTCGACTACTTCGCCGACGACCCATTGCACGACGACATCACATTTCAGCGATGTTTCAGAATGAATCGGAAGCTTTTTCTGAAGATCATCGAGCAATTGAGAGATTTTGATGACTACTTCAAACTAAAGAGAGACGCCGTCGGCACACTTGGTTTCTCCATAATCCAGAAATGCACAATTGCTCTCCGGATGCTTGCATATGGAATTCCTGGAGAGACACAGGATGATTACCTCCGCATGGCTGAGTCCACAACCATCGACTACATGCACAGGTTTTGCAGGGAAATTGTGACAGTTTATGGAAAGAATTACCTGAGAACATCCAATGCAGAAGACACAGCTTGGATCATGGCACAAAATGCATCAAGGGGGTTTCCAGAGATGCTTGGAAGCACTGACTGTATGCACTAGACAAGGAAGAACTGCCCATTCGCGCATCAGGATATGTACAAAGGATCATGCAGTGAGGTTCTTGAGGCTGTGGCAGATCAGGATCTATGGCTTTGGCATGCTTTCTTCGGTATGGCAGGATCACACAATGCCATCAACGTTCTGCAATGTTCAAATGTGTTCGCCAAACTTCTTGAAGGCAGAGCTCCTCCAGTGCAGTTCGAGATCAATGACCACCAGTATAACAAGGGCTACTACTTGGCAGATGGCATCTACCCAAGATGGTCAACATTTGTGAAGACAATCTCGAACCTTGTCCCTGGAGGAAAGAAAGCTTGGTTTGCCACACAGCAGGAGGCTTGCAGGAAGGATGTGGAGAGGGCATTCAATGTGCTGCAAGCTCGATTTGCCATTATCAGGTACCCTGCCCTTACCTGGTCGAAAGATCAGATGCGGGAGGTCATGACTGCATGTGTTATCTTGCACAACATGATCACTGAGAGCGAGTGGGAGACTCCAGTATTTAACACTGAACCGTACTATTGCCAAGGTCCTCTTGCAAATATTGATCACTGAGTGTCACCTGCATTTGCTTCTTTTCTCGCTAGGCGACAAGAAGTTCGAGACACAAATACTCATAGTCAAGTGCAAGATGATCTGGTGGAGCATTTGTGGAGGCTCAAAGGAGGCAGCTAGTTTGTTTATTTATTTGTCTTTGTTTGCTATATTGAACTTTTTTAATTGTTTGTTTAATTTTATGAACTTGTAATAAATTTGTATGGTGAATTATTTATTTGCAATATTAAACTTGTTGCTTGTTGATGAAAACAAATTGTTGATTTTTTTTGTATAGGGAACGGTTAGGAGCCAGCCCCCAAATCATGAACCAATCCGACGCCCCCATACGGCCCAAATTCGAGCCACGCCGGACGTCGTATGGGGGAACGAGTGGAGATGCTCTAAGCCCCTAACCAAAAGAGCGGTTGCCACAAGTACAAAACTGCCCATAGTCTGGCCCCACTCGTGATCTGATTGATGATCATCTGAATGGGCTTGTAGACATTATCAAAAACTCTTCTATTCCTATCATGCCAGATACTCCAGGCAGTAAGCATCTATCTAAATGTTCAGTGGAGTATTTTATTTTAGGATTTGTATGTCATCTGAGCGATCATTGAAGTTTCTGTTCGTGGAGAGGAAGGGAGATGATGATGAGGAGAATCGAATAAACGAGCTAACTAACGAAATAATGTGTGCCATGGATCCGACGTTACGTAGGTGCTTATGTCAAAGTGGCCACTTTGACTTTGACCTGATTAACATGATCGAGCAGCTAGCTGAGCTACAGCAGTGACCAGTGAGTGACTGGCTTAGCTTGGAACGTAGGAGTACGACTGACAGGAGCATCAGTCGTTCGTTGGAAGATTATTCATGGCAGGACTAGTGTTTAAGTTTGTTGCATCCACACGCCGGCAGCTTGACGCACTCCATCCACTAGCTTGTGGTGTGTGTGTGGATGCCGACGACGACGGGCCAAGCGGGGACCGTTTGTAACTAAGCAATTAAGGGTCCCGGCCCTTCAAGGCGTCTTCCCGTAGAACGACTATTCTCCACACGCTAATCCACACTACCACTTCCATTGGATCCAAGCAAAATGGATGAAGTTTACGATCACTACCTTCTGTTTACGGAATTGCTAGCACACAACCTAGGATTTTTCCAAGCTCCAGTCACTTTTCTCCAGTATGCTTCAGTATTTTTTGTGAAATTTCAGTTGATTTCTTTTAGTTATGTACTCCCTCAATTCACAATTACCTCAGGTCTCAGTCAAAGTCAAACTATCAAAATTTTGACCATATATTTAGAAAAATTATCAAAATCAATAATATAAAATTTATTGTATTAGAATAGTAAGATTACGAAAAGAAGGAGTACTAGGATCAAGTGTCTCTGAGGAGCATTTTTGCCGAGGGGCAATACTATTTTTTTTTGGAAATGTACTAGCATAAATAACTAGAATCAAATTTTTCTTGGTATAATTTCTCGGGTTTATTTCATTATTTATTTGAATTTGTTGTTCATCTCGAGATCGTGCTCGAGAGCCCTTTGGATGTTTGTTTCGAGACGGAGGGAGTACATGGTCTCGAAGCGAAGGAAGCAAACTCGATGAATACTAGATGCGGATACAAGTCGCACCCTCAATGTACATTACTTTAGATCTCTCTGATATAAAAGGTTATTGTGGGGATTTATTATTGTTTTATAATCTAAAACTACGGTGACCCACCATACCACTATATGGTGTAGTATGTAAGTCGTTGATATAACACCAATGAAATACCGTTTTACCAATATTATATCTTACAGAGTGCTATAACAGAAACAACACTAGTATAATTTGTATGTGTAAAAAGTATATGCAAGACAAAAAGAAAATCGACACTTGATATTTCTGTAAGATAATGAGAAAAGTTTATGTCCAAGTCAGACAAAATTCCACAACTGTGAGACCACATTGCAAAATGGTGTATATACATTATAAAAAATCCCACAGTCAACATGGAAACTGACACCAGCTAAAAAACAAGCAACTCCATCGGTTCGTTCGTTTCCAACACCGGCCTCTTCGCCTCCCCGTCCGTCCTTGTCAGCTCAGCGGAGGCAAGAGTGCAAGACCACTTCCCTATCCTAATTCCTACCCATTACTTAGTCACGCACATTCTGTTCCACTGATTGCGCTTGTCGATCGATCGCGGCCAATTCGCCATGCTTCTGCATCGGCGGCGGCGGCGGCGTTCGATCCAGCTGGCCGCGCTGATTTCGCTCCTCCTCCTCCTGGCTCGGGATGTCGCAGGCGCCGACGAGTTCGTGTACGCCGGGTTCGTCAACGGCAGCGTGACGACCACCGGAGCGGCCGCCGTGCTCGCCCCCTCGGGCAGCTCCGGTGGTCTCCTGCGGCTCACCAACGACACCAACGAGGTGTTCGGCCACGGCTTCCACCCGGCGCCCCTCCGCTTCCGGAACGCCTCCACCGGCACGCCGCTCTCCTTCTCCACCACTTTCGTGCTCGCCATCGTGCCGCGGTATCCGGACGCCCACGGCCACGGCCTCGCCTTCGCGCTCGCGCCGTCCGTCGCCGTCCCGGGCTCCGTCGCTGGCAAGTACCTCGGCCTCTTCAACACGTCGGACAGCCTTGGTAATGGCACAAGCCTGATCGTTGCCGTCGAGCTCGACACGGTCATGGACGTGGAGTTCGGTGACGTGGACGAAAACCACGTCGGCATCGATGTCAACGGGCTCCGCTCCCTTAACGCGACCCCCACCGGGTACTGGCACGACGACGGCGGGGAAGGCGGGAGGAGGTTCGAGAACCTGAGCCTGAACGGCGCCGCGCCGCTGCAGGTGTGGATCGAGTACGACGGCGCCAGCGCGCGCCTCGAGGTGACCGTGTCGCCCGCCGGCACACCCAGGCCGACCGTGCCGCTCGTGTCGCGCGACGTCAACCTCTCGTCGGCCTTCGTGGCAGACGACACCTACGTCGGCTTCTCCGCGGCGAACGGCGCCGCCGCGAGCTCGCACTACGTCCTCGGCTGGAGCTTCCGCCTCGGCGGCGGCCGCGCGCCAGACCTCGATCTCTCCAAGCTCCCGAAGGTCCCCTCGTCGCCGGGATCATCGGACAAGAAACCGCCGCCGGCTCTGCTACTCCCCGTGATGCTTCTCGTTCTGGCCGTCGTGATCCTGCTCCTGACGTCGGCGGTCGTCGGGGCGCTCTATGCGCGGCGGCGCCGGCGGAAGTTCGCCGAGGAGGAAGAAGACTGGGAGAGGGAATATGGCCCACAAAGGATCAGCTACAGAGAACTGCACCGCGCCACCAACGGCTTCCGCGACGTGATCGGCGCCGGCGGCTTCGGCCGCGTGTACCACGGCGTGCTCCCAAGGACCGGCACCGAGGTCGCGGTCAAGGTGGTGTCCCACGGCTCGCGGCAGGGGCTCCGAGAGTTCGTGTCAGAGATCGCGAGCATGAGCCAGCTGCGGCACCGCAATCTGGTGCAGCTCCTCGGGTACTGCCGGCGGCAAGGCGAGCTGGTGCTCGTCTACGACTACATGCCGAACGGCAGCCTGGACCAGCACCTGTACCGCGGCGTCGACCGTCAGGCGGCGGGACTGAGCTGGGAGCGGCGCGGCAGGATCCTCCGGGACGTCGCGGCCGGGCTGCTGTACCTGCACGAGGGGTGGGAGCAGGTGGTGGTGCACCGGGACATCAAGGCCGGCAACGTGCTCCTGGACGCCAATATGAACGGCAAGCTCAGCGACTTCGGCCTCGCGCGGCTCTACGACCACGGCGGCGACCCGCAGACGACGCGCGTCGTGGGCACGCTCGGGTACATCGCGCCAGAGTTGAGCAAGACCGGCAAGGCCACCACGAGCTCGGACGTCTTCGCCTTCGGGGCCTTCACGCTCGAGGTGGCGTGCGGCCGGCGGCCCGTGGTGTTCCACAGATCGGACGCCGACGACTCGCCTCCGGGGCTCGTGGAGCTCGTCCTCGAGCACTGGAAGGCCGGGAGGATCACGGAGGCGAGGGATCCGAGGATCGGCGAGTGCGTCGACGAGGAAGACCTTGAGCAGGTCCTCAAGCTCGGGCTTCTCTGCTCGCACCCAGACCCGTTGAGACGGCCGAGCATGAGGCAGGTGGTGAAGATCCTGGAAGGCGCCGCGCCGGCGCCGGAGATGTCGCCGGATGATCTCGGCAGCAGCATAACGCTGTTTGAGTACAGTGAGGCGTTCGACGAGTTCGTCAGCATGTCATTCCCGGCAACGTCCGAGATGACCACCATCGCCACGACGCGGACGTCCTCGTCGCACTCCGCCGACGAGAAACGGACGCTCTTGTTCAGCTGAGTAAATAGTGATTTCTGTTGGAAGTAGACTTAGCAAATACTGGAACAATCTATTGGGCGGTTAACTGTTTTTTCAATTGGTGACGGCCAGATTTTTCTAAACCAGCTTCATCTTCTTCTTCCCAAACATTTTTTTTAATGAAACGCCAAACTTCAACTTTATCTCTCATTGCCTCACTCACGGCCGCCTCTCCTCCTCAAAACTGGCATGCATCCAGCTATATTAATATAGCAACCACAATTGATAGCACAACGCCTAAAAAAAACCCCCCAAAAAAGGAAGAGAAAACAAAGTCGACGACGACGGCTCGACGAAACTGAGGATGACCCGCAACCGCTGCGTCCACCGGAGAATTGCCACCCCTCTCCTAGCCTCGCTGAAGCGTCGCGCATCAAACGGCACCTCCAAGAAGGAAAGCGACAACGACGACGCTGCTGCCCGGATAAGTCCTAGGGTTTCCCCTGATACGCAACGCGAGGTGGGGAAGAGATACACCCGACGTCCTTCAGGAAGGACGGCGACACCCGCAAGCGTCACCATGTCGGTGTCAAGACGACAAGGATTTCTCCCGACCTCTCAAAAAACCATACTCCCGGACGATTCGAAGCTCTCCACCAAGCTCGCCGCCCACCAACACACGCCACCATGGTGTTGAAGTTACCCTCGACGTCTTACCATGACCCACAATGTGAGGCTGGTCTGACTGAAAGGAAGAAACTCCGACGAAGATCGACAGTACAATAACACGCGGGAGGGAACTACCTCCACCGCCGGAGGGCGATAGCCGTCCGGATGTAGCCGCGGGGGAAAACCAGGCCCTCTCTGGTCCGACCGAGCCCAAATGGACCCGTGAAGCCCCGCCGCCACACTGCAGCAAGGGTGTTACCGTCGCTGCCGATCCTAGCGCTAGTCCCTACCCCTCCGCCCGCCAGTGGATCTACTGCCACCGTAGATCCCCGCCGCCAAGCAGCAACGCTCTCGCCACCGTGCTCATCCGGGATTACCAGTCCACTGCCGGTCTAAGGATCGCCACCTGGGCTCGGAGGGCAAAGAGGGACGAACGCGGCGAACACGGCACCTCCATGCCGCCCCCGGGCCACTCCGGCATGATTTGGCGGGTGTCCACCCGACCTAGGCCCGCCCGGCCTAGATCCGGTGCCCTGGTCGCGCCACCACCGGGAGGGTCTGGCTGCGAGCCTACGACCCACCGCTTGCCGGTGACCGAGGGCCCTGGCCAGAGCCTGCACGCCCAAATCGGACCCAAACTGGCCCAGATCGGGCCCTGTAGAGCTCGTCGTCGGGGGCACCTGTGGCCTCGCCCGCCTCCCAGCCAGCCGAGCAGCCCGCCACCACATCGCCCATGGAGTCGCCCGGAACGCCGCCGCTCCGTCCTGTCGCGCCCCCGCCCAACATCAAATAGGGTTTATGCTTTGCATAAGTTGAGTATTAAGTTTTCGATTACAACATATTTGGATTTATATCCAAGCTCAGTATCAACCAAAAGGTACTAGATAAAACTTAGGTAAAGTGGTAACAGGTTACCAAAAGGGAAATAGAAACAACTATAATCTGTTTGATGGCATCATTCAACTAGAGCCCTCCGAACTGCATAATGAAACAACATTTAATTTGGAGTCATCCGATAACTGAACCGAGATTGTTGTTGAATCCTTGAGTGTTGATTCTTCAGTTAAAATTCAGAAATCTTGAGGGTCACAACAGTGTATAGTATTTATATGTTTTTTACTTTTCAAATTTCTGTCCGCATAAAGTAACTTGTAACAAGTCAAGAAAAAATAAATAGCTAGCAGTGATTAGTAAAGGCCATGTGTTATAACATATCAATGTGATTTCGTATAAGATTTTCTAATGATTTTTTGGTTTATAAAACAATCCTTTATCACACGGCAAAAACAATATTGTGGTACTAATGCCACATAGACTAATGGCAATACTATCATGGTATTTCTACAAACATCTGAGCCAAGAAGAGCATTTCTATGACGAATTAAGGCAATGGATGATCATCATGTATCAGGTTATTCAAGTATACCTCCAAAACTAATTGATAATGGTACAGGTGAGACTTTGGCCGCGTCAGAGGGCTCCAGGGTCCCAGATTTGATGTCCTAAAATAACAAACAACTTTCGTGGTTCACACATACTTTGATGAACGTACTGTAGGCCAAAAAGGCCTGTTACTACATAATGAGCAAGTACATTTATTTGGAATCACAAGGCATATGCGTGGACATGTACACCAAATGCACACCAGACGTCCGCACCCACACGACACGTGCTCTCGCCCTGAATAATATAGGAGTTGAAATGAGTTTTGAGCTTCAAGAATTGCTCGAGCAATGGTGCTCTAGAAAAGAAAGTAATTCCGAGATAATGGTACTGTGGTTGCTGGCTGGCATCTCAGAATCTCTCCATCAGCAGTAACCGTATATGTTTCAGGGTCTACATCAATTTTCGGAAGTGTGTCGTTGAGTTTCATGTCCAACTTTGTTAAACTGCGAACACCACCAACAGCTTCCACCCTCTTTCTTAGTTTGTACTCTGATGCAACATCAGCTTCCTTAGCAGCCTGCGATAATTTATCACCATATCAACATTTTTATTTCACCAAAGATATCACTATAAATATCTATGTTAAGCTTGTTACAAAATACTACCATGGTTACACTTTTTAAATTTGAGTATATAATAACGAAATGTAATGGTGGATGTCGTGTTCTGTTGACTTGAGAAATAAAAAGTGACAATTTTCCTCGACTGTAAGTGGTACTACTGAACATTCCTCATCATCCTAAATACTCCCTCCGTTTCAAAATATAAGATGTTTTAGCTTTGTGAAAGGAGTGTATCTAGACCCCTTTTAGTATGTAGGTTCACTCCAAATCTAGATGAACCTACACACTAAAAAGGGTCTAGATACACTTCACTCACAAAGCTAAAACATCTTATATTTTGAAACGGAGGGAGTACGTTAGAAGAGTTAGTAATTTGTTTGTGGGAGAGAAGAGTTAATAGTTAGGTAACCTTGCTCACAAATGCGATCGAGTTAGAACCTCCCGCCTTTCCATATGCACCAAACATAGGTCGTATCATAACCTGCATCAACAATGCACCATTCTGCATTGTAAAATTTTCAACTACAACAAGCTTGTGTATGAGACAAACATAGGAAAAATGCATGAGACTTCACACGTTTTGGTCTCTGTATATACACATATAGTTGAAATTTTTGTAGTTGATTAACGTATATACCATCATAATTTAACAACGACAGACCGGATGTCAGCGCACCTATCAGGGAGGAAGGATGCCAGTGAGCTGCAGGACGTGTGCATCCACACTGACCTAGTCCATTTTTAGGTCGTTCAGGTTGTGAATCTTATGGATTCCAAACTGTAACAGTTTACGGGCCACGGTAGGGTGTACATTTCTTGGTATAGGCCTATAGGGTGTGTGTTTTCTGGTATTTTGGGCTATCAGTCCACCCCCTTGCTGTAAATCTTTTCTTGCAAAAAAAGCTTATTTTTATCAATTTCAATTGCACACGGAGCAAGTCTTTTATTGCACCAACATGTGATGCTCTGGCCAAATTTGGCTCTCATCACCAGCTTTCTCATAATTACCAAGCTAGCTATTTAGATGTAGGCTAAATCATGCTTGCGACCCCAGACATGGCAACTATGGTGGCAACACCTGCTGCCACAAGTTTCTGTGATTTCCCCTTTTGGTCTTTGTAGTTTTCCCATGCTCTTTCTTCTCTGTTTGTTCTATATAGATGTGCCTTTCCGTCTTTGTTTTCTTGGGATTTCTCGGCGTATCCTATTCTAAGACACAATGGTGCGCATTTTCATGTGTTCGTGGAAAAGAAACGTTGTAGGCTAAATGGAAACACCAGGGCAGAATTGGAATAAGATTGTCATATTCAAAGGATCTCAGAGAAAGAAGTCCATACAGGTTCAGGTGTTGGAATGCTAGCATTCGGATCACCCATGTTAGCCCACGCAACTGTACCACCTTTTATAATCAGTTCTGGTTTTGCACCAAAAAAAGGAGGTTTCCAAAGAACGAGATCAGCTAACTTCCCCACCTGCCAAAAGCACGTAGTGATAAATATCAAAATGGAAAAAATTCAAAAAACAAGGAATAGTTAGCCCTTGTACTGCGATATTCAGAAGAAATCCTTAGCCAGAAGAATGTCAATGGGTGTGATACCAATGATACATATGAAGGGATACTAATTATTAATCTTCTCTACTTTACTGTAGAAGCTTCTGCATATGCATATATTGTAACAAATCTGGAAACAACAATACCATGTGCTACCTTGATACAGGACATTTTTCAGGAGCCACATTAAATTACATATATTACTGGAATCAAGAGTGGCTGAACTACAAAGAAAAATCGAGCAAAGTCATTTCCCGATATTACATGAATCCATCAATCATACTAAACAAATTATATGCTATTACGTTTTAATATCCTCAACTTATGTCAAGCATATCAAAGAAAGCAGGTATCCTTTTCTTTTAGTTGCATGATTTCACGGTGTGTGGACGGCCTTCTCTACCTTATGTTGTCTACTGAATATGAAGAAACTACTGGAAGATAACTTGAAAGTGGTCAAGAAGAGATGCATACCTCCACAGAACCAACAAAATCTGAAAAACCGCTTACTATAGCAGGATTTATGGTGTACTTTGCTATGTATCTTCTTATACGGAAGTTATCATTGTCCTTGGCAGGATCAAAGTCACCAGACCCAGCTAACCTACCTCTTTGGACTTTCATCTTGTTTGCAGTTTGCCATGTTCGGATTATCACCTGAAAAGTAATCGTTTCAACAAATGCAAATAAGTAAATCAAGTGTGAAGTCGGCTGCTGGTTACTAGAGCTTACATGTCAATCTAGAGGTATAAGTGTATCTGTTCAAGTCTCTCAAACAACTCTTTTTTCCATCATGGCTTATCCAAGAAGCCAAGGGCTATATTTCATTAAAACAATTACTCTGATACTAGACAGGTCAAGCAACAGTGAACAAGCTCAAACAATGTTTGGTGCAATGCATGATCCATACAACAGTTGCTCTCAAATGACTTGTTTTGTTTGGTTTGCGTTGACACTAGATCTGAACTAAATTGATATTATTCCTCCCTGAAATTCATGATAATACAGAAATTACCGCATTTCCTAGTTACATTTTAATGAATCAGCACATAAAATGAATAAATAAAATCAGGTGTACAGAATAAGATGGACCGATGTAAAATAATTTAATCAAAGTCAGAACAGAAGGAAATGATGGCTTGTAACCTGCAAGTGATATTTGAATCTGCACTTGGTTATTATTGTAACCTGCCTGATTTTACTGAACTGAAGCTGCTAAGTAGCTTTTTTTTACCGCTAGTAGCTTCTTCATTTTTTGTTATATTGTGCGTTACAAATAAACATTGTCACTATCATCACCAATTCACCTGTACTGCTGGCATTCTACATTTTGGGAGGAACACAAGCTGATGTAGCAGGCATCAGATTAACTGGATGTCTGGATTCATGTAGCTCTGAGATTGAAAAAAGGGCAATGTTTGCCCATCAATGCCTGTCATTGTTGTGGACTTAGATCCACAACGGGATAACTACGTGCAGAAGATTGCCAACAAACATCACGTTATGAGCCACTCACACAACTGTGCGTGGTTTCTACTTTACCGTTAACTAATTTATTATTTGCATGGGCACGAATGCAGGATGCAAGTCACACCTTTAAATGCATGTTATGAAGATCATCAACACTAACTAACCAGTCTTTCCACCAATAAAGTACCATCAGGTGTGAAAAGTGTTCACAGTTAAAGAAAAAAGGGTAATGTAACAGACCTCTCCAATTCGACCCATGGCCTGTGAATCAGATGATATGATACTGATCGCTCCCATGTCATGCAAAATGTCCTCAGCCGCAATTGTTTCTGCTCGAATTCTTGACTCAGCAAATGCTACATCTTCCGGAATGTTTTTATCAAGGTGGTGGCAAACCATCTACAGGAGAAACAAAATAGATGAAGACCAAATTCTCAAGTAATATTCATAGCATTGGCATGAGATAATTGTTTACCAGCATATCAAGGTGCTCATCAACAGTATTCGAAGTAAATGGCCGGGTTGGGTTTGTTGAAGAAGGTAACACATTTTTTACCCCACATACTTTAATGATATCTGGGGCATGACCACCACCAGCACCTTCGCTGTTTACAAGACAGTAAGAACACCACTGAAAATTGCCCGCTACAATTTAGGCACACCAAAAAGATCTGAAGTCTACAACATGACCAAAGGATACTTTGAAAAGGGGCCTGTGAATTATAATCCTTAAAATGTTGACTCATTTTCAATATTCATTTTCCCACTAGAAGAATTTGGCTGACATTTTCAGTTACCAGATTTTTTACTCTCGACAGGGTCAGAAATATTTTAAAAACCAAGAAATTATTTCATGCACTTAGATCCCAGGTTAACAATAAAAGCGACCCACCCAAAATATATTCAACACAACCTTTTCTCCTTCCTCCGAACACACCAAACAAGAAACCTTCCAACCCCTCAGATCCAAATTAAACCTCGGCCTACATGCTTGGTCTATTGGAAGGGAACAAAGCGCAAAGCTCACTATCTTGATTTTTTTTTTTTGAAAGAAGAAAGACATAACAAGAGATTAACCTGATCTGAGCTTGTCCAAATTTAAAGATTTAACTCAATCCAGAAAAGCATATAATATAACAAACATTACACAAAAACTGAAGGAATATGGGTATGCTTTTCACTTGGTATATAGACATGTATGGTACAGCTCCATCTCCGGGTTCTCTCACCCAGGCCAGGTGAGGATTGGAGCTCTATCAAGCAGGACCTATATCATTTGTTTCACTTGATCGAGATTCCAGATTTAGTTTGATCATACATTTTGGCTGTGCTGATCCACAGAAGATATAAACTTATAAATTCAATAATTGTTTAAAGGGTACTTTCTATGACGTAACAGAAATCTGAGATTTTCTCAGCATACAACCCATATATAAATAAGGGTGGATAAACGTCACGCTTAAATACAGCATGTGCTCCATACCTGTGATATGTATGTATGGTCCTATCTTTAAAAGCTGCAATTGAATGCTCCACACAACCTGCTTCATTTAAGGTATCTGTGTGGATATTGACCTGCCCAATTTCGATGAGCATCACCATAACAAAAATATGTTGGTATACCAACATGATAATACATGACAGCTTACTTGGATATCAAAAGCTTCTGCAACAGATAAGCAGTTATCTATTGCAGCTGGAGTGCTTCCCCAATCTTCATGCAGCTTCAAACCCATTGCACCTGCCCTAATGATCTCAGATAATCCATCAGGTTTTGCAGTATTTCCCTGCAAAGATTCTCGAGGGTAATCCGTATTCAGATTTTGAGGGATGATGGAATCACTTTGCTGTATTCACTTTCCAGATTAAGGCCTACATTTGGATACATTTTAATTAATAAATTTGAGTTCCAACAATTTATAGGAACCAGTCAAGTGCGATACTAGTGTCAGCAGTCCATCTTATCCAATACCTTTTTTGGCCTTCCTAGTTTAATACACTAGGATAACAATATCTATTGTTTTCCCTACATATATTGAAAATGACATGTGGAAATGCAAACTATGAAGTTCTGAAATGCTAGAAACTAAAATTTCGATATATGTTTTGTTAGCATTATTCCAACCCTAGAAAGCCTCTATTTATTTCACAACTAAAAGGGTTTGGATAAAGCTAAGCTAATTTAGTCTTTGTATTGAATCTTTAATTGATGTTCATAACATATATTACCTTTCCGGTGAATCCCACGTTGATTGGAAATTCATCAGTAGACTGCAACATTAGTTTCATTTGAGACGGTGCAGGCGTACAAGTTGTGGCACAAGTTCCATGGGCTGGACCTGTTCCACCTCCCACCAATGTTGTTATGCCTACAAAATAAATGTGGAGACGATTTAGTGACCTCGTGATTTAACAATGATTAATCATTATCACATGGTATACTACAAATGAGCCATCTTGTCAAAGTATAACAAGAGATGAAAGCCCAAATCCATGCATTTGAATTTTTTTTTTTTTTGAGAAAACGCAAAAGCTTTGCGTTTCATTATATTGCAAAGGAAGAGTTTGTTACAGCCCTCCGAGGAGGTACACAGCCAAGGTACAAATGAACCAGTTTAATGCACATCCCAAGTCGTCGGTATTATGACACCAAGCCCCTTGGCTCCTGCTAGCACCCAAGCTGAGGCTTCGTCTTTGATCATGGCAATCAGGGGGAGGAGCAGCGGCTGGGCGCTCTCGAAGACGCAGTCATTGCGAAGCTTCCAAAGCATCCAGGGTACCAGGAGCGTGGTCGAGGCCAGGCCTCTATGCATTGGCTTGGGGGTTTGCCGTGTCGCTGCCGTGCATGCATTTGAATTTTGAGTAGTAAGTTATTTTATGTGTAAATAATTCCATTCAACCATCAAGTATACTTATAGAAAACGCAAGCCTACCAAAAAGTTTTGTCAGTGTCCGCACTCCTACTTTTAGAAAATGCTATGAATTTTTCAAGATAGTCCAAACTTAAAAAGAAAGTGATTCTTTGTCCTAGTCTGTAGTAACTAACAGGGAATATATTTTCAGGGATTCTTAGGTCATCCCAAGAAAACCCAACTCAGGCAAGAAAATGTTATTGTCCCACTTTGACTTCATTTACAACCTTCAAATAGAAGTGATTGCCATATATGATACAGAAACACATGCTGTTGTGGATTGAAGCTGGTATCATGGAGATCCGGGTTTGAGTTTCCCTTCCAGATCTTTTCTTTTCCTTTTTTTATTCTTCACAAAATTCAATTTTGAACTCACGTTTTTGTTGGTCGTTAGTATCGATAATGTTTTCCTTTGTAACACGTGTAAGGACTAAGAAACCTTACCACTTGCAATTGCCTCGTTTACCAGCTGAGGGCATATGAAGTGAACATGACAATCTATACCACCAGCAGTTACAATCATGCCTTCAGCAGCAATGACTTCTGTATTCACCTGCAAATGATTTAAACGTGAAATTCCTCTATAACATACCCCTTTACTTAAGCAAATTAATCTAAAAAGTGCAGGTATGTTGTTACCCCCACGATCATGTTGCTATGCACACCATCCATGACATCAGGGTTTCCAGCTTTCCCAATGGCAATAATAAGTCCATCTTTTATACCAATATCAGCCTTGTATATTCCTGTATAGTCAATCACAACAGCATTTGTTACAACTGTATCTAGGCTGGCTGAAGCTGGATACCCTGCAGATTGTCCCATCCCATCGCGTAGAACTTTTCCACCTCCAAATATGCACTCATCACCATAAACAGCGAAGTCCTTTTCAATCTCGGCAAAAAGATCAGTATCACCAAGCCTAATCTTATCACCAGTTGTAGGTCCATACATGCTAGAATATTTCTCGTGGTCTACACTGCAGTCGAATGTACCATCACCAATAAGACCTTCGCTGCAACCAAAATTCAAAGGTAAACATCCAAGCCATATAAATGCAGCACAATGGATTTCTCCGCTGGCATTAATTAAATGTGAAGGGAACAACCTTGCATCCGGATAATCTTCATGTCCAAAACCATTCTCAATAACCCTTTGTATTACCTCATTAAGCTGAGAACTGTCAACAGCACCATCAGCAATGCCATTTCCACCTCTGATTACTTTATGACCACCGATGCTTACAAGGGTGACCCTTTTTGCATCTCCTGGCTGAAACAAATAAATAATCCGATTTTAGGGGATTTTAAAAGTAGGACCTCATTGAGCTGAGAACTGTCAACAGCACAATCAGCAATGCCATTTCCACTTGAAATGTATTGCTAGATTACACAGAGCGCAAAATGCAAAAGGATGAATTGGATAAAATAACCTCAAACCGAACAGCTGTTCCAGCAGGTATATTCAGTCTCATGCCATAGGCTCTTTTTCTATCAAAAATCAGGTATGGATTGGCCTCTATAAAGTGGTAATGGCTCCCGATCTGCAAAGTCAAACACAATTAGAATTTCTCTCATGAGTTACCACTTATAATAGCACCAGAATTTAAAGGGTGGTATAGCTCCCATGTACACTGATTTTCAGTTTTTCGCCCTGTAACCGGCATCCTAGGAGGATTGTACCAAACTCTATCTTTCCAAAGAAATGAAACACAAAGGTCCTTTGTGTTTTCTTGAAAAAAATCGTGAATTGTTAAACGCATTGCAAAATGAACTTATTATGCAAAAGGTTGTGGATACTATTAAGCATGTATTTACAGTGCATAGAAAAGGAAACTGGACCATAACAACAGTGAGAAAACGTATGTGAAAGAGAGAAACTGTAACTTTAACCTGCAAAAGACTAATAAAATATTTAGGCAAACTCGAGAAAGGGAAATACAACATTCGACAACCGTTCTAGCAAGGTAACAGCTTGCATTCATTAAGATCAACAAACCTATATTGTTGAACAGATTTTATCAAAAGAATGCAGAGGACGGGGTTAATAAAGCTTCCATTATCTAAAAATGCAAAAAAAATAAAGAACCTGAAAATTATTTCCAAAAAAGGGCTTTAGGAGCATAAGCCATGGTGTAAGATCGAGCTAGGTATACAAGTTTGGATCAAGATGGCCTATTGATTCAGTTTAGTTCTTTTGCTTGGTCAATAATGTAAAGGGCATGTGTACAAAGTGGCACACCAATTAAGTGGAAGTGAGCCACCAAATAAAAGGGACGAGTCAGTGGGTCAGCCCAATTGTTTCCCTAGTATCTAGAGCCATTCGGCTAACTATGCCACCTAAGATGTTAGCTCTTAACACACATACATGCTCAACCTAATGTGGTATGGTGGACATCTGGTCACTGCCTTGAGTAATGTTGCAAGTAACAGCATCATTACACTGCTGCTGGTTCAGCACCATGTCACCCACACATGGATTTAGTGCTATGTCATTATCCAGGGATGGGAAGAGGGATCTTGTTAAACGAATAACACCCATGCAGTTGAACCACAAGAAGTGGCAGTGAAGCTTAGGTCCAGTTGTGAAAATAAGTTGGGTGCAAAGATCCATCTCTTGAAAATTTTATAGAATAAGAAGTTATTTTTAAGTTTGCCATCAGGACCCAAATGAAAAGCATTCGCATGTATTTACCTGAATAGGCCTGTCTGCTTTGTTAACAACTTTCAGAGTTAGAGCCCTGCGATGAAGGTTGAGGATTATGCGTCCAGAGCAGAAATGTACTTCACCAGGAGAGTCTTCAACATCACTCCCAGAAAACTTTTCAAGTGAAGGTACTGCAATGATTTAATAATTTGTGCATAGTTACTATTTGAGCTTCTTAACTTTCCTCGAAAAATGATAACTCAAATGAACTTTCTAGAAGAGGTAGATTACCCCCAAATCCATAAATGCAGTATTTTAAGAGTTGTACAAACAAGCAATTTATTAAACCAAGTGTGTTGATAGCATTTACAACCTGGGAGATAAGAACCATGCAGAGCTAGTTCCAAGTTTCCATCATCAGAAGAAATAGGGTCATGTACAGTAATTAGTTTTGTTCCATCCCTAAAGGTTCCTTCAACCTAGAAAAAAGATGTTAAATTGAGTTTATTTTGGAATATTATAGTAACAAGCATGGCTGTCAAGCAATCTGTTGCAACGTTAGTATCTGAGTCTAATTAGAGGCCTATAAATAATAAATGTGACAGGTGAGAGACAGACATACTAACTTGCACAATAGAGGATACTTGGTATGAAGGTTTCCACATAACTTGGTCAATGAGAGGTACCTCCTAAGGTGTTATATCACAGAAATTGTGTGGGCAAGTTGGATCTGTGAAGTGTATTTGCATTGGTTATGCACCTCATCCGAAGAGCTAGATATATATTTTTGCAGACCTATTAAGATCTTTGTGAGTATGGATATGCCATAACGAGCGTTCCGCACATCCGTATCTCTGTTCCCCATCACACATCAGATAACTTAAACTCTCATTGCCATGTAGATTCTACTATAGAAACATGTCATCATATTGGTAGTTTACGAACATGATAACTGTGGTCACTGGAGATTGTAAGAAAGAAAGAAACCAACAGCTTCAGAAAAAGGTTCGAAACCATCAATGCACTTGAGTAGTACATGCGCAAGCCAGAGTAGAATTGTGGCATTTTTGAATTGGACAGGTTTTTCTCAACCTGTGCAGGCCTAGTTGTATTTTAGCATCATAAATAAAGGGTTTGGTGTTGTCAGAGACACACAATTATTTCCCATATCATTACATTACTACAAACCAAGGTTCTGGATTGAGGAAATTGATCAATATCATTTAGCATGAGCAAAGAAATAACCTGCACAGTGTATAAAAGGTGTGGAACAGCTGCAAGGACTTGTCTCCTGATAGGCAAGAAAAGGCAAAATCTCAGAGCTGAAGGTTATAGAACAAGACGGAGATCAATAGGTGAAGTACTGAAGGCAGTAACTGGTCATGGTTATATGTAGTACAACACACTAATTAACTTTTCCCCAAAAGATCAGCACAGTAACTAAATCAACACTGTATACCTTCATATGTGAAAAGAGAGTCTCTAAAAATGGTTCATACAAATATGGGAGTCTTAGAAAACGGATAAAACTGACGAAGTAACAAATCTGCCATAACTAATATTGCGAGCAAGATGTGAGCAACTACTAATTAACGCAGGAACTGAACAAGTGACACCAGCTTTGGCATAGCTTATGCATTTGAAATGAAAAATAAGTATAGTATCCTATCCATTCTTAAATGAGGAAAAGGCTCGCAAGTATTCTGCTCTGTTTATTATAAACTAGCTAGTGCATCTCTGGTGCTTCCACTGAATCAGCCAGAGAATGAGTCAAGAGATCATGAGTTGAGAACACTGAAGCCAACTCATCATGTTTTTTTTAATTATCTGGCTAGGCAGTTCAAAATGTCTACATCTTCATGAGATAATCACGAAAGTGAAATGTGATGTTTTTAAACAGGGGCTCAAAAGATGAGCACAAACGAACCTGCCCAACATCTGTTTTCCCAAGTCCATCAAGTCTGTTACGGTTTTGTCTCCGTCGCGAACAAACTCGAGAATCTGTATCAGGTAGCGCAGAAATGCTTAATCCAACCATGTCACCCCAAAACGGCGACACCAAATATGCATCATGCAACGGCATGGTCTTCAGTCCAAGAAAATTTGAATACTCTCTGGGACTCAAGCTAGATGCGTATAAACCATCTTTTTGCAGCCTAGAAAGAACAACAAGTGCCGATCTCATTCTCACCTGGGCGGCGATGAGCGCGACGGCTTCCGTGTAGTTGAGGCGGAGCCCGCGGGCGAGGCGCTTCTGCGCGAGGAACCCGGCATTGTGCAGCGCCAACTTCTCCACCTCCCTCGGCACCAGCTTCATCTCCCACCACAGGGGGGGCGGCGGCCTTAGCGTTGAACCCCCCAAAGACCTTGGGAAACCCAGTAGCTATCAGAACAAGCAAATCAAAAATTCAAAATCCGCGACCAACTGTATGTCCGCATGGATTGGAATGCCTATGCGAAGTAACAGAGATGCGGATTCGATTGCTCGCACCAGAAGAAGAACAAGGCACTGAATAATCCAATTAAGCACTATGCGTCAGGGCAACCTGGGTGGGCGGTGGGTCGCTCCCTACACGCGGAACTCACCAGCGGATGAAGGCGGCGTCGCTTGACTTCGCTGTGACAAGGCGCGGGGAGCGGCGCGCGGGCGCCGGCGATGAGAGGATTCGGCGGCCGCGCCGGACTTGGGAGGAGCCGGCGGAAGGGAGAGCAGAGTGGTGAGGGAGGTCGTCGCTAAATCACAGTGGATTGATTGGTGGGCCGAGGAGGAGAGCACTTCTGTTGGGAGTCTTGCCGTCCGTGTGGGCCCATTGCCGCGAGCGTCGGGAATATGGAATCAAGCAAGTGGATCCACTGCTACTGCGGTCAAGAAGTCAACGGCTTCACGATAGAGGGAGATAATGTTTGTAGTGGAGTAACAAAAATTGAAACTGTACTCGAGCTGACGCCATGGAAAAAGTATTTTGCGGAGAAAATTGGAAAAACAAGATTAGCAACTGTTTTTAATCTAAATTGTCACGTGTCGATCCACATGTAGACCAGGTTCTTTAGAATTATTTTTTCTTTATTAAACAGATGGGGTTAAAATGTGATGAGCAAGAGCGTGTGCAGCGTAGTGTGTAAAATGTTGAGTCTAAGAACTCTTAGACATATGTCTAAACATTCGAGTACCTGAGTGAGTGGCTGAGTCTAGGAAAAAGGTCATGTGAGCTGAGCCTCGTACTAGACTCACCACCAGTGAATTAAAGTACTCCCTCTAATTTATATTATTGTTCTTAACTTTATCTAGATTCGGATGTACCTAGTTAATTGATTAGATTCGGATGTACCTAGTTAATTGATTCAACAATTAACTGGTACATCCGAATCTAGATAAAGTTGAGAATAATAATATAGACCGGGAGAAGTATTATTTTCATTGTTGTGTCTCGCGGGAGAAGGTGGGGTGGAGTTAGAAAAGGAGTAGAAAAGCTATGCATGTTGTGCTTAGAGGGCCCCACCAGATGTGTCTAAACGGTGGAGCATTTTGATTTCGTTAGACTTGAGTCTAGTATTTTCCTTAGACTTATCCATACGCTGTACACGTCCTAACAATCCGAAGAACTTCAGGCCTTAGCCCAACTGTATCATGGTGCAGCATCGTAATCCAAGAGAATCACTAACCGAATGAAGTAGGGTTGATCTGTCCGGAGTAGAGGAGTTAACAACTTGCACTAAATGGACGTATTCCGTTTCGTACTATAGAGTATCTATTCGTTTATTATTTATAAAAGGCCACTATATCCTTAGGCAGGTACAATGGTTATATCTTAGTCATATCATAGCAATGTCATGTAGGATGATAGATGATATGGAGGAGAGAGAAAAAAAAAAAGAGGTTTGTCTTCTCTTAGCCAAGAGATGATCTTTTAGCAACAATCTCTCTCACCACAAATCTAGGATGTCTACTTATTAAAGATAAAGCTAAAAAATAACCTATTGTACATCATCTTTTATGGTTATATCTAGATTACGTGTCGGAACTAAGATAAGACAGTTGTATCAAACATTGCACATGCCCTTAGTTACAAAAGATCGAGCAATCTCAGCCATCTTTGTATTTGAGTTTGGTCGAGGTGGAGGAGGCCGGAGGGGTTGTACTAGAGCAAACACCTATTCCTGAACTAAAAGAGAGCAGGGCAGACATGGCAATGTACTACTCCTAGCAAACACTCCATTGTCATGAAAAAAAGAATGCCATATGACTTTTTCACCGGTTTCTACAAACTAGTAATCTAAATCGAATGGGACATCTATCAGCCTCAAATTAAGTCGATGATACTAACACGTAGGTGATTTCTTGGAGAACTAGTAACATGATTTTTTTTCGAGAATTAAGTAACATGAAATTAGGCAAATGAAGGCATGATTGCCTGAATAATCGAAAGTCTATTAATCAGAGGTGTGAGAAGACATGCAATTTTACTCATATCACAAGTTAAACCATATTTAACAAGCAGGCATCTGGCATAAACATTGGACTATAAGTGGAAAAAAAAAGTGTTACACAGCTCAGCTGATAAACAGATTTACAACGAGACTGAACTAGTGGGGTGTGATGTCTAAACCGGAGAGCCGGGGAGCAAGTAAACCAAAGTACCCCAGACGACGACGACCATCAAGTAGCTGCGGACGTTGAGCTTGAGCAGCTGCAGATCCAGGGTGACCTCGACGGCAGTAAGAGTTTCAAATTCGGACCCTTTGCTTTCTTCCGCAATCTCGATTTTGAAACCAGATCGAACGAAAAGGAAACGATTTTAACTAAGTTTCTCCATCTTTCCAACACATCACATGGCTATCTCTGTAAACGAATGATTCATTTGGCAACAACAAAGGAATCTCTGAGCAGCTAACTTGACAAACAGAAAGAGGAACTTACACGTGTCCTGCTAACCAATCTTACAACTCTCCCAAGCGACAGAAGCCAACATTTTACAACACCAGAGACTACTGCCTGCAATGTCCATGAGTAGCACTGAATAGCATTGTGAGATATTGCATTACTGCTAAGACCTCTTCATAGGCAAGTGAATCTTCCCTCCTTCACTGCTGGCCTGGAAGGTCGTCGAGGATGAACGGGCCGAGTTTCCCTGATCTGAAAAGAGTCAGTAGCTTCTTGGAGACCGGCCCGTGTGATTCGTCGAGCGGTTTGTGAGGTATCCTGAACACCTTCCGAAGCGCGACAAGCTGTGCATCAATCAGACCCTCAAGCTCGTTATCATCATCGAGGTTGCCTGTGAATTCCATGGTTGTACTGCACAACGTCCTCTGGACCTCCATCACCAAGTCCTGTAACAGGAGGACGAGGTGTGTTGGCAACTACGAAAACACATGACTTGGAAGGGAAACCATTGATTGCCACAGGACCATGGGCACAATTAAGCGAAATGAAGTGTGCAATTTGCACCGCACAAATAGTATGTGGGATAAAAATAAAAATCTTTTTTACTGCAGCCTAAGTTATCTTCTAGTCTAGTTTACATAGGAGCAAAGTTATCAATATTCCTTACAATTTTGCAAGAAATCAGGCCAGAATACTGCAGCATAAAATGTCTAAGCCATGAAGGGTACATCAACTACTATACCAACAAGACATGCCAGCACAAGATATTACTATGACAGTGAATTGAAGACTGTGGCTTCATTCTAGAAGGTTAATAATATCTACCAACAACGCTTCAAAGTTACTTTGGAACTAATGTGCCAGCTACTGACACTTGCACTCTATGCAGTTAGCTGCCTAGATGGAAATTTAAGGGGAGCATCTAATGCAAAAGTCAAAACCATGACTACAGGCTACAATAATCAAGCTCATGTCACATGTGAACCATTTCATGGTATTTCAGTGCATCTGATTTATAATACTTTAGGTGGTAGGATCCCACTGATTTTTAAATTTCTGCGGGATTATTATGATTTTCAGGATGATCATCCATGTGGTCCTCAAACCCACATAAATCTAATCCATTGAAATGTCAGCTGATGGCCTTCTAGAAAAGTTTGTTTGGAAGCTACTGGATATGACTTTGCATTAGACATGTCCCCTTAATGAGTGTAGTGCATTTTCTGGTAAGAGTCACTACCTGAACATACACGGCATCAGAGTTGTTCAAACGATTCCTCCTCCGCAGTGAATCTCTAGAGCCTTTCACAGACCTGCCGCCTGGCTCTTCATCAAAATCTTCTCTTCTGTGAAGCAACCGCTCCCAATGTAGAGGGGTTTTTCTAATATTGAGAAGAGATAATAAATATTTGGCTATACGCTCCTCTCCAACCACCGAATCTTTAACAGCTCCTGCACATAAAAAGAAAAGACAATATTGCAATGTGGCAGTACAAGTATGTGAAACTTCAAATTTCGGTGGAGAGTAAAACTAGTAAACACAGTATGATGATCATTATGAGGAAGGCATGCCAATAATCTTGCTTTTTTCAGATACGTTGTTGGCACGGAGAAAAGAACAGCATAAACTAAGATCTAACCTGTCAGAGCAAGTTTCAGACCCGTTTCCATGTCTGGAATGCTTGGCACTAGAACACCTGGTGTATCAAGCACGTAAATGCTCGGCTGGCTTGAAATCTATCCAAAACATATCTTACTGTTAAATGTACTCAGTTCATCACAACACAAGAGACAGACAACAAGGTGCTATCCCTAGAAATGGCTTGTACTGCTACAAATGCACCGAGTTGAACAAAGGCTCACTGTCACAGTGGTGTCATATGTGGACAGTTGAAAATTATTGAGCTGACATCGTGAAAGAGAGTGAAGTCAGGGTTAATAAGTACTAGTCGAGTGCGTTGACAAAGCCACAGATGCTATATGCTGGGTTGGCATGGGCTAGGCATATACGGTTTGTAACCAAACTTTGCTAAATGTTATGCAGCAAGTTAGGCTAGTGTTCGGTTGCAGCCACGGTTGTGGTGTGCTCTTACCGCACTTTTATAGTCATTTACTAGCTGATTTCTGTCACAAGCGTGGGAACCAATTTGGCAGCCAGAAAAACTGTGGCTTGCCATGCTTGTCACAAAAAAGTGAGGTAGAGTGTGGAAGCCAACCAAACATGATATAAATGAAACGTACTGGGTGTTGGGCTGCATGCCTAAGTGGCCTGTCACATGGAATATGTTTAAATCATAAGCAGAACGAAGAGGTTGGTGAAAATTGAGATAAAAAATGAAGCAAGGCAATTCCTGGCATGTTTTTCTCATGCATCTTTCTTCTTATGTTCTCCACATATTACAGCTAAGGTTGTAGCATGAAGAAGACTCATAAGTGTCATGACTAAGATTTTATTTTTTGAACTTCAAAGCATACTGGTAGCTAATTTATTTGCCAAATGGAGCTGCAAAGCAAGATCTGCAATATATATAGAAGACATAGTTTGTATCTTCTCAGTACAAAGAAAAAGGAAAAATGTATTCAGAAATTAGTCCATATCCATGGGCATGTGCCTATTTGTTCTATATACTACACCTAGTCTTGAATATGCACAAATAACACAGAGTGGCAAACGAAAATATACTCAGCTACGGCTCAACCGAGCAGTCATTCATGTGCATAATACAACTGACAAAGCAATCAGGTTAACATGGGTTATTTAGTGTTTTTTCTTGGTATCTAGTGCAATAACAATAAACACCTGCAAAAGATCCATTCAGAAGTTCAGCCGTGCTGAGAAACCATTGACTTTAGAGCCTCACCTTATATCCTGCAATGTCTTGGGTAACTCCAGGAAGTGGTCCTACCGTAGCCCGCTTTATCTTATCATTCACTGGGATTAGAGAAACAACAAACATGTATTATCAATGAAATTAAACAAATATTTCTGTTATATAATGGTCATACCTGGAAATCTAGAAATGGCAATTCTATGAATGGCATTTATGAGTGCAGACTTTCCAACATTGGGGACACCAACTACCATGACAAGAAGTGTGGGCTCTTTCAAGATTGCTTCCCTTAGTTTCAATTCCACAAGCCCAAGCAGCTGTTAATTACCGAAGCAAACATTACATGAGTTAAACCTACACCGAGAACTAAAGAAGCAAAGTATCATCTGGTCAAGACGAAACTGAAAAACCAGGGCAGTTATAATACCTATAAAGCTTAAAGGCAGTTGAGTCAAATGAAAAGATAAAGATATCAAGAATCAAGTCAATATACAAGATGACACAGTTTCATGAGTCTAAATCCTAGCAGAAGCTTACTCCAAGTGATATACCTATTGATGGGGGATAGCTACTACTATGAAAGTTCACTGTGTGTCCTATCAAGTTAAGCCAGTTCATGTGACAGCAGATTAAGTTTAGACTCCTAGTAGAATCCCTAGTAGTGGTAGGTACTGTCTGTAAATGATCTTTACCAGTGCATATATAGATTTTCAGAAAGTGGTATAGCAGCCATTAACCCTTACAGTTGCTAATTAGGTAAATGAACTCCACTCTCAAAGTTGCAACAAGTTTCAGATCTTAGCCCCTGACTGATACTTTCAGTATAATACAGATGTCCCGTGAGGTTTGCAAAATAAAAATGGACGAACATGAAATCAAAAGTTAGCTAACCTGATTAATAGAGTTGCTGCTGTGTGCATTTATTGAGATGCAATCCTGCTTGCATGATTGAAAATGATCAAGCCACATCTGCATAATGGTGTAAACACAACCTTATGAGTATCAGCATCGGCATTATATCTCATTGTGTCCAAAAAAAAACAGGATCAACTCTCAGAAATCACATTACATTATGTGTTGAAGAGCCTGACCTAACTACAGAGGTGTTGTGCTTACATTCATTATGTTGGGATTCGCTAGATCTTTCTTGTTTAGAGCAAGGATACGCTTCTTAGCTGCGAGCACTGGCTGAAGGTCTTCGTTCGCTGATGACAACGGAATCTGGTAATAAGTTACATTAGTTGCAAGCAAGTAATAATCAGAGTAAGAGAGAACACAACAAGTAAACAAACATTCATGAAATAGCCAGTGTTAAATGATGACAATGCAAGAAGCATGTTTCCCCTACTTGTAGATGCAACTCTTTCTTTGGCGTGAGCACCTTCACCAAACTGTGCTTATAGCACACTCGGAACCTAAAATCTCATGATCTATTTCAAAATGTGTTTCAGGGAATCACGTCCCATTAGCTCTTAAGTTATACTATGTGTATAAGAAAGACACTTCATCGAACATCGTCCGAGCAGCAGGAGCCGGCCCGCCAACGACAGTCACACTTTCAAGAACGCGACACTTCTCATACAGGACAGTAAGTAGAGGAGGGGATAATTGGCGTGCGAACGGGAGCGTGTAGGACTTACACGGGAGTCTCGGACCTCGATGACGAGGTCGGCGAGCTTGAGACGGTCACGGATGGCGCGCGAGGCGGCAGCCATGTGGCCGGGGAACCAGTTGATGGTTCCACCGCCAGCATTGAGGGCCATCTCGCTGGCGCGCTTTCCCGCCCGCGTGAGGCCCCGCATCCTGGCGGCTCCACACCCCGCAGGCGGCAGCGGCGGCGATGGACCTAGAGGCCTGGAGAATAGGCGGGCGGCGCGCGCGTCGGGGACCGGAAGGTGAGAGCGCGGGTGCTGGGGGCGGGAGGTTCTGGCGGCGCGGGAGCTAGTGGCCGGGAGACTAGGCGGGCGTGGAGGGGAAGAAGCGGCGGCGGGGCATGGTGTAGCCGGAGCAGTGCGCCGTCCTCACGGAAAAACGAAACGAGCAGTGCTCCAGCGCCATTCCGCGTCCTGCCTACCCCACTTGGGCCATAATGTCGATTTGGGCTGCTAGCGGGCCTAGCCATGAAATTTGTTTCTGGGCCATCTAGCTGGTGCCCTCTTCCTTCCCGACGCCGACGCAAGCAGGAACCGGGCGACGCCGAGAGAGAAAAGCTTGACTAGCGAATCAAAATCCTGCCGCCGCTGTGCCCTACAGCTCCCGCCGCGCCGTAGGCGGCGAAGCTCCGCACCCCCCCCCCCCCCCCCCCCCCCGCCAGTGCCTCACCGCCACAGACCCCCATCCGCCTCCCGCCCGCGTCGCCGTTCCCCCATTCAGCTTCATCGCGGCTCCTGCTGTCTTCCACCCCTTCCGCGGTCTCGGACAAGGTACGATGTTCTAGTCAGTCGCGTGCACTGGTTTGTGAATACCTAGAGGCAAACTGACTTCCACGAATTTCCGGCACACCGTTTGAATCCGCCCCTAGTTCTAATCACCAAGTTATACCACCCAGTCTACCAACTTCTTGTTTAGGTACAAAGAGAGGGGCTCTCCCCTGTTCCAATTCACTGAAACAAAACGCTACCTCATCATCCTAGTTGAGGTATCTTATTCCCAGCAAGACCAAACCATCTCTAAACTTGTGCATACACGAATGCAGACCCAACTAACTGAAATTATTGAACTGCCCAAGGTTTCTACATTTTCGATGGCGCTTGTGGTGATGTGTGGGCAGCCGTGCAGCGGCAAGTCAGAGGCTGCAGCTTGTCTCGCTGCCGCTCTTCGCTCCTCCTTGACCGACATCACTGTCCGTGTCATCGACGAGTCATCCCTCCATCTTGGACGCAATGATAGCTACAAAGGTATTGTCGATTTTTAGTCAGCATGTTCTCTCTATGCTTCTATTCATTCTTATAGTTCTTCGACTGTCCGTTCATTTTTTCTACCAATTTTTTGTGTTTATTCCTTAGATATGGTTGTGGAGAAAAACTTAAGAGGAGTTCTGAGATCACAAGTTGATAGATCTGTGTCACTGGACAGCATAATCATCGTGGATTCTTTGAACAATATTAAGGTGAGGCCAGTACTGAGTCCTTTATTCTATTGTTCCAAGTTGCAATAACTACTTCATTTTCAATTAGTAATAGTAGATAGAAGTAGTATTGTGTGGTCATCATCTTTATACAGTATATGTCAGTGTTGTACCTGGTATAGTGTTATCAGGGAAAAAAAACTTAACGAAACCTTCGCCCCCCCCCCCCCCCCCCCCCCCGTGCTACGATCTTCCAAACCATAAAAAATTCAATTTCTAATTCAGGTTCACTGTCTTTCAATATCTAACTTATGAGTAATGCTACACCTACGGGCTGTTTTCTTACGGATTGATATTACGGACTGAGTTGGCAAGCAGCCGTGCATGCACTGCCGGATTCTCAGGAACAACCGCACCAGATTATCCAAGTGCAGGAGGCCACGTCTCGTCCGTAGCAGGAGTCTGTAGATGTAGGATTATTGCTAACTTATCAGTCTAAATTTCAGCTTTTTGTTCTCTTTTGAGCGGTTTCTGTCTAGTACTGGCGAAAAATTGTGTTCAAAGGCTATCCATGTTTTTTTCTTCATGTGTGATAGCTACGTTTATCTTGCTAGTACGTGAAAGCAAACCATGTGGGAAATATGAGCCTTTTTCTGCTCAGTGCTTCAGTTTTATCCTCAAGCCTCAATAAATGATGGTCATTGAGGAATCTTTTTGTATACATTCAGATAGGTACCACATAGATCAGTGATGCAACAATGTAGTTTCTAAACGCACGCAGCTTTATAACTCACCTCTATTGTCATCACTGCACCTACATGCTTTATGAATCTGAAGTAACATGTATGAAGTACATTCTGAAATTTGCGCTGTTTGTTCTAATACGAGCATGGTGATTTTTATCTATAATATGCAGGGGTACCGGTATGAGTTGTGGTGTCTTGCACGTGCTTCGGGAATAAGATATTGTGTGGTAATCACTTGAACTTGATGTCTTGTTCATGTTCTGTTACTTATATTTTAAAATAATAGCTTTGCACTACTCTTAGCATAGCATAATGAAAACAGTCTTGATGTTTAGATGACATTATGTGTTCTGAAAGTATTATGTTTTGGTTAGCAACAGAAGTCAGGTACAAAAGCAATCTGGAGACAACCAGATAATCATTGACGGGCTAATGGCAAATAAAATGAGAGCTAACATGAATAAACTAATGTAATTCATGACTGGTTAGGTAAATATGAGAAATTGGAGTGAAGGAAATTGACATCTGAGCTTGATTTAGTTTTGTCCAGTGTCCACAGAACAGGTTACCATGTGTTAGCTTATGTTCATTTTTCTACATGAGAAACTACCTTTCAGAATAAAAAAGTAAGATAGCATTACCAAAGGGATGCTAGTATAGTTTTTTTGTTGCATAATTTGCAAACCATGATTATGTTCAACATGAAGGATTCTTTTGAAGAGAGCTCATGTAGAAATGATTGGCAAGTTTACGCATTTGCACCATCTAATATCGTAATTGATATGATAGAAAGTGATTTCCTTCATACTTCATCTTTTATGTTTCAGTTCTTTTGTGATACAGAAGTGGACCATTGTAGGGAATGGAACATCAAGCGTCAGGAGAAAGGAGAACCCTCATATGATAGTAATATGTAAGTAAGATATTTTGTCTTGTGGCTCTTGTTGACCTGTTGTTTGCAAAATGTAATACCTCTTATGAATGAGGTAGATGCTGCACAGTTACTTTGTTTTATCATATTTCAAATACACATATGTTAAGTATACTTGGAATTATTGTTTCAAATCACTGAAGTAGTTGATAGGCTATGGAAGCCTCTGTTACTGTATTGGGTTTATGGGGAAAAAATAATGGACTGTTTGTCTTCATCCATTTGCCAAGAAGGCAGGTTCCATCGCTCTCATGATTTCTTTTGTTTTGACAGATTTGAAGATCTGGTGAGCAGATTTGAGAGGCCTGATAGGCGTAGCCGCTGGGATTCTCCCCTTTTTGAATTGGCTCCATCTAGAGGTAATTAAACCGTTCTATTTTTGTCTGATTAGTTCATTTTCAAGGTATGCGTGATCTGAATCAGAACTAGTCTTATGTTCAAGTTATGTGTAATTTCGTCTAATTAGCATCACTATGTCTAGTGCCTTATGCGCTGCCCACCATAGTTAATGTCATTTTGTTATTCGGTTGAACCTCAAAATTTACTGCTTGTAATTGTCAAAACACTCACAGAAGGTCGTGCGCATGTGATTGGTTGGATGGGTAATTGTTTTAGTTCATTACTTAATCATAGCAAGACAGAAAATTGCTGCTTTCTTTTTACAATCCTTCCTGTCCAGTTTTCTATTGGCTACACAGGTAACTTATTAGGAATTATTACTAGTCAGCAAATGGTTACTATGCTTGCCTAGTTTTCGCCCCCTATTTTCTTTACTTAATTGACTCCTTGTCTCATTTGATTGATCTGTTTTGTCTACTATTTTCAATAGAGGAAAATGTGGAATCGTCCCCTGTTATTGCTGAGGCTGTATCATATTTGACTAAGAAGGTGGATTCAAAAACAAGAGATGTAAAAGTACTCCAGCCTACAATAGCCACTCAGTCTGTAAGTATAAAATGTTTTTCCAAGAAATTCTTGAATACATCATTGATTCACTGCAACTGCGTGATCTTCTAGTCCATACGCAATACGTTTCAGAATTATTTGGTAATCTGCTAATACCTGCATAAATGTTTTCCATATGATGTTTACTTTAATCTCAACAATCCTTACTTCTGGAGGTTAGTTACGTTCATAGTAGTTCCTGTAGATTTAAACAAATCCTGACTTGATAATATTCCAGGTACGGACAACTGAGGCTAATTCCCTCTATGAGATGGACAAAGCAACACAGGCAATGCCAGTTTTCTTGATTGATGATATCTAGTCGGAAATGTTGGAACTATTCTAGAAGGAACTGCAAACCTCTGATATGAACTGTACTTTGCAGGAGGTGGTCAGTGCGATTGTTGAGGTGCAATCTTCTGGTCTTGGGCTTGCCATGAATAAGATTTCTCTTGGGCCTAACTTGCCAACCATATCCTTTACTGTTTCAGGAAATATATTCTATAGCAAACCATATTATTTCAAGCGTTATAAATAGAAATATCCGTCTTTTGCATTGCAAGAGTTATAAATGAAAATATCTGTCTTTGTGCATCTGTAGGTTCTGTTCTATATAAACCTGTAGTATCAAGATCTGGCTATCATAAAACCTTCCCATTTCAAAATAATCTTCTGATATTATACTTTTTCGAACTTGCACACGAATTCAAAAATCAAGCAGGCCAAAACTCTGCAGGTAGAGTAGTTTTCTTTCTGCATGGTCTCTATCTAGAATCGGATTCATATTTTTCCATAAGATGGATATCTAAGCTTAATAAACATCTTTCATTTAGTCCCAACTGCATATAATCAAGAGAAGAGAATTTCTGCCATCTTTTGGTGTTACTATTGTGTTGTGACATTCTTAACTGCCTGTTACATTAATCTTCAAAGATCAGTCGGCTTGCCTGAGCTACGAAGCCACCGACGCACTTTCATCAAGCTGGCAGGGCAGTACAGCTTGAGTGGGCCACCCCCACCAACAGATGCTGATAGCGCAAAGAGGATGTTTGTTGACTATTTGAACCGAGAAATCGGTAGCTGATGACTTTCTCGTCTCTGACGAGTTAGTCCTGCCCATGATGTACATCCAAAGGGACAAAATGCTAGAGGAGAAAAATGCGATGTGCCATGCTCTTCATCAGGCTTACTTTGGGTGGCTAAAGAGATACTACTAGTTTGCATTGCCTGAACTACACAAGTATTCTCGTTCGGAAATGTTATCGGGCTCTGCTACTCTTGTACTCTGTAACATTTAGTAGCTTTGGCCAATTTGACAACATGCAAACTACATACTCCCTCTGTCTAGAAAAGGATGTTGGAGTGGTCATTTTGCAAACAAACCCTCGCAAAATTCCTGACACAACCTGTGGTCCATGCTCGTCTTCCCCGCTCCCATCGCTCGTGATTGTCCTATCCCTCACTCTCTCAGCTTGCCTTGCTGCCCCAGGCCGTTGCTCCCCTTCCTCGCCCATGCTGCTGCTCTCCCTTGCCTCACGCCGCCGCTTCCCCACGTTGTGGTATCGCCGCCTTGTTCCCGATCGTCTAGCTCCCCCGCTTTGCTGCCGACTGTGAAGACACTGCAGCCCCAAGGTTGGATTTTTATGTCCAAGAAACCATCTTGCTTCCACCACAGGTTGAGGATCTTGTCGATTTTGATCCGGATGCAGATCCCGTCGATTTCGATCCAAGACACCGAAGGTTCGCTGATATGAGGATCTGGTTGGTTTTGTTGAGAGTAAAATCGAGATACAATTGAGAGACAAGACAAATGATTTAACTGGTGTTTTATTCCAATGATGATCGGTCTATTTATACAACGGGAACGGTCACATGTATGGGGCATGTCTGTTCGGAAGGGGTGTGAGAAAATTCGGTTGACAAACCCACCGACATAGGGAGAATTATTATTTAATTAACCTATAAATTAAATCCTAAAATTCCCCCTAATCCGTCCTTGTCCTTGCTCGATCGATCATCTATGGAATCATCTCCTCCAAAAACCCCATGGGAAAATATGAGAAGAGTATTGTATGATATGTTGCTAAAACTCCTTTAAACCTAGTGAGAAAAAAAGGAGAAAATGGTGCAACATATAATGGTTGGATATGTTGTTAAAACTCCTTCAAACCTAGTGGGAAAATAAGGAGAAAATGACACATCATATAATGATTTTTGACTCTGTTTACTCAATATGAAGTAAATATATAGAATATAGAGGTTAATAAATATGTCGTGTATACTTTCTTAAAAAACCTGGTGGGGAAAACGGATAGTATGGCATATGATATTATGTTGATATTACCTCATTAAAAACCTTGATGAGAACCTGGATAGTAAACTCATAAATGGAAAAGGAGTGTAATATGATGCTTTGAACTGAATAGTTTAGGAAGATACTCCCTCCGACTCTTGCATATCTTGAAGCCGTCGAATACCAATTTCAGGAATACTAAAGTTGGTTGAGACTTCATGAACAAACCAGCAAGGTTTTCGCATGATTTGGATTTGCAAGACGTTTATTCCCCGACTCTTCTAGAGTTCATAAGAATAAAATGTTGGGTCCGCAGCATAGAAAACAAAAAAAAATCCTACGGTGTGAACTACACTCCAAGATCTATCTATTAGGTACAAAGCAACGGCTAGATATACATCCCACGAGAACTTACCCTCGAAGACAACGAGTTTTGTTAACGAGTAGGAACTTGTGGTTGATGTAGTCGTACACTTGCTGATCTCAAGATCGTGAGGAAGTCCGAACGCCGCAACTCAGCAGCGCATCCGTACTCGCACACACGTTCAAGCCACCGGACAACATCCACCTCCTCGCTCCAGCGATCCAGCGGAAGCAGCAACTCCTTCCAGACGAAATGCCACCGGGAACATGTATCTCGCTAATCCGAGACCATGGGGAATAATTCTAGAGGGGGAGAGAGATCCTTCACAAGGAGGTGTGAGGATGAAGGAGGGAATGGGTGGCCTTTTATAGGAGGAGGGGGGTGCCCCCTCTCTCCATGGCCGGCGCATGGGGGGTGACCCCTCACCTCCCCCATTCATGTGGTGGTAACCCCTCCACATTAAAATGCCTCTTCACATTCCCTTTTAAAGTCTCCACTTTAAATGCATTAAATTTCTTCAAATTTAATGCTCTCTCATTTAATAAAACTCTTTTATTAAATTTATTGAGAATTTTTGTTAATTACTTTAATTAACAAACATTCACATATAGCCCCTTGCAATATTTCAATATCACATGCAGAACCTCTTTCTGCAATTTCACCCGAAACAATTTCCGGTTTCTATTGAAACAATTCCTGCGCTTTGCAATTCTTTCGTCTGAAACATATGTGCTCCAAAATGGTGTCCGGTAACTCTTAAGTGTGACACCCTACGGTTCGCGAATAATGCAGACATGATCGAGACCCTTCTCCGATCAATAATCAGCAACGGGACCTGGAGATCCGTACTGACTCCTACACATTCAACGATGACTTCTGTGATCGTGAGAACCTTTAACGCTTGTAACTAAATCCCTTTGTCTCTCGATATATTACATGTCCGAGATTCGATCATCGGTATCTCCATACCTAGTTTGATCTCGTTACCGACATGCACTCTTTTCTCATTCCCGTGATATAACATTCTAGTGATCACATCACTTGCTTGCAAGCTATCTTAATGTGATATCACCGAGAGGGCCCAGAGTATATCTATCCGTCATCGGGGATTGACAAATTCCACTCTTGATCCATGAGCCTCAACATAACACCTTCGTAGTACTGAACTCATCTTTGTAGTCACCCTGTTACGGTGTGACATTTGATGTTATCAAGATACTCTTCCGGTGTTAGCAATTAACATGATCTCATGGTCTAAGGATAAAGATTACTTCGTATGATGTTATAGCAATATAAACATAATGACTTGATTGTAATGCTATACTTCGGATGAATGTTCATCACATCATTCCACCAATGGTGTTACCTTGTTATTAACAACATCCAATGTCCATGATCAGAAAACCTTGATCATCTTGTTAATCAACAAGCTAGTCTATAAGAGAGGCATAACTAGGAACCCTTTTTGTTTATTAAACACACATGTATTGATGTTTCCTGATCAATACAATTCTAGCATGTAAAATAAACATCTATCATATATAAGGAATATATAATAACAACTTTATTATTGCCTCTCAGGGCATATTTCCTTCAGTCTCCCACTTGCACTAGAGACAATAATCTAGTTCACATAGTGATAAATCTAACACCCATGGAGTTCTGGTGTTGATCATGTTTTTCCCTAGGGAGAACTTTAGTCAACGGATCTACCACATTTAGGTCCGTGTGTACTTTACAAATCTTTATATCTCCATCCTTGACATGCTCGCTGATGGAGTGAAACCGGCGCTTAATATGCTTGGAATTCTTGTGAGACCTCGGTTCCTTTGCGTTGGCTATGGCTCCATTGTTGTCACAATAGATCACCATTGGGTCCAACGCACTGGGAACCACACCTAGTTCCGTAATGAACTCTTTCATCCAAACCGCCTCCTGCGCCGCTTCTGAAGCAGCAACATATTCCGTCTCTGTCGTTGATCCAGCCACCACAGGTTGTTTGGAACTCCTCCAACTAACTGCTGCTCTGTTCAAGAGAAATATGTATCCGGATTGAGACTTAGAGTCATCCGGATCGGTGTCAAAGCTAGCATCAACATAACACTTAGCGACTAGCTCTTCTTCACCTCCGTATATAAGAAACATATCCTTAGTTCTTCTCAAGTACTTAAGGATGTTCTTTACTGCTATCCAGTGTTCCGAACCTGGATCAGATTGGTACCTACTAGTCAAACTAATAGCATGTGCCACATCTGGTCTTGTACATAGCATGGCATACATAATAGAGCCTATGGCAGAGGCATAGGAGATCTTATCCATCATCTCTCTTTCTTCTGCCGTAGCCGGACTTTGAGTCTTACTCAATGTCTTGCCTTGCAACATAGGTAAGAACCCCTTCTTACTTTCGTCCATATTAAACTTCTTTAATATCTTATCAAGGTATGTACTCTGCGATAGCCCAATTAGGCGCCTTGATCTATCTCTATAGATTTTAATGCCTAATATATATGACGCTTCACCAAGGTCTTTCATCGAAAATTTGCTGTTTAGATAACTTTTAACACTGTTTAAAAGATCTATATCATTTCCAATCAATAATATGTCATCCACATATAATATCAGAAATGCCACATTGCTCCCACTCACTTTTTTGTAAATACAAGCCTCTCCATAAGTTTGGACAAATCCAAACTCTTTGATCACCTCATCAAAGCGGAGATTTCAACTCCAGGATGCTTGCTTCAGTCCATAGATGGATCGCTGAGTTTGCATACCTTATTAGCATCCTTAGGATCGACAAAACCCTTAGGTTGTATCATATACAACTCTTCTTCAATATTACCATTGAGGAACGCAGTTTTGACATCCATCTGCCATATTTCATAATCGAAATATGCAGCAATTGCTAACATAATCCTAACCGACTTAAGCATCGCTACGGGAGAGAATGTCTCATCGTAGTCAACTCCTTGAATTTGTCGAAACCCCTTTGCGACAAGTCGAGCCTTATAGATGGTCACATTACCATCAGCATCAGTTTTTCTTTTGAAAATCCATTTATTCTCAATGGCCTTTCAATCGTGAGGTAAGTCCACCAAGTTCCAAACTTGGTTCTCGTACATGGATTCCATCTCGGATTTCATGGCTTCCAGCCATTTGTTGGAATCTGGGCTCATCATCGCTTCTTCATACGTCGCAGGGTCATCCATTTCATCAACCATGAAATTCACAACAGGATTGCCGTACAGTTCAGGAGCTGCACGTGTCCTGCTTGACCTGCGAGGGTCGGTAGTGTCCTGTTTCGGAGTTTCATGATTATTATCATTAGCTCTCTCTTCATCAGGTGAAGTCAACTGCGAAACAACTTCCGATGTTGCGCCACTCACCATTCCATGAAGAGAAGGTTCAATAACCTCTTCGAGTTCTACCTTCCGACTACTCACACCTTTCACGAGAAACTCCTTCTCAAGAAAGGATCCATTCTTGGCAACAAAAACCTTGCCCTCGGATCTGTGATAGAAGGTATACCAATTGTTTCCTTAGGGTATCCTATGAAGACGCATTTTTCCGCTTTGGGTTCGAGTTTATCTGGTTGAAGTTTCTTCATATAAACATCGCATCCCCAAACTTTAAGAAATGACAGCTTAGGTTTGTTTCCAAACCATAATTCATACGGTGTCGTTTCAACGGATTTAGATGGTGCCCGATTTAAAGTGAATGCAGCTGTTTCTAGTGCATAACCCCAAAATGACAGTGGCAAGTCAGTCAGAGACATCATAGATCGAACCATATCCAATAAGGTACGATTACGATGTTCTGACACACCATTACGTTGTGGTGTTCGGGCAGGCGTGAGTTGTGAAACTATTCCACACTCTTTCATGTGTGTGCTAAACTCGTAACTTAATACTCTCCTCCATGGTCAGACGTAGAAATTTGATCTTTCTATTACGATGATTTTCCACTTCATTCTGAAATTCCTTGAACTTTTCAAAAGTTTTAGACTTGTGTTTCATAAAATAGATATACCCGTATCTACTCAAATCATCCATGAAAGTAACAAAATAACGATATCCACCTCGCGCCGACACACTCATTGGTCCACACACATCAGTATGTATGATTTCCAATAGATCTGTCGCCCGTTCCATTGAACCGGAAAACGGCGTTCTAGTCATCTTGCCAATAAGGCATGGCTCACATGTATCAAATGATTCAAAATCAAGTGATTCCAAAAGTCCATCAGAATGGAGTTTCTTCATGCGTTTAACGCCAATATGACCTAGACGGCAGTGCCACATATATGTAGACATATCATCATCAAGTTTAATCTTTTTAGCATTAATATTATGAATGTGTGTAATATTACTATCGAGATCTATCAGAAATAAACCATTCAACATAGGTGCATGACCATAAAAGATATCATTCTTATAAATTGAACAACCATTGTTTTCAGATTTAAAGGAATGACCACTTTGCATCAAACACGATCCAGATACAATGTTCATGCTCAGTGCAGACACTAAATAACAATTATTTAGGTTTATAACTAATCCCGATGACAAATGGAGAGGTAGCGTCCCGACGGCGATCACATCAACTTTTGATCCATTGCCGACCCGCATCCTGACCTCATCCCTTGCTAGTTGTCGCTTGTTCCGTAGCCCCTGAACCGAGTTACATATATTAGCAACCGATCCCGTATCAAATACCCAGGTGATACTGCGAGTACTAGTCAAGTACACATCAATAACATGTATATCACATATACCTTTGTTTGCCTTGCCGGACTTCTTGTCCGCCAAATACTTGGGGCAGTTGCGCTTCCAATGGCTAGTCCCCTTACAATAATAGCACTCGGTGTCAGACTTAGGGCCAGCTCGGGGTTTCTTTTCAGGCGTGGCAACAGAATTGCCACCCTTCTTTACCTTGTTCTTGCCTTTCTTGTCTTTGTTGAAACCGGTGGTCCTATTGATCATCAACACTTGATGTTCTTTCCTAATCTCCACTTCTGCAGTCTTAAGCATTGACAGAAGCTCGAGAAGAGACTTCTTCATGCCCTGCATATTATAGTTCATCGCAAAGCTCTTGTAGCTAGGTGGCAGAGATTGGAGAACACGATGTATGCCTAAGTCAATGGGAATCGTTATTCCCAAGGACACAAGCTTATCGGCGTACCCAGACATTTTGAGTACATGCTCACTAACGGAGTTGTTTTCCTCCATCATGCAGCTAAAGAACTTTTCTGTAGCATTATAACTCTCTACGGCAGCATGGGTATCAAAAATCATTTTCAATTCTCCCATGGTATCAAAGGCATTCCCATTTTCGAAACGCTTTCGAAGTTCTGGCTCTAGCCCATACAGTATGCCGCAATGAACTAAGTTGTTGTCCTCCTGACGAGTCACATAGACATTCTTTTCCTCGTCAGGGGCATCAGGAGCTGGTGGGGGGCCTAGCGATGCATCTAGCACATATTGCTTTTGTGCAGCAGTGAGGAGAATCCTCAAATTCATAGCCCAGTTGGTGAAGTTGCTACCATTCGCAGCAAGTTTCTCTTTCTCCATGAACACATTGAAATTAAAAGCAGGTGGTGCCATCTACAACAGAATTTGTAAAGTTTATTTAGACTAAGTTTATGATAGATTGAGTTCAACTAATCCAAATTACTAATGAACTCCCACTCAAAAACGACATCCCTCGTGTCCTTTTGGTGATTACATGAACCAAATCCACTACACCAAGTCCGATCATCACATGAGTTGATGTAGCTTCAAAGGCGAGCATCTATATGGGCATCATATCAACTATATGACTCATGCTTAACCTTTCGGTCCGTGTTCCGAGGCCATGTCTGTACATGCTAGGCTCGCCAAGTAAGAACCTTAGTATTCGCGTGTGTAAAACTGTCTTACACCCGTTCCTATGAAAGCGTAGATCGAGTACACCCGATCATCACGTGATGTCTCGAAACACGATCCACAGAACGGTGCATACTTAAGTAAGAACACATTTTTATCTTGATATCTAAATGAGGGATCATCTTATAATGCTACCAAAAGCGCCAAACTAGCAGTATAAGATGCTAACATCTAATGTGTAAAGTGAGATGATATGGTCCATGCATTTGATCTCTATCACTTGCATCGTGGTATGATCTCTATCATTCCTTTCTGTGTAAGGCCAAGGTCTATGGAACTTACACGTTGAGTGTGTTGTAAGAGTATCTATCATACACCTACTTACAACAATACCATATAAATACTCTAGCCCAGCAACAATCTAAACTAGACGCCTCTAATTTATCAATTGCAAGTTTTACGTGGCTTAGGGCTTTCAGAGATAGAACCGTTCTCACCTACGAACATGAGCCACAATGAGGATAACTAAGTTATTAGCAACTCGTTGTAAATCAGATATTGACTATAGTAGGAGAGACAGACACCCACCAGCCACTTATGCAAAACAAGTTGCATGTCAATCGTGGAACCGGTCTCATGTACGATGACATATAAGGTTGGTCCGGGCCGCTTCATCCCACTATGCCACCAATATCCAAAATACATAGAAGATGCAATAACATGATCATCATCGCCCACATATAAACATATGTGTACTATCCGTGCAAAGCACCTACGCATAGATCAGGCTCTGATACCACTGTTGGGTCCGCAGCATAGAAAACAAAAAAAATCCTACGGTGTGAACTACACTCCAAGATCTATCTACTAGGTACAAAGCAACGGCTAGATATACATCCCACGAGAACTTACCCTCGAAGACAACGAGTTTTGTTAACGAGTAGGAACTCGTGGTTGATATAGTCGTACACTTGCTGATCTCAAGATCGTGAGGAAGTCCGAACGCCGCAACTCAGCAGCACATCCGTACTCGCACACACGTTCAAGCCACCGGACAACCTCCACCTCCTCGCTCCAGCGATCCAGCAGAAGCAGCAACTCCTTCCAGACGAAATGCCACTGGGAACATGTATCTCGCTAATCCGAGACCATGGGCGAATAATTCTATAGGGGGAGAGAGATCCTTCACAAGGAGGTGTGAGGATGAAGGAGGGAATGGGTGGCCTTTTATAGGAGGAGGGGGGTTCCCCCTCTCTCCATGGCCGACGCATGGGGGGGTGACCCCTCACCTCCCCCATTCATGTGGTGGTAACCCCTCCACATTAAAATGCCTCTTCACATTCCCTTTTAAAGTCTCCACTTTAAATGCATTAAATTTCTCCAAATTTAATGCTCTCTCATTTAATAAAACTCTTTTATTAAATTTATTCAGAATTTTGTTAATTACTTTAATTAACAAACATTCACATATAGCCCCTTGCAATATTTCAATATCACATGCAGAACCTCTTTCTACAATTTCACCCGAAACAATTTCCGGTTTCTATTGAAACAATTCCTGCGCTTTGCAATTCTTTTGTCTGAAACATATGTGCTCCAAAATGGTTTCCGGTAACTCTTAAGTGTGCCACCCTACGGTTCGCAAATAATGCAGACATGATCAAGACCCTTCTCCGATCAATAATCAGCAGCGGGACCTGGAGATCCGTACTGACTCCTACACATTCAACGATGACTTCTGTGATCGTGAGAACCTTTAACGCTTGTAACTAAATCCCTTTGTCTCTCGATATATTACATGTCCGAGATTCGATCATCGGTATCTCCATACCTAGTTTGATCTCGTTACCGACATGCACTCTTTTCTCGTTCCCGTGATATAACATTCTAGTGATCACATCACTTGCTCGCAAGCTATCTTAATGTGATATCACCGAGAGGGCCCAGAGTATATCTATCCGTCATCGGGGATTGACAAATTCCACTCTTGATCCATGAGCCTCAACATAACACCTTCGTAGTACTGAACCCATCTTTATAGTCACCCTGTTACGGTGTGACGTTTGATGTTATCAAGATACTCTTCCGGTGTTAGCAATTAACATGATCTCATGGTCTAAGGATAAAGATTACTCCGTATGATGTTATAGCAATATAAACATAATGACTTGATCGTAATGCTATACTTCGGATGAATGTTCATCACATCATTCCACCAATGGTGTGACCTTATTATTAACAACATCCAATGTCCATGATCAGGAAACCTTGATCATCTTGTTAATCAACAAGCTAGTCTATAAGAGAGGCATAACTAGGAACCCTTTTTGTTTATTAATCACACATGTATTGATGTTTCCTGATCAATACAATTCTAGCATGTAAAATAAACATCTATCATATATATAAGGAATATATAATAACAACTTTATTATTGCCTCTCAGGGCATATTTCCTTCATAAAACTATCGATGTGCAATATGCTAGTGATATTGATCTTGATGTATCATGTTTGCATTCATGCAACACACGCACCATTATCTACATAGATAATGGTTTATGATTCAAGAGAACCAATACCACATGACTGATGTATGTGGTTTATCACTCTAAAGCCACACATGTAATATGAAGCCTTGTAGTTCAGAATGATCGGTAGGTTTTGTCTCTAAAGTCTATTTAGAAGATGTTAATGGACTGATAGCTCTACCATGTAGGTACATATTGTGGGACCAGACAACTTGTTGTACCTAATGTTAAGACTATAATACACGCCTAGCCCTTTCTATCAGTGTGGACTTTTCGTTCAGTTGGCTAGTGCATCAATTCAATATGGTATCAAAGCCAATAGGTCTCAAGTTCAAGACTCTGCTCATGCAGTATTAAAAAAGTATTCTACGGTCTACACCGAACTCACGCTAAGGATTAAAATAGCCTAGACGTGAGGGAGAGTGTTAATAATATAATACACGTTTAGCCCTTTCCATCAGTTCGGACTTTTGGTTTAGTTGGCTAGTGCATCAATTCAATACCTAATACTTGAGTGAATGTGTTCGATTTGTAGTCTGAAGAACTATTTGGTTTTTATCCAAATCCTTCATATCAAATTATTTCTTTTAGATGATCATGTGTTTTATCATTGTAGGAGTGATCCTTGAGTACGACGAACACACATTGGTAATCATCATTTTAGGAGCATTCCTTGTGTAAGGAACTCACTATGTTGGTTGTACCAAAATTGTGTTGACAACACTAAGCCATGTAGTGACTCATTGAATTTACACGATCATGTTGCATTTATATTTTTTGATTCGGATTGAGATTCCTACAGGAACCATACATGTCGGAATCTAGTGATACACATGGATATGTACTCACTACATCTATAAACTACATAAATAGATGATTTTGTACTGCCAATGATATAGCTATCGAAAAATGAGGATTCCACTCATGTCTAGAGAGTAGGTCTCGGATCTCTGTGGAAATTCGACCTTGTGCTACAAGTATTGAATTCCACATAGGGAATTCGCTTGGAATACCGAGACTATTTCTACTTTGATTGCACCCTTCGATTGTTTCAGTCCGAGCAAGTGGTTTACACTCTGGCATGGCAATGGTCTTTGGATCTGAGTCATTGTAAAAAATGTTTGCAATCATACAAGAGAAATGTTTGTCGGCAGTTGTAGGCTTTTGTTGTATGATTCAAGAACGAGTTCGATATCGGAGACCGAAATCAACACCATCGAAGGTCGAAAATCAATACTTTACCAGCTATAATCAACTCAGGTACAGGGTTTCTGGAGATCTGTTTATTGGTTATCAACAGGAAAAGGCAAGCATAGCCCCACCATGATACAATCCCATGATTTCAAAGTATTTCAATTGTTTCCATGTTGCATACGATTCTACTGCGGTCTTTTATCGATAGATAGAGTATACATTACTCCCTTTGAGTTTATGTAACCCAATCCACTACTCTTAGCATAACTAGGTTTGGCTTGTGTGCACTGCTAGAGCTTACATCTGTGTCCTGTTTAGCCATGCTTAGCTGTTTTGGTGCTGGTTCATCCTAATGATGTATCAAATGCAAAGAATCTAGTATGACTGGAGAATGTGATGAGATGAGATCAGTGGTGAAGTGAGGTTAAACATGCTAAGGCTTGTATGGGAGGCCACAATGAGATATGGTTTTTGTAGTCCCATACTCGTCACCACTAGGAACCGAGTTCTTGCCTCTTGAACCAAGACGAGCGTACAACCACACGGGGCCTAGAAAACCCCTCGATCAATTAACTTGCCTAGTAGATTTCATGAGTCACATAGTTCAGGCGTTCCATTCAACATATGCATTTTGGTTATTCTCGAAGACGGTGATGGAGGTGCATCATAACAGGTAGGAAAGCGCGGCCAGGGTTACTTGGGGTTGATAGATCCCCTGATAAACCAACCTCGCCTCACATCTCTAGGTACTGGCTTCGGGATTTGACACGTTATGGTAGAACCCTGCTTAGGGCGTGACTCATGGTCTCGGCGACATCAAGGTAAAGGTCGTGGGCAACCACACTCTTCTGGTCTTCCAAGGAAGAGGGCTAATCATGTGACATTAAGAGTCGGTTGGTACGTGTGGTTAAAGTTGTACACCCTTGCAGGGTTAAATCTTTTCGAAAAGCCGTGTTCACGGTTATGAACGACTTGGGAACGAACATGATGATCATAGATAATATGAACCTAACCGTAAAACTTGGCAGATCAATGTGTGCTTTCTCAGGGTACTAGTTGTGATCCTAGTTGATAGGTAACAAGGATTATTTTGGTGGATATCAAAATATGATGATCAATTATTTGGAGATATCGCTATCTTATCCTCTTTTAAAATATTCTGATTAGACGAGTTTCTTCTTCCACCTATTTTATAAACAAAGATAGTTTTATGCAAAGTAACTCCACCCGCCATAAATCTTGTGGGGTACACCATGTACTCACCCTTGCTTTTGTTGATATTTTTGTAGCAGAGTAAGTGCTCCATGAAGATGAGTTTGGTATGATATCGACATCGACGAGTAGCTTGGGTTCCCGGCCGGCATCCTGAAATCTATGAACTGGGATGTCATCTTTATGCTTCAGGCCTCTTAGGCCATTTATTAAGTTTGCTATACTTAATAGCATAACTTATCTTCTGTTGTTTGATGTTTGTGGTCAGTGATCCCTGCTTGTAATATTTGGTTCTCTGCTCAGTTATGAGCTTCCTGTAATAATTTTCATGTGGTAGGGTCACTGTTGTGTTACCGATTCTTCACTAGATATCCTCGAGCTCTAGGCCAGGCTTATGTTAGACCAAGATCTGAGATTTTTTTAACCCTGATCCCGAGGGTGTCACACCACAAGGCCCCAGCTTCAGAGCCATGGGCCGCCACCGCCATAGATCCGAAAAATCAAACCTTGCTTGCAGTTGGTTAAGAGATGATGGGGCAATTGGAGGCGGGACTACCGTCGACGGAGGTGGTAGGGCGACGGGAGTCGAGGGGAACAGAGGGGACGAGGTCGACAGGAGGCGGGACTACTTGTTTGGTCGGGGAAAAGTCGAGGACAATTTTGCAAAATAGACCCTCCGACATCCTTTTATGGATGGAAGGAGTAGTCAAAATCGTCTTTATATTTTTCCAGGTTTCGATCTGGTTTCGAATTCGAGATTGTGGCGGTAATGCAAAGAAAGCAGATTGTGAATTCGAAACTTTCGATTCGATTTAAAATGAAATCCCGTCCGTCCGGGACCAGAGTTCCAGACCAGACAATCCCTACCACAAAATCCCCAAATCAGAGAAAGAGAGAGAGAGGGAGAGTCAATGGCCGCCGCCGCCACCGGGCAACGCCAGCGCGTTCGTGCCTTGGTCGCGGTTCACGACTCCATGGAGGGATACCTCGTCTACAAGATGAATCTCAAGCATCTCTTCTCTGGCAACGACGACAACGACCAGGTCCCTGCACAGCTGCGCTGCTTCCCGCACCCTGTAGCCCGCTTCCCGCCCCCTCCATGAGCCTCCTTGCCTTGGCCCCCTCCGGCACCAACATCATCGTCGCCGCTTCAGGTGACCGGTGGATCATGTTCCACAACACGGACTCCAACTCCGTCTTGTTGGATAAATAGGCACAATTTCCATGATTAATTCCAGAATATTAAACATGACAATGTCAGTTACTAGCACATGTAACTCGAACATACTAGATGTACTAAACAACAAGATGAACGGAAATAGGCAACATCTAAATATGTACTCGCAGAACATGATGAATAACCAGACAACTGCACGTCGCACGTATCGTTCGATTGTAGTAGTCGTAGCAGTAACCTTGGGGAAGATTGATCGAAGCAGACGGCGGCGAAGACGATGATAGGCAGCACCGCCCGACTTGGATGGAAGACGACCCGTGATGAAGAACTCGAGCAGTCGTGCAGAGCGCTTCCCAAAAACCTTATTCGCCCTCTCCCATACAGGTCGCAAAGGCGAGTGGTTTCGGAGACCTGCTCGCCCGTTTGTCGGTGCACGCCGGCAAGCGGGATGGAGTAAACTACGGTGGCGGTGCAAGGCAGAGAGGAGCCACCGGTCCAGTCCGGCCCCAAACGCGCCATCCTCTGCGAGGTGACTGCCTACTTTGTTGCCGGCACGCTTTCCGCTGTCTCTTATGGTCGTGGAGGTCACCTCGGAACTGAAGCTGCTCAAGCGCAATGTCCGCAGCTACGTGATGTCGCCGTCTGGGGTACTTGGTTACTTTCTCCCGGCAGGTGCAGACATCACACACCCCACTACTTCAGTCTCGTTGTAAATCTATCTATTTATCAGCTGATGCTGAGCTGTGTAACACTGTTTCTTTCTTTTAAAACTTAAAATCCTTGGCCCAACTTTATATAACATAAATCACAGAGGTTCCAAACGAGTACAAAGGGTACACTGAAACCACATGATACTCGACGCAGAACAACGCCACCCATAGAAGAAAACTCATTTCAAAACTAATAGAAACTACCAACCCATCTAGAACACATAGCGGGGAACCAACAGGGACATGGAGAAACAACGAGGCAGCAAGGTCCCAGGTCCATCGAGGCGCCAACTCATCCTATCGCCTAGCCTTCGAAGCGCCGACACCATTACGTCCAAGGCCACCCCGTCTCCTGGTTTGCTGAGAAGCCGTCAGCTTGTTATGTGTGCCACTTTAAACACAACCTCAATCGTTATTTTATTTCTAATATTCCAAAGCGTCCAGCAAAAAGCGGAAATAGGCACCCAAATCAGCCTCTACGACCGTCCCCGCAGCCGTTGCGCGATGGAGAGGAAGTATGATGACCCACAAGTATAGGGGGTGTATTGCAGTATTTTCGAGAGAAGTGAAACCCAATTTATTGATTCGACACAAGGGGAGCCAAAGAATATTTATAGCCTTAACAACTGAGTTGTCAATTCAGCTGCACCTGGAAACAATCTTGCTCACATCAGTTTATCAGTAGCAACAGTTTTGTAGTAGGAATAATAAAGTAACAGCAGTAGTAAAGTAAGGACAGTAGTAACAACAGCAGTAAACCGTAGAATTCGAGTGCGGTAGGCATAGGGATGGATGGACGGGCGTTGCATGGACAAGACAATTCACATGTCAATCAGAACATAGGGCAATTGCAGATAAATAAGATAAAGCATCCAAGTACTAGATAATCCTAGGCATGTGTTCCATATATAGTCATACGTGCTCGCAATGAAAACTTGCACAACATCTTTTGTCCTGCCAGCCCGTTTGCAGCGGGGCCTCAAGGGAACTACTGGCAATTAAGGTGCTCCTTTTAATAGAGCACCGGAGCAAAGCATTAACACTCCATGAACACATGTGATCCTCACATCAAAGTCATTCCCTCCGGTTATCCCAATTTCTGTCACTTCGGGGCCATTGGTTCTGGACAACAACAACGTGTGTATACAACTTGTAGATAAGACCATAAACAATATTATCATAATGAATCAATAACATGTTTAGATCTGAAATCATGGCACTCGGTCCCTAGTGACAAGCATTAAGCATAACAAGTCGCAACAAAGTCAAAAAGCACTAATAAAAGATACTAGGCACCATGCCCTAACAATCTGATGCCATTACATGAACGATCTCATCCAATCCCTACCATCCCCATAGCCTACAGCGGGGGATTACTCACTCATAGATGGGGGAAACATGGATGGTCGATGGAGAAGCGGGTGATGATGATGGCGATGATCTCCTCCAATTCCCCGTCCCAGCAGGGTGCCAGAACGGAGTTTCTGGTGCTGTTTCGTGGAATCTGGTGGTGACGGTGGAGCGGAACTCCTTCTGGAAAAACGTCAAACCCCCTTGAGTTTTTAGGTCAGAAGGCATCTTATAGGCGAAGAGGGAGACCGAGGGGGAGTCTGGGGCGGCCAGACCACCCCCTGGTGTGGCCTGGGCTAGCCCGCGCTGCCAGGTGGTGTGGCCTGGGCCCAGCCCCCCTCCGTCTCGTATTTTGGCTCCGAGAGTCTTCTGGTGAAATAGGATTTTTGGCATATTTTCCGGGATTTTTCCTGATAGTTAATTTTGTGCACAAAAACTAAACACCAAGGCAATTCTGCTGAAAACAACGCTAGTCCGTGTTAGTTGCATCCAAATCACACAAGTTTAGAGAAGAAAAAATAGCAAAAGTGTTCGGGAAAGTAGATATGTTTTGGACGTATCAAAGTCCCTAGCCCAAGTAGGGTTCCAAGAGTAGAACAACAACTCCCTGACACTGGCCCACATAAATCTAGCAAGGGAGCTTTGGAAAAAAATGTTGTTTGCGTTTTCCACCCCACATAAACAACAATTTTCATTTGAAGGCCCCATCCTTTTGAAAACTTGCACACACGTCGGCAGGCGGTTACGAATCAGTTGCCACATGATTTTTTTGATTTTAAGGGACATCTTGACTGCCCACACATCCTTGAAGAAAACCCTAGCCGAGTCCTGACATAGCCGCGAATAAATGGACCTAGTCGAGAACACGCCCGAAGCTTCCAGAGACCTTGAAACGACATCATTCCCATTCCCAATGGTAATCAACGCAGTCTCACGTGAAAGGTTGTTTAACTCAATGCTCTCATTTGCCCCGAGGGATCTCCTAAAGTTGAGACCCTCACCACTAACTCCTTATTTCTTTGGGCCTTAGGCCGTGATGACCCACAAGTATAGGGGGTGTATCGCAGTATTTTCGAGGGAAGTGAAACCCAATTTATTGATTCGACACAAGGGGAGCCAAAGAATATTTATAAGCCTTAACAACTGAGTTCTCAATTCAGCTGCACCTGGAAACAATCTTGCTCACAACAGTTTATGAGTAGCAACAGTTTTGTAGTAGGAATAGTAAAGTAACAGCAGTAGTAAAGTAAGAACAGTAGTAACAACAGCAGTAAACCGTAGGATTCGAGTGCGGTAGGCATAGGGATGGATGGACGGGCGTTGCATGGACAAGAAAATTCACATGGCAATCAGAACATAGGGCAATTGCAGATAAATAAGATAAAGCATCCAAGTACTAGATAATCCTAGGCATGTGTTCCATATATAGTCATATGTGCTCGCAATGAGAACTTGCACAACATCTTTTGTCCTGCCAGCCCGTTTGCAGCGGGGCCTCAAGGGAACTACTGGCAATTAAGGTGCTCCTTTTCATAGAGCACCGGAGGAAAGCATTAACACTCCATGAACACATGTGATCCTCACATCAAAGCCATTCCCTCCGGTTATCCCGATTTCTGTCCCTTCGGGGCCATTGGTTCCGAACAACAACGTATGTATACAACTTGTAGATAAGACCATAAACAATACTATCATAATGAATCAATAACATGTTCAGATCTGAAATCATGGCACTCGGGCCCTAGTGACAAGCATTAAGCATAACAAGTCGCAACAAAGTCATAAATCACTAATAGAAGATACTAGGCACCATGCCCTAACAATCCGATGCCATTACATGAACGATCTCATCCAATCCCTACCATCCCCATAGCCTACAATGGGGGATTACTCACTCATAGATGGGGGAAACATGGATGGTCGATGGAGAAGCGATGGTGATGATGGTGGCGATGATCTCCTCCAATTCCCCGTCCCGAGAAGGTGCCAGAATGGAGTTTCTGGTGCTGTTTCATGGAATCTGGTGGTGGCAGTGGAACGGAACTCCTTCTGGAAAAACGTCGACCCCCCCTGAGTTTTTAGGTCAGAAGGCAACTTATAGGCGAAGAGGGAGACCGAGGGGGAGTCTGGGGCGGCCAGACCACCCCCTGGCGCGGCCTGGGCTAGCCCGCGTGGCCAGGTGGTGTGGCCTGGGCCCAGCCCCCTCTGTCTCGTATTCTGGCTCCAGGAGTCTTCTGGTGAAATAAGATTTTTGGCATATTTTTCGGGATTTTTCCCGATAGTTGATTTTCTGCACAAAAAGTAGACACCAAGGCAATTCTGCTAAAAACAACGTTAGTCCGCGTTAGTTGCATCCATATCACACAAGTTTAGAGGAGAAACAATAGCAAAAGTGTTCGGGGAAGTAGATATGTTTTGGACGTATCAACTCCCCCAAGCTTAGCTTATTGCTTGTCCTCAAGCAATTCAGTTGAAAATTGAGTGCGATAAAAGAACTTTCACGAACACATTTGCTTCATATGATATATATATTCTCAGCATGTGATCAACTACTTAGACAATTCACAATAAAGAGTATGCAACTAAGTTTACTTATTAGGCATTGCAAGCTATGAAGAGATTCCAACGCAAAAATAATAAGTAGCATGAAGCATAAACATAAGCAACATTACAATGCTCATAACAAAGTATGATAGAGTGGTATCTCGCTTGCCTTAGATTATGAATGCCAAGGCACCTCTGAAGTTCAGGTGAAGACTAGAAGTAAAGATATCAAAGATACAAGCATCAAAGTCATAACACAAATAATCAAGTTTTGAGACAAGCACATTACACTAAGAATGAAAACTATGCTCTCAAGAAGGTGCTCAAAGAATATGTGGAGACTCAACAAGGAAATAAAAAGGTTTTGAATAGTTTGAAAGGCTTCCAAATGCTGAAAGTATGATACTCATTAGCTTTGAGCTCTCATTGCCCCTATCATATGCATCTTTAATATGGTTAAGGTGAAAGTGAGGTCCAGTATGAGTTATATGTTTGACAGACTATAAACTAGAAATCCCATGTCCCTTAAGTACGAGGGCCGCTCCTCATGCTACTCAACTTTAGTTACCTGTAAGTTCTTGTCATCGTAAATACGTGTGTATCATAGAGTACTGCTAACGGGGTACCCCTTGCCCGATGATACGGAAGAATCCCCATATCAAAATGACAAGGCAAGCAGACAATGAGTACCTCAACAATCTTCTTATTTACCATGGGAAAATGGTGCTTTTTTCTCTCTTTCCTCTTTTCTCAAATCTCTTTTTTTTCTTTTTCTCAATAGCTATCTCTCTCTTTTTCATAAGAAGAATGCTTCATAGATATCATTATGGTTACGCTGCAGGTTTCCACCATGATGACATGGATTAGACCGGCGGCCCAGGCGTTTCTCTAACACATGTACATAACTCCATGGACTTACAAGCTCCCCTTTTATTTCACACCAACAACATCCGCAAACAAAAGAGCATGGTATCAACTGGGTATATATTTACAAGTGTTGAAAGCGTTCCCCGTGACATCACGGTTCTGCTAATCCCCAGCCTATAATTTGCAAGCATATAACTTTCATGGACAGTCACAATGGTTCAGGTTTATTAAGTACAGAAAATAAAGTGTGCCATCAAGTTCGTGAGAGCTTTACTAACTAACTTTCACATAACAAGCAAACATTTTATTCGGAAGAAAACAAGGCATATTGAATATGCATGGAAATAGAAAATGATGCTAATAGGTAGGTATAGTGGACACTTTGGCAATATTTGGTTTTAGGGAGTTGGAAACATGAGTAAAACATGGTCAGTGAAAGTGAAGGCTAGCAATAGTAAGGGAGTGGCAAACGAGAGAGCAATAGATGTCATAATCATGCTTGCAACAAAACATGACTAATCATGGCATGAAAGTGATTCAAGATCCTCAAGGAAAAATAATTCATCGAGGCTTAACTGATTATTTCAGTCATATGCATGCGTGAGCATGTGCCAAGTCAATTCAAATGAAACATTCAGAGGAGGATACCACGGTGTCATACCAAGTTATGAATAGAGTAATGCAAGCGAACATTCATATGACATGCTACAAACTATTAGCAAGTTGGGACTAATCATATGAAAGCAAGAACTACTAAGCATCCAAAGATAACATACACCCTACACGAACAAACTAAGCACGCCCACAATGATGAGTATATGTACAAAAATGAAAACAAATAGAGTCCGTTACCAGCCTCTTACCACACCTCAAGTTGTCATTAATCCTCATTATTGCTCTTCACTTGTGTGGCTTGAATAATAATATGAAACCAATATCCACTGAGGACTGCTGAACCCTGCAACAAACTCACAAAGCCAAAGGAGAACATGAAATATTTTTGGTGTTTTCAACTTTTAAAGCAAGAACCAAAAAGGAAAAACAAGCAAAGCAAAATCTTTTTGGGTTTTTCGAATAGTTCAAACAAAGCAAAAAGGGAAAAGCAAACCAAGGCAAAAAGAAGAAGAAACAAACCAAAGAGAAACAACAGAAATATTTTTGGTCTTTTTGTGTTTTTAGAAAGCAAAAGCAAAGAAAGAACGAAAACTAAAAAGAGAACGAAACATGAATATACAAAGTACCGACGCAAAATGATATGGAGATGAGTGCGTGGTCAACGTACCTCCCCCAAGCTTAGGCTTTTAGCCTAAGTGGGTATCAATCCATGTACGAATAAGGGTTCCAAGCAGGCGGGTCATGATAAGAATGATCGTAGTTGGGCCCGTGGGAAGAAGAAGAAGCTCCCCAATCATAAGCAGGCTGCTGATATGAAGACTCCCCCTCATTCGAGGGCTGGACTGAATCATCCGTGACCTCCCTTCTATTATCTTGCTCCTGTTGGGAGAGCTCTCCCAGGTACGTGTCAAGCTCCTCCTCAGTGAGGGACCATCCTACCCTGTTATCAAGGTTAAACAAAAAAGGTGCAGGCAAAAGAACAACACGCTCGGACTTGCTCTTTCTCCAACCAGCTTTGAGAAAGGTTATTTCATAAGACAACTGACGAGGGTTTAACTCATCAATGCCCATTGTTATGGACTTGGGTTTTGGAGACGGAGGGAGCGCTGGAGACATCTATCGGCTAGCAAACAAGCACACAGGGGACAAAGGATTTACCCAGGTTCAGACCTCGTAGAGGTCCCTACTCCTGCTTGTCTGCTCGTAGAATTATTGAAGGAGTCGAAAGTTACAATGGTGCGCAGATGCAATCTGGCGAGGGTTTGTGGAAACTAGGGTTGCGTGTGTCCTCCTCGCCGCCTCCTCCTAGCCTTTATATAGATAGGCTAGGTCTCGGGTAGCAGGTCGAGTCGGTTACAAGTTAGGGTTTTCCCCTTCAAACTTTCTATCTTTAGCTTTTTCTTGATCTTCAAGCAATCGAGAGTCCACAGGTTACTCGAGTCCTTCCATCTGGGCCTTGGCGACACCGTGGGCCTATACGTATTTGGACCGTATATACCAAGCTCGAGTACCTGTAAGGTATACCCATGTCAGTAGCCCCCGAGTGTCTAGTGGAATCGCAGATTCGACTAGGGACTTTTTGAAGTCTTCGAGTGCCTGAATGAGTACATTTTCGACTGCTTTTATTTATGTCATAGGGATTGTTGATATACGTGCCTGATATAACCGAAGTATCGGTATCAGTTAACCACCTTAGGGTGAAACAACACAATCTACTCAAATTCGAGTCCCCGGACTCGAATCCGGAAAAGTGTTGGTGTAATTCGACTCAGGCCGCGGAGGTCTTACAGGAGTCGAATTCCAGTTATATGGGTGTGAGCACTCTACGCGTCCGTGAAGGCATGTTCATCGTGCCTGTGGGCACGGATATATTTCTGGTAGTGCACAGTTAAATGCGTTGCTAGGCCTTATTCAGGTCTTACCTTCACGTCGTAAGCGCGGCATCTGAATTTTATCATTGCGGAGACGATTCGGGCGTCCCAGGAGACGTAGTCTCTTTGTAGGGAAAATTTGTGAGACGGTGTTGCCATAGGTTGCGAGTGTGGATGTTATCAACACACAGTTTTTGTGCAAATAATCATAGGGTGCGCGACCAGCGCTCCCTATGGGAGTAGCCCCCGAGTGCCTGGTTGAGTCGAAGACTCAGGCAGGGACTAAAGAATTTTTGCGACTGCCGTCGTCTTTGCTTGTTTGTTCAGTTGAAAAGTCAGGCAGGGACTAAAACACGTTTGCGACTGCTGTCGTCTTTTGCTTGCTTGTTTCAGTCGAAATTGTTTCCGGCGCTCCCTATGGGAGTAACCCATGTCCGTAGTCGAACCATGATTCGAGTGGTTGGGTTTGATTGTGATTTCCTATATCCCTGCAATAAGAAAAGAAAAAATCGTAGGGTGCGCAGCCAGCGCTCCCTATGGGAGTAGCCCCCGAGTGCTTGGTGGAGTCGAAGACTCCAGCAAGGACTAAAGTAGCCTTTGATGACATCAGTGCTGACGCTTGAATGACCTCAGTTGTCCACGTGAGCGATTTTGACGGGACGTGACGAGCGGTGGGTCCCACTTTCTGACTTTGATTTGACTGTGCATGCGTAATCTTATTATTAACTGTGCCTCCTCGATTTCTGCGCGTAATGGGAGCAGTGGAGGGACGGTTCACGCTTTCTCTTCTCCACGTGTCGAGCGCGATGCGTGCCACGCGTCCAGTAGGGTTTTTGTGAGCCGTTGGATTGCATCTCATAGGGGTTAAGTAGCGGCGCTACGGCGGTAATTTTCCATCTGCACTCTTTTCTTCCTCGCTGCCATCGCCATTGCTGCTGCTCATCTGCTTTTCCCTGCGCTCATCTCCTCCTCAACTCTGGACCACCTCCGCTCGTTTCCAAGTTATTTTCTGCGCTCTCATCATCGCCGCGCAATGGGAAAGAAGAAATGAGGCGCTACCGCTGAATCTGCGGCCACCGTTGCCGCGACAAAGAAGAAGGGTGGCCCTGCTGCTGCGGGTACCAGTGCCACCGCCGGCGGGAAAAAGAAAGTCGCGGGCACCCGCGTGACCAATGGCGCATGGCGCCCTTCTATCATCAAGGCGTCGGATCTCCGTCTTCTTCGCCAAGACGGAGTTATTTCTGCAGCAGTCGCCGATTCACGCGTCCCCTGCGGTGAGACCATTCCTATGCCTCCCGCTGGTTTTCGAGTGATGTTTCTTGCATTCGTCATTCGCGGCCTTTCTTTGCCTCTCCACCCCTTTCTTAGGGGTCTCCTTTGTTTCTACGGGCTCCAGCTCCATCAGCTGTCCCCAAACTCGATTCTCCACATCACCTGTTTCATTACTCTTTGCGAGTGCTGGCTCGGAATCGAGCCGCACTTTGGCCTTTTCAAGCGCTTGTTTAAATTGAAGCGCCAGTCCGCCTCTGGCTCTTTAGTTTATGAACTAGGTGGTTGCGGTATCCATGTCGACCCATCCGCCACCTACTTCGACATCAAGCTTACCAAGTCCGTCCAGGGATGGAGGGACAAATGGTTCTATGTCCCCGATCAGAAGGCCAAAGATGAGCACTTTGGACTTGCGCCCTTGGCGACTCCGTGCAAGAAGATGCGTTCTTGAAAGAACGTAGTTATGCCTGGCGAACTCGCGGAGACGGACGTGCTGTATCAGCGCGTCTGCGACCTCGAAAGTCGCATAGGCGCAGAAGAGGGAGGCTGCGCTCTTCTCAGGACTTGGCTGCGTCGTCGCGTCCAGCCTCTCCAAGCTAGAGTCCATCTCATGTTTCAATGGAGTGGCCCTGATGATGCCACTCGCATGTCTGCCGATGGCATGTCCGCAAGTGAGGTGGATAAGAGGATTCGACTGGTTACGAAGTGCACTGTTAAGGATGTGCTTCCAAGCGAACCAGTTGTTCCTCCTTTTGATGCTTCGAATCCTCCTCCCGAGGTATAGTTATGCTACGCAGTAGCTTATTTTCACGATTGCTTTTCTGTTTGCTTACTTGTTCTGTTTGTATGCAGGATTGGGCGGTGTCACCTTGTATGCCTCCTCTCCCTGAGGGGATTATTCCTCGTGAAGCTTTGGAAGAGGACGAGTCTGAGTCGACTGTCCCTTCTGATGTGGAAGAGGAAGCCCCCGAGTCCGAGAGCCCGGATACTCGCAAGCGTTCGCGTAGCGAGGACTCTGATGCGTCGACTCCTTCGACTCCAGGAGGCGCGGCTATTGGCGCGGAGTCGCCAATTCCAGCCGTTCCTGTGAGGGCTGTGGCACCGTCTTCTCGCAAGAAGATGCGATTGCCCAAGGAGTCTTCGTCGGAATCGGCGGCTGGCACGTTTGATCTTGACAACTTTAACTGGTAAGTTTGTTGGGTCATTCATTCTTTTCTGTTTTCTTCTTGTTAGTTTTGCCCTGGAGTTTGCCCTATTCTCAATGTGGACTTGGTCTTGTAGTCAAGAGGCATCGTCATCTTCTGGCGACGTCGAGTTTTTGAAAGAATCGGGAGTCGCGACTTCAAGGGCCAAGGTAGAGGTCAAGCGCTCCTTCTCCTCCGGCGGCGGCCCACTCCGGGCACAATTCTTCGAGCTCTCCTCACGTAGGGGAGCATCGAGTGGTTGCTCGGATGACGGTTCAGCAAACTTCTTCGGAGTCGCTAGAGGACCATGTAAGTATATCTTTCCTTCTTTTTTAATGTGGCAGTCAACGCCTTCTGCTGCCCTCTTCTGACTCCTTGTTTTGTGTGACAGCTCCTTGTAAAGGAAGCCGCGCAGGTGGCGGAGTAGGTGATGGCGATGGGTCGCCAGCATGCAATGCTGGAGACGCGTCACCGCGTGGTCGAAAGTGAGTGCTCTACACTTATTCTTTTCGTCTTCTCTCTATTTTGATATAATCGACTGCCATGTAGCTGAGCATAACGCTTTACTGCGCAACGTCGCCACGTTGGAGAAAACACTAGCCGTAGCTGTGAAGGGGCGTGACGAGGTAATCGCGGCTCGTGACGATGCCCAGAAGCGCGAAGAGGATCTGCGCGCCTCCTTTGCGGCCAGGGAAAAGTTGTTCGAAGAGCAACTGTTCTCAGTCGCCAAGGCCCTCTCAGGTACCTTTACTGGTAGATATTTTATTGATGTTCCTCTCTGCATCTAGAGTTTTTGCCGGTGGCGCTATAGATTTCATCCATGTGTGGGTTTTCTGTGCAGATGCTGGCAATTTGAGCTTTGACCCGTGAGCCCGTTGTCGCGATGATGCTCTGGCGGGCGCGGTGTCTGCGGTTGAGGATCGTAGCGCCGCTGTCCAAAATACGTTGTCCAAGGCCAAGGTCACCCTTAGTCGCCTTCGGGAGGAGTTGATGCCAAAGGTGGAGCTGGTCGACAATGTGGAAGAGCTGGTGGAGTCGCTCGTCGGGGGTGTGCCTACCACGTACAAGAACTCCCTCCGCGCGGCTGGTGCGACCATGTCACTTGCCATGGTGCAAGCCCACATAGTCGAAATAGATCCCTCTGCGGTGTCGAAGACGATGCCTGTTGGCGCAGATGGTCAGCAGGTAGTATTCGCTCCCTTTGCGACTGCCTGTGCCAAATATGGCCATTCCTTGATAAATACCATTGCCAAGTATTCGGAGGAGCTCCAGCATGCTAAGAAGATCGCGAAGGCTTCGGCCTCAAGAGCTGGCGGAAAGTCTGTGGCGTCTGATACTTCCACGGACTTCATGAAGCCCCCGAAGCCGTCGAAGTCGAAGAAGCCAGTTGCTCCGTAGTTAGTTTTTTGTAATAGTTGATGAATTGTCCTTTTGATTGGAGAACATGCCTGCTGGCGAGTGTGTTTGTAAACACTTATGCTTATCTTGAATGCGTCTGTTCCCATTGCCTTTGTGTTGATTTGGTCGCCTTATTTGCTTTTGTCTTAACTTGTAATAGGGCACATCGAGTGGCCCTGTGGGGGAAAACCAGGATTCGCCATATCTTGATGAGACAGTGGCACATGAGACAGCTGGAGCATGAGTTGCCCCTGATCCGTGGTAATGCGGACGTGTGGAAGTCGAAGGCGAAAAAATCCCCCGCCCACGAGCAATATCTGCTTGGCGAGGTGACGCGGCTGGGCGACCAGTTTAATTGTTAGTTTGCTCGTCCTCATCTTTTCCTTTGTAGATAGTCGCAATGGTATGTTGTACTCATGCTGTTGGTGCTCCTTCGTGCAGTTGTTAGCGCACGCCGTCCGCGGGAGGAGAAGGATAGGATTGCCATCCGCCTTCATGATCTCACCCAGGAGCAACTTCAAGAGAGTGGATACTTCTGGGTAGATCATGATCGTGCGACTGCATTGGCGACCCTGCAGGATCGCGCTTCGCGAGTGCTGCTCTTCCTAAAGAAGTCGTAGTTGTGTTTGAAGAACATCTATCGGGCGATGTTCCCGTTGGATGACACTCCATCAAGCCTGCTGGCTCTCCTGGCCAAATTTCAAGATATGTCTGCAGTTCGCTAGTGCGTGAGGCAGCAGTTGGTGGTTGGTGCCAGGGCTGCCCTCTCGATGGTGCGATTGCACAGGCCTGACGTGGATGTCACCGCCATTGCTTCCAGGCCGCCAGCTCCGCCAGCCGGATCTGCTTGGAATATGGTGCCGCACTATCAGGCGGTGGACCGTCCAGCAGAGGAGATTGTCGACTTCTTCGAGGAACAAACCAATGTTCTTCTGTTGCAGCAGTAGCTAGATTTGTATCCTGCACATAAGTGTATTTGTGTTGTAAAGTTCATATATATGTTGTAGATAATTTATTGTCGAATGTGTATAAACAGCTTTGTCAGCGTCAGGTGCGTTGCACTATGCGAGTCCTTTTCGTTAGCCTGGCCATCCCTTTGTCAACCTGCCAGGCGCATTGTGGCTGGGTTGAGTTTGCGTTAAGAGGTTCGATTGATGTGCCAGCTACTCAGGATATCGCATTTATTGGTTCGAAGAACAGATGTAGGTAGGGTGGCGTAGCCCCTGAGTATAAAATTGACAAAAGTGAAAGAAAAACACAGAGTTTTGGGGCACCTAGCTTTTATTTATTTGAAAAGCAGTACGAGGTACAATGTGTGGCTAAGTAGCCTTGGATGAGTAGCCTTATTTGCGATGTAAAAAGTAAAACAACTAGGGGTAGAAGCGTCGCAGTTGTGCGACGTTCCAAGGGTTGGAGCATGCGACTCCTATCTCTAAATCTTGAAGGCGATAGGCGCCACCTGGGATTACTTCTATAATCACGTACGGTCCTTCCTAGGGGGATTCGAGCTTGAGATGCCCCTGTTGCTTCAGTCGCAGGACCAGGTCACCTTCGACGAAGGATCTGGGGCGAAGCCTTCTACTGTGGCAGTTGCGTAGGTTCTGCTGGTAGATCGTGGATCTTTCTGCGGAAATTTCTCTTGCCTCGTCGAGGAGGTCGACGGAGTCTTCGAGTGCAAGAGAGGACTCTTGTTCGCTGTAAGCTACTATGTGCGGCACCTTGTACTTCACTTCGGCGGGTAGTACTGCTTCTGCTCCGTGCACCATAAAGAATAGTGTGTAGCCCGTGGCGCTGTTTGGAGTTGTACGTAGGCTCCAGAGTACGGATTGGAGCTCATCTAGCCAGCAACCCGCGGCTTATTCGAGTGGTCGAAGGAATCGCTTCTTGATGCCGCTGCAGACGAGCCCGTTTGCTTTTTCCACCTGACCGTTGGTCTGTGGATGCGCGACTGAGGTGTAACTGATGTTGATCCCCAGGTTCCCGCAGAATTCTTGGAACTCCTTAGATGTGAAGTTCGTCCCGTTGTTAGTGATGATGCTGTGCGGCACGCCGAAGCGGTACACAATGGACTCGAAGAACTTCACCGCGCTGTGCCCTGATTGTTTTGGTCACTGGCATGGCCTCAATGCACTTGGTGAACTTGTCGACTTCGACCAAGAGATATATGCAGCCTCCTTGCGAGGACCTTGGGAGCTTGCCCACCATGTCGAGCCCCCATTGTGTGAAGGGTCAGGCCAATGGAATAGGCCGTAGTTCTGCGCCTGGTGCGTGTGGCTTGTCCGCGAATCGCTGACAAGCGTTGCACTTTTGGACTATGTCCTTGGCGTCGCGCATGGCCGTGGGCCAGTAAAATCCAGCTTGTAGAGCTTTGGCAACGAGGGCGCGACTGCCGGCGTGGTGCCCGCAGGTCCCTTCATGGATGTCGAGGAGGACTGCTCTTCCATCGGCCAGGGAGACGCATCGTTGTAACACGCCTGTGATGCTGCGTTTATATAATTCGCCGTTGATAACGGCGAATGCCTTGGAGCGTCGCACGATGTGCCGTGCGTCTGTCGGGTCGTCCGGTAGGCGCTTGCTGAGGAGGTACATAATGTACGGCTGCGTCTAGGATTGTTCGATCATCATGACGCTCATTGGTCCCTCGATTCCTGTGTCTAGCTCCAAGTCATCGAGTGTCATTGGCTCATTGGGTGGCGTAGCCCCCGAGTCCGTTGCTGCGCTCGTTTTCTTCTCTGCGGCCTTTGGCTTGATGGAGCGTTCACAGATGCGCTCGAGAAATACCCCAGGTGGTATGGGGGCGCAGGTAGAACCTATGTTGGCGAGTGCGTCTGCCTCCTCATTGCTTTCGCGACCTACGTGTCGCAACTCACAACCATCGAAGTCTCCTTCGAGTGTATCGTAGAGGTCGCGGTACGCGATCATGTTGTCGTTTAGTGCGTCGCACTCGTGCATTGTTTGGTTGACGACCATCTTGGAGTCGCCATATATGATGAGCCTCTTTGCGCCGCAGGCTTTTGCCATCCTCATCCCGTGCAACAGGGCCTCGTATTTAGCCTTGTTGTTTGAGGCTGTGAACTGCATTCGCAGGATATACTTCAGTTTGTCTCCTTGAGGTGATGTCAGTATGACACCTGCTCCTGCTCCATCTTTCCGCTTGGATCCGTCGAAGTGCATTGTCCAGAGGTAGGACATATCTGGCTTATCCGGGAGTTGGTTCTCCATCCAGTGCACGAGGAAGTCAGGGAGCACTTGCGACTTGATGGCGTCGCGCTTTTCGTATGTGATGTCTCGTGGAGACAGCTCTATTCCCCAAAGCGCGACTCGTCCCGTGGCGTCGGGGTTATTGAGGATATGCCCCAACGGGTCGTCGTTGACTACCACGATTGGGTGTTCCTGGAAGTAGTGGCGCAGTCACCGGGCGGTCATAAAGACGCCGTACGCCAGCTTTTGGTAGTGCGGGTACCACTGTTTTGTTGGCGTGAGGACCTCGCTGAGGTAGTATACCGGGCGTTGTACACCATGGACCTTGTTTTCCTCGGCCCGCTCGACGACGAGCACTGTACTCACCACTTGGTTGGTAGCGGAGATGTACAGCAGTAGTGGTTCCTTTTCTCATGGAGTCACCAGTACTGGCGAGGTGGATAGCAGGCGCTTGAGATCTTCGAATGCTTCTTGCGCTTCATTGGTCCACTCGAATTTGTCAGCTTTGCGGAGGAGCTGATAGAAGGGTAGTGCCTTTTCTCCCATTCGACTGATAAATCGATTGAGGGCCGTGATTCGTCCGGCTAGTTGCTGGATGCCTCTTATGTTCTTTGGCTTCTCCATGGCTAGTATGGCCTTTATCTTTTTGGGGTTTGATTCAATCCCTCTCACGGAGATGAGATATCCGAGCAGCTGCCCAGATGGTACGCCGAAGGCGCATTTGTCCGGATTGAGCTTGATCCAGTAATGATCGAGATTGGCGAAGGTTTCGCGCAAGTCGTCGATTAAAGAGGCTTCCTCCTTGGTTTTTATTACTATGTCGTCGACATAGACTTGGATGTTGCGACCTAGTTGCTCCTTGAGGCAAGCCTGCATGCACCGCTGGTAGGTGGCTCCCGCGTTTTTTAGCCCGAAAGGCATTGTGTTGTAGCAGAACACACCGAAGGGCATTGTGAACGCGGTCTTCTCCTGGTCTTCCTCCTTCATTCGAATTTGGTTATAGCCTGAGTAGGCATCGAGGAAGCAGAGGCTCTCGCATCCAGCGATGGAGTCGATGATTTGATCGATTTGTGGTAGCGGGAAGTGGTCTTTTGGGTAGTGCTTGTTTAAAGAAGTGAAGTCCATGCACATCCGTAGGATATCCGTGTCCTTTTTTGGCACCAGCACCGTATTGGTGAGCCAAGTGCTTTCCTTGATCTCGCGTATGAATTTGGCCTCGAGGAGTCTGTTGATCTCCATTCCGACTGCCTGTGCCCGTGGCTCAGACAGTCGCCTGATTGTTTGCTTGACTGGCCTTGCGTCGGGGTTGACGTTGAGTGCATGCTCGGCGAATTCTCTGGGAACTCCTGGCATGTCCGCAGGACACCAGGCAAAAATTTCCCAGTGCTCACGGAGGAATTCGACGAGCGCGAGTTTCTATGCGGGACTCAAGTTGTTGGCGATGAGGGACGTTTTGGCGGGATCTGATGGATGGACCTGCACCTTCTTTGTGTGCACAGATGAGTCGAAGGAGAGATCAGGTGAGCTTGGCCTACTCAAGGGAGGCAGACTGTTGTCTGTCGTCTCTTTCAGTCTTGCGAGTTCCTCCTGCATGCCGAAGGACTAGGAGATTCTGTTGAATTCCCTGTCGCAAGCGTCAGATCGCTCGAAGTTCCTGTTGATCGTTATGACGCCATTGGGACCTGGCATTTTCATCTACAAGTAGGCGTAGTGGGGTACTGCCATGAACCTGGCGAATGCGACGCGCCCAAGGATGCAATGGTATTGTGAGGGCCAGTCGACGACCTCAAAGTTGATGCGCTCGCGCCGGAAGTTCTTCGGCGTGCCAAAGATGACGTCCAGGTTGATTTTGCCTAGGGGGTATACGCCTTTCCCTGGGACGATGCCATGGAACGTTGTGTCCGATGCCTCCAAGCAGGTTAGAGGGATCCTCATTGCTCGCAAGGTACTCGCGAATATGAGGTTGATGCCGCTTCCGCCGTCCATGAATACGCGAATCATGTCGAAGCCTCCAATTTGCGCCTTGAGTACGAGGGGGCAATGACCTGGGAGAGGTATTTGAGGCGGGTGGTCGTGTTTGTCGAAGGTACTGCACGACTCACTTTCACTGAGGTACTCAGTGGTAGATGGTGGCGAGTGCATGGCGAAGTTGACTTGGCGAGTGATGGCCTTCTGCACCCTATTGGAGGGGCGCCCCTTTTGGATCATCATGGTACCCATGGCCCGTGGGTACGGTTCGCCTCCGTGGTGCTGGTCCGGTGCAGCTCCGTTCGGGGGTGGCCTAGGTGGTGGTGGTGGTGCGCCATGTGCCACGGCGCCTGGAGCGGCTCCATAGCCTCTTTCGACTGCATTGCGGTTCATCCGAACCAATCCCTCGTGTAGCTTGAGGAACTCGCGGCAGTCCTTGAGGAGGTGGCTAGACTTTCTCTTGCCATCATGCTTGTCGATGTAGAAGTGTAACGTGCATGGCCCGGACAGTTTGTCCTCGATGGAGGTCGCGGGTGCTTCATCGCGAGTGCGGCGTTGCCACACCAGCGTGGTTTTCCTGGAGTCGTGGTATCCGCCGCTGCGGTATCCGCTGTTGCGGTTATCGTCGCGTCTATCGGCGTAGCCAGCTGCGACCATGTTGACGTCATCGCGATCGTAGTAGACGCGCATGTGACACTTACTCCAGCGGTCGCGTCTTCGTTCGAGTTCTGCCTCCTCGTCAGAGTGAACATGATTCTTCACCGAATCTTCTCCATCGGCCCACCGATTCGTGATATCCATCAGGTGGTCAATGGTCTGGGGTTTTGAGCGGCCTAGCTCCTCCCTGAGTTCCATGCGGCGGACACCACCGTTGAATGCGTCAATCGCGCGGTCTTCCGAGATGTTCTCCGCGGAGTTCTTGATGATTGACCACCTTTGGATGTAAGAGCGCAGCGATTCGCCAGATCTTTGCTGGCAGCATCTCAGTTCTTCGATTGAGGCGGGCCGTTTGTACGTGCCCTTAAAGTTGCGCACGAAGCTGTAGACCAGCTCATCCCAACTGCCAATGGATCCGCGTGGAAGGTTATTGAGCCATGCCCGGGCGGCGCCTTGCAGCTATAGCTGCAAGCATTGCATCGCGGATTCGCAGTACTTCGACTGCCTCCATGTAGCCTGACGGAGGAGATGTGGTCCTCCAGCCAGATCTTGGGCTCCTGCAGACCGTTAAATTTCGGGTTCTCCGATGGGAGTTTAAACCCTTTAGGCATTCGCTTTTGCCTGATGGATCTGCTGAAGCATCTGGCGCCGCAGAGCTCCCCATCTTCTTCTTCCGAGTCAGTCGACCGAGCACGTCGTGCCCTTGACTTGTCGATCTTGCGCTGCATGAGTTTGTCGTGTGCATCGTAGTCGCGGTCGTGTCGCTGTGAGCGGCGGCATCGAGACAGGTCGTGACTGTCATCGCGGACGAGGGCGAGAAGTAGCACTTTGCTAGCGCTTTGCCCTTTTTTGGGTCTAGTACCAACTCCTTGTCGAGGGCGGCCTCGATTAGCCCCAGGCCCGTGATCGTAGATTGGTGCATGGCTGTTCGGGGATCTCCAGCTGGCGGCTGGTTATTGAGGAGGTACATGGTGGCTACTGTCACCGCGGCCTGCGGTGTCCTGGGAACCACGTTGCCTCTCGTGTCGACTGTCATAGAACCGAAGTCGAGGACTTTCGCAGCATCTATGCGCTCTTGTTCGCTAAGGTGAGCCATCCGCGACTGCCTCTTCTTGGCGAGGTACTCGTTGCCTCTTGAGGAGGATCCTCCGTAGGAGGAGAGCCTAGCGCGACGAAGGCTTGATTCGTCCGCTGCCTTTTTACGCGCCTCAAGTTGTGCGATTGCTTGTTTTTGGCGCTTGAATTCCTCTTTTAGGAGCCAGTGGTAGTCCATCACCAGTTCCTGCGGGGACCCGAAGGGTAGAGGTGCACCTCGTAGGGCTTCGCGGCAGCGATCCCACTCTTGCTCGTTGAGCCTGATCACGACGCGTTCGCCGGTTTGCTTGTTGATCATGCTAGGAGGTTCGACTGCTCCTCCGTTGCCACCGTTGCCAGCGTTGGGTGGGTCGGTGCCGTTGCCGGTGTTACCACCGTTGCCACGATTGGGTGGATCGGTGTCGTTGCCGGTGTTGCCACCGTTACCACAATTGGCGGAGGTGTCGCCCGCGTTGATGACGGCGCACATGAAGTGATTAGGGAAGTTGTTGCTTCCACAACTTTCAGATCCGGAACCTACGGTTCCATCTTCAGTGGCCAGATCTTTTAGATCGGAGTCGCGACTGCTGTCGCTGACCGTGTTCTCGACTGCCACCGGAGCATTGAGCTCGCTGAGGGTGCCAATCGATGGAGGGAACCATGATGCCGGGGCAATCGCCGGTGTTGTCGGCTGATCAGGCATGCGAAGCGTGCCTATCTGACCAACTTGGAAGCGGAAGCTCCCAATTGCCAGGCTGACTCCATCGCCCACGGACTCGAAGGCCGGGCGAGTGGCCGGCGTGTGGATGGTGAAGTCGAAGGCGCCGAAGAGCTGGCGGATCTCCGTTGTTGCGGAGTTGTAGATCGCAGTTGATGGGGCCGAAGAAGCCGCAACATTAGCACTCCCTTTTCCCACAGACGGCGCCAATTGACGAGGGTTTAACTCATCAATGCCCATTGTTATGGACTTAGTTTTGGAGAAGGAGGGAGCGCTGGAGACATTTATCGGCTAGCAAACAAGCACACAGGGTACAAAGGATTTACCCAGGTTCAGGCCTCGTAGAGGTCCCTACTGTTGCTTGTCTGCTCGTGGAATTATTGAAGGAGTCAAAAGTTACAATGGTGCGTAGATGCAATCTGGCGAGGGTTTGTGGAAACTAGGGTTGCATGTGTCCTCCTCGCCGCCCCCTCCTAGCCTTTATATAGATAGGCTAGGTCTCGGGTAGCAGGTCGAGTCGGTTACAAGTTAGGGTTTTCCCCTTCAAACTTTCTATCTTTAGCTTTTTCTTGATCTTCAAGCAATCGAGAGTCCGCAGGTTACTCGAGTCCTTCCATCTGGGCCTTGGCGACACCGTGGGCCTATACGTATTTGGACCGTATATACCAAGCTCGAGTACCTGTAAGGTATACCCATGTCAACAACTCACTCACAGTAGCCCACGAGGAAACAAATTTATGTTGTATCATGGAATTAAGATCAAGCCTTTCTATGAGAAACTGTAGGTCTAGATGATGAGGCACTAAACCATGCAATGCTAGTAAACAAGAAGCAACGAGGCCCCCACAAATTCCACCTTTCTCGCGGTTGGTGGCAAGACGGAAAGCTATCAAAGCACCCAAGTTATAAGACCTATCTCGTTTAAGAGCAGTAGAGATAAATGCTAGATCATATGACGATAACTTATTGGCAGTTTTCCTACCAAGAACACACTTGGCAATAAAGTAGGCAAAGTAGCGAATGGAGGGGAGATGAATGTTGCGGATTTTTCCACTATCCTTTGAGAAGCTGCTCCCTTGACAAATTTCTGCGTATAAATCCATGAGTGGTGCAGGTCGCTCTTTAATCCTTCCACATGATCCCCACTGAGGTACCTTAATAGCTGCACAAAAGTCATCGAGAGAAAGCTCGACAACAATATTGTAAATTTTGTAGTGGACCATGGGATTAGGCAAAGAGTAGCTAAATTGAAAGTCCTGCACCACAGACATGGTTAGCTTCACAAATTGACAAGGTTCATCTTCCAAAAAGTGCTCCAACCCTTCATTAGAAACCAAAGTGTGGAAATCTTGGAGAATTCCTGCAGCTCTCATGAACTCAGAACATGGGTAAATGGAAGGAAAAACTTCCTCCTCCCGGTGAACCTTCATGACCTCAGGCACCCATAGTTCATGTTGGTTTAGTTGATGCTCATTCATCTTCTATTCTAAAATTTAAACACATATTAAACAAGTGATTGCAAAGTGAATATAATGAAGGATACTACTCATAGGGACTTGTAAGAGGCCTAAACATGCATCAAAACTATATCTCTAAGCATCAAACAAGCTTAAAAGCTCTCATAACCTGTCACCTACAGCAGCAAAATACTCAAGATATAATCCACTAAACACAAATCTACTTGGACAAGGGGAGGAGTCACATACCACAAGTGCTCCAAATTTCAGCAACAAAGATGGGCTGGGCAAGGAGATCGGAAAAATCGAGAGCAAGCACAGCAAGAACACGATTTTGAGCAATGAACTGAAGCTTACTCGGGAGAGAAGAAAGTGGCAGGTGAGAGAGTTAATGGAGGGCCAGGGGTGGCCCACACCATGGCATGGCGCCACCCAGGGCAGGCCGCGCCACCAGGTGGTGAGCCTGCCTGGTGGGTCCCCCTGGTACCTTCCAGGCACTCCACTGCCCCTTTTTTCACGTAAAAATTTAATATGAATTTTCTGGAATTTTTCGAGACACTATTTTTGGGCATTTTTCAGGTATAGAAGAATGATTTTCTAATAGATAGATTTTTTCAGAAAATGATGCAATGACAAAACAAGGCTAGAACTACAGGAGTTTTAAGACACTCTAACATGCAAGCAACTAACAACAAAAAGGAAGACTAAACGAAAATAAAAACTAAAATGGATAAAATAAAAGTAAAAGGATATAATCACGGTGAAAACATTGTTTTGTTCAATAAAATCCTTTTGTTAACAAGGTTGATCAGGTCTTGTTACCAAAACAATCCGATATGAGGCAAAACTTTGTATTCCACAAATGATTATGTTACCTCAACCTTGATAGCAATGGTCCCAATCATAATAGTTTCAATTTTTTCTCTTGGTATGGGACAATATATTTCTCCAACTTGAATGCCCTCAACATGTTCAATTGAATTCAAACCATAAGTCCTTTCAATATTCTTGGGGAAATAGACAGTGTGTTCCTTGTCATTAACATTAAAGGTCACCTTTCCTTGATTACAATTAATAACAGCTCCTGCAGTATTAAGAAAAGGTCTCCCAAGAATAATAGACATATTATCATCTTCAGGCATTTGAAGCACAACAAAATCAGTTAATATCAAGCAATTATGAGCCACTTGAACAGGTACATCCTCACATATACCAACAGGAATAGTGGTAGATTTATCAGCCATTTGCAAAGATATATCAGTTGGTATTAATTTTTCTAGTTGAAGCCTCTTATAGAGAGAGAAAGGCATAACACTAACTCCAGCTCCCAAATCACACAAAGCAGTTCTAACATAACTATTCTTAATAGAGCAAGGGATAGTTGGAATCCCTGGGTCTCCAAGTTTCTAAGGAACCTTACCATTAAAGGAATAATTAGCAAGCAAAGTAGAAATTTCTTCATTAGGGATCTTCCTTTTATTCGAGACAATATCCTTCATATACTTTGAGTAAGGAGGCAATTTAATAGCATCAGTCAAAGGAATTTGTAGGAATAAAGGTTTAATCCACTCACAAAACTTATTATAGTGTTCATCTTCCTTTGACTTGTGTTTCTTATCAGGGAAAGGCATAGGTTTTTGGACCCAAGGCTCTCTTTCACTACCATGTTTCTTAGAAATAAAATCTTCTTTAGTGTATTTAGTATTGTTAGTGTGCTTTTCAAGTTCTTCTTCAACTTTTTCTTCATTAGGAACTTCATTTTCTTCATTACCACTTTCAGTTTCAGCATCAGAAACAAATATACTATTAGGATCTATAGCAGGTTCAGAGGGTTCTACAATAGTTTTATGTTTCTTTTTCCTTTTCTTACGAGTAGAACCACTATTTTCAGCTTGTTGAGAATCCTGCTCAATTCTTTTGGGATGCCCCTCAGGATATAGAGGATCTTGGGTAGCAACACCACTTCTAGTTCTAAGTTCATAAGCATGTTTTTCTTTAGCAGCATTAACTAGCAAGTCTTTTTGCACTTTAATGAGTTGATCTATTTGAGTTTGAACTATTTGAAAGTGTTTAACAATCATTTTAACATCATTAGAGGTTCTTTCCACAATAATTTTTAACTCAACAATAGCTCTAGTGTTTTCCATTAGATGTTTTTGCACAGTTTTATTAAAATTATCCTGCTTAACAATAAAGATATCGAATTCTTCTAAGCATTGATCAGGAGGTTTAGAGTAAGGGATATCACCTTCATCAAAGTGTTGGAGAGAGTGTACCTCAATAGTGGATGCGTAGAGAATAGGCTTACATAATTCTTCTATCGGAGGTAAATTCTTGACATCTGCAGCTTTAATTCCCTTCTCCTTAAGACATTTCTTAGCTTCCTTCATCACTTCATCATTTAATTCAATAACTCCCCTCTTCTTTGATGTTGGAATAGGCACAGGAATAGTTGGTTCAGGTATGATTACTTCAGGTATAGCTGGTTCAGGAGGAGTCCAATCTTCATAATTCTTGCTTATTTTAGCCATTAATTCCTCAGCTTCCTTGGGAGTCCTATTCCTGAAAACACAATCAGCACAACTATCTAGGTATGTCCTAGATTCTTTAGTTAGTCCATTATAAAATATATCAAGAAGCTCATTCTTAGGTAATGGACTTCCAGCCTGTGCATGAATCAAAGCACAAAACCTTGCCCATGATTCAGGCAATATCTATTTTTCTCCCTATTTAAAATCAAAATGTTCATGCAAAATAGCATGTCTAGCACTAGGAGGAAAATATTTTTGCAGGAAAGTACTAATCAAGCAATCAGGACTATCAATAGATCCAGGAGGTAAATTACTAAACCAAGTTTTTAGCTTCTCCTTTCAGTGAAAAGGGGAAAATCTTAGCAACAAAGTAAGTACGCATCTTAATGTCATCAGAAAACAAGCCACTCATGGTAAAGAGTTTATTCATATGTGCTACCGCACTTTTATTCTTAGTCCCACAAAAAGGTTCTTTCTCAACAATAGCTATGTAAGATAGATCGAGAGAGAAATCATAATCTTTATCTATAATGTTTATGGGAGAAGCAGCAAACTTAGCAATAGGAGACAATTTGGGTCTAATAGTACGCCTCTCAAGGGGACTCTTAGCAGTGCTCCTATCATGGGTGTTTTTACATTTTTTAATAAATTCATCGGTCATCTCAACATAACCATCTTCAATATCATAACTCTCACTAGGCCCAGGTGAACTAACAGGTGTAGTAGTGTCTTCATTAGGAGTTTCAGTATTTCCAGCTATAGTTCTAGCAATCGTAGCATCTAGGAAAGGACCTAATGAACCACTCTTATCAAGCACAGTAGAAGCAACATCATAAGTATCAGAAGTTTCAGATTCAGCAGTAGTAGCAGTGTGTGTAGCATGTGTATGTGGTGGTGTAACGAGCTTACTCATAACAGATGGTGAATCAAGAGCAACAGAGGGGTTCAGAACCGTACCTCTTCTTGTAGTGGATGGTAAAATAGGAACCTTGCCATCACGAGACTTACCCCTGGTGGATGGATAACAGCGAACAATAGAGAATCCAAGTGAACTTGATAAATAAAGCTATGCTCCCCGGCAACAGCGCTAGAAAATAGTCTTGATGACCCACAAGTATAGGGGGTGTATCGCGGTATTTTCGAGGGAAGTGAAACCCAATTTATTGATTCGACACAAGGGGAGCCAAAGAATATTTATAAGCCTTAACAACTGAGTTGTCAATTCAGCTGCACCTGGAAACAATCTTGCTCATAGCAGTTTATCAAGAGCAACAGTTTTGTAGTAGGAGTAGTAAAGTAAGGACAGTAGTAACAACAGCAGTAAACAGTAGGATTCGAGTGCGGTAGGCATAGGGATGGATGGACGGGCGTTGCATGGACAAGACAATTCACATGGCAATCAGAACATAGGGAAATTGCAGATAAATAAGATAAAGCATCTAAGTACTAGATAATCCTAGGCACGTGTTCCATATATAGTCATACGTGCTCGCAATGAGAACTTGCACAACATCTTTTGTCCTGTCAGCCCGTTTGCAGCGGGGCCTCAAGGGAACTACTAGCAATTAAGGTGCTCCTTTTAATAGAGCACCGGAGCAAAACATTAACACTCCGTGAACACATGTGATCCTCACATCAAAGCCATTCCCTCCGGTTATCCCGATTTTTGTCACTTCGGGGCCATTGGTTCCGGACAACAACATATGTATACAAGTTGCAGACAAGACCATAAACAATACTATCATAATGAATCAATAACATGTTTAGATCTGAAATCATGGCACTCGGGCCCTAGTGACAAGCATTAAGCATAACAAGTCGCAACAAAGTCATAAAGCACTAATAGAAGATACTAGGCACCATGCCCTAACAATCCGATGCCATTACATGAACGATCTCATCCAATCCCTACCATCCCCATAGCCTATAGTGGGGGATTACTCACTCATAGATGGGGGAAACATGGATGGTCGATGGAGAAGCTGTTGGGTCCGCACCATAGAAAACAAAAAATTTCCTACGGTGTGAACTACACGCCAAGATCTATCTACTAGGTACAAAGCAACGGGTGGACATACATCCAACGAGAACTTACCCTCGAAGACAAAGAGTTTTGTTAATGAGTAGGAACTCGTGGTTGATGTAGTTGTACACTTGCCGATCTCAAGATCGTGAGGAAGTCCGAGCGCCGCAACTCAGCAGCAAATCCATACTCGCACACACGTTCAAGCCACCGGACAACCTCCACCTCCTCGCTCCAGCGATCCAGCAGAAGCAGCAACTCCTTCCAGACAAAATGCCACCGGGAACATGAATCTCGCTAATCCGAGACCATGGGGGAATAATTCTGGAGGGGGAGAGAGATCCTTCACAAGGAGGCGTGAGGATGAAGGAGGGAATGGGTGGCCTTTTATAGGAGGAGGGGGTGCCCCCTCTCTCCATGGCCGGCGCATGGGGGTGACCCCTCACCTCCCCCATTCATGTGGTGGTAACCCCTCCACATTAAAATGCCTCTTCACATTCCCTTTTAAAGTCTCCACTTTAAATGCATTAAATTTCTCCAAATTTAATGCTCTCTCATTTAATAAAACTCTTTTATTAAATTTATTGAGAATTTTTGTTAATTACTTTAATTAACAAACATTCACATATAGCCCCTTGCAATATTTCAATATCACATGCAGAACCTCTTTCTGCAATTTCACCCGAAACAATTTCCAGTTTCTATTGAAACAATTCCTGCGCTTTGCAATTCTTTTGTCTGAAACATATGTGCTCCAAAATGGTTTCCGGTAACTCTTAAGTGTGCCACCCTACGGTTCGCGAATAATGCAGACCTGATCAAGACCCTTCTCCGATCAATAATTAGCAGCGGGACCTAGAGATCCGTACTGACTCCTACACATTCAACGATGACTTCTGTGATCGTGAGAACCTTTAACGCTTGTAACTAAATCCCTTTGTCTCTCGATATATTACATGTCCAAGATTCGATCATCGGTATCTCCATACCTAGTTTGATCTCGTTACCGACATGCACTCTTTTCTCGTTCCCGTGATATAACATTCTAGTGATCACATCACTTGCTTGCAAGCTATCTTAATGTGATATCACCGAGAGGGCCCAGAGTATATCTATCCGTTATCGGGATTGACAAATTCCACTCTTGATACATGAGCCTCAACATAACACCTTTCGTAGTACTGAACCCATCTTTATAGTCACCCTGTTACGGTGTGACGTTTGATGTTATCAAGATACTCTTCCGGTGTTAGCAATTAACATGATCTCATGGTCTAAGGATAAAGATTACTTCGTATGATGTTATAGCAATATAAACATAATGACTTGATCGTAATGCTATACTTCGGATGAATGTTCTTCACATCATTCCACCAATGGTGTGACCTTGTTATTAACAACATCCAATGTCCATGATCAGGAAACCTTGATCATCTTGTTAATCGACAAGCTAGTCTATAAGAGAGGCATAACTAGGAACCCTTTTTGTTTATTAAACACACATGTATTGATGTTTCCTGATCAATACAATTCTAGCATGTAAAATAAACATCTATCATATATAAGGAATATATAATAACAACTTTATTATTGCCTCTCAGGGCATATTTCCTTCAGTCTCCCACTTGCACTAGAGACAATAATCTAGTTCACATAGTGATAAATCTAACACCCATGGAGTTCTGGTGTTGATCATGTTTTGCCCTAGGGAGAACTTTAGTCAACGGATCTGCTACATTTAGGTCCGTGTGTACTTTACAAATCTTTATATCTCCATCCTTGACATGCTCGCGGATGGAGTGAAACCGGCGCTTAATATGCTTGGAATTCTTGTGAGACCTCGGTTCCTTTGCGTTGGCTATGGCTCCATTGTTGTCACAATAGATCACCATTGGGTCCAACGCACTGGGAACCATACCTAGTTCCGTAATGAACTCTTTCATCCAAACCGCCTCCTGCGCCGCTTCTGAAGCAGCAACATATCCCGCCTCCGTCGTTGATCTAGCCACCACAAGTTGTTTGGAACTCCTCCAACTAACTGCTGCTCCATTCAAGAGAAATACGTATCCGGATTGAGACTTAGAGTCATCCAGATCGGTGTCAAAGCTAGCATTGACATAACACTTAGCGACTAGCTCTTCTTCACCTCTGTATATAAGAAACATATCCTTAGTTCTTCTCAAGTACTTGAGGATCTTATTTACCGCTATTCAGTGTTCCGAACCTGGATCAGATTGGTACCTACTAGTCAAACTAATAGCATGTGCCACATTCGGTCTTGTATATAGCATGGAATACATAATAGAGCCTATGGCCGAGGCATAGGGGATCTTATCCATCATCTCTCTTTCTTCCACCGTAGCCGGACTTTGAGTCTTACTCAATGTCTTGCCTTGCAACATAGGTAAGAACCCCTTCTTACTTTCGTCCATATTAAACTTCTTTAATATCTTATCAAGGTATGTACTCTGCGATATCCCAATTAGGCGCCTTGATCTATCTCTATAGATTTTAATGCCTAATATATATGACGCTTCACCAAGGTCTTTCATCGAAAATTTGCTGTTTAGATAACTTTTAACACTGTTTAAAAGATCTATATCATTTCCAATCAATAATATGTCATCCACATATAATATCAGAAATGCCACATTGCTCCCACTCACTTTCTTGTAAATACAAGCCTCTCCATAAGTTTGGACAAATCCAAACTCTTTGATCACCTCATCAAAGCGGAGATTCCAACTCCGGGATGCTTGCTTCAGTCCATAGATGGATCGTTGAAGTTTGCATACCTTATTAGCATCCTTAGGATCGACAAAACCCTTAGGTTGCATCATATACAACTCTTCTTCAATATTACCATTGAGGAACGCAGTTTTGACATCCATCTGCCATATTTCATAATCGAATATGCAGCAATTGCTAACATAATCCTAACCGACTTAAGCATCGCTACGGGAGAGAATGTCTCATCGTAGTCAACTCCTTGAATTTGTTGAAACCCCTTTGCGACAATTCGAGCCTTATAGATGGTCACATTACCATCAGCATCAGTTTTTCTTTTGAAAATCCATTTATTCTCAACGGCCTTTCGATCGTGAGGTAAGTCCACCAAGTTCCAAACTTGGTTCTCGTACATGGATTCCATCTCGGATTTCATGGCTTCCAGCCATTTGTTGGAATCTGGGCTCATCATGCTTCTTCATACATCGCAGGGTCATCCATTTCATCAACCATGAAATTCACAACAGGATTGCCGTACAGTTCAGGAGCTGCACGTGTCCTGCTTGACCTGTGAGGGTCGGTAGTGTCCTGTTTCGGAGTTTCATGATTATTATCATTAGCTCTCTCTTCATCAGGTGAAGTCAACTGCAAAACAACTTCCGATGTTGCGCCACTCACCATTCCATGAAGAGAAGGTTCAATAACCTCTTCGAGTTCTACCTTCCGACTACTCACACCTTTCACGAGAAACTCCTTCTCAAGAAAGGATCCATTCTTGGCAACAAAAACCTTGCCCTCGGATCTGTGATAGAAGGTATACCCAATTGTTTCATTAGGGTATCCTATGAAGACGCATTTTTCCGCTTTGGATTCGAGTTTATCTGGTTGAAGTTTCTTCACATAAACATCGCATCCCCAAACTTTAAGAAATGACAGCTTAGGTTTGTTTCCAAACCATAATTCATACGGTGTCGTTTCAACGGATTTAGATGGTGCCCGATTTAAATTGAATGCAGCTGTTTCCAGTGCATAACCCCAAAATTACAGTGGCAAGTTAGTCAGAGACATCATAGATCGAGCCATATCCAATAAGGTACGATTACGATGTTCCGACACACCATTACGTTGTGGTGTTCCGGCAGGCGTGAGTTGTGAAACTATTCCACACTCTTTCATGTGTGTGCTAAACTCGTAACTTAGATACTCTCCTCCACGGTCAGACCGTAGAAATTTGATCTTTCTATTATGATGATTTTCCACTTCATTCTGAAATTCCTTGAACTTTTCAAAAGTTTCAGACTTGTGTTTCATCAAATAGATATACCCATATCTACTCAAATCATCCGTGAAAGTAACAAAATAACGATATCCACCTCGCGCCGACACACTCATTGGTCCACACACATCAGTATGTATGATTTCTAATAGATCTGTCGCCCGTTCCATTGAACCGGAAAACGACGTTCTAGTCATCTTGCCCATAAGGCATGGCTCACATGTATCAAATGATTGAAAATCAAGTGATTCCAAAAGTCCATCAGAATGGAGTTTCTTCATGCGTTTAACGCCAATATGACCTAGACGGCAGTGCCACATATATGTAGACATATCATCATCAAGTTTAATCTTTTTAGCATTAATATTATGAATGTGTGTAATATTACTATCGAGATCTATCAGAAATAAACCATTCAACATAGGTGCATGACCATAAAAGATATCATTCTTATAAATCGAACAACCATTGTTTTCAGATTTAAAGGAATGACCACTTTTCATCAAACACGATCCAGATACAATGTTCATGCTCAGTGCAGGCACTAAATAACAATTATTTAGGTTTATAACTAATCCGGATGGCAAATGGAGAGGTAGCGTCCCGACGGCGATCACATCAACTTTTGATCCATTGCCGACCCGCATCCTGACCTCATCCCTTGCTAGTTGTCGCTTGTTCCATAGCCCCTGAACCGAGTTACATATATTAGCAACCGATCCCGTATCAAATACCCAGGTGCTACTGCGAGTACTAGTCAAGTACACATCAATAACATGTATATCACATATACCTTTGTTTGCCTTGCCGGACTTCTTGTCTGCCAAATACTTGGGGCAGTTGTGCTTCCAATGGCCAGTCCCTTTACAATAGTAGCACTCGGTGTCAGACTTAGGGCCAGCTCGGGGTTTCTTTTCAGGCGTGGCAACAGAATTGCCACCCTTCTTTACCTTGTGCTTGCTTTCCTTGTCTTTCTTGAAACCGGTGGTCCTATTGATCATCAACACTTGATGTTCTTTCCTAATCTCGGGAAGAGACTTCTTCATGCCCTTCATATTATAGTTCATCACGAAGCTCTTGTAGCTAGGTGGCAGAGATTGGAGAACACGATGTATGCCTAAGTCAATGGGAATGTTATTCCCAAGGACACAAGCTTATCGGCGTACCAAGACATTTTGAGTACGTGCTCACTAACGGAGCTGTTTTCCTCCATCATGCAGCTAAAGAACTTTTCTGTAGCATTATAACTCTCTACGATGGCATGGGTATCGAAAATCATTTTCAATTCTCCCATGGTATCAAAGGCATTGCCATTTTCGAAACGCTTTTGAAGTTCTGGCTCTAGCCCATACAGTATGCCGCAATGAACTAAGTTGTGGTCCTCCTGACGAGTCACATAGACATTCTTTTCCTCGTCAGGGGCATCAGGAGCTGGTGGGGGGCCTAGCGGCGCATCTAGCACATATTGCTTTTGTGCAGCAGTGAGGAGAATCCTCAAATTCATAGCCCAGTTGGTGAAGTTGCTACCATTCGCAGCAAGTTTCTCTTTCTTCATGAACACATTGAAATTAAAAGCAGGTGGTGCCATCTACAACAGAATTTGTAAAGTTTATTTAGACTAAGTTTATGATAGATTGAGTTCAACTAATCCAAATTACTAATGAACTCCCACTCAAAAACGACATCCCTCGTGTCCTTTTGGTGATTACATGAACCAAATCCACTACACCAAGTCCGATCATCACGTGAGTTGATGTAGCTTCAAAGGCGAGCATCTATATGGGCATCATATCAACTATATGACTCATGCTTAACCTTTCGGTCCGTGTTCCGAGGCCATGTCTGTACATGATAGGCTCGCCAAGTAAGAACCTTAGTATTCGCGTGTGTAAAACTGTCTTACACCCGTTCCTATGAAAGCGTAGATCGAGTACACCCGATCATCACGTGATGTCTCGAAACACGATCCACAGAACGGTGCATACTTAAGTAAGAACACATTTTTATCTTGATATCTAAATGAGGGATCATCTTATAATGCTACCAAAAGCGCCAAACTAGCAGTATAAGATGCTAACATCTAATGTGTAAAGTGAGATGATATGGTCCATGCATTTGATCTCTATCACTTGCATCGTGGTATGATCTCTATCATTCCTTTGTGTGTAAGGCCAAGGTCTATGGAACTTACACGTTGAGTGTGTTGTAAGAGTATCTATCATACTTCTACTTACAACAATAACATATCAATACACTAGCCCAGCAACAATCTAAACTAGACGCCTCTAATTTATCAATTGCAAGTTTTACGTGGCTTAGGGCTTTCGGAGATAGAACCGTTCTCACCTACGAACATGAACCACAACGAGGATAACTAAGTTATTAGCAACTTGTTGTAAATCAGATATTGACTATAGTAGGAGAGGCAGACACCCGCCAGCCACTTATACAAAACAAGTTGCATGTCAGTCGTGGAACCGGTCTCATGTACGATGACATGTAAGGTTGGCCCGGGCCGCTTCATCCCACTATGCCACCAATATCCAAAATACATAGAAGATGCAATAACATGATCATCATCGCCCACATATAAACATATGTGTACAATCTGTGCAAAGCACCTACGCATAGATCAGGCTCTGATACCACTGTTGGGTCCACAACATAGAAAACAAAAAATTTCCTACGGTGTGAACTACACGCCAAGATCTATCTACTAGGTATAAAGCAACGGGTGAACATACATCCAATGAGAACTTACCCTCGAAGACAACGAGTTTTGTTAATGAGTAGGAACTCGTGGTTGAGGTAGTCGTACACTTGCCGATCTCAAGATCGTGAGGAAGTCCGAGCGCCGCAACTCAGCAGCGCATCCGTACTCGCACACACGTTCAAGCCACCGGACAACCTCTACCTCCTCGCTCTAGCGATCCAGCGGAAGCAGCAACTCCTTCCAGACGAAATGCCACCGGGAACATGTATCTCGCTAATCCGAGATCATGAGGGAATAATTCTATCCTTCACAAGAAGGTGTGAGGATGAAGGAGGGAATGGGTGGCCTTTTATAGGAGGAGGGGGTGCCCCCTCTCTCCATGGCCGGCGCATGGGGGGGTGACCCCTCACCTCCCCCATTCATGTGGTGGTAACCCCTCCACATTAAAATGCCTCTTCACATTCCCTTTTAAAGTCTCCACTTTAAATGCATTAAATTTCTCCAAATTTAATGCTCTCTCATTTAATAAAACTCTTTTATTAAATTTATTGAGAATTTTTGTTAATTACTTTAATTAACAAACATTCACATATAGCCCCTTGCAATATTTCAATATCACATGCAGAACCTCTTTCTGCAATTTCACCCGAAATAATTTTCGGTTTCTATTGAAACAATTCCTGCGCTTTGTAATTCTTTCGTCTGAAACATATGTGCTCCAAAATGGTGTCTGGTAACTCTTAAGTGTGACACCCTACGGTTCGCGAATAATGCAGACATGATCGAGACCCTTCTCCGATCAATAATCAGCAGCGGGACCTGGAGATCCGTACTGACTCCTACACATTCAACGATGACTTCTGTGATCGTGAGAACCTTTAATGCTTGTAACTAAATTCCTTTGTCTCTCGATATATTACATGTCCGAGATTCGATCATCGGTATCTCCATACCTAGTTTGATCTCGTTACCGACATGCACTCTTTTCTCGTTCTCGTGATATAACATTCTAGTGATCACATCACTTGCTTGCAAGCTATCTTAATGTGATATCACCGAGAGGGCCCAGAGTATATCTATCCGTCATCAGGATTGACAAATTCCACTCTTGATCCATGAGCCTCAACATAACACCTTTCGTAGTACTGAACCCATCTTTATAGTCACCCTGTTACGGTGTGACGTTTGATGTTATCAAGATACTCTTCCGGTGTTAGCAATTAACATGATCTCATAGTCTAAGGATAAAGATTACTTCGTATGATGTTATAGCAATATAAACATAATGACTTGATCGTAATGCTATACTTCGGATGAATGTTCATCACATCATTCCACCAATGGTGTGACCTTGTTATTAACAACATCCAATGTCCATGATCAGGAAACCTTGATCATCTTGTTAATCAACAAGCTAGTCTATAAGAGAGGCATAACTAGGAACCCTTTTTGTTTATTAAACACACATGTATTGATGCTTCCTGATCAATACAATTCTAGCATGTAAAATAAACATCTATCATATATAAGGAATATATAATAACAACTTTATTATTGCCTCTGCCTCGTATTCTGGCTCCGGGAGTCTTCTGGTGAAATAGGATTTTTGGCATATTTTTCGGGATTTTTCCTGATAGTTGATTTTCTGCACAAAAAGTAGACACCAAGGCAATTCTGCTGAAAACAGCGTCAGTCCGCGTTAGTTGCATCCAAATAACACAAGTTTAGAGGAGAAACAATAGCAAAAGTGTTTGGGAAAGTAGATACGTTTTGGACGTATCAGGCTGTAATCTAAGTATGTACCAGGTATACCAACTATGTGGACCCGATAAGTCATACCCATGTCAACCGCCATCCTAGTCTCTCCCTCATCGCTTGCAGTCGCTCACGCTTCCCGTCACTCTCCTTCGAGTTCCAGATCCCGTTCAAATCCTCCTCGACATCCGCATCTTAGCTCCCAACTCCACCTCCACCTAGCTGTCCAAGCAAGTTGTTGTCGTCCACCTCGAGTAGCCAGTAGGGAGGAGCGGCGTTAGCGAGCAGGCAACAGGAAGGAGCGGGGGAAGGGGGGAGGGGGCAATGAGCACGAAAGAGGACGACACGCGGTCGCGCCGTCATTGGCCGGAACGATTGTTGTGACGCCCCTCACCACCTTGTCGTCTCCTTCCCCAACCTGAAAGGTAAGCATGCTGTACACGTCCACCGTCTCTCTCTGTCGCATCATCTCTCTTGTCCACCGATCCCTCATCTTTCTTTTTCCTTTTTTATGCAGAAAATTAATGTGTTCAATGAAAGCAGCACACCCATCCCAATTCGCTCCAGAGTGACTTCTTGGGAGTTGGAAATAAACACAAGGTAGCAGGATTGTATATTTGCTCATGTGAAAGCGGCAAGCTTCTATGGATGGAAACATCTACTGATTTAAAGGGTAATAATTGTTGTCCAATCAATTCTCTTATAGTAATAGTTGCATGTTGGGAAATAGAGGTACCGAGAGATGACCATAGTAATGAACTTGTGCAGCTGAAATACTGTTATAACCCATGCCATTTGTCATTAACATGTTCGGTGAAATTGATTCCTAAATCAAATTGAGGTAGACATATTATGCACAAGATTGTTCACATGATCTATTGGTCTGTATCAGATTAGTCAATCATGTAGCCAACACTACTATAATGTACCTTCTCTTAAACAAATTTAGCAGTTCATATGATGTGAATTTTACAGCAATAATTAGATATACTAATGTTATTTCAATTCCAGTCAATATGTTTCATGAATAGTTTATACACTTCCTTTGTCCTTTTTCTAACCTGGTAATCAATGTGCAGAGGACAACCACGTGATGTTGTAATCGTCTTAGACACAGTTTCAGGTTCAGAAACTGCTATTCAGTCAGAAGCTGCTCTTAGATTCCCTTATATAAATCCTCAATATTCATCCTCAATATTCATAGATTGGGTCTCCACATCGGGAGTTCAGTCCGATTCCGGTTAGCGGGATCTGACATCTGTGCCCTGCAGCAGGTTCTTCCACGGCAGGGATCTGAAGTTTGATCCGATGTCGAAGCTCACTCCTGCGCCAAGACGCATTGCTTCCACCTGGCAATTTCCCGAGGCCGGGTCCCTGACGGCGTCGATCGCCGGAGGAGGCTGCTGCCGGTTCATCGGCTGGTTTCAGCGAGACAGGTCAAGCAGTAGGAGGACTACGCCTGCATTATCGTCCGTGGGCCGAACCCCAAGAGGACCCACATCTTTGGGGATTGCATTCTTGAGCACCAGAATGTTGGGAAGAGCGGCGAGGCTGCCATGGAAGTGAATGAGGGAGCTGCCAAGTCGTACCTAGTAGTAGTGATTAAGTGCGCCACCGAGACTGCCGCTGATAATAGTGTTCATTTTGAACCAATAATTGCCGCATTGTCCATCTGGGATCGTTCCTAATTATTTTGGGAGAAGAGATCTTGTTAAAACCTGAAACATTTGGCAACCCAAACAATGAACTGAACAGCATGCTGAATTGGCATCAGATTTTTTTTTTTGGAGATGGTTACAATCTATCTAGAACGATAATAAACTTAGCAAATTGCTTGGGCGTCCAGTGATCCGACTGAAGTATATGTGACATTCTAAATTACTCAATAAGCAATGCACATATCTGTTTTGCTACTTGGAAGACATTATCTCTCAGACAACTCTACATGGAAATCTGTGACAAGCAAAGCTAGGTTTGGTCCAAGCAGCATCCTTAACCTACAGGCATGGTTTCTCATCCTTGGGGTCATCGTCGTCATCATCAGTATCATCGTCGTTGTCGTCATCATCCTGGGTTCCCTGGGAAGCACCTCGGATCATTTCATCATCAAGTCCTGCAAGACAAATTTTTGACATTTAGCTTTCAACATTACCTGCAGATAAACTGGAAGCAAACGAGGATGTACCTTCAACGAAGGACTCGAATTCATCACTCGGTCCTGCTGAGGCGACATAGTTGAATGGTTGATTGATCTCCATCCAGTTGGGCTGCTCAGTCGGTTCCGGCAATGGTGCAGATCTATCCACTACCCAGTCATCAACTATGTCTATGTTGTCTACTGAGACAGGATCAAATGCCTTTGCCTTGTCTTGTTGCCTGTGATACAAATCAAATCAGTTGTTGCATTCCTGCTTTTCTTCAGAATAACATGTCGCCAATTAACAATATGTGGTAACATTCTATCTATGTGTAAAGATAATTTTAGTACCTGTGTTGGAGCCGTAGGTTGCATTGAACAAAGGTGAGATCATGCGTTCGTTGACGTTCAAAATTATTCATTCTGTGGTCATGGATTTGTTCAAAAGGAATGTGTGTGCGATCACACCCTTTAGCACTGCAGGTTTGACTGAGGATGCGTACTGCTAAACGCGTTAAATTCGGGCAAGCTCCGCCATACGTGTACCACCACTCAGCTGCAAGATGATGTATAACAATATGTTAAGATGAAATATACCGACAAGTATCATCAAGGAAAGTTGATATTTTAACATCCTAGGTCAGAGCGTGTGCAACATGTACACTGTATTTCTCAGTAGTAACGAGTAACGGAGTTGTACTCTTGTGGAAGGTTGACATGTAGACCCGACAAATGTAAGGGAGTTCAGTACTAACCAGGAGGTAAAGTATGCCGGGCTCGGATAGCTATTTGCCTACGAAAATCCCCTACTGCCTCTTTCCGATACATGTTGAGCTCCATCTGAATTTTATCTTGGATTTTGACATCGGACACCAGCCTTTCTATGCAATCTAGCATTCCTGAGAAAATCCCATTCGAGATATCACCTCGAATTCCATCAAAAAACAGTGGATTTAGGAAGAAACCGGCTGAATGAAGTGGCCGTGGCATGTGCTTGTCCCATCTCTGGTCAATAATATTCCAGTAAGGCATGTAGTCGCTCTTCCTCACCAGCTCTTTCTTGATTGCAGCTTTGGCTTTGTATAATCCAGCATATACATACCCCATAGCAGGCCTCTTGTTGCTGCTGACTAGCTTAAGAAGATGCACAAGTGGTTCCGTGGCACGAACGACTACGGCCCAAGAAGACCAAACTTGCAAATTATTAACAATATTGCTCGTTTCTACCCCTCCAAGGTTCTTCGGCAGCACGCAGAGGCTGTAAACCCATTCATCTGAATTGACCATGGCTTGCAGATCCTCCCTCAGACTGTACATGTTTTTCAGTGTCACGAAGTTCATAGCAGCATGGGTCTCTGCAGGAACTAGCAGATCCTTCCCATGCAGATATTTTTTCATCAAACTCAATGCAACTGCATTGTTGTATATAAATCCTGTGATGGCCTTAGCATGGTCTATGATATCGCTAACCTCCTTCACCTTGCTGAAATCTTCGAGCATACCATCGATGCACAGGAAAGAGCATGGAGACCAGAATAATGTAGGAAATGTTTCGCCTAGCAATTTTCCTGCTGCTGCATGAACCTCGGAGTTCTTTGTGATTACTTGGACAACATTTCCCTCTCCAACTTCCTCAACAACACTCTTCAGTAGCTCATACAGCATATCTGATGACGTGACAATTTCTGTTGCATCGACTGATTTCAGAAACATGGTACCTTCAGGGCAATACACTGAAAAGTTCACCAAGGTTCGGCCCTTATCGGTTGTCCACTCATCGGCCAACAGTGAGCACCCAGTCCGGGTCCATGACCCCTTGTAGAACTCCAGCTGAGCTGTGACGTCGTCCAGCGACTTCTTCAGAACGCAGCCACGGAAGTCGTGGTACGAGAACACCTCAGGCCTCCCTCCAGTCGCCGAAATCGCATCGATCATCGGCTGAAAATGGATAGAATTCACTGCCTCCAGTGGCACACCGGCGTCGTACAAGAACCTCCCGACTGCCATGCAAACGTTCTCCTTGTCTGAGCCAGCCGCATCCGGATTGAAATGCGCATCGTGTGCCATGACAATCTGGTGTTGTGGCTGCATATGAGGAGCAGAATGGAGAGGCTGCTGGGAATGAGGAGCGAGAGGGGTAGCAGAGGCGCGCCTGACCGCCAGCGCCTTCTTCCTCTTCTTGCTAGCAGTAGCACCACCCCATCCCATATCTGATGACGGCGTCTCCTCGAGCAGCGCGGCGCGCGGGTCGAGCACCTGGTTGAGCTGGACCATGTGAATGGGGCTCACCATATTGCCGGTGGCGCCCACCTGGGACGCGCCGCCGTTGTGGGCGGAGGGGGAGGGCGTGGTGGATGCCATGGCCATGGACATGGCGACAGGGTGGACGGCGGCGGCGAGGGACCTCTTGCGCAGCTTCTTGGCGGCGACCTCCTCGAGACTGCGGTGCATGACTTCCTCGACGTCTGCGGGGACGCTGGGGCAGCAGCAGGCGTTCCCGGGGCGGCGCGCGAGGTGCTCCTTGAAGCGGTGGATGCCGCCGCCGAGGAAGTGCTTGCCGCAGTAGGCGCACTTGAGGCGCACCCGCCCCGCCAACCGCACCATGAGGCAGTGCTTCCACGCCGGGTCGTGCTTCTGCGCCCCGATCGGCACAATCTCCTCCGGCCCCTCGGTCTCCTCCCCCTCCTCCTCCAGCGGAAGCTCCGACTCCGCCTCCGGTGTCGCCATCCCGGGCCGCCGCTAGCTCCCTCGCTGCATCAGCCATCACTGTTGTCAGTGTCGCTGGCGAATCGGTCTCCAGAAAGAGTACGTTTTTGACGGATTAATCCCCGTTTAGCCGGTGCGGCATGGGCGAATTAAACCAGGCGAGAGAGGGGAGAGGGACGGAGAAGACGAGAAAACTCACCGGTTTTTTTTCTAGCTCGTGAATCGGCCGCCACGGAATCGGCGGAAGAAATCCTAGCCGGGGCGAGGCGAGATGCGGAAGAGAAGAAAACCAGAGGGAGGAGAACGATGTCGGAGCGGTTCGGTTACGATGGGGCTAGGGTTCGCGTTGGTTCGCCCATCCATCCGCCCGGCTAGGTGGGCCGATATCGAAGAAAGAGTAATACATCATGGGCCGGTTCGTGAACCGAACATCCGGTTTCCCTCTTACATCTCAGCCTCATGTTCGCTTTTATTTTCCTATAAAATAAAACAAAATGCGTTAATTTTTCTTGCTGATTCCCGTAATCCTTTTTTTTTTTGCGAGAATCCCACAATCCTGTTTGATTCAAATGTCTTGGTTGATTAATCTTGCAGGATTGTATCTTAGAAAATTTGTACTACTACAACTGAGATTCATCCGTGAGCCCATTGTTCAAAAAATCTTCGTGACCAATTCAGACAAGATTTCAGGAGGAAGAGGAGGCTGGCGAGGAAGGTGGATTTCGGCCTTGCGCGGAAGGCTTCTAGGCCTTCTTCGGTGCTGCCTGCGGCGTCGATCGCGATCGTCCACGGGATGGGACAACTTTGCCCAGCAACGATCCCGATACCGACATTGCCGGTATAGGCTCGGAAATGCCAACTTGCTAGATGTGGTTGCCCTCCGCTTCCGCTTGGCCGTGCCGGCCGGTAGCAAGCTCCGGAGCTCGGGGAGCCGCAGGAGGCGGCTATGCAACCCGTGATTCAACTGGGCGTATTACGAGCATGCGGGAGCTTGGGGGGAGCGTGAGTCGAAAAGGGTGATGGGAAGAGAGATCGGCAGCGGCAGCGGCGGGTGGGTGGAAAATGGCGAGCTGAAATGCCTATCCCGCCAACTGAGTATTAGATATCGAGGAACCGGAGAAACAAGAGCCTAATCTGACTATTTCGAGGTCTCGATTCGGTTATTATAAGGCCCGCATGTTATCTGGGATACGCTAGAGATGATCTTACATGTTTCTCAATGTTTACAAAATGGAGTGCATGTATCCTGGTTTTATTGACAAACCAGCGAATCATTACAACCCTTTAATAAGCCAACAAAATATCAAACGTAGCCGGTCGCCCAACATTTAACAAAATGTAACTTGTCATTTAAAATAGACACCATGAACTACTCGCTCCATCTTAAAATAGATATCACAATTTTTTCTAAATTTGAATGCATCTTGATATTATATTAGATAAACTTTCAGACATCTAATATTTGAAAGCACAGGAGCACTCCACTTTATTATGTACTCCATCCGTTTTAAAATAGTGGAGTGCTCCTGTGCTTTCCGTCTGTTTTTTGGCACGTTTTTCAAAGCAGCCTGACGGCTGAGATTAAGGGAACTGACATCAGATCCCGACCCGCATGATCCAAATCCAAACCAGGTGTGATTAGCACCCTTAATCTCAGCCGTCAGGCTGCTTTGAAAAGCGTGCAAAAAAAAGACGAAAAGCACAGGAGCACTCCTCCATAATAAAACAGGTCAGAACAGAACACAAATAAAGATTCTCAGTTCTACAGTTCCTTAATGAATGCTTTCCTATAGTCCATCCTTCTGTAGCTGTAGATACTCACATGGACCACATGGTAATCATTTTTCACTATACTTGCTTCACCCAAGTTTCAGAATGTGGGGCCCATATGTCTTGATAAAATAGGAAGACATGATTTTCATAATACAGTTCTTTTTTCTGCCAAAATTGAAGCGTCTCTGCAAACATCTTGTTGCCCTCTGTGATCCTGCCAATACCAAACCATTTTTATGCCCCCTTTGTTTAGAAATAAGTGACTTGAGTTTGTATAGATTCATATGTATCTAGATTTGTTTAGTGTGTAGATACGTGTGAATCTAGACAAATTGTGAAATCACTTATTTCTGAACGGAGAGAGTACTAAAACAGCACTGAAGATCAAATATCTGTGGACCCTTATACCATGACATCGTTACATTTTACTCCAAACTTTCAAATGTAAACATATACTCTCTCCATTTTAAAATATAAGATTATTTAGCTTTATGAAAGAAGTGTATCTAGACTTTTTTAGTGTGTAGGTTCATGTAGATTTAGAGTGAACCTACATACTAAAAGGGGTCTATATACACTCCTTTCACAAAACTAAAATATCTTATATTTTAGAACGAAGGGAGTACTTGCTAACGTGTTTCCAAAGCAAAATGTGGCCGTAGACACATGACTCATGAGTTCTACCAACTACATTACAATACCTAGTAACTGTAACCACTATCCAAGAAAATGAATTTATGGAGTACCTTCACATGAAAACATTGAGTTATTACTACACATAGTTTTGCCGAGGTGAGGGCACTCCACCTGGGCCCAGTGGTTGGTCGCTGGCGACTTCAACTTGATCATCGACGCGGCAGACAAGAACAACCCCCACCTTAACCGCCGCATGATGACCAAGTTTTGGCGGACGCTAGCCGTGTTGGAGCTCAAGGAGCTATACCTAAACGGTTGTCGCTATACATGGTCTAATGAAAGGGCGCATGCTACAATGGACAGGCTTGACAGGGTCTTCACGACTGTGGACTAGAAGGCGAGGTGCCCCTCTTCCTTCCTCTTGGCGCTATCCTCCTCGACGTCAGACCACTGTCCGCTCCTCCTCAACCTCAATACCCAACTGGAGACCGGCAAATGCTTCCGTTTTGAGGCTTTCTAGCACAAAGTGGAGGGGGTTTCTGGAGACGGTGGAGGCCACCTGGGCTTCAGGGCCTACGCTCGCGAACCCATTCAAACAACTCGAGGCGGAGCTGACTGCGACGGCTAAGGCCCTGACCAGTTGGAGTGATAGGATTATTGGCAACAACAAGAGGCATATCCTGTTGGCCAATGAGTTGATCCTAAGATTGGATGTCGCTATGGATTCGAGGGACCTCTCCCCTAGCGAGTGTGCACTCCGTAGGCTTCTAAAAAGAAGCTCCTTGGGGTTGTCCTCGCTAGAGAGGACGATCGCTCGGCAGAAATCCAGGCTGCTGTGGTTGAGTGAGGGGGACTCCAGCACCAAATTCTTCCACTTGCAGGCCAATCATAGGAGGACGAAGAACTATATTTCCCACCTCAAGATTGAGGGGGTGTTGGTGGCCAATCAGCTGAATAAGGCTGAGGCCGTGGACGCTTTTTACGAGCAACTACTAGGGTCCTGCCCCGAACATGCGGAGACCTTGGACTTAGGCTTTTTCGGGCTGATGCAGCATGACCTCTCCGAGATGTACCTTCCATTCTCCGAGGAGGAAGTGTGGGGGGTGATTCGGTCTCAGGAGCTAGACAAGGCGCCTAGGCCTAACGGATTCACATGCAGGTTTTACACCTCTTGTTGGCCTATTATTAAGTTTGACGTCCATACTGCCTTCCATGCATTGTGGGAAGGGGACTCCCGGGGGTTACACGCGACTAACAAGGCGCTGATCACGTTGCTCCTGAAGCATCCAGATGCGGTGGAAGTCAAGGACTTTCACCCTATCAGCCTGATTCATAGCATGGCAAAGCTGGTGGTGAAGGTTCTCTCAATCCGTCTGGCACCAAGGACACGGCTGGTAGGCCCCCACCAGAGTGCGTTCATCCATGGGAGATACATCCACGACAACTTCCAGCTCGTGCAGGGCATGGCCAAGAAGCTCCACCCGCTCAAAATAGCGGCGGTCATGCTAAAACTTGACATCACGAAGGCGTTCAAAACAATGGATTGGGCGTTTCTGCTCGAGGTGTTAGAGAAGATTGGCTTCAGGAAGAGGTGGATCGCCATGATCTATGGATTGGTAGGCTCGGCTTTGATGAGAGTCCTAGTGAATAGCTCCCCGGGAGTGATGATATACAACCAGAGGGGGCTGAGGAAGGGGGATCCGCTCTCTGTAACATCCCAGCATTAGAGCTTAGAAATAAGCTGAGATGAGGTGTGTGCATTGCATTCATGCATAGAAAATCTGGATATTTTTCATGCTTTTAAATAAAACTTGCCAAAGTGATTGAAGCTTCTCTTAACTTGGTGGAATTGAAGTAGATCATCAAGTTGACTGCGATAAGTTTCAATATGACCTTTGCTAGAACCTTACCTTGGGTAATATAATTTGATCTAAGGGTAGATCAAATGTAATAAAACTAAGTCACAACACACTACTTAATAAGGAGTACTAGATCTTCTAGAGATCCTTACATGGTATTCCATACAACAACTCAAGGATGAATACTTAATCTTCTAAATATTATATCAAGGTATTATGTAGAACAAACCCTGAATACCAAGTTAAGTATATAACTTAAGTAAAGAAACTCTATAACTAAATCTTGATACACTTGCTTGCCTTAGTTATTCCTCCCATGGGTATCATGGTAGTTCTTCAACATTAACTCTTATTACAAATAGAGTTGAAAGGAAGTTGAGCCAAGACCATTCATCACATACCTTTGTTGTCATGTTAACACATGATATTCCTATTTGACCAAGTCCTGGTGTCAAGTTGATCATCATTGTTGAGTGGTCAATTCTTGACCTAGCACTTATTGACTCTTATCTTTGACCTATTATATTAACCTTCCAAAGACTTTAAGTAAATTAATGAGAAGAAGGAACTAGTTTTGGTAGGATGTGCAATCATCAATGGAATGTGATCCTTAGTGGAAATCAAACCATCTGATGTTGGAGGAGATAGCTCACTCAGGAGTAAACTGGAAGAAGCACCTAAACCCAAGAGTTAAGTTAGTATTTATGGAGCTATGAGAAAGTTAGTAGTATTAGAGTATCAAATAATAATCTTGTTAAGCCAAGTGGGTATAAACTTAAAGTAAGCTTCCTTAACAAGATAAGCTTGTAGAGAGACTAGTACAAAGTCTACTACCTAGTGATAATAGATCTTGATTAGACAATTAGAAGCCTAAGCTTTGCATGATCAAAGGTTGGTGGTAATTACTCTCAAGTCACTTGAGAATAGATGACCAGCTAATGAAGAAGAGTTGTAAGTATACCAAATCAGGCAAAATCTTAGTAAGATGAACCATCTAGCTTGATCATGAGAAGTCAAGCTAGAGTATGATGAAATATATAATATGAGTTGTATGGAGTAGTTGTAGGCATAGTAGTTTAACCAAGATAATACAAGAACAAACTTATATTATGGAGAGTAGTACCATACCTATCCTAGAGGATTGATATCACATGTGATATAGAGAGAAGTGCAATCTTGCAAGCCTTAGAAGTAGATGCAAGGTTATTATAAAGGAGTTTATGGATGGAGTTAGAAACAACTACATTGATGGGTTTTATCAAGGGTAGCTAAGAAGTGTAATTTGTGTAGTAAAGGAAGAATGTTACAAGAATGGATTAATGAAGTTATAACTAATCAGATGAATGACTTTCTCAAGGGTAGTTTAGTAGTGGAAGTTATATATATACTAAGAGAAGAATGAAGGAGGAATATTGCTGAAGTGGCATGACCATGTCATCATATAATGATGGATATGGTGGAGTCTGATGGTTAACCTATTCAAGAAGAAGTGATCTTTGTGACTAAGGTAAGAGAGATTTATAGAGTATATTTAGGAAAGGAATTCCTTGTCTAAAGATAATCTTAGTGAGGTATTAAGGTAGGAGTGTTTGAGAAACCCTTAACCAAAAGCCTATCAAGCCATGACAAAACCCATGTCTACCTCTTTGTTTAAAACCCTTGGATAAAGAGGGTAGTTAAACCAATTCCTATTTTTAGGCAGCCAAAGAATAGTAAATCTTAGTCAAATAAAATTTCTAAGAGATAGTTAGAATCCTAGTTGAGAGAGTGTATTGCAGGAAGCCTTGGCACCTTATTGTCTTAAACCCTAATAAAGGTTTAGTCTAATATCCCAACAAGACCACATTAAGAAGTAATCTTTATAGCTCACTCTAAGTTGAGATGTCATTCATGATTATAAATTATGGATCAATCCTTAAAACCTTGATTCCTAGCAACATTCACTAATAAACTTGAGGGTAGTGTATCCTCTAGGGTCCATAGTAAGTGTGGTATTAGAAACCCTAAATAGATGTTGTTGGGCATTGAGATCACTTGTGCCACATGAATGATCATGGATCTTCCCCCATTATATATATTAAACTTCTATCAAAACATTAACCACACTTAAGAAAGTGATGAGAAACTAGTTCAAGAAGTGATCCATGCCTTTGATGTCTACGCACTTCTATTCTTGTAGACAGTTGTTGGGCCTCCAAGTGCAGAGGTTTGTAGAACAACAACAAGTTTTCCCTTAAGTGGATCACCCAAGGTTTATCAAACTCAGGGAGGAAGTGGTCAAAGGTATTCCCTCTCAAGCAACCCTGCAATCAAGATACAAGAAGTCTCTTGTGTCCCCAACACACCCAATACACTTGTCAGGTGTATAGGTGCACTAGTTCAGCGAAGAGATAGTGAAATACAAGTGGTATGGATAATTATAAGTGGTAACGGTGATAGAAAATAGCTTGATGACGTGTGGTTGACGTGGGAAAAGACTAAAGGCAAACTGAAATAAAGAAAGAAGCAAGCAAACAACAGATCTAATAGCAAACGGTGTATCAATGCTTAGAAACAAGGCCTAGGGATCATACTTTCACTAGTGAACACTCTCATATAAATATCTTATATTCATGATACTACTCTTAACTACTCTCTGGTTGAACACTCTAATCGATGGTAGGGCTATAACAGCACACCTCAAAGTTCATCTTTCCCATCTAGAAACCCCACATTGTCACCTTGAGTACTAGATGAGTCCAACAAACACCACAATTTCATAAAGACATCCAACTCCAAATATAACTTATAACAAGTATTTGAAATCTCTAGCCTAAGTGCCACCATGGTGTGCACGCTGTCACTTTCACACACATGGGGAGAGCAGAGATCTATTAAAGCACTTGAGTAGCAAGGTAGATCTATAGATTACAAGCTCATGATCTCAATAAGATCATGCATAGAGAGAGAGATGAACACATAGCTACCGGTAGAACCCTTAGCCTCGAGAGGGATCTACTCCCTCCTCATCATGGGAATCAGCAATGGTGATGGAGATGGCGGTGGAAATCGATGGAGATGGCTCCAGGGGCACTTCCCCGTCCCGGCAGGGTACCGGAACAGAGACTTTCTGTCCACCGAATCTCCCCTTCGGTGGTGGCGGCGCTGCGGAACTTTTCGTGGATTTCTGATTGACCATTTAGGGTTTTTGCCTCGGGAGGAATATATAGGCGAAAGAGGCAAGGTCGGTGGCCGGCCAGGGGGCCCACACCATGCCCTGGCGCGACCTGGGCTGGCCCGCGCCAAGGGGGGTGTGGCCACCCTGTGGCCCCTCTCCGACTCTCCTTCTGGCTCCGTGAGTCTTCCGGGAAAATAGTAACTTTGGCTTTTGTCCCGTCCAATTCCGAGAATATTCATTTTCTGACTTCCGGGAACCAAAAACAACAAAAAACAGGCAATTGGCACTATGGCATCTTGTTAATAGGTTAGTCCAAGAAATCATGTGAAAAGTACTCCAAAGTTGGAACAAAACACAAGAAAGTAGATAAAACCAAGCATGTAACATCAAAAATTATAGATACATTTGCAATGTATCAACATCCCCAAGCTTAACTCCTGCTCGTCCTCGAGTAGGTAAGTGATAAAAGAAAGAATAATTTTTGAGGTGACATGCACCATCATAAACTTGATCAAAGTACTTGTAAAACATTCAAAGCTGAGATCATAGTACTTCAATCATAACATGAAAGACAAAGTTCTAGCAATAAGACAAAGAAACTATGATGCAACATGAAAAGGCACAAACAAAAGATTCATGAATAACAATGTTTTGCAAGACGTTTGTTTGTTTCACATAAAGAAACACATAGCATAATAGTATTCAGCTTGTCCCTCATAGAGTAGCAAACATAAATGCATAGGACACCTTCAAAGTTCATAAGAGTGACTAGATACAAATAGTTTAAAACAAGCAATATCAAGTTATGCATCAATCAACTAGTCTTGGGACAATGCATATAGAACTAAGAATGGCCACTATGCTCTCAAAGTAGGTGCATAACGATAGAAGGTGGGGACTCAATATATAAGTGGAAGAAAGGCCTCCATAAAAGGAAGTAGGGATTCAAGTCTCATAAAGAGCTTCCAAAAATTATGGTACTTATAGCTTTCAGCTCTCATTGCCCCTATCATAAGCATCTTGAAGTGATTAAGGTTAAAGTGAACAAACTATGGTGTACATGCTTGACGAAGTATAAGTTAGAAATCTCATGTCCCTTGAATACGAGGGCCGCTCCTCATGCTACTCAAGTTTAGTCACCGGTAAGTTCTTGTCATCGTAAGTACATGTGTATCATAGAGAACCGCCAATGGGGTACCCCTTGCCCGATGATATGGTGCTTTTTTCTCCCTTTCCTCTTTTCATAATCTCTTTTTTCTCAATATAGGACTCTTTTTTTATAAGAAGAATGCTTCATAGACAGCTCATTATGGTTACGCTGCAGGTTTCCACCATGTCAGCATGGATTAGACCAGCGGCCCAGGCGTTTCTCTAACACATATACATAATTCCATGGACTTACAAGCTCCCCTTTCATTTCACACTGACGACATCCATATACAAAAGAGCATGATATAAACTAGGTACAAGTACCAAGTGCAATGTTGAAAGTGTTCCCCATGACAACATGGTTCTGCTAATTCCCAACAAATAAGTGCAAGCATATACAACATAGACGACACAATGGTTCAAGTTTATTAAGGGCAAGAAAAGTAAAATGTGCCATCAAGTTCGTGAGAGCTTTAATCACTAGTTTTCTCATAACAAGTTTAATTTGGAAGATAAACAAACGCATGGATATACTTGGAATATCATAAGCTAATAGGTAGGTATGGTGGAATCTTTGGAATAACTTGGTTTAGGGAGTTGGATGCATGAGTGGAACTCATACTTGGTTGTGGAGGCTAGCAAAAGACTGGGAGCGACAAACTAAGAGAGCAATAATGGCCATAATCATGCAGAGCGACAAAACATCATTGATCAAAGCATAAAGTGATACTACAAGTTGAAAACTAAAGGATCATAAAGGCTATGGTGACTTGAGATAGTCATAACATGGTGTGAGCATGCGCCAAGTCAACCCAAATAAAGCATCAAAGGAGAATACCGCAATACTATGCTTTAATATGCTAAAACAACGCATGATTCATCCAAGGCACATTAAGCAATATCAATTGTTTATAACAATTCATGCTACAGCAAAGAATACTAAGCATAAAGCCAAAACAATATCAAGCATGGCATGACAAAGCATAGGCCACAGTCAAAAACAAGCTCTCTTTACCACTTAAGCATGAACTTTCCTACTCTTTTCCAAACCAAACCAAACTATTTGAAAACCAATGTATGAAAGAGGGGGTCCAACCAATTTATTCAGAAAACTAAGCAAACAAAAGCAAACGAAAAACCAAAACAAAAACAAAAAAGAAGACGCTCCAAGAGCAACATAACTATGCATGAAACAATAAAAATGAAGCGTTTGAAAGAAACCTGAAATTTTTATTGATGAAGAAGGGGGTGCCTTGGGCATCCCCAAGCTTTGACACTTGTACTTCTTGGATATTTCTTGGGTGACAAGTATGGCATCCCAAGCTTGATCTTTAGTCCATCCTTCATCTCATTACTCATTCCTTCCATACACCTGAAAATTTTCCTTCATACAAAACTTCACACAATCTTTATTAGCAACATTAATGCACTCAAGAAAATTAATCTTTTAGGTTCAGTTCTAACACCAATAAACTTACATTAGAACACTAGCTATTGTAGCACTTCCCTCAAAAAGCCTAATTCCCCAAAAGAACTCAAAAAGGAACCAACAGGAAGCAAATGCAAATAATGGCAGAATTCTGTCAAAACGGACCAGCAAGTAAAGACGAATTTTTTTGAAGACCTTCTGTTGCTCAAATCGAAAAGTGTTGAACTAACTAAAGTTATATAACAACCTGGGGCAGAAGCACAAAAATTCATGCCTCAAAAGGACGTACATAGATTTTACACGATTTTTTACGGTGAAGCACGGAAATCTGTTTCGGGACAGCAACTTTCCCAATCATTACTTCTCTCTCATTAGAGGTTACTCTTGGCACAAAAAGCAAATAAAAAGGATAACGAGCAGTTATTACTGAGGTAACAACTTCCAAGACTCATCTAAAACTTTTGGGTTATCTCCCAATAAGTACTTTTCTTTAACGCCTTTAAGTTAGGCATGATAGTTTGAGAAGATGCTCACATAAGAAATATGAATTGAAGTAAAAGAGAGCATCAAGAAGCAATTTCAAAACACATTTAAGTCTAACCCACTTCCTATGCATAGGAACCTTGTAAGGAAACAAGTCATGAAAGCACAAAGCAACAAGCATAAGAAAGCAAAACAAGTGCAACTTCAAAACTTTCAACATAAAGAGGGGAAACTTAATATTATTGAGATGCATAAAACCATGTTTCCCTCTCTCATAATAACTTTTAGTAGCATCATGAATAAAATTAACAATATAACTATCACATAAAACATTCTTATCATGAGCCACATGCATAAAAGAATTAATACTCTCCACAAAAGCATAGTCATTCTTATTAATTATAGTGGGAGCAAATTTAGAAAATAGCTATAATTATTATTCTCATCACCATAATCATCAAATATAGGAGGCATATTCTAATCATTAATTTTCTCCTCAATAGTAGGTGGACTGAAAATATCATATTCATTATTGTAATCATCATATATTGGAGGCATAGTATCATCAAAGTAAATTTTCTCCTTCGTGCTTGGGGGACTAAAAATATCATGCTCATCAAAACTAGCTTTCCCAAGCTTAGATTTTTCCATAGCATTAGCAATAATGGTGTCCAAAGAATTCATACTAACAACATTTCTATTAGCATGCAAATAAAGTTCCATAGGTTTTTTAATTTTCTCTTCAAACACTTCATGTCCTAACTCAAGATAAATACTATAAAGCTCTCTAATTTTTATGTTGTTTTCCATTAAGCCTAAGTAGTGAAACCAAGAAACAAAAAGACAAAATTGCAGAATCTAAAGGAAATAACTTCGAGCACTCACACCGAAGGATGTGAGTACCTTTTACCTTACATCCCCGGCAACGGCGCTAGAAAATAGGTGTTTGCCGTGGGAGGTTCTTCTTCTTTAATCCTTCGGTGTGAATACCTTTTACCTTACCTCCCCGGCAACGACGCCAGAAAATAGCTTGATGTCTACGCACTTCTATTCTTGTAGACAGTTGTTGGGCCTCCAAGTGCAGAGGTTTGTAGAACAACATCAAGTTTTGCCTTAAGTGGATCACCCAAGGTTTATCGAACTCAGGGAGGAAGTGGTCAAAGGTATTCCCTCTCAAGCAACCCTGCAATCAAGATACAAGAAGTCTCTTGTGTCCCCAACACACCCAATACACTTGTTAGGTGTATAGGTGCACTAGTTCGGCGAAGAGATAGTGAAATACAAGTGGTATGGATAATTATAAGCGGTAACGGTGATAGAAAATAGCTTGATGACGTGCGGTTGACGTGGGAAAAGACTAAAGGCAAATTGAAATAAAGAAAGAAGCAAGCAAACATGTAACAGATCTAATAGCAAACGGTGTATCAATGCTTAGAAACAAGGCCTAGGGATCATACTTTCAATAGTGAACACTCTCATATAAATATCTTCTCTTCATGATACTACTCTTAACTACTCTCCGGTTGAACACTCTAATCGATGGTAGGGCTATAACAGCACACCTCAAAGTTCATCTTTCCCATCTAGAAACCCCACACTGTCACCTTGAGTACTAGATGAGTCCAACAAACACCACAAAATATAACTCATAACAAGTATTTGAAATCTCTAGCCTAAGTGCCACCATGGCGTGCACGCTGTCACTTTCACACACATGGGGAGAGAAGAGATCTATTAAAGCACTTGAGTAGCAAGATAGATCTATAGATTACAAGCTCATGATCTCAATAAGATCATGCATAGAGAGAGATATGAACACATAGCTACCGGTAGAACCCTTAGCCTCGAGAGAGATCTACTCCCTCCTCATCATGGGAATCAACAATGGTGATGGAGATGGCGGTGGAGATCGATGGAGATGGCTCCGGGGGCACTTCCCCATCCCGGCAGGGTGCCAGAACAGAGACTTTCTATCCCCTGAATCTCCCCTTCGGTGGCAGCGGTGCTGTGGAACTTTTCATGGATTTCTGATTAACCATTTAGGGTTTTTTGCCTCGGGAGGAATATATAGGCGAAAGAGACAAGGTCGGTGGCTGGCCAGGGGGCCCACACCATGCCCTGGCGTGACCTGGGATGGCCCACACCAAGGGGTGGCCCCTCTCCGACTCTCCTTCTGGCTCCGTGAGTCTTTCGGGAAAAAAGTAACTTTGGCTTTTGTCCCGTCCAATTCCGAGAATATTCATTTTTTGACTTCCTGGAACCAAAAACAGCAGAAAACAGGCAACTATCACTGTGGCATCTTGTTAATAGGTTAGTGCAAGAAATCATATGAAAAGTACTCCAAAGTTGGAACAAAACACAAGAAAGTAGATAAAACCAAGCATGGAACATCAAAAATTATGGATACATTTGCAATGTATCGGCCTACTATGAAAATAAGTAGAATGGTTATGAACAAATTGTAATGGGATTGGAATAAAAGAAATTCCAAACATTAAAAGAACCTTAAAATTTAAATCACTATATTATAAACCCTAGGGTTTAATACCTTGCAATATATTTACATAATTCCTTTATGAGGTTAAGTATGAATAGAGTTCTATATATATCATTAACCATATTAAATCTTAACCATTACACTTACCATGGTGAAAATAATCACATTTTTATAAGACCTTTATATACATGAAGTGAATTCCTAAAACCCTAATTACATTAATCTTCCCTAATGAAGAGAACCCTTCATATAGTTATGAATATTTTTATACACAATAATAAATGCAGAGGAAATAGTTATAATATCTTTATACAACAATATTCGTGACCTACAAAATTTCTGGATATTTAAAACCTTGGGAAATCCATATTTGAAAACATTTAGTGAAATTAGAAAAAACAAAAAGAGACTGCTAACAGAACCGACCCATAGCCCAGCAAGCCTTCGCTCTACCTGCCGCTCGCGTGCACTAGTCATCACTTCTCGCTCACTTAGCCACGACCCAATAACCAACCCAACTCGCCTTCCTCTCTGGCTGATAGGTGGGACACCGCCAGGGACCACAGGTTTGTTCCAAAGAAACACGGTTTTTTTGAAAAACTGGCATTGTCATCATCCTCACGCACACAAGCACCTGCGTGCGTACCTTTGATGTCGTCCACCATCATCATCAAAATCTGTCTGCCGTGATACTCGCCGCTGCCCCTGAGAGGTGTAGATAAGGCCGCCGCGTCCTCCTCTATCCTCTCATACCAATCTTATCATCTCTCGTGCTCTCTAGCTCTATCTATCTTCCTCACCGAAACCCTAGCACTTCGGAGGTCGTCGTCTCGGCCGTGTTTGACTGCCCCTGCCTCGGTGAAGCCACTACTGGAAGCTCCGTCGTGTCCTTGTTCGCCTAGGACCAAGCACGGGAGCTGGTGCGCCGTGAACCGTGCTGAATCGAGCGTTCCCTTCCATCGGCCACCGTGGTCATCATCGTCGATTCATCGTCGTCATGCCTCCCCTCGCTTCCTTGAGCATCCCATCGTGACTAGGGTGAGATCCTTTACCTCCCAGTGGACTCCGTTATTTCGTTTGCTTCCGGAATCACCACCACCACGTTCATCTGTAGCCGTCGTCGTTCGACCTCGTCATCGGCCATCTTCCGGTGACCAATAATGGGCGGCACTACCACTAGTCGACTCCCCATCTCGTCCTGATTCTAACACAACCCTCGATAGTCGCGTGCACACACTCAATCGATCGATTGATCCTCAATCAGTGAGGATCATCTCGTGTGATGTCAGCATGACATCACACTGATGTCATAATCTTATTTTTTTATCATTTAATAAATTATGTTAATAGTTTTTGTAATAAATAAAAACCTTAGATATGACGTGGCATAGGCGACTAGGGCTAGGAATAGCACCGGTGAGAAAAATCACCCCACCTCGTGTTGACATCAGCATTACATCATAAAATCATTTAGATATTTACTTTAATAATTCCAGAAAATGATTAAATCTTGTTAGATCAATATCTTTTATTTTATAATTCAGAAAAATAATTATTATATATCAAAATGTTCAGAAAAATAAACTCTATAATTTAAACCTATTATTATACTTTATTTTCCAACTTAAATAAATAACTATTATTAATTAGTAAATAACCTATTAGCATAAATCTTGAATAAACATATTTTATTATTTGAAAATTCTTAAAAATAAATATTATATATCAAAATTCTTAGAAAAACAAAATAAACATTTATAAACTTATCCCATACATTTCTATGACCCTTAACTAAATATTATTATTTATTAAGTATTTATAAAGTGATAAAACTTATAAAAATTATATCTTATTATTTAAAAATCACAAAAATATATATAATATATCAAAATTGATCACAAAAATAGAATCTATACTTTGAAAATATCATATTTCATAATTGAAGTAAAATAAAGGGAAAGGTCTAATAAATCTTATTGGAATCCTTTTATTTTATTTTAACCCATTAAAAAATATATAAATCTTTACTATTGCCTTTATCATTATTTAATTAAATTCTAAAAGTATAAGAACAAGCTCAAATAATTTTTATATGAAACCCAATATGGTTCCAATCATTCTAAAGTGTAGTTCTTAAAGTTGTCATCCAAAGTAATCATCTTTTGTTCCTAAAAAGATTTCATCAAGTATAAAATCATTAAAAATAGTGTATGGTTTGTTAGGAGGATTTTATTTATTTATAAAATCATCCAGGTAATATTTATCCAATTCTTGAACCAATTTTGGAATTCACTTAAAAATCTGAAGAAAGTTTTAATTAATTAATGTAATGCTTTGTCCCATGTTTATAAAATATAAGCATTACTTCTAAAAAAGGTAAGTGATTCTATTCACTTATAGTATTAAGAAAAACTACTCCAACAAGGACAATAATTTCACCTTTAGGAAGCATTATGAAATAAAACAACATATAATGTCATGTTGTATTCAATACATATAAGTCTCTACTACAAGTGTTATGATTATTCAAATCTAGTGATTCTTTTTTTAGTAACTATAATTAGAAAGGAACCCTAAGAGTATTAACTTTAAGATTAAATGCTTTTACTTTGTAAAGTAATCTTTTCCTAAAAAGTTATTCTTTTAAGAAATATTAAATGTAGTCCTTAAAATAAATCTGTGAAGACTCTAATGAATTAATAATCCCATTCAAGCAGTTCTTATGTGCCATTCCACACTTGAGTGCTTTAGTATTCTACTTCATGCATTAACATATTGTTTCACACACACTTGAAGGAGTTATGCCCTAGAGGCAAATAATAAAGTGTATTATTTGATATATCTTCTATATGTTCATAATACGTTTCATGCTATGCTATAACTGTGTTAATGCAAAACGTTAATACACGTGTGGTATGTAAACAAACCGTGTCTCTAGTTACCTCTAGCAAACTAGTTCATTGGTCACGAGGATGGTCTGGGTTTCAAGATCATGGGCATTTATGCCAATTGACAATGAGGTCATGTTATTGGTTGAATAACATGATAGACAAACATCCGACCGTTATATCTTAAATGAGATCTAGTTACAAAGTTCACCATTGATGATAAAACACAGAGAACCTCGCAACCTGATCCTTTGACTATGAGGTAATGCAAATCACCATTCCAGAAGAAGCTTAGATGGTTATCAAGAATCATCTCGTAACAGGGTGATAAAAAAGGTGCCACTCAGGTTTTCCGAAGGGATGCGTAGAGGAGTACATATCAAGACCAGGATTTGTCTAGTACATGTAATGGACAGATACATGTGGCCATCTTGGTGACGTTACATTAATGAAGCTTGCAAGCATGTGACTTGGTCACGGAATGCAACGACACAAGAACGAGTAAACAATTTCATTGGTAACGAGACCAAACTAAGGTATGGGGATACCAAAGATCAAGTATCGAATGAATTAGGTATCATATGACAAAGGGAACATGGAACGACTATCTCACGGTTCGAGCGATTGTATTCGTGAAACGCACGGGGGTCACATGACCATCCAGGTCCCTCTGTTGATCATTGATGTGAGAGTAGTCTCCATCATGTCCGCAGTGTTTTTGAACCGAAGGATGTCACGCTTAAGGGTAGGGACGCTTAGGGTAGATGAGGTATCGTAGGAGAAATAGAGAAAGAGAAATCAGAATAGTTCCGGGTAACATCTGATGGAGATCGGAAGGGGTCCGAAAGATGTTCCGGAGTCAAGGAATAATACAATATGTGTATTTGAATATTAATTGGAGAATTAATATTAAATATATATATTATTTTATTATTAAAGGCATCATAATGCTAATGGGCCTCACCCGAAGGGAGGCCCAATAGGGCATGGCGCCTGGGAAGAGGGGGCCAGCCGGCCTAGGCTTGGTGGGCCGCCCCAATGGGGCCCACCTAGGGCCGGTGGCTGCCCCTAGGTGGCCGGCGGGTGGTGCGCCCCCACTATATATAGGGGTCACCCCTCCCCCTTTAGGATCATCCCATTCCCTCTCAATCTCTCTCTCATCCATTGAGGACTTCTCCCTAATATTGGGGAGGACCTCGTGGGTGAGTTCTCCACCTTCACACTGCCGTTGTGTGATCTGCAATCCGACATCTACTTCTTCCGCTGCTCGGCTAGATCGGAGTCTAGTTGACGTCTCCTACACCATACGTGTGACGAACTTTAGAGGCACCACACTTGGGGTGCTGCTCGTCTTCATCAATATACGCCTTCCTGCGTAAGGTGTGCCTCGGTCTTCAAAGGTATGAATACCGTATCCCTTCTCCGTTACTTATGTCTACATAGTATAGATCCTGGTGTTAGTGTTCGAGTAGATAGAATTTTTTTGTTTTCTGCTACGGAACCCAACAGTGGTATTAGAGCGGGTCTATGGGTAGACATGTCGTACGGATAGAACACATAGCAATATGTGGGTGTTGATTCTCTAGTTCTACCCTCTTTTAATGTTCTTGTTCATATCGCGACACTGTTTGATGAAGCGGCCCCCAACCGACCTTACGTGGTGATTCGCGAGACTGGTCCACGAATCAAAGTGGCTTAGGGGGGTGTCTGTCTCTCTGCAGTAGTTGATATGGCATCGACATTGGAGGGCCCTGAAAAGGGAAGAAGAACGGCAATCATTGAATCCATGTTGTGGCTTCACGTTCGTAGGCGGGAAGGGGTTCTACTGCGAAAGCCCTAAAGCCGCGTAAAACTTGCAATATATAATATAGAAGCGTCTATCTTTATTATTGCATAGGGGCAAGTATTATAACATGGCAATAACAAAGTTTATGAAACTTTCATTGAAGCTATTGACGATGATCATAATGCTATAAACCATGTCATAACACTTTGCTTTCAAAGTATTACTTATTGTGTTGGTAGATTTCTATTCGACGGTAGCATAATAAGATAATCCCTCATAGTATTCCAGTTATAGTATTCCCCTTGTGTGTGCACCACCAAGAAAGTTCTTCGGTATGAGGTCGGTCATGATGATCGGGGGTCAGACATATCTACGTTCGCATACAGTGGGTGCAAGCCATGTTGCACTGCGAATACACACGAGTTAGAACTGGTGAGCCTAGCATGTACAGACATGGCCTCGGAATATAGGAGACTGAAAGTCGAGCATGAATCACATATTTGATGTGATCGACATTAGGGAATGTCCACCTTTGATACTGCACTGATGGCCGTGATGATCGGGGGAGGTGCAGGGGATAGGGATCATGTGATCGCTAAACAAGTAGAGGGATGTTCGTTTGAGTGGGAGTTCTTTTGTTTTGAGTTTAGAAACATGATTAAAACTTGAAATCATTATTGTGAACATGGTCTAAATACTTTGCAAATCCATTGTAGATGTCTCACCCACTCACCTTCAACCTTAGCACTTTCCTCGAGAAGGACAAGCTGAAAACTGATGGAACCAACTTCACCACGTGGTTCCGTAGTCTTAGGATCCTCCTAGTCCCCTACAAGTTGAATTATGTCATCGAGGCTGAGCTTCCGGCTAAGCCTACAGATTCCGCCTCCCAGGACGAAAAGAATGTCTGGCAGTCCAAGGCGGACGATTTCTCCCTCATCCAGAGTGGAATGCTCTATGCCATGGAGCCGAAGCTTCAAAAGCGTTTTGAGAAGATGAATGCTTTTGAGATCATTGACGATCTCAAGGCTGTCTTTGCTCCACAGGCCCGTGTAGACAGGTATGATGCTTCCGAGCTCTTCTTCTCTGCTAAAATGGAAGAGCACAACAGTATTAGCAAGAACGTGGTCAAAATGTCTGGCTACGTTAAGCGCTTGAACGCCCTGGATTGCAAAATCCCGGAGGAGCTCGCGATTGATAGGGTGCTGCACTCGCTGCCCCTAGCTATGAGAGCTTTGTGATGAACTACAACATGCAAGGGATGACTAAGACCCTTACTGAGGTGTTCGCCATGCTCAAACCTGCTGAGGTTGAAATCAAGAAGGAGCACATGGTGTTGATGGTCAACAAGACCACCAACTTTAAAAATCCGGGGCGGAAGGGAAAGGCAAGGGCAAGAAGTCCAAGAAGGATGGCAACATAGTTTCCAGCACCTCAAAGACTGCCAAGCCTGACCCTAAGCCCGACACAACGTGCTACTACTGCAAAGGGGATGGGCACTGGAAACGCAATTGCCCCAAGTACCTTGAAGACAAGCGAGCCGGCAAGATAGCCGCCAAGGACAAAGGTATATATGATATACATGTTATTGATGTATTCCTTACAAGCGCCAGGAGTAACACCTGGGTATTTGATACCGGATCTGTTGCTCACATTTGTAACTCTCAGCAGGATCTACATAGTAGAAGGCGCCTGAGGAAGGACGAGGTGACGATACGCGTCGGCAATGGTTCGAGAGTCGAAGTGATGGCCGTCGGCACCCTGCATCTCCGTCTACTGTCAGGATTATTATTGGTTTTGAATAAATGCTACTATGTACCCTAATACATTGCAAATGTATCTATAATTTTTGATGTTCCATGCTTGGTTTTATCCACTTTCTTGTGTTTTGTCCATACTTTGGAGTACTTTTCATATGATTTCTTGGACTAACCTATTAACAGGAGCCACAGTGCTAGCTGCCTGTTTTCTGCTGTTTTTGGTTCCAGGAAAGTCAGAAAATGAATATTCTCGGAATTGGATGGGACAAAAGCCAAAGTTCCTATTTTTCCGGAAGTCATCAGATGCCAAAATACGAGACGGAGAGGGGCCAGGGGCCACCACACCACTTGGCCGCGCGACCCAGCCTGGCCCGTGCCATGGGGTGGTGTGGCCGCCTCCGGCACCCCCTCGGCCTCCCCTTCCGCCTATAAGATGCCCTCGGGACGAAAAGCCTAAGTACCCAATCAAAAATCCACGAAAGAGTCTGTAGCCACCGTCATCTCCATCCCTAGATCGGGAGGGATCTGAAGCTCTTCCCGGCACCCTGTCGGAGAGGGGAATTCACCCTGGAGGCCTTCTTCATCAACATGCAAGCCTCCAGTGTGATGCGTGAGTAGTTCATCCTTGGATTACGGATCCATGTAGTAGCTAGATGGCTGGTTCTCCTCCTTTGTTCTTTCATGTTTAGATCTTGTGAGCTCCGTTCATGATCAAGATCATCTATTTGTAATTCTGCATGTTGTGTTTGCGGGGATCCGATGGATATTGAGATGCTATTTTAGATTGATTATTGATTTTATCATGTCTTTGTTATTTGTGATCTTGCATGCTTTCCGTTGTTAGTAGTTATCTTGGCCAAGTAGATGCTAGCAACTCCAAGAGTTAGTATTTATGCTCGATAGTGGGTTCATGCCTCTGGTAATCTGGGGAAGTGATAGAAATCTCTAAGGTACTAGATGTGCTGTTGCTACTAGGGAGAAAGCAACAATCATTTGTTCATAGAACAATCGTATTGTTTACTTTACATGCAGTTCGTAAAGCAATAATCTGTTGCTTGCAACTTAATACTGGAGGGGGTTCGGATGATAACCTGAAGGTGGATTATTAGTCATAGATGCAGTTGGATGGCGGTCTATGTATAATGTTGTAATGCCCAATCAAGTCTCAAAGGAGTCAAGATGATTAGTATATGCATGTATTGCTTTCTCGATGTTTTTTAATTGCCCTGCTGTAATTTGTTCACCCAGCATGTTATCTATCTTAAGGAGAGCCACCTCTAGTGAACTATGGATCCTGGTCCTTTTATTTACATACAATCTACAAACTGTTACTGCTTTGTGTTTACTTTCTGCAAACCTTTACTTCTTTCCATTCAATACGTTTAATCCTTTGTTTTCAGCAAAACACAGTGAGATTGACAACCTCATCGCAAGTTGGGGACAGAGTTCTATGGTTGTGTTGTGCAGGTCTCCATGTTGCTACTAGCACCGGTTGTGCGCCCTGCCAAGGCTCAGCTAGTAACACCTTTGGAGTGTTTCCTTTCTCCTACTGGTTCGATTAAACCTTGGTTTCATAAATGAGGGAAACTTGCTGCTGTGCTCATCATACCTTCCTCTTGGGGTTCCCAACGAGCTCTACATCAACACTGAGCCATCAAGCATTTTTCTGGCGCCGTTGCCGGGGAGTCAAGGACATCTTCACAAGGGGAGTCCCTCATAACCAATCTCTTTACTTTGTTATTTTTGTTTTGCTTAGTTTCTTTTTGCTTTGTTTGCTTGTTTCTTTATCAAAAACACACAAAACATAGTTTTACTAGTTTGCTTTCTTATTTGAAAACCCAAAAAAATGACTACTCTTGAAAACACTAAGTTGTGTGACTTCACTAGCACCAACAACAATGATTTTATGAGCACACCTATTGCTCCACCTGTGCCTGAAGATACTTTCTTTGAGATAAAACCTGCTTTACTCAATCTTGTTATGAGAGAACAATTTTCTGGTATTGGTAATGAAGATGCTGCTGCCCATCTAAATAACTTTGTTGAACTTTGTGAGATGCAAAAGCATAGGGATATAGATGGTGATATTATTAAGCTGAAATTGTTTCCTTTCTCTTTGAGAGGAAAAGCTAAAGAATGGTTGAATTCCTTAACTAGGAATAGTATTGATTCTTGGACTAAGTGCAAAGATGCTTTCATTGGAAAGTACCATCCTCCTGCTAAGATTATATCTATGAGAAGTGAAATAATGAAGTTTAAACAATCTGATAATGAACATGTTGCTCAAGCTTGGGAAACAATGAAATCTTTGGTAAAGAATTGTCCCACTCATGGACTGACTGCTTGGATGATCATCCAAACTTTTTATGCAGGATTGAACTATTCTTCAAGGAACCTATTGGATTCTGCTGCTGGAGGTACCTTTATGACCATCACTTTGGGTGCTGCAACAAAACTTCTAGACAATATGATGGTTAACTATTCTGAATGGCATACTGAGAGAGCTCCACAAGGTAGGAAGGTAAATTCTGTTGAGGAAACCTCCTCCTTGAGTGATAAGGTTGATATTATTATGTCTATGCTTGTTAACGGGAAAGCCCATATTGATCCAAATAATGTCCCTTTAGCCTCTTTGGTTGCTCAAGAAGAGCAAGTTGATGTGAACTTCATAAGAAATAATAATTTTGGCAACAATGCTTATGGTAATAACAATTATAGGCCCTACCCTCCTAATAATACTTATGGTTATAGTGGTAAACCCAGAATACCTAGTGAAGGAAGAATTTTAGAAGTTGAAAGAGCCACTAAAAACTTCATGCAAATGCAATATGAGCAAAATAAACTATTTACTAAAACTATGGAGGAACAATCTACCATCTTGAAGAACATTAGCCATCAACTTGAGAGTCTAAATAGGGAAATTCCTAATTTACAATTGAAACTCTCTAATGCTGAAAGGAATATATCATCTCTATCTGAAGCTCAATCTTCATTGATTAATAAAATGGCTGCTAAACCTGAAACTAATGATAATGCCTTTGCAGCTACTAATGCCATACAAGTAAGAATTGATGAAAATGTTAGACTATTAGCTGAATTACATGCTAAGTGGGAAAGAGAAGATGAAATTGCTAGAAACATTAGTGTTTCTACTATCACCATGATGTCTACGCACTTCGATTCTTGTAGACAGTTGTTGGCCCTCGAAGTGCAGAGGTTTGTAGAACAGCAGCAAGTTTTCCCTTAAGTGGATCACCCAAGGTTTATCGAACTTAGGGAGGAAGAGTCAAAGGTATCCCCTCTTAAGAAACCCTGCAATTAAGATACAAGAAGTCTCTTGTGTCCCCAACACACCCAATACACTTGTCAAGTGTATAGGTGCACTAGTTCGGCGAAGAGATAGTGAAATACAAGTGATATAGATAATTATAAGTGGTAATGGTGATAGAAAATAGCTTGATGGCGTAGAAAAGACTAAAGGCAAACTGAAATAAAGATGGAAGCAAGCAAACATGTAACAGATCTAATAGCAAACGGTGTTTCAATGCTTAGAAACAAGGCCTAGGGATCATACTTTCACTAGTGAACACTCTCATATAAATATCTTCTCTTTATGATACTACTCTTAACTACTCTCCGGTTGGACACTCTAATCCATGGTAGGCCTATAACAACACTCCTCAAAGTTTGCTTTCCCCATCTAGATAACCCCACACTGTCACCTTGAGCTCTAGATGATTCCAACAAACACCACAATTTCATAGAAACATCCAACTCCAAATATAAATCATAACAATTTGTAATCTATAGCCTAAGTGCCACCATGGTGTGCACACTGTCAACTTCACACACATGGGGAGAGCAGAGATCTATTAAAGCACTTGAGTAGCAAGGTAGATCTATAGATTGCAAGCTCATGATCTCAATAAGATCATGCATAGAGAGAGAGATGAACACATAGCTACCGGTAGTACCCTTAGCCTCGAGAGAGAACTACTCCCTCCTCATCATGGGAATCAGCAATGGTGATGGAGATCGATGGAGATGGCTTCGAGGGCACTTCCTCGTCCCGGTAGGGTGCCAAAACAGAGACTTTCTGTCCCCTGAATCTCCCCTTCGGTGGAGGCGGCACTGCAGAACTTTTCGTGGCTGGAGGCTTGACTATCTAGGGTTTATGCATCGGGAGGCTTCTTATAGGCGAAGAGGCAAGGTCGGTGGGCGGCCAGGGGCCCCACACCACCTGGTGGCGTGGCCAGGTAATACATTGCAAATGTATCTATATTTTTGATGTTCCATGCTTAGTTTTATCCACTTTCTTGTGTTTTGTTCCAACTTTGCAGTACTTTTATTATGATTTCTTGGACTAACCTATTAACAAGAGCCACAGTGCCAGCTGCCTGTTTTCTGTTGTTTTTGGTTCCAGAAAAGTCAGAAAATGAATATTCTCGGAATTGGACGGGACAAAAGCCAAAGTGCCTATTTTTCGGAAGGGATCAAGTGCCAGAATACGATACAGAGAAGGGCTGGGGGCCGGCCACACCACCTGGATGCACGGCCAGGCCTGGCGTGCGCCAGGGGGTGGTCTGGCCGCCCCCAGCACCCCCTCGGCCTCTCCTTCCGCCTATAAGTTGCCTTCGGGACGAAAACCCTAAGTACCCGATCAAAAATCCACGAAAGAGTCTGTAGCCACCATCGTCTCTGTCCCTAGATCGGGGGGATCTAAAGCTCTTCCCGGCACCCTGCTGGAGAGGGGAATTCACCCTGGAGGCCTTCTTCATCACCATGCAAGCCTCCGGTGTGATGCGTGAGTAGTTCATCCTTGGACTACGGATCCATGTAGTAGCTAGATGGCTGGTTTCTCCTCCTTTGTGCTTTCATGTTTAGATCTTGTGAGCTCCATTCATGATCAAGATCATCTATTTATATCCGATGGATATTGCGATGCTATTTCAGATTGATTATTGATTCTATCATGTCTTTGTTATTTGAGATCTTGCATGCTTTCCGTTGTTAGTAGCTATCTTGGCCAAGTAGATGCTAGCAACTCTAAGAGTTAGTATTTATGCTCGATAGTGGGTTCATGCCTCTGGTAATCTGGGGAAGTGACAGAAATCTCTAAGGTACTAGATGTGCTGTTGCCACTAGGGAGAAAACAACGATCTTTTGTTCATAGAGCAATCATATTGTTTACTTTACACGCAATTCGTAAAGCAATAATCTGTTGCTTGCAACTTAATACTGGAGGGGGTTCGGATGATAACCTGAAGGTGGATTATTAGTCATAGATGCAGTTGGATGGCGGTCTATGTATTATATTGTAATGCCCAATCAAGTCTCAAAGGAGTCAAGATGATTAGTATATGCATGTATTGCTTTCTCGGTGTTTGTCAATTGCCCCGCTGTAATTTGTTCACCCAACATGTTTTCTATCTAAGGAGAGCCACCTCTAGTGAACTATGGATCCCGGTCCTTTTACTTTACATACAATCTACAATCTTTTACTGCTTTGTGTTTACTTTCTGCAAACTTTTACTTCTTTCCATTCGATACGTTTAATCCTTTGTTTTCCACAAAACACGGTGAGATTGACAACCTCATCGCAAGTTGGGGACAAAGTTATGTGGTTGTGTTGTGCAGGTCTCCACGTTGCTACTAGCACCGGTAGTGCGCCCTGCCAAAGCTCAGCTAGTAACACCTTTGGGGTGTTTCCTTGCTCCTACTGGTTCGGTTAAACCTTGGTTTCATAACTGAGGGAAACTTGCTGCTGTGCTCATCATACCTTCTTCTTGGGGTTCCCAACGAGCTCTACATCAACCACGAGCCATCAACACTTTTCTGGGCGTCGTGCATTGAGCCATCACGCGATTTTCTGGCGCCGTTGCCGGGGAGTCAAGGACATCTTCACAAGGGGAGTCCCTCATAACCAATCTCTTTACTTTGTTGTTTTTGTTTTGCTTAGTTTTCTTTTTGCTTTGTTTGCTTGTTTTGTTCTTGAAAAATGAAAAAAAATTAGTTTTACTTATTTGCTTTCTTATTTGAAAACACAAAAAAAATTAGTTCCTATCTTGAGTTGCCACTATGTCTAGCCTTGCTCCAATCACTATGTCACCCGAGGAAATGATTCTCACTTTTAAACAAGGAATTGAGGAAAGTTTTAAGGAAGCTTGGTCTAGAATCTCTGATCAACATGAAAAGACTGAGCCTAAAATGATTCAAGGTTTGTTCCTTAGCAGTTTTTACCTTGGGATTGCTCTTTGCTATAGATATGCTTTAGATGCTATTGCAGGAGGAGATTTTCTCCAATGTAATGAGGATGATGCCATTAATGCTATAAAGAAATTGATCCTCACTTACAAGTTGCCTAGCCAAACTGATACTTCTTTCGCAAAAATATTTGCTAGGTTGGACACTCTTGAGGCTAGCATTACTATATTGGAAAGTTGCTATAATACGCTTAGGTAGCATCACGATTATGTTCCAATAAACTTTGAACCATCAAAGTGGTTCCCTACAGTAAAGATTGAGATGAACAATGAAACTTTTCAAGCCCGCTGTGATATCATGTCTGAATTTTGCCTTATGCCCAAAGATGTTTATAAATCTCTGAATACTTGGGGGCTCGTTGAAGGAGGAAAAGAAATATCTCTCACTGATAATACTACCATATTACCTCTTGGAATAGCTGAAGGAGTGTTTACAACAATCCTGGGGAAAACGATTTCTATTGATTATCTTGTTATTGAATGTGCAGGAGAAGGACAGATTACACTTGGAAGGTCCCTATTAGAACTCCTTGGAGCAATAATAGATGTGGGAAAGGGGACAATGCACCTTTCTTCTCCACCAAACAATCATATTTACCCCAAGGTTAAGAATAAAAGTAAGAGAGGTAAGAGCAAGAAAGTTGGTTTTAATGCTTCTTCATTCGAAAACACTTGATTCTTTCTTTGCTTCTTATGCCTAACTTAAAGGCGTTAAAGAAAAGTACTTGTTGGGAGATAACCCAAGAGTTTTAGTTGAGTCTTGGAAGTTATTACCTCTGTAATAACCTCTCCTTATCCTTTTTATTTGCTTTTTGTGCCAAGAGTAACCTCTAATGAGAGTGAAGTAATGATTGGGAAAGCTGCTGTCCCGAAACAGATTTCTGTGCTTCACCGTAAACATTCCTAAGAGAGATCTGTACGTCGGAATGAGCTATAAGTTTTTGTGATTCTAACCCAGGTTGTTGTCTAACTTTTGTTAGTTCAACACTTTTTTATTTGAGCAACAGAAGGTCTTCTAAAAAATTCGTCTTTACCTGGTGGTCTGTTTTGACAGATTTCTCCCATTTTCTGCATTTGCTTCTTGTTAGTTCCTTTGGGAAATTGAACTTTTTTAGGGAAGTGCTACAGTATATAGTGTTCTAATGGAAGTTTATTTGGTGTTAGAACTGAACCTTGAGACTTATTTATCTTAAGTGCACTAATGTTGCTAATAAGATTGTGCGAAGTTTTGTATGAAGGAAAATTTTCAGGTGTATGGAAGGAATGAGTAACGAGATGAAGGATGGACTAAAGCTCAAGCTTGGGGATGCCACGCGTGCCACCCCAAGAAATATCTAAGAAGTACAAGTGTCAAAGCTTGGGGATGCCCAAGGCATCCCCTTCTTCATCAATAAAAATTCCAGGTTTCTTCCAAACGCTTCATTTTTATTGTTTCGTGCACAGTCGTGTTTCTCTTGGAGCGTCTTCTTTTTCATTTTTTGTTTTGGTTTTTAGTTTGCTTGGTTTGTTTGGTTTTCTGAATAAGTTGGTTGGACACCCTCTTTCACACTTTGGTTTGCAAATAGTTTGGTTTGGTTTGGAAAAGAGTAGGAAAGTTCATGCTTATGTGGTAAAAAGAGCTCGTTTTTGACTGTGGCCTATGCTTTGTCATGCCGTGTTTGATATTGTTTTGGATTTATGCTTAGTATTATTTGATGTAGCATGACTTGTTATAAACAATTGAGATTTCTTAATGTGCCTTGGAGGAATCATGTGTTGTTTTAGCATATTAAAGCATAGTATAATGGTATTCTCCTTTGATGCTTTATTTGGGTCGACTTGGCGCATGCTCACACCATGTTATGACTATCTCAAGTCACCATAGCCTTTATGATCCTTTAGTTTTCAACTTGTAGTATCACTTTATGCTTTGATCAATGATGTTTTGTTGCTCTGCATGATTATGGCCATTATTGCTCTCTTAGTTTGTCGCTCCCAGTCTTTTGCTAGCCTCCACAACCAAGTATGAGTTCCACTCATGCATCCAACTCCCTAAACCAAGTTATTCCAAAGAGTACACCATACCTACCTACTAGCTTATGCTATTCCAAGTACATTCATGCTTTTGTTTACCTTCCACTTGTTATGAGAAAACTAGTGATTAAAGCTCTCATGAACTTGATGGCACACTTTACTTTATTGCCTCTAATAAACTTGAACCATTGGGTCCTTGTTTGTTGCGTATATGCTTGCGCTTTATAAGTTGAAATTAGCAGAACCATGTTCCATGGGGAACGCTTTCAACATTGCACTTGTACTTTGTACGCCGTTGATATTATGTTCTTTTGCTTACGGATCCCGGCGGTGTGAAATAAATGTGGAACTTGTAAGATCATGGAGTTTGTATATGTGTTAGAGAAACGCCTGGGCTGCTAGCCTAAGCCATGCCTAATCATGGTGGAAACTTGCAGCATCACCATAGTGAAGCATCCTCAATAAAAACCTATGCAAATAGCAAATAAAAAGATCGCTGAGATGCTCATTGTCTGCTTGCCTTGTCATTTTGGTTATGGGAAAGCTCCCGTATCATGTGCAAGGGGTACCCCGTTGGCAGTTCTTAATGATACACATATACTTACAACGACAAGAGCTTACTCGTGACTGAAGTTGAGTAGCATGAGGATCGGTCTTCATAAGTAAGGGGCATGAGATTTCGGTTTATAACTTGTCAAGCATATCCTCTTAGTTGTGTCACTTTAACCTTAATCATCTTCAAGATGCTTATGATAGGGGCAATGAGAGCTGAAAGCTTTAAGTATCATAATTTTTGGAAGCTCTTTATGAGACTTGAATCCCTACTTCCTTTTTACAAAAGGCGTTTCTTCCACCATTATATTGAGTCTCCACCTTCTATCTTTATGCACTACTTTGAGAGCATAGTGGCCATTCTTAGTTTTTTTTTGACAAAAACAGTAGGGAAGTCCCCTACTGTGTCATTTTATAACTTTTATAATGTACAAAAGATTGAGCCAGGCTCAATCAATAGAATTATTACAGATGTGTATATTCATAGTGTGTCAAGCCACTCTTGCATACCTTCCTTGAGACTAGGTTTAGCTCTATGCATAGTCAAGGTAAAGGTTGCTTTAAAAAAAGAAATACATCTAGTGATAGAGGGATTTAGGTCCCTAAAATATAACCATTTCTTTGCTCCCATATACTCCAGCATCCAGTGATGATAATTTCCATCAGAAAATTGGGACTGAATCTATTTCTAGCATCATTGATCATCTGATGAATTTCCATATCTGTGTTCCATTCAAGTCCCAATGCCCACCAGAACCCTTGGCTGAAACTACATTCAAAAAACAGATGCAGTAGAGTTTCCTGAGGACAGTTGTCACATATAACACAATCATTGAATTCCACAAAGAAGTTTTTTCTTGTCATTAAATCCTTGGTGTTTAGCCTCTTATTCAGTAGCAGCCATGCAAAAAAATTGTGTCTTGGAAGACAACATGATTTCCAAATATCCAGAATGGGTTTTGGTGTTGGGTGTGCTCCAATGAGTGCTCTGTAGATATTTATGGTTTTGAAAGATTCCCCCCAGGAAAAGTACCATGAATCATGGTCGCCAGTGTGGTTTATGCTTCTGATATTTTCCAACATAACAGTAAACTCCTCATGAGCAATGATGGACAAGGGGAGCTGAAAGAGTTCATAGAAATCATTTTCAGCTGTAGTGATTGCCTTGGCCATGGTCAGAGTATCATTGTGGCAGAAAGAGTGTAAGTGTGGGTATCTATCTTCAAAGCATTCACCTTTCCATAGATCCTTCCATAGTAGCATAGATTTTCCATTGCCAATTTTGCAGTGAGTCAAATCCCTGTAAATATCCACATAATTCATGCAGTCTCTCCACCAGAAAGAACCAATATGATTCATTGAATGTGGGGCAGAATCCACTTGATAGCAAGCTTTCCAAATAAGATCAACCCATGGTATATCAGCCCTGTTGTAGAATTTATGAATATTCTTCAATAAAAGAGCTTGGTTCTGTACCCTGAGGTTGATGACTCCTAAACCTCCTTGATCTTTTGGTCTACATATCATGTCCCATTTAACAAGACATTTTCCATGTTTGTGGATATCTTTTCCTGTCCAGAGGAACTGTCTGCCACCCTTTTCAAAATGGATAAAAATTGTTAATGGGACTTTGAAAGAGCACATGGCATGAATGGGCATAGAATTTAACACATAATTCAGTAGTGTGAGCCTTCCTGTATATGACATGAGAGAGGATAGTCCAGATATTCTTCTGTCAAATTTGGAAACAATGGGCATCAAGCTATCAATAGATGGTCTTGTGGTACCAAGAGGGAGACCCAGGTATGTGAAAGGCAATTTCTCCAATTTGCATCCAAAATCAGAAGCCAGTTGGGATGCAAATTCCACTATTATATTGATAGGCACCAGAGTAGATTTGTCATAATTTACCTTAAGCCCTGTCATGTTGCTGAATTGATGTAGTCTGGTCTTGAGGTTATTAAGTTGTAGACTATCAGCAGGCATAATCAACAGGGTATCATCAGCATATTGAATAATTGGATATTTTTGCCCATAGTCATTATCAAGAGGTAGGCTGATTTCATTTCTGTTCCAGGCATCATTGACAATTTCCTGTAGTAATTCAGTAGTGCAAACAAATAGAAGGGGGGGCAGGGGGTCTCCTTGTCTGACCCCTCTTTTACAGCAATTTTTTTCCCTGGGACACCGTTTAGTAGCACAGAGGTGGATGCAGAGTATAGAATAGATCTTACCAGGGAAATCCATTTGGGGCCAAAACCTTTGGCATTCAGCATATTAATAATTGCATTGTATTCAGTCTTATCAAATGCTTTCTCATAATCAATCTTCAGAATAATAATTGGCTTCTTTGAGACATGGCAGATGTGAAGATATTCAAATGCCCATCCCAGGCAATCATGGATATTTTTCCCTTTAATAAATCCATATTGGTTATTATGTATAATGGGTTTGATAACCTTCTGGAGTCTATTAGCCATTATCTTGGTGATGAATTTAAGAGGAAGACTAACCAGAGATATGGGTCTGTAGTCATTCATGGTCTCAGGATCATTTATCTTGGGGATGAGAGTTATAAAAGCAGTGTTGATGGCACTCAAATTTACAGATTCAGCATAGAACTCCTGTACCAGTTTTACAAAGTCTTCTTTGATAATATGCCAGCATTTCTTGAGGAATTTACCATTAAATCCATCAGGACCTGGTGCTTTATCAGAGGGAAAGTCTTTGATCACAGACTCAATCTCATCATTTGTGAATGGGTCATCCAGGTGTAGAAGGTTACTTCCAGGTGCAATCAATTCCTCAAGGTTGATGTCACTAGTAATATTTTCACTTGTGCCAAGTCTGTGTTTGTAAGATTGCCAGATTGCAGCAGCTTTAAGTTCATGCTCAGTCAGAATCAAATTGTCATCAGATTTGATATGGGTGATGAGATTTCTTCTGAAGCTCTGAGTAGCCATAGCATGAAAAAATCTGGTATTTTCATCTCCCAAATTAGCCCATTTGATTTTGGCTCTGCTTTTCCAATATATTCTTTTAGCCTCCAGGAGTTTATTAGTATGATCCGTCAAAATCTTTTTAAAATTCCTCTCATGTAGAGCAAGTGGTCTCTGATCCTCAATTCCTTCAAGTAATGCCAAGATAAATGTGCAGTTTTCAATAGTCTGATTTAAGTTTGAGAACTTCTTGCACCATTTTTTAAGTCCAGCTCTAAGATGTTTGAATTTGCAGTTGATAGCAAGTGCAGGATCACTTAAATAGGGAGCTGAGTTCCAAATGGTATTCACTATATCATAGAATCCATCAAATTCCAGCCAGTGGTTCTCGAATCTGAATAATTGAGCTTTAGGTATGGAAGTGCCCACTTGGATACTGATGGGAGTATGATCATATCCATTCCTGGAGAGTGGGTGAGCCATAGTGTTGGGGAAAGTTGTGGTCCATAAAGGACATGTAAAAATCCAATCCAGCTTTTCAAGAAGAGGGGGGTCTTGCATGTTGCTCCATGTGAATGTTCTTCCTTTTAGTGGGACTTCCATAAGATCATGAGATTGAATCACATTATTGAAGAGCATCATATTGTGGGCATCACCACCCTCTCTGTTCCTATCATCAGGGCTTCTGATGAGGTTGAAATCACCCACTAGCATCCAGAAAGGGTAATTGGAGGTATCAATATTATGCATCCAATTGAAAAATTCAGCTCTGTGTTCATTGTGTGCAGGCCCATAAATATTGGTCAAGATCCAGGTGATACTAGAGTGCTTGCATGTAAAAGCCAGAGTTAGGTGAAATTTCGATTGACTAAGAAGCTCCCCAGAAAAAAGGCTACCATTCCAAATAGTAATTAATCCTCCAGAATTGCCAAGTGAAGGAGAAAATGCCAAATGGGAAAATCTCCTGGGACAAAACTTCCTTAAATATGAGTGTTCAAATTCTTCCCTTTTAGTTTCTTGGAGGCAGATAATATCACAATTGCAAGAGTTAACCTTTTCTCTAAGTTGGTCATGCCTCAGATCAGAATTGATGCCTCTAACATTCCAGTCAAGAATCATCCAGTTCCTATTCATAATTCAAAATATGAGGGTACCACAGGTTCTGATCAACATAGTTAATCAGGTATAAAATGGGGATAGCTGGCTAATCAAATGGAAGTAAACAAATCCTCATGGTTCTAGATTGAAAATCCCACAAAGGTGATGATGATGACAATAATATAAAAGGTGATAAATAGACATCCAGGTACATAAGCAGATATAGGGATATGGTTCTGCTCATCATGAGCATTAAGGAAGTGCTTATTACATGCTAGGTAGTATCAAACAGATGTAGTACTAGAAACATAAAATTGTGTGTCATTAAATATATATGACACACATTATTACAAGCATAGGGGTGTAGTAACATTAGCCACTTTCTGAGAAGAGCTTGTCCTCTGAGATCTCACTAGGAGATATCAGGCATTGGTTGATGCCAATATACTGGATGGTGTCAACAGGGAGGACAGGTGGAGGTGGGGCATCTTGATCCATGATCACCACCTCATGAGGGTGAGCTTTGCTCTTGGCCACCTTCCTGGATTTGCCTGAGGTAATGACCAGGGATGCACATTCTTTCTCCTGGGCTTTATCTGCAACATCTTTGTTCTTGAACCCCTCTGATTGGCTGGCAATCCTTTTACTACGTCTGACAGTAGTCACATCCTTTGGAGCCAGTAACTTGCGTTTGGTCACCAGAGAGGTGTAGTCCTCATTGGCATCAGAAGATCCACCGATTTTTTTAGAGATTTCAGTGATGCAAACAGATGATGCAACTGACACATGAGGTGTAGATGCATAGAGTTTCAGAAGACACTTCCTCTGTTTTCCATGTTCAGTATCAACATCAAGAATTTGGATTCCAACACCATGTATACAAGAAATATCAGCATTGCCCATTGCAGTGTGTGCATTCTTAACCATGTGCATTGTCCCAAGACTATTTGATTGATGCATAACTTGTTATTGCTTGTTTGAAACTATTGTATCTAGTCACTCTTATGAACTTTGAAGGTGTCCTATGCATTTATATTTGCTACTCTATTGAGGGACAAGCTGAATACCTTTATGCTATATTTTCTTTATGTGAAACAAACAAACGTCTTGCAAAGCATTGTTATTCATGAATCTTTTGTTTGTGCCTTTTCATGTTGCATCATAGTTTCTTTGCTTATTGCTAGAACTTTGTCTTTCATGTTATGATTGAAGTACTTTGATCCCAGCTTTGATGTTTTGCAAATACTTTGATCAAGTCTTTGATGGTGCATGTCACCTCAAAAATTATTTCTTTTTATCATTTACCTACTCGAGGACGAGCAGGAGTTAAGCTTGGGGATGTTGATACATTGCAAATGTATCTATAATTTTTGATGTTCCATGCTTAGTTTTATCCACTTTCTTGTGTTTTGTTCCAACTTTGGAGTACTTTTATTATGATTTCTTGGACTAACCTATTAACAAGAGCCACAGTGCCAGCTGCCTATTTTCTATTGTTTTTGGTTCCAGAAAAGTCAGAAAATGAATATTCTCGGAAGTGGACGGGACAAAAGCCAAAGTGCCTATTTTTTCGGAAGGGATCAAGTGCTAGAATACGAGACGGAGAAGGGATGGGGGCCGACCACACCACCTGGCCGCGCGGCCAGGCCTCCCGCGCCAGGGGGTGGTCTGGCCACCCACAGCACCCCCTCGGCCTCTCCTTCCGCCTATAAGTTGCCTTCGGGACGAAAACCCTAAGTACCCGATCAAAAATCCATGAAAGAGTCTGTAGCCGCCGTCGTCTCTGTCCCTAGATCGGGGGGATCTGAAGCTCTTCCCGGCACCCTGCCAGAGAGGGGAATTCACCCTGGAGGCCTTCTTTATGACCATGCAAGCCTCCGGTGTGATGCGTGAGTAGTTCATCCTTGGACTACGGATCCATGTAGTAGCTAGATGGCTGGTTTCTCCTCCTTTGTGCATTCATGTTTAGATCTTGTGAGCTTCGTTCATGATCAAGATCATCTATTTGTAATTCATACATGTTGTGTTTGCGGGGATCCGATGGATATTGAGATGCTATTTCAGATTGATTATTGATTCTATCATGTCTTTGTTATTTGAGATCTTGCATGCTTTCCGTTGTTAGTAGCTATCTTGGCCAAGTAGATGCTAGCAACTCCAAGAGTTAGTATTTATGCTCGATAGTGGGTTCATGCCTCTGGTAATCTGGGGAAGTGACAGAAATCTCTAAGGTACTAGATGTGATGTTGCCACTAGGGAGAAAACAACGATCTTTTGTTCATAGAGCAATCATATTGTTTACTTTACACGCAGTTCGTAAAGCAATAACCTGTTGCTTGCAACTTAATACTGGAGGGGGTTCAGATGATAACCTGAAGGTGGATTATTAGTCATAGATGCAGTTGGATGGCGGTCTATGTATTATGTTGTAATGCCCAATCAAGTCTCAAAGGAGTCAAGATGATTAGTATATGCATGTATTGCTTTCGCGGTGTTTGTCAATTGCCCCGCTGTAATTTGTTCACCCAGCATGTTTTCTATCTAAGGAGAGCCACCTCTAGTGAACTATGGATCCCGGTCCTTTTACTTTACATACAATCTACAATCTTTTACTGCTTTGTGTTTAATTTCTGCAAACTTTTACTTCTTTCCATTCGATACGTTTAATCCTTTGTTTTCCACAAAACACGGTGAGATGGACAACCTCATCGCAAGTTGGGGACAAAGTTCTGTGGTTGTGTTGTGCAGGTCTCCACGTTGCTACTAGCACCGGTACTGCGCCCTGCCAAAGCTCAGCTAATAACACCTTTGGGGTGTTTCCTTGCTCCTACTGGTTCGATTAAACCTTGGTTTCATATCTGAGGGAAACTTGCTGCTGTGCTCATCATACCTTCCTCTTGGGGTTCCCAACGAGCTCTACATCAACCACGAGCCATCAACACTTTTTTGGGCGCCGTGCATTGAGCCATCACCAGGGCTAGCCCCGCCACCACATGGTGTGGCTGCCTTGTGGCCCCTCTCCGTCTCATCTTCTGGCTCCGTGAGTCTTCCGGTAAAATAATGACTTTGGCTTTTGTCCTATCCAATTCCGAGAATATTCATTTTCTGACTTTCTGTAACCAAAAACAGCAGAAAACATGCAACTGGCACCGTGGCTCTTGTTAATATGTTAGTCCAAGAAATCATAAGAAAAGTACTCCAAAGTGTGGACAAAACATAAGAAAGTAGATAAAACCAAGCATGGAACATCAAAAATTATGGATACGTTAGCAACGTATCAACATCCCGAAGCTTAACTCATGCTCGTCCTCAAGTAGGTAAGTGATAAAAAGAAAGAATAATTTTTGAGGTGACATCCACCATCATAAACTTGATCAAAGTATTTGTAAAACATTGGTAGCTGGGATCATAGTACTTCAATCATCACATGAAAGACAAAGTTCTAGCAATAAGACAAAGAAACTTTGTTGCAACATGAAAAGGCACAAACAAAAGATTCATGAATAACAATGCTTTGCAAGACGTTTGTTTGTTTCACATAAAGAAAACATAGCATAGTAGTATTCAGCTTGCCCCTCATAGAGTAGCAAACATAAATGCAAAGGACACCTTCAAAGTTCATAAGAGTGACTAGATACAAATAGTTTAAAACAAGCAATATCAAAGTTATGCATCAATCAACAAGTCTTGGGACAATGCAGATAGAACTAAGAATGGCCACTATGCTCTCAAAGTAGGTGCATAAAGGTAAAAGGTGGAGACTCAATATAAAAGTGGAAGAAAGGCCTTCATAGAAGGAAGTAGGGATTCAAGTCTCATAAAGAGCTTCCAAAAATTATGGTACTTAATAGCTTTCAGCTCTCATTGCCCCTGTCATAAGCATCTTGAAGTGATTAAGGTTAAAGTGAACAAACTATGGAGTATATGATTGATAAAGTATAAGTTGGAAATCTCATGTCCCTTGAATACGAGGGCCGCTCCTCATGCTACTCAAGTTTAGTCACTAGTAAGTTCTTGTCATAGTAAGTACATGTGTATCATAGAGAACCGCCAACGGGGTACCCCTTGCCCGATGATACGGAAGAATCCCCATATCAAAATGACAAGGCAAGCAGACAACGAGCATCTCAACAATCTTATTTACCATGGGAATATGGTTCTTTTTATCTCTTTCCTCTTTTCTCATATCTCTTTTTTTCTTTTTTCTCTTTTTTCTCAATATCTAACTCTTTTTTTATAAGAAGAATGCTTCATAGACAGCTCATTATGGTTACGCTGCAGGTTTCCACCATGTCAGCATGGATTAGACCAGCGGCCCAAGCGTTTCTCTAACACATATACATAACTCTATGGACTTACAAGCTCCCCTTTCATTTCACACCGACGACATCCATAGACAAAAGAGCATGATATCAACTAGGTACAAAGTACAAGTGCAACGTTGAAAGTGTTCCCCATGACAACATGGTTCTGCTAATCCCCAACATATAAGTGCAAGCATATACAACATAGACGACACAATGGTTCAAGTTTATTAGGGCAAGAAAAGTAAAGTGTGCCATCAAGTTCGTGAGAGCTTTAATCTCTAGTTTTCTCATAACAAGTTTAATTTCGAAGGTAGATAAAAACATGAATATACTTGGAATAGCATATGCTAGTAGGTAGGTATGGTGGACTCTTTTGGAATAACTTTGTTTTAGGAGTTGGATGCATGAGTGGAACTCATACTTGGTTGTGGAGGCTAGCAAAAGACTGGGAGCGACAAACTAAGAGAGCAATAATGGCCATAATCATGCCGAGCGACAAAACATCATTGATCAAAGCATAAAGTGATACTACAAGTTGAAAACTAAAGGATTGTAAAGGCTATGGTGACATGGGATAGTCATAACATGGTGTGAGCATGCGCCAAGTCAACCCAAATAAAGCATCAAAGGAGAATACCACAATACTATGCTTTAATATGCTAAAACAACGCATGATTCTTCAAAGGCACATTAAGCAATCTCAATTGTTTATAACAAGTCATGATACATCAAAGAATACTAAGCATAAATCCAAAACAATATCGAGCATGGCATGACAAAGCATAGGCCACAGTCAAAAACAAGCTCTCTTTACCACTTAAGCATGAACTTTTCCTACTATTTTCCAATCCAAACCAAACTATTTGAAAACCAATGTATGAAAGAGGGAGTCCAACCAATTTATTCAAAAAACTAAACAAACCAAGCAAACGAAAAACCAAAATGAAAACGAAAAAGAAGACGCTCCAAGAACAACACAACTGTGCATGAAATAATAAAAATGAGGTGTTTGGAAGAAACCTGGGATTTTTATTGATGAAGAAGGGGATGCCTTGGGCATCCCCAAGCTTTGACGCTTGTACTTCTTGAATATTTCTTGGGGTGACACGCGTGGCATCCCCAAGCTTGAGCTTTAGTCCATCCTTCATCTCATTACTCATTCCTTCCATTCACCTGAATGTTTTCCTTCATACAAAACTTCACACAATCTTTATTAGCAACATTAGTGCACTCAAGATAATAAGTCTTTGGGTTCAGTTCCAACTCCAATAAAACTTCCATTAAAACACAAGCTACTGTAGAACTTCCCTCAAAAATCTTAATTCCCCAAAAGAACTCAAAAAGGAACCAACAAGAAGCAAATGCAAATAATGGCAGAAATCAATCAAAACAGACCAGCAGGTAAAGACGAATTTTTTCGAAGACCTTCTATTGCTCAAATCAAAAAGTGTTGAACTAACGAAAGTTAGATAACAACTTGGGGCAGAATCACAAAAATTCACGCCTCAAAAGGACGTACATAGATTTTACACGAATTTTTACGGTGAAGCACAGAAATCTGTTTCGGGACAGCAACTTTCCCAATCATTACTTCTCTCTCATTAGAGGTTACTCTTGGCACAAAAAGCAAATAAAAAGGATAAAGAGCGGTTATTACTGAAGTAATAACTTCCAAGACTCATCTAAAACTTTTGAGTTATCTCCCAATAAGTACTTTTGTTTAACGCCTTTAAGTTAGGCATGATAGTTTGAGAAGATGCCCACATAAGAAATATGAATTGAAGTAAAAGAGAGCATCAAGAAGCAATTTCAAAGAACATTTAAGTCTAACCCACTTCCTATGCATAGGAATCTTGTAAAGAAACAAGTCATGAAAGCACAAAGCAACAAGCATAGTAAAGCAAAACAAGTGCAACTTCAAGACTTTCAACATAAAGAAGGGAAACTTAATATTATTGACATGCATAAAACCATGTTTCCCTCTCTCATAATAATTTTTAGTAGCATCATGAATAAAATTAACAATATGACTATCACATAAAACATTCTTATCCTGAGCCACATGCATAAAAGAATTAATACTCTCTACATAAACATAGTCATTCTTATTAATTGTGGTGGGAGCAAATTCAACAAAATAGCTATCATTATTATTCTCATCACCATAATCATCAAATATAGGAGGCATATTGTAATCATAATTAATTTTCTCCTCAATAGTAGGTGGACTGAAATATCATATTCATCATTGTAATCATCATATATTGGAGATTTGGTATCATCATAAGCAATATAATAGCTATCTTCCAAAGCTGGGGAACTAAAAAGATCATTTTTATAAAAACTAGCTTCCCCAAGCTTAGACTTCTCCATAGCATTAACAATAATGGTGTCCAAAGAATTCATACTAACAACATTGCTATTACCATGCAAATAAAGTTCCATAGGTTTTTTAATTTTCTCTTCAAACACTTCATGTCCTAACACAAGATAAATACTATAAAGCTCTCTAATTTTGTTGTTGTTTTCCATTAAGCCTAACTAGTGAAAATAAAAACAAGAAACAAAAAGACAAAATTGCAGAATCTAAAGGAAATAACTTCGAGCACTCACACCAGAGGATGTGAGTACCTTTTACCTTACCTCCCTGGCAACGGCGCCAGAAAATAGCTTGATGTCTACGCACTTCGGTTCTTGTAGACAGTTGTTGGGCCTCCAAGTGCAGAGGTTTGTAGAATAGCAGAAAGTTTTCCCTTAATTGGATCACCCAAGGTTTATCGAACTCAGGGAGGAAGTGGTCAAAGGTATCCCCTCTCAAGCAACCCTGCAATTAAGATACAAGAAGTCTCTTGTGTCCCCAACACACCCAATACACTTGTCAGGTGTATAGGTGCACTAGTTCGGCGAAGAGATAGTGAAATACAAGTGGTATAGATAATTATAAGTGGTAATGGTGATAGAAAATAGCTTGATGGCGTGGAAAATACTAAAGGCAAACTGAAATAAATATGGAAGCAAGCAAACATGTAACAGATCTAATAGCAAACGATGTTTCAATGCTTAGAAACAAGGCCTATGGATCATACTTTCACTAGTGAACACTCTCATATAAATATCTTCTCTTTATGATAATACTCTTAACTACTCTCTGGTTGGACACTCTAATCCATGGTAGGGCTATAACAACACTCCTCAAAGTTCGCTTTCCCCATCTAGATAACCCCACACTATCACCTTGAGCTCTAGATGGTTCCAGTAAACACCACAATTTCATAAAAACATCCAACTCCAAATATAACTCATAACAAGTATTTGTAATCTCTAGCCTAAGTGCCACCATGGTGTGCACACTGTCAACTTCACACACATGGGGAGAGCAGAGATCCATTAAAGCACTTGAGTAGCAAGGTAGATCTATAGATTAGAAGCTCATGATCTCAATAAGATCATGCATAGAGAGAGAGATGAACACATATCTACCGGTAGTACCCTTAGCCTCGAGAGAGAACTACTCCCTCCTCATCATGGGAATCAGCAATGGTGATGTAGATCGATGGAGATGGCTCCGGGGGCACTTCCCCGTCTCGACAGGGTGCCGGAACAGAGACTTTCTGTCCCCCGAATCTCCCCTTCGGTGGCGGCGGCACTGCGGAACTTTTCGTGGCTGGAGGCTTGACTATCTAGGGTTTATGCATCGGGAGGCTTCTTATAGGCGAAGAGGCAAGGTCGGTGGGCGGCCAGGGGGACCACACCACCTGGTGGCGCGGCCAGGGCTAGCCTGTGCCACCAAATGGTGTGGCTGCCCTGTGGCCCCTCTCCGTCTCATCTTCTGGCTCCGTGAGTCTTCCGGTAAAATAATGACTTTGGCTTTTGTCGTGTCCAATTCTGAGAATATTCATTTTCTGACTTTCTGTAACCAAAAACAGCAGAAAACATGCAACTGGCACCGTGGCTCTTGTTAATATGTTAGTCCAAGAAATCATAAGAAAAGTACTCCAAAGTGTGGACAAAACATAAGAAAGTAGATAAAACCAAGCATGGAACATCAAAAATTATGGATACGTTAGCAACGTATCACACCACCACTAGTGTTGAGACTAGTAATAGCTCTACTACTTTAGATGATAAGTATGGTTTTGATCTTGATGGTTGCAATATCTCTGAAGTTATTAAGTTCCTACAAAAGCTGGCTAAAAGTCCTAATGCTAGTGCTATGAACATGGCCTTTACAAAACACATTACTGATGCTCTCATAAAGATTAAAGAAGAAAAGATGAAACATAAAGCTTCTATTCCTATAAAACAAGAAGATGGTTGGGAACCCATCATTAATATGAAAGTGAATGACTTTGATTTCAAAGCTTTATGTGATCTTGATAGTAGTGTTTCTATTATGCCTAGAAGGATTTATGATATGCTTGATTTGCCTCCACTTGAAGATTGTTATTTGAATGTCCCACTTGATGATAATGCTAAAAAGAAACTTATGGGGAGTCTTAATGATGTTCTTATTATGGTTAACAATGCCTATGTCCCTGTTGATTTCTATGTTTTGGATGTTGAATACAATGCTTCATGTCCTATTACTTTGGGAAGACCTTTTCTTAGAACTGTTGGTGCCATTATTGATATGAAAGAAGGCACCATTAAATATCAACTTCCACTCAAGAAAGGTATAGAACACTTCCCTAAGAAGAGAGAGAATATTTATTTTGCCTCTCCTATGAAAACAAAATTTGGTCTTAATGCTTCTTCATTTGAGAACACATGATTCTTTTTTTTTTGCTTCTTATGCCTAACTTAAAGGCGTTAAAGAAAAGTACTTATTGGGAGATAACCCAAAAGTTTTAGATGATTCTTGGAAGTTATTACTTCAGTAATAACCGCTCCTTATCCTTTTTATTTGCTTTTTGGGCCAAGAGTAACCTCTAATGAGAGAGAAGTAATGATTGGGAAAGTTGCTGTCCCGAAACAGATTTCTGTGCTTCACCGTAAAAATTCGTGTAAAATCTGTGAATGTCTTTTTGAGGCGTGAATTTTTACTCTTCTGCCCCAGGTTGTTATATAACTTTCGTTAGTTCAACACTTTTTGATTTGAGCAACAGAAGGGCTTCAAAAAAATTCATCTTTACCTGCTGGTCTGTTTTGACAGATTTCTGCCATTTTCTGCATTTGCTTCTTGTTGGTACCTTTTTGAGTTCTTTTGGGGAATTGAGATTTTTGAGGGAAGTGCTACAGTAGCTTGTGTTATAATGGAAGTTTATTTGGTGTTAGAACTGAACCTTAAGACTGTGAGTGCACTAATGTTGCTAATAAAGATTGTGTGAAGTTTTGTATGAAGGAAAAGTTTCAGGTGTATGGAAGGAATGAGTAATGAGATGAAGGATGGACTAAAGCTCAATCTTGGGGATGCCACGCATGTCACCCCAAGAAATATCCAAGAAGTACAAGCGTCAAAGCTTGGGGATGCCTTGGGCATCCCCTTCTTCATCAATAAAAATCCCAGGTTTCTTCCAAACGCTTCATTTTTATTGTTTCATGCACAGTTGTGTTGTTCTTTGAGCGTCTTCTTTTTTGTTTTTGTTTTGGTTTTTTGTTTGTTTTGTTTGCCTAGTTTTCTGAATAAATTGGTTGGACCCCCTCTTTCATACATTGGTTTGCAAATAGTTTGGTTTGGAAAAGAGTAGGAAAGTTCATTCTTATGTGGTAAAAAGAGCTCATTTTTGACTGTGGCCTATGCTTTGTCATGCCATGCTTGATATTGTTTTGGCTTCATGCTTATTATTCTTTGCTGTAGCATGACTTGTTATAAACAATTGACATTGCTTAATGTGCTTTGGATGAATCATGCGTTGTTTCAGCATATTAAAGCGTAGTATAGTGGTATTCTCCTTTGATGCTTTATTTGGGTTGACTTGGCACATGCTCACACCATGTTATGACTATCTCAAGTCACCATAGCCTTTACGATCCTTTATTTTTCAACTTGTAGTATCACTTTATGCTTTGATCAATGATGTTTTGTCGCTTTGCATGATTATGGCCATTATTGCTCTCTTAGTTTGTCGCTCCCAGTCTTTTGCTAGCCTCCACAACCAAGTATGAGTTCCACTCATGCATCCAACTCCTTAAACCAAGTTATTCCAAAGAGTCCACCATACCTACCTACTAGCTTATGCTATTCCAAGTATATTCATGTTTTTGTTTACCTTCCAAATTAAACTTGTTATGAGAAAACTAGTGATTAAAGCTCTCACGAACTTGATGGCACACTTTACTTTTCTTGTCCTTAATAAACTTGAACCATTGTGTCGTCTGTGTTGTATATGCTTGCACTTATTTGTTGGGGATTAGCAGAACCATGCTGTCATGGGGAACCCTTTGAACATTGCACTTGGTACTTGTACCTAGTTGATATCATGCTCTTTTGTATATGGATGTCGTCGGTGTGAAATGAAAGGGGAGCTTGTAAGTCCATGGAGTTATGTATATGTGTTAGAGAAACGCCTAGGCCGCTGGTCTAATCCATGCTGACATGGTGGAAACCTACAGCTTAACCATAATGAGCTGTCTATGAAGCATTCTTCTTATAAAAAAAGAGTCCTATATTGAGAAAAAATAGAAAAAGAAAAAAAAGAGATTATGAAAAGAGGAAAGAGAGGAAAAAGCACCAAATTCCCATGGTAAATAAGAAGATTGCTGAGATGCTCGTTGTCTTCTTGCCTTGTCATTTTGATATGGGGATTCTTCCGTATCATCGGGCAAGGGGTACCCCGTTGGCGGTTCTCTATGATACACATGTACTTACAATGACAAGAACTTACCGGTGACTAAACTTGAGTAGCATGAGGAGCAATCCTCGTATACAAGGGACATGAGATTTCTAACTTATACTTCGTCAAGCATGTTCACCATAGTTTGTTCACTTTAACCTTAATCACTTCAAGATGCTTATGATAGGGGCAATGAGAGCTGAAAGCTATAAGTACCATAATTTTTGGAAGCTCTTTATGAGACTTGAATCCCTACTTCCTTCTATGAAGGCCTTTCTTCCACCATTATATTGAGTCTCCACCTTCTACCTTTATGCACCTACTTTGAGAGCATAGTGGCCATTCTTAGTTCTATGTGCATTGTCCCAAGACTAGTTGATTGATGCATAACTTGATATTGCTTGTTTTAAACTATTTGTATCTAGTCACTCTTATGAACTTTGAAGGTGACCTATGCATTTATATTTGCTACTCTATGAGGGACAAGCTGAATACTATTATGCTATGTTTCCTTTATGTGAAACAAACAAACGTCTTGCAAAGCATTAATATTCATGAATCTTTTGTTTGTGCCTTTTCATGTTGCATCATAGTTTCTTTGTCTTATTGCTGGAACTTTGTCTTTCATGTTATGATTGAAGTACTATGATCCTAGCTTTGAATGTTTTACAAATACTTTGATCAAGTCTTTGATGGTGCATTGTCACCTCAAAAATTATTCTTTCTTTTTATCACTTACGTACTCGAGGACGAGCAGGAGTTAAGCTTTGGGATGTTGATACATTGCAAATGTATCTATAATTTTTGATGTTCCATGCTTGGTTTTATCCACTTTCTTGTGTTTTGTCCATACTTTGGAGTACTTTTCATATGATTTCTTGGACTAACCTATTAACAAGAGCCACAGTGCCAGCTGCCTGTTTTCTGTTGTTTTTGGTTCCAGGCTATTAACAAGAGGCACAGTGCCATTTGCCAATTTTCTGCTGTTTTTGGTTCCAGGAAAGTCAAAAAATGAATATTTTCGGAATTGGACGGGACAAAAGCCAAAGTGCCTATTTTTCCGGAAGTCATCAGATGCCAGAATACGAGACGGAGAGGGGCCAGGGGGCCACCACACCACCTGGCCACGCGGCCCAGTCTGGCCCACGCCAGGGGGTGGTGTGGACGCCTCCGGCACCCCCTCGACCTCCCCTTCCGCCTATAAGATACCCTCGGGACGAAAACCCTAAGTACCCAATCAAAAATCCATGAAAGAGTCTGTAGCCGCCATCATCTCCATCCCTAGATCGGGAGGGATCTGAAGCTCTTCTCGACACCCTGCCGGAGAGGGGAATTCACCCTGGAGGCCTTATTCATCACCATGCAAGCCTCCGATGTGATGCGTGAGTAGTTCATCATTGGACTACAGATCCATGTAGTAGCTAGATGGCTGGTTCTCCTCCTTTGTGCTTTCATGTTTAGATCTTGTGAGCTCCGTTCATGATCAAGATCATCTATTTGTAATTCTGCATGTTGTGTTTGCAGGGATCCGATGGATATTGAGATGCTATTTCAGATTGATTATTGATTCTATCATGTCTTTGTTATTTGTGATCTTGCATGCTTTCCGTTGTTAGTAGCTATCTTGGCCAAGTAGATGCTAGCAACTCCAAGAGTTAGTATTTATGCTCGATAGTGGGTTCATGCCTCTGGTAATCTAGGGAAGTGACAGAAATCTCTAAGGTACTAGATGTGATGTTGCCACTAGGGAGAAAACAATGATCTTTTGTTCATAGAGCAATCGTATTGTTTACTTTACACGCAGTTCGTAAAGCAATAATCTGTTGCTTGCAACTTAATACTGGAGGGGGTTCAGATGATAACCTGAAGGTGGATTATTAGTCATAGATGCAGTTGGATGGCGGTCTATGTATTATGTTGTAATGCCCAATCGAGTCTCAAAGGATTCAAGATGATTAGTATATGCATGTATTGCTTTCGCGGTGTTTGTCAATTGCCCCGTTGTAATTTGTTCACCCAGCATGTTTTCTATCTAAGGAGAGCCACCTCTAGTGAACTATGGATCCCGGTCCTTTTACTTTACATACAATCTACAATCTTTTACTGCTTTGTGTTTACTTTCTGCAAACTTTTACTTCTTTCCATTCGATACGTTTAATCCTTTGTTTTCCGCAAAACACGGTGAGATTGACAACCTCATCGCAAGTTGGGGACAAAGTTCTGTGGCTGTGTTGTGCAGGTCTCCACGTTGCTACTAGCACCAGTACTGCGCCCTGCGAAAGCTCAGCTAGTAACACCTTTGGGGTGGTTCCTTGCTCCTACTGGTTCGATTAAACCTTGGTTTCATATCTGAGAGAAACTTGCTGCTGTGCTCATCATACCTTCCTCTTGGGGTTCCCAACGAGCTCTACATCAACCACGAGCCATCAACACTTTTCTGGGCGCCCTGCAACTTAATACTGGAGGGGGTTCAGATGATAACCTAAAGGTGGATTCTTAGTCATAGATGCAGTTGGATGGCGGTCTATGTATAATGTTGTGATGCCCAATCAAGTCTCAAAGGATTCAAGATGATTAGTATATGCATGTATTGCTTTCTCGATGTTTGTCAATTGCCCCGCTGTAATTTGTTCACCCAGCATGTTATCTATCTTAAGGAGAGCCACCTCTAGTGAACTATGGATCCCGGTCCTTTTCTTTACATACAATCTACAAACTGTTACTGCTTTGTGTTTACTTTCTACAAACGTTTACTTCTTTCCATTCGAGACGTTTAATCCTTTGTTTTTAGCAAAACACAATGAGATTGACAACCTCATCGCAAGTTGGGGAGGACAGAGTTCTGTGGTTGTGTTGTGCAGGTCTCCACGTTGTTACTAGCACCGGTAGTGCGCCCTGCCAAGGCTCAGCTAGTAACACCTTTGGGGTGTTTCCTTGCTCCTACTGGTTTGATTAAACCTTGGTTTCATAACTAAGGGAAACTTGCTGATGTGCTCATCATACCTTCCTCTTGGGGTTCCCAACGAGCTCTACATCAACACTGAGCCATCATACCCGCATTGAGTATGAATATTGTGAGTGGGTCTTGCTTGTTGCAAGATCGTTATTCGTTTAAATCAGGAACAAATGGTTGTTCAATTTATATGAATGATGTTTTCTATGTTCATGCTCCTGTGTGTGATGGTTTATTCTTACTTGATCTTGATTGCAATACACACATCCATAGTGTTGATGCTAAAAGTTGTAAGTACAATGATGATAATTCCATGTTTATGTGGCATTGCCGTCTTGGTCACATTAGCGTAAAGCGCATGAAGAAGCTTCATTCAGAAGGGCTTCTTGGATCATTGGATTTCGAATCCCTTGATACATGTGAACCGCGCCTCATGGGCAAGCTGACTAGGACACCATTCTCCGGAATAGTGGAGAGAGTTGTAGACCTACTGGGAATCATACATACAGATGTATGTGGACCAATGAGCGTCTCGACACGCAATGGTTATCGTTACTTTGTTATCTTTACTGACGACTTAAGAAGATATGGATATATCTACTTAATGAAGCATAAGTCTGAAACCTTTGAAAAGTTCAAGGAATTTTAGAAAGAAGTAGAGAATCAACTTAACAAGAGAATCACGCATCTTCAATCGGATCAAGGAGGTGAGTATTTGAGTTATGAGTTTAACATGCACTTGAAGGACTGTGGGATTATCCCACAGCTTACGCCAGCTGGAACACCATAGCGTAATGGTGTGTCAGAACATCGTAATCGAACCCTATTAGATAGTGTATGGTCCATGATGTCTTTAACTGATTTGTCTGTCTTTTTTGGGGATACGCGTTAGAAATCGCCACTTTTATTTTGAATCGAGCACCATCCAAATCCGTGGAGACAACCCCATATGAGATATGGTATGGGCAGAAGTCGAAGTTGTCATTTCTGAAAGTTTGGGGTTATGAGGCATACGTTAAGAAACTACAGCCTAACAAACTCGAACCCAAATCGGAAAAATGTATCTTTGTGGGATATCCAAGGGAAACCATTGGGTACACTTTCTACAATCAAGCCGAAGCCAAGACCCTTGTCGCAAAAACCGGCACCTTTCTCGAGAAAGAGTTTCTTGCAAAAGGAGTGAGTGGAAGGAAAATTGAGTTAGATGAAATTGTTGACCCTTCTCTCCAAATTCCGAGTAGCACAACGGAAGCTGTTCCGAAACCGCTCTCCAACATGGAGGAAGAGCCCATTGATGATGATCAAAACAACGACATCGAGACTCCTGAGGTTCGCAGATCTACAAGAGTTCGTGCCACTCCTGATTGGTATAGTAGCCTTGTAATGTCTGTCATCCTGGATGAACAGGAAGAACCTGCAATCTACAAAGAGGCTATGGATAGTGCTGACTCCGAGAAATGGCTAGAAGCCATGAAATCCAAAATAGGATCCATGCATGAGAACCAAGTTTGGACCTTGGTGGATCTTCCAGAAGGCCGCAAGGCCGTGGAAAATAAATGGATCTTTAAGAAAAAGACAGATGCGAATGGTAATGTGACCGTTCACAAAGCTCGACTTATCGCAAAGGGTTTTCAACAAATTCAAGGAGTTGACTACGACGAGACTTATTCTCCCGTAGTGATGCTTAAGGCTGTCCGGATTTTAATAGCAATTGCTGCACATTTCGACTATGAAATTTGGCAGATGGACGTCAAGACCGCATTCCTCAATGGTCACATTGATGAAGAGTTGTACATGATGCAACCGGAAGGTTTTGTTGATCCTAAGGATGCTGGAAAGGTTTGCAAGCTTCAACGGTCCATTTATGGATTGAAGCAAGCATCTCAGAGTTGGAACCAACGTTTTGATCAAGTGATCAAAAGTTTTGGATTTGTCCAAAATCAACAAGAGTTCTGTGTTTACAAGAAAGCGAGTGGGAGCTCAGTTGTTTTCTTAGTAGTATATGTGGATGACATATTACTCATGGGAAATGATGTGGATCTTATGAAAAGCGTGAAAACATATTTGAGTAACCAATTTTCCATGAAGGATCTAGGTGAAGCTGCATACATAATGGGAATCAAGATCTATAGAGATAGATCAAGGCACCTAATTGCATTAAGTCAGAGTACTTACATCGAAAAGATTTTGAAGAGGTTCAAAATGGAAAACACCAAAAGGGGTTTCACACCCATGATGAAGAATTACAAAATGAGTATGACTCAATGTCCTGTAATGGATAATGATAGAGAAAAGATGTCTTACATCCCCTATGCCTCAGCCATAGGATCTATCATGTATGCAATGTTAAGTACATGACCTGATGTGGCATTGGCTCTTAGTTTGACGAGCCGATACCAAGTAATCCAGGACCAGATCACTAGACAGATGTAAAGAATATCCTAAAGTATCTGAGAAGAACAAAGGATATGTTCCTAATCTATGGAGGAAGTGATGAAGCTCTAAACGTAACGGGTTACATGGATGCGAGCTGGAACTCAGATCATGATGACTCAAAGTCTCAGACAGGATTTGTGTTCCTAGTGAATGGTGGGGCGGTAAGCTGGAAGAGTAAGAAGCAGCCGGTGGTGGCGCAATCTTCAATGGAGTCAGAATACATTGCTATGGCCGATGCAGCAAACGAAGCTGTTTGGATAAGGAATTTCTTCATCGAACTAGGAGTCTTTCCAAATGCACAAGACCCCATGACGATCTATTGTGATAACACGGGTGCTATTGCAAACGCAAGGGAACCAAGAACTCATTCCATGGCCAAACACATCAAGCTTAGATTTCACGTCATCCGACAGAACGTTGACGAAAGTGAAGTCAAGATTTGCAAAGTAGATACGGAACTGAATATGGCAGATCCTTTGACTAAAGCTCTCCATCAGTAAAAGCATAAACAACACCGAGATTCCATTGGTGTTAGGTTCCTGCCAATTGTAAACTAGTTTTTGTTTATACTCTAGTGCAAGTGGGAGACTGAAGGAGTTATGCCCTAGAGGCAAATAATAAAGTGTATTATTTGATATATCTCCTATATGTTCATAATACGTTTCATGCTATGCTATAACTGTGTTAATGCGAAACATTAATACACGTGTGGTATGTAAACAAACTGTGTCTTTAGTTACCTCTAGCGAACTAGTTCATTGGTCATGAGGATGGTCTGGGTTTCAAGATCATGGGCATTTATGACAATTGACAATGAGGTCATGTTATTGGTTGAATAACATGATAGACAAACATCCGACCATTATATCTTAAATGAGATCTAGTTACAAAGTTCACCATTGACGATAAAACATAGAGAACCTCGCAACCTAATCCTTTGACTGTGAGGTAATGCAAATCACTATTCCGGAGGAAGCTTAGATGGTTATCAAGAATCATCTCGTAACAGGGTGATCAAAAAGGTGCCACTCAGGTTTTCTGAAGGGATGCGTAGAGGAGTACATATCAAGACCAGGATTTGTCTAGTCCATGTAATGGACAGATACATGTGGCCATCTCGGTGACGTTACATTAATGAAGCTTGCAAGCATGTGACTTGGTCACGGAATGCAACAACACAAGAACGAGTAAACAAGTTCATTGGTAACGAGGCTGAACTAAGGTATGGGGATACCGAAGATCAAGTCTCGAATGAATTAGGTATCATATGACAAAGGGAACGGGGAACGACTATCTCACGGTTCGAGCGATTGTATTCGTGAAACGCACAGGGGTCACATGGCCATCTAGATCCCTCTGTTGATCATTGATGTGAGAGTAGTCTCGATCATGTCCGGAGTGTTTCCGAACCTAAGGATGACACGCTTAAGGGTAGGGACGCTTAGGGTAGATGAGGTATCATAGGAGAAATAGAGAAAGAGAAACCAGAATAGTTCCGGGTAACATCTGATGGAGATCGGAAGGGGTCCGGAAGATGTTCCAGAGTGAAGGAATAATACAATATGTGTATTTGAATAATAATTGGAGAACTAATATTAAATATATTTTATTTTATTATTAGAGGCATCATAATGCTAATGGGCCTCACCCGAAGGGAGGCCCAATAGGGCATGGCGCCTAGGAAGAGGGGGCCAGCCGGCCTAGGCTTGGTGGGCCGCACCAATAGGGACCACCTAGGGCCGGCGGCTGCCCCTAGGTGGCCGGCGGGTGTGGGGTTTAGTCCCACACCGCCTGGCCCTAGGGTGGTGCGCCCCCCACTATATATAGGGGTCACCCCTCTCCCTTTGGGATCATCCCATTCCCTCTCATTCTCTCCCTTATCCATTGAGGACTTCTCCGTAATATTGGGGAGGACCTCGTGGGTGAGTTCTCCACCCTCACACCGCCGTCGTGTGATCTGCAATCCGACATCTACTTCTTCCGTTGCTCGGCTGGATCGGAGTCCAGTTGACGTCTCCTACACTGGACGTGTGATGAACTTCGGAGGCACCACACTTGGGGTGCTGCTCGTCTTCATCAATATACACCTTCCTGTGTAAGGCGTGCCTCGGTCTTCAAAGGTATGAATACCGTATCCCTTCTCCGTTACTTATGTCTACATGTATAGATCCTAGTGTTAGTGTTCGGGTAGATAGAATTTTTTTGTTTTCTGCTACGGAACCCAACAACACTCTCACAAGCCTTAATAAGAAGCACAATTGTGAAATTGGTATAAAAGTGCAACACATTCCAAAGAACTCATCACAAGCTTCAAACCCTAGATCAGATACGATTAGTTCGGGGATTTGCATTTATCAAACTGCATTACATTACTTATGCATAACTGCATCTTGCTTCTTTAAACATTTGTCCTTACTGGACCAATGATGTTGTCTAATGAATTTGTATCTTCTATTGTCTTGAAGACCGTGATTGCATAATCTTGCAATCACAAAAGGCAAGTTCACACTTGCTCATGTCCTTTGGTTATTTTCTATCAAATACTTGTAACTCAAATATTGTCAGGTCAGAAAACACTATTTTTCATAATAATATGATTATGGATTATTGACCAAATGGTAATAATCTATTGATACAGTTCAGGTGGTAAAGGAACATAATATCTAGGACTTAACAACCAATGTCGCCAATGATTCTAGCGCCTTATATTACGCGTTAACCATGAGATTTGGAATGGGATGGAGAAGTCAGCTGGATCTTCTTCCTTTCGCATGGACGGATGACCTTATCGTGAGGTTGTAGATTTCTCATGGAGACTCCAGCAGATGGGTGGGACCCGTAGTTCCCCACGATATTGGTGTCTAGACTATACATGAGGGGCTATCGAAGGTATATCTGCCTATATGGGGGTTGCTAGGGACATGATCTGCTCATTGGAGTCTCCAAGGGGTTGCTAGGGTTATATCTGCCTTTATGGGGGTTAACGGAGGTATATCTTCTTGGAGGGTCGTGTCTTCATGCGGGGTCACGGAGAAGGGTAGTGATTGGCTTAGATCTTAGACTGGGCCCCATACCAAGGAAGTGTGGACAAGCTCATGACTTGGATGTGCAACAAGGCTAAGGTCTCTCATGGGTAAAGTAACACACCTCTGCAGACTGTAAGAACTGTGACATGTTACTCCATGTTCCGGGAAGGAGCTACGAACGCGGCAGGAAAGGAACTCCATGAAAGTTTTGGTCAACTTGTGAAGGATGTCGGACATAGTTTTCAGAATGAAAGCAACCTTTGAAGAAATGTTTACGAAAACCTGCATTGCCTAAGACCTTTGGTATGTGGTTGTAGAGATAGTGCATCATACACTCCTTTTTAGTGAACTTGCTGAGTACGCTCGTACTCAAACGTACCTTCTTAACCCTTGCTAGATTCTGAAGCCATTGAAGACGACGTCAACACCAACTTATTCTCAAGAAACCATCATCAACAACTCAAGTTCTTCAATAAAGTCAATGAAGTCAACATGTTCATCAACCAAAGTGAAGACGAATTCTAATTAGATAGGAGTAGATACTCTAGCCATAAAACCTACTTTTGTAGAGCATTGGATTAGTAACAATTGTAAGCCAGATAGTTTAGATGTTAGTCTTTTTAGCCAGATAGCTCTGAGTTATTATTTCTGGTTCTTCTTTGTAAGAAGTTTATTTCTCTCTCTTTAACTTAGAATGTTCTATGGATCTTTTGTAAAGAGTCAAGCTGTAATCTATAGTCATGTCTTGGACCTGTTGTGTTTCTGTTGTACCACTCTGAGGGATGTAATACTAGTGAATGGTGTTTCATTGGTGTTATGTCAATGACTATAGTGTACTATATCATGCAGTGGTATGCTGGGTCACCACACTCTCCCCCTTCTCTTTGATACAATCATGGATGTGCTCCATAAGCTCTTTGAGCAGGCGGCAGATGAGGGGCTCCTACCGGAGCTGGTGACCAGTGGGCTGCGGCACCGCACCTCCATGTACGCGGATGATGTCATTACCTTCATTCGTCCCACGCCCCTAGATCTTCACACTTGTGTGATGATTGTGGCCGACTTCGATGGGGCCTCGGGCTTGCGCACCAATCTGGCGAAGTGCTAGATATACCCGATACAATGCTCGCCGGATCAGGTGGAGCTGGCGCGGGGCGTTCTGGGTTGCGAGTTCGGCAACTTCCCCTATAAGTACCTAGGCCTCCCTTTGGGCCTCCACAAACCGACAGAGGCCCAACTACAGTTTGTGGTGGACAATGCGGCTAACAGGCTACATCCATGGTGCGCGGGTTTGATGAATAGGGCTGCACCACCCTAGTGAAGACCACCCTTTCGTCCATCCCAGTTCACGCTCTCATGTCGCTGTATGTCCCGCCCCAGACACTGGTGGTGTTCCGCAAGATTATCAGGACTTTCCTGTGGAAGGGATGGAGAGAGGTGAAGGGTGGCCATTGTTTGGTCGCCTGGGATAGGGTTTGCTCCCCAAAGGAGTTTGGTGGCCTGGGCATCCCCAACCTCCGCTTGCTAAGCTTCGCGCTGAGGTGTCCTTGGGCGTGGCTACAAAGGGTGGACCATAGTAAGCCGTGGGCGGAGTTGTACCTTGGGATTCCACGCCAGACCATGGAGCTCTTCCACACGGCCACCTGCTACACGGTCGGAAATGGGGAGCGGGCCAAGTTCTGGCAGGATCATTGGATCAATGGCCCGGGTTGAGGAGATTTCCCCAAACCTTATAGCCGCGATCCTCCCGGGCAAGGTGAAGGCTCGATCGGTCAAGGAGGGGCTAGATGGTACTTGGCTCAGGGAGTGTGGGCCAGACCTAGGAGAGGCGGCAGTCCCAGAGTTCTTCCTGCGGTGGCATGCGCTCGCTGAGGTTAGGTTGGTCCCTGGGCGTGAGGATGTGTTGACCTGGAAATGGTCGAACGACAGACAATACTCGGCGAAGTCGGCATACGGCGCCTTCTTTGCGGGTACTACCCGAGCACCCGCCTCCACCCAGATCTGGCGTTCTAGGGCACCGCACAGCTATAAGTTCTTTGCATGGCTGGCGTCGAGGGACCGATGCTGGACGACCGATCGGTTGGAGCGGCGTGGGCTTCCCTGGCCATCCAAATGTCCGTTGTGTGATCAGGAGTTGGAGAGCATCCAGCATCTTCTTGTGGGATGTGTGGTGGCCCGAGAGGTCTGGGCTTGGACGCTCCGTTGGTGGGACCGGATCCAGTGGATGCCTGCGGGGGACACGGACCTTCTCCGTTGGTGGACGACTAGACCCTGAGCGAAGGCCCACCAACGGGACCTCTGGACGGCCATCATCTTGGTCTTCTGGAGCATCTGGCGACACTGGAACGGCGTAGTCTTTAAAGGTGCACTCTCCGAGGCGAAGGCCATCAGGGTGAGGATTAGGGGCGACTTCAGGCAGTGGCGCTTAGCTAGGCTTTTTCGTTCAGATGTGTTTGGCTTCCCGGAGCCGATGCCCCTGGAGTAGGCGTGAATGCCGGGGAGCTACCATCCCGATGTTGGTAGCACTAACTTGCCGCCTTGCGGTGTTGTAACTGTCGTCGGTAGTTCCTTCTATGTGTTTGGTACACCTATCAGGGTGTATCCTAGAAAAAAAAACTACACATAGTTGCAACAACAAGCGTTCATGATAAGGAGTGGTCTGGCTGAGCCCAAGCTCCTTCTTTAGCTGCTCAAGAACAGCGTCTATATCAGACACACCATCGTCGGAGCTAGTATTTGATTTTGCATTGTCACGCTGAGAATTTCTGCCGCTCCTTCCAAATTGTGTGTATGGGTCATTCCCATCGTCTTCCTCAGTACCAGACTCATCGATATTCAGCTCATTCTCTAGGAACTCAACAAATTCTTCACCAGTCGCCTAAATGAGCGTTTTGCAGCTCATTGTGTGTATGAACTCAGCAAAATGTCCACCCCCTTGACACCACTTGGATTATGGTTTTGCAGCTGATTTCCTTAAAGCAGATCTGCAGACTGAATTTCAGAACTGGGAAGCTGGCCTGAATTCAGACCAGAAACCCCAAAGCCTGTGGGAAGAACTATCAGTAAGTTATATTTTTACAACTAATTGTGATATTTTTGTGTTCGTGGATTTTAATGTCGTGTGTGAATCTTACAGTGCAAACTTAGACCTATCAAACTGATTCAATAAACGAAAGCTACATAACAATCAATTTGGTTAAAAGTAAACAAGTTTTACAAGGCATATGTTATATTTTAGAGAATATGTGTTGCACGTGCACGTTTCCTACTCTTTACTATTAAAATTGTGGTTGGATCGGTCCTTGGTGTGTGGTAGATTTCGTTCAATATTTTTTTTGGACCGTTTTAACCTCCCATCAAATACCAAATGCATATACCTAACGACAAGCCACACCTAATAGCACACAAGACATACAAGACACTGGCAAGGCAGAACACAATACGGTTCTTCGCTCGCTCAAGAGTGCACACCGGAAGTCATTGCATCGATCTGATCTATCATGAACATTTTTGCCAACCTTGGCGGCGCCAAGGGAACGACATGCCAAGATAGGAGGACATGCGCCTCTCTGAACCCGCGAGGAAAGACCAAAAGATTCAATGCTCATCGCATGTGGAGATTGCTCTTGCAATCTAGTATTGCTGCAGGACCCCACAAACGACATGTCCCTATGGCCGAACCCATCTCCAAGAACGTCCTCAAGAGGGAACACGATGCTAACTTAGCGCCACCATCCTCCGATCTAGAGACCACACACAACAGCACAACAACTAGTCAGTTGCAGAATTCAACCAGCTCACTAAACACCATGAACACGGTCTCTCTTACTCCCCTCCCTTGAGAGTCGACCCCCGACCGCCTCCACCTCCCCTCTCCTCCCTCCTTCCCTGTAGCCATGGTGGCCGGTGTGGAGATGGAGTTGGTGGTTGGCCTCTTCTAGCTCTAGCAGTAGGTTTTTTAGTTCTAGGTTGTTGTGCCCCCGTGCCGACTGAGGGTAGGTTGGAGATCTTCGGCCACCAGATCCTCCACTCCCTGGCTTCGATCTGCTCCGCCACGCCGCGCCGGTGGCAGACGCTGGTGTCTGTGGAGCTCCTTAGGCCTCGCATCCCTCTGAATAAGGTTGGCCGCCTCGGGTGCTTCGAGCTGGGCGTTCCGGATCCCGCCCAGTTGGAAGTGGTCCCTCTCCCTCCGATTGTTGCGCTCTCATGGAGAAAGCCGACGCGGAGGAAGACCACCACTCACCTGCCAAATAAGATCCGTCTCCGGCGAGCTTCCTTCGGCCTTCTTCTCCGGTTACATCCTCTAGCTTGTGGCAGCAGCTTGGAGGTACGCAGCCAGCTTTTCTTGTGGCAGAGGCTGAGGACTTGTCGCGCCGATGCGGAAAAGTTCTGTTGCATCTTCCTCGCCGCCCTTTGCAGCCATCAAGGAGGTGGTCAAAGTGTTGGCTCGGATCTGCTCTACCTTGTTCCTCCTCGATGGGGATTTGCTGCTTCTCCCGGCGGAGCTCCCAAGCGACGGCGAGTTTGTGCCACCGCTATCCTTGGTCAAAGCAACCACTCCGCAAGGCGGTTCTGGGCGAACCGCTTCTTCATCAACCTCCTGGCTGTTGTGCCTGGTTGGAGGGCCCTGCAGTACTCAGTCGCGGCGCTTTCCGACGCTCCCTCGCCAAGTGGTCTCGTCCCCGGCGATGGTGCTGCCGGCTGCGGCATCGAGTGCGTCATCGTCCCCGGTGGAGAAGGACCTGATCGCGTTTTTCAGTTTTATTCTGAGGTCCTTTTTATAAAAGACCAGGGCCTTTGTGTAATTTGCTTTATCTTTGAGGCTCTGTTTGTAACTTTACCCACCGATTAATGCAGCTCTGGACCCTTCTAGGTCCTTCCCCTTGTTCAAAATAAATAAATCTAGAGACCACATCTAGGGTTTCTCCCGGAGCATGTTGGAGAGGGAGGTGAGAGCTACATTCCAACGCCTCCAACAAGGTAGCGACGCTCATAGGTGCCGCCGTCGACAACTCCGGCCACAACTAGAGTACGACTTTTCATCAGCAACCTCACCCAAACAAACCAAAGATTTGTCTAGTCGCCATGCCCTCTGCTCTGCTGCCTCCACGGACGCCCATTGCCACTTCCTGACGTGCAACCCTTCTTTCTCCGTCCTAAACTAGGTAAGAGGATGCAAAACCCAGGGCCATTCTTGTCCTGCAAAAGACGGGAGGATGCAACCCCGGTGCCATTCGTCTCTCCTTCCTCGTACGGTAGTGGATACTTCTTCTTGCACCACCTTCCCCTCCTTCACGGGAAGCTGAGCCATCCGCCTAGACCTTCGCCATGACGGCGGCCGCCACCTCAAACAGCCTCGCGAGCTACCGAATAGAGAGACACGTGCAACGACCGTGGCCCTCTCGTCCCTGATTGAGTCTGTACCACCGCCACTCACCTCTGTGCTAGGGGGACTTACCGCTAGAGCGCCATCCCAACACGGTCGCCTCGCCCAAGCCTCCGCAGCCCACTCCTCTGCGAGTCCTCCTCGCGCGCACCCGACGTCGTGCATCTCCGCTCCAAGGAACAACAACAGTGTGCCTCCTCTGCTCTCTGACTTCAGCAGAACGGGGCGTCGCCGGCGCCCAGGGGTGAATGGGATGATGTGAGGGCTTGGCTAGGGTTCCAAGGGCCTCCGGAGTTGCTCGAGCGGGAGAGACCTGGGAGGCGTGTTTCAAAAACCAAAAAGAAAAAGAGCACCTTGTTGTTGATGTCTTTCGCTTCACCAAGAAAGTATAAGAAGAGGTTTGGGAAGGAATAAAATCCACCGTTAGTACCTCAACGTGGCTCGCATGTTCGATACAGTCATCGAACTCAAGAATACCCGACATACCGTAATTGAATACGGCGACCTTCCATCGAGGTCACTTGAGCCCCTAGAGCAGCCCGTATAGCGAGTATGTGCTGACGTGGCAGGGCGTTGATCGGTCCAAACATTGTGATTTTTTGCAAAAAATAACCTCCCATACATCTTGCTTTCTTGTCAGAAGCCAAGAGAGACTGACATGTAGGTTCCACTGGTCAGACTGACAGGTGGGACTCACGTGTCAATATCAGGTACCCCTTCTTCCTCACTCCCTCACAGGCTTCTTCTTTCTCTTCTCTCTCCCCACAAAACACCGCCCCCTCCCCATGTTGACCACCTGCGTTGGCCCTTCCCCCCCCCCCCCCATGCTCGCGGCGGCCCCTTTCCCCACCAGACGCCGACGACCCTGCCTCCCCACGTTGGCCGCCCGCACGGAGCAGCACGAGAACAGGGTCGGACGCCCGGCTCCAGCCACCTCCTCCTCCCTTTACCCTCCCTCCCTATCTCCGACGCCCGACAGTATCATCATATGAACGCAGCAAAATACAGCAGCAACACACTCGCGACCCCTCTCGACCAAAATCGCTCACACAAGCGCCGCCGCCGCCGCTATTGCTCCGGTGAGCAATTCTCGTTGGAGGAAGCCTCTCTGAGTCACGTCGACTAGCCATGGATAACCATAAATACATGCCAAGCCTCCCACTCTGCTCGAGCAATCCCAGACTTCACCAGAGCAACGTCCTCGATGAGGCCAAGCCGCATGGTGCCGTTCTTCTCCGATTCCGGGCAAGATAGGGAGGGAGCGCGGAGGAGTTCTAGGAAGAAGGGGAGAGCGGCGCATGCGCGGGGAGGGCGACACTGGCCGCCAGCCACCGGAGCTAGATGCGGGGAGAAGAGACAACCTTATCTCTTTGACAATTTTGCACTTGAGCCCTTTCGATTTTTATTATTGTAAAGTAGTTTCTTGTAGGTGTGATAGAGGCTCACACATGGGGTCCACTCGGTGCCACGTCAGCGGATACATTCCTATACAGAAACCAGTACATAATCCAGTGACCGTAATGAAACAATCACCGTATTTAGTGATCATATATCGCGTATTCTTAAGGTCGATGACCGTATCAAATAGGCGATCCAAGTTTAGGTACTAACGGTGAATTTTTACTCTTTGGGAAATGCATAACCAAGTAACAGTTCCCTCAAAAAAAAGTGCTTCGTGACAGTTCCAGATGATTGGAGCACGGCGAAGAACCGTTTTGGGACCTATATAAATCTTGTTCCCGCGGCAGTTGCAGCTTCTCAAAAATTGACAGCTAGAAGCCTCGTCATCAAGCTGAAGCATGCTCAGCTTAAAAAAGAAAAACGCTGAAGCATGCTCTATTCAGTGAAGAGCTCTCACTACTATCCGGTTCATCTTCTGGCTTATTTTATTCCCTCCGTTTCAAAATAAATGACTTGAATTTGTCTAGATTCGTATGTACCTATATACTAAAACGTGTCTAGATACATCCGAATCTAAACAAACCCACGTCACTTATTTTGAGACGGAGGGAGTAGTTATTTTCGAAAGCAGTGTGTACAGAGAATGAGACTTCACTTGTAAAGTTCTCCAACATCTTTTAGCCAAATTTTTGGAGGAAATGACGTTCAAATACATGTATCCTCGCAGTTTTTTTGTTGTCATATTCAGTCATTATATTGAAAAATGTGAAATCACATAATATGGAGTAGATCATTTGTTTATTTCTAGTTTTATCTAATTGGAGACAATCTGTAACAGAACTTCCATGCAAAGATGATGCTTGATGCATAGCAATTAATTTTCATACCAGCAACGTACATATGGCAGCAAAAGAAGAAAACAGAGGCACCGTCGTAATCACGAATACTATGAGAATCAGAATAACTCAGAGCACACATAGTTTGCCGAAGTATAACATATGCAGCCTAACAAGAAAGTATTGCCCCCTACCAGACATTGGCTTCTCCCAACATATATAGCGTCTGTACGCCAGACCGTAGTGGTACCATCAACCGCCTAAACCTTGTCTTGCTTGTGGCCTACAAGGGGGAGCATCTCCACCCGACTCCTCGGCGAATTCGTTCTTGGGCTCCCTGGGGAGGCAGCCTGCTTCTGTTGGGAGATCAGATGCCTCACATACCCATAGAAAGTACAGCCAACGAGCGTGATTGCGCATCCAATTGCATTCATGAGCGAGATTGGGTTCCGGAAGATCAACCAGGTCACCAGTACCGCAACAGCAACCTGCAGCGCTGCAATGCTCAGTTCTAGAAATAGAGGAGAAACTTGAAGGGAGAAAACATAGCCCATAATGGTCATACTTTAAAGTTGCCAGCGACATTGAAGGTCACCGCGGTGGTTGAATGGATGACGTAGAAGATGGAGAAGTTAAGACAAAACGCAAGCACCCCTGAGCCTAGGATGATAACCAGTGCAGAAAAAACCGAGTCCTGTGTGTAAAACCAGTCAATTACGCCGCCTCCTTCAAGCAGCATTGCTGGTAGAGCCAGTATCATGGTGGCAAAGGGTGCCATGTAGTACACTGTGTTAATGCTGCAGAAAAACAAAATAGATTGAACTTGGTACAGTAAGAAATCACCTATGATTTTAAGGACAAATAAGAAAGAATATTAGTGACTAGAGCACACCATATGATTGTCACGAACCTGTCAAATTTGTAGCCATGGAGCAGTGACTCTGCCAGGATGGTCTTTGTAGAGGTGGCGAGGCAGCCAAGCATGGCAGCACAGAAACCAGACACGTTGAAACTAAGCTCTGTCATCGACGTTAGGAGTATCCCCCCAACAATAGGGACAAGCGAAGCCCATATGCGCCACTCAAAGTGCTTGCTCCAAACCAACCACTGCAGAATAACTGCATCACCAAACAACCAAGTCTGTCAGAAAAGAGCAGCACGCCAACACTTGCAGAAAGAGCATGCACGGACTTCATTCACGCCGGTACCTGTGGTGGCGGGAGTGAAGGACTTGATGGTTTGCATGAAGGAGACGGGGATGTAGCGCAGGCTGACGTTCCCCAGCACGATGTTCGCGCAGAAGATGAACGACATGGGGAAGATCCTCCTCCAGCGATCCTCCGGCTCGTCCTGGATGAGCGGCTTCGCCTTGAGCACGTGGATCGCGACGTAGGCCCCGATCGAGGAGCAGATGAAGTGCACCCAGGAGACTGTCAGAGGGAACTTGAAGTCCAGGTTCTGCACACCCAGAATAATATGATTAACAACAGTTCCCTTTGAGCTATATGTATCCAGTATAATCAAGCACATTGTTCTGGATCATACACAATTCAGAACCTTCATGTAGTTCAGTGTGTACACATTATGATCACAAGAGCCCTACGCCAAGCTAGGACGAGGTTTAGTCGAAAGAACCAACCTAACACGCAAGTATGAATCACCAGAGCCCCCTAGCGAATAATGGACATGTGTAGAGATTAAGCGGTAGAGAAGCGAAGCGCATGTCTAGCGGAAAGCTGCAGATCCGAGCGAGCAATGGAGATGGAAGATGAGAAGCGAGGGAGCGAGATGGGAAGCAGGGGTACCTGGAAGATCCACTTGTTGGTGATGATGACGGTGACGTTGAATCCCCACCACTGCATGATGGCCAGCACCGCCCGCATCGTGCTCAGCCTGCCGCCGCCGCCGCCTGCCTCCATCTCAATTCCAATCTCGCCTCCGTTGGGCTAGCCTCCACCGTTTTTTCGTCTTCCTACGTTCGTCCCGTTTCCTAATTCAATCGTAATTCCCGTACGTCGCTGTGCCTTGCTAATATCTTCCTTTATGGCACCACAGGATTTCCTTGGTATGTTCTTTTATGGCGCCCGATCCCTAGCTTTCCATCGGCCTACTTCGGCACCACAGGATTGATTTCATCTCAGTCGTGCAAAAAGAGCCCAATTTGTTTGCATACATCGGTAGTATTAATGGCAATTTATGGGTTTCCTAATAACTACTCTCTTGATTCAGGCCAGGACCGTTAGACATGCAATTTGCTCCCGAAAATAAAATTGTTTCCCCAGTTCTCAAAAATCTATTTTAAGAGGAAGGGAGTACTTTATTTTTGTTGCATGCTTCATAGGAATAGTTAGCTTCTCTGAGCCAATTAGAGCATCTCTAGCAGATACCGTATCCCGTTGCAAAACGCGGAAGTGGTGTACTGTGAAGACTTTTTTATTTGAAAAACGACGACACCAAATAGATACTGTATATGCACATCATAAAATAGAATATACTCTCGAACATTCGGTCGTCTTGTTTCTCTCGCCCGCACGCGGATCTGAGGTACTCACGACTAAAGCACTGCCTCGACCGCCTGCCCGCTATCCGTCCTTGTGCTCGGTTGTCCCTGTTCCGCCAGCCATACGCACCATCCAGTTGTTGTTGGTGTGATGTGGCCTTGCTATCAGCTTCGCTAGGAATCACACCGACCAAAGCAAATAGGTTGGCTGGCTGGATGGACCGAAGCGCCTAGCTAGCTAGCAAGGCACACAGACGGGCACACACACAAGTATGGCCGGCTGCTAGCGACTTAGGCACATGTGTGAGATGTGTGTAGCTGTTGTTCGAGCTCCAACAATGGCGTCTAAAAGGAATCAATGATTTATGGCTTAGAAATTAGCAATAAATGTAGGGAATCAGATCTCCTAACCCATAATTGTAGATTGGCCCGGGGAATCGAACCACCTCGCCGAAATTTGGCCGGACTCCGGCGAGTTCAGCGGCGGCACGTTCAGAAATTTTATCTCCCGTGAGCGTTGATCATTTTGCGGGAAGCTGCAAAACATACTAGAAAACTGGATATATGGGGTACATGCGAGTTGATATCCGGAAAACAGTTTTGCCGTGTTTATTTTGGCTGTTTTTAGCCATTTTTTGACCGAAATTGCATAATTTATGGGTTTGACCAGATATGCGGTATCTGCTAGAGATGTCCTTAGGATTTTCTTCGGAGATATTGAGATCAAGTATTTTGTTTCCAACACGGCAAAAACTATTTGAAAAGACCAAAGATTTGCTTCCGAGACATTGAGATCAAAGTATTTGGTTTCTAACGCATAAAAATGTGTTTCAAAAGAGCAAAGTATTGTTTCGTTGTAACCTAATATTGCTTCCAGTAAGACAAAGATTTGTTTCTATCAGTATTGATTTCAAAATACAATAGGTTGTGCTTCCAAAATGTAAATATATTTCTTCATTAACCAGAGATTATTTCGATTTAATATTCAGTTTCCAAAGTAGGAACAATGTGCGTCGAAGGGCCAAATAATTGTTTCTAGGTAACAACAAATTGCTCTCTATGCAAGAAAGATTGGCTTCTAATAATAGTGCTTTCAAAAAGAATATAATTTACTCCCAATGGTATTAGAAATTGCTTCCATAGTGGAGTACAGCAAGAGGTCATAACATGGGTTAGGTATGTGCCATTTGGGCAAAAATGTAACTTGTTCCACCATATTGGCGATGACACAGGCTTGCAACGCTAATGAGCCACCTAAGCATGTGATCTACCTTGCTGACGATATCTAGAAGAACACACCACCCTCGAGCAATAATGAGATCTCTGCGATGTTTTTGTAGTCGTAATACTATATCTCTCAATCTAGCCGTTGCAAAACTACTCTTGACCACTGAATCTGGATCAACTTCCTTCATGATTTGGAGATATGTGCTGAAAAAATATTAGTGGTATGATGAGAAGTGTTATGCTAAATATGTATAATATTTGGGAGCATAAATAATAGTAAGCACATACACTAGTGTAATGCATGCATGAAGCGTGAACTGCATTCAAAACATTGAGGAAAAGCATATGCAAACAATGTCTCCTAAGCAAAGGAATAATTTCATAAGAAACATGAATGGAAAAAAGGAAACATGGACTATATTTGCTTTTAAAAAATGAATCTTTGATTTGATAAATCAGGTGGGTACTAAAGCAAATATGGAATGACGACGAAAAAATGAATAGTAATTGGGAAGCATTGTGAAACGTAGAAGCATCAAACAAATTTCTACTAGGAAGCATGATCAAGACGATGCATAAAAATATGAATATTTGTTTGATCCAATTTGAGAAGAATATACAAGTAGTGAGATGCATGCAGAAAGCATCGATTGCATTCAAACATTGAGCAAAGCATATGCAAACAATGTGTACTTGTCAAAGGTAGTCATCAATAATAAAAATGAAGAAAACCCCTCGCATCTCGTGTGTCGCTCTAGCGGCGCATGAGGCGACACAAGCAACCACCCCTTCTACGGTGCCTCCCCTCTTCGCAGTCGGCGGTGGCGGCCGCCGGCCTGCCCGTGCCAACGGCGAGGACTCCCAGTCGTCTCCTGCTTCTCCACCCCACCTTCCTTTCTTAGCTAGGGGCGCTAGGGGCCTGTCTCGCAGGGCAGAGCACACACCGAGATCTTGACGTCTACACGGTGGCAGCCGCCATGGTGTAACATCCCGGACTCTCCGTGCCAAGGCTGTCACTCCTGGTAGCTTACTAGGATAACTAGACTAGCCCCACAGACCAACACTAGTCTTTTCTGCATACTTTTTCCTCACGCGTGCGCACCCAAGATCCACTTCTCGGCCGTTCATCCATCCTCAAATTGCTCTAGACCAAGCACACTTAACCTTAGAGTTCTTTTCGTATGAACTTCCGGAAAATAAGTTGCAACTTGTTGGTAAGGATCCTATTAAGCCATGCACCAGGGTCTCATATAATTGTAACACCATGTACTCTCCGTGCTCGAGCTGTCACTCATGCCAGCTTAATAGGATATCTAGACTGGCACCACAAATCAACACTAGTCTTTTCTATGCACTTTGTTATCACTCGTGCGTACCCAGGACCCACTTCCAGGTCGGTCACTCATCCTTAAATTGCTCTAGGCCAAGCACGCTTAAACTCAGAGTTCCTTTCAGATGAGCTTTTAGAAAAGAAGTTGAAACTTGTTGGTATGGGTATCCTATCAATCCTATAAAGCCATGTGCCAGGGTCTCACACATGGCCGCATGCCTTCTTCTTCGGTGCCCTCGTCACCCGGCAGGGGCCAGTGTGGTAGCATCCGCGGGGAGGCCGTGCGTGCTCTAGTGCGGCAGATCTGGCGTTCCAAGGGTGCCTTCCACGATGGTTGATGGACTAGGTTCCGCACCAATAACAGGGTTATTGCAGTACTTGTAGCAGCAAATATTTAAAGAGTTTATCCCGATGGGAGCTTGGCGAACATGACCCCACAGCCACATTGTCAATGCGACCACGTTTGCACCCAAACCGTGGTTTGGAAATATCCTATTCTATAAGTTGCTAGGATAAATAAATTTAAGATGTTTTGTAATAACTACTACTAGGACTGGAAGAAAACTAGAACAAAAGTAAAACTGAAAAGAGGTGAATGCAATGAGATGAAATATTAATGCTACGATTTCTCAAGTAATGTTGTGTATATCGATGTGCATGATAAGTACTTATGGTATAGCTGTTAACTATAATTGTGGCAGTCCTTCATATACCGTTGTCTCCCACTTTTGGTAAGTGGAAACTAGACAACTCAATTGTCCACACCCTCTTCGGACATGGGTCATCTCATAAGAGAATGGTGTATTAAGGTAACAAGACCAATCAAGGTAAACCGGAGCAAAGGCATTAAGTTCTATAGACAACCGTACTCCTAAGCAAGTGTGCTAGTCACAAGATATCCCGTATATCACTTTGGGGTCAAGAAATTCACAACACTATACCTATCTATATTATGAGTGATCTTGAGGGAACTCTGAGTGATGCATCTTAAGTTGCTATTGCCTCCACAAATCACTTATAGCAAATAGCCTATTAGTTCTACCCATGAAAGAGCAGAGACTAATGATAAGTTTTGTGACACTCCGTGAATCCCTAGTAAATTCCTCAACAATGGATTGGATGTCTCCAATCACTAGAATAATATCATGAATAGAACAATGTATAGAGAAAGCACAAACATATTAATTAACAAGAACACACCACACTTCAATTACTCAAATCATCATAACATTAATAAAAGGGAGTTCAAGCCATGTTACAACCCATCTCGGAGATCATGATGGGGAAGGATGAAGGAGTAGCGGCGATGGAGATGGTGATGACGACGCGATGATGGTGGCGTCGGCCTGGTGATGGCGGCGTCCTCCTTATCCTCCTCTTCTTGCTTGGATAGCTTGATGGTGTTGATGGAGATCTGGATCTTGGTGGAGCTGTAGAGGCTATGAAGGCAGCACGGCGGCAAGGCACCGCCGTGGAGGCGATAGATGGGATCTAAATCTTGTATATGGTGTATGGTGGCTTCCTCCTCTCTTCTTTGACTCCTCCCTCCTTTATATAGGCCTTTGGGTGCCCTAGGATTCCCCCAATACCGTCATATGACTTAGGGAAGGTTCTGGAGCTTCCGGAGGGCGAAATCCCGTTGTTTACGACCTTTTTTTGGAAACTATATGACGGGAGCTATACGGCCGGAATTTTTGCTCCCGCCGTATAGTTGGTCGTTAAACCTTCAGTACTCTTTAGTATTTTGGCCGTTATTTCTTCATACAAACTCCGTTTTGGGTGTTCTTGGGCTTGTTGAATTCGTCTCATCGAGGACTACAATCTTGTGGTCTTGGATATTTATTTTGAGAAGTTGGAAAAATTCACTTTTCCAACACCTCAAATGGCTAAGTCTGGTCCCTGCAGCTCCTCCATACTATACTCTCTTTGTTCCTTTTGCCTTTGTTTTATCCATAATCATCATCAACACCTACACACATGTCAAAGACAAGGAAGAGGGATAAAATTCTACCTAAACTACTACATGTGCAAAGCTCATATTAAATTTAATAAAAACAAGTAAGCATACATATCAGGCATAACAATAGTTAGATGGAGCATGATATGATAGGCAAATGACACAATTTATATTGATAAAAAGTGTTGTATTATCACAGCCATCAATGGTCTTGGCCCAATCCGGTGCGGGTCGCCATGAGCGCTTATACTCTCCAGATCTGATTCGGGTTGCTCTGTATCTCGCTGAAAGCCACTGCCTTGTGAAGGTATACAAGTTGGTTGTGAAGCTGCGCTGGTGTGGCAGTTGTGGAGGCTAGATCCACGCATGTGGTTCATCTCGGATGTGAGGCGGGTGAGGTTGGTGACACTGGTATGCCGGAGCGGCGGCTCTGGGAGCGGTGGATGTGCCAGTGGCTTGGTGGCAGGCACCATGTGTGTAGTGTTGGACGGCTATCTCGGACCGCGTGGGTGGTCAGATTACCGGCTTGGGTCAGTCGTGGTCGGGCTACTCCCGTCCAGATCTAGGGACCTTGCCTATACCTGCCACATGCGTGGGGTTGTTGCAACTAAGCATGGTTGGTGGCTATGTTACCTAGGTGATAGCCTGGCCCGGAGGTCGTAGGTGCCGGCGACGGTTATGTCTTCGGACGTCGCTTACCTCCTTGGAGGCGTCGTTGTTGGTACATGTCTCTTGTCCTCGGGTTCTGGGTGAAAGCCTTGGTCCATCTCTAGACCAGGTGGCGACGACGCTTTTGCGCCACTCCCTCCTTGGAGGCGCTGCCTTAGGAACCTAGAGTCTACGGTTCAACATGGTGTGGTCGGTTGGCACCGCCTTAGGAACCTTGACTTTGGTTGGGCGGACATGCCCACTTTCTCTCCGGTCATGGTTGTCTTGTCGATTCTCTTCATTCGTGCTCTAGGGTGAGCTTCTCCAAATTCTGACGGTATGGCACTCTTCGAGCCAGAGCAAGGGCGCAAGGCTCCTCTTCCGAACTGGAGCGGATGATGTAGCATGAAGGATAGCTTCTCTCGCAGTAGAAGTGGACATGGCTTCTCCAACGGCTCGTCTTCTCCGACATCAAGTTCCTGCACCTGTGTCTCCTTTGATCAAGCGTCCGTTGCAGCTGGCGAGTTTTTAGAGTAGTTTCAAGCAGCACTTCTTGTTCATCTTTTGTTTGCTTGTTTTTACTCTGATTTCCTCGCTACTTTGTATCATCACTAGCCATGTAGGCTTTATTAATTTAAAGTTGGGCGTTCTTGCCTTCTTTTTAAAACAATAAAAATGAACAAAGAGAACATGTACTCCCTCCGTCATAAAAAGGATGCCGCGGATTTTTCTAGATTCGTGTGTATCTAAACGTGTGTGGGGACAAATATGCGACGTCCTTTTTATGATGGAGGGAGTACTATTTTTGCTTTTAAAACATCATATGAACCTTTGAAAAATCAGTTGGATGGGAACCAAAAATGGAATAATGATGAAAAAATGAATAGTAATTGGGGAGAATGGTCAAACTAGAAGCATCAAATTTATCTTTACGCAGCATAACAAATACTATGTAGAAGCTAGAAGATTTGAAAAGTAAACTATACAATTGGTTGCTGCCAAATTTCTCTGAATGAATAGATGTCCATGTCTAGGAAGCATGATCAAGCTGAAGCATAAAAATCATTTCAGCAAATCATCACATACATTACATGAAGCACAGAAAACGTATCACATTGTGACTAATAAAATACAAGTACGAACACTTAATAAACTACATCAGATGCAATTACCGAATCAACATGGCCTTGATTTAACCTGATCAAATCGGCATGGCGTTGTTGGAATTTGCATAGGAAAAACAAAATTTTCAGCCTACGGATCACACCCAAAATTGATCTATGAAGAAACACAAGAGATGGATCTAAATGAACTCAGCAAAGATTGCAGCGGAAGATATCTTGGTGGAGTTCGAATCATATCGATCTACGCAGTTAGGCGTATCCCTCCCAGTCACGAGGATAAGTTCCACACGATGTGAGAATCGAATGGACGATCCCTCCACATGTTGTATGCATCCAACCTACTAATCGAATGGACGATCCCTCCACATGAGAAGTGTCTACCTTTTAACTTTTTTTTCTCATTTTCAAGCTTAAAGTTGATCATGTTCTCCTTTTTTGTAAAAGGATATCATACAGATTGATGAGATGCACTATGCTGGGAGTCACGGGATATAAATCCCGATGGTAACTCATTTTTAACAGTTGAATTCCAAAATAAATATGCGCATTTTTATCGTTGCAAGCAAAAAAAAGTTGTCTATGCATATCCATGATGTTTGGTTAGGGAATAGAATCTACTCGCTAGATAATCTTGTTTGGTGGACTGGAATATTACCCAGTTGTCAAACTTAAAAGTCTGTTGAGGCTTCGGATTTGGATAGTAACCGAGTCCCTGAAAAATCTGTCAACGACCCAATATTGCCGTTACCAGAGTATCCAAGGCACGGCTAACCGATAAGTACATCTTAAAGCATCTCCACTCGCAACCCTCAATTTAACCATATGGGGGGGGGGGGGGGCGCCGGCGCAAGAACCGGCTATTGGAGGGGGGGAGGGGGGAGCCGGTCTCCAGCCGTAACCCCCAAATCGGCCCCCAAATTAGAAATTCAAAATTCGAACAAGAAAAAATATGGCGGGTAGAACGACCGATCGCCGATCGCATAGCCGAACATAAATAGTCTGGGCGTTTAACAGTTACAAAACAAAGTCTCGACGATCCCATCGTCGCAAATCGCTGCAAATCATCATAGTCTAGCGATCAAAAGAAGCTGCGCCGGCATCACAAAGCATAGACGCGCATCAGACGGTGGCGTCGACATTGACGACCGGCGGGGGAGTGCCTGTCGCCGGTGCGCTCGCAGGTGCTGGGGTGGTGGATGCCGCAGGTGCTGGGGTAGTGGATGCCGGTGGACCTCGGACCTCGTACAGGATCGCGGTGCGTTGGGCCTCCCACCACGCCCGCACGCCAGGTCCATGTCCCTTGGCCTTCTTCTGCCCAATCGGATGGCCTCCCGAGAGAGAGCTGGCGGCGTGTCGGGGTCGTATTTTTCCTTGGCGAGTGTCGTGCGCATCTTGGTCCACTTGTCGCACATCTCGATCCTGGCGAACACATGGATGAACTTGAACTCGACGTCATCGTTGTCCTTGCGATAGGCGGTGATCATGGTGCGCATCTACGAAAGCAATGCAATGCAACGGACAAACGGCCATGATTAATGGCCGACGACCAAACACTAGACTACGATGGACAGTGGACACAGTGAGTTCACTTACTTGGTCCTCGAAGTTGGTGCCGCTAACATGGACACATCGCACCTCCTCCACGATGCCATGCCACTTGTTGCAAGCGTGCCGGATCATGTGTCAGCGGTGCGACATGCCAGAGTCGTCGCAGTCGTGGTACAAGTCCTTAAAGTAGGGGTCCAAGAGCCTCCGCTCGTCGTACGCCGCCTTGACGCGTATCCAGTAGGCCTCGGAGCTCTGGTTCGCCCCGGTGAAGGGGTCGATGCTGACCGACTTCCAAGCCTTAGTGAGGCACTCGTCCTCCCGTGAGCTCCACTTCGGGCCACGACCGCCGTTCTTCTTATTCTTGACCATGGGCACCTCCTCGGGCACGGGCACCGGCACGAGCGCCTGTACCTCCTCCTCGCCGTCCTCGGCGAACGTGTAGGCCTCGTTCTCCCAAGGCTCTTGGCTGTCGTCGCGACTGTCGTAGGTCTCCCCCTCCTCCTGCGTGTAGAACGGTGGCAGCCCCCTACCGTTGATCATGTCGGCCATAATGGTGTCCGTGCCCAGCGTCGTTCCGTCGAGCACCCCATGGTTGTTGCCGCTGCTAACAGCGGTGGTGGGCATACCGCAGTGGAAGAGGGGGCGGCAGAGAGCAGGAGAGGCGGCCAGGTTGAAGCTGGCGTTGAGGTCGACGGCGCTGAAGGCATTGGGGTTGAAGCTGCCGGCCGTGTCGAGTGGCCCGCACGGCGAGAAGCGAGATAGCTTGAGTGTACCTTGGCTGTCCTGGGACATCGGCCCAGCCTGGGTTGTTGCCGAAGACGGCAACGGCGACGAGACGCTCCCTTGGCTCCCCCACGCGTGCGGGGGAAAGCTCGGCATGCCCGCCATGCCCGCCATGTGGGCGGCTCTCTGCGCCATGAGTACCTCCGTGGCCAGAGCCTCCAAGGCCCGCCTCTTCCTCGCCCTGAGCTCTCTCTGCCGGCGGCTGGAGTTCTTGACCTGCCGGCGTTGCAGGTCGAACGCCCACTCCGCGTTCGTCATCTCCTTCGGTCGCTCCTTCTTCGGCTTGCCCCTCTTCTTTGCCGGCGGCGCTGCCGGCGCGCGGGGAGCGGCATGGTGGCGCGATCTGGTCTTTGTTGGGAAATAGCGGGAGTGGGAGGCGAGGCGGGAGAGGAGGGGGAGATAGGGGCTAATTTTGGAGGGAACCGGCGCTAATTTTGGTGGGAAAAGAAAATAATTTTAACTAGGTCGTCGATAAGGCTGGCCCGCCGAACTTTTCCTCGTCCCAAGCCTATGTTGAGTGGGGCGTTTCTGTCTTAAACCATCATTGCTTTCATTTGAAAGAGGAGAGGAAAACACACACTACATATATGGGGTCATTTATTGCTCCCTCGACGAATATGAAGTTCGTCCTTCACTGTCAAATTTGCTGCTTGACATCATTTTAATATCATGTCTTCCTTTAGTTGGAGATCCATATGAGGAATATGTGCCATTAATAAATAATCTAGAACCTTCCAAGTTTATGTTCCCAAATTTCTTATCTGATATTCTAGAAACATTCTATAAGTTGAGTTCAAAAATGTAGGTCATGTGACTTTCCAAATTTGGTGCAACTATTTTCACAATGAACGGGAACACAATTCATCTTTTACCTCCCTCGCGGAACAACATGTGTTACATGTGTTATTCTCTGAGAGAGGTAAAAGATCAAGTATGTTCTTGTTCGTTATGAAATAGTCAGACCAAACTTGGAAAGTCACATGATCTCCATTTTTCGATGAGCTTATAGAATGCTCCTAAAGGGCCAAATAAGAAAATTGAGAATATAAGCTTGTAAGGTTCTAGATCATATATTGATGGCACAGATTTCTGGACCTCCAACTAAAAGAAGGCGCGACATTAAAATTTGTTCACCGGATGGAAAGGAAACTGTATTGGTCTCTAGATCCCATCTATCTAGTAGCGACCTTAACAGTGAAAGAAAAAACTTCGTATTCATCAAGGGAGCAATAAATGACCCCATATATACAGTATGTGTGCTCCTCTCCCCGTTTCAGATTAAAGAAATGATGGTTTAGGACACAAACGCCCCACTTAACATAGCCTTGGGGACGATGAACATATTCAATTGTATGAACATCCCAACCTACTCCCTCTGTCTCGGTTTAGAGGGCCCAAATTGCTTTCCATCAGGACCAATGCAGCTTTCTATTGGAGTAGGCCTTTTTCTACCATATTTGTTTCTATGGTGTAGTCTTTATGATCAGATTTAGAAGAAGTGGTGAATGGATGAAAATAATAAGCATTAGGCCTTGTTTGGCAAGAGAGGTTTGTAGTGTTTTATTGGGTATTATCCTGCGGGGATTTGGTGAAAACGCTCCGTTCACCCATTCCTCTTCTCCACCCCATTCCCCTTCCCATCAACAAGTTTTTGTTATTTGGCAGACGTGAATTTGATCTAGTTGCATTTCAAATAATCCGAGTCTTTGTGAAGCAATAAAAATCAAATTTCTAGCATTCGCGTGTGTGCTAGGGATAAAACAATTGAAGAAGAATCAATCAGCTTAATGCGTACAGTACAAGCATCCCGGCAACATGTCTTGGCGTAAGAGACCACAAGGTCCTTGAGCTCCAGGTCCATGGCCAGTTCATCACCACCATGTTGAGCATGGCTGGCTACCTGATAGGCTTCAACGCCCAACGCGACATGCCCATGCACGCGTTGACGATGCGGCGTTCGTCCGCAGCTTCCGGCCGTCCGCGGCGGCGTGCCGGCGTCCTGGCGGCTGGTCCATGCGAGGCGCGCCGGAGGAGTGTGTCACGCCCTGTGTTGCTAGACCGGGGCGGAGGGAGAACCAGCAATCGGTCTCTTCGTCTAGGGCGATAAGGATTTAGGAGAAGAGCAAGTGGCGGCGTCCTCGAGCCACGACCAAAAAGGCGAGGGCAGAGACGTGTCGCGGTCCCACTCTAATCCGACGTGTTTTGTCGGGTATTGCCGGGGCTGAGCCCATCCAATACTCGCGTGCCAAACGGGCCGAACGTGTTTTCTTGTGTTTTTAGATTAGACCAGGATAATACTTAATAAACCACGTCAAAACCCCTCTACCAAACGAGACCTTAAAGGTAGGTCCCAAATTCTAGCCACAAGGATGACGCGTCAAATATGCATGTGTTTGCACGTGTTGTTTGATACAGGATTGAAAATGGATAATTCGTATAGATTTTGCTCCGTCAATTGAAAATGGATAATTCGTTTGGATGAACAAGCATTTGACCAGGAGCCATATATAGGTACAAAATGCATGTATTAAATATATTGGCATATCTATATATGTGTAAAATGAATGCTTGGTTCCGATTCAAAGAAAGAGAAGGCCAAGGTACGTTGATTGAAGGTGGTCGTTTGGACGTTTGCCGAGAAAGGTGAATTTCGATGAAAGTGATTTCTAGTTACAAAGATGGTGCAAAACTTGCTTTTTGTCGCCTCATATGTAATTTTACATAATATTTTGCTTTTGTTATTCCTTGTAAGGGGAGTTTAAGTGGGCATATACATAGGTATTGCTAAAAAGCTGTTGTTGGCTCAGCTCCAAAAAAGCCCTTCTTCAAGTTTTCCTAGGGTGGAGGTAAGGGAGATATGCCCTATTTGATTTAGGGCAAGTCCCGGAGTTCAACTAAGTTGAGCGCAGGATAAGCATACCCTTTCAACCTCTTAGTCGTCGCCTCCTCCTTAGATCGATTTCCCCTCCTTCGACCAGCCTCGCCGGTGTCAGGAGGAGTGGGAAATCCGATCTATGGATAGAGTTTTCAGTAAAATTAGTGTTTTAAGATATTAGATTGGAGTTTTAGTAGTCATCTTTTTTGTTCTCTACGTCAATGAAGATGATATCATCTACAATAAGTGATCTTCGGCATTTCGTTCGACGACGAGATCTTTTTTCTGGCGTCAATGGCAGCGTTGTAAGATTACAGTTCTATAGGTACGGTCTTTTAGATCTGACTTCACCAAGTCAATTTTGAAGTTTTTTTCATGGTTGCCATGAGGATTACCCTCGTAATATTTGGCTAATCTGCTACGTCCTCGACGATGGTGGTCGGTTCACCAGCGACATCGATCAGGCTGTTCGATTACTAATTTTTTGTAAAGAGTTTAAGACCTCGGTGTTTTACTAATTTCTTTTAAACTTTATTTTGTGATCGGTGGAGACAGCTATATATCTCTATCATGTATCATATATGCTACTATCAATATACCGATTGTCTTCGGGACAATCGTACTTATAGAACTCTTCGGTGGTTCTTGTAGTCAGAGTTTCAAGGTAGTTTTTCTCCATGTCAGACGCACAGACTGTCGACTGTACATCCGCTTTTTAACTGCAGCACTGATGCTTAGCTATTCATCCTGAGGCTTAACCGTTTTTTTTCAATTGGATGAAATAATAAACAGCAACCGGAAGGTAGAAATTTTTCAAGCATTAGTCGCTCTGACAATGTTGTAATCCATGAAAAATAGTACATTTGGGCTGTCTAGTAGTACAATATCAGTTAGCACCGAGAAGTGTTTTAAACAGATATTAAACAATGTTATTTCCATAGTTGTAGAAATATGTTGATGATTATTAACTAAATTCTTTGATCGATTACAAATTTTGAGAAATACATCTTTACATATATTTTTAAAGGAAAGCACTTCCAATTATTCCTACAGTATACTTACAAATACCGGAAAAGCTGGTATTGGACATCTTATCCCATGTCACGAATCAAAAACAGAGCTTCATGCAGGTATGTAACAAGATAATCCATAAAAATAAAAATAATACTACCTCCAATCCAAAATAAGTGTCGGAGATATAGTACAAATTTTGTACTAAAACAGTTCTAAATCACCGCTTATTATGGATCAGAGGGAGTACTAGCTCAAGCATTTGCCAGCCTCGTAGAAGCAGACACTCAGCATCGTAGAAGCAAACACTCGTACCGACCGCATAAGTAGTAGGACAAGGGCATAAAAAACGCTAGAGTTGTACACGCTGAATCATAATTAGAGTTCCAGTTTCTAACACGCCTGCTGCCAGGGTTCCACTGGGTACTACAAAGTCGAACATGATGGAGATACGAGAGTGGAATATGATCATGAACTCATGGGCCAAGCAGCAATGGAGGATCTTTCTTGCCGCTGCCCGAATCAGAGTCTTCCGCCGGAGCAGGTCTCGGTGCAGCCCATGCCCTCAGCGGCGGCTCAAACATCCTACCGGCCACATCTGGTGCCTGCTGTGGTGCGTCCTCTCCAGGGAGCACCACAAGACCCTTCTCCCTCAGAGATGATGGCTCGTTGTAGCATGCTTTCCAGAGGGAGTCCACGAGCTGCTTGGAGGTCGTCGGCGTCCATTGCGCTGATGCTTTCGATTCGGCTCCTGAGGATATCTCTCAGCTTGTCTTGATCAGGTAGAGTCTTGTCACGCGCCAGCTCAAGAAGGCCGCCTAAGGCAGCCTCTCGGACTCCAGAATCATCACTGGATGCGAGGTGCACCAATTGATTAGGAAGACCAAGCTCTGTAGCTGCGCTCCTATCCGCCTTATTGTGCAGCAGGTACTGTGTTAGATGCAGAGCTTTCCTGAGATGATACAGACAACAAGATTGTTATGGGCATTCCAGGTACATAACTCAAATACCAGTGGATAAGACATTCCTGGTGCATAACTCAAATAGCAGTGGAAATTTCTGAGTCAGAAGTCAGAACAAAAAGAATCTATACAAGAACACCAGCATGAACACATACTGGCTTCACTTATGGATATGCTGACATCATAGTTCCATAGCAAAGTTGGAACAGCACACAAGATGTATTTATCCCAAGGAAAACATAGTATGCACGATTTCAAAGAAAATATTTCTAGAGACTCCTCCTTACTAACAGCGGTAGATATGCAAAGCTGTTGCTGTACAGAATTTGATGAGGGACAGTAAAGAAAAAAAAAGACAATCCAGTTCTGACTTCTACACACTTCTACTACTCCCTCCGACCCATATTAGTTGACTTAGATTCATCTAGATACGGATGTATCTAGTCAAGTTTTAGTGCTAGATACATCCGTATCTAGACAAATGTGAGTCAACTAATATGGGTCAGAGGGAGTATAGTATATTTTACGTAATTTGCACTTCAGACATATGTGTTGTAGCAGTTTCTACAGTGTTCTAGCTATGAGTGCAAATATCTGAAACAGAAACCAAAAATCAATACAAGAACACCAGCATAAAAAAATAATGGAACAGCACAGAAGAGATTTATCCTATATGATGGTTCCCCTTTACAAAATACCAACTAAACCAAATCACAAAACTCTGTTGAGAAATGGTGTGCTACAGCTGTTCAGAATATCACAGGACGTACCTCTGAAGTCTTGCATCATCAGAACCAAGTGCATCTCTGAGTGCAGCATAGCCATTTCCTAGGCGAAATGCAGAAAGTCCAGGCTGGTTATTACGAATCAGAGCTGCAACATAGGGAATGATACCAATGATTAGCATGAAGCCATGAACGAAGAAACCTAGGAGAAGTTGACTTAGCAGCCTTCACTGCATGTAATTTTTATTGACATATATGAAATGCAGAAAGACGAAAACAAAGAAGAACCAACTTACAAGATATAGCTCCTAGAGCTTTGGTGCGTGCATTCGTGCTAGGATCAGACTTGAAGTTTGTCAACAGTGGCTCCAGTCCATTTGATTCCATGACAAGTTGCTGGCTTTTCGGGTTATTCTGCACAACTGTACTCACAACTTCTGCTGCCTTTGCTCGGATGCCAGCATGTGAATTTTTCAAGTAACCAAGTAGAGGATCTAATCCACCAATAGAATGAAGATCTGTATGGACAAGATAAGCATTTAACAAATTTACTATGATTAACCACAAAATGACCATATAAGAACAGAAAGATAATTTGATTCAGCCATGATCTTACCATTTGCCATATCAATGGATTCCACATGCTCTTGTAACTCATCCAGCATATCTGGGCATAAAGTTAGAAAATTGTTAGCTCAATGGACTATAGCATGCACATACAAATCAGATTCAGGTGCAAAAGGGACTTCTATGTACATATGCAGAGAGTCTGAGAGGAAAAGCAGTAGTAGCTGACCCAAATAATCATATAAGGCATTTACAACATCAAGCAAGAAAGAATAGATGCAGAAACACATAGCAGCTTCATGGCACTTGCAACAATGTTTCCCGCACCCCACATGTTTATCAGGAAGTGTCAACAATCCACAAGGAACACAATTGCACAATCAAGTAATAGAAAAAAATGGCAGAAGAAAGGCAAGCCAACTGCATCAGTACAGGAATTACTGCCCCTCGCTGTAGTCGATCGTCATTAACAGTGTTCACTATATTTTATTCATCATCTATGATATCCTCCAGCTCAGACATGCCAACACTGAATTTAGATAAATCTCATCGGTCCTAGTTATATTATATATAAAACAGAAGCATGAAAGATTTGCTTGTTGTATAGCACTAGTTCTATACAGTGATGAACATGCTCTTAGATGTGAACACGAGCAGCATGTATAACGAAACAACAGCTATATGTAACGGCTGGAACGTAGACGCCATCATACACAAATGTTTGTCTGGGAATGAATGAAGATGGTAACAAGAGAACATGATTACTTGAAAAGGTACCTTCAATGTTCTCTGTAGTCACGCCATGAGACTGCAACACATCATCAGGGGTTTTCATCACCTGGGCTATCTCCTTCATCCTGCCGACAACATCGATTGTATTCGCCTGCATTGCCTCTATAAACCATTTTCTGTCCTCCTCGCTGCAAACCGAAAATCAAGGACTGTTAACTACAGGAATAGTCGCCCCACTGAGGACATCTTTTGATCATTTTGAACAACAACAAAAACTGAAGGCTTGAACAGTACCTAGACTTCTAGAACAAATTAACAAATTAATGACTCTGAGACGGTTACTGCAGATTCATTTTACTAATTATAGTTAGTACCACAACAAAACTCACTGAATTGCAAGAATCCAAATAAAACAGCATCTAACATGAAGTAGGCCGATGATTTAACAAAACAGTACAGCTGAGTATGATGATTCTTCGTAGACATGAACCGGTATCTGATATGATACTACAAAACAGCACACGGGGATTCGAGGATCGCATCGATTAACCAAATATCCCAATTGGTTAGGGTGGCAAGCGGCACCCGCATAACGACCCGCGAAGCAAAATATAGGCAAAAAAGGGTCTCAAAAGTTAGTAAATTTAGAGAAGGATTAGTGAAAAAGTTGTGCCGCAACCCGCCCCGCTTGACGCCCTACAATTGGTACACACTCGAACGAGTAACTCTAGCCATGAAATCTGAATCCCAATTGATATGCATTAGAACAAGTAACTCTAGCCATGAAATCTGAACCCCAATCGATACACACTACTGGAACCCTCCAGTAACTCTAGCCTCAGAACCTGAATCCTAATTGATCCACACTAGAACCAGTATCGCTATCCTTCATTGCAAATCCAGAAAACGGCGCCAGCGTCGCAACACCCCTATCGCTACTCCTAAACTTTAACCTGGACCGAACAGCAAAGCGGCGCGGTAGCATACGCATAAGAGGAGCACGAGAAGGGGGTTTGGGTCAGGGGGATCTGGATGGACCTGAGTGCGCGCGAAGGGGTGGTGCCGTCGCCGCCGTGGGCGAGGCTCCACTTGAGCAGGCCGTTCCAATCCGGCCCTCCTCCTGCTCCATCCTTGGCCATCTCTTCTCGCAGGGACGCTTCTGCTGCTTGCCGGAGAGGCGAGGCGATTTGATTGGGTTCAGGTGTGCGCGGTCGCGGGAAGTTGGAAGTTGCTACCTCTTGGGTGCCGTCCTCCCCTTTTGTAGTGGTCTGTATTTCTTCGTCTTCGTCGGTCGTGGGGAAGGAGAGAAGCCGCGGCGGCGGCGGAGTCCAGAGTGTTCTCGAACCTGCGGTGCGCTTCCTCAGCGGCCGGGAGGAGAAGAGTCTTGGGCCGGCTTTCTGTTTCCTTTCCGTCAGCGGCTCAGCCCATCAAAACCCACGTAATCTGCCATGTTAGAGCGTCTCTAGTCTTGCCCGTATTTTTGTTGAGAAATAGAGCAATTTTTCAAGAAATTTAACCATAATAAAAAACAGATAAAACATAGTCAGAAAAATAAAAAAGACCAGAAGATGATATACATCACGGTAGAGGAACCGTCGGTGTTTCCGTTAGCGTTGGCACCGTCGTCAGCCATGTTGTCGAGAAAAAGATTGTTGATGTCGGGGAAGAAGTCATCGTTGGGGAAGACGTCGGTCCAGCCGCTATCTGTGAAGGAGTCCGTGATGAAGCCAGTAGTCGCGCTGGTAGCGCTTTCCAAAAACCTTATCGCCCTTCTCCCGTACAGGACTCGAAGCAGCGAGGTCTCAGAGGCCTACTGTCCCAGCTCGTGGTGCACGTCGCAAGATGGGATGGGGAAGATCTAAGTAGCGCAGTGCTCTGGAACTGGAGGCGCAAGGTGTGTGCATTGGTGTGTTTGAGGAGAGGAGCGACCTCTCGCTCTTATAGGCAGGCGAACAGTCGGCGTTGGGAGAGGAAGCGAACGGGCATCGAACAGCCTCCACTAAGCTCGAATTAAATCTCTACTGAGTTCGTATTAAAAATACACTCACGCAGACTGTTTAAATTATTATCCATTTATGCGTGGCAAAAAGAAAGAGAAGCTCGAGGCATTCCCGCAACCCGTGCGCGCGTGGCGTGGCGAGGCGGGCGGCGGAGGAGGAGGAGCGCGCGTGTATATGTCTTCTCTTCTCAAGCTCGTACAAGTGGTGGAAGACCTCTCCTTATAAGCTAGTCCAACTTCCACTCAACTAGCAATATGGGACTAAACTCTTGTCCGACCTCTTGTCTTGCATGAATGGGCCAAGTGGGCCTCTAGGATTTCAAAAATTGTTGAATAATATAAATAGGTTGGGCCTTTATTAGGCAAAATTCCAACAATCTCCCACCAGATTCCAGAGGCACACATAAATTTGCCTATGGTTCAAAAACATTGTTTATATACTGGTACTAGTGGAGACTGTTAAGTTGAACTTCCACCTAGAACTCTATGCTACACTAGTTTGCAACTTGTACAGTGGACTAGCCTTGAACTGTAAGTTTGTTGAATTCTAGCTTTACACAAAGCCTTGACCAATACTGGGCTGCCGTGGGACTTCCCCTCGGGTGGAGCTTATGCGTCATACTTCATAGCCTTTCATGAGTTTATTAGAGAGCATCCAACTCTCATAGACTGCGACGTTTAACAGTCAGACTCATATATGTGTGTTCTTCAAAAGATGTTCTGCAGGACAACATCTCTGCTTAAACTAAGCCACTTAGAACACATTAAGATAAATCAACCTGCCATGCAGAATAGGAAAGTATTGCATCTTTACGGAGTGGTGTTTTAAAGTAGGGATACTTTCCTCTCAGTTAACCAACAGCTTGTCTCCCAATTCTAATTCACAGGATCTCCGATGACAAAGAGTGGTTTACCACTATGGAACTTATATTGTGGGTCTCATACCCATCTCTTTTGATGCATTTTCTATCACGTTACGTGATAGACCCTTTGTGAAGGGATCTGTTAGATTCTTAGATGTTTGGATATAATCCAATGCAATAACTCCGGAGTTTCTCATTTTCCTAATAGATTTCAATCTCCTCTTCACATGTCTTGAGGACCTAACATTATCCTTAGAACTGTTAACTTTAACAACCACAGTTTGATTATCATAGTTCATTGGGATTGCGGGTATAGGTTTCTCAACCATAGGTAAGTCCATCAAGAGTTCTCAAAGCCACTGTGCTTCAACAGTGGCTGTGTCTAATGCTGCGAGTTCTGCTTCCATAGTTGACCTCGTTAAGATGGTCTGCTTGCAAGACTTCCAAGAAACACCACCACCACCAAGTGTAAATATATATCCACTTGTGGCCTTTATCTCATCAGCATCAGATGTCCAATTTGAATCACTATATCCCTCTAGCACCCTTGGGTACCCAGTATAGTGAATGTCGTAGCTCGTAGTGCCATTTAGATAGCGCATGACTCTCTCAAGAGCTTGCCAATGATCATCTCCAGGATTTGAAACAAACCGACTGAGTTTGCTTACAACAAAAGTGATGTCAGGCCTCATAGCGCTAGCTAAATACATAAGCGACCCAATAATCTGAGAATATGTCAATTGATCTCTAGTAGTGCCTCTATTCTTTCGAAGTAACACACTAGGATCATACGGTGTTGGAGAAGACTTGCAGTTGCTATACCCAAAGCGACTCAAGATCTTTTCAACATAGTGAGACTGAAGCAGTGTGATCCCACCATTATCATCTCTCAATAGCTTGATGTTCAAAATAACATCAGCTACTCCTAGATCCTTCATCTCAAAAGACCGAGATAAGAAATCCTTGACTTCCTTAATCACATTAAGATTGGTCCCAAAAATCAGTATGTCATCAACATACAAACAAAGAATTACTCCCTCGCCCCCACCATAGCGATAATACACACATCTATCAGCTTCGTTTGTAGCAAAACCTGCAGTGGTTAGGGTTCTCTCAAACTTCTCGTGCCACTGCTTAGGTGCTTGTTTAAGGCCATATAAAGACTTCAACAACTTACACACTTTTCCTTCTTGACCACTCACTACAAATCCATCTGGCTGATCCATATAAATTTCCTCGTCCAACTCTCCATTTAGGAAAGCCGTCTTAATGTCCATTTGATGAACAAGAAGACCATGTGAGGCAGCCAAAGATAGTAGTACGCGAATGGTGGTCAATCTAGCTACAGGTGAGTAAGTATCAAAGAAGTCCTCACCTTCTTTTTGGGTATAACCCTTGGTTACAAGTCTTGCCTTGTACTTCTCAATAGTATCATTAGGCCTAAGTTTCTTCTTAAACACCCATTTGCATCCTACAGGTTTGCACCCATAAGGACGATCAGTGATCTCCCATGTTCCATTCGCTAAGATGGAATCCATCTCACTACAAACGGCTTCCTTCCAGTAGTCAACATCAGGAGATGCATAGGCTTCTGAAATAGAAGTAGGAGTATCATCCACAAGGTACACAATGAAATCATTACCAAAGGATTTTGCAGTCCTCTGTCTCTTACTCCTCTTAGGAATTTCATTATCATCCTCCTCAGGTATTTCTGAGTGTTCAATAGGAATGGTATGTTCATGAATTGTGCGTATTTCCTGATTCAATGAGTCAGGTATCTCCTGATTTGATGAGCTAGGTATATCCTTCATGGGAAAGATATCCTCAAAGAAAGTCACATCATTTGACTCCATGATTGTACCAACATGCATTTCTGGTACTTCAGATTTTACTATCAAGAATCTATAGCCAATGCTATGAAAAGCATATCCCAGAAAAACACAGTCCATAGTTTTTGGTCCAAGTTTGCGCTTCTTTGGGATTGGCACATGAACCTTTGCAAGACAGCCCCAAGTGCGCAAGTAAGAAAGATTTAATCTTTTATTTTCCGATTCTTCAAATGGAGTAATCTCTTTGTTCTTAGTGGGAACTCAGTTTAGGACATGACATGCAGTCAGTAATGCCTCCCCCCCACCATTCCTTGGAGAGACACGATGTGTCTAACATGGCGTTAACCAAATCTGTTAGAGTATGGTTCTTTCTTTCGGCTGCCCCGTTTGACTAGGGCGAGTAGGGAGGCGTCCTCTCATGGATTATACCATGTTCCGCACAAAAAGAATCAAACTCGTTGGAAAAGTACTCTCCACCATGATCAGACCTAAGCCTCTTAATCTTTCGATCAAGTTGGTTTTCTGCTTCAGCTTTATAGATTTTGAAGTAACTCAAAGCCTCATCTTTTGATTTCAGAAGATACACATGACAATATCTCGTAGAGTCATCGATCAATGTCATAAAATATTTCTTTCCACCTTTTGTTAACACACCATTCATCTCACAAACATCTGAATGTATGAGTTCTAGTGGCGTCAAATCTCTCACCACTGCAGTCGTATGTGACTTGCGAGGTTGCTTTGCTTGCACACAAGTTGGGCATTTAGATCCCTTCACAGTAGTGAATTTTGGGATTATATTCATTTTAGCTAACTACGTCATGCAACCAAAATTAACATGACAAAGACGTGAATGCCAGACATTTGATACAAGATCAGATGAAACATGATTCACGACTTTATTACACACATCTGACAGTGACAGGCGGAACAAACCTCCACACTCATAGCGTTTACCAATAAATGTTCCAAACTTAGACAGTACAAATTTATTGGACTCAAACACAATCTTGTAGCCATCACGACATAGAAGTGATCCACTAACAAGATTCTTATTTATTGAGGGAACATGATGCACGTTCTTCAGGCGCACGGTCTTTCCCGAAGCGAACTTTAGATCGACCGTACCAACACCATGAACAGAAGCATGCGAGCCGTTCCCCATCAGCACGGACGGAGCCCCTCTGACCCGATATGAGGAAAACATGGAAACATCAGAACAAACATGTCCATTAGTGATACATTGCAGATGTATCTATAATTTTTGATGTTCCATGTTTGGTTTTATCTACTTTTTTTGTGTTTTGTTCCAACTTTGGAGTACTTTTTATACACTTTCCTGGACTAACCTATTAACAAGATGCCACAGTGCCAGTTGCTTGTTTTCTGCTGTTTTTGGTTCCAGGAAAGTCAGAAAATCAATATTCTCAGAATTGGACGGGACAAAAGCCAAAGTTCCTATTTTCCCGGGAGACTCGCGGAGCCAGAAGGAGAGTCGGAGAGGGGCCACGGGGGTGGCCACACCCCCAGGCGCAGGTACCCCCAGGCCGCGCCAGGGCATGGTGTGGCCCCCCTGGCTGGCCATCGACCTTGCCTCCTTCGCCTATATATTCCCCCCGAGGCAAAAACCCTAGATCGTCAAGCCTCCAGCCATGAAAAGTTCCGCAGCGCCGCCGCCACCGAAGGGGAGATTCAGGGGACAGAAAGTCTCTGTTCTGGCACCCTGCCGGGACGGGGAATTGCCCCCGGAGCCATCTCCATCGATCTCCACCACCATCCGCATCACCGTTGCTGATTCCCATGATGACGAGGGAGTAGATCTCTCTCGAGGCTAAGGGTTCTACCGGTAGCTGTGTGTTCATCTCTCTCTCTCTATGCATGATCATATTGTGATCATGAGCTTTGTAATCAAGTAGATCTACCTTGCTACTCAAGTGCTTTAATAGATCTCTTCTCTCCCCATGTGTGTGAAAGTGACAGCGTGCACACCATGGTGGCACTTAGGCTAGAGATTACAAATACTTGTTATGAGTTATATTTGGAGTTGGATGTCTTTATGAAATTGTGGTGTTTGTTGGAACCATCTAGTGCTCAAGGTGACAGTGTGGGGTTATCTAGATGCGGAAAGCGAACTTTGAGGTGTGCTGTTATAGCCCTACCATCGATTAGAGTGTTCAACCGGAGTGTAGTTAAGAGTAGTATCATAAGAGAAGATATTTATATGAGAGTGTTCACTAGTGAAAATATGATCCCTAGGCCTTGTTTCTAAGCACTGAAACACTGTTTGCAACTAGATCTGTTACATGTTTGTTTGCTTCCATCTTTATTTCAGTTTGCCTTTAGTATCTTCTACGACAGCAAGCTATTTTCTGGCACCGTTACCACTTATAATTATCTATACCACTTATATTTCACTATCTCTTCGCTGAACTAGTGCACCTATACACCTGACAAGTGTATTGGGTGTGTTGGGGACACAAGAGACTTCTTGTATCTTGATTGCAAGGTTGCTTGAGAGGGGATACCTTTGACCACTTCCTCCCTGAGTTCGATATACCTTGGGTGATCCACTTAAGGGAAAACTTGTTGTTGTTCTACAAACCTCTGCACTTGGAGGCCCAACAACTGTCTACAAGAATACAAGTGCGTAGACATCAATTAGCGCCCGTGTCAATCCACCAATCAGGAGAATGACATAATGAAAGAATGGTAGGTAATATACCATAACCAACATCTTTCATCTCAACGTCGCCCATGACAACATTAGCAGTCTTGCTGCCTTTTCCATGTTGGCGCTTGATACGTCCATTTTGCATCACTATTCTATGTCGTAATTCACTATTGTTCATTGATATATTTCGTATTGAGAGGTGATACTTATGTTATTTCATCTATTTTTGCATGGTTGATGACTTTTGGAGCATGGACCGCTGCAGTCAGGATTCTGATGGAAAAGGTGTTGTTTGGAGGCAAACTTCGCGAAGATCAGAAAATTCGGGAAAATATACGGAAAATTCTATTTTTCCAGAAGACTCAGGATGCCAGAAGATGGAGTGGAGGTGGGCCACAGGGGGCCCACACCACCCCATGGCGCGGGCAGGCCTAGGCCACGCCAGGGAGTGGTGTGGCCGCCCTGGCCCACTCCAGCCTCTCCCCTCTGGCGTATATCAACCTCCCGAAACCCTAAGACTCGGGGAGCGACCACAGAAAGATTCCGCCGCCTCTGTGGGGCGGAAAACACCGAGAGAGAAAGATCTCTCCGGCAGACAGATTTCTGCCGGGGGAATTCCTTCCCGGAGAGGGGAGCTCGTCGCCATCAACACCACCATCAAGATGGACTTCATCGGGATCATCATCATCACCACCATCATCACCATCAGCACCCTCATCACCATCTCCATATTGCTGTAACAATTGGTTGAATCTTGCTATAGTTCATAGGGGAAACTTTCTCGGTGTTGATTACTCTTTGTAGTTGATGCTATTGAGTGAACCATTGAATTATTGTTTATGTTCAGATTGTTATACATCATTATTCCATCTCTGATCATGATCCATATGATGTCTTGTGAGTAGTTCGTTTTGTTCTTGAGGACATGGGAGAAGTCTTGTTGTTAGTAGTGGAGTTGTGTTGAGAAAGATTCAATAGATTGTTATTTAAGTTGTGGTGTACTTCTTCTAGTGGTGTCATGTGAACGTCGACTACATGACACTTCACCTATATGGGCCTAGGGGAATGCATTGTGTATTTGGCTACTAATCGTAGGGGTTGCCGGAGTGATAGAAACCTGAACCCCCGTTAGGAAACCATTGCACAAGGGACATAAGGGTCTTAGCGTTTAAAGATGTGGTTAGGTTTCTACCTTAAATACTTTCTTGTACTTACGGATGTTTGCAAGGGGTTTAATCACAAGTATGTATTAGTCTTGGATGGGGTGGTACATTAGCACAGGTTCACCCACACAACACTTAGCAAGCTAAAGAAGATTAATCAGCTATATGAAGCGAAAGCACTTGACAGTCTTCCCATGTGTCCTCGAGAACGTTTGGTCATCTTAAGTAATACAACCGGCTTGTCCTTTGCTGCACAAAGGATTGGGCCACTTGCTGCATTTATTCCTACTATCTTTTATTTACTCGTACTTTGTTTACTTGCTTTATCGAAAACCCCTAAAAATCCGTTTGCTAAGTATTTCCAGAGAATTCCTGATCCATACCACTAGCCAGCACCTTCTGCTCCTCGTTGGGTTCGACACTCTTACTTATCGAAAATACTGCGATACACCCCCTATACTTGTGGGTCATCAAGACTATTTTCTGGCGTCGTTGCTGGGGAGTGAAGCGCTATTGGAGAGTGGAACTGGTAAAGGAAACTTCTACTGTGAGTATTGTTTACTTCTGCTAGTTGCTTTATTTTCGTTATGGATAATTCGTTGAGTTTCTTATTTGGTAATGCTACTACCACTGCTAAGGTAGTAGATAAGCCACCACCTGCTGAGAAAGATGTTTTCAAAATACCTACAAGAATTATTGATCGTGTTATGGATAACTACTATGTTGGGGATGGAACTGTCCATCTCGGTGATCATTTACTCTTTATACACGAATTATGCGGGTTGTTCAAGTGTGCAGGTATTACTACAGATCAAGTTAAGAAGAATCTATTCTCATTATCACTGAAAGGAAGAGGTGAGGACTGGTATAAGCTGAAGAATGGTCAAGCTCTGGAATGGGAGGAAATAGTGCCTCTATTTTATTCAAAGTTTTATCCTCCTAGTGAGATTCATAAAGATCGGAATCAAATATACAACTTTTGGCCTCTTGATGGAGAGAGTACAGCTCAAGCTTGGGGGAGATTGAAGTTACTAATGCTCAAATGTCCCATTCATGATCTCCCCAACAATATTATTATCAATAACTTTTATGCAAGGCTCCCTCTACATGATAAGGATTTATTGGATGCTTCTTGTGATGGATCATTCACTCGTATGGAAGAAGAAGCCAAATGGGACCTCCTAGACCGTATTCAAGACAATACTAAAGCCTGGGAGAATGACAAAGGTAGAAAGTCAGGTATAAATTATGATTATGAATGGATTGAATCTTTTATGGGAACTGATGACTTTCAAAATATTAAAAATGCTTATGGTCTAGACTCTCAAGCTATTGCTTCTTATTTTAAGGCTTTTGCTTCTTACATTGAAGTGCCTAAAAAGAAGTGGAATAAGTATCATGAACCCTATAAAGATGTTGTTAAGAGTGTTCCTGCAAGAAATACTGAAGTTTATACTACTAATCATGTCTTACCTGAGCCTTACATTGAGAAAATGCCTTTTCTAGTTAAGATAAAGGAACATTCTATGATAGCTAGTATGGTTAATGAAAGTACTAGTAAAGCTGTTGAACCTGATAAACAAATGGTTGATGAACCTATAGTATCAAATGTGAAAGACTTTGTCACTAAGTATGAAAAAGAGGGACACACTATCCTTTGTAAGGATACCTCCAATATTGTTTCACATAATAGTGTTATGAGAGCTAGTATTCCTGTGTTTTCTGTTAGAATAAGTGATCATTGCTATGATAGTCCTTGTGATAGATATATTGTTAAGTTTATGCATGATACTGAAAGTTATTATGAGAGAGGTAAAAGTGTTCTTATGCATCTTAATAATATCAAGTTTCCTCGTTTTATGCTGAAAGTTTTTATGATGCGTTTCTTTTGCCTTCTTATGCAAGTTGCCTTTGGTTTCAATAACTTGTTTGTTTACCAAATCCCCTTGCATAGGAAGTGGGTTAGACTTAAAAGTGTGGGTGTTTTTGCTTCTTAATGCTCTCTTTTGCTTCAATTTATATCCCTATGAGAGCTTCTTCAAAACTATCGTGCCCATCTTAATGGCTATAAAGAAAGAGCTTTATGGGAGACAACCCAATTTGTTTTTGCTTTTAGTTTGTTTTTGTTTCTTTGAGTCTTGAAAGTTATTACTTCGGTAATACCGCTCCTTATCCGTTTTGTTTGGTTTTTGTGTCAAGATCAACCTCTAATGAGAGAGAAGTAAGATTTGGGGAAGTTGTTGTCCCGAAACAGATTTTTGTGCTTCACCCTAAAAATTCGTGAGAGATCTCTGTATGTCGGATTGAGCTGTAATTTTTTGTGCTTCTGCCCCAGGTTGTTATTTAACTTTCGTTAGTTTTGCACTTTTTGATTTGAGCAACAGAAGATTTTTGAAAAAATTGATCTTTACCTGCTGGTCTGTTTTGACAGATTTAGCCAATCTTGCATTTGCTTCTTTATTCGATTTCCTTTTTGAATTCTTTTTGGGTTTTAGAAAGGAGTTGCTGCAGTAGCTTTTGTTTTGATGGTTTTCAGTTGAAGTTGGACTCAAAAGGTTTTATCACTTCACTTATACTAATGTTGCTAATGAGAGCTGTGTGAAGTTTTGTGTGAAAGAAATTTCCAGGAAGTGGAGACAATGGTGTACTAAGGAAGAGAAGGGTTTTATGACTCAAGTAATAAGTGTATGAAGATGAAGATATCGATGATATTCAAGTGATGACTTCGGAAGAATCTACTAGATACCAAATTCAGAGACCTGCAGAGTCTGTTTTCAAATAGGTAACAATTCTGGTAAGAAAAGTTCCGCGAAAATACAATCCAACTATATTTTTGCAGTTTTCAGTCAATAAGGAAAGTTTCAAAGCGAAAAAAAAGGGACGGAACCGGAGCCGGGGTGGCCCACACCACCCCATGGCGTGGGCCCACCCCTGGCCGCGCCACCAGGTGGTGAGGCCACCCAGGACTCCGTCTCCGACCCATTTTCTCCCAATACCTTCCTTTTGATATGAAACTTCGTAATATATAACCCCCCCGGATCTCCCGAGGTCCGTATATCGTGTTTTCGTCGTGTTTTGTTTGGATCTGTTTTCTGTCAGGACATACTCTTTGAAAGCTTAGAAGCACAATGGTGCCCGCCAAGGATAAAGGGAAGGAGCCCATGGAGGAAGACCTCCAAGACCCCAAGAAGGAGAAGGAGATCAAGAGTGAAGGTGAAGAGGAGCAAGGCCAACGTCCGCATACCGGCACCACCATTGCAAGCATTGGAGTGGTGAAACCTGCCAAGATCAGAAGGACTGCATGGATGCAGACTGGGGGGAAAGCTCCTCGTCACAGTTTGGCTCCACGGTCACTTCCTCCACGCCCCAGGAATCCTTTCCATACCCTTATCCATGAGCATCAATACCAAAATATGCCCAAGGAGAAATTACCCTCCAATTGGGATTTTCCTCGTTCTAGCCATGCAGGAAAAGAAGACTTCAAGGAAGAAGAGTGGGGAAGAATAGCAAGAGCTGGAATTCTCAACCCGACATGATCATGAGACGCATTGAGCAAAACTCGCAGCTTATTCGTAATCTCACCTTCGAGATTGAGGACTTGGGGAAACTGATCAGAGAGCTCATCGAGAGGATACCACCACCACCTAAGGAGTAATTCTTCATCAGGTTTGGCATCCTCTTGGTTTGTTCCAAGCTTGGGGGAGTGCCGCGGTATCGTATCACTATCTTCTATCTTTTTACCTTATTAGTAGAGTCATATCATGAATAGAGGAGTTATTTTGTAGTATGGTTTACATTATGGAAGTGTCCCCTCTCTCGTTAGATATGTATCCCTTGGTGTGAGTTGTCGTTATGGAATATTAATGAGAAGTCTATCATTCACCCTTTTCCATAGCTTATATTAGTTTTCAATTCATGGTTATATGATTGACCTTGTTGTTAGTATTGGTATCACTTTGGGATCATTGAGTTAATTTAGTTGGTTTTGGCAAACCTGGCTCGGTCAGTAGCAACACCCCTTTTGAGAGTTGAAAAGAAAAAGATAGAAGTACTCGAGAGAAAAATAATTTCATCATCTTTCTTTCTTGATTTGCTCATAAGTCTAGTATTCTCTAGTTAAGATCGTTTGTGCTTCCAAGGAAGATTGCATGTTTGTCTTGATCATTTGTATGTTTGTTTGTTGCCTTCAACTCTTGTACTTGCTACCCAGCCTTGCTAGCCAAAAACCTGTACCGAGAGGGTATTCTTCTCGTGCATCCACCTCCTTTAAAACCAAAACCTTTGCCATTTGTGTCCACCATACCCACCTAGTAGCATTATTGCTATTCCAAGTAAATTCTTGTTTTGTCTATCTCCCAAATTAAACTTGTTATGCGAAAATTAGTGATTAAAGCTCTCATGAACTTGATGGCACACTTTACTTTCTTGCATTTAATAAACTTGAACCATTGGGTCCTTCTTTGTTGCGTATATGTTTGCGCTTTATGAGTTGAAGTTAGCAGAACCATGTATCATGGGGACCGCTTTCAACACTTCGTTGGTACTTGTACCTAGTTGATATCATGTTCTTTTGCTTATGGATCCCGGCGGTGTGAAATAAAAGTGGAACTTGTAAGATCATGGAGTTTATATGTGTGTTAGAGAAACGCCTGGGCCGCTATCCTAAGCCATGCCTAATCATGGTGGAAACTTGCAGCATAACTATAGTGAGCATTCTATGAAGCATCCTCAATAAAAACCTATGCAAATTGCAAATAAAAAGATCACTGAGATGCTCATTGTCTGCTTGCCTTATCATTTTGATTATGGGATAGCTCCTATGTCATGTGCAAGGGGTACCCCGTTGGCGGTTCTCAATGATACGCATGTATTTACAATGACAAGAGCTTGCTCGTGACTGAAGTTGAGTAGCATGAGGATCGGTACTCATAAGTAAGGGGCATGAGATTTCAACTTATAACTTGTCAAGCATATCCTCTTAGTTGTGTAAATTTAACCTTAATCACCTAAAGATGCCTATGATAGGGCAATGAGAGCTGAAAGCTAGTAAGTATCATAATTTTTGGGACCTCTTTATGAGACTTGCAATCCCTGCATCCCTCTGCGAATGGCCTTTCTTTTACTTTGTAGTTGAGTCAGTAAACCTACTCCCCTCTATCTCAACAGTTATTTTGAGTTGATGTGTTTCATTCATTCATATGATGATTTATGCATTCATGTTTCTTATGTTCCTTGTTTTGCACATTGCTCTTATCTTGAAGTTTACTACTTTGAAACCTTTCTTTGAAAACCAGCTATTTGTGAACTCAACAAATTATCAACTATTCTTCGACCAAGAGCTAAGTTTGCCATTACCAATCATGATTCACTTTGTGTATCTTTATTGTGTTTCCTTTGCTCATTACAAGTTGAGTTATATAATAGTGAGTTGTTTTCTATTATGATCTATGTATTAGATGAATGTGATGCTTCTTGTCCGTATTCTTTTATCGACTCTTCACTCCATAAACCTGAGGTCTTGTTTATTGAGCTCAGTTTCGCTTGGGGACAAGCGAAGTCTAAGCTTGGGGGGAGTTGATACGTCCATTTTGCATCACTATTCTATGTATTAATTCACTATTATTCATTGATATATTCCGTATTGAGAGGTGATACTTATGTTATTTCATCTATTTTTGCATGGTTGATGACTTTTGGAGCATGGACCACTGCAGTCAGGATTCTGATGGAAAAGGTGCTGTTTGGAGGCAAAATTCACGAAGATCAGAAAATCCGGGAAAATATACGGAAAATTCAATTTTTCCAGAAGACTCAGGATGCCAAAGATGGAGTGGAGGTGGGCCACAGGGGGCCCACACCACCCCATGGCGCGGGCAGGCCTAGGCCGCGCCAGGGAGTGGTGTGGCCGCCCTGGCCCACTCCAGCCTCTCCCCTCTGGCGTATATCAACCTCCCAAAACCCTAAGACTCGGGGAGCGACCACAGAAAGATTCCGCCGCCTCTGCGGGGCGGAAAACACCGAGAGAGAAAGATCTCTCCGGCAGACAGATTTCTGCCGGGGGAATTCCTTCCTAGAGAGGGGAGATCATCGCCATCAACACCACCATCAAGCTGGACTTCATCGGGATCATCATCATCATCACCACCATCATCACCATCAGCATCCTCATCATCATCTCCATATTGCTGTAACAATTGGTTGAATCTTACTATAGTTCATAGGGGAAACTTTCCCAGTGTTGATTACTCTTTGTAGTTGATGCTATTGAGTGCACCATTGAATTATTGTTTATGTTCAGATTGTTATACATGATTATTCCATCTATGATCATGATCCATATGATGTCTTGTGAGTAGTTTGTTTTGTTCTTGAGGACATGGGAGAAGTCTTGTTGTTAGTAGTGGAGTTGTGTTGAGAAAGATTCAATAGATTGTTATTTAAGTTGTGGTGTACTTCTTCTAGTGGTGTCATGTGAACGTCGACTACATGACACTTCACCTATATGGGCCTAGGGGAATGCATTGTGTATTTGGCTACTAATCGTAGGGGTTACCGGAGTGACAGAAACCTGAACCCCCGTTCGGAAACCATTGCACAAGGGATGTAAGGGTCTTAGAGTTTAAAGCTGTGGTTAGGTTTATACCTTAAATACTTTCTTGTACTTACGAATGTTTGCAAGGGGTTTAATCACAAGTATGTATTAGTCTTGGATGGGGCGGTACATTAGCACAGGTTCACCCACACAACACTTAGCAAGCTAAAGAAGATTAATCAGCTATATGAAGCGAAAGCACTTGACAGTCTTCCCATGTGTCCTCGAGAACGTTTGGTCATCTTAAGTAATACAACCGTCTTGTCCTTTGCTGCATAAAGGATTGGGCCACTTGCTGCATTTATTCCTACTGTCTTTTATTTACTCGTACTTTGTTTACTTGCTTTATCAAAAACCCCTAAAAATCCATTTGCTAAGTATTTGCAGAGAATTCCTGATCCATACCACTAGCCAGCACCTTCTGCTCCTCGTTGGGTTCGACACTCTTACTTATCAAAAATACTGTGATACACCCCCTATACTTGTGGGTCATCAGCGCTTGTCAAAACGGTTGGGGCAAGCAGGAGCCCAATGATCAGGATCACCACACACATGACAAGCACCTTTCTTCTTATCGGTCTTTTTCTTGAAGCTAGTAGACTGTGAGGCTTTGTTCTTTCTATCAAACTTTCCTTTTCCATCAAACTTTCCCTTGTTCTTGAACTTGTGAGACTGGAAGTTCTCTTTCTGTACCAGGTTGGCACTTGAACCTCCATCAGCACCTCGAGCACGTGTGTCTTTTGCTCTCGCCTTCTCTTCCACATCAAGAGTCCCAATGAGATCCGATACGGAAAACTCTTGTCTCTTTTGTTTCAGGGAAGTAGCAAAGTTCCTCCATGAAGGGGGGAAGTTTGGCAATAATGCCCCCGACAATGAACTTGTCCGGTAAAACACAAGGGAAGTGCTCAAGCTCCTTGGCCAGTGACTGTATTTCATGAGCCTGCTCAACCACAGAGCGGTCATCAGTCATCTTGTAGTCATAGAGTTGTTCCATGACATACAGTTCATTGCCAGCGTCCGAGACCCCAAATTTGGCCTCGAGCGCAACCCACATGTCCTTGCCATTATCAAATGACATATAGGGTTCAACAATGTTATCCCCTAGAATAGACAGCAAAGCATCCTTGAACAGGGTATCAGTTTTCTGAAAAACTTGTTCCTGAGCAGGAGTAAGCTCTCCCTCAGGCTTGCCAAGAGTGGCGTCATAACAGTTCATGTTCTGAAACCAGAGAACTGCTCTCACGCGCCACCTCTTATAATGCGTACCCTCAAAACAGGTGGCTTTACAGAAGCAACGAAACCACTTGGAGCAAATTGCCTATAATAAGGTTTTTGGATTGTTGAGAAATAGAGCAATTTTCCAAGAGATTTAATCATAGTAAAAGACAGATAAAACACAGTCAGAAAAATAAAAAAGGATCAGAAGATGATATACATCACGGTAGAGGAACCGCCGGTGTTCCTGTTAGCATTGGCACCGTCGTCAGCCATGTTGTCAAGGAAAAGATTGTTCATGTCGGGGAAGAAGTCGTCGTTTAGGAAGACGTGGGTTCAGTCGCTATCTGTGAAGGAGTCCGTGATGAAGCCAGTAGTCGCGCTGGTAGCGCTCCCAAAAAACCTTATCGCCCTTCTCCCGTACAGGACTCGAAGCAGCGGGGTCTCGGAGGCCTACTGTCCCCAGCTCACGGTGCACGCCGCAAGATGGTATGGGGAAGATCTAAGTAGCACAGTGCTCTGGAACTGGAGGCGCAAGGTGTGTGCATTGGTGTGTCTGAGGAGAGGAGCGACCTCTCGCTCTTATAGGCACAGGTAGGCAGGCGAACAGTCGGCGTCGGGAGAGGAAGCGAACATGCATCGAACAAAGTTGAACAACCTCCACTAAGCTCGAATTAAATCTCCACTAAGTTCGTATTAAAAATACACTCCACGCAGACTGTTCAAATTATGATCCATTTATGTGTGGCAAAAAGAAAGAGAAGCTCTTGGCTCGACGCATTCCCGCAACCCGCGTGGCGTGGCGTGGCGAGGCGGGCGGTGGAGGAGGAGGAGCGCGCGTGTATATGTCATCTCTTCTCAAGCTCCTACAAGTGGTGGAAGAGCTCTCCTTATAAGCTGGTCCAACTTCCACTCAACTAGCAATGTGGGACTAAACTCTTGTCCCACCTCTTGCTTTGCATGAATGGGCCAAGTGGGCCTTTAGAATTTCAGGAATTGTTGAATAATATAAATGGACAGGGCCTTTATTAGGCAAAATTTCAACAATTTTTGCAAATGTAAACACAGAATATAGTCGACTGAAAAGCTAGTTCACAGTTCGTAAACCGTTTGCGTAGAATAGAGCCTATAAACACAAACTAAAAATACGAAATTTAAACAACGCGGGTAAGTCGAAGGATGAACTCATGTCTGATCATAGTTCTTTGGCCATACATACGTTAATTACATATAATGACGCAACAATTCAAAAGCGACACGATAGCTACATCGACTATTGCGGGGTTCCGCTGCTTCCTAGACCAAAAATGAGCCCTCCACTTCGTCGGCGGGAGCTGCAGGGTGCGTCGACGTTATGGCGGCGAGGACCTCAGTCGGTGAGGTCGCCGACCTCAAGCTTCACGACAGCGCCGATGCTGGTCGAAGCGCGCCTCCTCCCTCTCAATGGCCTATTACGCCTAGACAAGCAAGATGGCTTGGTGTTGCTTGGCCCGCTCGATCTCGAGCTCCGTCTTGACGACGAGCTCGGACTCACGCGTCATGAGCTCGAGCGCCATCTGCTCCTCATCGTTGTCGTTAGCGTAATCCACCTTGCCGACGACACGCACACGTGGAGGAGATGGGGAGCTGAAGTCGTCGCTGGAAGAAGGAAAGGGGAGAGCGGGGTTGTGCGAGGATTCCTCTTCGGCGATGGCGTACTGCGGATCTGCGCGGCGCGGCGAGCCACCCTCGCCTCCAGCCACCACATCGGCGCGTAGGCGCGGAGGGATGGCGGCAGCGACTCATCGTGGTTCACCCATTTAAGGGCAACCCGCTTCTTCGCCCCCTCGGAGAACAATAACTTCGCAAGCGCGTTGTCGGCGAGGCGACGTGGAGGGCGGTCGCCGCCGCCCCCGCCTACCCATCTCCCTCCCCGACCCAAACCTACCACTACACGAAGACATACCGCCGTTTGCGAAGCGAGGCGGCGTGGATTGCTCGCCAGAGTTGAGCTTGGCGGAGGCAAAGTAGGGTTGGGTGCGAGCACGAGTAAGGATTTTGACCCGCACCGGCCCGAGCTGTCGGTACTTGTACCGACCGCGGCGCCCGATGAACAGGCCACTGTAAACGTGTTTACGGGCCAGGTCGTGCTCACGGTTTCGACTAGAGCGACGCAACGCGAGCATGCCGTAAAATCACCAGAATTTCACAGTTTCGACCCTTTTAGGGGCACGGTTAGAGATGCTCTTAGCATGCGGAGTACTGACCTAAGCATGGGCTCTTCGGTTTGGAGAAGCTAAAAAATATTCCATCAAATAATGGAAAGGGTCTTTGGCACCTGGGCACCGGTGCTCCTATTTTTTTAAAAAAACTTGTATACATTGGTCTCCTAATTTTTTGAAAATAAATATGTACCGAGATACATATATTGAGAATAATATGCCGATGTTATGTGGAAAAAATACCCGTTCGCTCGCTCGCCCCCTCGCGGGCGACGGGCGAACCCCCGCAGCGCACACCTACCGTGCCCCCTCCCCCCTCTCGCCGGCCACCGCCGTCGGCATAAGTCGTCGGGCTTCTCCCGTGCGGGGCTGGCGGCGGCGGGGTGTCCACTTCCCGCGCGGGCGAACGGAGGGCGAGGCCTCCCGACGTCGTCGGTGCTTGTCGGTGGAGGTTGGTCCGGCTCGGCGGTCTGATTCCCGTGGCCGGGTGGTGACGTTGCAACGACGTGGCCATTGGCTGCAGGGGGCGAGGGTGCCAGCGCTGGTCGCCGACGAGCGGCCGACAACCCATCCTACCCAGATCTGAGCCCTAATGGGCCTCATCTGGGCCTGGGTGGGCCTGCCTGGTGTGTCTGTGGTCTAGGAAGGGGTTGGCGGCAGCGGCGGGGCCCCTGTTGTAATGTGGCGGCGGGACTTCACGGGCCCTCTTGGGGCTTGGCCGAGCCGGCGGGCCTGGTGTGTCCTGCTGCTGCACCCGGTCGGCTACCACCTCCCGGCAACAGAGGTGGTGGAGGTAGTCCACTCACGGGTGTCATTGTACCACTAGCCCTCGCCCGAGTCCCGTACTTCTCGCCTCTACCGGCCTCGCGACGTGGGCCACGGTGAGATGACGGTGGTGATCGGAAAACCGCGGTGGTGCGTGCTGGTGGGCGGCAAGTTTGGTGGATGCTCCGGAGGGCCCAGAGGTGTGGTTGTTTGGGGGGTCGGGAGAAATCCCTGTTTCGGCACCAGCGCGGTGACGCCTGCAGGTGTCACCTTCCTTATTGAAGGGCGTCGAAGACTCCCCTTCCCCACCCCTCGTTGTGGACCGGGGGAAACCCTAGGATGTGTTCCGGGGTTATCCCTGGGAATGATCCGGGCTATAGTGTCGTCGTTGTCGCTTCCCTTCCTGGAGGTGCTGCTTGGTGCACAGTGCTTCAGAACTATTTGCGTGGTGGAAATTTGTCGGAGGGCGCAGCGGTGGAGCATCATCTCCGTTTTTGTAGAACCGCCTTTCTCGTCGTTGTTTTCTCTTTCTTTCTTTTTTGTTTCTTTTGGGCTCAGAGTGTGTTCTTTTGCCCCAGCGGTATTATCCTTCTTGTATTTGTGTTTGGCTATATTAATATAGCGGGGCGAAAACCTATTTCGAGAGAGAATAATACGCCGATAATTTCTCCTAAAAATATGTTGTATTTTGTGCTACACAAAATAATAAAATATGCATTTTTAGTCTTATGCATCGTCAGAATATCTTTTTCTTTCATGTAGTCTAAAAAGTGATTTTTTTACTAAAATTTCGCATAAATATATGGACCATATGCATGTCTTTCCAAGTTTTAATTTTTTCAAAGTGAAGGGCATTGTTGTCTCGACGGTAGAGGTCTCCTTCGATTCAAATGAATTTCAATGGAAATTTTGGAGAATTAAGATCCTCACGGTTTTTTCTAGGTTGATTGTCCGGCTCCCATGACTATAGAATACTAAGAAAAAATTATGTCCACCCTAGAAAAATATTTAGTTGTTTACCCTTCTTCTTGTTTCATTTAAGTTATCAATAGTTTACAAATCCTACAGGATCCATAAGGGTTTCACTTCTATATTCTGTTCCACCTATTCGTATATTGGAAATCAAGAACCACATGTCACAATATCTCTTGTGGAAAAAAGAGGACTCGCCCATGTGTTACCCCCCGCGGCAACACTCGGATGCCCTAATCTCCACCTCCAGGCCCTCTCCTGAAAGTGCACATGTGCCCCCATGTGTGGTTTTGGTAATTAATTATAATCACTATGGACTAATGTTACATTGAGTTATACTTAAGGATATATCCATAGTCAATGCTTGAGCCATTTGGTGGTCGCAAGGCTGAAGGAAGAAGAAAATGAAGAATATCAAGTGATGACAAGATGTTCAAGGAGTGATCCAAAAAATTGGTCATGAGAGAGTTGAGCCTATATCAAGTGTGTCTTAAAGAACAAGATGGAGTGATCTCATGTGTACCTTCAAGACACCAACATAATAAAGAAAGAAGAAATAAAGCGCAAGTTTAAGATGAGCCATCTCGAATAGATCATATGCTTGAAGCCTTCCATCCTTATGGCAATCATGGATATGTGAAGATATGCCTAAAAGAGAGGCTCTCCCATAGTGTAGTATGGGAGAGAAAATTCCAAATCTTCACCAAAATAGTGCAATCAAAAAAGGTGTTCCATCTTGAGGTGGAAGAGATCGTTATCATCAAACTCAAATGGAATATGCGCAAGGCAAAGGTATGTTCTTGATAGGGTTTTTTCTTACCAGTATCATGTTGTTAGTTTGGTAGAACGGTTTATAGGATAGTTAACCGTACTATCAAGAGGGATTCTCGAGTTAGTAACTTGATCATATCCCTCGGAGAGAGCTCAAACATTTGCATACTTGGCATCATCTTCATTGGTTCTTATTTGGTTCTTATCCATGAGCGAATTTAAAGTTTGTGTTAATATCCATGACAAGCTCAAGTTCATCGAAAACGGATTTCAAATGCATTATTTGTTGTGTTTTCGATATTGGAGGTTTTACCGATTTGTCTTTTATAGATAGTTTAAACATTTCATCAATTGGTTATATCCTCCCTTGCTGGACTATGATGGTTCTGATGGCTCAAAATATATCGAGCTTGTTGGGAACCCCAAGAGGAAGGTATGATGAGCACAACAACAAGTTTTCCCTCAGTTATGAAACCAAGATTATCGAACTAGTAGGAGCAAGGAAACAACTGCAAGGTGTTGCTAGCAACTTGGAATCCTGCACAACACAACACAGAACTTTGCCCCAACTTACAGTGAGGTTGTCAATCTCACCGGTTTTGCTGATAACAAAGGATTAAACGTATAGTGTGGAAGATAGTAATTGCTTGTAGAAAGTAAACAGTAGACAGTAGATGGTATATCAATGGTAAAAGCATGGACCGGGGTCCATAGTTCACTAGAGGTGTTTCTCCTTAAGATAGATAGCATGTTGGGTGAACAAATTACAGCGAGGCAATTGACAGATTTGAGAAAGCATAACAATGCATATACTAGACATCTTGATTCCTATGAAATTTGATTGGGCATTACAACATTATACATAGACCGTAATACAACTACATCTATGACTAATAATCCACCTTCAGGTTATTATCCGAACCCCTTCCAGTATTAAGTTCCAAGCAACAGATAATTTCATTAAGCAAAGTGTGTAAAGTTAACAATACGATCGCCCCATGGACAAAGGATTGTTGTTTTCTCCCTAGTAGCAATATCACATCTACAAACTTAGAGATTCATGTCACTTCCCTAGATTACTAGAGGCATGAACCCACTATCGAGCATAAATACTCCCTCTTGGAGTTGCTAGCATCTACTTGGCCAACATAGTTACTAACAACGGAGAGCATGCAAGATCACAAATATAATAGACATGATAGAATCAATAATCAATCTGAAATAGCATCTCAATATCCATCGGATCCCCGCAAACACAACATGTAGGATTACAAATAGATGATCTTGATCATGAACGGAGCTCACAAGATCTAAACATGATAACACAAAGGAGGAGAACCAACCATCTAGCTAGTGCATGGACCCATAGTCCAAAGATGAACTACTCACGCATCACTCCGGAGGCTTGCATGGTGATGAAGAAGGCCTCCAGGGTGATCTCTCCCCTCCGGTAGGGTGTCGGGGAGAGCTTCGAATCTCCCTCGATCTAGGGATGGAGATGGCGGTGGCTATAGACTCTTTCGTGGATTTTTGATCGGGTCCTTAGGGTTTTCGTCCTGGGAGGCTTTTATAGGTGAAGGGGCAAGGTCGGTGGAGCACTAGGGGGCCCACACCCCCTGGTGGCGCCCCCCAGGCCGCGCCGCCACCAGGTGTGGTTGCCCTGGTGCGCCACTTCGTCTCCCCTTAGGTCACCGTATTGCTTCGGGTAAAATATTGATTTTGGCTTTTGTCCCGTCCAATTCCAAGAATATTTCCTTACTAGATTTTCTGAAACCAAAAACAGCAAAAAACAGGCAACTGGCACTATGGCATCTTGTTAATAGGTTAGTTCCAGAAAATGTATAAAAATACCTCAAAGTGTGAACAAAACATAAGAAAGTAGATACTAAACAAGCATGGAACATCAAAAATTATATATACGTTTACGACGTATCAAGTTCCTTGCATGATCTTGTAGATCTCGTTACTATCTTCGAAACGATCCCAAGATCATCAAAAATTAGAGTATGGATGCAAAAGTTATGTTCGTTTTAGTTTTGCTGTTTCTATACCCCCGGATAATCCGCCCCTGATATCAAAATATCTGGCCAAAATATCCCCCCACTATACTGACGCGCGTGTCGTGAAGTCCTTAGCCATATCTTGGCCCGAGGAACCCAAAATATCCGAGGGGTGGATTACCTAGCCTGGGAAGTCCCCAATGGTCACATTCCATTGGTTAGGGCTATAAAAGTCCCTCTTCTTCCTCCTTGGGCCTAAGGCTTGCATCTTGTCTCTCCTCCAATGTTTCTACCTTCAAGAGCTTGCAAACACTCTCAATCCCTCCCATATTTCTTGAATCTTTTTGGGGGATTTGAAAAGGGAGATCTAGATATACAACTCCAGCAATCCATCTATCCTCTATACGAGGGGAACATCTTGGGATATTGATCTTGCGGTTTATTTTGTGGATTTCCTCTTGTGTTCTTCCTCTCTTATTTCCCAATAGCTTTTGTAGCTTTGGTGGAATTTGGGAGAGAAGGACTTGAGCACTTGTTGTGTTCTTGCCATTGAATTTGGTGTATCGATTTGAGTTCTTGGTGAGGATTCGATTGGGTGAAAAGTGAGAAGCTTTTTACTCTTGGGTTATTGGAACCCTAGACAGTTTAGTTGTTTTGTAGATTGTGGTTATACTTGGGAGACTCCAATACAATCGTGGATGTGTGCCCTGAGCTTATTGTAAAAGCATCGGTTCCTGCCTCGAAGGGTACCGATAGTGGAGAAGTGAATCACGCCTCTTGTGTCGAGGTTCACATGAGAATAGAGTACGGCCTTTCGTGGTGTGGTGGTCTTAGTACCGTCCACCCCTCAAACGAGACGTACTCCCTTTATGGGAGGAATTCAGTAGTACATCATCGTCTCTACATGCCTCATTTATCTCTACACCCGAGCTATTTACTTATGCACTTTACTTTGTGATAGCCTTAATTCTTGAAGTCATATATCTAGATAGCACATAGTTGCTTGTATTGCTTAACATAAGTTGTTGGTGTGCATAGGTGAACCATAGTTTATATAGGTTTTGTGCTTGATAAAGTAAATGTTGGTTTTATTCCGCCTTTGTTAAGCCCATCTTGTAAAAGTTTTAAACCTCCTATTCACCCCCTATAGGCGGCATCTGTGTTCTTTCATCTCCCCTCCCGCCCTCAAAGCTTCTCACCACCGCTGTCACCGTCGCCGACGGGTGATGGCTGTGATAATACAACACTTTTTAGCAATATAAATAGTGTCATTTGACTATCATATCATGCTCCATCTAACTATTGTTATGCCTGATATGCATGATTACTTGTTTTTATTAAATTCAATATGAGCTTTGCACATTTAGTAGTTTAGGTAGAATTTTATCCCTCTTCATTGTCTTTGACATGTGTGTAGGTGTCATAGTATGGAGGAGCTGTAGGGACCAGACTTAGTCATTTGAGGTGTTGGAAAAGTGAATTTTTCCAACTTATCAAAATAGATCCAAGACCACAAGGTTGTATCCCTCGACGAGACGAATTCAACGAGCCCAAGAACACCCAAAACGGAGTTCATATGAAGAAATGGCAACCAAAATACTAAAGAGTACTGAAGGTTTAACGACCAACTATATGGCGGGGGAAAAAGTTCTAGCCGTATAGCTCCCGCCGTATAGTTGCCAAAAAGGTCGCAAACGATAGGATTTCGCCCTCCGGAAGCTTCAGAACCTTCCGTAAGTCATATGACGGTATTGAGGGAACCCTAGGGTACCCCCAAGGCCTATATAAAGGAGGGAGGAGTCAAAGAAGAGGGAGGAAGCCATCATACACCATATACAAGATCAAGATCCCATCTATCGCCTCCACGACGGTGCCCTGCCACCATGCCGCCTCCATAGCCTCTACAGCTCCACCAAGATCCAGATCTCCATCAACACCATCAAGTCATCCAAGGAAGAAGAGGAGAAGGAGGACGCCGCCATCACCACGCCGACGCCACCATCACCGCACTGTCATCACCAGCTCCATCACCGCTACTCCTTCATCCTTCCCCATCATGATCTCCGTGATGGGTTGTAACATGGCTTGAACCCCCTTTTATTAATGTTATGATGATTCTAGTAATTGAAGTGTGGTGTGTTCTTGTTAATTAATATGTTTGTGCTTTCTCTTTACATTGTTCTATTCATGATATTATTCTAGTGATTGGAGACATCCAATCCATTGTTGAGGAATTTACTAGGGATTCATGGAGTGTCACAAAACTTATCATTAGTATCTGCTCTTCCATGGGTAGAACTAATAGGCTATTTGCTATAAGTGATTTGCGGAGGCAATAGCAGCTTAGGATGCACCACCTAGAGTTCCCTCAAGATCACTCATGATATAGATAGGTATAGTGTTGTGAATTGCTTGACCCCAAAGTGACAGACGGGATATCTTGTGACTAGCACACTTGCTTAGGAGTACGGCTATCCATAGAACTTAATGCCCTTGCTCTGGTTTACCTAGATTGGTCTTGTTACATTAATACACTGTTCTCTTATGAGATGACCCATGTCCGAAGAGGGTGTGGACAATTGAGTTGTTTAGTTGCCACTTACCAACGGTGGGAGACAACGGTATATGAGGGACCGCCACAATTATAGTTAACAACTATTCCATAAGCACTTATCATGCACACCGGTATACACAACATTAGTTGAGGAATCATAGCATTAATATTTCATCTCATTGCATTCACCTCTTTTCAGTTTTACTTTTGTTCTAGTTTTCTTCCAGTCCTAGTAGTAGTTATTACAAAACATCTTAAATTCATTTATCCTAGCAACTTATAGAATAGGCTATTTCCAAACACGGTTTGGGTGCGAATCGTGGTCGCATTGACAACGTGGCTACGGGGTCATGTTCGCCGAGCTCCCATCGGGACAAACTCTTTAAATATTTGCCGCTACAAGTACGGCAATAACCCTGTTATTGGTGCAGGAACCTAGTCATCAAATTGGCGCCGTTGCCGGGGAGCAACGTGTTCGGTTATCTACTCACACATAGTTTATTTCCATTTGTTACTATTATCTTACTGCTTTCTTTTATATTAAAAACAATACAAAAAATACAAAACCAGAAAATTATAAAAACGGTTGCTACTAATCATGTCTTTTGAGAAAATTTTGTTCAAGAGATAATACAAGCATTGGAGGAGATAAAGGATTCAAGTTCATCAAGCCTAGTTGCTAGATGCTGGCTCGTGGTTGATATCGAGCTCGTTGGGGAACCCCAAGAGGAAGGTATGATGAGCACAGCAATAAGTTTCCCTCAGTTATGAAACCAAGGTTATCGAACCAGTAGGAGCAAGGAAACACCTCCAAGGTGTTGTTACCAACTTGGAATCATGCACAACACAACCACAGAACTTTGCCCCCAGCTTACAGTGAGGCTGTCAATCTAACCAGTTTTGCTGAAAACAAAGGATTAAACATATTGTGTGGAAGAAAGTAATAGCTTGCAGAAAGTAAACAGAAAATAATAAACAATTGTAGATTGATGGTAAAAGAAAGGACCAGGTGCATAGTTCACTAGTGGTGATTCTCCTTAAGATAGATGACATGTTGGGTGAACAAATTACAGCGGGGCAATTGACAAATATCGAGAAAGCATACATGCATATACTAATCATCTTGAATCCTTTGAGATTTGATTGGGCATTACAACATTATACATAGACCGTAATCCAACTAAATCTATGACTAATAATCCACCTTCAGGTTATCATCCGAACCCCCTCTAGTATTAAGTTGCAAGCAACAGATAATTGCATTACGCATTGCGTGTAAAGTAAACAATACGATTGTTCTATGAACAAAGGATTGTTGTTTTCTCCCTAGTAGCAACAACACATCTAGTACCTTAGAGATTTCTGTCACTTCCCCATATTACTAGAGGCATGAACCCACTATCGAGCATAAATACTTCCTCTTGGAGTTGCTACCATCTACTCGGCCAAGATAGCTACTAACAACGGAGAGCATGAAAGATCACAAATAACAAAGACATGATAGAATTAATAATCAATCTGAAATAGCATCTCAATATCCATCGGATCCCCGCAAACACAACATGTAGGATTACAAATAGATGATCTTGATAATGAACGGAGCTCACAAGATTTAAACATGGTAGTACAAAGGAGAAGAACCAACCATTTAGCTACTACAAGGACCCGTAGTCCAAGGATGAACTACTCACGCATCACACCGGAGGCTTGCATGGTGATGAAGAAGGCCTCCATGGTGAATTCTCCCCTCCGGCAGGGTGCCGGGAAGAGCTTCAGATCCCTCCCGATATAGGGATGGATATGACGGCGGCTACAGACTCTTTCGTGGAATTTTGATTAGGTACTTAGGGTTTCTGTATCGGAGGCATCTTTTAGGCGAAAGGGGAGGCCGAGGGGGTGCCCTAGGCGGCCACACCACCCCCCGGCGTGGGCCAAGCTTGGCCACACGGCCTGGTGGTGTGGGTGGCCCCTGGCCCCTCTCCGTCTCGTATTCTGGCTCCGTGTCCCCCTCGGTGAAATATTGACTTCGACTTTTGTCCCGTCTAATTCCGAGAATATTCATTTTCTGACTTTCCTGGAACCAAAAACAGCAGAAAACAGGCAGCTGGCACTGTGGCATCTTATTAATAGGTTAGTCCAAGAAAGTGTATAAAAAGTATTCCAAAGTGTGGACAAAACATAATAAAGTAGATATAAACCAAGCATGGAACATCAAAAATTATAGATACGTTTGCAACGTATCAACATCCCCAAGCTTAACTCCTGCTCGTCCTCGAGTAGGTAAGTGATAAAAAGAAAGAATAATTTTTGAGGTGACTTGCACCATCATAAACTTGATACAAAGTATTTGTAAAACATGGATAGCTGGGATCATAGTACTTCAACATAGCATGAAAGATAAAGTTCTAACAATAAGACATAGCAACTATGTTGTAACATGAAAAGGCACAAACAAAAGATTCATGAATAACAATGCTTTGCAAGACGTTTGTTTGTTTCACATAAAGATAGCATACAGAATGGTATTCAGCTTGTCTCTCATAGAGTAGCAAAACATAAATGCATAGGACACCTTCAAAGTTCATAAGGGTGACTAGATACAAATAGTTTAAAACAAGCAATATCAAAGTTATGCATCAATCAACAAGTCTCGGGACAATGCACATAGAACTAAGAATGGCCACTATGCTCTCAAAGTAGGTGCATAAAGTTAGAAGGTGGAAACTCAACAAAAAAGTAAAAGAAAGGCCTTCATAGAAGGAAGTAGGGATTCAAGTTTCATAAAGATCTTCCAAAAATTGTGGTACTTTTTAGCTTTTAGCTCTCATTGCCCCTATCATAAGCATCTTGAAGTGATTAAGGTTAAAGTGAACAAACTATGGAGTATATGCTTGACAAAGTATAAGTTGGAAATCTCATGTCCCTTGAATACGAGGGCCGCTCCTCATGCTACTCAAGTTTAGTCACCGGTAAGTTCTTGTCATCGTAAGTACACGTGTATCATAGAGAACCGCCAACGGGGTACTCCTTGCCCGATGATACGGAAGAATCCCCATATCAAAATGACAAGGCAAGCAGACAACGAGCATCTCAACAATCTTCTTATTTACCATGGGAATATGGTGCTTTTTTCTCTCTTTCCTCTTTTCATATATCTCTTTTTTTCTCTTTTCTCTTTTCTCTTTTTTCCTCAATATCTGCTCTTTTTTATAAGAAGAATGCTTCATAGACAGCTCATTATGGTTACGCTGCAGGTTTCCACCATGACAGCATGGATTAGACCAGCGGCCCAGGCGTTTCTCTAACACATATACATAACTCCATGGACTTACAAGCTCCCCTTTCATTTCACACCGATGACATCCATAGACAAAAGAGCATGATATCAACTAGGTACAAAGCACAAATGCAATGCTGAAAGCGTTCTCCATGACAACATGGTTCTGCTAATCCCCAACATATAAGTGCAAGCATATACAATATAGACGACACAATGGTTTAAGTTTATTAAGGGCAAGAAAAGTAAAGTGTGCCATCAAGTTCATGAGAGCTTTAATCACTAGTTTTCTCATAACAAGTTTAATTCAGAAGGTAGATAAAAACATGAATATACTTGGAATAGCATATGCTAGTAGGTAGGTATGGTGGACTCTTTGGAATAACTTGGTTTTAGGAGTTGGATGCATGAGTGGAACTCATACTTGGTTGTGGAGGCTAGCAAAAGACTAGGAGTGACCAACTAAGAGAGCAATAATGACCATAATCATGTAGAGCGACAAAACATCATTGATCAAAGCATAAAGTGATACTACAAGTTGAAAACTAAAGGATCATAAAGGCTATGGTGACTTGGGATAGTCATAACATGGTGTGAGCATGTGCCAAGTCAACCCAAATAAAGCATCAAAGGAGAATACCACAATACTAAGCTTTAATATGCTAAAACAATGCATGATCCTTCCAAGGCACATTAAGCAATCTCAATTGTTTATAACATGTCATGCTACAATAATAATCACTAAGCATAAAGCCAAAACAATATCGAGCATGACATGACAAAACTTTTACTTCTTTCTGCAAACTTTTACTTCTTTCCATTCGATACGTTTAATCCTTTGTTTTCCGCAAAACACGGTGAGATTAACAACCTCAGAGAATGAAAACATGAATATACAAAGTACCGACGCAGCATGATATGGAGATGAGTGTGGTGTCGGCATACCTCCCCCCAAGCTTAGGCTTTTGGCCTAAGTGGGTATCAATCCCAAGCTGGCCAGGATGAAGTATCACCGGGGTACGACGAGGAGGTACCCTCGTCCTAGTGCGAGCTCGAGTACGCCCCTCCGTAATGTGCGGAGTAATCATAGGAGGGCACATCCTCCTGGTGCTGCTCGTGGAAACCCAGCATGCGAAGCTGCTCGTCCACCTCCTCCTTGGAGCGTGACCATGGTCTCCTATCAACACTAAACAAAGCAGGCTGTGGCAAAAGGATCTCCCTTTCATCCCCGTCAGTGAAAAGCATCCTATACACTAGATTGTTCAAATCAGAGGTAGCAGTGACAAAGTGATGAGTTTTCATGGCAACAAGGTCAAGCCTCTGTGGTGCTAGCATAGCATCATCGGGATCCACCGAAAGACCTAATGCATTGACTACATGCGAGGCAACGATGCCCCCATAGATAGCCCCCCCTAGCAGCTAGGCGGCGAGCAATAAGCGAGCCAAGATTGTACCAAGTATCATTGTTAAGCGCAGCAGCAAGGAATGCTAAATGATAGTTGGAGATATTACTAGTGTTCTCCCTACCCAATACACTAGTGGCAAGATAGTATGCAAAGTATCTAAGAGCAGGGAGTTGGATATTTCTTATCTTTCCACGCTGCGCCACACGGTCATCATTATTGGTCACACCTCGATAAAGATCCAACAAATCAGCGGGTCGCCCTTGAATTTTCTTCACGGTCCCCGTCATATGCACACCTACAATACTGCAAAATCTCTCCAAAGGCATGGTGAAGGGCATATCATAGATTTTAAAAGAGACAGTGGATTGATAGGATGTGTTAGTAAATGAGAAGCTCCCAACAAAAGTTTTGGTGAGCATAGCGTATTGTGCACTCTCATCTTGCATATAAGAGGTCAAGCCAACCCTCTCAATCAGTAGCAAGAAATCATCAAGAATACCTGCAGCTTGCAAGAAAGTAAAACAAGGAAAAGAGGATGGGTGAGCGTCTCCATCATCCCTTTCACTGCCAATGTGTGTTGCAATGAGGTCTTCATTGTATGATGGCCTAGCTTGAGAGGCTGTTCTTGAGGGCCTCGACCTCCTAGGTGCATCACTCTCAAATATCTCTCCAAAAGTGTGGTTGTTCATGCTTGGTATTCTGAAATTTAAACACCTATTAAACAAGTGATTGCAAAGTAAATATAATGAAGGATTCTACTCATAGGGACTTGCAAGAGGCCTAAACATGCATCAAAACTATATCTCTAAGCATCAAACAAGCATACAAGCTCTCAAGAACAGTCACCTACAATAGCAAAATACTCAACATATAAACCACTAAACGCAAATCTACTTGGACAAGGGGAGGAGTCACATACCAGGGAACAACTGCTCCAAATTTCAGCAAGAAAGATGGGCCGAGCAAAGAGATCAAAAAAATCGAGAGCAAGCACAGGAAGAACGCGATTTTGAGCTATGAACTGGAGCTTACTCGGGAGAGAGAATAAAGTGGTAGGTGAGAGAGTTAGTGGGGGGCTAGGGGTGGCCCACACCAGGGCATGGTGCCACCCATGGCTGGCCGCGCCACTATGTGGTGTGCCTGCCTGGTGGGCCCCCTGATACCTACCAGGTACTCCTCTGCCCCTTTTTTCACGTAAAAATTAATATGAATTTTCTGGAATTTTCCGGGACACTTTATTTTTGGTCTTTTTTTCAGAAATAGAAGAATGATTTTTCTGACAGGCAGATTTTTTTCTTTTGGAAACATGATGCAAGGACAAAACAAGGCTAGAACTACATAAGTTCTAGCATGCAAGCAACTAACAACACAAAGAAAACTAAACAAAGGCAAAAACTAAAATGCAAAGGACAGAAATAAACGGAGCTAATCATAATGAAAACATTGTTTTGTTTAATGGAATCCTTTTGTTAGCAAGGTTGATCAAGTCTTGCTACCAAAACAATTGCATATGAGACAAAACTTTGTACTCCACTAATTATTATGTTACCTCAACCTTGATAGCAATGGTCCCAATCATAATAGTTTCAAATTTTTCTTTTGGTATGGGACAATATATTTCTTCAACTTGAATGCCTTCAACATGTTCAATTGAATTAAAGCCATAAGTCCTTTCAATCTTCTCGGGGAAATAGACAGTATTTTCCTTGTCATTAACATTGAAGGTCACCTTTCCTTGATTACAATTAATAACAGCTCCTGCAGTATTAAGAAAAGGTCTCCCAAGAATAATAGACATATTATCATCTTCAGGCATTTCAAGCACAACAAAATCAGTTAATATCAAGCAATTGTGAGCCACCTGAACAGGTACATCCTCACATATACCCACATGAATAGTGGTAGATTTATCAGCCATTTGCAAAGATATATCAGTTGGTATTAATTTTTCAAGTTGAAGCCTCTTATAGAGAGAGAAAGGCATAACACTAACTCCAACTCCCAAATCACACAAAGCGGTTCTAACATAACTGTTCTTAATAGAGCAAGGGATAGTTGGAATCCCTGGATCTCCATGTTTCTTAGGAACCTTACCAATGAAAGAATAATTAGCAAGCAAAGTAGAGATTTCTTCATTAGGGATCTTCCTTTTATTCGAGACAATGTCCTTCATATACTTTGAGTAAGGAGGCAATTTAATAGCATCAGTCAAAGGTATTTGCAAGAATAAAGGCTTCATCCACTCACAAAACTTATTATAGTGTTCATCTTCCTTTGACTTGTGTTTCTTATCAGGGAAAGGCATAGGTTTTTGGACCCAAGGTTCTCTTTCACTACCATGTTTCTTAGCAATAAAATATTCTTTAGTGTATTTAGTAGTCTTAGTGTGGTTTTCAGGTTCTTCTTCAACTTTTTCCTCATTAGGTACTTCATTTTCTTCATTACCACTTTCAGTTTCAGCATCAGAGATAGATATACTATTAGGATCTATAGCAGGTTCAGAGGGTTCTACAATAGTTTTATGTTTCTTTTTCCTTTTCTTACGAGTAGAACCACTATTTTCAGCTTGTTGAGAATCCTGCTCAATTCTTTTGGGATGCCCCTCAGGATATAGAGGATCCTGGGTAGCAGCACGACTTCTAGTTCTAATTTCATAAGCATGTTTTTCTTTAGCAGCATTAACTAGCAAGTCATTTTGCACTTTAAGGAGTTGATCTATTTGAGTTTGAACCATTTGAAAGTGTTTAACAATCATTTTAACATCATTGGAGTTTCTTTCCACAATATCTTTCAACTCAACAATAGCTCTAGTGTTTTCCATAAGATGATTTTGCATCCTTTTATTAAAGTTATCTTGCTTAACAATAAAGATATCAAATTCTTCGAAGCATTGATCAGGAGGTTTCAAGTAAGGGATATCACCTTCATCAAAGTGTTGGAGAGAGTGTACCTCAATAGTCGGTGAGTAGGTAATAGGCTTACATACTTCTTCTATAGGAGGTAAATTCTTGACATCTGCAGCTTTAATTCCCTTCTCCTTTAGACATTTCTTAGCTTCCTTCATCACTTCATCATTTAATTCAATAACTCCCCTCTTATTTGATGTTGGAAAAGGCACATGAATAGATGGTTCAGGTATAATTACTTCAGGTATAGCTTGTTTAGGAGGAGTCCAATCTTCATAATTCTTTCTTATTTTAGCCATTAATTCCTCATCTTCCTTAGGAGTCCTATTCCTGAAAACACAATCAGCACAACTATCTAGGTATGTCCTAGATTCTTCGGTTAGTCCATTATAAAATATATCAAGAAGCTCATTCTTAGGTAATGGACTTCCAACCTGTGCATGAATCAAAGCATAAAATTTGCCCAAGATTCAGGCAATACTTGTTTTTCTCCTTGTTTGAAATCAAAAAGTTCCTGCAAAATAGCATGTCTAGCAATGGGAGGAAAATATTTCTGCAGAAAAGTACTAATCAAGCACTCAGGGCTATCAATAGATCCGGGAGGTAAATTACTAAACCAAGTTTTAGCTTCTCCTTTCAGAGAAAAGGGAAAATCTTAGCAACAAAGTAAGTACACATCTTAATGTCATCAGAAAACAAGCCACTCATGGTAGACAATTCATTCATATGTGCTACCGCACTTTCATTCTTAGTCCCACAAAAAGGTTCTTTCTCGACAATAGCTATGTAAGATAGATCGAGAGAGAAATCATAATCTTCATCTATAATGTTTATGGGAGAAGCAGCAAACTTAGCAGCAGGAGATAATTTGGGTCTAATAGTACGCCTCTCAAGGAGACTCTTAGCAGCGCTCCTATCATGGGTGTTCTTACATTCTTTAATAAAATCATCGGTCATCTCAACATAATCTTCTTCAATATCATAACTCTCACTAGACTCAGGTGAGCTAACATGTGTGGTAGTGTCTTCATTAGGAGTTTCAGTATTTCCAGCTATAGTTCTAGCAATCGTAGCATCTAGGAAAGGACCTAATGAACCACTCTTATCAAGCACAGTAGAAGCAACATCATAAGTATCAGAAGTTTCAGATTCAGCAGTAGTAGAAGTGTGTGTAGCATGTGTATGTGGTGGTGTAACGAGCTTACTTATAACATATGGTGAATCAAGAGCAGTAGAGGTGTTTAGAACCATACCTCTTCTTGTAGTGGATGGTAAAATAGGAACCTTGACATCACGAGACTTACCCATGATGGATGGATAGCAGCGAACAATAGAGAATCCAAGTGAACTTGATAAATAAAGTTATGCTCTCCGACAACGGTGCCAGAAAATAGTCTTGATGACCCACAAGTATAGGGGTGTATCGCAGTATTTTCGAGGGAAGTGAAACCCAATTTATTGATTCGACACAAGGGGAGCCAAAGAATACTTATCAGCCTTAACAACTGAGTTGTCAATTCAGCTGCGCCTGGAAACAATCTTGCTCACAACAGTTTATCAGTAGCAACAGTTTTGTAGTAGGAACAGTAAAGCAGCAGCAGTAGTAAAGCAAAGACAGTAGTAACAAAAGCAGTAACAGTGGGATTCGAGTGCGGTAGGCATAGGGATGGATGGACGGGCGTTGCATGGACAAGACAATTCACATAGCAATCGGAACATAGGGCAATTGCAGATAAATAAGATAAAGCACCCAAGTACTAGACAATCCTAGGCATGTGTTCCATATATAGTCATACGTGCTCGCAATGAGAACTTGCACAACATCTTTTGTCCTGCCAGCCCGTTTGCAGCGGGGCCTCTAGGGAACTACTAGCTATTAAGGTGCTCCTTTTAATATAGCACCGGAGCAAAGCATTAACACTCCGTGAACAAATGTGATCCTCACATCAAAGCCTTTCCCTTCTGGTTATCCCGATTTCTATCACTTCGGGGCCATAGGTTCTGGACAACGACGTGTGTATACAAGTTGTAGATAATACCAAGAACAATACTATCATAAGGAATCAATAATAAGTTCAGATTTGAAATCATGGCACTCGAGCCCTAGTGACAAGCATTAAGCACAACAAGTCGCAACAAAGTCATAAAGCACTAATAAGAGATACTAGGCACCATGCCCTAACAATCTGATGCCATTACATGAACAATCTCATCCAATCCCTACCATCCCCATAGCCTACAGCGGGGGATTACTCACTCATAGATGGAGGAAACATGGATGGTCGATGGAGAAGCAATGGTGATGATGATGGCGATGATCTCCTCCAATTCCCCGTCCCGGCAGGGTGCCAGAACGGAGTTTCTGGTGCTATTTCGTGGAATCTGGTGGTGGCGGCAGAGCGGAACTCCTTCTGGAAAAACGTCGACCCCCCCCTTCCCGTAGTTTTTAGGTCAGAAGGCTCCTTATAGGCGAAGAGAGAGGCCGAGGGGGTGCCTGGGGGGCCCACACCACCCCCTGGCACGGCCTGGCTTGGCCCGTCCCACCAGGTGGTGTGGCCACCCCAGGGCTCTTCTCCATCTCGTATTCTGGCTCCTGGAGTCTTCGGGTGAAATAGGATTTTTGGCATATTTTCCGGGATTTTTCCTGATAGTTGATTTTCTGCACAAAAAGTAGACACCAAGGCAATTCTGCTGAAAACATCGTCAGTTCACATTAGTTGCATCCAAATCACACAAGTATAGAGGAGAAACAATAGCAAAAGTGTTCGGGAAAGTAGATACGTTTTGGATGTATCATTGCTCTAGATACTATTCAACACGAATCCAACTACTCTGAACCATTGGATCTAATAGCCCAACGGTCACAATTGGTACTATGGATCCAATTCAAAACTGCCTACCTAACTCCACCCACTTGAATGACTTTATGTTGATTTATCGGAAATAGTACAGATTTGAACTAGTATAAGTAAATTTTAGGTTATTGTGAAAGTTCTACGAAAAAGCTTTTGGAGGTACCCATCGGGGGTCACAATTAATATATGAGAAACCATCGAACGAGAATTTGGACGACAAGTTGAATCAAGACTCGCAAATCCAAACATTTTGCTAACCGTTGGATCTTCTTTTCCATTCCTAGCATCTAAAAAGATTCTACTAATAGTCTTGATGAGAGCGATGAACACATGCACAAACCTCAAAACACACACTTCATTGCTTAGTTTTAGGGTCCTTCTGCTAAATGCATGGACTTGGATGCAATTTTCATTTTTTATGAGGTCCTTGATATGTAACTTGTACTTCCACCGACCGTGTTCACTCTCAGCACATCACACCTACTAGACCAACCATTAGATTGGCCATTCATAGTACTTCTTATTATCTTATCTTTATCTTGTCTTATCTCTTACAATACCGTACCATACCACGCACTACATATAGTGTACGGATTAACTTTGAACATTGACTGTTGGATAAAAACTGGCAAATCCAAACATTGCTAACCATTGGATCTTCTTTTCCATTCTTAGCATCTAGAAAGATTCTACTAATAGTCTTTAGCACGATGACCACTAGTATACGTAAACCTCTAGCTCAAAACACACACTTCATTGCTTAGTTTCAGGGTCGTCCTTGTGCTAAATGCATGGAATTGGATGGAATTTTCATTTTTATGAGTCCTTGATGTAAATTGTAATTCTACCCACCGTGTTAACTCTCAAAGCACCTCGCTTCCTATGAGACCTACCATTAGACCGGCCATTCGCACTACTTCTTATCTTACCTTTATCTTTGTCTCTTATCTCTTACAATACCATGCATACTACCACTACATAGTGTAGGATTAACTTATTTGAACATTGACCGTTGGATCAAGACTGGCAAATCCAAACATTGCTAACCGTTGGATCTTCTTTTCCATTCTTAGCATCTAGAAAGATTCTACTGATAGTCTTTAGCATGATGAACACTAGTATGCACAAACCTCAAAACACATAGTACTTCATTACTCGGTTTAAGGGTCCTTGTGCTAAATGCACGGACTTATTGGATGCAATTTTCATTTTTTGAGGTCTTTAATGTAACTTGTACTTCCACCGACCATGTTAACTCTCAAGAACCTCGCTCTGACGATACCTACCATTAGATCGGTCATTCGCAGTACGTCTTATCTTATATTTATCTTGGCTCTTATCTCTTACAATACCATACCACTACATATAGTGCAGAGATTAACTTTGAACATTAATAGTTGGATCAAGACTGGCAAATCCAAACAGCGTTGTTAACCATTGGATCTTCTTTTCCATTCTTAGCATCTAGAAAGATTCTACTGATAGTGTTTAGCACGATGAATGCTAGTATGCGCAAACCTCAAAACACAATACGTCATTGCTCAGTTTCAGGGTCCTTTGCTAAATGCATGCATGGACTTGGATGTAATTTTCATTCTTTATGAGGTCCTTGATGTAACTTGTACGTACTTCCACCGACCGTGTTAACTCTCAAGCACCTCGCTCCTACGAGACCTACCAAGGTTAAACAAAAATGCAACCGCCCCAATTATCACACAAACTGGACCACAGTTTCTTATACGTAATACCCAAGTTTTTAGTACTAAGATTCCTAGCTAACTTCACGCACTTCGGTGACTTCTCGTCAATTTAACGAAATTAAGTCAAACTTTAGCTACAAGTAAGTGTGATAGATTTCTCTTGAATTAATTGTCTTTTTGGAGGTAGATGTGTGCATCTTCTTGTAGTAAACAATGTCGTCGGTGTGAGTTTCCAACAACAAAGAAAGAAAATTCTCAATTTTCTAAGTGATGACGAGATGATTCTTTTCCGTAACGAAAGTCCGAAGAATATGGATCTCAATGCCATAAGCCAAGCTTCTAGACATATTAGCTAGGTGGACCAATGTGTTTTACTTACGATTCCCATGTTTTATGAGTTTTCAAGGTTCCTAGCTGACCCCGTCCACTTGTTGAATGAGTTTATCTCGATGTATCGAAATAAAAGGTCAAATGATCTCCATCTCCAAAGCATGGACATGATCTCCATCATCACCAGCGTGGCGTCAAGGTCCATAGCGCCGCTTCATGGTTGTCCCTCACCAACAGCAACTATTACAACTACTTGGAATAAAGCTATTACATGATGAATAGACACGCAGGTCTTAAACAAAATTTAAAGACAACCATTAGGCTCCTGCCGGTTGCCATATTACAATAAGGATCATTGCATACATCAAATATAATCACAATCACATAATGGCCATATCACATCACAAAACCCCTGCAAAAACGAGTTAGACGCCTCTAATCTTCTTTGCATGTTTTATGTGGCTGGGGGCTTTCGAATAAGAATGGATCTTACCTACGAACATGAACCACAACGTTGATACAAGTGCTATCAAGTGCAAAGTGTAGATTGGATCTATACTATGGTGGGAGAGACAGACATCCACAAAGCCACTTGTGCAAAGCAAGTTACACGTCAAGCGTGGAGCAAGTCTCATGTGCGATGACATGTAAGGTTAGCCCGAGCCGCTTCATCCCACCATACCGCAAGATGCAAAGTACACAAAGCAAAAGACGACACGAGCACCAACGCCCATAAAACCATTGTGTTCTACTCGTGCAACAGATCTACGCATAGACACGGCTCTGATACCATTGATGGGTTCGTAGCATGGAAAACAAAAAATTTCTACCGCAAGAACGAACAAAACCCAGATCTAATCTAGATAAAAGCCAAGATCTAATCTATTAGACATGTGCAACGAGATAGATCTGTACTAACCCTTATAGACCCGAAAGCGTTACGAGATTGGATCTCGTGGTTGATGTAGTCGATCACTTGCCGATCTCAAGATCGAGTGGACGATCCTTCCGGCGCCGCGTTCCGGCAGTGCTTCCGCAGTCGGTCACACGTGCGGAGTCGAAGCAAACCTTCCTCTCCCCGTTCCAGCGAGCAGCGGAGGTAGTAGATCTTCTCCACGGAATCCCAGCAGCATGACGACGTGGTGGTGGTGGTGGAGTAGAGAATTCTGCAGGGCTTCGCCTAAGCCTGAGCAGAAGAAAGGAGGAGGAGAGAGGCGGCTAGGGCAAGAGTGGAGGAGGACCAGGGGGTGGCGCCTCCACCCCTCTATTTAAAGGAGGGAGGCGCCATGGGAAGGTGGAGTCCTTGTAGGACTCCCCTCTCCCTTGGCCGGCGGATTGGGAAGGGGGGAGGAGTCCTCCTCCCCCACGACTCCTTGTCTTGCCCTACAAGGATTCCTTGATCCTTTCTTGGTTTTCAAGCAAACTCCAAGAAATCATCTAGAACCTTCCTGAACATTCCGAAACCTTCTAGAATCTCCATACAAATACTCTGGAACATTTCCTACCTTAGAAAAAGATCCCCATTATATGAATCTTTACTCCCCGGACAATTTCGGAGCTCCTCGTGATGTCTCGGATCCAATCCGAGACTCCGAACAACATTCGGTCTCCAACGCACATTCCATATCTACTTAAAACAACTTCAAACCTTAAGTGTGTCACCCTACGGTTCGTGAATATGTAGACATGATGGAGACACATCTCCGATCAATAACCATCAGCGGGACCTGGAGATCCGTAACGGCTCCCACATACTCAACGATGACTTCGTGATCGATAGAACCATTAACATACGAGACCAATTCCCTTTGTCACGCGATACTATACTTATCCGAGGTTTGATCGTCGGTATCTCTATACCTAGTTCTACCTCATTACTGATAAGTACTCTTTACTCATTCCATGTTATGTCATCCCTTGTGACCCAGTCACATGCTTGCAAGCTAACTAGATGACATTTGTAACTACCTCGGTGAATTACGCTCCTAGTTACAAGCCTGGATGAGCAGAAATGGTTGAAATAGTACGGTGGGGCCCAAATGCCTCTCACAGGTAGACCTTTCAGCCGTCCCAACCATTTCCAAACATCGGGGCAAGAACGGGCGGCGTAATCGGCAGGCGAAGGGATCAACTACATACACAAATGAGTATGTATGCAAGCCACCATACAATAGTACATCAGAGCCATTCCATCTAAAAAGAAAGGAAATATAGCAACGCCATACGGCAAGATCCAAATATCCTAGATAGATATAATATTTTAGGATATCTCCTCATACATCAATCAACAGAGTATCAAGCGGAAGCGGAAGACAAAATCCGAGTACGGATAAGAAGCAAATCGGCATAAGATGCCCCATAAATAAGCACATCCCGCCCACAGATCTCACGGATCCCCGTTCCCGGAATCTCTACACCGAATGATCGTTGCCCACATCGTCCGTCTCTTCCACCCAGTAGCCATCTTGCGAGTGTACCTGTTCATCTGAACCAATAATTTATCGTGTGAGACCCTAGGGGTACTCAGCAAGTCTTAATGCCTCTAAAGGGGACACAACCTGGGGTGACGCAATTGCAGCAAAAGATAAACCCTAACAATTCTATAGATACTCGCTAACCATCCGCCTAACCAGAGATAGACGGATGTCCGTGAATTAATAACAACAGTTATAACAGTTATAATGGTAATCTTAACAGATCCATCCTCCCCCTCGCTTACCGATGAGGAAGCGGACGAACAACCCCCCCATCCGTTGGCAGTTTTATTATCCATTCCGTGAGTATTGCACTATTTACTAGTCAGGTACCTAGTCTAGTCAAATTAAAAGCGGTACTTTAGTTATGCTTGTCTATGATCGAGAAACTGTGCTCCAAGTCATCCATAACCGCGGACACGGCTTTCAGAAAGTTTTACCCTGTAGGGGTGCACAAATAGCAACACACACTCGATATGCCTCGGAAAAACCAAATCAAAACCCAACGAGGCAGTCACGACAAAGCAATTACAGGATTCAGAAATATTTTAGGGGGCCACCCCATTGAGCTACCCGCAACGAAGTTAGCTGACTCCGAGACGGCCTCAAGGTTTGCGTCAGTGGCTGTGAACGACTAGGAACCCGAAAATGTGACTGGGCTTGTCGACACCGCGAAAACACTCCGCTTTCCTAAACAGTACAGTGTGCTCCTCGCACAATCTTAAATAAAGCAGTAAAGCATGGCATAAGTACAGGATAGTAAATAAAACCTCAAACTAGTTTGTGGCCCCAAGAAATAAGAATGAATCAAGCTCTGGCTCAGGGGGGTTCATAAGCCTCCCGTATGTGGATAGCGCGAATATTCAAGGAATAGGAATCAAGTACTCGGGGTCCTACGGGACATAAGTGAGCCTGAAAAACCAAATAGCGAATATGGCTCACCGATGCCACTTTCATTAGTTATCCCATTAATACTCAAATTAAGTTGTATAGGTACCTCGTTATCCATCATACACTCACATACCCTACACATGCTGTTCTACGACTCGCATGGCTCAAACAACTCCTGTAGTAATGGCTCATGGGATGGAGGAACAAGCTTCAGTGGGGTTTAAAAGTAATGGCTATGCAATACTTGGGATTCACTTTAATGCAATCGCGACTCAATGATGCAAGAATAAGAAAGAGGCAATAGGTACTATATGTATGCAAGCATGTGGTAGTGCTTGCCTGGCAGCTCAGTTGAAGCAAGTGATGGATCTGGGTAGTGCTCCTGGTTCTCTTGATATATCCCCTGCTCAGCGTCTATTCGAAGAAGAACCAAACAAACAAGGGCCAACATAAATAAAGTGCACAAGCATATGAATAAAATGTGACAAGCAAACAATCATGCCATGATGAATGATGCACAATTTGCATGGCAATAAGGTAGCATGGCATGGGTGAGGTGTGGAATACAAGAATAAATCATTTTATTGAGTTTTAGCCCCATTTTAATCTCATATTAGTTGCTGTATACTTTATATTTATATGATGCATGCTTCAATTCAAACCATGGAATGCATAAACAGAAAGGTCTCGTCGAGCTAATCATTTTAGACATATCATTTGTTAAATTTGGAGTTATAAAACAAAAGATATTAATTAATTAAGACAAAAGGGCATTTTATTGTAATTTAAATAAACTTGGAAAATAAAGTGATCAAAATATATTTTAGATGTCATATTTGAATTCCTCACATTTTTCTGATTTGAAAACATATATTATTTGTATTAATTGGATTAATATTTTAAAAGTTATTTAAAAACAGAAATAAATTTGAATTTGAATTAATTTGGAAAAGATTTGAATTTAAACAGATAGACTGAATTACTTTTTATACTCAGGGTTAGCTAGCCACAGTCACAGACATGTGGGGCCACTGCTGACTGGACCAAACGCGCGCGGAAAAACTTCTGTCACCGCGAGCTCTTCTAGCCTTAGCGGATGACAGGTGGGGCCTGGGGTCTTCGTAGGCCCACGCGTCAGCGGGCGACCAAGGGGGTGCCACGCGGCATAGCGAGGACCGCGGGTTGAGGCGGTGGAACCCTAGGGGTTTTCTGTAAAAGCGGCAGCGCGGCTGACTAGTGGGCCAGGCGGGAGCGCGGGATGATGCAGACAAAACGAGGGGGGGGGGGGTATTTGCAAAACAGTGGCGGCTACTGTTTTTCTTCCACGCGCTGCAGAGGACAGATCTGTCTGCGACGCGCGGCGCGGCGAAGCGGGCTCGAACTCGCGACCTGGGGCTCGCGCGCGGGAACGGCTACCGCTGCGGTGGCTTGGCCTAGGTGACAGCGAGGTGGGCGCGACCTAGCTAGGGCTTCTGCAACGCTACAGCGAGGCGGACCGAGCGCGACGCCAGCGCATAGAGCGTGCACGACGGAACGATCGGCGAGGCTAGGGCGAGACGGCGAAGGGGACCTTGTCAGGGAGGGAGAGGGGCTCACCGCGAGGCTGTCGGTGCGGTCGGAACGGGCAGGGGAGCAGGCGATCGGCGTCGAGGCAGAGGCCGGGCGATCTAGGGTTTGCGTCGGGCTCACGCTGGTACTGGCGGCTCCGGTCCTCCTTCTTCTCAACGGCGCGTACAGGGGTGGTGTCGGGGCTCGTCTTGGTCTCCTCGATCACCTCCCCGTCGTGCTCGTCGTCTGGAACGGTGGGGCGCGGTGGAGGCCGACGGTGGCCGGCGATGGTGTAGCGGTGGCGATGGAGAAGAGGGGGAGGGAGCAGGGTGCCTCGGCCAGATCTAGAGAAGGCCAGGGGGAGCCGAGCGAGGTGGTAAAGCAGAGGGGAGAGGGGGTGCCGTGGGGAGGTGGGTAGATGGGGAAAAGGTGGCTCGGCCACCTTTTCTTCCTCCTCCTCACGTGCTCGGTAGGGAGGCCAGGGCAGGGGCAGGTGAGGGGCTTCCAGGTGGGGTCGACGTGAGGGCAAGGAGGCAGGGACAGGCTCGGGCTGGGGGCCCCTAGGGCAGAGAGAGAGCTAGGGAGGGAGAGGTGAGGCTCGGGTAGATTGGTACTAGGGTCGGGTTAGGGTTTTTGTGGGGTGGAGGGAGTAGCTAGGGCAGGGGTAGATGGTAGGCTCGGGAGAGAGGGTGCTCGGTGGGGCCAGCTAGATAGAGATAAGAGAGAGGCCGAGAGGGGGAAGGGTGTGGCATGATAGGATTAGGGTTTAGCTTAGATGGGGTTATGGGTTTAGATTAGGTGGGGTGTGGTTAGAGAGGATGGGGCATGGTGATGATGGGTAGGTGATTAGAGGGATCTTAGACATAGGATTAGAGAGAGGGAGGTGAGAGCTAGGTTTTTGTTTTTGTTAAGAGCAAGACAAGCCAAGCCATACCAAGCTCTAACAAAAACAAGGCAAGAAAAGAGGGGATGTGGTGATGTGGTTTAAGCATGATCAAATAAGATCAAGCTAAAAGAGAGAGATAGATGAGAGATGGCATGATCCAACCAAAAACAAGTAAAAACCAAATGACAAGCAAAAGGTGGTACTTGCATGGCCCATGCAAATATTTAATGCCATGTTGATTCTTGTGAAAACAATGTTATTACATGGCATTATTATTATGCATTCCCAAAATTGGAGTAAGGCCCAAGCAAAGGAATCTAGAAAGAATTCCAAGTGGAATAGATGGAGATAGCCATGTTTGAAATAGAATGGGACATGCTAGTGTGTATGTTCCACTAGATGATCAATAGTCCCAAAATATTCCAACATGAGCATAATTCCATGATAAACCATATGGAAGCTAGGAGAAAGGTTCCACTCACAAGGCATGCAAAGGTGGCCATGTGGCTCTCATATATCAATGATGTGAAAACAACATGATGCTAAGATGAGAGCATGTGGACAAGAATTGGATCCATCCCAACCCACATGAACTAGAGGTAACTCAAATAAAATGCAAAGCTCATATTTAGTTGGATGGTGGAATTTATAAGGTGGTGAAAAGAAAGGGTGGTGGAGTGGAATAAAAGATATGCCCCCAACTCAACTTGGGCATTAAACAATATATCAAGAACCAAATACAATATCAAGAGGCAAATACAATTTACAATGCATATGAGAGAAGAACCAAATCAAAAAGGGTTTTGTATGATGCTCAAATGCAAGGTGGCATGATGACATGAGCATGATATAATGATGATGCAACAATTATATATTTGAAGTAGCCATTATATTACTAGACCAAGTAGCATTACAATTGTTAGACAATTGGGATGCTACAACTCTCCCCCACTAAATAGGAATCTCGCCCCGAGATTCTAGGATGAAGAAGACGACACAAAGAGGGTAGGATACTTGGCACGGAGCTCATCTTCGCGTTCCCAAGTGGCTTCATCAACGGAATGGTGCGACCACTGCACCTTGCAGAACTTGATGGACTTGTTGCGAGTCCTTCTTTCTGCGACTTCAAGGATTTTTGTGGGGTGTTCTTGATAAGACAGGTCTTCTTGGAGATTGATAAGCTCATGATCCACGGTCCTGCCGGGATCCTTGAAGCACTTCTTGAGCTGAGAGATGTGGAAAACATCATGGACCTTGAGTTTTTCCGGGAGCTCAAGAGCATAAGCAACTTCTCCTCTTCTTCCACGAACTTTGAAGGGACCGATGTATCTAGGAGCCAGCTTTCCTTTGATACCAAAGCGGTGCGTGCCTCTCATGGGAGTGACACGAAGGTAAACGAGATCACCAGGGACATACTCCATGTCCGTGTGCTTCCTGTCATAATTGCTCTTCTGGCGACTTTGAGCAATCCTCAGATTTTCAAGAATGATATGAACCTTCTCCTCCGCTTGAGTCACAATGTCAGGGCCAAACAAGATTCTTTCACCTGCACCTGACCAACCAATCGGAGTTCTGCATTTGCGACCATAGAGAGCCTCAAATGGTGCCATCTTTAGACTTTTCTGGAAGCTGTTATTGTAAGAGAACTCAGCATAAGGAAGACATTCTTCCCACTTCATGCCAAAAGAGATGACGCAAGCACGAAGCATATCCTCCAGAATCTGATTGATCCTTTCAACTTGTCCTTGCGACTGAGGGTGGTAAGCTGTGCTGAAGTTTAACTTTGTTCCCAAAGCATTTTGGAAACTTTCCCAGAACTTGGAAGTGAAGATGCTCCCATGGTCTGAACTGATCTCAAGCGGAACCCCATACAGAGAGACAATTCTGTTGATATAGAGCTCCGCCAACTGAATTGCAGAAATGGTTTCCTTGACGGGGAAGAAGTGAGCCACTTTAGAAAGCCTGTCAATGACAACAAAGATTGCATTGTTGCCCTTCTGCGACCTTGGAAAACCAGTGATGAAGTCCATCTCCACTTTCTCCCATTTCCACTCCGGGGGTTTCAATGGCTGTAGAAGACCGGAAGGTTTCTGATGAACAGCTTTCACTCTGCGGCAGACATCACACTCCGAGACATACTTGGCACAATACCTTTTCAAACCAGGCCACCAATATTGTGTTTTCAAGTCCATGTACATCTTTGTGCTGCCAGGGTGGATAGAAAGAACAGAATCATGCGCCTCCTTGAGAACTTGCTCTCTCAAACCCGGGTAGTTCGGAACAAACATCCGGTGTTCAAAGAAAAGCGTGCCTTGATCATCGACGTGGAAGGACTCATACTTCGGAAGCTGAATCCTAGAGATGATCTTTCTTGTGTGCGGATCACCAAGCTGAGAAGAGCGAACCTTTTCTTCTAAGAGAGGTGTTGCTAGAAGGTTCTGGAGATACCCTTGTTCCACAATTTCCAGGTTGAGCTGACGGAATTCCTCGCACAAGAGAGGCTGTTGTTCTTCCATCATGAGGTTGTTGACATAAGCTTTGCGGCTGAGAGCATCGGCCATGACATTAGCTTTGCCCGGAGTGTAGTTGATGGTCAAATCGAAGTCATTGATTGCTTCAATCCATCTCCTTTGCCGAAGGTTGAGATCAGACTGAGTAAAGATATACTTCAGACTCTTGTGATCAGAAAAGATTTCACAACGGTTGCCAAGCAAGTAGTGCCTCCATACTTTCAAAGCAAAGACAACTGCTGCGAGCTCGAGGTCATGTGTAGGATAGTTGATCTCATGCGTCTTCAACTGGCGAGAGGCATAAGCAACAACTTGTTTTTCTTGCATAAGGACCGCACCCAATCCATGCAAAGAGGCGTCACAGAAGATCTGGAACGGCTTGGAGGTATCCGGAGGAACCAAGACTGGTGTGGAAGTGAGCTTCTCTTTGAGTGTCTCAAAGCTTGCTTGACATGCAGGAGTCCAAAGGTATTTCTTGCCTTTCTTGAGGAGATCGGTAAGAGGCTTCGCTATCTTCGAAAAGTTCTGAACGAAGCGATGGCAATAACTAGCCAAACCAAGGAAACTTCGCACTTCTTTGACATTAACAGGAGGAAGCCATTCAACAATTGTCTTCACAGTTTCCGGATTGACTGCAATGCCCTTGGCAGAGATGACGTGACCAAGATAGGTTACTTGAGGCAGCCAAAACTCACACTTGGAGAACTTTGCATACAAGCGGTTCTCACGAAGCTTGCTTAGGACACACCGAAGGTGTTATTCATGCTCTTCTTGTGACTTAGAATAGACTAGGATGTCATCCAGATAGACCACAACGAACTTATCAAGATACTCCATGAAAACCGAGTTCATGAGCCTCGAGAAGGTGGCAGGTGCGTTGGTGAGACCGAAAGACATGACCGTGTACTCATACAAGCCATAGCGGGTGGTGAAAGCTGTCTTAGGAACATCCTCCTTGCGAATCTTGATTTGGTGATAACCACTTCTCAAGTCCAGCTTAGAGAAAACCACAGCTCCAGCTAGCTGATCAAAGAGATCATTAATCCGCGGAAGGGGATATTTATTCTTGATGGTTTTAGCATTGAGAGCCCGATAGTCAACACAAAGTCTATCAGTCTGATCTCGCTTCTTCACAAAGAGAGTAGGGCTACCCCAAGAAGAAGTACTGTGTTGAATGAAACCCAACTTCTCTTGTTCATCAAGCTGACGTTTGAGTTCAGCCAACTCAGCAGGACCCACCTTATAAGGCCGCTTGGAGATAGGAGCGGTACCAGGTTCAAGCTCAATAACAAACTCAACCTCACGATTCGGAGGCATACCTGGCAACTCTTCAGGAAAGACATCTGGGAACTCACAGACCACCGGAACACTCTGAATATCTTCCATAGCATCAACATTCAGAGCTGCCAAAGAGAAAAGCTGGATAGCAGGAGTCAGACTTGGAGAATAGACTATATGGCCTTCAGGAATCTTCAGAGAAACCGAGCGTTCAGCACAATCAATCACAGCTGCATTTGCTGTCAACCAATCCATGCCCAAGATGACATCAATGTCAGAATTGCCCAGAACAATTAAGGAAGCCGAGAACGAAGAGCCACCAATCTCAATTTGATTGCCATGGCTGACTTTAGAAGCTGCCATCTTTGCTCCAGGAGAAAGGACCATTAACCGCTTAAGGAGAGGATCCATCACTAACTCATTCTCATGTGCAAACTTGTGAGACACAAAAGAATGCGATGCACCAGAATCAAACAAAACTCAACTTGTGGATGGTGGAATTTATAAGGTGGTGAAAAGAAAGGGTGGTGGAGTGGAATAAAAGATATGCCCCCAACTCAACTTGGGCATTAAACAATATATCAAGAACCAAATACAATATCAAGAGGCAAATACAATTTACAATGCATATGAGAGAAGAACCAAATCAAAAAGGGTTTTGTATGATGCTCAAATGCAAGGTGGCATGATGACATGAGCATGATATAATGATCATGCAACAATTATATATTTGAAGTAGCCATTATATTACTAGACCAAGTAGCATTACAATTGTTAGACAATTGGGATGCTACAACATTCCACCGAGAGGGCCCAGTGCATATCTATCCGTCATATGGATGGACAAATCCCAATCTTGGTTCATGTGCTTCAACACATACTTTCAGAATACCCAATGACACCTTTATAACCACCCAGTTACGAAGCGGCATTTTATGTCATCAAAGCACCCTTCCGGTGATGGTGATTAACATAACCTCATGGTCAAAGGATTAGGTTACTATGCATTTGAAAGCTTATAGCAATACGAACTTAATGACTTGATCTTATGCTACGCTTACTATGGGTGTGTGTCCATCACATCATTCTCCTAATGATATAACCCTGTTATTAATCACATCCAATGTCCATGATCAGGAAACCATGATCATCAATTAATCAATAAGCTAGTTCAACAAGAGGCTTACTAGGGACTCTTTTATGTTTACAAAACACACATGTATTAATGTTTCCGGTTAATACAATTATAGCATGGGATGTAAACATTTATCATAAACATAAATATATAATAATAACCACTTTATTATTGCCTCTTGGGCATATCTCCAACACACCATACCTACCTACTAGCTTATGCTATTCCAAGTATATTCATGCTTTTGTTTACCTTCCAAATTAAACTTGTTATGAGAAAACTAGTGATTAAAGCTCTCACGAACTTGATGGCACACTTTAATTTTCTTGCCCTTAATAAACTTGAACCATTGTGTCGTCTATGTTGTATATGCTTGCACTTATTTGTTGGGGATTAGCAGAACCATGTTGTCATGGGGAATGCTTTCAACATTGCACTTGGTACTTTGTACCTAGCTGATATCATGCTCTTTTGTATATGGATGTCGTCGGTGTGAAATGAAAGGGGAGCTTGTAAGTACATGGAGTTATGTATATGTGTTAGAGAAACACCTGGGCCGCTGGTCTAATCCATGCTGACATGGTGGAAACCTACAGCGTAACCATAATGAGATGTCTATGAAGCATTCTTCTTATAAAAAAGAGTCCTATATTGAGAAAAAAAGAGAAAAGAAAAAAAAGAGATTATGAAAAGAGGAAAGAGAGAAAAAAGAACCATATTCCCATGGTAAATAAGAAGATTGCTGAGATGCTCGTTGTCTACTTGCCTTGTTATTTTGATATGGGGATTATTCCGTATCATCGGGCAAGGGGTACCCCATTGGCGGTTCTCTATGATACACATGTAGTTACGATGGCAAGAACTTACCGGGTTAAACTTGAGTAGCATGAGGAGCGGCCCTCGTATCCAAGGGACATGAAATTTCTAACTTATACTTCGTCAAGCATGTACACCATAGTGAAGGGTTCGTAGCATGGAAAAACAAAAAAATTCTATTGCAAGAATGAACAAAACCCAGATCTAATCTAGATAAAAGCCAAGATCTAATCTATTAGACATGTGCAACGAGATAGATCTGTACTAACCCTTGTAGATCCGAATAGTGTTACGAGATCGGATCTCGTGGTTGATGTAGTCGATCACTTGCCGATCTCAAGATTGAGTAGACGATCCTTCCGGCGCCGCGTTCCGGCATCGCTTCCGTAGTCGGTCAGACGTGCGGAGTCGAAGCAGACCTTCCTCTCCCTGTTCCAGCGAGCAGCGGAGGTAGTAGATCTCTCCACGGAATCCCAGCAGCACGACGGCGTGGTGGTGGTGGTGGAGTAGAGAATTCTGCAGGGCTTCGCCTAAGCCAGAGCAGAGGGAAGGAGGAGGAGAGAGGCAACTTGAGATCTAGAGAATAGAAGGGGCAAGGGGCTTTGTGCCTCCACCCCTCTATTTAAAGGAGGGAGGCGCCATGGGAGGGGAGTCCTAGTAGGACTCCCCTCCCTCCTTGGCCGGTGGATTGGGAGTGGGGGGAGGAGTCCTCCTTCCCCACTACTCCTTGTCTTGCCCCACAAGGATTCCTTGATCCTTTCTTGGTTTTCAAGTAAACTCCAAGAAATCTTCTAGAACCTTCCGGAACGTTCCAAAACCTTCTAGAATCCCCATACAAATACTCCAGAACATTTCCTAACTTAGAAAATGATCCCCAATATATGAATCTTATTCCCCGGACAATTCCGGATCTCCTCGTGATGTCCCGGATCCAATCCGAGACTCCGAACAACATTCGGTCTCCAACACACATTCCATATCTACTAAAAACAACTTCGAACCTTAAGTGTGACACCCTACGGTTCGTGAATATGCAGACATGATGGAGACACCTCTCCGATCAATAACCATCAGCGGGATCTAGAGATCCATAACGGCTCCCACATACTCAACGATGACTTCGTGATCGATAGAACCATTAACATACGAAACCAATTCCCTTTGTCACACGATACTCTACTTATCCGAGGTTTGATCGTCGGTATCTCCATACCTAGTTCTACCTCGTTACTGATAAGTACTCTTTACTCGTTCCATGATATGTCATCCCTTGTGACCTAGTCACATGCTTGCAAGCTAACTAGATGACATTCCACCGAGAGGGCCCAGAGCATATCTATCCGTCATATGGATGGACAAATCCCAATCTTGGTCCATGCGCTTCAACACATACTTTCAGAATACCCAATGTCACCTTTATAACCACCCAGTTACGAAGCGGCGTTTGATGTCATCAAAGTACCCATCCGGTGATGGTGATTAACATAACCTCATGGTCGAAGGATTAGGTTACTATGCATTTGAAAAGCTTGTAGCAAAACGAACTTAATGACTTGATCTTATGCTATGCTTACTATGGGTGTGTGTCCATTACATCATTCTCCTAATGATATGATCTTGTTATTAACGACATCCAATGTCCATGATCAGGAAACCATGATCATCCATTAATCAACAAGCTAGTTTAACAAGAGGCTTACTAGGGACTCTTTTATGTTTACAAAACACACAAGTATTAATGTTTCCGGTTAATACAATTATAGCATGGGATGTAAACATTTATCATAAACATAAATATATAATAATAACCACTTTATTATTGCCTCTTGGGCATATCTCCAACAGTCTCCCACTTGCACTAGAGTCAATAATCTAGTTAAAAACTTGTGCATTCAACACCTATGGCTTTCTGGTGTTGTATAGACACTATTGCTAGTGGTAAACATAATCTTCGGATCTGACACTTCCAGGTCCGTGTGTATTTGCATGTCCTTGCGTCTCTACGCATTACTCATTCTCCAATGAGATGGCATTGTATAAATTTGGTCCTTTGGTGAGACCTTTAGTTCCTTGGGATTAAATCATGTTGATACAATTGTCATACAATGTATCTTCATAGTATTATCCCGCTATGAACCACACCTAGTTTGATAACAAACTACATGACGCAAATGCCCTCATTTGCTGCTACAATAGTAGTCATATACTTAGACTTTTGTTGTAGTATCTGTCACAATGTTTTAACTTTGGTACTCAACCAAATCCGTTATGGAACTTCCTTTCCATTACATTGTGCCACCCATAGTTTAAATTGAGATAAACTTAATTTGTGGCAAAACTAGTATCAATGTAACAATTTACAATGAACTAGTTTTCACCACTATATAAATAATATATTCTTAGTTCTTCCAAAGATCATGGAATATCCCTAGTATTGTCCAATGATCATCTTATGAGTAATTCTGGTATATGCTCATAACATTTAGAGCATAGGACATATCTGGATGTGTACATCTCAAAGAATGATTGATCAAAATATTCTTGTGATTTCACCAAGTGTCAAAACACTTGAATCTCATGTCAACACACTTGAATCTTGATTCAGTCCTTTCCGTGCATCAAGAACCTTTCTTGTTGTTTGCATATTGAACTCATTCAACATCTTATCTATGTACATTTGGCAAAACCATATTAGCGCCTCAATCTATTCATATAGACATTGATACCTAATTCTTGGGTTATGCCTAAGTCTTTCATCGAAATGAAATTCTTAACCTGTGTCAATAAAAGATACATCATTTCTAATCAACAATATGTCTTTCACATAATGTATTAGAAATATATCTTAGCGCTCCCACTTAATTTCTTGCAAAATGCAAACATCTTCATTGTCTTTGATGAAATTAAACCTTTTAACGGTTTCATCACGGTGAAGATTCCAACTTCACGATGCTCACTTCAACCATTGAAGTTTTGCATACTCTTTTAGCATCCTTTTAATTTAACAAAACCCTTTGGATCGTGTCATGTACACGTCCTAGGTAACCATTCTATTAGAAGAACTTGTTTTGTATGTTCAACTACCATATACCAAAATACATGTAGTGGTTGCTACATTAATCCGTCCAGACTAAATATCGCTATGAAAGATCAAATCTTATCATAGTCAATTCCTTGAACATTGTCGTAAACTCTTTCCGACATGTCGACTATTTCATACATGTGAAACATCCATGTCTATTTATAGATCCATATACGACTGTAAGGTCTTGCACCTTTCCAGAGGGTCTTTCAAATTCAAAGCTTGATTTCTCGTGTATGGAATTATCAAGGATTTTATGGCTTCAAGCCACTTAACGAAGTCAGGGCCCATCATTTATTATTTGCATGTAGTCGGTTCATCATTGTCAAACAACAATGATTTAACTCTCAAATCTTGGCATTTGATTACTTACCCGACCTACTTGGTTCAATAGGAACTTAGATCTCCGTGACCGCAACTTTTGAGGCACGTGAGCCATGAGCATTGTTGCTGCCTCCGGGACACTTACCCACGCTGCGCAACTCAGCACATATTAGCCAAGGTTCAACAACCTTGTCAAAGTTCTATTGTCCTCCGACTTAACTTTTCACCAAAAATTCCTTCTCAAGAAACTCGACATTCTAAGCAAAAAACACTTTTGTCTTCGGTGTTATGGAGGAATACCCAATGGTTATTCGAAATAACCTACAAAGACATGCTCATCCGACTTTGGTTGTAAACATTTTACTTATTCCTAGCATACCAAAAATTTAAGAACGGACAACCTGGGTTTTATCCCAAACCATGACTTATATGGTGTCATTTCAACGGATCACGATGGAGCTCTTTTTAGTGTAAAAGCGTTAGTCACTAAAGCTTTAATCTTTAATATATAATGGCAGTTTTATAAATGACACCTTCGATCTTACCATGTCAAACAAGGTTTCATTACATATCTTGAACACTCCATACTCCTATGGTGTTTTGGGAAATGCAAATCCATGGAACGATTCCTCAAATCTTAGGTGTTTTGCTAAACTTGTAACTCAAACATCTTTCTTTATGATCCAATCATATTTTTTTTTATTTTCTTGCTACAATAATTTTCCACTTCATCTTGAATTTTTTTTGAACATTTTCAAATGTTTCATACTTCTTCCTTATTGAGTAAGTATATACATATACTCACTCAAATCTTCGCAGAAAGCATATGAAGTTGAAATCCATCGCCCACGACTACACATAATGGACTATATACATCAATATGTACAAATTCCAATCAGTTAGTCGTCGGTTATTCTTTTGGCCTACGAACGGAGTTTTAATTATCTCTAGGAAAGTATCACAAGCGTCATTTGATCAAAATCAAAGACTCCAAAAAATCCATCAACATGGAGTTTCTTCATGTATCCCTTTCAATATAATTTAAACGGCGATGTCACTTTGCAAGTGATCTTTCAATCATTTGTCTTGCGACATTTTAGCATTAGTTTTATGGTCGTTATTTCTCCAACCAGACTTGTATATCATCCATCTATTATGGAATACGGTAATTATTTGAACAACCTTTTGTCGTCATAATACCTGATCAAAATAACAATTATTGAAACAAATCTTGAAGGCAAGATTTGATGTTAACGAGCAACACAACAACCCTTTGTTTGTTTTCGATGAACATCATCACATATTGTCTTGCTAGTTACTTAGGCCATTGCAGTTCATGAGTTGTGTTGTCCTGTATGACACTTCATACCAACCAATTCGGTATCCAATACCGCAGAACCACATTGTTTAACAACCAAGGAATACAGCCATAACATGTATCTTCTATATACCTAAGTTGGACATCTCCAATCTTTTCTTTTCTGCCAAATATTTTATAGATTCTCTTTCAACAATTCCTTTTCTTTTAAAAGAATCTATCAACATCAATAGTGGTGTCATTCACATGACACATAGTACAAAGTGTGTATAGTCAAATACCAATACCTTTGGACTTGCACTTTGAAGTGGATCACCTTCATCAAATGTTTGACATTCTTTCAAAATTCCATTCTTTAGTAATCTTTTAGTGTAGTAAACATTTTACTTACATCTTCTATTCATCCTTATCATGACAACTTTCATGATCAAGCTGCTATAGCTTATAAAGGTGAATTGCGAGTATAATGTTTCTTTTTCAAAACCTTTTGGAGGATTAGGACGACTAGCGTCTCCAACCTTCACAAATGCTCATCAAATATGAGGACGTATACTCTATCATGTTGTAACCAACACATTGTTTTAGATATCGCAATACCTTTCACATATGATGGTTTCTGAAACATTGCTTTCAGCTCTTAGATAAACTTGATATTAAAAACAATCTTTAGAGTATCAAGAATCATGGAGGCAAACATGATACATTAGATACTAACACTGGAATTGTTACTCTTGATTTAATACTATTTATTAAACTTCACAGAGTAAACGGAGTTTGCTGAAAGTTTGCAACTGGACTTTTAAACTTTAGATTGACACTCAAAACAATACGATACCAGTTCGTAAAGCAAATATCCAGAATTTCTATAGTTCCACTATCTCAACTATAACTTAGTGTAAGGTGGCGAACGGATGCCAATGACTACAACAAACTATGCAAATTCACTTTGATTGTGTTTATGATAAATTGAGTTCGACTAATACAAATTACAAATGAACTCCCACTCAAAACAACATCCCTCAAGTTGTTTTAGTGATTACATGAACCAAATCCACTACACCAAGTCCGATCATCACGTGAGATGATGTAGCTTTAAAGGCGAACAATCAACATGTTCATCATATCATCCATATGACTCATGCTTTACCTTTCGGTATTCTGTGTTCCGAGACCATGTCTATACATGCTAGGCTCGTCAAGATTAACCTTAGTTTCCGCATGTGCAAATCTGGCTTGCACCCGTTGTATGCACACGTAGAATCTATCACATCTAATCATCACGAGATGCTTCGAAACGACGAGTCTTAGCAATGGTGCCAACTAAGGACAAACACTTTATTACTTGATATTTAGTGAGAGGGATCATCTTATAATGCTACCGTCGCGATCTAAGCAATACAATATGCATAAAGGATTAACATCACATGCAATTCATAATATGTGATATGATATGGCCTTTCTTCTTGTGCCTTTGATCTCCATCTCCAAAGCATGGACATGATCTCCATCATCACCAGCGTGGCGTCAAGGTCCGTGGCGCCGCTTCATGGTTGTCCATCACCAACAGCAACTATTACAACTACTTGGAATAAAGCTATTACATGATGAATAGACACACAGGTCTTAAACAAAATTTAAAGACAACCATTAGGCTCCTGCCGGTTGCCATATTACAATAAGGATCATTGCATACATCAAATATAATCACAATCACATAATGGCCATATCACATCACAAAATCCCTGCAAAAACGAGTTAGACGCCTCTAATCTTCTTTGCATGTTTTACGTGGCTTGGGGCTTTCGAATAAGAATGGATCTTACCTACGAACATGAACCACAATGTTGATACAAGTGTTATCAAGTGCAAAGTGTAGATTGGATCTATACTATGGTGGGAGAGACAGACACCCGCAAAGCCACTTGTGCAAAGCAAGTTACACGTCAAGCGTGGAGCAAGTCTCATGTGCGATAACATGTAAGGTTAGACCGAGCCGCTTCATCCCACCATACCGCAAAATGCAAAGTACACAAAGCAAAAGACGGCATGAGCACCAACGCCCATAAAACCATTGTGTTCTACTCGTGCAACAGATCTACGCATAGACACGGCTCTGATACCACTGAAGGGTTCGTAGCATGGAAAAACAAAAAAATTCTACCGCAAGAACGAACAAAACCCAGATCTAATCTAGATAAAAGCCAAGATCTAATCTATTAGACATGTGCAATGAGATGGATCTGTACTAACCCTTGTAGATCCAAATAGTGTTACGAGATCGGATCTCGTGGTTGATGTAGTCGATCACTTGCCAATCTCAAGATCGAGTAGACGATCCTTCCGGCGCCGCGTTCCGGCAACGCTTCCGTAGTCGGTCACACGTGCGGAGTCGAAGCAGACCTTCCTCTCCCCATTCCAGCGAGCAGCGGAGGTAGTAGATCTCTCCACGGAATCCCAGCAGCACGACGGCGTGGTGGTGGTGGTGGAGTAGAGAATTCTGTAGGGCTTAGCCTAAGCCAGAGCAGAGGGAAGGAGGAGGAGAGAGGCAACTTGAGATCTAGAGAATAGAAGGGGCAAGGGGCTTTGTGCCTCTACCCCTCTATTTAAAGGAGGGAGGCGCCATGGGAGGGGGAGTCCTAGTAGGACTCCCCTCCCTCCTTGGCCGGCGGATTGGGAGTGGGGGGAGGAGTCCTCCTCCCCCACTACTCCTTGTCTTGCCCCACAAGGATTCCTTGATCCTTTCTTGGTTTTCAAGTAAACTCCAAGAAATATTCTAGAACCTTCCGGAACGTTCCAAAACCTTCTAGAATCCCCATACAAATACTCCGGAACATTTCCTAACTTAGAAAATGATCCCCAATATATGAATCTTATTCCCCGGACAATTCCGGATCTCCTCGTGATGTCCCGGATCCAATCCGAGACTCCGAACAACATTCGGTCTCCAACGCACATTCCATATCTACTTAAAACAACTTCGAACCTTAAGTGTGTCACCCTACGGTTCGTGAATATGCAGACATGATGGATACACCTCTCCGATCAATAACCATCAGCGGGATCTGGAGATCCATAATGGCTCCCACATACTCAACGATGACTTCGTGATCGATAGAACCATTAGCATACGAAACCAATTCCCTTTGTCACGCGATACTCTACTTATCCGAGGTTTAATCGTCGGTATCTCCATACCTAGTTCTACCTCGTTACTGATAAGTACTCTTTACTCATTCCATGATATGTCATGCCTTGTGACCTAGTCACATGCTTGCAAGCTAACTAGATGACATTCCACCGAGAGGGCCTAGAGCATATCTATCCGTCATATGGATGGATAAATCCCAATCTTGGTCCATGCGCTTCAACACATACTTTCAGAATACCCAATGTCACCTTTATAACCACCCAGTTACGAAGCGGCGTTTGATGTCATCAAAGTACCCATCCGGTGATGGTGATTAACATAACCTCATGGTCGAAGGATTAGGTTACTATGCATTTGAAAAGCTTGTAGCAAAACGAACTTAATGACTTGATCTTGTTATTAACGACATCCAATGTCCATGATCAGGAAACCATGATCATCCATTAATCAACAAGCTAGTTTAACAAGAGGCTTACTAGGGACTCTTTTATGTTTACAAAACACACAAGTATTAATGTTTCCGGTTAATACAATTATAGCATGGGATGTAAACATTTATCATAAACATAAAGATATAATAATAACCACTTTATTATTGCCTCTTGGGCATATCTCCAACACATAGTTTGTTCACTTTAACCTTAATCACTTCAAGATGCTTATGATAGGGGCAATGAGAGCTGAAAGCTATTAAGTACCATAATTTTTGGAAGCTCTTTATGAAACTTGAATCTCTACTTGCTTCTATGAAGGCTTTTCTTCTACCATTACATTGAGTCTCCACCTTCTACCTTTATGCACCTGCTTTGAGAGCATAGTGGCCATTCTTAGTTCTATGTGCATTGTCCCAAGACTAGTTGATTGATGCATAACTTGATATTGCTTGTTTTAAACTATTTGTATCTAGTCACTCTTATGAACTTTGAAGGTGTCCTATGCATTTATATTTGCTACTCTATGAGGGACAAGCTGAGTGCTATTATGATATGTTTTCTTTATGTGAAACAAACAAATGTCGTGCAAAGCATTGTTATTCATGAATCTTTTGTTTGTGCCTTTTCATGTTGCATCAAGTTTCTTTGTCTTATTGCTAGAACCTTGTATTTCATGTTATGATTGAAGTACTATGATCCTAGCTTTGAATGTTTTACAAATACTTTGATCAAGTCTTTGATGGTGCATGTCACCTCAAAAATTATTCTTTCTTTTTATCACTTACCTACTCGAGGACGAGCAGGAATTAAGCTTGGGGATGTTGATACATTGAAAATGTATCTATAATTTTTTATGTTCCATGCTTGGTTTTATCTACTTTCTTGTGTTTTGTCCACACTTTGGAGTACTTTTCATATGATTTCTTGGACTAACCTATTAACAAGAGCCACAGTGCCAGCTGCCTGTTTTCTGCTATTTTTGGTTCCAGTAAGTCAGAAAATGAATATTCTTGGAATTGGACGGGACAAAAGCCAAAGTCGCTATTTTACTAGAAGTCATCTAGAGCCAGAATACGAGACAGAGAGGAGCCAGGGGGCCACCACACCACCTGGCCGCGCGGGCCAGACCTGGCCGCGCCAGGGGGTGGTGTGGTTAGCCTAGGCACCCCCTCGGCCTCTCCATCTGTGTCATTGGATGTTGTCATTGCATGTGGTCATTGCATGTGTGTTCTTCTAAACAAACAACACATGGATCCATCAGTGTCATTGGATGTGTGTTCTTTTCATGAACCACACCCAGTGTCATTGCATGTCTGTTCTTCTCACAAACCACACATGGATCCACCAGTGTCACTGGATGTGTGTTCTTTTCATGAACCACACATGTATCCACTAGTGTCATTGGATGTGTGTTCTTTTCACAAACCACAGCTAGTGTCATTGGATGTGTGTTCTTCTCACAAACCACACATGGATCCACCAGTGTCATTGCATGTTTGTCCTTCTCATGATCCACATCTAGAGTCATCGCATGTCTGTTCTTCTCACAAACCACATAAGGATCCACCAGTGTCATTGCATGTCTATTCTTTTCATGAACCACACCTAGTCTCATTGCATGTCTGTTCCTCTAAACAAACCACACATGGATCCACCAGTGTCATTGCATGTGGTCATTGCATTTGTGTTCTTCTAAACAAACCACACATGGATCAACCAGTGTCATTGGATGTCTGTTCTTTTCATGAACCACACCCAGTGTCATTGCATGTCTGTTCTTCTCACAAACCACATAGGGATACACTAGTGTCATTGCATGTCTGTTCTTATCATGAACCACATCTAGAGTCATCGCATGTCTGTTCTTCTCACAAACCAAATAAGGATACACTAAAGGGAATATGCCCGAGAGGCAATAATAAAGTGGTTATTATCTTATTCCATGTTTATGATAAATGTTTATTTTGCATGCTAGAATTGTATTGATCGGAAACATCAATACATGTGTGTTTAATAAACAAAAAGGGTTCCTAGTTATGCCTCTCTTATAGACTAGCTTGTTGATTAACAAGATGATCAAGGTTTCCTGATCATGGACATTGGATGTTGTTAATAACAAGGTCACACCATTGGTGGAATGATGTGATGAACATTCATCTGAAGTATAGCATTACGATCAAAGTAATTATGTTTATATGGCTATAACATCATACGAAGTAATCTTTATCCTTAGACCATGAGATCATGTTAATTGGTAACACCGGAAGAGTATCTTGATAACATCAAACGTCACACCGTAACAGGGTGACTATAAAGATGGGTTCAGTGCTACGAAGGTGTTATGTTGAGGCTCATGGATCAAGAGTGGAATTTGTCAATCCCGATGACAGATAGATATACTCTGGGCCCTCTCGGTGATATCACATTGAAATAGCTTGCAAGCAAGTGATGTGATCACTAGAATGTTATATCACGGGAACGAGAAAAGAGTGCATGTCAGTAACGAGATCAAACTAGGTATGGAGATACCGATGATCGAATCTCGGACATGTAATATATCGCGAGACAAAGGGATTTAGTTACTAGCATTAAAGGTTCTCACGATCACAGAAGTCATCGTTGAATGTGTAGGAGTCAGTATGGATCTCCAGGTCCTGCTTCTGATTATTGATCTGAGAGGGGTCTCGATCATGTCTGCATTATTCGCGAACAGTAGGGCGACACACTTAAGGGATACCGACACCATTTGGAGCAAATATGTTGCAGATAAAGATTTAAGAAAGCACTGGAATTATTTCAATAGACACCGAAACTGTTTCGGGTGAAATTGCTGAAATTGGTTCTGCATGTAATATTGAAATGTTGTAGGGGGTTTTATTTGAATGTTTGTTAATTAAAGTAATTAACAAAATTCTGAATAAAAATAATAAAAGAGTTTTATTAAATGAGAGAGCATTAAATTTGGAGAAATTTAATGCATTTAAAGTGGAGACTTTAAAAGGGAATGTGAAGAGGCATTTTAATGTGGAGGGGTTACCACCACATGAATGGAGGAGGTGAAGGGTCACCTCCCCATGCGCCGGCAATGAAGGAGGGGTACCCTCCCCTCCTCCTATAAAAGTCCACCCTCTCCTCACTTCTCACACACACCTCCTTGTGAAGGATCTCTCTCCCCCTCTAGTATTATTTCCCCATGGTCTCGGATTAGCGAGATACATGTTCCCGGTGGCTTTATCTGGAAAGGAGTTGCTGCTTCTGCTACTTTGCTGGAGCGAGGGACGGAAGCTGTCGGGGTACTGGACGTGTGTGCGATCACGGATGCACCACTGCTTTGCGGTGCTGGACTTGGTGCTGCTGGAGCTGGATCTGATGGACGTGCTGGAGCCATACCTGCTGGACTTCCTCACGATCTTGAGATCGGCAAGTGTACGACTACATCACCCACGAGTTCCTACTCGTTAACAAAGCTCGTTGTCTACGAGGGTAAGTTCTCGTTGGATGTATGTCCACCCGTTGCTTTGTACCTAGTAGATAGATCTTGGCGTGTAGTTCACACTGTAGGAATTTTTTTGTTTTCTATGCTACGGACCCAACATACACCTCTGTAATTGCATGTCTGTTCTTCTCATGAACCACATCTAGAGTCATTGCATGTATGTTCTTCTCATAAACCACATAAGGATCCACCAGTGTCTTTGGATGTGTGTTCTTTTCATGAACCACACACAGTGTCATTGGATGTGTGTTCTTTTCATAATACACATAAGCATCCACCAGTGTCATTGGATGTGTGTTCTTTTCATGAACCACACCCAATGTCATTGCATGTGTGTTCTTCTAACAAACCAAACATGGATCCACCAGTGTCATTGGATGTGTGTTCTTTTCACAAACAACAACTAGAGCCATTGCATGTGTGTTGTTCTCAGAAACCACATAAGGATAAACCAGTGTCATTGCATGTCTATTCTTTTCATGAACCACACCCATTGTCATTGCATGTCTGTTCCTCTCATAAACCACACATGGATCCACCAGTGTCATTGGATGTGTGTTCTTTTCATGAACCACACCCAATGTCATTGCATGTCTGTTCTTCTGACAAACCACACATGGATCCACCAGTGTCACTGGATGTGTGTTATTTTCATGAACCACACCCAGTGTCATTGCATGTCTGTTCTTCTCACAAACCAACTAAGGATCCACCAGTGTCATTGCATGTATGTTCTTCTCATGAACAGCAGCTAGAGTCATTGCATGTATGTTCTTCTCACAAACCACAGATGGATCCACCAGTGTCATTGCATGTTTGTCCTTCTCATGAACCACATCTAGAGTAATCACATGTCTGTTCTTCTCACAAACCACATAAGGATCCACCAGTGTCATTGCATGTCTGTTATTCTCATGAACCACAACTAGAGTCATTGCATGTATGTTCTTCTCACAAACCACATAAGGATCCACTAGTGTCATTGGATGTGTGTTCTTTTCGTGAACCACACCCAATGTCATTGGATGTGTGTTCTTCTCACAAACCACACATGGATCCACCAGTGTCATTGCATGTCTGTTCTTTTCATAAACCACACATGGATCCACCCAGTGTGATTGCATGTCCTTTCTTATCACAAACCACATAAGGATCCACCAGTGTCATTGCATGTATGTTCTTTTCACGAACCACACCTAGTATCATTGCATGTCTGTTCCTATAAACAAACCACACAAGGATCCACTAGTGTCATTGCATGTGTGTTCTTCTAAACAAACCACACATGGATCCACCAGTGTCAATGGATGTTTGTTCTTTTCATGAACCACACCCTTTGTCATTGCATGTCTGTTCTTCTCACAAACCACATAGGGATACACCAATGTCATTGCATGTCTGTTCTTCTCATGAACCACATCTAGAGTCATCGCATGTCTGTTCTTATCACAAACCACATAAGGATACACCGGTGTAATTGCATGTCTGTTCTTCTCATGAACCACATCTAGAGTCATTGCATGTCTGTTCTTCTCACAAACCACATAAGGATCCACCAGTGTCATTGGATGTGTGTTCTTTTCATGAACCACACACAGTGTCATTGGTGTCTGTTCTTTTCATAAACCACATAAGGATCCACCACTGTCATTGGATGTGTGTTATTTTCATGAACCACACCCAGTGTCATTGCATGTGTGTTCTTCTAACAAACCACACATGGATCCACCAGTGTCATTGGATGTGTGTTATTTTCACAAAACATAGCTAGAGTCATTGCATGTGTGTTTTTCTCACGAACCACATAAGGATACACCAGTGTCATTGCATGTGTGTTCTTTTCACAAACCACAACTAGAGTCTTTGCATGCGTGTTCTTCTCACAAACCACATAAGGATACCAGTGTCATTGCATGTCTGTTCTTTTCATGAACCACACCCATTGTCATTGCATGTATATTCCTCTCATAAACCACACATGGATCCACCGTTAGACCGAGTCTTCTAGAAGGCACACCCTAACACAGTTGTTTTGCTGGACGACTGTTACATACCATTCGATCGGGGCGCTTGGACGATTGGGATGGTCTTCGTGAGAGCAATCCGTGAGTAGGCTGTTCTGCGGCATGATTGGCCACGCTTGCTCTGGACAAACTAGCAACACCGGGCGCTCCCCTGTTGCGAGTGTCACGACTCACGAGTTCAGTGGGCCATATCCCATTGTCACGTCCCAATTACTTCTCTTCCTCCCCGTACTTCTCTTCCTTCCCCTCGAAGCCACTTTCCCCACTTCACTCCCATCCTGCCGTAGCCGCAAGCCGACAACGCTTCCATCCCAATCCCCTCTCCGACAGCCACCCCCTCCCCTCTCGCCATGGGTTCAAGGGGAGACAGCGAGGAAACACGTCGTGATGACAGGGACGGTGATTTCGATGTGAGTCGTCTCATGTCTATCTCTATCATCTGTGGCCAGTTATCTATTTTTTGAGCTAGATCTACTCTGTTTACTCATGCGCGTATGATGTGTTAGGCCAACCAGACGATGTATGACCCCGACTATCACGGTTTAGCGGATGAAGACAGTCCTCTGCTATGTAAACATGGATATGTGCCCGCTAAATTTGTAGCGTTCGAAGGATGAAACACAAGCAGGAGGTTTCTATGGTGTCAAGGACATCGTGCAATGATGCAAGGCGGAAGTTGTGGTGTTGTCAAATGGGTAGATGCAGAGTGTCCCAAATTGATGCAAAAAATGCTGGACAAACTATGGGATATGATTGTTGAGTTGAAAGAATCCGTAGTCAGCTCACTTCTTGACAGTGTTGAGATGAAGCTATGGGACCCAGCTGACACGACCAAGCTTACCCGAGATCTCAGGAGGGTGCAAGACAAGGTTAGCAAAGTCGAGAAGGAGAGGTACGTGGTGTTGGCCCTGAAGGCTAAAGTAGAGCAAGAACTGACTCAAGGAAGTAATGATATTCACCCGGCCAAAGCCCTGCAGTTCACAACTACGAGTATTGACAAGTGCATGAGGGAAAATACAGAGAAACAATTAAAGTTGTGCAAGGAAGATGCTAAAAGGAAGGAGCAGACGAATCGATCCTTGCTCTCGCAGGAAGATGCGCATCATTCTAAGATTAGGAAGATCAAGGAGATGTGTGATAACTAGTTCTATTTAGCTTGAGCTCCGTGCCTTTTTAAGTTGTAATAGTAGTACTTGTTGACCTAGCGGTCTGAACTAGTGGTCCCGGAGTCCCGGGAGGAAAAAAATTGGTCTCCCATTAGTCTGTCTTAACCCTACATCACTTCCTTTTGTATGATCATGGTGGTATTCTGACATTGGTGGTTTGTTTAAATGTAATCTACATGGATTGTGCCGCATGAAAATGGCACAGCCACAATTTATAAAGTGGAGGCACGTACACCCGGTTAATGGAGATCCGGGAGCTTCGCTAGACGCAGGGGATGCAGGAGCAGGGAGGCGTTGAGATAGACGGGCTCAAGCATCTGGGCATTATCGGTTGCCATTGCTATTTATGTTGCCACGTTGTTGTGCAGCATCTGAAATAAGTTGCCGCTTCGTGCAGTGTGGCAGCTTAAATAATTTATTTATGTGCCACTTACATTCCATCGAATTTGAAGACCTCCTGCCCCTCAGCAATCGTGGAACTGTTGCTGCGTATTTTCAGATAGCAGTGGCACAATCACAATTTCGGATTCAACTACTGACTCGGGCATTTCAAAACCCTAAGTCACGGTACATTTTACTCAGAGAACGTGGGTAGATTATTTCGCCCAGCAAAGTACCACACACAGAGCTCCAGAATTTAACCGAATTACATATATAGGTTCAAGTTCAACACATTACTATGCATCTTCATTGCCAGTAGCCTTCTTCCGCAGCATGGGTACCAAGCCTTCATGTCCACTGGCTTCTTCATTTCCTGCCTTCTTCCTCTTCCTCGGTGCCAATTTTCTTAGCTTCACGTACTCTGCATCGCCGGGACAATGGGCACCAGAATCGTGTCTAGCATCATCTTTCCACTCGTTTTTAATTTCTTCGGGCAACAAAATGAATGACCCGGCAGTCATGTTTCTAACCTTGCAGCGCTTCCTACCAAAGAAATAAGACTGTTGCATAACTTCCCAATATCTACAGAGTAAATAAAACACAAATTACAATTCAGCACAAACATGCGAACCTCAAGAGACCTTTGCTTACCAGGAGATAATTGAGTTCGAGCAACCACCCTGTCCAAGAATAGAAGGGCGACTCCCAGTTGCAGCAGCTTCCACATCTAGTACATCACAATTCAGCTCAAACATGCAATCTGAAGCATACCTTTTCATCAACCCAATTAGCTGACTGTCACACGTTAGAGGAACCATGATGCCACGTTCATCCATGAAGCTGAAATTTGCAGTCTTCTTCGGCCATAATTCATCATGATTACTCAGAGCAGCAACCATACCAGATATAGTGCAGATCTACGCAGGCGCTTCTTCCATCGTGATCCAATGGTGTCCATACCACTTTCCCTTAGAGTCGTACCTGAAGAGGACTACCGTAACCAGGTAAGGGTGGTCCGCGGAGATCCCACTTGACAGAAAACTGTGGACAAAATATGTTTGTCAACGTTGGGCTAACAAACAATTTTAGGTTCAGTAGCCAGCTAGCAGTTATAATTAGTGCGAATAGCAAAGAGAAGGGTAGGTCCCCGCTTGTAGCCAGAACTTCTTCTTCCTTGGTAGTAGGATATGCCATCCTCCGAGATGATCGGCTCATCGGCGGTGGAGGCGGGCTAGAGCCTCGCAACAATGGCTACGGCGTGCGCCATTGGAGCTCGGGATCAGTGACTGGGCGCAGCAACTTGGCGCCGGAAGTCAAATGTCCGAAGGGATCGTCCTGCCTGGAGGGTGGATTCCAACGCTGTCGGTGCTAGGGGAAAGGTGGGAATGGATTTGTGAAATTGGTCAACGCATCCAATCCACTTAGTCTCTCGATTTGCCTAAGAGGTTGCCGCGGTGGCACTCGCGTCATGGACAGATGACCGACATGAGGGTCCCGACCATCTACTTCACAGGGCAGTTTCATGGAATGTTTGAATTTGGCAGGGCGAGATGAGTTTGCATCGAAATGGCCCCTCTCGGTAGTTGGTGGCCCAACATTTTGAAACGCGGCAATTTCAGGCAACTTAGGTACCGCCATGCGCTGGCCCGGGAACTTTGGTACCGCAGACGAACAGGCCCCTGTAAGCTCTGCAAACCAACATGTCCAGTGTTGCCTTTTTGAGCTCTACGCATAGAAAACGAAAATAGTTAGTGTTGCAGCTTTTGAAGAACCAGATGGCAACAATAAAATTATAATCGAACTAGTACGAAGAGGATAGTAGAATGATGCCAGGGAGGAAATAATAGCAGGAACTTAGCTCAGGATTAACCAGATAGAGTCATTAACTGCGTAGCGGGGAATCCACACTAATATTTTCCACTGACATTACATTTTGCAAGAACTATACAATAGCAGGCATTTACTGGTGTATGGAGCAGCTAAGATAAGAACATGTGCATGACAAAATAACAGACATGTGCATGACTTGATATTTGTAGAGCAGCGAATGCAAACCAACATGTCTAATGACATTGTATGGACTAGCACAAAGAACATGCGTGCCTAATGACTTGTATGTACTAGCACGATTACAAATATGCAGTTCACTACGACAGGCTTGAACCTGCTATACCGCTGACAAAACAAAAATGGGTTAGAGATTTGGTTAAACTTGGTCGGAGAGGCGCCTAAGCATCATCGGTACCGTGCGAGTGATGTCAAGGTCACTGAGGGTGTTGCAGTTGCGGTGGCTGTTGGCGTCGGGGAAGCAGATCTTGGGCGGTCGATGCCGGCTTGAAAGCGGTGGACAAGAGTGTCGCTAAGGCAGATCCGGTGCAGTGAACGGCGACGGCCGTGTAGCTGGTCTAGAGAGGTGGACATGGAACTCTTTGAACTAGATCACTGATACGTCCAAAACGTATCTACTTTCCCAACACTTCTGCTATTGTTTCTCCTCTAAACCTGTGTGAATTGGATGCAACTAACACGGACTAACGCTGTTTGTAGCAGAATTACCTTGGTGTCTAGTTTTTGTGCAGAAAATCAACTTTTAGGAAAAATCCTGGAAAATATGCCAAAAATCCTATTTCACCAAAAGAATCCCGAAGCCAGAATACGAGACGGTGTGGTGCTGGGGCCTGGCCACGCCAGGGGGTGGTCTGGCCGACCTAGACACCCCCTCTGTCTCCCTCTTCGCCTATAAGTTGCCTTCTGACCTAAAAACTCAGGAGGGGGTCGACGTTTTTCCAAAAAGAGTTCCGCTGCGCCGTCACCACCAGATTCCGCGATTCGGAACCAGAAACTCCATTCTAGCACCCTGCCGGGACGGGGAATTGGAGGAGATCATCACCATCATCATCTCCATCGCTTCTCCATCGACCATCCATGTTTCCCCGATCTATGAGTGAGTAATCCTCCACTGTAGGTTATTTGGATGGTAGGGATTGGATGAGATCGTTCATGTAATGGCATCGGATTGTTAGGGCATGGTGCCTAGTATCTACTATTAGTGCTTTTTGACTTTCTTGCAACTTGTTATGCTTAATGCTTGTCACTAGGGCCCGAGTTCCATGATTTCAGATCTGAACATGTTATTGATTCATTATGATAGTATTGTTTATGGTCTTACCTGTAAGTTGTATACACACGTTTTTGTCCGGAACCAATGGCCCCGAAGAATAGAAATCGGGATAACCGGAGGGAATGGCTTAGATGTGAGGATCACATGTGTTCACGGAAAGTTAATGCTTTGCTCTGGTGCTCTATTAAAAGGAGCACCTTAATTGCCAGTAGTTCCCTTGAGGCCCCGCTGCAAACGGGCTAGTAGGACAAAAGATGTTGTGCAAGTTCTCATTGCGAGCACGTATGACTATATATGGAACACATGCCTAGGATTATTTAGTACTTGGATGCTTTATCTTATTTATCTGCAATTGCCCTATGTTCTGATTGCTAAATGAATTGTCTTGTCCATGTAATGCACGTCCATCCATCCCTATGCCTACCACGCTCTAATCCTACTGTTTACTGCAATTGTTACTACTGTCTTTACTTTACTACGGCTGCTACTTTACTATTCCTACTACAAAACTATTGCTACTGATAAACTGCTGTGAGCAAGATTGTTTCCAGGTGCAACTGAATTGACAACTCAGTTGTTAAGGCTTATAAATATTCTTTGGCTCCCCTTGTGTCGAATCAATAAATTGGGTTTCACTTACCTCGAAAATACTGCGATACACCCCCTATACTTGTGGGTCATCAATCACGCCCGGTGGACACCAGTGAAGCGGATCCGGTATGGTTGGGTAGATTTCGGCGGTGAGGAAGCAAAGTTTGGGCGGTGGATGACGCCATCGGTGTGGTGAACAATACCGCAGGTCCTAGATCTGGTGGGTGAGCATCGGTGAAGCGGCCGTGCGGCGGTGCGCGAGACCGCAGCTCAAGCCGGTGCGCGCAGTGGTCGTGGAGGGGATAGAGGAGCTTGGGATTTTTGGGAGGGCCGGCGGAAAAAACTGGGGGAATCGGGACCATAGAGGTGAGCAGAAAAAATAATTATGACCGTGCCCCCGAGCTACCGACTTTAGCATGCCCATTTGTCATCTAAACAATGGGTAGATTTGGAATTTTAAATTCTAAAGTTTTTGAAACGGAATGGCGCGAAATGCTTCAAGGTCGGTGTGTGGTTTTGCCGCTCGATTGAGAATTTGAATTTGGCTTGCGCCCATCTAATAATAATAATAATAGAAAAATGGTACTCCCCTAGTTGGTGGGATATTTTGGCTCAAAGTTTTTGAAACGATGGGGCGGGAAATGCTTGGTAGGTGGGTGATTTTACCGCTCGATTGAGATTTTGAATTTTCCTAGCCTCCATCTACTAATAGAAAAAAGGTAGTAGACCGTATGCTATCTGTCCAGGAATTCAAGGCCGAGAGTCACATCAACTGATCATCCATAAATATTTTTTGCATAGAAACTTGGATACCTTCCATTCACACAGCATAGGCGGTATATTTTGCGCTTGAATCAGATTTTCAATTTTTCTAGGGTCCATGTAATAATATAAAAATGGTACTACCCGGTGGGTGATTTTGCCTGAAAATGTTTGAAACGGAGGGGGTGCGAAATGCTTCGGGGCGGTGGGTTATTTTCCCGCTCGATTACGATTTTGAATTTGGCTGCCGGCCAAGTTTTTATTACTAGAAAAAAGGTTGTGTAGTTTGAACGCTATCTGGTCAGGAATTTAAGGCGAGACTCACATCAACTCATGCCTCGTGCAAATTCAAAATTAAACCAGATTCTCATTTGAAAAAAAATAAACCAAATTCTTGTTTCACAACCCAAATTCAGCTGCACACATTGTGCAAGCTCCACAGTGGTACCGCAAATGGCAAAGAACCATAGAGGCATATTTCCCAAACATGGGAAACATAACGGACATGAAAGGGCCGTACTTCAGGGTTTACCTTCTTAGCTGGCACATGAGCAGTCCTGGCCTTAGTATTAAGTGGCAACAGATCAGAATGACTTTGTTTCTGCAAATCATGATGCAAGAAAAAATGATCAGTATATTTTAGGGGACATTTTAAGTAATAAAGCGCTATTATCAAAAAAAATGTTTTTGGGGACAAAGCATAGGTTACTGAAATTCCAGCAAAGCAGCTGGATACATAAAAACACTTGCCACTCGATAATGCCTCCTCCACAGGTGGACATGCGCATGATGCTAAATGAAATGCAGCAAAACCAGTAAATTTTAGGAAAGAACACATCAACTTCGCAATGCAAAGAAGGATACGTGCATTAATCTGATGCCAATGATTGGGTGTGTTTCCCTTTAGCAAACAATATAATTTAAAGAACTCAGCAATGTAGGACACCAGCAAACAACAATCTGTTTATGAACGATATGTTGCAACTTACATCTGCATTGTTCAGCAGAGGACCGTTATGTGAAATAAAGCCAGGGGGCAAGCTTCCCATCATCAAAAGTCTCTTCTTGGAAGCATATAATTATCTATTTCCAGTGGACCTTATAACTAATTCCATGGCTACATCGATGGTGATCCCAACTTCCTAATGTGGCATATAGATCTGCTATTTCAAATAGCAATCACCTAAACAACCATCCGGATGGTTGCGGACTCACCGGAGATTGCACTGATGCGATGGAAAGGTGGATGCTGCTGGGTAAAGAAGGTGCACGGCGAGGAAGGTGCACAAATGTAAAAAATGTAGCGATACTCGTATATAGATAGAGATACCAGTAACACATAAACTAGATCAATTAGTAGTAACCACAAACTCCTGAAGGGTTGTAAGAAGACTGTCAACTACTCCCATATTAATTAACCTAGTGTAATTTAACGTGGCAGTACTATGAGATGGTCAGTACTAGTAAACAAAATAAGATTACTTAATTATTACTGGAATCTATAGCCAGCCACCAAAAGCATCATGAGCATGCTAAATATCTAGATTGCAGACCATACTTGGTTAAGAACCTAATGTCCAGCGCTAATTACCCAAATCTAAAAGCATCTATCCTATTTACGACTGAGTGCAGTGAGTTGGAGACATCCGTTCACTCTGCAGCCATCTCCCCGGCATGCATCTCATGGCGCTCCTGCTCCTCCTCTTCGAGGTCATCGCGAATCTCGAGCTGTAACCACAGCGACATCATTGCGTGCCACAGCGAAAGTGAGTGCGGTAGATCTACCTAGTGGACGAACGTGCAACGCTCACATTCATAGTTGCAACCCAAGAACCTGTGGCCGAAATTCGTTCCCTCGAACGTGACGCGGTGATGGGGCGCCAGGACGCACTCGCACCAGAACCGGAGATCCGCATCAGTAACGATGTCGTACCACTCCGTGTCTACCATCCGTGCCGGCATCTGAACCCAGGAAACTTTATCGATCAAGACGGGTAGAATAGAGAAAAACCACAAAAGGAGAGAACCCATAAGATGAATTCGAGAAGTAAACTGAGATCGTGAACTCTAGCGTACTTACCCTAACCCGGCCGCCTTACGCATCAAGATCCCCCATCGTTCGCCGGACCGGCATGACTGAATCCGCCGAGATTGCTCGAAAAAAGAGCGCACCTTCAAAGCCTAGCGCAGAGGCTTTATGGAGAAGGAAGAGGTAGGGGATCCGGTCCTCACATTCACTAGCTACTACTCCGTATTGGATTTAACTCGACCACTAACTGGGGCCCGCGCTAGAGAGCCCGTGGGCCCCCAAACATCACTCACCTAGTTTGACTTGCATTACATGGAGTACTTTTGGAAAATAGATCAAAACTCAATAAATAAACCAAAGGCGCCCCTCTCTGTTTGCGAAAACCCATTACAAAACGGAGACGCTCACAAATGCATACACACACTCACCCCTATGAATGCAGGTACGCACACCCTACACCTATGAGCCCTTCATAAATACTGGATCTTGACACTGATCGCGCGGGGCTTGAGCTTGACGAAGTCACCATAGGCACCTCGCTATATATTGATGGGAACGTCGCCTCTCACTACCCTCATAACCATCCTTCAAAGTTGAGCGCCGAGGCTTCATGGCGAAGGAAGTGCTAGGGGGTTGGAGCTCATATTCGTTGGCTACTACGGGATGTAATTGAACCACTAATAATGTGGCCCTCGGTAGTGAGCCCATAGACCCTAGACACTAGTGACCATTATAATAACTTTGGGAAAACCAAGCAAAACTTAATACAAACGGAAGGCCCATCTCTCTCATTTTTGCAAAAATCCACTACAAAACGCACACGCTCACAAATGCATACACACACTCACCCCTATGAACGCATGACCGCACATCCTACCCCTATGAGCACGTCCAAAAGATTGTGTCTTCAGACTGTCCGGTGGGGGGACTTGAGCTTGACGAAAGTCACCATAGGCACCTAATGCCCTCGTAACCATCCTTCAAAGCCGAGCGTCGAGGCTTCATTGAGAAGGAAGAGCTAGATGAGTCAGAGCTAACATTCGTTGGCTGCTATAGGTTATAACTAGACCACTAATAACAATGGGGCCCCATGGTAGTGAGCCCATTGGCCCCAGACATCAAAGCAAGCACGGTGTCATGTCTTAAACATATATCTTAACGGTGGAGTGGGTAGTGCTAACAAAAAGATTCTTCAAGGTGATTCTAGTGCTAGACTTATGTCTAAGAGAATGAATTAGGAGGACCCACTATTCAGTGGATAACAGTCCGTTTTTATTTTTAGCATGGTTGTGTGGACCCACTTTAGTTCTAAACACTGGACCAAAAGTAGTTTTCATAGCTACTTCTAGACACTGCACACGCCCTTACTATACGTAGCTTAGAAATTTACTAGCCTCGTGTATAAGAAAATGAAGGTTGCTTTGAATGGTTTTTGAAAAAGCTTTTGGAGGTACCCAACAAGGGGTCAATTAATATATCACAAAACACCAAGAGTTTTGACAATAGGTTTAACTTCTTGCTAGATTTTGCATCTTGACAATTTAACAAAATTAGGTCAAACTTGAGCTACAAGTAAGCGTGATATACATTACTCTTGAATTAAAATGTCCTTTCGGAGGTTTATAGGTGCATCTTCTTGTAGTAAATAATTCCATCACTATGAGTTTCCTACTATCTCAGGAAAGAACATTCTCAATTTTCCGAGTGTGATGACGAGATTGTTCTTTTCCGTAAAGCAAGTCTGAAGAATATGGATCTGAATGACACACACGAGGTAAGTTTTCAGATATATATTGTGGACCAACATGTTGTACTTACGATTTCCCATGTTTTATAAGTTCTCAAACTTCCTAGCTCACTTTGCCCACTTGATTGATTTTATGCCGATTTATCGAAATTATTAGGTACAAATTGAACTGCCACAAGTAAATTGTAGGTTGCTTTGAAAGTTGGACGAAAGATCTCTCTTGGAGGTACCCATATATATCGGGGGGAGGGGTCAATTAATATATGGGAAACCACCAAGAGTTTTGATGATATATAGGTACGGTTCAACTTCTTGCTAAGATTTTGCATCAATTTAATGAAATTAATTTAGACTTGAGCTACAAGTAAGCATGATAGACTGCTCTTGAATTAAATGTTTTTTCAGAGGTAGATGGGTGCATCTTCTTGTAGTAAACAATCTCGTCGGTGTGAGTTTCCAACTACCAGGAAAGGACATTATCAATTTTTCGAGTGATGTCATGATCATTCTCTCCCGTAAAGGAAGTCCAAAGAATATTGATCTAAATAAATGCCACAAGCCAAAGTTTTCACACGCACACACACACGCACACACACACATGCACATGCCACACTCGTATATAATGTATGAAATGTGATTTAATGAACATTAAGTTGTTATTAACCAACAGTCTTGTTAGAGAAAAAGGGAGAAAAAGGCATACATTAAGAACATGGTGGAGTTTGCTTGATGACCCACAAGTATAGGGGTGTATCGCAGTATTTTCGAGGGAAGTGAAACCTAATTTATTGATTCGACACAAGGGGAACCAAAGAATACTTATCAGCCTTAACAACTGAGTTGTCAATTCAGCGACACCTGGAAACAATCTTGCTCAAAATAGTTTATCAGTAGCAACAGTTTTGTAGTAGGAATAGTAAAGCAGCAGCAGTAGTAAAGCAAAGACAGTAGTAACAAAAGAAGTAAACAGTGAGATTCGAGTGCGGTAGGCATAGGGATGGATGGACGGGTGATGCATGGACAAGATAATTCACAAGCAATCAGAACATAGGGCAATTGCCGATAAATAAGATAAAGCACCCAAGTACTAGACAATCCTAGGCATGTGTTCCATATATAGTCATACGTGCTCGCAATGAGAACTTGCACAACATCTTTTGTCCTGCCAGCCCGTTTGTAGCGGGGCCTCTAGGGAACTACTAGCAATTAAGGTGCTCCTTTTAATAGAGCACCGGAGCAAAGCATTAACACTCCATGAACACATGTGATCCTCACATCAAAGCATTTCCCTTCCGGTTATCCCGATTTATGTCACTTTGGGGCCATAGGTTCCAGACAACAACGTGTGTATACAACTTGTAGATAAGACCAAGAGCAATACTATCATAATGAATCAATAATAAGTTCAGATCTGAAATCATGGCACTCGGGCCCTAGTGACAAGCATTAAGCACAACAAGTCGCAACAAAGTCATAAAGCACTAATAAGAGATACTAGGCACCATGCCCTAACAATCTGATGCCATTACATGAACAATCTCATCCAATCCCTACCATCCCCATAGACTACAGCGGGGGATTACTCACTCATAGATGGAGGACACATGGATGGTCGATGGAGAAGCGATGGTGATGATGATGGCGATGATCTCCTCCAATTCCCCGTCCCGGCAGGGTGCCAGAACGGAGTTTCTGGTGCTGTTTCGTGGAATCTGGTGGTGGTGGCGGAGCGGAACTCCTTCTGGAAAAACGTCGACCCCCCCCCGTAGTTTTTAGGTGAGAAGGCTCCTTATAGGCGAAGAGAGAGGCCGAGGGGGTGCCTGGGGGGCCCACACCACCCCCTGGCGCTGCCTGGCCTGGCCCGCGCCACCAGGTGGTGTGGCCACCCCAGGGCTCTTCTCCGTCTCGTATTCTGGCTCCTGGAGTCTTCGGGTGAAATAGGATTTTTGGCATATTTTCCAGGATTTTTCCTGATAGTTGATTTTCTGCACAAAAAGTAGACACCAAGGCAATTCTGCTGAAAACAACGTCAGTTCGCATTAGTTGCATCCAAATCACACAAGTATAGAGGAGAAACAATAGCCAAAGTGTTCGGGAAAGTAGATACGTTTTGGACGTATCAACTCCCCCAAGCTTAGCTTATTGCTTGTCCTCAAGCAATTCAGTTGAAAACCGAGTGCGATAAAAGAACTTTCACGAACACATTTGCTTCATATGATGTAAATATTCTCAGCAATGTGATCAACTACTTAGACAATCCATAATAAAGAGTACGCAACTGAGTCTACTTAATAGTCATTGCAAGCTATGAAGAGATTCCAACTCAAGAATAATAAGTAACACAAAGCACGAACATAAGCAACATTACAATGCTTATAAAAAGGTATGATACAGTGGTATCTCGCTTGCCTTTGATTATGAATGTCAAGGCACCTCTGAAGTTCAAGTGATGACTAGAAGTAAAGATATCAAGGATACAAGCATCAAAGTCATAACACAAATAATCAAGTATTGGAACAAACACAAAGAATGACAACTATGCTCTCAAGAAGGTGCTCAAAGAATATATGGAGACTCAACAAGTAGAAGAAAAAGGTTTTGAATAATTTTGAAAGGCTTCCAAATGCTGAAAGTATGGTACTTGTTAGCTTTGAGCTCTCATTGCCCCTATCATAGGCATCTTTAATGTGGTTAAGGTGAAAGTGAGGTCCAATCTGAGTTATATGCTTGACAGACTATAAACTGAAAATCCCAAGTCCCTTGAGTACGAGGGTCGCTCCTCATGCTACTCCACTTTAGTTACCGGTAAGTTCTTGTCATCGTAAGTATGTGTGTATCATTGAGAACCACCAACGGGGTACCCCTTGCCCGATGATACGGAAGAATCCCCATATCAAAATGACAAGGCAAGCAGACAATGAGTATCTCAGCAATCTTCTTATTTACCATGGGAAAATGGTGCTTTTTTCTCTCTTTCCTCTTTTCATAAAACTCTTCTCTTTTTTTCCTTTTTCTCAATAGCTATCTCTCTCTCTTTTTTTATAAGAAGAATGCTTCATAGATATCATTATGGTTAGGCTGCAGGTTTCCACCATGTCAGCATGGATTAGCCTAGCGGCCTAGGCGTTTCTCTAACACACATACATAACTCCATGGACTTACACGCTCCCTTTTATTTCACACCGACGACATCCGCAAACAAAAGAGCAAGGTATCGACTGGGTATATATTTACAAGCGTTGAAAGCGTTCCCCGTGACAGCACGGTTCTGCTAATCCCCAGCCTTTAATTTGCAAGCATATAACTTTCATGGAGAGTTCACAATGGTTCAGGTTTATTAAGTGCAGAAAATAAAGTGTGCCATCAAGTTCGTGAGAGCTTTACTAACTAATTTTCCCATAACAAGCAAACATTTTATTCGGAAGAAAACAAGGCATAATGAATACGCACAGGAGTAGCAAATGATGCTAATAGGTAGGTATGGTGGACACTTTGGCAATATCTGGTTTAGGGAGTTAGAAACATGAGTAAAACACTCAGTGGAAGTGAAGGCTAGCAATAGTAAGGGAGCGACAAACGAGAGAGCAATAGCTGTCATTATCATGCTTGCAACAAAACAAGACTAGTCATGGCATGAAAGTGATTCAAGATCCTCAAGGCAAAATAATTCATCGAGGCTTAAATGATTATTACAGTCATGAGCATGCATGAGCATGTGCCAAGTCAATCAAATGAAACATTCAGAGGAGGATACCACGGTGTCATACCAATTGATGAATAGAGTAATGCAAGCAAACATTCATGAGACATGCTACAAACTATTAGCGAGCTGGAGCTAATCATAAGAAAGCAAGAACTATTAAGCATCCAAAGAAAACATACACTCTACATGAACGGACTAAACAAGCTCACAATGATGAGTATATGTACAAAAATGAAGACAAATAGAGTTTGTTACCTGCCTCTTACCACGCCTCACGTTGTCATTAATCCTCATTATTTCTCTTCACTTGTGTGGCTGAATAATAATATGAAACCAATATTCCACTGAGAACTGTCGAACCCTGTAGAAAACTCGCGAAAACCAAAGAAGAACGACAAATATTTTTGGTGTTTTTGATTTTTTTAAACAAGAACCAAAAGAGAAAAACAAGCAAAGCAAAATCTTTTTGGGTTTTTCGAATAGTTCAAACAAAGCGAAAAGGGAAAAGCAAACCAAGGCAAAAATAAGAAGCAAACCAAAGAGAAACAACAAAAATATTTTTGGTCTTTTTGTGTTTTTAGAAAGCAAAAGCAAAGAAGAACGAAAACTAAAAAGAGAACGAAAACATGAATATACAAAGTACCGACGCAGCATGATATGGAGATGAGTGCGGTGTCGGCATACCTCCCCCCAAGCTTAGGCTTTTGGCCTAAGTGGGTATCAATCCCAAGCTGGCTAGGATGAAGTATCACCGGGGTACGACGAGGAGGTACCCTCGTCCTAGTGCGAGCTCGAGTACGCCCCTCCGTAATGTGCGGAGTAATCATAGGAGGGCACATCCTCCTGGTGCTGCTAGTGGAAACCCAACATGCGAAGCTGCTCGTCCACCTCCTCCTTGGAGCGCGACCATGGTCTCCTGTCAACACTAAACAAAGCAGGCTGTGGCAAAAGGATCTCCCTTTCATCCCCGTCAGTGAAAAGCATCCTATACACTAGATTGTTCAAATCAGAGGTAGCAGTGACAAAGTGATGAGTTTTCATGGCAACAAGGTCAAGCCTCTGTGGTGCTAGCATAGCATCATCGGGATCCACCGAAAGACCTAATGCATTGACTACACGCGAGGCAACGATGCCCCCATAGATAGGCCCCCCTAGCAGCTAGGCGGCGAGCAATAAGCGAGCCAAGATTGTACCAAGTATCATTGTTAAGCGCAGCAGCAAGGAATGCTAAATGATAGTTGGAGATATTACTAGTGTTCTCCCTACCCAATACACTAGTGGCAAGATAGTATGCAAAGTATCTAAGAGCAGGGAGTTGGATATTTCTTATCTTTCCACGCTGTGCCACACGGTCATCATCATTGGTCACACCTCGATAAAGCTCCAACAAATCAGCGGGTCGCCCTTGAATTTTCTTCACGGTCCCTGTCATACGCACACCTACAATACTGCAAAATCTCTCCAAAGATATGGTGAAGGGCATATCATAGATTTTAAAAGAGACAGTGGATTGATAGGATGTGTTAGTAAATGAGAAGCTCTCAACAAAAGTTTTGGTGAGCATAGCGTATTGTGCACTCTCATCTTGCATATAAGAGGTCAAGCCAACCCTCTCAATCAGTAGCAAGAAATCATCAAGAATACCTGCAGCTTGCAAGAAAGTAAAACAAGGAAAAGAGGATGGGTGAGCGTCTCTATCATCCCTTTCACTGCCAATGCGTGTTGCAATGAGGTCTTCATTGTATGATGGCCTAGCTTGAGAGGCTGTTCTTGAGGGCCTCGACCTCCTAGGTGCATCACTCTGAAATATCTCTCCAAAAGTGTGGTTGTTCATGCTTGGTATTCTGAAATTTAAACACCTATTAAACAAGTGATTGCAAAGTAAATATAATGAAGGATTCTACTCATAGGGACTTGCAAGAGGCCTAAACATGCATCAAAACTATATCTCTAAGCATCAAACAAGCATACAAGCTCTCAAGACCAGTCACCTACAACAGCAAAATACTCAACATATAAACCACTAAACACAAATCTACTTGGACAAGGGGAGGAGTCACATACCAGGGAACAACTGCTCCAAATTTCAGCAAGAAAGATGGGCTGAGCAAGGAGATCAAAAAAATCGAGAGCAAGCACAGGAAGAACGCGATTTTGAGCTATGAACTGGAGCTTACTCGGGAGAGAGAAGAAAGTGGTAGGTGAGAGAGTTAGTGGGGTGCCAGGGGTGGCCCACACCAGGGCATGGCGCCACCCATGGCTGGCCGTGCCACTATGTGGTGTGCCTGCCTGGTGGGCCCCCTGATACCTACCAGGTACTCCTCTGCCCCTTTTTTCACGTAAAAATTAATATGAATTTTCCGGAATTTTTCGGGACACTTTATTTTTGGTCTTTTTTTCAGAAATAGAAGAATGATTTTTCTGACAGACAGATTTTTTTTCTTTTGGAAACATGATGCAAGGACAAAACAAGGCTAGAACTACAGAAGTTCTAGCATGCAAGCAACTAACAACACAAAGAAAACTAAACGAAGGCAAAAACTAAAATGCAAAGGACAGAAATAAACGGAGCTAATCATAATGAAAACATTGTTTTGTTTAATGGAATCCATTTGTTAGCAAGGTTGATCAAGTCTTGCTACCAAAACAATTGCATATGAGACAAAACTTTGTACTCCACTAATTATTATGTTACCTCAACCTTGATAGCAATGGTCCCAATCATAATAGTTTCAAATTTTTCTTTTGGTATGGGACAATATATTTCTCCAACTTGAATGCCTTCAACATGTTCAATTGAATTCAAGCCATAAGTCCTTTCAATCTTCTCGGGGAAATAGACAGTATTTTCCTTGTCATTAACATTGAAGGTCACCTTTCCTTGATTACAATTAATAATAGCTCCTGCAGTATTAAGAAAAGGTCTCCCAAGAATAATAGACATATTATCATCTTCAGGCATTTCAAGCACAACAAAATTAGTTAATATCAAGCAATTGTGAGCCACCTGAATAGGTACATCCTCACATATACCCACATGAATAGTGGTAGATTTATCAGCCATTTGCAAAGATATATCAGTTGGTATTAATTTTTCAAGTTGAAGCCTCTTATAGAGAGAGAAAGGCATAACACTAACTCCAGCTCCCCAATCACACAAAGCAGTTCTAACATAACTATTCTTAATAGAGCAAGGGATAGTTGGAATCCCTGGATCTCCATGTTTCTTAGGAACCTTACCATTGAAAGAATAATTAGCACGCAAAGTAGAGATTTCTTCATTAGGGATCTTCCTTTTATTCGAGACAATGTCCTTCATATACTTTGAGTAAGGTGGCAATTTAATAGCATCAGTCAAAGGTATTTGCAAGAATAAAGGCTTCATCCACTCACAAAACTTATTATAGTGTTCATCTTCCTTTGACTTGTGTTTCTTATCAGGGAAAGGCATAGGTTTTTGGACCCAAGGTTCTCTTTCACTACCATGTTTCTTAGCAATAAAATATTCTTTAGTGTATTTAGTAGTCTTAGTGTGGTTTTCAGGTTCTTCTTCAACTTTTTCCTCATTAGGTACTTCATTTTCTTCATTACCACTTTCAGTTTCAACATCAGAGATAGATATACTATTAGGATCTATAGCAGGTTTAGAGGGTTCTACAATAGTTTTATGTTTCTTTTTACTTTTCTTACGAGTAGAACCACTATTTTCAGCTTGTTGAGAATCCTGCTCAATTGTTTTGGGATGCCCCTCAGGATATAGAGGATCCTGGGTAGCAGCACCACTTCTAGTTCTAATTTCATAAGCATGTTTTTCTTTAGCAGCATTAACTAGCAAGTCATTTTGCACTTTAACGAGTTGATCTATTTGAGTTTGAACCATTTGAAAGTGTTTAACAATCATTTTAACATCATTGGAGGTTCTTTCCACAATATCTTTCAACTCAACAATAGCTCTAGTGTTTTCCATAAGATGATTTTGCATCCTTTTATTAAAGTTATCTTGCTTAACAATAAAGATATCATATTCTTCGAAGCATTGATCAGGAGGTTTCAAGTAAGGGGATATCACCTTCATCAAAGTGTTGGAGAGAGTGTACCTCAATAGTGGGTGAGTAGGTAATAGGCTTACATAATTCTTCTATAGGAGGTAAATTCTTGACATCTGCAGCTTTAATTCCCTTCTCCTTTAGACATTTCTTAGCTTCCTTCATCACTTCATCATTTAATTCAATAACTCCCCTCTTATTTGATGTTGGAAAAGGCACATGAATAGATGGTTCAGGTACAATTACTTCAGGTATAGCTTGTTTAGGAGGAGTCCAATCTTCATAATTCTTGCTTATTTTAGCCATTAATTCCTCAGCTTCCTTAGGAGTCCTATTCCTGAAAACACAATCAGCACAACTATCTAGGTATGTCCTAGATTCTTCGGTTAGTCCATTATAAAATATATCAAGAAGCTCATTCTTAGGTAATGGGCTTCCAACCTGTGCATGAATCAAAGCACAAAACTTTGCCCAAGATTCAAGCAATACCTGTTTTTCTCCTTGTTTGAAATCAAAAAGTTCCTGCAAAATAGCATGTCTAGCAATGGGAGGAAAATATTTCTGCAGAAAAGTACTAATCAAGCACTCAGGGCTATCAATAGATCCGGGAGGTAAATTACTAAACCAAGTTTTAGCTTATCCTTTCAGAGAAAAGGGAAAAATCTTAGCAACAAAGTAAGTACGCATCTTAATGTCATCAGAAAACAAGCCACTCATGGTAGGCAGTTCATTCATATGTGCTACCGCACTTTCATTCTTAGTCCCACAAAAAGGTTCTTTCTCGACAATAGCTATGTAAGATAGATCGAGAGAGAAATCATAATCTTCATCTATAATGTTTATGGGAGAAGCAGCAAACTTAGCAGCAGGAGATAATTTGGGTCTAATAGTACGCCTCTAATAGCGCTCCTATCATGGGTGTTCTTACATTCTTTAATAAAATCATCGGTCATCTCAACATAATCTTCTTCAATATCATGACTCTCACTAGACTCAGGTGAGCTAACAGGTGTGGTAGTGTCTTCTTTAGGAGTTTCGGTATTTCCAGCTATAGTTCTAGCAATCGTAGCATCTAGGAAAGGACCTAATGAACCACTCTTATCAAGCACAGTAGAAGCAACATCATAAGTATCAGAAGTTTCAGATTCAGCAGTAGTAGCAGTGTGTGTAGCATGTGTATGTGGTGGTGTAACGAGCTTACTTGTAACAGATGGTGAATCAAGAGCAGCAGAGGTGTTTAGAACCGTACCTCTTCTTGTAGTGGATGGTAAAATAGGAACCTTGACATCACGAGACTTACCCATGATGGATGGATAGCGGCAAACAATAGAGAATCCAAGTGAACTTGATAAATAAAGCTATGCTCCCCGACAACGGTGCTAGAAAATAGTCTTGATGACCCACAAGTATAGGGGGGTGTATCGCAGTATTTTCGAGGGAAGTGAAACCCAATTTATTGATTCGACACAAGGGGAGCCAAAGAATACTTATCAGCCTTAACAACTGAGTTGTCAATTCAGCTGCACCTGGAAACAATCTTGCTCACAACAGTTTATCAGTAGCAACAGTTTTGTAGTAGGAATAGTAAAGCAGCAGCAGTAGTAAAGCAAAGACAGTAGCAACAAAAGCAGTAAACAGTGGGATTCGAGTGCGGTAGTCATAGGGATGGATGGACGGGTGTTGCATGGACAAGACAATTCACATAGCAATCGGAACATAGGGCAATTGCGATAAATAAGATAAAGCACCCAAGTACTAGACAATCCTAGGCATGTGTTCCATATATAGTCATACGTGCTCGCAATGAGAACTTGCACAACATCTTTTGTCCTGCCAGCCCGTTTGCAGTGGGGCCTCTAGGGAACTACTGGCAATTAAGGTGCTCCTTTTAATAGAGCATCGGAGCAAAGCATTAACACCCGAACACATGTGATCCTCACATCAAAGCCTTTCCCTTCTGGTTATCCCGATTTCTATCACTTCGGGGCCATAGGTTCCGGACAACAACGTGTGTATACAACTTGTAGATAAGACCAAGAACAATACTATCATAAGGAATCAATAATAAGTTCAGATTTGAAATCATGGCACTCGGGCCCTAGTGACAAGCATTAAGCACAACAAGTCGCAACAAAGTCATAAAGCACTAATAAGAGATACTAGGCACCATGCCCTAACAATCTGATGCCATTACATGAACAATCTCATCCAATCCCTACCATCCCCATAGCCTACAGCGGGGGATTACTCACTCATAGATGGAGGAAACATGGATGGTCGATGGAGAAGCGATGGTGATGATGATGGCGATGATCTCCTCCAATTCCCCGTCCCGGCAGGGTGCCAGAACGGAGTTTCTGGTGCTGTTTCGTGGAATCTGGTGGTGGCGGCAGAGCGGAACTCCTTCTGGAAAAACGTCGCCCCCCCGTAGTTTTTAGGTCAGAAGGCTCCTTATAGGCGAAGAGAGAGGCCGAGGGGGTGCCTGGGGGGCCCACACCACCCCCTGGCACGGCCTGGCCTGGCCCGCGCCACCAGGTGGTGTGGCCACCCCAGGGCTCTTCTCCGTCTCGTATTCTGGCTCCTGGAGTCTTCGGGTGAAATAGGATTTTTGGCATATTTTCCGAGATTTTTCCTGATAGTTGATTTTCTGCACAAAAAGTAGACACAAAGGCAATTCTGCTGAAAACAACATCAGTTCACATTAGTTGCATCCAAATCACACAAGTATAAAGGAGAAACAATAGCAAAAGTGTTCGGGAAAGTAGATACGTTTTGGATGTATCATTGCTCTAGATACTATTCAACACGAATCCAACTACTCTGAACCATTGGATCTAATAGCCCAACGGTCACGATTGGTACTATGGATCCAATTCAAAACTGCCTACCTAACTCCACCCACTTGAATGACTTTATGTTGATTTATCGGAAATAGTACAGATTTGAACTAGTATAAGTAAATTTTAGGTTATTGTGAAAGTTCTACGAAAAAGCTTTTGGAGGTACCCATCGGGGGCACAATTAATATATGAGAAACCATCGAACGAGAATTTGGACGACAAGTTGAATCAAGACTCGCAAATCCAAACATTTTGCTAACTGTTGGATCTTCTTTTCCATTCCTAGCATCTAAAAAGATTCTACTAATAGTCTTTATGAGAACGATGAACACATGCGCAAACCTCAAAACACACACTTCATTGCTTAGTTTTAGGGTCCTTCTGCTAAATGCATGGACTTGGATGCAATTTTCATTTTTTATGAGGTCCTTGATATGTAACTTGTACTTCCACCGACCGTGTTCACTCTCAGCACATCACACCTACTAGACCAACCATTAGATCGGCCATTCATAGTACTTCTTATTATCTTATCTTTATCTTGTCTTATCTCTTACAATACCGTACCATACCACGCACTACATATAGTGTACGGATTAACTTTAAACATTGACTGTTGGATAAAAACTGGCAAATCCAAACATTGCTAACCATTGGATCTTCTTTTCCATTCTTAGCATCTAGAAAGTTTCTACTAATAGTCTTTAGCACGATGACCACTAGTATACGTAAACCTCTAGCTCAAAACACACACTTCAATTCTTAGTTTCAGGGTCGTCCTTGTGCTAAATGCATGTAATTGGATGCAATTTTCATTTTTATGAGTCCTTGATGTAAATTGTAATTCTACCCACCGTGTTAACTCTCAAAGCACCTCGCTTCCTATGAGACCTACCATTAGATCGGCCATTCGCACTACTTCTTATCTTACCTTTATCTTTGTCTCTTATCTCTTACAATACCATGCATACTACCACTACATAGTGTAGGATTAACTTATTTGAACATTGACCGTTGGATCAAGACTGGCAAATCCAAACATTGCTAACCGTTGGATCTTCTTTTCTATTCTTAGCATCTAGAAAGATTCTACTGATAGTCTTTAGCATGATGAACACTAGTATGCACAAACCTCAAAACACATAGTACTTCATTACTCGGTTTAAGGGTCCTTGTGCTAAATGCACGGACTTATTGGATGCAATTTTCATTTTTTTAGGTCTTTAATGTAACTTGTACTTCCACCGACCATGGTAACTCTCAAGAACCTCGCTCTGACGAGATCTACCATTAGATCGTTCATTCGCAGTACGTCTTATCTTATATTTATCTTGGCTCTTATCTCTTACAATACCATACCACTACATATAGTGTAGAGATTAACTTTGAACATTAATAGTTGGATCAAGACTGGCAAATCCAAACAGCATTGTTAACCATTGGATCTTCTTTTCCATTCTTAGCATCTAGAAAGATTCTACTGATAGTGTTTAGCACGATGAATGCTAGTATGCGCAAACCTCAAAACACAATACGTCATTGCTCAGTTTCAGGGTCCTTTGCTAAATGCATGCATGGACTTGGATGTAATTTTCATTCTTTATGAGGTCCTTGATGTAACTTGTATGTACTTCCACCGACCGTGTTAACTCTCAAGCACCTTGCTCCTACGAGACATACCAAGGTTAAACAAAAATGCAACCGCCCCAATTATCACACAAACTGGACCACAGTTTCTTATACGTAATACCCAAGTTTTTAGTACTAGGATTCATAGCTAACTTCACGCACTTCGGTGACTTCTCGTCAATTTAACGAAATTAAGTCAAACTTTAGCTACAAGTAAGTGTGATAGATTTCTCTTGAATTAATTGTCTTTTCGGAGGTAGATGTGTGCATCTTCTTGTAGTAAACAATGTCGTCGGTGTGAGTTTCCAACAACAAAGAAAGAAAATTCTCAATTTTCTAAGTGATGACGAGATGATTCTTTTCCGTAACGAAAGTCCGAAGAATATGGATCTCAATGCCATAAGCCAAGCTTCTAGACATATTAGCTAGGTGGACCAATGTGTTTTACTTACGATTCCCATGTTTTATGAGTTTTCAAGGTTCCTAGCTGACCCCGTCCACTTGTTGAATGATTTTATCTCGATGTATCGAAATAAAATGTCAAATTTGAACTACAAGCAATAAATTATAGCTTGGTTTTAAAGTTTTGTGTAAAAAGCTTTTGGGGGTACCCATCGAGCGGTCAATTAATATACCCATTGAGACTGTTCGACTTCTAGCTACTAAGATTTTTCCTCTTGAAAATTTTGAACCCCTTTTGAAAATGATCACATGAAATAAGGAGAGAGGGGAAATGATTTTTCTATTCTCTATGGTCAACACACAAGCTTGAGGTGCACCTTAGGCTTAAAGATACTTTATAGTTTCCACTATGTATAAGGTGAACCTTAGCGGATGCCACATACTAGGCCTTATTAAGGTGTGATTTTTATCTATTTATCTACTACTATAATGGAGTAGTTTTGAATTGGATCCATATATAGCACCAATCTTGACCGTTGGGCTATTAGGTCCAATGGTTCAGAGCAGCTGGATTCGTGTTGAATAGTACCTAGAGAAAACTCCACCATGTTCTAGAACCATTGGATCTAATAGCCCAACGGTCATGATTAGTGCTATGGATCCAATTCAAAACTGCTCCACTATAGTAGTATAAGTAGAGAGAATACAGTCTACTGTGCTATGAAATTTTGGGGGTGGTGACATTATGGTTCTAGAACATGCATGGTGGAGTTTGCTCTAGGTACTATTCAACACGAATCCAGCTTCTCTAAACCATTGGATCCAATAGCCCAACGGAAAGGATTGGTGTTATGGATCCAATTCAAAACTGCTCCACTATCTTATCTACGACTATATAGTGTATGAATAACTTTGAATATTAACCGTTGGATCAAGACTCATGAATCCTAACATTTCTAGCCATTGGATCTTCTTTTCCATTCTATCATCTAGAAGATTCTATTGATAGTCTTCAGCATAATGAATGCGATGCACAAACCTCAAAACACACTTCTCCATCATACTAGAATCTTCTCCCTCGTAGATAATAATTGTTGACTTCTACATGATCTTATCTTATCTTATCTTACCACTATATAGTGTACGGATAAGTTTGAATGTTGACCGTTAGATCAAGACTCGCGAATCCCAGTATTTCTAGCCATTGGATCTTCTTTTCCATTCTAGCATCTAGAAGATTCTATTGATAGTCTTGAACACAATGAATGCACTATGCATAAACCTCTCAAAACATACTTCTCCATCATGCTAGAATCTTCTCCCTTGTTTCTCTAGGATATGTTACCAAAAATTCAAGTGTTAGGTAGCTAATAATATTTGACTTCTACACATGATAATACAAAGTACAAGGACCAAATATACACCCATACTTTATAGATGTTGATCAAATTTATAATTTTTTGTGCTTTACCAGTTATAATTTTATATAGTGATGATATGTCATACGTTTTACAATCTGAGCCTTATTAAGGTGTGCTTTTACACAATGCGGAAGTAGTATATTTCTTTGCTTAGACATATGGTCACCTCTGTCCACGCGCTATATATGTTGAGAGAATGAAACGTTGGCAGGGGAAGAGGGTAGCATCGAAGAGAAGTTGAAGGCGGTTCCATGTCAGAGCAAAGTTATGATGGTTTTCTGACACGAGGTACTCATGTAACCTTACAGTGTACACTCTACTAGTAGTAAATTTCAGGACCTATGTACGCAAAACAAATCGTGTGTTTTCTCTCTCCTTCCATATGCTCCATCTCTCCCCCCTTTCCCTCGCGCATCGGTCCGACTGATCTCTCTCCCCTCGTCCACAGCGTGGCGCTGCGCACGTGTGCCTTGGTACGGCGGCTCTATGTCTCTAGCGTGTTCGGCAGCCATGCGTCCGTGTGGAGTAGGGACGAGGAGTACATAGGAAGGAAACCACTTTGGTCCTTGGCGGCACAAAAATTCAAACTTTTCCGGTTTTTGAAATTTTCACTTGCTTCCCAAACATCGGGAGGGAAGGTTATCCAAAATATCGGCCAAACATCGGGAGGGAAGGCAATTTTGAACCCGTTTTGAACATTGACCATTGGATCAAGACTGGCAAATCCAAACTTTGAACATTGACCATTGGATCAAGACTGGCAAATCCAAACTTTGCTAGCTGTTGGATCTTCTTTTCCATTATTAGCATCTAGAAAGATTCTACCGATAGTCTTTAGCACAATAGACGCTAGTATGCGCAAACCTCAAAACACACACTTCATTTCTCAGTTTCAGGGTCCTTGTGCTAAATGCATGCATGGACTTGGATGCAATTTTCATTTTTTATGAGGTCCTTGATGTAACTTGTACTTCCACTGACCGTCTTAACTCTCAAGCACCTCGCTCCTACGAGACCAACCATTAGATCGACCATTCGCGGTACTTCTTATCTTATCTTTATCTTGTCTTATCTCTTACCATACCACCATTGTATAGTGTACAAATTAACTTCGAACATTGACCGCTGGATCTAGACTGGCAAATCCAATCATTGCTAACCGTTAGATCTTCTATTTTCCCTTAGCATCGATAAAGATTCTATTGATAGTCTTTAGCACGATGAACGATAGTATGCGTAAACCATAGAACACACACACTTCATTATTCAGTTTTAGGGTCATTGTGTTAAATGGATGGACTTGGATGTAATTTTCATTTTTATGAGGTCCTTGATGTAAGTTGTACTTCCATCGATCGTGTTAACTCTCAAGCACCTCTCTCCTACGAGACCTACCATAGTTAAAAGAAAATGCAACCACCCCAATTATCACACAAACTAGACCAACGGTTTCTTATACGTAATGCCCAAGTTTTTAGTACTAGGATTTTTCAAGCTTCCTAGCAAACTTTGCACACTTCAGTGACTTCTTGTCGATTTAACAAAATTAGATCAAACTTGAGCTAGAAGGAAGCGCGATAGATTGCTCTTGAATTAAATGTATTTTCGTAGGTAGATGGGTGCATCTTATTCTAGTAAACAATACCGTCGGTGTGAGTTTCTAACTATGAGGAAAGAAAATCTTCAGTTTTACGAGTGATGACGAGATGGTTCTTTTATGTAAAGAAAGTCTGAAGAATATGGATCTCAATGCCATAAGACAATCTTTTAGACATATTAAGTGGACCAACGTGTTTTTTAAGATTCCCATGTTTTATGAGTTTTTAAACTCCCTATGTAGCTAATTAACTTTGCCCCACTTCAATGACTTCATGCCTATATTTATCGAAATTTGGTCAAACTTGAACTACAACAACTAAATTATTGTAGGTTGCTTTTAAAGAATTACAAAAAACTTTTGGAGGTGTACCCATTGGGGCTCCGTTAATATATCAGAAAACAACCGAGAGTTTTGACAATATGTTTTTAACTCCTTTCTAATTAAGATTTTTCATCTTGACAATTTAACGAAAAATTAGCTCAAACTTGAGCTACAAGTAAGAGTGATAGATTTTTCTTTAATTAAATGTCTCTTTGGAGGTAGATAGATGCATCTTCTTGTAGTAATCAGTACCGCTGGTGTGAGTTTCCAACTATCAGGAAAGAACATTCTCAATTTTCCGAGTGATGATGAGATTATTGTTCGTTTTTGTAAACAAAGTCCGAAGGATATGGACCTGAACGCCACAAGCCAAGATTTCAGACATATATAGTGGACCCTCATGTTGTACTTATAATTCCCGTGTTTTATGATTTTTCAAACTTATTCCTATAGCTAACTTTGCCCACTTGAAATTGATTTTTTGTTGATTTATTGAAATTAGGTCAATTTTTAACTACAAGTAAATTGTAGGTTACATTGAAAGTTTTACGTTTTTTGGAGGTAACCATTAGGGGCTGATTTAATATATCACAAACCACCACCGATAGTTTTTACAACAAGTTCAACTTCTTGCTAAGAGTTTGCATCTTGACAATTTAACGAAATTATATCAAACTTGATCTACAAGTAAATGCGATAGATTGCTCTAAACAATTTAACAAAATTATATCAAACTTGAGCTACAAGTAAATGCGATATATTGCTCTTGAGTTAATTGTCTTTTCGAAGGTAGACATGTGCATATTCTTGTAGTAAACAATGTCGTCGATGTGAGTTTCCAAATATCAGGAAATATCATTCTTAATTTCCGAGTGACGACGAGATTGTTCCTTTCTGTAAAGACAGTCTAAAGAGTATGGATATGAATGACACAAGCCATGTTTTTAGACATCTTATCTTATCTTACCACTATATAGTGTACGAATAACTTTGAATATTGACCGTTGGATCAAGACTTGCGAATCCGAACATTTCCAGCCATTGGATCTTCTATTCCATTCTAGCATCTAGAAGATTCTATTGATAGTCTTTAACACAATGAATGCACTATGCATAAACCTCTCAATACACACGTCTCCATCATACTAGAATCTTCTCCCTCGTTTCTCTAGACCATGTTATCAAAAGTTTCAAGTGTTAGGTAGCTAATAATCTTTGACTTCTACACATAATGATACAAAGTAGAAGAACCAAATATACACCCATACTTTATAGATGTTGCTCAAATTTATATTTTTTCCACTTTACCTATTATAATTTTATATAGTGATGATATGTGATGTCTACGCACTTTTATTCTTGTAGACAGTTGTTGGGCCTCCAAGTGCAGAGGTTTGTAGAACAGCAACAAGTTTTCCCTTAAGTGGATAACCCAAGGTTTATTGAACTCGGGGAGGAAGTGGTCAAAGGTATCCCTCTCAAGCAACCCTGCAATCAAGATACAAGAAGTCTATTGTGTCCCCAACACACCCAATACACTTGTCAGGTGTGTAGGTGCACTAGTTCGGCGAAGAGATAGTGAAATACAAGTGGTATGGATAATTATAAGTGGTAACGGTGATAGAAAATAGCTTTGTGGCGTGGAAAAGACTAAAGTAAAACTGAAATAAAGATAGAAGCAAGCAAACATGTAATAGATCTAATAGAAAATGGTGTTTCAATGCTTAGAAAAAAGGCCTAGGGATCATACTTTCACTAGTGAACACTCTCATATAGATATATTCTTCTTTATGATACTACGCTGAACTACTCTCCGGTTGGACACTCTAATACATGGTAGGGCTATAACAGCACTCCTCAAAGTAAGCCTTTCCCATCTAGATAACCCCACACTATCACCTTGAGAACTAGATGGTTCAAACAAACACCACAATTTCATAAAGACATCCAACTCCAAATATAACTCATAACAAGTACTTGTAATCTCTAGCCTAAGTGCCACCATGGTGTGCACACTGTCAACTTCACACACATGGGGAGAGCAGAGATCTATTAAAGCACTTGAGTAGAAAGGTAGATCTATAGATTACAAGCTCATGATCTCAATAAGATCATGCATAGAGAAGATGAAAACATAGCTACCGGTAGAACCCGTAGCCTCGAGAGACAACTACTCCCTCCTCATCATGGGAATCAGCAATGGTGATGGAGATGGCGGTGGAGATCGATGGAGATGGCTCCGGGGGCACTTCCCCGTCCCGGTAGGGTGCCGGAACAGAGACTTCCTGTCCCCCGAATGTCCCCTTTGGTGGCGGCGGCACTTCGGAACTTTTCGTGGCTGGAGGCTTGATTAATTAGGGTTTATGCATCCAGAGGCTCTTATAGGAGAGAGGGGAGACCAAGGGGGTGCTGGAGGGGCCCACACCACCCCTGGTGTGGTCTGGCCTGACCCGCGCCACTAGGTGGTGTGGCCAGGCCCTGGCCCCTCTCTGTCTCGTCTTCTGGCTCCGTGAGTCTTCTGGTAAAATATCGGCTTTGGGTTTTGTCCGGTCCAATTCCGAGAATATTGATTTTCTGACTTTCCTAGAACCAAAAACAGCAGAAAACATGCAACTGGCACTGTGGCACTTGTTAATAGGTTAGTCCAAGAAATCATATGAAAAGTACTCCAAAGTGTGGACAAAACATAAGAAAGTAGATAAAACCAAGCATGGAACATCAAAAATTATAGATACGTTTGCAACGTATCAACATCCCCAAGCTTAACTCATGCTCGTCATCGAGTAGGTAAGTGATAAAAAGAAAGAATAATTTTTTAGGTGACATGCACCATCATAAACTTGATCAAAGTATTTGAAAAACATTCATAGCTGGGATCATAGTACTTCAACATAGCATGAAAGATAAAGTTCTAATAATAAGACAAATCAACTATGTTGCAACATGAAAAGGCATAAATAAAAGATTCATGAATAACAATTCTTTGAAAGACGTTTGTTTGTTTCACATAAAGAAAACATAGCATAGTGGCATTCAGCTTGTCCCTCATAGAGTAGCAAACATAGATGCATAGGACACCTTCAAAGTTCATAAGAGTGACTAGATACAAATAGTTTAAAACAAGCAATATCAAAGCTATGCATCAATCAACAAGTCTTGGGACAATGCACATAGAACTAAGAATGGCCACTATGCTCTCAAAGTAGGTGCATAAAGATAGAAGGTGGAATACAAAAACATAAAAGTAAAAGAAAGTCCTTCATAGAAGGAAGTAGGGATTCAAGTTTCATAAAGAGCTTCCAAAAATTATGGTACTTAATAGCTTTCAGCTCTCATTGCCCCTATCATAAGCATCTTGAAGTGATTAAGGTTAAAGTGAACAAACTATGGAGTATATGCTTGACAAAGTATAAGTTGGAAATCTCATGTCCCTTGAATACGAGGGCCGCTCCTCATGCTACTCAAGTTTAGTCACCGGTAAGTTCTTGTCATTGTAAGTACATGTGTATCATAGAGAACCGCCAACGGGGTACCCCTTGCCTGATGATACGGAAGAATCCCCATATCAAAATGACAAGGCAAGTAGATAATGAGCATCTCAGCAATCTTCTTATTTACCATGGGAATATGGTGCTTTTTTCTCTCTTTCCTCTTTTCATATATCTCTTTTTTTTCTCTTTTTCTTTTTTTCTCAATATCTGACTCTTTTTTATAATAAGAATGCTTCATAGATAGCTCACTATGGTTACGCTGCAGGTTTCCACCATGTCAGCATGGATTAGACCAGTGGACCAGGCGTTTCTCTAACACATATACATAACTCCATGGACTTACAAGCTCCCTTTTCATTTCACACCGAGGACATCTATAGACAAAAGAGCATGATATCAACTAGGTACAAAGTACTCGTGCAATGTTGAAAGCGTTCCCCATGACAGCATGGTTCTGCTAATCCCCAACAAATAAGTGCAAGCATATACAACATAGACGACACAATGGTTCAAGTTTATTAAGGGAAAGAAAAGTAAAGTGTGCCATAAAGTTCGGGAGAGCTTTAATCACTAGTTTTCTCATAACAAGTTTAATTTGGAAGGTAAACAAAAGCATGAATATACTTGGAATAGCATAAGCTAGTAGGTAGGTATGGTGGACTCTTTGGAATAACTTGGTTTAAGGAGTTGGATGCATGAGTGGAACTCATACTTGGTTACAGAGGCTGGCAAAATACTGGGAGCGACAAACTAAGAGAGCAATAATGGCCATAATCATGCAGAGCGGCAAAACATCATTGATCAAAGCATAAAGTGATACTACAAGTTGAAAACTAAAGGATCATAAAGGCTTATGGATACTTTAGATAGTCATAACATGGTGTTAGAATGCGCCAAGTCAACCCAAATAAAGCATCAAAGGATAATACCACAATACTATGCTTTAATATGCTAAAACAACGCATGATTCATCCAAGGCACATTAAGCAATCTCAGTTGTTTATAACAAGTCATGCTACAACAAAGAATACTAAGCATAAAGCCAAAACAATATCAAGCATGGCATGACAAAGCATATGCCACAGTAAAAACAAGCTCTCTTTACCACTTAAGCATGAGCTTTCCTACTCTTTTCCAAACCAAACCAAACTATTTGAAAACCAATGTATGAAAGAGGGGGTCCAACCAATTTATTCAAGTAAACTAAGCAAACGAAAACCAAATACAAAAATGAAGACGCTCCAAGAAAAACACAACTATGCATGAAACAATAAAAATGAAGTATTTGGAAGAAACCTAGGATTTTTATTGATGAAGAAGAGGATGCCTTGGGCATCCCCAATCTTTGACGCTTGTACTTCTTGGATATTTATTGGAGTGACACGCATGGCATCCCCAAGCTTGAGCTTTAGTCCATCCTTCATCTCATTACTCATTCCTTCCATACACCTGAAATTTTTCCTTCATACAAAACTTCACACAATCTTTATTAGCAACATTAGTGCACTCAAGATAATAGGTCTTTAGGTTCAGTTCCAACACCAATAAAACTTCCATTAAAACACAAGCTACTAAAGCACTTCCCTCAAGAAGCTCAATTCCTCAAAGAGAACTCAAAAAGGAACCAATAAGAAGCAAATGCAAATAATGGCAGAAATCTGTCAAAACATACCAGCATGTAAAGACAATTTTTTTCGAAGACCTTCTGTTGCTCAAATAAAAAAGTGTTGAACTAACGAAAGTTAGATGAAAACCTGGGGAAGAAGAATAAAAATTCACGCCTCAAAAGGACGTACAAAGATTTTACACGAATTTTTACGGTGAAGCACATAAATCTGTTTCGGGACAACAACTTTCCCAATCATTACTTTCTCTTGTTAGAGGTTACTCTTGGCACGAAAAGCAAATAAAAAGGATAAGGAGCGGTTATTACTGAAGTAATAACTTCCAATACTCATCTAAAACTTTTGGGTTATCTCCCAATAAGTACTTTTCTTTAACGCCTTTAAGTTAGGCTTGATAGTTTGAGAAGATGCTCACATAAGAAACATGAATTGAAGTAAAAGAGAGCATCAAGAATCAAATTCAAAGAACATTTAAGTCTAAACCACTTCCTATGCATAGGAATCTTGTAAATAAACAAGTCATGAAAGCACAAAGCAACAAGCATAGTAAAGCAAAACAAGTGCAACTTCAAGACTTTCAACATAAAGAAGGGAAACTTAATATTATTGAGATACATAAAACCATGTTTCCCTCTCTCATAATAACTTTCAGTAGCATCATGAATAAAATTAACAATATAACTATCACATAAACATTCTTATCATAAGCCACATGCATAAAAGAATTAATACTCTCCACATAAACATAGTCATTCTTATTAATTGTAGTGGGAGCAAATTCACCAAAATAGCTATCATTATTATTTTCATCACCATAATCATCAAATATAGGAGGCATATTTTAATCGTAATTAATTTCATCCTCAATAGTAGGTGAACTGAAAATATCATATTCATTATTGTAATCATCGTATATTGGAGGTGTAGTATCATCATAAGCAATAGAATAATTATCTTCCAAAGTGTGTTCATTTGTAAACATACCATCATTGGAAGGATCATGGATAGCACTAATAGTATAGCAATTATTAATATCATCATTTTTAGAATTGGTACCGAAGAGATTTTCAATATCAAAAGTAGTGTGCTTTTCCCAATCATGATCACTACTATAGGTAACAGGCATAGGAACATCATCGAGTTCAGACTCATCAAAAACTATAATAGGAGCAACATGCTTAGGGGAAAATACCGTTTCCTCTCTCCTTTTACTCCTCCTTTTCTTCTTTTTCTTCTTCTCTTTAGGAGGGAGAGGATTGAAAGGAAGCTTCTCCGTATACCCTGGTTCATTGTTAGAGACAATAGAAGAAACTTTGGAGGATTCCTCCTTTTCATTAATAAGACCAAAACACATATTAGTCATGTCATATTTTGGTAAAATCTCATATTTTATAATATTTTGTATGTAAGTATTTGTGTGACAATTATCAACACAATAAAGATGACAACCATGCATGACACTATTCATATCAAAAGCACCCATATCTACCAAAGAGGTTTTTCTTGATAACTCTTCACACCCCAAAAATAATGTAAGTTCATCATGCTGATTTGGAGTGATCATGTCATCACAATACAAACTTGTAGTACTCATTGGATTAGAAGGGCTATTATTATGGCCTAAGCATTGAAAATTGAACTGACCCACTTCAAAGCAAAGTTCACAAATAAAAGGATAGAGGGCACAGACTTTTTTACCAAGATCATTTAGATCCCTATACCACATTCTAGTTTTTTCATTCCTGTGGGTGATACAATATTCTTCTTCAATTTGATTATTCTCACAAGGTCTATGTATTCCACAAAAATTAACATGCTTATAAGAAATAGTACTTTCAGAGGTTGAGCATGTTTATTGCTATCATTAATAACAATTTCATTTTCCATGCAAGTGTCTTTAAAAGGCTCATGATACATGTCCCATTTTTCTTTAGGAGCATTAATATGAGAAGCAAAGGCTCTAAAACAATCAATAAGAATTTGAGGATCAAGACCATATTTAGCACTAAGCTCTTGAAAATCAATAGTTTCAGCAAAAGACTTAATGCAATCATACTCATAGTTTATACCTGGTTCTTTACCTTTGTTGTTATCCCAATCTTCGGTATTGCTTTGAATTGTTTTAAGAATATCCCACTTAGCTTTGACCTCCTTACTTGTGAAGGATCCCTCTAAACAAGTATCTAGATAGTCCTTGTAGTGTCCTAAAAGCCTTGCATAGAAATTATTAATAACAATATTACTGGGGAGCTCATGAATGGGACATTTGACCATTAGTGACTTCAATCTCCTCCATGCTTGGGCAATACTTTCTCCATCACGAGGATGAAAATTATAAATATAATTCCTATCTTTATGAATTTCATGAGGAGGATAAAATTTAGAGTAAAAGAGAGATTCAAGTTCTTTCCACTCCAAATGATGAGGATCATCTAGTAGCTCATACCACTACGTTGCTTTGCCCTTAAGTGAAATAGGGAATAGCTTCCTCTTAACTTGGTTCACTGAAATACCTGCACACTTGAACAACTCGCATAATTCATGCATAAAGAGTAAACGATCACCAGGATGGACATTTCCATCTCCCAAATAACAGTTGTTCATAACACGTTCAACAATTTTTATAGGTATTTTAAAAGAGATGCTTTCAGTATGTGGATTTAAAATATCACAAGTATCATTAGAATTACCACATATGGGAGATAAAGTATCACCAGAGCAAATTTTCTTCTTTAAAGCTGGGGAACTAAAAATATCATTTTCATAAAAACCAACTACCCCAAGCTTAGACGTTTCCATGGCATTAGTAACAAAGGTGTTCAAAAGATTCATACTAATAACATTGCTATTAGCATGCAAAGAAAGTTCCATGGGTTTTTTAATTTTCTTTTTAGACAATTCATGTTCTACATTAGGAAAAATACTAAAAAGCTCTCTAATTTTGTTGTTGTTTTCCATTAAGCCTAACTAGTGAAAACAAGAAATAAAAAGATAAAATTGCAGAATCTAAAGGAAATAACTTTGAGCACTCACACCGGAGGATGTGAGTACCTTTTACCTTACATCCCTGGCAACGGCGCCAGAAAATAGCTTGATGTCTACGCACTTCTATTCTTGTAGACACTTGTTGGGCCTCCAAGTGCAGAGGTTTGTAGAACAGCAGCAAGTTTTCCCTTAAGTAGATCACCCAAGGTTTATCGAACTCAGGGAGGAAGTGGTCAAAGGTATCCCTCTCAAGCAACCCTGGAATCAAGATACAAGAAGTCTCTTGTGTCCCCAACACACCCAATACACTTGTCAGGTGTATAGGTGCACTAGTTCAGCGAAGAGATATTGAAATACAAGTGGTATGGATAATTATAAGTGGTAACGGTGATAGAAAATAGCTTTATGGAGTGGAAAAGACTTAAGTAAAACTGAAATAAAGATAGAAGCAAGCAAACATGTAATAGATCTAATAGAAAATGGTGTTTCAATGCTTAGAAACAAGGCCTAGGGATCATACTTTCACTAGAGAACACTCTCATATAGATATATTCTTCTTTATGATACTACGCTGAACTACTCTCCGGTTGGACACTCTAAGCCATGGTAGGGCTATAACAGCACTCCTCAAAGTAAGCATTTCCCATCTAGATAACCCCACAATGTCACCTTGAGCACTAGATGGTTCAAACAAACACCACAATTTCATAAAGACATCCAACTCCAAATATAACTCATAACAAGTATTTGTAATCTGTAGCCTAAGTTCCACCATGGTGTGCACACTGTCAACTTCACACACATGGGGAGAGCAGAGATCTATTAAAGCACTTGAGTAGCAAGGTAGATCTATAGATTACAAGCTCATGATCTCAATAAGATCATGCATAGAGAGAGATGAACACATAGCTACCGGTAGAACCCTTAGCCTCGAGAGAGAACTACTCCCTCCTCATCATGGGAATCAGCAATGGTGATGGAGATGGCGGTGGAGATCGATGGAGATGGCTCCGGTGGCACTTCCCCGTCCCGGCAGGGTGCCGGAACAGAGACTTTCTGTCCCCCGAATATCCCCTTCGGTGGCGGCAGCGCTGCGTAACTTTTCGTGGCTGGAGGCTTGATTATTTAGGGTTTATGCATCCGAAGGCTCTTATAGGCAAGAGGGGAGACCGAGGGGGTGCCAGAGGGGCCCACACCACCCCCTGGCGCGGCCTGGCTTGACCCGTGCCACCAGGTGGTGTGGCCAGCCCCTGGCCCCTCTCCGTCTCGTCTTCTGGATCCGTGAGTCTTCCCGTAAAATATCGACTTTGGCTTTTGTCCGGTCCAATTCCGAGAATATTGATTTTCTGACTTTCCTAGAACCAAAAACAGCAGAAAACGGGCAACTGGCACTTTGGCACTTGTTAATAGGTTAGTCCAAGAAATCATATGAAAAGTACTCCAAAGTGTGGACAAAACATAAGAAAGTAGATAAAACCAAGCATGGAACATCAAAAATTATAGATACGTTTGCAACGTATCAATATGCCAGACGTCTATTATCTGAGCCTCATGTGCAGGACACGTGCAACTTAATAGTATCTTATCTTACCACTATATAGTGTACAGATAACTTTGAATGTTGACCGTTGGATCAAGACTCGCGAATCCTAGCATTTCTAGCTGTTGGATCTTCTTTCCATTCTAGCATCTAGAAGATTCTATTGATAGTCTTGAACACATTGAATGCACTATGTATAAACCTCTCAAAACACACGTCTCCATCATACTAGAATCTTCTCCCTCGTTTCTCTAGACCATGTTACCAAAAATTTCAAGTGTTAGGTAGCTAATAATATTTGACTTCTACACATGATGATACAAAGTACAAGGACCAAATATACACCCATACTTTACAGATGTTGATCAAATTTATAATTTTTTGTGCTTTACCAATTATAATTTTATATAGTGATGATATGTCATAAGTTTACTATCTGATCCTTATTAAGGTGTGCTTTTTTACACAATGCGGGAGTAGTACGTATAATTTTTTGCTTAGACATATGGTCACCTCTATCCATGCATTGTACATGCTGAGAGAATAAAACGTTGGTAGGGGAAGAGGGCAGCAGCGAAGAGAAGTTGAAAGCGGTTCCATGTCAGAGCAAACTTATGATGGGTTTTTGACATGAGGTACTCTGGTGGCCTTATAGTGTACTACACTATGCTAGTACTAGTAAATTTCAGAACCTATGCACACAAAACAAATTGTGTGTTTTCTCTCTCCTTCGCTGCCTCTCACCATCCATCCTCCCACTCTCCTACCCTTTCCCCTCGCGCACCGGCCCGGCTGATCTCTCCCTTGTCCACAGCGTGGTGCTACGCACGTCTGCCTTGGTACGGCGGCTCTGTGTCTTCGGCGTGTTCGGCAGCCGCGTTGGTGTGGATTAGGGATGAGGAGTACATAGAAAGGAAACCACTTTTGTCCTTGGCGGCAAAAAAATTCAAACTTTTCCGGTTTTTGAAATTTTTACTTGCTTCCCAAACTTCGGGAGGGAAGGTTATCCAAAAGATCGGCCAAACATCGGGAGGGAAGGCAATTTTGAACCCGTTTTGAACATTGATCACATTGAATAATCGAAAAACAAAAACAAAAGATTTACTCATGATGTCCTATCATGTCTTGTGCACCATGTGCCATGAAAACTGTAATCATGGGATTAGATAAGGTTTGGAAAAATAGCTTCACAATATTGTCCTACCATGTGTATGGACACTATCGGGTTTATTTCAACCCAAACGACCAAGGCCATCAAGGCCATATTGACATCATAGTTTACAATTTTGATAGAGTTCCTACGATAGTTTGGTAGATGGGTGCATCTTGGCGTAGTAAGCATTGTTGCATGTGGGAGTTTCCAACAATTAGGAAAAAAGAATTTCAATTTTCCCAGTGAGGACGGTGATGTTTTCTTGTGAAGAAACTCCAAATAATATGGTTTACAATGCCATAAGATAATGGTTTCACACATACTATAGTTGATCATGGTTCCTATCTAACTTTAGCTAAAAGTTTACATATTACGATGGGTCGTGACACGCGATACTAGTACACATAGTACTACGTAGTATATTTTCTCTCTCCTTCACCCCCCTCTCACCATCCATCCACTATCCTCTCTATTTCTCTTTCCTTCCCGTGTAAGCTTTCACGTAATGATTATACTTCTAGTCTGAGATGCAGCAGTGCAGAAAAAGATGAGGCCCACACCATACCTCCATCAATCATGTTCGGTGACGCCACTTTGTGAAGAGTATACCTATACTAGTAGTACTGTAGCTAGATAAGTATGTACTACTATAGACACTTAATTTTTAACGGAGGAAGTAAGAGACACCTAGTAATTCAGCATGATCTGCATGATTCTCATCATTTTTTGGATAAGGCGGGGCGCCTCCTGAATTCTCTGGGTCGAGAAAAATCAAGAACAGACAAGTCTGGTATAATCCTTTTTTACGGGACGAGTCTGGTACAATCTATTTATGATATTTTGGGATAGTTTTCAGGGTATTAACACAAGCACGACTATAAATAGACATTATAAATTGCAATAGTATGCACCCCTACTTTCACCCAAAACACCCAACCCACCGTTGCTTAGAACTCGATCTCTCTCTATTTCCTTCCAAAATGTCGGATGAAAATTCTCTCCAGAACACGTTGATTGACCTAACAAATGGGAAAGGCCCCGAAACTCCAACTGGAAGACCATACTCAGTAGACAGGCCATGGCTATTATCGCTGTCTAACTCCTCTGATGAAGAAGATAGCCACCAGCAGCACTTTTTCGAAGGGACACCACCACCAATGCCGAGCGAATCTGATAAGACGGAAGATGAGACTGAGGAAGAGGAGGAGTCTGAGGTCGACCTTGAGGAGGAGGCCGAAGACGACCGATGACCCCCAAGTATAGGGGGTATATCGCAGTATTTTCGAGGGAAGTGAAACCCAATTTATTGATTCGACACAAGGGGAGCCAAAGAATATTTATAAGCCTTAACAACTGAGTTGTCAATTCAGCTACACCTGAAACAATCTTGCTCACAGCAGTTTATTAGTAGCAACACTTTTGTAGTAGCAATAGTAAAGTAACAGCAGTAGTGAAAGTAAAGACAGTAGTAACAATTGCAGCAAACAGTAGGATTAAAGCGCGATAGGCATAGGGATGGATGGACGGGCGTTGCATGGACAAGACAATTCACATGGCAATCAAAATATAGGGCAATTGCAGATAAATAAGAATAAGCATCCAAGTACTAAATAATCATAGGCATGTGTTCCATATATAGTCATATGTGCTCGCAATGAGAACTTGCACAACATCTTTTCTCCTGCCAGCCCATTTGCAGCAGGGCCTCAAGGGAACTACTGGCAATTAAGGTGTTCCTTTTAATAGAGTACCAGAGCAAAGCATTAACACTCCATGAACACATGTGATCCTCACATCAAAGCCATTCCCTCCGGTCATCCCGATTTCTGTCACTTCGGGGCCATTGGTTCCGGACAACAATGTGTGTATACAACTTGCAGGTAAGACCATAAACAATACTATCATAATGAATCAATAACATGTTCAGATCTAAAATCATGGCACTCGGGCCCTAGTGACAAGCATTAAGCATAACAAGTTGCAACAAAGTCAAAAGGCACTAATAGTAGATACTAGGCACCATGCCCTAACAATCTGATGCCATCACATGAACGTTCTCATCCAATCCCTACCATCCCCATAGCCTACAGCGGGGTATTTACTCACTCGTAGATGGGGAAAACATGGATGGTCGATGGAGAATCAATGGTGATGATGATGGCGATGATCTCCTCCAATTCCCCGTCCCGGCAGGGTGCCAGAACAGAGTTTTTGGTTCCGAATCGTGGAATCTGGTGGTGGTGGTGGTGGAGCGGAACTCTTTCTGGAAAAACGTCGAACCCCCTGAGTTTTTAGGTCAGAGGGCAACTTATAGGTGAAGAGAGAGACCGAGGGGGTATCTAGGGCGGCCAGGCCTAGCCCACGCGGCCAGGTGGTGTGGCCAGGCCCCAGCCCCACTCCGTCTCGTATTCTGGCTCTGTGAGTCTTCTGGTGAAATAGGATTTTTGGCATATTTTCCAGGATTTTTCCTGATAGTTGATTTTCTGCACAAAAACTAGACACCAAGGTAATTCTGTTGAAAACAGCGTCAGTCTGTGTTAGTTGTATTCAAATCACACAAGTTTAGAGGAAAAACAATAGCAAAAGTGTTCGGGAAAGTAGGTACGTTCTGGACGTATCAACTCCCCCCAAGCTTAGCTTATTGCTTGTCCTCAAGCAATTCAGTTGAAAACTGAGTGCGATAAAAGAAACTTTCACGAACACATTTGCTTCATAAGATGTATATATTCTCAGCATATGGTCAACTACTCAGGCAATTCAAAATAAAGAGTATGCAACTAAGTTTACTTAATAGTCATTGCAAACCATGAAGAGATTCCAACTCAAAAATAATAAGTAGCATGAAACATAAACATAAGCAACATTACAATGCTCATAACAAGGTATGATAGAGTGGTATCTCACTTGCCTTTGATTGTGAATGCCAAGGCACCTCTGAAGTTCAGGTGAAGACTAGAAGTAAAGATATCAAAGATACAAGCATCAAAGTCATAACACAATTAATCTAGTAATGAGACAAGCATATTATACTAAGAATGACAACTATGCTTTCAAGAAAGTGCTCATAGAATAGGTGGTGACTCTACAAGGAAATTAAAAAGGTTTTGAATAGTTTGAAAGGCTTCCAAATGCTGAAAGTATGGTACTCATTAGTTTTGAGCTCTCATTGCCCCTATCATGAGCATCTTTAATATGGTTAAGGTGAAAGTGAGGTCCAATCTGAGTTATATGCTTCACAGACTATAAACTGGAAATCTCATGTCCCTTGAGTACGAGGGCCCCTCCTCATGCTACTCAACTTTAGTTACCGGCAAGTTCTTGTCATAGTAAATACGTGTGTATCATAGAGAACCGCCAACGGGGTACCCCTTGCCCGATGATACGGAAGAATCCCCATATCAAAATGACAAGGCAAACAGACAAGGAGTATCTCAGCAATATTCTTATTTACCATGGGGAAATGGTGCTTTTTTCTCTCTTTCCTCTTTTCTCTTATCTCTTTTTTTCTTTTCTCAATAGCTATCTCTTTTTTTATAAGCAAAATGCTTCATAGATACTCATTATGGTTACGCTACAGGTTTCCACCATGATTAGGCATGGATTAGACCGGCGGCCTAGGCGTTTCTCTAACACACATACATAACTCCATGGACTTAAAGGCTCCCCTTTTATTTCACACCGACGACATCCACAAACAAAAGAGCATGATATCAACTGGGTATATATTTACAGGTGTTGAAAGCGTTCCCCGTGATAGCACGGTTCTGCTAATTCCTAGCCTATAATTTGCAAGCATATAACTTTCATGGACAGTCACACTGGTTTAGGTTTATTAAGTGCGGGAAATAAAGTGTGCCATCAAGTTCGTGAGAGATTTACTAACTAACTTTCTCATAACAAGCAAACATTTTATTCAGAAGAAAACAAGGCACATTGAATATGCACAGAACAGCAAATGACGCTAATAGGTAGGTATGGTGGACACTCTTGGCAATATTGGTTTTGGGGGGATTGGAAACACGAGTAGAGATCATACTCAATGTAAGTGAAGGCTAGTAATAGCAAGGGAGCGACTAACGAGAGAGCAATAACTTTCATAATCATGCTTGCAACAAAACATGACTAATCATGGCATGAAAGTGATTCAAGACCCTCAAGGCAAAATAATTCATCGAGGCTTAGCTGATTATTTCAGTCATATGCATGCGTGAGCATGTGCCAAGTCAATTCAAGTGAAACATTCAGAGGAGGATACCACATTGTCATACCAAGTTATGAATAGAGTAATGCAAGCAAACATTCATATGACATGCTACAAACTATTAGCAAGTTGGATCTAATCATATGAAAGCAAGAACTACTAAGCATCTTTAATAACATACACCCTACATGAACAGACTAAGCATGCCCACAATGATGAGTATATGTACAAAAATGAAAACAAATAGAGTTCGTTACCAGCCTCTCACCACACCTCAAGTTGTCATTAATCCTCATTATTGCCCTTCACTTGTGTGGCTTGAATAATAACATGAAACCAAATTCCATTGAGGACTGCTGAACCCTGCAACAAACTCACAAAACCAAAAAACAACAACAAATATTTTTGTTGTTTTCGATTTTTTTAAAGCAAGAACCAAAAAGGAAGAACAAGCAAAGAAAAATCTTTTTGGGTTTTTCGAGTAGTTCAAACAAAGAAAAAAGGGAAAAGCACACCAAGGAAAAAAGAAGAAGAAGCAAACAAAGAGAAACAACAGAAATATTTTTGGTCTTTTTGTGTTTTAGAAAACGAAAACAAAGAAAGAACGAAAACTAAAAAGAAAACGAAACATGAATATACAAAGTACTGATGAAACATGATATGGAGATGAGTGAGATGTCGGTGTACCTCCCCCCAAGCTTAGGCGTTTGGCCTAAGTGGGTATCAATCCAAATACGAGTAAGGGTTCCAAGCAGGCGGATCATTGTAAGAATGATCGTAGTTAGGCCCTTGGGAAGAAGAAGAAGCTCCCCAATCGTAGGTAGGCTGCTAATATGAAGACTCCCCTCATTCAGGGCTGGACCGAATCATCTGTGACCTCCCTGTAACACCCTCAGAATCGGACCTATGCAAGTTTGAGCAAAATTCGCCAAACCCGCATAGAAACGATTCAAAGGTGCCCACCAGGCACTTTCGTGCGGGTGGAAAACGAAGTAATAACATTACACAACAGTCCTCGATGGGACCCACAGAACAGATATATATAACAGCGACTCAAAGAGTCAAGAATACAGATATATTATACAAAGATCCAAATCACCTTGAAAATGATAGAGCGTCCGTCTACGGACAAGATGCAAATGGGGCTGAGAGCCCTGAAGAATAACCAATGGCGTCCATAACCCTGCCCAGGCCAAGCCGGAAGGGTAACCCTGCTAACGACGTCGTTCTCAAAACCTGCTTAACAAAAGGGGGTGCCGACAAAGGGCAAAGGAAAAGAAGGAGCGTCAGTACTGAGGCCAGTACACGGCGAGGCTAGAATTCGGCGGTCCTCGCCTACATAGGTATGGTGGACTGAGCGGCCGCGGCAGCATGCACTAAACAACCTATAGAGACTCGATACAACTGGCGGCAATCAGAGAGGGGTAAGAAAGACCTATTCGGAACCAACCTGATACTACCACCAATCAAACCCATCCTGGCGTTTTCCCCTCGACACCGATCGAGGAAGTCAACCGAGGAACTCACACAGTTGGCAGTTTTATTTATTCGGTTATCGTTGCAGCAATTACTAGTCAGGTTAAAGACAGTCGTCCTGATAAGATAAGCAGTGGGCACTTTTAGTTAACCATTCCGTGGTAGTTGCAACAATTACTAATCAGAAACAGATAGCATGAGATGAACCCAAAACCCAGCAGTTGTTGGCACTTTTATTCAGCCATTCCGTTGTAGTTGCAATACTTACTAGTCAGGTACAACAGTCGCAAGCGACACTCCAAACAAGCAATTGTGGGCAGTATTAGTTAGCCATTCCATTATAGTGAAGCTGATTACTAGTCATTATAAAGTCAAATTTATAGCAATAAACTTTAGTTATGCTTGTCTATGGTCGAGATACTGTGCTCCAAGTCGTCCATAACCGCGGACACGGCTTTCAGAAAGTTTTACCCGGCCGGGGTGCACCAATAGCAACACACACTCGATCAACCTCGGAAAAACCAAATCAAAACCCAACGAGGCCTTCACGACAAAGCAATCACAGGATTCAGAAATATTTCAGGGGGCCACCCCATTGAGTAGACCCGCAACGAAGTAAGCAAGCTCCGAGACGGACTCAAGGTTTGCGACAATGGCTGTAAACGACTGGGAACCCGAAAGTGTGGCTGGGCTTGTCGATACCGCGAAAACACTCCGCTTACCTAAACAGTACAGTGTGCTCCTCGCACAATTTAAATAAGCAGTAGCATGGCATAAGTACAGGATCGTAAATAAAACCTCAAACTAGTTTGTGGCCCCAAGAAATAAGACTGAATCAAGCTCTGGCTCAGGGGGGTCCCATATACCTCCCGGATGTGGATAGCGCGATAAATCAAGGAACAGGTATCAAGTACTCGGGGTCTTACGGGACACAAGTGGGCGTTCGGAAACCAAATATTATCTATCACCCACCGATGCCTCTGCTTAATTCAATTTTAGTTGTTAAACAGGAATGTAAAGTGAATGATAAGTAAAACTAAAATCATCTTCATCGTCAACATGCGGCAATACATCAACAACTGTGGCACTTGACGACACGCAACAGCACTTGAGCAAGCGACTACGACGCACAAGTCCAACTATCTACCAAACAACAGGTAATAGGATGTGTCCAAGGCAATATAGGGCTGCAGGGAATATCACAGGTACGGAAACTAAAGCATCGCAACACAGATAGCAATAGATCAACAGGAGGGAAGTAAATACTATAAAAGTAAGATAGGTAGAAAGGGGGAGATGCTCGCCTGAAAACATTGTCGAAGGGTTCAACCGAAGATCGGGGCGAAGCTCACATCAACTCAACGGCCTTATCCGCGAAGAAGCAAAACACTAGAAGAAACACCGGATGCAATATTTAATACAACGGCAGAAGATCGGCATGATGCATGTATGATGCATGGCATGGCAAGGTGCGATGCAATCAGGTCAAGATTAAGCGGAACCGGGGTCCCGACAATTAATTAGGTGGTTCATGTTATTTATCTACCCGCAATTAAATGTTGTTTTAGCATGGCAAAAGATAGCACCGGGTTCGCTACACAAATTTAAATGAGGCCATTATGAGACTAGATTTGCCCGCATATGGGCCCCATATTTATTTATTAGGCGAATCGACATAAGGCCCCCCAAACCACAGGATATGCATGCGAGATGAATGATTGGATGTGCAACAATTGTATTATATTATGAAATAGGGTTCGAGGAAAGGGTTCACACATTGAGGGTCACGACGATCTTGAGGTTCCGGGGTTCGGGGTCGGGGTCCAGGGTTCAGGGTTCGACGGACTTGGGGTTCCGGGGTCGTTCTCGAACTCCGGGGGTTAGGGTCTTCGGATCGGGGTAGTTCTTGTCGCGTCCGGGAAGCAGGACTTGGTTCGGCGCCAGGGGCGCATCGGATTCTTCCGGTCGGATGCCGTTCTTGTCGTCGCGAGGGTCTTGTCGGCCCAGCGTATCGGTTCGGTCTTGGCGTCCGGGAAGCGGTACTTGTCACACCTGTGATCTTCGGGTGTTATGGCGACGATCTTGTCGTTTCGATGTCGGGGCCTTGAAAAACGGAGCGAAGCACTTGGCGTTCCTTAGCGATCTTGGCGTCCCGCAGGTTTAGGTCCTGGCGCTTCAGATCGACCTTCGGCTCGGGGACTCAGGGTTCAGGGGTCTCGGCGTCCGTGTGGCGGTCTTGTCGTCTCGTGTAGGCGTCCTCGAGGTCGATGGCGAGCTTGTCCGGTACCGGGGCGTTCTTGGCGATCTTCAGGGTCGGGCCTTGGCGCTCGGGTTCGGGGTGTCGAGGCTTGGTCTCCGGGGTTCGTGAGGCGGACTTGGCATATGAGGGTTCCACCGAAAACCGTGACGCGTCCGTGATGCAGCTCTTGTGGGTCCCTGTTGGAGGCCTTCGGGGACGGGTCTTGGTACAGCACACACAAGCACCAACGCAACCACGCACGAGCACCACGCAGGGGCTGGACGGGGCGATGAACTCTGCAGGGGCGGCGGACGACCTTGGCGACGCCGGCGACGGCGGCTGCTCGGGGCAGAGCGCGCGCGCTCGCTGGCGAGGGCGAGGCAGAGCGACGGAGCGGGGCGTGGCCTGGCGGAGGCTGCGCGGGTCCTGGCGAGCGGCGGCGCGCCGGAGGACGCTCGCCGGCGGCGGGGACGCGGGGCAGGCAACGCTGGCCGACGGAGGGGCCGCTGGGCGCGCCGGCGCGCCGGAGGTTGATGGCGACGGCGGTGTCCTGGGGACGGGGCAGGCAGCAGCGGGGCGACGGGGGCCAGAGGCGGAGGGGAGAACGGAGGGGAGCGGCGGCCGGTGAGGCGAACGGAGGGAGGCGGCGCGGTCGACGGAGGCGCTGCAGGGCGGGTGAGGCGAGCGAGGGAAAGGAGGAGGGCGGCGCCGGTGAGGGGCGAACGGGAGGAGCGGCTAGCAGAGGAGGGAGGAGGTCACCGCGAGGTGGGAGACGGGGGAGTTGGGCGGTGGGCCCAGGTGGGGACGGGGGCCAGAGGAAGGTTCGGCCTGGGGAAGGGGTTTTCTGGGGAGGGTGCCAGCTGCCAGGGGAGGTGGGTTGACCGCGTGGGGCCCACGGGGCAGGGAGCCAGGGGGGCGCGGCCAGGCAGGGGTTGGTGGGAAAAAGGCCAGGCGTGTGTGCTTTGTTGTCCAGGTGGGGAGAGGGGGTGAGAGAGAGGGAGGGTAGGTGGCAGGCCAGGATTGGTTAGGGGAGAGGGGGTAGCTGAGGTGGCGCATGGCTATTGGCCCGGGTGAGGTGGCCAGGGGTGTGGGTAGGATAGTGGGTAGCTTTAGGAATTTAGGAGGTGGACCGTTTTAAATTCTGGGGGTGGTCGTTCGGGTCGGGACGGCCCGTTCGACTGCCCCTGCTAAAATTAATATAATTTTTATTTGTTTTAAACGGGCCGTGTGCAAACCAATAGTGGCCAAAACAAAATATTCCGGGGACCCGGTTTTGATGTTTGAATAGAGAGGGGCGTTTAGAAAACAACACGGGCTTTGCGAAATAGTTTTATGCAAACAATGCATGATGATGACGATGCAATGCACCAATCAACGCGATTTTCTAGTAGTGGTTTTGCGGGATGCCACACTCCCTCCTAGTATCGTACTCCTGTTGGGAGAGCTCTCCCAAGTACGTATCAAGCTCTTCCTCAGTGAGTGACCATCCTACCCTGGTATCAAGGTTAAACAAAACAGGTGCATGCACAAGAACAAATTGCTCTGACTTACTCCTTCTCCAACTAGCCTTGAGAAAGGTTATTTCATAAGACAAATCACTCAAATTAGCCCAATAAGAAACAAATTTATGTTGTATCATGGAATTAAGATCAAGCCTTTCTATGGGAAACTATAGGTCTAGATGATGAGGCACTAAACCATGCAATGCTAATAAACGAGAAGTAATGAGGCCTCCACAAATTCCACCTTTCTCACGGTTAGTAGCAAGACAGAAAGCTATCAAGGCACCCAAGTTATAAGTTCTATCTCGTTTTAAAGCAGCTGAGATGAATGCTAGATCATACGAGGATAGTTTATTAGCAGTTTTCCTAGCGAGAACACACTTGATGATAAAGTAAGCAAAGTAGCGAATAGATGGGAGATGAATGTTACGGATTTTCCCACTCTCCTTTGAGAAGTTGCTCCCTTGGTAAATCTCCGCATACAAGTCCATGAGTGGTGCAGGACGCTCTTTAATCCTTCCACATGATCCCCACTGAGGTACCTTAATAGCTGCACAAAAGTCATCAAGAGGAAGGTAAACAGCTATATTGTAAAGTTTGTAGTGGACCATGGGGTTAGGCAAAGAGTGACTAAATCGAAATTCCTGCACCATAGACATAGTTAGTTTCACAAATTGACAAGGTTCATCTTCCAAAAAGTGCTCCAATCTTGCATTAGCAACCAAAGTATGGAAGTACTAGGAAATTCCTATAGCCCTCATGAATTTGTAGCATGGATAGATGGAAGGAAAAAACTTCCTCCTCTCGGTCAACCTTCATAACCTCAGGCACCCTTAGTTCATGTTGGTTGAGTTGATGCTCATTCATCTTCTATTCTAAAATTTAAACATCCATTAGACAAGTGGTTGCAAAGTGAATATATAATGGAGGGCACTACTCATAGGGACTTGTAGGGGCCTAAACATGCATCAAAAATATATCTCTGAGCATTGAACAAGCTTACAAGCTCTCATAACCTGTCACCTATAGCAGCAAAATACTCAAGATATAAACCACTAAACACAAATCTAATTGGACAAGCAGAGGAGACACATACCGGAGAACAAATGATCCAAATTTTAGCAGCAAAGAAGGGCTGAGCAAGGAGATCAAAAAATCGAGGGCAAGAACAGCAAGAACACGATTTCGAGCAATGAACTAGTGTTTTCTCAGGAGGGAGAAGAAAGTGGGAAGTGAGAGAGTGAGTGGAGGGCTAGGGGTGACCCACACCATGGCCAGGCGCGCCCCTGGGCTGGCCGTGCCACCAGGTGGTGTGCCTGCCTGGTGGGCCCCCTGGTGCCTTCCAGGCACTTCTCTGCCCCTTTTTTCACATAAAAATTTAATATGACTTTTCTGGAAATTTTCGAGACACTTTATTTTTGAGCAATTTTCAAGTATAGATGAATGATTTTCTGACAGAAAAAGGTTTTTGGAATGATGCAATGACAAAACAAGGCTAAAACTTCAGAAGTTCTAAGACACTCTAACATGCAAGCAACTAACAACAGAAAAGAAAACTAAACAAAAGAAAAAACTAAAATGGATAGAATAGATGTAAGCGGAGATAATCATGATGAAAACATTGTTTTGTTTAATGAAAACATTGTTATGCCTTTCCCTGATAAGAAACACAAGTCTAAGGAAGATGAACACTATAATAAGTTTTGTGATTGGATGAAGTCTTTATTCTTGCAAATTCCTTTGACTGATGCTATTAAATTGCCTCCTTACTCAAAGTATATGAAGGATATTGTCTCGAATAAAAGGAAGATCCCTAATGAAGAAATCTCTACTTTGCTTGCTAATTATTCTTTCAATGGTAAGGTTCCTAAGAAACTTGGAGACCCAGGGATTCCAACTATCCCTTGCTCTATTAAGAACAATTATGTTAGAACTGCTTTGTGTGATTTGGGAGCTGGATTAGTGTTATGCCTTTCTCTCTCTATAAGAGGCTTCAACTTGAAAAATTGATGCCAACTGATATATCTTTGCAAATGGCTGATAAATCTACCACTATTCCTGTGGGTATATGTGAGAATGTACCTGTTCAAGTGGCTCATAATTGCTTGATATTAACTGATTTTGTTGTGCTTGAAATGCCTGAAGATGATAATATGTCTATTATTCTTGGGAGGCCTTTTCTTAATACTGCTGGAGCTGTTATTAATTGTAATCAAGGAAAGGTGACCTTCAATGTTAATGACAAGGAACATACTGTCTATTTCCCCAAGAAGATTGAAAGGACTTATGGCTTGAATTCAATTGAACATGTTGAAGGCATTCAAGTTGGAGAAATATATTGTCCCATACCAAGAGAAAAATTTGAAACTATTATGATTGGGACCATTGCTATCAAGGTTAAGGTAACATAATCATTAGTAGAGTACAAAGTTTTGTCTCATATGCAATTGTTTTGGTAGCAAGACTTGATCAACTTTGCTAACAAAAGGATTCCATTGAATAAAACAATGTTTTCACTATGATTATCTCCGTTTATTTCTATCCTTTGCATCTTAGTTTTTGTTTTCGTTTAGTCTTCTTTGTGTTGTTAGTTGCTTGCGTGCTAGAACTTCTGTAGTTCTAGCCTTGTTTTGTCCTTGCATCATGTTTCCAAAACAAAAAAAATCTGTCTGTCAGAAAAATCATTCTTTTATTTCTGAAAAATGCCCAAAAATAAAGTGTCTTGAAAAATTCTAGAAAATTCATATTAAATTTTTACGTGAAAAAAGGGGCAGAGGAGTACCTGGTAGGTACCAGGGGGGCCCACTAGGCAGGCACACCATGCGGTGGCACGGCCAGCCCTGGGCGGCGCCATGCCCTGGTGTGGGCCACCCCTGGCCCCCACTACTTCTCTCACCTGCCACTTTCTTCTCTCTCCTGAGTAAGCTCTAGTTCATAGCTCAAAATCGCGTTCTTTCTGTACTTGCTCTCGATTTCTTCGATCTCTTTGCTCAGCCCATCTTTCTTGCTGAAATTTGGAGCAATTGTTCCTTGGTATGTGACTCCTCCCCTTGTCCAAGTAGATTTGTGTTCAGCGGATTATTTGTTGAGTATTTTTCTGTTGTAGGTGAATGGTTATGAGAGCTTGTAAGCATGTTTGATGCTTAGAGATATAGTTTTGATGCATGTTTAGGCCTCTTGCAAGTCCCTATGAGTAGAATCCTTCATTATATTTACTTTGCAATCACTTGTTTAATAGGTGTTTAAATTTCAGAATACCAAGCATGAACAACCGTACTTTTGGAGAGATATTTGAGAGTGATGCACCTAGGAGGTCGAGGCCCTCAAGAACAGCCTCTCAAGCTAGGCCATCATACAATGAAGACCTCACTGAAACACGCATTGGTAGTGAAAAGGGATGATGAAGATGCTCACCCATCCTCTTTTCCTTGTTTTACTTTCTTGCAAGCTGCAGGTATTCTTGATGATTTCTTGCTACTGATTGAGAGGGTTGGTTTGACCTCTTATATGCAAGATGAGAGTGCACAATACGCTATGCTCACCAAAACTTTTGTTGAGAGCTTCTCATTTATTAACACACCCTATCAATCTACTGTCTCTTTTAAAATCTATGATATGCCCTTCACCATGCCTTTGGAGAGATTTTGCAGTATTGTAGGTGTGCGTATGACAGGGACCGTGAAGAAAATTCAAGGGCGACCCGCTGATTTGCTGGAGCTATACGGAGGGGTGACCAATGATGATGACCGCGTGGCGCAACATGGAAAGATAAGAAATATCCAACTCCCTACTCTTAGATACTTTGCATATTATCTTGCCACTAGTGTTTTGGGTAGGGAGAACACTAGTAACATCTCCAACTATCATTTAGCATTCCTTGCTGCTGCGCTTAACAATGATACTCAGTACAATCTTGGCTCGCTTATTGCTCGCCGCCTAGCTGCTAGGAGGCCTATCTATGGGGGCATCATTGCCTCGCGTGTAGTCAATGCATTAGGTCTTTTAGTGGATCCCGATGATGCTATGCTAGCACCACAGAGGCTCGACCTTGTTGCCATGAAAACTCATCACTTTGTCACTGCTACCTCTGATTTGAACAATCTAGTATATAGGATGCTTTTCACTGACAGGGATGAAAGGGAGATCCTTTTGCCATAGCCTGCTTTGTTTAGTGTTGACAGGAGACCGTGGTCGCGCTCCAAGGAGGAGGTGGACGAGCAGCTTTGCTTGTTGGGTTTCCACGAGCAGCACCAGGAGGATTCACCCTCCTATGATTACTCCTCACATTACGGAGGGGCGTACTCGAGCTCGCAACAGGACGAGGGTACCTCCTCGTCGTACCCCGGTGACACTTCATCCTAGCCAGCTTGGAATTGATACCCACTTAGGCCAAAAGCCTAAGCTTGGGGGAAGGTACGCCGACACCGCACTCATCTCCATATCATGTTGCGTCGGTACTTTGTATATTCATGTTTTCGTTCTCTTTTTAGTTTTTGTTCTTCTTTGCTTTTGCTTTCTAAAAAACACAAAAAGACCAAAAATATTTTTGTTGTTTCTCTTTGGTTTGCTTCTTCTTTTTGCCTTGTTTTGCTTTTACCTTTTTGCTTTGTTTGAACTATTCGAAAAATCCAAAAAGATTTTGCTTTGTTTTTCCCTTTTTGGTTCTTGTTTAAAACTCGAAAACACCAAAAATATTTGTCGTTCTTCTTTGGTTTTTGTGAGTTTGCTACAGGGTTCTACAGTTCTCAGTGGAATATTGGTTTCATATTATTATTCAAGCTACAAAAGTGAAGAGCAATAATGAGGATTAATGACAACTTGAGGCGTGGTAAGAGGTTGGTAACGAACTCTATTTGTTTTCATTTTTGTACATATACTCATCACTATGGGCATGCTTAGTCCGTTCATGTAGAGTGTATGTTTTCTTTGGATGCTTAATAGATCTTTCTTTCTTTTGATTAGCTCCAGCTCGCTAATAGTTTGTAGCATGTCTTATGAATGTTTGCCTGCATTGCTCTATTCATAAATTGGTATGACACTGTGGTATCCTCCTCTGAATGTTTCATTTGATTGACTTGGCACATGCTCACGCATGCTCATGACTGTAATAATCAGTTAAGCCTTGATGAATTATTTTGCCTTGAGGATCTTGAATCACTTTCATGCCATGAGTAGTCTTGTTTTGTTGCAAGCATGATAATGATAGCTATTGCTCTCTCGTTTGTCGCTCCCTTGCTATTGCTAGCCTTCACTTCCACTGAGTGTTTTACTCATGTCTCCAACTCCCTAAACCAAACATTTCCAAAGTGTCCACCATACCTACCCATTAGCATCATTTGCTACCTCCGTGCATATTCAATATGCCTTGTTTTCTTCCGAATAAAATGTTTGCTTGTTATGAGAAAGTTAGTTAGTAAAGCTCTCACGAACTTGATGGCACACTTTATTTTCTTGCACTTAATAAACCTGGACCATTGCGTCCTTCTTTGTTGTGCATATGCTTGCGCTTTATGAGTTGAAGTTAGCAGAACCATGTATCATGGGGACCGCTTTCAACACTTCATAGGTACTTTGTACCTAGTTGATATCATGTTCTTTTGCTTATGGATCCCGAGGGTGTGAAATAAAAGTGGAACTTGTAAGATCATGGAGTTTGTATGTATGTTAGAGAAATGCCTGTGCTGCTAGCCTAAGCCATGCCTAATCATGGTGGAAACTTGCAGCATAACCATAATGAGCATTCTATAAAGCATCATTAATAAAAATCTATGCACATAGTAAATAAAAAGATCGCCGAGATGCTCATTGTCTGCTTGCCTTGTATTTTGATTATGGGATAGCTCCCGTATCATGTGCAAGGGGTACCCCGTTGGCGGTTCTCTATGATACGTATATACTTACAATGACAAGAGCTTACTTTTGACTGAAGTTGAGTAGCATGAGGATCGGTCTTCGTAAGTAAGGGGCATGAGACTTCGATTTATAACTTGTCAAGCATATCCTCTTAGTTGTGTCACTTTCACCTTAACCACATTAAAGATGCTTATGATAGGGGCAATGAGAGCTCAAAGCTATCAAGTACCATACTTTCAGCATTTGGAAGCCTTTCAAAATTATTCAAAACCTTTTTATTTTACTTGTTGAGTCTCCACATATTCTTTGAGCACCTTCTTGAGAGCATAGTTGTCATTCTTTGTGTTTGTTCCATTACTTGATTATTTGTGTTATGACTTTGATGCTTGTATCTTTGATATCTTTACTTCTAGTCATCACTTGAACTTCAGAGGTGCTTTGGCATTCATAATCAAAGGCAAGCGAGATACCACTCTATCATACCTTTCTATGAGCATTGTAATGTTGCTTATGTTCGTGCTTCATGCTACTTATTATTCTTGAGTTAGAATCTCTTCATAGCTTGCAATGACTATTAAGTAGACTCAGTTGCATACTCTTTATTATGAATTGTCTAAGTAGTTGATCACATTGCAGAGAATATTTACATCATATGAACCAAATGTGTTCGTGAAAGTTCTTTTATCGCACTCAGTTTTCAACTGAATTGCTTGAGGACAAGCAATAAGCTAAGCTTGGGGGAGTTGATACGTCCAAAACGTATCTACTTTCCCGAACACTTTTGCTATTGTTTCTCCTCTATACTTGTGTGATTTGGATGCAACTAATGCGAACTGACGCTGTTTTCAGCAGAATTGCCTTGGTGTCTACTTTTTGTGCAGAAAATCAACTATCAGGAAAAATCCCGGAAAATATGCCAAAAATCCTATTTCACCCGAAGACTCCAGGAGCCAGAATACGAGACGGAGAAGAGCCCTGGGGTGGCCACACCACCTGCTGGCGCGGGCCAGGCCAGGCCGCGCCAGGGGGTGGTGTGGGCCCCCCAGGAACCCCCTCGGCCTCCCTCTTCACCTATAAGAAGCCTTCTGACCTAAAAACTTCGGGGGGTTTGACGTTTTTCCAGAAGGAGTTCCGCTCCGCCGCCACCACAAGATTCCACGAAACAGCACCAGAAACTCCGTTCTGGCACCCTGCCGGGACGGGGCATTGGAGGAGATCATCGCCATCATCATCACCATCGCTTCTCCATCGACCATCCATGTTTCCCCCATCTATGAGTGAGTAATCCCCCGCTGTAGGCTATGGGGATGGTAGGGATTGGATGAGATCGTTCATGTAATGGCATCAGATTGTTAGGGCATAGTGCCTAGTATCTTTTATTAGTGCTTTATGACTTTGTTGCAACTTGTTGTGCTTAATGCTTATCACTAGGTCCCGAGTGCCATGATTTCAGATCTGAACTTATTATTGATTCATTATGATAGTATTGTTCTTGGTCTTATCTGCAAGTTGTATACACACGTCGTTGTCCGAAACCTATGGCCACGAAGTGACAGAAATCGGGATAACCGGAAGGGAAAGGCTTTGATGTGAGGATCACATGTGTTCACAGAGTGTTAATGCTTTGCTCCGATGCTCTATTAAAAGGAGCACCTTAATTGCCAGTAGTTCCCTAGAGGCCCCGCTGCAAACGGGCTAGCAGGACAAAAGATGTTGTGCAAGTTCTCATTGCGAGCACGTATGACTATATATGGAACACATGCCTAGGATTGTCTAGTACTTGGATGCTTTATCTTATTTATCTGCAATTGCCCTATGTTCTGATTGCTATGTGAATTATCTTGTCCATGCAACGCCCGTCCATCCATCCCTATGCCTACCGCACTCGAATCCCACTGTTTACTGCTTTTGTTACTACTATCTTTGCTTTACTACTGCTGTTACTTTACTATTCCTACTAGAAAACTATTGCTACTGATAAACTGCTGTGAGCAAGATTGTTTCTAGGTGTAGCTGAATTGACAACTCAGTTGTTAAGGCTTATAAATATTCTTTGGCTCCCCTTGTGTCGAATCAATAAATTGGGTTTCACTTCCCTTGAAAATACTGCGATACACCCCCTATACTTGTAGGTCATCATACCTCAATAGTGGGTGAATGGGGATATGGCTTACATAATTCTTCTATAGGAGGTAAATACTTGACATTTGCAGCTTTAATTCCCTTCTCCTTAAGAAATTTCTTAGCTTTCTTCATCACTTCATCATTTAGTTCAGTAACTCCCCTCTTCTTAGATGTTGGTATAGGCGTAGGTATAGCTGGTTCAGGTATAATTGTTTTAGGTATGGCTGGTTCAGGAGGAGTCCAGTCTTCATAATTCTTGCTTATTTTAGCCATTAATTCCTCAGTTTCTTGGGAGTCCTATTCCTGAAAACACAATCAGCACAACTATCCAGGTATGTCCTAGATTCTTCAGTCAGTCCATTATAAAATATATCAAGAAGCTCATTCTTAGGTAATGGACATCCAGCCTATGCATGAATCAAAGCACAAAACCTTGCCCATGATTCAGGCAATATCTCCTTTTCTCCCTGTTCAAAATCAAAAAGTTCCTGCAAAATAGCATGTCTAGCACTAGGAGGAAAATATTTCTGCAGGAAAGTACTAATCAAGCAATTAGGGCTATCAATATATCTAGGAGGTAAATTATTAAACCAAGTTTTACCTTCTCCTTTCAGTGAAAAGGGGAAAATCTTAGCAACAAAGTAGGTGTGCATCTTAATATCATTAGAAAACATGCCACTCATGGTACAAAGCTCAGTCATATGTGCTACCGCACTTTCATTCTTAGTCCCACAAAAAGGTTCTTTCTTAACAATAGCTATGTAGGATAGATCAAGAGAGAAATCATAATCTTTATCTTTAATGTTTATGGTAAAAGAAGCAAACTTAGCATTAGGAGCCAATTTGGGTTTAATGGTACGCCTCTTAAGGAGACTCTTAGTAGCACTCCTATCATGGGTGTTTTAACATTCTTTAATAAATTCATCGGTCATCTCAATATAACCGTCTTCAATATCATAGCTTTCTCTAGACTCAGGTGAACTAACAGGTGTAGTAGTGTCTTCATTAGGAGTTTCAGTATTTCCAGCTATAGTTCTAGCAATCGTAGCATCTAGGAAAGGACCTAATGAACCACTCTTATCAAGCACAGTAGAAGCAGCATCATAAGTATCAGAAATTTCAGATTCAGCAGTAGTAGCAGTGTGTGTAGCATGTGTATGTGGTGGTGTAAGGAACTTACTCATAACAGACGGTGAATCAAGAGCAACAGAGGTGTTCAGAACCGTACCTCTTTTTGTAGTGGATGGTAAAATAGGGATTTTGCCATCACGAGACTTACCCATGATGGATGGAAGGCAACGAACAATAATGATTCCAGGTGGACTTGATAAATAAAGCTATGCTCCCCGGCAACGGCGCCAGAAAATAGTCTTGATGACCCACAAGTATAGGGGGTGTATCACAGTATTTTCGAGGGAAGTGAAACCCAATTTATTGATTCGACACAAGGGGAGCCAAAGAATATTTATAAGCCTTAACAACTGAGTTGTCAATTCAGTTGTACCTAGAAACAATCTTGCCCACAGCATTTTATCAGTAGCAACAGTTTTGTAGTAGCAATAGTAAAGTAACAGCAGTAGTGAAAGTAAAGACAGTAGTAACAATTGCAGCAAATAGTAGGATTAAAGCGCGGTAGGCATAGGGATGGATGGACGGGTGTTGCACGGACAAGACAATTCACATGGCAATCAGAACATAGGGCAACTGCAGATAAACAAGAATAAGCATCCAAGTACTAAATAATCATAGGCATGTGTTCCGTATATAGTCATACGTGCTCGTAATGAGAAATTGCACAACATCTTTTGTTCTTCCAGCCCGTTTGCAACGGGGCCTCAAGGGAACTACTGGCAATTAAGGTGCTCCTTTTAATAGAGCACCGGAGCAAAGCATTAACACTCCGTGAACACATGTGATCCTCACATCAAAGCCATTCCCTCCGGTTATCCCGATTTCTGTCACTTCGGGGCCATTGGTTATGGACAACAACGTGTGTATACGACTTGCAGGTAAGACCATAAACAATACTATCATAATGAATCAATAACATGTTCAGATCTGAAATCATGGCACTCGGGCCCTAGTGACAAGCATTAAGCATAGTAAGTTGCAACGAAGTCAAAAAGCACTAATAGTAGATACTAGGCACCATGCCCTAACAATCTGATGCCATTACATGAACGATCTCATCCAATCCCTACCATCCCCATAGCCTATAGCGGGGGATTTACTCACTCATAGATGGTCGATGGAGAAGCGATGGTGATGATGATGGAGATGATCTCCTCCAATTCCCCATCTCGGTAGGGTGCTAGAGCGGAGTTTCTAGTTCCGAATCGTGGAATCTGGTAGTGGCAGCAAAGCGGAACTCTTTCTGGAAAAACATCGACCCCCCCCTGAGTTTTTAGGTCAGAAGGCAGCTTAGCAAAGAGGGAGACCGAGAGGGTGTCTGGGGCGGCCAGAACACCCCCTGGCATGGCCAGGCCTAGCCCGCGCGGCCAGGTGGTGTGGCCAGGCCCCAGCCCCACTCCGTCTCGTATTTCGGCTCCGTGAGTCTTCTGGCGAAATAGGATTTTTGGCATATTTTTCGGGATTTTTCCTGATAGTTGATTTTCTGCACAAAAACTAGACACCAAGGTAATTCTGCTGAAAACAGCATTAGTCCGTGTTAGTTGTATCCAAATCACACAAGTTTAGAGGAAAAACAATAGTAAAAGCGTTTGGTTAAGTAGATATGTTTTGGACGTATCAACGACAGGGAGAAGGACGAGGACGATGACGGGGAGGAGGCCGAGGATGACAACAGGAGGTCTCTTCCCGCCCCCACCAAAGAAGCGTGCCCGAGTGCAAAATTAAATGGCGTCCATAGAAGAGGCGGGCAGTGTACTATATCTCGTAATTAAGTATGTACGGATTATTTGGCTTAGAGTGCACTGATACATTGCAAATGTATCTATAATTTTTGATGTTCCGTGCTTGGTTTTATCCACTTTCTTGTGTTTTGTTCCAACTTTGGAGTACTTTCATATGATTTCTTGGACTAACCTATTAACAAGAGCCACAGTGCCAGCTGCCTGTTTTCTGCTGTTTTTGGTTCCAGGAAAGTCAGAAAATGAATATTCTCGGAATTGGACGGGACAAAAGCCAAAGTGCCTATTTTTCCGGAAGGGATCAAGTGCCAGAATACGAGACGGAGAGGGACCAGGGGGCCACCACACCACCTGGCCGCGCGGCCCAGCCTAGCCCGCGCCAGGGGGTGGTGAGGCCAGCCCTGGCACCCCCTCGGCCTCTCCTTCCGCCTATAAGTTGCCCTCGGGACGAAAACCCTAAGTACCTGATCAAAAATCCACGAAAGAGTCTGTAGCCGCCGTCATCTCCATCCCTAGATCAGGAGGGATCTGAAGCTCTTCCCGGCACCCTGACGGAGAGGGGAATTCACCCTGGAGGCTTTCTTCATCACCATGCAAGCCTCCGGTGTGATGCGTGAGTAGTTCATCCTTGGACTACGGATCCATGTAGTAGCTAGATGGCTGGTTTCTCCTCCTTTGTGCTTTCATGTTTAGATCTTGTGAGCTTCGTTCATGATCAAGATCATCTATTTGTAATTCATACAAGTTGTGTTTGCGGGGATCTGATGGATATTGAGATGCTATTTCAGATTGATTATTGATTCTATCATGTCTTTGTTATTTGAGATCTTGCATGCTTTCCGTTGTTAGTAGCTATCTTGGTCAAGTAGATGCTAGCAACTCCAAGAGTTAGTATTTATGCTCGATAGTGGGTTCATGCCTCTGGTAATCTGGGGAAGTGACAGAAATCTCTAAGGTACTAGATGTGTTGTTGCTACTAGGGAGAAAACAACAATCCTTTGTTCATAGAACAATCATATTGTTTACTTTACACGCAGTTCATAAAGCAATAATCTGTTGCTTGCAACTTAATACTGGTGGGTGTTCGGATGATAACCTGAAGGTGGATTATTAGTCATAGATGCAGTTGGATGGCGGTCTATGTATTTTGTTGTAATGCCCAATCAAGTCTCAGAGGAGTCAAGATGATTAGTATATGCATGTATTGCTTTCTCGGTGTTTGTCAATTGCCCCACTGTAATTTGCTCACCCAGCATGTTATCTATCTAAGGACAGCCACCTCTAGTGAACTATGGATCCCGGTCCTTTTACTTTACATACAATCTACAATCTTTTACTGCTTTGTGTTTACTTTCTGCAAACTTTTACTTCTTTCCATTCAATATGTTTAATCCTTTGTTTTTCGCAAAACACGGTGAAATTGACAACCTCATCGCAAGTTGGAGACAAAGTTCTGTGGTTGTGTTGTGCAGGTCTCCATGTTGCTACTAGAACCGGTAGTGCGCCCTGCCAAAGCTCAGCTAGTAACACCTCTGGGGTGTTTCCTTGCTCCTACTAGTTTGATTAAACCTTGGTCTCATAACTGAGGGAAAACTCGTTGTTGTGCTCATCATACCTTCCTCTTGGGGTTCCCAACAGGCTCTACATCAACCACAAGCTAGCAAAGATTTTTCTGGCACCGTTGCAGGGGAGTCAAGGACATCTTCACAAGGGGAGTCCCTCATAACCAATCTCTTTGTTGTTTTTGTTTTGCTTAGTTTCTTTTTTCTTTGTTTGCTTGTTTTGTTCTTCAAAAAACCCAAAAAAATAGTTTTACAAGTTTGCTTTCTTATTTCAAAAACACAAAAAAAAATTAAGTCTCCTTTAGTTGTCACTATGTCTAGCCTTGCTGTAGTCACTATGTCACCTGAGAATATGATTTTCACTTTTAAACAAGGAATTGAGGAAAGTTTTAAGGAAGCTTGGTCTAGAATCTCTGATATACATGAAAAAACTGAGCCTAAAATGACTCAAAGCTTGTTCCTTAGCAGTTTTTACCTTGGAATTGCTCTTTTCTATATGTATGCTTTAGATGCTGTTGTGGGAGGATAATTCCTCCATTGTAATGAGGATGATGATATTAATTCTATAAAGAAATTGATCCTCGCTTACAACTTGCCTAGCCAAACTGATACTTCCGTCGCAAAAATATTTGCTAGGTTGGATACTCTTGAGGCTAGCATTACTAGATTAGAGAGTTGCTATAATACGCTTAGGGAGCATCACGATTATGTTCCAAAGAATTCTGAACCATCAAAGTGGTTCCCTACAGTAAAGATTGAGATGAACAATGAAACTTTTCAAGCTCGCTGTGATATCATGTCTGAATTTTGCCTTATGCCCAAAGATATTTATAAATCTCGGAATACTTGGGGGCTCATTGAAAAAGGAAAACAAATATCTCTTACTAATAATACTACCATATTACCTCTTGGAATAGCTGAAGGAGTGTTTACAAATATCCTTGGGAAAACGATTTCTATTGATTATCTTGTTATTGAATGTGCAGCAAAAGGACAAATTACACTTGGAAGGTCCCTATTAGAACTCCTTGGAGCAATAATAGATGTGGGAAAGGGGACCATGCACCTTTCTTCTCTACCAAACAATCATATTTTTGTTGGAGATATGCCCTAGAGGTAATAATAAATGTAGTTATTATTATATATCTTTGTGTTTATGATAAATGTTTACATTCATGCTATAATAGTATTAACAAGGAAACCATTAATACTTGTGTGATTTGTAAACTTAATTTGAAGTCCCTAGTATGGCCTCTATACTTCACTAGCTTGTTGGTTGATTGATGATGTGGTTTCTTTGTCATGAACATTGAGATGTTATCAACAACAAGATCATATCGTTAGGAGAATGATATGGTGGACATACTCCTATAGACAAGCGTAGCATAAAGATCAAGTCATTTCAATAGTTCAATTGCTATATGCTTTCTGATACATAGTAACCTAATTCCTTCGACCATGAGATCATGCATATTGCCTTTACTGGATGGATGCTTTGATGTCATCAAACACCACACCGTAACAGGGTGGCTATAAAAGTGGCATTGGGTGTTCGGAAAGTATTGGTTGAAACACATGGATCAAGAGTGGGATTTGTCCATCCACATGACGGATAGATATTCTCTGGGCCCTCTCGGTGAAATGTCATCCAATTAGCTTGCAAGCATGTGACTTGGTCACAAGGGATCACATATCACGGGAACGAGAAAAGAGTACTTATCAGTAACGAGGTTGAACTAGGTATGCAGAGATACCGACGATCATGACCTCGGATAAGTAACATATCGTGAGACAAAGGGAAATTGGTATCGTATGTAAGTGGTTCATTCGATCGCAAAGTAATCGTAGAAATATGTGGGAGCCATATGAATTTCCAGATTCCTCTATTGGTTATTGTTCGGAGAAGTGTCTCGATCATGTCCGCATAATTCACGAACCGTAGGGAGACACACTTAAGGATTCGACGTTGTTTGAGTAGTTATGGTATTATGAGAAAGAGACCGAATGTTGTTCGGAGTCTCGGATGGGATCCGGGATATCACGAGGTGATCCGGAATGGTCCGGAGAATAAGATTCATATAAGGAAAGTCCCATTTCGGAGTTGGGGAATGGTTCCGGTGTTTTCATCGGGAACATTCTAGAAGGTCCCGGAATGTCCGGCACTCCGGGGGGGAAGGGGTACATGAATGTGTCATTGCAAGATGGAATGATTGCATCATGTACTAAGTGTTCTCGCTGTCCAAAATAAAGGGTTTATTTAATTCCTAAATTGGAAAAGTCAAACGGCTAGTTTGAAAGTCAAACTGCCAGTTTTGGAAAGTGGGAAGAGGAGGAGAAGAGGAGACCGACTTGGGGAAGGAGTCCCCAAGCCGGCGGCCAGCCCTAGGCCGAGTTGGGGAGGGACTCCCTCCCTCCCCTAGCGCGCCAGCCCTCCCACCTATAAAGGGAGGGGCAGGGCTCCCCTCCCAACACACACAAGTTCCTATCCTCTAAACTAGAAACTAGACCTAGACCCCGGTTTAGAGCTGTTTCGGTTTAGAGCCTTCTAATTGGTTTAGAGCCCTCTAATTGGTGTGTCTAATTACTAGACCACTAATAGCCTCTCTCATAAGCTCCACCATACTCGCACCGGCTTAAGGCGAAGCCCTGCGGGATCTCCCCTCTACCTCCGGTACCACGCCGTTGTGCTGCCGGAATCGCGAGGAGAGTGCTACAACCTCCGCTGCCTGCTGGAACAAGGGAGAGGAAGGTCTTCGTCGAGTACCGAACGTGTGACCGACTGCGGGAGCGCTGCGGGAACGCGGCGCCGGAAGGATCGTCTACGCGATCTTGAGATCGGAAAGAGTACGACTACATCACCCACGAGAATCTGCTCTCGTTAAACACTTTGGAATCTTCGAGGGTGAGTTATTCCATCGACTCGTTGCTACAATCTAGTAGATAGATCTTGGCTTGTTTGTTTGTATGCGATAGAAAATTTTTGTTTTCCATGCTACGAACCCCTACAGTGGTATCAGAGCCGTGTCTATATGTAGATCTGTTGCACGAGTAGAACACAATGGTCATTGTGGGCGTTGATGCTTTTATTGTAGATTGCTTTTTGTGTACTTTGCATCTTGCGGTATGTTGGGATGAAGCGGCCCGGGCTAACCTTACATGACATCGTTCATGAGACTTGCTCCACGCTTGACATGCAACTCGTTTTGCATAAGTGGCTTTGCGGGTGCCTGTCTCTCCTAGCATAGTAAAGATCCAATTTACAACGGGTGATCAACAATGCTAGTATCAATGTTGTGGTTCTTGTTCGTAAGTTAGAACGACACTTATGGAAAGCCCCAAACCACGTAAAATATGCAAAGAAAGTAGAAGCGTCTAACTTTGTTTTGCAGGGGTGTGCAGTGATGTGATATGGCCATGATTGTGATTATATTTGATGTATGCAATGATCCTTATTGTAAGTTGGCAACCGGCAGGAGCCATATGGTTGTCTTTAATTTCTGTTAAGGCCTGCGTGTCTATTCAAAATAGTTGTAATAGTTGAAGTTGGCGGACGACAACCATGAAGAAGCGTCATTGACCTTGATGCTATGCCGGTGATGATGGAGATCATGTTCGTGCTTGAAGATGGAGATCGGAAGCACAAAGAAGAAAGGCCATATCATATCACATATTATGAATTGCATGTGATGTTAATCCTTTATGCATCTTGTATTGCTTAGTAGACGACGGTAGCATTATAAGATGATCCCTCATGCACATAAATTTCAAGTTCTAAAAGTGTTCACCCTTAGTATGCACCGTTGCCAAAGCTTGCTGCTTCGAAGCACCACGTGATGATCGGGTGTCTTTGATTCCGCGGGTGACTACAACGTAAGCAAGCCAGATTTGCTTATGCGGAAGCTAAGGTTTGATCTTGACGAGCCTAGCATGTACAGACATGGCCTCAGGAACACGGATCGCCGAAAGGCAAAGCATGAATCATATAGTAGATATGATGAACATGATGATTGTTCGCCATTAAAACTATATCAGCTCTCGTGATGATCGGTGTTGATGTAGTGGATTTGGTTCGTGTGATCACTAAAACAATGTGAGGGATGTTGTTTTGAGTGGGAGTTCACCTAGTTTAATTTCATTAATTAATTTGAACTCAATTTGTCATAAACTTAGTCTAAACTATTGCAAATATGTTGTAGATCAATGGCAGCCCCTACCATCAATTTTAATGCGTTCCTAGAGAAAGAAAAGTTGAAAAACAATGGAAGCAACTTCGCGGATTGGTTCCGCAATTTGAGGATTGTCCTCACAGCTGGTAATTTGACCTATGTGCTGGATGCACCGCTAGGTGACCCACCTGCAGCTGATGCTACCGATGAAGTAAAGAATGTTTACCTCGCTCGGAAGAATCAGTACTCCATAGTTCAGTGTGCTATCTTGTATGGTTTAGAATCGGAGCTTCAGAAAAGGTTTGAAGAGTCAGATCCATATGATATTGTCGAGGATCTCAAATTAATCTTTGAGACTCATGCGGCAATTGAAAGTTATGAAGCTTCTGAAAAGTTCTTTAACTGCAAGATGGAAGAGGGTAGCTCCGTCAGTGAGCATGTGCTTAAAATGTCTGGGCACGCAAATAAACTTCAAAGTTTGGGTATAGTGATTCCTAATACTTTGGGAGTTTACCGCATCCTCCAATCACTACCACCAAGTTACAAGAACTTTGTGATGAACTACAACATGCAGAACATGAACAAAGAGTTGCCAGAACTATTTGCTATGTTAAAATCTGCAGAAGTGGAGATCAAGAAAGAGCACCAAGTGTTGATGGTCAATAAGACCACCAAATTCAAGAAAGGCAAGTCTAAGCAGAAGGGACACTTCAAGAAGGGTGGTAAGAAAGTTACCACGCCGACGAAGAGGACCAAGGCTGGACCCAAGCCTGATACTGAGTGCTTTTACTGCAAGGGAGAAGGTCACTGGAAGCGGAATTGCCCAAGGTACTTGGCGGATTTGAAGAACGGCAACATCAAGAAGAAAGGTATATCTGATATACATGTTATTGATGTGTATCTCACTAGTACTCGTAGTAGTGCCTGGGTATTTGATACTGGTTCGGTTGCTCATATTTGTAACTCGAAACAGGAGCTGCAGAATAAACGGAAGCTAGTGAAGAACGAGGTGACGATGCGCGTGGGAAACGGATCAAAGGTTGATGTGATCGCGGTCGGCACACTACCTCTTCATCTACCATCGGGATTAGTTTTATACTTAAATAATTGTTATTTGGTGCCTGCGTTGAGCATGAACATTATATCGGGATCTTGTTTATTGCGAGACGGTTACTTGTTTAAATCCGAGAATAATGGTTGTTCGATTTATATGAGTAATATGTTTTATGCACATGCACCTTTGATAGATGGTCTATTCATATTGAATCTCGATAGTAGAAATACACATATTAATAACATTGAGGCTAAACGTTTGAAATCAAGCGATAATTTGACCTATATGTGGCACTGTCGTCTTGGTCACATTGGAGTGAAGCGTATGAAGAAACTCCATTCCGATGGACTTCTTGAATCACTTGATTTTGAATCACTTGAAAGATGCGAAGCATGTCTGATGGGTAAAATGACTAAGACTCCATTTTCTGGTATGATGGAGCGAGCTACAGACTTATTGGAAATCATACATACCGATGTGTGTGGTCCAATGAGTGTAGCATCGCGCAGTGGTTATCGTTATGTTCTTACCTTCACGGATGACTTGAGTAGATATGGGTATATCTATTTTATGAAACATAAGTCCGAAACTTTCGAGAAGTTTAAGGAGTTTCAAAGTGAGGTAGAGAATCAACGTAACAAGAAGATTAAATTTCTACGATCTGATCGTGGAGGTGAATATCTAAGTTACGAGTTTGGCGAGCATTTGAAGAAATGTGGAATACTTTCGCAGTTGACACCGCCGGGAACACCACAGCGTAATGGTGTGTCTGAACGTCGTAATCGAACTCTCTTAGATATGGTTCGTTCTATGATGTCACTTACAGATTTGCCACTATCATTTTGGGGTTATGCATTAGAAACAGCCGCATTCACTTTAAATAGGGCACCGTCTAAATCCGTTGAAACGACACCGTATGAATTATGGTTTGGGAAGAAACCTAAATTGTCGTTCCTTAAAGTTTGGGGATGCGAAGCCTATGTAAAGAAGTTACAGCCGGACAAGCTTGAACCCAAAGCGGAAAAATGCGTCTTCATAGGATACCCGAAGGAAACTGTTGGGTATACCTTCTATCATAGATCCGAAGGCAAAATCTTCGTTGCTAAGAATGGATCCTTTCTAGAGAAGGAATTTCTCTCGAAAGAAGTGACTGGAAGGAAAGTAGAACTCGACGAGGTTGTCGAACCTTCTCTCGAAATTGCGAGTAGCGCAGCACCGGAAGAAGTTCCTGTGGTGCCTGCACCAATAAGAGAGGAAGCTAATGATGGTGATCATGAAACTTCGGTTGAAGTTACTACAAGAGCCTCGGAGGTCAACGAGAACTCGTACCACTCCAGATTGGTATGATTCCGTTATGAATGTCATGTTGGTGGACAACACCGATGATCCCGAGACATATGAGGAAGCGATGATGAGCCCAGATTCCAATAAATGGCAAGAAGCCATGAAATCCGAGATTGGATCCATGTACGAAAACCAAGTATGGACTTTGGTGGACTTACCGGATGGCCGGAAGGCTGTCGAGAACAAATGGATTTTCAAGAAGAAAACAGATGCTGATGGTAATGTTACTGTCTATAAAGCTCGACTTGTCGCAAAAGGGTTTCGACAAATTCAAGGAGTTGACTACGATGAGACTTTCTCACCAGTAGCGAAGCTAAAGTCTGTGAGGATTATGTTAGCAATCGCTGCATATTATGATTATGAGATATGGCAGATGGATGTCAAAACAGCATTCCTCAATGGAGACATTGATGAAGAGTTGTATATGATACAACCCAAAGGTTTTGTCGATCCTAAAGATGCTAACAAGGTATGCAAGCTTCAACGGTCCATCTATGGATTGAAGCAAGCATCCCGAAGTTGGAATCAACGTTTTGATAAGGTAATCAAAAGTTTTGGTTTTATACAAACTTATGGAGAAGCTTGTATTTACAAGAAAGTGAGTGGGAGCTCTGTAGCATTCTTAATACTGTATGTGGATGACATATTGTTGATTGGGAATGATGTAGACCTTCTTAATAGTGTCAAGGAATATTTGAATAATAGTTTTTCAATGAAGGATCTTGGCGAAGCAGCTTACATATTAGGCATAAAGATTTATAGAGATAGATCGAAACGCCAAATATCATTGTCACAAAGTACATATTTGGACAAAGTTCTAAAGAGGTTTGGAATGGAAGATAGCAAGAAAGGGTTCTTGCCCATGTTGCCCAATACGACCTTGAGTAAAACTCAAAGTCCGACATCGGCAGAAGATAGAGAAAAGATGAGTAAGACTCCCTATGCCTCAGCCATAGGATCTCTAATGTATGCCATGCTATGTACTAGACCCGACATCGCATATGCTGTTAGTCTAACTAGCAGATATCAAAGTGATCCAGGAGTGGATCATTGGACAGCGGTCAAAAACATCCTTAAGTACTTGAGAAGAACTAAGGATATGGTTCTTTCTTATGGAGGTGATGAACAGCTCGTTGTTAATGGTTACACCGATGCTAGTTGGAACACCGATCCGGATGATTCTAAATCACAATCTGGATACGTATTTATTTTGAATGGTGCAGCAGTTAGCTGGAGGAGTGCAAAGCAAAGCGTTGTGGCGAGATCTTCAACTGAATCGGAATACATGGCTGCTTCGGAGGCTTCACAAGAAGCGATATGGATGAAAGAGTTCATTACAGAGCTGGGTGTGGTTCCAAGTGCGCTGGACCCAATGTCTATCTACTGTGATAACATGGGCGCCATAGCCAATGCGCAAGAACCAAGGTCACACAAGAAGCTGAAGCATATCAAGCTGCGTTTCCACGCTATTCGAGAACATATCCAGGATGGGGATATAAAGATTTGCAAAGTACACACAGATCTGAATGTGGCGGATCCGTTGACTAAACTTCTCCCGAGGGCAAAACATGACCAACACCAAACTGCCATGGGTGTTCGGTATATTACCATGTAATCTAGATTAGATGACTCTAGTGCAAGTGGGAGACTGTTGGAGATATGCCCTAGAGGTAATAATAAATGTAGTTATTATTATATATCTTTGTGTTTATGATAAATGTTTACATTCATGCTATAATAGTATTAACAAGGAAACCATTAATACTTGTGTGATTTGTAAACTTAATTTGAAGTCCCTAGTATGGCCTCTATACTTCACTAGCTTGTTGGTTGATTGATGATGTGGTTTCTTTGTCATGAACATTGAGATGTTATCAACAACAAGATCATATCGTTAGGAGAATGATATGGTGGACATACTCCTATAGACAAGCGTAGCATAAAGATCAAGTCATTTCAATAGTTCAATTGCTATATGCTTTCTGATACATAGTAACCTAATTCCTTCGACCATGAGATCATGCATATTGCCTTTACTGGATGGATGCTTTGATGTCATCAAACACCACACCGTAACAGGGTGGCTATAAAAGTGGCATTGGGTGTTCGGAAAGTATTGGTTGAAACACATGGATCAAGAGTGGGATTTGTCCATCCACATGACGGATAGATATTCTCTGGGCCCTCTCGGTGAAATGTCATCCAATTAGCTTGCAAGCATGTGACTTGGTCACAAGGGATCACATATCACGGGAACGAGAAAAGAGTACTTATCAGTAACGAGGTTGAACTAGGTATGCAGAGATACCGACGATCATGACCTCGGATAAGTAACATATCGTGAGACAAAGGGAAATTGGTATCGTATGTAAGTGGTTCATTCGATCGCAAAGTAATCGTAGAAATATGTGGGAGCCATATGAATTTCCAGATTCCTCTATTGGTTATTGTTCGGAGAAGTGTCTCGATCATGTCCGCATAATTCACGAACCGTAGGGAGACACACTTAAGGATTCGACGTTGTTTGAGTAGTTATGGTATTATGAGAAAGAGACCGAATGTTGTTCGGAGTCTCGGATGGGATCCGGGATATCACGAGGTGATCCGGAATGGTCCGGAGAATAAGATTCATATAAGGAAAGTCCCATTTCGGAGTTGGGGAATGGTTCCGGTGTTTTCATCGGGAACATTCTAGAAGGTCCCGGAATGTCCGGCACTCCGGGGGGGAAGGGGTACATGAATGTGTCATTGCAAGATGGAATGATTGCATCATGTACTAAGTGTTCTCGCTGTCCAAAATAAAGGGTTTATTTAATTCCTAAATTGGAAAAGTCAAACGGCTAGTTTGAAAGTCAAACTGCCAGTTTTGGAAAGTGGGAAGAGGAGGAGAAGAGGAGACCGACTTGGGGAAGGAGTCCCCAAGCCGGCGGCCAGCCCTAGGCCGAGTTGGGGAGGGACTCCCTCCCTCCCCTAGCGCGCCAGCCCTCCCACCTATAAAGGGAGGGGCAGGGCTCCCCTCCCAACACACACAAGTTCCTATCCTCTAAACTAGAAACTAGACCTAGACCCCGGTTTAGAGCTGTTTCGGTTTAGAGCCTTCTAATTGGTTTAGAGCCCTCTAATTGGTGTGTCTAATTACTAGACCACTAATAGCCTCTCTCATAAGCTCCACCATACTCGCACCGGCTTAAGGCGAAGCCCTGCGGGATCTCCCCTCTACCTCCGGTACCACGCCGTTGTGCTGCCGGAATCGCGAGGAGAGTGCTACAACCTCCGCTGCCTGCTGGAACAAGGGAGAGGAAGGTCTTCGTCGAGTACCGAACGTGTGACCGACTGCGGGAGCGCTGCGGGAACGCGGCGCCGGAAGGATCGTCTACGCGATCTTGAGATCGGAAAGAGTACGACTACATCACCCACGAGAATCTGCTCTCGTTAAACACTTTGGAATCTTCGAGGGTGAGTTATTCCATCGACTCGTTGCTACAATCTAGTAGATAGATCTTGGCTTGTTTGTTTGTATGCGATAGAAAATTTTTGTTTTCCATGCTACGAACCCCTACAATTTTCCCCAAGGTTAATAATAAAACTAAGAGAGGTAAGGGCAAGAAATTTGGTCGTAATGCTTCTTCATTTGAGAACACTTGATTCTTTCTTTGCTTCTTATGCCTAACTTAAAGGCGTTAAAGAAAAGTACTTGTTGGGAGATAACCCAAGAGTTTTAGTTGAGTCTTGGAAGTTATTACCTCTGTAATAACCTCTCCTTATCCTTTTTATTTGCTTTTTGTGCCAAGAGTATCCTCTAATGAGAGTGAAGTAATGATTGGGAAAGTTGCTGACCCGAAACAGATTTCTATGCTTCACCGTAAAAATTCCTGAGAGCGCTCTGTACATCGGATGGAGCTGTAATTGTTTGTGCTTCTGCCCCAGGTTGTTATCTAACTTTCATTATTTCAACACTTTTTGATTTGAGCAACAGAAGGTCTTCGAACAAATTCGTCTTTACCTGCTGGTCTGTTTTGACAGATTTCCGCCATTTTCTGCATTTGCTTCTTGTTAGTTCCTTCTTGAGTTCCTTTGGGGAATTGAGCTTTTTGAGGGAAGTGCTACAGTAGCTAGTGTTCTAATGGAAGTTTATTTGGTGTTAGAACTGAACCTTGAGACTTATTTTTCTTAAGTGCACTAATGTTGCTAATGAGATTGTGTGGAGTTTTGTATGAAGGAAAAATTTCAGGTGTATGGAAGGAATGAGTAATGAGATGAAGGATGGACTAAATCTCAAGCTTGGGGATGCCACGCATGTCACCCCAAGAAACATCCAAGAAGTAAAAGCGTCAAAGCTTGGGGATGCCCAAGGCATCCCCTTCTTCATCAATAAAAATCGCAGGTTTCTTCCAAACGCTTCATTTTTATTGTTTCATGCACAGTTGTGTTTTTCTTGGAGCGTCTTCTTTTTCGTTTTTGTTTTGGTTTTAGTTTGCTTGGTTTGCTTAGTTTTCTGAATAAGTTGGTTGGACCCCCTCTTTCACACTTTGGTTTGCAAATAGTTTGGTTTGGTTTGGAAAAGAGTAGGAAAAGTTCATACTTTTGTGGTAAAAAGAGCTCATTTTTGACTATGGCCTATGCTTTGTCATGCCATGCTTGATATTATTTTGGCTTTATGCTTAGTATTCTTTGTTGTAGCATGACTTGTTATAGACAATTGAGATTGCTTAATGTGCCTTGGATGAATCATGCGTTGTTTTAGCATATTAAAGCATGGTATAGTGGTATTCTCCTTTGATGCTTTATTCGGGTTGACTTGGCGCATGCTCACACCATGTTATGACTGTCTCAAGTCACCATAGCCTTTATGATCCTTTAGTTTTCAACTTGTAGTATCACTTTATGCTTTGATCAATGATGTTTTGTCGCTCTGCATGATTATGGCCATTATTGCTCTCTTAGTTTGTCGCTCCCAGTCTTTTGCTAGCCTCCACAACAAAGTATGAGTTCCACTCATGCATCCAACTCCCTAAACCAAGTTATTCCAAAGAGTCCACCATACCTACCTACTAGCTTATGCTATTCCAAGTATATTCATGCTTTTGTTTACCTTCCACTTGTTATGAGAAAACTAGTGATTAAAGCTCTCACGAACTTGATGGCACACTTTACTTTATTGCCTCTAATAAACTTGAACCATTGGGTCCTTCTTTGTTGCGTATATGCTTGCACTTTATAAGTTGAAATTAGCAGAACCATGTACCATGGGGAATGCTTTCAACATTGCACTTGTACTTTGTACCCCGTTGATATCATGTTCTTTTGCTTACGGATCCCGGCGGTGTGAAATAAAAGTGGAACTTGTAAGATCATGGAGTTTTTATGTGTGTTAGAGAAACGCCTGGGCCGCTAGCCTAAGCCATGCCTAATCATGGTGGAAACTTGCAGCATCACCATAATGAGAACTCTATGAAGCATCCTCAATAAAAACCTATGCAAATAGCAAATAAAAAGATCGCTGAGATGCTCATTGTCTGCTTGCCTTGTCATTTTGATTATGGGATAGCTCCTGTATCATGTGCAAGGGGTACCCTATTGGCGGTTCTTTATGATACATATGTACTTACAATGACAAGAGCTTACTTGTGACTAAAGTTGAGTAGCATGATGTTCGGTCTTCGTAAGTAAGGGGCATGAGATTTCGGTTTATAACTTGTCAAGCATATCCTCTTAGTTGTGTCACTTTAACCTTAATCACCTAAAGATGCTTATGGTAGGGGCAATGAGAGCTGAAATCTATTAAGTACCATAATTTTTGGAAGCTCTTTATGAGACTTGAATCACTACTTCCTTCTATGAAGACCTTTCTTTTACTTTTATGTTGAGTCTCCACCTTCTATCTTTATGCACCTACTTTGAGAGCATAGTGGCCATTCTTAGTTCTATGTGCATTGTCCCAAGACTTGTTGATTGATGAATAACTTGTTATTGCTTGTTTGAAACTATTGTATCTAGTCACTCTTATGAACTTTGAAGGTGTCCTATGCATTTATATTTGCTACTCTATTGAGGGACAAGCTGAATACTATTATGCTATGTTTTCTTTATGTGAAAGAAATAAATGTCTTGCAAAGCATGTTATTCATGAATCTTTTGTTTGTACCTTTTCATGTTGCATCATAGTCTCTTTGCTTATTGCTAGAACTTTGTCTTTCATGTTATGATTGAAGTACTATGATCCCAGCTTTGAGTATTTTGCAAATACTTTGATCAAGTCTTTGATGGTGCATGTCACCTCAAAAATTATTTGTTTTTATCACTTACCTACTCGAGGACGAGCAGGAGTTAAGCTTGGGGATGTTGATACATTGCAAATGTATCTATAATTTTTGATGTTCCATGCTTGGTTTTATCCACTTTCTTGTGTTTTGTTCCAACTTTGGAGTACTTTTCATATGATTTCTTGGACTAACCTATTAACAAGAGCCACAGTGCCATCTGCCTGTTTTCTGCTGTTTTTGGTTCCAGGAAAGTCAGAAAATGAATATTCTCGGAATTGGACGGGACAAAAGCCAAAGTGCCTATTTTTCCGGAAGGGATCAAGTGCCAGAATACGAGCCGGAGAGGGACCAGGGGGGCCACCACACCACCTGGCCGCGTGGCCCAGCCTGGCCCGTGCCAGGGGGTGGTGAGGCCAGCCCGGGCACCCCCTCGGCCTCTCCTTCCGCCTATAAGTTGCCCTCGGGACGAAAACCCTAAGTACCCGATCAAAAATCCACGAAAGAGTCTGTAGCCGCCGTCATATCCATCCCTAGATTGGGAGGGATCTGAAGCTCTTCCCGGCACCCTGCCGGAGAGGGGAATTCACCCTGGAGGCTTTCTTCATCACCATGCAAGCCTCCGGTGTGATGCGTGAGTAGTTCATCCTTGGACTACGGATCCATGTAGTAGCTAGATGGCTGGTTTCTCCTCCTTTGTGCTTTCATGTTTAGATCTTGTGAGCTCCGTTAATGATCAAGATCATCTATTTGTAATTCATACATGTTGTGTTTGCGGGGATCCGATGGGTATTGAGATGCTATTTCAGATTGATTATTGATTCTATCATGTCTTTGTTATTTGAGATCTTACATGCTTTCCGTTGTTAGTAGCTATCTTGGCCAAGTAGATGCTAGGAACTCCAAGAGTTAGTATTTATGCTTGATAGTGGGTTCATGCCTCTGGTAATCTGGGGAAGTGACAGAAATCTCTAAGGTACTAGATGTGTTGTTGCTATTAGGGAGAAAACAACAATCCTTTGTTCATAGAACAATCGTATTGTTTACTTTACACGCAGATCGTAAAGCAATAATCTGTTGCTTGCAACTTAGTACTGGAGGGGGTTCGGATGATAACCTGAAGGTGGATTATTAGTCATAGATGCAGTTGGATGGCGGTCTATGTATTATGTTGTAATGCCCAATCAAGTCTCAGAGGAGTCAAGATGATTAGTATATGCATGTATTGCTTTCTCAGTGTTTGTCAATTGCCCCGCTGTAATTTGTTCACCCAACATGTTATCTATCTAAGGAGAGCCACCTCTAGTGAACTATGGATCCTAGTCCTTTTACTTTACATACAATCTACAATCTTTTACTGCTTTGTGTTTACTTTCTGTAAACTTTTACTTCTTTCCATTCGATACGTTTAATCCTTTGTTTTCCGCAAAACACGGTGAGATTGACAACCTCATCGCAAGTTGGGTACAAACTTCTGTGGTTGTGTTGTGCAGGTCTCCATGTTGCTACTAGCACCGGTAGTGCGCCCAGCTAAAGCTTAGCTAGTAACACCTTTGGGGTGTTTCCTTGCTCCTACTGGTTCGATTAAACCTTGGTCTCATAACTGAGGGAAAACTCGCTGCTGTGCTCATCATACCTTCCTCTTGGGGTTCCAACGGGCTCTACATCAACCACGAGCTAGCATGCACTCACTATATTCTAGCAAAATATAGATAATTTCCACCCCATGTTAGTACTATATGAAAACACTTATTTCAATGTGTGTCATGACACATGGTTTCTTTTGCAGGAGGGGGTGGGGTGGTAATGATACATAGTTGAAACATAAATGGTGTCCTCTTATATTTGTGCTTGCTTGGACGAAAACTACAAACATGAATTTGGACAACTTTCGAAAAACTTGTTACACAATATGGTCATAACCATGTACGAACATTATTCACATTTTAAGCCAAGCTACCAATGTCAAGGTCATATCTGCATCACTTGTCCCGTTTATTGGGATAAATTAAAGAAAATTAAAGAAAACGATAAAAAATGTTAAGCACTTATGTATGGTGTCCTCTCCGTAAATGATAAACATGAATTTTGACAAGGTTTAAAAACACTTCTTCACAATATGACCAGCGATGTGTTAACATACTCCCTCCGTCTCAAAATAGATCTCTCAAAATTGTTTAAATTTGGATGTGTCTAGTCATTATCTAGTCTAGATACATCTAAATTTAAAAAAAATTGCGACATCTATTTTGAGATGGAGGGAGTACTTGGGTTTCAAGTTAAATAATGACAAAGTTCGTGTCCATTTCGGGTAGACGGGGTGCATCTTGGCATGTCATACTAATGTTGTTAATTGGACTTTTCAACTTTTATGTATGGAATTTTGTTAAATTATTTTAGAAGTGCCACATATAATTATTTTTTAAAGAAAGGCAAAGAGTATGGCTACGAATGCCACAACACACTAAATTGCACACAAAATAGAGTATGTTTCATGGTTAACAAGTTTCATGAAATTTCAGGCCTTCTAGCTGATTTTGCATAATTAAATGACATTTTGTCAATAAAACCAAAGTAGGTAAATTTTGATCTACAAGTGCGTGATAGATTGCTTGTAAATTTGTCAGAAATTCATATAGTACTAATTATTGTACCTACACAGTCATATTGAAAACCGACTATTGTTTTGAAAGATACAACTTCTTTGTATGAATTTTCATGCTGACACATCTGACCATGTTTCAAAAAAGTGAAAGAAAATAAGGAAACATGCACACAACCTTTTAGTAGTAGTACTCCTATTAAAAATTCATACTTGTAAAACAGTAAAGACGATGCTGTTAAAGTTTCAATACAAGGGACCTGGGCACCTTCACCGGCCCTCCACAATTAACCTTTCTTCCTCTTAGACTTTGCAGCTATGGCTCCGAAGACCGGAACTCCCCGTGGGAAGAAGAAGACCCAGGTGGAGGCGACAAAGGTCATGAAGAAAAAGAAGACATGTCGCCGGCTTCAGAATCCTGCTCTAGCCACTCCAAGTCGCAGTCTCGCACCAGGCAGCCGCAGGAAGAAGCAGGTGTTGAGTTCCGTCAAGGTCGGGCTGCATTTCCCCGTTGGCCAGATCGGGCGCTACCTCAAGGAGGGTCGGTACTCCCAGCGCATAGGCTTCGGGGCTCCCGTCTACCTCGCGGCCGTTCTTGAGTACGTCATCGCCGAGGTGTTGGACCTCGCCGGGCAAGCCGCGAAGGATAGCAAGAAGATTCGCATCATCCCGAGGCACGTGATGCTCGGCGTCATGCGCGACGAGGAGATTAGCAAGCTGCTGGCCAGTGTTACCATCGCGCATAGCGACATGTTGCCCAGTATCCACGAGTCCCTGCTTGCCAATGGTACCGTGGAGGACGCAGCCAAGTTGCCCGTGGAGGATGCTGCCAAGTCGCCTGAGAAGACCGTGGAGTCCCCCTAGAAGTCGTTAAGTTGTAGTAGTACTACTACTCCATATGTGTTTGGGTTTGCTCTGTTTGCAGTTTGGTTAATCATCAGTGTCAATGTAATATTCAGACCTGTGATGCTAAGAAAAAGCTTATGAGGGTTCTAAAAAATGTTGTTTTCCTAATCTTATCCTATACTCCATTTATTTAATACTCCCTCTGTTCAAAAATATAAGACGTTTTAGCTTTGTGAATCAAATGTATATAGATGCCCATACACTAAAAGGCGTCTAGATACATTCATTTCACAAAGCTAAAACGTCTTATATTTCTAAATGGAGGGAGTATTACTCAGCATATTAGGTTTAGTCAAAGTCAACCGTTACAAAGTTTGACCAACTATATATAGTATTAAATAGTATACTCATTGAAAAAAAATCAATATACAGTAAACAATGTCATCGGTGTGAGTTTCGAACTATCAGGAAAGAACATCCAATTCTAAATTTTCTGAGAGATGACAAGCGAGGTTGTTATTTTTCGTCAGGAAAGTCCGAAGAATATGGATCTGAATGCCACAATCCAGTTTTTAGACATATATATATAGTGGAACGACATGTTGTACTGACGATACCCATATTGTATGTGCTTTCAAACTTCCTATCTAACTCTACCAACTTGAATGACTTTATCCCAATTTATCGAAATTATATTAGGTCGAATTTGAACTACAAGTAAATTGTAGGTTGCTTTGAAAGTTTCATGAAAAAACTTTTGGAGGTACCCTTCGGGGGAGGGTTGAATTAATATATCATAAACCACTATGAGCTTTGATGATAGGTTCAACTTCTTTCTAAGATTTTGTATCTTGACAATTTAACAAAATTAAGTCAGAATTGAGCTACATGTAAGCGCGATAGATTGCTCTTGAATTAAATGTGTTTTGGGAGGTAGATGGGTGCATCTTCTTGTAGTAAACAATGTCATCGATGTGAGTTTCCAATTATCAGGAAAGACCATTCTCAATTTTTGAGTGATGTCAAGATTATTCTCTCTCATAAAGGAAGTTTGAAGAATATCGATCTAATTGCCAGAAGCCAAGTTTTCACATATATATATAGTGGACCAACATATTGTACTTATGATTTCCTGTGTTTTATGAATTCTCAAACTCGCTATCGAACTTCGCCCACTTGAATGACCTTATGTCGATTTATCAAAATTAGGTCAAATTTGAACTACTACAAGCAAATTGTAGGTTACTGTGAAAGTTTTACGAAAAAGCTTTTGAATGTACCCATCGGGGGGTCACAATTAATATATGAGAAACCATCCAACAAGATTTTTGACGACAAATTCAACTTCTTGCTAAGATTTTGCATCTTGCTAGTTTAACAAAACTAGGCCAAACTTTAGCTACAAGTAAGTGCAATAGATTCCTCTTGATTTAAAAGTCTTTTCGGAGGTAGATATAGGTGCATCTTCTTGTAGTAGACAATGCCGCCAGTGTGAGTTTCCAACTATCTTAGGAAAGAACATTCTTAATTTTTTGAGTGATGACTAGATTGTTCTTTCGCCTAAAGAAAGTCCAAAGACTATGGATCTGAATGCCACAAGCCAAGTTTTCACACATATATAGTGGACCAGCACGATGCACTTACGAATTCCCATGTTTTATCAGTTCTCAAATTTCCTAGCTAACTTCACCCACTTGAATGATTTTATGTCGATTTATCAAAATGAGGTAAAATTTGGACTACTACAGGTAAATTGTAGGTTGCTTTGAAAGTTTTACGAAAAAGCTCTTGGAGGGACCCATCATGGGGAAGGGTCAATTAATATATATTAGAAACCACCGAGAGTTTTGATAACAAGTTCATCTTCTTGCTAAGATTTTGCATCCTAACTATTTAATGAAATTAGGTCAAACTTTGCTCACTGTTTCATGAAATTAGGTCAAACTTTGCTAACCGATTAACTTTGAACATTGATTGTTGGATCAAGACTGGCAAATCCAAACATTGCTAACCGATGGATATTGTTTTCCATTCTTAGCATCTAGAAAGATTATACTGATAGTCTTTAGCACCATGAACACTAGTATGCGCAAACCTCAAAACACACAATACTTCATTATTACTCGGTTTCAGGGTCCTTGTGCCAAATGCACGGACTTGGATGGAATTTTCATTTTTTGTGAGGTCCTTGATGTAACTTGTACTTCCACCGACCACTCGAGCACCTCGCTCTTACGAGACCTACCGTTAGATCGGCCATTCATAGTACTTCTTATCTTTATCTTGTCTCTTATCTCTTACAATACCATATATACCACCACTACATAGTGTAGGGATTAACTTATTTTGAACATTGACCGTTGGATCTCAAGACTGGCAAAGCCAAACATTGCTAACCGTTGGATCTTCTTTTCCATTCTTAGCATCTATAAAGATTCTATTGATAGTCTAGCATGGTGAACACTAGTATGCGCAAACCTCAAAACATACAATACTTTGTTACTCGGTTTCGGGGTCCTTGTGATAAATGCATGGACTTGGATGCAATTTTCATTTTTTATGAGGTCCTTGATGTAAATTGTAATTCTACCCACAATGTTAACTCTCAAGCACCTCCCTGTTATGAGACCTACCATTAGATCGGCCATTCGCAGTACTTATCTTATATTTTATCTTGTCTCATATCTCTTACAATACCATACCACTACATAGTGTAGGGATTAACTTTGAACATTTTAACTGTTGGATCAAGACTAGCAAATCCAAACATTGCTAACCGTTGGATCTTTTTTCCATTCTTAGCATCAAGAAAGATTCGATTTATTGATAGTCTTTAGCACGATGAACGCTAGTATGTGCAAACCTAAAAACACACAATACTTCATTTCTCAGTATCAGGGTCCTTGTGCTAAAATGCATGGACTTGGATGCAATTTTCATTTTTTACGAGGTTCTTGATGTAACTTGTACTTCCACCGACCGTGTTAACTCTCAATCACCTCGCTCCTACAAGACCTACCATTAGATCGGCCATTCATAGTAATTCTTATATTACCTTTATGTTGTCTCTTATCTCTTGCAATACCATGCATACCACGACTAAATAGTGTAGGGATTAACTTATTTGAACATTGACCGTTGGATCAACATTGGAAAATCCAAACATTGCTAACCGTTGGATCTTATTTTCCATTCTTAGCATCTAGAAAGATTCTACTGGTAGTCTTTAGCACGATGAACACTAGTATGTGCAAACCTCAAAACACATAGTAATTCATTACTCAGTTTAAGGGTCCTTGTGCTAAATGCACGGACTTGTTGGATGCAATTTTCATTTTTTGTGAGGTCCTTAATGTAACATGTACTTACACCGACCATGTTAACTCTCAAGCACCTCGCTCTTGATAGTGGTAGACTTAGAGATATCTTATCTTATCTTATCATACGACTATATAGTGTATGAATAACTTTGAATATTGACCGTTGGATCAAGACTCGTGAATCCCAACATTTCCAAGCGTTGGATCTTCTTTTCCATTCTAGCATCTAGAAGATTCTATTGATAGTCTTCAGCATAATGAATGCTATGCACAAACCTCAAAACACACTTCTCTATCATACTAGAATCTTCTCCCTTGTAGCTAATAATCGTTGACTTCTACATGATCTTATCTTATCTTATCTTATCTTATCTTACCACTATATAGTGTATGGATAAGTTTGAATGTTGACTGTTGGATCAAGACTCGTGAATCCCAGTATTTCTAGCCATTGGATCTTCTATTCTATTCTAGCATCTAGAAGATTCTATTGATAGTCTTGAACACAATGAATGCACTATGCATAAACCTCTCAAAACACACTTCTCCATCATACTAGAATCTTCTCCCTCGTTTCTCTACACCATGTTACCAAAAATTTCAAGTGTTAGGTAGCTAGTAATATTTGACTTCTACACATGATGATACAAAGTACAAGGACCAAATATACACCCATACTTTATAGATGTTGATCAAATTTATATTTTTTGTGCTTTACCAATTATAATTTTATATAGTGATGATATGTCATATGGTTTACTATCACAGCCTTATTAAGGTGTGCTTTTTTACATAATGCGGGAGTAGTATATTTCTTTGCTTAAACATATGGTCACGTCTGTCCACACACTGTACATGCTAAGAGAATAAAACATTGGCAGTGGAAGAGGACAGCAACGAAGAGAAGTTGAAGGCGGTTCCATGTCAGAGCAAAGTTATGATGGGTTTCTGACACGAGGTACTAATGCAGCCTTACAGTATACACTCTACTAGTAGTAAATTCAGAACCTACGCACGCAAAACAAATCGTGTGTTTTCTCTCTCCTTCCCTATGCTCCATCTCTCCTCCCCTTTCCCCTCGCGCAATGGTCCGGCTGATCTCTCTCCCCTCGTCCACAGCGTGGCGCTGCGCACGTGTGCCTTGGTACGGCAGCTCTGTGTCTCTAGCATGTTCGGTAGCCACGCGTTGGTGTGGAGTAGGGACGAGGAGTACATAGGAAGGAAACCACTTTGGTCCTTGGCGGCAAAAAAATTCAAACTTTTCCAGTTTTCGAAATTTTCACTTGCTTCCCAAACATCGGGAGGGAAGGTTATCCAAACGATAGGCCAAACATCGGGATGGAAGGCAATTTTGAACCTGTTTTGAACATTGACCGTTGGATCAATACTGGCAAATCCAAACTTTGAAAATTGACCGTTGGATCAAGACTGGCAAATCCAAATTTTGCTAACCGTTGGATCTTCTTTTCCATTATTAGCATCTAGAAAGATTCTACCGATAGTCTTTAGCACAATGGATGCTAGTATGCGCAAACCTCAAAACACACACTTCATTGCTCAGTTTCAGGGTCCTTGTGCTAAATGCATGCATGGACTTGGGTGCAATTTTCATTTTTATGAGGTCCTTGATGTAACTTGTACTTCCATTGACCGTCTTAACTCTCAAGCACCTCGCTCCTACGAGACCAACCATTAGATCGGCCATTCGCGGTACTTCTTATCTTATCTTTATCTTGTCTTATCTCTTACAGTACCATACCACCATTGTATAGTTTACAAATTAACTTCGAACATTGACCGCTGGATCAAGACTGGCAAATCCAAACATTGCTAACCGTTAGATCTTATATTTTCCCTTAGCATCAAGAAAGATTCTATTGATAGTCTTTATCACGATGAACGCTAGTATGCGCAAACCACAAAACACACACACTTCATTATTCAGTTTTAGGGTCATTGTGTTAAATGGATGGACTTGGATGCAATTTTAATTTTTTTATGAGGTCCTTGATGTAAGTTGTACTTCCATCGATCGTGTTAACTCTCAAGCACCTCTATCCTACGAGACCTACCATAGTTAAAAGAAAATGCAACCACCCCAATTATCACACAAACTGGACCAACGGTTTCTTATACGTAATGCCCAAGTTTTTAGTACTAGGATTTTTCAAGCTTCCTAGCAAACTTTGCACACTGTAGTCACTTCTTGTCGATTTAACGAAATTAGACCAAACTTGAGCTACAAGTAAGTGCGATAGATTGCTCTTGAATTAAATGTATTTTCGTAGGTAGATAGGTTCATCTTCTTCTAGTAAACAATGTCGTCGGTGTGAGTTTCTAACTATGAGGAAAGAAAATCCTCAGTTTTCCGAGTGATGACGAGATGGATCTTTTACGTAAAGGAAGTCTAAAGAATATGGATCTCAATGCCATAAGCCAAGATTTTAGGCATATTAAGTGGACCAACGTGTTTTACTTACGACTCCCATGTTTTATGAGTTTTCAAACTCCCTATGTAGCTAATTAACTTTGCCCCACTTGAATGACTTCATGCCTATATTTACCGAAATTTGGTCAAACTTGAACTACAAAAACTAAATTATTGTAGGTTTCTTCTAAAGAATTACAAAAAACTTTTGGAGGTGTACTGCTGACTCATGTACTAACGAGCTCATTGGGGAACCCCAAGAGGAAGGTATGATGAGCACATCAGTAAGTTTCCCTCAGTTATGAAACCAAGGTTATCAATTCCAGTAGGAGCAAGGAAACACACCAAAGGTGTAGCTAGCTGAACTTTGGCAGGGTGCACTACCGATGCCAGCAGCAGCGTGGAGACCTGCACAACACAACCACATAACTCCGTCCCCAACTTGCGATGAGGTTGTCAATCTCACCGGTTTTGCTGAAAACAAAGGATTAAACATATCGAATGGAAGAAAGTAATAGTTTGCAGAAAGTAAACACAAAGCAATAAACAGTTGATTGTAGATTGATAGTAAAAGAAAGGACCAGGGTCCATAGTTCACTAGAGATGGCTCTCCTTAAGATAGATTACATGCTGGGTGAACAAATTACAGTGGGGAAATTGACAAACATCGAGAAAGCATACAAGCATATACTACTCATCTTGACTCCTTTGAGATTCGATTAGGCATTACAATATTATGCATAGACCGCCATCCAACTGCATCTATGACCAATAATCCACCTTCAGGTTATCATCCGAACCCCCTCCAGTATTAAGTTGCAAGCAACAGGATTGTTGTTTTCTCCCTAGTAGCAACATCACATCTAGTACCTTAGAGATTTCTATCACTTCCCTAGATTACCAGAGGCATGAACCCACTATCAAGCATAAATACTAACTCTTGGAGTTGCTAGCATCTACTTGGCCAAGATAGCTACTAACAACAGAAAGCATGCAAGATCACAAATAACAAAGACATGATAGAATCAATAATCAGTCTGAAATAGCATCTCAATATCCATCGGATCCCCACAAACACGACATGTAGAATTACAAATAGATGATCTTGATCATGAATGGAGGTCACAAGATCTAAACATGATAGCACAAAGGAGGAGAACCAGCCATCTAGCTACTACATGGACCCGTAGTCCAGAGAAGAACTAGTCACGCATCACATTGAAGGCTTGCATGATGATGAAGAAGGCCTCCAGGGTGAATTCCCCTCTCCGGCAGGGTGCTAGGAAGAGCTTCAGATCCCTCCCGATCTAGGGATGGAGATGATGGCAGCTATAGACTCTTTCGTGGAATTTTGATCGGGTACTTAGGGTTTTGGTATCAGAGGCAACTTATAGGCGGAAGGAGAGGCCGAGAGGGTGCCTAGGGCGGCCAGACCACCCCCTGGCATGGGCCAAGCCTGGCCGTGTGGCCAGTTGGTCTGGCCAGGCCCCAGCCCCTCTCCGTCTCGTATTCTGGCTCCAGGTGTTCCTCGGTGAAAAATTGACTTTGGCTTTTGTCCCGTCCAATTCCGAGAATATTCATTTTCTGACTTTCCTAGAACCAAAAACAGCAGAAAACAGGCAATTGGCACTGTGGCTCTTGTTAATAGGTTAGTCCAAGGAATCATATGAAAAGTACTCCAAAGTGTGGGAAAACACAAGAAAGTAGATAAAACCAAGCATGGAACATCAAAAATTATGGATACGTTTGCAACGTATCAACATCCCCAAGCTTAACTCTTGCTCGTCCTCGAGTAGGTAAGTGATAAAAAGAAAGAATAATTTTTGAGGTGACATGCACCATCATAAACTTGATCAAAGTATTTGTAAAACATTCAAAGCTAGGATCATAGTACTTCAATCATAACATGAAAGACAAAGTTCTAGCAATAAGGCAAAGAAACTATGTTGCAACATGAAAAGGCATAAACAAAAGATCAATGAATAACAGTGCTTTGCAATACATTAGTTTGTTTCACATAAAGAAAACATAGCATAGTAGTATTCAGCTTGTCCCTCGTAGAGTAGCAAAACATAAATGCATAGGACACCTTGAAAGTTCATAAGAGTGACTAGATACACATAGTTTAAAACAAGCAATATCAAGGTTATGCATCAATCAACAAGTCTTGGGACAATGCACATAGAACTAAGAATGGCCACTATGCTCTCAAAGTAGGTGCTTAAAGATAGAAGGTGGAGACTCAACATAAAAGTAAAAGAAAGGCCTTCATAGAAGGAAGTAGTGATTCAAGTCTCATAAAGAGCTTCCAAAAATTATGGTACTTAATAGCTTTCAACTCTCATTGCCCCTACCATAAGCATCTTTAGGTGATTAAGGTTAAAGTGACACAACTAAGAGGATATGCTTGACAAGTTATAAACCGAAATCTCATGCCCCTTACTTACGAAGACCGAACATCATGCTACTCAACTTTAGTCACAAGTAAGCTCTTGTCATTGTAAGTACATATGTATCATAAAGAACCGCCAATAGGGTACCCCTTGCACATGATACAGGAGCTATTCCATATAATCAAAATGACAAGGCAAGCAGACAATGAGCATCTCAGCGATCTTTTTATTTGCTATTTGCATATGTTTTTATTGAGGATGCTTCATAGAGTTCTCATTATGGTGATGCTGCAAGTTTCCACCATGATTAGGCATGGCTTAGGCTAGCGGCCCAGGCGTTTCTTTAACACACATACAAACTCCATGATCTTACAAGTTCCACTTTTATTTCACACCGCTGAGATCCATAAGCAAAATAACATGATATCAACGGGGTACAAAGTACAGGTGCAATGTTGAAAGTGTTCCCCATGATACATGGTTCTGCTAACTTCAACTTATAAAGCGCAAGCATATACGCAACAAAGATGGACGCAATGGTTTAGGTTTATTAAATGCAAAAAAGTAAAGTGTTCCATCAAGTTCTGAGAGCTTTAACCACTATTTTTCTCATAACAAGTTTAATTCGGAAGGTAGACAAAAACATGAATATACTTGGAATAGCATATGCTAGTAGGTAGGTATGGTGGACTCTTTGGAATAACTTGGTTTAATGAGTTGGATGCATGAGTAGAACTCATACTTGGTTACGGAGGCTAGCAAAAGACTTGGAGCGACAAACTAAGAGAGCAATAATAGCCATAATCATGCAGAGCGACAAAACATCATTGATCAAAGCATAAAGTGATACTACAAGTTGAAAACTAAAGGATCATAAAGGCTATGGTGACTTGGGATAGTCATAACATGGTGTGAGCATGCGCCAAGTCAACCCAAATAAAGCATCAAAGGAGAATACCACAATACTATGCTTTAATATGCTAAAACAACGCATGATCCTTCCAAGGCACATTAAGAAATCTCAATTGTTTATAACAAGTCATTCTACAACAAAGAATACAAAGCATAAAGCCAAAAAAATATCGAGCATGGGACAAAGCATAGGCCACAGTCAAAAACAAACTCTCTTTACCACTTAAGCATGAACTTTCCTACTCTTTTTCCAATCCAAACCAAACTTATTTGAAAACCAATGTATGAAAGAGGGGGTCCAACCAATTTATATTCAGCAAACTAAGAAAACCAAGCAGACGAAAAACCAAAACGAAAACAAAAAAGAAGACGCTCCAAGAACAACATAACAATGCATGAAACAATAAGAATGAAGCGTTTGGAAGAAACCTGGGATTTTTATTGATGAAGAGGGGGATGCCTTGGGCATCCCCAAGTTTTGACGCTTGTACTTCTTGGATATTTCTTGGGGTGACACGCGTGGCATCCCCAAGCTTGAGCTTTAGTCCATCCTTCATCTCTTTACTCATTCCTTCCATACACCTGAAATTTTTCCTTCATACAAAACTTCACACAATCTTTATTAGCAACATTAGTGCACTCAAGATAATAGGTATTTTAGGTTCAGGTCCAACACCAATAAAACTTCCATTAAAACACTAGCTACTGTAGCACTTCCCTCAAAAATCTCAATTCCCCAAAAGAGCTCAAAAAGGAACCAACAAGTAGCAAATGCAAAAATGGCAGAAATCTGTCAAAACAGACCAGCAGGTAAAGACGATTTTTTTTGAAGACCTTATGTTGCTCAAATCAAAAAGTGTTGAACTAACAAAATTTAGATAACAACCTGGGTCAGAAGCACAAAAATTCACGCCTCAAAAGGACGTACAGAGATTTTACAATAATGTTTACGGTGAAGCACATAAATCTGTTTCGGGACAACAACTTTCTCAATCATTACTTCTCTCTCATTAGAGGTTACTCTTGGCACAAAAAGCAAATAAAAAGGATAAGGAGCGGTTATTACTGAAGTAATAACTTCCAAGACTCATCTAAAACTTTTGGGTTATCTCCCAATAAGTACTTTTCTTTAACGCCTTTAAGTTAGGCATAAGAAGCAAGAAAAAGAATCAAGTGTTCTCAAATGAAGAAGCATTAGGAGAAAATTTTGTTTTCATAGGAGAGGCAAAAGAAATATTCTCTCTCTTCTTAGGGAAGTGTTCTATACCTTTCTTGAGTGGGAGTTGATATTGAATGGTGCCTTCTTTCATATCAATAATGGCAACAATAGTTCTAAGAAAAGGTCTTCCCAAAGTAATAGGACAAGAAGCATTGCATTCAACATCCAAAACATAGAAATCAACGGGGACATAGGCATTGTTAACCATAATAAGAACATCATTAATACTCCCAATGAGTTTCTTTTTAGCATTATCATCAAGTGGGACATTCAAATAACAATCTTCAAGTGGTGGCAAATCTAGCATATCATAAATCCTTATAGGCATAACAGAAACACTACTATCAAGATCACATAAATCTTTCAGATCAAAATCATTCACTTTCATATTAATGATGGGTTCCCAACCATCTTCTTGTTTTATAGGAATAAAAGCTTTATGGTTCATATTTTCTTCTTTAATCTTTATGAGAGCACCAGTAATGTGTTTTGTGAAGGCCATGTTCATAGCACTAGCATTAGGACTTTTAGCAAGCTTTTGAAGGAACTTAATAACTTTAGAGATATTGCAACCATCAATATCAAAATCATAATTATCATCTAAAGTAGTAGAGCTATTACTAGCCTCAACACTAGTGGTAGTGATAGTAGAAACACTCATGTTTCTAGCAATTTCATCTTCTCTTTCCCACTTAGCATGCAATTCAGCTAATAGTCTAACATTTTCATCAATCTTACTTGTATGGCATTAGTAGCAGCAAAGGGATTATCGTTTGTTTCAGGTTTAGCAGCTTTTTATTCAAAGAAGATTGAGCTTCAGCCAGTGATGCTATATTTCTTTCAACATTAGAGAGTTTTTCCTCAATAATTTTATTGAAAGTAGTTTGTTTACTAATAAAATCTTTAAGTATAACTTCAAGTCCAAATGGTGCACTCCTATTGTTGTTGTTAGAATTTCCATAAGCATTACCATTGTTGGGAGGATATGGCCTATAATTGTTGCTACCAAAATTATTCCTGTAGGCATTGTTGCTAAAATTGTTATTTCTTATAAAGTTCACATCAACTTGCTCTTCTTGAGCAACCAAAGAGGCTAAGGGAACATTATTTGGATCAATATGGGCTTTCCCATTAACAAGCATAGACATGATAACATCAATCTTATCACTCAAGGAGGAGGTTTCCTCAATAGAATTTACCTTCTTACCTTATGGAGATCTTTCAGTATGCCATTCGGAATAGTTAACCATCATATTATCCAGAAGCTTTGTTGCAGCACCCAAAGTAATGGTCATAAAGGTACCTCCAGCAGCAGAATCCAACAGACTTCTTGAAGAATAGTTCAATCCTGCATAAAAGGTTTGGATAATCATCCAAGTAGTCAGTCCATGAGTGGAACAATTCTTTACCAAAGATTTCATTCTTTCCCAAGCTTGAGCAACATGTTCATTATCAGATTGTTTAAACTTCATTATTTCACTTCTCATAGATATAATCTTAGCAGGAGGATAGTATTTTCCAATGAAAGCATCTTTGCATTTAGTCCAAGAATCAATACTGTTCCTAGTTAGGGAATTTAACCATTCTTTAGCTTTTCCTCTCAAAGAGAAAGGAAACAATTTAAGCTTAGTAATATCTCCATCTATATCCCTATGCTTTTGCATCTCACAAAGTTCAACAAAGTTATTTAGATGGGCTGTAGGATCTTCATTACCAATACCAGAAAATTGTTCTCTCATAACAAGATTGAGTAAAGCAGGTTTTATTTCAAAGAAAGTAGCTTCAGGCACAGGTGGAGCAATAGGTGTGCTCATAAAATCATTGTTGTTGGTTCTAGTGAAGTCACACAACTTAGTATTTTCAAGAGTAGTCCTTTTTTGTGTTTTTAATAAAGAAAGCAAACTTGCAAAACTAATTTTTGTGTGTTTTTGATAAAGAAACAAGCAAACAAAACAAAAGTAAACTAAGGAAAACAAAAACAACAAAGTAAAGAGATTGGTTATGAGGGACTCCCCTTGTGAATATGTCCTTGACTCCCCAGCAACGGCGCTAGAAAAATACTTGCTGACTCGTGTACTAACGAGATCGTTGGGGAACCCCAAGAGGAAGGTATGATGAGCACAGCAGTAAGTTTCCCTCAGTTATGAAACCAAGGTTATCAATCCAGTAGGAGCAAGGAAACACCCCAAAGGTTTAGCTAGCTGAACTTTGGCAGGGCGCACTACTGGTGCCAGCAGCAATGTCGAGACCTGCACAACACAACCACAGAACTTTGTCCCAACTTGCGATGAGGTTGTCAATCTCACCGGTTTTGCTAAAAACAAAGGATTAAACGTATCGAATGGAAGAAAGTAATAGTTTGCAGAAAGTAAACACAAAGCAATAACAATTGATTGTAGATTGATAGTAAAAGAAAGGACCGGGGTCATTAGCTCACTAGAGGTGGCTCTCCTTAAGATAGATAACATGCTGGGTGAACAAATTACAGCGGGGCAATTGACAAACATCGAGAAAGCATATAAGCATATACTACTCATCTTGACTCCTTTGAGATTCGATTGGGCATTACAACATTATACATAGACCGCCATCCAACTGCATCTATGACTAATAATCCACCTCCAGGTTATCATCCGAACCCCCTCCAGTATTAAGTTGCAAGCAACGGATAATTGCATTATGAATTGCGTGTAAAGTAAACAATATGATTGTTCTATGAACAAATGATTGTTGTTTTGTCCCTAGTAGCAACAACACATCTAGTACCTTAGAGATTTCTGTCACTTCCCCAGATTACTAGAGGCATGAACCCTATCGAGCATAAATACTAACCCCTGGAGTTGCTAGCATCTACTTGGCCAAGATAGCTACTAACAACGGAAACCATGCAAAATCACAAATAACAAAGACATGATAGAATCAATAATCAATCTAAAATAGCATCTCAATATCCATCGGATCCCCGCAAACACAACATGCATAATTACAAATAGATGATCTTGATCATGAATGGAGCACACAAGATCTAAACATGATAGCACAAAGGAGGAGAACCAGCCATCTAGCTACTACATGGACCCGTAGTCCAGAGATGAACTACTCACGCATCACACCGGAGGCTTGCATGATGATGAAGAAGGCCTCCAGGGTGAAATCTCCTCTCCGGCAGGGTGCCGGGAAGAGCTTCAGATCCCTCCCGATCTAATGGAGATGATGGCGGCTACAGACTCTTTCGTGGAATTTTGATCGGGTACTTAGGGTTTTGGTATCAGAGGCAACTTATAGGCGGAAGGAGAGGCTGAGGGGGTGCCTAGGGCGGCCAGACCACCCCCTGGCGCAGGCCAGGGCCTGGCCGCGCGGCCAGGTGGTATGGTCGGGCCACAACCCCTCTCCGTCTCGTATTCTGGCTCTAGGTGTCCCGCGGTGAAAACTGACTTTGGCTTTTGTCCCGTCCAATTCCGAAAATATTCATTTTCTCACTTTCCTGGAATCAAAAACAGCAAAAAACAGGCAGTTGATACTGTGGCTCTTGTTAATAGGTTAGTCCAAGAAATCATATGAAAAGTACTCCAAAGTGTGGACAAAACACAAGAAAGTAGATAAAACCAAGCATGGAACATCAAAAATTATGGATACGTTTGCAACATATCATGTACCCCTTGGGGGCTAAGTTAATATATCAGAAAACAACCGAGAATTTTGACAATAGGTTTTTAAATCCTTTCTAATTAAGATTTTTCATCTTGACAATTTAACAAAAAAAATTGGCTCAAACTTCAGCTACAAGTAAGCGCGATAGATTTTTCTTTAATTAAATGTCTCTTTGGAGGTATATGGATGCATCTTCTTCTAGTAATCAGTACCGTCGGTGTGAGTTTCCAAATATCAAGAAAGAACATTCTCAATTTTCCGAGTGATGATGAGATTATTGTTCGTTTTTGTAAACAAAGTTCGAAGGATATGGACATGAACGCCACAAGCCAAGCTTTCAGACATATATAGTGGACCCTCATGTTGTACTTATGATTCCCATGTTTTATGAGTTTTCAAACTTATTCCTACAGCTAACTTTGCCCACTTGAAATTGATTTTATGTCGATTTATTGAAATTAGGTCAATTTTGAACTATAAGTAAATTGTAGGTTGCATTGAAAGTTTTACGTTTTTTGGAGGTAGCCATTGGGGGCTGATTTAATATATCACAAACCACCACCGATGGTCTTTACAACAAGTTCAACTTCTTGCTAAGAGTTTGCATCTTGACAATTTAACGAAATTATATCAAACTTGAGCTACAAGTAAATGCGATAGATTGCTCTTGAGTTAATTGTCTTTTTGGAGGTAAGCGGGTGCATCTTCTTGTAGTAAACAATGTCGTCGATGTGAGTTTCCAAATATCAGGAAATATCATTCTTAATTTTCCGAGTGATGACGAGATTGTTCCTTTCTGTAAAGACAGTCTGAAGAGTATGGATCTGAATGCCACAAGCCATGTTTTTAGAAATCTTATCTTACCACTATATATTGTAAGAATAAATTTGAATATTGACCGTTGGATCGAGACCCATGAATCCGAACATTTCCAGCCATTGGATCTTCTTTTCCATTCTAGCATCTAGAAGATTCTACTAATGGTCTTAAACACAATGAATGCACTATGCATAAACCTCTCAAAACACACGTCTCCATCATACTGGAATCTTCTCCCTCGTTTCTCTAGACCATGTTACCAAAAATTTCAAGTCTTAGGTAGCTAATAATCTTTGACTTCTACACATGATGATACAAAGTAGAAGAACTAAATATACACCCATACTTTATAGATGTTGATCAAATTTATATTTTTTCCACTCTACCTATTATAATTTTATATAGTGATGATATGCCAGACGTCTATTATCTGAGCCTAACGTGCAGGGCACGTGCAACTTACTAGTATCTTAGCTTATCTTACCATTATATAGTGTATGAATAACTTTGAATGTTGACTGTTGGATCAAGACTCACGAATCCCTGCATTTCTAGCCGTTGGATCTTCTTTTCCATTCTAGCATCTAGAAGATTCTATTGATAGTCTTGAGCATAATGAATATTATGCACAAACCTCAAAACATACTTCTCCGTCATACTAGAAGCTTCTCCCTTGTTTCTCTAGACCATGCATGTGATCAAAAAATTTATGTGTTAGGTAGCTAATAATCTTAGACTTCTACATGATGATACAAAGTACAAGGACCAAATATACACTCATACTTTATAGATGTTGCTCAAATTTATAATTTTTTGTGATTTACCAATTACAATTGTATATAGTGATGATATGGCATATGTCTACTATCTGACTCTCATGTCCAACTTACTAGTAGCTAATAATCGCTGACTTCTACATGATCTTACCGCTACATAGTATACAAACAACTTTGAATATTGACCGTTGGATCAAGACTTGCGAATCCCAACATTTACAGTCATTGGATCGTCTTTTCCATTCTAGCATCTTAAAGATTCTATTGATAGTCTTCATTACAAACCACTATATAGTGTATGGATAACTTTGAATGTTGACCATTGGATCAAGACTCGCGAATCCAGCATTTCTAGCTGTTGGATCTTCTTTTCTATTCTAGCATCTAGAATATTCTATTGATAATCTTTGGTATAATGAATGCTATGTACAAACCTCAAAACACACTTCTCCACCATACTATAATCTTCTCCCTTGTTTCTCTAGACCATGTTATAAAAAAATTCATGTGTAAGCTAGCTAATAATCTTTGACTTCTACATGATGATACAAAGTACAAGAATCAAATATACACCCATACTTTATAGATGTTGATCAAATTTATAATTTTTTATGCTTTACCAATTGTAAATTTTATCTAGTGATGATATGTCATATGTCTACTATCTGAGTCTCTTGTCCAACTTACTAGTAGCTAATAATCGTTAACTTTACCACTATATAATGTACAAACAACTTACTAAACATTGATTGTTGGATCAAGAGTCGCGAATCCCAACATTTCCAGTTGTTGGATCTTCTTTTCCATTCTAGCATCTTCAAGATTCTAGTGATAGTCTTCATTACAAACCACTATATGTGTATGAATAACTTTGAATGTTGACCATTGGATCAAGACTCGCGAATCCTAGCATTTCTAGCTGTTGGGTCTTCTTTTCCATTCTACCATCTAGAAGATTCTATTGATAGTCTTCGGCATAATGAATTCTATGCACAAACCTCAAAACACACTTCTCCATCGTACTAGAATCTTCTCCCTTGTTTCTCTACACCATGTTATCAAAAATTTCATGTGTTAGGTAGCTAATAATCTTTGACTTCTACACATGATGATACAAAGTACAAGGACCAAATATACACCCATACTTTATAGATGTTGATCAAATTTATAATTTTAGATGCTTCACAAATTATAATTTTATATAGTGATGATATGTCATACGTCTACTGTCCGAGTCTCATGTGCAACTTACTAGTAGCTAATAATCATTGACTTCTACATGATCTTACCACTATATAGTGTACAAAAAACTTTGAATATTAACCGTTGGATCAAGACTCGCGAATCCAAACATTTCTAGTCATTGGATCTTATTTTCCATTCTAGCACCTTGAAGATTCTCTATTAATAGTCTTCATTACAAACCACTATATAGTGTACGAATAACTTTGAATTTTGAACGTTGGATCAAGACTTGCGAATCCCAGCTTTTAAGAAAATTAGGTCAAATTTGAACTATAAGTAAATTGTAGGTTGCTTTGAAAGTTTTAACAAAAATCTGTTGGAGGCATCCATCGGATAGTCAATTAATATACTCCATATCAGAAACCACAGAGAGTTTTGACAAGAGGTTCAACTTTTTTCTAAGATTTTGCATCTTGACAAACTTGAGCTACAAGTATGCGTAGATACTTGTCTCGAATTAAATGTCTTTTCAGAGTTAATTAATGAAAAAAGAAAGTGATGTAATAACTTAGCTAGTTACCATAACATCACACATACTAAGACTAGTAGTATATGTGATTCTACTCCCTCCGTTCAGAAATATAAGGCGCTTTAGCTTTGTGAGATGAATGTATCTAGATGCCTTTTAGAGTATAGGTTCACTCTTAACCTCTACGAACCCATACACTAAAAGACGTCTAGATACATTCGATTCACAAAGCTAAAATGTCTTATATTTCTAAATAGAGGGAGTACAACCTAATTAATTAGGACTTTGCGTGACACTACACACATGTTGTTACCCACTATGATGAAGGTACATGTGCAAGTTACTGAAGTAGTCTAAGTTATTTAGCACTATGTGACCATCCTAAATCAGAACGGAGGTGTACGTACTGTATGCCTTAAAGGCACATGTTCCGCTGCGCTTCAAGATGTTCACCACTCGTGTCGGATCTCCCTAGTCAGACGGATAAAGCCACTGACTTGTTGATTTGGTATTGTATATCGTTGATCTTCTTCCGTCACTAACAGAGAATAAATTCTTTTGCCGCTTCCAAGCACGTGCTTTCGCGGAGCTACAACCAGTAGCTTAGACGACTACTACTCCCGCGCGGTGCTCGAGCAATTGCGACTGTCCGTTCATAATGAACGGGAAGCATTAGATAATGGATTTTATTTTGGTGGATGGTTGATTTTTTTGAGAGATTGTCGACTTGTTTTCTTTATTGAACTGAGAGATGTTTGATTTTGGGTCCGGTAACGGGGGCGTAGAGGCTGACATGGGAGATGAAATTGGCGGTGTGGCAGGCAAGCTTATTTGAGGTGGCAGCGTGTGAGTGTACAGATGGTACTGCCGTACTGGTAGCCCATTTTGTGAGCATTTTATTATTGTAGTACTACACAAGAGTTCGAGAGTAGTAGTATTCCAGTTTTGGTTCCTTAATTACCAGTGGAACCTTTATGTGTTTATTAGTTACAGTAGTACTTGTTCCAAATGTGACTGCACAAGATGATGAATGTAGAAGATCCAATGATTATTACGTTCGGCAAGAGGAGCTTTGAGTATACTCCAAACCATCTCTCTGCCATGACCATTTATTTAAGAGGATAGTACAGCTCCATCCCGTGCTAGGCTAGCTTATGATGTACTACTCCTCCTAGAAAGGCCTGACCTATTTACTCGATAGGCACCAGGAAACATAGAGAAGAGAGAAAAACCACGCTCGGTAAGCGGTACAATTTCAATCGATTTATTCTAGTATTTTCCTTTGCTCTCCGTCCTCTTCCTCTCCATATTTTCGCTGATCCCCACTCGCCCACCTTTAGCACATGCCAACGCCGCCATGCCGCTTTCGGAGCATCTCCGTAGCCCTGTTCGATAGGCACTGTAGATTTAGCAGAGAGAAAGAAGGCACACTTGGTTTTATTTCATCTGTATTTCTCTTTGCATCGATCTCCATCCTCACTTCACCTCCAGCATCCCAGCGATGGCCATTACCACTCGCACACCAATACAGGCACGCGCCAACGCCACCATGCCGCTTTAGGATCAGCTCCGACGCCCAGTTTGATAGACTATTTTCCGTCTCGCCCTGCCAGCTGCCACTCGCCCTCTCCTCCAAAACCCCCAATCAAAACCAAACGCCATTGCCCCCCACCTGCTTCAGCTCTTCCTCGGGATGTCCCAATTGATCAATGACAGTGACAATTCTAGGGTGTTTTCCGATGGCCCCCAAATCTCTGCTAGATGTGACATCATCACTGTCGCGAGCCTCGCCGCCTGCTGCAAACGTTATCTTTACTCAGCAACACATATTGCATCCCTGTCGAAATCTCATCCGTTTGGTATCCCCTGTGTTCTTCACTCTCACTCAACTGAGGTACCCCGTGAGTACAATGCCTTCTACCGCGACAATCGCATGAAGTAGTTCTACAGCTGCCCCTTATGCGAGCAGCTACTATTGCGGCAGGGGCAAGCAGAAGCCACAAAAGAAGTTTGGGTGGACCTGGTGCGAGCTGACGCTGCTGGGCAGGTCCTCCTCCGATGTTGTGATGCCAGATTGTGAGGGTAAGAAGTGGGCAGGCGCCCATGGAGATTGGATCGCCATTGTTGGCCTCGCCTAGAATTGGGAGCTTGTGAATGTGTTCACTCGTCGCTGGATTCCTCTACCAGCGATCTTTGATTTTGAGGCCACACCCGAGGTACTTAAGTTTATCGCAGCTGGTCAGCCTACTAATCTACTGAAGATAGCCATTTGTCAAATTCCCACAGCTGCTGGGAACTATAAGAATTTCTCTGTCCTGGCCATCTTTGACACGGTAATTGCCTTCCTTGATGGTTCTCATGGTATGTGGATGGTTCTTGAGAACCAGTTCAGCATGTTCAGCTACCGCGATGCAATTATCCACAATGGAGTTGTCTATGTTGTAACTTAGATTGGCAATGTTTATGTATGGGATCCTCGGGCATGGGGTAAAATTTCCATCCTTAAATTTTCAAGCTTCATCATTCAAATTTTGCTCAGCTGACCTCTGAATGTGCTTTCCTTGCAAGGTCCTGTGTGTCTTCCGGGGCCACCTGAATTATACGGTAATCGTGAGTACAATCCTGATCTGTGGTGGTTAGCAAGATCTCATGATGGTGGTAGCCTTATTCTGATCAACATTGTGGGCGTTAGTGCTACACGGTATGACACTACTTATCCTGTGGCTGAAAATGTTGGTTATCATCACGGCCGCAATATTCACACCTATTCTACTGGGTTTTGCTACCATGTGTTCTCGATTGACACTAGTAGGTTACTTCCACCGAGGCAATGGCAGAGGGTTTTAGACCTTGGATCATTTTCTATCTTCCTTGGATTGAACTATCCAATTACCATTCTAGTTGGCGCGACAGGACTTGGCCCTAGAGATCTAACAAGGAGCAACTGTGTATACACCTCGCCGCATGCAGTTAGTCTTGGTGGATTTAATATTTGTCCTAAAATATGTCAGTATGAATGCTCAAGACGCTGTTGTTGGTTTCTCAACCAACATTGGCTGGAATTTCTCTCAAAAAAACATTGGCTGGAATTGGCGGCAGACTCCGTTGTGGTTCATCACAAGCTTGGCCAACACGAAGGATTGGAACCGGCATAATTAACGGTTCAAGGGAGATCATATGGAATAGCGATTTGCGTATCTTGAATTATTTCCTTCGCCTTATTTGTATCGTATGGGCTCAGTTGTTAACTTGTTATACTATAACACTCATTTCACCGCAATGTAGTGCAAGGCCTGCGATTTGATCAAACTCCTTTTGTATGCAAGCCATAGTTTTAGTCAGTGCGGGTTGAATATTCTACAACTCGTTGCGCCCGCACCCCTTTATTATTTGTTGCACTTTCGAGTTCTCAAAAAATGTGAAATAAATCCGGAACATTGGCTATGTTGTATCTTGTGCATCTGCAATATTAGGTCCCACAATAAGATCTTATGTGACATGTATCAATGAAAAAGAAAAAACCTAAGCGAACAATATCTCGTGTTCATTTGTTCATTTTGTGGTGGCTAGGCCATGTGCTAGTAATATTTTTGGGATGAAAATTTATAGATGAGCTATATATCACATTTTCTGAAAACTTGGAAGTGCCACATGCAACAGCTTGTTGCTAGTGCAGCTAGTTGCAAATTGTAATTTCCGTCATGGACATACCTAGTGGCTCCAAGCGCATGGTGCATGCAGATTCTCACTGGCAGGTGGAGCCGACCTTAACAGGGCCCACATGTCAGGGAATCAGAGCCACATAAAGTTATGCACGTTGCCTGACTTTAGCGAAATCTGGTGTCCTTGCATGAGATCGAAAAAAGATGTGCTTGGGAGGGAGGATATTCGCGACACGATATGCCTCCGGACCCGACACATAATAATTGTTCATCTCGCATGCATATCATAATCATGCCAGATCTTCTGCCGTAGTATTAAATATTGCATCCGGTGTTTCTTTTAGTGCTTTTCTTCTTCGCGGATTAGGCCGATGAGTTGATGCGAGTATCGACAAGTTCTCCGAATATGATCCGTCGGCAGTGTTTTCCCAAGCGAGCATCTCTCCCCCTTTCTACCTATTTTGCATTTATAGTCTTTATTTCCTCCTGTTGATCTATTGCTATCCGTGTCGCGATGCTTTAGTTTTTCGTACACCAGTTATATCCCGTGCAGCCTCTATATTGCCTTGGACACCTCCTATTACCTGTGTTTGGTAGATAGCTGGCCTTGCGAGTCGTAGTTGCTTGCTTAGGTGCGATCTCGTGTTGTCAAGTACCACAGTTGTTGGAATGCTGGCAGATGTTTATGGTGGAGATGATCATGACTTTAAATACAACTATTAAATTGCTAGATATAACTAATGCAGAGGCATCGGTGGGCAATATATGTTATTTGGTTCTTCCACGCTCACTTGTGTCCCGTAGGACCCCGAGTACTTGATACCTGTACCTTAATTTTTCGCACTATCCACATCCAGGAGGCCTTATGGACCCCCCCTGAGCCAGAGCTTGATTCATTTCTATTTCTTGGGGCCACAAAGTAGTTTGGGGCTTTATTGCTATCCTGTACTTATGCCATGCTTTACTGCTTTATTTAAGATTGTGCGCGGAGCACCTGTACTGTTTAGGATCGCGAAGTGTTTTCGCGGTATCGACAAGTCCAGTCACACTTTCGGGTTCCCAGTCGTGTACAGCCATTGACGCAAACCCTGGGTCCGTTCCGGAGCCGGCCAACTTCGTTGCGGGTAGCTTAGTGGGGTGGCCCCCTAAAATATTTCTGAATCCTGTGATCGCTTTGTTGTGAATGCCTTGTTGGGTTTTGAGTTGGTTTTTCCGAGGTTGATCGAGTGTGTGTTGCTATTTGTGCACCCCTGCAGGGTAAAACTTTCTGAAAGCCGTGTCCGTGGTTATGGACGACTTGGAGCACAGTATCTCGATCATAGACAAGCATAACTAAAGTAGTGCTATAAATTTGACTTAATATGTGACTAGTAATCAGCTCAAGTATAACGGAATGGGTATTAAAAATGCCAACAGCTGGGGGATCTGGTTTTTTTTGTGACATGCTATATGCCTAGTAAGTATTGCAACTCCAATGGAATGTGATAAAAGTGCCAACAACTGTTGGGTTTGGGGATTCCTCATGACAATTATATCTGACTAGTAAATGTTCCAACTACCACGGAATGGTTAATTAAAACTGCCCACTACTTATGCTTCATGATGACTCATGCTATCCATATTTGATTAGTAAGTGCTGCATCTATAATGGAATGAGTAAAATTGCCAACTGTGTGAGTTCCTTGGCCTGACTTCCTCGTTTGGTCTCGAGGGGGAAATACCAGGATGGGTTTGTTTGGTGTTAGCTTCAGGTTGAATCCGAATAGGACTTTCTTATCCCTCTCTGATAACCGCCAGTTGTATCGAGTCTCTATAGGTTGTTTAGTGTCGCTGCGCTGCCGCTTCAGCCCACCATACCTATGTAGGCAAGAGCCGCCGAATTCTAGCCTCGCCGTGTACTGGCCTCAGTACTGACACTCTTCTTTTCCTTTTGCCCTTTGTTGGCACCCCTTTTGTTTTAGCAGGTTTGAGACCGACGTCGTTAGCAGGATTACCCTTCCGGCTTGGCCTGGGCAGGGTTATGGACGCCATTGGTTATTCTTCAGGGGTCTTAGCCCAATTTGCATCTTGTCCGTACTCGGATGCTGTATCGTTTTCAAGGTGATTTGGATCTTTGTATTGTATATCTGTATTCTTGACTCTTGGAGTCGTGTTGTATATATATCTGTTCTGTGGGTCCCATCAAGAACTGTTGTGTAATGGTATTACTTCGTTTTCCACCCGCACGAAAGTGCCGGGTGGGCGTCCTTGAATCGTTTCTATGCGGGTTTGGCGGAAAGGGCTAAAACTTGCATAGGGCCGATTCGAGGGTGTTACAACTTGGAATAGCAAATGCTAATAGGTAGGTATGATGGACTCTTTGGAATAATTTGGTTTTATTTGGAGTTGGATACATGAGTGGAACTCATACTTGGTTATGGAGGCTAGCAAAAGACTAGGAGCGACCAACTAAGAGAGCAATAATGGCCATAATCATGCAAAGCGACAAAACATCATTAATTAAAGCATAAAGTGATATTACAAGTCAAGAACTAAAGGATCATAAAGGCTATGGTGACTTGGGATAGTCATAACATGGTGTGAGCATGCGCCAAGTCAACACAAATAAAGCATCAAAGGAGAATACCACAATACTATGCTTTAATATGCTAAAACAACGCATGATTCTTTTAAGGCACATTAAGCAATCTCAATTGTTTATAAGATGCCATGTTACAGCAAAAATCACTAAGCATAAAGCCAAAACAATATCAAGCATGACATGACAAAGCATATGTCACAGTCAAAAAACAAGCTCCTTTTACCACTTAAGCATGAACTTTTCCTACTCTTTTCCAAATCAAACCAAACTTATTTGAAAACTAATCTATAATAATTAAATAGATCATCTCCACTAAACTATTTCTCTAAACATGCAAGATGTCCAAACCAGGCCCGGTCCTAGGATTTTAGGGGCCCGGGGCGAATCTAAAACCCAGGGCCCTTCAACATAAACATCAAATACTAATTAAAATATGTATGTATGTTTTTATTTTGAAAATCAAGTATTACATGTTATAAATAACTAATTACTAATTAGGCTTCCAGAAATAGTATTCATACAATTTACTTTTATATAGACATTACAATGGTCATCAAGATAAAGGTACTTGATCGTAGGGAAACACAATTTAGAGACACCTTCTCTATAATGTACACGTTGTCACCATGGCCGGTGGGCGTGGCGTAGTCGTACGGCCGACTCTCGGAGTGCGTCTCATATATATGTGCTCAAAATCAAATACGGTACAAACACAAGTTTTGTGTAAAGAGGAAACTTGTGTTAATATTTAGCCTATTAAGGCCCTGTTCGTTTTCTCCGGAATGGATCCAGACATGGAACGAATCCAGAGAGGGATTTGGTTGATCCCAAGACTTCACCCAAACCCCAAACAACCCACTTAATCCATTCCCCTAACCCATGTGCGTGTTTTCAGCCGTTTGGTTAAGCCTAGGCCATGTTTAGACTGTATGCGTGTCGCCCTTCACTATTTCTTTGTGTCGCGGCTTGGAAATTTTTTCAAGGGGAGAGAAAATTTCCAGACTAGATAGCCTGGAGTTGGACGAGATGAGCTGAGTTGTGATCCAGCTTAGGATTAAGTGAAGACCTTAGACTTGTTGGGTTGGAAAATTTTACATAGCCGAGCTGGATTGCCCGGATTGAGCCACAATCTAGGCCATTCCATGCCTGTTATGGATTAAACGAACGGGGCCTAATGGATTTTATTAACAAACCTTACACAATCTTAGGTCTAACTGGTCGAAAAAAATCAATATTTTCAAACCGTGTAGATTTCGCTCCAACGTGTTCCACCATACTGCAAAAAATTAGGAAATAAGTTGACCAATTTATTCTTCCCTAGGTCTCTCTCCTTGCTCCAAATTCAACCAAATAGCTTATCTAAATCCATGGAAAGTCATGACTGATCTCATTGCACATCTACATATCCCTTTACCAACAACGATGAAGAGAGGAGAATTTTGTACCGCGAGGAGCAGCCGTACCTTGTGGTTCTTGAGCTAGAGCTGGTAGTATTTGCAGTTTCTATTTGATTGGAGCCTGACGTTCATCCAGCTCAGGTGACTCTCCCCTAGACAGCACCTAGGCCCTAGCCTCCATGATTATTTGATTAGATCCGATCGCGATTTGGAAATCAATGGTCTGTCAACTATTTTATATCCTCGAAGCAACCAGACCCTCCTATGCCCAGTTTTCTAGGCCGCTAGTTAGGCCCTTCTGTACACTACCGTCAGTTTTTTCATCTCTACTACTAATAAAAGCGCAAACACTATCTTCTCTAAACACACAATATACATAATCATATTACCACAGTATGATTGGCCCAATAAAATCAATCTAACCGCGAGCATTAATCTGATTGTTACCTGGGTGCACTTAGCAATTTAGGCTGGCTGACCGTACTTCACCGCAGAGGAAAAGAAACTCCTGTCCCGCAGCCCATATGCTCTGATTTCACGCGTCCAACAATTCTCATTTCTCAAAAAAAAAAACTGAGCAGGGCTTGCCTGATTTCACGGATCAAATTAATGGCCCCTGATCTCCTGGACCACGAGCTGATCCCTGTGTTCGCCTGCTTCATCGAGTGCTGTCAAGGCACAGGACACCGGTTCCACCAGGCCCCAACCGACTAGGGGATGACGCCTCGGCTCACACAGTCTCCTGCAGTTCGCCTAGCGATGTAGGCGGACAGTTAAACGGACGATACGGACAGTCCGCTTACATCCCGAGAAAAATCTTAATTAAGAGGGTTCATGTAAAGAACAGGTTCCAAATCACGATCGATTCCCTTTTCAAAACCTGCTGCAGCAGCTCAGGCTTCCTGCATGCCAGAAATGGCCCACAAAAAAGAAAAATCCTAGAACAAAATGAGAAGTCGATAACCAACTTCTAGGAGAGACATAATTAACTGCATTGATCTCGGTAGCTACACCACCCACAGAATTTAAAAAGCTTAAAGGCGCGTGGGTCATATATTCTACTGAACGTCGTTCTTGCCAAGGTTGTATGTCTTTTTTCAACCTACTCAAGTCCAAACCGTTGGGGCCCCTTAGAGGTTCTAACCATGGAGCGCGAAGGTCCCAAAAACGCATAGTTTCTCCTTCAAAGATAACCTCCCCAGTTGGCGAACGCATTAAAACATTAGCTCCAAGACGCTGGTCTCGTAAGCAGCTGGAGAAAAAGTTGTACGTGTAGTATAGCCGGTGCAATATACGGACTGTCCGTCTGGTCCGTATCCCTGTCCATCTGCATCCATGAGTTCGCCATGCCCTGCCATGGCGTGCCCCAGCTTGCCGCGCCGCTCCCGGCCATGGCAGGCACCTCGAACTGCGCAGCTTTCCGCGCCGCTTCCGGCCATGGCGCGCCCTATCTCATCGCGCTGCTTCCAGCCATAGCAAACACCTTTTCTGCGCCCTCCCGCCCCGGCCATTTTCGAGGGTGTGTCAGAGGTCGAGCAGACCCTTGGCGGCGGAGGTGGAGAGGTCACATCCCCACAGCTTGAGCATGCGGAGGCGCGCAAACGGCGGGAGGGAGAGCAGCACTGGGTCGCGCACAGGCCCTGAGGCGACGACCTTGAGCGAGGTGAGGAGGCGAAGGATCCGGCGGAGCTGCTCGAGCGTGCGGTGGTCCCCGAGGTCGGCAGCGTAGGTGCAGAGGTAGTCGATGGGCTCCCGACGCCGATGGGCTCGATCTCACGGAGCGCCTCAAGGTGGGAGGCGACGTAGTGGAGGTCGACCGGGTGGAGGCGCAGGGTGACGGAGCCGTCGAGCAGCTCGCCCGCGTGGCTGGCCACGAACTGAGTAGGTCCAGGTAGCGATCGCCGGTGACTGGCGGTGCGGACCCGGTGCGGTGGTGGAGGGAGATGGGGCGGTCGTGGAGGCAGTGGAGATGGGCGCGGCGTGGGGTGGCCTAGACGGTGGGGGCGGCATGGCTGGTGGGCGGTGGTGGAGGGAGGTGGGCGGTGGTGGAGGGAGAAGGGGCAGGAAGGAAAGAGAGTGGGCGGGAGGAGACACGAGAGGAGAGACTACCAGGTGGGCCAAGGATGTGAAGAAAGTGATCCAGATCCCCTAGCTAGACGACCCCTGATGCGCCGGGTTGGGCTGGGATCACCGAACGGATTTTTGCCCGCTGAGTTGGATAAGTTGTTTACCCCACAAAGGGGATACCCTCAGAGAGCCACATTTGGCTTCACTGATTTCACATATATCTTTGGGTTGAGGTCAGCATGGCGAACACATCTGATGTGAGTTATATTTTTTTGCATAAAACTAGATAGCCTTTTATATAGAAATACTGATTGCTATCTTCTCTTTGCTTAGGACATGACCATCCCTTATTGCAACACACCAACTTTGCTTGGGTCATGAATTGCTTATCTTTGCCGTCTTTCTAGGCTTATGTCCTATGCATATCTTTGGAGTTCTGATATACTTCTGTAGGTACAGGTAAACCCTGCCTCTTGCTTCATTGATCATTTTATCAAATGAAACTATTGTGTAATATGATATCCTGTAGAATAGATGCCCTACCTTTTTGTGGGAGTTCACTCACGTTAAATTTCGAAGGTCGAAATGTTATTTCATCCCTGTCACTATCTTGAATTGTTATAAAGCCGCACATGGTGCTTTTTCTTTGATGTAAGTATTTCTAATATCGCCACTTAATATTAATATTTTACGGATGCAGCAATCAACATGTCCAAAACTTTTGTTGCTGAATTGACGGACGTTTCCTTTTGTTTCAACTTACTAATCTAAAATTATACTGAAGCTAATTAGTTAACTAATCATCTTTGTATTAACTTGATGGCTTGGTGCCGATATTGGAAGCTAGAAAGGAATTTGCACCGTCACACAAACCTACAGTGCAATAAAAACACACTTATTGTTCTTATATCAAAAGATGAAGACGACTCACGAGAAAGCCCCGAGCAATGTTGGTTACGGTATACTATAGCGAATCAATCTATAAGCTTTATTAAATATAAAAGCACTTTTGTTATTGGTGTTCCTTCACATAATACCAGCAGCGGATTGCTTGTGAAACTCATGTCTGTATTGGATGATGCTACTGAGTTTTTGCATGAATTTTCTGTTCATTTTTTCGAGCCATAGCATCTTATATACTCCCTCCATCCTGAAAAGGATGTCACAAATTTGTCAAAATATGGATGTATCTACAGTAGATACATATAAATTTAGAAAAATATTTGATATCCTTTTTAGGACCGAGGAAGTACATTTATTTGGAGTTTTAGAGACTGTGGTGTTATTTAATTTGCTTTCTTTCATGTAAGTTCAAGTTTTGCATGTCCTTTGTGAAATCGCAATGATGCAGAGTGTATTATGGAGCAACTTAGGTCCTTCGGACTTCCAAATCAGAGTGTCCCAACTTAGCTCAGAAATTTGGATATGATAGAACATCCCCAGATCAGCAGTTGCACCAGCATTAGAAAAAACACATAAACTATATCAGCTTATTGTCATGAAGAGGAATGAGACATCCGAGTTTTCTATAAGATGAGAAGAGATATCTCTATGTATAGCGAGTTTAGCAAAACGAGTGAAGATTGCATGCTCATTTGTTGTTGGTAACATCTAAAATTATTAAATTACAGTGACGAAACATGTTGGCCGAAAGTCATGTAGATTTAAAGTATTCCAAAAACTCTTGGACATATCACGTGATTACCTGGATTGAGAGTAGAATTGATTAGTTGAGACGCGCGTGCGCGTGCATTTCTACTAGTGTGTGTAGAAGGCCAGGCCGTCCTGTCCAATACGCCACGTCAGCCAGTCTAGCACGTAAGAAAAACTGCCGTTAATTTTTCTTTTGAGGGGATGCCGATCGTGTTATCCATTTTGATGATTCCCGAGTTTTGTTCTATGAGCCCACACGACCTTCCAGCTCATTGTTCATCCCATCTAATAGAAGGTGCCAAGTGGGGGAACGGGTGAGTTTTTTTCGGCCCCTCTCCTCTCGCCCCCGTTGAGAGTCGCTCCCATCTTCTCTCCGCCGCCCCTAGCCTTCTCTCTCTCCGGCGGCGAGGCCGTCCAGCGAGAAGATGGTCTAGTGGGTTTGGCTCCCTCTGTACATACTAAGGTAGATGCTAGGTTATGTTTGCCTCGATGGCGTCTAGGCTCTATGCCCGTAGTTTGGAGTAGGTATCCGGGTCGCGCGGGCCGGATCCGGGGACTGCTGGTGCTCGTCGTTCTCTCTATGGCGCTCTGGTGGCCAGAGCCAGAGGTGAAGTTGGGCGGCGTCATCAAGATCTCCATAAATAAGCCTGTGATCCCTCCAGATCTTGATCTGGGGGCTTTTGGCTGTGGAACTGGCCTCGATCTGCTGCTCCTGATTCTTCCTGCTAGCCATCGAGGTGATGGAGGTGGGGAGAAGAGTAGTGAAGCTCGGTGGTGGGTTTTCCGGCAAGGATCTGCTGCTGCCTCTCTTTGGAGTTCATCAACAGAGGACATGCGATGGTACCCATCTTGCCTCTGTTCTTCATGGCCGAATGGCGGCTCTCCCTGGTCACGTTCTGGTGGCTCTTCAACCTCCTGGCTGCATGCCACTTTGGAGGCCTTTCTTCTCCGGCTGAAGGCTCACCGGAGGTGCTGTCCCAAGTGGTTCGTCCCCGGCGACGGCATCGACGCTCCAGCCGTAGAGTTCATGGTGTGCTGCGGTGGTGAAGGATCCCAGGGATTGGATTGCGTTTTTTCTTTTCGGTTTGGGTTCCTTTTTGTAAAAGTGCAGGGCCTGTGTGTATTTGCTTTATTTTCTGGGCTTCTCCGCAACATTGTAATCCCACCGCTTTAGTAATGGCAGCCTCTGGGTCCTTCGTGGCCCGATCCATGTTCAAAAAAAAAAAAAAAAAAAAAGGTGCCAGCCCAGCCCACGTCTGTTCCTCTTCTCCACCGAGCAAATCTGGAACCATCGACAAGCACACATCAACGGTTACTCTTCTCAATCAATGCCAAGTAAAGCGCTCTCGCTTCCTCTCCCCGCGATTCCTGTGGGAAATAGATGTACAGGAAACTAATAGTGGCATATGAGGAGTTTGTTTAGAATTCTTCCCTGTATAAACTCCGTGATGCGCCCAGCTCACCAATTATTCGCCTCCTCTTTCATTGGCTTCCTCCTCCCTCACGCTTGCGATCATAGAACGAGGTCTTCATACTCCAGTCCGAGGCCTCCTCAACTCCTCCCCAATAATCGTACCAGGTTATCTATCTGTTCCTTCCTCAGTTCAAGAAATCATAATTTTATAATCAGTGTGATAGTGATTTCGAGAATATCGGGGTAGGAATATTGGTTTGGATTTTTTTAGAACTGCCTATAAGGTCAGCGCTCAGTTTCAAGGTGCGTAGCTGTTTGGGATTATCAAGACTTCTTTGCTGATTTGTCTTAGTGAACAAGCAAGAATTCACTAATACACGTTCTTCTACCACTGCTGATTCCTTCAAAACCTATTTTAACTGGGAAAGAATTTACAAATACACTTCTTTTACTAATACGTGCACTTTTATTCTACCATTGCAGCGTCTCTTTAAAGACTGTTTACTCCAGACTACTCGCAGTTCTTTGAATATCACCTTGCAAGATTTTCAATTTAATTCTAGTGTTTCCACATGATGTTTATTAATTAGTGAAAATACCCTTTATTTCAATCCAGTCAAAGGTGGCAACTTTGTTTTTCAAGAATGTGGTGGCAACATTTCAACTTTCATTATTATCCTTTAAGAGCAAATATTGATTGACCTCAACTATCTGATGTACGGGTATGTACAACAGCTTGCAAGCTTGATAGGCATGATTCAACTGTACCGGCAAAGACATGCCTCTTAATCTGTTTTTTGTTGGCTGGTCTCAAGGTAATTACTAATCTGATCTCTGAAAGATAGCGGCTGTATACACGCAAGTCATTGGAATGGCCCGGTGCTATTTTCTTGGAGCAGGTAGGGACATCATTCATGCAGAAAGAAAACCAATTCTTCCACAAATGATGCAGCGGCAAATGTTCTTAATGTTCTGTATATGCTGAAATGTATTGCTTCATTGAATTGTCGGCATAGAAAAAAGAGCAGGTATTTCACAAAGTCAGTTAAGTTTCGTGCTCTCCTTTTTGTCAAGTCTTCATACTTTAATTGCCCAGCAATTTCTCATTCAGTTTGTTGTTGACCTATTAGTAGGATAACCATACGAGATTAACAATAGTCCACGCTCAGTTAGGAATCCGAATACTCCTTCTTGAGAGAAAATAAGGTGGCTTGCCTTGGTGGTAGCAAGATGCTAGATGAAAATATGAATCAGGAATTGTAGACCTTTTTGTTATTTTCTTATTGAAAATGAAAACCTATATATGAAGGAAAGTTTCTCCAAGTTTACGAACTTGGTCTATTTGTTTTGCAACCACTGTTCTTACAGGTAATTTTTTGCAGTGTTGAGATGATTCCAAGTGCAGGCAGCATATGAGTTGTATGTCGATTCCAGAACCTCTAAGTACTGCCTTATGCAGATCCTGTTACTGACCTGTTTCATCTCTTTAGATGTAAGACCATTTATTGTCTCGTGCATATATGTTTATTATTGTGCATTGCGTCTATAATTGACATTTGTATGTGCTGTCACCAGAAATTTCACAAATTAATGCTAATACTAATTAAAACTCCCAAGTGATTAGCATGCTCCAGTGCGTGGCTTCCTTACAATGTGAATTGAAAACTGGATTTCCTGTTGTAGTAGAGCAACTAATCACTTTCTTCTTTCATATATCATCAACCATTAGTTATAAAACAGTTTCCAAGACAATGCAATTAATTAATGCGACAATATAGTTTTCATGCATTTTTAATGTGTAAGCTAACTTATTACATTAATATTTCTTTGAGTCTGAGCCTATGTGGCTACTTGGTGTTATGCAGAGACGGGTTCGTCATGGATGCTTCGACTTAATGTTGTCTTCTGATATCCTATTTTGCTTCATTTCTATTTTTAGAAGAGCCACATTTGTTCTGATTTCAACTATAAATGGAAAAAATGGCAATTTATAAAACTTTTGTCTACCAAGTTGTTAGTATACAGCAACTAGCAACAAATATTTATCATATTTTATTTTGTTTCAGTTGTAGCTACATATATGAAAAATAGCTGCTATTTTGCGCACCCCCCAAAAATTTATGTCCATTAATATCCTTTCTTATTAATATCCCTATTATATCCTTTGGGTGTCTTGCGGTTTACATATTATGTTATAAGCAGTTGTTCTATGAGGGCAACACATTCATGTCCTTCGTAACAAAATGTGTGTCGTTACTTTACTTCCCAACTATAATTTTATTGTAGATATATCAAAGCTTCCCGCACCAACGCGCGGGGTATCATCTAGTGTAACGAAAGAGGGGGGGTCCAACCAATTTATTCAAGCAAACTAAGAAAACCAAGCAAACGAAAACCAAACAAAAACAAAGACGTTCCAAGAACAATATAACTGTGCATGGAACAATAAAAATGAAGTGTTTGGAAGAAACTTAAGATTTTTATTGATGAAAAAGGGGATGCCTTAGGCATCCCCAAGCTTTGACACTTGTACTTTTTGGATATTTCTTGGGGTGACACAGGTGGCATCCCCAAGCTTGAGCTTTAGTCCATTCTTTATCTTATTACATCATTCTTTCCTTATACCTAAAATTTTTCCTCCATACAAAACTTCACACAATCTTTATTAGCAACATTAGTGCACTCAAGATAATAAGTCTTTGGGTTCAGTTTCAACACCAATAAAACTTCTATTAAAACACAAGCTACTGTAGCACTTCCCTCAAAAATCTCAATTCTCCAAAGAGAACTCAAAAAGGAATCAATAAGAAGCAAATACAAATAATGGCAAAATCTGTCAAAACAGACCAGCAGGTAAAAACCAATTATTTCGAAGACCTTATGTTGCTCAAATCGAAAAGTGTTGAACTAACAAAAGTTAGATAACAACCTGGGGCCGAATCACAAAAATTCACGCCTCAAAACGACGTACAAAGATTTTACACGAATTTTTACAGCGAAGCACAAAAATCTGTTTCGGGACAGTAACTTTCCCAAGCATTATTTCTCTCTCATTAGAGGTTACTCTTGGCACAAAAAGCAAATAAAAAGGATAAGGAGTGGTTATTACAGAGGTAATAACTTCCAAGACTCATCTAAAATATTTGGGTTATCTTCCAATAAGTATTTTTCTTTAACGCCTTTAAGTTAGGCATAAGAAGCAAGAAAAGAATCAAGTATTCTCAAATGAAAAAGCATTAAGAGCAAATTTTGTTTTCATAGGAGAGGCAAAAGGAATCTTCTCTCTTCTTACGGAAGTGTCCTATACCTTTATTGAGTGGGAGTTGATATTTAATGGTGTCTTCTTTCATATCAATAATGCCACCAACAATTCTAAGAAAAGGTCTTCCCAAAGTAATAGGACAAGAAGTATTGCATTTAACATTAAAAACATAGAAATCAACAAGGACATAGGCATTGTTAACCATAATAAGAACATCATTAAAACTCCCCATGAGTTTATTTATAGCATTATCATCAAGTGGGACATTTAAATAACAATCTTCCAATGGTGGTAAATCAAGCATATCATAAATCTTTCTAGGCATAATAGAAATACTACTATCAAAATCACATAAAGCTTTGAAATCAAAATCATTCACTTTCATATTAATGATGGATTCCCAACCATCTTCTAGTTTCATAGGAATAGAAGCTTTATGTTTCATATGTTCTCCTTTAATTTTTATGAGAGCATCAGTAATGTGTTTTGTAAAGGCCATATTCATAGCACTAGCATTAGGACTTTTAGCAAGCTTTTGTAGGAACTTAATTACTTCAAAGATATTGCAACCATCAAGATCAAAATCATAATTATCATCTAAAGTAGTGGAGCTATTGTTTCCCATATTTCGAAGAATTTCATCATTTTTATTAGAAAAGGTTCCATTGGGTTAACTAGCTTCAACATTAGTGGTAGTGATAGTAGAAACACTAATATTTCTAGCAATTTCCTCTTCTCTTTCCCACTTAGCATGCAATTTAGCTAATAATCTAATATTTTTATCAATTCTAACTTGTATGGCATTAGCAGCAGCAAAGGGTTTTTCAATAGTTTCAGGTTTAATAGCCATTTTATTAAAAGAAGATTGTGCTTCAGCCAATGATGCTATATTCTTTCAGTATTAGAGAGTTTTTCCTCAATAATTTTATTGAAAGTAGTTTGTTTACTAATAAAATCTTTAAGCATAACTTCAAGTTCAGAGGGTGCACTCCTATTATTGTTGTAGGAATTTCCATAAGCATGACCATTATTGGGAGGATATGGCCTATAATTGTTGTTACCAAAATTATTCCTGTAGGCATTGTTGCTAAAATTATTATTTCTTGTAAAGTTCACATCAACTTGCTCTTCTTGAGCAACCAAAGAGGCTAAGGGAACATGATTTGGATCAATATGAGCTTTCCCATTAACAAGCATAGACATAATAACATCAATTTTATCACTCAAGGAAGAGGTCTCTTCAATATAATTTACCTTCTTACCTTGTGGAGCTCTCTCAGTGTGCCATTGAGAATAGTTAACCATCATATTATCCAAAAGCTTTGTTGCAGCACCCAAAGTGATGGTCATAAAGGTACCTCCAGCAGCAGAATCCAGTAAATTTCTTGAAGAATAATTCAATCCTGCATAAAAAGTTTGGATAATCATCCAAGCAGTCAGTCCATGAGTGGGACAATTATTTACCAAAGATTTCATTCTTTCCCAAGCTTGAGCAGCATGTTCATTATTAGATTGTTTAAATTTCATTATTTCACTTCTCATAGATATAATCTTAGGAGGAGGATAGTATTTTCCAATGAAAGAATCTTTCCAATTAGTCCAAGAATCAATACTATTTCTAGTTAGGGATTGCAACCATTCTTTAGCTTTTCCTCTTAAAGAGAAAGGAAACAATTTAAGCTTAATAATATCTCAGTCTATATCCCTATGCTTTTGCATCTCACAAAGTTCAACAAAGTTATTTAGATGAGCAGCAGCATCTTCAGTACCAATTCCGGAAAATTGTTCTCTCATAACAAGATTGAGTAAAGCAGGTTTAATTTTGAAGAAACTAGCTTCAGGAATAGGTGGAGCAATAGGTGTGCACATGAAATCATTGTTGTTGGTGCTAGTGAAGTCACACAACTTAGTGTTTTCAAGAATAGTCATTTTTTGTATTTTTTTAATATAGAAAGCAAACTAGTACAACTAATTTTTGTGTGTTTTTGATAAAGAAACAAGCGAACAAAGCAAAAATAAACTAAGCAAAACAAAAATAACTAAGTAAAGAGATTGGTTATGAGGGACTCCCCTTGTGAAGATGTCCTTGACTCCCTAGCAACAACGCCACAAAAATACTTGCTGGCTCATGGTTGATATCGACCTCATTGGGGAACCCCAAGAGGAAGGTATGATGAGCACAACAGTAAATTTCTCTCAGTTATGAAACCAAGGATATCGAACTAGTAGGAGCAAGGAAACACCTCCAAGGTGTTGTTACCAACTTGGAATCCTGCACAACACAACCACAAAACTTTGCCCCCAACTTACAGTGAGGTTGTCAATCTCACCGATTTTGCTGAAAACAAAGGATTAAACGTATTGTGTGGAAGAAAGTAATAGCTGACAGAAAGTAAACAGAAAACGATAAAAAATTGTAGATTGATGGTAAAAGAAAGGACCGGGTCCATAGTTCACTAGTGGTGATTCTCCTTAAGATAGATGACATGTTGGGTGAACAAATTATAGCGGGGCAATTGACAAACATCGAGAAAACATACATGCATATACTAATCATCTTGACTCCTATGAGATTTGATTGGGCATTACAACATTATACATAGACTGTAATCCAACTGCATCTATGACTAAGAATCCACCTTCAGGTTATCATCCGAACCCCCTCCAGTATTAAGTTGCAAGCAGCAGAAATTGCATTACGCATTGCGTGTAAAGTAAACAATATGATTGTTGTATGAATAAAGGATTGTTGTTTTCTCCCTAGTACCAACAACACATCTAGTACCTTAGAGATTTCTGTCACTTCCCTAGATTACTAGAGGCATGAACCCACTATCGAGCATAAATACTTCCTCTTGGAGTTGCTACCATCTACTCGGCCAAGATATCTACTAACAACGGAGAGCATGAAAGATCACAAATAACAAAGACATGATAGAACAATAATCAATCTAAAATAGCATCTCAATATCCATCGGATCCCCGCAAACACAACATGTAGGATTACAAAATAGATGATCTTGATCATGAACGAAGCTCACAAGATCTAAACATGGTAGCACAAAGGAGAAGAACCAACCATCTAGTTACTACATGGACCCATAGTCCAAGGATGAACTACTCACGCATCACACCGGAGGCTTGCATGGTGATGAAGAAGGCCTCCAGGGTGAATTCTCCCCTCCGGCAGGGTGCCGGGAAGAGCTTCAGATCTCTCCTGATCTAGGGATGGAGATGACGGCGGCTACAGATTCTTTTGTGGAATTTTGATCGGGTACTTAGGGTTTCTGTATCAGAGGCATCTTATAGGCGAAAGGGAAGGCCGAGGGGGGCCTAGACGGCCACACCACCCCCTGGCCAGGGCCAGGCCTGGCCGCGTGGCCAGGTGGTGTGGATGGCCCCTGGCCCCTCTCCGTCTCGTATTCTGGCTCCGTGTCCCCCTCGGTGAAATATTGACTTCGGCCTTTGTCCCGTCCAATTCCGAGAATATTCATTTTCTGACTTTCCTGGAACCAAAAATAGTAGAAAACAGGCAGCTGGCACTATGGCATCTTGTTAATAGGTTAGTCCAAGAAAGTGTATAAAAAGTACTCCAAAGTGTGGACAAAACATAAGAAAGTAGATATAAACCAAGCATGGAACATCAAAAATTATAGATACGTTTGCAACGTATCACTAGACATGAGCTAATAAAGAAATTGCTGGACCAATTGGAAAGGCATTCATTATGGTTGGGTGCTAATGATGGATATTATTGCACAATTTGTATAACAGATGACCAACTTAATTTTCAATGTAAGTGTTCCAACAATCCTACTCTAGCAAATTATAATAGAGATAAATCCTATGGTAGTTTGTGTTGGGGATCGGCGCGGAAAACAAAAATTTCCCTACGAAGGATCCCCGGAAGCTTAGACCTAGGATATATCTATGTAGTAATGCCGTAACGGCCGGAGCGTATAGAGAACATACCCTTGTAGTCTGTACGCGGTTAACGTTCCGCAGGGAACGTGGTTGGTGTAGTCGTACTCGAAGCCGACCTCAAGGTCGCGAAGCTCCTCGCAGGTCACCCCTTGCTCCTTCTTGATCTTCATCATCTTCATCATGCAACAGCTCCGGCTCACGACATTTAAGCGCCCCAAGTGTTGCGCCTCGTGTCTTCGTACACATCCGGTGCGCGATGAGACCTCCGGCTCCCCGATCCCGCCGGGAGTGCGGAAGTTGATATCCGGCTAGGAACCCCTGCAGCGCAACGGCGTACTGCAGGTGTGCCTTGATCGCACAGCCCAGACTTGGGGTCATGGTCACGAGGTATAGAGAGAGGGAGGGAGAAAGTCAACCAAAGGACTTCTCAAGTGTGTGTTTTAATCCCACCCATGAGCACCCCTTTATATAGGCTAAGGGGGTGTACCTTTCTTAAAGGCTAAGCCATGTGGGACTAATTACTAAAGGAAAAAGTCAGCAGAAATTCGGACCGCCAAATGGGTTGTTTCTACTCAGCCCAATAGGCAAACAGAAATTACTAAATAAAAAGAAAAGGGGCAGCAAACAGGGGTTGGCCGGGTGGGCCTTGGCGCGGCCCACCCCGCGCCCTGCTTACCTGCTGCTCGCGGCGGCCTGTGGCGGTCGAGGCGGACCGGCCTCCCGCGTGGGCCTCCGCGCCCCGTCGGCCCAGCAAGCGGCGGTGGCTGGCGCCCGAGCGGGCCGGCTGCTCCCCCCGCGGCCCAGCTCGCCAGCTGCTGGCGTCAGCAGCCCGGGGCCGGTTGGGCCGGCGGCGGCCTGTGGCCCGCCAGGCGGCCTGGCTCCGCGTGCACCCGCGTGGGCCGGGGTCAAGCCGGCCAGCCCAGCGGCTGCTGCTGTTCTCCTTTTTCTTTTTCCTTTTTCTTTTTCTGCAGTTTTATTTCTAGGTCTTTTCCCTCTGGGATTTGGCCTAATATAAAAGTTGACTTTATAAATCTTAATCTAAATATTATTTAGAATATATTAATTCATAATTAACATATAATAAATATATATTTAAATTCTCATTTATCCGAAAACACTTTTCGGGGCTTTTCCTTTATTCTTTCTCCGAACAACTACTGATCTCTCCGCGGAATGATTCCGGCTTTCTCTCTTTCTCTACTGTGATTCCACCTTACGAATGATCGCTCTCATCGTACCCTTAAGTGTATCCTCTCATGGCTCGGGAATGCTCTAGACATGATCTGTATCAATGATCAACAGAGGGACCAGGGATATCCATGTGACCCCTATGCATTCCTGATGACAATGTCGTTTGAACCGTCTAAATGTAGCATCCTCTTCCTTTTGTTTCTCGATACAACTTGTCTGAGATCCGATCATTGGTATCTTATACCTTGTTCAATCTCGTTCACAACAAGTTATGTTTACTTGTTACCGTGATATTACATCCCCGTGACCTAGTCACATGTTGCAACATATATGGATGTAATCTCACCAAGCCGGCCGTATGTATCTTTACCCATCATGTGGGTGAACAAATCCCGATCTTACAGTCACATGTCATCTACTGTTCCTTCGGAATACCCAACATACACCTTTATAGCCACCGTATTACCAGATGACGTTTGATGCAGTCAAAGCAGCCTAGGGAAACAGTGAGTAATATGAGCTCACGGTCTAAGGAGAAGGAGTCTAGGTATAGTTGTTGCAACAATGAACTATATGACTTGATCGTGTTGCAATCCTTCGAGGAATGTCCAATCACATCATTTTCCAATGATATGATCTCGTTGTCAGTCGGCATAAATGCCCATGATCTTGAAACCCAGATCATCTTCGTGACCAACGAACTAGTATGAATAGAGGCTACTAGGGATTTGGTTGTTTCATACCACACATGTACCAATGTTTATACTTGGCACAGTTCTAGCACAATATGAAACTATTATAAACTAATTGAGATATGATAATAAAAACCTATTTCTTATTTGCCTCTAGGGCATATCTAATTCAGTTTGGAAGTACTAGAATACTTTCTTTTCAAAGGTGCATCTGAAATGGTATTTAGACTAGGAAGTATTGATGTTGAAAGTGAAGCACTTGATGAAGTTTTAATTTAGTATACCTCATATTCCTCTTTTGCGACAATAATTTATGTAATAATGCATTGGTATTATATTATTTGAAGCAGTCTAAAACCGCCATGGAGAAAGATAACCCTTTACAGGACTCACTAAAGAGAAAAGAGGAAAAGGAGCACAAGGAGGAAGAACGGATTGATCACCCGCTCACACCTTTGACTCCTACTTTTGATTCTATCATTGCTATTAAAACACTAGTTGATGAAAATGAGGAAGAAAAAGGTGAGGTTGACAAAGAGAGTCACACTACAACTTTTGTTTGTGATGCCTCTCACTCTAGTAGTGATTTTTATGATGCTAAAACTGTTGATAATTCTTCTGCGGAGGCCTTGTGCCTAGACACTCATATGGAGAGCATTAATAATAATGAACTAGAGATAGAACCTTGCTATACTAACATGCAGGGTCCTGAACTCCCTGCTTTGAAGGAAGAATACTATGAAGTGTTCCCCTACACAGGTAACCAAGGTAAATATTTAAGAATTTTATATGAATCTCAAATCCTCTCATTGTAGCTATACACAGAGGCATGTTCACCAAGCTTGGTGCATCAATACTCGCTTGAAAGCGAGAACTTATTCATCTACATGATGTCGATGCACCGTAAGTGGGTACAACTCCGACCGAACTCTACTTCAAGATGCTACAAGCTAGTATGTACAACTTCACCTCGAGTCGATATCCCTTGGGATCTAGGTTGGAAAATGTATGGAGCATCCTAGCCTGACTTTATGGCTTTAAAGAGAGCGCTTCCCCGGAGGCAACCCGGAAGTTAAAAGGTGTCTTTCTTAGTTTTGTGTCTCGAGTCTAGTTACATTCATGTTGCATTGGCACTTTTATTCTTCGCATGTCTTGCTATTAGAGTAATCTTGTGGTAGTTTTCAAAAGGTAGAATTTATTGTCACTATATTATGTGTTTCATAAACTCGGTAAAAAGGAAGAGAAAATCAGTTTCAGATGAATCCTTCAATTATATGTATTTGTTGGTCAAAAATTTAAGTTGTTATTTTACCATCAAAACATGGTGTTTATTAAGTTTTAGGTTAATAATGAATCCTCGAAGAAACATGTGAAGATTGGCATTTCTATAAGGTTTAATGACCAACTATACGACGGAGAATTTTTTCCGGCCATATAGTTGCGGTCGTATAGTTATCTACCCCATCTTCGAATTTCTATTGCAGGGTACTACAAGTTTAATGACCAACTATACGGCGGGACCTTTTTGGTCCGGCTGTATAGTTGCAGCCGTATAGATATCGACGCCATCTACCCTTCGATGTTCAAGGTACTATAAGTTTAACGACCAACTATACGGCGGGACCTTTTTGGTCTGATCGTATAGTTGCGCCCATATAGATGGGAAAACCCCTCAAACGCCAACTAGAAGGTAACCATTGCTCAAAATTGCATTCCTTCTTCTTCTAAAAACCTTGAAACACCACCTGGGAGCTTCTCCCATGTTTTAGAGAAGCCGAGCGTATGTAAAAAATAAAGTTCTATCTCAGAAATTCCTGAAGTTGTAATTATGTTTAGTTGTTCATGTTTCCTTTTTGTTTTCTTTCATTAGTTGGGTGAATGAACTTCGTTCATACACCAAACCATTGTCTTTTATTTTATGTGTTATTTTCGCAGGGACTTGAACCTTGTGTGATGATGTGTACGGTAGTGCCAACCGTGCAAACACTTGCATGAGCTATTTGGTTGCTTCAATTCAACGTTTCAACAATCAGTGTCTGGTAAAACCTTCAAACTCGAACCTCTTTTAAATAAGCACATAGTGGCTGCACACTCGTGTCTCGTATCCTGTTTCACTTGCAACTCATCACAATCTAGGAGAGGCCACTTCTAGAACTAGTTTGTTGACTTCAGCGTGGTGCTTAGGTTGATGAACCGACTCAGTAGGAATTGTATTTTTATCACTTGTGAGCCAAACCCGTGTCTTCAAAAACACAAAAATATTTTGTCTTCTTTCTAGTCTTGTTCCTACCAGGGTCTTAAGGCATACACCAGATCATGAAGCATTCATTGAAGCAAAGGTTCTTTGTCCATCAAAGTAGAGGTTAAAAGCACCTCAACAGTAAAGTGTGTCACCCTTGCTTTAACTTAAGCTTGGGGAGGTAACCAGGTCTTATACTCTCTTTTGATAACTGCATTTTCTATTTTGTTTTCATGATCTTCTCAAGTTGGTATTCTTAGCTTAGGGAGGTTATTTTGCATGTGTAGAGTCTTGTGCAAAGTTCTTTATCTTAAAAAGTTTTCATGCTATTGTGTATCCCTCTGTTTTTGAATGCTTGCTTAGGTGAGTTTTTGTTCATATTTATATAGGGGATATACTTGCTCGTGTTAGGCCCCATAGGAGACAAGCCATAGCTTTGATGCACCTTTCTCAACTTTTATCTAGCTTGTGAAAAATATTGTGATCCTCTAAATATACATTGCCATGTTCTCTACATTTTGAAAAGAAAAAAATATAATAAAGAAGTTCTTCGAAACTTGCTAGTTGTCACTGTTCAGAATTGTCTTAAGTGAATGGTTACGGAGCAGCACGACCCCATAGTGTTGGAAATGATGGTCTTAATAGATGCTTACTGAGTGAGTTGTTAAATAAGAAATGATGTTTCAAAATTTCGAGATTACATATGCCAAAATTTTGTCTTGGAAATCAAAGTGAGATATTGTTTTATGTGTGTCTTGCACCACTATTGCACAACATGGGATGCTAACAACTCCGCTGGCCTTTGGACAATCCAAAAAGAGGAAACTCTTGGAGTTTGGCTATGAATTGCCCAATATATGTAGCAAAAATGCTATATTTGGGTATGCATTGGTATTCTCATGGACCTGCGTTAAAAACAAAAGTCGGAATACTCCTCTGACCGTTATGAGAAATCATTATACCCAAAAGGGAAATCTTGGTAATGGTCACGAGTATCCTTCCTAGCCTACATAGTATCGATTGAACATATACCACTCTTTTAGCATGGTCTCGTTACTAAGAAATATATTTTCTATGAGCTCAACAATCGAAGTTTGCACTTGAGAGACTTTAATAGATGGCATGAGTGGGAAGCATTGGAAAAATCTATTTCTATTTATGATTGACAACTAACCGTGTTCAGCTTTGCCTTATACAAATAAAAATACAAAAATACAATAAAGTGCGTATAGAAGGATCACAAGTTTACTTGTAAGCTAGATTTAACTTTGAAATGGGGCATATAATTTTTTTACTAATCTCGAGTGGTTTGGAATAATATAACTGACCTTATATTGCCTTGTATGATTATGTGCTCTATTGCTTTGAGCTTGCATGAAAAACAAGGATATGGTGCATTGATTTCCAATGATAAGCAAGATCATATACATTATGTTATCGATCCCTTTTGCTCGAGGACGAGCAATATCTAGCTTGGGGAAGTTGATGGTTGTGATAATACAACACTTTTTAGCAATATAAATTGTGTCATTTTCCTATCATATCATGCTCCATCTAACTATTGCTATGCCTGATATGCATGATTACTTGTTTTTATTAAATTCAATATGAGCTTTGCACATTTAGTAGTTTAGGTAGAATTGTATCCCTCTTCCTTGTCTTTGACATGTGTGTAGGTGTTGATGATGATTATGGATAAAAAAGGCAAAATGAACAAAGAGAGCATAGTATGGAGGAGCTGCAGGGACCAGACTTAGCCATTTGAGGTGTTGGAAAAGTGAATTTTCCAACTTCTCAAAATAAAGATCCAATAGCATGGGGTTGTAGCCCTCGACGAGACAAATTCAACGAGCCCAAGAATACCCAAAATGGAGTTAGTATGAAGAAATGGCGACCAAAATACTAAAGAGTACTCAAGGTTTAACGACCAACTATACGGCGGGAGCAAAAATTCCGGTCGTATAGCTCCCGTCGTATAGTTGTCAAAAAGGTCGCAAATAATGGTATTTTGCCCTCCGAAAGCTCCAGAACCTTCCCTAAGTCATATGCCGATATTGGGGGAACCCTAGGGTACCCCCAAGGCCTATATAAAGGAGGGAGAAGTCAAAGAAGAGGGAGGAAGCCACCATACACCATATACAAGATCTAGATCCCATCTACCCGCCTCCACGGTGGCGCCCTGCCACCTCCATAGCCTCTAAAGCTCCACCAAGATCTAGATCTCCATTAACACCATCAAGCCATCCAAGCAAGAAGAGAAGGAGAAGGAGGACACTGCCATCACCATGCCAACGCCACCATCACCGCACCGTCATTGATGGCTATGAAATATAGCCATCTACGTCCACATTTAAACTGGATATTATTCATATTTTTGATGAAATATCTCTCTAAACCCTGCCACTAATGCCTAATGATCAAAGGGGTATGCAATCCTTTCTTTCTAGTTTTCCCTGCGCAGATATTGAAGTTTGATGATGGGAATCACAACATTAAAGTCAAAGATACGAGATTTCCAACAACCCGAAGAAACCAGGGGTCGTGAAGTGGAGACAGACGCTTTAACGACCAACTATACGATAGGAATAAAATTTTGGCCGTATAGTTCCGGTCGTTTAGTTACCATCGATACCGCTAGGTCAAACAGAACAACTTTTGTGAAGGGACCCCTATATAAAGAGGCTTCGAGCGACGAGAAATAAGCTCGCCTCTCTCCCTCCAGAACTCCATCCACAACACCGAAGAGCCGCCGAAGGAATAGGCTTAGATCTAATCTCCAAACACTTCTCCACCACCATAGCCATATTCACTTGTAATAGTAGATCTCATTTTCGATTGGCGACATTGTAAGACTATTTGTTATCAATCTCATGATTTCCATTGCAACGTTTATGGTTGTTGATTTTATCTCTGTGTGTGAGTAATTCTCTTTGGACTAAGGGCTTCGGCCTAGCCATGTAGCTTTTGCGCATGTTATTTATCATAGATGGGATCATGTATTAGTTTGTATGACATGATGATTCTTGTATCCTCTCTTGCCTCAATCCAAGGACTTGTCAGGTACCCAAGACCCCGAGGATTGAGCCAAGTATAGGGAGTATGAGTAATGACTAATCTGCAGGTTGGAACCCAAGTGATAGAAGGGGTAGTACGACTGTATGTGAGGGATTTACTTGAGATTAACGGTGATGTCACTATGAATATCATTAGTTCTCTTTATTCTATGGATGAGACTAATAGGTTATTGCTATAAGCTATTGCGGAGGCAATAGCAATTATGGATGCACTGCCCACATATAATTATGTTGCTCTAACAATTACATGCATACTTTATTATTATCTTTTATTCTCATCAGATGTTTTGCACAGCTACAGGTGAAACCGAAAGCCCTAGGCCCTCTCTCTCCATCATTGACAACAACAAAATACAGCAAACTCTTGGTCTGGTAAAACACAAAAAGAATTCTAAAACTCCCGAAGGTCCGTTAAAGTAAGTTCACTACGCTTTCTGCTTCCCGAGGATTCGATAACCTAGGTCTACTAGGGAAAAAGAGCTATACTAGGGAAAAAGAGCTATACTACATTCGATAACCTTTCTGCTCTATCGCCGCTTCATCCTTCCCCATCATGATCTTCATGATGGGTTGTAATATGGCTTGAACCCCCTTTTATTAATGTTATGATGATTTGAGTAATTGAAGTGTGGTGTGTTCTTGTTAATTAATATGTTTGTGCTTTCTGTTTACATTGTTCTATTCATGATATTATTCTAGTGATTGGAGACGTCCAATCTATTGTTGAGGAATTTACTAGGGATCCATGGAGTGTCACAAAACTTATCATTAGTCTCTGCTCTTCCATGGGTAGAACTAATAGGCTATTTGCTATAAGTGAATTGCAGAGGCAATATCATCTTAGGATGCACCGCCTAGAGTTCCCTCAAGATCACTCATGATATAGATAGGTATAGTGTTGTGAATTGCTTGACCCCAAAGTGACAGGCGGGATATCTTGTGACTAGCACACTTGCTTAGGAGTACGGTTGTCCATAGAACTTAATGTCTTTGCTCTAGTTTACCTTGATTGGTCTTGTTACCTTAATACACTATTCTCTTACGAGATGACCCATGTCCGAAGAGGGTGTGGACAATTGAGTTGTTTAGTTGCCACTTACCAACGGTGGGAGACAACGTTATATGAGGGATCGCCACAATTATAGTTAACATCTATTCCATAAGCACTTATCATGCACACCGGTATACACAACATTACTTGAGGAACCATAGCATTAATATTTCATCTCATTGCAATTACCTCTTTTCAGTTTTACTTTTGTTCTAGTTTTCTTCCAGTCCTAGTAGTAGTTATTACAAAACATCTTAAATTCATTTATCCTAGCAACTTATAGAATAGGCTATTTCCAAACCATAGTTTGGGTGCAAACGTGGTCGCATTGATAATGTGGCTGCGGGGTCGTGTTTGTCGAGCTCCCATTAGGACAAACTCTTTAAATATTTGCTGCTACAAGTACTGTAATAACCCTGTTATTGGTGCAGGAACCCAGTCTTCAGCGGGCCTGATGTTCTCCAAATGGGGGCGGTATGGCGTGGATCTGGAAGGCTGTAGCAGCTCGCACGGGCTGCAACTTTTACCGCTTTAGCGGCGGCTAGACGATGGGGGGCGCAATGACCCTATGGTAGAGGATCTTCTAACCAATTTCTTTGTGATGTGGTATTCAGCGACAATGCATGGTTGTGCCTCCGGATGCAGCGGTGCTATTTCTCGCATCGACCTTCCTTGGAGGGTGTGGGCTGTAGGAGTTGGTGGCCAAGCTCGTCTCTGGGACATGGCTTAGCTGTGGGTGCAGGCATGGAGCTCCACCGTGCAGGGTGGTCACGATCTAAGGAGATTTGATGCATGTGAGGGGTAGGCAGGGCGCGGAGGTGGTCCGTGGGTAGGTGGTGGTGCTTGGCGGATGGCGAAAGTGATGATGATTTGTGCAACGTATGGTGCTTTAGTAGCGGCTATCACCTCAAATCTGCTAGAATCATGGAGCTCCTGGTGAAAGCCTTGATCCGAATTTGGTTGTTCTATCAGCGGTGGCGTCTAGGGCATCGTTTTCCTTGGGGCGTCGTTGAGGAGCTTCATTCTTGTCTTTTGAGGGGATGATGGGATCTCTCAACGATAGTTCTAGCTTTGGGATGCTGAAGCGGGCAACGATGATGGTTACGTCGTCACCTCCTTTGAGGCATTACCTTGGAGGGTCTGCCTAGCGTCTTCTACATATGCGTCACCTTCCACGTATGCTAGGGTGGCGACTCCAATGGTTCTGGGTCATGTGTTGATGTGGCGGCCTCGAGCGCCATGTAGCGAAAACCCTATGAGGAAGGGCAGCAACTCAACATGGTTTGAATGGAAACCTTGAGCTACATGTGCGACGGTTTTTTGGCTCGGTCGATGCATCCTAGAGGGACTGGTTGATTTCGGGGAAGAGATCCTAGATATGGTGTGGCGGCTATGCTCCACGAGTGGTTGTCTTACGTAGCGTGAGATGTGAGGTTCCAATTCCTACGGTGTTGCAACACTAGAGTAAGTGGTGTTATGTCGGGGCAGCGGCCCCAAAAGTTAGTGATGGTGGGTTGCACAGGGCACAACGGAGCAGATTGAAGTTGAGATAGTGGTCGTGGAAGGTCATGATGGTGGGTTGCGCAGGGCACAACAGAGTAGATTGAAGTCGGCATGGTGGCCCCGGAATTTCAGTAGCATCGAGGTGTTGTCCTCGTGTCGTGTGGTAGGCAAGGTTGTCCTCGACGTTGCTCGCCGTCGTGTCAACCATCCCAAGAAGCGCAAGGTTTCCTGGAATGCGGGCTTCCTAGCCACCATGGCAGGAGTGTCTGAGTCTACTTCTCACATAGCAGTCGTGGCTGCTTCGACAATGGTCGAACACTAGCTAGTTCGGTGGAATGGTTCACCATCGGGTCGTGGCTACTTCGACAATGGTCGAACACCAGCTAGTTCGGTGGAATGCATATTTTGTGGTGCTTTGTTTTGTTGTCGGTGAGTGGGCATTGTCCTGTTGCTATCGTTTCTGTGTGGGCTTGCCCCTAGGTGTATCGGCTTATGCTCGTTCCCTTAATTAACTGGACACTCCTTTAATAATGGATCAGGAAAAATCTTTGTTCGTGTTTCAAAACTTTTTCTAAAATCAAGCGCATAAAATATGTCCAGAATGTTAGAGCACCTACTAGCATTCCCAGGAGAACCTCCCTACGCTGTTTTTATCAGGATGGTGAAATTTCACCCCGCGTACCTAACACCCCGTTTTTCACTGGATTTGGCCTAGTTTCATCTAGCGTTCCAAGGCCGAACCCAACGCGCTAGGTGTCACCTAGGAACACTGATGGAAGAAAAAACTAGTGGGCCAACCCTGTCGGTGAGACACCTGTTTCCTACCAAGATTCGTCTCTCCCACGACATAGAGCCTTCTCCCCACCTACCCCTTGCCGCCATGTCGATGCTAGGAATGCCCTGCGCTACCCTGCCAAAACCACGCCGACAGAAAGGTCCACCGCCGCTGTAGCATCCCCTCCCCTTGATGTTGGCCTTGTTTCGCTTCTCTCAGCATTGCCGGTAGCTCGGCTTAGTTCTAGGCTCGTGTCCACCGTGCCCATGAAGTGTTTGGCGTTTTGCCTACTCGGCCATGGACTTCGATGACGAGGAGATGTTCGCCATGCTGTTGAAGGAAGAAACTGCATCAGCTGCCAAAGATGAAGAGCATATGTAAATCCTCGAAAGCCTGGCCAGACTGTACCCGCAAAATGCAGCGCCGAAGCGTGGCGACTCGGCGAAGGGACGTTGGGAGTACAAAGCAAGGCAACGGGTGGAAGGCTACTGCATGTTATACGCTGACTACTTCACCGACAACCCGTTGCAAGAAGAGGCCGTGTTTCAGCACCGTTTTAGGATGAGCCAGAAACTCTTCCTCGAGACCATGTATGACATCCGGGAGTTCGACACCTACTTCATATGCAAGAAGGACTGCACCATTATGGTAGGGTTTTCCTTACTGCAGAAGTGCACGGTGGCGGGTGCTTGCATAAGCTCCAAGTGACAGTGTCGATGACTATCTCTGCGTGGCTGAGTCCACCGCCATCGATTGTTTGTACAAGTTCTGTAGGATAGTGATTGTAGTGTTTGTGCCACTATACTTGAGATCACCCACTCCTAAAGACACTACTCGGATCCTCGCAGTCAATGAAAGAAGAGGATTTGCTGGGATGCTTGGAAGTATCAACTACATGCATCGACATTGGAAGAACTGTCCATTTGCTTAGCAGGGAATTTACAAAAGCCATAAAGGAGGTTGCAGTGTGATATTCGAGGAAGTTGCTACACATGATCTCTGGATTTGGCACTCCTTCTTTGGCATGGCAGGATTGAACAATGACATCAATGTCCTCCAGTCCTCTATTGTCTTAGCTAAGCTTGTTGAGGCTCATGCTCCCTCGGTGGATTTTGATATCAATGGGCACCATTAGAATAAGGGATACTATCTTGCATATGGTATCTATCCAAGATGATGAACATTTGTGAATACTATCTCAAGCTCCATGCTTCCCAAGAATTACCAGTTTGCTAAGGAACAATAAGATTACAGGAAAGACATGGAGCGGGCATTTGGTGTGCTCAACAGAGGTTTGCAGTTGAAAGGATATTGATTTCTTTTTATATTTTGGCGTTGATGATAACTTCAATTGTGGTTTAACCATGTGCCTAAGTTGTAGGTTTTACTTATGGATGGTTTAGTGTGTGGACTCATCTCTCGAAGGTTCTTGAAGACGGTGTCTCTTATTTGCACTTTCTCTTTCCTTTTGTTTTAGGAGGTCGTACTATCTAGAGGGGGTCCACCTAGGAAGGTTTTAGAAATCACGTTTTCATGCACAGACCATACTTGCACACCCACAACCTTCCCATTTTCAGCGAGAGAGTGATATTTTGAGGTTTTTGAGACTTTGTTTGTCCTGACCGAAAGTACCGGCCAGGCACCGGTAGTTCCGCCAACAGGTTTCTATGGGTTGGCCTAGTAGTATTTCCGACTCAAGTTCTGGCGCTAATTCCGCTCAGCTTCAGGACACTTCTATGTCCAAGTGCTCTATTTGACGGAATTAGCATCGGAACTGGTCCAGTAGTACCGGTCAAAAGTTTTAGTCATACCGGACTGGAACTTCCGGCCAGCACTACCAGGCCACCCCCTTGAGCGGTAGTACTAATGGGCCCCGGTAGTTCCGGTCAGGAACCTCGCGACTCAGTTCTTCTGATGCTAGTTCTGATCCAACTTCTGGTCATGCTCGACTTTGCTTCAGTACACTTCGGTGTCGAAGTGTCGTATTTGACGAAAGTTGGGCCAGAACTTCCGCCGGTAGTACCGGTCAGGTAATTCTGCTGTTCTCAGCTGGAATTTCTGGCTGGACCAGGATTCATTCCTTCTATTTTCGAACCATTGGAATGCGCTCACCAGAAGTACCGGCCAACCGCCGGTTGTACCGGTGGTGTCGCGGGGACAAGCAACGGTCTAGTTTGAAGGGGGCTATTTTATGGCCACCTTCTTCCTCCTATCATCTTATCTCTTTGATTTCTCTCTCCTCCATTAATACAAGAGCTTCAACTGCCTAGATCTCTCTCCCTACCCACTCAAACCTCTATCTTTTGAGGAGTGGGAGAGGTGACCTAGATCTACACTTTCATCAAAGGAATCATGATTTCCTCCACCCATCCTAGGTGGATCTTGTTACTCTTGGGTTCTTGGAACCCTAGATGGTGTAGGGCATCCTCGGAGCTGGGGAAATTGTTGTAAAGGTTTTGGTTGGCGCCTTCAAGGTCACCGGTTAGTGGATTATGAGGCTACCTTTGTGGTGGTGCTCACCGGAGAAGAAGGTGAGGCCTTTTTGTGACGCTCGGGTGACCTTGTGTGGCCTCGCCACCTCTCCAACAAAGATGTAGCTTCCTTGGAAGTGAACTACGGGAATTACATCTCCATGTCCCCTCACCGGTTTACTCATTCCTCTCCTTTATCACTTGCAGTTATCATCTTGTTTACTTGCTGTATCGTTTGGCATATAGGTTGCTTATCTAGATGCATCTCTAGAGAACTTAATTTTGTGCAAAGCCAAAATTTGTAAGAAAAGACTAAAAATTGTAGTCTCCTATTCAGACCCCCTCTAGTGGAGCACATGGAGACACAAGGAGTTGTTTCCCGTAGTTCCTTCCATTTGAGGGGAAGTACGTCTTGTTGGAGATATGCCCAAGAGGCAATAATAAAGTGGTTATTATCATATCTTCATACTTATGATAAATGTTTACATACCATGCTATAATTGTATTAACCGGAAACATTAATACTTGTGTGATTTGTAAACATAAAAGAGTCCCTAGTAAAGCCTCTTGTTAAACTAGCTTGTTGGTTAATATATGATCATGGTTTCCTGATCATGAACATAGAGATGTTATTAACAACAGGGTCATATCATTAGGAGAATGATGTGATGGACATACTCCTATAGTTAAGCGTAGCATAAAGATCAAGTCATTTAATATAGTTCATTTGCTATAAGCTTTCTGATACATAGTAACCTAATTCCTTCGACCATGAGATCATGCATATCACCTTTACCGGAAGGATGCTTTGATAACATCAAACACCACACATAACAGGGTGGCTATAAAGGTGGCATTGAGTGTTCGGAAAGTATTGGTTGAGACACATGGATCAAGAGTGGGATTTGTCCATCCATATGACGGATAGATATACTCTGGGCCCTCTCGGTGAAATGTCATCCAATTAGCTTGCAAGCATGTGACTGGCTCACAAGGGATCACATATCACGGGAACGAGAAAAGAGTACTTATCAGTAACGAGGTTGAACTAGGTATGCATAGATACCGACGATCATAACCTCGGATAAGTAAAATATCGTGAGACAAAGGGAAATTGGTATCGTATGTAAGTGGTTCATTCGATCGCAAAGTAATCATAGAAATATGTGGGAGCCATATGAATTTCCAGATTCCTCTATTGGTTATTGATCGGAGAAGTGTCTCGATCATGTCCGCATAATTCACGAACCATAGGGAGACACACTTAAGGATTCGATGTTGTTGAGTAGTTATGGAATGATGAGTAAGAGACCGAATGTTGTTCGGAGTCTCGGATGGGATCCGGGATATTACGAGGAGATCCGGAATGGTCCGGAGAATAAGATTCATATAAGGAAAGTCCCGTTTCGGAGTTGGGGAATGATTCCGGTGTTTTCATCGGGAACATTCTAGAAGGTTCCGGAATGTCCGGCACTCCGGGGGGGAAGGGTACATGAATGTGTCATTGCAAGTTGGAATGATTGCATCATGTACTAGGTGTCTTCGCTGTCCAAAATAAAGGGTTTATTCAAATCCTAGTTTGAAAAGTCAAACGGCTAGTTTGAAAGTCAAACGGCAAGTTTCGGAAAGAGGAGGAGGAGTGGGAAACCGAGTTGGGGAGGGATTCCTCCTCCAACCGCCGGCCCACCTCCAAGCCGAGTTGGGGAGGGATTCCCCTCCCCTTGGCCGCGCCTCCCACCTATAAAGGGAGGGGCAGGGCTTCCCCTCCTAGCACACAAGTCCCTCTCCTCTAAACCTAAACCGTAGCCACAGCCTAGGGATTTCTCCCAAGCCGTCAAGTTAGAGCTTCTAATTGCCCTAGCCTCCGGTTTAGAGCCTTCTAATTGGTGTGTCTAAACCCTAGATCACCAAAGCTCTCTCATAGTCCACCATACTCGCTCCGGCTTAAGGCGAAGCCCTGCGAGATCTCCCCTCCACTTCCGGTACCACGCCGTTGTGCTGCCGGAATCGCGAGGAGAGTGCTACAACCTCCGCTGCCTGCTGGAACAAGAGAGAGGAAGGTCTTCATCGAGTACCGAACGTGTGACCGACTGCAGGAGCGCTGCCGGAACGCAGCGCCGGAAGGATCGTCTACGCGATCTTGAGATCGGCAAGTGTACGACTACATCACCCACGAGAATCTGCTCTCGTTAACCGCTTTGGAATCTTCAAGGGTGAGTTCCTCTATCGACTCGTTGCTACAATCTAGTAGATAGATCTTGGCTTGATCATAGATTAGATCTTGATTGTGTGTTCATGCGGTAGAAATTTTTTGTTTTCCATGCTACGAACCCCTACAGTGGTATCAGAGCCGTGTCTATATTTAGATCTGTTGCACGAGTAGAACACAATGGTCATTGTGGGCGTTGATGCTTTTATTGTCGATTGCTTCTTGTGTACTTTGCATCTTGCGGTATGTTGGGATGAAGCGGCCCGGGCTAACCTTACATGACATCGTTCATGAGACTTGCTCCACGCTTGACATGCAACTTGTATTGCATAAGTGGCTTTGCGGGTGCCTGTTTCTCCTAGCATAGTTAAGATCCTATTTACAACAGGTGATTAACAATACTAGTATCAATGTTGTGGTTCATGTTCGTAAGTTAGAACGACACTTATTAACAGCCCCAAACCACGTAAAATATGCAAAGAAAGTAGAGGCATCTAACTTTGTTTTGCAAGGGTGTGCAGTGATGTGATATGGCCATGATTGTGATTATATATGATGTATGCAATGTTCCTTATTGTAAGTCGGCAACTGGCAGGAGCCATATGGTTGTCTTTAATTTCTGTTAAGACCCGCGTGTCTATTCAAAGTAGTTGTAATAGTTGAAGCCGGTGGACGACAACCATGGAGAAGCGTCATTGACCTTGATGCTATGCCGGTGATGATGGAGATCATGTTCGTGCTTGAAGATGGAGATCGGAAGCACAAAGAAGAAAGGCCATATCATATCACATATTATGAATTGCATGTGATGTTAATCCTTTATGCATCTTGTATTGCTTAGTAGACGACGGTAGCATTATAAGATGATCCCTCATGCACATAAATTTCAAGTTCTAAAGTGTTCACCCTTAGTATGCACCGTTGCTAAAGCTTGTTGTTTCGAAGCACCACGTGATGATCGGGTGTGTTAGATTCCGCAAGTGTATACAACGTAAGCAAGCCAGATTTGCTTATGCGGAAACTAAGGTTTGATCTTGACGAGCCTAGCATGTACAGACATGGTCTCAGGAACACGGATCACCGAAAGGTAAAGCATGAGTCATATAGTAGATATGATGAACATGTTGATTGTTCGCCATTGAAGCTACATCAACTCTCATGATGATCGGTTTTGATGTGGTGGATTTGGTTCGTGTGATCACTAAAACAATGTGAGGGATGTTGTTTTGAGTGGGAGTTCACCTAGATTAATTTAATTATTAATTAGAACTCAATTTTCATAAATTAAATCAAAGTGAATTTGCATAGTTGTTGTAGTCATTGGCATCCGTTTACCACCTTGCGCTTAGTTATAATTGAGATGATAGAACTATAGAATTCTGGTTAGTTACTTTACGAACTGGTATCGTATTGTTTTGAAGTGTTAATCTAAAGTTTAAAAGTCCTATTGTAAACTTTCAGTAAGTTCCGGTTACTCCATGAAGTTTAATAATTGGTATTAAATCAAGAGTGACAATTCCAAGTGTTAGTGTATGAGTATCGTGTTTGTCTCCATGATTCTTGATATTCAAAGGATTGTCTTAATATCAAGGTTATCTAGGATCTGAAAGAGTTGTTTCAGAAACCATGATGTGTGGAAGATATTGTGATATCTGAAACGAAGTTTTGGTTGCAACATGATAGAGTATAATATGGCAAAGTTCATGTTTCTCATATTTTGATGAGAATTTGCAAAGGGTTGGAGACACTTGTTGTCCTAATCCTACAAAAAAAATTTGGATAGCAACATTATACTCGTAATTCATCGTTATAAGCTAAAAGTAGCTTGATCATGGACGATTCCATGATAAAGGTGAATATTTGATGTAGGTAAAATGTTTACTACACCAAGAGATTACTAAAGAAAGGAATTTGAAAGAACACCAAACATTTGATGATGGTGATCTACTTCAAAGTGCAAGTCCAAAGACATTGGTATTTAACTATGCACCCTTTGGACTATGTGTCATATGTATGACTCCACTGTTGATGTTGATAGATTCTTTCAAACAGAAAAGGAAATACTGAAAGAGAATCTCATAAGTATATGGCAGAAAAGAAAAGACTAGAATTGTTCAGTTTAAGTATATAGAAGATATACATGTTATGGCTGTATTCTTTGCTTATTAAACAATGTGGTTCTTAAGTATTTGATACTGAATTTGTTGGTGTGAATCGTCATACGAAACAAAACAATTCATGAACTACAATGGCCTAAGTAACTAGCAAAAGAATATGTGATGATGTTCATCGAGAACAAATAAAGGGTTATTGTGTTGCTCGTTAAACATCAAAGCTTGCCTTCAAGATTTATTTTATCAGGTATTATGAGAACAAAAGGGTTGTTCAAATAATTTTCATAATCCATAAAAGATGGATGATTCACAAATCTCGTTGGATAAATCACATCCATAAAACTAGTGCTAAAAATGTCGAAAGACAAATTGATTGAAAGATCACTTAGGAAGTGACATCGCTGTTTAAATTATATTGGAAAGAAAACATGAAGAAACTCCATGTGGATGGAATTTTGGAGTCTTTTGATTTTTGATCACATGACGCTTGTGAAACTTTCCTAGAGATAATTAAAACTCCGTTCATAGGCCAAAAGGGAACGAATGGCTAGCTTATTGGAACTTGTACATATTGTTGTATGAAATCCATTATATGTAGTCAAGAGCGATGGATTTCAACTTCATATGCTTTCTCCGAAAATATGAGTGAATATATGAATATTTACTTAATAAGGATGAAGTATGAAACATTTGAAAAGTTCAAAGATTTTCAAGATGAAGTGCAAAATCATTGTAACAAGAATACAAATAGTTTATGATAAGATCATAAAGGAAGATATTTGAGTTACAAGTTTAGCATAATACCTAAGATTTAAGGAATCGTTCTGTGGATTTGCATTTCCCGAAACACCATAAGAGTATGGAGCGTTCGAGATATGTAATTAAAACCTTGTTTGACATGGTAAGATCAAAGGTGTAATTCATAAGAACTGCCATTATATTTTAAAGATTAAAAGCTTTAGAGACTACCATTTTCCACTGAAAAGAGCTCCATCATAATCCGCTAAAATGACACCATATAAAGTAATGGTTTGGGATAAAATCCAAGTAGTCCTTTCTTAAACATTGGTATGCTATGCATAAGAAAGATGTTTGCAACCAAAGTCGAATGAAACTGTCTTTGTATTACTGTTAAGTATTCCTCCATAAACACCGGAGACAAAAGTATTTGTCGCTTAGAACGTCAAGTTTCTTTGAGAAGGAATTTTTCGTGAAAAGATAAGTGGGAGGAAAATAGAACTTTGATAAGGTTAAAGGAACCTTAGCTATATGTGCAAAGTTGCACAGCGCCGAAAAGTGTTCCGGAGGCAGCAACAATGCTCATGGCTCACGTGCCTCAAAGGTTGCGGTCACGGAGGTCTAAGTTTCTATTGAACCAAGTAGGTCGAGTAAACAATCAAATACCAAGATTTGAGGGTTGAATCATTATTTGAGAATAATGAACGGACTACATGCAAAGAAGCGATGATGGGCCCTGACTCCGTCAAATGGCTTGAAGCCATAAAATCCGTGATAGTTCCATACACGAGAAATCAAGTTTTAAACTTGAAGGACCCTCAAGAAAGGTGTAAGACTTTACAGTTGTGTTTGGATCTATAAAGAAGTAAACATGGATGTTTCACATCTATGAAATAGTCGACATGTTGGGAAAGAGTTCACAACAATGTTCAAAGATTGACTATGACAAGATTTGATCTTTCATAGCGATATTTAGTCTAGACGGATTAATGTAGCAACCACTACATATAATTTTGTTATGTGGTAGTAGAATAAACAAAACAAGTTCTTCTAATAGAAGGGTTACCTAGGACGTGTGCATGACACGGTCCAAAGGGTTTTTGTCAATTCAAAGGATGCTAAATGCATATGCAAACTTCAATGGTTGAAATAAGCATCGCAGAGTTGGAATCTTCACTATGATGAAACTGCTAAAAGAGTTTAATTTCATCGGAGACAATGAAGATGCTTGCATTTGCAAGAAATTAAGTGGGAGCGCTAAGACATATTTCTAATACATTATGTGGAGGACATATTGTTGATTAGAAATGATGTATCTTTTATTAACACATATTAAGAATTTCATCCTGATGAAAGACTTATGCAAAACCCAAATATTTGGCATCAATAGATGCTAATATGGTTGTGCCGAAAGTACATAGATGATATATTGAATAAGTTCAATATAGAAACTACAAGAAAGGTTCTTGTCGCACAGAAAAGATTGAATGAGTTCAATATTGATGATATATTCAAGTGTATTGACACTTGGTAAGTGAAACAAAGATTCAAGTATAGATTGATACTTGATGTATGAAATCACAAAGAGTATTTATATCAATCATACTGTGATATGCACAAATCCAGATATGTCCTATGCTCTAAATGTTATGAGCATATACCAGAATGATTCATAAGATGATCATTGGACGATAGTAAGGATATTCTTATGATCTTTTGGAAGAACTAAGAGTATATTATTTTGTAGAAGTGGCAAATAAGATGGTTAGTTCATTGTAAAAGTATTACATTGATACTAGTTTTGTCACAAAGTACAAATTAAGATTATCTCAATCTAAACTAAGGGTGGCACAATGTAATGGAAAGTAAGTTCCATAATGGATTTGGATGAGTTCCAAAGTTAAGACATTGTGACAGATACTACAACAAAAGGCTAAGTATATGACTGCTATAATAGCAGCTAAAGAGGGCATTTGTGTCAAGTAGTTTGTTATCAAACTAGGTGTAGTTCACAGCGGGATAATACTATGAAGATATATTGTACGACAATATTATCAACATGTTTTAACCCCAAAGAACTAAAGGTCTCACCAAAGGACCAAAATTATACAAAGCCATCTCATTAGAGAATGAGTGATGCGTAGAGACGCAAAGACATGCAATTACACATGGACCTGGAAGTGTCAGATCCGGAGATCAGTTGACCACTAGCAATCGTGTACATACAACACTGGAAAGCCATAGATGTTGAATACACAAAGGTATAAAACTAGATTATTGACTCTAGTGCAAGTGGGAGACTGTTGGAGATATGCCCAAGAGGCAATAATAAAGTGGTTATTATCATATCTTCATACTTATGATAAATGTTTACATACCATGCTATAATTTTATTAACCGGAAACATTAATACTTGTGTGATTTGTAAACATAAAAGAGTCCCTAGTAAAGCCTCTTGTTAAACTAGCTTGTTGGTTAATATATGATCATGGTTTCCTGATCATGAACATAGAGATGTTATTAACAACAGGGTCATATCATTAGGAGAATGATGTGATGGACATACTCCTATAGTTAAGCGTAGCATAAAGATCAAGTCATTTAATATAGTTCATTTGCTATAAGCTTTCTGATACATAGTAACCTAATTCCTTCGACCATGAGATCATGCATATCACCTTTACCGGAAGGATGCTTTGATAACATCAAACACCACACCGTAACAGGGTGGCTATAAAGGTGGCATTGAGTGTTCGGAAAGTATTGGTTGAGACACATGGATCAAGAGTGGGATTTGTCCATCCATATGACGGATAGATATACTCTGGGCCCTCTCGGTGAAATGTCATCCAATTATCTTGCAAGCATGTGACTGGCTCACAAGGGATCACATATCACGGGAACGAGAAAAGAGTACTTATCAGTAACGAGGTTGAACTAGGTATGCAGAGATACCGACGATCATAACCTCGGATAAGTAAAATATCGTGAGACAAAGGGAAATTGGTATCGTATGTAAGTGGTTCATTCGATCGCAAAGTAATCGTAGAAATATGTGGGAGCCATATGAATTTCCAGATTCCTCTATTGGTTATTGATCGGAGAAGTGTCTCGATCATGTCCGCATAATTCACGAACCGTAGGGAGACACACTTAATGATTCGATGTTGTTGAGTAGTTATGGAATGATGAGTAAGAGACCGAATGTTGTTCGGAGTCTCGGATGGGATCCGGGATATTACGAGGAGATCCGGAATGGTCCGGAGAATAAGATTCATATAAGGAAAGTCCCGTTTCGGAGTTGGGGAATGATTCCGGTGTTTTCATCGGGAACATTCTAGAAGGTTCCGGAATGTCCGGCACTCCGGGGGGGAAGGGTACATGAATGTGTCATTGAAAGTTGGAATGATTGCATCATGTACTAGGTGTCTTCGCTGTCCAAAATAAAGGGTTTATTCAAATCCTAGTTTGAAAAGTCAAACAGCTAGTTTGAAAGTCAAACGGCAAGTTTTGGAAAGAGGAGGAGGAGTGGGAAACCGAGTTGGGGAGGGATTCCCTCCTCCAACCGCCGGCCCACCTCCAAGCCGAGTTGGGGAGGGATTCCCCTCCCCTTGGCCGCGCCTCCCACCTACAAAGGGAGGGGCAGGGCTGCCCCTCCTAGCACACAAGTCCCTCTCCTCTAAACCTAAACCCTAGCCACAGCCTAGGGATTTCTCCCAAGCCGTCAAGTTAGAGCTTCTAATTGCCCTAGCCTCCGGTTTAGAGCCTTCTAATTGGTGTGTCTAAACCCTAGATCACCAAAGCTCTCTCATAGTCCACCACACTCGCTCCGGCTTAAGGCGAAGCCCTGCGAGATCTCCCCTCTACTTCCGGTACCACGCCGTTGTGCTGCCGGAATCGCGAGGAGAGTGCTACAACCTCCGCTGCCTGCTGGAACAAGGGAGAGGAAGGTCTTCATCGAGTACCGAACATGTGACCGACTGCAGGAGCGCTGCCGGAACGCAGCGCCGGAAGGATCGTCTACGCGATCTTGAGATTGGCAAGTGTACGACTACATCACCCACGAGAATCTGCTCTCGTTAACTGCTTTGGAATCTTCAAGGGTGAGTTCCTCTATCAACTCGTTGCTACAATCTAGTAGATAGATCTTGGCTTGATCATAGATTAGATCTTGATTGTGTGTTCATGTGGTAGAATTTTTTTGTTTTCCATGCTACGAACCCCTACACGTCTACGTTTGGAGAGGGGGTGGTTTCAAACCACCAACGCCACGAGAGGCCTTCCTTGTTCTCCGATGAACCTCACCCCAACGGGTTCGATTCACCTCTTCCACTATTTGGCAACCTTCGAGGTGGAAGCCGGCACCTTTACAACGAGTTTGGGGCACACATCCACAACTTAATTGGAGGCTCCCAAATACAAGCAAGCTGTCAAACAATCAAAGACAAGCTTGTAAGAACCAAATCAAAACCTAGGGTTTCCAATGAAACACTAGAGCATGGGGGACCTCAAGTGAATGAGGGGGAAATGAAGATCTCTCTTGGTGAAGCTGTAGATCAAGGCCTCCTCCTTCGATTCTCCAAAGATCAAAGCCTTTGGATGGTTGGATGAAGAGATCTTGTTGATTTGGTGGCACAAATGGACATGGTGTTCTTGAGGTGGACGAGCAGCTGGAACAAGAGGATAAGGTCTCCTATTTATAGCCCTTCTGTCAGCGAACCGTTTTTCTGACCGTTGGAGAAGAAGCACACCGGAGACTCCGGTCACCACACCGGAGACTTCGGTCTACACCGGAGACTCCGGTCCATCTCCAGACCAGCCTCCGGACCCCTTGACAGAATGACCCAGCTCAGTTGGGAGCCAAGTGGACCGGAGACTCCGGTCCCTCCACACCGGAGACTCCGGCCTGACATAGAGACCGGAGACTCCGGACCAATCTCCGTACCACCTTACTGGTTGTCCAGGGCATGAAAACAGAGGCCACACCGGAGACTCCTGGGGAAACTCCGGATCACACCGGAGTCTCCGGTCTGTGTAGACCGGAGACTCCGGTCTGGAATTTCCAGCAAGCAGGATCAGATGCAGGGAATGATCCGTAGGCCAGTGGTCCTTTTTCCTTTGTAGAATACTACCTGTAGATAATAGCAAACTGTGAAAGGGTCTACTAGTTGTTAACGAACACCAAAAGTGATTAAGACAGTAAATGTCCTTTCAATCTCCCCCTTTTTGGTGTTTGATGACAACTAGCGACTTTGTGTGAACAAAAGTTCGCAATAATGTATGACAGAGTATGGACATGCTCCCCCTGTCTCTGTGCACAAAGATAAACAAGTAGAGCAGACAAGGTATGTAGGACATGGATAAACCACATAGTTCTCACATGAGTTACAGTAAAGTTGGAGCACCCACAGAGTCATACACACACCCAAATAGCAAACAGTGTTCCATGAAAACATAAGAAGGCAAATGAATGAAGGGAAATGAATCAAGTAGCCCCCAAACCCATGCAAATCCCGATGACAATGTCTTCTCCCCCTTTGGCATCGAAACACTGAAAAAGGGAAAAGACCTAAGCTAGCGTCCCAACGGATCAGTAGTCCTCGTCATCATCCTCCTCGTCCTCCTCATCCAGATCCTGATCCTCATCATCATCATAGTCCTCATCATCATCTAGAGCAGCAGGCCCTTTGCCATGAGGGCGAGAAGAGGAAGTACCTTGATACCCAAACCCAGATGTGACATCAGAGAAGGTCTTCCAATCCACCAAGCTGTCCTGATGGGCATTCCGTGCCCCAAACGAAAGAGTGTGATCTGACTCGGTGGACGGCTGATCCCCATGCTCATCAGTGTACTCATCCTCACCTTCCTCATCATACGCTTCACCATGAGCCTTGATCTCCTTGAGTAGTTTCTCGATGCGGCGGTTGCTCTTGTAGGAATCATGATGTTGCTTGCGGATGTCCACATTCATGCAACACAGGGTCCTCTCCCAGAATGAGGCCTTCTTCACCCTCTCATGGACATAGTCACGTGTCATGGTTGGAAGAGGTGCATTGGAAGCATTCTTCCTTCGAGCCCTAAGAGGTGAGGGAGCCCGGCCAGACTCTGAAATCTCCTCTTCCACATGTGCACGGGAGCGTCTAGGAGTAGCACTGATGGCCCCTTTCTGCTGTAGAGATACGAGAGTGTGCTCAGTAAGGTTGGGAGGCATAGCAAGTGGCGAACCATGTGGCTGAGTGTTGATGAGTCTCATGACCAGAGGTGCATATGGAGGGGCCTTCCTGTATAAGATGGCATGATACATCTCCTCAAATATGTAGTCCATCACATCAATAGGATCAGCATCAGCGTCGGGGCCAGCCATGTAAGTCTTGTGGGTGTGATACAGCAAGTTGACCAAACCACATCTGATGGTATCATCATTCCCAGCACTAGGGGAGATGGTCTGGCGGAAGATCCTCAACATCAGATTGTAGAGAGGCTTGAGTCCCTTGGACCCGCCCATAACCCCTTCACTGCCATATAAGGGAGCAAGCTTGTTCTTGTTCACCCCAAGAACCGCTGAGTGCATGCGAACTCCAACATAAGTAGATACCCCCTGAAAAGTCTCGAAGATGGCCTCAGCAAAGTCATAGAACGTGGAAGAGCAGTGGTGGTTGCCAGTCATCCAAGTCATAGTCCTGGCTTGGTCAGTCCCAAACACAACAGTGGCGTAGAACTGCTGCACAAGGGTGATGTTGTAGTCTTCATGGATCTCCATCAAGTTGAACAGCCCTAATTTCTCACTAATCCACAGAGCATCAAAGAAGTAGGGGCTCTTCCTCATCTGCTCAACACTCAAGTACTTCTGGGGGCATACAGGAGACCTCTTGAGCACACTGTAAATGTCTTTCATGAAGACAACTTGCTCCTTCCTCCAGTAACAGGGGTCATCACTAGTGCGAGGCAATTCATAGAAATTAGTCTTTCGCAGCTCACGATACTTCTTCTTAGACATGCGAGCCAATGACTGAATGTTGTCATATTTTGCCCTCTTGGCCCGTTTCTCTTCCTCGGCCCTTTCCTGCTCCCGCTGCATATAGGATGCATCACGGGCTTGTTGTTTGCGGTTGGATGGGGGCACAATGTACTGACCCTCAGACTCATCATAGCGAGGTTCCCCTCTCTTCATCTTGGCCTTGGTGCGAGGAGGACGACGATAGCCAGAGCCTGTGAACAGCAGTGAGGGATATAGCATGAGGGTAAGTATATATGTCCCATGGAGGCAGCACAGAATCATTGAGACCATAAAAAATGTTAGATTCAAACCACACCGGAGTCTTCGTGGTCCACACCGGAGTCTCCGGCCTGCGGGCCGGAGTCTCCGGTCTGGAGACTCGGGGGAAGAACAAGGAGGCTCCAGTGGGGTTGAATCCAGCAGATCGGGCATGGTAACAACGATAAAGTACTCAGGTGCACGCAAATAAGGAATTCTAGTGGTCAAAACTAGTACCAATCCTCAAAAACAAGGTAAGGGAAGAACCCTAGGTGAAGAAGAGGAGGGGAGGTACCAGATCTGTCCATGGAGGAGATTCCACCGGTGGGAATCACCCAATGGTGGAAAGGAGATGAATGGACGGCGGCACGGCGGATCCCAGGGGCTTCTTGACCTCCGGGGAGAAGATTTGGGAGAGGAGGCGACGGGGCAGAGAGGGGAGGACGGGGGTGGCTGAATGAAACTGCTGTTTCAGTTCACCCCGTCCTCCCTTAAAGTGGACAGAAACCGCCCAGACCGGAGACTCCGGTCTTCACCGAAGACTCCGGTCCATACCGGAGACTCCGGTGTGAATACACCGGAGACTCCGGTCCTCCTTGACCAAATACTTCTAGGATGTGTGATTGGGAACATATATGAGATAGAGAGGGTTTTCAAGACAGAGGGAGGGCTTGGGTTAAGATGACATATTGTGAAAACTCAAGAAAACCATGGAAAACTCTCCAAATGTTCATCAAAGTACCAAATAAATCCGAGCGAAGAGCCAATTCTACGAATGAGGAGAGGATGGTGGCCGAAGCCACCACGTAGGAGTTTGTGGCATGAAACCGCGAAGAATTATCCTTGGGTTCATAGCCACTACTCATCAATGATGCTCACATATCACTAAATGATACTAAGAGAATTGAATTTCTTAATGTTGGCATTATGGGGGGAGGGATAGTCCAATGAATTAGAACCGCACTCCCCCTATCTTCATGCCTGCAACTACACCAAATATGGGTCAAGACATAGGTGAGTTATGCAAGGCAATCAAGTCAAGCTCCTGGAATCCACGATATTTAGTTCATTCCTCAAATAACAAAACCTTGCTTCAGCAAGTGGCTTCGTGAAGATATCGGCAAGTTGGTCTTTGGTTGACACATATGAAAGCTCAATATCACCTCGGGCAACATGATCTCTAATGAAGTGGTGGAGAATCTCAATGTGCTTTGTTCTTGTATGATCCACTGGGTTGTATGCAATCTTGATAGCACTTTCATTGTCACATAGAAGAGGCACTTTGTCACAATGGACACCGTATTCCTTTAAAGTTTGCCTCATCCATAGCAATTGTGTACAAGCACTAGCAGCTGCAACATACTCGGCTTCAGCGGTGGAAAGAGATATGTAGTTTTGCTTCTTAGAAGACCAACATACCAAGGACCTCCCAAGGAATTGACAAGCCCCGGAGGTAGATTTTCTTCCATCCTTGTCACTAGCCCAATCCGAATCCGTGTACCCACAAAGAGAGAAAGTTGAGCCCATAGGATACCAAATACCATAGTTTGGGGTATGAACCAAATATCAAAAGATTCTCTTGACTGCCATCAAATGGCTTTCTTTAGGAGCCGCTTGATATCTTGCACACGCTCCTACACTTAACACAATATCGGGTCTAGATGCACAAAGGTAAAGCAAAGAGCCAATCATGGACCGGTATACCTTTTGGTCCACATCTTTACCATTTGAGTTTAGTTCAAGATGAGTCTTTGTTGCCATGGGAGTAGGGGCTCCTTTGAGATCTTTCATGTTAAATCTTTTGAGCATATCTTGAGTATACTTGGCTTGGTTGAAGAATGTACCACCTCTCACTTGCTTGATCTCAAAACCAAGAAATACTCTCAATTCTCCCATCATAGACATTCTGAACCTGTCAGTCATAAGCTTTGAGAATTCATCATTAAAAGCTTTGTTAGATGAGCCAAAGATAATATCATCTACATAAATTTGGCATACAAAAAGTTCCCCATTGACCCTCTTGGTAAAAAGAGTGGGATCGATTTTCCCAACCTCAAACCCACGATCTAACAACAACTCTCTAAAGTGCTCATACCACGTGCGTGGGGCTTGCTTGAGCCCATAGAGTTCCTTATCGAGTTTGTAGACGTGGTTTGGAAAGTTGGGATCCTCAAATCCCGGGGGTTGTTTCACATATACCAACTCATGCAATGGACCATTAAGGAATGCACTTTCTACATCCATTTGTTGTAGTTTAAATTTATGATGTGCCGCATAGGCAAGAAGGATATAGACGGACTCAAGACGAGCCACGGGTGCATAAGTCTCTCCATAATCAATGCCTTCAATTTGAGAGAACCCTTGTGCAACCAATCTTGCCTTGTTCCTTATCAAAATTCCATGCTCATCTTGCTTGTTCTTGAAAATCCACTTGGTGCCTATAACATTGTGGCAATCTTTAGGCTTTTCAACTAACTTCCATACTTTGTTTCTCTCAAAGTTGTTGAGCTCTTTGTGCATTGCATCCAACCAATCTGAATCTTCAAGAGCTTCCCAAACTTTCTTTGGTTCCACCATGGAAATGTGTGATTGGTGCTCACCAAAGTTCTTCAATTGAGCTCGAGTAGATATCCCTCTTCTTAAATCTCCAACCACATTCTCAAGAGTGTGGTCTCTTAATACCAATATTCTATCCATTCTAGCTTGGCGACGAGTTTCGATCTCCTTGTTGTTTCTTGGTGGGATCACTTCATCATTTTGGTCCTCGTCTTGACCATCAACTTGACCTTGATCATCATTGGAAATATTCTCTTCTAGAGAAGGAGAGGATTGACCTTGGTCATGATCAGTCCCACACCTGGCTAGGTATTCAGCTGTACTTATGGCAGTTTGTATAGATCTTGCTTGTGTAATGGCCTTAGCACCACTGGACATCCTGGCAAACGTAGACTCAAACACCTCTTGGCTGGAGGCATCTTCTTGATCAGTAGGTTGAGGGTCCACAACTTATCTTTGGCATGGGTCGCCGTCCACCTCGACAGTAGCTTGTTGAAGTTGTGAAGATGAGGTATCCATGTGAGTAGAGCATAGTTCTTCTCGATCCACCATAAGGGGTTCCTCAACAGGGCGGATGAAACCCGCACCCATTCTTCCTATGGCATCCTGAGGCATTTCATCATCTACATCACAAACATCAACACGCCCCGCTTGGGGACCATCATATTCTTCAAACACCACACTACAAGATTCTGTGACAATTCCTGAGAGCTTGTCATAGATTCTATAAGTGTGGGATTCGAGACCATAACCAACAAAAATACCCTCTAATGCTTTGGAATCAAACTTGGATAAATGAATGCCCTTAATGCGATAGAAGCACTTACAACCGAATACTCGGAAGTAAGAAACATTAGGCTTGTTACCGGTAAGGATCTCATATGGAGTCTTGATCAATTCTTTGCGGAGGTAGAGACGGTTTGATGCATGGCATGCGGTGGAGATAGCTTTAGCCCAAAAATTGTATGGACATTTGAATTCCGCCAACATAGTCCTAGCCATATCAATGAGAGTCCGGTTCTTCCTCTCAGCCACACCATTTTGTTGAGGGGTATATGCAGCGGAATATTGATGTTTTATTCCCTCATCACTAAGAAATCCATTTAATGTGTAGTTCTTGAACTCGGTACCATTTTCACTTCTTATTGTTAATACTGGGACATTGTATTGACGTTGGGCCATGTTGATGAAGTCGATGAAGTTCTCTTGGGTCTCACTTTTTAACTTGAAGAAATATACCCAAGTGTATCTAGAGTAATCATCAACAATCACCAAACAATATTTCTTCCCACCGAGACTTGCATGAGACGGGGGACCAAAGAGATCCACATGAAGAAGCTCCAAGATCCTCTTGGACTTGGTGTAGTTCTTTGTCTTGTGGGGAGAATCATGCATCTTTCCTTCAACACATGCTCTGCATACACGATCTTTGGCAAATCAAACATTTTCTTTTAGTCCAACAATATGACCATCCTTGTGGAGGCTTTGCAAAGTTCTCATGTTGACATGGGCTAGACGGCGATGCCATAGCCAACCCACATCGGCCTTTCCGAATAGGCACATCGGACCTGTAGTGGTTTTCTCGGAGAAGTCCACCACATACAAGTCATCCTTGACGTACCCAACAAAAGCAACCTTTAGAGTCTTGCTCCACAAGAGGATCACAATATCAACATCAATGAAGACAACAAAACCCATCTTTCCTAGAGCACGGACTGAAAGTAAATTATAGCCAAGGGTCTCAACAAGCATGACGTCCACGAGAGTAATATCGTGTGCCACCACAACTTTGCCGAAACCCATTACCTTAGACTTTGATTTGTCAGCATATGTCACAGATATTTGATCAACATTTGGTCTCAATTCCTTGACACTAGAAGCGCTTCCAGTCATATGACTTGTGCATCCACTATCGAGCACCCATTTTGAACCTCCGGAAGCATAGGTCTACAAAAGATCAAACTAGTTTTTAGGTACCCATTTCTCAATGGGTCCTCTTTTGTTAGCAACAAGGGTCTTGGGAACCCAAATCGACCATGCAATATAACCATCAAAAGGGCCAACATATTGTGCATACACATCACCATAGTAATCACGCATTAAGACAGTGAGGGTTAGCACAACCCGCAAAATCATCATGAGACATAGTTTTGCCACTTGTGGCCTTACTTCCCACAATGGCCTTGTTCTTTTCTTGAGCGGGCTTGGCCTTCTTCTTGTTGTTATTCTTTTTCTTCTTGGATTTAGAGACAAAGTCTAAGCCCCCTTTTTCACCATTTGACCTTTGCTTGTTTAAGAGGTCATCAATAGACTTGTTTCCTTTGGGAAAGGAAGTCTTAGCTAGCTCCCCCTTCAACCTAGCATGTTCTTCAAGAGTATTTGTACAACTAGAAGGAATGAATGTACTAGGTGAGGGAGTATTGATCAATTGAGTTTGAAGCTTTTCACAAGACTTTGTGAGGGACAGGAGTTCACTTTCCAAGGCCTTGTGAGCCTTGTCAAGTGTCCTAAGGTCCTCGGCAAGTTTTTTATGAACAACATCAAACTCAATCTTATCCTTTTTAGCCTTTTTGTATTTAGCAATAGCATGATCACGTTCCTTGATGAGTTTATTAATAATGAGGTCATTAGCTTCATCAAGGCTCTCTAGTTTAGTTTCAAGAGATATTCTAGTTTCGTGTTCTTCTTCTAGAGCATTACTAAGAGATTCTACCTCAATCATGTGCTCTCTTCCTAATTGGCATCTCTCATCTAGAAGTTCTTGTGTGTGTGAAAGTTGATTTAGGTGGTCCACAACATGTTTCTTATGTTCCCCTTGCAAGTTATTCATAAACACATCAAAAGCAACTAGTTCCTTTTTGACCTCAAGAGATAACTCATCATCAAAATCATCATTGATTAAGGAAGTGGAGTGTGATGATGATAATACCTCCGTTTCTCTTGCCATAAGGCAAGTGACGTTCTTGTTGGAGATATTCTCATTTGGAGAGGCGAAGAGTGAGAATGAAGGAGTAGAGGTAGTGGCAAGAGCCGCCACCCCACTTGGTGTATCCTCTTCTTCCTCATCATCATCATCAGAGGAGTACTCTTCATGTGTGATCAAGACAATTTCTCCCAGCTTCTTGTTGGTTGGGTTTCTTTTGATGAAGGGTTTCTTGTATGGAACTTTGGAGGTCTTCTTCAACACAAGTTTTCCCCCATTATCTTCTCATAGGGACAAGCTGCAACAAAGTGATAACGGTCACCACAATTGAAACAAGTTCTCAACTTGGACCCATTATCTATTCTCCCATTGGGGTTGCTTCTTCGTTGCATTTCCATCTTGGCCTTGGCGGGGTCTTTCCAAAAATTTCTTGCATAGAAGGCCATGTATTCACCATGAGCAGTCTTGACATTGTTAGGGTGGCACATTGAAGGTCCCTCATCACTTCCTTCATCTTCATCATACTCCACAACCTTGGCCTTCAAGGCAAGATTGACACCACTACTCATTCCAATGGCACGAGCACGGGCATCTTTTGCATTCTTGGCAGCAACCTTAAAGGCTGCCATCTCTTGCATCACTTCATTGGAGGTCATGAGATGGTAGTTGTGTATTCCTTGGAGACTCTTCAAGTCAGTAGGCTCGAAGGGCATGAGAGCACCCACATACTTCCTTTTGATCCAAGCGTCATCAATGTGAGTGGCGCCAACATTCCTGAAAGCGGTGGCTGTGGATTTGAGTCTTCGATACATGTCTTCATGATCCTCACCATCCTTCATGAAGAAACCTTCAGCCTCATTGCTTAAGGCATCATATCTGTTTCTCCTCATACTCTCATTGCCAACAAACAAGTCAATGAGAGCATCCCAAGCTTCCTTGGCGGTGTTGTAGTGCTCAATGTGGGGAAAATCCTTTGGCCCTACCCCAAGTTGGATCATGTGCAAGGCAGTCGCATTGAGTTGGCTATTGACCACTTCTCTTCTCGTCAAGTTGGTTGGATCCTCAATTTTGAGTCCATCTTCAATAATATTCCATAAATCAATGCAAGAGCTGCGCACATGAGATTTCATTAACACTTGCCATTGAGCAAAAGTATGTGCAGCTAACTTAGGTGGGTCTCCTCTATTGTTTATATGTGGATGAGGGATAGGAGGGTCGGGAGAGTACCATCCGGGTACCGTATGGAACTCTTCCTTCCCATCACCCTTTTTGGTGGCGGAGTTAGTGGAATCATGTTCATCCCCTACCACTTCCTCCAAAGGCTTTGCCGGAGCATTAGCCTTTGGGTTTGGTGGTGTTTCCACTGGAGAGGGAGGAGGTGAGGTTTGCTTATCCTTAACAAGTTGTTCAGCGAGTTGACGCAATTGTAGGATTTCGTTGCCCAGGGTAGAGCTCAAGCTTGTTTCCAAATTCTTGAGATCTACCATGGTCACCGAATGGCTAGCCTCACTTTCTCCCTCCTCTGGGTTGCCCATAATCTCTTAGGCGGTTAATCCCGAATAAAGAGCCGAGGCTCTGATACCAATTGAAAGGATCATATGGGCACCTAGAGGGGGGGTGAATAGGTGCTACTTCAAATTTTACTCCTTTTCAAATTAGGGTTTGACAAGAAAGGTAAATTCTCTAGATTATGCAACTAAGGTGAATTTACCTATATGACAAGCAAGCACTAACTAAACAATAACTAGATAAGTAAAGTGCGGTAAAGGGTAGAAGAAACCAAAGTGGAGCACACGGAGACACAATGAGTTGTTTCCCGTAGTTCCTTCCTTTTGAGGGGAAGTACGTCTACGTTTGGAGAGGGGGTGGTTTCAAACCACCAACACCACGAGAGGCCTCCCTTGTTCTCCGATGAACCTCACCCCAACGGGTTCGATTCACCTCTTTCACTATACGGCAACCTTCGAGGTGGAAGCCAGCACCTTTACAACGAGTTTGGGGCACACATCCACAACTTAATTGGAGGCTTCCAAATACAAGCAAGCTGTCAAACAATCAAAGACAAGCTTGTAAGAACCAAATCAAAACCTAGGGTTTCCAATGAAACACTAGAGCATGGGGCCCTCAAGTGAATGAGGGTGAAATGAAGATCTCTCTTGGTGAAGCTGTAGATCAAGGCCTCCTCCTTCGATTCTCCAAAGATCAAAGCCTTTGGATGGTTGGATGAAGAGATCTTGTTGATTTGGTGGCTCAAATGGACATGGTGTTCTTGAGGTGGACGAGCAGCTGGAACAAGAGGATAAGGTCTCCTATTTATAGCCCTTTTGTCAGCGAACCGTTTTTCTGACCGTTGGAGAAGAAGCAGATTGAAGACTCCGGTCTACACCGGAGACTCCGGTCCATCTCCGGACCAGCCTCCGGACCCCTTGACAGAATGACCCAGCTCAGTTGGGAGCCAAGTGGACCGGAGACTCCGGTCCCTCCACACCGGAGACTCCGGCCTGAGATAGAGACCGGACACTCCGGACCAACCTCCGGACCAATCTCCGGACCACCTTACTAGCTATCCAGGGCATGAAAACAGAGGCCACACCGGAGACTCCTGGGGAAACTCCGGATTACACGGGAGACTCCGGTCTGGAATTTTCAGCAAGCAGGATCAGATGCAGGGAATGATCCGTAGGCCAGTGGTCCTTTTTCCTTTGTAGAATACCACATGTAGACAATAGCAAACTGTGAAAGGGTCTACTAGTTGTTAACGAACACCAAAAGTGATTAAGACAGTAAATGTCCTTTCAGAACCCCACCCGAAAACGCGAGTGGGAATTCAGTTATTTTCACAAACGTGAATGGGAATTCAGTCATTTTCAGACCGGAAGTTGCATTCAACCGTGATTTTTAGCTTCAGATTTTTTATTTTCAGACCGAAAGTTGCATTCAACCGTGATTTTTAGCTTCAGATTTTTTTAGCTTCAGATTTCAGCCGGAAAACGCCGAGTAGAGGTGCTCTTCTACCAAGTCAATAGAAATCAAAACCTGCGGAGACTTTTTGGTCCTGAGCTCTAGTTCCTCGTTACTTGAAAATTGAAAATCATATTTGCGCAGTGTCAATTCTTTTGGAAAAATATCCGGTGCAAAATATCAATTTGAACAATTCTTTTAAAGTACACAAAAAGACAAGTGTGTGGATCTGTTCATGCATATATTCAAAACTCCATATTTTGTCAGATTTTGTTATTTTGTATAGCCCACAATATAAAGTATCTCGTGTTGCTATTTTGATGCTTCTTAGGTTTCTAGCATTTTTTTGAATACTATAAATATGATATCTAAATTTGGGAGCACTGCAGCTGGAGCTCAGGAGCCAACGACATCTCCGCCAAAACCTCACCTCGGTAACAAAATTGTTTGCAGCACCAAAATAAGAAAATAAGAACTATGAAGATGGAGCTCCTATCATAGTTGTCATAGCAGAAGAAATTTTGCACCAAAAAAAGCAGGATTCCAACAAAAGAAAAGCAGGATTCCAACAAAGATATACTCCGTTCATGTCGTAGTTATCATAGCAGAAATTTAGTACTCCCTCCGTCACTCAGTTTTGTCTAGATACAACGTCATTTAATTTATTTTAGTAGAACAGTAGTACACAGAGAGTAAAGGGTTCAATCAAATGGATTCATCAAGAAAAAAAAAAGGTTAAAATTCCTCGCTTGTACCAACCGACCGTTGTGTGCTCCAGGGGTCCTCCGAGACCGATTCCCCTTTAAAATAAACAGGAAAAAGAATCCATCTAAAAAATATTCTACCAAATAATCCATCTCAAAAGGGACGGGTCTGGCAAGAATTTTCAGGTGCTTCACAGAAGCGCATTTGAATTGTACTGCTCATATTAGTTGATTTGGATATTCAAATCAACTAATATGGGTTGGAGATGTATTTAGACATATTTTAGTATTAGATATATCCGTATCTTGGGTTGGAGATGTATTTAGACATATTTTAGTATTAGATATATCCGTATTCCAAGACAACTAATATAGGTTGGAGTTTTCAAAAAAACAAACTAATATAGGTTCGAGGGAGTCTCAGTAGTAATTAGGCAAGAGGAATGCCTCCCCTCGTATCTTTCTTTTGTCTCTTAGTTTTGTACTGTCGTCCTTATTTCACTGAACATTCCAAAAATAAAAACCTGGACGAACAAAGCTCACCCGCGGCACATATTTTCAACTTGCAAGAACATTTACATACACGTGGTACACACCTTTTTACAGCTACACCTCCAAAATAACTAGTCCTACCAACTACTGCTACTTCCTGATCTCCCAACTACTATGACTGTCAGGCACATACAACTACTACTGCCTAGCATTTTGGTAGTCTTCTGGATACATTTTTTACGCATCATGCAAGCAAAAGAGGAAACTAAACTGCACACGGCACATCCTTTCTCTCCCAAAAACCAAAACAAGATGCGCAAGGAAGTGCGGCGAACTCTACTCATGTTCCCTAGCTACTAGGCGTAGCTGTCCCTACCACGTACTGCAGAGGATGGCTGCCTACGCGCAGCTGGAGGCGGCGTACTGCCTCCGCGGCGGCGCGAGCATGAAGATGGACTCGATGTCCGGCGGCTGGAAGTACCCGCCCTGGGGCGGGTCCCGGCGCGGCGCCGCTTTCCCGAGCTCCGCTGCCTTCTTCCTCCGCGGCGGCGGCGGGCAGGGCGGCACCACCGGGATGCGGCAGTCCTCTCTCCTCGGCGTCTCCCACCCCTGCTCTTCCACCGTCGTCTCCCAACCATTCTCCATCGGCATGTCTACCTCCATGGAGAAAATCCTATAGCTCAAGAACTCTAGCTAGAACAGCTTGCGCAGCAGGTGATGATGTAGATGGGACAGAACAAGTGAGGTGAGGTGAGCAACCACACGAGCACAAGTGCGGGATTAATATAGTGGCGCTACCGCGGTGGGTGGAGTGATGAAGGCAATGCGATGGGAAGTGGAGTACAGCGGCATTGCGGTGGCTGGAGCTGGCGACGCGGCCTTGGGGCTGTGCCAACTACGTCCATGACCAGTGGGGTCACTCCCTAAGATGGGTCCGGGTGTCGGTGAGCGGGGTCAGGGCGGAAGCGTGTGGGAATGGGATGCGATGGCTGGAGGGTTACGTGGCAGCGGCTTGCGAACGCGCGGGAAACCGCCGTCGGTCGAAAGTGGGGGAATGGTCTAGAGCTCCGCCTCGGATCCTATGCGGCCAAGGGTTCCCGCTCCCGCGACACGACCATCAAACTACTAGTATTTCTGTACCAAATTATCTATTCTATACTCCCGCACACATGCAAAGAGCCAAAGACACATTATTATCTGGTTTCTTTCCCAACTTTAGAGCAACTCGTTCGTTGTTTAGGTTGGTGAAGGATCACCCACACACTACATTCTACATCGTCTGAATCTGAAGGAGAGTTTCCTGTCACACAGACGCACCATCATTTTGACAAGGCAACTCGGTGGCCTGAGGATGATACCGCCGCAGTGGATCCGAGGTGAACCGAGCGGTTCAAACGCAGCCTCAAACATTGATTACTCTACACAATGTAGAACGCCCTGGAGCACATCTCCTCGGTCCTCCTCCCCGTAGCCGCCGCAGAGGACTAGTGGCGAAGGAAGGCACCACGTGGAGCCACCTCCGTCGCGTGGGCAGCAAAAGCGCGCGCCAGCGTGGCCTGGCCAAGTACGTGGCGCCCCCGCATTGACACACACAGCTGCTCCAGAGCACAGAGCTTCTCGTGCTTCCAAGCTGGGGCATTTTTCTTGGATTCCTTGATACCCAACTGAGCGTCGTCGAATATACTGATCAGTGGGCGGTGGGCATCAAGGAAGATGCCCGCTCGGCCCAATCAGAGGGGCAGGCCTGTGGGCCAAGTGCGCCTGGACGCAAATGGTAGGGCACGATCTACCCGACAAACAGATCAGGAGTATTTTTTATTCAGAAAAGCAGGAAAGCAAGCCAATAATACAACCCGGCATACAGATGTTCTTTAACAAATCACCACCGTCAGGAGGAAACACATTGAGTTTTCCTCAACTCATTAACCCTGAATTCGCGGTGAAGTTAGCTGGACCTTTCTGTGCTGGCCTCCTTCAAGCCTGTACCTCAACAGCCAGCATATATTTTTCAAAAGTTTCTCCATCCGGTAGCTCTACCCAGCACAAGCTAACACCAGCCTTCCACAAGGAGAGTTTGCTTCAGAATGACAAGCCGGCGCCTCCTCGTGGGAGATCGAGTGGTGGCCAATCTTCTACCTCAGACCCTCACAGATCATGTAGATCTCCCTCGAACTAGATCTTGTCGCCTTCGGCCTCAGCAAAGACACCTTTTTAAATTTCGCTTTGCAGAATTGGCTAAACCCTGCAGCGCAATGCAACGGTGGACTATTTATCGTCTCTGGGATATAAACAGCTGCTAAACAAAGAAACTACTGTTGAGAAACTCAGGTTACCTACCGGGTACATCCTCGTTCTCGAGAAACTTGATCACTAGGTTGCCTCCACGTCTAAGAACACCGTCCTCGTCAGGGTCAGGATCCGTGGAGCTCTGGAACTTCTCCATGGCCTCACTGTAGTCAGCTGACTCTCTAACTTTTATCTTGCCAACTGCCAAAGAGAGCGCACGCATGCCCAGCTCACAGGATATAGCTTCATCCTTGGTTGTGATCCCAGATACTACTGGGCACATGTCAGATAATATCACAGAAAAGCCCCGTTCCTGCACAGTAGAATGGGATCGACTGATTAAATCAACAAATGAGCAGAGTGGTCACTTGCAGGATTGTGGCAGAAAACATAGGTGGCAATCCTTGATCTGGTATTACTAATTGTTGACCATGAAATCAGGCACCGGCAATTTCTTGTTCAGGTTGGTGAAGCTCCATAGTTTTGCAGGATGAGTAGGACACAGGGTTGGGTTTTACATACATATATGACACATAAAACAGAACAGTATCAAAAGTTGGGGTAATTAATTATATATCGTGATTCTGATTAACTGAATAAACACCTTAATAGAGTGATCACTTGCAAGACTGCAGCAAAAATTTAGGTGATAATCCTTGATCAGGCACCGGTAATTTTGGTGTGCGGATTGGTGAAGCTTCACAGTTTTGTGGGGTGGCCCAGTCGTAGTGTTGCATTCACATACGTATAGCACATGAAACAGAACTGTCTCAAAAGTTCTGGTAATCAAGTACATAGTGTAGCTTTGATAAAGGCTAATAACTTTGGACCTTCAAACAGACAGCATCATATCCAGCTACATTCTCATTTCTCGACTAACTGCATCTCCAATTAGTAACTGCTGCTTTATTCCGCGGGAAATACTTTTCAACCTTGCAGTTAGGTATCTTGCAATCTGTTGTTGCACATATACTGATGGACAAACTACATCCTGGTTATATTTTAACAAATCATCGCCCAAATTTTCGCTAACTAACAGTTCTTTTATGACAAGTATTACCAGTCAAAACCACAATACTCTTTTGTGTAAACTCCTCCAAACTAATTATGATGTGAAAATGTATCAATGTGTAATTGATTCGCAAAGTTATGAATCCAAACTGATCACTAAAGCCACATTTCATTCTCAGACTAATGTGAATTCGATCAGTAGAAATTTAAGCAAAGTCCACACCCAAGAAAGTTCCCGTAAATAGATAGAAGCACGCTACCGATCGAACCTGTGGTGACATCGCTCGTGCTTGCTGCTTCATCAGGGCCATCACATTGGCACATACCGTCCTGACCCGTGAGTCGCAGTGCGCCGAGGGGACCTTCACCTTCTGCTCTGCAACAACCGAGCACCAAATAAATAAGACTAGCACCCCGTCCACGAATTACAGCGACCAAGTACAGTCTGGATGGCAACGACTGACCTTGACATCAACGCCTATGACCACGCCGCCCTTCTCGAGCGGGCCGAGGTTCTGGCAGGCCACCTGGAGCCATGCGCCGGGAGCGCACCCGAGGTCCAGCACGGCGGCGCCCGGTGTGATGATCTTATGATGCTTCTGTATCTGGATCAGCTGCAACGGCAGAGCGGAGGAGCTCGCATGAGAGATTCATCGAAGGCGCAGCGCGGGGAAACGGGGAGGGAGCGAGGGAGACGGCTGACCTTGAAGGCGGAGCGGGCGACGTAGCCTAGGCGCAGCGCCTCGCGGTAGAAGAAGTCGGCGGTGCCCGTCGCCCCGCTCATGTTTTCGGTTTCTGCGCGGCGGCGCCGGTGAGCGGAGAATGAAACGGCGGCGAAGGGGGATTGCTAGGGTTTTAGGCCGTTTTCGCGGGAGCGGGCGGGCCTTGCAGTCTAACCTGAGGTTGTGTGTCCTCAGGCCGGGGTTTGGGCCGCCAGACCAAACCAGCTGAGGTACAGCAAGGTTTCGCTAAGCAGGCGGATTTTTCTTTTTAAGGGTGTAAAAATATATATGAAAAAAATTATACATATCGTTGTCAGTTGGTTTTTTGTAAAATTTTATGGACAAAACAAAAATATTGCAACCTGTGACCCCGCAAAAAAAATTGCAACATGTGCTAAAAAAGAGTGAGTGTCAAATGTATTGCTTGTTTAGAGCATTGAACTTTGTCTTTCTTAACGGATGATGATGTTTGCATAAAAATCTGCACAAACACAGACCATAGTAACAAAAACAAGTATACAAAATTGATTTTTAAAATTTATCTTCTATTATTTTTACTGCTCATCCAGGAGCATATGTCGAGAGCCAAAAACCCATGCACAATCAAGGGAGTGTTTGCTTGTCCGGACCAATATTTTCCATTTTTGCTAATTGGTCCGGTAAAAACTGTATTGGGGGGGGGGGGGGGGGGGGAAGACTCGGGGGTCTTCTGGCTAGCACAAGAGATGGTGTGCTAGACAGCCTGAGTTCAAATCTCACATTCTCCTATATATGAGTAGTGTCTAGTTCCTTCTAAACACTCTTTCACCAAAACTGTATTGGGGGAGATTGGACATGAGCCTGTATGGGCGTTTTGTTTGGTCTAGGCGCGAGGGAGACGGCTGACCTTGAAGGCGGAGCGGGCGACGTAGCCTAGGCGCGGCGCCTCCCGGTAGAAGAAGTCGGCGGTGCCCGTCGCCCCGCTCATGTTCCCGTTTCTGCGCGGCGACGCCGGTGAGCGGAGAATGAAACGGCGGCGAAGGGGGATTGCTAGGGTTTTAGGCCGTTTTCGCGGGAGCGGGCGAGCCTTGCAGTCGGCGGTTACATAGATAGGCTGTTAACCTGAGGTTGTGTGTCCTCAGGCCGGGGTTTGGGCCGCCAGACCAAACCAGCTGAGGTACAGCAAGGTTTCGCTCAGCAGGCGGAAAAATATTTTTAAGGGTGTAAAAAAATATATGAAAAAAATTATACATATCGTTGTCAGTTGGTTTTTTGTAAACTTTTATGGACAAAACAAAAATATTGCAACCTGTGACCCCGCAAAAAATTGCAGCATGTGCTAAAAAGGAGTGAGTGTCAAATGTATTGCTTGTTTAGAGCATTGAACTTTGTCTTTCTTATTAGAGAAACAGATGATGATATTTGCATGAAAATTTGCACAAACACAGACCACAGTAACAAAAACAAGTATACAAAATTGATTTTTAAAATTTATCTTCTATTTTTTTTACTGCTCATCCAGGAGCATATGTCAAGAGCCAAAAATCCATGCACAATTAAGGGAGTGTTTGCTTGTCCGGGCCAATATTTTCCATTTTTGCTAATTGGCCTGGTGGAAACTGTGTTGGGGGAGATTAGGCATGAGCCTATATGGGCGTTTTGTTTGGTCTCTCACGGAGTGGTTGCTGCATGAGAGCAGTACTATGCCCACTTTGTTTGGTTGGCCAGAATGGACTCGGCTGATGCAAAGCTCCACGTTTCACAGCCCGCATACAACCCGATATGGTTACCTCGCACCATATATGGCGAGCTTACCAACAAATAGTTCAGAGTTTAAGGTCTTACATGCGATCACACGCTTTAGAACAAAACACCAAAATTTTAATATTAAAAATGACTAGACATTTTTTGAATTACTCAAAACATTCACAGATAGAAAGACAATAAAACATGAATGGAAATGTTAGGGCAAGATTTTAGATAGAATGACTTATTAACTTATTATGCATACATGTTATATAACTTATTAACATGATAAGAATCTGGCTTAAGTAACACACGAAGACCTCACATTTTAACCTTGTTTGGCGTCGGATTGTCAGTGTTAGATCCTCTACGAGCAGTTTGCATGATCCATGTGAGCGCTCGGAAAGAATAACATCTATGAGTTAGGATAACATCTATGAGTTAGTGTTGCATGATTATACCAATAGTGTGACAATGTAATAAAGAAAATAATAGCGAGAAGCTAATGATGTGGATTATTCAATTGTGGGTGCAAACAAAATGGTAATAGCAGGCAAGATATTGAGCAACATTCTATTGCTTTTGTAGCTTAACAGTACCAAAAAATACCAAACGGGTAAGAGAAATTACCACTCTACGGCAGAGGCGGCCGGGACGGGCAAGAGGGCGGCAAAGGCGACGGCTGGGCATTTCAGAGTTAGCGAATGAGTGATTCAGTAAAGAAGATTTTTGATACCTAATGCTCGAACTTTTTGGTAACATACTCTAGAAAAATGATAGAGAAGATTCTAGAATGATGGTGAAGTGTGTTTTGAGGTTTGTGCATAGCGTTCATGAAGGAAATATGTCCTGAGAGACAATAATAAAATTGTTATTATGTATTCCTTGTATATGATAGATGTTTATTTTGCATGTTATAATTGTATTGATAGGAAACGTCAATACATGTGTGTTTAATAAACAAAAAGGGTTTCTAGTTAAGCCTCTCTTTCAGACTAGCTCGTTGATTAACAAGATGATCAAGGTTTCCTGATCATGGACATTGGATGTTGTTAATAACGAGGTCACAATATTTGTGAAATGATGTGATGAACATTCATCCGAAGTATAGCATTATGATCAAAGTCATTATGTTTACATTGCTATAACATCATACGAAATAATCTTAGTCCTTAGACCATAAGATCATGTTAATTGCTAACACCGGAAGAGTATCTTGATAACATCAAACGTCACACCGTAACAGGGTGACTATAAAGGTGGATTCAGTGCTACGAAGGTGTTATGTTGAGGCTCATGGATCAAGAGTGGAATTTGTCAATCCCAATGACGGATAGATATACTCTGGGCCCTCTCGGTGATATCACATTAAGATAGCTTGCAAGCAAGTGATGTGATCACTAGAATGTTATATCACGGGAACGAGAAAATAGTGCATGTCGGTAACAAGATCCAACTAGGTATTTGGATACCGATGATCGAATCACGGACATGTATTATATCATGAGACAAAGGGATTAAGTTACTAGCGTTAAAGGTTCTCACGATCACAGAAGTCATCGTTGAATATGCAGGAGTCAGTATGAATCTCTAGGTCCCGCTTCTGATTATTGATCTGAGAGGAGTCTCAATCATGTCTACATTATTCGCGAACCGTAGGGTGAAACACTTAAGGGTTACCGGACACCATTTTGGAGCACATATGTTTCAGACGAAAGGATTGCAAAGCGCAGGAATTGTTTCGATAGAAACCGGAATTGTTTCGAGTGAAATTGCAAAAAGTGGTTCTGCATGTGATATTGAAATGTTGCAAGGGGTTTTATGTGAATGTTTGTTAATAAAATAAATAAAAGAGTTTTATTAATTGAGAGTTGCATTAAATTTGGTGGAAATTTAATGCATGTGAGTGGTATTTTGGGTGGAGCTTGAATTGATGTGAGTGGAGCTTCCACCACATGAATGAGGAAGAGGTGGGGGCACCCTCCTTGGCCGCCGGCCATGGTAGGGGAGGAGCCCCCCTCTCCTATAAAAGGCCCCCTCTCCTCCCTCACAAAGCACACCTCCTCGTGAAGGATCTCTCTCCCCCTCTAGATATTTCCCATGGTCTCGGATTAGCGAGATACATGTTCCCGGTGGCCTTGCATCTAGAAGGAGTTGTTGCTTCCGCTGATTCGCTGGAGCGAGGAGGTGGAGGTTGTCTGGTGGCTTGAACGTGTGTGCGAGGACGGATGCGCTACTGATTTGCGGCGTTCGGACTTCCACACGATCTTGAGATCGGCAAGCATACGACTACATCATCCACGAGTTCCAACTCGTTAACAAAACTATGTTGTCTTCGAGGGTAAGTTCTCTATGGATGTATATCCACTCGTTGCTCTGTATCTAGTAGATAGATCTTGGCGTATAGTTCTCATCATAGAATTTTTTTTGTTTTCTATGCTGCGAACCCAACCATTCATTGTGCTTAAGACTTGCAATAGAAATGCAGGCGATGTACATCCACCGAGCCGCCGATGAGGGGGCATCTCCAGCGGGCTGATAAGTACATGAGGCAGCTCTGCCTCACCACCGCCAGGGAACACCGTCTAAACGGTCGGGGTGCTCACGTCGGCGCATCTAGTCCCTCAGACAACACCTGTGTCCAGGACTAGACGCGGCAACAAGGACTAGTTGTGTCGTCGCAGGAGAAGCCATCATAGTTTAGTTAATTTAGGCCTAGATTTGGATGTAACCTGCTATCAATCTAATGAAAAGGGGTTATCGAGTTAATAGGCCACATACGCACTGGCCCCATTGGCCTACACCTGGAGACGCGCGCGGTCCGACCCTGATTTCTGCGTCGATGCAACCGTGGTCCAAATTTGGTAAAGTGATGGATCGCGCCGAACGTGTCGGTCCATATGGGTCGGGCCGCTAGAACGCGCACGATCCTTCTTTCTACGTGGACCGTTTTGGATACGACATGACCGTTTTCGACCTAGAGATGCCCTAAACTGATCTCACGGACACGTCCGCCCAACATGCTTGTTTTGTCTTGTCTGACGATAGTCTCAGCACAAGTCTCAATCTCGAGGATGCAACCCAGCGCCTGGCTGCAGGCCGCCGCTGGACGCCCAGTTTCCCGCTGGCCACGCACGATTTTTGTATCTACCCGCGCCTGCTGCCCACCTCGGGCTCGATGCTCTTCATGCCACCACTGCGGGGAAAGATATCTAGCATCGTGGAGGTAACAGGGAAACACACGATGTTGGAGGGGGAAAGAAGCCGACAGTGGAGGAGGAGAAGAACTCGCCGAGGGAAGAGGACGAAATCGGCAATCAAGGGCGGTGGCATCCACATCAACCTAGAGGGTAAGGAGCATGTCTAACCCCTGGAGGCGGCAATTCGGCTCATAGGTGCAAATACACCCATTATGAGAAAACATATTTTGAAATGTCAATTCGAAAAAAATTCACATACATTCGAATAATTTATGTTGGTTCAGAAGTTTTCGGCATGAAAGAACATTTTATGTATCGTGTATAAAAAGACAAAAAATGTTCACAAATTTTCGGGATAAATGAACATCCTACATGTCCCGTACAAAAAAAAGTCATGTGAATAGTCCTATTCATGTGACATTTTTTTATCTTTTTTATACATGACATATAAAATATTTTTTCATCCCAAAAACTTGTGAACGGAAATAAAATATTCGAATGTACATGTAGACAAAAAAATCATTTTTTTTACATTTTGAAATATGTTTTCTCAAAATTGCCAATAGAGATTTCCGCCATTTTGCCTTTTATTATGCTGAAGTATATTAGTCCATCCGTCTTAAAATAGTTGTTGTAAATTTATTTAAATTTAGATGTATCTAGACACTGTAAGATAGAGGAAACCACACATTAGGTGGTCTTGTATTGCTCATTATATAAGAGGATTACGAGGAGTCTCGGTTGCATATAACACGGACATATATACAAAAAAATACACAAGCATACATATCCTACATCTATACAAACACGTGTAGGATATGTATTCTAACACCCTCCCTCAGTCAAAACTGGGCAGTCGACGAATGTTGAGACTGTCCCAAAAGTTCAAGAAGAGAGGCGATGGTAATCCTTTGGTGAAGATGTCCGCGAACTGTGATGAACTAGGACGTGTATCATCCTAACCTCGCCAGTGGTCACGCGATCTCTGATGAAGTCTAGATCAATCTCCACATGCTTGGTACACTGGTGATGCACTGGATTTTGTGTCATGTAAACAGAGCTCACATTGTCACAGAAGACCACTGAAGCATCATGCACCGGTCGATGAAGCTCCAAAAGTAGTTGTCGAAGCCAACAAGATTCAGCCACCACATTTACTACCGACCGATACTCAGCCTCCGCACTCGATCGGAAAACAGTGTGCTACCGTTTAGCCGACCAAGACACCAAATTCGCGTCGAGGAACACACAATAGCCTGAAGTAGATCGTCGAGTATCTGGACAACCTGCCCCAGTCAGCGTCAGAGTAGACCAGCAATTTGTTCGATGTGCGTCGATACAAAGTGAGATCATAGTCGGTGGTGCTGCGGATGTAGCGTAGAACATGCTTCACAAGGAGCAAGTGATTAGCCCGTGGATCATGCATATGAAGACATATATGTTGTACTGCATGGGAGATATATGGCCGAGTGAAAGTGAGGTATTGGAGACCTCCTGCAATACTGCGATATTCTGTAGGATCAACCATGGGATCACTAGACTGAGCTCCAAGCTTAGAAGCTGTATCAACTGGAGTGGAGATAGATTTACACTGTAACATACCAGCTTTATCAAGAAGCTCCAATGCATACTTCTCCTGTGAGAGGAACAAACTGTCCTTAGTGCATCTGACTGAGATGCCTAGAAAATAGTAAAGCTCACTCGTATCTATCATGTTGAACTCTTTACAAACAGAAGCAATTAAACTGTGCAACAAAGTCAGAGAAGACGCTGTCAGGATAATGTCATCCACATAGAGTAGGAGATATGCCATGTCAGTGCCACGCCGGTAGACAAACAGGGAGCTATCGGACTTGGAGCCAACAAAACCAACAGTAGCAATGAACGAAGCAAACTGCTGAAACCATGCTCGAGGCGTCTGCTTCAAACCGTAGAGAGATTTGTTGAGGCGACACACCTTGTCAGGAAATCTGGGATCAGTAAACCCGGAAGGTTGTCGAGCATACACGGTATCGATGAGTGTGCCATTGAGGAAGGCGTTCTTGACAACAAGCTGATGAATCAGCCAGTTACTAGAGAGTGCAAGTGATAACACCGTGCGTATGGTGGCTGGCTTGACCACAGGGCTGAAAGTCTAATCAAAATCAATACCTTCGCGTTGAGTAAAACCCCGGAGGACCCAACGAGCTTTGTATCGTTCCAACGAACCATCAGACTTCATCTTGTGACGAAAGATCCACTTGCCGGTGACAATGTTGGCACGGCGAGGAGGATCAACCAAGTCCCAAGTGTTGTTGGAGAGGAGTGATGGCTCAATCCACGGCGCCCAGAAAAATGCTTGATGGCGGTGTTGATGTAGAGCTCGTTGGGAACCCCAAGAGGAAGGTATGATGAGCACAGCAACAAGTTTCCCTCAATTATGAAACCAAGGTTTAATCGAACCAGTAGGAGCAAGGAAACACCCCAAAGGTGTTACTAGCTGAGCTTTGGCAGGGCGCACTACCGGTGCTAGTAGCAACGTGGAGACCTGCACAACACAACCACAGAACTTTATCCCCAACTTGCGATGAGGTTGCCAATCTCACCGTGTTTTGCGGAAAACAAAGGATTAAACGTATCGAAGGGAAAGAAGTAAAAGTTTGCAGAAAGTAAACAGAAAGCAGTAAACAGTTTATAGATTGTATGTAAACAAAAGGACCGGGATCCATAGTTCACTAGAGGTGGCTCTCCTTAGATAGATAATATGCTGGGTGAACAAATTACAGCGGGGCAATTGACAAACACCGAGAAAGCAATACATGCATATACTAATCATCTTGACTCCTTTGGAACTTGATTGGGCATTACAACATTATACATAGACCGCCATCCAACTGCATCTATGACTAATAATCCTCCTTCAGGTTATCATCCGAACCCCCTCTAGTATTAAGTTACAAGCAACAGATTATTGCTTTACGAACTACGTGTAAAGTAAACAGTACGATTGTTCTATGAACAAAGGATTGTTGTTTTCTCCCTAGTAGCAACATCACATCTAGTACCATAGAGATTTCTGTCACTTCCCCAGATTACCAGAGGCATGAACCCACTATCGAGCATAAATACTAACTCTTGGAGTTGCTAGCATCTACTTGGCCAAGATAGCTACTAACAACGAAAAGCATGCAAGATCACAAATAACAAAGACATGATAGAATCAATAATCAATCTGAAATAGCATCTCATTATCCATCGGATCCCCGCAGATTATGAACGGAGCTCACAAGATCTAAACATGAAAGCACAAAGGAGGAGAACCAGCCATCTAGCTACTACATGGATCTGTAGTCCAAGGATGAACTACTCACCCATCACACCGGAGGCTTGCATGGTGATGAAGAAGGCCTACAGGGTGAATTCCCCTCTCCGGCAGGGTGCCGGGAAGAGCTTCAGATCCCTCCCGATCTAGGGATGGAGATGACGGCGGCTACAGACTCTTTCGTGGATTTTTTGATCGGGCCCTTAGGGTTTTCGTCCCGAGGGAAATATATAGGCGGAAGGAGAGGCCGAGGGGGTGCCGGGAGCGACCACACCACCCCCTGGCGCGGGCCAGGCCTGGCCGCGCGGCCAGGTGGTGTGGTGGCCCCCTGGCCCCTCTCCGTCTCGTATTCTGACACTTGATGACATCCGAAAAATAGGCACTTTGGCTTTTGTTCCGTCCAATTCCGAGAATATTCATTTTCTGACTTTCCTGGAACCAAAAACAGCAGAAAACAGGCAGCTCGCACTGTGGCTCTTGTTAATAGGTTAGTCCAAGAAATCATATGAAATGTACTCCAAAGTTGGAACAAAACCCAAGAAAGTGGATAAAACCAAGCAAGGAACATCAAAAATTATAGATACATTTGCAATGTATCAACTGTTGGAGATATGCCCAAGAGGCAATAATAAAGTGGTTATTATTATATCTTTATGTTTATGATAAATGTTTACATCCCATGCTATAATTGTATTAACCGGAAACATTAATACTTGTCTGTTTTGTAAACATAAAAGAGTCCCTAGTAAGCCTCTTGTTAAACTAGCTTGTTGATTAATGGATGATCATGGTTTCCTGATCATGGGCATTGGATGTCGTTAATAACAAGATCATATCATTAGGAGAATGATGTGATGGACACACACCCATAGTAAGCGTAGCATAAGATCAAGTCATTAAGTTCGTATTGTTGTAAGCTTTCAAATGCATAGTAACCTAATCCTTCGACCATGAGGTTATGTTAATCACCATCACCGAATGGGTACTTTGATGATATCAAACACCGCTTCGTAACTGGGTGGTTATAAAGGTGTCATTGGGTATTCTGAAAGTATGTGTTGAAGCACATGGACCAAGATTGGGATTTGTCCATCCATATGACGGATAGATATGCTCTGGGCCCTCTCGGTGGAATGTCATCTAGTTAGCTTGCAAGCATGTGACTAGGTCACAAGGGATGACATAACATGGAACGAGTAAAGAGTACTTATCAGTAACGAGGTAGAACTAGGTATGGAGATACCGACGATCAAACCTCGGATAAGTAGAATATCACGTGACAAAGGGAATTGGTTTCGTATGTTAATGGTTCTCTCGATCACAAAGTCATCGTTGAATATGTGGGAGCCATTATGGATCTCTAGATCCCGCTGATGGTTATTGATCGGAGAGGTGTCTTCATCATGTCTGCATATTCATGAACCGTAGGGTGACACACTTAAGGTTCGAAGTTGTTTTAAGTAGATATGGAATATGCGTTGGAGACCGAATGTTGTTCGGAGTCTCGGATTGGATCCGGGACATCATGAGGAGATCCGGAATTGTCCGGAGAATAAGATTCATATATTGGGGATCATTTTCTAAGTTAGGAAATGTTCCGGAGTGTTTGTATGGAGATTCTAGAAGGTTTCGGAATGTTCTGGAAGGTTCTAGAAGATTTCTTGGAGTTTGCTTGAAACCAAGAAAGGATCAAGGAGTCTTTGTGGGGCAAGACACGGATTCGTGGGGGAGGAGGATTCCTCCCCTCCTCCCAATCTGCTGGCCAAGGAGGGAGGGGAGTCCTACCAGGACTCCCCCTCCCATGGCGCCTCCCTCCTTTAAATAGAGGGGAGGGGGCGCCACCCCCTAGACCTCTCCCATAACAAACCCTAGCCGCCGCCTCTCTCCTCCTCCTTCGCTCTGCTCCGGCTTAGGCGAAGCCCTGCAGAAATCTCTACTCCACCACCACCACCACACCGTCGTGCTGCTAGGATTCCGTGGAGAAGATCTACTACCTCCGCTGCTCGCTGGAACGGGGAGAGGAAGGTCTGCTTCAACTCCGCACGTGTGACCGACTACGGAAGCGCTGCCGGAACGCGGCGCCGGAAGGATCGTCCACACGATCTTGAGATCGGCAAGTGATCGACTACATCAACCCCGAGATCTAATCTCGTAATGCTTTCAGTTCTACGAGGGTTAGTACAGATCTATCTCGTTGCACATGACTAATAGATTAGATCTTGGCTTTTATCTAGATTAGATCTGGGTTTTGTTCGTTCTTGCGGTAGAAATTTTTTGTTTTCCATGCTACGAACCCATCATCAACATCCCCAAGCTTAACTCCTGCTCGTCCTCAAGTAGGTAAGTGATAAAAAGAAAGAATAATTTTTGAGGTGACATGCACCATCAAACACTTGATCAAAGTATTTGCAAAACATTCAAAGTACTTCAATCATAACATGAAAGATAAAGTTCTAGCAATAAGCAAAGAAACTATGATGCAACATGAAAAGGCACAAAAAAAAGATTCATGAATAACAATGCTTTGCAAGACGTTTGTTTGTTTCATATAAAGAAAACATAGCATAAAAGTATTCAGCTTGTCCCTCATAGAGTAGCAAATATAAATGCATAGGACACCTTCAAAGTTCATAAGAGTCACTAGATACAATAGTTTAAAACAAGCAATATCAAGTTATGCATCAATCAACTAGTCTTGGGACAATGCACATAGAACTAAGAATGGCCACTATGCTCTCAATGTAGGTGCATAAAGGTAGAAGGTGGAGATTCAATATAATGGTGGAAGAAAGGCCTTTGTAAAAGGAAGTAGGGATTCAAGTCTCATAAAGAGCTTCCAAAAATTATGGTACTTATAGCTTTCAGCTCTCATTGCCCCTATCATAAGCATCTTGAAGTGATTAAGGTTAAAGTGAATAAACTATGGTGTACATGCTTGACGAAGTATAAGTCAGAAATCTCATGTCCCTTGTATACGAGGGCCGCTCCTCATGCTACTCAAGTTTAGTCACCGGTAAGTTCTTGTCATCGTAAGTATATGTGTATCATAGAGAACCGCCAACGGGGTACCTCTTGCCCGATGATACGGAAGAATCCCCATATCAAAATGACAAGGCAAGCAGACAACGAGCATCTCAGCAATCTTCTTATTTACCATGGGAATATGGTGTTATTTCTCTCTTTCCTCTTTTCATAATCTTTTTTCTTTCTCTTTTCTATTTTTTTCTCAATATAGGACTCTTTTTTTATAAGAAGAATGCTTCATAGACAACTCATTATGGTTACGCTGCAGGTTTCCACCATGTCAGCATGGATTAGACCAGCAGCCCAGGTGTTTCTCTAACACATATACATAACTCCATGGACTTACAAGCTCCCCTTTCATTTCACACCGACGACATCCATATACAAAAGAGCATGATATCAACTAGGTACAAAGTACCAAGTGCAATGTTGAAAGCGTTCCCCGTGAAAGCATGGTTCTGCTAATTCCCAACAAATAAGTGCAAGCATATACAACATAGAAGACACAATGGTTCAAGTTTATTAAGGGCAAGTAAAGTAAAGTGTGCCATCAAGTTCGTGAGAGCTTTAATCACTAGTTTTCTCATAACAAGTTTAATTTGGAAGGTAAACAAAAGCATGAATATGCTTGGAATAGCATAAGCTAGTAGGTAGGTATGGTGGACTCTTTGGAATAACTTGGTTTAGGGAGTTGGATGCATGAGTGGAACTCATACTTTGTTGTGGAGGCTAGCAAAAGACTGGGAGCGACAAACTAAGAGAGCAATAATGGCCATAATCATGCAGAGTGACAAAACATCATTGATCAAAGCATAAAGTGATACTACAAATTGAAAACTAAAGGATCATAAAGGCTATGGTGACTTGAGATAGTCATAACATGGTGTGAGCATGCGCCAAGTCAACCCAAATAAAGCATCAAAGGAGAATACCACTATACTATGCTTTAATATGCTAAAACAACGCATGATCCTTCCCAGGCACATTAAGCAATCTCAACTATTTATAACAAGTCATGCTACAACAAATAATACTAAGCATTAAGCCAAAACAATATCAAGCATGGCATGACAAAGCATAGGCCATAGTCAAAAACAAGCTCTCTTTACCACTTAAGCAATGAACTTTCCTAGTCTTTTCCAAACCAAACCAAACTATTTGAAAACCAATGTATGAAAGAGGGGGTCCAACCAATTTATTCAGAAAACTAAGCAAACCAAAGCAAACGAAAAACCAAAACGAAAAAGAAAACGAAAACGAAAAACAAGACGCTCCAAGAACAACACAATTGTGCATGAAACAATAAAAATGAAGCGTTTGGAAGAAACCTGGAATTTTTATTGATGAAGAAGGGGATGCCTTGGGCATCCCCAAGCTTTGACGCTTGTACTTCTTGGAAATTTCTTGGGGTGACACGCGTGGCATCCCCAAGATTGAGCTTTAGTCCATCCTTCATCTCATTACTCATTCCTTCCATACACCTGAAATTTTTTCTTCATACAAAACTTCACACAATCTTTATTAGCAACATTAGTGCACTCAAGATAAATAAGTCTTAAGGTTCAGTTCTAACACCAAATAAACTTCCATTAGAACACTAGCTACTGTAGCACTTCCCTCAAAAAGCTCAATTACTCAAAAGAACTCAAAAAGGAACCAACAAGAGGCAAATGCAGAAAATGGCAGAAATCTGTCAAAATAGACCAGCAGGTAAAGACGAATTTTTTTCGAAGACCTTCTGTTGCTCAAATCAAAAAGTGTTGAACTAACGAAAGTTAGATAACTACCTGGGGCAGAAGCACAAAAATTCACGCCTCAAAAAGACGTTCAGAGATTTTACACAAATTTTTACGGTGAAGCACAGAAATCTGTTTCGGGACAACAACTTTCCCAATCATTACTTCTCTCTCATTAGAGGTTACTCTTGGCACAAAAAGCAAATAAAAAGGATAAGGGGAGGTTATTACAGAGGTAATAACTTCGAAGACTCATCTAAAACTTTTGGGTTATCTCCCAATAAGTACTTTTCTTTAACGCCTTTAAGTTAGGCATAAGAAGCAAGAAAGAATCAAGTGTTCTCAAATGAAGAAGCATTAAGACCAAATTTTGTTTTCATAGGAGAAGCAAAAGAAATCTTTTATCTCTTTTTAGGGAAGTGTTCTATACCTTTCTTGAGTGGGAGTTGATATTTAATGGTGCCTTCTTTCATATCAATGATGGCACCAACAGTTCTAAGAAAAGGTCTTCCCAAAGTAATAGGACAAGAAGCATTGTATTCAACATCCAAAACATAGAAATCAACGGGGACATAGGCATTGTTAACCATAATAAGAACATCATTAAGACTCCCCATGAGTTTCTTTTTTAGCATTATCATCAAGTGGGACATTCAAATAACAATCTTCAAGAGGAGGCAAATCAAGCATATCATAAATCCTTCTAGGCATATTAGAAACACTACTATCAAGATCACATAAAGCTTTAAAATCAAAGTCATTCACTTTCATATTAATGATGGGTTCCCAACCATCTTCTTGTTTTATAGGAATAGAAGCTTTATGTTTCATCTTTTCTTCTTTAATCTTTATGAGAGCATCAGTAATGTGTTTTGTAAAGGCCATGTTCATAGCACTAGCATTAGGACTTTTAGCAAGCTTTTGTAGGAACTTAATAACTTCAGAGATATTGCAACCATCAAAATTAAATTTATCATTTAGAGTAGTAGAACTATTACTAGCCTCAACACTAGTGGTGGTAATAGTAGAAACACTAATGTTTCTAGCAATTTCATCTTCTCTTTCCCACTTAGCATGTAATTCAGCTAATAGTCTAACATTTTCATCAATTCTTACTTGTATAGCATTAGTGGATGCAAAGGGATTATCATTAGTTTCAGGTTTAGAAGTCATTTTATTAATCAATAAAGATTGAGCTTCAGACAAACATGATACATTTCTTTCAGCATTAGAGAGTTTCAATTGTAAACTAGGAATTTCCCTATTTAGAATCTCAAGTTGATGGCTAATGTTCTTCAAAATGATAGATTGTTCCTCCATAGTTTTAGTGAATAGTTTATTTTGCTCATATTTCATTTGCATGAAGCTTTTAGTGGCTCTTTCAACTTCTAAAATTCTTCCTTCACTAGGTAATCCATGTTTACCATTATAGCCATAAGTATTATTAGGAGGGTAGGGCCTATAATTGTTATTACCATAAGCATTGTTGCCAAAATTGTTATTTCTTATGAAGTTCACATCAACTTGCTCTTCTTGAGCAACCAAAGAAGCCAAAGGAACATTATTTGGATCAATATGGGCTTTCCCATTAACAAGCATAGACATAATAATATCAATTTTATCACTCAAGGAGGAGGTTTCCTAAGAATTTACCTTCTTACCTTGTGGAGCTCTATTAGTATGCCATTCAGAATAATTAACCATCATATTGTCCAAATTTTTTGTTGTAGCACCCAAAGTGATTGTCATAAAGGTACCTCCAGCAGCAGAATCCAATAGGTTCCTTGAAGAATAGTTCAATCCTGCATAAAAAGTTTGGATGATCATCCAAGCAGTCAGTCCATGAGTGGGACAATTCTTTACCAAAGATTTCATTCTTTCCCAAGCTTGAGCAACATGCTCATTATCAAGTTGTTTAAACATCATTATTTCACTTCTCATGGATATAATCTTAGCAGGAGGATAGTATTTTCCAATAAAAGCATCTTTGCACTTAGTCCAAGAATCAATACTATTCCTAGTTAAGGAATTCAACCATTCTTTAGCTTTTCCTCTCAAAGAGAAAGGAAACAATTTAAGCTTAATAATATCACCATCTATATCCCTATGCTTTTGCATCTCACAAAGTTCAACAAAATTATTTAGATGGGAAGCAGCATCTTCAATACCAATTCCAGAAAATTGTTCTCTCATAACAAGATTGAGTAAAGCAGGTTTTATCTCAAAGAAAGTATCTTCAGGCATAGGTGGAGCAATAGGAGTGCTCATAAAATCATTGTTGTTGGTGCTAGTGAAGTCACACAACTTAGTGTTTTCAAGAGTAGTCATTTTTTATGTGTTTTCAAATAAGAAAGCAAACTAGTAAAACTAAATTTTTTGTGTGTTTTGAAAAGAAAACAAGCAAACAAAGCAAAAAGAAACAAAGCAAAACAAAAATAACAAAGAAAAGAGATTGGTTATGAGGGACTCCCCTTGCGAAGATGTCCTTGACTCCCCGGCAATGGCGCCAGAAAAATGCTTGACGGCTCAATGCACGGCGCCCAGAAAAATGCTTGATGGCGGTATTGATGTAGAGATCGTTGGGAACCCCAAGAGGAAGGTATGATGAGCACAGCAGCAAGTTTCCCTCAGTTATGAAACCAAGGTTTAATCGAACCAGTAGGAGCAAGGAAACACCCCAAAGGTGTTACTAGCTGAGCTTTGGCAGGGCGCACTACCGGTGCTAGTAGCAACGTGGAGACCTGCACAACACAACCACAGAACTTTGTCCCCAACTTGCGATGAGGTTGTCAATCTCACCGTGTTTTGCGGAAAACAAAGGATTAAACATATCGAAGGGAAAGAAGTAAAAGTTTGCAGAAAGTAAACAGAAAGCAGTAAACAGTTTATAGATTGTATGTAAATAAAAGGATCGGGATCCATAGTTCACTAGAGGTGGCTCTCCTTAGATAACATGCTGGGTGAACAAATTACGGCGGGGCAATTGACAAACACCGAGAAAGCAATACATGCATATACTAATCATCTTGACTCCTTTGGAACTTGATTGGGCATTACAACATAATACATAGACCGCCATCCAACTGCATCTATGACTAATAATCCACCTTCAGGTTATCATCCGAACCCCCTCCAGTATTAAGTTGTAAGCAACAGATTATTGCTTTACGAACTGTGTGTAAAGTAAACAATACGATTATTCTATGAACAAAGGATTGTTGTTTTCTCCCTAGTAGCAACAACACATCTGGTACCTTAGAGATTTCTGTCACTTCCTCAGATCACTAGAGGCATGAACCCACTATCGAGCATAAATACTAACTCTTGGAGTTGCTAGCATCTACTTGGCCAAGGTAGCTACTAACAACAGAAAGCATGCAAGATCACAAATAACAAAGACATGATAGAATCAATAATCAATCTGAAATAGCATCTCAATATCCATCGGATCCCCGCAAACACAACATGCAGAATTGCAAATAGATGACCTTGATCATGAACGGAGCTCACAAGATCTAAACATGAAAGCACAAAGGAGGAGAACCAGCCATCTAGCTACTACATGGATCTGTAGTCCAAGGATGAACTACTCACGCATCACACCGGAGGCTTGCATGGTGATCAAGAAGGCCTCCAGGGTGAATTCCCCTCTCCGGCAAGGTGCCGGGAAGAGCTTCAGATCCCTCCCGATCTAGGGATGGAGATGACGGTGGCTACAGACTCTTTCGTGGATTTTTTTGATCGGGCCCTTAGGGTTTTCGTCCCGAGGGCAATATATAGGCGGAAGGAGAGGCCGAGGGGTGCCGAGAGCGGCCACACCACCCCCTGGCGCGGGCCAGGCCTGGCCGCGTGGCCAGGTGGTGTGGTTGCCCCCTGGCCCCTCTTCGTCTCGTATTCTGGCACTTGATGACATCCGGAAAAATAGGCACTTTGGCTTTTGTCCCGTCCAATTCCGAGAATAATCATTTTCTGACTTTCCTGGAACCAAAAACAGCAGAAAACATGTAGCTGGCACTATGGCTCTTGTTAATAGGTTAGTCCAAGAAATCATATGAAAAGTACTTCAAAGTTGGAACAAAACACAAGAAAGTGAATAAAACCAAGCATGTAACATAAAAAATTATAGATACATTTGCAATGTATCAAGGAGCGCACTATACTCTTCAACCATTGCAGCATGCCAGCTAGGGTCTTTGAGAGCACCACGATAAGTCTTCAGTATTGGAGACAATCCTTCAACTTGAAGATCAAAAATTGTCTTGGGCTGAACAATGTCGTGCTTGGCACGCGTGAGCATGGTGTGAGACGGTGGCGGTAGCGGTGCTCGAGGACGACGAGCCCGAGGAGCATCCGTGGCGGGAGGCAAGGTAGAAGCCGTGGATGGTGAGCTCGGAGAAGGCTCCAGGGCACCATCATCCATATACACGGCGGGCGAGGGAGCGGACAAGGGCGATCCTGATGGCGACGATCCGGCTGAGGATGGGCCAGGCGAGGTGGCCCGAGGTGTCACGCGAGGGGTGGGAGATCCTGCCGCGACAGGAGAAGTACCCGCGGTAGGCTACCGAGCAGCCGTGGCAGGCTACCGAATGCCCACGGTAGGCTGCCGAGTGGCCGCGGCAGAGCCCACGGCAGAAGTTACCGCGGTCGGCACGGTGAATGGCATCATCAACATCGGCTGCTCAACCTGCAGAAAGTCATAACTTTGCAAAGTAGGAGTAGAGGATGGTGGTGATGCATTAGAGGCAAAGGGAAAGACAGACTCGTCAAACACACCATGGCGAGAGATGATGATCTTTTGGGTGGAATGATCAAGACAGCGATAGCCATGATGTTGACATGGATACCTAAGGAACACACACGGCACGGAGCGAGGCGCAAGTTTATGTGGGGCAACGACGGTGTTGTTGGGGTAGCATAAGCATCCGAAGACCCTAAGACTGGCATATGTAGGGTCGACACCATGAAGGGCTCGAAAAGGCACGCGATCCGCGATGGCTGATATGTTGCTAACGTATCCATAATCTTTGATGTTCCATGCTTGGTTTTATCTACTTTCTTATGTTTTGTCCACACTTTGGAGTACTTTCTATACACTTTCTTGGACTAACCTATTAACAAGAGCCACAGTGCCAGCTGCCTGTTTTCTGCTATTTTTGGTTACAGGAAAGTCAGAAAATGAATATTCTCGGAATTGGATGGGACAAAAGCCAAAGTCAGTTTTTCACCGAGGGACACACGGAGCCAGAATACGAGACAAAGAGGGGCCAGAGGGCGGCCACACCACCTGGCCACGTGGCCAGGCCTGGCCCGCGCCAGGGGTAGTGTGGCCAGCCCAGGCACCCCCTCGCCTCCCCTTTCGCCTATAAGATGCCTCTGATATAGAAACCCTAAGTACCCGATCAAAATTCCATGAAAGAGTTTGTAGCTGTCGTCATCTCCATCCCTAGATCGGGAGGGATCTGAAGCTCTTCTCGGCACCCTGCCGGAGGGGAGAATTCACCCTGGAGGCCTTCTTCATCACCATGCAAGCCTCCGGTGTGATGCATGAGTAGTTCATCCTTGGACTACGGGTCCATGTAGTAGCTAGATGGCTGGTTCTTCTCCGTTGTGCTATCATGTTTAGATCTTGTGAGCTCCGTTCATGATCAAGATCATCTATTTGTAATTCTGCATGTTGTGTTTGTGGGGATATGATGGATATTGAGATGCTATTTCAGATTGATTATTGATTCTATCATGTCTTCGTTATTTGTGATCTTGCATGCTTTCCGTTGTTAGTAGCTATCTTGGCCAAGTAGATGCTAGCAACTCCAAGAGTTAGTATTTATGCTCGATAGTGGGTTCATGCCTCTAGTAATCTGGGGAAGTGACAGAGATCTCTAAGGTACTAGATGTGTTGTTGCTACTAGGAAGAAAACAACACTCCTTTGTTCATAGAACAATTGTATTGTTTACTTTACACGCAATGCATCATGCAATTATCTGTTGCTTGCAACTTAATACTGGAGGGGGTTCGGATGATAATCTGAAGGTGGATTATTAGTCATAGATGCAGTTGGATTATGGTCCATGTATAATGTTGTAATGCCCAATCGAATCTCAAAGGAGTCAAGATGAGTAGTATATGCTTGTATGCTTTCTCGATGTTTGTCAATTGCCCCGATGTAATTTGTTCACCCAACATGTCATCTATCTTAAGGAGAGACACCACTAGTGAACTATGGACCCTGGTCCTTTCTTTTACCATCAATCTACAATTGTTTACTGCTTTCTGTTTACTTTCTGCAAACTATTACTTTCTTCCACACAATACGTTTAATTCTTTGTTTTCAGCAAAACCGGTGAGATTGACAACCTCACTTTAAGTTGGGGGCAAAGTTCTGTGGTTGTGTTGTGCAGGTTTCCACGTTGCTGCTAGCACCGGTAGTGCGCCCTGCCAAAGGCCAGCTAGCAACACCTTGGTGGTGTTTCCTTGCTCCTACTAGATTGATAACCTTGGTTTCATAACTGAGGGAAACTTACTGTTGTGCTCATCATACCTTCCTCTTGGGGTTCTCCAACGAGCTCGACATCAACCATGAGCCAACAAGTATTTTTCTGGCGCCGTTGCCGGGGAGTCAAGGACATCTTCACAAGGGGAGTCTCTCATAACCAATCTCTTTACTTTGTTGTTTTTGTTTTGCTTAGTTTATTTTTGCTTTGTTTGCTTGTTCTTTTTTATCAAAAATATAAAAAATTAGTTCCTACTATAGTTGTTATTTTTGTTGGTCTGTTATTGTCTTGCTTTATCATGTTTTCAATCAATGGTTGGTTTCTTTGGAACTGAATCTAATTGGCAAGATGGGTTCACGGAAGAACAAAAATATTATTATAAGGAACACCGCTTATCACAAAAAGGGAAACACTTATGGGAACAAATTGATAAATTGTATACCATTGCTAGAAACGTGTGCTCTACTTATAATGTTACTTACTGATAAATCTTGTTCCTATAAGAGGTATAAACACCTCCCTTTTCAATGTGAGTATAATGATGATGTTACCATATCTTCTTATGTTAAGGGAAATTATGACTTTTATGATGTGGAACAAATTGAAGAATTTATTGCTTGGAAGGGTGCATTTGAACTTGCTAGTTTGCTTGAAAATATTGACGATTCACCTTATAAATATGAGGTTTATGATATACTTAAATTTTTCTTTGATAATTACAAGGAGGAAAATGGCTATATTCTTGAATATATTAATAGATGCTTTCCACAAACGGAAGAGACTAATGCCTTGCAGGAGCTTATGGAAGAAGAAATTGCTGAAACGGGAAGCTCATTAGATGAAAAAGAGGAGGAGAGTGATGAACAAAAGGAGGAAGAATGGATTATATACCCATGCCTACCTTCTAATGTGAGTAACTCTTTATTCCTTACATTATTTGATTGTCCCCCATGCTTACCAAAGGAGGATGAATGTTATGCTCATGTTATCTGTGATAATGCTTTATTTATGCCTAACTTCGAAATGTATGGTACTAAAGAGTTTTGCTTAGAAAATGTTTATGATAAAGCTCTATACGATGGTCCTATATTGAATGATCAGTCATCTTGTTATAGAATTGTTAAAAGTGGGTTTGAAGGTTTTAATCCCACTATTTTTGAGCTTGATAAAAATTATGTGTTTGTAGATCATGAAAAGCATACTTTATGTGATAGTTATATTGTTGAGTTTATTCATGAGGCTACTGAAAATTATTATGAGAGAGGAAAATATGGTTGTAGAAGTTTTCATGGTACTGAAACACCTCTCTATGTGCTGAAAGTTTTGAAGTTACTCTTCTTTTATCTTCCTATGCCTGTCACTTTGTTCTTTGTGAATTTATTTGCATACAAGATTCCTATGCATAGGAAGTGGATTAGACTTAAATGTGTTTTGAATTTGCTTCTTGATGCTCTCTTCTACTTCAATTCATATTTCTTATGTGAGCATCTTCTCAAACTATCATGCCTAACTTAAAGGCGTTAAAGAAAAATACTTATTGGGAGATAACCCAAAAGTTTTAGATGAGTGTTGGAAGTTATTAATAATAACCACTCCTTATCTTTTTTATTTGCTTTTTGTGCCAAGAGTAACCTCTAATGAGAGAGAAGTAATGATTGGGAAAGTTGCTGTCCCGAAACAGATTTTTCTGCTTCACCGTAAAAATTTGTGTAACATCTCTATACATCGTTTTGAGGCATGGATTTTTGTGCTTCTGCCCCAGGTTGTTATCTAACTTTCGTTAGTTCAACACGTTTCGATTTGAGCAACATAAGGTCTTCGAAAAAATTGGTTTTTACCTGCTGGTCTGTTTTGACAGATTTCTGTCATTATTTGCATTTTCTTCTTGTTGGTTCCTTTTTAAGTTCTTTTGGGAAATTGAGCATTTTGAGGGAAGTGCTACAGTAGCTTGTGTTTTAATGGAAGTTTTATTGGTGTTGGAACTGAATCTAAAGACTTATTATCTTGAGTGCACTAATGCTGCTAATAAAGATTGTGTGAAGTTTTGTATGAAAGAAAAATTTCAGCTGTATGGAAGGAATGAGTAATGAGATGAAGGATGGACTAAAGCTCAAGATTGGGGATGCCAGGCATGTCACCCCAAGAAATATCCAAGAAGTACAAGCGTCAAAGCTTGGGGATGCCCAAGGCATCCCCTTCTTCATCAATAAAAATTCCACGTTTCTTCCAAACACTTCGTTTTTATTGTTTCATGCACAGTTGTGTTGTTCTTGGAGCGTCTTCTTTTTCGTTTTTGCTTTGTTTTTTTGTTTTCTTGGTTTTCTTAGTTTGCTGAATAAATTGGTTGGACCCCCTCTTTCATACGCTGGTTTTCAAATAGTTTGGTTTGGATTGGAAAAGAGTAGGAAAAGTCCATGTTTAAGTGGTAGAAGGAGTTTGTTTTAGACTGTGGCCTATGCTTTGTCATGCCATGCTTGATATTGTTTTGGCTTTATGCTTAGTGATCTTTGTTGTAGCATGACATGTTATAAACAATTGAGATTGCTTAATGTGCCTTTGAATAATCATGCGTTGTTTTAACATATTAAAGCATAGTATTGTGGTATTCTCCTTTGGTGCTTTATTTGGGTTGACTTGGCGCATGATCACACCATGTTATGACTATCCCATGTCACCATAGCCTTTATGATCCTTTAGTTTTCGACTTGTAGTATCACTTTATGCTTTGATTAATGGTGTTTTATCGCTCTGCATGATTATGGCCATCATTGCTCTCGTAGTTGGTCGCTCCCAGTGTTTTGCTAGCCTCCGTAACCAAGTATGAGTTCCACTCATGCATCCAACTCCTAAAACCAAGTTATTCCAAAGAGTCCACCATACCTACCTATTAGCATTTGCTATTCCAAGTATATTCATGTTTTTATCTACCTTCCGAATTAAACTTGTTATGTGAAAATTAGTGATTAAAGCTCTCACGAACTTGATGGCACACTTTACTTTCTTGCACTTAATAATTTGAACCATTGCGTCCATCTTTGTTGCGTATATGCTTGCGCTTTATAAGTTGAAGTTAGCAGAACCATGTATCATGGGGAACGCGTTCAACATTGCACTTGTACATTGTACCTAGTTGATATCATGTTCTTTTGCTTATGGATCCCGGCGGTGTGAAATAAAAGGGGAACTTGGAAGATCATGGAGTTTGTATTTGTGTTAGAGAAACGCCTAGGCTGCTAGCCTAAGCCATGCCTAATCATGGTGGAAACTTGCAGCATAACCATAATGAGCACTCTATGAAGCATCCTCAATAAAAACCTATGCAAATAGCAAATAAAAAGATCGCTGAGATGCTCATTGTCTGCTTGCCTTGTCATTTTGATTATGGGATAGCTCCTGTATCATGTGCAAGGGGTACCCTGCTGGCGATTCTCTATGATACATATGTACTTACAATGACAAGAGATTACTTGTGACTAAAGTTGAGTAGCATGATGTTTGGTCTTCGTAAGTAAGGGGCATGAGATTTCAGCTTATAACTTGTCAAGCATATCCTCTTAGTTGTGTCACTTTAACCTTAATCACCTAAAAATGCTTATGATAGGGGCAATGAGAGCTGAAAGCTAATAAGTACCATAATTTTTGGAAGCTCTTTATGAAATTTGAATCCCTACTTCTTTCTATGAAGACCTTTCTTTTACTTTTAAGTTGAGTCTCCACCTTCTATCTTTATGCACCTACTTTGAGAGCATAGTGGTCATTCTTAGTTCTATGTGCATTGTCCCAAGACTTGTTGATTGATGCATAGCTTTGATATTGCTTGTTTTAAACTATTTGTATCTAGTCACTCTTATGAACTTTGAAGGTGTCCTATGCATTTATGTTTGCTACTCTATGAGGGACAAGCTGAATGCCACTATGCTGTGTTTTCTGAAACAAGCAAACGTCTTGCAAAGCATTGTTATTCATGAATCTTTTGTTTATGCCTTTTCATGTTGCAACAATAGTTGCTTTGTCTTATTGTTAGAACTTTGTCTTTCATGTTATGATTGAAGTACTATGATCCCAGCTATCAATGTTTTACAAATACTTTGATCAAGTTTATGATGTTGCATATCACCTCAAAAATTATTCTTTCTTTTTATCTCTTACCTACTCGAGGACGAGCAGGAGTTAAGCTTGCGGATGTTGATACGTTGCTAACGTATCCATAATTTTTGATGTTCCATGCTTGGTTTTATGTACTTTCTTATGTTTTATCCACACTTTGGAGTACTTTCTATACACTTTCTTGGACTAACCTATCGACAAGAGCCACAGTGCCAGCTGCCTGTTTTCTGCTATTTTTGGTTCCAGAAAGTCAGAAAATGAATATTCTCGGAATTGGACGGGACAAAAGCCAAAGTCAGTTTTTCACCGAAGGACACACGGAGCCAGAATATGAGAAGGGGAGGGGCCAGAGGGCGGCCACACCACCTGGCCGCGCGGCCAGGCCTGACCCGTGATACGTTGCTAACATATCCATAATTTTTGATGTTCCATGCTTAGTTTTATCTACTTTCTTATGTTTTGTCCACACTTTGGAGTACTTTTCATATGATTTCTTGGACTAACCTATTAACAAAAGCCACAGTGCCAGCTGCCTGTTTTCTGCTATTTTTGGTTCCAGGAAAGTCAGAAAATGAATATGCTCGGAATTGGACGGGACAAAACCCAAAGTCAGTTTTTCACCGAGGGACACCAGGAGCCAGAATACGAGACGGAGAGGGGCTAGGGCCCGGCCACACCACCTGGTCGTGCGGCCAGGCCTGGCCCGTGCCAGGGGGTGGTCTGGCCGCCCCAGGCACCCTCTCGGCCTCTCCGTTCGCCTATATATTACCTCCGATACAGAAACCCTAAGTACCCAATCAAAATTCCACGAAAGAGTCTGTAGCCGCCGTCATCTCCATCCCTAGATCGGGAGGGATCTGAAGCTCTTCCCGGCACCCTGCCAGAGGGGAGAATTCACCTGGAGGCCTTCTTCATCACCATGCAAGCCTCCAGTGTGATGCGTGAGTAGTTCATTCTTCGACTACGGGTCCATGTAGTAGCTAGATGGCTGGTTCTCCTCCTTTGTGCTATCATGTTTAGATCTTGTGAGCTCCGTTCATGATCAAGATCATCTATTTGTAATTCTGCATGTTGTATTTGCGGGGATCCGATGGATATTGAGATGCTATTTCAGATTGATTATTGATTCTATCATGTCTTTGTTATTTGTGATCTTGCATGCTTTCAGTTGTTAGTAGCTATCTTGGCCAAGTAGATGCTAGCAACTCCAAGAGTTAGTATTTATGCTCGATAGTGGGTTCATGCCTCTAGTAATCTGGGGAAGTGACAGAAATCTCTAAGGTACTAGATGTGTTGTTGCTACTAGGGAGAAAACAACAATTCTTTGTTCATAGAACAATCGTATTGTTTACTTTACACGCAATGCGTAATGCAATTATCCGTTGCTTGCAACTTAATACTAGAGGGGGTTTGGATGATAACCGAAGATGGATTATTAGTCATAGATGCAGTTGGATTACGGTCTATGTATAATGTTGTAATGCCCAATCAAGTCCCATAAGAGTCAAGATGAGTAGTATATGCTTAATGTTTGTATGCTTTCTCTATGTTTGTCAATTGCCCCGTTGTATTTTGTTCACCCAACATGTCATCTATCTTAAGGAGAGCCACCACTAGTGAACTATGGACCCCGGTCCTTTCTTTTACCATCAATCTACAACTGTTTACTGTTTTCTATTTACTTTCTGCCACTCGATACGTTTAATCCTTTGTTTTCAGCAAAACCGGTGAGATTGACAACCTCATCGCAAGTTGGGGACATAGTTCTGTGGTTGTGTTGTGCAATCGCCCTGCCAAAGTCCAGCTAGCAACACCTTTGAGGTGCTTCCTTGCTCCTACTAGATTGATAACCTTGGTTTCATAACTGAGGAAAACTTACTACTGTGTTCATCATACCTTCCTCTTGGGGTTCCCCAATGAGCTCGTTATTACACGAGTCAGCAGCCCGCACCAGGGGGTGGTGTGGCTAGCCCAGGCACCCCCTCGGCCCCCCCTTTCGCCTATAAGATGCCTCCAATACAGAAACCCTAAGTACCCGATCAAAATTCCATAAAAGAGTCTATAGCCGTTGTCATCTCCATCCCTAGATCGGGAGGGATCTGAAGCTCTTCCCGGCACCCTGCCGGAGGGGAGAATTCACCCTGGAGGCCTTCTTCATCACCATGCAAGCCTCCGGTGTGATGCGTGAGTAGTTCATCCTTCAACTACGGGTCCATGTAGTAGCTAGATGGCTGGTTCTCCTCCTTTGTGCTATCATGTTTAGATCCTGTGAGCTCCGTTCATGATCAAGATCATCTATTTGTAATTTTGCATGTTGTATTTGCGGGGATCCGATGGATATTGAGATGCTATTTCAGATTGATTATTGATTCTATCATGTCTTTGTTATTTGTGATCTTGCATGCTTTCCGTTGTTAGTAGCTATTTTGGCCAAGTAGATGTTAACAACTCCAAGAGTTAGTATTTATGCTCGATAGTGGGTTCATGCCTCTAGTAATCTGGGGAAGTGATAGAAATATCTAAGGTACTAGATGTGTTGTTGCTACTAGGGAGAAAACAACAATCCTTTGTTCATAGAACAATCGTATTGTTTACTTTACACGCAATGCGTAATGCAATTATCTGTTGCTTGCAACTTAATACTAAAGGGGGTTCGGACGATAATCTGGAGGTGGATTATTAGTCATAGATGCGGTTGGATTACACTCTATCTATAATGTTGTAATGCCCAATTGAATCTCAAAGGAGTCAAGATGAGTAGTATATGCCCGTATGCTTTCTCGATGTTTGTCAATTGCCCCGCTGTAATTTGTTCACCCAACATGTCATCTATCTTAAGGAAAGCCACCACTAGTGAACAATGGACCCCGGTCCTTTCTTTTACCATCAATCTACAACTATTTACTGCTTTCTGTTTACTTTCTACAAACTATTACTTTCTTCCACACAATACATTTAATCCTTTGTTTTCAGCAAAACCGGTGAGATTGACAACCTCACTGTAAGTTGAGGGCAAAGTTCTGTGGTTGTGTTGTGCAGGTTTCCATGTTGCTGCTAGCACCGGTAGTGTGCCTTGCCAAAGGCCAGCTAGCAACACCTTGGAGGTGTTTCCTTGCTCCTACTGGATTGATAACCTTGGTTTCATAACTAAGGGAAACTTACTGTTGTGCTCATCATATCTTCCTCTTGGGGTTCCCCAACGAGCTCGACATCAACCATGAGCCAGCAATGGCCTTGGAAGGTAGCCGATTGTGCAATAGCACGGCTGTATGGAGAGCCTCGGCCCAGAAGCGAGGTGGCATGCTAGCTTGAATTAGAAGGGTGCGAGTGATGTCGTTAAGGGTGCGAATAATTCTCTCGGCTTTACCGTCTTGTTGTGAAGTATAGGGACATGAGAAGCGGAGTGCTATCCCATGGTGTTGGGCAAACGATTGTAGGGAGGAATTATCGAACTCACGACCATTGTCACACTGGATGGCTTTCAAGGGTGCATGAAACTGAGTTTGGGCTAAGGCGTGGAGGGACGACAAGTGTGAGAAGGCTTCTGACTTGGCACGTAAAGGATAAACCCAAGCGTATTGAGTGAAATCATCAAGACAAACGAGATAATACTTAAAGCCAGAAATACTCTCAACAGGAGATGTCCACAAATCACAATGTATAAGTTGAAACGGAGAATGTGTTACATGTTTGGTAGAAGAAAAAGGTAGACGAACACGGCGACCTAATTGACAAGCATGAGACAAACTAGATTTATTTTTATCCCTAGGAATAATACAGGAGCGAGCTAATGACTCCATGGTCGGCCGTCCAGGGTGTCCAAGTCACTGATGCCACATAGCAGGGTCGACGAGGAGGAAGGCGTGTGGGCGGCTGGAGGAGGAGGTGCTGACAGGGTAGAGGGCTCCGGGACTATTGCATCTAAGAATCTCGGTCCTGGTTAGAAGGTCCTTCACAAAAAAACCAACAGGGTCAAATTCGACGGAAACATGATTATCAATGGTGAATTGACGAACGGATAGGAGGGTTTTGACTATATCAGGAGCTACTAAGACATTGCGAAGATGCAGAGGACGCGAGGGAGTGGAAATAGGAAAACATGCATGCCCGGTAGCGGTGATCGGAAGGGTGGAACCATTACCGACAATGACAGCACGAGAGGAAGAAGAAGGAGGAGACACGGAGGTGAGCATATCGGGGTTCGATGCGAAGTGGGAGGTGGCGCCAGTGTCCATGACCCAATCGGTGGTGGGCGCTTGAAGGCCCATCGTCTGGAACTGATTCATCATCGCGGACTGGTCCCATGAGGCAGTCGATGAAGCCGGTGATGACGGGGGTGCAGCACCGAGCCCATATACAAGAGCCTGAGGAGCATAACCACCGTAGTCGTAGCCATAGGTGTACGGCACGGTGTAGGGCCCTTGCGCGTAGAAGGCGTGCTGTGGGGGCGGGGGTGGTGCATGTAGATGGGGGGGTCGAGCCTACATACCAGGGCCGTATGGACACATCTGGATCGCGCCGTTCCAGGGCAGGAGCAGCGTGGGCCAGGTTGGAGGAGCGGCGACCGGAGGTGTGACGACGGGGCCGGCTTGGATGATGGTGGTGTCCTTGGCAGCGTCCGTTGCGGCCTTCTTCTTTTTCTTGCCCTTGCCACCGTTGCCCCGTCCGGAGTTGGGGCGGTGGCAGCGTTGGAGTAGAGGGCCGTGTCGTCGTTGCCATTGCGTAAGCGACGATTCTTGCACTTCATGTCTTGGAGCGCGAGAAGAGAACGGTACTTCTCAAACGAGATGTCGAGCATGAGGGAGATGAGATCGGCGGCGCCCTCGTATTGCTCAGAAAGTCCGTTGAGGCAGTGGATCACCAGCTTGGCGTCGTCTTCCGGTGAGCCGAGATCCGCGAGACCGTCGGCGAGGGCCTTGATCTTCTTCAAGTACTCAGTCATGTTCATCTCGCCCATCTTGCTCTCGCCCAGCTCAGTGGAGAGGTGGAGCTGGCGGTTGATCTTGTGGTTGTTGAAGAGCCCTTTGATGCTTGTCCACAGCTCGACGGCGAGGGGGTCTTCGCCCGGTGTCATGACGGCGTCGAGGAGGCCGAGGGACACGGACCCGTAGAGCCAGGAGATGACCGTGGAATCCAAGAGATCCCACTCTGGAGTCAGAACGGACGGAGCAGGGGCGTCGACGTGGTTGAGCAGTGCATACTTGCGAAGGGCGGTGCGGAAGAAGGTGTGCCATTGGCGATGAACGCCGATGTCGAGGGCCAGCTCGACGGGGACGTGCCCCTTGATGGAGTGGAGGCCGACGGCTTGGGCATGCAACGAGGTGAGCGAGAAGCCCCCCGCGCTGGAGGAGGGGGCGGTGGCAAGGGCGAGCTTCGATTGGGCATCAATAGTTTCTCGGGCCTCGCGGTCTTCTTTTTCCTTCGCGGCTTGCGCGATCCATGCGGCGTCGTCACCCATTGCAGAGGGGTGGCGAGGCTAGAAGGGGAGAGGTGGGTGGTTTGCAGAGGCCGGGCGCCGAGATCGGTTGCGACGGTGGCGGCGCCGAGATCAGCTGCTGCGGCGGCGGCGGAAGCAGAAGGAGGCGCATGTCCGGTTAGGGTTTTGCGTCTGATACCATGTAAGATAGGGGAAACCATACATTAGGTGGACTTGTATTGCTCATTATATAAGAGGATTACAAGGAGTTCCGATTGCATACAACACGGACATATATACAAGAAATACGCACGCATACGTATCCTACATCTATACAAATACGTGTAGGATATGTATTCTAACAGACACTATTTAGTATATGAATATATCCAAATTTAGACAAATTCCTAACATCTATTTTAAGACAGAGGGAGTACTACTGACGTATTTATCGGCACCAGTTGAAGTATCAGTAATTCATTAAGGTTCTAATGCTGCAAACAGTGCAAGAATGAGATACAAAAATTGAGTTCCAGATCCTATAATCCACACCCAACTACGTACAACACCGTTCGTCATGCTCCAGGAATAAGCCCTTGCTCCTGTGTATTATATCCTCGATGGTCAGTTTCGACAAAATGGGTGGATGGACCTGTAAGGCCTAATATGCAGGCACACAGGCAATATCCTGGGAAGAGCCCAGGTCACATGGTCAAATGGCATCAGCTTAAACACTCTTTATGTTTTCAGCAAAAAAATCAAATCAGATGCTCAAGGTTCCAATATTCAGTCTGATTATACAAATGATCCACCTAGAGTAAAAAGGAGCACTTTCAAATTCCATGATTATGAATGTAAAAAATTACAGTTTCTGATCTGGAGGCTCCATCTTGGTGTCCTTATCCACCATGTGGCCCTGTCCGCCGGTGGGTCAACGCCCTAGCTCAACCTGGGCGAGGGCGAGAGGGGATAGGGTTGCCCTCTACTCTACGGCTGCAATGGTTTCTAGTGGTGGCGAGCACCTAGTGCTTCCATGAGTTCCGTTCTGTTTTTTATTCCCATGAGTTCCATTCTGTTATGGTGATGTTCCTCCCTCCAGCGTGCCTTCATTCAACAGTTTGCGTCTTACTTGGTGGTGGTGTCGTGGTGTGGCGGTTCTTGTGGGGAGTTCTTTGGCCTGGCAGACATGGTCGATCTTTCTCCCATGGCTATTTGGTTGACTATGCTCTGGCCAAAGAGACTTTTCGTTGATTTATTTGGAAGGTAAGAACACATTTTTTAAAACCTAAATGGGTTCAATTTTTGAACTTAAAACTCCATGCTAGTAGAAACTCACCTCCCAAGCGTAATGCATTTTTGTATAATTTCTAGTAGAAACATTGAAACATATTTTTAAATTTGGCTTTCACCGTACGTAATTTGGTTTGATATTGTTGTACCTGGTAACATTCTGAATTACTCAAAAACCTTTCTCTCTAAAAAAAAAACCAACTCAGTTTTTGCGTTCTAGGTACTCTAAAACGATTTAAATTGGACGGAGTACTATAATTCTTAAGAAACCTATGTTGAAGTTATCAGACTTGAGTGGTATTTCCTACGGAATAATAGAAATGGTAATGCCCATCCATAAAACAAAAAACAATGGATTCGACAATGCCTTTTGGTTTATTCACATCCCGTGGCAACGCACACGCGCCTGAATGGCAGGAGTATTATTTTTCAAATGTTGTGACGTGCCCAGTAGCTGAGCCCGACAGCTCGAAATGGACATGATTTTCAAAGTCCACGGCATACCACAGTCGCAGCGGGGCATAAATGCCCTGAACTGAACTTCCTGACTCTCCCATATCATTCAGTTCATCCAACTTGGACTTTGAAGGCTGGAACGATCGAACTCTCACAGCTCACCTGCTAGCTCCTTTAAATTAACCCATGGCAGGGCCAATTTCAAACAGCACACACACACACACACACAATGATCAGGCCAAGGCAGATGGTCCAAGCAAGGGTGATCCTCCTAGCGACGTGGTTCCTCGTCTTCCTCGGGGCATCGTCGGCCCCAGCCGTGCCTCAGCTCTCACCAGGCACCATTTGCAGCCCCAGCGAGAGGGACGCGCTTCTCGCTTTCAAGACTGGCCTCGTCGACCCAGGTGGCTACTACCTCTCGTCGTGGCGGTCCGACGAGGACTGCTGCCGTTGGACGGGCATCGAGTGCAGCAACCTCACCGGCCACGTCGTCAAGCTCCGGATCAACAGCAATAACACCACGCAGGGAGCCGTGGGAGGCGAGATAAGTTCATACTTGCTCACTTTACGACATCTGCAGCACTTGGACCTCTCGTCCAACAACTTCGGCGGCAGGCCCATCCCGGAGTTCATCGGCGGCCTCGGGAGCCTGACGCATCTCGACCTCTCCAACTCATATTTCGGAGGGCGGATTCCGCCCCACCTCGGAAACCTCTCCAATCTGCTCAGCCTTGACCTCTACGACTACAGTGAGTTCCCAGGTTGTTACTCGACTGATCTCGGATGGGTGTCGCGCCTGCAGAAGCTGCGCCACCTCGCCATGTACGGGGTGGACTTAAGTGCCGCCGTCAACTGGGCTGATGCTGTCAACATGCTACCCTCCCTGGTAGACCTTGAGCTAGCATCTTGTGGCCTTCGGAACACTATGCCTCTTCCGACCCGTTCCAACCTCACGTCGCTAGAAAGCCTCTTCCTCCAGTCCAATTCTTTTAACTCGTCAGTTGGAGCCAACTACTTGCTCTGGGATCTAACTGCTCTCCAAACTTTTTCCATGTATAGCTGTGGAATCCAAGGTATTATCCCTGCCGCCGTGGGAAACTTGACCTCCATTCAATCACTGGTACTTCACGAAAACAATTTCTTTGGCACGGTGCCATCGACCTTCAATACACTGAAGAACCTTCAATTCATCCAATTAGCAGATAACTTCATCAGCGGGGAGATAGAAGACATATTGCACATATTGCCAGCAGATGAGTTACAGGAGATATACTTATCCGCCAACAATTTGACAGGGAGCATCCCAGCTCGGCTAGAGCGCTTTAGCAGCCTGTCCAAACTTTGGCTCAGTAGCAATAAACTATCTGGAGAGATACCGGTTGGTATACGGGAACTCATGAATTTGAAGGAATTAGCGTTAGACTCAAACAACCTACATGGCACAATCACCGAAGACCATTTCACAAATATGACAAGCCTAAAAGTTTTGGTGATCTCCAATAATTCCTTGACTGTGCTGGTTGGTAACACATGGAAAGCTCCATTCAACTTAGCTTTAGCAGGCTTCAGATCTTGCATCCTTGGCCCCCGGTTTCCAACATGGATTAGCCACCCAACACTCGACATTCTTGACATTTCAAACACAAGTATACATGATTCTATACCTGCTGAGTTTTGGATCGCAGTTCAGCATGCTCGAGTTTTGGACTTGTCGGGAAATCGGATTGTTGGGACGCTTCCCACATTTTCTCTGTTTGGTGGACTGGAAGTTGTTGTGCTGGATATCAGTTCTAACCAGCTTGTTGGCCCAATCCCAACACTCCCAAAGAACCTAGGGTACTTGGACCTATCTAGGAATAACCTATCGGGTGCACTGCCATCAGATATTGGAGCACCATTGCTACAAATACTTGTGCTCTTCAAAAATTATTTTTCTGGGACCATTCCATGCTCGCTGTTTGAGTTGCAACAGTTGGAGTTTTTGGACCTATCAGACAACCTACTAAACCGTACATTGCCCGATTGCTCTCATGCACCCAAAACGTCAAATATCACCATGCTTAACTTGAATAGCAACAATATTTCCGGAGAATTCCCATCATTTTTCCAAAGGTGTAAAGAGCTAAAATTCCTTGACCTAGCATACAACAAATTTTCTGGGAGCTTACCATCATGGATTGGATCAAAGTTACCATACTTGGCATTCCTGCGGTTGCGGTCAAACATGTTTTCTGGTGGCATCCCTGTCGAAATCACCAGGTTGAATGGGCTTCAGTATTTAGACATTTCAAGCAACAACATCTCAGGGAACATGCCACTTTCACTTGGGAACCTCATAGCTATGGCTCGTACTCCGAATCAACAAGATGCCCTTTTTCAAATTGTCCACTTTCATCTGGATTCCTTTCCAATGACTATTGATGCTTCTAGTACCGATAATTTTTCAGTGGTCACAAAAGGTCAGCAGCTTGAATACACAACAGGAATCGCGTACATGGTAAACATTGATTTATCCTGCAACAGTTTAACTGGGCAGATCCCTGAAGAAATTGGCACACTCGTTGCGTTGAAAAGTTTGAACTTGTCTCGGAACCATCTCAGTGGCATAATTCCCCAAACTATTGGTGAGCTAGGAGCAGTGGAATCTTTCGACCTCTCACATAATAAGATCTCCGGTGAAATCCCTACAAGTTTAGTAGATCTAACATCACTGTCTCACCTGAACTTGTCATATAACAATCTGACAGGGACCATACCATCCGGGAACCAGTTAAGGACACTTGATGACCAGGCATCCATCTACATTGGCAACCCAGGTCTCTGTGGTCCACCTGTATCAAGGAACTGTTCAGGAACTGAAACCACTCCACAAACTCCTGAAAATCAGCGCAAGGGCATGAGCAATGTGTTATCAATAAACCTTGGTATTGGCACAGGATTTGTAACAGGTCTCTGGATTATCTTTTTTGGCCTCTTGTTCAAGAGGAACTGGAGAACTCGTTGTTTCTCATTTGCTGACCGCGTGTATGATTGGGTTTACGCTTCATTGACAAGAAAAAAGCAGTAAGGGATGGATGATACCACAAGCGCATGTTCTTACATATGAAACAGAGATCAGTATTCAGCCTTATTGTCTTATGTAATGCTCTGTCTTGTATGTAAGTTGGCATGATAAAATGTGGCCATTGTAATCTTATCAATATTATATGAATTTCGACATGCTTATGATTGTATGATTAAATTCCAGTACTAATAAAAAATAGATGAAAGCAGGCTCACAAACCTGCCGCGACATTGCCTGGGCTTTGCAGCTTCATCAGAGGTATCAACATTGAGTCGCATACTTCACCTTCTGTTCTGCAACAGCAGAGCACCAAATGTCCAAATCAGACGACCAACCCGACCATGGACCACAGTATCGACTCCTACGACTTACCCTAACATCAGCACCGGCGACCGGGCGGCCCTTTTCGCGCGGACCCGCGTTCTGGCAAGCCACTGTCACCGAGCTGGTCAGTATGTTCAGTAACAACAGCTTACGAGCCACAGAAGAACGCGAGCGACTGAAGAGAAAAACCATCCGTCGCACCCCGGGGTTTCACCTGAGTTCGAGCACGGCGGCTCCTGGGGCGATGAGCTTGCACCGCTTCTGTATCTGGATCGGCTGCAGCCGCGGCTCGCGTGAGGAATTCATCGATCCAATGAGGAGCGAGCGCGGAAGCGGGGAGGGCGCGAGGCACTGACCGTGCGTGAAGTCCGAGGCGATCTACGTAGCCGAGGCGCTGGGCCTCGCGGCAGAAGAAGCGGGCGGTGCTCGGCAGTCCGTCACGCCGCTCATGTTCCCGTTGCGCAGCGGAGAGATGAGAACGGCGGCGAAGGGAATTTTTTATTTTTTTTTCTAGCAAACGCGAACGGGGGTTGTGGTGGTTTGAGCCCGTTCTCAAGGGAGCGAGTTAGCGGGCTGGCCTTGCAGTCCGCACCCTGCAGTTGCATGGATGGGCTGTTGACCCACGGGCCGTGTTGGGCCTCCATTCCAAGCTAAATGTCTGTTCAGGTGCTACAATGAATTCCACCTCAATCAAAAAACAAAAAAGGTGCTACACTGAACAATTTCAGCTCTAGTGAATCGTGACAACGTGACTTGCCAAGACCCGCCAGCGAGGCACTTGCCAAGACACGCAATAGAGGAGCAGCTCCGGCGATACACGGGAGAGTGGCGTTTCCAGTGGAGCTTCGTCAGTCATCCATCTAATCCAAGGTGATTAGGCGTATCTGGTTCTGGTTGTCAGTCAGTTGTGAGTATGGTTCGAGATAGACTTACAGCCCGGTCATCCTGGAGAACAAGTCAACAAGGATCTATTGTGAGCATCTGAGTACCACTTAGATTACCGACTAGTTAACGGATGCTTTTGTCTCTTGACTCTTTGAGCCTCGTTGTCATGTGTGGTTGCTCCACTCAGCTGACACAGACATTGTACCCGGCAGCATTCTGAACTTTTGATGCATCCTGAAGTTTATATCTATCAAAGGACAAAAATACTTTCGTGGCTCTACTAGGAAATCACTCGAACGTTTTGAATCTGATTCAAAAAAAAAAAAAAAACCTCGCCTACCATAGTAGAGTAGTATTTTCTGACGCAGTCGATCCTGGGTAGAGAAGCTCCAGAGTTGGACATGGACGTGATTCCCCCAAACCCACGGCGTGACGCGTAGCATAGCAGCAGTTGTGATTTGAACGTCCTGTCGCTTTACGACTTTGATGGCTATGGCTAACCCTGGGCATACGCGGTTTAAGCAAGTTTTGGCTGGTTTCTCAAACCAACCCGTAAGTAACAGTTTGAAGTGGGTTGGTTTGGTTTAGACCGCTTACGCATTAGGTGAAAGGAAAGGACGGTTTGGTGTGGGCTGGTTACATGGTTTAAACGGTTTGAAACCGTTGAGTGCTGAAATAAACAAATCTATGAGTCCCTGACGTACAATAACCACCGCCAACGACGGACGGAACATTTCAGAAGTTCATGTACAAGTCTACTAAATAATCACAGCATATCATCTAAAAAAAATAAAAAACCACAGCATATCCATGTGCAAAATACTTGTTACATGTCCAGAAAATCGAGCATCATCAATGGATGGGCCATTTGCAGTTGCATGTGTGGCTAGAGGAAATCGACTATTGTGTCCAGTTTCACTACTTCTTCCATACTGTCTATGTATGTAACAGTTTAGGTGTGCCTATTCAGCTGGTGCAATATCTTCTAAATCTTGATCACCTGCTGCTGCTGCTCTAGTGGCAACGAACTCAGCTGCTCAGATGTCAGTTGTAAGACCTGCTGCAGAAGAGCTAACACATCGTCCGGAGTGAGCTGCACATCACAATCAGGGTTGGAATTGTGAGCACATGAAAGTTGTAAGTCTAGCAGGACAGTAAATTGTGAGCACATCACAACTAACAAGGACAAGCATAGAAGTTTTAATTGGGAGTTCTGGCCAAGTTGAAGTTGTGAATTCTCAACTTGCGTAGAAGTTTTAATGACCTGAAAATAGAATATGGAAATGTTTAAAGGTCATACTGAAAGTACAAGAAACTAGCTGCTGAAAATCTCTGCCACGGGATAGACTGAGATGTCTACTATAGTTTAGAAATAACACACAGTTTGAAATGTGGATCATCAGAAAATACAGCAAATCTACAAGCCTACAGGCATCAAGCCTCCAGAAAACTCCACACCTTGCAACAACTACAGGAGTGTGGATCAGCAGGATCCCCTATCAAATAAAGAAATAGTACTAACGTTTTAAAGAAATAGTACTGACGTTTTTTACCATAAAAGACAGAATTGATCTAACAACGACAAGTATGCATCTCAATTCTCAAACCACAATGCAACATTAGCTGTTTGTTCCTGTCAATAAGTTGCAAGGTGATGAAAAAGATCCATTGCGTTTGATCGAACTGAGCTCGTTAACATAATAAAACTGTCCTGACTAAGACGAGCACTCACCCTAACCTACATAACCACTTTATTTGTCCACTTTAGTTGTTCATGTACAGAACCTTAAGCAAGCATAAATGCGTGGCAGTGAATCATAAAGTGCAAATATTTCCTATAGCCTAGGTGGAGAAAATAGTACGAGACCAGCCCAACAAACTGGAAAAATGTCATCGCTGTGAGGTAAACCAATAGTAGGAATGAAGCAATCAAATCTGTTCAATTTCTTATCCGCATATGTGTATACTATGCAAATACCTATAGCTCCAGCCACCTTGGTATCATCCTATCATGTTGCATAAAGGAGGAAATTCTATCTACATGACAGAGTCAGCGAAATTCTATCCAACTAAGCTCACTAACAAAACAAAACTTTCCTGACCATCCTAACGTAAAGAACCAATGTAGTTGCTCATCCCCATCATTTGGATCAGAGACTCAGAGGTTGCAGACAGAAGATCACGAAACAAGCACCATATATATGTGGAAAGAGGACCCCAATAGCACTCAAGTCCCATGTCCCATGCATATGATCAAGCCTTGGCACCACCTCTGCATTATTATTTTCCGGATCAGGCCACTACCCTCGCCTTGGCTGTTGGCTCCATGAATACAAGACGGAGAAAAGAGGAAGCCATATAGATTTCAGATTTTTCCTAAATCTCAAAGCCCATGTGTGTGGAAGCCTATGTGTGATTTGGCCTAATTTGGTGGCAGCTCACATATGAGTGGAGTGGGAGCTAAAGTTTAGTCCCACATGAAAAGTTGGAGAAGAGTTACACCACCTTATAAGGTGGAGTGGTTCACCACTTAGTAAAGTGAGTGAGAAGAGGAGAACTACACGCGCGCTCCTCCTCCGACGCCGTCGCTCGCCCGCCCGCCCGCCCGCTCGTCTCGTCACGACGCGCGCGCCGCGGGTTGCGGGAATCTCGCCGAGCCGAGAAAACTTGTGCGGTTTTGACAGACGTGTCAACGGTTAGCCTATTCGGGTCACTCCCAGATCGTGGGCTATCTGTAACCGACCCGAACGTGCGCAACGTGGGCTTGGTCCACGACGTGCCCTATGCGGGATTCCCGAGCCGCTCTATATAAACTCCAGTGCGGCTTCCACCACGCATAGACCGAAAACCAATCTAGGGTTTGCCAACTTCTCTGCTTGCGCCGCCACCGTAGTCTACTTCATCCCGCTTGCCGGCGTGCACCGGCGGACGGGAGAGCAGGTCTCCGGAACCACTCGCCTTTGCGATCCTGTACGGGAGAGGGCGAATAAGGTTTTTGGGAATCGTCCTGCGCGACTGCTCAAGTTCTGCATCACGGCTCGTCTTCCATCCAAGTCGGGCGGTGTTGTCTATCGTCGTCTTCGCCGCCGTCTGCTTCGACCAATCTTCCCCAAGGCTATTGTTGCGATTACTGCAATCGAACGGTACGTGCGACGTGCTGCTGTCTGGTTATTAATCATGTTCTGCGAGTACATGTTTAGCTGCTGCCTGTTTCCGTTCATCTTGTTGTGTAGTACATCTAGTATGTTCGAGTTATATGTGCGAGTAGCTGGTATTATCATGTTTAATATTCTGGAACTAATCACGGAAATTGTGCCTAATTATCCAACAATCCAAAAACCTTATTATAGGCAATTTTCCGAGATAAACATGGGACACTTGGCCGATGCGGTGAAGCCGGAAAAGTTTACCGGTGTTCACTTTAAGAGGTGGCAGTATAAGACCACTATGTGGCTGCAAAATCTGAAAGTATTCGAGGCTAGTGAGGGTTTACCTGAAGGAACTATATCTGAAGAAGATCAGAACAAGTTCAAGAAAACCAATCTTGCCTTTGTGGGATGCTTTCTGAGTGTTCTTGACAACAAGCTGTTTGATGTGTACATGCACTTCAAAGATGGCAAAGAGCTCTGAGAGGCACTGAAAGCTAAGTTCGGTGTAACAGATGCTGGCAGTGAACTGTATATCATGAAGAACTTTCATGATTACAGGATGGTTAACAATCGTTCTGTAGTCGAACAAGCTCATGTCGAACAAGCGCATGAGATACAGTGCTTTGCCAAGGAGCTTGAAATCCTTAAGTGTAACTTACCTGACAAGTTTGTGGCTGGGTGCATCATTGCAAAGTTGCCTTCTTCATGGAGAAATTTCGCCACAACTCTCAAGCATAAGAGACAAGAGATATCGGTTGAAAACCTGATAACGTCTCTTGATGTTGAGGAGAAGGCTCGGGCTAAGGACACTGCTGAAAAAGGAGGCGAGGGTCAGTCTAGCGCCAACATGATGCAGAAGAGGACCTTTGGCAAGAACAAAGGGAACTATAAGCCCTCCTTCAACAAGCCTGAAAAGACTACAACCTTTAAGAAGAAGAAGAAGAAGCCGAACAAAGCCGAGCTAGGTTGCTTTACCTGTGGAGAGCTCGGGCACTTTTCCAAGGACTGCCCAGAACGTGCAGATCGTAAAGGGAAAAAGGGGAAGACTGTCAACGTCGTGACTGCTAGCAATGCTGATGGGTATGGTAATCTATTTACTGTTCTTTCAGTTTTTCAATCACCATGTTGGTGGATTGATACAGGTGCTAATATGCATGTGTGTGCTGACATCTCTATGTTCACTTCTTATCAGGTCGCTCGGGATTCATCCGTCCTAATGGGAAATGGGTCACATGCTTCTGTTCATGGTGTTGGCACGGTGGATCTGAAGTTCACTTCGGGAAAGATCGTGCAGCTGAAGAACGTGCAGCATGTCCCTTCCATGAACAAGAATCTCGTTAGCGGCTCCCTTCTATGCAGAGATGGGTTTAAGGTTGTTTTTGAGTCTAATAAAGTCATTGTGTCGAGACATGGACAATTTATTGGTAAAGGATATGAGTGCGGAGGGTTGTTCCGCTTTTCACTTTCAGATTTTTGTAATAAGTCTGTAAACCATATTTATGGCGGTGTTAATGATGATACCAGTGTTTGGCATTCTCGTTTATGTCACATTAATTTTGGTTTGATGTCCAAGTTGTCCAATATGAGTTTAATTCCGAATTTCACTATTGCCAAAGGTTCCAAGTGCCATAGTTGTGTGCAATTAAAGCAACCTCGAAAGCCTCACAAGGTAGCCGAGGAGAGAAACTTGGCACCTCTGGAGCTCATACATTCTGATCTTTGTGAGATTAATGGTGTGTTGACAAAAGGTGATAAGAGATATTTCATGACTTTGATTGATGATGCGACTAGATACTGCTATGTTTATTTGTTGCGCACAGAAGATGAAGCTTTAGACTACTTTAAAATTTATAAAGCCGAAGTTGAAAATCAACTAGAGAGAAAGATCAAATGTCTTAGGTCGGATCGTGGTGGTGAATATTTCCCCAAAATCTTCGATGAATTCTGTGAGGAACATGGCATTATTCATGAAAGGACGCCTCCCTACTCGCCTCAATCAAACGGGGTTGCCGAGAGGAAAACCGCATGCTGACTGACTTGGTGAATTCCATGTTAGCCATCGCTGGTTTATCTAAGGCATGGTGGGGGAGGCCTTATTGACAGTGTGTCATGTCCTAAATAGAGTTCCTAACAAGAATAAAGATAAAACCCCTTATGAGGAGTGGGCTGGGAGAAAACCATCACTTTCTTACTTGCGCACTTGGGGGTGTTTGGCTAAGGTCAACATACCGATTCCTAAGAAACACAAACTTGGACCAAAGACAGTGGATTGCATCTTTCTAGGATATGCTCCATGGAGTGTAGGCTATAGATTTTTAGTAGTTAAATCTAAGGTTCCTGATATGCATGTTGATACTATAATGGAATCTCGTGATGCAACATTCTTTGAGAATATGTTTCCTATGAAAGACATGCATAGCACTGCTAGAATTTCTTCTGAAATACTTCCTGAAACTAGTGCATCTAGTGAGAATTTTGAGCAACCACGTGAGGAAGAAGTCCTAGAGAAGGATGACAATGAAGCTCCTACACGGAGTAAGAGACAGAGGGTTGCAAAATCCTTTGGAGATGATTTCATTGTGTACCTTGTGGATGATACTCCCACTTCCATTGCAGAGGCATATGCATCTCCTGATGTAGATGATTGGAAAGAAGCTGTTCATAATGAGATGGACTCGATTCTTTCTAATAGAACTTGGGAACTATAAGAACGACCCCATGGATGTAAGCCTGTGGGTTGCAAGTGGGTGTTCAAGAAGAAGCTAAGGCCTGATGGTACTATTGAAAAGTACAAGGCTCGGCTTGTAGCAAAAGGCTACACCCAGAGAGAAGGTGAAGATTACTTTGACACCTATTCACCTGTTGCTAGACTGACCACCATTCGAGTACTACTATCCCTGGCTGCCTCTTATGGTCTTATCGTTCATCAAATGGACGTTAAGACAGATTTCCTCAATGGAGAGTTGGAAGAGGAGATCTATATGGATCAACCTGATGGGTTTGTGGTAAAAGGTGAAGAGAGAAAGATGTGCAAGTTGTTAAAATCTTTATATGGCCGGAAGCAAGCACCTAAGCAATGGCATGAGAAGTTTGACAGAACATTAACTTCTGTTGGCTTTGTCGTTAATGAGGCTGACAAGTGCGTCTACTATCGCCATGGTGGGGGCGAAGGTGTTATATTATGTTTGTACGTGGATGATATCCTTATCTTTGGTACAAACATGAATGTGATAAATGAAGTTAAGTCCTTTCTGTCAAAGAGCTTTGATATGAAAGATCTGGGAGAAGCTGATGTTATTCTGAATATCAAGCTGATTAAGCACGAGAGTGGGATTACTTTGACACAATCACACTATGTTGAGAAGATCTTGAGCCGTTTCGGTTTCGTTGATGGCAAGTCTTCCCCAACACCTTATGATCCCAGTGTGACATTACGGAAAAACAAGAAAGAGCCGAAAGAACAATTGAGATACTCTCAAATCGTTGGCTCACTCATGTACTTAGCTAGCGCGACAAGACCCGACATCTCTTTTGCTGTGAGCAAGTTGAGTAGGTTCATGTCTAACCCGGGTACTGAACATTGGTGTGCACTTGAAAGGGTCATGCGATATCTATGTGGTACAATGAGTTATGGAATACACTATTCGGGGCATCCAGCGGTGCTCGAAGGATATAGTGATGCGAACTGGATCTCGGATGTAGATGAACTCTACGCCACTAGTGGGTATGTATTTACCTTTGGAGGTGGCGCAGTATCATGGAGATCTTGCAAACAAACCATATTGACAAGGTCGACTATGGAAGCAGAACTTGCTGCTTTAGACACAGCCACTGTAGAGTCAGAATGGCTGCGTGAACTCTTGATGGACTTGCTAGTGGTTGAGAAACCTATACCGGCCATCCTCTTGAATTGTGATAATCAAACTGTTATTGTCAAAATGAACAATTCTAAGGATAACGCGAAGTCATCAAGACACGTCAAGAGACGTTTGAAGTCTGTCAGGAAATTGAGAAACTCTGAAGTAATTACTGTTACGTATATTCAAACTGACAAAAACCTGGCAGATCCCTTTACAAAGGGACTATCACGAAACGTGATAGAAAGTGCATCGAGAGAGATGGGTTTGAGACCCATGGATGTTACACAGTAGTGGTAACCCAACCTTTTTGATCGGAGATCCTGTGAATTAGGACCTGGGAAAAACAAGCTAGTGGTGTGACGGAGGAGAGTATTAGACAACCCTCTCTATGTGAAGATGTACAACTCTCAAAGCTGTAAGGCAGGTTGGCAACATGCCTTAATGTGTTTCTGTTGGCTATGATTAGCAAAGATGCTGTCCTACAGAGCATTCTTGAAAGAACACACCTATACGAGTTTCGATTGTTAAACGTCGCAATCTATGAGATTTGGGTGATCTCTAGTAAACTCATGAAGAGACCAAGTAGTATGACGCATATGCTACACCCGCGGGGTAGGCTACTGGCAGCCAGGTACTAGTTATGACTTTGTGTGAAATCTAAAAGCACCAAACTTGCAATTCAAGGTTCGTCCATTGTTCAAGTTGCTGATAGACGTAGCTCAAGGTTCTAGGCAGAAGTTCAACTTAACAGTCTCTGCTGAAACACTGGTATATAAACAAGTAGCGAGAATTGGCAAATCTTCAAATGGGCATTTGAGATCTGGTGGGGGATTGTTAGAAATAATGGGCTAAATAAATAAGCCCATATAGATTTCAGATTTTTCCTAAATCTCAAAGCCCATGTGTGTGGAAGCCCATGTGTGATTTGGCCCAATTTGATGGCAGCTCACATATGAGTGGAGTGGGAGCTAAAGTTTAGTCCCACATGAAAAGTTGGAGGAGAGTTACACCACCTTATAAGGTGGAATGGTTCACCACTTAGTAAAGTGAGTGAGAAGAGAAGAACTACACGCGCGCTCCTCCTCCTCCGCCGCCGCCGCTCGCCCGCCCGCCCGCCCGCTCGTCTCGTCACGTCACGCGCGCGCGCGCGGGTGGGTTGCGGGAATCTCGCCGAGCTGAGCTTTATTTTTGCTGCTTGGGAAAACTTGTGCGGTTTTGACAGAAAACCAATTTAGGGTCTGCCAACTTCTCTGCTTGCGCCGCCACTGTAGTCTAATTCATCCCGCTTGCCGGCGTGCACCGGCGGACGGGAGAGCAGGTCTCCGGAACCACTCGCCTTTGCGATCCTGTACGGGAGAGGGCGAATAAGGTTTTTGGGAAGCGCCCTGCGCGACTGCTCAAGTTCTGCATCACGGCTCGTCTTCCATCCAAGTCGGGCGGTGTTGCTTATCGTCGTCTTCGCCGCCGTCTGCTTCGACCAATCTTCCCCAAGGCTACTGCTGCGATTACTGCAATCGAACGGTACGTGCGACGTGCTGCTGTCTGGTTATTAATCATGTTCTGCGAGTACATGTTTAGCTGCTGCATGTTTCTGTTCATCTTGTGTGTAGTGCATCTAGTATATTCGAGTTACATGTGCGAGTAGCTGGTATTATCATGTTTAATATTCTGGAATTAATCACGAAAATTGTGTCTAATTATCCAACAGTATCATGTGTGGTTTCTCCACTCAGCTGAAGGACACGTTGTACCGACAACATTCTGAACTTTTGATGCATCATGTAGTTTCTCTATCAAAGAACAAAAATACTTCTGTGGCTCTTCTTCCGAGTACTCCCTCCGATCCAAATTAATGTTCCCAGGATTGTCTAGATTCGGATGTATCTAGTCACGTTTTAATGTTAAATACATTTGAATTTAGAAAAATCTAAGAACATTAATTTGGATCGGAGGGAGTACTAGAAAATCACTCGAACGTTTTGAATCGGATTAAAAAAATAAAACTCGCCTACTACTAGTATTTTCGGATGCAGTCGATGGGCAGAGGAGCTGAGCTCCAGAGTTCAACATGGACGTGATTCCCCCAAACCCACGGCGTGACGCGTAGCATAGCAGCAGTTGTGATTTGAACGGCCTGTCGCTTTACGACTTTGATGGCTGTGGCTGTGGAATTTTATGCTCTAAAATGAGGTGGCCGTAGACTAGTGAACCAGACTGCCTGTGTCACTACGCGCCGTGCGGATGTAGCAGCATTGACTTGACTTTGACGAGCGAACGCTCGAACAGTTAGGCCCTTCAATCAAGATTTTTTTTTTTGAACAGAGGGAGGCGCCCGGATGCGCCAATTTTTATTCAGCTCATAAGCAATGTACAACGTGCAATACAAATCCCTGCAAGATAATATTTTGAGTAGCTAGAACTATGGGACAATTGCCATGACCATGAGCTGAATTAGAACAACTAAAAATAGGCCTAGACTGAGATTGTCTAATAGCCTGATGTGCACAATCGTGAGCAACGCCGTTGAGGTCTCTTTTAACATGGTATATAGTTGATTGCAGGTCTCTCGATGCCTTCTGATATTGTGCAATATGCTCCCGAATTTCCCATGGAACCTCTGAGACGGTTGATCTGGATGCAGCAGCTGCTCTTGCTAGTGTTAGGTTGTCAGTAAGGAATGTAACCTTATGGGCATGGAGCTGATGCGCCAGTTGGGTCGCCAAAAGTAGGGCCATTGCTTCCGCATGCAGAGCTGATGGAGCCATTGGGGATGAGGCCTGGATCAACACTGTTGCATTCAGATCGTTCTGCTGAAATAGACAATAAGCTCCAATTCCTGTAGTAGTTCTTCCATGAGATCCTGGGACTTTTTTTATTTTCCAAGCTGCATATGTAAAGATTTTGTTTCCCTGGATATTCAGATCAGTTTTGATTGTTTCACCTTGCTTGAAAGTTTCTTCATGAGATTGCCTATCTTCCGTAATGCATGTCTGCATGATTGGGGCAGCACCATGTCGGGATTTGATTGTCCTTCCTTTTGTCTCATACCTACAAATAGAAGCCTGCAAAGGATCCAACATCTCCATATTTTTATTAATTGCATTTGCCATGTGATGGATTTTCGAAGGGTGGCCCTCTTTCCTATTAAACAAGCAATCATTTCTCGCTTTCCAAATACACCACATGAAATTAAGAATATTTTCTAAGTTCCCATGAGGATGATTCATGTTGAGAAAATTTAAAAGAATTTGAGTAAGAGAATCAGCTCCTGTAAGAAGGATGTCAGATTTTAAATACCAAGGTTGACTGAACCATGCAGCTCTAGCAAAGGGACCAGTGAAGAAGAGATGAGTATCACTTTCTTCAACTCCACACCTACAGCATAATTTACTTATGTGTTTGCTATACTTACCTGCTCGAGCTCCTATTGGCATAGCTTTTTGGAGAAGCCTCCAACCAAAAGTTTGCACTCTGGGTGTTATGCTTTTGTTTTTCCAGATTTGATTTAGAAGCTGTTTGGTGGAGGGTTGCACCTGTCTTGGCCTGGGTTCTCCCTGATCCTGCAAATTTTGAAGACAAGCACGATACGCACTTCTAGAATTACATTTACCTGATGGAGTGAGCTTCCAACATAAGAAATCTTCATCTTGTGAGCAAATTATAGGCGTGTTTTTTATAGTTGTAGCCATAGAAGGTTGGAAGAGGGAGTCAATGAGTTGGTGATTCCAAGCTTGCTGATTTGGAACCCACAGATCTTTTACATGTGCTGGATAAGGATAGTTATCTGGCTGGATGATCAGGAAATCATAGATGTGAGCCCAATCTTTGCACCATGGGCTACTCCAAATAGAAACATGGCCACTCGAGATTTGATAGAAAGAATGTGCCTTAAGAATGGGGAGGATTTTGATTATGGAGGCCCAAAAGGCAGATTTAGCAACATTTGATTTTGGGCGCCAAATAGAGGAGTCAGGGAAATACTTCGATTTGAGCACATCATGGAGGAAGTCATTGAGGCTGATTTGCAATTCTCCACGCTGCCATAAGAATTAGCCCCTGATTTATTGCCTGTAAATTTCTAATTCCAAGACCACCTTCATTTTTTGGAGAACAAATATCCTTCCAAGCTTCAAACAGAGACTTCTTGAGTTAGTTTCTTCTCTAATTCCCGTCCACCAAAAGTTTCTAATAATTGAAGTTAGCTTGGCAATGAACTTTTTAGTGAAAAGAATGTTTGACATGTAGTAAACTGGAATAGAAGAGAAAACTGATTTAATAAGTTCAAGTCTTGCAGCATGAGAAAGTTGATCAGCCTTGTAAGTTGAAAGTTTTGATTTAAATTTTTCAAACACGAAATTGTAAGCCACAGTTCGATACTTACCAGGAATGATAAGAGGATGCCCAAGGTGTATGAAATTGGTATCAATGTCCGGAACAGGGAAAATCTGCTTTATGGCTTGGCGAATGGATGGAGAAACATACCTGCTGAATATTATTCCAGATTTTGTCCAATTCGGTGTTTGTCCTGATTGCATGCAGAAGTCATGTAGTATTTGTTTCATTCTGAAAGCTTCCTGCATTACAGCTTGTCCGCAAACTAATTTGATCCTAGTGTTATCCCTGTGAAATTATTAGCAGCCATAGCTTCATGTAAAGCAATAGATAATTCATTTATCGCAAGGATAAAGAGATAAGGAGATGAGGGACAACCTTGACGGATACCTCTGTCTCCTCTGAATTTCGCGAATGGTTGGCCATTAATGACAACAGAAAAAGTCGGCGAAGAGATACAAGCATGGATAAGATTTATAAAATGACTATGCAGACCTTTGCGAGCTAGCGCAGCGACAATGAAGTTCCATTCAAGTCTATCAAAAGTTTTAGCAAGATCAATTTTTAGCATGAAAGCTTCATTTTTCCAGGAGGCAAGAGCAAAAGAGTGTGTAATCTCTTGAGCAATAATAATATTATTACTTATACGTCTGCCTTCAATAAAAGCTTGCTGAGAAGGATGAATATAATCCGGCAAGTATGGCTTAAGTCTATTTGCAATACATTTGGCAATAAGTTTCAATCAAGAATCAAAATTGCCTAAATGGCCAGGTAGAAAGGAACCACCACTACACAGGTCACAAAACACACACAGACGAGTACCCAAAATGGCCAGGCCAAGTCTACTGGTCCAAGTCTCGGTGACCCTCCTGGTGACATGGTTCCTTGGGAGCTCGTCGGCCCAAGCCGTGCCTGCACCACCACCACCAGCACCAGCACCTACGCCAGGCACCCTATGCATCCCCCATGAGCGGGACGCCCATCTCGCCATGAAGGCTGGCCTCACCGATCCAGGCAACTACCTCTCGTCATGGCGGGCCAAGGACGACTGCTGCCAGTGGATGGGTGTCGGTTGCAGCAACCGAACAGGACACGTCATCGAGCTCGAGATCAACAGCTATACCGCCACGGACATTCCGTTCGCGCGCGGAGCCATAGGAGGTAACATAAGCTCTTCTTTGCTCTCTCTGCGGCATCTGAGGTACCTGGACCTCTCATGGAATGACTTCGGTGGAAAACCCATCCCGAAGTTCATCGGAAGCCTTGAGAGGCTGACGGATCTCGTTCTCACTAGCTCATCTTTCGGTGGGCGAATCCCTCCTCAACTAGGGAACCTCTCGAACCTGGTCAATCTTGACCTTTCGAATCAGTCAGGTAGTTGCTACTCGCCTCGCATGGGTGTCGAACCTGTGGAAGCTACAGTACCTCAACATGTCCACGGTGGACCTTCGCGCTGCCGTCGATTGGGTCCAAGCTGTCAGTATGCTCCCGTCACTAGTAAACCTTGAACTCATATCTTGTGGGCTTCAAAACACTATGCCTCCGCCATTGCACTCCAACATCACATCATTGCAAAGCATCGACCTCGATTCCAACAATTTTAACTCGTCCTTTGGAGCCAAGTACTTGTTTTGGGATTTACCTAATGTCCAACATTTTTCAATGTTTAGTTGCAGTATTAGGGGTCCTATTCCTGCTGCAGCGGGAAACTTGACCTCCGCCTCAATCATTGTTCCTTCATGGAAACAACTTCGTTGGTATGGTGCCATCGACCTTCAAGAAACTCAAGCGGCTACAAGTGCTCAAACTATCGGAAAACTTCATCAGCAGGAACATAGAAGATGTATTGCATATACTCCCAGCAGATGAGTTACAAGAGTTGTACTTGCAAAACAACAATTTGACAGGGAGCATCCCAGCTCAGCTAGACCAGTTTAGCAGCTTGTCCACACTTTGGCTCCGTAACAACAAAATATCTAGAGAGATACCAGTTGGTATAAGGGAACTACAAAATTTGAAGGAGTTGTGGTTAGACTCGAACAACCTAAATGGTAGTCACTCAAGACCATTTCACAAATTTGACTAGCCTACAAGTTTTGTGTCTCTCTGGTAATTCCTTGACTATTTTGGTCCACAACACATGGAACACTCCATTCCAATTAACTTTAGCAGGCTTTAGATCTTGCATCCTGGGACCCCAGTTTACTGCTTGGATTATGCAGCCAACACTTAACACTCTTGATATTTCAAACACAATTATAAATGATTCCATTCCTGCTCAGTTTTGGATCTCAATGTACAGAGTTCAAGTGTTGGATTTATCAGAAAATCAGATTGTTGGTAGCCTTCCAACATTTTTTCTGTTTGGTGGATTGAAAGCTGTTATACTGGATATCAGTTCTAACCATCTTGTTGGCCCGATTCCAACACTCCCAAATAACCTCGCCTACTTGGACCTCTCTGGGAACAACCTATCGGGCGCATTGCCATCAGATATTGGAGCACCAGCGCTAGACATACTTATGCTCTTCAATAACTCCTTTTCTGGGTCCATTCCATGTTCCCTATTTGAGTTGCAACAATTGGAATTTCTGGACCTATCAGACAACCAACTAAACGGGGCATTGCCCAATTGCCCCCGTGCACCTGAAACTTCAAGTATTACCATGCTTAACTTAAACACCAACAATCTTTCGGGGGAATTCCCAACATTTCTTCAAAGGAGTAAAGAGCTAAAATTCCTTGATCTTGCATACAACAAATTTTCTGGAAGCTTACCCACATGGATCGGGTCAAAATTACCATACTTGGCGTTTCTGCAGTTACGGTCAAACATGTTCTCTGGTGGCATCCCTGAGGAACTAACCAGGATGAAGGGGCTTCAGTATTTAGACATTGCAAGCAACAATATCTCAGGGGACATACCACTATCACTTGGGAATCTCATAGGTATGGCTCATACTCCTGATGAACAAGGCGCCCTTTTCAAAATTGTCACCTTTGGGCTGGTTTCCGTCTACAAGTACACTAATGCTTATACTGATATTTTGTCGGTGGTCACAAAAGGTCAGCAGCTTGAATACACAACCGGAATCGCTTACATGGTAAACATTGATTTATCCTGCAACAGTTTAACCGGGCAGATTCCTCAAGAAATTGGCATGCTTGTTGCGCTGAAAAGTTTGAACTTGTCTTGGAACCATCTCAGTGGCATAATCCCCCAAACTATTGGTAAGCTACAAGCAGTGGAATCTTTGGACCTTTCACATAATGAGCTCTCCGGTGAAATCCCTACAAGTTTAGCAGATCTAACATCACTGGCTCACCTGAACTTGTCATATAACAATCTGATAGGGACCATACCGTCCGGGAACCAGTTAAGGACGCTTGATGACCAGGCATCCATCTACATTGGCAACCCAGGTCTCTGTGGTCCACCTGTATCAAGGAACTGTACAGGAAATGGAACCACTCCACAACCTCCTCAAGATCAGCATGGAGGCATGAGCGATGTGTTATCATTATACCTTGGTATTGGCACAGGATTTGTAGCAGGTCTCTGGGTGGTCTTTTGTGGCTTCTTGTTCAAGAGGAACTGGAGAATTCACTGTTTCTTGTTATCTGACCGCGTGTATGATTGGGTTTATGTGAAAGTGGTGCTGAGTTGGGCTTCACTTACAAGAAAAACCCAGTAGGGGCTGGCTGAGATCACAAGCGCTGGAGCTTCTGTTCTACATGTTAATCAGGGTGATTAGTAGTAAGCCTTATTGTCTTCTGTAATGCTCCATTTTGTAATATGTATGTAAGTTAGCATAATAAATAGTGGCTGTTGCCATCTTATGGACACTTATATGAATTTAGACATCTGTATTGCTGTATGACCAAGTTCCAGTAATGAATAAAATAAAGGCAGGCTCACGAACCTGTGGGGCAAACGCACGGCCTTGCTGCTTCATGGGAGAATCACATTGGCACGTACTGTACTGAACCATAAGTCGCAGCGCGGGCCGGCTGAAGAGATGAATCGTCCGTCACTTAGAGCCATGCGCCGGGGGTTGCACCCAAGGTCGAGCACGGCCGCGCCAGGCGCGAGGAGCTTGAGTTGCTTCTGTATCTGGATCGGCTGCGAAGGCAGAGCGGAGGGGATTGCGTTAGACATTCGCTGAGGCGGAGAGAGGGGTGGGGGAGGGACAGGGGCCGGCGGAGCGAGGCGCTAACCTTGAAGAGCGGCGGGGGCGACGTAGACGAAGCGTTCGGCCTCGCGGTAGAAGAAGTCGACGGTGCCGGTAGCGCCGCTCATGTTCCCGTTGGGCGGCGGCGAGTGCAGAACGGCGCCGAAGGGGAGATGGAATTTCTTTAGGCCGTTTCGCGGGATTGCGTGGGCCCGTGGTGAAGGTTGTTTGGGCCTTTGGATACAACATCTGCATTTTCTCATGCGAAAAAAAGTCAGTTTGCTACTTCCTCCGATCCAAATAAATTGACTCAAATTTATTAATATACGAATTATTTAATACTAAATTATGCCTAGATACAATCGAATTTGATAGATCTAAGTCAACTAATTTAAATCGAAGGGAGTACTGAAAATAATCTGTTTACGTCCCAATGAAAATAAAATTATACAACAATGTGACGATCCGAGAATACGAAGCCACCAAACAGATAATGAGTAAAACTTTGAAGCAAAAGGAACAAATGTAAGAGGTCGCTCACGCCCACATGCACACACCACTGAGTGCAACTTCTCCACACACACACCACGAATGAATCATCTAAACACTTGAGGACCAATGTAAACCCATATATCGCGGATTAACGTAGATCCTTGGTCTGTATAGTCTATCGTCTAGATCGTCGTCGTTTTGGATTTCCTATAGAACTTTTCCTCAAAAAAGAGAAGATTTCCTCTCAGGGCCGGACCTTGGGGGGACCCGCGGGACAGTCGCCCTGGGTCAAAAAAAAATAGGGACTCTCCTAGAAATATGCTATATAGGGAGATCTAGTATATATCGTAAAAAAAGATATTTTATTGGGCTGATGGATTAATTGAGTCTTTTTCCCGCTGTCGTAGACTCTAAGCCGAGACGATTGATACAGGTACAGGACGAGGCCGAGGCGGAGGCCAACCGCTCGACTCCTAGTCCTAGACGGCGTCGGTCGCTTCGCTTCCTCCCAGGCAAACGGAACCAACAATTGATCGTACGCCTCCTGCTCGAGTCATGTCGCCTCCACTCGATCGGAATATCGAATCGGGATACGGGAGCGAGGAGCCTCGAGGCCCTCGACGATCGATGCCAAAGGCCAGACCATCGACGAGATAATCGACCGCCTGGCTGCTGGTCTAGTGGTCCGCTCCCGCCCATGTCTCTGTTGGTTACGCTCTAATTCTTAGTTCTTAAATCTTAATTCTAATTAGAATTCTTAGTGTAGATTTGAAGAACTCTAGTCATTTAAAAGTATATTTGGGTTTTTAATAAGTTCGACATCCTTGAAGGCATTGGATGGTTCTCAACTGAAAGAATATTGCAATACATTTGCAAAAACTTTTACTCGGCCTGGTATAAATGGTAAACCTGATATATGTGATGTTGAGTCAAATGCACTTATTTTCGAGTTAAGTGTTATGAACTTTACTTTGCCAAATACATCAATATCTGCTATGGAGCTTTTTGAGTTTGTCATAGAAGCGGATTGTTATCCTAATATTTGTATCGCCTATCGGATCTTATTTACTATGTCCGTGACTATTGTATCAGCTGAAAGAAGCTTTTTAAAGTTAAAATTATTAAAAAAAATTGAGATCTATAATGTGTCAGGAGAGGTGAAATGGTTTGGCGACTCTATGCATCGAGAAGAAGTTAGTGGACGAGATTGATATTCATTCCATCATCACGGATTTTGCTTCTAGGAATTTTTGGAGAAAATTTTAAGGTATCATATAAACATTGTTATTTTTATATGAATATTATAGTTGGAAGTATACTTAAACTATTTATTTTTCATCATCTCATATATCCATAAAAAAATTATAATAAGGGGTCCAAAATTTTAGTTTCGCCCCGGGCCTTCGAAATCTCTGGACCGGCCCTGTTTCCTTTATAACATGGTAAAGTTTACGAAAAAAAGCCATAGAAACTTTAAACTTGAGAGAAAACCGAAGCCACGTATGACGGCTGAGCGGAGGATGTTGTTGAGCGGAGGACGGCGGAGCTCTGACTACTAGCGCCGCCGCCCTACACCCCGACACCGGCCCTCGCTTCCCCGGCCCACGACCTCGCCGCCATGCGGACCCCACCCTCCCCGGAGTCGCCGCCGGAGCTCGCGGCCAGGTACGCGTCCCCTGTTCCGGCGAAAGCCAGGTCTTTTGTGCAGGTCCCTGGGACGACGCGTGATGGCAGTGACGACGCACGGCACGCGGCAGGGCGGACCTCCCCCCGCGGCAAGGCACTCTGGCACGGGCTGCTCCGACCTACGGGGGCAGCGATGGGCGGACATCACCGATGAGGAAGAGGAGGCGGCCGCGGCGGCGATTGAAGAGGAGAGGCGCTGCGGGGCGTCGACGTTGCTTACACTGGCGGATTACCTCTGGTGGGCTCGCCCTGCCCGGGCTCCGAAGTCCGTGACAAGGCCGTCGCGTCTGTCCCCTCCATCGCCGGCAACCAGGTCGGCTCCACCGCGGTTGAGGATCCCCTAGCCCCACAGGCAGCTGCTGGTGAACGCGGGCACTGGCACTAGCGAGGCGAGGGAGGAGTCACGGGGCCCAACCCCTGAGGCACTTTCTTAGCCGGCGCCGGCGCCGGAACCTGCGTCACCGGCGGCGCCTTGGCGAGCAACGAGGAGGACGAGGGGATCCTCTCTCCGGTGCGGGCTGCACGTGGGCATCGGGCCGGTTTCTGGCCCAAGACGGGTCCAGGCCTAGCGCAGCCAGGACGTGCGGCTGCTGGATGGGCCGGATCTGCGCCGCGTGGCCCAAGAACCTCTCGGTCTCGCGCTGCCTAGGGCGAAGATCGACAGAGGATGGCCCGTTAGGGCTTGGTCTTGGTGCCACCGCACGGTCGCATTTGCCCAGCCTCCATCCCCATCCTCCCCGACTCCCTGCCACACAGAAATCCCTCCTGGAACCTCGCCGCCCGCCACCTCGAACGCCGGCACGTGCGCCACCGGTGGCATGACATACGCTTACGTCGTCTCATGGAAACGTCCTCGCAGCCCCGCCCCGGTTGATGTAGATGATCACTTGCTGATCTCAAGATCGTGTAGACGATCCTTTCGGCGCCGCGTTCCGGCAGCGCTTCCGCACTCGGTCACACGTACGGAGTCGATGTAGACCTTCCTCTCCCCGTTCCAGCAGGCAACGGAGGTAGTAGATCTCCATGGAATCCCAACAGCACGACGACGTGGTGGTGGTGATGGAGAAGGATTTATGCAGGGCTTCGCCTAAGCCGGAGCAGAAGGAAGGAGGAGGAGCGTTGTGGCTAGGGCAGGTGGAAGGGACTAGGTCACCGGAAAGTGCCACACACCTCCTTTATATAGAGGGGTGATACATTGCAAATGTATCTATAATTTTTGATGTTCCATGCTTGGTTTTATCCACTTTCTTGTGGTTTGTTCCAACTTTGGAGTACTTTTCATATGATTTCTTGGACTAACCTATTAACAAGAGCCACAGTACCAGCTGCCTGTTTTCTGCTGTTTTTGGTTCCAGGAAAGTCAGAAAATGAATATTCTCGGAATTGGACGGGACAAAAGCCAAAGTGCCTATTTTTCCAGAAGACTCATGGAGCCAGAATACGAGACGGAGGAGGGCCAGGGGCTGGCCACACCCCCCCAGGCGTGGGCTAGGCCTGGCCGCTCCAGGGCCTGGTGTGGTGGCCCCAGGCACCCCCTCGGTCTCCCTCTTCGCCTATAAGAAGCCTTCTGACCTAAAAACTTCAGGCGGTTCGACGTTTTTCCATGAAAAGTTCCGCTGCGCCGCCGCCACCGAAGGGGAGATTCAGGGGACAGAAAGTCTCTGTTCCGGCACCCTGCCGGGACGGGGAAGTGCCCCCGGAGCCATCTCCATCGATCCCCACCATCATCTTCATCGACCATCCATGTTTTTCCATCTATGAGTGAGTAATCCCCCGCTGTAGGCTATGGGGATGGTAGGGATTGGATGAGATCATTCATGTAATGGCATCATATTGTTAGGGCATAGTGCCTAGTATCTCTATTAGTGCTTTATGACTTTGTTGCAACTTTGTTGTGCTTAATGCTTGTCACTAGGGCCCAAGTGCCATGATTTCAGATCTGAACTTATTATTGATTCATTATTTTAGTATGGTTTTGGGTCTTATCTACAAGTTGTTTACACACGTCGTTGTCCGGAACCTATGGTCCCGAAGTGACAGAAATCGGGGTAGCCGGAAGGGAAAGGCTTTGATGTGAGGATCACGTGTGTTCACGGAGTGTGAATGCTTTGCTCCGGTGCTTTATTAAAAGGAGCACCTTAATTGCCAGTAGTTCCCTAGAGGCCCCGCTGCAAACGGGCTAGCAGGACAAAAGATGTTGTGCAAGTTCTCAGTGCGAGCATGTATGAATATATATGGAACACATGCCTAGGATTGTCTAGTACTTGGGTGCTTTATCTTATTTATCTGCAATTGCCCTATGTTCTGATTGCTATGTGAATTGTCTTATCCATGCAACGCCCGTCCATCCATCCCTATGCCTAGCGCACTCGAATCCCACTGTTTACTGCTTTTGTTACTATTGTCTTTGCTTTACTACTGTTGCTGCTTTATTATTCCTACTACAAAACCGTTGCCACTGATAAACTGCTGTGAGCAAAATTGTTTCCAGGTGCAGCTGAATTGACAACTCAGTTGTTAAGACTGATAAGTATTATTTGGCTCCCCTTGTGTTGAATCAATAAATTGGGTTTCACTTCCCTCGAAAATACTGCGATACGCCCCTATACTTGTGGGTCATCAAGGGGGGATGCCCCCCTTGCTGACCTACGGCCGTGGAGGCCCAGGGGGTCCCACACCCCCTGGTGGCGCGGTCTACTGTAGCCGCGCGGCCACCAAGTGTGGCCGCCCTGGTGGCCCACTTCGTCTAGGGTTTCCCTCATTCTTTCTTGGTTTTCAAGTAAACACTAAGGAACCGTCTGGAACTTTTCGAAACACTCCAAAACCTTCTAGAATCTCCATATGAATACTCCGGAACATGTTTTGAAACCCAGAAAATGATCTCCATTACATGAATCATATTCTCCAGACAGTTCCGGATCTCCTCGTGGTGTCCCGGATCCAATCTGAGACTCCGAACAACATTCGGTCTCCAACGCATATTCCATATCTACCTAAAACAACATCGAACCTTAAGTGTGTCACCCTACGGTTCGCAAATATGTAGACATTATGGAGACACCTCTCCGATCAATAAGCATCAGCGGGATCTGGAGATCCATAATGGCTCCCACATACTCAACGATGACTTTGTGATCGATAGAACCATAAACACACGAAACCAATTCCCTTTGTCATGCGATACTTTACTTATCCGAGGTTCGATCATCGGTATCTCCATTTCTAGTTCCACCTTGTTACCGATAAGTACTCTTTACTCGTATAGTGGCATGTCATCCCTTGTGACCTAGTCACATGCTTGCAAGCTAATTAGATGACACTCCACCGAGAGGTCCTAGAGCATATCTATCCGTCATATGGATGGACAAATCCCAATATTGATTCATGCGCTTCAACACATACTTTCAGAATACCCAATGCCACCTTTATAACCACCCAGTTACGAAGCGGCGTTTGATGTCATCAAAGTACTAATCAGGTGATGGCGATTAACATAATCTCATGGTCGAAGGATTAGGTTACTATGCATTTGAAAGCTTGTAGCAAAACGAACTTAATGACTTGATCTTATGCTATGCTTACTATGGGTGTGTGTCCATCACATCATTCTCCTAATGATATGATCCTGTTATTAATGACATCCAATGTCCATGATCAGGAAACCATGATCATCTATTAATCAACAAGCTAGTTCAATAAGAGGTTTACTAGGGACTCTTTTATGTTTACAAAACACACATGTATTAATGTTTCCGGTTAATACAATTATATCATGGGATGTAAACATTTATCATAAACATAAAAATATAATAATAACCACTTTAGTATTGCCTCTTGGGCATATCTCCAGCAGTCTCCCACTTACACTAGAGTTAATAATCTAGTTTGAAAAACTTGTGCATTCAACACCTATGGCTTTCTAGTGTTGTCTATACACGATTGCTAGTGGTAAACATAATCCTCAGATCTGACACTTTCAGGTTCGTGTGTATTTGCATGTCTTTGCGTCTATATGCATTACTCATTCTCCAATGTGATGGCATTGTATAAATTTGGTCCTTTGGTGAGACCTTTAGTTCCTTGGGATTAAATCATGTCGATAAAATTGTCGTACAATATATCTTCATAGTATTAGCCCGCTGTGAACCACACCTAGTTTGATAACAAACCACTTGACACAAATGCCCTCTTTTGCTGCTACAATAGCAGTCATATACTTAGCCTTTTGTTGTAGTATCTATCACAATGTTTTAACTTTGGAACTCATCCAAATCCGTTATGGAACTTCCTTTCCATTACATTGTGCCGCCTATAGTTTAAATTGAGATAAACTTAATTTGTATCTTGTGACAAAACTAGTACCAATGTAACACTTTACAATGAACTATCCATCTATTTGTCACTTCTACATAACATATTCTTAGTTCTCTCAAAGATCATAAGAATATCCTTACTATTGTCCAATGATCATCTTATGAGTCATTCTGGTATATGCTCATAATATTTAGAGCATAGGACATATCTAGATGTGTACATCTCATAGAATGATTGATCAAAATATTCTTGTGATTTCTCCAAATGTCAAAAACACTTGAATCTCGTGTCAACACACTTGAATCTTGATTCAATCCTTTTCGTGTGTCAAGAACCTTTCTTGTCATTTCCGTATTGAACTCATTCAATATATCATCTATGTACATTTGGCAAAACCATATTAGCAACTCAATCCATCCATATGGACATTGATGCCTAACATTTGGGTTATGCCTAAGTATTTCATCGAAATGAAATTCTTAACCAGTGTCAATAAAAGATACATCATTTCCAATCAACAATATGTCTTTCACATAATGTATTAGAAATATGTCTTAGTGCTCCCACTTAATTTCTTGCAAATGCAAGCATCTTCATTGTCTCTGATGAAATTAAACCTTTTAATAGTTTCATCACGGTGAAAATTCCAACTCCGCGATGCTTACTTCAACCATTGAAGTTTGCATACCCTTTTTAGCATCCTTTGAATTTAACAAAACCCTTTGGACCGTGTCATGTACACGTCCTAGGTAACCATTCTATTAGAAGAACTTGTTTTGTTTATTCAACTACCACATAACAAAATTATATGTATTGGTTGCTATATTAATCCGTCTAGACTAAATATCGCTATGAGAGATCAAATCTTATCATAGTCAACTGCTTGAACATTGTCGTGATCTCTTTCCTGACATGTCGACTATTTCATAGATGTGAAACATCCATGTCTAGTTCTTTATAGATCCATATACGACTATAAGGTTTTACACCTTTCTAGAGGGTCTTTCAAGTTCAAATCTTGATTTCTCGTGTATGGAACTATCACGGATCTTATGGCTTCAAGCCATTTGACGGAGTCAGGGCCCATCATCGCTTCTTTCCATACAGTCGGTTTATCATTGTCAATCAACAATGATTTACTTTCAAATCCTAATATTTGATTGTTTACCCGACCTACTTGGTTCAATAGGAACTTAGACCTTTCGTGACCACAACTTTTGAGACACGTGAGCCATGGGCATTGTTGCTGCCTCCGGAACACTTTTCGGCACTGCGCAACTCAGCACATATTAACTAAGGTTCTATAACCTTACCAAAGTTCTATTGTCCTCTCATTTAACTTTTCACGGAAAATTCCTTCTAAAGAAACTTGACGTTTGTAAGCGACAAACACTTTTGTCTTTGGTATTATGGAGGAATATCCAATGGTTTATTCGAAATAACATACAAAGATATGCTCATTCGACTTTGGTTGTAAACATTTTACTTATTCCTAGCATACCAATATTTAAGAAATGACTATTTGGGTTTTATCCCAAACCATAACTTTATATGGTGTCATTTCAACGGATCATGATGGAGCTTTTTTTAGTGTAAAAGCGGTAATCACTAAAGCTTTAATCTTTAAAATACTATGGCGGTTTTATTACTAACACCTTTGATCTCACCATGTCAAACAAGGTTTCATTGCATAGCTCGAACACTCCATACTGATATGGTGTTTTGGGAAATGCAAATTCATGCAACGATTCCTCAATTCTTAGGTGTTTATGCTAAAACTTGTAACTCAAACATCTTCCTTTATGATCCTATCATAAATTCTTCAATTTCTTGTTATAATTATTTTCTACTTCATCTTGAAATTCTTTGAACATTTTCAAATGTTTCATACTTCTTCCTTATTAAGTAAATATACATATATTCACTCAAATTTTTCGGAGAAAGCATATGAAGTTGAAATCCATTGCTCTCGACTACACATAAGGGGCTTCATACATCTATATGTACAAGTTCTAATAAGCTAGTCATTCGTTCCCTTTTGGCCTATGAACGAAGTTTTAATTATCTCTAGAAAAGTTTCACAAGCGTCATTTGATCGAAAATCAAAAGACTCCAGAATTCCATCAACATGGAGTTTCTTCATGTTTTTCTATCCAATATAATTTAAACAGTGATGTCACTTCTTAAGTGATCTTTCAATCAATTGTCTTTTGACATTTTAGCATTAGTTTTATGGGTGTGATTTCTCAACAAGATTTGTAAATCATCCATCTTTTATGGAATACAGAAATTATTTGAACAACCTTTTGTTCTCATATTACCTGATCAAAATAACAATTATTGAAACAAATCTTGAAGGCGAGCTTTGATGTTGACGAGCAACACAACAACCCTTTGTTTGTTTTCGATGAATATCATCACATATTTTCTTGCTAGTTACTTAGGCCATTGCAGTTCATGAATTGTGTTGTTTTGTATGACACTTCATACCAACAAATTTGTGTATCCAATACCCAAGAACCACATTGTTTAACAAGCAAAGAATACAACCATAACATGTATATCATCTATATACCTGAGCTGGACAATTCTAGTCTTTTCTTTTCTGCCAAATATTTCTAGGATTCTCTTTCAGCATTTCCTTTTTCTTTTAAAAGAATCTATCAACTTCAATAGTGGCACCATTGACATGACACATAGTCCAAAGTGTGTATAGTCAAATACTAATATCTTTGGACTTGCACTTTTGAAGTAGATCACCATTATCAAATATTTGGCGTTTTTTCAAAATCCATTCTTTAGTAATCTTTTATTGTAGTAAACATTTTTCCTACATTTTATATTCATCCTTATCATGACAACTTTCATGATCAAGCTACTATAGCTTATAAAGGTGAATCACGAGTATAATGTTTCCTTTCCAAAACCTTTTGGAGGATTAGGACGACTAGCGTCTCCAACCTTCGCAAATTCTTATCAAATATGAGAACTTATATTTTGCTTAAACTATACTCTATCATGTTGCAACCAAAACATTGTTTTAGATATCGTAATACCTTTCACATATGATGGTTTCTGAAACATTTCTTTCAGATCCTAGATAATCTTGATATTAAAACAATCTTTTGAATATCAAGAATCATAGAGGCAAACATGATACATTAGATACTGACACTGGAATTGTTACTCTTGATTTAATACTGATTATTAAACTTCATGGAGTAAACGGAGTTTGCTGAAAGTTTGCAATAGGACTTTTAAACTTTAGACTGACACTCAAAACAATACGATACCAATTCGTAAAGTAAAGATCCAGAATTTCTATAGGTCTTTTATCTCAACTATAACTAAGAGTAAGGGGTTAAACAAATGCCAATGACTACAACAAACTATGCAAATTCACTTTGATTTTGTTTATGATAAATTGTGTTCAACTTAATCATATTACTATATGAACTCCCACTCAAAACAACATCCCTCGAGTTGTTTTAGTGATTACACGAACCAAATCCACTACACCAAGTCCGATCATCACATGAGATGATGTGGCTTCAAAGGCGAACACTCAACATGTTCATCATATCAACCATATGACTCATGCTCTACCTTTCAGTATTCCGTGTTCCGAGACCATGTCTGTACATGCTAGGCTCGTCAAGGTTAACCTTAGTATCCGCATGTGCAAATCTGGCTTGCACCCGTTGTATGCACACGTAGAGTCTATCACACCCGATCATCACGTGATGCTTCGAAACGATGAGTCTACTCATAGACCTGGCTCTGATACCACTGTTGGGTTCGTTGCATGGAAAAAAATTCTACCGCAAGAACGAATCAAACCAAGATCTAATCTAGGAAAAGCCAAGATTTAATCTATTAGATATGTGCAATGAGATAGATCTGTACTAACCCTTGTAGATCCAAAAGCCTTGTGCGAGATCGGATCTCGTGGTTGATGTAGACGATCACTTGCCGATCTCAAGATCATGTAGACGATCCTTCCGGCGCCGCGTTCCGGAAGCGCTTCCGCACTCGGTCACACGTACGGAGTCGATGTAGACCTTCCTCTCCCTGTTCCAGCAGGCAGCGGAGGTAGTAGATCTCCATGGAATCCCAGCAGCACGATGGCGTGGTGGTGGTGATGGAGAAGGATTTCTGCAGGGCTTCGCCTAAGCCGGAGCAGAAGGAAGGAGGAGGAGGGTGGTGGCTAGGGTAGGTGGAAGGGACTAGGTCACGGGAAAGCGCCACACACCTCCTTTATATAGAGGGGGATGCCCCCCTTGCTGACCTAGGGCCGGTGGAGCCCCAGGGGCCCATACCCCCTGGTGGCGTGGTCTACTGTAGCCGCGCGGCCACCAGGTGTGGCCGCCCTGGTGGCCCACTTCGTCTAGGGTTTCCCTCATTCTTTCTTGGTTTTCAAGTAAACACTAAGGAACGTTCTGGAACTTTTCGAAACACTCCGAAACCTTCTAGAATCTCCATATGAATACTCCAGAACATTTCCGAAACCCAGAAAATGATCTCCATTATATGAATCATATTCTCCGGACAGTTCCGGATCTCCTTGTGATGTCCCGGATCCAACCCGAGACTCCGAACAACATTCGGTCTCCAATGCATATTCCATATCTACCTAAAACAACATCGAACCTTAAGTGTGTCACCCTACGGTTCGCGAATATGTAGACATGATGGAGACACCTCTCCTATCAATAACCATCAGCGGGATCTGGATATCCATAATGGCTCCCACATACTCAACGATGACTTTGTGATTGATAGAACCATAAACATACGAAACCAATTCCCTTTGTCACGTGATACTTTACTTATCCGAGGTTCGATCATCGGTATCTCCATACCTAGTTCCACCTTGTTACCGATAAGTACTCTTTACTCGTACAGTGGCATGTCATCCCTTGTGACCTAGTCACATGCTTGCAAGATAATTAGATGACACTCCATCGAGAGGGCCCAGAGCATATCTATCCGTCATATGGATGGACAAATCCCAATCTTGATTCATGCGCTTCAACACATATTTTCAGAATACCCAATGCCACCTTTATAACCACCCAGTTACGAAGCGGCGTTTGATGTCATCAAAGTACTCATCCGGTGATGGTGATTAACATAATCTCATGTCGAAGGATTAGGTTACTATGCATTTGAAAGCTTGTAGCAAAACGAACTTAATGACTTGATCTTATGCTATGCTTACTATGGGTGTGTGTCCATCACATCATTCTCCTAATGATATGATCCTATTATTAATGACATCCAATGTCCATGATCAGGAAACCATGATCATCTATTAATCAACAAGCTAGTTCAACAACAGGTTTACTAGGGACTCTTTTATGTTTACAAAACACACATGTATTAATGTTTCCGGTTAATAAATTATAGCATGGGATGTAAACATTTATCATAAACATAAAGATATAATAATAACCACTTTATTACTGCCTCTTGGGCATATCTCCAACAACGGCGCCCTTATCCCCATGCTCCCTGGGAGTGCTATGCGAGTGGAGACCTCAACACCTCCAAGTCCTGGGACATCTGATCCTGGCACTAGGACGGTTGGTTCTCCTCAACAGCGCCCCTCGGCCGCTGCCCAGACGACCCTCCTAGCTGGGGGATCGCAGGGTCGGCCACCGAGGCCAAGCTCCAGGCCCCTAGGGGCGAGAAAGACTCGACCCGTCCCCCATAAGGGGACCAATACCAAACTCAATAATGTTATCCAATGAATTGGCCAGGAGTCAAATCGTTCATTTGGAACATTAGGGGGTTTGGTAATGAAGGTCGAAAGCGCCAAATAAAGGAATATATGCGCCATGAAGATGTAGACATTGTGGGCTTGTAAGAGACGATCAAACAGGACTTCCACATCTCCGAGCTGCAAGGCCTTTCGAGGCACAAGTTTGCTTGGAATTGGATCTAGCCGCGGGTCAGTCAAGGGATCCTCCTGGGTGTAAAGGAGGATACCTTCGAGGTTGAAGATATGGACCGCGGGGAATTCTTCATGAGCATGGCCCTCACCCATAGACGTTCTAACCTCCGCTAGGAGGTGATTATTGTCTATGGCCCCGCGGACCATAGTCGGTCCCAGAGGTTCTTGGAAGAGCTAAAGGACAAAGTGGGGCGATGCACCCTCCCGGTGGTCGTGATTGGCGACTTCAACCTGATTCGGTCTCTAGAAGACAAGAGCTCCCTCAACGTGGATTTCCCCCGCATGTAGTTGTTCAATGACTGTATCGCTGATCTCGCCCTTAGAGAGATCACGCGAGTGGGGGCTCAGTTCACTTGGACTAACAACCGAACGGACCCGGTCAGGAGCGTCTTGGACCGTGTGTTCGTATCGGTCGAGTGGGAAGTGGCCTTCCCCCTTTGCTCGCTCCGGGCCATTACCAGGGTGGGATCGGATCATGTTCCACTGCTATTATCGACAGGGGAAGCAAACCGCCTCGCTTGAACCGCTTCCACTTTGAAAACTTATGGATGCAACAACCTGGTTTTGTCGAGGCAGTCCAAGCCAAGTGGACCGCGGTTGCATTGGCTCCCCCTAGGTGATTTAACGTAGTGGATGTGTGGCACCACTGCGCCAAGATGGCCCGCCAATTCATGATAGGATGGGGGGCTAACCTCGGCGCAGCGATCAGGGTCCAGAAAGGCGCCCTGTTGGAGGAAATCCAGGCTTTAGACCTGACTGCAGACTCGGTGGGTCTTTCCCCGGAGGAGTGGACCCATCGTTATGCACTAGAGACTTCCCTTATGGAGATCAACAAGGGCGAGTAGATTTACTAGCGCCAGCGTAGTCGTCAGAACTGGCTCCTCCAGGGAGATATGAACACGGCGTACTTTCATGTGGTGGCCAGTGGTCATCGTAGAAACTGCTCCATCCCATGCCTATGGGATGCCGAGCATCTCAACAACGAGGCAGGGGCGCTATCCTCCCACATATACTTGTTCTACAAGGATCTTTTCATGGCAGGACCCTTCACAGGGGTCGCGCTGGCTGCAGACTTCTGGCCAGCTAGGGCTAGAGTTACAGCCGACGAGAATGCCGAGTTGATGCTCCCATTCCTGCCGGAGGAGGTCGAGCGGGCGGTGAAGACCATGAAGGTTAACTCTGCCCCAGGACCTGATGGCATGCCGGTGGCCTTCTTCCAAACCTTCTGGAAGGAGCTCCGACGGTGATAATGCCTATGTTCCAGGAGTTTTACACGGGGAGCCTCATGATGGGTCGCCTGAACTTGGGTGTAATTACCTTGATTCCTAAAGTAGTAGGAGCCTCGGACATTCGCTAGTTCGGGCCCATTACGATCCTCAACGTTATTCAACGGATCTTTGCGAAAGTCTGTGCTTCCCGTCTGGCTCCTATAATGGAGCGACTCACTCATCAATATCAGTTCGCCTTCCTCAAAGGCCGTCTAATACATGATGGAGTCCTCGCATTACATGAGATTATACACGAGATCAAGTCCAGAAAATTGAAAGGTGTCTTTCTGAAATTAGATTTTCAGAAGGCCTACGACTGTCTGGACTGGCGGTTTTTACGCCAAGTCCTCCAGCGCCAAGGATTTTATGACCATCTAATCTCATGGATAATGCAATTCATCACGACAGGAAGCAATGCGATTAACATAAATGGTGAAATTGGATCCTATTTCCACCCCTCCTGTGGCGTGAGACAGGGGGACCCCATATCCCCCTTACTCTTCAACGCGACAGTGGAGGCCCTCACGGAGATGCTGGAAAAGGCTAAAGCAGCTGGACATGTCTCTAGAGTGGTTGGGCACCTTATCCCTGGAGGAGGGGTCACTCACCTCCAATATGCAGATGACACAATGATCATGACGGAAGGGTCGAAGACAGATATTGCGAACCTCAAGTTCCTCCTCCTCTACTTCCAGGAAATGTCGAGCCTCCGAATCAACTTCGATAAGAGCGAGATCATCGCTCTCGGGTATTCTCCTGAGGATCAGCAAAGGATAGCCGACAACTTCAACTGCCGGCTAGCCTCGTTCCCCATATCCTACCTTGGGTTGCCGATGCGCGACACCAGGATCCTTATTAGGGACCTGGAACCGCTCATGGTCAGAGTTCGCTCGAGGTCCGAGCCTTGGTACGGGAAATTCACATCGAAGGGTAGCAAGACGGTCCTGATTGATTCATGTCTGTCCAGCCTACCCATGTACACGAGGAGTCTTTACCTCCTACACGAAGGCGTGCATGGGGCCTTTGACAAGGAACTATCACGCTTTTCTGGCAAGACTCCCAGCTGCACCAGAAGTACCACATGGTTAAGTGGGCGGACATTTGCGCCCCCAAGGACCTTGGGGGCATAGGTATTTTAGCATCCCAACACTTCAATAAGGATCTTTTTCTTAAGTGGGTATGGCGCATCCTGAGGGACGACGGAGGACTTTGGCTCAAACTAATCAAGGCCAAATATCTCCGAGGCCGCCCGCTCCTGGACTATGAACGCTAGGACGACTCCCAGTTCTGGAATTCCATCCAGGAGATCAAACGTTGAGATTTGACTCGGACTCACCTTCTCCATAGGGAATGGAGAAAGCACCCTCTTCTGGTTAGACTCGTGGCTTGGGGATCGCCCCCTTCGGAAGGTATACCCGTGCCTCTTTGACATTTGCTCCAATCCATCGCTTACGGTCGCAGTCACGGCTCTGGAGGGGACTTGGAACATCTCGTTCTGTCGAACCTTTGGCCTGGTGGAAACCGAGGAATGGGAGGAGCTTAGGCCGGGGCTACCAGACTCGCGGTCTGAAGAACCCGACCTGATGTCGTGGAGGTTGACTGATACATTGCAAATGTATCTATAATTTTTGATGTTCCATGCTTGGTTTTATCTACTTTCTTGTGTTTAGTCCACACTTTGGAGTACTTTTCATATGATTTCTTGGACTAACCTATTAACAAGAGCCACTGTGCCAGCTGCCTTTTTTTGTGTTGTTTTTGGTTCTAGAAAAGTCAGAAAATGAATATTCTCGGAATTGGACGGGACAAAAGCCAAAGTGCCTATTTTTCCGGAAGTCATCAGATGCCAGAATACGAGGCGGAGAAGGGCTGGGGGCCGGCCACACCACCTGGCCACGCAGCCAGGCCTAGCCCGCGCCAGGGGGTGGTCTGGCCGACCCCAGCACCCCTCGGCCTCTCCTTCCGCCTATAAGATGCCCTCAGGACCAAAACCCTAAGTACCCGATCAAAAATCCACGAAAGAGTCTGTAGCCGTCGTCATCTCCATCCCTAGATTGGGAGGGATCTGAAGCTCTTCCCGGCACCCTGTCGGAGAGGGGAATTCACCCTGGAGGCCTTCTTCATCATCATGCAAGCCTCCGGTGTGATGCGTGAGTAGTTCATCTCTGGACTACGGGTCCATGTAGTAGCTAGATGGCTGGTTCTCCTCCTTTGTGCTTTCATGTCTAGATCTTGTGAGCTCCGTTCATGATCAAGATCATCTATTTGTAATTCTGCATGTTGTGTTTGCGGGGATCCGATGGATATTGAGATGCTATTTCAGATTGATTATTGATTCTATCATGTCTTTGTTTTTTTAAGATGAACCATTTATTTTACGCAAGCAAGCCGCCTCATTAAAAACCTTCCAGTCCCCTTAGGTACGCTTGGGGTGTTTCCTTGCTCCTACTGGATTGATAACCTTGGTTTCATACTGAGGGAAAACTTGCTGCTGTGCTCATCATACCTTCCTCTTGGGATTCCCCAACGAGCTCGATATATTTTGGGACATCAAGCATATTTTCTGGCGCCATTGCCGGGGAGTCAAGGACATCTTCACAAGGGGAATCCCTCATAACCAATCTCTTTACTTTGTTATTTTTGTTTTGCTTAGTTTTTTTTTTGCTTTGTTTGCTTGTTTCTTTATCAAAAACACACAAAAAATAGTTCTTATCTTGAGTTGCTATTATGTCTAGCCTTGCTCCTGTCACTTTGTCACCTGAGGAAATGATTTTCACTTTTAAAAAAGGAATCGAGGAGAGCTTCAAGGAAGCTTGGTCTAGAATCTTTGAGCTACATGAGAAAACTAAGCCTAAAATGACTCAAAGCTTATTCCTTAGCAGTTTTTACCTTGGAATTGCTCTTTGCTATAGATATGCTTTAGATGCTGTTATGGGAGGAGATTTCCTCCAATGTAATGAGGATGATGCTATTAATGCTATACAAAAATTGATCCTCACTTACAACTTGCCTAGCCAAACTGGTACTTCTTTCGCAAGAATATTTGCTAGATTGAACACTCTGGAGACTAGCACTACTAGCTTAAAAGATTGCTATAATCCGCTTAGGGAGCATCACAATTATGTTCCAATAAATTCTGAACCATCAAAGTGGCTCCCTATAGTAAAGATTGAGATAAACACTAAAACTTTTCAAGCCCGCTGTGATATCATGTATGAATTTTGTCTTATGCCCAAAGATATTTATGAATCTCTGAATCTTTGGGGGCTTACTGAAGGAGGAAAAGAAATATCTCTTGCTAATAATGCTACCATATTACCTATTGGAATAGCTTAAGGAGTGTTTACAAAGATCCTTGGGAAAATGATTTCTACTGATTATCTTGTTATTGAATGTGCAGGAAAAGGACAAATTACATTTGGAAGGTCCCTATTAGAACTCCTTGGAGCAATAATAGATGTGGGAAAGGGGACTATGCACCTTTCTTCTCCAACAAACACTCATATTTTCCCCAAGGTTAAGAATAAAAGTAAGAGAGGTAAGGGCAAGAAATTTGGTTTTAATGCTTTTTCATTTGAGAACACTTGATTCTTTCTTGCTTCTTATGCCTAACTTAAAGGCGTTAAAGAAAAGTACTTATTGGGAGATAACCCAAAAGTTTTAGATTAGTCTTGGAAGTTATTACCTCTGTAATAACCATTCCTTATCCTTTTTATTTACTTTTTATGCCAAGAATAACCTCTAATGAGAGAGAAGTAATGATTGGGAAAGTTGCTGTCCCGAAACAGATTTCTGTGCATCACCGTAAAAATTCGTGTAAAATCTCTGAACGTCTTTTTGAGGCGCGAATTTTTTTACTTCTGCCCCAGGTCGTTATCTAACTTTCGTTAGTTCAACACTTTTTGATTTGAGCAACAGAAGGTCTTCCAAAAAAATCGTCTTTACATGCTGGTCTGTTTTGACAGATTTCTGCCATTTTCTGCATTTGCTTCTTGTTGGTTTCTTTTTGAGTTCTTTTGGGGAATTGAGATTTTTGAGGGAAGTGCTTCAGTAGCTAGTGTTCTAATGGAAGTTTATTTGGTGTTAAAACTGAACATTAAGACTTATTATCTTGAGTGCACTAATGTTGCTAATAAAGATTGTGTGAAGTTTTGTATGAAGGAAAAATTTCAGATGTATGGAAGGAATGAGTAATGAGATGAAGGATGGACTAAAACTCAAGCTTGGGGATGCCACACGTGTCACCCCAAGAAATATTCAACAAGTACAAGCGTCAAAGCTTGGGGATGCCCAGGGCATCCCCCTCTTCATCAATAAAAATCCTAGGTTCCTTCCAAACGCTTCATTTTTATTGTTTCATGCACAGTTGTGTTTGTTCTTGGAACGTCTTATTTTTCGTTTTCGTTTTGGTTTTTCGTCTGCTTTGGTTTGCTTAGTTTGATGAATAAATTGGTTGGACCCCCTCTTTCATACATTGGTTTTCAAATAGTTTGGTTTGGATTGGAAAAGAGTAGGAAAGTTCATGCTTATGTGGTAAAAAGACCTTGTTTTTGACTGTGGCATATGCTTTGTCATGCCATGACTTGATATTTTTTTGGCTTTATGCTTAGTATTCTTTGTTGTAGCATGAATTTTTATAAACGATTGAGATTGCTTAATGTGCCTTGGATGAATCATGCGTTGTTTTAGCATATTAAAGCATAGTATAGTGGTATTCTCCTTTGATGCTTTATTTGGGTTGACTTGGCGCATGCTCACACCATGTTATGACTATCTCAAGTCACCATAGCCTTTATGATCCTTTAGTTTTCAACTTGTAGTATCACTTTATGCTTTGATCAATGATGTTTTGTCGCTCTGCATGATTATGGCCATTATTGCTCTCTTAGTTTGTTGCTCCCAGTCTTTTGCTAGCCTCCACAACAAAGTATGAGTTCCACTCATGCATCCAACTCCCTAAACCAAGTTATTCCAAAGAGTCCACCATACCTACCTACTAGCTTAAGCTATTCCAAGTATATTCATGCTTTTGTTTACCTTCCAAATTAAACTTGTTATGAGAAAACTCGTGATTAAAACTCTCACGAACTTGATGACACACTTTACTTTTCTTACCCTTAATAAACTTGAACCATTGTGTCGTCTATGTTGTATATGCTTGCACTTATATGTTGGGAATTAGCAGAACCATGATGTCATGGGGAACGCTTTCAACATTGCACTTGGTACTTTGTACCTAGTTGATATCATGCTCTTTTGTATATGGATGTCATCGGTGTGAAATGAAAGGGAGCTTGTAAGTCCATAGAGTTATGTATATGTGTTACAGAAACGCCTGGGCCGCTGGTCTAATCCATGCTAACATGGTGGAAACCTGCAGCGTAACCATAATGAGCTGTCTATGAAGCATTCTTCTTATAAAAAAAAGAGTCCTATATTGAGAAAAAAAGGGAGAAAGAGAAAAAAAAGATTATGAAAAGAGGAAACAGAGAAAAAAGCACCATATTCCCATGGTAAATAAGAAGATTGTTGAGATACTCGTTGTCTGCTTGCCTTGTCATTTTGATATGGGGATTCTTCCGTATCATCGGGCAAGGGGTACCCGTTGGCGGTTCTCTATGATACACATATACTTACGATGACAAGAACTTACCGGTGACTAAACTTGAGTAGCATGAGGAGCGTCCCTCGTATTTAAGGGACATGAGATTTCTAATTTATACTTCGTCAAGCATGTACACCATAGTTTGTTCACTTTAACCTTAATCACTTCAAGATGCTTATGATAGAGGCAATGAGAGCTGAAATCTATAAGTACCATAATTTTTTGAAGCTGTTTATAAAACTTGAATCTCTGCTTCCTTCTATGAAGGCCTTTCTTCCACTACTATATTGAGTCTCCACCTTCTATCTTGATGCGCCTACTTTGAGAGCATAGTGGCCATTCTTAGTTCTATGTGCATTGTCCCAAGACTAGTGATTGATGCATAACTTGATATTGCTTATTTTAAACTATTTATATCTAGTCACTCTTATGAACTTTGAAGGTGTCCTATGCATTTATATTTGCTACTCTATGAGGGACAAGCTGAATACTATTATGCTATGTTTTCTTTATGTGAAACAAACAAACGTCTTGCAAAGCATTGTTATTCATGAATCTTTTGTTTGTGCCTTTTCATGTTGCATCATAGTTTCTTTGTCTTATTGCTAGAACTTTGTCTTTCATGTTATGATTGAAGTACTATGATTACAGCTTTGAATGATTTACAAATACTTTGATCAAGTCTTTGATGGTGCATGTCACCTCAAAAATTATTCTTTATTTTTATCACTTACCTACTCGAGGACGAGCAGGAGTTAAGCTTGGGGATGTTGATACATTGCAAATGTATCTATAATTTTTGATGTTCCATGCTTGGTTTTATCTACTTTCTTGTGTTTTTTCCACACTTTGGAGTACTTTTCATATGATTTCTTGGACTAACCTATTAACAAGAGCCACAGTGCCAGCTGCCTGTTTTCTGCTGTTTTTGGTTCTAGGAAAGTCAGAAAATGAATATTCTCGGAATTGGACGGGACAAAAGCCAAAGTGCCTATTTTTTCAGAAGTCATCGGATGCCAGAATACGAGACGGAGAAGGGCTGGGGGCCGGCCACACCACCTGGCCACGCGGCTAGGCCTGGCCCGCGCCAGGGGGTGGTCTGGCCGACCCCAGCACCCCCTCGGCCTCTCCTTCCGCCTATAAGATGCCCTCAGGACCAAAACCCTAAGTACCCAATCAAAAATCCACGAAAGAGTCTGTAGCCGCCGTCATCTCCATCCCTAGATCGGGAGGGATCTGAAGCTCTTCCCGGCACCCTGTCGGAGAGGGGAATTCACCCTGGAGGCCTTCTTCATCATCATGCAAGCCTCCGGTGTGATGCGTGAGTAGTTCATCTCTGGACTACGGGTCCATGTAGTAGCTAGATGGCTGGTTCTCCTCCTTTGTGCTTTCATGTCTAGATCTTGTGAGCTCCGTTCATGATCAAGATCATCTATTTGTAATTCTGCATGTTGTGTTTGCGGGGATCCGATGGATATTGAGATGCTATTTCAGATTGATTATTGATTCTATCATGTCTTTGTTTTTTTAAGATGAACCATTTATTTTACGCAAGCAAGCCGCCTCATTAAAAACCTTCCAGTCCCCTTAGGTACGCTTGGGGTGTTTCCTTGCTCCTACTGGATTGATAACCTTGGTTTCATACTGAGGGAAAACTTGCTGCTGTGCTCATCATACCTTCCTCTTGGGATTCCCCAACGAGCTCGATATATTTTGGGACATCAAGCATATTTTCTGGCGCCATTGCCGGGGAGTCAAGGACATCTTCACAAGGGGAATCCCTCATAACCAATCTCTTTACTTTGTTATTTTTGTTTTGCTTAGTTTTTTTTTTGCTTTGTTTGCTTGTTTCTTTATCAAAAACACACAAAAAATAGTTCTTATCTTGAGTTGCTATTATGTCTAGCCTTGCTCCTGTCACTTTGTCACCTGAGGAAATGATTTTCACTTTTAAAAAAGGAATCGAGGAGAGCTTCAAGGAAGCTTGGTCTAGAATCTTTGAGCTACATGAGAAAACTAAGCCTAAAATGACTCAAAGCTTATTCCTTAGCAGTTTTTACCTTGGAATTGCTCTTTGCTATAGATATGCTTTAGATGCTGTTATGGGAGGAGATTTCCTCCAATGTAATGAGGATGATGCTATTAATGCTATACAAAAATTGATCCTCACTTACAACTTGCCTAGCCAAACTGGTACTTCTTTCGCAAGAATATTTGCTAGATTGAACACTCTTAAGACTAGCACTACTAGCTTAAAAGATTGCTATAATACGCTTAGGGAGCATCACAATTATGTTTCAATAAATTCTGAACCATCAAAGTGGCTCCCTACAGTAAAGATTGAGATAAACACTGAAACTTTTCAAGCCTGCTATGATATCATGTCTGAATTTTGTCTTATGTCCAAAGATATTTATGAATCTCTGAATCTTTGGGGGCTTACTGAAGAAGGAAAATAAATATCTCTTGCTAATAATGCTACCATATTACCTATTGGAACTTCTCCAGAGACGGGAACCCACATAATGCTTACGTGCCCCGCGACCCGGTTCCTGTGGAACTTCACTAGAGATGCACTGGGCCAGGCTTGGCGGGCCCACGATCTCGGTGAACTCTTAGAAACCCAGGCTAACCATGCGGGAAAGGGCCGCTGCCTTTTCTGGCTAGTGTTTGCTGCGTTGTCTTGGTCACTTTGGAACATTCGTAATAGGATGGTGATTGAAAAAGTGCTTCCCCGACGTGCATCTGACTTGGTGTTCAAATTATTGGCATGTTTGCAGCTATGGTACCCGCTCTGTAGGCAGCGGGACAAGGCGCGGTTGGACGAGACTCTTCGACTCCTCCTGGAAGCGGCTCGGTGGCTTCCACCGTAGTCCAGCTTAGCTTCTTTTTTCGTGGCATCGCGTGTGGCAGTTGCGTGTGTTAGCATTTTCTTGGGTCGTGTTGTGTTGTGGCCTCAGCAGACTGTGTGTTGTGGTTGTTGAACTTTGTAACTTGGTGTGGATGTTTGCTTTATTTATAAAGCAGGGCAAAAGCCTGATTTGAGGAGAGAAACTCTAAACTTTGAAGGATCAATAAGATCATTGTGCTCCATGTCAAATTCCACGCATCCAATCTTTTTGAGAGTTTCTATAATACTTTAGTGTGAGTACATCTTGTGTATGCGATTGTACCTATCGTGTCCATATACATATTATCGTGTCCATATACATATACATGATATGTAATCCTAGACTCTAAGGAACATGGAATCCTTGTCGAGTAATCATCCTGATATCTCTAAAGAGCTCTAAGCTCTCTTAAATTGAAGGCTTCTAGTTGCTCCGCTGTTTTTTCTTTTTGGAGGTTGTGGCTTTGCTGGGTGTGGGTTCTCTAAAGAGCTTTAAGCTTCCTTAAATTGAAGGCTTGTGGTTGTTTCGCTGTTTTTTCTTTTTGGAGGTTACGGTTTTGCTAGGGTTGGTCCCCTACTTTCTTACTCCTAGGTATACGTACATAGACAAGGTATCTTCAAAGATTAAACGGACGCTCCTTGTGTAGGCGGATGGTGGTTCGTCTACTCCTCGCTAGTTATGGTGCTTTTTTAATTTCTTGGAAAATAGATTAGCTAATAAGAATAAATATATTATTTTAATTACTTAATAATTACACAAAATATTCGATCCGAGAACATGAGTAATGTTCATATTCAAGAATAAAATTGTTCACTTAGTACAAAATAATATACCTGTATTTCTTCAAAAAAACATCGCTGAAAAAGTATGTTAGTGTAATCTTAAAAAATGTTCATAAGGTTGGAAAAATGTTCATCGTTCTGGAAAAAATTCTCACATGTGCGCGAAAAGATGTTCACGTAGCTTCAAAACATATTCACGGGTTTGAAAAAAATGTTACTCTAAAATTATTTGGGGTTGGAGAAAATGGTCAACGGTCTTAAAAATTCTCACGGGTCTACAAAAAGATGTTATGTAGTTGTAGAAATTGTTCATACATTTGAAAAATATTCATCGGCTTGAAAAAAATTTATTGGTCTGAAAAATGTTCATCTGTCCAAAAAAAGTATCGGTTGAAAAATGTACATACCATTCATAAGACTACAGTATGTTCATGTGTTCCAAAAGAACTATTCATATGTTTTTAAAATACAAAAAAATAGTATAAAAATAAAATAAGGAAAACGAGAAAATAAAAATAAAACATGAAGAAAATGAAAAAATGCAGAATGAAAATAAAAGAAAGTAAAAGTTCAATGGAAAATGAAATGAAACTTTTTGAAATAAAAACCATGATAAATGAAAGAGAAAAGCTAGAGAAACATTGTAAAATAAGAAGAAAGTTAAAAAAAAATAGTGGAAAAAAAAACGTCCATACAAAAATTCATGTCCATCTTTCGTTTGTGTTGCTCATGGTTCGGTTGGTTTGCTACTGCCGCATTGCGCCTTATCGTTGTGTTTTTGTTGTTAACATCTCTATTTTTTCCATGTGAGGTTGGTTGTGGGTGTTCCCGGGAGAACAAGCCCACCCACAGTCAACCGAATACAAAACCATATATGCGCTAACAAATGAGCACCCAGCCACATAATTTAAATGTCATTAGCAGAGAATGGCGCGACAGAGCGCGCGAGGTCCATCTAGTATATGGGAGGGCTAGGGGAGTTGGACTTTGAGGAATTTGCGTGAGCTCTGAGGCTTCGATGGCCTTGGTTAGAGTGGACGAAGCTAAAGCGAGCTTGGGTTGGTTTGGGCTGCCTTATGATGACCTTGATATGACTTTATTTTATGACTCCACCGCCATTGTCATTTGAGAAGGGAAGGCTGCCAAAATTTGGCATACATCATGGCTAGGTGGGAAAAACCAAAGGCCTCCATCCTCGCCATCAAGCTAAAGAATTTTTTCATGCACAAGGCTCTAAATCAAGATTTTTTGGATTGCTAACCTTAAACTTTTTTTTGGAGGAATCTCGATCATTCAGATCAATGAGTTCTATGCTATGGAGTAAACTAATGGCTCAGGATACTTTGAGCTCGTTGGGAACCCCAAGAGGAAGGTATGATGAACACAACAACAAGTTTCAATCAGTTATGAAACCAAGATTATCGAACCAGTAGGAGCAAGGAAACAACCCCAAGATGTTGTTTCCAACTTGGAATCCTGCACAACACAACCACAGAACTTTGCTCCAACTTACAGTGATGTTGTCAATCTCACCGGTTTTGCTGAAAACAAAAGATTAAACGTATTGTGTGGAAGATAGTAATTGCTTGCATAAAGTAAATAGTAAACAACAGATGGTAGATTGATGCTAAAAGAATGGACCGGGGTCCATAGTTCACTAGAGGTGATTCTCCTTAAGATAGATGACATGTTGGGTGAACAAATTACAGCGGGGCAATTGACAGACATCAAGAAAGCATACATGCATATACTAATCATCTTGACTCCTATGAGATTCGATTGGGCATTACAATATTATACATAGACCGTAATCCAACTGCATCTATGACTAATAATCCACCTTCAGGTTATCATCCGAACCCCCTCCAGTATTAAGTTGCAAGCAACATATTATTGCTTTACGAATTGCATGTAATGTAAACAATACGATTGTTCTATGAACAAAGGATTGTTGTTTTCTCCCTAGTAGCAACAACACATCTAGTACCTTAGAGATTTCTGTCACTTCCCCAGATTACCAGAGGCATGAACCCACTATCGAGCATAAATACTAACTCTTGGAGTTGCTAGCATCTACTTGGCCAAGATAGGTACTAACAACGGAAAGCATGCAAGATCACAAATAAAAAGACATGATAGAATCAATAATGAATCTGAAATAGCATCTCAATATCCATCGGATCCTCGCAAACACAACATGCAGAATTACAAATAGATGATCTTGATCATGAACGGAGCTCACAAGATCTAGACATGAAAGCACAAAGGAGGAGAACGAGTCATCTAGCTACTACATGGACCCGTAGTCCAAAGATGAACTACTCACGCATCACACCGAAGGCTTGCATGATGATGAAGAAGGCCTCCAGGGTGAATTTCTCTCTCCGGCAGGGTGCCGGGAAGAGCTTCAGATCTCTCCCGATCTAGGGATGGAGATGACGACGGCTACAGACTCTTTCGTAGAATTTTGATCGGATACTTAGGGTTTTTGTCCCGAGAGGCTTTTATAGGCGAAGGGGCGAGGTCGGTGGAGTACCAGGGGGCCCACACCCCCTAGGGGCACGCCCCCAGGCCGCGCCGCCACCAGGTGTGGCCGCCTTGGTGCGCCACTTTGTCTCCCCTCCGGACTCCGTGTTGCTTCGGGTAAAATATTGACTTTGGCTTTTGGCCGGTCCAATTCTGAGAATATTTCCTTACTAGCTTTTCTGAAACCAAAAATAACAGAAAACAGGCAACTGGCACTGTGGCATCTTGTTAATAGGTTAGTCCCAGAAAATATATAAAAATACTTCAAAGTATGGACAAAACATAAGAAAGTAGATTCAAAACAAGCATGGAACATCGAAAATTATAGATACGTTTACGACGTATCATAAACTTCAAGAGGTCCAACTTAGGAAGGGCATTGGGGACACCATTACTTGAAAGCTCACCACAAACGGGGAATATTCCGTGGCTTCGGTGTACTTGGCAGAATTTGATGAAAGTTCTACATCTTTTCATGAAATCGGCGGTTTGGGAGAACGAAGCTCCCCCAAAGTGCAAGATTTTTGCTTGATTAATTCTCCAAGCCGTGTGTGGAATATGGACCAACTTGCGTGCCGAGGATGGCCCAATTGTGGTATTTGTCCACTATGCAAAAAAGAACTGGAGACCACAACACATCTCACTTTCAATGTAGGTATTCCCACCACATTTGGAATGACATCAAGGAATGGCTAGGTTTGGTGGACTTTGACAACGATCAATGCACAAACCTTACTTTGGTGGAAGGTTTGTGGTGCACCATGGTTGGGGTGAACTGAAGGAAGCGTAAGAAGCTACCCTCGTTGGTTTTGCTTACTGCATGAGAAATTCTGAACGAGCGAAATGCTAGGGTCTTTCAGAATGCATCCTCCATGCCATCCGTAGTTATCTTGGCCACTAAAAGAAATGTTGCACTTTGGGGAGTTCGCGGGACGAAACATTTTAGTTATCATGTCATGAGCGTAGACTTTTGTATTCAAGCCTCTTGGCTTTTATCTTCACTACTTATAAAAGCACGAACTTGTGTGGGAAAATGAAATATGTACCGTACATTGGCTTTCATCTAACGACCGAGAATCGTTTGTTCTCCCCTCCGCTCCCCCTCATATAATGCCGACACACGTGTCCCTCAGAAGCTCCGAGTCCCCGCCCACAAGCCCTTATTTCGCGGATCACTTCCCACCGAATTCATGTCGAATCTCTACTACTTATAAAAGTACAAACTTGTGTGGGGAAGTGAAATCTACACCATACATTGGCTTTCATCTAACGACCGAGAATCGTTTGTTCTCCCCCTTCTCTCCCCCTCATATAACACCGGCGAGTGTGTCCCTCAGAAGCTTTGAGTCCCTACCCGCAAGCCCTGATTTCGCGGATCCCTTCCTACCGAATTCATGTTGAAGAGATGTTTAATGCCAATAACTCCTCTTTTTTCCTGATTTGTCATCCTCACACCTTCATAGTGGGCTATGAGCCTGCTGACATGGCATTTTTATCTATGTGGAAGAGAGAGATAAGCAAAAAGGTAAGTTGTTGGCTCTCATGCAAGAGCCAACTCTACACGTGCTCCTAGGCAAAAACATTAAATAAGAGGAAAGAGATAGAGAGAAGTTTATATCTAGTACTAATCTAATAGCCAACCTTATAGTCAACTCTATTGTAGAGTACAAAGCTAGCTCTTGATGACATGGCAAGTTTATATAGTGGACTATTGGCTATACTATTATTCTTGTTGTTATGTTTTGTTCCTTGTTTTCCGACCCACCGAGTCAACACTTCGTGTGTGGGATACGGTACTCTACATAAGGTTAACGTGGGAGTAGATTGCCTACCATGGCTAACAGAGCATAAGGCAGGCAAGACGATGGCAATGCTGCGGAAGGAGGGGTGTCGGCTACGGCTGTCGCGCGTGCCCCGGGGTGGTTTTCGCTGTGGGGCACATTATGGTCACCGCCCGCCCCGAGCAGATCGGTTTCTGCGACCGCCAGCTCACCCACGCACGGCTCCTCGGCTGCTTTACAGTCATGTACCTCCGCCCTTGTTGTTGCGGCCCCCAACGCCGCCTGCATCGGCTTCAGCGCCGCCACACTCCTCATCATCACCTCCGCTGATTGACACTTAATCTCACAGGTGAATCCCAACTCCCATCACGCTTCACTCATTACAGATATACATGTGCTATGATACTAGATTTATGCTCTCCTTCGATTCGATCTGTATGGCATCTGAATTTTGCAGGCTCACAAGGAAGATTTTGTTGGATTCCTCCCCGGATCAAACTTCTCTTCTGCAGTTCTGCAGATAGCATCCCACTCGCCTTAGTGGTACACTTTATGGCGACCAAGCATGTGATGCTACTATATGCGGGCGGCGACAACAAGAGGGTTCCTTGAGCAAACTTGTTGGAGATATGCCCTAGAGGCAATAATAAATATAGTTATTATTATATATCTTTGTGTTTATGATAAATGTTTGCATTCATGCTATAATAGTATTAACAAGGAAACCATTAATACTTGTGTGATTTGTAAACTTAATTTGAAGTCCCTAGTATAGCCTCTATACTTCACTAGCTTGTTGGTTGATTGATGATGTGGTTTCTTTGTCATGAACATTGAGATGTTATCAACAACAAGATCATATCGTTAGGAGAATGATATGGTGGACATACTCCTATAGACAAGCGTAGCATAAAGATCAAGTCATTTCAATAGTTCAATTGCTATATGCTTTCTGATACATAGTAACCTAATTCCTTCGACCATGAGATCATGCATATCACCTTTACCAGATGGATGCTTTGATATCATCAAACACCACACCGTAACAGGGTGGCTATAAAGGTGGCATTGAGTGTTCGGAAAGTATTGGTTGAAACACATGGATCAAGAGTGGGATTTGTCCATCCACATGACGGATAGATATTCTCTGGGCCCTCTCGGTGAAATGTCATCCAATTAGCTTGCAAGCATGTGACTTGGTCACAAGGGATCACATATCACGGGAACGAGAAAAGAGTACTTATCAGTAACGAGGTTGAACTAGGTATGCAGAGATACCGACGATCATAACCTCGGATAAGTAACATATCGTGAGACAAAGGGAAATTGGTATCGTATGTAAGTGGTTCATTCGATCGCAAAGTAATCGTAGAAATATGTGGGAGCCATATGAATTTCCAGATTCCTCTATTGGTTATTGTTCGGAGAAGTGTCTCGATCATGTCCGCATAATTCACGAACCGTAGGGAGACACACTTAAGGATTCGACGTTGTTTGAGTAGTTATGGTATTATGAGAAAGAGACCGAATGTTGTTCGGAGTCTCGGATGGGATCCGGGATATCACGAGGTGATCCGGAATGGTCCGGAGAATAAGATTCATATAAGGAAAGTCCCGTTTCGGAGTTCGGGAATGGTTCCGGTGTTTTCATCGGGAACATTCTAGAAGGTCCCGGAATGTCCGGCACTCCGGAGGGGGAAGGGTACATGAATGTGTCATTGCATGTTGGAATGATTGCATCATGTACTAAGTGTTCTCGCTGTCCGAAATAAAGGGTTAATTCAAATCCTAATTGGAAAAGTCAAACTGCCAGTTTTCGGTCAAACTGCCAGTTTTCGGAAAGAGGAGAAAGAGGAGGAGAGGTGGAGGCCGAGTTGGAGGAGGGTTCCTCCCCTTGGCCGGCGCACCTCCCAAGGCCGAGTTGGGGAGGAACTCCTCCCCTTGGCCGCCGGCCCTCCCACCTATAAAGGGAGGGGCAGGGCTCCCCTCTCTAGACACACTAGTTCCTACCCCTCTAAACTAAACCCTAGATCTAAACCCCGGTTTAGAGCTATTTTGGTTTAGAGCCTTCTAATTGGTTTAGAGCCCTCTAATTGGTGTGTCTAATTACTAGACCACTAATAGCCTCTCTCATAAGCTCCACCATACTCGCACCGGCTTAAGGCGAAGCCCTGCGGGATCTCCCCTCTACCTCCGGTACCACGCCGTTGTGCTGCCGGAATCACGAGGAGAGTACTACAACCTCCGCTGCCTGCTGGAACAAGGGAGAGGAAGGTCTTCGTCGAGTACCGAACGTGTGACCGACTACGGGAGCGCTGCCGGAACGTGGCGCCGGAAGGATCGTCTACGCGATCTTGAGATCGGAAAGAGTACGACTACATCACCCACGAGAATCTGCTCTCGTTAAACACTTTGGAATCTTCGAGGGTGAGTTATTCCATCGACTCGTTGCTACAATCTAGTAGATAGATCTTGGCTTGTTTGTTTGTATGCGATAGAAAATTTTTGTTTTCCATGCTACGAACCCCTACAGTGGTATCAGAGCCGTGTCTATATGTAGATCTGTTGCACGAGTAGAACACAATGGTCATTGTGGGCGTTGATGCTTTTATTGTAGATTGCTTTTTGTGTACTTTGCATCTTGCGGTATGTTGGGATGAAGCGGCCCGGGCTAACCTTACATGACATCGTTCATGAGACTTGCTCCACGCTTGACATGCAACTCGTTTTGCATAAGTGGCTTTGCGGGTGCCTGTTTCTCCTAGCATAGTAAAGATCCAATTTACAACGGGTGATCAACAATGCTAGTATCAATGTTGTGGTTATTGTTCGTAAGTTAGAACGACACTTATGGAAAGCCCCAAACCACGTAAAATATGCAAAGAAAGTAGAAGCGTCTAACTTTGTTTTGCAGGGGTGTGCAGTGATGTGATATGGCCATGATTGTGATTATATTTGATGTATGCAATGTTCCTTATTGTAAGTTGGCAACCGGCAGGAGCCATATGGTTGTCTTTAATTTCTGTTAAGACCTGCGTGTCTATTCAAAATAGTTGTAATAGTTGAAGCTGGTGGACGACAACCATGAAGAAGCGTCATTGATCTTGATGCTATGCCGGTGATGATGGAGATCATGTTCGTGCTTGAAGATGGAGATCGGAAGCACAAAGAAGAAAGGCCATATCATATCACATATTATGAATTGCATGTGATGTTAATCCTTTATGCATCTTGTATTGCTTAGTAGACGACGGTAGCATTATAAGATGATCCCTCATGCACATAAATTTCAAGTTCTAAAGTGTTCGCCCTTAGTTAGCACCGTTGCTAAAGCTTGTTGCTTCGAAGCACCACGTGATGATCGGGTGTCTTTGATTCCACGGGTGAATACAACGTAAGCAAGCCAGATTTGCTTATGCGGTAGCTAAGGTTTGATCTTGACGAGCCTAGCATGTACAGACATGGCCTCAGGAACACGGATCGCCGAAAGGCAAAGCATGAATCATATAGTAGATATGATGAACATGATGATTGTTCGCCATTAAAACTATATCAGCTCTCGTGATGATCGGTGTTGATGTAGTGGATTTGGTTCGTGTGATCACTAAAACAATGTGAGGGATGTTGTTTTGAGTGGGAGTTCACCTAGTTTAATTTCATTAATTAATTTGAACTCAATTTGTCATAAACTTAGTCTAAACTATTGCAAATATGTTGTAGATCAATGGCAGCCCCTACCATCAATTTTAATGCGTTCCTAGAGAAAGAAAAGTTGAAAAACAATGGAAGCAACTTCGCGGATTGGTTCCGCAATTTGAGGATTGTCCTCACAGCTGGTAATTTGACCTATGTGCTGGATGCACCGCTAGGTGACCCACCTGCAGCTGATGCTTCCGATGAAGTAAAGAATGTTTACCTCGCTCGGAAGAATCAGTACTCCATAGTTCAGTGTGCTATCTTGTATGGTTTAGAATCGGAGCTTCAGAAAAGGTTTGAAGAGTCAGACCCATATGATATTGTCGAGGATCTCAAATTAATTTTTGAGACTCATGCGGCAATTGAAAGTTATGAAGCTTCTGAAAAGTTCTTTAACTGCAAGATGGAAGAGGGTAGCTCCGTCAGTGAGCATGTGCTTAAAATGTCTGGGCACGCGAATAAACTTCAAAGCTTGGGTATAGTGATTCCTAATACTTTGGGAGTTTACCGCATCCTCCAATCACTACCACCAAGTTACAAGAACTTTGTGATGAACTACAACATGCAGAACATGAACAAAGAGTTGCCAGAACTATTTGCTATGTTAAAATCTGCAGAAGTGGAGATCAAGAAAGAGCACCAAGTGTTGATGGTCAATAAGACCACCAAATTCAAGAAAGGCAAGTCTAAGCAGAAGGGACACTTCAAGAAGGGTGGTAAGAAAGCTACCATGCTGACGAAGAGGACCAAGGCTGGACCCAAGCCTGATACTGAGTGCTTTTACTGCAAGGGAGAAGGTCACTGGAAGCGGAATTGCCCAAAGTACTTGGCGGATTTGAAGAACGGCAACATCAAGAAGAAAGGTATATCTGATATACATGTTATTGATGTGTATTTCACTAGTATTCGTAGTAGTGCCTGGGTATTTGATACTGGTTCGGTTGCTCATATTTGTAACTCGAAACAGGAGCTGCAGAATAAACGAAAGCTAGCGAAGAACGAGGTGACGATGCGCGTAGGAAACGGATCAAAGGTTGATGTGATCGCGGTCGGCACGCTACCTCTTCATCTACCATCGGGATTAGTTTTATACTTAAATAATTGTTATTTGGTGCCTGCGTTGAGCATGAACATTATATCGGGATCTTGTTTATTGCGAGACGGTTACTTGTTTAAATCCGAGAATAATGGTTGTTCGATTTATATGAGTAATATGTTTTATGCACATGCACCTTTGATAGATGGTCTATTCATATTGAATCTCGATAGTGGAAATACACATATTAATAACATTGAAGCTAAACGTTTGAAATCAAGCGATAACTTAACCTATATGTGGCACTGTCGTCTTGGTCACATTGGAGTGAAGCGTATGAAGAAACTCCATTCCGATGGACTTCTTGAATCACTTGATTTTGAATCACTTGAAAGATGCGAAGCATGTCTGATGGGTAAAATGACTAAGACTCCATTTTCTGGTATGATGGAGCGAGCTACGGACTTATTGGAAATCATACATACCGATGTGTGTGGTCCAATGAGTGTAGCATCGCGCGGTGGTTATCGTTATGTTCTTACCTTCACGGATGACTTGAGTAGATATGGGTATATCTATTTCATGAAACATAAGTCCGAAACTTTCGAGAAGTTTAAGGAGTTTCAAAGTGAGGTAGAGAATCAACGTAACAAGAAGATTAAATTTCTACGTTCTGATCGTGGAGGTGAATATCTAAGTTACGAGTTTGGCGAGCATTTGAAGAAATGTGGAATACTTTCGCAGTTGACACCGCCGGGAACACCACAGCGTAATGGTGTGTCTGAACGTCGTAATCGAACTCTCTTAGATATGGTTCGTTCTATGATGTCACTTACAAATTTACCGCTATCATTTTGGGGTTATGCATTAGAAACAGCCGCATTCACTTTAAATAGGGCACCATCTAAATCCGTTGAAACGACACCGTATGAATTATGGTTTGGGAAGAAACCTAAATTGTCGTTCCTTAAAATTTGGGGGTGCGAAGCCTATGTAAAGAAGTTACAGCCGGACAAGCTTGAACCCAAAGCGGAAAAATGCGTCTTCATAGGATACCCGAAGGAAACTATTGGGTATACCTTCTATCATAGATCCGAAGGCAAAATCTTTGTTGCCAAGAATGGATCCTTTCTAGAGAAGGAATTTCTCTCGAAAGAAGTGACTGGAAGGAAAGTAGAACTCGACGAGGTTGTCGAACCTTCTCTCGAAATTGCGAGTAGCGCAGCACCGGAAGAAGTTCCTGTGGTGCCTGCACCAATGAGGGAGGAAGCTAATGATAGTGATCATGAAACTTCGGTTGAGGTTGCTACAGAGCCTCGGAGGTCAACGAGAACTCGTACCACTCCAGATTGGTATGATTCCGTTATGAATGTCATGTTGGTGGACAACACCGATGATCCCGAGACATATGAGGAAGCGATGATGAGCCCAGATTCCAATAAATGGCAAGAAGCCATGAAATCCGAGATTGGATCCATGTACGAAAACCAAGTATGGACTTTGGTGGACTTACCGGATGGCCGGAAGGCTGTCGAGAACAAATGGATTTTCAAGAAGAAAACAGATGCTGATGGTAATGTTACTGTCTATAAAGCTCGACTTGTCGCAAAAGGGTTTCGACAAATTCAAGGAGTTGACTACGATGAGACTTTCTCACCAGTAGCGAAGCTAAAGTCTGTGAGGATTATGTTAGCAATCGCTGCATATTATGATTATGAGATATGGCAGATGGATGTCAAAACAGCATTCCTCAATGGAGACATTGATGAAGAATTGTATATGATGCAACCCAAAGGTTTTGTCGATCCTAAAGATGCTAACAAGGTATGCAAACTTCAACGGTCCATCTATGGATTGAAGCAAGCATCCCGAAGTTGGAATCAACGTTTTGATAAGGTAATCAAAAGTTTTGGTTTTATACAAACTTATGGAGAAGCTTGTATTTACAAGAAAGTGAGTGGGAGCTCTGTAGCGTTCTTAATACTATATGTGGATGACATATTATTGATTGGGAATGATGTAGACCTTCTTAATAGTGTCAAAGAATATTTGAATAATAGTTTTTCAATGAAGGATCTTGGCGAAGCAGCTTACATATTAGGCATAACGATTTATAGAGATAGATCGAAACGCCAAATATCATTGTCACAAAGTACATATTTGGACAAAGTTCTAAAGAAGTTTGGAATGGAAGAAAGCAAGAAAGGGTTCTTGCCCATGTTGCCCAATACGACCTTGAGTAAAACTCAAAGTCCGACATCGGCAGAAGATAGAGAAAGGATGAGTAAGACTCCCTATGCCTCAGCCATAGGATCTCTAATGTATGCCATGCTATGTACTAGACCCGACATCGCATATGCTGTTAGTCTAACTAGCAGATATCAAAGTGATCCAGGAGTGGATCATTGGACAGCGGTCAAAAACATCCTTAAGTACTTGAGAAGAACTAAGGATATGGTTCTTTCTTATGGAGGTGATGAACAGCTCGTTGTTAATGGTTACACCGATGCTAGTTGGAACACCGATCCGGATGATTCTAAATCACAATCTGGATACGTATTTATTTTGAATGGTGCAGCAGTTAGCTGGAGGAGTGCAAAGCAAAGCGTTGTGGCGAGATCTTCAACTGAATCGGAATACATGGCTGCTTCGGAGGCTTCACAAGAAGCGATATGGATGAAAGAGTTCATTACAGAGCTGGGTGTGGTTCCTAGTGCGCTGGACCCAATGTCTATCTACTGTGATAACATGGGCGCCATAGCCAATGCGCAAGAACCAAGGTCACACAAGAAGCTGAAGCATATCAAGCTGCGTTTTCACGCTATTCGAGAACATATCCAGGATGGGGATATAAAGATTTGCAAAGTACACACAGATCTGAATGTGGCGGATCCGTTGACTAAACCTCTCCCGAGGGCAAAACATGACCAACACCAAACTGCCATGGGTGTTCGGTATATTACCATGTAATCTAGATTAGATGACTCTAGTGCAAGTGGGAGACTGTTGGAGATATGCCCTAGAGGCAATAATAAATATAGTTATTATTATATATCTTTGTGTTTATGATAAATGTTTGCATTCATGCTATAATAGTATTAACAAGGAAACCATTAATACTTGTGTGATTTGTAAACTTAATTTGAAGTCCCTAGTATAGCCTCTATACTTCACTAGCTTGTTGGTTGATTGATGATGTGGTTTCTTTGTCATGAACATTGAGATGTTATCAACAACAAGATCATATCGTTAGGAGAATGATATGGTGGACATACTCCTATAGACAAGCGTAGCATAAAGATCAAGTCATTTCAATAGTTCAATTGCTATATGCTTTCTGATACATAGTAACCTAATTCCTTCGACCATGAGATCATGCATATCACCTTTACCAGATGGATGCTTTGATATCATCAAACACCACACCGTAACAGGGTGGCTATAAAGGTGGCATTGAGTGTTCGGAAAGTATTGGTTGAAACACATGGATCAAGAGTGGGATTTGTCCATCCACATGACGGATAGATATTCTCTGGGCCCTCTCGGTGAAATGTCATCCAATTAGCTTGCAAGCATGTGACTTGGTCACAAGGGATCACATATCACGGGAACGAGAAAAGAGTACTTATCAGTAACGAGGTTGAACTAGGTATGCAGAGATACCGACGATCATAACCTCGGATAAGTAACATATCGTGAGACAAAGGGAAATTGGTATCGTATGTAAGTGGTTCATTCGATCGCAAAGTAATCGTAGAAATATGTGGGAGCCATATGAATTTCCAGATTCCTCTATTGGTTATTGTTCGGAGAAGTGTCTCGATCATGTCCGCATAATTCACGAACCGTAGGGAGACACACTTAAGGATTCGACGTTGTTTGAGTAGTTATGGTATTATGAGAAAGAGACCGAATGTTGTTCGGAGTCTCGGATGGGATCCGGGATATCACGAGGTGATCCGGAATGGTCCGGAGAATAAGATTCATATAAGGAAAGTCCCGTTTCGGAGTTCGGGAATGGTTCCGGTGTTTTCATCGGGAACATTCTAGAAGGTCCCGGAATGTCCGGCACTCCGGAGGGGGAAGGGTACATGAATGTGTCATTGCATGTTGGAATGATTGCATCATGTACTAAGTGTTCTCGCTGTCCGAAATAAAGGGTTAATTCAAATCCTAATTGGAAAAGTCAAACTGCCAGTTTTCGGTCAAACTGCCAGTTTTCGGAAAGAGGAGAAAGAGGAGGAGAGGTGGAGGCCGAGTTGGAGGAGGGTTCCTCCCCTTGGCCGGCGCACCTCCCAAGGCCGAGTTGGGGAGGAACTCCTCCCCTTGGCCGCCGGCCCTCCCACCTATAAAGGGAGGGGCAGGGCTCCCCTCTCTAGACACACTAGTTCCTACCCCTCTAAACTAAACCCTAGATCTAAACCCCGGTTTAGAGCTATTTTGGTTTAGAGCCTTCTAATTGGTTTAGAGCCCTCTAATTGGTGTGTCTAATTACTAGACCACTAATAGCCTCTCTCATAAGCTCCACCATACTCGCACCGGCTTAAGGCGAAGCCCTGCGGGATCTCCCCTCTACCTCCGGTACCACGCCGTTGTGCTGCCGGAATCACGAGGAGAGTACTACAACCTCCGCTGCCTGCTGGAACAAGGGAGAGGAAGGTCTTCGTCGAGTACCGAACGTGTGACCGACTACGGGAGCGCTGCCGGAACGTGGCGCCGGAAGGATCGTCTACGCGATCTTGAGATCGGAAAGAGTACGACTACATCACCCACGAGAATCTGCTCTCGTTAAACACTTTGGAATCTTCGAGGGTGAGTTATTCCATCGACTCGTTGCTACAATCTAGTAGATAGATCTTGGCTTGTTTGTTTGTATGCGATAGAAAATTTTTGTTTTCCATGCTACGAACCCCTACAAAACTCCATGGTGATCTCTTGTCCATGCCTTACTTGGTCGGAGACAATCCCGATGGGCCTATCCTACTCTTCTTTGACTCCATTCTAGGCCTCTTATTCAGTGAAAGGAAATAATTCGAGGACCAAGGATGTGGCTTACAAATAAAACCACATTTTTTTCAATAAGGTTCAATTTTATTAATATAGCCCGTTCAACTGAGAACTTCATAATGACTGGGATGGTCTCCTATGCTTTGATGCCTCGAACATACCCCCTCGTGATGATGATGCGTGCACATGGTCATGTACACAAGATGATTTTCATGGGCACAACCAACTTCTGTGAATCTTGGCATTCTCCAACAGACCCCACCAGAATAGATTACATTTATTATGGAAGCATGCTTGTCTTAAGTATATATAGCCACTATTAAAAAATAGCTTTCACTGTAATCACTACTTTGGCTTAGTTTTGCTTAATTATAGTATAAATTTAGTTGACTTCTCTACTTCAAATGAAAATAACTTTTCACCTAAAACTTCAGAAGTGAAATTTAGTCAAAGCGCTCCTAGATTGACTGTTGTTCTAGTGGAGCTGTCTCATTTAGGATGAATGCACACCTTTTTTCTCCATCTTTGTTTATACTAATGTTGAAGGTATTGTATTTCCTAACTATAATGTTTTTCTTACATCTTATGCTACAACCTGTTAACACACTAAGTTCTCCCTACATGCCATGAGTATCAAATGAGTCTTTGTTGCCTTGTTGGGAGATGCATGAGTACATGTGTGCTTTCTTAGCATCACTTAAGTTGCCGAATGGTTTTCTTAGCATCACTTATTAACCACATTTTGGCAACATTATGCTTGATAGTTCCTTCCAGCCTCCTAGCATGAGTTGTTAATATTTCACAAAAGCTATATAAACATAAGAAGAATGTTGCTATGCTAGGTCTTGCATTTATTTCCCTCCAAGTTATAGTGATATCCTCCACTAGTTCATCACAAGGGATTGAATACCCAGTCCTTTGTGCAGTTTGAGTATTATAATTTTCTTCTCAATTTATACAGCAGTTCTAGGATAAATTTTATATACTAAGCTATTGCTATTTTGCATGAAATATGTTTGTATAAAAATTTGGCTTGAGTAAAACTTTAAATTGTTTGTAGTGTTCTATGGTTCTAGCATTGTGTTTAGATGGTCAGATGGATATGAAATATCTCCTTTTGTCTCTAATTCTTTTCATTTCTCCTGGAATGAGGTTTTGTTGGGTATCACATTTTTGTTAGAGCACATCTCAAGAGACAAGAGCTACACTCGCTGCACCCAAGTTTTAGCATGGATACACTTTTTAACATATGTAATTTGATGCATTGTGCATTTAGTTTTTTTAGCATGGCTACACTTGCTGTAAGCCTATGTTTTCAGAGCTAAGTTATGACCAAGCAGGAATTGTCTCTTATAAGAAAAGAAAAGGTACTCTCTTCGTTCAGAAATTTAAGACGTTTTAGTTTTGTGAATGGAATGTATCTAGACGTCTTTTAGTATATAGGTTCGTAAGGGTTCGGAGTGAACCTATACACTAAAAAGGTCTATATACATTTATTTCACAAAACTAAAATGTCTTATATTTCTAAACTGAGGGAGTACTTTATATTGTTTAACATTCTTCATGAATGCATTATAGTCAAATTGAGTGAGCTGATAATGACATATATTGTTATAAAGAAAAATATTTTGTCATTTCTGAGTGTGCATGAGCTTTGCTCTTGAATCAAGCCTTGCCAGCATACTTTAATTGCATCCTTTCCTCAAGCTAGATTGCATCTTTGAAAGTATATGCCTGATTGCATCTTTGGAAACATTTACAAACTAATATAAACCTTGCATTTTATTTTATTTAGTTTATAATGTTTCAGATTTTAATTTGTTTTAGTCGACGTGCGTTGCACGTGCAAACTTACCAGTTGTACTCTAAACTCAGCTCTTCTTAATCAATGAAAATAGGCCAAATTTTCTCCTTGTTCCAAGAAAAGATCGTGACGTACAAATATATTTGAATCATTTCCTCTTTATGATTCGCCAAATGTAGAGACATGTTAGGATAGCAATATCCAAGTACCACGATGCTTTTTCCTATGCCATATTTGGGGATTTTCCAAATAGACTGTAGTCCTACAAAGTCAAACATTTCCTCGAAGGACCCCAAAGTATCTTGAAAGGCCATTCATTCGAAGTAGAGACGCCCTACCAATTCTTCGAGGAAGCCGCAAATAGATACTACCTTGTTCAGAGATGTTCTAGAACAAATCGACGCACCAAAGCCCAAACAGGCTACGCTCAACGGCTGAAGCGTGAGCGCGTGACGTGGCCACCCTACCCGCCGCGCGGCCTCTTGGCATGTCCCGCCGTCAGGTCGGCACGGCCTTCTACACAAATCCTTCCAGCACTACTGTCATCTCACCCTTCTCTGCTTCTCGCTGTGTCTCTCGTCGGCGAGCGACCAAAACACCACCAGCTCTCGAGCCATGGCGGACTCGGCTGCGCCCCGTCCAACCGTCCTCGTCACCGGCGCCGGCGGCCGCACAGGTACCCCATCCCACCGCATTCCCGCCCTCCACCATTGTTCCTCCGAACTAAACCCGACGAATCCGCCCGTCGCGAAGGGGAATTCCGCCCCGTCCATTAGAGCATCATTGGGAATTTCGATCGAATTGCCATTAGTTCTCTAGGATTGAAGCCTTGGCAACTCTATCCACTCCTCCTAACACAACGAGGGTTTACTTGATCTCAGGCCAACTCGTCTTCAACAAGCTCAAGGAGAGATCCGACCAGTTCGCCGCGAGGGGCCTGGTCAGGACGGAGGAGAGCAAGCAGAAGATCGGGGGAGCCGACGACGTCTACGTCGCCGACATAAGGGAGGCGGACCACCTCGCGCCCGCCGTCCAGGGCGTCGACGCCCTCGTCATCCTCACCAGCGCTTCCCCGAAGATGAAGCCGGGGTTCGACCCTACCAAAGGCGGCCGGCCCGAGTTCTACTACGAGGATGGAGCGTACCCTGAACAGGTTGGGTTTTCTCTGCAGTATTCCTCTCTTCGGATCTTCGATGAATTAATGGGGTTTCAGGATGTCCTGCTCCGATGAGTGCAGTTTCAGAACATGCCAGTTCTGTGTCTCACTGACAAATGCCATATCCTGAAAATTGAGTTAGGCGAGAAAATCCTAAATCCTTGACAATGAAATGGTGATGAATTTGGGTATGTGTGTGTGGCAGGTGGATTGGATTGGGCAAAAGAATCAGATCGATGCCGGTAAGCTTCGTTTTTATTCAACCTCGTAGTCTGTACATCATTTTATAAAATGTTTGCTAAGTGTCAACCTCGTAGTCTGTACATGTACATCATTTTATAAAACGTTTGCTGAGTGGATTGTGTTATCGGACAGCCAAAGCAGCTGGTGTGAAGCACATAGTGTTGGTGGGATCCATGGGAGGAACAAATCCAAACCATCCGCTGAACAGCCTTGGCAATGGCAATATATTGGTAAGTTCTTTGAGATGAGTCTATATAAGTCTATTCACCTTGCTCCATTGCAGTTCATATGCTATAGCTTTGACTAAAAACTTGTTATCTGGAACACTTTAGTACTACTATTCTGTCAACACTGATTCACAGCAGATGAGCTATCTGTCCAGAAGTCACAAAGATTGGTCATCATAGAAACATTCACTTGACAGATATCTAACAAATTGACACATTAAAGGATTGGTCTGCCATAGAAATGCTGAAATGATAGATTTCTAGCAATTAACCCCTGATACCGGGAAAAAACATCTTGATGGAGAATGCTTTACAAATGAATCTTTTGAATGTTTTGTGTATTCTGTCCTTCGCTGAAATGCTCATGTTAGAAGTCTTGCTTTGTTTTATTTCTATTAAAGCTTTTTCTTATCTCACTAGCAATGAAAATAATTTAGTCAGAGTAAATCAACTTGCATAAGTTTGCGTATGGTATACTTAATCTAATAATCCACTGGGATAAATGCAAAATCACAAATTTCAAAAAGATAAATCAAAATGTGATATCCTGATTATTCATTTTGCTGCTGCAGGTCTGGAAACGCAAGTCTGAACAGTATCTGGCAGACAGTGGAGTTCCTTATACAATAATAAGGTACATGGAAGAACATGTGTACCACGGATACATCTTCATAGTTCCTAGAGAAATATATATTTCCCTAGTTACAGGGAAACCATTTTTTTCTTCTACTGGTTTACCATGCATCAGTTTGGATAAGGGGCATCATTTAGATCAACTACCCTTGAGAAACAGCTGCTCACCTTTCTAAAGTGGAGTAGTTAATTGCACTACATACGCATCGGTTCGGATAGGACTAAAGCTATACTGATGCATATTACGTATAGTACTATAGTAGTCCAGATTAATTCGCTATATGCTGTATTAAATACCTGTGAAATACCCCCATTGTCTCAGTGACAAGTCGAGTCCAGGATCAGATGTAATATAAAGGGATGAAGCAAACATTGGGTAGCATCTAGCAGTTTCTTGTACATATATGTAGCACCTCTCTGGATGTCTGGAATTCTGTGTTAAACCTTCAGTTTTGGACAACTGCAGATTTATTAGGTATCTAGATTTTGTGAAGCTTGACAAAATGTAGTATGCTAGTGCATACAACATCTTAACCTTGCCCTCTTCACTGTTACAGACTATGCTATGCTGAACCTGTTAACCTTGCCTTCTTCACTCATACATGATATGATATTATCTTCTTCTTTCGCTTCGATTTAGGCCTGGTGGTCTGCAAGACAAAGATGGGGGAGTGAGGGAGCTTATTGTTGGAAAGGATGATGAGCTTCTCCAGACTGACACTAAAGCAATTCCTAGGGCTGATGTGGCTGAAGTTTGTGTTCAGGTATAACCTGTATGATAATTGCTGCAACCGTATTCTATGGACACACAGTATGAGATAGCTATTCTGATTTACTTACATTTTCTTTTTGAAACAGGCTCTGCAGTATGAAGAGGTAAAGTTCAAGGCATTCGATTTGGCTTCAAAGCCTGAAGGTGTGGGGACGCCGACAAAAGATTTCAAAGCGCTGTTCTCCCAGGTCACGGCTCGGTTCTGAGTCATCGATCAAGTAGCATACTCGCATTTCTAGTTTTTCGACCCCTATGAGGATCTGGATATCTAAGTTGATAGGTTTGTGCGTTATGAGGCTTCTGTCTGATGTAATTGCACAATCGTTCTACTATCAATAAAGCTGGAAAGAACTTCCTGCAACGAGAAGCACAGCTTTTGCATTTTCTTGAGAAATTCTTTTGCTGATTAAAGTGTGAGCAGATGATTCGAGAACACGCTGCTCGCTGCTACAGTTTAATGGCGTGGCTATCTTCTTTTCACACCCCTGACTCAGTTCTGACGCGCACCAACAATCCATATGATTTTGATACTTCCCCAGTAGCTAATATATCACTAAGCAGTCAGCAGCTCATATATGAACTTTTTTTTTACAAGATGAACACTGAACTGAGCAATGAAATAACACAATGGGAAACAATATCAGAACTACAGATTCAAGGAGCAAGCAGTTGTCAATTCACATGCTAAATTCAAATGCAAGAAGCTTATGTTCTATAGTTACTTTCAGCAACAAAAGAAAAACGTGGGTTTTGCTCCCAGAAAAGGGCCAAAATTCATCAACATCAGCTCTTCTGATTCAAGGAACAAGCAGTTGGCAATTCACAGGCTAAAATGGTTCAGACCACATAGAACAAGTTAAGTTCAGCCAAACAAAAATGCATTGCTTTTGCTCCCAGAAAAGGGCCAAACTCAACAACATAAGCATCAGAATATCAGATACAACAGAACAGCAAAAAGTGATGAAATGTATCAGGCAACAAGGCTAGTGCTGTCTACAGTTCTAACTAGGTTTCCATGTGGATAGGGCAACGATGACTCTGCCCTTCCAACCTTGTAGCATCCACTTGTTATCTTCATCAACAAAGAAATCCTTGTGATAGCTCCTGGTTACCTTGTATCTTGCTTTTTTCACCGTCTCTTGATTCAGCGGCTGCTGCCTGAATCCGGCCCTGAGGTTCCTTACCTGCCATTGCTTGTAAGTCTCTGGCCTCTCAACCCTCTCTGTGCCCTCGCAAGCGATCACATTGAGAGCTTCCCGTCCGAAGAAATCCCTTTCAAGCAGCAGCCTATGTTCCTGTTCCTCTGGCTTCGATGCGGTCGTTTCAAGCATGTCGTAGAGCGAGGAGAAATAGAACAGAGCCTCCTTGAAGCGCGTCACGAAGAATGGCGCGTTGTAGGTGCCATTGACGACTGCGTGAACAAACAGATGCGGGTTCATCTTCCTGATTGTGTTCAAGACCGTCATTCTCGGGCTCTCGTCCGTCACGGTCTCGTCCATCATGTGCCTCATTCTGAAAAGGCAGTTGACGACAAGAAAATCATCCTTGTCGAGCCTGAGATCTTCGATTCGGATGGCATCCAACTTGGCAGCTATGGGATTATACTCGAAGGGAATATTGAACATCCTGGCGTACTCATGCAACCGCCGCCCCGTCGCCTCCAAACGCTCCGCAGGCCGGAATCCTGGCTGCGGCAAATCGATAGCGGTGATTCGGATTCTTTTGCGCTCACCTGGTATCTTGGCGATCCGCTGCAAGAAGACTGGCCACTGGAAGCCGTACTCCGTACCGTAGTCGATAATGTGTAATCTTTTGGCACCCTTGGAAGCTTGCAAGATGGATTCATTCGAGAAGAACCTGGATAGTCTCAAAAAGGGGCATGCTTCCCCATACAGCTTGAGTATTTTCAGTATGTCACCGGTAGAAGTCCGGTGCGCAACAAGCGAGCGGTGGACGGTGCTGCCAGTGCCGGCAAGGCGAGCCTCGAGCCCATTAGCAATGTAATGCGCCAGCCTCTGCCCGGCATCCCCGTGAGCAGAAGAGTGCCGCCTGATCTGTTTCAGCAACTCCCCCGAACCGCGGTGATCATCGATCGCCGCCGCCTGAGCACAGTGTATGAGCAGGGTTGTCAGATCGACGGACTCCTCCTCTGCAGCGGCGGCCGCACCGGATTTCCCCTTCTTCCGCCCTCTCCGGTTGCCGGATCCTTTCACATATGCTTTGCTGATCTCTGCCTCGTCTGGCAGGGGCGCCTGCAGCTCGCAGTTGGCACAGTAGCAGAGAAGCAAGTTGTCGAACATCTCCCGGACGGTCTCCTCCTCGCACACCGCCGACTGCTTCCTCCTCCTCTCCTCCTCCAGCTCGAGGCCGTCGTCGTCGTCGTCGTGCCGGTTCTTCTTTCGGCCTCTGTGGACGGCACACTGCACTGGCCCCTCCTCCTTCACGGGCTCGCAGGGCACCAACTGACAGGAGCTCTGCCCGCTGCTCGCGAACGCATCGGGGAAACTGTCGCGAGGATCCACCCAGGAATTCCATTGGTAGGCCGCTGCCGCGGCGGGCTTCGCGTGGGCGATGATGTCGACGAAGGGCTTCTGGACGGCGAGGAGCGCCGAGTCCCGCTCCGGCGCGGCGACGGCGGTGCCGGCGCCGCCGGAGCCGGGAGACTCGTCGTCATCGTCGTCCTCGAGAAGGAACTGGTTGATGTAGGCGAGCACGGCGTCGTCCGCCGACAGGTCCTCCGGGCTCTCGAGAGAGTCGGTGGTGGTGGTGGAGTCGGGGCTGGGCGTGTAGCCAAGAGCCGGCTGGGGCGGATACGGCAGGTAACCGGCGGCGGGGAGGCTGTGGAAGCCGTACGAAGTGGGGAACCGGAGGTGCGGCTGGTGGAACGAGAAATTGAGCATGCGGGCGGGGGCTGCGGCTTGGTTGGGGACGGAGTAGATGTCGCCGTACTCCACATCCTCGCAAGAACCCATTGCCGCCGCTGCTTCCTACCTCGAGATCTCGCAATAATCCCACCTCTCCTCTCAGAACAACGCGCAGAAATAGATAGATTCCTCTTGAATAATTACTGGGGCAAACGGCAGGAAAATCCCTGTGATTCCACGAGGATCCAGTGACAATCAGTTGCGTGGAAGGGGCAGCAAAAAAGGATGGATAAAGAACGGAAGTGGTACCTTGCGACTTGCGAGCGAGAAGTGGGCGGGCAGCGAGAAGTACTGTGTCCGTCAACACCGGCTGCGAAGTGCAGAGAAGGCTCGGGAGGAGGACGAAAGCGACGGTGATTGGTGGGGGCAGGGAGAGGCGCACGCACCGGCACCGGCACCGCTCTAGGTATGGGAGGATGGCGACGTGTTTGATCAATCACTCGCGAGCTAGCTATATTAAAAAGTTCCGTCTTTTTCCCCATTGGAGGGTTTCGTTAGTGGAGCAGCGCTAGTCATCTGGAGCAATTTTTTACTATTGAGTGATCTGGAGCATTAACAAAGGAGAGCGGCGACGGGGATAGTGATCTGTGACCGGGTCTTCGGTACCTGGCCAGGGTTTGAGTCCAGGAGGAGCAGGAAGCGTGGGGAAGAAGCGGCGAACGAGGAGCGAGCGACGCACCACGTGCACGAGGAATCTTTGCGCGCGTAAGATTGATTCTCTGCGGGGGATGGCTAACTTGGAATTCGTCGACTTGCCTCGTTACGTGGAGAATTGACACACACCCCACGTAGTATATACCCGTGTTCATAGACTATATACAATGATATGTGGAATAAGTGTTTTTTTGTGTGTGCGATTCAAATAGGTGTTCTTCTGTATCTCTGGAAGTATACGGGAATTTCTTTCCATTCTAAAGTAACTTAAATCGCTATTAGTTAGGAATGTCAAGCTTCATGCACTAGCCAACGGAATGTCAAGCTTCATGCACTAATCAACGCAACCAAAAATCCGAATTGATGAAAATGACTAGTACAAATATACTGTAACACCCCCTCTCACGTGTGACGGGAAAACGAGTCAACACGTGCAAAGTCAAACACAGGCTCAAGAGGCCCATCACGTGCCTATACGTAGACACCGGAGGGGACAACAACAATTTTAAGATAAATTGTGAAAACCAGGACTTGAACACGAGACCTTGGCTCTGATACCATGTCAAGCTTCATGCACTAGCCAACACAATCAAAAGTCCGAACTGATGGAAAGGACTAGGCTATATATTTTAACAAGGAAGTCAAGCGTCTCATCCCTCTGCTCCTCCCAGCAAGGTGGCTAGGGTTTCAACGCCTCCTGTCGGCACCGTCGTCGATCTGCCTCACTTCAGTGGCCTTCGGCACATGGAGGCGGGATGGACCTAGGCCCCCGCTGGAGGGATGGCTTCGCTTTCCTGTTTCTAGGGTTTAAGTATGGAGGGACGGCGCTCAGGTAGTGACGACGTTTCTTTCAATAAGGTGTCCCCGGTTTTATCCCTATCTCAACAACGACGTTGAGGAGCTCATGAGAGTGGTGTGGTTCTCGAGGACTTCTTCTAGCCATGGGTCTCTTCGAATCATCAAGGATCTTCTTTCACAGTTCATCTTTCTTCATCTCTAGGACAGATGTGGTATTTTTTATATGTTTGACGACTTCTCGTTCGCAACCAACAATGTCAGACCAGCCCAGGAGGAGCGGAAGCGGCGGCATGTATTTGACACGGTCTGAAGGTTGAAGATGAAGGGCTTCTGAAGGATTTTGTTGCAATTTTCGTAAAAAAAGTGCTTTTTGAATGCTTACTATTTCCTTTTCATTTTGAGTTATCTTCCTCGCACTGACCATGCGGCAATAAACATTATGTGAGCCATCCCCTCACCTCGCCGCCGTGCGACGTGACAGTTGCTGGAATGGAGGTTTGTGCATGTCCCCATATATCTCGAGAAACTATGTGGATGTGTGAGGGGTTGGTTGTAGATAAACACGGGTGTCAGTGACATCTCAGAAAATCGTGATCTTCTTTAAGACGTCGATGAGGATGTTCTTTTTCCTCGGTCAGGGGGCATCTCCAAAAAAAAAAACTCTGAGCCGAGCGATTCAGAAGATGATACTTTGGGGTAGTTCCACTTCTCCACTTCCTTTGGAGTTTGGTCTAGCTAGCTAGATGGTCGACGATGATGGTAGTGTGGCACAGTGGTCTCCGATCCGCTGTGGCAACCACAATAGTGACGGGCCTGTTACGGTTGTATCTTCGACTTTGGGTAATGGGTGCTGGCTAGTCGGCGTGGTTATTGCTTCTTATTCGCTAGTTCGTTGTATTACGCAGAAGTTGGAGCTGTCATGTTGTGGTCGATGAAGGGCTTGGTGACGTTGAACCAAGGATGGCAGTCGTTCTGGCAAGAACATCATAATAAGGAGGGTAAAGCGAGAAAAGACAAAATTCATACAAATACATGTGTTTTGACATCACATCTTTCTACTCCTGTCTAGCAAAGTCTTGCCTTTGGTTTACAAACATAATTTGGGTTAGTGTGCATATTTACACCGTAACTGTAAGTATTTTTTTTAAATCACACCATATATTACGCATGCAAACTGCCTCATTAAAACCTTCCAGTCTTCTTAGATACCCTGATAAGGAAAAAGAGTACGTCTGAAACTTGCAGCCCCGAGTTCAATAATTGATTACATCGTTCAAAGAATCTGCTAAAACAGATGGAGGAGGATCTCCATCCCAAACTAAAACAAAATTTGAATTGAAAGCTAGTCTAGCTAAATTATGCGCCACCTTATTTGTCTCTCTAGGGCAATGACTAAAAGAAATGTTCCCTATAAGTTGGGCAATTTGGAAGCAATCCGCTAAAAACGCTATATAAAGACATCAGTAACTCCGTTGGAAGCATTGATGAGCTCCAGACTATCTGATTCAACAATCGTTGGAGAGCATTCAACCTTCTCTAGTAACCGTAAGTAAGTTTTACTCGCTCCGAGTTCCATGTCCAGAGTTCACCTGGCCTGGCGGTACGTACGTGTTGACCCCGCTCGGCGTGCATGCGATGCGCCGATGTAGTGGTGCATGCATGTGAGGCAGCTGGTTTGGCGGGAGCGTGCACGAACTCGAGCACTGGTCACACAGCTGAGAGCATCACTCCTTCCCCCGGGTGCGAACCGGGCGAGATGCTGCCTGGGCAGACAGAGTGCCGCTGGCCAGGGCGTTGATCACGAACAAGTCAGGCGTGGAGACCGGGAACGTGGGAAGGATGAAGCCAGCCCGGTTACCCGAGCCCGCCACTGCGTGCATGCGTGTACAGTGACACATAATATTCGAACTTGCACTATACTCACCACCGTCACTTTCATCACTTCCCGGCCGGGTGCCAACCGGGCGAGATGCCGCCGACGGCAGTCGGACAGGCCGACAGGGTGCTCCATCGCCTGGGCTTTTTTATTCCTTACGGGTGCATCGCCTGGGCATTGACCACGTACGTGCACAAACACACCCGTGTGAACGGGCGGCGCAAGCGTTCGTGATGCCCGGCCGTGGAACTGCGAGTTGCAGAGCAGTCTCGATCGCGCCGGCCGGTCAAGTTCAGTGAAAACGAGGCATTCCACCCTCGCGCCGTCGCGCGCGCCCGGTTCTTCTTCTTCGTCGTCTCTCCCTAGATCGCGTCGCTGTCGAACCCCGCGTGCAGCACGTACCTACCGTGTCGTACATGGTCAAACATCGTAAACAAGTACAGTACGTAGATTAAAATAAAATACCATGCGTGTCTCGTCGATGATCATAGCAGCAGCAGTGCTGTTGCAATCTTGAAACGGTCACAGCTCGGTTCTTATTCTTTGTTTTTCGCTTTTGACCATGCCGAGGGCCATGGTCGTGGTGACTGGTGAGCAGTCGAGATCTAAAATTAAAGGAGAAAGCACGGCTGCATTGAACGATCCTCGCAATGTCCAGATCCCTCGCCCCTGTTGTTGTTGTTCTCTCCCTCGGATCGCTGTCGAGCTCTATCGAGCCCTGCGTGCAGCAGGGTATATACTAACACTTATAAACATCATAAAAGTATAGCATACAATTTGATTTGTGCGTCTCATCGATGACGCATGATAGCAGCGCTTGTGTTGCAAGCACCCTTGCAGCGAAGCATGGATCTTCTCTCAGTGACCGCAACTGTGGAGGAGGCAGAATCTGGACCTTCGCATCCAAATATGGCTGTCGATGGCTGCAAAGAGTGTGACCGGTGGGTGGCATGTGGCTGCCTCCCGACTACACTTCTACCATCCACGCGAGTCTGTTCTAGCGACGTTGCCCGTCGGACTTCTTGGACTGAACATGCAGCAGCTCCGATTATCCCCCTTCCCTTTCCGCCATGCGACGATAGCAGTTGTCGGAATGGAGGTTGTGTATGTAAGCATGGATCTCTAGAAACTTTGGGGATGATTGTAGATAAACACGGGTGTCAGTGACTTCTAAGAAAGTTGTGACCTTCTTAAAGACATCGATGAGGATGTTCTTTTTTCATCGGTCTAGGACATCTCAGAAAAAAACCTAGAGGCAGCCAAGGGATTCGGAAGATGATACTTTTGGGTAGTTCCACGTCTAGCTGGATGGTCGACGACGATGGTACATCGGTCCCCAGTCATTTGCCGCCTTACGTGGCAACCATGATAGTCTTACGTGGCAACCACGATAGCGCTGAGCCTTGTTTGGGTTGTAGCTTCGACTTGGGTGCTTGCTAGTCCGTGTGGTTATTGCTTCTTATTGGTTGGCTGGTTGTACATATCACACAGAAGTTGGAGCTGTCACGTTGTGGTCGTCGATGAAGGGCTTGGTGACTATATATGAGTCCAAGGATGGCATTCATTCCGTCAAAAACTTCACATGAAGGGATAAAAATTATGCGAAAAAATACAAAATTGTAGATATAGATAGCGTTTTCTATATATATTTGGTTAAAGTCAGTACGGTTTATCTTTTGATTAATCTTAGACGTATTACGTTTTGAAACGGAGGAAGCGTTCCAAAAAAAAAAAAGGATTTCACCTGACGGCACGTGTTGACCCGCTGAGCGTGGATGCGATGCGCTGATGGACATGCATGCGTGTGATGTGAGTGAGCTGGTTTCGCGGGAGCACGAACTGAAGCACCGGGACATGACACCGAGTATCACTCCTTCCCCGGGTGCGAGCCGGGCGAGATGTTGCCGACCGGGGCAGACAGAGGTAGCCAGGGCGTTGACCACGAACGTGCTACACTACACTACTCCGTGCGCATCGGTGTGAACGGGCCGCGCCAGCGTTCTTCATGCCCGTGGAACGAGTAGTGCCTCGCCTCGAGCCGCCGGTCGAGTCGAGACATCCTCTCTCGTTCGTGATCGCGTACGTCGTGTTATCGTGTCGGTGTAGGATTAGGAAGGAAGAAGTCAGCCGTGGAGACCGGGAGCGTACAGTTGGAAGCGAGGAAGAAGCCAGTCCCGAGCCCGACACTGCGTACGTCGTACTTGTACTTTTTTTATATGCATGTATGCATACTGTACTCACCACCGTGCACCGTCACTTTCATCACTTCCCGGCCGGGCGAGATGCCGCAGCCCCCGCCGCCGCCTCAGCCAGAGAGACAGACAGGGTCTTGTCTTGCCCGGGCGTTGACCACGCACGTGTACAAACACACCGGCCCGTGTGAACGGGCGGCGCAAACGTTGGTCATGCCCGTGGAACGAGTTGCAGTCTTGCAGAGCACTCTCGATCGCGCCGGTCAAGCAAGTGAAGCGAAAGCGAGGCATTCCCTTTGCATCCCTTCGCCCCTGCTGTTGTGCTCTCCATGGGCATGGGGTCGCCGTCCACGAGCGCCACCCTGCACGGAGAATAATCCCTCCAACTCAAAATAAGTGACATGGTTTTGCCTAGATATGGATGTATCTAGATATTTACAATGGAGTGTCTCTTAGCATGTCATCATAAGAGAAATAAATGGTTAAGAAATACCGCATCCAATGCATTATTAAGTGGTGTCTCTATATTTAATGATTTAGAAGACATGCATGCATGTGATTAGACTAACAAGGTTTTTTTTGCCTATAATTTCATGCAAGATGTGTTTATATAAATTTAATTTCTTTCCTTATTAACTATAGTGCCACATAATCAAAGTATCTGGGATACAACGTTAAAAAACCTCCATTGTAAAAGGCCCAAAATATGTCTAGATTCATGCATATATAGAGAAAACCATGTCACTTATTTTTTGATGGATGGATAGTACTGCGATATCTCTAGGTGTTGCAATCTCGAAACCGTCGTGGCATGGTAAAAGCATTGAAGCGGGCAGGGCTGACCGAGGAGTCGCTGCGCGAGCAGATTGAGCAGAGAGTCGCGGCAAGGAACAAGAAGCAGTTTGACTGACCAGATCAGGAAGGAGCTTGCCAGCAAAGGCATCGCCCTGATGGATGAACCTACTGGCATGGTGTGGAGGCCATGCGAACGAGAGTAGTTGCGGTTTTGCCTGGTCTTTTAACAAATGACAGCGTACAGTGAAGCATCTGCCCGTCATGCTTGAAAATACCTCGGTGAAAGGTATCGAAATTATGTCAGGAAACAGCGGCAATGTGCTAGCATTATTGTGCTCTGCCTACTGGTACAAACTACGTTCCAGCGAGGGACTGATGCTGTCAGATGACAATGACATCACCTGATCTCAATCTCAGTTGCAATTCATGCGGTAACTAGAAAAAAGAACGATTGAATCACGATGTAAATTCAGTGGTCCTGGAATGTCGATCGGAAATTGTACACGCCAATCATCCGAAAGCTGGGTGAACCTACACAGTCCTACGGTGTACCGTACACATATTTGGTTCTGCTTCTGCTTGTCTCTTTGTGTATCAGCTACGTAGTACGTTTTTCTTTCCGAACCTAGGCAGTGCCTTTGATTGATAATAAGTCGAAAAAGAGTTGGATAGTACTCTAGTTTATTAGGAAATCCGGCCGAAAACCATTTGTTACGTGCTACCAGCTTCTACACTTCGAAGATTCAACTGAGCAATGTATGTGTGTGAATGGTGGATAGTTTCTCGACCTGGCTGCAAATCCTAGCACTTTACAATCTTCGTCTTCTACTACGTTCCGCCATGCTGTCCATTTGATCGATCCCAACGGAGCATGGTCAATTTGATCGATCCCGAGGGAATCCCAAAAGGAAAATGATCCCCATCCCCCGGGGATGAAACGGTTCCATGCCCCGCGTCGGCCTCCTTCGCGCCTTCCCCATGGGCGCCGCCCAGCCCCTGCCCTCGTGCCTCCGCACCCGCGCTGTCGTCACCTAGCTTCCGCGTGCTCCACCATGGGCACCGCCTCCGCCCTCGTGCCTGCCATGGGCGTCGCCCCAAGGAGCCTTGCTGCTCCGCCTAGCCACGCCTCCGTGCCCGACGGAGATGGATGCCACCCGCCATGGGCGCCGCCCAAGGAGCCCCGCTGCTCCACCCTCCACCTGAGCGCCCTCCCTGCAAAGCTCTGTTTGGCTGTGTAGACGACAACAGCATATCCTCACGGGTTTGCTACACGCCACCGCCGACAGTGCTACCGAAGAACATGGGCGCTGCTACATATGCCGTCGAGATTTGCTATAGGCATGGTCGTCGGCGGTGCTACAATCGGTGTCGGATTTTTGCTACAATGTCATAATTTTGTTGCTATAACAGTCTTGTGATTTTGCTACAATAGTGTCAACTTTTTGCTACAAGGTCTCCGGCGAGAGTCACCAGCGAGTTTTTTCTGGCGAGGTCGGTTTTGCTACATTAGAACATTTTTTCGATGCATGGTCTCCAGCGAGGTCTCCGATGGGACGTTCTATTTTCTGGAACAAACCAGTTTTTTGCTACATTAGAAGAACTTTTTTGCTACAACCGTATTGTGGTTTTGCTACAACAGTGTCAACTTTTTGCTACAAGGTCTCCGGCGAGAGTCACCGGCGAGTTTTTCTGACGATGTTTCTGGCAAAGTCGGTTTTGCTACATTTGTACAATTCTTTTTGCTGCATGGTCTCCGGCGAGACATTCTATTTCTGGAACGAACCATTTTTTTTGCTTCGAAAACAAAAACGGAGACATTTGCAGCAAACGCAGGATTTGGACCGATTTTTGGACACGTGTCGCGCGCGGAAGCAGGACGATGGGAGTCCCCCCATCGTCCGGGGGACGCCTAGCACGCGCCATCCCAAAAGCAGACTCTCAGATGCGACGCGAGACAATCCGGCGTGACCAAGTGTGCGCTCAACAGCCTGGCAACATGAGACTCATCATCACATGGCTAGCTGCGATGACTCTAGCTAAGAGGAACTCGAGAAAGGCATGGTCTAGGGACGCAATGGGGACTCGAGTATTCCCGAATCAGGCATTCACCCTGCTATATTAATATAAATATAGCTGACACCTGATACAACGAACGGCTGCTGGAGCCTCAGCACATACTAGCCCAACCGAAAAAGAGAGAAACAAAGAGAAAATAATGCCAACAATAGCAGATCGACTAAACGATGATGGCTCGCCACCGATGTGCCCTTCGACTCAGTCCCACCACACTCATAAGACTTTGAAACGTCACATATCAAGCAACACCTTCAAGAAGGACTGTGACGATGACGACGTGGCTACTCGTACTTGTCCTAGGGTTTCCCCCGTACGCGGAGGTGAGAAGGAAAGGGATACACCCAACGCCCTCAAGAGGGAAAGGCGATACCCGTAGGCATCACCCCGTCGGTGTCGGCAGACAAACAAGGATTTCTCCCAACCCCCAAACCTCCTCGACGCTCTGTAGGTTTCCACCATCCACTCCGCCCACCACCTCGCGCGACAATGAACTTGACGCCACCATTGTCGTCTCACTTTGAACACGAACACAAATCCTAGGATACGGAGAATGGGTAGCGGGTCAGGACTCGGGGGCGGCAGCACCGCCGCCGCGAGGGAGGAAACAACCTCCACCGCTTTGATGGTAACCGACCGGACGTGGTAGCAAGGGCATACCAGTCCTGGTGAGCTCGGTCGGGCCAAGGTTGGGCCCGTAAAGCCCCCGCCACGCTGAAGTAGGCTTGCGGCAACACCGCCACTAGCCATGTCCTGCCACCACCCAAGGACCATCTCTAGGACAGGCAACAACCAACGATGCCGCCAGCCCTGCCTGACCCAAATGGGGCCCCAAACAGGCCCAGATCTGGGCTGAGCGGGCTCTAGACACCGTTCGGGCGCCGGCGCCGTGCACTACTGCCAAAGGGCAGCACCTCCGCCTCGTGTCCACCCGGGGCTAGCCGTGCTGCCGCCGGACCTCTGCTAGCCGAGATGCACCGCTGCCGTACGCATCCTCCTGAGTCGGGGCTCCAAGATTGTGGGGAAGAGCGCGACCGCCGCCAGCATCGCGACTGCCGACGGCGGTCGGGGGGTAGGGAGAGGGGAGGGGAGGGAGACCCCGGTCGCCTCACTCAGGGAGGAGATGCAGGGGAGGAAGGGGTTGGACTCAGATATTCAAAAGGTTTTTTACTTCCGATTTAAAATCTACAAAAGTTCTAAATTATGAAAGAATAGCACTGTAAGAATATAGGGTGTGTTTGGTTTGAGCCCCATCCAAAATTTTAGTAAGGCCTTCTGAAAGGGAATGTATGCCCCTATGTGTGATTTTGGTAATTAATGATAATCTCTATGGAGTAATGTGTAAATTGAGTTTCACGTGTAGGTTTGTCCATTAGCATCACTTGGACCATGTGTTGGTTTTAAGGTTGAAAATAAGAAGCAATGTCCAAGGGTTTGTGCCCATTGGAATCATAAAGAAGAAGAAGAATAAGATCAAGTATGTCTTGAAGAAGAAGAAGAATATGTAGCTCCTTATGGCTATCTTCAAGACATCATCATCAAGAAATGAAGGGCAAGCTCAAGGTGCACCATCTCTAGAAGATCTCATGCTTAAAGCTTTCCATCCTCGGCGTTCATGGAGTGATGAAGAAAAGTTCAAATAAGAGGTTTCCCCATGGAGTATGGGGAGCCATTCACAAGTCTTCATCACGCAAGATTGAGCAAGATCAATCAAGAAAGGTGTTCCATCTTGAAGGTGACAAGATCATCTACATCAAGCTCAAGTGGGATTCTCAAGGCAAAGGTATGATCTTGATATGGTTTATATTTTACCGGTCTCTTGTAGTGTTGGGAGACCGGGTTTAGGATAGATAGCCGTACTATCAAGAGAGGCTCTCGAGTGGGTGACTCGATCGTATCTTTTAGAGAAGAGCTCAAACCTTTGCATTCATAGCATCATATTTCTTGGTTGTTGTTTGGTTCTTGTCCATGTGAGGATCTAGAGCTTGTGGTTATCATCATAATAAGCTCTAGTGCACCAAAATCGGATTTCCCTTGAATATATTATTGTATCTTTGATCTTGTAGGTTTTCTGGCTCCACGCCTTAGGAGATATCTCACATATATATTCATGGTATTTTCTCCCTTGGTGATACCCAATATTGACATGGTGGTTTTCATGGTTTTCTGGCTCCACGCCTTGGTGGTTTTCATGGTTTTTCGGCTCCACGACTTGGTGGTTTTCATGGTTTTCCGGCTCCACGCCTTGGATTCTACTCGTTGTTATCTTTCCAACAAAATTGGTTTCATCTTGTTTGGAGTTCAGATGCGAAAGTTATTGCGTTTCTGGTTTCTGAAGTTTTCGTGACCGGTAGTTCCGGCGAGTGATACGTTGCAAACGTATCTATAATTTTTGATGTTCCATGCTTGCTTTATATCTACTTTCTTATGTTTTGTCCACATTTTGGAGTATTTTTATACACTTTGTGGGACTAACCTATTAACAAGATGCCACAGTGACAGTTGCCTATTTTCTGCTATTTTTGGTTCCAGAAAAGCCAGAAAATGAATATTCTCGAAATTAGATGGGACAAAAGCCAAAGTCAATATTTTACCAGAAGACTCACGGAGCCAGAAGACGAGACGGAGAGGGGCCAGGGGCCGACCACACCACCTGGTGGCACGGGCCAGGACAGGGCGCTCCAAGGGGTGGTGTGGGCCCCTGGTACTCCACCGACCTCGCCCCTTCGCCTATATAATCCTCCCAGGACAAAAACCCTAAGTACCTGATCAAAATTTCACGAAAGAATCTGGAGCCGCCGTCATCTCCATCCCTAGATCAGGAGGGATCTGAAGCTCCTCCCAGCACCCTGCCAGAGGGGATAGATCACCCTGGAGGCCTTCTTCATCACCATGCCTGCCTCCGGTGTGATGTGTGAGTAGTTCATCCCTGGACTACGGGTCCATGTAGTAGCTAGATGGTTGGTTCTTCTCCTTTGTGCTACCATGTTTAGATCTTGTCAGCTCCGTTCATGATCAAGATCATCTATTTTGTAATCCTACATGTTGTGTTTGCGAGGATCCGATGGATATTGAGATGCTATTTCAGATTGATTATTGATTCTATCATGTCTTTGTTATTTGTGATCTTGCATGCTCTCCATTGTTAGTAGCTATCTTGGCCGAGTAGATGCTAACAACTCCAAGAGGGAGTATTTATGCTCGATAGTGGGTTCATGCCTCTAGGAATCTAGGGAAGTGACATAAATCTCTAAGGTACTAGATGTGTTGTTGCTACTAGGGAGAAAACAACAATCCTTTGTTCATAGAACAATCGTATTGTTTACTTTACACACTTTGCTTAATGTAATTATCTGTTGCTTGCAACTTAATACTGGAGGGGGGTCGGATGATAACCTGAAGGTGGATTATTAGTCATAGATGCAGTTGGATTACGGTCTATGTATAATGTTGTAATGCCCAATCAAATCTCATAGAAGTCAAGATGATTAGTATATGCATGTATGCTTTCTCGATGTTTGTCAATTGCCCCGCTGTAATTTGTTCACCCAACATGTCATCAATCTTAAGGAGAATCACCTCTAGTGAACTATGGACTCCGGTCCATTCTTTTACCATCAATCTACAATCTATTTACTGTTTTCTGTTTACTTTCTGCAAAGCAATTACTATCTTCCACACAATACGTTTAATCCTTTGTTTTCAGCAAAACCGGTGAGATTGACAAGCTCACTGTAAGTTGGGGGCAAAGTTCTATGGTTGTGTTGTGCAAGATTCCAAGTTGGAAACAACACCTTGGAGGTGTTTCCTTGCTCCTACTGGTTCGAAAACCTTGGTTTCATAACTGAGGGAAAACTTGTTGCTGTGCTCATCATACCTTTCTCTTGGGGTTCCCCAACAAGCTCTACATATTGAGCAAGCAAGACTTTTTCTGGCGCCGTTGCCGGGGAGTCAAGGACATCTTCTCAAGGGGAGTCCCTCATAACCAATCTCTTTACTTTGTTTTTTGTTTTGCTTAGTTTATTTTTGCTTTGTTTGCTTGTTTCTTTTTATCAAAAATACAAAAAAAATTAGTTCCTCCTATAGTTGTTATTTTCGTTGGTTTGTTATTGTCTTGCTTTATCATGCTCTCTATCAATGGTTGGTTTCTTTGAAACTGGATCTTATTGGCAAGGTGGGTTCACGGAAGAACAAAAATATTATTATAAGGAACACCGCTTGTCACAAAAAGGGAAGCACTTATGGGAACAAATTAATAAATTAAATACCATTGCTACAACGTGTGCTCTATTTATAATGTTACTTATTGCTTTGATAAATCTTGTTGTTGTAGGAGGTATAAACACCTCCCTTTTCAATGTGAGTATAATGATGATTCCATATCTTCTTATGTTAAGGGAAATTATGACTTTATGATGTGGAACAAATTGAAGAATTTATTGCTTGGAAGGGTGCATTCGAACTTGCTTATTTTCTTGAAAATATTGAAGATGCACCTTATAAATATGAGGTTTATGATATACTTAAATTTTGCTTTAATAATTACAAGGAAGAAAATGGCTATATTCTTGAATATTTTAATAGATGCTCTCCACCAACGAAAGAGACTAATGCCTTGCAGGAGCCTATGGAAGAAGAAATTGCTGAAACTGGAAGCTCATTGGATGAAAAAGAGGAGGAAGAATGGATCTACCCATTCCTACCTTCTAATGAGAGTAACTCTTTACCCCTTACATTATTTGATTGTCCCCCATGCTTACCAGAGGAGGATGAATGTTATGTTCCTATAGATTCTTTTGAAAATGCTTATAATAAAGCTCTAGATGATGTTCCTATATTGGTTGATAATATTAATTGCACTACTATTGAAAATGAGATTGATCAGTCATCTTATTATAAATTTGTTAAAAGTGGGTTTGAAGGTTTTAATCCCACTATTTTTGAGCTTGATAAAAGTTATGTGTTTGTAGATCATGAAAAGCATGCTTTATGTGATAGTTATATTGTTGAGTTTATTCATGAGGCTACTGAAAATTATTATGAGAGAGGAAAATATGGTTGTAAAAGTTTTCATGGTACTGAAATACCTCTCTATTTGCTGAAAGTTTTGAAGTTACTCTCGTTTTATCTTCCTATGCCTGTCACTTTATTCTTTGTGAATTTATTTGCGTATAAGATTCCTATGCATAGGAAGTGTGTTAGACTTAAATGTGTTTTGAATTTGCTTCTTGATGCTCTCTTTTACTTCAATTCATATTTCTTATGTGAGCATCATCAAAATTCTTATGCCTAGCTCAAAGGCGTTAAAGAAAAGCACTTATTGGGAGATAACCCAAATTTCATTAGGAATCATTTGTTGAGTCTTAGAATTTATTACCTCTATAATAACCGCTCCTTATCATTTTTGTGTGGTTTTTGTGCCAAGAGTAACCTCTAATGAGGGAGAAGTAATGCTTGGGAAAGTTGTTGTCCCGAAACAGATTTTTGTGCTTCGTTGTAAAAATTCGTGAAAAATCTCTATACGTCGGTTTGAGCTGTAATTTTTGTGCTTCTGCCCTAGGTTGTTATCCAACTTTCGTTAGTTAAATACTTTTCGATTTGAGCAACAGAAGGTCTTCGAAAAAAATTGGTTTTTACCTGCTGGTCTGTTTTGACAGATTTCTGCCATTATTTGCATTTGCCTCTTAATCTCTTTCTCTTTGATCATTTGAACTTTTTAAAGGAAGTTCTACAATAGCTTTTGTTTTAATGGAAGTTTTACTTGTGTTGGAACTGAACCAAAAAAGAGTTATTATCTTGAGTACACTAATGTTGTTAATGAAGATTGTGTGAAGTTTTGTATGAAGGAGATTTTAAAGTGTAGGGAAGAGTAATGTGATAAGATGAAGTATGGACAAAATCTCAAGCTTGGGGATGCCACCCGTGTCACCCCAAGAAATATCCAAGAAGTACCAGCGTCAAAGCTTGGGGATGCCCAAGGCATCCCCTTCTTCATCAATAAAAAATTCAGGTTCCTTCCAAACACTTCATTTTTATTGTTTAATGCACAATTTGTAGGGGTTCGTAGCATGGAAAACAAAAATTTTCTATCGCATACAAACAAACAAGCCAAGATCTATCTACTAGATTGCAGCAACGAGTCGATGGAATAACTCACCCTCGAAGATTCCAAAGTGTTTAACGAGAGCAGATTCTCGTGGATGATGTAGTCGTACTCTTTCCGATCTCAAGATCGCGTAGACGATCGTTCCGGCGCCACGTTCCGGCAGCGCTCCCGTAGTCGGTCACACGTTCGGTACTCGACGAAGACCTTCCTCTCCCTTGTTCCAGCAGGCAGCGGAGGTTGTAGCACTCTCCTCGCGATTCCGGCAGCACAACGGCGTGGTACCGGAAGTAGAGGGGAGATCCCGCAGGGCTTCGCCTTAAGCCGGTGCGAGTATGGTGGAGCTTATGAGAGAGGCTATTAGTGGTCTAGTAATTAGACACACCAATTAGAAGGCTCTAAACCAATTAGAAGGCTCTAAACCGAAATAGCTCTAAACCGGGGTTTAGGTCTAGGGTTTAGTTTAGAGGGTAGGAACTAGTGTGTACTAGGAGGGAGCCCTGCCCCTCCTTATATAGGTGGGAGGGGCTGGCCGGCCAAGGGGAGGGAGGGGAGTCCCTCCCCAACTCGGCTTGGTGGGGCGCCGGCTTGGGGAGGAGGACTCCCTCCCCAACTCGGTTTCCTCCTCTCCTCCCACTTCCCAAAATTTCCGTTTGACTTTCAAACTGGCCGTTTGACTTTTCAATTTAGGATTTAAATAAATCCTTTATTTTGGGCAGCGAAGACACCTAGTACATGATGCAATCATTCCAACTTATAATGACACATTCATGTACCCTTCCCCCCTCCGGAGTGCCGGACATTCCGGGACCTTCTAGAATGTTCCCGATGAAAACACCGGAACCATTCCCCGACTCCGAAACGGGACTTTCCTTATATGAATCTTATTCTCCGGACCATTTCGGATCACCTCGTGATATCCCGGATCCCATCCGAGACTCCGAACAACATTCGGTCTCTTTCTCATAATACCATAACTACTCAAACAACGTCGAATCCTTAAGTGTGTCTCCCTACGGTTCGTGAATTATGCGGACATGATCGAGACACTTCTCCGAACAATAACCAATAGAGGAATCTGGAAATTCATATGGCTCCCACATATTTCTACGATTACTTTGCGATCGAATGAACCACTTACATACGATACCGATTTCCCTTTGTCTCACGATATGTTACTTATCCGAGGTTATGATCGTCGGTATCTCTGCATACCTAGTTCAACCTCGTTACTGATAAGTACTCTTTTCTCGTTCCCGTGATATGTGATCCCTTGTGACCCAGTCACATGCTTGCAAGCTAATTGGATGACATTTCACCGAGAGGGCCCAGAGAATATCTATCCGTCATATGGATGGACAAATCCCACTCTTGATCCATGTGTTTCAACCAATACTTTCCGAACACTCAATACCACCTTTATAGCCACCCTGTTACGGTGTGGTGTTTGATGACATCAAAGCATCCATCCGGTAAAGGTGATATGCATGATCTCATGGTCGAAGGAATTAGGTTACTATGTATCAGAAAGCATATAGCAATTGAACTATTGAAATGACTTGATCTTTATGCTACGCTTATCTATAGGAGTATGTCCACCATATCATTCTCCTAACGATATGATCTTGTTGTTAATAACATCTCAATGTTTATGACAGGGAAACCACAATCATCTATTAACCAACAAGCTAGTGAAGTATAGAGGCTATACTAGGGACTTCAATTTAAGTTTACAATTCACACAAGTATTAATTATAGCATGAATATAAACATTTATCATAAACACAAAGATATAATAATAACTATATTTATTATTGCCTCTAGGGCATATCTCCAACAGTCTCCCACTTGCACTAGAGTCATCTAATCTAGATTACATGGTAATATACCGAACACCCATGGCAGTTTGGTGTTGGTCATGTTTTGCCCTCGGGAGAGGTTTAGTCAACGGATCCTCCACATTCAGATCTGTGTGTACTTTGCAAATCTTTATATCCCCATCCTGGATATGTTCTCGAATAGCGTGAAAACGCAGCTTGATATGCTTCAGCTTCTTGTGTGACCTTGGTTCTTGCGCATTGGCTATGGCGCCCATGTTATCACAGTAGATAGACATTGGGTCCAGCGCACTAGGAACCACACCCAGCTCTGTAATGAACTCTTTCATCCATATCGCTTCTTGTGAAGCCTCCGAAGCAGCCATGTATTCCGATTCAGTTGAAGATCTCGCCACAACGCTTTGCTTTGCACTCCTCCAGCTAACTGCTGCACCATTCAAAATAAATACGTATCCAGATTGTGATTTAGAATCATCCGGATCAGTGTTCCAACTAGCATCGGTGTAACCATTAACAACGAGTTGTTCATCAGCTCCATAAGAAAGAACCATATCCTTAGTTCTTCTCAAGTACTTAAGGATGTTTTTGACCGCTGTCCAATGATCCACTCCTGGATCACTTTGATATCTGCTAGTTAAACTAACAGCATATGAAATGTCGGGTCTAGTACATAGCATGGCATACATTAGAGATCCTATGGCTGAGGCATAGGGAGTCTTACTCATCCTTTCTCTATCTTCTGCCGATGTCGGACTTTGAGTTTTACTCAAGGTAGTATTGGGCAACATGGGCAAGAACCCTTTCTTGCTATCTTCCATTCCAAACCTCTTTAGAACTTTGTCCAAATATGTACTCTGTGACAATGATATTTGGCGTTTCGATCTATCTCTATAAATCTTTATGCCTAATATGTAAGCTGCTTCGCCAAGATCCTTCATTGAAAAACTATTATTCAAATATTCTTGGACACTATTAAGAAGGTCTACATCATTCCCAATCAACAATATGTCATCCACATACAGTATTAAGAATGCTACAGAGCTCCCACTCACTTTCTTGTAAATACAAGCTTCTCCATAAGTTTGTATAAAACCAAAACTTTTGATTACTTTATCAAAACGTTGATTCCAACTTCGGGATGCTTGCTTCAATCCATAGATGGACCGTTGAAGCTTGCATACCTTGTCAGCGTCTTTAGGATCGACAAAACCTTTGGGTTGCATCATATACAACTCTTCATCAATGTCTCCATTGAGGAATGCTGTTTTGACATCCATCTGCCATATTTCATAATCGTAATATGCAGCGATTGCTAACATAATCCTCACAGACTTTAGCTTCGCTACTGGTGAGAAAGTCTCATCGTAGTCAACTCCTTGAATTTGTCGAAACCCTTTTGCGACAAGTCGAGCTTTATAGACAGTAACATTACCATCAGCATCTGTTTTCTTCTTGAAAATCCATTTGTTCTCGACAGCCTTCCGGCCATCCGGTAAGTCCACCAAAGTCCATACTTGGTTTTCGTACATGGATCCAATCTCGGATTTCATGGCTTCTTGCCATTTATTGGAATCTGGGCTCATCATCGCTTCCTCATATGTCTCGGGGTCATCGGTGTTGTCCACCAACATGACATTCATAACGGAATCATACCAATCTGGAGTGGTACGAGTTCTCGTTGACCTGCGAGGTTCTGTAGCAACTTCGACCGAAGTTTCATGATCAACATCATTAGCTTCCTCTCTAATTGGTGCAGGCACCACAGGAACTTCTTCCGGTGCTGCGCTACTCGCAATTTCGAGAGAAGGTTCGACAACCTCGTCGAGTTCTACTTTCCTTCCAGTCACTTCTTTCGAGAGAAATTCCTTCTCTAGAAAGGATCCATTCTTGGCAACGAAGATTTTGCCTTCGGATCTATGATAGAAGGTATACCCAATAGTTTCCTTCGGGTATCCTATGAAGACGCATTTTTCCGCTTTGGGTTCAAGCTTGTCCGGCTGTAACTTCTTTACATAGGCTTCGCATCCCCAAACTTTAAGGAACGACAATTTAGGTTTCTTCCCAAACCATAATTCATACGGTGTCGTTTCAACGGATTTAGATGGTGCCCTATTTAAAGTGAATGCGGCTGTTTCTAATGCATAACCCCAAAATGATAGCGGTAAATCTGTAAGTGACATCATAGAACGAACCATATCTAAGAGAGTTCGATTACGACGTTCAGACACACCATTACGCTGTGGTGTTCCCGGCGGTGTCAACTGCGAAAGTATTCCGCATTTCTTCAAATGCTCGCCAAACTCGTAACTTAGATATTCACCTCCACGATCAGAACGTAGAAATTTAATCTTCTTGTTACGTTGATTCTCTACCTCACTTTGAAACTCCTTAAACTTCTCGAAAGTTTCGGACTTATGTTTCATGAATTAGATATACCCATATCTACTCAAGTCATCCGTGAAGGTAAGAACATAACGATAACCACTGCGCGATGCTACACTCATTGAACCACACACATCAGTATGTATGATTTCCAGTAAGTCCGTAGCTCGCTCCATTATACCAGAAAATGGAGTCTTAGTCATTTTACCCATCAGACATGCTTCGCATCTTTCAAGTGATTCAAAATCAAGTGATTCAAGAAGTCCATTGGAATGGAGTTTCTTCATACGTTTCACTCCGATGTGACCAAGACGACAGTGCCACATATAGGTCGAATTATCGCTTGATTTCAATCGTTTAGCTTCAATGTTATTAATATGTGTATTTCCACTATCGAGATTCAATATGAATAGACCATCTATTAAAGGTGCATGTGCATAAAACATTTTACTCATATAAATAGAACAACCATTATTCTTAGATTTAAACAAGTAACCGTCTCGCAATAAACAAGATCCCGATATAATGTTCATGCTCAACGCAGGCACCAAATAACAATTATTTAAGTATAAAACTAATCCCGATGGTAGATGAAGAGGTAGCGTGCCGACCGCGATCACATCAACCTTTGATCCGTTTCCCACGCGCATCGACACCTCGTTCTTCGCTAGCTTTCGTTTATTCTGCAGCTCCTGTTTCGAGTTACAAATATGAGCAACCGAACCAGTATCAAATACCCAGGCACTACTACGAATACTAGTGAGATACACATCAATAACATGTATATCAGATATACCTTTCTTTTTGATGTTGCCGTTCTTCAAATCCGCCAAGTACTTTGGGCAATTCCGCTTCCAGTGACCTTCTCCTCTGCAGTAAAAGCACTCAGTTTCAGGCTTAGGTCCAGCCTTGGTCTTCTTCGTTGGCATGGTAACTTTCTTACCACCCTTCTTGAAGTGTCCCTTCTGCTTAGACTTGCCTTTCTTGAATTTGGTGGTCTTATTGACCATCAACACTTGGTGCTCTTTCTTGATCTCCACTTCTGCAGATTTTAACATAGCAAATAGTTCTGGCAACTCTTTGTTCATGTTCTGCATGTTGTAGTTCATCACAAAGTTCTTGTAACTTGGTGGTAGTGATTGGAGGATGCGGTAAACCCCCAAAGTATTAGGAATCACTATACCCAAGCTTTGAAGTTTGTTTGCGTGCCCAGACATCTTAAGCACATGCTCACTGACGGAGCTGCCCTCTTCCATCTTGCAGTTAAAGAACTTTTCAGAAGCTTCATAACTTTCAATTGCCGCATGAGTCTCAAAAATTAATTTGAGATCCTCGACAATATCATATGGGTCTGACTCTTCAAACCTTTTCTGAAGCTCCGATTCTAAACCATACAAGATAGCACACTGAACTATGGAGTACTGATTCTTCCGAGCAAGGTAAACATTCTTTACTTCATCGGTAGCATCAGCTGCAGGTGGGTCACCTAGCGGTGCATCCAGCACATAGGTCAAATTACCAGCTGTGAGGACAATCCTCAAATTGCGGAACCAATCCGCGAAGTTGCTTCCATTGTTTTTCAACTTTTCTTTCTCTAGGAACGCATTAAAATTGATGGTAGGGGCTGCCATTGATCTACAACATATTTGCAATAGTTTAGACTAAGTTTATGACAAATTGAGTTCAAATTAATTAATGAAATTAAACTAGGTGAACTCCCACTCAAAACAACATCCCTCACATTGTTTTAGTGATCACATGAACCAAATCCACTACATCAACTCCGATCATCACGAGAGTTTGATATAGTTTCAATGGCGAACAATCGACATGTTCATCATATCTGCTATATGATTCATGCTTTACCTTTCGGCGATCCGTGTTCCTGAGGCCATGTCTGTACATGCTAGGCTCGTCAAGATCAAACCTTAGCTACCGCATAAGCAAATCTGGCTTGCTTACGTTGTATTCACCCGCGGAATCAAAGACACCCGATCATCACGTGGTGCTTCGAAGCAACAAGCTTTGGCAACGGTGCATACTAAGGGTGAACACTTTAGAACTTGAAATTTATGTGCATGAGGGATCATCTTATAATGCTACCGTCGTCTACTAAGCAATACAAGATGCATAAAGGATTAACATCACATGCAATTCATAATATGTGATATGATATGGCCTTTCTTCTTTGTGCTTCCGATCTCCATATTCAAGCACGAACATGATCTCCATCATCACCGGCATAGCATCAAGGTCAATGACGCTTCTTCATGGTTGTCGTCCACCAGCTTCAACTATTACAACCTTTTTGAATAGACACGCAGGTCTTAACAGAAATTAAAGACAACCATATGGCTCCTGCCGGTTGCCAACTTACAATAAGGAACATTGCATACATCAAATATAATCACAATCATGGCCATATCACATCACTGCACACCCCTGCAAAACAAAGTTAGACGCTTCTACTTTCTTTGCATATTTTACGTGGTTTGGGGCTTTCCATAAGTGTCGTTCTAACCTACGAACAAGAACCACAACATTGATACTAGCATTGTTGATTACCCGTTGTAAATTGGATCTTTACTATGCTAGGAGAAACAGGCACCCGCAAAGCCACTTATGCAATACGAGTTGCATGTCAAGCGTGGAGCAAGTCTCATGAACGATGTCATGTAAGGTTAGCCCGGGCCGCTTCATCCCAACATACCGCAAGATGCAAAGTACACAAAAAGCAATCTACAATAAAAGCATCAACGCCCACAATGACCATTGTGTTCTACTCGTGCAACAGATCTACATATAGACACGGCTCTGATACCACTGTAGGGGTTCGTAGCATGGAAAACAAAAAATTTCTATCGCATACAAACAAACAAGCCAAGATCTATCTACTAGATTGCAGCAACGAGTCGATGGAATAACTCACCCTCGAAGATTCCAAAGTGTTTAACGAGAGCAGATTCTCGTGGATGATGTAGTCGTACTCTTTCCGATCTCAAGATCGCGTAGACGATCCTTCCGGCGCCACGTTCCGGCAGCGCTCCCGTAGTCGGTCACACGTTCGGTACTCGACGAAGACCTTCCTCTCCCTTGTTCCAGCAGGCAGCGGAGGTTGTAGCACTCTCCTCGCGATTCCGGCAGCACAACGGCGTGGTACCGGAAGTAGAGGGGAGATCCCGCAGGGCTTCGCCTTAAGCCGGTGCGAGTATGGTGGAGCTTATGAGAGAGGCTATTAGTGGTCTAGTAATTAGACACACCAATTAGAAGGCTCTAAACCAATTAGAAGGCTCTAAACCGAAATAGCTCTAAACCGGGGTTTAGGTCTAGGGTTTAGTTTAGAGGGTAGGAACTAGTGTGTACTAGGAGGGAGCCCTGCCCCTCCTTATATAGGTGGGAGGGGCTGGCCGGCCAAGGGGAGGGAGGGGAGTCCCTCCCCAACTCGGCTTGGTGGGGCGCCGGCTTGGGGAGGAGGACTCCCTCCCCAACTCGGTTTCCTCCTCTCCTCCCACTTCCCAAAATTTCCGTTTGACTTTCAAACTGGCCGTTTGACTTTTCAATTTAGGATTTAAATAAATCCTTTATTTTGGGCAGCGAAGACACCTAGTACATGATGCAATCATTCCAACTTATAATGACACATTCATGTACCCTTCCCCCCTCCGGAGTGCCGGACATTCCGGGACCTTCTAGAATGTTCCCGATGAAAACACCGGAACCATTCCCCGACTCCGAAACGGGACTTTCCTTATATGAATCTTATTCTCCGGACCATTCCGGATCACCTCGTGATATCCCGGATCCCATCCGAGACTCCGAACAACATTCGGTCTCTTTCTCATAATACCATAACTACTCAAACAACGTCGAATCCTTAAGTGTGTCTCCCTACGGTTCGTGAATTATGCGGACATGATCGAGACACTTCTCCGAACAATAACCAATAGAGGAATCTGGAAATTCATATGGCTCCCACATATTTCTACGATTACTTTGCGATCGAATGAACCACTTACATACGATACCAATTTCCCTTTGTCTCACGATATGTTACTTATCCGAGGTTATGATCGTCGGTATCTCTGCATACCTAGTTCAACCTCGTTACTGATAAGTACTCTTTTCTCGTTCCCGTGATATGTGATCCCTTGTGACCCAGTCACATGCTTGCAAGCTAATTGGATGACATTTCACCGAGAGGGCCCAGAGAATATCTATCCGTCATATGGATGGACAAATCCCACTCTTGATCCATGTGTTTCAACCAATACTTTCCGAACACTCAATACCACCTTTATAGCCACCCTGTTACGGTGTGGTGTTTGATGACATCAAAGCATCCATCCGGTAAAGGTGATATGCATGATCTCATGGTCGAAGGAATTAGGTTACTATGTATCAGAAAGCATATAGCAATTGAACTATTGAAATGACTTGATCTTTATGCTACGCTTATCTATAGGAGTATGTCCACCATATCATTCTCCTAACGATATGATCTTGTTGTTAATAACATCTCAATGTTTATGACAGGGAAACCACAATCATCTATTAACCAACAAGCTAGTGAAGTATAGAGGCTATACTAGGGACTTCAATTTAAGTTTACAATTCACACAAGTATTAATTATAGCATGAATATAAACATTTATCATAAACACAAAGATATAATAATAACTATATTTATTATTGCCTCTAGGGCATATCTCCAACACAATTGTGTTGTTCTTGGAGCATCTTAGTTTTCGTTTGCTTAGTTTTCTTGAATAAATTGGTTGGACCCCCTCATTCATACATTAGTTTTCAAATAATATTGATTTGGATTGGAAAAGAGTAGGAAAAGTTCATGCTTAAGTGGTAAAAAGGAGCTTGTTTTTGACTATTATAGAAACTAGAGGTTAACGATGCACTTTGTCTCGTGCTCGGTTCCGAGTTAATATAGTCCGAGGAAAACCATCGGCAGCGATTACACCGGGAGGATCGAGAGAGAGATCGAGAGATCGATCTGATTCTATCAGATCAGATCGTAATCCTACCAAACTCTATTCCTATCTCTTTATCTCTCTCTCTCGTTAAACACACATACAGGTATACGCACACACGCCCACGCTACACGCACACACACGTTACAACACGCACGTACACATGTTACAGTCGCTAACACCCCTCCTCAATCACAACCTTTCTTAGGTTGATATTGTGTTTGAACTCCTCAAGCTGCCGAACTGGTAAGGCCTTTGTAAAGCCATCTGCCACCTGATCTTGGGAGGAAATGAACCTGATCTCAAGCAATTTGTTTGCAACTCTTTCTCTTACAAAGTGGAAGTCTATTTCAATATGCTTTGTCCTTGCATGAAAAATAGGGTTAGCAGAAAGATAAGTGGTTCCCTGATACATTGCAAATGTATCTATAATTTTTGATGTTCCATGCTTAGTTTTATCCACTTTCTTGTGTTTTGTTCCAACTTTGGAGTACTTTTCATATGATTTCTTGGACTAACCTATTAACAAAAGCCATAGTGCCAGCTGCCTGTTTTTTGCTATTTTTGGTTCCAAGAAAGTCAGAAAATGAATATTCTCGGAATTGGACGGGACTAAAACCAAAGTGCCTATTTTTCTGGAAGGGATCAAGTGCCAGAATACGAGACGGAGAGGGGCCAGGGGCCGGACACACCACCTGGCCACGCGGCCAGGCCTGGCCCGCGCCAGGGGGTGGTGTGGTGGCTCCCGACACCCCCTCGGCCCCTCCTTCCGCCTATATATTGCCCTCGGGACAAAAACCCTAAGTACCCGATCAAAAATCCACGAAAGAGTCTGTAGCCACCGTCATCTCCATCCCTAGATCGGGAGGGATCTGAAGCTCTTCCCGACACCCTGTCGGAGAGGGGAATTCACCCTGGAGGCCTTCTTCATCATCATGCAAGCCTCTGGTGTGATGCGTGAGTAGTTTATCCTTGGACTACGGATCCATGTAGGAGCTAGATGGCTGGTTTCTCCTCCTTTGTGCTTTCATGTTTAGATCTTGTGAACCCCGTTCATGATCAAGATCATCTATTTGTAATCCGTACATGTTGTGTTTGCAGGGATCCGATGGATATTGAGATGCTATTTCAGACTGATTATTGATTCTATCATGTCTTTGTTATTTGAGATCTTGCATGCTTTCCGTTGTTAGTAGCTATCTTGGCCAAGTAGATGCTAGCAACTCCAAGAGTTAGTATTTATGCTCGATAGTGGGTTCATGCCTCTGGTAATCTGGGGAAGTGACATAAATCTCTAAGGTACTAGATGTGCTGTTGCTACTAGGGAGAAAGCAACGATCCTTTGTTCATAGAACAATTGTATTGTTTACTTTACACGCAGTTCGTAAAGCAATAATCTGTTGCTTGCAACTTAATACTGGAGGGGGTTCGGATGATAACCTGAAGGTGGATTATTAGTCATAGATGCAGTTGGAGGGCGGTCTATGTATTATGTTGTAATGCCCAATCAAGTCTCAAAGGAGTCAAGATGATTAGTATATGCATGTATTGCTTTCTGGGTGTTTGTCAATTGCCCCGCTGTAATTTGTTCACCCAGCATGTTATCTATCTAAGGAGAGCCACCTCTAGTGAACTATGGATCCCGGTCCTTTCTTTTACATACAATCTATAAATTGTTTACTGCTTTGTGTTTACTTTCTCCAAACTATTACTTCCTTCCATTCGATACGTTTAATCCTTTGTTTTCCGCAAAACACGGTGAGATTGACAACCTCATCACAAGTTGGGGACAAACTTCTGCGGTTGTGTCGTGCAGGTCTCCACGTTGCTACTAGCACCGGTAGTGCGCCCTACCAAAGCTCAGCTAGTAACACCTTTGGGGTGTTTCCTTTCTCCTAGTGGTTCGATTAAACCTTGGTCTCATAACTGAGGGAAAACTTGCTGCTGTGCTCATTATACCTTCCTCTTGGGGTTCCCAACGAGCTCTACATCAACCACGAGCCAGCAAAGATTTTTCTGGCGACGTTGCCGGGGAGTCAAGGACATCTTCACAAGGGGAGTCCCTCATAACCAATCTCTTTACTTTGTTGTTTTTGTTTTGCTTAGTTTCTTTTTGCTTGTTTTGTTCTTCAAAAAACACAAAAAAAATAGTTTTACTAGTTTGCTTTCTTATCAAAAACACACACAAAAATTAGTTCCTATCCTAAAGTTGTCACTGTGTCTAGCCTTGCTCCAGTCACTATGTCACCCGAGAATATGATTTTCACTTTTAAACAAGGAATCGAGGAAAGTTTTAAGGAAGCTTGGTCGAGAATCTCTGATCTACATGAAAAAACTGAGCCTAAAATGACTCAAAGATTGTCCCTTAGCAATTTTTACCTTGGAATTGCTCTTTTCTATAGATATGCTTTGGATGCTATTGTGGGAGGAGATTTCCTCCATTGTAATGAGGATGATGCTATTAATTCTATAAATAAATTGATCCTCACTTACAACTTGCCAAGCCAAACTGATACTTCTTTCGCAAAAATATTTGCTAGGGTGGACACTCTTGAGGCTAGCATTACTAGATTAGAGAGTTGCTATAATACGCTTAGGGAGCATCATGATTATGTTTCAAAAAACTCTGAACCATCAAAGTGGTTCCCTACAGTAAAGATTGAGATGAACAATGAAACTTTTCAAGCTCGCGGTGATGACATGTCTGAATTTTGCCTTATGCCCAAAGATATTTATAAATCTATGAACACTTGGGGGATAATTGAAGGAGGAAAATAAATATCTCTTACTAATAATACTACCATATTAACTCTTGGAATAGCTGAAGGAGTGTTTACAAAGATCCTTGGGAAAACGATTTCTACTGATTATCTTGTTATTGAATGTGCAGGAAAAGGACAAATTACACTTGGAAGGTCCCTATTAGAACTCCTTGGAGCAATAATAGGGAAAGGGGACCATGCACCTTTCTTCTCCACCAAACAATCATATTTCCCCAAGGTCAAGAATAAAAGTAAGAGAGGTAAGGGCAAGAAAGTTGGTTTTAATGCTTCTTCATTTGAGAACACTTGATTCTTTCTTTGCTTCTTATGCCTAACTTAAAGGCGTTAAAGAAAAGTACTTATTGGGAGATAACCCAAGAGTTTTAGATGAGTCTTGGAAGTTATTACCTCTGTAATAACCTCTCTTTATACTTTTTATTTTCTTTTTGTGCCAAGAGTAACCTCTAATGAGAGTGAAGTAATGATTGGGAAAGTTGCTGTCCCGAAACAGATTTCTGTGCTTCACCGTAAAAATTCCTGAGAGATTTCTGTACGTCGGATTGAGCTGTAATTTTTTATGCTTCTGACCCAGGTTGTTATCTAACTTTCGTTAGTTCAACACGTTTTGATTTGAGCAACAGAAGGTCTTCGAAAAAATTCGTCTTTACCTGCTGGTCTGTTTTGACAGATTTCTGCCATTTTCTGCATTTGCTTCTTGTTAGTTCCTTCTTGAGTTCTTTTGGGGAATTGAGCTTTTTTAAGGAAGTGCTACAGTATCTAGTGTTCTAATGGAAGTTTATTTGGTGTTAGAACTGAACCTTGAGACTTATTTATCTTAAGTGCACTAATGTTGCTAATGAGATTGTGTGAAGTTTTGTATGAAGGAAAAATTTCAGGTGTATGGAAGGAATGAGTAATGAGATGAAGGATGGACTAAAGCTCAAGCTTGGGGATGCCACGCGTGTCACCCCAAAAAATATCCAAGAAGTACAAGCGTCAAAGCTTGGGGATACCCAAGGCATTCCCCTTCTTCATCAATAAAAATCCCAGGTTTCTTCCAAACGCTTCATTTTTATTGTTTCATGCACAGTTGTGTTTTTCTTGGAGCGTCTTCTTTTTCGTTTTCGTTTTGGTTTTCGTTTGCTTTGGTTTGCTTAGTTTTCTGAATAAGTTGGTTGGACCCCCTCTTTCACACTTTGGTTTGCATTTAGTTTGGTTTGGTTTGGAAAAGAGTAGGAAAGTTCATGCTTATGTGGTAAAAAGAGCTTGTTTTTGACTGTGGCCTATGCTTTGTCATGCCATGCTTGATATTGTTTTGGCTTTATGCTTAGTATTCTTTGCTGTATCATGACTTGTTATAAACAATTGAGATTGCTTAATGTGCCTTGGATGAATCATGCGTTGTTTTAGCATATTAAAGCATAGTATAGTGGTATTCTCCTTTGATGCTTTATTTAGGTTGACTTGGCACATGCTCACACCATGTTATGACTATCACAAGTCACCATAGCCTTTATGATCCTTTAGTTTTCAACTTGTAGTATCACTTTATGCTTTGATCAATGATGTTTTGTCGCTCTGCATGATTATGGCCATTATTGCTCTCTTAGTTTGTCGCTCCCAGTCTTTTGCTAGCCTCCACCACCAAGTATGAGTTCCACTCATGCATCCAACTCCCTAAACCAAGTTATTCCAAAGAGTCCACCATACCTACCTACTAGCTTATGCTATTCCAAGTATATTCATGCTTTTGTTTACCTTCCACTTGTTATGAGAAAACTAGTGATTAAAGCTCTCACGAACTTGATGACACACTTTAGTTTACTTGCCCTTAATAAACTTGAACCATTGTGTCTTTTATGTTGTATATGCTTGCACTTATTTGTTGGGAATTAGCAGAACCATGCTTTCATGGGGAACGCTTTCAACATTGCACTTGGTACTTGTACCTAGTTGATATCATGCTCTTTTGTATATGGATGTCGTCGGTGTGAAATGAAAGGGGAGCTTGTAAGTCCTTGGAGTTATGTATATGTGTTAGAGAAATGCCTGGGCCGCTGGTCTAATCCATGCTGACATGGTGGAAACCTGCAGCGTAAGCATAATGGCTGTCTATGAAGCATTCTTCTTATAAAAAAAGAGTCCTATATTGAGAAAAGAGAAAAAAAAGATACTATGAAAAGAGGAAAGAGAGAAAAAAGCACCATATTCCCATGGTAAATAAGAAGAATGCTGAGATGATGGTTGTCTGCTTGCCTTGTCATTTTGATATGGGGATTCTTCCGTATCATCGGGCAAGGGGTACCCCGTTGGCGGTTCTCAATGATACACATGTACTTACAATGACAAGAACTTACCGGTGACTAAACTTGAGTAGCATGAGGAGCGGCCCTCGTATACAAGGGACATGAGATTTCTGACTTATACTTCGTCAAGCATGTACACCATAGTTTGTTCACTTTAACCTTAATCACTTCAAGATGCTTATGATAGGGGCAATGAGAGCTGAAAGCTTTAAGTATCATAATTTTTGGAAGCTCTTTATGAGACTTGAATCCCTACTTCCTTTTTACAAAAGGCCTTTCTTCCACCATTATATTGAGTCTCCACCTTCTACCTTTATGCACCTACTTTGAGAGCATAGTGGCCATTCTCAGTTCTATGTGCATTGTCCCAAGACTAGTTGATTGATGCATAACTTGTTATTGCTTGTTTGAAACTATTGTATCCAGTCACTCTTATGAACTTTGAAGGTGTCCTATGCATTTATATTTGCTACTCTATGAGGGACAAGCTGAATACTTTTATGCTATGTTTTCTTTATGTGAAACAAACAAACGTCTTGCAAAGCATTGTTATTCATGAATCTTTTGTTTGTACATGTTCATGTTGCATCATAGTTTCTTTGCTTATTGCTAGAACTTTGTCTTTCATGTTATGATTGAAGTACTATGATCCCAGCTTTGAGTGTTTTGCAAATACCTTGATCAAGTCTTTGATGGTGCATGTCACCTCAAAAATTATTCTTTCTTTTTATCACTTACCTACTCGAGGACGAGCAGGAGTTAAGCTTGGGGATGTTGATACATTGCAAATGTATCTATAATTTTTGATGTTCCATGCTTAGTTTTATCCACTTTCTTGTGTTTTGTTCCAACTTTGGAGTACATTTCATATGATTTCTTGGACTAACCTATTAACAAGAGCCACAGTGCCAGCTACTTGTTTTTTGCTGTTTTTGGTTCCAGGAAAGTCAGAAAATGAATATTCTCGGAATTGGACGGGACAAAAGCCAAAGTGCCTATTTTTCCAGAAGGGATCAAGTGCCAGAATACGAGACGGAGAGGAGCCAGGGGCCGGCCACACCACCTGGCCATGCAACCAGGCCTGGCCCGTGCCAGGGGTGGTGTGGTGGCTCCCGGCACCCCCTCGGCCCCTCCTTCCGCCTATATATTGCCCTCGGGACGAAAACCCTAAGTACCCGATCAAAAATCCACAAAAGAGTCTGTAGCCGCCGTCATCTCCATCCCTAGATCGGGAGGGATCTGAAGCTCTTCCCGGCACCCTGCCGGAGAGGGGAATTCACCCTGGAGGCCTTCTTCATCATCATGCAAGCCTCCGGTGTGATGCGTGAGTAGTTCATCCTTGGACTACGGATCCATGTAGTAGCTAGATGGCTGGTTTCTCCTCCTTTGTGCTTTCATGTTTAGATCTTGTGAGCTCCGTTCATGATCAAGATCATCTATTTGTAATCCATACGTGTTGTGTTTGCGGGGATCCAATGGATATTGAGATGCTATTTCAGATTGATTATTTATTCTATCATGTCTTTGTTATTTGAGATCTTGCATGCTTTCCGTTGTTAGTAGCTATCTTGGCCAAGTAGATGCTAGCAACTCCAAGAGTTAGTATTTATGCTCGATAGTGGGTTCATGCATCTGGTAATCTGGGGAAGTGACATAAATCTCTAAGGTACTAGATGTGCTGTTGCTACTAGGGAGAAAGCAACGATCCTTTGTTCATAGAACAATTGTATTGTTTACTTTACACGCAGTTCGTAAAGCAATAATCTGTTGCTTGCAACTTAATACTGGAGGGGGTTCAGATAATAACCTGAAGGTGGATTATTAGTCATAGATGCAGTTGGATGGCGGTCTATGTATTATGTTGTAATGCCCAATCAAGTCTCAGAGGAGTCAAGATGATTAGTATATGCATGTATTGCTTTCTGGGTGTTTGTTAATTGCCCCGCTGTAATTTGTTCACTCAGCATGTTATCTATCTAAGGAGAGCCACCTGTAGTGAACTATGGATCCCGGTCCTTTACTTTACATACAATCTTTTACTGCTTTGTGTTTACTTTCTGCAAACTTTCACTTATTTCCATTCGATACGTTTAATCCTTTGTTTTCCGCAAAACACGGTGAGATTGACAACCTCATCGCAAGTTGGGGACAAAGTTCTGCGGTTGTGTTGTACAGGTCTCCACGTTGCTACTAGCACCGGTAGTGCGCCCTGCCAAAGCTCAGCTAGTAACACCTTTGGGGTGTTTCCTTGCTCCTACTGGTTCGATTAAACCTTGGTCTCATAACTGAGGGAAAACTTGCTGTTGTGCTCATCATACCTTCCTCTTGGGGTTCCCAACGAGCTCTACATCAACCACGAGCCAGCACTCCCATTTTGTCGCACCATAGGCATGAATTTTGCTTCTTTTAAACTCCAAGTTCACCTAGTAGAGATTCAAGCCAAATTATTTCAGCAGTGGCATTAGCCAAAGCTTTGTATTCAGCCTCTGTACTAGATCTGGAAACTGTTTCCTGTTTTCTGGCACTCCAAGAAATTAAGTTAGGACCAAAATAGACTGCAAAACCTTCGGTGGATCTCCTATCATCTACACATCTTGCCCAATCAGCATCTGAGAAGGCACTTACAAGTGTGGAGGATGATCTTCTGAAGGTCAACCCAAGACTTACTGTTCCGCTGACACACCTCAGAATTCTTTTAACAACTGTCCAATGTGTAGTAGTAGGTGCATGAAGAAACTGGCATACCTTGTTAACAGAGAAGGCAATATATGGTCTGGTCATTGTCAGATATTGAAGAGCTCCAACTATGCTTCTGGTCCTGGTACCATCTTCTGGTCCTAGAGGTTCTCCTTCTGTGACTAAAAGCTTCTCAGACGCTGACAGGGGTGTTGGTAGAGATTTGCATCCCTTTAGTCCAACTCTGTTAAGTAAACCCGAAGCATATTTCTCTTGGGTTAGTACAATACCTTGACTAAATTTCTTTACCTCAATTCCCAAGAAGAAGCTTAAGTCACCAAGATCTTTCAAGGCAAAGGCTGAGCTGAGATCTTGAAGGAGTGAAGTAATGGCCTTGTTGGAGGAGCTAGTGACAATAATATGATCAACATACACTAGAACATAAATAGTTATACCTGATTGATTATATATAAATAGAGAAGTGTCAGCCTTGGATGCCAGAAAGCCAAGTTGTTGCGATTTTGAGCTTAGCTTGGAGAACCATGCCCTTGGTGCCTGTTTGAGCCCATACAGTGATTTGTCAAGCTTGCACACATGAAAGGGTGCATTTGGATCTTCATATCCAGGTGGCTGATTCACATAGACCTCTTCTTCCAGAACACCATGAAGGAACGCGTTCTTCACATCTAGTTGCCTCAAACTCCAGCCTTTTGACACTGAAACAGCTAGAACAAGTCTGATAGTAGTAGCTTTAACAACTGGACTGAAGGTATCTTCATAGTCTATTCCGTACCTTTGTTTAGATCCTTTTGCTACTAGTCTAGCTTTATATCTATCAATAGTGCCATCAGCTTTTCTTTTAATTCTGTAGACCCAATTACAATCTATGAGATTACTACCTTGCTTAGGTGGTACTAGGTGCCATGTTCGATTTTCCATTAGCGCCTTATACTCATCATCCATAGCAATTTTCCATTTTTTATCTTTTAGTGTTGTTTGCAAATTTTCAGGTTCACTAGTTAAACAGGACAAACCGTAACAAACAGTACCGTCTTTGTAGATTTTTGGTTTTGAGTTACCAGTTGATGCCCTTGTCCTGTGTACCGGTGATGCAGATTCCCGAGCTACAGAGTCGAAGGATGCAGAGGATCCGTCCGATCATGTTCCCCCTGGCGCGTCCGTACGTGACGATGATCCCGCGTCGCTCGAGGAGGGCGTAGTGCGCGCGCTGGAGTCCGGGCCACTAGGGCCACGCGGGGAATCAGCCTCAGGCGACACACCACCGTGTGCCTGCCGATGATTGGGGCCAGGGCCACCTGGAGGCCCGCTTGTCTCGGTGATGCGCGACGTGGCAGTGCGGGATGGGCGCGTTTCCATCCGAGGAAGGTGTTAGATCATTGCAATTGTTTTCCCCTCCATGAGATAAAACCGATGGATTCTGAAGAGATAGGTAATAGAAGAATTTCTTGTCTGAGTAACGAGCCGGCATTGGGATGAAGGTTGGCAAAGGGGAACACTGTTTCATCAAACACCACATCTCGTGAGATATAGACTCGACCAGATTTGACATCAAGACATTTTACACCTTTATGCATGTGACTATATCCAAGAAAGACACATTGCTTAGAACAAAAAGCAAGTTTGCGCTTGTTGTATGATCGAAGATTAGGCCAGCAAGCACATCCAAAAATACGAAGAGATGCATAATCTGGGGTCTTTTGAAGGAGTCGTTCCATAGGGGTTTCATGATGGATAACTTTGGAAGGTAACATGTTAATGAGATATGTGGCAGTCAAGAAAGCTTCATCCCAAAATTTTAATGGCATGGATGCATGAGCAAGAAGAGCAAGCCCTACTTATACAATGTGTCGGTGCTTGCGTTCAGCTGAGCCATTTTGCTGGTGTGCATGAGGACAAGAAACATGATGCTCAATGCCAATTTTATTAAAGAAGGAATTAAGTTTCTCATATTCTCCTCCCTAATCAGATTGAAGAGCAAGGATCTTTCTATCAAACTGGCGTTCAACAAGTTGTTGGAAATTATGAAAAATTTGGAAGACATCAGAATTTTTCTTGAGAAGGTAGATCCAAACAAATTTGCTAAAATCATTGATAAAACTTACATAATATGTGTATCGCCCTACTGAACTTGGCGCTGGGCCCCAAACATCAGAGAATACGAGTTGCAGGGGGGCAGTGGATACACTAGTGGATCTTACATAAGGCAATTGATGACTTTTGGCTCTTTGACAAGAGTCACAAATAAACTCACTACTAGATTTATTTCAGCAAGGAAGATGATGTTGACTAAGAACTTGTTGAACAATACGAGAGGAAGGTGTCCTAAACGATCATGCCATCTTGAAGCTGAAGGCTTAGTGACACTGAATACTTGTTTATTGGTGGTTGATGATGATGAAATCAAGGGGTAGAGGCCTCGTGTGCATCTACCTTTGAGGAGTACCTTCTTCGTGGCTTGATCCTTAACATAAAAAATCCATGGGTGAAATTCGAGAAAGACATCATTATCTTTAGTGAAATGATGAATGGAAACAAGATTTTTTGTGGCATGTGGAATGTGTAGAACATTATTTAGATGCAAATTTTTAGAAGGGGTATTAACAATTGCATGACCAACATGACTAATGCTCATACCTTGTCCATTGGCCGTGTGAACTTGCTCGTGGCAATGGTATCTTTCCTTCATGGTGAGCTTGTTGAGATCACCGGTGATGTGGTCGGTGGCACCGGTATCGCCGTACCAGTTGGTGTCCACTCCATAGGACACCGTGTTGGCGCCCTTCTCCTCTTCTTTTTCTTCTTCATCGTTGGAGTAACAGTGCCAGCACTTCTAGGCCTCATGACCTTGTTTTCCGCATATCTGGCAAGTGACGTCGCAGTTACCACCGCCGCCACGCCCACCTCCACGGCGGCCATTGCCACCACCACCGCGATGTTGGGGGCGTCCTTGTCCATGGACGTTGCTGCGTCCTCCTTGTCGCCCGCCGTGGTAGCCCCATCTGCGTGGTCCACCACGCCCACGCACGGCCATGTTGATGGAGGAGCCGCCGTCGTCATGGATGAGTTCCATGCGATTGTCGTAGGAGGTAACGTGGGTGTAGAGGTCACTCACGGTGAGGTTCTTCCCACCGTTGACGCTGATGGCGGTGAAGAGCGGGTTGTAGGTGTCATCAAGGCCGGCGAGGAGATACTCCACGAGCTCCTCATCATCATTGGGCCGGCCTGCTGCTGCGAGTTCATCGGCGAGCCCCTTCATCTTCAGGAAGTAGGCGGTGGTCGTCATGTTCTCCTTCCTCATCTTGGCGAGGGCGACGCGCAGGTTGGAGACCCGTGTCCTGGACTGGGTGGAGAACATCGCCTTGATCGCCCCCATACTGCCGAAGAGGTGTTCATGCCGATGGTGGAGACAAGGATTTCCCTTGAGAGAGTCTGCAACAAGAACAATAACACATATTGATCAGTTGATACCCACGTGTCGTAGGAGGGGTTGGGCTCCTTGATCTGCTTGCCGTCCTTCTCGATGATGATCTCGGCTAGGACGACCTTCTCCACATCAAGAAAGTCCAGGAGCCGAGTTCCCCGGATCGGCGGAAGAACTTGCTAGAGCCATATGAGATAATTCTCCTTTTTGAGCTTCTCGGACACGCCTTGCCCAGCGAGAGGGTTAGCCATCGTGTGGGAGCTGGATGTTGCGAGGCACATAGATGGGATTTATGGAAGGTTTGGCTCTGATACCATATAGAAACTAGAGGTTAATGATGCACTTTGTCTCGTGCTCGGTTCTGTGTTAATATAGTAGAAGGAAAACCATCGACGGCGATTACATCGGGAGATCGAGAGAGAGATCGAGAGATTGATCTGATCCGATCAGATCGTCATCCTACCAAACTCTATTCCTATCTCTTTATCTCTCTCTCGTTAAACACATATACAGGTATACACACACGCACACGCTACATGCACGCACACGCTACAACACGCACGTACACATGTTACAGTCGCTAACAACTATGACTTGGACTTTATCATGACATGTTTGATATTGTTTTGACTTTATGCTTAGTGATTTTTGTTGTAGCATGACATGTTATAAACAATTGAGATTGCTTAATGTGCCTTAAAATAATCATGCATTGTTTTAGCATATTAAAGCATAATATTGTGGTATTCTCCTTTGATGCTTTATTTGGGTTGACTTGGTGCATGCTCACACCATGTTAAGACTATCTCAAGTCACCATAGCCTCTATGATCCTTAGTTTTTGACTTGTAATATCATTTTATGCTTTAGTTAATGATGTTTTGTCACTTTGCATGATTATGGCCATTATTGCTCTCTTAGTTAGTCGCTCCTAGTCTTTTGCTAGCCTCCATACCAAGTATAAGTTCCACTCATGTATCCAACTCCAAATAAAACCAAGTTATTCCAAAGAGTCCACCATACCTACCTATTAGCATTTGCTATTCCAATTATATTCATGTTTTTATCTACCTTCCGAATTAAACTTGTCATGTGAAAATTAGTGATTAAAGCTCTCACGAACTTGATGGCACACTTTACTTTTCTTGCCCCTAATAAACTTGAACCATTGTGTCATCTATGTTGTATATGCTTGCACTTATACGTTGGGGATTAGCAGAAGCATGCTGTCATGGGGAACGCTTTTAACATTGCACTTGTACATTGTACCCAGTTGATATCATGCTCTTTTGTTTATGGATGTCGTCGATGTGAAATGAAAGGGGAGCTTGTAAGTCCATGGAGTAATGTATGTGTGTTAGAGAAACGCCTGGGCGGCTGGTCTAATCCATGCCTAATCATGGTGGAAACCTATATCGTAACCATAATGAGCAATCTATGAAGCATTCTTCTTATAAAAAAAGAGATAGAGATTGAGGAAAAGAAAAAAAATGTGAGAAAAGAGGAAAGAGAGAAAAAGCACCATTTTCCCATGGTAAATAAGAAGATGCTGAGATGCTTATTGTCTGCTTGCCTTGTCATTTTGGTATGGGGATTCTTCCGTATCATCGGGCAAGGGATACCCCGTTGGCGGTTCTCTATGATACACATGTACTTACTATGAGAAGAACTTACCGGTAACTAAACTTGAGTAGCATGAGGAGTGGCCCTCGTATCCAAGGGACATGAGATTGCCAACTTATACTTTGTCAAGCATATACTCCATAGTTTGTTCACTTTAACCTTAATCACTTCAAGATGCTTATGATAGGGGCAATGAGAGCTGAAAGCTAATAAGTATCATAATTTTTGGAAGCTCTTTATTAGACTTGAATCCCTGCTTCCTTCTATGAAGGCATTTCTTTTACTTTTATGTTGAGTCTCCATCTTCTATCTTTATGCACCTATTGAGATAGCATAGTGGCTATTCTTAGTTTAATGTGCATTGTCCCAAGACTTGTTGATTGATGCATAACTTTGATATTGCTTGTTCTTAAACTATTTGTCTCTAGTCACCCTTATGAACTTTGAAGGTGTCCTATGCATTTATGTTTTGCTACACTATGAGGGACAAGTTGAATACCATTATCATTACGTTTTCTTTATGTGAAACAAACAAACGTCTTTCAAAGCATTGTTATTCATGAATCTTTTGTTTGTACCTTTTCATGTTACAACATATGTTTTTATGTCTTATTGTTAGAACTATATCTTTCATGCTATGTTAGAGTACTATGATACCAACTACCAATGTTCTACAAATACTTTCATCAAGATTATGATGGTGCATGTCACCTAAAATATTATTCTTTTTTATCATTACCTACTCGAGGATGAGCAGGAGTTAAGCTCGGGGATGTTGATACGTTGCAAACCTATCTATAATTTTTGATGTTCCATGCTTGTTTTATATCTACTTTCTTATGTTTTGTCCACATTTTGGAGTATTTTTATACACTTTCTAGGACTAACCTATTAACAAGATGCTGATACATTGCAAATGTATCTATAATTTTTGATGTTCCATGCTTGATTTTATCTACTTTCTTGTGTTTTGTCCACACTTTGGAGTACTTTTCATATGATTTCTTGGACTAACATATTAACAAGAGCCACAGTGCCAGCTGCCTGTTTTCTGCTGTTTTTGGTTTTAGGAAGTCAGAAAATGAATATTCTCAGAATTGGACGGGACAAAAGCCAAAGTTGATATTTTCCCGGAAGACTCATGGAGCCAGAAGGAGAGTCGGAGAGGGGCCACAGAGTGGCCACACCACCCCTAGGCGTGGGTCCCCCTTGGTCGCGCGAGGGCATGGTGTGGGCCCCCTGGCTGGCCACCGACCTTGCCTCCTTTGCCTATAAGAGCCTCCCGATACCAAAACCCTAAATCGTCAATCAAAAATCCACGAAAAGTTCCGCAGCGCCGTGATACATTGCAAATGTATATATGATTTTTTATGTTCCATGCTTGGTTTTATCTACTTTCTTGTGTTTTGTTCCAACTTTGGAGTACTTTTCATATGATTTCTTGGACTAACCTATTAACAAGATGCCATAGTGCCAGTTGCCTGTTTTATGCTGTTTTTGGTTCCAAGAAAGTCAGAAAATGAATATTCTCAGAATTGGATGGGACAAAAGCCAAAGTTCCTATTTTACCGGAAGAATCACAGAGCCAGAATACGAGACGGAGGAGGGCCAGGGCCTGGCCACACCCCCCAGGCACGGGCTAGCCCTAGCCGTGCCACCAGGTGGTGTGGGCCCCCTGGCCGGCCACCGACCTTGCCTCTCTCGCCTATAAGAGCCTCCCGATGCAGAAACCCTAAAGAGTCAATCAGAAATCCACGAAAAGTTCCGGAGCGCTGCCGCCACCGAAGGGGAGATTCGAGAGACAGAAAGTCTCTGTTCCAGCACCCTGCCGGGACGGGGAAGTGCCCCCGGAGCCATCTCCATCGATCTCCACCACCATCTCCATCACCGTTGCTGATTCCCATGATGAGGAGGGAGTAGTTCTTCCTCGAGGCTAAGGGTTCTACCGGTAGCTATGTGTTCATCTCTCTCTCTATGCATGATCTTATTGAGATCATGAGCTTGTAATCTATAGATCTACCTTGCTACTCAAGTGCTTTAATAGATCTCTGCTCTCCCCATGTGTGTGAAAGTGACAGCGTGCACACCATGGTGGCACTTAGGCTAGAGATTACAAATACTTGTTATGAGTTATATTTGGAATTGAATGTCTTTATGAAATTGTGGTGTTTGTTGGACTCATCTAGTACTCAAGGTGACAGTGTGGGGTTTTCTAGATGGGAAAGGCTTACTTTGAGGTGTGTTGTTATAGCCCTACCGTTGATTAGCGTGTTCAACCGGAGAGTAGTTAAGAGTAGTATCATGAAGAGAATATATCTATATGAGAGTGTTCACTAGTGAAAGTATGATCCCTAGGCCTTGTTTCTAAGCACTGAAACACCGTTTGCAATTAGATATGTTACATGTTTGCTTGCTTCCATCTTTATTTCAGTTTGCCTTTAGTCTCTTCCATGCCATCAAGCTATTCTCTATCACTGTTACCACTTATAATTATCCATACCACTTGTATTTTACTATCTCTTCGCCGAACTAGTGCACCTATACACCTGACAAGTGTATTGGGTGTGTTGGAGACACAAGAGACTTCTTGTATCTTGATTACAGGGTTGCTTGAGAGGGAATACCTTTGACCACTTCCTCCATGAGTTCGATAAACCTTGGGTGATCCACTTAAGGGAAAACTTGCTGCTGTTCTACAAACCTCTGCACTTGGAGGCCCAAGAACTGTCTACAAGAATACAAGTGCATAGACATCACGCCGCCGCCACCGAAGGGGAGATTCGGGGGACAGAAAGTCTTTGTTTCGGCACCCTGCCAGGACGGGGAAGTGCCCTCGGAGCCATCTCCATCGATCTCGACCGCCATCTCCATCACCATTGCTGATTCCCATGATGAGGAGGGAGTAGTTCTCTCTCGAGGCTAAGGGTTCTACCGGTAGCTATGTGTTCATCTCTCTCTATGCATGATCTTATTGAGATCATGAGCTTGTAATTTATAGATCTACCTTGCTACTCAAGTGCTTTATTAGATCTCTGCTCTCCCCATGTGTGTGAAAGTGACAACGTGCACACCATGGTGGCACTTAGGCTAGAGATTACAAATACTTGTTATGAGTTATATTTGGAGTTGGATGTCTTTATGAAATTGTGGTGTTTGTTGGAACCATCTAGTGCTCAAGGTGACAGTGTGGGGTTATCTAGATGGGAAAGGCTTACTTTGAGGTGTGTTGTTATAGCCCTACCGTTGATTAGCGTGTTCAACCGGAGAGTAGTTAAGAGTAGTATCATGAAGAGAATATATCTATATGAGAGTGTTCACTAGTGAAAGTATGATCCCTAGGACTTGTTTCTAAGCATTGATACATCGTTTGCTATTAGATCTATTACATGCTTGCTTGCTTATATCTTTATTTCAGTTTTACTTTAGTCTTTTCCGCGGCATCAAGCTATTTTATTTCACCGTTACCACTTATAATTATCCATACCACTTGTATTTCACTATCTCTTCGCCGAACTAGTGCACCTATACACCTGACAACTGTATTGGGTGTGTTGGGGACACAAGAGACTTCTTGTATCTTGATTGCAGGGTTGCTTGAGAGGGGATACCTTTGACCACTTCCTCCCTGAGTTCGATAAACCTTGGGTGATCCACTTAAGGGAAAACTTGCTGGTGTTCTACAAACCTCTGCACTTGGAGGCCCAACAACTGTCTACAAGAATAGAAGTGCGTAGACATCAATCTATTTTCTGGCGCTGTTGCCAGGGAGTAAGGTAAAAGGTACTCACATCCTCCGGTGTGAGTGCTCGAAGTTATTTCCTTTAGATTCTGCAATTTTGTCTTTTTGTTTCTTGTTTTCACTAGTTAGGCTTAATGGAAAACAACAACAAAATTAGAGAGTTTTATAGTATTTATCTTGAGTTAGGACATGATGTGTTTGAAGAGAAAATTAAAAAACCTATGGAACTTTACATGCATGCTAATAGCAATGTTGTTAGTATGAACTCTTTGGACACCATTATTGCTAATGCTATGGAAAAGTCTAAGCTTGGGGAAGCTAGTTTTTATGAAAAAGATCTTTTTAGTTCCCCAGCTTTGGAAAATAGCTATTCTATTGCTTATGATGATACAAAACCTCCAATATATGATGATTACAATGATGAATATGATATTTTCAGTCCACCTACTATTGAGGAGGAAATTAATTATGATTACAATATGCCTCCTATATTTGATGATTATGGTGATGAGAATAATAATGATAGCTATTTTGTTGAATTTGCTCCCACTATGATTAATAAGAATGACTATTCTTATAGGGAGAGTAATAATTGTTTTATGCATGTGGCTCATGATAAGAATGTTTCTTGTGATAGTTATATTATTAATTTTATTCATGATGCTACTGAAAGTTATTATGAGAGAGGGAAACATGGTTTTATGCATCTCAATAATATTAAGTTTCCCCTCTTTATGTTGAAAGTCTTGAAGTTGCACTTGTTTTGCTTTCTTATGCTTGTTGCTTTGTGCTTTCATGACTTGTTTCTTTACAAGATTCCTATGCATAGGAAGTAGGTTAGACTTAAAGGTGCTTTGAATTTGCTTCTTGATGCTCTCTTTTACTTCAATTCATATTTCTTATGTGAGTATCTTCTCAAACTGTCATGCCTAACTTAAAGGCGTTAAAAAAGTACTTATTGGGAGATAACCCAAAAGTTTTAGATGAGTCTTGGAAGTTATTACCTCTGTAATAACCGCACCTTATCCTTTTTATTTGCTTTTTTTGTGCCAAGGATAACCTCTAATGAGAGAGAAGTAATGATTGGGAAAGTTGTTGTCCGGAAACAGATTTCTATGCTTCACCGTAAAAATTTGTGTAAAATCTCTGTACGTTCTTTTGAGGCGTGGATTTTTGTGCTTCTGCCACAGGTTGTTATTTAACTTTCGTTAGTTCAACACTTTTTGATTTGAGCAACAGAAGGTCTTCGAAAAAATTCGTCTTTACCTGCTGGTCTGTTTTGTCAGATTTCTGCCATTTTCTGCATTTGCTTCTTGTTGGTTCATTTTTAAGTTCTTTTGGGGAATTGAGCTTTTTGAGGGAAGTTATACAGTAGCTTGTGTTTTAATGGAAGTTTTATTGGTGTTAGAACTTAACCTAAAGACTTATTATCTTGAGTGCACTAATGTTGCTAATAAAGATTGTGTGAAGTTTTGTATGAAGAAAAATTTCAGGTGTATGGAAGGAATGAGTAATGAGATGAAGGATGGACTAAAGCTCAAGCTTGGGGATGCCACGCGTTTCACCCCATGAAATATCCAATAAGTACAAGCGTCAAAGCTTGGGGATGCCCAATGCATCCCCTTCTTCACCAATAAAAATCCTAGGTTTCTTCCAAACGCTTCATTTTTATTGTTTCATGCACAGTTGTGTTGTTCTTGGAGCGTCTTCATTTTTTCATTTTGGTTTTTGTTTGCTTGGTTTTCTTAGTTTGCTGAATAAATTGGTTGGACCCCCTCTTTCATGTATTGGTTTTCAAATAGTTTGGTTTGGATTGGCAAAGAGTAGGAAAGTTCATGCTTAAGTGGTAAAAAGGAGCTTGTTTTTGACTGTGGCCTATGCTTTATCATGCCATGATTGGTATTGTTTTGGCTTTATGCTTAGTATTCTTTGTTGTAGCATGACTTGTTATAAACAATTGAGATTGCTTAATGTGCATTGGATGAATCATGCGTTGTTTTAGCATATTAAAGCATAGTATAGTGGTATTCTCCTTTGATGCTTTATTTGAGTTGACTTGGCGCATGCTCACACCATGTTATGACTATCTCAAGTCACCATAGCCTTTATGATCCTTTAGTTTTCAACTTGTAGTATCACTTTATGCTTTGAGCAATGATGTTTTGTCGCTCTGCATGATTATGGCCATTATTGCTCTCTTAGTTTGTCGCTCCCAGTCTTTTGCTAGCCTCCGCAACCAAGTATGAGTTCCACTCATGCATCCAACTCCTTAAACCAAGTTATTCCAAAGAGTCCACCATACCTACCTACCAGCTTAAGCTATTCCAAGTATATTCATGCTTTTGTTTACCTTCCAAATTAAACTTGTTATGAGAAAACTAGTGATTAAAGCTCTCACAAACTTGATGGCACACTTTAATTTTTCTTGCCCTTAATAAACTTGAACCATTTTGTCGTCTATGTTGTATATGCTTGCACTTATTTGTTGGGAATTAGCAGAACCATGCTTTCATGGGCAACGCTTTCAACATTGCACTTGGTACTTGTACCTAGTTGATATCATGCTCTTTTGTATATGGATGTCGTCGGTGTGAAATGAAAGGGGAGCCTGTAAGTCCATGGAGTTATGTATATGTGTTAGAGAAACGCCTGGGCCGCTGGTCTAATCCATGCTGACATGGTGGAAGCCTGCAGCGTAACCATAATGAGCTGTCTATGAAGCATTCTTCTTATAAAAAAGAGTCCTATATTGAGAAAAAGAGAAAATTGAGGTAAGAAACAAGATAAAATAGAAAAAAAATGATGAGATTATGAAAAGAGGAAAGAGAGAAAAAAGCACCATATTCACATGGTAAATAACAAGATTGCTGAGATGCTCGTTGTCTGCTTGCCTTGTTATTTTGATATGGGGATTCTTCCGTATCATCGGGCAAGGGGTACCCCGTTGGCGGTTCTCTATGATACACATGTACTTACAATGACAAGAACTTACCAGTGACTAAACTTGAGTAGCATGAGGAGCGGCCCTCGTATACAAGGGACAAGAGATTTCTAACTTATACTTTGTCAAGCACGTACACCATAGTTTGTTCACTTTAACCTTAATCCCTTCAAGATGCTTATGATAGGGGCAATGAGAGCTGAAAGCTATAAGTACCATAATTTTTGGAAACTCTTTATGAGACTTGAATCCCTACTTCCTTCTATGAAGGCCTTTGTTCCACCAATATATTGAGTCTCCACCTTCTACCTTTATGCACCTACTTTGAGAGCATAGTGGTCATTCTTAGTTCTATGTGCATTGTCCCAAGACTAGTTGATTGATGCATAACTTGATATTGCTTGTTTTAAACTATTTGTATCTAGTCACTCTTATGAACTTTGAAGGTGGCATATGCATTTATATTTGCTACTCTATGAGGGACAAGCTGAATGCTAATATGCTATGTTTTCGTTATGTGAAACAAACAAACATCTTGCAAAGCATTGTTATTCATGAATCTTTTGTTTGTACCCTTTCATGTTGCAACATAGTTGCTTTGTCTTATTGTTAGACCTTTATCTTTCATGTTATGATTGAAGTACTATGATCCCAGCTATCAATGTTTTACAAATACTTTGATCAAGTTTATGATGGTGCATGTCACCTAAAAAATTATTCTTTCTTTTTATCACTTACCTACTCGAGGACGAGCAGGAGTTAAGCTTGGGGATGTTGATACATTGCAAATGTATCTATAATATTTGATGTTCCATGCTTGGCTTTATCTACTTTCTTGTGTTTTGTCCACACTTTGGAGTACTTTTCATATGATTTCTTGGACTAACCTATTAACAAGACCAACAGTGCCAGCTGCCTGTTTTCTGCTGTTTTTGGTTTCAGGAAGTCAGAAAATGAATATTCTCGGAATTGGACGGGACAAAAGCCAAAGTTGATATTTTCCTGGAAGACTCATGGAGCCAGAAGGAGAGTCGGAGAGGGGCCACAGGGTGGCCACACCACCCCTAGGCGCGGGTCCCCTTGGCCGCTCCAGGGCATGGTGTGGCCCCCTGGCTGGCCACCGACCTTGCCTCCTTCGCCTATAAGAGCCTCTCGATACCAAAACCCTAAATCATCAATCAAAAATCCATGAAAAGTTCCGCAGCACCGCCGCCACCGAAGGAGAGATTCAGGGGACAGAAAGTCTCTGTTCTGGCACCCTGCCGGGACGGGGAAGTGCCCCCGGAGCCATCTCCATCGATCTCGACCGCTATCTCCATCACCATTGTGTTGGGTCCGCAGCATAGAAAACAAAAAAATTCCTACGGTGTGAACTACACGCCAAGATCTATCTACTAGGTACAAAGCAAACGGGTGGACATACATCCATGGAGAACTTACCCTCGAAGACAACGAGTTTTGTTAACGAGTAGGAACTCGTGGTTGATGTAGTCGTACACTTGCCGATCTCAAGATCGTGAGGAAGTCCGAGCGCCACAACTCAGCAGCGCATCCGCACTCGCACACACGTTCAAGCCATCGGACAACCTCCACCTCCTCGCTCCAGCGATCCAGCAGAAGTAGCAACTCCTTCCACACGAAATGCCACCGGGAACATGTATCTCGCTAATCCGAGACCATGGGGGAATAATTCTAGAGGGGGAGAGAGATCCTTCACAAGGAGGTGTGTGGATGAAGGAGGGAATGGGTGGCCTTTTATAGGAGGAGGGGGTGCCCCCTCTCTCCATGGCCGGCGCATGGGGGGGTGACCCCTCACCTCCCCCATTCATGTGGTGGTAACTCCTCCACATTAAAATGCCTCTTCACATTCCCTTTTAAAGTCTCCACTTTAAATGCATTAAGTTTCTCCAAATTTAACGCTCTCTCATTTAATAAAACTCTTTTATTAAATTTATTCAGAATTTTGTTAATTACTTTAATTAACAAACATTCACATATAGCCCCTTGCAATATTTCAATATCACATGCAGAAACACCTTCTGCAATTTCACCCGAAACAATTTCCGGTTTCTATTGAAACAATTCCTGCGCTTTGTAATTCTTTCGTCTGAAACATATGTGCTCCAAAATGGTGTCCGGTAACTCTTAAGTGTGCCACCCTACGGTTCGCGAATAATGCAGACATGATCGAGACCCTTCTCCGATCAATAATCAGCAGCGGGACCTGGAGATCCGTACTGACTCCTACACATTCAACGATGACTCCTGTGATCGTGAGAACCTTTAACGCTTGTAACTAAATCCCTTTGTCTCTCGATATATTACATGTCCGATATTCGATCATCGGTATCTCCATACCTAGTTTGATCTCGTTACTGACATGCACTCTTTTCTCGTTCCCGTGATATAACATTCTAGTGATCACATCACTTGCTTGCAAGCTATCCTAATGTGATATCACCGAGAGGGTCCAGAGTATATCTATCCGTCATCTGGATTGACAAATTCCACTCTTGATCCATGAGCCTCAACATAACACCTTCGTAGCACTGAACCCATCTTTATAGTCACCCTGTTACGGTGTGACGTTTGATGTTATCAAGATACTCTTCCAGTGTTAGCAATTAACATGATCTCATGGTCTAAGGATAAAGATTACTTCGTATGATGTTATAGCAATATAAACATAATGACTTGATCGTAATGCTATACTTCGGATGAATGTTCATCACATCATTCCACCAATGGTGTGACCTTGTTATTAACAACATCCAATGTCCATGATCAGGAAACCTTGATCATCCTGTTAATCAACAAGCTAGTCTATAAGAGAGGCATGACTAGGAACCCTTTTTGTTTATTAAACACACATGTATTGATGTTTCCTATCAATACAATTATAGCATGCAAAATAAACATCTATCATATACAAGGAATACATAATAACAACTTTATTATTGCCTCTCAGGGCATGTATCCTTTAGTCTCCCACTTGCACTAGAGACAATAATCTAGTTCACATAGTGATAAATCTAACACCCATGGAGTTCTGGTGTTGATCATATTTTGCCCTAGGGAGTACTTTAGTCAACGGATCTGCTACATTCAGGTTCGTGTGCACTTTACAAATCTTTATATCTCCATCCTTGACATGCTCGCGGATGGAGTGAAACCGGCGCTTAATATGCTTGGAATTCTTGTGAGACCTTGGTTCCTTTGCGTTGGCTATGGCTCCATTGTTGTCACAATAGATCACCATCGGGTCCAACGCACTGGAAACCACACCCAGTTCCGTTATGAACTCCTTCATCCAAACTGCTTCCTGCGCTGCTTCTGAAGCAGCAACATATTCCGCCTCCGTTGTTGATCCAGCCACCACAGGTTGTTTGGAGCTCCTCCAACTAACTGCTGCTCCGTTCAAGAGAAATACGTATCCGGATTGAGACTTAGAGTCATCCGGATCAGTGTCAAAGCTAGCATCGACATAACACTTAGCGACTAGCTCTTCTTCACCTCCGTATACAAGAAACATATCCTTAGTTCTTCTCAAGTACTTAAGGATATTCTTGACCGCTATCCAGTGTTCCGAACCTGGATCAGATTGGTACCTACTAGTCAAACTAATAGCATGTGCCACATCCGGTCTTGTACATAGCATGGCATACATTATAGAGCCTATGGCTGAGGCATAGGGGATCTTATCCATTATCTCTCTTTCTTCCGCCGTAGCTGGACTTTGAGTCTTACTCAATGTCTTGCCTTGCAACATAGGTAAGAACTGTTGGAGATATGCCCTAGAGGCAATAATAAATATAGTTATTATTATATCTTTGTGTTTATGATAAATGTTTATATTCATGCTATAATAGTATTAACAAGGAAACATTAATACTTGTGTGAATTGTAAACTTAAATTGAAGTCCCTAGTATAGCCTCTATACTTCACTAGCTTGTTGGTTAATAGATGATTGTGGTTTCCCTATCATGAACATTGAGATGTTATTAACAACAAGATCATATCGTTAGGAGAATGATATGGTGGACATACTCCTATAGATAAGCGTAGCATAAAGATCAAGTCATTTCAATAGTTCAATTGCTATATGCTTTCTGATACATAGTAACCTAATTCCTTCGACCATGAGATCATGCATATCACCTTTACCGGATGGATGCTTTGATGTCATCAAACACCACACCGTAACAGGGTGGCTATAAAGGTAGCATTGAGTGTTCGGAAAGTATTGGTTGAAACACATGGATCAAGAGTGGGATTTGTCCATCCATATGACGGATAGATATACTCTGGGCCCTCTCGGTGGAATGTCATCCAATTAGCTTGCAAGCATGTGACTGGATCACAAGGGATCACATATCACGGGAACGAGAAAAGAGTACTTATCAGTAACGAGGTTGAACTAGGTATGCAGAGATACCGACGATCATAACCTCGGATAAGTAAAATATCGTGAGACAAAGGGAAATTGGTATCGTATGTAAGTGGTTCATTCGATCGCAAAGTAATCGTAGAAATATGTGGGAGCCATATGAATTTCCAGATTCCTCTATTGGTTATTGTTCGGAGAAGTGTCTCGATCATGTCCGCATAATTCACGAACCGTAGGGAGACACACTTAAGGATTCGACGTTGTTTGAGTAGTTATGGTATTATGAGAAAGAGACCGAATGTTGTTCGGAGTCTCGGATAGGATCCGGGATATCACGAGGTGATCCGGAATGGTCCGGAGAATAAGATTCATATAAGGAAAGTCCCGTTTCGGAGTTGGGGAATGGTTCCGGTGTTTTCATCGGGAACATTCTAGAAGGTCCCGGAATGTCCGGCACTCCGGAGGGGGAAGGGTACATGAATGTGTCATTACATATTGGAATGATTGCATCATGTACTAGGTGTCTTTGCTGTCCAAAATAAAGGGTTTATTTAAATCCTAAATTGAAAAGTCAAACGGCTAGTTTGAAAGTCAAACGGCAAGTTTTGGAAAGTGGAAAGAGGAGGAGAAGAGGAAACCGACTTGGGGGAGGAGTCCCCTTGGCCGGCGCGCCTCCCAAGGACGACTTGGGGAGGGACTCCTCCCCTTGGCCGGCCAGCCCTCCCACCTATATAAGGAGGGGCAGGGCTCCCCTCCTAGCACACACAAGTTTCCACCTCTAATCTCCGGTTTAGAGCCGTTTTGGTTTAGAGCTTCTAATTGCTTTAGCCAGCGGTTTAGAGCCTTCTAATTGGTTTAGAGCCTTCTAATTGGTGTGTCTAATTACTATACCACTAATAGCCTCTCTCATAAGCTCCACCATACTCGCACCAGCTTAAGGCGAAGCCCTGCGGGATTTCCCCTCTACCTCCGGTACCACGCCGTTGTGCTGCCGGAATCGCGAGGAGAGTGCTACAACCTCCGCTGCCTGCTGGAACAAGGGAGAGGAAGGTCTTCGTCGAGTACCGAACGTGTGACCGACTACGGGAGCGCTGCCGGAACGTGGCGCCGGAAGGATCGTCTACGCGATCTTGAGATCGGAAAGAGTACGACTACATCACCCACGAGAATCTGCTCTCGTTAACCGCTTTGGAATCTTCGAGGGTGAGTTCCTCTATCGACTCGTTGCTACAATCTAGTAGATAGATCTTGGCTTGTTTGTTTGCATGCGGTAGAAAATTTTTGTTTTCCATGCTACGAACCCCTACAGTGGTATCAGAGCCGTGTCTATATGTAGATCTGTTGCACGAGTAGAACACAATGGTCATTGTGGGCGTTGATGCTTTTATTGTAGATTGCTTTTTGTGTACTTTGCATCTTGCGGTATGTTGGGATGAAGCGGCCCGGGCTAACCTTACATGACATCGTTCATGAGACTTGCTCCACACTTGACATGCAACTCGTATTGCATAAGTGGCTTTGCGGGTGCCTGTTTCTCCTAGCATAGTAAAGATCCAATTTACAACGGGTAATCAACAATGCTAGTATCAATGTTGTGGTTCTTGTTCGTAGGTTAGAACGACACTTATGGAAAGCCCCAAACCACGTAAAATATGCAAAGAAAGTAGAAGCGTCTAACTTTGTTTTGCAGGGGTGTGCAGTGATGTGATATGGCCATGATTGTGATTATATTTGATGTATGCAATGTTCCTTATTGTAAGTTGGCAACCGGCAGGAGCCATATGGTTGTCTTTAATTTCTGTTAAGACCCGCGTGTCTATTCAAAGTAGTTGTAATAGTTGAAGCCGGTGGACGACAACCATGGAGAAGCGTCATTGACCTTGATGCAATGCCGGTGATGATGGAGATCATGTTCGTGCTTGGAGATGGAGATCGGAAGCACAAAGAAGAAAGGCCATATCATATCACACATTATGAATTGCATGTGATGTTAATCCTTTATGCATCTTGTATTGCTTAGTAGACGACGGTAGCATTATAAGATGATCCCTCAAGCACACAATTTCAAGTTCTAAAGTGTTCACCCTTAGTATGCACCGTTGCCAAAGCTTGCTGCTTCGAAGCACCACGTGATGATCGGGTGTCTTTGATTCCGCGGGTGAATACAACGTAAGCAAGCCAGATTTGCTTATGCGGTAGCTAAGGTTTGATCTTGACGAGCCTAGCATGTACAGACATGGTCTCAGGAACACGGATCACCGAAAGGTAAAGCATGAGTCATATAGTAGATATGATGAACATGTTGATTGTTCGCCATTGAAGCTACATCAACTCTCGTGATGATCGGTTTTGATGTGGTGGATTTGGTTCGTGTGATCACTAAAACAATGTGAGGGATGTTGTTTTGAGTGGGAGTTCACCTAGATTAATTTAATTATTAATTAGAACTCAATTTATCATAAACTAAATCAAAGTGAATTTGCATAGTTGTTGTAGTCATTGGCATCCGTTTACCACCTTGCGCTTAGTTATAATTGAGATGATAGAACTATAGAATTCTGGTTAGTTACTTTACGAACTGGTATCGTATTGTTTTGAAATGTTAATCTAAAGTTTAAAAGTCCTATTGCAAACTTTCAGTAAGTTCCGGTTACTCCATGAAGTTTAATAATTGGTATTAAATCAAGAGTAACAATTCCAAGTGTTAGTATATAAAGTATCATGTTTGTCTCCATGATTCTTGATATTCAAAGGATTGTCTTAATATCAAGGTTATCTAGGATCTGAAAGAGTTGTTTCAGAAACCATGATATGTGGAAGATATTGTGATATCTGAAACAAAGTTTTGGTTACAACATGATAGAGTATAATATGGCAAAAGTCATGTTCTCATATTTGATGAAAATTTGCAAAAGGTTGGAGACACTAGTTGTCCTAATCTTCCAAAAGGTTTTGGAGAGCAATATTATACTCGCGATTCACCGTTATAAGCTAAAAGTAGCTTGGTCATGGACGATTCCATGATGAAGGTGAATATTTGATGTAGGTAAAATGTTTACTACACCAATAGATTACTAAAGAAAGGAATTTGAAAGAACACCAAACATTTGATGATGGTGATCTACTTCAAAGTGCAAATCCAAAGACATTGGTATTTAATTATACACGCTTTGGACTATGTGTCATATGTATGACTCCACTATTAATGTTGATAGATTCTTTCAAACAGAAAAGGAAATACTGAAAGAGAATCTCAGAAATATATGGCAGAAAAGAAAAGACTAGAATTGTTCAGTTTAAGTATATAGATGATATACATGTTATGGCTATATTCTTTGCTCATTAAACAATGTGGTTCTTAAGTATTTTATACTGAATTTGTTGGTATGAATCGTCATACGAAACAACACAATTCATGAACTACAATGGCCTAAGTAACTAGCAAAAGAATATGTGATGATGTTCATCGAGAACAAATAAAGGGTTATTGTGTTGCTCGTTAAAACATCAAAGCTTGCCTTCAAGATTTGTTTTATCAGGTATTATGAGAACAAAAGGGTTGTTCAAATAATTGCCGTAATCCATAAAAGATGGATGATTCACAAATCTCGTTGGAGAAATCACATCCATAAAACTAGTGCTAAAAAATGTCGAAAGACAAATTGATTGAAAGATCACTTAGGAAGTGACATCGCAGTTTAAATTATATTGGAAAGAAAACATGAAGAAACTCCATGTGGATGGAATTTTGGAGTCTTTTGATTTTTGATCAAATGACGTTTGTGAAACTTTCCTAGAGAATAATTAAAACTTCGTTCATAGGCCAAAAGGGAACGAAAGACTAGCTTATTGGAACTTGTGCATATTGTTGTACGAACTCCATTATGTGTAGTCAAGAGCGATGGATTTCAACTTCATATGCTTTCTCCGAAAATTTGAGTGAATATATGAATATTTACTTAATAAGGATGAAGTATGAAATATTTGAAAAGTTCAAAGATTTCAAGATGAAGTGCAAAATCATTGTAACAAGAATATAAATAGTTTATGATAAGATCATAAAGGAAGATATTTGAGTTACAAGTTTAGCATAATACCTAAGATTTAAGGAATCGTTCCGTGGATTTGCATTTCCCGAAACACCATAAGAGTATGGAGCGTTCGAGATATGTAATTAAAACCTTGTTTGACATGGTAAGATCAAAGGTGTAAAATATAGAACTGCCATTATATTTTAAAGATTAAAAGCTTTAGAGACTACCGCTTTTCCACTAAAAAGAGCTCCATCATAATCCGCTGAAATGACACCATATAAAGTTATGGTTTGGGATAAAACCCAAGTAGTCCTTTCTTAAAACATTGGTATGCTATGCATAAGAAAGATGTGTGCAACCAAAGTCGGATAAACCTGTCTTTGTATAAATATTAAGTATTCCTCCACAAACACCGGAGACAAAAGTGTTTGTCGCTTAGAACGTCAAGTTTCTTTGAGAAGGAATTTTTCGTGAAAAGTTAAAGTGGGAGGACAATAGAACTTTGATAAGGTTAAAAGAACCTTAGCTATATGTGCAGAGTTGCGCAGCACCGAAAAGTGTTCCGGAGGCAGCAATAATGCTCATGGCTCACGTGCCTCAAAGGTTGTGGTCACGGAGGTCTAAGTTTCTATTGAACCAAGTAGGTCGAGTGAACAATCAAATACCAAGATTTGAGGGTTGAATCATTATTTGAGAATAATGAACGGACTACATGCAAAGAAGCGATGATGGGCCCTGACTCCGTCAAATGGCTTGAAGCCATAAAATCCGTGATAGTTCCATACACGAGAAATCAAGTTTTGAACTTGAAGGACCCTCGAGAAAGGTGTAAGACCTTACAGTTGTGTTTGGATCTATAAAGAAATAGACATGGATGTTTCACATCTATAGTCGGCATGTTGGGAGAGAGTTCACAACAATGTTCAAGGATTGACTATGACAAGATTTGATCTTTCATAGCGATATTTAGTCTAGACGGATTAATGTAGCAACCACTACATGTAATTTTGTTATGTGGTAGTAGAATAAACAAAACAAGTTCTTCTAATAGAATGGTTACCTAGGACGTGTGCATGACACGGTCCAAAGGGTTTTGTTAATTCAAAGGATGCTAAAAGCATATGCAAACTTCAATGGATGAAGTAAGCATAGCGGAGTTGGAATCTTCACTATGATGAAACTGTTAAAAGAGTTTAATTTCATCGGAGACAATGAAGATGCTTGCATTTGCAAGAAATTAAGTGGGAGCGCTAAAGACATATTTCTAATACATTATGTGGAGAACATATTGTTGATTAGAAATGATGTATCTTTTATTAACACATATTAAGAATTTCATCCTGATGAAAGACTTAGGCAAAACCCAAATATTTGGCATCAATAGATGCTAATATGGTTGTGCCAGAAGTACATAGACAAGATATTGAATGAGTTCAATATAGAAACTACAAGAAAGGTTCTTGTCGCACAGAAAGGATTGAATAAGTTCAATATTGATGATATATTCAAGTGTATTGACATTTGGTAAGTGAAACAAAGATTCAAGTATAGATTGATACTTGATGTATGAAATCACAAAGAGTATTTATATCAATCATACTGTGATATGTACAAATCCAGATATGTCCTATGCTCTAAAAGTTATGAGCATATACCAGAATGATTCATAAGATGATCATTGGACGATAGTAAGGATATTCTTATGATCTTTTGGAAGAACTAAGAGTATATTATTTGTAGAAGTGACAAATAGATGGTTAGTTCATTGTAAAAGTACTACATTGATACTAGTTTTGTCACAGAGTACAAATTAAGTTTATCTCAATCTAAATTAAGGGTGGCACAATATAATGGAAAGTGAGTTCCATAATGGATTTGGATGAGTTCCAAAGTTAAGACATTGTGACAGATACTTCAACAAAAGGCTAAGTATATGACTGCTATTATAGCAGCAAAAGAGGGCATTTGTGTCAAGTAGTTTGTTATCAAACTAGGTGTAGTTCACAGCGGGATAATACTATGAAGATATATTGTGCGACAATATTATCAACATGTTTTAAACCCAAAGAACTAAAGGTCACACCGAAAGACCAAATTATACAAAGCCATCTCATTAGAGAATGAGTGATGCGTAGAGACGCAAAGACATGCAATTACACACGGACCTGGAAGTGTCAGATCCGGAGATCAGTTGACCACTAGCAATCGTGTACATGCAACACCGGAAAGCCATAGGTGTTGAATACACAAAGGTTTGAAACTAGATTATTGACTCTAGTGCAAGTGGGAGACTGTTGGAGATATGCCCTAGAGGCAATAATAAATATAGTTATTATTATATCTTTGTGTTTATGATAAATGTTTATATTCATGCTATAATAGTATTAACAAGGAAACATTAATACTTGTGTGAATTGTAAACTTAAATTGAAGTCCCTAGTATAGCCTCTATACTTCACTAGCTTGTTGGTTAATAGATGATTGTGGTTTCCCTATCATGAACATTGAGATGTTATTAACAACAAGATCATATCGCTAGGAGAATGATATGGTGGACATACTCCTATAGATAAGCGTAGCATAAAGATCAAGTCATTTCAATAGTTCAATTGCTATATGCTTTCTGATACATAGTAACCTAATTCCTTCGACCATGAGATCATGCATATCACCTTTACCGGATGGATGCTTTGATGTCATCAAACACCACACCGTAACAGGGTGGCTATAAAGGTAGCATTGAGTGTTCGGAAAGTATTGGTTGAAACACATGGATCAAGAGTGGGATTTGTCCATCCATATGACGGATAGATATACTCTGGGCCCTCTCGGTGGAATGTCATCCAATTAGCTTGCAAGCATGTGACTGGCTCACAAGGGATCACATATCACGGGAACGAGAAAAGAGTACTTATCAGTAACGAGGTTGAACTAGGTATGCAGAGATACCGACGATCATAACCTCGGATAAGTAAAATATCGTGAGACAAAGGGAAATTGGTATCGTATGTAAGTGGTTCATTCGATCGCAAAGTAATCGTAGAAATATGTGGGAGCCATATGAATTTCCAGATTCCTCTATTGGTTATTGTTCGGAGAAGTGTCTCGATCATGTCCGCATAATTCACGAACCGTAGGGAGACACACTTAAGGATTCGACGTTGTTTGAGTAGTTATGGTATTATGAGAAAGAGACCGAATGTTGTTCGGAGTCTCGGATAGGATCCGGGATATCACGAGGTGATCCGGAATGGTCCGGAGAATAAGATTCATATAAGGAAAGTCCCGTTTCGGAGTTGGGGAATGGTTCCGGTGTTTTCATCGGGAACATTCTAGAAGGTCCCGGAATGTCCGGCACTCCGGAGGGGGAAGGGTACATGAATGTGTCATTACATATTGGAATGATTGCATCATGTACTAGGTGTCTTTGCTGTCCAAAATAAAGGGTTTATTTAAATCCTAAATTGAAAAGTCAAACGGCTAGTTTGAAAGTCAAACGGCAAGTTTTGGAAAGTGGAAAGAGGAGGAGAAGAGGAAACCGACTTGGGGGAGGAGTCCCCTTGGCCGGCGCGCCTCCCAAGGCCGACTTGGGGAGGGACTCCTCCCCTTGGCCGGCCAGCCCTCCCACCTATATAAGGAGGGGCAGGGCTCCCCTCCTAGCACACACAAGTTTCCACCTCTAATCTCCGGTTTAGAGCCGTTTTGGTTTAGAGCTTCTAATTGCTTTAGCCAGCGGTTTAGAGCCTTCTAATTGGTTTAGAGCCTTCTAATTGGTGTGTCTAATTACTATACCACTAATAGCCTCTCTCATAAGCTCCACCATACTCGCACCAGCTTAAGGCGAAGCCCTGCGGGATTTCCCCTCTACCTCCGGTACCACGCCGTTGTGCTGCCGGAATCGCGAGGAGAGTGCTACAACCTCCGCTGCCTGCTGGAACAAGGGAGAGGAAGGTCTTCGTCGAGTACCGAACGTGTGACCGACTACGGGAGCGCTGCCGGAACATGGCGCCGGAAGGATCGTCTACGCGATCTTGAGATCGGAAAGAGTACGACTACATCACCCACGAGAATCTGCTCTCGTTAACCGCTTTGGAATCTTCGAGGGTGAGTTCCTCTATCGACTCGTTGCTACAATCTAGTAGATAGATCTTGGCTTGTTTGTTTGCATGCGGTAGAAATTTTTTGTTTTCCATGCTACGAACCCCTACAAGAACCCCTTCTTACTTCCGTCCATATTAAACTTCTTTAATATCTTATCAAGGTATGTACTCTGCGATAGCCCAATTAGGCGTCTTGATCTATCTCTATAGATTTTAATGCCTAATATATATGAAGCTTCACCAAGGTCCTTCATCAAAAATTTGCTGTTTAGATAACTTTTAACACTGTTTAAAAGATCTAAATCATTTCCAATCAATAATATGTCATCCACATATAATATCAGAAATGCCACATTGCTCCCACTCACTTTCTTGTAAATACAAGCCTCTCCATAAGTTTGGACAAATCCAAACTCTTTAATCACCTCATCAAAGCGGAGATTCCAACTTCGTGATGCTTGCTTCAGTCCATAGATGGATCGCTGAAGTTTGCACACCTTATTAGCATCCTTAGGATCGACAAAACCCTTAGGTTGTATCATATACAACTCTTCTTTAATCTTACCATTGAGGAACGCAGTTTTGACATCCATCTGCCATATTTCATAATCGAAATATGCAGCAATTGCTAACATAATCCTAATTGACTTAAGCATCGCTACGGGAGAGAATGTCTCATCGTAGTCAAACCTTGAATTTGTCGAAACCCCTTTGCGACAAGTCGAGCCTTATAGATGGTCACATTACCATCAGCATCAGTTTTTCTATTGAAAATCCATTTATTCTCAACGGCCTTTCGGTCGTGAGGTAAGTCCACCAAGTTCCAAACTTGGTTCTCGTACATGGATTCCATCTCGGATTTCATGGCTTCTAGCCATTTGTTGGAATCAGGGCTCATCATCGCTTCTTCATACGTCGCAGGGTCATCTATTTCATCAATCATGAAATTCATAACAGATTGCCGTACAGTTCAGGAGCTGCACGTGTCCTGCTTGACCTGCGAGGTTCGGTAGTGTCCTCTTTCGGAGTTTCATGATCAATATCATTAGCGCTCTCTTCATTAGGTGAAGTCAACTCCGAAACAACTTCTGGAGCTGCGCTACTCGCCATTTCATGAAGAGAAGGTTCAATAACCTCTTCGAGTTCTACCTTCCGACTACTCACACCTTTCGCGAGAAACTCCTTCTCAAGAAAGGATCCATTCTTGGCAACAAAGACCTTGCCCTCGGATCTGTGATAGAAGGTATACCCAATCGTTTCCTTAGGGTATCCTATGAAGACGCATTTTTCTGCTTTGGGTTCGAGTTTATCCGGTTGAAGTTTCTTCACATAAACATCGCATCCCCAAACTTTAAGAAATGACAGCTTAGGTTTGTTTCCAAACCATAATTCATACGGTGTCTTTTCAACGGATTTAGATGGTGCCCTATTTAAAGTGAATGTAGTGGTTTCCAGTGCATAACCCCAAAATGACAGTGGCAAGTCAATCAGAGACATCATAGATCGAACCATATCCAATAAAGTACGATTACGACATTCTGACACACCATTACGTTGTGGTGTTCCGGCAGGCGTGAGTTGTGAAACTATTCCACAGTCTTTCATATGTGTGCTAAACTCGTAACTAAGATACTCTCCTCCACGGTCGGACCGCGGAAATTTGATCTTTCTGTTACGATGATTTTCCACTTCATTCTAAAATTCTTTGAACTTTTCAAAAGTTTCAGACTTGTGTTTCATCAAATAGATATACCCATATCTACTCAAATCATCCGTGAAAGTAACAAAATAACGATATCCACCTCGCGCCGACACACTCATTGGTCCACACACATCAGTACGTATGATTTCCAATAGATCTGTCGCCCGTTCCATTGAACCGGAAAACGGCGTTCTAGTCATCTTGCCCATAAGGCATGGCTCACATGTATCAAATGATTCAAAATCAAGTGATTCCAAAAGTCCATCAGAATGGAGTTTCTTCATGCGTTTAACGCCAATATGACCTAGATGGCAGTGCCACATATATGTAGATATATCATTATCAAGTTTAATCCTTTTAGCATCAATATTATGAATATGCGTAATACTACTATCGAGATCCAACAGAAATAAACCATTCAACATAGGTGCATGACCATAAAAGATATTATTCATATAAATCGAACAACCATTGTTTTCAGACTTAAATGATTAACCACTTTGCATCAAACACGATCCGGATACAATGTTCATGCTCAGTGCAGGCACCAAATAACAATTATTTAGGTTTATAACTAATCCCGATGGCATATGGAGAGGCAGCGTTCCGACGGCGATCACATCAACTCTTGATCCATTGCCGACCCGCATCGAGACCTCATCCCTTGCTAGTTGTCGCTTGTTCCGCAGCCCCTGAACCGAGTTACATATATTAGCAACTGATCCCGTATCAAATACCCAGGTGCTACTGCGAGTACTAGTCAAGTACACATCAATAACATGTATATCACATATACCTTTGTTTGCCTTGCTGGACTTCTTGTCCGCCAAATACTTGGGGTAGTTGCGCTTCCAATGGCCAGTCCCCTTGCAATAGTAGCACTCGGTGTCAGACTTAGGGCCATCTCGGGGTTTCTTTTCAGGCGTGGCAACAGACTTGCCACCCTTCTTTCCCTTGTGCTTGCCTTTCTTGTCCTTCTTGAAACCGGTGGTCCTATTGATCATCAACACTTGATGTTCTTTCCTAATCTCCACTTCTGTAGTCTTAAGCATTGACAGAAGCTCGGGAAGAGACTTCTTCATGCCCTGCATATTATAGTTCATCACGAAGCTCTTGTATCTAGGTGGCAGAGATTGGGGAACACGATGTATGCCTAAGTCAATGGGAATCGTTATTCCCAAGGACACAAGCTTATCGGCGTACCCAGACATTTTGAGTACGTGCTCACTAACGGAGCTGTTTTCCTCCATCATGCAGCTAAAGAACTTTTCTGTAGCATTACAACTCTCTACGGCAGCATGGGTATCGAAAATCATTTTCAATTCTCCCATGGTATCAAAGGCATTGCCATTTTCGAAACGTTTTCGAAGTTCTGGCTCTAGCCCATACAGTATGCCGCAATGAACTAAGTTGTGGTCCTCCTGACGAGTTATATAGACGTTCTTTTCCTCGTCAGGGGCATCAGGAGCTGGTGGGGGGCCTAGCGGCGCATCTAGCACATATTGCTTTTGTGCAGCAGTGAGGAGAATCCTCAAATTCATAGCCCAGTTGGTGAAGTTGCTACCATTCGCAGCAAGTTTCTCTTTCTCCATGAACACATTGAAATTAAAAGCAGGTGGTGCCATCTACAACAGAATTTGTAAAGTATATTTAGACTAAGTTTATGATAGATTGAGTTCAACTAATCCAAATTACTAATGAACTCCCACTCAAAAACGACATCCCTCGTGTCCTTTTGGTGATTACATGAACCAAATCCACTACACCAAGTCCGATCATCACGTGAGTCGGTGTAGCTTCAAAGGCGAGCATCTATATGGGCATCATATCAACTATATGACTCATGCTTAACCTTTCGGTCCGTGTTCCGAGGCCATGTCTGTACATGCTAGGCTCTTCAAGTAAGAACCTTAGTATTTGCTTGTGTAAAACTGTCTTACACCCGTTGTATGAAAGCGTAGAGTTGAAAACACCCGATCATCACGTGATGCCTCAAAACACGATCCACAAAACGGTGCATACTTAAGGAAGAACACATTTTATCTTGATATCTAAATGAGGGATCATCTTATAATGCTACCAAACACGCCAAACTAGCAATATAAGATGCTAACATCTAATGTGTGAAGTGAGGTGATATGGTCCATGCATTTGATCTCTATCATTTGCATCGTGGTTTGATCTCTATCATTCCTTTGTGTGTAAGGCCAAGGTCTATGGAACTTACACGTTAAGTGAGTTGTAAGAGTATCTATTATACATCTACTTACAACAATACCATATCAAAACACTATCCTAGCAACGATCTAAACTAGACGCCTCTAATTTATCAATTGCAAGTTTTACGTGGCATAGGGCTTTCGGAGTTAGAACCTGTCTAACCTACGAACATGAACCACAACAAGGATAACCAAGTTATTAGCAACTCGTTGTAAATCAGATATTGACTATAGTAGGAGAGACAGACACCCGCCAGCCACTTATGCAAAACAAGTTGCATGTCAGTCGTGGAACCGGTCTCATGTACGATGACATGTAAGGTTGGTCCGGGCCGCTTCATCCCACTATGCCACCAATATCCAAAGTACATAGAAGATGCAATAACATGATCATCATCGCCCACATATAAACATATGTGTACTACCCGTGCAAAGCACCTACGCATAGATCAGGCTCTGATACCACTGTTGGGTCCGCAGCATAGAAAACAAAAAATTTCCTACGGTGTGAACTACACGCCAAGATCTATCTACTAGGTACAAAGCAAACGGATGGACATACATCCATGGATAACTTACCCTCGAAGACAACGAGTTTTGTTAACGAGTAGGAACTCGTGGTTGATGTAGTCGTACACTTGCCGATCTCAAGATCGTGAGGAAGTCCGAGCGCCGCAACTCAGCAACGCATCCGCACTCGCACACACGTTCAAGCCACCGAACAACCTCCACCTCCTCGCTCCAGCGATCCAGCGGAAGCAGCAACTCCTTCCAGACGAAATGCCACCGGGAACATGTATCTCGCTAATCCGAGACCATGGGGGAATAATTCTAGAGGGGGAGAGAGATCCTTCATAAGGAGGTGTGTGGATGAAGGAGGGAATGGGTGGCCTTTTATAGGAGGAGGGGGGTGCCCCCTCTCTCCATGGCCGGCGCATGGGGGGGTGACCCCTCACCTCCCCCATTCATGTGGTGGTAACTCCTCCACATTAAAATGCCTCTTCACATTCCCTTTTAAAGTCTCCACTTTAAATGCATTAAGTTTCTCCAAATTTAATGCTCTCTCATTTAACAAAACTCTTTTATTAAATTTATTCAGAATTTTGTTAATTACTTTAATTAACAAACATTCACATATAGCCCCTTGCAATATTTCAATATCACATGCAGAAACACCTTCTGCAATTTCACCCGAAACAATTTCCGGTTTCTATTGAAACAATTCCTGCGCTTTGCAATTCTTTTGTCTGAAACATATGTGCTCCAAAATGGTGTCCGGTAACTCTTAAGTGTGCCACCCTATGGTTCGCGAATAATGCAGACATGATCGAGACCCTTCTCCGATCAATAATCAGCAGCGGGACCTGGAGATCCGTACTGACTCCTACACATTCAACGATGACTCCTGTGATCGTGAGAACCTTTAACGCTTGTAACTAAATCCCTTTGTCTCTCGATATATTACATGTCCGAGATTCGATCATCGGTATCTCCATACCTAGTTTGATCTCGTTACCGACATGCACTCTTTTCTCGTTCCCGTGATATAACATTCTAGTGATCACATCACTTGCGTGCAAGCTATCCTAATGTGATATCACCGAGAGGGTCCAGAGTATATCTATCCGTCATCTTCGCCGAGAGGGTCCGCAATCAAGCTATTTTATATCACAGTTAGCACTTATAATTATCCATACCACTTGTATTTCACTATCTCTTCGCCGAACTAGTGCACCTATACACCTAACAACTGTATTGGGTATGTTGGGGACACAAGAGACTTCTTGTATCTTGATTGCAGGGTTGCTTGAGAGGGGATACCTTTGACCACTTCCTCCCTGAGTTCGATAAACCTTGGGTGATCCACTTAAGGGAAAACTTGCTGCTGTTCTACAAACCTCTGCACTTGGAGGCCCAACAATTGTCTACAAGAATAGAAGTGCGTAGACATCAATCTATTTTCTGGCGTCGTTGTCGGGGAGGTAAGGTAAAAGGTACTCACATCCTCCGGTGTGAGTGCTCGAAGTTATTTCCTTTAGATTCTGCAATTTTGTCTTTTTGTTTCTTGTTTTCACTAGTTAGACTTAATGGAAAACAACAACAAAATTAGAGAGCTTTATAGTATTTATCTTGAGTTAGGACATGATGTGTTAGAAGAGAAAATTAAAAAACCTATGGAACTTTTCATGCATGCTAATAGCAATGTTGTTAGTATGAACTCTTTGGACACCATTATTGCTAATGCTATGGAAAATTCTAAACTTGGGGAAGGTAGTTTTTATGAAAAAGATCTTTTTAGTTCCCCGGCTTTGGAAGATAGCTATTCTATTGCTTATGATGATACAAAACCTCCAATATATGATGATTACAATGATGAATATGATATTTTCAGTCCACCTACTATTGAGGAGGAAATTAATTATGATTATAATATGCCTCCTATATTTGATGATTATGGTGATGAGAATAATAATGATAGCTATTTTGTTGAATTTGCTCCCACTATGATTAATAAGAATGACTATTCTTATAGGGAGAGTAATAATTGTTTTATGCATGTGGCTCATGATAAGAATGTTTCTTGTGATAGTTATATTGTTAATTTTATTCATGATGCTACTGAAAGTTATTATGAGAGAGGGAAACATGGTTTTATGCATCTCAATAATATTAAGTTTCCCCTCTTTATGTTGAAAGTCTTGAAGTTGCACTTGTTTTGCTTTCTTATGCTTGTTGCTTTGTGCTTTCATGACTTGTTTCTTTACAAGATTCCTATGCATAGGAAGTGGTTAGACTTAAAGGTGCTTTGAATTTGCTTCTTGATGCTCTCTTTTACTTCAATTCATATTTCTTATGTGAGTATCTTCTCAAACTGTCATGCCTAACTTAAAGGCGTTAAAAAAAGTACTTATTGGTAGATAACCCAAAAGTTTTAGATGAGTCTTGGAAGTTATTACCTCTGTAATAACCGCTCCTTATCCTTTTTATTTGCTTTTTTTGTGCCAAGAATAACCTCTAATGAGAGAGAAGTAATGATTGGGAAAGTTGTTGTCCCGAAACAGATTTCTGTGCTTCACCGTAAAAATTTGTGTAAAATCTCTGTACGTCCTTTTGAGGCGTGGATTTTTGTGCTTCTGCCCCAGGTTGTTATTTAACTTTCGTTAGTTCAACACTTTTTGATTTGAGCAACAGAAGGTCTTCGGAAAAATTCGTCTTTATCTGCTGGTCTGTTTTGACAGATTTATGCCATTATTTTCGTTTGCTTCTTGTTGATTCCTTTTTGAGTTCTTTTTATCACTTAGCTACTCGAGGACGAGCAGGAGTTAAGCTTGGGGGTGTTGATACATTGCAAATGTATTTATAATTTTTGATGTTCCATGCTTGGTTTATCTACTTTCTTATGTTTTGTCCACACTTTGGAGTACTGTAGTACTTCCATTAAAACACGAGTTACTGTAGCACTTCCCTCAAAAAGCTCAATTTCCTAAAAGAACTCAAAAAGGAACCGACAAGAAGCAAATGCAGAAAATGGCAGAAATCTGTCAAAACAGACCAGCAGGTAAAGATGAATTTTTTCGAAGACCTTCTGTTGCTCAAATCAAAAAGTGTTGAATTAACTAAAGTTATATAACAACCAGGGGCACAAGCACAAAAAGTCACGCCTCAAACCGACATACAGAGATTTTACACGAATTTTTACGGTGAAGCACAGAAATCTGTTTCGGGACAGCAACTTTCCCAATCATTACTTCTCATTAGAGGTTACTCTTGGCACAAAAACCAAATAAAAAGGATAAGGAGCGGTTATTACTGAAGTAATAACTTCCAAGACTGATCTAAAACTTTTGGGTTATCTCCCAATAAGTACTTTTCTTTAACGCCTTTAAGTTAGGCATGATAGTTTGAGAAGATGCTGACATAAGAATTATGAATTAAAGTAAAAGAGAGCATCAAGAAGCAAATTCAAAGCACATTTAAGTCTAACCCACTTCCTATGCATAGGAATCTTGTAAAGAAACAAGTCATGAAAGCACAAAGCAACAAGCATAGGAAAGCAAAACAAGCGCAACTTTAAAAATTTCAACATAAAGAGGGGAAACCTAATATTATTCAGATGCATAAAACCATATTTCCCTCTCTCGTAATAACTTTCAGTAGCATCATCAATAAAATTAACAATATAGCTATCACAAGAAACATTCTTATCATGAGCCACATGCATAAAAGAATTAATACTCTCCACATAAAAATAGTCATTCTTATTAATTATAGTGGGAGCAAATTCAACAAAATAGCTATCATTATTATTCTCATCACCATAATCATCAAATATAGGAGGCATATTGTAATCATAATTAATTTTCTCCTCAATAGTAGGTGGACTGAAAATATCATATTCATCATTGTAATCATCATATATTGGAGGTTTGGTATCATCATAAGCAATAGAATAGCTATCTTCCAAAGTTGGGGAACTAAAAAGATCATTTTTATAAAAACTAGCTTCCCCAAGCTTAGACTTTTCCATAGCATTAGTGATACGTCCATTTTGCATCACTATTCTATGTCTTAATTCACTATTATTTATTGATATATTTCGTATTGAGAGGTGATACTTATGTTATTTCATCTATTTTTGCATGGTTGATGACTTTTGGAGCATGGACCGCTGCAGTCAGGATTCTGATGGAAAAGGTGCTGTTTCGAGGCAAAATTCGTGAAGATCAGAAAATCCGGGAAAATATACGGAAAATCCTATTTTTCCGAAAGACTCAGGATGACAGAAGATGGAGTGGAGGTGGGCCATAGGGGGCCCACACCACCCCATGGCGCGGGCAGGCCTAGGCCGCGCCAGGAGGTGGTGTGGCCGCCCTCGCCCACTCCAGCCTCTCCCCTCTGGCGTATATCATCCTCCCGAAACCCTAAGACTGGGGGGCGACCACAGAAAGATTCCGCCGCCTCTGCGGGGTGGAAAACACCGAGAGAGAAAGATCTCTCTGGCAGACAGATTTCTGCCGGGGGAATTCCTTCCCGGAGAGGGGAGATCGTCGCCATCAACACCATCATCAAGCTGGACTTCATCGGGATCATCATCATCATCATCACCACCATCATCACCATCAACACCCTCATCACCATCTCCATATTGTTGTAACAATTGCGTTGAATTTTGCATAGTTCATAGGGGAAACTTTCCTAGTGTTGATTACTCTTTGTAGTTGATGTTATTCAGTGAACCATTGAATTATTGTTTATGTTTAGATTGTTATACATCATTATTCCATCTCTGATCATGATCCATATGATGTCCTGTGAGTAGTTCGTTTTGTTCTTGAGGACATGGGAGAAGTCTTGTTGTTAGTAGTGGAGTCGTGTTGAGAAAGATTCAATAGATTGTTATTTAAGTTGTGGTGTACTTCTTCTAGTGGTGTCATGTGAACATCGACTACATGACACTTCACCTATATGGGCCTAGGGGAATGCATTGTATATTTGGCTACTAATCGTAGGGTTACCGGAGTGACAGAAACCTAAACCCCCGTTAGGAAACCATTGCACAAGGGACGTAAGGGTCTTAGAGTTTAAAGCTGTGGTTAGGTTTCTACCTTAATTACTTTCTTGTACTTACGGATGTTTGCAAGGGGGTTTAATCACAAGTATGTATTTAGTCTTGGATGGGGCGGTACATTAGCACAGGTTCACCCACACAACACTTAGCAAGCTAAAGAAGATTAATCGACTACATGAAGCGAAAGCACTTGACAGTCTTCCCATGTGTCCTCGAGAACATTTGGTCATCAATAGAAATACAACCGGCTTGTCCTTTGATGCATAAAGGATTGGGCCACTTGCTGCATTCATTCTTACTGTCTTTCATTTACTCGTACTTTGTTTACTTGCTTTATCGAAAACCCCTAAAAATCCGTTTGCTAAGTATTTGCAGAGAATTCCTGAATCATACCACTAGCCAGCACCTTCTGCTCCTCGTTGGGTTCGACACTCTTACTTATCGAAAATATTGTGATACACCCCCTATACTTGTGGGCCATCAAGACTATTTTCTGGCGCCATTGTCGGGGAGTGAAGCGCTATTGTAAAGTGGAACTGGTAAAGGAAACTTCTACTGTGAGTATTGTTTACTTCTGCTAGTTGCTTTATTTTTGTTATGGATAATTCGCTGAGTTTCTTATTTGGTAATGCTACTACCACTGCTAAGGTAGTAGATAAGCCACGACCTGCTGAAAAAGATATTTTCAAATACCTACAAGAATTATTGATCGTGTTATGGATAACTATTATGTTGGGGGTGGAACTGTCCATCCGGTGATCATTTACTCTTTATACACGAATTATGCGGGTTGTTCAAGTGTGCAGGTATTACTACAGATCAAGTTAAGAAGAAGTTATTATCATTATCACTAAAAGGAAGAGATGAGGAATGATATAAGCTGCTGAAGAATGGTCAAGCTCTGGAATGGGAGGAAATAGTGCCTCTCTTTTATTCAAAGTTTTATCCTCCTAGTGAGATTCATAAAGATCGGAATCAAATATACAACTTTTGGCCTCTTGATGGAGAGAGTACAACTCAAGCTTGGGGGAGATTGAAGTTACCAATGCTCAAATGTCCCATTCATGAGCTCCCCAACAATATTATTATCAATAACTTTTATGTAAGGCTCCCTCTACATGATAAATATTTATTGGATGCTTCTTATGCTGGATCATTCACTCGCATGGAAGAAGAAGCTAAGTGGGATCTTCTAGATCGTATTCAAGACAATGTTGAAGCTTGGGAGAATGACAAAGGTAGAAAGTCAGGTATAAATTATGATTATGAATGCATTGAATCTTTTATGGGAACTGATGACTTTCAAAATATTAAAAATGCTTATGGTCTAGACTCTCAAGCTATTGCTTATTATTTTAAGGCTTTTGCTTCTTATACTGAAGTGCCTAAAAATAAGTGGAATAAGTATCATGAACCTTATAAAGATGTTGCTAAGAGTGTTCCTGCAAGAAATACTGAAGTTTATACTGCCAATCATGTTTTACCTGAACCTTATATTGAGAAAATGCCTTTTCCAGTTAAGGTAAAGGAACATTCTATGATAGCTAGTATGGTTAATGAAAGTACTAGTAAAGATGAACCTGATAAACAAATGGTTGATGAACCTATAATAGAAAGTGTGAAAGACTTTGTCACTAAATATGAAAAAGAGGGACACACTATCCTTTGTAAGGATACCTCTAATATTGTTTCACAAAGTAGTGTTATGAGAGCTAGTATCCCTGTGTTTTCTGTTAGAATAAGTGATCATTGCTATGATAGTCCTTGTGATAGCTATATTGTTAAGTTTATGCATGATACTGAAAGTTATTATGAGAGAGGGAAAAGTGTTCTTATGCATCTCAATAATATCAAGTTTCCTCGTTTTATGCTGAAAGTTTTTAAGTTGCACTTCTTTTGCCTTCTTATGCAAGTTGCCTTTGGTTTCAATAGCTTGTTTGTTTACAAAATCCCCTTGCATAGGAAGTGGGTTAGACTTAAATGTGTGTGTTTTTGCTTCCTAATGCTCTCTTTCGCTTCAATTCATATCCCTATGAGAGCTTCTTCAAAATTATCATGCCCATCTTAATGGCAATAAAGAAAGAGCTTTATGGGAGGCAACCCAATTTGTTTTTGCTTTCAGTTTGTTTTTGTTTCTTTGAGTCTTGGAAGTTATTACTTTGGTAATAACCGCTCCTTATCCGTTTTGTTTGGCTTTTGTGTCAAGATCAACCTCTAATGAGAGAGAAGTAAGGTTTGGGGAAGTTGCTGTCCCGAAACAGATTTTTGTGCTTCATCGTAAAAATTCGTGAGAGATCTCTGTATGTCGGATTGAGCTGTAATTTTTCGTGCTTCTGTCCCAGGTTGTTATTTAACTTTAGTTAGTTTTGCACTTTTTGATTTGAGCAACAGAAGATTTTCTAAAAAATTGATCTTTACCTGCTGGTCTGTTTTGACAGATTTAGCCACTTTTGCATTTGCTTCTTTATTCGATTTCCTGTTTGAATTCTTTTTGGGTTTTCGGAAGGAGTTTGCTACAGTAGCTTTTGTTTTGATGGTTTTCAGTTGAAGTTAGACTCAAAGGGTTTTATCACTTCACTTATACTAATGTTGCTAATAAGAACTGTGTGAAGTTTTGTGTGAAAGAAATTTCTAGGAAGTGGAGACAATGGTGTAGTAAGGAAGAGAAGGGTTTTATGACTCAAGTAATAAGTGTATGAAGATGAAGATATCAATGTTATTCAAGTGGTGACTCCGAGAGAATCTACTAGATACCAAATTCAGAGACCTGCAGAGTCTGTTTCAAATAGGTAACAGTTTTGGTAAGAAAAGTTCCGCGAAAATACAATCCAACTATATTTTTGCAGTTTTCAGTCGATAAGGAAAGCTATGAAGCGGAAAAGGGACGGAAACGGAGCCAGGGTGGCTCACACCACCCTGTGGCGCGGGCCCGCCCCTGGCCGCGCCACCAGGTGGTGAGTCCACCCTGGACTCCGCCTCCGACTCGTTTTCTCCCAGTACCTTCCTTTTGATATGAAACTTTGTAATATATACCCCCCCGGACCCCCAGAGGTCCGTATATCGTGTTTTTGTTTCGATCTGTTTCTGCCAGGACATACTCTTTGAAGGCTTAGAAGCACAATGGTGTCTGCCAAGGATAAAGGGAAGGAGCCCATGGAGGAAGACCTCCAAGACTCCGGGAAGGAGAAGGAGATCAAGAGTGAAGGTGAAGAGGAGCAAGGCCAACATCCGCACACCGGCACCACCATTGCAAGCATTGGAGTGGTGAAACCTACCAAGATCAGAAGGACTGCACGGATGCAGGCTGGGAGGAAAGCTCCTCGTCATAGTTTGGCTCCACGGTCACTTCCTCCACGCACTAGGAATCCTTTCCATACCCTTATCCATGAGCATCAATACCAGAATATGCCCAAAGGGAAATTACCCTCCAATTGGGATTTGCCTCGTTCTAGCCATGCATGAAAAGAAGACTTCAAGGAGGAAGAGTGGGGAAAGAATAGCAATAGCTGGAATTCTCAACCCGACATGATCATGAGCCGCATTGAGCAAAACTCGCAGCTTATTCGTAATCTCACCTTCGAGATTGAGGACTTGGGGAAATTAATCAGAGAGCTCATCGAGAGGATACCACCACCACCTAAGGAGTAATTCATCATCAGGTTTGGCATCCCCTTGGTTTGTTCCAAGCTTGGGGGAGTGCCGCGGTATCATATCACTATCTTCTATATTTTTACCTTATTAGTAGAGTCATATCATGAATAGAGGAGTTATTTTGTAGTATGGTTTGCATTATGGAAGTGTCCCCTCTCTCGTTAGATATGTATCTCTTGGTGTGAGTTTCCGTTATGGAATATTAATGAGAAGTTCTATCATTCACTCTTTTGCATAGCTTATGTTAGTTTTCAATTCGTGGTTATATGATTGATCTTGTTGTTAGTATTGGTAGCACTTTGGGATCATTGAGTTAATTTAGTTGGTTTTGGCAAACCTGGCTCGGTCAGTAGCATCACTATTTTTGAGAGTTGAATGAAAAAGATAAAAGTACCTTTAAAGAAAAATTATTTCATCATCTTTCTTTCTTGATTTGCTCATAAGTCTAGTATTCTCTAGTTAAGATCTTTTGTGCTTCCAAGGAAGATTGCATGTTTGTTTTTATCACTTGTATGTTTGTTTGTTTCCTTCAACTCTTATACTTGCTACCCAGCCTTGCTAGCCAAAAACCTGTACTAAGAGGGAATTCTTCTCGTGCATCCACCTCCTTTAAACCAAAACCTTTGCCATTTGTGTCCACCATACCTACCTAGTAGCACTATTGCTATTCCAAGTAAATTCCTGTTTTGTCTACCTCCCAAATTAAACTTGTTATGTGAAAATTAGTGATTAAAGCTCTCACGAACTTGATGGCACACTTTACTTTCTTGCATTTAATAAACTTAAACCTTTGGGTCCTTCTTTGTTGCGTATATGCTTGCGCTTTATGAGTTGAAGTTAGCTGAACCATGTATCATGGGGACCGCTTTCAACACTTCATTTGGTACTTTGTACCTAGTTGATATCATGTTCTTTTGCTTATGGATCCTGGCGGTGTGAAATAAAAGTGGAACTTGTAAGATCATGGAGTTTATATGTGTGTTAGAGAAATGCCTGGGCCGCTAGCCTAAGCCATGCCTAATCATGGTGGAAACTTGCAGCATAACTATAGTGAGCATTCTATGAAGCATCCTCAATAAAAACCTATGCAAATAGCAAATAAAAAGATCGCTGAGATGCTCACTGTCTGCTTGCCTTGTCATTTTGATTATGGGATAGCTCCTGTGTCATGTGCAAGGGGTACCCCTTTGGCGGTTCTCAATGATACGCATGTATTTACAATGACAAGAGCTTACTCGTGACTGAAGTTGAGTAGCATGAGGATCGGTACTCATAAGTAAGAGGCATGAGATTTCAACTTATAACTTGTCAAGCATATCCTCTTAGTTGTGTCACTTTAACCTTAATCACCTAAAGATGCCTATGATAGGGCAATGAGAGCTGAAAGCTAGTAAGTATCATAATTTTTGGGAGCTCTTTATGAGACTTGCAATCCCTGCTTCCCTCTGTGAAGGGCCTTTCTTTTACTTTGTAGTTGAGTCAGTAAACCTACTCCCTTCTATCTCAGCAAGTATTTTGAGTTGTTGTGTTTCATTCATTCATATGATGATTTATTCAATCATGTTTCTTATGTTCCTTGTTTTGCACATTGCTCTTATCTTGATGTTTACTACTTTGAAAGCTATCATTGAAAAACCAGCTATTTGTGAACTCCAACAAATTATCAACTATCTTCGACCAAGAGCTAAGTTTGCCATTACCAATCATGATTCACTTTGTGTATCTTTATTGTGTTTCCTTTACTTATTACAAGTTGAGTTATATAATAGTGAGTTGTCTTCTATCATGATCTATGTATTTGATGAATGTGATGCTTCTTGTCCGTATTCTTTTATCGACTCTTCACTCCATAAACTTGAGGTCATGTTTATTGAGCTCAGTTTCGCTTGGGGACAAGCGAAGTCTAAGCTTGGGGGAAGTTGATACGTCCATTTTGCATCACTATTCTATGTCTTAATTCACTATTATTCATTGATATATTTCGTATTGAGAGGTGATACTTATGTTATTTCATCTATTTTTGCATGGTTGATTACTTTTGGAGCATGGACCGCTGCAGTCAGGATTCTAATGGAAAAGGTGTTGTTTGGAGGCAAAATTCGCGAAGATCAGAAAATCCGGGAAAATATGCGGAAAATCCTATTTTTCTAGAAGACTCAGGATGCCAGAAGATGGAGTGGAGGTGGGCCATAGGGGCCCACACCACCCCATGGCGCGGGCAGGCCTAGGCCGCGCCAGGAGGTGGTGTGGTCGCCCTGGCCCATGATACATTGCAAATGTATCTATAATTTTTGATGCTCCATGCTTGGTTTTATCCACTTTCTTGTGTTTTCTCCACACTTTGGAGTACTTTTCATATGATTTCTTGGACTAACCTATTAACAAGAGCCACAGTGCCAGCTGCCTGCTTTCTGCTGTTTTTGGTTGCAGGAAAGTCAGAAAATGAATATTCTCGGAATTGGACGGGACAAAAGCAAAAGTGCCTATTTTTCCAGAAGACTCCAGGAGCCAGAATACGAGGCGGAGGAGGGCCAGGGGCTGGCCACACCCCTCCCAGGCGCGGGCTAGGCCTGGCCGCGCCAGGGCATGGTGTGGTGGCCCCAGGCACCCCCTCGGTCTCCCTCTTCCCCTATAAGAAGCCTTATGACCTAAAAACTTTAGGGGGTTCAACGTTTTTCCACAAAACGTTCCGCTGCGCCGCCGCCACCGAAGGGGAGATTCGGGGGACAGAAAGTTTTTGTTCCGGCACCCTGCCGGGACGGGGAAGTGCCCCCGGAGCCATCTCCATCGATCTCCACCATCATCTTCATCGACCATCCATGTTTCTCCCATCTATGAGTGAGTAATCCCCCGCTGTAGGCTATGGGGATGGTAGGGATTGGATGAGATCGTTCATGTAATGGCATCAGATTGTTAGGGCATGGTGCGTAGTATCTTTTATTAGTGCTTTATGACTTTGTTGCGACTTGTTGTGCTTAATTCTTGTCACTAGGGCCCTGGTTACTCCGGCCGCTTTCCACCAAATGGGACCCAACTATCGGCGTGAAAACGGTTCGTTGTTGCTTGGATTGGGATCGTATGGTTCATCGGGTCGTTTTTTGTTGCCTAGGGTCCATTTTTGTGCTGCCATGTATCAACACACACTCCATGCTAGACCAAACCTAGGCAACATCACACCTAGAACAAAAAAGTATGCGTGCATTCTGACATAAAACTTAGACGTCCTATGCATAGAACCGCGCAGCGGAGCGCACTGGGCCTGTCTAGTATATAGCTAATTGATTCACAACATTGTACTTCAATATGTATGTTTCAAGTGTGTATGATTCCAATACAAAGAAAAACGCAGCATCCAGGGATATGAGTGAGTGGACGCTGTGTACTGGTGGAGTCGGTGGCCGCTGGAGCTGGAGGTTGAGTGATGAATTGGGGATCGACCGATAGATGAACTGCCTAGTTTGATCGCTTGGATTGTTGTCTTTTTACTACTCCCTCTCTCTAAAAATAAGTGACTTGTGTTTTTCTAGATTCGGATGTATCTACATGCTAAAACATGTCTAGATACATGTAAATTTAAACAAATCCGAGTCAGTTATTTTCGAACAGAGGGAGTATATTTTTTCTTGGCTAGCTAGCAGTATTGGGCCTATTCTGGAGACGTGATAGTAGTAGGTAAAAGATCTTCAAAAATTCTGGGTGTGCCATGGCACACCCGGCACACCCGCTGGGTCCGCCCATGCCCCAGGCACCCCCTCGGTCTCCCTCTTTTCCTATAAGAAGCCTTCTGACCTAAAAACTTTGGGGGGTTCAACGTTTTTCCACAAAAAGTTCCCCTGCACTGCCGCCACCGAAGGGGAGATTTGGGGGACAGAAAGTCTTTGTTCCGGCACCCTGCCGGGACGGGGAAGTGCCCCCAGAGCCATCTCCATCGATCTCCACCATCATCTTCATCGACCATCCATGTTTCTCCCATCTATGAGTGAGTAATCCCCCGCTGTAGGCTATGGGGATGGTAGGGATTGGATGAGATCGTTCATGTAATGGCATCAAATTGTTAGGGCATGGTGCCTAGTATCTTTTATTAGTGCTTTATGACTTTGTTGCGACTTGTTGTGCTTAATGCTTGTCACTAGGGCCCGAGTGCCATGATTTTAGATCTGAACATGTTATTGATTCATCATGATAGTATTGTTTTGGGTCTTATCTACAAGTTGTATACACACGTCGTTGTCCGGAACCTATGGTCCCGAAGTGACAGAAATCGGGGTAGCCGGAAGGGAAAGGCTTTGATGTGAGGATCACATGTGTTCACGGAGTGTTAATGCTTTGCTCTGGTGCTCTATTAAAAGGAGCACCTTAATTGTCAGTAGTTCCCTAGAGGCCCCGCTGCAAACGGGCTGGCAGGACAAAAGATGTTGTGCAAGTTCTCATTGCGAGCACGTATGACTATATATGGAACACATGCCTAGGATTGTCTAGTACTTGGGTGCTTTATCTTATTTATCTGCAATTGCCCTATGTTCTGATTGCTATGTGAATTGTCTTATCCATGCAACGCCCGTCCATCCATCCCTATGCCTACCGCACTCAAATCCCACTATTTACTGCTTTTGTTACTACTGTCTTTGCTTTGCTACTGCTATTACTTTACTATTCCTACTACAAAACTGTTGCTACTAATAAACTGCTGTGAGCAAGATTGTTTCCAGGTGCAGCTGAATTGACAACTCAGTTGTTAAGGCTGATAAGTATTCTTTGGCTCCCCTTGTGTCGAATCAATAAATTGGGTTTCACTTCGCTCGAAAATACTGCGATACACCCCCTATACTTGTGGGTCATCAAGACTATTTTCTGGCGCCGTTTCCGGGGAGCATAGCTTTATTTATCAAGTCCACTTGGATTCACTATTGTTCAAGCTAAGTTTATTTTCTCCTTGTTTGCTTGTTTCTTTATCAAAAATACAAAAAAAATAGTTCCTACTCTAGTTGTTATTTTTGTTGGTCTGTTATTGTCTTGCCTTATCATGCTTGTTGTCAATGGTTGGTTTCTTTGAAACTGAAGCTTATTGGCAAGGTGGGTTCACAGAAGATGAAAAATATTATTATAAGGAACACCGCTTGTCACAAAAAGGGAAACACTTATGGGGACAAATCGATAGATTGTATACCATTGCTAGAAACGTGTGCTCTACTTATAATGTTACTTATTGCTTTGATAAATCTTGTTGCTGTAGGAGGTACAAACACCTCCCTTTTCAATGTGAGTATAATGATAATGTTACCATATCTTCCTATGTTAAGGGAAATTATGATCTTTATGATGTGGAACAAATTGAGGAATTTATTGCTTGGAAGGGTGCATTTGAACTTGCTAGTTTGCTTGAAAATATTGATGATTCACCTTATAAGTATGAGGTTTATGGTATACTTAAATTTTGCTTTGAGAATTATAAGGAAGAAAATGGCTATATTCTTGAATATACTAATAGATGCTTTCCACAAATGGAAGAGACTAATGCCTTGCAGGATCCTATGGAAGAAGAAATTGATGAACCTGAAATCTCATTAGATGAAAAAGAGAAGGAGAGTGATGAACAAAAGGAGGAAGAATGGATTAGCTACCCATGCTTAGCTTCTAATGAGAGTAACTCTTTATCCCTTACATTATTTGATTGTCCCCCATGCTTACTAAAGAAGGATGAATGTTATGTTCCTGGGGATTCTTTTGAAGATGTTTATGATAAAGCTCTAGTGCTTGTAGATCATGAAAAGCATGCTTTATGTGATAGTTATATTGTTGAGTTTATTCATGAGGCTACTGAAAATTATTTTGAGAGAGGAAAATATGGTGGTAGAAGTTTTCCTGGTATTGAAACACCTCTCTATGTGCTGAAAGTTTTGAAGTCACTCTTGTTTTATCTTCCTATGCCTGTCACTTTGTTCTTTGCGAATTTATTTGCATACACGATTCCTATGCATAGGAAGTGGGTTAGACTTAAATGTGTTTTGAATTTGCTTCTTGATGCTCTCTTTTACTTCAACTCATATTCTTATGAGAGCATCCTCTCAAACTTTTTATGCCTGAAGATGATATTGTGTCTATTATTCTTGGGAGACCTTTTCTTAAATACTGCAGGAGTTGTTATTAATTATAATCAAGGGAAGGTGACCTTCAATGTTAATGACAAGTAACATATTGTTTATTTCCCCAAGAAGATTGAAAGGACTTATGGTTTTGAATTCAATTGAACATGTTGAGGGCATTCAAGTTGGAGAAATATATTGTCCCATTCCAAGAGAAAAATTTGAAACTATTATGATTGGGACCATTGCTATCAAGGTTGAGGTAACATAATCATTAGTGGAATACAAAGTTTTGTCTCATATGAAATTGTTTTGGTAACAATACCTGATCAACCTTGTTAACAAAAGGATTTCATTGAACAAAACAATGTTTTCACCATGATTATCTCTGCTTACTTCTATTTTTATCCATTTTCAGTTTTTGCTTTTGCCTAACTTAAAGGCATTAAAGAAAAGTACTTATTGGGAGATAACCCAAAAGTTTTAGATGAGTCTTGGAAGTTATTACTTCAGTAATAACCGCTCCTTATCCTTTTTATTTGCTTTTTGTGCCAAGAGTAACCTCTACTGAGAGAGAAGTAATGATTGGGAAAGTTGTTGTCCCGAAACAGATTTTTGTGCTTCACTGTAAAAATTCGTGAGAGAGATCTGTATGTCGGATTGAGCTGTAATTGTTTGTGCTTATGTCCTAGGTTGTTATCTAACTTTCGTTAGTTCAATACTTTTTTATTTGAGCAACATAAGGTCTTCGAAAAAAATCGTCTTTACCTGCTGGTCTATTTTGACAGATTTCTGCCATTTTCTGCATTTGCTTCTTGTTGGTTCCTTCTTGAGTTCTTTTTGGGGAATTGATCTTTTTGAGGGAAGTGCTACAGTAGCTAGTGTTCTAATGGAAGTTTATTTGGTGTTAGAACTTAACCTTAAGACTTATTTATCTTGAGTGCACTAATGTTGCTAATAAAGATTGTGTGAAGTTTTGTATGAAGGAAATTTTTCACGTGTATGGAAGGAATGAGTAATGAGATGAAGGATGGACTAAAGCTCAAGCTTGGGGATGCCACGCGTGTCACCCCAAGAAATATCCAAGAAGTACAAGCGTCAAAGCTTGGGGATTCACAAGGCATCCCCTTCTTCATCAATAAAAATCTCAGGTTTCTTCCAAACGCTTCATTTTTATTGTTTCATGCACAGTTGTGTTGTTCTTGGAGCGTCTTCTTTTTCGTTTTTTGTTTTGGTTTTCGTTTGCTTAGTTTGCTAAATAAATTGGTTGAACCCCCTCTTTCATACATTGGTTTTCAAATAGTTTGGTTTGGATTGGAAAAGAGTAGGAAAGCTCATGCTTAAGGGGTAAAGAGAGCTTGTTTTTTGATTGTGGCCTATGCTTTATCATGTCATGCTTGATATTGTTTTGGCTTTATGCTTAGTATTCTTTGCTGTAGCATGACTTGTTATAAACAATTGAGATTGCTTAATGTGCCTTGGATGAATCATGCGTTGTTTTAGCATATTAAAGCATAGTATAGTGGTATTCTCTTTTGATGCTTTATTTGGGTTGACTTGGCGCATGCTCACACCATGTTATGACTATCTCAAGTCACCATAAGCCTTTATAATCCTTTAGTTTTCAACTTATAGTATCACTTTATGCTTTGATCAATGATGTTTTGTCGCTCTGCATGATTATGGCCATTATTGCTCTCTTAGTTTGTCGCTCCCAGTCTTTTGCTAGCCTCCACAACCAAGTATGAGTTCCACTCATGCATCCAACTCCCTAAACCAAGTTATTCCAAATAATCCACCATACCTACCTATTAGCTTATGCTATTCCAAGTATATTCATGCTTTTGTTTACCTTCCAAATTAAACTTGTTATGAGAAAACTAGTAACTAAAGCTCTCACGAACTTGATGGCACACTTTACTTTACTTGCCCTTAATAAACTTGAACCATTGTCTCTTCTATGTTGTATATGCTTGCACTTATTTGTTGGGAATTAGCAGAACCATGTTGTCATGGGGAACGCTTTCAACATTGCACGGGTACTTTGTACCTAGTTGATATCATGCTCTTTTGTATATGGATGTCGTCGGTGTGAAATGAAAGGGGAGCTTGTAAGTCCATGGAGTTATGTATATGTGTTAGAGAAACGCCTGGGCCGCTGGTCTAATCCATGCTGACATGGTGGAAACCTGCAGCGTAACCATAATGAGCTGTCTATGAAGCATTCTTCTTATAAAAAAAGAGTCCTACGTTGAGAAAAAAGAGAAAAGGAAAAAAAGATACTATGAAAAGAGGAAAGAGAGAAAAAAGCACCATATTCCCATGGTAAATAAGAAGAATGCGGAGATGCTCGTTGTCTGCTTGCCTTGTCATTTTGATATGGGGATTCTTCCGTATCATCGGGCAAGGGGTACCTCGTTGGCGGTTCTCAATGATACACATGTACTTACAATGACAAGAACTTACCAGTGACTAAACTTGAGTAACATGAGGAGCAGCCCTCGTATACAAGGGACATGAGATTTCTGACTTATACTTCGTCAAGCATGTACACCATAGTTTGTTCACTTTAACCTTAATCACTTCAAGATGCTTATGATAGGGGCAATGAGAGCTGAAAGCTATAAGTACCACAATTTTTGGAAGCTCTTTATGAGACTTGAATCCCTACTTCCTTTTACAAAAGTCCTTTCTTCCACCATTATATTGAGTCTCCACCTTCTATCTTTATGCACCTACTTTGAGAGCATAGTGGCCATTCTTAGTTCTATGTGCATTGTCCCAAGACTAGTTGATTGATGCATACTTTGATATTGCTTGTTTTAAACTATTGTATCTAGTCACTCTTGTAAACTTTAAAGGTGTCCTATGCATTTATGTTTGCTACTCTCTGAGGGACAAGCTGAATGCCACTATGCTATTCTTTATGCGAAACAAACAAACGTCTTACAAGGCATTGTTATTCATGAATCTTTTGTTTGTGCCTTTTCATGTTGCATCATAGTTTCTTTGTCCTATTGTTAGAACTTTGTCTTTCATGTTATGATTGAAGTACTATGATCCCAGCTTTGAATGTTTTACAAATATTTTGATCAAGTCTTTGATGGTGCATGTCACCTCAAAAATTATTCTTTCTTTTTATCACTTACCTACTCGAGGACGAGCAGGAGTTAAGCTTGGGGATATTGATACATTGCAAATGTATCTATAATTTTTGATGTTCCATGCTTGGTTTTATCCACTTTCTTGTGTTTTGTCCCCACTTTGGAGTACTTTTCATATGATTTCTTGGAGTAACCTATTAACAAGAGCCATAGTGCCAGCTGCCTGTTTTCTGCTATTTTTGGTTACAGGAAAGTCAGAAAATGAATATTCTCGGAATTGGACGGGACAAAAGCCAAAGTGCCTATTTTTCCAGAAGACTCCAGGAGCCAGAATACGAGATGGAGGAGGGCCAGGGGCTGGCCACACCCCTCCCAGGCGCGGGCTAGGCATGGCCGTGCTAGGGCATGGTGTGGTGGCCCCAGGCCAGTGGCGGACCCAGAAAAAAACTAAAAGGTGCGCACACTTTTAATTTTATTTTCGCGCTAGCATATCTGCGATACAAATATGATGAATGAGTAATATCTAAAGATCTCTAAGATCCCTTATTTTGAAGACCCCTGGTTACTCCGGCCGCTTTCCACCAGATGGGACCCAACTATCGGCGTGAAAACGGTTCGTTGTTGCTTGGATTGGGATCGTATGGTTCATCGGGTCGTTTTTTGTTGCCTAGGGTCCATTTTTGTGCTGCCATTATCAACACACACTCCATGCTAGACCAAACCTAGGCAACATCACACCTAGAACAAAAAAGTATGCGTGCATTCTGACATAAAACTTAGACGTCCTATGCATAGAACCGCGCAGCGGAGCGCACTGGGCCTGTCTAGTATATAGCTAATTGATTCACAACATTGTACTTCAATATGTATGTTTCAAGTGTGTATGATTCCAATACAAAGAAAAACGCAGCATCCAGGGATATGAGTGAGTGGACGCTGTGTACTGGTGGAGTCGGTGGCCGCTGGAGCTGGAGGTTGAGTGATGAATTGGGGATCGACCGATAGATGAACTGCCTAGTTTGATCGCTTGGATTGTTGTCTTTTTACTACTCCCTCTCTCTAAAAATAAGTGACTTGTGTTTTTCTAGATTCGGATGTATCTACATGCTAAAACATGTCTAGATACATGTAAATTTAAACAAATCCGAGTCAGTTATTTTCGAACAGAGGGAGTATATTTTTTCTTGGCTAGCTAGCAGTATTGGGCCTATTCTGGAGACGTGATAGTAGTAGGTAAAAGATCTTCAAAAATTCTGGGTGTGCCATGGCACACCCGGCACACCCGCTGGGTCCGCCCATGCCCCAGGCACCCCCTCGGTCTCCCTCTTTTCCTATAAGAAGCCTTCTGACCTAAAAACTTTGGGGGGTTCGACGTTTTTCCACAAAAAGTTCCCCTGCACTGCCGCCACCGAAGGGGAGATTTGGGGGACAGAAAGTCTTTGTTCCGGCACCCTGCCGGGACGGGGAAGTGCCCCCAGAGCCATCTCCATCGATCTCCACCATCATCTTCATCGACCATCCATGTTTCTCCCATCTATGAGTGAGTAATCCCCCGCTGTAGGCTATGGGGATGGTAGGGATTGGATGAGATCGTTCATGTAATGGCATCAAATTGTTAGGGCATGGTGCCTAGTATCTTTTATTAGTGCTTTATGACTTTGTTGCGACTTGTTGTGCTTAATGCTTGTCACTAGGGCCCGAGTGCCATGATTTTAGATCTGAACATGTTATTGATTCATCATGATAGTATTGTTTTGGGTCTTATCTACAAGTTGTATACACACGTCGTTGTCCGGAACCTATGGTCCCGAAGTGACAGAAATCGGGGTAGTCGGAAGGGAAAGGCTTTGATGTGAGGATCACATGTGTTCACGGAGTGTTAATGCTTTGCTCCGGTGCTCTATTAAAAGGAGCACCTTAATTGCCAGTAGTTCCCTAGAGGCCCCGCTGCAAACGGGCTGGCGAGACAAAAGATGTTGTGTAAGTTCTCATTGCGAGCATGTATGACTAAATATGGAACACATGTCTAGGATTGTCTAGTACTTGGATGCTTTATCTTATTTATCTGCAATTGCCCTATGTTCTGATTGCTATGTGAATTGTCTTATCCATGCAACGCCTGTCCATCCATCCCTATGCCTACCGCACTCGAATCCCACAGTTTACTGCTTTTGTTACTATTGTCTTTGCTTTGCTACTGCTGTTACTTTACTATTCCTACTACAAAACTATTGCTACTAATAAACTGCTGTGAGCAAGATTGTTTTCAGGTGCAGCTGAATTGACAACTCAGTTGTTAAGGCTGATAAGTATTCTTTGGCTCCCCTTGTGTCGAATCAATAAATTGGGTTTCACTTCCCTCGAAAATACTGCGATACACCCCCTATACTTGTGGGTCATCAGCCCACTCCAGCCTCTCCCCTCTGGCGTATATCATCCTCCCGAAACCCTATGACTGGGGGGCGACCACAGAAAGATTCCGCCGCCTCTGCGGGGCAGAAAACACCGAGAGAGAAAGATCTCTCCGGCAGACAGATTTCTGCCGGGGAATTCCTTCCCGGAGAGGGGAGATCGTCACCATCAACACCATCATCAAGCTGGACTTCATCGGGATCATCATCATCATCATCACCACCATCAGGACCCTCATCACCATCTCCATATTGCTGTAACAATTGCGTTGAATCTTGCATAGTTCATAGGGGAAACTTTCCCGGTGTTGATTACTCTTTGTAGTTGATGCTATTGAGTGAACCATTGAACTATTGTTTATGTTCAGATTGTTATACATCATTATTCCATCTCTGATCATGATCCATATGATGTCTTGTGAGTAGTTCGTTTTGTTCTTGAGGACATGGGAGAAGTCTTATTGTTAGTAGTGGAGTTGTGTTGAGAAAGATTCAATAGATTGTTATTTAAGTTGTGGTGTACTTCTTCTAGTGGTGTCATGTGAACGTCGACTACATGACACTTCACCTATATGGGCCTAGGGGAATGCATCGTGTATTTGGCTACTAATCGTAGGGGTTGCCGGAGTGACAGAAACCTGAACCTCCGTTAGGAAACCATTGCACAAGGGACGTAAGGGTCTTAGAGTTTAAAGCTGTGGTTAGGTTTCTACCTTAATTACTTTCTTGTACTTACGGATGTTTGCAAGGGGGTTTAATCACAAGTATGTATTTAGTCTTGGATGGGGCGGTACATTAGCACAGGTTCACCCACACAACACTTAGCAAGCTAAAGAAGATTAATCGACTATATGAAGCGAAAGCACTTGACAGTCTTCCCATGTGTCCTCGAGAACGTTTGGTCATCTATAGAAATACAACCGGCTTGTCCTTTGCTGCATAAAGGATTAGGCCACTTGCTGCATTCATTCTTACTGTCTTTCATTTACTCGTACTTTGTTTACTTGCTTTATCGAAACCCCCTAAAAATCCGTTTGCCAAGTATTTGCAGAGAATTCCTGAATCATACCACTAGCCAGCACCTTCTGCTCCTCGTTGGGTTCGACACTCTTACTTATTGAAAATACTGCGATACACCCCCTATACTTGTGGGTCATCAATTAGCAATAATGGTGTTCAAAGAATTCATACTAACAACATTGCTATTAGCATGCAAATAAAGTTCCATAGGTTTTTTAATTTTGTTGGGGGGATACCCCCGGGTAGGGTCACTCCGGGGTATAAAGGCCGAGTTAGCCGAGGTTCGGCAAGGTCAAAGCGGATGCTGGCCGAGTCACCTCAAGGTAGGCCGGATCACGGAGTAACCCGGACCAGGGGGTCGCCTAACGTTGTCTCATCCGACTTAAGGAGTAAGTCGGAAATGCTTGTCTAACTTATATGCAGGAACAGGTGTGGCCGGGTCTACTATGATCTGGATCCTCGCTTAGCTTCTGGGAGAAGGAAGGAATCTCTCTGGTCAAAAAAGAAGGGCCAATATGTACTGGATGAGCGAATAAAGCAAGGGCAGGACCACCGGGTCGTGGCCGACAAGGATGACGACGCTCACGTCGGCTTACGTCGCTAAAGCGTGTGTGACGCGGGGGAAAAGCACCCCGGTCGGGTTACCACTTTGGGAGGGGGCATATTCTTAGGAATATGCCTCCACGTATGCCCTAGGCCAGGACCGAACCACCTCTATATAAGGGGGGTTAGGGTTCTGGTAGAGGGGGTTGGGAGAATTCTAGTTGGTTGAGCACTAGTAGATCTGGGGTTCTTGGGCTAGATAGTAGGCAAGAGTAAGAGAGTACCTTCTTCCTCCTCTCGCCAATACAGCTCAAGGAGCACTTGTAATCCTGAAGATATAGCAATACAAACTTCTGTGTAGAGAATCACTCTACTATCCCTCCCTGGATTCCCCTAGCGCATATTAGTCCCCACCTTTAGCCTATCCATGGCATCTGCCGTGACACCACCACGACAGTTGGTGCCCACCGTGGGGCTAGCGGCGCTAGCAGGGGTGAAGATCCGGACGGGAAACTTCATCGGCACCGGCGAGCGCATCGTCTCCGGGCTCGTTCAGCGCTTTGGAGCGCTGGATTTCGTCAGCGACAACGCTGGTTGCTTTGGCACGTGCCTGCTTCTGCGCAACGGCCTCTTCGTCAAGCTCGGCGCGCACAAGGTCTACGTTGCTGTGGACGTCTCGTGCGTTCATCCGTGTTGCGTCATTGATGCGGGGGAACCACCCCTCACTGTGGCTCACGGGGCGCGTATCGCTCGCTCCCCGGACCATGCGGAGGTGATGATGACTGCGCCAGGTGCATGTGCAAGCAAGGATCCGGCACCAGACCCGGAGGTAACACCTAAGGCTCCGAGGAAAGGTAGAGGACCTCCACTAGAGAGGCCTGAGAACATACTGAGGGAAGATGTGGATAGCTTGGCTAACCCGGTAGCAGCGGTGGTAGATCCGGCTCAGGCACAGGCCGAGTTAGAGGAAACTCGGCAAAAGATACTGGAGGGCGCAAAGAAAATAGTCGCGGCTCAGCAGTCACTGAACATGACGCTGCGTGAGTACGCAAAGGCAAACAAGGTTGATGCAGTGAGGGTAAAAAGGAAAAATCTCATAAGTGAGATGAACAGAGAAGGTGATGATGGAGCAGAAGGGTCGGAGAACTATCTTTCTGTGGGGTTGCCGAGGTATAGTACCCCGGCGAAGAACCTCAGAGCAGCAGATGCCGTTGCGTCTGAGTTAGAGGGTCTGACAGGTGAGGCCCGTCAAAATCAGCAAGACAGGGTTAACGAGCTGGTTCGGATCACGAACAGGCAATCGAGGAGCTGCTGAGAGCTAACCAGGAGAGAGATGGGGCTTCCAAAATCGTCCATTCGGTGATGGGTAACCCAGAGAAATCTGCTGGAGCCGCATCATCGCCTCATGACGGCCCAAGGAGAGAGGAGGTAGTAACCTCGGCCAAACGGAACAAACAGATCGTCTCTTACGACCCAACACGTGCGGGAAAATAAAAAGAGATGCGGAAAGGTGATGATCGACAGAGTGTGAGCCGAGGTGAAGCTGGCCGAGGTAGTCGCGACCAAGGCAATGCCGGTCAAGGGGACGCTGCCAACGGCAATGCCGGACAACGCAACTCCGCAGGAGCAGGACAACCGCAGCAGCGGAATATACCGAGGCAAGAGCAAAGCGCCAGCCGAGGTATGCAACAGAAAGATGTGCAACGAGAGCAAAACCGATACAATGACGGTGATTCGGAGATAATGAACGCAGGGTACCCCAGACCGGACTATCATGTGATAGGGTCTAGGTTGGGGAGCAGGGATTTGATGCCGGATGACGCCAGGTTACAACTGGATCGCCTGTATAGGTCGGAACAGATCGAATGTCAAGGTCCTCCGGGTCCAGCGTGCTTTGGACCCTGGATCATGAAGGAACCACCGATACCCAACTTCCAATTACCCAGGGGCACGAAGACGTATGACGGCAGTACTAAGCCGGAGGATTGGTTGATAAACTATGCTACAGCGGTGAAAATTGCAACTGGCAACTTGAGATGGGCTGTGAGTTACGTGCCCCAGATGTTGGAAGGCCCGGCCAGAGTATGGCTGAATAACTTGCCGCCCGGAAGCATCAACTGCTGGATAGATTTTGAAGAAATGTTTATCAGCAACTTCTCAAGTACGTACCAGAGGCCGAATAGACCGCAGACCCTGGCAATGTGCAAGCAAAGACCCAACGAGACGGATCGTGAATTCTTAACCTGGTGGTGTACCGTGAGAAACTCGTGTGAGGGCGTCATAGAGTCACAGGCCATAGCGTGGTTTGCGCAAGGGTGCAGATACGGCAGCGAGCTATGGATGAAGCTGCAAAGGAAAATGCCAGTTACGCTGGCAGAGATGATCTAGATTGCTGATTCGTATGCTTTGGGCGATCCGACTCAACCTAGGCTCCCGTCAAATGAGTCAAACGAGGAATACTATCAGAGAGATGGAGCCAGGTCATCCCGGAGGAATGATTACAGAGGAAAAAGGAGAGATGACAGACCGGACCATCGCTATGGCTCGCAACAAGTTGCAGCAGTGAATCAAGATCAATCCGGAGGAGGAAGCAACCAACGCCAGAGAACTGGAGGGCAATGGACTCCAAGAAATGATGGCAAGAAAACATGGACTCCGGAGCAGAAGAAATAGTGGCAGGAAAAGAAAGACCGTCTGAGGTATACCTATGAGTCGATGTTGGACCAACCATGTAAGTTTCACATGCCGAATCCGAATAGCCCGGCGGGTCACACGATGAGGCAATGTGAGTGGATGCGAAAGATAGAGCAAGGTGGCTCGGGGAATGCTCAGGCACCCCGGAATGATCAACCTCGGCAGGAGTTACCCCGGCAGCAATTGCTCTCCGGAGCAAACACGCAGCAGCTAATGTTGCCTCCTCCTCCGCCGAGGTATGACAACAATGAAAGAAGGGATGCAGTGCATCAGGTGGAAAATCAGCAACAACCGGATCAGAGGTACCCCGGAAACGAGGGAAGGAATGAGTACGGGGAACATCACCAGAGTTATTGTGTGTTCACGACTGAGGAAACAGATAGAAAGAGCTTGCAGCACCGACATATGGAGGTCAATGCGATCATGCCAGCGGTGACGAGGTACATGCCTTGGTCGGACCAGGAAATCACCTGGGACATCAAGGATCATCCTAAACTTATGCCGAGCCCAGGTTCGTACGCGCTAGTGCTAGATCCGACATTCATTGGACCAAACATCAACGTGAGTTCTCCAAGGTTTTGATTGATAATGGCAGTAGCATTAACATCATGTATGCGGACACGATGCGCAAGTTGGGCATCTCGGAGAACATGCTCCAGGCTACGAGAACAACTTTCCATGGCATTGTACCAGGCATTTCGTGCGAGCCCATAGGCAAAGTCCGGGTCGACGTGCTATTCGGCACAAGGGATAACTGCCGAACTGAAAATCTGGAGTTTGAAGTGGTGAACTTGGAAAGTGCGTATCACGCGTTACTCGGAAGACTAGCATTGAACAAATTCATGGCAAGCTGCCACATCAGTTATCTGAAGATGAAGTTGCCCGGGCCAAATGGAGTAATTACCATTGCTGGAGATTTCCGACGTTCCATGGAGTGTGCTTCAGCCGGGTCTAACCTAGCCGAGTCACTCGTGATTGCGCAAGAGAAAAGAAAAATCCAAGAGGTGGCAGCATTAGCTCAGTCCGCATAGCAATATATGCCGGCATTAAGTAACCCGCATGGCAGCGTTTCATTTCAAGCCGCAAAGGACACCAAGAAGATTCCAGTTGATAACATGTTTCCGGAGCGCACCGTAACGATTGGCGCCGGGTTAACTGACAAATAGGAAAGCGAGCTCGTCAACTTCCTCCATGAGAATCGGGATATTTTTGCTTGGTCTACATAGGACTTGCAAGGTGTTCTGAGGGAGTTGGCCGAGCACTCTTTGAACGTAAGACCCGGAGCAAGGCCGGTGAAGCAACCTCTCCGCCGCTTCACCGAGGATAGGAGAAAAGCCATTGGAGACGAGATAGCTCGGTTACTAGCAGCAGGATTTATCATGGAGGTACTATATCTGGATTGGCTCTCTAACCCGGTGCTGGTAGAAAAGAAGAAGGACGATCCGAACGTAGCAGTGGTTTGGCGCATGTGCATCGATTACACGAACCTGAACAAGGCGTGTCCAAAAGATCCATTTCCACTGCCGAGGATAGATCAGGTCATAGACTCAACCGCGGGATGCGAACTGTTGTCATTCATTGATGCATATTCTGGCTTCCACCAGATACCTCTGAACCCGGATGATCAAATAAAAATGGTGTTTATTACCCCGTACGGGGCTTACTGCTATCGCACTATGCCGTTTGGTTTACGTAATGCAGGTGCAACGTACCAGAGATGTATGCAAAAATGTTTACACGACCAAATAGGTCAAAACATACAAGTATACGTGGATGATGTGGTTATCAAGACCAAGGAAAGCACAACGCTCCTTGATGACATAAGACAAACATTAGCGAACTTGAGAAGGTTCCGGATGAAGCTTAACCCGGAAAAATGTACCTTCGGTGTCCCGGATAGAAAGTTACTCGGATTTCTCGTCTCCAGCCGAGGTATCGAGGTTAATCCAACTAAGATCCGAGCCATCGAACGAATGGAGCTGCCGAAGTGTCTTAACGATGTCCAGAAGTTCACTGGATGCCTGGCGTCGTTGAGTCGGTTTGTATGTCGGTTAGGAGAAAAGGCACTGCCTCTCTATCAACTCATGAAAAAGTCAGATAAATTCGTTTGGACGCCACAGGCCGATGAAGCTTTTGCCCACTTGAAAAAGATGTTGGCCACTGCGCCAGTGTTAGCCTCTCCACTATCAAAGGAACCAATGTTGCTCTACGTAGCCGCAACCAACCGAGTTGTAAGTGCAGTAATCATAGTGGAACGCAATGAAGAGGGTAAGTCGGTGCAGAGGCCAGTGTATTACCTGAGCGAGGTATTGTCTGCCTCAAAACAGAACTACCCGCACTTTCAAAAGGTGGCATACGGTGTCTATATGGCGGCGAAGAAGTTAAAGCATTACTTTGAGGAGCACCCCATCAAAGTAATATGTGAAGCTCCCATATCCGAGATAATGGGTAACAAGGATGCGAGTGGCAGAATCGCAAAATGGGCAATTGAGCTAGCCCCTTATGCACCCCAATACGACAGAAGAGAAGCGATCAAATCTCAGGCTGTGGCGGACTTTTTCGTGGATTGGGCCGAGGTACAATACGAACCACCGCCACCAGATCCGAATTACTGGAGGATGCACTTTGACGGGTCGAAAACCAAAACCGGATTAGGCGTCGGGGTTGTGCTTACCTCGCCAAAGAAGGATCAGCTCAAGTACGTATTGCAGACCCATTTCGCGGCATCGAACAATGTCGTTGAGTATGAGGCTCTTGTGCATGGGCTCAAAGTGGCAAAGGAGATTGGCATATGTCAGATAATATGCTTCGGCGACTCGGACCTGGTGGTGCAGCAGGTGTCCGGAGTGTGGGACGCCCTGGATCCAAACATGGCACTATACAAATTTCACGTGCAGAAGATATCTGGTTACTTCGAGGGGTGTGAATTTCACCATGTACCCCGGGCGGAAAACGAGGCTGCCGACATGTTGTCAAAGCTCGGATCGACCAGACAGGCAATTCCACCGGGTGTAGCATTGGAACACCTCAGAAAACCATCTATCAGGCCGTCCCTAGGAACCGACTCGATCTATGTCCCGAAAAATACGGAATCCGGAGCTGAGCCCATGGACATTGACATGGGAGGTGGTACGCGAGACCCGGGGACTGCCTCGGCAAACCCGAGGACTACCTCGACAAACCTGGGGACTACCTCGCTAGACTCGGGGACTGCTCAGCGTAATTCGGCTGAAGTTATGCCGGTGGATCAGATGGAAATTGATGAGGAGATATTCCCTCCACGAGCCATACCAGCTTGGGCATTGCCTATATTCCAATTCCTGAAAGACGGAACGTTACCCGCTGAGGAGGTGTTAGCCAGGCAAACTCAAAGAAGAGCAAAAGCATACACAATCATAAATTCCGAGTTATACAAACGCAGTGTAACTAATGTCCTCCAACGATGCGTTGACCCGGAAGAAGGGCTTGACATCCTCCGAGATATCCACCAAGGGGAATGTGGGCATCATGCCTCATCCCGAGCCTTGGTGGCAAAGGCGTTCCAGCATGGATTCTACTGGCCAAATTCCTTGGAACAAGCAGAAGATCTGGTGAGAAAATGCAATGGTTATCAGAGGTACGTCACCAAGACACATATGCCTATGTCGGAACTCAAGACCATACCAATTACGTGGCCATTTGCTGTATGGTGCTTGGATATGGTTGGCCCGTTCAAACCTGCGAGAGGAAACATGACACATATTTTGGTCATGGTGGACAAGTTCACAAAATGGATTGAAGTGAAACCTATAAGAAAATGTGATGGAGCTACGGTCGTGACATTTCTCAAAGACATCATCTTGAGATACGGTTATACACATAGTATTATAACTGATAATGGAACAAATTTTGCGGAAGGAGCATTTGCGCGCTTTTGCCGAGATAAGAAGATCCGACTCGATGTCGCCTCGGTAGCCCACCCCGCATCGAACGGACAAGTGGAAAGATCCAACGGATTAGTATTATCCGGGATTAAACCCCGACTCATTGAGCCGCTGCAAAGATCAGCGGGGTGCTGGATAGAAGAACTACCAGCAGTACTGTGGATCTTAAGAACAACTCCGAATCAATAAACAGGCTATACGCCATTCTTTCTGGTATATGGGACAGAAGCTGTATTACCAGCCGACATAGAGCATGATTCGCCTAGGGTCACCCAATACATAGAAGCCGAAGTGCAAGAAGCCCGACAAAATGATGTTGATCTGCTGGAAGAAGCGAGAGAACTGGCACTGTCTAGATCCGCCATATATCAGCAAAATCTCCAACGCTATCATAGCCGGAAAGTGTGCCCCCGAGTCTTCCGGGAAGGCGATCTGGTGATCCGGTTGGTACAACGTACTACTAGCATGCATAAATTATCCCCCCTATGGGAAGGGTCGTTCATTGTGAGCAAAGCATTGCACAATGATTCTTACTATCTCATAGATGCAAAGCCATAGGAAAAGAACAAGGCGGACAGGTCCGGAGAGGAATCCAAGCGACCATGGAATGTAGCACTACTTCGTCCCTTCTACACTTAGCTAAGAAGTGTATGTATCCGAGTCATCTCATATGTCGGTATGTATGTCGGCAATGAGCTTATCAATGAAATAGCGGCGCCTCGAGCAGTAACTCGGGGACTACCTTAATAATGTTTGTCGTAATTTCTTATGCAGTAGCTGGAATGAGTCGTTTTACTTAACCCGGATTAGTAATGTGTGAGCACCAAAAACCCAACCCTTCGACTTGCTGCTGTCCAACAAGAATTGGCTTCATGGCAAGCAAGGGAACAAGTTTGGAATTGCGTAGCACGTGAAAAACCACTAAGGAAACGAATTTATTCGAGCTAACGTTTTTTTTGGACTAACCCTGTATTTATTTTCAAGTTATTATGCTGAATTATTTTGAGCCGAGCCTCAAAGTTTCTAAGTATTGTTAAGACAATTTTTGAAGCTCGGATTCGTAAGTCGTAAAACCGAATCAAGGTAGACACGGGTCGAGCCAGAGAATTGGACGAACAAGAAAATGAAACTCGGGGACTACGCCCAAGTTAATCCGGCATACAAACATAGTAGCAAAATATCACATATCAAGCATACAATTGCACCCGGCATACCGGGGATCTGATAAAATTTTCAAGTTTTTTCAACTAAGGAGCAGCAGGAGGAGGAAGTTCGGCGTCGTCATCGCTGTCTTCAATATCCGAAGCAGCATCTTCTCCATCCTCACCCGACCCATCCTCCACGTTCTCAATATGCTCATCCCCACCGGACTCCAGAAAGCTCGGTCCCTCAACCCAGTCATGGATCGGAGAATATTCGACGAGGCTGTAGGCGCAAGCCTGGCGCCGAGCTACCCACTCCGGATCGTCGGTCCATTTGGATCCGGTGCGCCGGCGTGTGAGGAGGCTCAAGTCGATCTTCTTGTACCATGTAAGAATATGATGAAGGAGGGTATCTGCTGTGGCACGCCCGGCGGACTCTCTCCAGAGGTCAAGCTGGGTCTCAATTTCCAACAGCTTTTCGGCAAGGAGTGTGATCCTCTTTGGAGCGCTCTCGCTTGGCCAGAAGGTGTTGTAGATCCGGACCGCAACATCAAGGAGATCTTTCCCATAGTTCTTAATGGTTTCCACACGAGCTGACACGCTGACCAATAGGTCCTCCATGTCTAAGGGGATGCTCTCACCATTAGGAGTGACGGGAGTACCCCTTTCTCGGCGGAATTTGGCAACAGCAGCACTGGCAATGGGAGTACCCTTGGGAAAGTGGTATGGAAACAAGGAAAAGGAAGATGCTGACGCAAACACATATGGGCCGAGCCGGAAAATTATGTCGGATAAGGGAAAGAAACTTACGTGAGATATGGCGGTGGATCCGGGTTAACTCTTTGATGCAATTGTCGCGTCTCTGGCAAAGTTGTTCAAGCTCAGCGATCGCCGACCCAAGCTGGACCTCGGATTCTTTAAGCAGGTCCTGGTCCTTGGAGATCTGGAGAGTAAGGCGCTCACGCTCTTTGGTGAAGTTCTGGCCAACTTTTTGGAGCTCGGTTTTGTGTTGGGCCTTCATCTTCTCCATCTCAGCCTTGAGCTTGGCTATCTCGTCGTCCTTGGTCCGGAGGAGGGCAAGCTCATCATTCTTCTTCTTCAGCTTAGCTTGATGTTGTCCTGCTTGTTCGAGAAAATGCAGCATCATATCAGGCACGGGCACACTATCCTCAAGCGATGCTGAAACAGTATGTTGACCCGGCAAAGCCGAGGAGTGAATCTTTGTCGAGCCAAGGAGAAGAAGAAATGGAAAACACAACAAGGTCGGGCAAAAGAGGACATACCTCGGATTTCCTCCAAGTTCTTCCGCATAATTTTGTTCTCAGCCTCCACCCGAGCTGCAAAAAACCGAATGAGGAGATTAGTCCGACGGAAACAAGTGAAGAAAAACGGAGAGGTGCTGAGGGAGAAAATTACCCCTCTTTTCATGCTCTGCGCCAAGTGCAACATGTTTTGCACGCAGGATCTTGTGGGTATCAAGCAGGCGTTGAAATTAGGCGCTCCGACGATTGGTAGTTACCTGAAAGAAGTACAGAAGTGTAAAATTAGTTTGGTGCATATTCGAAGTGTACAAGATCCGGGCCAAGTGGAACTTAACCCGGCTCTAGGTGTGTGCATATTCGAAGTGTGCAAAATCCGAGCCAAGTGGAACTTAACCCGACTCTAGGTGTGTGCATATTCGAAGTGTGCAAGATCCGGGCCAAGTAGAACTTAACCCGGCTCTAGGTGTGTGCATATTCGAAGTGTGCAAGATCCGGGCCAAGTAGAACTTAACCCGGCTCTAGGTGTGTGCATATTCGAAGGGTGCAAGATTCGGGCCAAGTGGAACTTAACCCGGCTCTAGGTGTGTGCATATTCGAAGTGTGCAAGATCCGGGCCAAGTAGAACTTAACCCGGCTCTAGATGTGTGCATATTCGAAGGGTGCAAGATCCGGGCCAAGTGGAACTTAACCCGGCTCTAGGTGTGTGCATATTCGAAGTGTGCAAGATCCGGGCCAAGCGGAACTTAACCCGACTCTAGGAGTGTGCATATTTGAAGTTTACATGCAGCTACGTTGATTTTCTAATGAGCATCCGGCCGAGTAACAAGTTACTCCGCCGGAGGCTCGGGGACTAATGGTTATTATCTACAGCATGTAAAGGAGAAACGACATACCTCCATCATTCGCCCCACGAGGTTAATTGCCTTGGCGGCAGTGTTCATCTAGGCAGAAAATTCTGCGGGGCCGAACTTTTCTGGGAGATCGTCGTTGTAGATGAACTCCGCCTTATTCCAGTTCATGACGAACTCGATAAGGCTCGGAGGGTACCGTTCGCTAGTGGGCATGTGGGGTGCCACCAAGCCCTTCGCATGAGCTTCCTTCCTCTCAATTAGGGCAAGAGCTGGGCTGGTGTGAAGAACCATCTGCTGCGCATCGGTTGGCTCGGCAGGAGGATCCGTCGCTGCTGGTGATTTCTTCGGAAGCATTGACGACAAGGTTCGCTGCCCGGCCTCGACGGATGTAGACTTGGCAGCATCCGGAGCCTTCTTGCCTTTAGCTTGCTGGGAAGAAGTAACCACGACGGATTTCCCTTTGGAAGCTGCTGGAATGGTTCCTCGCCGGGGCTGAGATGACTCGGAAGAGGCAGAGGAACTTGGTACTGGAGCTGCTATGGGTTTCCTGGCTGCGGGGACAGGTGCTGGTTCGGAAGCTGGTACTGGAGCTGCTACTGATGCTGGGGTTGCGGTAGACTTGGTGGTTGCTGGTTGCGGCAATGCCGAAGTGGTGGACGCCATTGCCTCGGCCGAAACGACCCCTCCCGATCCGAGGTCACGTTCCTCTTGATGAGGTACTGTGGAACCCGGAGCAGCCGCAGAGCCCTCCGGAATAGGGCTCAGCGGGCGTGACTCGTCATCACGAGGAGGGGAAAGACCGGACCGAAGGGGAGAAGAGATGCTCGATCCGCTCTGACGGACCTCCACAGGAGGCCTGCAAAAGAAAATGATGTCAGGAGTGAAATTACCCCGATGCAAGGAGAAGTGTGTTGCGCAGTGAAAAATGACTTACGCATCTGAGGTCTCGGCCTCCTTGGGTTTCCGGGCCCTCCGTGCCGGGGTTTTGCCTGCCCGCTTGGAGGCAATCTTGTCTCCGGCCTTCTTTTGCCTTTTGGTGGGCTGAGAAGGTTCGGAAGAAGAACTTGGCATGGATCCACGCTTCTTCTTCGATGCCACCGGAACCGGCTCGCCCGTGGCAAGTGGAGGATCCTCGTGGATATGCCCACCGGGGTTAGCTGATGCCGGAAAGGCAAAAGAAAGAGGGACAGCCTCAACGGGTTCAATCACGTCGATATCCGAGTCATCCTCATCATCGAGCCAATCTCTAAGAGAAGAGAATTTACCGCTGGGACGTTTGGTGGCGTCGGTCATATGGAGGAACATCTCCTGGTCCGACTCCTCCTCATCCGGGATCTCTCGGTCCGGCGCCCACTTAAGGGTCGGGTCCGTGCCATCCTCGAGAGTTTGCTAGAGAAACAACTGAGAAAAAGCACAAAGAGCAGAGTCAAAAATATGACAAAAACCGACACATGATTGATCCGAAATAAGTTTACCCCGCGAAGCTTACCGCGGGAGGGAGCCTGTCACGGCAGTAATGCTCGATTCCCCACGTCCATTCGGCGGAGAAATCCTTGTGAGTGGTGAATAGAGCCTTGACCCGGCGGAAGATCTCTGTGTTGCTCAATTCGAAGGAGGAGGTTTGGTTGGGATCGCGACCGAAGCTCATGTGGCACAACTTGTGGGTGCGCCTCTGGAGGGGAGAGATTCGGTTGCGCACGAACGTGATCATAGCATCCTCGTTGCGCAATCCGAGCTTCTTCAGCTCCGCGAACCTTTTGTTGACTTGGTTGGCCAGAGCTGTAGGTTTCTTGGCGACCTCCTCCTAGAAATCCGTGTCAGGGGGACCCGGAGCATAGGGCAGCAACCGAATCAAGTCTTCAGTACCCTCGTTCCGGACGTAGAAGAAGGTCCGGGCCCATCCTTTGCAGGAGTCAAGCCCGGTGACTCGGGGAAAGATTGAAAATCTCCAGGGAGAGATTGAGGCAGCTCCGAACTGGGTGAGCTGCTTGTCCTCCGACTCGACGTGGATGTTGGGGACGACGTTGCGACGAAGACCGAAGAACCGGATCCACAACTCCTTCGTGGGCCATAGTCCGGTATAACCTTCGATCATAGAGACAAAGGCAGAAAGAGAGGTGATTGTGTTTGCTGGGAGATGGTGCGGCTGCAGGTGGTACGTCCTGACCCAGTCCCGGAAGAAGTCGCTCACCGGGAGACCAAATCCCCGTTGGAAATGGGATAGGAATACGACGAACTCACCCGGATTGGGTGAGGGGGCCAGTTCCGAGGAGGGGAGACGAGCGGCGACGCCGGCGGGAATACGCCTGGTCCGGTAGAGCCAGTAGATGTCGTCTTGGCAGACCCACGAACCGGCCCACGCGCCACGGTCCGCCACACCGGCGTCCTCCTCCATCTCCTTCTCGGCGATGACGAGCTCCTCCTCAGTCATCTCGTATCCGCTGTCCTCGCTGGAGCTAGCGGCGGCGGGGGCCTGTGGTCTAGATTGATGAGGACCCGTGGCTAAGCAGTTACGCAGCGGTGGCTGCGGTGCGGAGGCACGGGGAGATGCGGCGGCGGCGTTGCTGATGGAAAGCACCGGCGGCGGCGTGGTCGCAGGGAAGACGAAGGGGAAAATCGCAACGGGCAAAGGGGCGCGGAGATGGAAAAATGCTAAGGGACGCGCCCCTCCCCTATTTAACCGCCCCCAGTGATCGATGAGTGGGATCGCGCTGCGCCGGCGAGCCACACGGTGTGGCCGTGTATCACCGGCATCAGCCAATCAGAGAAAAGCCACACAGGGGGCCACATAGTAGATGAGATCCCATGACGCGACGTGCTGTTGCGGTAAACGAGGAGACAGGCATGACATAACCCGCGCACAGTAAAACTAACAATTACTGCGGCGGTTACTGTGCAGGCCCTTAAAATAAGGCAAGGTAATGATTAGCCTCCACGTGGGTTGGCGTATGAGAGAAGGAAACGGGGCCCAGATCAAACCATGATAACCATGGGATCCGAGCCAAAGTGGTGACCCGACCGGCAAGTGAAAACTTGGAACGCGCGAAGGGAACGTAAATCCATATAATCCGAGATAAGGAGCTAACCCGGAATTGAACGTCTGAGGCTCGGACGTAAATGAACCTGATGTGGCCTTAGCGGCCGAGGCAGCTAAGACCGCACCAGCTTCGGGGACTAATGTTGGGGGATACCCCCGGGTAGGGTCACTCCGGGGTATAAGGGCCGAGTTAGCCGAGGTTCGGCAAGGTCAAAGCGGATGCTGGCCGAGTCACCTCAAGGCAGGCCGGATCACGGAGTAACCCAGACCAGGGGGGGGTCGCCTAATGTTGTCTCATCCGACTTAAGGAGTAAGTCGGAAATGCTTGTCTAACTTATATGTAGCAACAGGTATGGCCGGGTCTACTATGATCCGGATCCTCGCTTAGCTTCTGGGAGAAGGAAGGAATCTCTCTGGTCAAAAAAGAAGGGCCGGTACGTACTGGATGAGCGAATAAAGCAAGGGCAGGACCACCGGGTCGTGGCCGACAAGGATGACGACGCTCACGTCGGCTTACGTCGCTAAAGCGTGTGTGACGCGGGGGAAAAGCACCCCGGTCGGGTTACCACTTTGGGAGGAGGCATATTCTTAGGAATATGCCTCCACGTATGCCCTAGGCCAGGACCGAACCACCTCTATATAAGGGGGGTTAGGGTTCTGGTAGAGGGGGTTGGGAGAATTCTAGTTGGTTGAGCACTAGTACATCTGGGGTTCTTGGTCTAGATAGTAGGCAAGAGTAAGAGAGTACCTTCTTCCTCCTCTCGCCAATACAGCTCAAGGAGCACTTGTAATCCTGAAGATATAGCAATACAAACTTCTGTGTAGAGAATCACTCTACTATCCCTCCCTGGATTCCCCTAGCGCATATTAGTCCCCACCTTTAGCCTATCCATGGCATCTGCCGTGACACCACCACGATAAATTTTCTCTTCAAACACTTCATGTCCTAACTCAAGATAAATACTATAAAGCTCTCTAATTTTGTTGTTGTTTTCCATTAGGCCTAACTAGTGAAAACAAGAAACAAAAAGACAAAATTGCAGAATCTAAAGGAAATAACTTTGAGCACTCACACCGGAGGATGTGGGTACCTTTTACCTTACCTTCCCGGCAACGGCGCCAGAAAATAGGCGTTTGCCGTGGGAGGTTCTTCTTCTTTAATCCTCCGGTGTGAATACCTTTTACCTTACCTCCCCGGCAATGGTGCCAGAAAATAGCTTGATGTCTACGCACTTCTATTCTTGTAGACAGTTGTTGGGCCTCCAAGTGCAGAGGTTTGTAGAATAGCAGCAAGTTTTCCCTTAAGTGGATCACCCAAGGTTTATCGAACTCAGGGAGGAAGTGGTCAAAGGTATTCCCTCTCAAGCAATCCTGCAATCAAGATACAAGAAGTCTCTTGTGTCCCCAACACACCCAATACACTTGTCAGGTGTATAGGTGCACTAGTTCGGTGAAGAGATAGTAAAATACAAGTGGTATGGATATAAGACAACGGTGCAAGAAAATAGATTGATAGCGTGGAAGAGACTAAAGGCAAACTGAAATAAAGATGGAAGCAAGCAAACATGTAACAAATTTAATTGCAAACGGTGTATCAATGCTTAGAAACAAGGCCTAGGGATCATACTTTTACTAGTGAACACTCTCATATAAATATATTCTCTTTATGATACCACTCTTAACTACTCTCCGGTTTGACACTCTAATCGATGGTAGGGCTATACAACACACCTCAAAGTAAGCCTTTCCCATCTAGATAACCCCACACTGTCACCTTGAGTACTAGATGGTTCCAACAAACACCCAATTTCATAAAGACATCCAACTCCAAATATAACTCATAACAAGTATTTGTAATCTCTAGCCTAAGTGCCACCATGGTGTGCACGCTGTCACTTTCACACACATGGGGAGAGCAGAGATCTATTAAAGCACTTGAGTAGCAAGGTAGATCTATAGATTACAAGCTCATGATCACAATATGATCATGCATAGAGAGAGATATGAACACATAGCTACCGGTAGAAACCTTAGCCTCGAGAGAGAACTACTCCCTCCTCATCATGGGAATCAGCAATGGTGATGGATATGGTGGTGGAGATTGATGGAGATGGCTCCGGGGGCACTTCCCCGTCCCGGCAGGGTGCCGGAACAGAGACTTTATGTCCCCCGAATCTCCCCTTCGGTGGCGGCGGCACTGTAGAACTTTTCGTGGATTTCTGATTGATGATTTTTGGTTTCTGCCTCGGGAGGAATATATAGGCGAAGGAGACAAGGTCGGTGGCCGGCTAGGGGACCCACACCACCTGATGGCGCGGCTAGGGCTAGCCCGCACCTGGGGGGAGGGGTGTGGCCAGGCCCTGGCCCTCCTCCGTCTCGTATTCTAGCTCCATGAGTCTTCCGGTAAAATAGGAACTTTGGCTTTTGTTCCGTACAATTCTGAGAATATTCATTTTCTGACTTTCCTGGAACCAAAAACAGCAGAAAACAGGCAACTGGCACTGTGGCATCTTGTTAATAGGTTAGTCCAAGAAATTATATGAAAAGTACTCCAAAGTGTGGACAAAACATAAGAAAGTAGATAAAACCAAGCATGGAACATAAAAAATTATAGATACATTTGCAATGTATCAGATGCCATAGTGCGAGTTGCCTATTTTCTGCCGTTTTTGGTTCTAGAAAAGCCAGAAAATGAATATTCTCGGCATTGGACGAGACAAAAGCCAAAGTCAATATTTTACTGGAAGACTCACGGAGCCAGAAGACGAGATGGAGAGGGGCCAGGGGCCGGCCACACCACCTGGTGGCGCGGGCCAGGCCAGGCCGCGCCAGGGGGTGGTGTGGGCCCCCTAGTACTCCACCGACCTTGCCCCTTCGCCTATATAATCCTCCCGGGACAAAAACCCTAAGTACCCGATCAAAATTCCACGAAAGTGTCTGTAGCCGCCGTCACCTCCATCCCTAGATCGGGAGGATTCTAAAGCTCTTCCCAGCACCCTGCCGGAGGGGAGATATCACCCTGGAGGCCTTCTTCATCACCATGCCTGCCTCCGGTGTGATGTGTGAGTAGTTCATCCCTGGACTACGGGTCCATGTAGTAGCTAGATGGTTGGTTCTTCTCCTTTGTGTTACCATGTTTAGATCTTGTGAGCTTCGTTCATGATCAAGATCATCTATTTGTAATCCTACATGTTGTGTTTGCGGGGATCCGATGGATATTGAGATGCTATTTCAGATTGATTCTATCATGTCTTTGTTATTTGTGATCTTGCATGCTCTCCGTTGTTAGTAGCTATCTTGGCCGAGTAGATGCTAACAACTCCAAGAGGGAGTATTTATGCTCGATAGTGGGATCGTGCCTCTAGGAATATAGGGAAGTGACAGAAATCTCTAAGGTACTAGATGTGCTGTTGCTACTAGGGAGAAAACAACAATCCTTTGTTCATAGAACAATCGTATTGTTTACTTTACACACTTTGCTTAATGCAATTATCGGTTGCTTACAACTTAATACCAGAGGGGGTTCAGATGATAAGCTGAAGGTGGATTATTAGTCATAGATGCAGTTGTATTACGGTCTATGTATAATGTTGTAATTCCCAATTAAATCTCATAGTAGTCAAGATGATTAGTATATGCATGTATGCTTTGTCGATGTTTGTCAATTGCCCCGTTGTAATTTGTTCACCCAACATGTCATCTATCTTAAGGAGAATCACCTATAGTGAACTATGGACTCCGGTCCATTCTTTTACCATCAGTCTACAATCTATTTACTGTTTTCTGTTTACTTTCTGCAAAACAATTACTATCTTTCACACAATACGTTTAATCCTTTGTTTTCAGCAAAATCGGTGAGATTGACAACCTCACTGTAAGTTGGGGGAAAAGTTTTGTGGTTGTGTTGTGCAGGATTCCAAGTTGGAAACAACACCTTGGAAGTGTTTCCTTGTTCCTACTGGTTCGATAACCTTGGTTTCATAACTGAGGGAAAACTTGTTGCTGTGCTCATCATACCTTTCTCTTGGGGTTCCCCAACGAGCTCTACATATTGAGCAAGCAGCGGGCCACCGGTAGTACCGTTGGGCATTTTTGCCGCCGGTAGTACTAGTGTTAATTCCGGCCCAACTTCTGGTAACCCCACTTTCTATTCAATAACCTCTCTGTTTTGGTTGCGTATTTTTGTCGGAACTTCGACTAGAATTTCCGGCGGTAGTTCTGGTCGGGTTTTTCTGCTCTTTTCGCATCGTGTTTTGAACGTTGGATGGGTGCCACCGTAGTACCGGCCACCCACCGGTACTACCGGCCATGCACGAAAATGTGCATAACGGCCAGATTGGGGAACCCTTTAAAAGGAGCTCCCCTTCTCTTCATGGGGTTAGCTCTTTTGGACAGTTTTTCACTCTCTCTCTCTCCTCCATTGTTGACCTTGAAGAGCTTGCCCTCTCTCCTTCCCCCTCCTATGATTCTTGCATCTTTTTGAGGGATTTGAGAGAGGAGATCTAGATCTACAACCCCCACCAAACCAAATCCCTTCTTTGAAGGAATCCTTGGGATCTAGATCTTGGAGAGTTTTGTGTTCTCCTCTTATGTTCTTCCTCTCTTATTCCCCCAATAGCTTTTGTAGCTTTGGTGGAATTTGAGGGTGAAGGACTTGCCTCTTGCATTTGGTGCATAGGTTTGAGTTCTCCTTGGAGATTCAACGAGTTCAAGCTCTTGGGCTTATTTCTCTTGGGTTCTTGGAACCCTAGACGGTTGTGTGGAGTTGTGGTGTGTTCTTGGGGGATCCAGTTGAGTTGTGGAGATTCCCCGAGCTTGTTGGCCTTTTGTGGCATTATGGAGCCTTTGTGGCTTTTCTTGAGAGCCCTCCAATTGAGTTGTGGAGTTTGCCCCAAGCCTTGTACGGATTCGGTGATCGCCCTCAAGTGTCTCATAGTGGAACATGAGTAGGCCTTTGTGGCGAGCTCACGGGAGAACAGGGTGAGCCTTTTGTGGCGTCGGTGAGTTGCGTGCCTTCGCATCTTGGGGTGAGGCCTTATGTGGCGTTGGGTGAGCATCGAGCCACCACACCTCAAGATGAGCCACTTGTGACATTCGAAGTATATTGTGCCCCCGCACCTCTCTAACAGAGACGTAGCTTCTTTGAAAGTGAACTTTGAGAAAGAAATCATCGTCTCTGCATCTATCGGTTATCTCTCAACCAACCCCTTTACTTATGCAGTTTACATTGTGATAGCCATCGTGCTTGAAGTATTATATCTTGCTATCTCCTCGTTGCTTGTCTTCCTTAGCATAGGTTATTGGTGCACTTAGTTTAACCTAGTTGATATAGGTTTTAGCTTGATAAATTAAACATTAAATTTTATTCAGCATTTATTAGAGCCTAAACCATAATAATTTTAAAACGCCTATTCACCCCCTCTAAGCGATGTCTATTTCCCGTTCACCTTATTTTTTGCGAATCAACTTGCATTACTCAAAAACATCAGATATTACAAATATGCTGGCAGGTTTCACTTAGACCCTCTAGACCAGAGGAGATCCACACTATTGTGCCCCTCAGTCAGCCAACAAGGATAAAATGGGCCGGGGATCTCAACGCCAACTAGGTGAGCGGGAGGAGGTAAACCCTAACGAGAGGGGAACAACTCTAGAAAGCTTAATTGTGGTAAGACCTTGCTATTTGATTATAGCCATTGCTCTTCCAAAAGTTTGGCAGAATAGTGCCTCTGCTTGGTATGCAACCAAACTAAGCTTGACATTTATTGAAAACTTAAGTTGGCTAGTGCTTCATTTGATTCCAACTCAATCAGAACAAATGTTAATATTTTTTAAACTGGAATAATTTATTTTTGACAAGGTAGTCAAAATAAATATTCTTCCTAGTAATTCTTTTCCTAAGAACAACAATTTCTTGTCCATCTCGTTATGGTAGTGCCAAGTACTCCATCCGTCCGAAATAAGTGACTTTACTTTGTCCATAGTTAGATACATGCGAATCTAGACAAATCTTAATCACTTATTTCTGGAGAGGGAGTATATGTTTTGTTGGATTTTAATTATCTATAATCTGGTTGATAGGTCTCACTCCATGGGGAGTTGTATCGCTACTTGCTCTTTTTTCCTTTCGTATAATTCTAGCAAATACGTTGAAACTAACCTATTGTATAGAAATAATTTGTTTCTTCAAATAACATGAATGATAAAAACTACTAGTACTAGCATTATTATTCACCATTCAATATGTTTTTGATGTACTCCTTCTAATGTAAGACATTCTAGCCTTTTTAGACATATTTTAGAGATATTGTAGAGATTCACTCATTTTATAATCTTTACATTTTTACATTAGTGAACGGGGGAGTACTCTGGATCAGTTTTGGGCGCGACTAGGGCGGAGTAGAGAGGACCGTATTGGTGCGTGGCCCAAGTCTTAACCCAGCCCGAGGAAGGGCTAGGCCCAGAACCTGACCCTCCCTGTGCACTCCCATCGTCCCGTTCTCGTTCTCGCCGCCGGCGTCGCCCGTCGTTCTCCTCCCCGATGCGCCGCTGTCCACCCACACATCTTCCCAGCGCCGCCCTCCCCTGGACAACATGATAGTGCGGCATCCACGGCGAACCGGCGGGGGAGCGAACTCGAAACCCTCTCTAGTTCAATCGACCGGGTCCGTTCAAGGGCTTCGACAACGATGGCCCGACCGAATCCAGCGGCGGCGGCGGCTCTCGGCGCGTTCAGGCGCGCTAAGCTCTGCACGGGCGGTCGGCCGGACCAGTTTGACCTCGCGGCCGTCCTCTCCGCGTGCGCGGGGCTAGGCGCTCTGCCCCCCGGCACGCAGGTGCATTGCGACGCGGTGAAGAGCGGGTTCTCCTCGGGGGCATTCTGCGCGGCGGCGCTGGTGAACATGTACGCCAGGTGCGGCCGCGTGGGGGACGCCCGCAGGGTGTTCGGCGGAATCGCTTGCCCGGACACGGTGTGCTGGACGAGCATGATATCTGGGTACCACCGAGCTGGAAGCTACTGGGAAGCACTGTCCCTGTTCTCGAGGATGGTGAAGATGGGGTCTTCTCCGGACGAGGTGACCTGTGTCACCGTCATTTCTGCTCTTGTAAGCTTGGGGAGGCTGGAATACGCGAGGACGTTGCTGAAGAGGATGCTGGCGCCGAACTTGATTGCTTGGAATTCTGTCATCTCTGGTTATGTGCAGCAGAGTGGGAGTGAGCATGAGGTTTTCGGCTTGTATAAGGATATGAAGGAGCAAGGATTATGGCCCAGTAGATCGACTTTCGCGAGCATACTCAGCGCAGCAGCAAATATGATGGCTGTCGTTGAAGGCCGACAGTTACATGCGACGGTGGTCAGGCATGGCTTGGATGCAAATGTTTATGTGGGAAGCTCTCTGATCAACCTTTACGCCAAATGTGGCTGCATCAGCGAGGCGATGCGCGTGTTTGACTTCTCCTGCGAAAAAAACATTGTCATGTGGAATGCGATGCTTAATGGGCTTGTTCGAAATGAGCTTCAAGAAGAGGCCATCCAAATGTTTCGATATATGTTGACGCTTGGTCTTGAGGCTGATGAATTTACGTTTGTCAGTGTACTTGGTGCGTGCGCCAGCTTGGATTCCCATTGCTTGGGAAGACAGGTGCACTGTGTGACAGTCAAGAATTGCATAGATGGAAGCTTATTTGTTGCTAACGCAACAATAGATATGCACTCAAAATTTGGAGCTATAGATGATGCGAAAAAAGTATTCAATCTGATTGCTTACAAGGACAGCGTATCATGGAATGCCCTTATAGTTGGACTTGCACATAATGAAGAGGAGGAAGAAGCAGTCTGTATGCTCAAACAGATGTATCTGGATGGTATAACACCAGATGAGGTTTCTCTTGCTACTGTAATTAGCGCGTGTTCCAATATTGGAGCTACTGAGACTGGAAAGCAAATCCACTGCTTGGCAATAAAGTATAGTATCTGCTCAAATCATGCTGTTGGTAGCTCTCTGATTGATTTATATTCGAAGCATGGAGATTTAGAATCCTGTAGGAAGATCTTGGCACAGGTGGATGCAAGTAGTATAGTCCCAAGAAATGCTCTAATTGCTGGCCTTGTGCAGAACAGTAGAGAAGATGAAGCTATACAGTTGTTTCAGCAGGTTCTTAGAGATGGTTTAAAGCCCTCCAGCTTTACATTTTCGAGCATTCTTTCTGGTTGTACTGGACATCTCAGTTCAAATGTTGGCAACCAAGTTCACTGCTACACGCTGAAGTCTGGTCTTCTGAATGATGATACTTCTCTTGGCGTTTCACTGTTCGGGATATATTTGAAGTCCAAAATGCCTGAGGATGCCAACAAACTCTTGGTAGAGATACCGGATCGCAAAAGCCTGCTTGAGTGGACAGCTATCATTTCAGGGTATGCTCAAAACGGTTACAGTTATCAATCATTGCTATCCTTTTGGAGAATGCGCAGTTATGACATTCATTCAGATGAGGCAACGTTTGCAAGTATTCTCAAAGCTTGTTCTGAGATGACAGTTCTTAGCGATGGGAAAGAGATACATGACCTCATCATTAAATCTGGATTTAATTCTTATGAAACTGCAACTAGTGCCCTTATAGACATGTACTCCAAGTGTGGGGATATCATTTCTTCCTTTGAAGCTTTCAAACAAATGAAAAACAAACAAGGCATCACGATATGGAACTCCATGATTGTTGGATTTGCAAAGAATGGCTATGCTGATGAGGCACTTCTGCTTTTTCAGAGGATGGAAGAATCACAAATAAAGCCTGATGAAGTTACGTTCCTAGGTGTCCTAATCGCTTGTGCCCACACTGGCTTAATTATTGAAGGTCGGCATTACTTTGATTCTATGAGGAAAGTTTATGGGTTAATTCCTAGAGTAGATCATTATGCATGTTTTATTGATCTCCTTGGACGAGGTGGTCATCTTCAAGAGGCTCAAGAAGTTATTGACCAGATGCCCTTTAGAGCTGATGGCGTGATCTGGGCAACATACCTTGCAGCATGCAGAATGCACAAGGATGAAGAGAGGGGGAAACTTGCAGCAAGCAAACTTGTGGAGTTAGAACCACAAAACTCGTCTACTTATGTGTCGCTTTCAGGCTTACATGCTGCAGCTGGTAACTGGGGTGAGGCTAAGATAGCCAGAGAAGCAATGCAAGAAAAAGGAGTGACAAAATCTCCGGGATGTAGTTGGGTCACTGTAGGAAACAAGACAAGCTTATTTCTTGTACAGGACAAGAAACACCCCGACTCTCTTAGCATCTATGAGAAGCTTGATGATCTCACTGGAATGATGAAGAAAGATGACGATATTGAGGATTCTGATATGCTTGTTTCAGCTGAAATGTTTGCTTGAGGAGTGAAGAGCCATTTGAACTAAAATCCTATTCTTAAGAACTGAGGCCCTGATGTCATCATTTGGCTCATCCAGGACCTTAGTTAGATGCTTGGTTACTGAGGTAAGGAACTTGGTATGCTCTGCATATTGTTTGTCCAAACATATGTGGTCATATTAATTGGCGATTCAGATTCCGACCACTTTATTTTGCTTGAACTGTAGCATCACTTCATCAGCAATTCAGCATAGTTTATTGTTCTGACACAGGAGAGAGTGATCAAGGTTTTATTACTGTGGAGAACTGTGGCGAGGATTTCCTTGCTGCATTAGCTGATGCAACACTACCAACTGATGGTCGTGGGTGATCTAAAAGCGATAGTGACCAAAGCTTGTAATGATTCAGATGAAATGGCCAGGAAGGGTGTAACTGATGAAAAAGGAAGAGTTTTTTTAGGTTCAATATGGCAGATTCCTGTAATCAATGTACCAGGAACAGTCTTAAAAATTTGAGCTTTCCTCGGATGATTCAAATTTTGACATGTTTGCTGAAGCGGACACCCACTGTGATAATTATTTCTTTACCCAGAAACTCTAAGGCACAGAGCAGAAGCACAACAAAATCTACTGTAAGCCAATTTTTCCTCATTTCCCAATTTAAATTTCTACTTATTCCTGGTACTGTAATCTTTGACCTTGTTGTTGATAGGTTGCATCCTGTAAGCTTTTTGTTTTCTGTATATAGCTTTCTAGCACTAATAATGGCCGTGTGCAGTTGGGGAAGGTGAAGAAAAGCCATTTGTTCATTGCCTTGTGGTAGTTTCTTCTGATGATACATGCTAATGTGATATACTATCTCAAAACTGCAGGATGGAACATGGATTACTATCACTGGAAGCTTATACGGTACGCCCTCCGTTCCGATTTATTAAGATGTTAAACGAAATCCTAGTAAAAAAATCACGTTACGAAATTTCCAGACTTTCCTACTTTGCCCTCTGGTTGCAACCGCCGGCCTCACTCTCCCCTGATGCTTCTTGCTCCTCTCTCACTACGAGCGACCCGATCCAGATGAAGGGCCGCCGGCACCACCCCAGTCTCCCCCGATAGCTCCTCTGAGCCTCGCTGCCGTCAGGCTTCATCTCGGACCAGCGGTGCTCCGGTCCGACCGTGGATTCCTTCCCCTTCTCCTGGTTACCGAGCAGCCAGCCACTCTCGAGGCCAAAGCTCGTGTTTTGATGCGCCGGCGCTGGAGCTCGTACGCCCGACTGTGCTCTGGGTCGTCGTCGAGGTCGGCAACTCCACCCACGAGGCCCCCTCGTGCTGTGCCAGAACTGCCGTCATGCACCGCTACGTCAGCCACATCCTCCGCGTCACCTCGGAGGCGGGCCGTGTCGACCTCATCCCAGTGCCGCACGAGGAGATGGAGGGCAACTTCAGCGTCGCCTACGCCGACCACGAGTTCAGGGAGATGGCCGTGCCTGGACAGGTCGGCCAGATCCGGTGGGCATGGGCGGGATAGTTCGGACCCCTCGTCCGCGGCAACTACTACTCCTATTCTGAAATCTACAGGTGTAGAAATCGTACTCCTATTCTCCTATTCTCTGTTCTGTAATTATTGCTTTAATAATCAGTACTCCAAGAACTTCGGTTCATCAATTAGGTTGAGTGAGTCCTCTGCAGATGCAAAAAATACCTGGAGATGATATGTGAGTCCTCTGTAGATGCACAAGTACTCCAAACAAACAGAAGGTTGATCAATTTTAGATATTCATTTTGGTTGATTAATTTGGGTGAAAGCGTACATGCTTTTATTGGATATCCTTGGCAATTACTCCTTGAAATATGCTTAGTACATTGCTTGTTCTGCATAGACTATTGGCTTTGCCAAAACCTTGGACATATGAATATCAGCGCTATTTGGATTCAAGACAAACAGGTTCCTTCATTTGGATTCTGATAGACAGCAACAACAATTTCTATTCTTTGAAATACTGAGACCAACTCAGTAGTTGACTTTTTCCACTGGTTATATTTAGACCTGGAGTTTAAACTCAGGAGTAAATTCAAAACTAGCACATGTTACTTCAGTTTTCATTTTTACGTATTGTAGCTCCCAACTGAGGGATAAATAGTAGCCTAGACTATTTTAGGAGTTTATCCCATGTGCTATTGGGAATATAAAGGGTGATGTGCTATTGTTTCAACAGATATTAGGAGATCAGTTTAGACTTAAAGAAATTAAGCTCATATTAGAATTTTCCAAGTGGTGTGTGGTGTGCATTTCTTGCTCATCTATCCAGTTTGTCATCCCCATCATGAATTGATTAGTTTGGCTGAGAGTTTGGTGTAATCTGAAGCTGTGTGCTCAGAAGTTGTCTGCTCAGAATAGTACAGTACAAGGAACCTGCTGGTTTACATGCCTGCATTATTTGCTACTCGTGATTAATAAACCTTATCACATTTTTCTTACGATTTTCATTTTTCAGCTTTTATAGAGAATAATGCAGAAGCTCAAATGACTGCAAGTGAGGGCTCCTATCTGTCTTAAATTATGATACACCGGGACAACTTACAATACTGAAACTACATGACTATTTCTTGGCGAGGAGAACCTAAGCATCTTACTGTACTGAAAAATTGTACTCATGTGAGTATCTTATCTGTTTGCTGATCTGCCATGCTTTTGCATTAAATTTACAGTGTAGATTCTGGATGGAAGTTCCATTCTCCTTACTGAACAGACATTTTCCTATTTGTCCGAAGTATTCCAACAGAAATGAAATACTCAATTTACAGTGTGGAGTAGATGCTCAATTGTGTTACCCACTCATTTTTTGCATGTGGCGTTCAATTTACAGTGGAGTATTTGCTGTTTCAGGGAGCATTTTTGGTCAGAGAACTGGGCCGGCTTATGATAATTCCACAAGGCCAGAGAATTGATGGATCTGGCTCGACCTACATGTGCAACTTGTCCAGAACAGGAGCAGCGCGAGCATTCGGAGAAGATGGTGTGCTCCGCGAGGACGCCGCCCACCTTTGCTTGCGAGCTCCCCAAGGACACTGCTGTCACCTCCGACTTCACCTAACCTTCCCAACCACAACAATGACCACGACGACCTCGCCTCCCTGTCCAGAACATGGTGAGTCCATATTTCTGCTCTATAATCTTTGTCGGTAGTCCTGATTCCAGTGTTGTGATTTCTCAGAATATGATTTGGCAGTGTGTAAAGTCTAGCAACTTACTCCAGATGCTTGTGTGAGAGTCCATATCTCTTTTTTTAGGACTTCATGTTCTGTAAGTCTGATGCTTGTGTGAGTAATCGAGATGCCTGGCTCCAGCAGGAGTAGTACAAACATGGAGTAGCACCCATATAATTTAGGCTGCATTACTAAAAAATTCAGTGAAGTTTGCATTACTAGAAATTTCAGTATGCATTGCTAGAAATTTTCAGTCTAGTTTGATTTACTACTGATCTCAAGTTTGCATTACTACTAGAAATTCAATTTGCATTAGTACTGATCTCAGTTTGCATTACTCAGTTTGTAGTACTCCTAATGATAACCAAAAGAGTACACACATGTTTCTGTTTCTTATACTGAAACTTTATTGACAAGGAGTACATGTCTGGTTCATGACAAAGAGTACACACATAGAGGATCGCAGTGAGGTGCAGGTCCTTTCCCCGTCATCGCCGCTGCCCGTTCCCCCGCTGCCATCGAGGGTCCCCGCCCTCACCCCCACGGCCCCGCCTCCACCGCCCCCGCGCCCGCCCTCTCCGCTCTGGCCCCAAGGTTGTGTGGCTGCTCTTCTGCTTGTTTTGCTTCTGGGATCTCCTTGCTTCTAGTTTTCCTCTCTTCCTCTGCCCTGCTCACCTGCTGGGATATCCTTGCTTCTGGTTTCCCTATCTTCTTTTTGTTTGGCTTGTTCTCACCATTTCCTCTGCTGTTTGTTTTCAGGGCACAATTCAGGCGCTGTCGCGGGACTATCTGGGCAACCTCATGGGCAGAGGAGATTGGGGCCGGAGGTGCTGATGTGCTGCATGGGGGGAGGAGCTGGTCGGGGCTGGAGGTGCTGGCTGGGGGAGGAGTCGCTGTTGCCTAAGCGAACCCTATCGCTAGGGAAGACGACACTGGGAAGGCTGGAGCGGAGGCAACGCGATCGAGGACTGGGGAACGCTGGGGCGGAGCGAACGCGACCGGGGACGACGAGGCGATCACGATTCAAAATTAGGCAGGAGTATCGATGTAACTTTGTTCATTTTTCACCTGGTAGGAACGATTCTTACACGTCTTATAAATTGGAACGGATTTGAAAGGCTTACTTTTCCACTCCCTATTTTTTCAATTATGGATGACCTTGGTCTTGAGCCATCTTCTGATGGGAAGCCATATGAGATGCATGTTAGGCGTTTTTTTCTCCTGGTAAATTACTTGCTTTGATGTTTGTGGAATGAAAAAGCGAATCATGCTAGCATACCAGTTTAGACTTGTTATCAGGGTGAACGTGGTAGGGGGTTGCTTCTTATGATCTGAACATGGCTCTGCTTTCTGAACTCTGTAGTCAGGACATTATTGGAGCCAACGTCACGGGGCTTGCTGCATTCGTGTCAGTTTAAGAAAAGATGAAGGACGGCAATCCTTTGTCGACGAAAAATTAGGAGACAGAGCTTCAAAAGAAAAGAAAAGTTACGTGACACCATGAATGCTAAGCCGTATGCGCCAGGACACGGTCACCAACTGACCGGCCGTACACGTACGGTCCCAGGTGGTCGCCTCCTAGTCGTACCGCACCGCATTCCCTGATTCCCTCTGTTCCCACGACGACCCCGCGGCGGCCGCCTTTTCTATTGGAACTTGTCTCCATGGATCGATCACGGCAGAGCGAAAGCGGCACATACAGTCGTCACCGGTGGGCGGCAGTGCTTGCTTAGCTTAGCATAGCTTATCGTCGTTATCGTATCGAGCTGCGTGCTGCGCGGCGCTCATCTGGTCAGCGCCACGGTGATCCCCATCGACGTCAGGTCGGTGGAGGAGTGATGTGTCAGCTCGATTGCTTGGTCAATTCCTACTCCCCAGGCCATGATCGAGCACTCGAGCTGCCCCGGCCCCCCTCCGCTGCCGAAAGCCTGCAGAGACCCAACAACACCACCACCACCAGCACCAAGGAGGTGCTGATCGCTCAGACGTAGTAGGTTGGCTTCAGGGTCAGACCGAGCAGAACAGTTCTAGGAGAGCAGAGTGGTACTCCTACTTGGATAAGAGTAACCACCGAGATTTCACTACTCCCTATGTTCCAAATTACTCTGCATTCTATTAAAACTTGTCTAAACATATTCTATAAAAATACCAATATTTATAAAATCAATTGCATATAATATAAAAGTATGTTTTATGATGAGTCTAATTATATTTATTACATATTTTAGATATGTTTATAAAGTTTAACTTCGAGTAAACCCAGAACGCATAGTAAATCGGAGGGAGTACACTATCGTCAACCAACCTCACGACGACCGGTAACCGAGATTGAGGTCTGTCATCAATAAGATCCTCGTGCTTTTGACACCAGTGAATAGTGAGTGATACCCCTGCTGAGACATACGGAGATTTACTATCTGTCACCGCTATCTTCCTCCCCACGCCCACCAAGCCTAGCACAATCATCAGCTCATACTTGTTGACCGTACCTCAGGTTTGGACATACATACGTACGGCATCACACCACGCCAACTTAATGCATACAGAAAGGGCAGGTGATCTGGTGACGGCGCGCAAGCGCAACGTACCAAAGCCAGCTCTCCCGCGGTGCAACGGAAAAAAGAGGAGATCGATCCCCGTCCGCCGGGGGCACAGCACAGCACATGACATGGCCAACCTGAGCCGGCACTCGATCGAGAAAGCAAGAACGGTCACGCTCAGCCTGGAACAAGGAACAAGGATGGATCGACCACAGTTCACACGAGACTTGTTCATTGCTTTGAAATTTGAATCGATCGACCAGTAGTACTACTGTAACACTACGCTAATTAAGACGGCTAAACGCGGGCATGGGTACAGGTGGATCGAGCAACAAGCTAGTAATTGCCACTGACTTGGATCTCAATCAAGTGTCGCTGCTGGTCTCATGGATCGATCGATCATGACATGATGAATTCCCTCCCTGTCAGACAGAATCTACACTTGATCCTGGCTCACGCCTACTAGTTAGGGAGCAGCTGCCATGCACGTGCCAACGGTGCGGTATAACTAGGGGTACAGCAATGGCAGACGAACGCGCGCGTCGGTGCAGACGCAGATCGATGTACGCTAGCTGCAAAGCGTTGATCAATCCAAGGATATGCACGCTACCGTGGATAACAGCAGCTTTTATAAGTAGATTGATCGACGAACCACACAGACACAGAGGGTGAAGCTGCGTCATTCACACTTGCCGAAATATAATCGATCCGATCCATCTGGGAATATTTTTTTCCCAACATGTTTGCTTCAATTCGGCGCTTCCCATTTGTTTTCGTCGCGCGCGGACGCAGCTAGCTATCTAGTGCAACGTAGCCCGGCCCTCTGTTTTGGCACGGGGACGATTGCATATTTGGTTCCGCTTCTGCTTGTCTCTTTCTGAATTAATCTACAACGTGCTATATAGGCTTTACCAATTTTCAATGGAGCAATAATGTACGTATACTCCTACAGTACATGCTGCGCGACGAACTGACGACGGTGCATGGATAATTATTTGCCCCAGCCGCAGTTCCTCGTAGCTAGAGTTCCCAAAACTGTCACGCAGATGCAGGAACGATTTGCTCCGGTCCAACAGACATCCGAATTTCCCAAAATGGGTACGCACACACCACAAACGAAAAACAAACTTTTCCTTTCATTTGTAATAGTAATTGAGAAACGCAATAGTACGTACATCCACCCAATGTACTCCCTCGTCTTAAAATAAATGATTTGAGTTTGTTTAGATTCGGGATGAATCTAAACATGTTTTAGTATGTAATACATACGAATCTAGACAACTCAAGTCACTGATTTTAAAACGAAGGGAGTACGATTCATCGATGGGAGTCTTATTTGACGGCAGCTAGCGGCGCAGCGCAGGTGCTTGGAACGAAAGCCAGAAAGAAAGAAACGATGCGCTTGCCGTTGCCGGGCGGACGTAGTAGCTAGTCGAGCTGCCTTGCTTCATGCATCACATATCCTCGCAGTTCGCTTCAAAGCAGATCTCTACGCACTCCTGATACCCCGCTCCAGGTGACACTCTACCACAGTGCACCTGGCAGTCAACATTGCATTGCCAGCACTCGGGGGTTGGGGCCCACTGGTCCATACTGCAGTCGGCCGCCGCCAGCTCGGCTATCAGCGGCTGTCCGACGAAGAGCACCAGCACAAACATGGCTGCCATCTTCGCCCCGGCGCAGGAGCTGGAGCCCATTGCAGTCGGTGGATCGAGCGAGATGATGTACACTGTACTACTATAGTAGTATATGTGCTATTATTAGTAGAGAAAAATTGCTAGGTGGAAGGAGGCTTGACATGAGATGAGAGACGAGGCTCCTATTTATAGCCTTCTTGCTAGTTAAGGATTGGCGCGCATTTGACCGGCCGGAGATCTGATCTTGATCGAGATCTCACCGGACTACTATTAATCAAACTCGATTTTTGTGAGATTGACCAACTGTAGCATTACGTATATGCATGCAGTACAGCCATCTAATATTTAATCCGATTACTCAAGGATACTCGATCCCCGACTGATTCTGTCAACTATCTACACGTGAAACTAGCACCATACTAGTCATGCGACTTATTCTGTCAACTATCTACACGTGAAACTAGCACCATACTGGTCATGCGATTGCCTCGCACTCAATTTAATATCAATCCGACTGACAGCGATATACCTGCCTCATGGTTATAATTTAGAAAAACAATGGTTGGAAGAGCGGAAATCCGGTTTGTGCACATGCTTCATTGAGCAGGAACTACTATATAGTATATGTGAGTTTCTACTGTTACTAGACCAAGAAAGTTGTACACTCAGCCAAATATGAAGTGTTCATAATAAACAACTACTTATATGCCAAAGATAAAGTTTTGAATGCATGGGAAGCATGCAAGATTATGCACTTTTTCAAGAAAAGTCATAAAATCATATATTATCTGAAACCACCGCTTAACAGAGCATCCTTAGAGCATCTCCACTCGGGATCCTCAAAGCCCCCCTCCCAAAGGCCTATGAGGGCCGCCGGCGCCAAAAAACACGCCCAGCCGCGGCCCTCATTTCAGAATTTCCGCCGGCGCGGTCAAATTATTTAGCCGGCAGCCCCAGGCGAAACCCAATGTACAGGGAGGCGAGCGGGGGCGCCGACGCATCAAGAAAACGTTGCGGGCCAGCCTTGTCGGTGACAAACGGCCAGAAAACCTGTCCTACACCCTTTCGACCCCCCCGACCCCCTGGCGGCCGCCACGACCACCCCTACCTCGCCGTCGGGAACCCGCCTCCGTTAGCACTCCCCACCGCCAAATAAACCCACACCGCCTCTTCCTCCGCCGTCCTTGCGTCCAACCGCCGGCCAGCGAACCTCTGCTCCCACCCGACTTCCTCTCCGCACACAAGGTGTTCGATCATTTGCCAAGGCGATGGACTCGGACGACGAGGAGGTCATGGCCGCTCTGATGGATGAGGAGGTCGCTGTGATCAATGAAGCGGCGGCCGGGGACGACGAGCACCTGTCTATCCTCCTCGCCCTCATGTCCATGATCATCGAGGAGGACAAGCCGGTCTGCGGCGGCTCGGTGCCTGGACGCCGCAAGAGCAAGCCGAGGCAGAGGATGGAAGGGTACTGCATGTTGTATGCAGACTACTTCGCCGATGATCCAGTGCACGGGGATGTCACATTCCGCCGCCATTTCAGGATGAGCAGGAAGCTCTTCCTCAAGATCGTCGAGAAGCTGAGGGAGTTCGATGACTACTTCAAGCTGAAGAGGGACGCCGTCGGTACGCTTGGCTTCTCCACTATCCAGAAATGCACAGTTGCCCTTCGGATGCTAGAATATGTAATGCCTGGAGACACACAGGACGACTACATGCGCATGGCCGAGTCCACGGCCATTGATTGCATGTATAGGTTTTTCGCAGGGCAATTATGGCGGTGTTTGGCGACACATATCTGCGCACACCCAATGAAGGCGACACTGCTCGTCTGCTAGCACAGAATGCAGACAGAGGGTTCCCTGGGATGCTTGGAAGCATCGACTGTATGCACTGGGCATAGAAGAACTGTCTGTTTGCAAATCAGGACATGTACAAGGGCCACAAAGGAGCATGCAGTGTGGTTCTTGAGGCAGTGGCTGATAAGGATCTCTGGATTTGGCATGCTTTTTTCGGGATGGTAGGATCTTACAATGACATCAACGTGCTCCAGTGCTCGGATGTGTTTGTCAAGTTTGTTTCAGGCAATTCTCCTCCTGTGGCTTATGAGATCAATGGCCACCAATATGACAAGGGCTACTATCTGGCTGATGGCATCTATCCAAATTGGTCAACATTTGTCAAGACCATTTCAAATGCAGTGCCTGGAGGGAAGAAAGCTCGATTTGCTTAGTGCCAGGAGGCTTGCAGGAAAGATGTGGAGAGGGCATTTAGTGTGCTGCAAGCTTGATTTGCCATTGTTCGGTACCCCGCGCTTACATGGTCCAATGATCAGATATGGGAGGTCATTACTACTTGTATCATCTTGCACAACATGATCACCAAGAGCGAGTGGGAGAACCCAGTGTTCGACACTCAACCATACTATCGCCAGGGTCCTCTTGCAGATGTTGATCATCAGGTGCGTACTGCTTTTGCCTCTTTCCTAGCCAAGCGTCAAGAACTTGTTTAATTTGTGTGGTGTGTTAAACATAATTTATTTGATCGAGCATTTGTGGAACATAAAAGCAGCTCTCTAGTCTTTTGGCCATTGTGATTCAAACTTGTTTAATTTGTGTGGTGTGTTAAACATAATTTATTTGTGTACTATGTTGAACTTGTTGAATAATTGTGTTGAATTTGTGTTCCCATTTGATTGATTGCTTGTGTTGAAATAATTCAGAAAATAAAAAAAATGGCCGGTTTGGGGTGCACGGCTGGGCGCGGCCGGCCCCCATTTTTGATTTCGCGCCGGAGCCCCCGCCATACGGCCCAAAAAATGGTCGCGCCGGAGCCCGTATGGGGATCACGAGTGGAGATGCTCTTACAAAACAAATACTTTTCAAGGAATAAGACATAAGTCCTCGAAAAGTCAGCGCTTGCTTCTTGCCCCGACCCCAAACCTAGCTGGCCATCACCACCTCCAAGCAGGCGCCGCCTCCACCGGGCCGGTGCCGACCCGCCACCTCTCTCCTATCTCCCGCGGAAGCGCTGTCGAATATTTACCTCCGTCAAGATGTAATCCAGGCAACGATCTCGAATGCTTCATATCTGTATCGACATCTTTCATGTGACGCGATCATGGGATGATCGCACAAAGACACAATGATACATCCCGGATCGTGTGGATACCTTGGAGGCGCCCTCCACTTCGTCGCTTGATCGTCTCGAGAAACATGAGAAGATCTTGTTGTGGTTAATTGACAAGTTGTGCGAATCGACGATTGAGGACTATGATGTCATCACCGACTTCCGCTACGTGACACACTTCAAGGGTATGATCTTGTTGATTGCAACTCCATGGTGATATTGGTTTACTGCGTAGGTAATTTTTTGTTTTACATAGGATATTCCCTAATAAAATCTCCCTGAACGAGAGCGTGGAACTCAATCGACTTCGAGGTGAACAACATGCATCATCTAGTTGTCCAGGAGGAGGTTGAGGACGAGGTTGTAGGCGTTGTAGGTGTCATCATATTGATGAGAAGTACACCATGAGGGGGTCCTCAAGACGTGGAAATAAAAGGGGCGTGAGACGTCAGGATGTACGGACTAGGGAGCAGACAAGTTTACCTAAGTTCAGATCCGACTGCGGTGGCTAGATCCTAGTCCTGCAATCAATCCACTATAATCGGCAAAGCCGAAGGTTACAAAGGGTTTGAGATTGGTTCCCTTGTGCGAGGTGATATTGCTCGTGTCATGTGTTTCCCCAAGGGTTCCCCGTATGCTGGATTATATAGACGCCCGACATAGGTATGATAGTTATAGCATAGTATGAAACTATTATAAACTAATTGAGATATGATAATAAAATCTATTTATTATTTGTCTCTAGAGCATATCTCCTTTACTGGGGCACCCGATGAAATGTGGGGCCGCGCCGATGCCAAATCTCAAATGGGGCTAGGAGCGTTTTTTGGTCCCGACGCCCCTATAGCTCGTTTAGGGGAGGGGGGGGGGGGGGGGTGAGGGACGAGTGGAGATGCTCCGAGACCCAACAATAACAACAACACCACCAACGAGGTGGCACCAAACGCTGCTTGTTCGCTCAGGGGTTCTAGGTGGATAATAAAATTGCTCGACCGTACCATGCCACGTACTATATGTGCCAACTATTTTTTTTGCACAAGGGAGGGATTCCGAAGGATCCCGAGCTGCATATCATATATTATGTGGTGTGTACATTTTACACACTTGAAACTGCAAGAAAGATAACATTACAACATCGTCTTGCCTTTTTGCATAAATCACCTTGGAAAAAGAACAGGAAAATTGATTCGATCCTGGGTCCTCTCCACCATCGCTGAGCTCCCGTCACCGGTAGCCTAGACACCGCCTGGGACAAACCACTTGGCAGCGAGAAGGGGAAACTCCGGCGAGACGCTCGGGTCTAGGCCTCCGCTCTTGGCACTTTAACTAGCCACTTTGTGGGCCAATAATCGCAGCAGAAATCCTAGTCGCCGCGTGATTTGATCATCGATGCAGCAGGTGGCACACACACCACCTCAAGGAAGTAGCAAGGAGCACATCAGGTTGCCTACTCCCCTCGCCTCCACAACCAGCCAGAGGAAGCATCGAAGGCCAACAAGTCCACTACTCGAGGTGGCCAGAGGTGAAGTTATTGAAGTAGAGGGGCTAGCAAGCCAAGTTGACTCCATCGTCTCCCACCTTGGGAGCTCGGGGGACTAGAGCTGCTATAGACACCTAATACATCGCCGGTGTGCCAGGATACAAGAGAACCCCTACCATCCTCTAGGGCCAGCAGAAACTCGCCAGAACGAAGGGAAGGCACAAACCTCGGTCTTATTTACGGGGATCCATGGGGTGGTTGTACTCGACATCGTCGCCGTCCACCAGAGTACAGCGCAACGAAGCCACCGTCACGGGATGTAGTAGATCTGAAAACAACTATTTGTCTGCCCCAAACTACTGGCATATTGCCAAAACAGCTAAACCTACACTTACCACCTACTTCGGTGCCTCTCCTTCGCCATCTCCGGCCGGCAGCATCGCCGGGCAAGGCTTGGGAGCTCACAGGGGAGTCCCAATGGGGGGGGGGGGAGAAGAGAGGGAAGGGTGTGGGATGAACTTGGCTTTCCAAAGGGTGAGTCGATTATATGCCAACTATTACCGAACCACACTGAGTCCACTGACTATCTAGGAGTCGGACATTAAGCAAGCCATTGATGTTGCTCACACATAGGTTGGCTTTAGGGTCAGATCAAGCAGAGTAGTACTCCTGCTTGAATAAAAGACAAATAATTATTTTTGAAATGGGAAAAAACTTTGTCCCAATCTATTAATTAAGCAAGGAGTCAACAAGAGTTTGAATACAATGTTCTACTCTCCCGGTATAAGATAACTCATGCGCTTAGCGCACGCGGGCACCCAAAGTTTCCCATCATTCTTAATGTTTCTAAAGATGACCGACGGCGACACGTGCCTGTTGTGAAAAGCTCTTGCGTTGCGCTAGTTCCATATTTCACATGACGAAAGAAGGGTGGGTGAAGCTAAGGGTTTGTTCGATTGAGGTCACGAAGTGGAACGTAATGGAATGGTTCCACACCTGAGAGTCGTTCCAGTGTTTGGTTGAGAACCGGAATGGAACAAGGTGGTTTTTCAAAAGAGAATATTCTCTCTAGATCCTGAATGCAACCATTCCTCAAAATTGATGGAATCTCCTCGTTCCTCTATGCTAAAGCCACCCAAGCTTGCTCACTCTCTCTATTCTCTTGTCATACTTTCTGTTAAATGCATCCCAAACTTGTTGACCTATTTTGTTCCCATAATCTATCCTATTCCATTCCATTTTTTTGTTTCAACCAAACATAGAACAGAACCATTTCATTACACTTTTTATCCTAACCAAACGCAACACATTCTAGTGAAATGGAACCATGTCATTCCATTCTACGTCGTTACCGAACCGAAGACGCCCTGAGTCTTTGCACCGAGTCATGGTTTGCCACCAAGAGTTGATTGGTTGGGTTGTCCAAGGCAAGGGATCAATAAAGTCTAACCCAATCCAAGACTTGATGGGCCCAAATCTTAGTAGTGGCAATTAAAAATATGCTCCGTCGACTCTAGGACTTGTTTACAAAGAGGGCAAACTTCACAAATTGGCCAGACTCCTTATTAGAAACGGTCGGCGGTCCAAAAATCCTATTTTGAATAGCAAGCCAAATAGAGAACTTTACTTGGAGAGTACGTGCCGATAAATCATCAATGATGATCACATGCCAAAGCAACACTCTCGTAACAGTAACTAGTCGAGCGCACTTCAAGAGCAGGTAGCAAGCAAGTCGAACCCTTATCAACCAGTCCCTGCCGGTGCCAACAGGAGCCGTCACCTAACGCCATTTGTCTTAAACTCTTAATGCATAGTACAGTACAAAAAAGTAAAGTGGCGTTGCGCAACGTACTCCCGGGGTGCAATGAAAAAGAAGAGGAGCACAGGTTACCTTGGCTAGCTGGCATATATAGGATAGGTCGATAGGATCTGTCATGCTCAGTCTGGAATTAACGACCAGGATGGGTCGACCACACTTCACATGAGACTTCTTCTTCTTCATTATTGCTTCGATTCGGTCGACCAGTCCAGTTCGATCTAACTGTAACACTATGGCCTATGCTAACACGGGTACACGCGGGCATGGGCGACTTGGATCTCCATGAATGAAGTGTCGCTGCTGATGTATACCGATCGATCGATCGATCGATCATGCATGACATGAATTCCTCCCTGCCGACCGAATCTAAATTTCGCCGTGGATCACGCCTTGGCTGTACACGTAGCGACGGTGTAGTTGGACGAGGAGACGATGCAAACGTGTGAAACTGGCTGCAAGTTAGTATTAGGGAGCAGCTGCCATGTGCCAACAGTGCGGTATAACTAGGGTACAGTACAACGAAGGACGACGAACGAGGGCGCGCGTCGTCGGTGCGAACGCGACTGTCAGTTTCACACACATGGATAACATGAGCTTTCACAGATCAAGGCGCCACACCACACCACACCACACCACACAGGTCGCGTCGTCTGTTCCGACTTCCATTCATATTCTCCCAGCAGCCCGTCCGCTTCGGCGCTTCCCTTTTGTTTTCACCCTGAATGGGGATTTGCACAGGCGGCAGCAAGCGAAAGGCGAATGCGGATGCGTCTCTGCTTGGCACGGCGGGGACGATTGCATATTTGGTTCTGCTTCTGCTGGTTTCCTTTTGAATCTACAGCGTACTAGCCTTTACCAATTTTCAACGGGCCAATAACGTACCTACTCCAGAATGACGTGCGACCAACTGACGACGATGCATCAAATAATTGCCCGAGCCGCTCCAGTTCCTCATACGGAGTACTACCCAGATGTCCATATACTTATTTGCTCGGGTCGAACTCCCGTCTAGGCCGTCTGTCCAACAGACATCCCAAATGGGTAGAGGTCCGCGCCGTGCAGCCTGTCTGTCTACTAGTACTACTTGGTACGCACCCACGCGCCGTGCTAGCTAGGCCTATTACAGCCGTCATGCATGGTCAATTAGAAATTCATGTCATCTAGAGCTAACCTAATAGCCCACTTTATTAACAATAGATAGAGATAAAAATATAATACTTTATTAATATATGGTCCACTTTACACTCTCACATAGTGCCTAGGAGCACGTGCTGCAGCTGGCTATTAAGAGCAAGTACAATAAGTCCTAGTCAGCTGGCTATAAGGATTAGAATACTATTTTCTTACCTAGTTGGAAGAGAGAGAAGATGAGAGAGAAGAAGAGTGTGCTCTCATACAAGAGTCAGCTTTAGCACGTGTTCCTAGGCACTTTAAGAGAGTGAAGAGTGAGCCATGTAGTGCTAAAGTACTCCATGGCACTTGCTCATTATTGTACATGTTAGCTCTAAGTTGGCTATAGATGACATGACACTTGCTTATAGCCAACAGCTGGCTATACTATTGTCCTTGCTCTAACTAAGAGCCCACTCATCTTCTCTCTCCTCTTCTCTCTCATCCAACTAAGCACAAATATACTATTTTAAGTTTTATAGTCTGCTAACTGGATCTTATTGTACTTGCTCTAAGTAGAGTCAGCACGGTTGTTGCACTCCTAGTCATCTTAGCCATGCATGGGTGTACTGCAGTGGACGACGACCTTCATTTCGCTGCTCGAAACCCGTCACATGCATGGCTAGTTCGGCTAGCTATACGATTCGACTCTAGCGCACAGGAAATCGAGATTTTGGGGAGATATATACATGGTCTAGCAGTTCGTAGGGCTCACCAAGGGTGTGAATGATTGATACCGGTAAATTAGAGGAAATTGTTTTTGCTGCACCTGTTGCACAAAACACTCACTTTACCTGTTATAGCAACGATGACGTGGCATCCACGTGTCATCGGTACTTTTTTCAAATACTTAAAAAAATATGTAAAATATTCAATAACTAATATAATATAAACTAGCAAACCTGTAAAACTTTGAAAATGTTTAGATCATTTGGTTAAAATATTTATCACTTTTTGTGAGATTCGGCCAAAATTTGGTGATTTTTTTGAATTTTTCGGAAAACTGAAAAAAATCTAGTAACAGAAACAATATGACTTAAGTCTGTGACGGACCTTGCGGTGGATCAGAACCATCACCCGGTGGCCTCCTAACGATCTGAAAATATGTAAAGTTTAGAAATATTACTGAAGTCATATTGTCTTTGTTACTAGATTTTCTTCAGTTTTTTGAAAAATTCAAAATTCACAATTTTGGTCAAGTCTCAAAAAAAGTGATAAATATTTTAACTGAATGATCTAAACAATTTCGAACTTTCTCAGATTTGCTAGTTTATATTATATTAGTTATTAAATTATATATATATTTTTTGAAATGTTTGAAAAAAGTACTGATGACACGTGGATGCCATGTCATCATTGCTATGTGGGTCCTAGCCATTAGGTGTGCTATTAATCATCCTAATACCAGATTTGGACCTCTATGCAACGAATTACATGTATAACTGGTGGTTTGTGCAAACAACATGTACAGTGAGGGTGTTTTGTGCAACACCCGCAACAAAAGCTGGTGGTTTGCGCAATTTCCTCGGTAAATTAAGTAAACAAAAAAAAGGAGTCATATAAGCTTATTATTTGGTCGTTGACACTAGTCAACGCTAATAAACCATGTGGATCAGTTGGAGTTTTGTAATGCCACCTTCAAGAACTAAGGCGCACACGCATTCAAATCAATGTTTGATGACCGAATAAATAGAGCAACGAAAACTTGATTATATTGTGTAAAATTAGTATCATTAGATTCGTATTAAAACACACTTTCTAATGATACCAATTCTATACCAACATTCTTTATATACTTATAGTAAACTTTATAAACAAAACACGCAAAAGGAGGGTCTTATTTCTTGGGACGGAGGTAGTAGTACTTTCTCACCACCTACAACGTATTACAATGTTAACACCTGATGAGCATAAATTTAATCAAGGACACATAGGTTATGTGCTACCTACAATTTAGGGTTATAACGATTGCTACCTAAAAAAGGAGTATGTCGTGCAGATTCAATAATTATAGATTTATATGTCTTCTTAATGTTAGTTTTAAAAACTATAGAAAAAAATGCATGGTTCCATATTAAAATTGATTTTTAAATGGCATATAATAAAATGAAATAGTCTTTCTTGCAACAAACTTTGCGCATTAAAGGTTTTGCGCCATAGTGGTGTGATTTGATTGCACAATTTGTGTGAGAGTAAGGCTCAATCATGATATTGACCATCACTTCCAAATAAAGAAAGGACCGAGACATGACGATCCCCTAACCTGGATGTTGTTTAATATCGTTGCAGATATGTTGAGTATCTTAATTGCTAGAGCGAAAGAGGACGGTCAAGCTGGAGACCTTGTTCCATATCTTGTTGAGGGATGGATCTCAATCTGCAATATGACAGACGACACGATACTCTTCATGGAACATGATTTAGAGAAGGCGGATGATATGAAGTTAATATTGTGTATATTTGAACAGTTATTTAATCTAAAAATTAATTTTTACAACAGTGAGATTTTATATTTTGGAAAGGCTAAAGAGGAGGAACGTCAGTACAAACAATTGTTTGGTTGTGAGTCCGGAACTCTACCCTTAAGGTACTCGGGCTATACTGATCCGTTACAAAAAAAAATATCTTGGCTGCGATCACTCTCCTTGCCTCTTGGAAAATTTGGAATGAGGGCAACGGAAGAATCTTCAGCAACAACCACACTCTGCCATGGATCATCTTCCGAAAGATAAAAACAAGGCAAGATTTTGGGTTCTTGCCTATGCCAAGCGCATAAATAATTTTATTATGAGAGTAGAACCTAACTTGTAACCATTTTTCTTTTCTTGTTGAACTCATATCTTCATTAATATATTGGGGGCAACCCGGGAAATGCCAAACATATGGAGACGTCGCTACCCCAAGATCTAATCTTTCCGGTCCCCCCCCCCCCCCTCCGTCCGGCGGCCACGCCGGCGGATAGAGGAGTGGGGAACCATCCACTTCATCGTTTGATTTTTTATAGGTCTGTTTTTCTTGGTTTTGTCTCCCTAACGACATCGGCCAGGTGAGGCGACCTGCTATCGGCAACTCCGTTATGCATGACGTCTAGGCATAGAGTATGCCAACTTTGTCCATTGTCGAACTGATTCAAAATTAAGCTACGTCGGAATTCCCAGGTGAGGTGATGATGGCGTATTGGAATGGTCTCTCTGGCCTCTCCCTACCTCGTGGGTGTTCGATTCAGAGTCTACAAAAGGCCCGTGAGACTTAGCATCGCTAGGTCTGTGGGTTCTCTTTAGATCTTGGCAACCGTTGTGTCTATCAAGGGGACTTCTGGCTGTGGGGATCTATGGATCGCCAAGGATCTTCATCAATGGTTACTTCTTCATCTTCGTCTCTGGGACGGATGTGGTCTTCTAGAACCGTTTGACGACCTCCCGTCCGTAACCAACAATGTCAGGCCGACTCAGGGAGCAGTGGCAGCGGCGGCGCTCTGTCGACATGGTCTAGAGTTTGAAGACGAAGGGCATCTCGAGGATTCCATTGTAATTTTCGTATTTTCTTGTGATGATGTGTACTGTCGTATGTGTCATGTTCCTTTCCGCAAAAATAATAATACTCCCTCCGACCCATATTAGTTGACTTGGATTTTTCTAGATTCGGATGTATCTAGTACTAAAACATGTCTAGATACATCTGAATCTAGACAATTTCGAGTCAACTAATATGGGTCGGAGGGAGTAATAGATTAGGGCAAAAAAATTACCCCCTTTAAAAAAATCTACTAGAGCATTTTTCTGCTACGCGGTGAGCCGAGTGGTCCGATGATGATTTCTGACTCTCCCGGTCAATTCCTACACCCTAGGCGAGAGTAAGAGCAACTCCAACAACTTACCCATTTATAAATGGGTAAGAAAAAACGGTTTGGGTAAGAGGAGAGAAGGTATACGTAAGCATAACATGTTTTGCTTTTCTAGCTTACCCATAGTTTTGCCGCCTTCTTCGCCGCGCGAGAGCCCGCTGCCGTTGGGTCCTTCGCCGCGCGGGAGCCCGCTGTCATTGGGTCCTTCGTCGCGCGGGAGCCTGCTGCCGTTTGTTCGTCAACTTCCGTGCGAGCGGGCGAAGGCGTGACACACCCGCCAATCCTCCAGCCACCGGGTTTAAGGAGGCTTTACAGCGTAGGAGCCCGCGACGACGGGGCCAACCCTAGGCGTCGGGCGGAGCTCGTCTTGCTCCACGTGGCCGCTGGGAGCACGGGAGGTAGGGGCGGATGGTGGGCCAGAGCCTGGGGTGTTGGGCCATGCAGAGATAAACAAAAATTTTACCCCACGTGGTACACCTAAGATCTAGCTCAGGTGATAGGCCACGGGATTTACCACTAGACACGCAAGTGTGGATTATTGATGAAGCGCGTCAGTTGATGTCGTGCCGAACGATCCCTCCGTATAAAACGTCCAGATCCTCATGGACCTCCTTGTCTCCAGCGTCGCACGTGCAACGCCTCTACCGGTATCCACACGTACAGGAAGGAGCTCCAGGCAGAGAACTGCTAGATCATGTCTAGTCCAAAATGGGAGTGAAGAAAGTGACGGCTAGGTCAGGGACAATCCCTTGTCACTCCACTTATATACACTCCTAGCTGGGCTCAACGTTTGAGGCTCATTTAGGCTGTATCCCAATCTCCACATGGATCGAATCCACGTGGGCTCTTTTCTCTTAAGTGTGTGATCCTGTAGGTTTACGTACACCTGGACACGACACGAGTCATCACTCTAAGTCGATAGCTGGTAGCGGCTTCTAGCAAGACGTGCCAACTCCCAAGTACCGTAAAGTCAGAAGACAAACCTTTTTCAATATGACTTTCGTCCAAGTCCATTTGCCTCACGATATATCTTGTCAAGCTATAGGCAAGTGGCTGTTATCTCTTTAATAGCTCAACTCTCTCTCTTCTCGTTCGGTGATATACGATTCACTGGACTAACACTTAGTCCAACTCCTTGGTCAACACTTAACCAAGTCGCGCATGGCCATGCTTCCAAATCATATCACACGAGAGGGCCCAGAGAATATCTCTCCATTACGGAGGGGCAAATCTTATCTTGGTAATCCACGTCACAAAACTTGCTTCACAATCAACCCGAACCCTACCTTTATAATTGTCCATTTACAGAACAACGTTTGATAGGACCTACGTTGACGATCCATAACTCGGATGATGCAAATACCTCAGGTCAAAGGATTCCATTGTTTGAGACTACAAATGATAACATGCTCGTTGCATCTCAACTATGGGTCAGTCCGATTCGCTAAACTCTTTAGCCAAATCAGTGTAAGTCAGAAGAGCATCTCTATGCCCATGACAAGTGGAACCGAGTCATCAAGCCGACTTTCATATTAGTCTAAGTTGTGTGTCCAGCGCAACCTCAATGACCAAGAAGAACTATATGAACAACATAAATATATAGTTCCACAATCGAATCATATATTTAATGATACATATCAGTAGTTCGTACAAGGACAATAACTTTATGAATACGTTGGGAATAACATCATACATGATTGCCTATAGGACATATTCCCAACATGGGGGAGGCTAGCCATGCCGACACGGCGGCCGGAGGATTGGTGACGAGCGGCGGCGCGGTCACGCGACCACGACCGAATGCAAGGAATTTTCCGTGCGGAGTGGTTGGAGTCTCCCGCGGTGGTTTCTGCTAAAGTGGCGTCTTACCCAAAAATAGGTAGGAGGGGCTAAAAAAAATTCCGGTGGGGGGCACTTTTAAGTAAACTGTTGGAGCTGTGTTTTTGTTCCATCTTACCAAAAAGCGGTTATAGCCCCTCTTACACATCAATAATGCTAGATATACGGGCAATTTTGTTACGGATGAATCTTACGGACTGATCTGTAACCACCTGGTTGGTTCCAGTTTTTTACATTCGGTGATTATAGGGCCGTGGCACCCTGCCTTCTTGCCACGTAATCCCGTAAGTTAATTCCGTAAACCGTACGTACGTAGCTCTTGGAGATGCTCTAATGGATTGATTCTTACAAAATCTCACTTACGGACAAACGCGATGACCGATGGAGGTGCCCGCGCGGGCCCTGTCCCCCTCCGCTGCCGAAAGTCTGAGACCCGACAAGGAGGTGGCGCTGAATGCTGCATATATTCGCTGAGCTGTGTTTGTTGTTCTAGGTGGATTGGACAAGTGCTCGGTCGTACTAGTGGCCAACTCTGAACCAGCTGTAGACTAGAACGTCCAAGAAACGCAGTCTGGTGATTCGACTCGATATCTACATCCTGGTCAACTTCTGGATGCATGAGAGAATTTCATGATGCACCTGCCAGTGGAGAGCATGGTTATTCAGTGGCACTGAGCTCTGAACCATGGCAGGGTGCAGTCTGAAGTCGCCTGAACCATGGGGCCTCAGCCCTCAGGTTTGGACGTACCCAATTAGCAGTCGCCTCGTACTGCACCGCGCGTTCCATCTGTTCCCACACGACCTCGCTCGCGTCTGCTTCCACCCGACCCATGTGGATCTTCCCGCGATCGATTACGGCAGAGCCAAAGCAGCACTAGTCATCGCTTCGTCGCCGGTGGGCTCGAGCTGCCTGTTGTGTGATGCTGCCTCTGTTCATGGGGTCAACGCGTATCAGCAGCGCGCGCCACGGTGATCCCCGTCGACGTACCGAAGGTGGAGGCTGTGATCTGATCAGATCAGATGACGTAGCTCGCTCTCGCTGGTCAATTCCTACTCCCCATGCCATGATCGCGCTTTCGAGCTGCAGAAAGCCCTAGACCCAACAACAACAAGGAGTAGGAAGGTGACGCCAAATGCTGCCGAGGTGGAGTAGGAAACTGCTGCTCCGTACCATGCCACGTACAGTACGCAACTCTTAGCGAGCCACCACTGACTAGGAGCAGGATATTAGGCAAGCTGCCGACTACTACGGATCATCAAGACATATATTGTCTTCAGGGTCATATCGAGTTCTCTAGGAGAGCAGAGTACTCAGATTTCACTACATTCTCATTTCGTCAGCTTCAGGACGACCGACGATGAGATCGACGTATGTCATTTTTTCCTCCAAACAATCGACGCGACGACGTAGTATGTCATCAATAGGATCCTCAAGCTTTTTGACACCAGTAGGTGATAGATCTGTCGCTCTCACTGCCTCCTTCCTCACCCAATCAACCAAGCCTAGTGCTGTAGTACGACGTAACCATAATTATTGACCTCAGGTTTGGACGTACGTATGTACGGCATGCGCGCACATTGAAAAAAATCAACAGTAAAGTGGTGATTTTTTAGATTCAAATCGTAAGCTGGTGATTATTTAAAATTTAGATAAAATAGTGGTGATCTTATACTATAAACTCCCATGCCCGCGGAGGCTAGCCCGGGGTCGATCTTCTCTATTTTTCCTTGCACACCCGGACGCGGTGGTTTTTGTACGTTGCGCACCATCACCTGTCCTTCTTGTAAGCATTATTAGCAGCTGGCGTGATGTAGGTCACGATTCCTGTTGGCGCGTTGATAATTGAGCGTTTGACCTGCTTGCTCCCTGCTTTTAAACCTCGATCGCTCCGATAGTTGGCCAGTGATATGTTTCTGCTCCTAATCATCATTAACCAGTCGATTTGACGCGAATTGACGCTGGATCTGACAGAGGGGCCCCATCAGCTTGGGACGGCCGTTAACAGACGTTAACGGCATATGGCATAAAACCACCACTCTTCCGCTTAAGTTTCGAAAAACCACCACATTTCGCCAAAATCGCAAAAAACACCCACTCTACGGCACTTTTTTGCAATATGCACTAAACACCATTTTCAAATGAATCAACGCTGGGTCTGACAAGCCGACTCCACCAACTTCAATGACGCGGCACCACGTGTCGTCTGCCTTTTTCATGCAAGTCCTCTAGTTTTGGTAGAAAATTACGTAGGGGTCCCTAGCTCGTATGTTTTCACAAAACCTTCTGTTTATTTGCCGAATGTCCATAAGTTTTGAATACAATTTTAAATAGAATTTTTTTAATACCAAATGTCCTCAGAAATATTTGAATATTTTGAATACAAACTTAGTTCACTAAATATGTCTAAATTTATTAGAAAAAACCAAGGAATCCCTTTCTGACATCCATCATGCATGAATTACTTATGTTCCTGCCGAATATTTTGATTATACAAGAAAATGTAATAATAAATGCGTGATGAATCAAAATGAAGGAATGGAGCCTTGCTAGGCGAGCTGCACGTGCTTCTTATTTGAGAATGCCGATGTCCTTCACCGCAAACGTGTTGAGCAACGTGACACTGACAACTGACAATGTACGTGGATTGTCACCGTCAGAGTTGCATCTTCAAAGAGCTCTAAGATCCCTAGAATTAAAGCCTTGTGGTTGCTTGGGCATGGACGATCTATGCGTGGACCTACCTGTCGGTGGTACGGTGGTTCTGTCCCTAGATGTCAGCATGTTATCTTATTTTTTGAGCTCATGTGGCGGTGTGTCTAGGTCGGTGCGTGCATGCACGTTGCTTCTATGGACTACGGATGCAGGATCGGTTCGCTCATGCCTTCTGGGGGAGGAGTGTTGGATTCTAGCAACGGGCGGTGGCAGGTCTGTTCATTGGTTGTTCTCCCCTCTAGTAATGGAGATATACCCACTTGACGACACCATATTTGATGCCCTTGCCAATGGAATATATGTTGGTTGCTAATACGAGCTGAGGGCAGGCACCTATACAGACCAATTGGGCCGAGTCAATAAGGCATGGTACTATGAGGGCAGAGCTCTATGTTTCCCGATGTAAAATCATATTCAACAAAAGGAAAACAAGAACCAGGAGGCATAAAAATCACATGGAAAATTCAAATGACAATAGAAAAAAATAGCGCAGCAAAGCGCGCTAGATCCATCTAGTAATAAACATATCAGAGAGAAACACATGTGATTCATGTATGATGGATGCTAGAAATGGATTCTGTTATATGTTGATCCAAATTCTACAAAGTAAAGGCCAACTTCTGACGGTACGGATCGTTGATGACCTAGGTTACCACCGCTATATATACCTCTTGTAAGCCGCCGGCTGGGATAAGTTGTATCTGTGAAATCCCCGTTGTTGTGTAAACACTCCCCATTATAGTGAAGATTCACTGGCTCACGCCCGTGGTTTTTCTCTCTCTTTGTTTGAGAGGATTTTTCACGTTAAAATCTGTGTCCCGTTTGCTGTGATTTTATTTTCGTTCTTCGTTATTTACTTGTCGCAAAGCTAACAGATTCCTTAGATTTTTCTAATAAATATGGACATATTATTTATATTATTTAGAGTTACACAATTAAAGTTATGAATTTTCAAAGTTTGCATTACTAATAGAAGAAATTTTAATTGTTTGGATATTTTAATTATCTAAAATAGTGAACTAGTTTTAAAATTATTCAAACATTTCTGAGCATTTTTTTATTAAACGTTTTTCCATTTGAATTTGTATACAAAAGTTATGGACTTTTTAAAATAAACAGTAGAGTGGGTGTTTTTTGCGATTTTAGCGAAAAGTGATGGTTTTTCGAAATTGAAGCGGAAGAGTGGTGGTTTTATGCTATATGTCGTTAACGTCTGTTAACGGCCGTCCCAAGCTTGTGGGGCCCCTCTGTCAGATACAGCGTCAATCGACTGGTTAGCGCACATTGCAAAAAATCAGCATTAAAGTAGAGATTTTTTACGATTCAAACGTAAACTGATGGTTTTTTAAAATTTAGGTAGAAAAAATAATGGTTTTATGCTATAAACTCGCAAGCCGGGGCACATGGACAACGCCAAGATCGAAGAAGCAAGAACGGTCATGGTCAGTATGGAACCAACCAGGATGGATCGACCACAGTTTACACGAGCTTGTTCACTGTTTTGATTCGATCGACCAGCCACCAGTACTACTGTAACACGATGCTAATTAACACGGCTACACGCGGGCATGGGTCGTACAGGTGGAGGAGGAACAAGCTAGTAGGAGTAATTGCCGCAGACTTCGATCTCAATGAAGTGTCCCTGCTGGTCTGATGGATGGATGGATCATGACATGAATTCCTGCCTGTCGACACAATCTAAATCTCGTCCTGGCTCACGCCTTAGCCGTACACACGTAGCAATGGTGTAGTTAGATGAACAACGAGGGGGGCCAGACGACGACAGCGTGTGTGAAACGTATGAAAACGTATGGTGATTTTCTGGCATTTTCCCGTCCCATGGTGGTTTTCTAGCATTTTCTCACCATAATCTAAAAATGCTCTCTTGTACAGTGTGTCGTGGTTTATTTTTCCCTCATCTAATAGAAAAGGTAGTGCTTCTGCGGATTGTTCTAAAAAAAATGAAAACGCAATTCAGGTAGGAGCAGCTGCCATGTGCCCACAGTGCATTATCACTAGCTAGGGTACAGCCAACGATGGATGACGAAACGCGTCGGTGCAAGCGCAATCGTCAGTTTCATAATTCACACGCATGCATGCATATATAGCTGCAAAGCGACCGGCCGCCAGGAGAATTGCACGCTACTCCTTATGTCCGCAAATAAGTGTACCTCTATCGTTTATTCTAAGTTGAATTTAATAAATTTTGAATAACTTGATTTGAAAATATAGTGACATTTATGACACAAAACTAAGACACTATGAATAGGTAAGTATGCCGAGGGCTGGGAGCTACGCCGACGGCCAAACCTCGGAGCCGTCGGCGTAGGCCACGAGCTGGGCGTTCCACGAAGCTGGCCCTCGGCGTAAAATTTTCCTCAGCATAGGAGAGCTACGCCAACGACTGTCCTCGGCGTAGCTATTTTTCCTTTTACCTTATTAATTTTAGAAAAATCATAACTAAATCATTCTAATTTAGAAAAATACAAAAAATATACCAAAATTTGTAGAAAAATAACATCTATCTATATACACTCAAATATTACACATTTGTAAATAAAAATAAAGTAAAGAATAAGACGTTACATATAGTTTAAAACGGGCATAATAAATTAAAATACGATCCAAACAATGTAAAACCTTCGCCTGGTGTCATATAATGTGATATAGTTACAAGGTAAAATATAATACTTGGTATATTGATTATGTCTCAAAACCTTCATAAAATGACTTATCCCATTCGAGGTTTCCTAACTTTCGGGTCAAATGACCAATGTTATTGCTAGAATCAAGGCATAGTTTATGATAATATACTCATATTGTTCATGCATGTGCATCATGGAATGACTAACAATGTTGCACGAGAAAAATTTCCTTTTCATCGCACAAAAAAGCCAGTTTTCATTTTTCGAGTGCAAAAAACGAGGAGTTTTGTAAAGCAGCCACCAAATGGCTAATTCAAAATACTACCACCCTATTTTTCAAAAATACTAAATCATCTTATATGGACAATGTCTCAATAGTAGGATCTCAAACATTTTCGTCCATCCCTGGTGAAAAAGACAAATTCCTACTGAATCGGTAGGAGGTGAGTCAGATATAAACTACAGGTACATGATCTGATGCTCTTAATTTTTTACAAAAATCATTTTTAGGTTCATAGTATGATGTTTCTTCAGAGATCCATTACAAGTTTAGCGAGTTTCATCCTCGAGCTAAGAATCTTCATGGCCGACGTTCGATTAGGGTTTGACGATGGTTTCAAATGACCATAACTAAATAAAAAAATAAAAAAATACGAGGCCTTCGCGTGGAGTCATATTATGTGACATAGTTCCGAGGAAAAATATCAAACTTGGTATATTGATTATGTCTCAAAAAAACCTTTACAAAATAACCTATCTCATTCGAGATTTTCTGGCTTTCGGTTAAAATAACCAATGTTATGGTCAGAATCACGACATAGTTTGTGATAATATGCCCATATTATGCATGCATGTGCATAATAGGATGGCGAACAAAGTTGCAGGAGCAAGTTTTCCTTTTCGTCACACAAAAAAACTATTTTCTATTTTCGGAGCGCAAAAATCAGGGCGTTATGTGAAGCAACACCAAACGTTAAATAAAAAAAATGCTACCACCCCATTTAAAAAAAAATACTAGACCACCTTATATGAACGATGTCCCAACCAGAGATTTTCAAACCTTACCGTCCACCCCTGATAAAAATGATAAATGTCTGCCGAATCGGTAGGAAGTAGGTCAGATATGAACTGCAGGTACATGATCTGATACTCATGAATTTTTAAAAAAATCATTTTTAGGTTCACAATATGATGTTTCTTCACATATCCAATTCAAGTTTAGCAAGGCTCATCCCCGAGCTAAGAATTTTCATGCTCGTCGTTTGATTAGGGTTTAACGATGGTTTCAAATGACCATAACTAAATAAAAAAATCGAAAAATGTGAGACCTTCGTGTGGAGTCATATTATGTCATAGTTGGGAGGAAAAATATCAAACTTGATATATTGATTATGTCTCAAAAAAATCTTCACAAAATAATCTATCTCATTCGAGATTTCCTGGCTTTCGGTTCAAATGGCCAATTTTATGGCTAGAATCGTGACATAGTTTGTGATAATGCCTATATTGTGCATGCATGTGCATCATGGGATGGCGAACAATGTTGCAGGAGGAAGTTTTCCTTTTCGTCGCACGGAAAAACTATTTTCTATTTTCAGAGCACAAAAATCGGGGCATTTTGTGAAGCAACACCAAACGTTAAATAAAAAATACTACCACCCCATTTTTCAAAAATAGTAGACCATCTTACATGATCGATGTCCCAACCGGGGATTTTAAAACCTTACCGTCCACCCCTGATGAAAATGAGAAATTACTGCCGAATCAGTAGGAAGTGGGTCAGATATGAACTACATATACATGATCTGATGCATATTGTTTTTTATAATAATCATTTTTAGGTTCATGATATGATGTTTCTTCAGTGATCTACTTTAAGTTTAGCGAGTCCCAACCCCGAGTAAGAATCTTTATGCCTGTCGTTTTAAGCGGACAAACGAAATTATGGCTAGAATCACGGCATAGTTTATGATAAGTTGATATGGATATCATATTTGGATTTGTATCTTTTTTGATCAATTTATACATATTATTTGTCGAATTCCGATTTAAGAATTTAAAGATATTAATTATTCCATATTAAATAGAAAAAAATAAAAAAAAATCATTATATTTTTATTTGAATTCAATAATATTTTTACTTATTTCATTGTTGTTTATTTCAATAATTATTTGTAATTTCAAAAAATACAAACATGTGACATGATAATATAAGAGTTAATAGGATTGATATCGTAGTATTGACAACAAGGTATAAATTGTTTTGCGGAAATAGATTCTGAAGGAACGGAGAAGTTAAACGTGCTGGGGGTGGAGTAGCGAGGATGGATGATTGACTGAGAAGTTTGACCAAGATTACAATTTAATCAAAGATTAAGTGTAATTAGTATTAAAAAGTTTCCAGTGAGAGATAATGAGTCAAACATTAAAAAAAGTTGAGAAAATTATTGAAAAAATATATTATTGCAACCGGTCGTTAGGTTATGCCATGGCCGATATGCCGAGGGCAGCCGTCAGCGTAGCCTACGCCGACGGCCTCCGTGCGCTCCGCTGAGGAAGATCTTTGCTGAGGAGCTACGCCGACGGGGATCGGGGCTACGCCGACGGCTTTTAGCCCTCGGCGTAGCTTGCCATTCCTGTAGTGAGATTCCTTTTGAAATATACTTACATAATATGTTGATTTGATGTCATATATATTTCTAGATTAGTTTAAAAAGTTAGTCGAATTTTAAAAAGTTTGATTTAAACTAAAAGATGGAAGTACACCAAGGGAGTAGCGTCGATAAGAGCAGCTTTGATAGATTGAGGCACCACAGAACATATGTGGAGCCGCGGTGCCTGGCGACAATTTCATTCACACTTGCCGCGATCGATCCATCGATCTCGATGGACTGGGAGGGTGTGTACATGCGGCAGCAAGCGAAATGCTAAGGAGGATGCAGCTAGCAGAGTACGTACGTACTAGCCCGGCCCTCTGTTTTGGCACGGGGACTACATATTTGGTTTCCCTTCTGCTTGTCTCTTTCTGAATCTACAACGAACTAACCTCTACAAATTTTCAACGGGGCAATACTCCTCCATGCTGTGCGACGAACTGACGACGATGCGTAAATAATTGCTCGAGCCGCAATTCTTCGCATCTAGAGTCCTCCTCACGCAGATGTCCATACGCATATTTGCTCGGGTCGAGTTGTTCCCGTCTTGGTCTGCCAAACAGAACAGACATCCGTAACGGGCAGCAGTTTACATTATTCGTCGTCTCCTTCTCCAGTCCACGGTGCTGTCTGTCTGCTAGTAGTGTACACACCGTGCTAGCTACTGTAGCCAGGGGCCTGAAAAAAATGGGGCCCGGTGCAAGAGAAAAAATAGGGCCTCTTATACAAATAAAGTTGTTTGATATTTGGAAAGAAACTTAAACATTACATAGTTTTCTGTAAATTCGCATTCGATATGGCAGGAGCTACAATTTACAGACTACTTATGACCTTATTAGTGACATTATTCATTTCAGAAAGCAGCTATATTTGTCAAGGAAATAACATAGCAGCTCGAGTTCTACATCTTGCATAATACAAGTTCCATTTCATGTGAAACATCAGCCCGTATACTGCTTGATCTCCGCTTCGTCTCAAAGCTCGAACTCCAGCCCAGACTCCATCTCACACTCAAATCTTGTATCGACTTGGAAAATGGACAAGATAACTAGTTATGTAAAGCATTTTCTTCTAGAATTTTTTGAGGCGAAGTCACTAATAATATTATCAACATTAATCTGGTCCAACAGATCCTTCTCAATGCATATAGTAGCTAGACCATTCAATCTTTCTTGTGACATTGCGGACCTCAGGTAATTTTTTAACAACTTCAATTTAGAAAAACTTCTCTCAGCTGAAGCTACTATCACGGGTATGGTGAATAAAATTCTATAAGCAATAGAGATGTTTGGAAAACAATTTATATTTCTAATAAAGTCAAACATCTCGGTAGCACACATTGGTTCATCTGGTAAGGTCATTTGCAACATTCTTAATTCAGAAAAAAGATCATCCAAATCAACATCATATATAACTTTGTTAGTGAGTTTATCTTTACGAGAGAAGGTTTGAGAAAACTTCGTGCAACACTTTCGTAGCTCAATGATATCCAATGACTTCAGATTTGATGAGCTAAGCAAAAACCCAAATATTTCTTTGAAAACTCCAAGTTCTTCAAATCTATTTTTTAATGAAGTATTTGCTGTGTCCACCATAACAAAAAAGAAATCAACTTCAAAAGCTTTTCCTGCAGCTAGAATCTCTTGATTATTATTAGCATCATCATCACTTTCATAAAAATGCTTCTTCCTAGTAATGCGTCGTTTTATTGGAAATGATGGTTGTATTTTCATATCATTTGCAAGTTCTTTGGCAGTAATCAAACTAGCAGAAAAACCTTCACTTCTATACTTACCAAAATATTTCATTACGCCCTCAATCTATTGCAAGGTTGTGTCAATGCACATGGATGGAGATTGCAATGTTTTGCTCACTATATTTACATTAAACAAAATATCATGCCAAATTACCATACTAAGTAAAAACTCAAAAGTACCAATCACATCATATAAATTTTTTGCATTGCTTTTTGCCATGGCATCATCACCAGATTTAGATAATTCTAACAAAGCTGACCTTAGTTGGGGAGCTTGAAATCTAATAGCCTTGATACTTTTAATCCTACTCTCCCAACGAGTATTAGACAAAGATTTCAGAGTGAAACTTGGAACATGGTCAAGGAAAACTTTCCATCTTTTAGTTGAACTTGAAAACAATACATATATTCGTTGGACAATGCCGAAAAAACTAATAGCTTTACCACATGAATTGGCCATGTCACACAGTGTGAGATTAAGACTATGACAATCACATGGCATATATAATGCTCTTGGATTTATATCAAGTAATCGTCTTTGTACACCTTGGTTTTTACCTTTCATGTTTGAACCATTATCGTATCCTTGTCCTCTCACATTATCAATATCAAGACCAAAAGACTTAATTGCATCAAGCAATTCATTAAAAAGACCCAAACCAGATGTGTCATTGACCTTAAGGAACCCTAGAAAGAATTCTTCAATTTTCATATTTTTACTTGACATGTTAACACATCGAACAAGTAGAGTCATTTGCTCCTCATGACTCACATCCGGAGTACAATCAAGGATAATGGAGAAATATTTGGCCTCTTTAACAATCTTTATAATAGAACTTGTAACACTAGATGCTAAAAGAGAGATCAACTCGTTCTGAATTTTATGACTAAGGTAATGATAGTGAATTTCATTATTTTTAATTCGTCTAAGATGATCTTGCATTACCAAATCAAACTCAGCAATCATCTCAACAGTTGCTAAGAAATTCCCATTATTTTCATCATAAAGCTTCTCACTAGATCCCCGAAATGCCAAATTACGTTTTCCCAGATATTTCACAACAGCAATTATTCTTCGCAAAACTTGTTTCAAGCGCTCTTTCTCCTTTGCGTACATTTGTTGCAAATCTTTGTCAATGGTTTGACTATTTACTAATCTAATTCTCAATTCATTCCAATTGCTCATATTATTAATATGCTCAACACTATTTTCATGTTCTTTTATCCTCTCACTAAGGTGTCTCCAATCTCCCATTCCCTCTGTTGCTAAAGCAGTCTTGTTATTATTAAACTTGAAAAGCTTACAACAAAAGCAAAACACCTTGTCAGCACACTTGGAATATACTAGCCATTCTCGATCATGAACTTCTCCATTCCTTAGTTTCTTAAAATAATAAGAATATGAAAAATGCCTATCAGAACCATCCAAAGGAAAAACAAGGTTTTCTTCTCTTATAGGTCCCTTCTTCACTAAAATATCTCTTAATTTGTCATCTAAATTATGCCAATTTGCTGGATCGTAAATATTTGTGGTAAAAGATTGTTGTTCTGGTTCATCATCGCTTACATTATTATCATCTCCATCTAAATTTTCATGCTCACTCGCATCATTATCGCCTTCGCCTAAATTTTCATGGCCGCTAGCATTGATATCGTTCTCATCTAAATTTACATCAGGTTGTTGAACAATTGCTGGAGCTAGTTCATGAGAATTACTATCAGAACTTGCATCTTTCCTAATAAATTTGTCCATGGCACCTTTCTGGGATTGTATAAACTCGTGTTTTCGCTTTCTTTGTTGTCGCTTTTCATAACCAGATATATACTTTCTAGAAGACATCTTACCACACAAGCACAAGCATGAATTAGTACATAAAATTAATGCTTGGAAGCGAATGCACCTGGAGCAAGGATGAAGACAAGGCTGGATGAAAAATTGACCCGGTGCTCGCTGCCACTCGCTGCCGCCACGCCGACCCTAGCGACTGCCGCCAACGCGCTGCCCCCTGCTGGCTGCTGCCTCCGTGCCGCCCCCTACTGCCCGCGCCGCCCCCTGCTGGCCGCGCCGCCCCGTGGCCGCGCCGCCGCCCGCTATGGGGATTGGCCGATTGGGGAAAGAGGAACCGAGGCTTGTGAATCCTGTGATGAATCGAGTCGTTGTGGGTGTGGGGAAGGTTTTGCCTGTGAGGAATCGCCACTGGGAGAATGAATCAAGTCCAATCGGATGAACAAGAATATATAGAAGGCAATTGGAAGGGGATTGTACTGACCGTTGCAAACTGAGAAGAGATTTCTTCATGATTTCCATTAATTCCATGAAAACGGCTAGAAATCGCGACGATACAGCTCCGCCCCATGCCCTGTCGGCGGCGGCTCGGCGTCTCAACGGTGATTGGGGAAGGAAGGAGTCAAGGAGGCGAGAGGAGAGCAGAGACCGGAGGGGAGAAGTCGATGCGAGCAGGCCTGGATGCGAGCGAGGCGGAGTAAATGCGAGCGAGTCAATGTCCGTTCCAGACTCCCGTACGTATTGCCTAGTTTTTTTTTAAAGAAATTGACCGCTGGCTGAAGGCCTGAACGTACATAGGTGGAGGCCCCAAGCGATCGGGACCCCGTGCATGTGCACTGGCTGCACCGGCTCAGGGCCGGGCCTGACTGTAGCTAGCTAGGCAAGTCCTGCTACAGGCTACAGCCGCCATGCATGGTCAGTTTGGTCTTGATGAAATTCCGAAAGCAGGCATGCACTTCTAAATACGACAACGTTGCACTCTTATCTCCGTCGTGGGTGCATGAACGGTGGACGACCTTCCTTTCGCTTCAAACCTGGCGTGGGTAGGTCGGCCCGGCCCGGAAAAAGCCGGGCTCCAGATTTATGGCCCGAACGTTGCGCGGGCCGGGCTCGCGCTGGAAGGAAAGTGCAAAATAGGGAAAGGCCCGGCCTGAGGCCCGACAGAAAACACGCACCACAGGCTAGGTTCGGGCCAGGGATTTTCATGGGCGGGCTTGGTCAGGCCCGGCCCGGCCCGGAAAATGCCCACGTAAGTTTCGCTACTCGGCAGCACCAAACCCATTTACTTCGACGTCTTGCCGTCTCACAATATTAGAATTTTCGGCAAGTTAAAGTAGCTTGTCGAAATGTCTTTCACGATGAGATTTTTTATTTAAATTCCACCGATCTATTAATAATCATCAACAACAATACAAAGAATCCGAAAAGTAATAGAAATTACAAATAGATCATTGGACCACCTAGCGATGACTACAAACACTGGCACGAGACGAAGGCGCGCCGTCGCCTTGGCCCCTCCATCAGCGGAGTCGGGCAAAGCTTGTCGTAGTAGTGCTTGTTGTAGTAGATAGACGGCAAGTCGTCGTGCTAAGACCCCAAAGGACAAGCGCACCAGAGCAGCAGCCGTCGCTTAAGATGAACAACGTAGATCGGAAGAGATTGACCTCAAAACACACTAACGAAAAACGACTAGATCCCAAGGAATCCGTCGGACACATGACTCCACACACCCTCTACTAATGCTAGACGTACCATCAGAGCGAGGATAGGGCGGTAAGGACCTTATTCTGACGACAGGACGTAGTCGCCGCCTCAACATCCTGAAGAAGAAACTGAAAATAGTCTAAACAAAACAGTGAAACCTCCCGCCGACGAGAGGCCATGGTCCGCCATGCCTCTAAGGCCAGAGATGGGACGGACCGGTGACGTCGCCGGCGAAGTAAAGGAACCCTAGATGGGTTTGCCGCCGCCTCCTAAGAGCTCCTTCTCTTCTCTACGTACGTACCGGTTCTTTCACGATGAGATTGACGGAGACATGATTGGACCGACATGGCCCTGGGCTTAGGCTGGTCATAGTGGTAGTATACTAGTGTATGATACTATCTTCATAGTACATGGTATCATATGATAGTATCATATTAGTACTATGTTTAATGGTTTGTAGAATCTCAATGTAAAATTGTGTACAAGATTTATTTGCATTCGGATTTTTTAGTTTTACGTGTTATGATACGGTATCTATCTATGATACTCTAACCATCTCTTTTTTTATTAATTGTTGTGCCATATCAAATTTTTGCTAACGTGGCATGCATGATACTAGCTATGATACTCCCACTAGTGTATAATACTATCTTCATAGTGCATGGTATCATATGGTAGTATCATAATAGTACTATATTTAATGATTCGTAGAATCTCAATGTAAAATTGTGTACTCCCTCTGATCCATATTACTTGTCTCTAAAATGGATATATCTTGCACTAAAACATGTCTAGATACATCTATTTCTACAACAATTAATATGGATCGGAGGGAGTACAAGATTTATTTGCATGAATATTTTCTAGTTTTACGTGCTATGATATGGTATCTACCTATGATACTGTAACCATCCCTTTCATCATTAAATATGGTGCCATATTGACATTTTGCCTATAATACCGCGCTTAGAGACTACCATTGTGAAAAGTCTTATATGTTAGGTTGGTCCATTCTGTCGACAAAAGTTTATACCTTTTAATGGTTTGTATGGCGTACACTCTACAACTTTTACTTACACCAAAAGCAGTATATTCAATATACTATGCATTTTTATTTACTCACATCTACTAATGCCATAGTCTACCCATTGCTTAGTATGCTATTCAGAACTATCCGTCAAGATATTTCATGGTATTATAATAGACCCCGGAACGTACATGTACGCTACATTTAATTTGTGAGCCATAAATTTATTTATAAAGTCATATGGTTTGGTTGCTTTTCCTATGTATCCAAGGACTCTCCGGTAAAAAAAGGACACACGAGTAAAAAAAAGGACTCTTGAGTGAAACGAGTTCAAATGCAGTGTATCAAAAGAGAATCACAAAGTTCGTTTTCTATGGCAAATAGTGTTCTTACGTCTCACCTTATAATATATATTTTCTAGTAAATGTGTACATGTCAGGAGAGACACGATAACTGAATATCAAATAAAGTTTTATCTTAATAGATCAACTATAGTATGTGGTAAAAACCATTCTAGTTAAGGATGTAGGTTCACATGGAAAATTATGGAAAATATACATTTATAAGGATACGTTAGAATAGTACAACAAATAAAGTTACATCATAATATCGATCGACAATATTATGTGGGTAAAACTATAATAGTTGGAGTTGTATGCTCACATGTCAAATTATACGCGGGTAAAAAAGTGTGATATAAAATTGTCTTTACTTTCTCGAGATTAGGAACCAACAAATTGTGTATGTCAACATAAATGATGCTCATTTGGCCACGTTGTCCAATATCCGCAATGGTGATCGTTCCGAGGCCACCATGGCTACACAAAGTAGACAAGGATATAAAGAGTAAAACGGGCTGATATAGGTTGACACCGGACAGAAAACAAGACCAGAGCCACATGAGGCACATCAGGGAGGAATTTGGATGACAATTTATAATGTGATGTTTGGATGGAAATAAGCCTAGACCACATTGTCTATACAGAACATAGCATTGTCGGTGCGATCAATGTGGCATAGCATAATCAAATTTTCATATATTAACATGTGCTAGAGGAAACAATAACCCCCTCTCCTGCCTCTCACGGCCCGCGCTATCCCTGCCGCTGGACCGGCCACGCTCTCTTCTATTGGCCCTGACCTCCGCTACCCTCCTCTACCCCGCCGTCGCCGGCATGCGGCAATGGCCTTAGGCCGGTGGAGGTGGACCAGCAGGCCGACGCAACTATCGCCTCTTGGTGGCTCACCAGGACAAGGTGCAAAGATTTAGCTTCGAACATCTTCCTTGCCTCTTGGGAAATTTGGAATGGACGCAACATAATAGTCTTCCGCAACAACCACACCCCATCTTTGATCATCTATAGAAAAATAAAAAACGAGGCAAGACTTTGGGTTCTTGTACCATCCCATTGTTGGGTTTGCAGCATAGAAAACACAAAATTTCCTACGATATGAACAACTAAGCATCAAGATCTCTCTACCTATATACAATCAACGGGTGGATATATATCCATAGATATCTTACCCTCGTAGACCAACACGCTTTGTTAACAAAATCTGATTTCGTGGATGATGCAGTCATACACTTGCCGATCTCAAGATTGAGTTGAAGCCTAGCACAGCAAACAAGCAGTGCATCCGTGATCACACACATGTCTAGCACCCCGACAACCTCTGAGTCCTCGCTCCAGCAAAGCAGCGGAAGAAGCAGATCCTTACAGAGAAACCACTGAGAACATGTACTTCGCTAATCCGAAGCCATGGGGAATTTACTAGAGGAGGACAGAGATCCTTCATGAGAAGATGTGAGAGTGGAGGAGGAGGAGAGCTCCTTTTATAGGAGGAGGGGCAGCCCTAAGGGGTCATGTACATGGGCATGGTGGTACCCCCACCTCTCCCTCCATAATGGTGAGTGGAGCTTCCACTAAGACCACTCCCATTAAAACCAACTCCACTCAACTTGCATTTATTTTCCACCAAAATTAATATAATCTCTCATTAAATAAAAAATATTTCTTTTATTCAGAATTTTGGTAATTACTTTAATTAACAAACATCTGCATAAAACCCCTTACAATACTTCGATATCACATCTGAAACCATTTTCAGCAATTTGATCCAAAACAATTCCGGTGTCCATCGAAATAATCCCAGCGCTTTCAAATCCTTTCTCTGGTATTATATCTGCCCAATTGGTGCCGGTATACCTTAAGTGTGTCATCCTATGGTTCGTGAATAATACAGACATGGTCGAGACCCCTCTCCAATTAATAATCAGCAACGGGACCTAGAGATCCGTACTGACTCCCACACATTCAGCGGTGACTTCTAGTGATCGTGAGAACCTTTGACGTTGTAACTAAATCCCTTTGTCTCGCGATATATTATATGTCCTAGATTCGATCATCGATATCCCCATACCTAGTTTGATCTCGTTACCTACAAGTACTATTTTCTCGATCCCATGATATAACATTCTATGTGATCCAATCACATGCTTGCAAGCTGTATCAATGTGATATCAACGAGAGGGCCCTGAGTATATCTCTCCATCATCGATATGGACAAATCCCACTCTTAATCCATGAGCATCTATATAACACTTTCGGGGTATCTGAACCCACCTTTATTGTCACCCAGTTACGGTGTGACGTTTGATGTTATCAAGTTACTATTCCGGTGTTAGTAATTGATATGATCTCATGGTCCAAGGACTAAAGTTACTTCGCATGATGTTATAGCAATGTAAACATAATGATTTTTATCATATTACTATACTTTGAGTGAATGTTCATCACATCATTCCACCAATGATGTGACCTCGTTATTAACAGCATCCAATGTCCATGATCAGAAAACCTTGATCATCTTGTTAATCAGCGAGCTAGTTTATATGAGAGGCATAACTAGGAACTCTTTATTTGGTTATTAAACACACATGTATTAATGTTTCTAACTAACAAAATTATAGCATGAGAAATAAACTTTTATCATAAAAATGGAATACGATGATAACCACTTTATTATTGTCTCTCGGGTATATTTCCTTCAGTCTCCCACTTGCACTAGAGTCAATAATCTAGCTTGAAAAAACTTGCGTATTCAACACCTATGACTTTCTGGTGTTGTATATACACGTTTTCTAGTGGTAAACATAATTCCGGATCTGACACTTTCAGGTCAGTGTGTACTTGCATGTCTTTGGGTCTATACATCACTCATTCTAAAATGAGATGGCATCATATAAATTCAGTCCTTTGGTGAGACTTTAGTTCCTTTGGCTTAAAACATGTCGATACTATTGACGTACAATATATCTTCATAGTACTAGCCCACTGTGAACCACACCTAGTTTTATAACAAACTACTACCTCTGTTCCACAATGTAAGCCTTTTTAGCAAGTTGTTTTAGCTTTCTAAAAAGGCTTATATTGTGGAACAAAGGGAGTACTTAACACAAATTCCATCATTTACTACTACTATAGCAGGCATATACTCGGCCTTTTGTTGTACTATCTGTCATAATGTCTTAACTTTGGAACTCATCCAAAATTCATCATGAAACTTTCTTTCCATTACATTGTGCCACCCATAGTCTAAATTGAGATAAACTTAACTTGTATCTTGTGACAGAACTAGTATCAATGTAACACTTTACAATGAACTATTTGCAACTATTTATCACCTATACATAACATATTCTTAGTTTTTCCAAAGCTCATAAGAATATCCTTACTATCGTCCAATGATCATCTTATGAATCATTCTGGTATACGCTCATAATATTTAGAGGATAGGACATATCTGAATATGTAAATATCACAGTATTATTGATTGAAATATTCATGTGATTTCACTCACCAAGGGTCAAAATACTTGAATCTCGTTTCAGTCACCAAGTGTCAATACACTTGAATCTTAATGCAACATTTTCCACGCGCTAAGAACCTTTCTTGTCGTTTCCATATTGAAATCATTCAATATCTAATCTATGTACATTTGGCATAACCATATTAGCGCCTCAATCTATCCATATACACATTGATGCCTAATATTCTGGTTTTTCCCAGGTCTTTCATTGAAATCTAATTTTAATGAAATTCTTAACCTATGTCAACAAAAGATACATCATTTCCAATAAACAATGTGTCTTCTACATAATGTATTAGAAATATGTCTCAGCGTTCCCACTTAATTTTTGCAAATACAAGCATCTTCATCATCTCTGATGAAATTAAACATTTTAATAGTTTGAAAGTGGTGAAGATTCCAACTCCGCTATGCTTACTTCAACCATTGAAGTTTGCATACCCTTTTAGAATCCTTTGATTTGATAAAACCTTTCGCATCGTGTCATGTACATGTCCTAGGTAACCATTCTATTAGAATAACTTTGATTTGTTTGTTCAACTACCATATACCAAAAGTTGACATATGTAGTGGTTGCTACAATAATCCGTCCAGACTAAATATCGCTACGAAAGATCAAATCTTATCGTAGTCAACTAATTGAACATTGTCGTAAACTCTTTTTTGACACGTCGACTATTTCATAGATGTGAAACATCCATTTCTATCTTTTATAGATCCAAATACGACAGATATGCTTCATGCCTTTCCGGAGGGTCTTCCAAGTTTAAAAACTTGATTTCTCTTGTATAGAAACTATCATGGATTTTATAAATTCTAGTCATTTGATGGAGTTAGGGCCCATCATCGCTTCTTTGCATGCAGTTGGGTCATCATGGTCAATACAACAACTACTTTTTTTAATCAAATCTCACTATTTGATTTTTACTCGACCAACACGATTCAATAGTAACTCTAATCCCCGAGATCAGAACCTTTGTAGTCACAGGAGCCATGAGCATTGTGGCCGCCTTCGTAACACTTTCCGGTGCTGTGATACTTAGCACATGTTTCTTAGGTTCATCAACCTAATCAAAGTTCTATTGTTATCCCACTTAACTTTGACCAAAAAAATCCTTCTCAAAAAACTTGACGTTCTAAGCGATAAACTCTTTTGCCTTCGGTGTTATGGAGGAATGCCCAATTGTTGCTTTGGGATAATCTACAAAGACGTTTTTATCCCACTCTGGTTGTAAACATTTTACTTATGCCTAGCATACTAAAATTTAAGAAAAGAAAATCCGAGTTTTATCCCAAGCCATAACTCATATGGTGTCATTTTAACGAATCATGATGGCGCTCTTTTCAGTGTAAAAGCGGTACTCTCTAAAGATTTAATCCTTAAAACATAGTGACAATTTTATAAATGACACCTTTGATCTTACCATGTCAAACACATTTGATTTCATCTCTCGAACACTCCATACTCCTATGGTTTATAGGGAAACACAAATACATGGAACAATTCCTCAAATCTTTGTTGTTTTGCTAAACTTATAACTCAAATATCTTTCTTTATCATCCAATCATAAATTCTTTATTTTCTTGTTACAATGATTTTCTACTTCATCTTGAAAGTCTTTGAACAATTTTCAAATGTTTCATACTTTTTCCTTATTAAGTAAATATACACATATATTGACTCGAATTTCCGGAGAAAGTATATGAAGTTGAAGGATCCATCGCACATGGCTAAACTTAATAGACTATATACATCAACATATATAATGTCCAATAAGTTAGTCATCCGTTCCTCTTTGGCCTATGAACGGAGTTTCAATTATCTTCAGAAAAGTCTCACCATCGTCAATTGATCAAAATCAAAGACTCCAAAAATTCCATCAACATGGAGTTTCTTCATTTTTTTTTCTAATATAATTTAAATGATAATGTCACTTCGTAAGTAATCTTTCAATCATTTGTCTTGTGGATATTTTAGCATTCGTTTTTATGGACGTGATTTCTCCACTGACCATCGACCTATATGGGGCGCACGTCGGGGTGCGTGATACGTCCATTTTGCATCACTATTCTATATCATAATTTACAGTTATTCATTGATATATTTCATATTAAGAGATGATACTTATGTTATTTTATCTGTTTTTGCATGGTTGATGACTTTTGGAGCATGGACCGCTGCAGTCAGGATTCTGTTGGAAAAGGTGTTGTTTGGAGGCAAAATTCACGAAGATCAGAAAATCCGGGAAAATATATGAAAAATCCTATTTTTCCAGAAGACGAAGACTGCCAGAAGGAGGAGTGGAGATGGGCCACAGGGGGCCCACACCACCCCCTGGCGCGGGCCAGCCTAGGCCGCGCCACCAGGTGGTGTGGCCGCCCTGGCCCACCTCCAGCTCTCCCCTCTAGCGTATATAATCCTCCCGAAACCCTAATACTCGAGGAGCGACCACAGAAAGATTCCGCCGCCTCTACGAGGTGGAAAACACCGAGAGAGAAAGATCTCTCCGGCAGACAGAATTCTGCCGGGGGAATTCCTTCCTAGAGAGGGGAGATCGTCACCATCAACACACCATCAAGCTAGACTTCATCGGGATCATCATCATCACCACCATCATCACCATCAACACCATCATCACCATCTCCATATTGCTGTAACAATCGGGTTGAATCTTGCATACTTCTTAGGGGAAACTTTCCCGGTGTTGATTACTCTTTGTAGTTGATGCTATTGAGTGGAACCATTGAATTATTGTTTATGTTCAGATTGTTATACATCATTATTCCATCTCTGATTTGTCTACTAATGACACTTCACCTATATGGGCCTAGGGGAATGCATTGTGTATTTGGCTACTAATCATAGGGGTTGCCGGAGTGATAGAAACCTGAACCCCCGTTAGGAAACCATTGCACAAGGGACATCAGGGTCTTAGAGTTTAAAGCTGTGGTTAGGTTTCTACCTTAATTACTTTCTTGTACTTACGGATGTTTGCAAGGGGTATAATCACAAGTATGTATTAGTCCTAGGAAGGTCGGTACATTAGCACAGGTTCACCCACACAACACTTAGCAAGCTAAAGAAGATTAATCAACTATATGAAGCCAAAGCACTTGATAGTCTTCCCGTGTGTCCTCGAGAACGTTTGGTCATCTTAAGTAATATAATCCGCTTGTCCTTTGCTGAATAAAGGATTGGGCCACTTGCTGCATTTATTCTTATTATCTTTTATTTACTCGTACTTTATTTACTTGCATTATCAAAATCCCCTAAAAATCCGTTTGCTAAGTATTTGCAGAGAATTCCCGATCCATACCACTAGCCAGCACCTTCTTCTCCTCGTTGGGTTCGACACTCTGACTTATCTAAAATACCGTGATACACCCCCTATACTTGTGGGTCATCAAGACTATTTTTTGGCGCCGTTGCCGGGGAGTGAAGCGCTATTGGAGAGTGGAACTGGTAAATGAAACTTCTACTGTGAGTATTGTTTATTCCTGTTAGTTGCTTTATTTTCAATATGGATAATTCGCTGAGTTTCTTGTTTCATAATGCTACTACCACTGCTAAGGTAGTAGATGAACCACCACCTGCTGAGAATGATACTTTTAAAATACCTACGAGAATTATTGATCGTGTTATGGATAACTACTATGTTGGGGATGGAACTGTCCATCTCGGTGATCATTTACTCTTTATATACGAATTATGCAGGTTGTTCAAGTGTGCAGGTATTACTACAGATCAAGTGAAGAAGAAGTTATTCTCATTATCACTGAAAGGAAGAGCTGAGGAATGGTATAAGCTGCTGAAGAATGGTCAGGCTCTGGAATGGGAGGAAATAGTACCTCTCTTTTATTCAAATTTTTATCCTCCTAGTGAGATTCATAAAGATCGAAATCAAATATACAAATTTTGGCCTCTTGATGGAGAGAGTACAGCTCAAGCTTGGGGGAGATTGAAGTTACTAATGCTCAAATGTCTCATTCATGAGCTCCCCAATAATATTATTATCAATAACTTGTATGCAAGGCTTCCTCTTCATGATAAGGATTTATTGGATGCTTCTTGTGCTGGATCATTCACTCGCATGGAAGAAGAAGCTAAATGGGATCTTCTAGACCATATTCAAGATAATGCTAAAGCTTGGAAGAATGACAAAGGTAGAAAGTCAGGTATAAATTATAATTATGAATGCATTGAATCTTTTATGGGAACTGATGACTTTCAAAATATTAAAAACGCTTATGGTCTAGACTCTCAAGCTATTGCAACTTATTTTAAGGCTTTTGCTTCCTACATTGAAGTGCCTAAAAAGAAGTAGAATAAGTATCATGAACCTTATAAAGATGTTTCTAAGAGTGTTCCTGCAAGAAATACTGAAGTTTATACTGCTAATCATGTCTTACCCGAACCTTACATTGAGAAAATGCCTTTTCCAGTTAAGATAAAGGAACATTCTATGGTAGCTAGTATGGTTAATGAAAGTACAAATAAAGCTGTTGAAACTGATAAACAAAATGAACCTATAATAGCAAATGTGAAAGACTTTGTCACTAAATACGTAGAAGAGGGACACACTATCCTTGATAAGGAGACCTCTAATATTATTTCACATAGTGTTATAAGAGCTAGTGTTCCTGTGTTTTCTGTGAGAATAAGTGATCATTGTTACGATGGCCCTTGTGATAGTTATATCGTTAAGTTTATGCATGATACTGAAAGTTACTATGAGAGAGGGAAAAGTGTTCTTATGTATCTCAATAATGTCAAGTTTCCTCGTTTTATGCTGAAAGTTTTTATGTTGCACTTCTTTTGCCTTCCTATGCTAGTAGCCTCTGGTTTTAACAACTTGTTTGTTTACAAAATTCCCTCGCATAGGAAGTGGGTTAGACTTAAACATGTGTATTTTTGCTTCTTAATGCTCTCTTTCACTTCAATTCATATTCTTATGTGAGCATCATTGAAATTATCGTGCCCATCTTAATGGCTATAAAGAAAGAGCTTTTTTGGGAGACACCAGTTTAGTTTTGCTTTTAGTTTGTTTTTGTTTCTTTGAGTCTTGGAAGTTATTACTTCGGTAATAACCGCTCCTTATCCTTTTTGTTTGGTTCTTGTGTCAAGATCAACCTCTAATGAGAGAGAAGTAAGATTTGGAGAAGTTGCTGTCCTAAAACATATTTTCGTGCTTCACCGTAAAAATTCGTTAGAGATCTCTGTATGTCGGATTGAGATGTAATTTTTTGTGCTTCTCCCCTGGTTGTTATTTAACTTTAATTAGTTTTGCACTTTTTGATTTGAGCAACAGAAGGTTTTCGAAAAAATTAATCTTTACCTGCTGGTCTATTTTGACAGATTTTGCCACTCTTGCATTTGCTTCTTTAATCGATTTTATTTTTGAATTCTTTTTGGGTTTTCGGAAGAAGTTGCTACAGTAAGTAAACTTATAACTCAAATATCTTTCTTTATGATCCAATCATAAATTGTTTATTTTCTTGTTACAATGATTTTCTACTTCACCTTGAAAGTGTTTGAACAATTTTCAAATGTTTCATACTTCTTCCTTATTAAGTAAATATACAGATATATTGACTCGAATTTCTGGAGAAAATATATGAAGTTGAAAGATCCATTGCACATGGCTAAACTTAATAGACTATATACATCAACATATATAATGTCCAATAAGTTAGTCATCCGTTCCTCTTTGGCCTATGAACGGAGTTTCAATTATCTTCAGAAAAGTCTCACCATCGCCAATTGATCAAAATCAAAGACTCCAAAAATTCCATCAACACGGAGTTTCTTCATATTTTCTTTCTAATATAATTTAAACAACGATGTCACTTCGTAAGTAATCTTTCAATCATTTGTCTTGTGGATATTTTAGCATTAGTTTTTATGGACGCGATTTCTCCACTGACCATCAACCTATATGTGGCGCACGTCGGGATGCGCCACGGATAAAAAATACCAGTGTCATAACATCCGTGGCACACCGGACGTGCGCCACAGACCCCCCCCCCCCATGTGGTGCGCCATGGATAGGCATTTTCCTACTAGTGAACGATGCCCCAAGAGAGTTATGACCCCTGCAGGCATCGGCGCCTTTGGCATCGAAAACTCTGAGCTTTTGCCCAGAAAAACCTTCGTACCGCTTCCGCACTCGGTTCACCCGCTGACCCCAAGCTAGGCCTCCGACACACGATCTAGAAGTTGCCAAAGCCGAAGATCCAACAACTCCATGGTCCCCAATGTATGCTCCTCGCCATCCACATGACCAAAGAGAGAACCATCACCACCGTCACATTGCTCGCCATAGATCCACCCGCGCGGTCCACCTTCCGGGGTTGCCGCCCCAGCATCCACGAACTTGGGATCAGGGAGCGATAGACAACACAACTCGAGGTCAGCTAGTCGGGCGGGTGGCGGCACCAACGGACTCACATGGACGGCAGAAGTGTTGTCGGTAGGCCTCACCTTCTAGTCGCACTCCATAGCCATCGACAGCCAGAGCTAACACGTAGGTCCAACTCCAACCTCCGGCTGCACCGCGGTCAATCGGAGGAGGTCCACAGTCGTCCACTTCCAAAGGCAGTCACCGATTTGACGCAACACTAGGGCCTGTCAGGCCCCTCAAGCCCAATTAGCCCCTCCGTCGCGCTGGAGCACCAAGTCCACCGTCGCCATCCATCCGAGATTCCTTGTCACCCGGCATCCGAGCCAACCCTGCCGACCATCCACCTTATGCAACCATGATGGCCCAAAATATATCAAGCTCGTTTGGGAACCCCAAGAGGAAGGTATGATGAGCACAACGACAAGTTTTCCCTCAGAAACCAGTAGGAGCAAGGAAACACCTCCAAGGTGTTGCTAGCTGGACTTTGGCAGGGCATACTACCGGCGCCAGCAGCAACGTGGAAACCTGCACAACACAACCACAGAACTTTGCCCCCAACTTACAGTGAGGTTGTCAATCTCACTGGTTTTGCTAAAAACAAAGGATTAAACGTATTGTGTGGTAGAAAATAATAGTTTGCAGAAAGTAAACAGAAAGCAGTAAACAATTGTAGATTGATGGTAAAAGAAAGGACCAGGGTCCATAGTTCACTAGTGGTGGCTCTCCTTAAGATAGATGACATGTTGGGTGAACAAATTACAATGGGGCAATTGACAAACACCGAGAAAGCATACATGCATATACTAATCATCTTGACTCCTGTGAGATTTAATTGGGCATTACAACATTATACATAGACCGTAATCCAACTACATCTATGACTAATAATCCACCTTCAGGTTATCATCCGAACCCCCTCCAGTATTAAGTTGCAAGCAACGGATTATTGCATTAAGCAAAGTGTGTAAAGTAAAAAATATGATTGTTCTATGAACAAAGGATTGTTGTTTTCTCCCTAGTAGCAATAGCACATCTAGTACCTTAGAGATTTCTATCACTTCCCAGATTATTAGAGGCATGAACCCACTATCGAGCATAAATACTAACTCTTGGAATTGCTAGCATCTACTTGGCCAAGATATCTACTAACAACAGAAAGCATGCAAGATCACAAATATCAAAGACATGATAGAATCAATAATCAATCTGAAATAGCATCTCAATATCCATCAGATCCCCGCAAACACAAGATGTAGAATTACAAATAGATGATCTTGATCTTGAACGGAGCTCACAAGATCTAGACATGGTAGCACAAAGGAGAAGAACCAACCATCTAGCTACTACATGGACCCGTAGTCCAAGGATGAACTACTCACGCATCACACCGGAGGCTTCCATGGTGGTGAAGAAGGCCTCCAGGGTGAATTCTCCCCTCTGGCAGGGTGCCGGGAAGAGCTTCAGATCCCTCCCGATCTAGGGATGGAGATGACGGCGGCTATAGACTCTTTCGTAGAATTTTGATTGGGTACTTAGGGTTTCTATATCGGAGGCGATATATAGGCGAAAGGGAAGGCCGAGGGGTGCCTTAGGTGGCCAGACCTCCCCCTGGCATGGGCCAGGCCTCGCCGTGCGGCCAGGTGGTGTGGCCAGCCCCTGGCCCCTCTCCGTCTTGTAGTCTGGCTTCGTGTCCCCCTTGGTGAAAAACTGACTTTGGCTTTTGTCCCGTCCAATTCCGCGAATATTCATTTTCTAACTTTCCTAAAACCAAAAACAGCAGAAAACAGGCAGTTGGCACTGTGGCATCTTGTTAATAGGTTAGTCCAAGAAAGTGTATAAAAAGTACTCCAGAGTGTGGACAAAACATAAGAAAGTAGATAAAAACCAAGCATGAAACATCAAAAATTATGGATACGTTAGCAACATATCAAACCACTGGGAAGCAAGGGGCAAAGCCCGGAGCACCCAGCCGCGAGCCCTACCTACCCAGATCAGGCCTGATTGGCCTAGATCTGGGCCTAGAAAGCACAACCGCCCGGGTCCATGAAGCTCCGGCCAGCCACCTCGCCACTACAAGACCCCCACATCAGGACGCCGCTGAAAGGGCATTTTTTTGCCCTTCCTTTTGATGTTTGTTGACAACACTTGGATATGATTGATCCGCTGTTAAATGTTTCAGGAGATATCAGCTACTCTAATATATTATGCACTAAAGGAAAAGGACTGCCCAGGGTCAAGTCTGTGCAGGAAGAAAATCTCAGCCGGACTGTCCAGTTGACACTAGCCAAAGTGTCCGGGACAGCCGGACTATCCGGCTAACTTTTGCCGGACTATCCGGCCCTGAGGATTTCACGACTTCCTCAAACATTCAGAACATCATATCGGACACCACCCGGACTCGGTCCGAACACTGGTCGGAGTGTCCGGTTTGGTTGGCCTGGAGTGTCCGGCCCTAGGGTGCTTGTCGACCTGCTTGGACATTCAGAACTGCATATCAGACACCTCCTGGACACAATCTGGACACTAGCCGAAAAGTTTGCCAGGCCGGAGTGTCTGGTTGATTTCACCCAGAGTGTTGGCTGTGCCGGACTGTCCGGCTGATGTTGACCGGACTGTCCGGGGTAAATGGCTCCCAACGGCTCTAATTCCAGGGGGCCTATATAAAGGCCCCTTCTTCTACCTTGGGAGCTGCTCGTCCACCTCAAGAACATCAGCATCATTTGAGCCACCAAATCCATAAGATCTCTTCACTCAACCATCCAAAGTCATTGATCTTTGGACAATTGAAGGAGGGGGCCTTTACCTACAACTTCACCAAGAGAGATCTACATTTCCCCCTCATTCACTTGAGGGCCGCTTGCTATAGTGTTTCATTGAAAACCCTAGCTTATGATTTGGTTCTTACTAGCTTGTCTTTGATTGTTTGACAGCTTGCTTCTATTCGGGAGCCTCCAATTAGGTTGTGGATGTGTGCCTCAAACTTGTTGTAAAGGTGTCGGCTTCCACCTCGAAGGTTGTCGTATAGTGGAAGAGGTGAATCGAACCCGTTGGGGTGAGGTTCATCGGAGAAAAAGGGAGGCCTCTCGTGGCGTTGGTGGTTTGAAACCACCCCTCTCCAAACATAGACGTACTTCCCCTCAAAAGGAAGGAACTACGGGAAACAAATCCTTGTGTCTCCGCGTGCTCCACTTTGGTTACTTCTATCCTTTACCGCACTTTACTTATATAGTTCTTGCTTAGTATATGGGCTAGTTTGACATACAGGTAAATCACCATAGTTGTATAATCTATAGAATTTACCTTTTGTGTCAAATCCTAAATTGAAAATGAGTAAAATTTGAAGTAGCACCTATTCACCCCCCTCCTCTAGGTGCCCATACGATCTTTTCAGCCGCCAACACCTCCTGGTACCGCACACACCGTGATACATTGCAAATGTATCTATAATTTTTGATGTTCCATGCTTGGTTTTATCCACTTTCTTGTGTTTTGTCCACACTTTTGAGTACTTTTCATATGATTTCTTGGACTAACCTATTAACAAGAGCCACGGCACGAGCTGCCTGTTTTCTGCTGTTTTTGGTTCCAGGAAAGTCAGAAAATGAATATTCTCGGAATTGGACGGGACAAAAGCCAAAGTGCCTATTTTTCTGGAAGTCATCAGATGCCAGAATACGAGACGGAGAAGGGCTGGGGGCCGGCCACACCACCTGGCCACGCGGCCAGGCCTGGCCCGCGCCAGGGGGTGGTCTGGCCGACCCCAGCACCCCCTCGGCCTCTCCTTCCGCCTATATATTGCCCTCGGGACGAAAACCCTAAGGACCCGATCAAAAATCCACGAAAGAGTCTATAGCCGCCGTCATCTCCATCCCTAGATCGGGAGGGATCTGAAGCTCTTCCCGGCACCCTGCCGGAGAGGGGAATTCACCCTGGAGGCATTCTTCATCACCATGCAAGCCTCCAGTGTGATGCGTGAGTAGTTCATCTTTGGACTACGGGTCCATGTAGTAGCTAGATGGCTGGTTCTCCTCCTTTGTGCTTTCATGTCTAGATCTTGTGAGCTCCGTTCATGATCAAGATCATCTATTTGTAATTCTACATGTTGTGTTTGCGGGGATCCGATGGATATTGAGATGCTATTTCAGATTGATTATTGATTCTATCATGTCTTTGTTATTTGTGATCTTGCATGCTTTCCGTTGTTAGTAGCTATCTTGGCCAAGTAGATGCTAGCAACTCCAAGAGTTAGTATTTATGCTCGATAGTGGGTTCATGCCTCTGATAATCTGAGGAAGTGACAGAAATCTCTAAGGTACTAGATGTGCTGTTGCTACTAGGGAGAAAACAACAATCCTTTGTTCATAGAACAATCGTATTGTTTACATTACACGCAATTTGTAAAGCAATAATCTGTTGCTTGCAACTTAATACTAGAGGGGGTTCGGATGATAACCTGAAGGTGGATTATTAGTCATAGATGAAGTTGGATGGCGGTCTATGTATAATGTTCTAATGCCCAATCAAGTTCCAAAGGAGTCAAGATGATTAGTATATGCATGTATTGCTTTCTCGATGTTTGTCAATTGCCTAGCCAAACTAATATTTCTTTCGCAAGAATATTTGCTAGATTGAACACTCTCGAGACTGGCACTGCTAGCTTAAAAGATTGCTATAATATGCTTAGGGAGCATCATAATTATGTTCCAATAAATTCTGAACCATCAAAGTGGCTCCCTACAGTAAAGATTGAGATAAACACTGAAACTTTTCAAGCCCGCTGTGATATCATGTCTGAATTTTGTCTTATGCCCAAAGATATTTATGATTCTTTGAATCTTTGGGGGCTTACTGAAGGAGGAAAATAAATATCTCTTGCTAATAATGCTATCATATTACCTACTAGAATAGCTAAAGGAGTGTTTACAAAGATCCTTGGGAAAATGATTTCTACTGATTATCTTGTTATTGAATGTGCAGGAAAATGACAAATTACACTTGGAAAGTCCCTATTAGAACTCCTTGGAGCAATAATAAATGTGGGAAAGGGGACCATGCACCTTTCTTCTCTACCAAACAATCATATTTTCCCCAAGGTTAAGAATAAAAGTAAGAGAGGTAAGAGCAAGAAATTTGGTCTTAATGCTTCTTCATTTGAGAACACTTGATTCTTTTTCTTGCTTCTTATGTCTAACTTAAAGGCGTTAAAGAAAAGTACTTATTGGGAGATAACCCAAAAGTTTTAGATGAGTCTTGAAAGTTATTACTTCAGTAATAACCACTCCTTATCCTTTTTATTTGCTTTTTGTGCCAAGAGTAAGCTCTAATGAGAGAGAAGTAATGATTGGAAAAGTTGTTGTCCCGAAACAGATTTCTGTGCTTCACCGTAAAAAATCGTGTAAAATCTCTAAACTTCTTCTTGAGGCGTGAATTTTTGTGCTTCTGCCCCAGGTTATTATCTAACTTTAGTTAGTTCAACACTTTTTGATTTGAGCCAGAGAAGTTCTTCGAAAAATCCGTCTTTACCTGCTGGTCTGTTTTGACAGATTTCTGCTATTTTCTGCATTTGCTTCTTGTTGGTTCCTTTTTGAGTTCTTTTGGGGAATTGAGATTTTTGAGGGAATTTCTACAGTAGCTAGTGTTTTAATGGAAGTTTATTGGTGGTAGAACTGAACCTTAAGACTTATTATCTTGAGTGCACTAATGTTGCTAATAAAGATTGTGTGAAGTTTTGTATGAAGGAAAAATTTCAGGTGTATGGAAGGAATGAGTAATGAGATAAAGAATGGACTAAATCTCAAGCTTGGGGATGCCACACGTGTCACCCCAAGAAATATCCAAGAAGTACAAGCGTCAAAGCTTGGGATGCCCAAGGCATCCCCTTCTTCATCAATAAAAATCCAAGGTTTCTTCCAAACGCTTCATTTTTATTGTTTCATGCACAGTTGTATTGTTCTTGGAGCGTCTTATTTTTCGTTTTCATTTTGGTTTTTTGTTTGCTTAGTTTTATGAATAAATTGGTTGGACCCCCTCTTTCATACATTGGTTTTCAAATAGTTTGGTTTGGATTGGAAAAAGAGTAGGAAAGTTCATGCTTATGTGGTAAAAAGAGCTTGTTTTTGATTGTGGCCTATGCTTATCATACCATGCTTGATATTGTTTTGGGTTTATGCTTACTATTATTTGCTGTAGCATGACTTGTTATAAACAATTGAGATTGCTTAATGTGCCTTGGATGAATCATACGCTGTTTTAGCATATTAAAGCACAATATAGTAGTATTCTCCTTTGATGCTTCATTTGGGTTGACTTGGCACATGCTCACACCATGTTATGACTATCTCAAGTCACCACAGATTTTATGATCCTTTAGTTTTCAACTTGTAGTATCACTTTATGCTTTGATCAATGATGTTTTGTCACTCTGCATGATTATGGCTATTATTGCTCTCTTAGTTTGTCGCTCCCATTCTTTTGCTAGCCTCCACAACCAAGTATGAGTTCCACTCATGTATCCAACTCCCTAAACCAAGTTATTCCAAAGAGTCCACCATACCTACCTACTAGCTTATGCCATTCCAAGTATATTCATGCTTTTGTTTACCTTCCGAATTAAACTTGTTATGAGAAAACTAGTGATTAAAGCTCTCACGAACTTGATGGCACACTTTACTTTTCTTGCCCTTAATAAACTTGACTCATTGTGTCGTCTATGTTGTATATGCTTGCACTTATTTGTTGGGAATTAGCAGAACCATGCTTTAATGGGGAACGCTTTCAACATTACACTTGGTACTTGTACCTAGTTGATATCATGCTTTTTTCTATATGGATGTCGTCGGTGTGAAATGAAAGGGGAGCTTGTAAGTCCATGTAGTTATGTATATGTGTTAGAAAAACGTCTGGGCCGTTGGTCTAATCCATGCTGACATGGTGGAAACCTACAGCGTAACCATAATGAGATGTCTATGAAGCATTCTTCTTATAAAAAAAAGAGTCCTATATTGAGAAAAAAGAGAAAAAGAAAAAAAAAAGATTATGAAAAGAGGAAAGAGAGAAAAAAACACCATATTCCCATGGTAAATAAGAAGATTGTTGAGATGCTCGTTGTCTTCTTGCCTTGTCATTTTGATATGGGGATTCTTCCGTATCATCGGGCAAGGGGTACCTCGTTGGCGGTTCTCTATGATACACATGTACTTACGATGACAAGAACTTACCGGTGACTAAACTTGAGTAGCATTAGGAGCGGCCCTCGTATACAAGGGACATGAGATTTCTAACTTATACTTCGTCAAGCATGTACACCATAGTTTGTTCACTTTAACCTTAATCACTTCAAGATGCTTATGATAGGGGCAATGAGAGCTGAAAGCTATAAGTACCATAATTTTTGGAAGCTCTTTATGAGACTTGAATCCCTACTTCCTTCTATGAAGGCCTTTCTTCCACCATTATATTGAGTCTCCACCTTCTACCTTTATGCACCTACTTTGAGAGCATAGTGACCATTCTTAGTTCTATGTGCATTGTCCCAAGACTAGTTGATTGATGCATAACTTGATATTGCTTGTTTTAAACTATTTGTATCTAGTCACTCTTATGAACTTTGAAGGTGTCCTATGCATTTATATTTGCTACTCTATGAGGGACAAGCTGGATACTATTATGCTATGTTTTTTTATGTGAAACAAACAAACGTCTTGCAAAGCATTGTTATTCATGAATCTTTTGTTTGTGCCTTTTCATGTTGCATCATAGTTTCTTTGTCTTATTGCTAGAACTTTGTCTTTAATGCTATGATCCCAGCTTTGAATGTTTTGCAAATACTTTGATCAAGTCTTTGATGGTGCATGTCACCTCAAAAATTATTCTTTCTTTTTATCACTTACCTACTCGAGGAGGAGCAGGAGTTAAGCTTGGGGATGTTGATACATTGCAAATGTATCTATAATTTTTGATGTTCCATGCTTGGTTTTATCCACTTTCTTGTGTTTTGTCCACACTTTGGAGTACTTTTCATATGATTTCTTGGACTAACCTATTAACAAGAGCCACAGTGCGAGCTGCCTGTTTTCTGCTGTTTTTGGTTCCAGGAAAGGCAGAAAATAAATATTCTCAAAATTGGACGGGACAAAAGCCAAAGTGCCTATTTTTCGGAAGTCATCAGATGCCAGAATATGAGACGGAGAAGGGTTGGGGGCCGGCCACACCACTTGGCCACGCGGCCAGGCCTGGCCCACGCCAGGGGGTGGTCTGGCTGACCCTAGCACCCCCTCGGCCTCTCCTTCCGCCTATATATTGCCCTCGGGATGAAAACCCTAAGGACCCGATCAAAAATCCATGAAAGAGTCTGTAGCCGCCGTCATCTCCATCCCTAGATCGGGAGGGATCTAAAGCTCTTCCCGGCACCCTGCCGGAGAGGGGAATTCACCCTAGAGGCATTCTTCACCACCATGCAAGCCTCCGGTGTGATGCGTGAGTAGTTCATCTTTGGACTACGGGTCCATGTAGTAGCTAGATGGCTGGTTCTCCTCCTTTGTGCTTTCATGTCTAGATCTTGTTAGCTCTGTTCGTGATCAAGATTATCTATTTATAATTCTGCATGTTGTGTTTGCGAGGATCCGATGGATATTGAGATGCTAGTTCAGATTGATTATTGATTCTATCATGTCTTTGTTATTTGTGATCTTGCATGCTTTCCGTTGTTAGTAGCTATCTTGGCCAACTAGATGCTAGCAACTCCAAGAGTTAGTATTTATGCTCGATAGTGGGTTCATGCCTCTGATAATCTGAGGAAGTGACAGAAATCTCTAAGGTACTAGATGTGCTGTTGCTACTAGGGAGAAAACAACAATCCTTTGTTCATAGAACAATCGTATTGTTTACATTACACGCAATTCGTAAAGCAATAATTTGTCGCTTGCAACTTAATACTGGAGGGGGTTCGGATGATAACCTGAAGGTGGATTATTAGTCATAGATGCAGTTGGATGGCGGTCTATATATAATGTTGTAATGCCCAATCAAGTTCCAAAGGAGTGAAGATGGTTAGTATATGCATGTATTGCTTTCTCGATGTTTGTCAATTGCCCCGCTATCCCGGTCCTTTCTTTTACATACAATCTACAAACTATTTACTGCTTTGTGTTTACTTTCTGCAAACTTTTACTTCCTTCCATTTGATACGTTTAATCCTTTGTTTTCAGCAAAACCGGTGAGATTGACAACCTCATCGCAAGTTGGGGACAAAGTTATGTGGTTGTGTTGTGCAGGTCTCCACGTTGCTACTAGCACCGGTAGTGCGCCCTGCCAAGGCTCAGCTAGCAACACATTTGGGGTGTTTCCTTGCTCCTACTGGTTCGATTAAACCTTGGTTTCATAACTGAGGGAAACTTGCTGCTGTGCTCATCATACCTTCCTCTTGGGGTTCCCCAACGAGCTCTACATCAATACCGAGCCATCACGCCCCACCACCGCCTTGCCCGAGCCGCCGTCGCGAGCAGCACCGCCGGCTGGTCCGACCTTCCGCGCCGGCCGCCCAACCGCCGGGAAGATGCAGTCCTAGCGTCGTCGGCACTGCACAGGCTTCGCCTGGCGATGGCGGGGAGGGGAGAGAGAGGAGAGTGGACCGTCGGCGGTACGCGAGCCGAGGCTGAAGCATTTTCCCATCTGACCTCATCCCTTTCGATCTCGTTCTGCTCAGCGACCTTAAAAAGGCCGCGACGAGCGGCAATCGAGTGCAACAACTAACCATCAGATCGGGCTAGCAGTAGAGGTAGAGCTGACCAAGGATACAATGATTGGGGTCGGTAAGTAACACGAGAATCTTACCACTCAAATGCTCAGGCTGAGTTTTTTTTTGACTGCACTCAGGCTCAGTTGACTTGTCTGTTACTACTACCTCCGTCCCAAGCCATAAGGCATATAATTTTTTGAAAAAGTCAAACTATGTAAAGTTTGACTAAGTTTTTAGAAAAAAATATTAATATTTACAATATGAAATATATATCCTTAGATACATGATGAAACATATTTTCACGTGGTATCTATATAATATCATAGTTCTTGATAATTTTTTCAAAAAGTTTGGTTAAACTTTTCATAGCTTGACTTTTCAAAAAAATATATGCCTTAAGCCTTGGGACGGAGGGAGTACATCTGTTACATAATATAAGTTTTTTTAACAAACTCAAACAGGTTGCTAAAGAAGCTTATATTGTGTCATTGATGGAGTAAAAAAAGAGTTTAATTGCGTGTTCGTAAAACATGTCAGTTGGGTTACGTAGCTAGTGACGTATAGTACTTCCTCCGTTATCGCAAAAGCTAAACCGTCTTACATTATGGAACGAAAAGGGTACCATGTATCATTTGAGATTTGAACTTGGCTGGATTCCAGATGGACCAAAGCGTAGCAGAGCGTATTATACACTTTTTTCATAAAACTAAAACCTCTTATATTTTGAAACGAAACGAGTAATTACGAGACAAACTGAGCGGCCGAAACTGCCGCACTGCACGGGCACACGGTAAGTGGTCCCAAGTATCTAGTCGCCTCGTACTGCACCGCGCATTACATCTGTTCCCACACGTCCTCGCTCGCGCAGCGACCGCTTTTCATTTGGATCTTCCCGCGATGGATCGATTACGGCAGAGCGAAAGCAGCGCCAGTCGTCTTCGCTTAATCACCGGTGTGCTCGAGCTGCTTGCTGTGCGATGCTGCCTCTGCTCATATGAGCAGCGCCACGGTGATCCCCGTCGACGTAACGAAGGTGGAGGCTGTGATCTGATCAGATCAGATGACGTAGCTCGCTCTCGCTGGTCAATTCCTACTCCACATGTCATGGTCGCGCTTTCGAGCTGCCGAAAGCCTGAGACCCACAAATGCTGCCGGCCTGTACGCTCAGCGGTTGTAGGTGGAGTAGGTAACTGCCACGTATGAAACTCTTAACGAACCACACCGCCAAACTATCGGAGCTAAAATCACCAATGATGATCAGGAGCACAAACAACACTCGCCAAACTATCGGAGCGGGCTTTAAAAGCAGGGAGCAAGCATGTCAACCCCTCAATAATTATCAACCTGTTCAGGCGGCGGCGCCAACAAGAATCGTGACCTACACCACGCCAGCTGCTTAATAATGCTTAAAAAAGGACAGGTGCGCAACGTACAAAAACCACCGCGTCCGGGGATGCGACGAGGCTTCTTCAATGTTTTGATTCGATCGACCAGTCACCTGTACTACTACTGTAACACGATGCTAATTAACACGGCTACAGGCGGGCATGGGTACAGGTGGAGGAACAAGCTAGTAATTGCCGCAGACTTCGATCTCAATGAAGTGTCGTCGCTGCTGGTCTGATGGATGGATCGTGGCAAGAATTCCTCCATGTCGACCGACAGAATCTAAGCTTCGTCCTGGCTCACGCCTTAGCCGTACCCTTACACGTAGCGGTGGTGTAGTTAGATGAACAAAGAGGGGGGCGAGACGACGACAGCGTGTATGAAAACTGGCTTTAGTATACGATTCAGGTGGGGGAGCAGCTGCCATGTGCCAACAGTGCGTTATCAGTAGCTAGGGTACAGCCAGCGATGGACGACGAAACGCGTCGGTGTGCAAGCGCAATCGTCAGTTTCACATGCATGCGTATGCATAGCTGCAAAGAGACCGGCCGCCAGGAGAATTGCATGCTAACAGACAGGGATAACCGCAGCTTTGATAGATCGAGCGAGGCACCACACACAACGTATGTGGAGCAGCAGTGCCTCCTGGTGTCAGTTTCACTCACACTTGCCGCGATGATCCATCGACGATCTCGATGGACTGGGAGGGTGTGTACATGAGGCAGGCAGCAAGCGAAATGCTAAGGAGGATGCAGCTAGTCTACTCCTACAGCGGAGTACTGCATATTTGGTTCCGCTTCTGCTTTGTCTCTTTCTCAATCTTCAACGTACACTAGCCTCTACTACAGATTTTCAACGGGTCGATAATGTACATACTCCTCCATGCTGTGCCACGAATAATTGGCCGACCCGCAATTCCTCGCAGCTAGAGTCGTCCTCACGCAGATGTCCATATGCTTTCTTGCTCCCTCGGGTCGATCGACTTGTTCCCGTCTTGGTCTGCGCAACAGAACAGACAACCGAAACGGGCAGCAGTTCACACTATCCATCGTCGTCCTCTTCTCCAGTCGATCTTGTGTGCCTTCTAGTAGTAGTAGGCAACATGCTAGCTAGGCAAGAAATTCGGTCATACTACGGCCGTCATGCATGCATGGTCAATTCGGTCCTCGAGAAATTCCAAAAGCAGGCATGCACTTCTAAATACGACAACGTTGCAATGTTATCTTCGCCGTGGGCTGCACGAGCGGTGGACGACCTTCCTCTCGCTACTCGGCAGCACCAAACCCATTACTTGATGTCCCGCCGCCTCACGATATATCAGAGACATTTTGGCAAGTTATAAAGTGGCTTGTCAAAATGACTTGTACAATATGGAACCGAGAGAATTGTACTCCAAAATAAAGGTCTTTACCGGATACACCGCGCGTCCGGGGAGCCGTTCAGTTTCACCGTGAGATCGACGGAGGCTCGATTGGGACTGATGTGGCCGTGGGCTTATGTGTTACTACCTCTTCCCTAAATTAGGAGGCATGTTAGTTTTGGGTAAGTCAATCTTTATAAAGTTTGACCAACTATATGTAAAAATATACTAACTTTTCTAACATTGAGTTGATGTTGTAGATGTTCATACTATTTTCTAGATATTTAGTCAAAGTTTTTTAAGTTTGAATCTGATCAAAACTAATATGTGTCCTAATTTAGAAAGGAGTGAGTAGGTTGGTCCATTTTGTCGATAAAAGTTTAAAGGCTCATTTGGTTTTATGGCGTACACTTCAGAACTTTTACTTACACCAAAACTAGTAAACTCCATATACTATTCATTTTTATGTACTTATATCTAAGAATTACCATACTCTATACCTTGGTCAAGATACTCATTGCATCATTGCATGGCATGATATTCAGAACTATCTGTTAAGATATTTCATGGTATTAAAATAGACCCTAGAACATACAAATAGGCTACTTTTTATTTGTGGGCCATAAATTGATTTATCAAGGCATATGATCTATTCATTCTTTCTGTGTATCTAAGGACTCTCGAGTAAAACAAAAAAAGGACTATCTTGTTAAAACAACTTTTAAATGCAAAGCATCAAAACAGAACCACAAAGTTCTTTTATGGCAAATAGTGTTATTATGTCTCTCCTTAACATATACATTTTCTAGTAAATGTATACATGTAAGGAGAGACGCAAGAATTGTTTATCAAATAATAAAGTTGTATCTTAATAGATCAACGATATTCCAATTTCTTTCAACAATGCTTCAACCCAAATGACTTCAACTATACCATTAGCAACCGCCTTATACTCTGCTTCTGTGTTAGAACGAGAAAGAACAACCTGTTTGCGAGTACGCCAAGAGATCAAGTTGCCCCCATAGAACACAACAAAGCTCCCCGTTGATCGCTGATCACCAACATTCCCAGCCCAGTCGTCATCAGAAAATGCAGACATGTAGTAGATGCTAAAGGGCGAACGAGTAAACCATGACCAAGAGTATGCTTAACATACCCAAGGATCCTCTTGACAGCCGCATGATGCTCTTGTGTAGGAGAGTGAAGAAACTGACAAACTCAATTGACAACAAAAGAAATGGTAGGCCCAGTCAAAGTTAGATACTGCAAGCCATCAACAATACTCCAATAATCAGTGACATCATAATCTCCAAGAGGTGCACTATCAGCATTAAAAAGCTTGATTGTAGACACCATAAGTGTCATTGCCATTTTGTATTTAAGAAGTCTAGCTCGCTTCAAAAAATCATGGGTTAATTGGATAGATGCCACTACAATTTCTGCATATTTGAGAAACGTCACTACAACTTTCATCTTTTGAAAAAAAGTCACTGCAATTCTTGATACATTTCATAAATGCCATTGTGCTCACTTAAACACATATAACGGCCAATATACACACGTATTTCTGCCGTACATACGTATACATGGTGGGCCCCATCCTAATAAGCTAAGGAAGGTAACCGTGATGGAATAAAATTGGAGAAAATAATAAGAGTGGTGTAAATTGTATCATGTCATTTTATTATCTGTTTGCAATATCGTACAATGGATTTTTTTTATATCATAATCAAACCCGAATATAAAACAACTCACGGGCCAGGACATCCGAAACTTTTCAGTTTTCATTAACAATTTAACTTGCAAACCAATGTATATTAGGAAAAAAGTCCATTGCACTAGTAGTGTATAAAATGTGAGTTCTTCTGTCCACCGGCGTTGCATTGTACTAATGAATTTTGAGTTTTTGTTTTGTGCACTTCCTCAAATGATGGTGGTGAATCCATATTCTTGCCCGAGATTTGTACTGCATTGTTATTTAATGCTAAATTAATTTTGAATATTAAGAAACCAGTCTTAATTCATATGATAGTTGTTTAACTGCTAATTACACTACTAGTGCAATGAACTTTCTTCCTAACGTTCATTGGTTTGCATGTTAAATTGTTAATGAAACTGGAAAGTTTCAGGCGACCTGCCCCATGAGTTGTTTTATATTTTGGTTTGATTATGATATGAAAAAAATCATTATACGATATTGCAACTAGATATTAAAAATATGTGATACAGTTTACACCACTCTTATTATTTTCTCCAATTTTAATATGTCATGGTTACCTTTCTTATCTTATTAGCGTGGGGGCCACCTTGTATACATATGTACGGCGGAATATGAGTGTATATTGGCCGGTATATGTGTTTAAGTGGGCACAATGGTGTTTATGGAATGTATCTAGAATTGTAGTAGCGTTTGTCAAAAGATGAAAGTTGTAACAACGTTTCTCAAATAGGCAGAAATTATAGTGGCATCTATCTAATTAACCCAAAAATCATTGGCATACCTACGACTGCGTCAGATTAAGTCTAGGTCCAAGATCCTTAATGGCAAACTCTTGGCGAAGACCAAGAATAAGACGATCAACTGCTGAAGATGAAGAACAGAGCACACTAATATCATCAACATAGACAAGAAGATAGATAGTCACGTCAAGCTATTGAAAAATAAACAACATTTGTTAGCGGTGGACAAAGAAAACCCATGCTGGTGTAGAACAACCCCAACACGCGCATGTCATGCTGTGAAGCCTGTTTAAGCCCATACAATGCCTTGTCCAAGTGACATACGTGATGAGGATGATCAGGATCTTCAAATCCAAGAGATTGACAAATAAACACCACCTCCTCAAGAATACCATTAAGAAAGATATTTTGTAAGTCAAGTTGTGAAAAAACTAAGCTCAAGAAACAACAATGGAGAGCAACAAACGAAATAGTTCACTTTCATGGTCAGATAGATGGAGACACGGTTGGGAATGACATGGTCATGGGCTTATATGTTAGGTTGGTCCATCTTGTCGATAGAAGTTTGTACATTTTAAAGTCCCATTTGGTTTGTATGGCGTGGAGCTTTTACTTACACCAAAAAGTAGTATATTCGATATTCATTTTTATGTACTCACATGTAAGAACTACCATACTCTATACCTTGATACTCATTGCATGGTACGATATTCACAACTGCCCATTAAGATATTTCATGGTATTAAAATAGACCCCAGAACATACATATACACTACTTTTTATTTGTGGGACATAAATTGATCTATCAATATGGTATTGTTGTTTTTCTATGTATCTAAGGACTCTCGAGTAAAAAAGGACACAAGAGAAAAAGAGAAGTACTCTTGAGTAAAAAGTGCTTTTAAATGCAGTGTATCAAAAGAGAACCACGAAGTTCTTTGATGGCAAATAGTGTTCTTGCATCTCTCCTTACAATAAATATTTTCTAATAAATGTATACATGTAAGGCAATACGTGAGACTTGTATTTCAAATAAAGTTGTATCTTAATAGATTAACGATATTATGTGGTAAAAAATGTACTAGTTAAGGACCTAGGTCGCATGGAAAATTATGGAAAATATATATTTATAAGAGGATACATGTGAAAAGCACAAAAAATAAAATTATATCATAATATGGATCAACAATATTATGTGGTAAAAACTAGAATAGTTGGGTCTGTATGATCACATGGCAAAGTATACGCGGGTAAAAAAGTGCGATATAAAGTCCGCTTTATTTTCTCTACTTTAGGAAACAACAAATTGTGTATGTCCGCCACGGCCGCACCATCTAATATCTACAATGGTAGTCATTCTGAGGCTAGCATGGCTGCAAAACGCGAACAAGTCTATGAAGAGTAACATGGGTTGATAGATATTGACACCAAAAAGAAAAGGCAAGACTTACTTTTGACCATAGGAAGCTTGGACGGCAATGCTCCAACGTTTTCTCCGTCGGAGGTGGTGATGGTGGCAGTCTTGAGGTTCTTTGGGCATGGAGCATGTTGCTCTTCCGACTCCTCTTCCTCCTCCACAATTACCACTTCTTCTGGTGGGTAACCTTCAAAAGGAGTCATCTCTTTTTCTCAGAGTTCCTCTGTGATAGTGTGTATGAGGCGTTCATGGTGTTGTAGAGGATGGATATGGCGATTGAGCCATCAATGCACCAAGTCAATACTGTTCATGCCCTTTTTACTCACCAGGAACACTATCCTCCTTGTAGCACGGATGAGAACATCGCGAAGCTCATCCGACTCTGCGTCCCATGATGATGATTTTTGGGGTCGCCGCTCTGTCACGAAAAGAGGCAAACCTTGTGTCTCACCTGGTGCCGGCATATCCTTACAATAAAAGAAGATGCTGACCCATTTCTTGACAGACTCACTAGGTTAAATCCTAGGATAAACTTGGTTTTTCCTAAAGACTAAGCTAAGCGTGCTAGTGTTATACAAGGGACTTCCGCTAGAGAAATAGTTTTTTCAGGCTGCAAAGTAATACTGGAACAAAAGAAGGCTCAGTTTTATTCCAAGATAACCCTCATAGAGAGCATCATAATCACTAAGTTCTAGGATGCTATTTGGAGTAAGATTATGGAGTTAAACTCTGTAGTGCACGAGTACCCTGGAGATGAACTTCGACGGCATGAAGCTCAAGCCCCGGTCGATGTGGGAACCGAAGTGGATGTGCTCACCGTCCTGTGGCGTTGGGAACGCGTCGGCGCACCGCTAGGAACCGGCTTCGATGTAGCCTTCTTCCTCAAGCTCCTTGAGCTTCAACTCGTCAAGGACTGAGGGGATCCAGATTACCCTCTCGTCCTTTTTCTCCTATTTCTTCTCCGGCGTCGTCGCGGCCGCCGCGGTTGATGAATATGAAATGTCCATCGCCGATGACCTTAATTGGGTGGCGCTGTGGGATGTGGGGGAGAAGATCTTGGGCTCGGGTGTGCTAGGCGCGAGGAGGAATAAAAAGAAAGGTACAGAAGATGGGAATGACTACACCAAGGCCGTCGCAAGATTCGTGCGTCGAAGTGGTGTGAATGCGCGACATTTCCACCACGTGTTTAGGAAGTGACGTGTCATATTTGGTCCACATGGCCACGGTCTCTCCGCCTCGTCGATTTTCACATGCAGTTAAGGGACTCCTCGATCTCTGCTCATTGTGGGACCCGCCAACAGCCAGACTCACGACATGACGATTGTTTGTCAGTTTGACGTGAGAATTCCTAAAACGTTGCAGAGGTCACGAACATTTAAATTGTTCTCTCAGTTGACCAAGAAAAAAATCCGACTCGGTTTGAATAGATTTGAGAAATGCAAAAGAATAGCTAACGTTTATCCGACTTCATCGGAGTCAGGACATTTTTGTTGACATAGTTTTAGGAACCCTTCAAGATTCTCTATGTCGAAAACCACTGGGACCAAAGATGGTATCCGACTAAGGATTTTGGAGTTCTCCAGGGGCTATTGTTGGGGTTATACTTTCCACCCACGACCAGCACTTATCCTCGGAGACCAGGGTAACCCACTTATGGTTAGAGCCTATGGATTCATGGTCGACCCAGTCAACGAAACAGACGAAGACTCATCCAGCTACAAGAAGGCCCAAAAGAGTTATCGACTTGGGCCTGAAGCCAGAAGACTTGGAGTACAAGATTTAGTACTTACCGACTATGATGTAATCTGTAGCGTAGCATGATAAGTTTCTCCATGTAAACCCTAGGGTTGGACAACTATATAAGCCGATATATAGGTAGCCTTTAGGGCAGGACTCACAACGAGAAATCGCACAGGTGAACCTATCTTCAATCATATCTTACCTTTGGTTTTGCCGATTATAGTGGATTGACGGTTGGAGTAAGATTCGACCACCGTAGACGGATTTGAACCTGTGCAAACTTTTTTGCTCTCTGTCCCGAACGTCCTAACTCTCATACTCTTTTTTTCACAACTCGAAGATCCTCTCATGGTATGCTTGTCAGGATCCTCTCATGACGTACTTGTCATCAGTACGATGACAGCTAGAAAGTTTTTGCTTTAGTTTGGTAGTTCTTTGGATGTGGGGAAAGTGTGTGTTGTCTTAGCTTTGTTGTTGGGAGGAGACATAGTGAGCAAGACGGATGGCGAGTTAGTGTTGAACAAATATAATGTTTATTGGTTTCGTTTTATTAAATGAAATCGGGGGTTCCATGACTCAAGTCGAGGAAGAAAAACATTAAAACCATCACGACATGAAACAGCTAGCTCGACTACCTGCCATTGGACTCACTAGCGAGTCTATTGTATACTAAAAGCAATATAAGGTTGTTTTCCAAGGCACCACATTAATCCACGTCATCATAATAATTTTTGATAGTTAGATCTGAAAACTATGGTTAGGATTTAACTAAATAACGTAACGGAATTTTATTTCTATACACGTACACATACAACCTCCGTCACGTCTTTAATCTCTAGAGCGGTTGAGTATGTTCTGATTTTTTCCCCTGCATGGAGTCATGTTCCGATCGGTCATGTTTTTCTTTTTTTTTTGTACCGATCGGTCATGTGTTAATTAGCCAAAAGAAAGAGTCCGTAGAGTATAAAATACAAACGTGTAAGCCTAAGTTACCTAACGAGTTAAAGTTTTTGGTCCTACAGAACTCGGGTGTGTTGAGATCTGTAAAAAAAAAAAGTCCGGGTGTGTTACAATATCAATCGTTTAAATCCAAACCCAGAGGCAGACCCTCACAAATATGCACGAGGCATACTCATTGCTAAGAATACACGTACGCACACTCTATCCATATGAGCACCTCCGAAAGACTGATTCGGCAGGTCTTAACACTCGCTGTCAACTGGAGCGTCGCTCCCACCGCCTTTTGTGAGACATCCTTCCGGTGACACGTGCAAAAAAGACAGTACTAACACATTTATTCCAATATATGTAGAAGGTAGCTAGCAATATATCACACGGATTAATATGCATTTTTGCTCTTCGTTGAAGTCCTGTTCATAATGTGCTTTTGCAAAATATTTATGAACTACTGGTGAAAACGGATCGTTAATCAAGCTAACAGTCTGAGAACTAAAGCTTTTTAAAAATTTACAACCAAAGAAATCTAAATGACAGTAAAATTACATGCATGCAAGAAAGAGCGGGAGGCTTGCACCACAGGTTCTAGCAAAATGCAGTGCCATCAGGTAACACTCTCCTTAAATAAATATACAAATTGGTTTCAAAAATCACGGTAAGATTAAAACAGAACATGATTTATTTTCATAAATGTACAAATTAAACAACTTTTACAATAATATAGGGGATATCCAACTGTTGAGGCGAATATTCAAATGGTCCAAAGATGATCATCCAAAAATTCAAGGGCTAGCTTAAAAATTATTCAACCAAAGTTCCAAAAAGAAAAATACAAAATATTAAATGCACAATGATGGCATCTAAAGTTTTACAATCAAAGTTTAGAACATAATAGAAAAAACAAAGAAAGGCTTCCACGTGTTTACATAAAACTTCAAAATTTTCAGAAAATAATCTAAACAACATAACATGTTTCGAAAAATGCTAACAAACCCAAAATTAGTTTAACCATGCCTTTTAAAAACCTGTCTTTTGCACCAAAAAATGGCAACTACACATGATGTTGCACTATGTAAAACTAGAGGTGTGGCCACGTGGCAGAAACTCAGCTCGCATAGGTTTATCGTCCATGTAGAATTAGGGATTGATAAGTGGCGCGTTGTAAGACGTGCGACTCACCGACATAGGGTAGTTGACTCAAAGAGCATCAATGAAGTGTGTATATAGTGGATGTGCCTTGAGAGATAGACAGGAGGAGTGATAAAGCACAATGAAAGGTCCGCCCAGAGAATGGTGTACATCCCACATGTTTTGGTGGATTATTTGAAGGACGTGAATCATGCAATAACAATAACGATATAGTACCTTGACAGGGAAAAAATCAATATATGATATATGCAAAACAATCTTAAAGAAAACACATTTTCCAATGTATGATACATAGATTAGATTAACCATATTAAACGTGTATATGTAACATGCCAATACAATGATATGACGATTACTATTTGGCACAAAGCTTAACACGAAGAGCGGGAAAAGACAAGATTGAATATGATCCACAATATCATAAATGTACATGAAGCATTTGTGGATCAAGATTTAATGAATAGTATATTATCCAAACTAACATCATTGATCACAACTTTTTTAGGAATACAATTCTCAAAAGACAAGCTTCCAAATTATTGCTTAATTTCTTAGTCGGCAAGGAGATAATCGAATTTTCTAAAGGATCGTGTATAATGGAATTGGTTCCATGAATTAAACCATTATGGTCACACCAGAATGATGATTGAACCAACATTATTAGTAAGACTACATCTCAACTATCATAACTGGCGTCACGTGTTGATCTATGGTTACTTTTCTTCCTAGCATCTTAGCAGATATTCTATGTGAGATGAGTTGGCGGGGAAGGTGGAATATTGATCCGGTGCCCATCATACAAGCTAAATACTTTGATTGTTCCACACTGAAGTGAGAAAGTTAAAAATTCGCTATTTCAATCTTGCTAAAGCATATCTTGGACATAGATTTGAAGGCCAGTCAAAATGTGGACATGCTCAGCATATTTGGAAATTATAAGAGAAAGTATTAATAAAATACAACACACAACAATAAATCAAGAAATTCACAAATATATATCTATCTATTTATGTGGACTGTAGAACTCTATGATTTTACTTTCAATGTATTAAAGATGATGTCCTCGCAATTGCGAGGGCCACCCTGCTAGTGTAAAGAATGATGCTGACAACATATACAGAGCTAGCAGTGTTGAAATATTAGGCAATTTCTCCATAAGATTAATTACCGAAATCAATATTATGTAAGCACTAGCAGATTTAAATACATGCAGCCACACAACGACATCCAGTAGATCTGAAAATCTAGCAAGAACTAGTACATACAAAGAGAAGAATAGCACGTACAGGTTGACCGGGAAGGTCGTCACCACAACAGCACCTTGGTCATTGTTGTTGTCGCTCATGGTGCTGATGAGGTTGTCGGTCGATGAAGAAGAGCACGAACGGAGGCGAGCAGTCGCGCCGAGACGCTCCCCAAAAACGTTATCGTCCATCTCCCGGTGCAGGATCTCAACGGACGGGGTTTCGGAGGCCTGCTCTTTCGAACAGCAGTGCACGCAGCCGCCGGGATGGGGAAGCCTAGAGAGCAGCTCAGCAAGAGGAACACACAGCGAGAGAGACTGAGAAAAGAACTGGATACATCTAGATCTGTCTGTCTCTCGCTCTATAAAGCCTGGGAGGTGAGCCGATCAAGTCGCCACGCATTGGAAGACAAGGACATGCGTCAAACATGAACACGAATGTTGACACGTACCCAACAGCTAGTGCAGCAAGCAAAAATTTAGTCTTCTACAAAACGAGTTTATAACTCAAACTCGATTCACGAAACGCGACGCCCGTGCAGGCGAGGCGGGCGGCGGAGGAGAAGGAGTGCGCGTGGACTCCTTCTCTTCTCACTCACTTAATGAGAGTGAAACAGCTTACCTTATAAGCTGGTCCAACTCTTTTTCAACTACCAATGTGGGACTAAATTTTGTCTCCCACAGAGCTCCCAAGCTGTCATAGTAAATAGGCCTTGAGATTTCATGATTTATTAGATTAGATGGGCTGTATAAATCTAACAAGCAGTTCGTACAGCTGACCAAATGTGACAATGGTTGAGATCACAAGCACAACGGGAGAAATCGATCACAAGGAAATACCTATATATAAAACAAAAAATTATAAACGTAACATGGTCTTATAGTATTATCAAGGCGGTGCTTATAAAAACAAGGCGGCTTGATTGCGCGGTCGACTCCTCACTATTCCCTTTCGATCTCGATCTGAGCAACCTGAAATTGGATCACATGGCTAGTCGATCTACAGTACATGCCGGAGTAGCCCTTAAAGAGGCTGCGACGACCAGCGAGTGTAACAACCAACCACGCTGACAAACCAAGATCGAGCTAGCAGTAGAGCTGACCAAGGATACAATGATTGGGGTCAGTAAGTAAAACGAGAATCGTACTGACGAGCTTGTTCAAATGCTCAGGTCAGAGTTGACTTGCGTACATCCTTACCAGTACCACTACCGGTAAAACATATCGGTTGGGTTAGCTTTCACAATAGGGTGTATCTTATCACATTATCTTAAGAGAAATAAATTTTTAAGACCTCTTCAATGTATTGTTTTTTAAGAGGTGTCTCTACATTTAATAATTTAGATGACATGTATGCATTTGATTGGTTTAACCATGCTTGTCTATGATTTTCGTGCAAAAGCCGTTTCTTAGAGCAAGGGCAATAGTAGAGCCAGCTGTTGGCTATAAGCCATGTCCATGTCATATAGAGTCAATCTAATAGCAACATGTACAATAGTTAGAGGTAAAAATATACTTTATTAATGTATGACCCACTTTTCACTCTTACATAGTGCCTAGGAGCACGTGCTGCAGGTGGCTCTTAACTAAGCATCCACTCCTCTTCTCTCTCCTTTTCTCTCTCATCCAACTAAGCACAAATATATTATTTTAGGACTTATAGTCTGCTGACTGTACCTTATTGTACTTGCTCTTAGGCCTTTGACAATGGAGTGTTTCTTAGCACGTTATCATAGGAAAAATAAATTGCTAAAAAACACACTTTACAATGCATTGTTTCTTAAGGTTGTATCTTAATTTAATAATTTTAGCCTCATGCATGCATGTGATTGGTTACTACTTATTTTTGCATATGGCTACCTGCAAGAGGTGTATCTTAGCTAGATACAACATCAATCTCTTTCATCATTAACTATAGTGCAACACATGCAAAGTGCTTAGGATACACCACTAAGAACCACCCATTGTCAAAGGCCTTAGCTAAGATACAACATCAATCTCTTTCCTCATTAACTATAAAGCCACATAGGCAAAGTACCTAGAATACACCGCTAAGAACCACCCATTGTCAAAGGCCTTATGTAGTAGTGACGCTGTGTAGTGCGTACCATTTGACCTCGGCTGGGTTCCAGATGGGCCGAAGCGTAGAGGCGAAGGCAGGGACATGGTGAGGCCGATCCCAAGCTAACCTAGCTACCGGAGTTAATTAAGACGCGGCGCACAGCGGACACAGGTCGCGCCGCCCCCAAGGAAACCGTTGTAGGTGGCCGGCCGTCTGGCTGGCTGGCGATCACCTCGGTCGTACGTGCCGAACGACCGCCACATGGCCCGCCGGCGGTACCGCTCGGCCGGCAAAGCGTACGGCGCGGCGGGCTATCTAGCCTAGGCTAGACCACGGTACGGCGCGCGCGCGCGCTACGAGACGTACGGCATGGCCCCGGCCGCTGTCGCTCGCGGTCGCGTTCGCGCGCGGCGAGAGGCACGGCTATGCACAGCACGCGCCGGCAGAATTAACCCGACAAGAAACCCCCGATCGAGGGCGACGTGGCCGCGTGCAGATCGATCACGGCGGGTGAACAGAACCCTGTAATCCGAGCGCCGATCCGTGGCGCTGATCAAGTCTGTTCCAGCGCGCCTATCGCGCCGGGGATTATGTCATGCACGCGCACCGGCGCACCGTGTTCTTCTTGCCCGCTCGTCACGCCGGCTCACCGGGGGCCGATCGAATTTTGCAAGTGTGTACCGTACCGTAACGTTGGCATCTGCCCGTCCTGCTCGTAGATTTCGCACGGAAGGAGCTAGCGATCCTGTCACCAGTACTCCATCCATTCCGTAGCTGGCAGCACTGCTGCGGTACGTGTACGTGTGTACCAATATCTTCACCGCCGTTCCGATCCAATTGAAGGCAGAGGAGACGTATCCCGTTGGAACCGAGCCGTGCGACGCGACGCGATACCGTCGCGCGCGGCTGATCCCATTTATGCGCGCATGCGTGCGTCACGCACACGCAGTAAATAGGCATGCATGGAAGGGCCGGGAGGAGAGGAGTGCTAGAGGCATTGAAGTGCGGGTGTCTGCCAATGCCGATGCCATGTGTGCGCGCGATGAATTCCGGTGGTGCGGCTTCCCGGCGATCGGCCCGAGGTGGGACATGGCCGATCGATCACGTAGGCCGTGGACGGGCGCGTGTGCTTGTGTGTACGGAGAACGCGGAGGGATCCGAGGGCGGACCGCGTAGGCTGCGGCCTCCATTTGCGGTGCTCTACCTACAACGAGAGTGGGCTGTTTGTTCGGCAAGTTCCCACTACCGGCAAGACTTTTGCATGTAGACCACCAACGAATGCATTGTCACTTCACTCACACCAGCGAGTTCCAGTGTGAGCATCTTTATTTTCTTCATACTAAATGTGATGACCACCTTCAATTTCAACATGAAGTTTATTTTAGACACTGCCAAAAGATTTAGTACTGTACTTCTTTTCATTTAAATAAAGAGTTTCATACAAAGCCCCCGGCATGGAAATCCAAAATGAAAATCCCATTTTTCCAGCATTAGACCCAAAAATTTAGCCACCACAAGTTCGTCAAACACCGTTGTCCGAAAAACTTGGGAATTTCTTTTATCTGACTCCCAAGAAACAATCACGGGGAGCGAAGCGAGTGCCTTCCTCCGATGACTGCGTTGATTCGGACCATGTCCACCCGCCAATCTTTGGCACTGCTATTGTTGGCATCAGGGTCAGGCTGGAAGCTTTGCAACCGTAGCCAATTTCAACCAGAAGTAGGTGTATGCAAATACACTGCACGGGGAGGGGCGCATTGAGCACTTTAGGAGTGCAAAGTAAGACGACGATGAACACTATTAACATGCTCGTCTCCTAGGAAGTTTGGAATGAGAGGAACGCCGTACGAAAGATATATAGGACATCTACCGTCATTGTTCCATGATTAAAACCAACACCAGAAATTGCATATCGTTAGGATGCGGTCAATCTTTTGCCTCTGTTAAAAGAAGAGGAAGAATATACGGCACGCTTGATTTAGGTCGACCCCAAAGAGGAATTCAATACCATCTATGACCGTCTACTCATTAGGGTCGATAAATTAAAATGGGAATTGCTTATACATGTACGCATTATTTTTGGCCGAGAACCGGGAGCTCGATCGCTCATATTATATGTGTACAAGAAATGAATTCCGAGCTCTACCTTCTTCTTTCGTAGCAATCCAGCTAGCATACGTGTATATATGGCCCCAACAACTGCGAACCACATCTACGTACTGCTACTGCTGGGCATTGAACGGCTGCACGGGCAAATTAGTTCACACGCCAACTCCATTTGGCTAATCTGGTCCACTCTACTGCTACATGTCACGCGCATAGAGGCATGGATCATGGATGAGATCGGTGCCCGCTCGATCATATTTGTCGTCCACGGATCGATCGACCATAGCTCGCGCGTGCATGTGTGGATGTGTTGCCCTCGCAAAATTTCCAGTCCCAATCAGTGCCGACGGCTAATTCACATGGCTCCTGTGTAAAATGATCGATTCTCTGTAGGCAGACCTTCCAAACGAATCTTACAGCCGCTTACAAACAAGCCTCCCTAGCTAGTACCAGTACTAGTATTTCTCCAGGAGGGAAAAAAGGGCAAAAATAATCCATGCACGGCTAGTTTTACCGCGCCTTCGTACGGAAAAGTTGCACAAGGAAAATGGATTTTGGAAGCTAGCTAGTAGAGGCACTTCAGTTGTAGGGTGGAGAAATGTCTTGGGCCGGAAAAATGTCCTTCCGCCCATGCTGGCATTTCTTCAAATCTGTTGCGGGGGAACATGTTTGATTTTCTTTTCTTCTTCTTTTTTCGGGCATTTATTTCTTTTTTTGTGGGGCATTTATTTCTTCTTTGCAGTCGTATGTACGTCCGACAATTATCTGTTGTTTCGAGCTAGCTAGTGATCTGGTTGAAAGTACAGAATCGAATTTGTACTCTACAACTTTGCTTTAGCTCACTGAGCATTTTTTTAACATATACTCAGCCCGTCGATCAAGTGATTTTTTAGTGTGAAACCGGTTGATATTAATACTTCCTCCGATTCAAATTACATAAAATTGAGAATATTAATATAGATCGAAAGAGCGTACCTAGGTTTACGTTCCAAATCCTGTTCCTGAGCACGACTCCCCACGGCCCACATGATGCGGATCTGACGGGAAAAACTAAAAAAACAAAGTTGCCAAGGAAAAATAGAAAAATATTCTAGCAACTTTGTTTTTTTGTCGCGTTGAGAGACAAAAGCAGGCACGTCAGAGCATCTCCACTCGTCCCCTCTCCCCTTACGGAGTCTGGGGCGGTCGTCTTTTGGCATGTATGGAGGCGCCGGATAGATCACAGATTTGGGGGAGCTGGCTACCGGTCGTGCCCCCCATACAAAAATTCCATACATTCCAAATCAGTTAAAAATACAAAATTAATGGCGATTCTAGATAGTTCAAATATGTTTATACAATACGGTGCGTCTGGCAGGCAAATTTACATAAAACGGCAAGAACTAAAACTAAGGCCCCCGGCGTCGGGAGGCGCTGCTCTCGCCAGGAGAGCACGGCGACGGCGGTCCTCTGTCGACACCCCACAGGTCAAAATGGGAGTTGTACCTCGCCAGTTGCATGTCGGCCTCCTGCTTAGCCCGATTGCGGTGGGCATGCACGTTCGTGTCGCCCGGGTATCTGGGTGACGCAAGGAAGAGACGTGTGTGGACGTCGTCGAGATGTTGCAGTCGGAGGTGCTCCGGCAGGAAAAGGTGGTTGAGGATGTCCCACCCATAAGGCTTGCTGGTGGTCCGGTTAACCGGACCTCGGGGTGGTGGTCCCGGAAGCGCTCGCCGGCGCTCATCTCGAACACGGCGGTTGATCACCCGTTGTTCAAGTGGCACCCATGGCGTCTCCTCCGGCTCCTCAGAATCCGCGTCGAAGCTTCCCCCGCCCAACTCCACTGAGTTGGCTGCGTCGGGGTCATCGAAGGGGATCCCCTCCTCTTCCTGGTAGTTCGTTTGGTTGGGGCCAAGGCTAGGCACCTTCGTCTTTCCTGCGGGCGATGCGCGAGTTGGAGGAAGGCGGTGCCCAGGCATGGTTGTGTGCCGCTCCTACTAGCAAAAGCAGCACCTCCGCCTGTCGCCCTAGGTGAAAGAACATTTCATGATTCCCTGTGTTTTGAGTGTTAGATAACAATACCGTGGAGTTTCCTCATGTGTGCTAAGTGTGCATGGAATGTTCTGGTGTTTTGGGGGGGCGGATTATCCGTCCCACCAAGGGCCGGATAATCCGACCTAACTCATCGATCAAAGGCAGCCAAGGCGCGACGCTCCCGGAAAATCCGAACAGGGGCAGTTTTTCCTCCCCTGGCCGGATAATCCGGCCTTCGCATGGGGCCGGATAATCTGGCCCCCAGAAATCGATCAAAGGCAGCCAAGGCGCGACGCTCGGAGTATGGTCGGATTTTCTCCCGGAAAATCCGAACAGGGGCGGTTTTCCTCCCTTGGCCGGATAATCCAGCCTTCGCATGGGGCCGGATAATCCGGCCCCTAGGAGGCGCTCAAGGGCAGGCTCGGCGTGTCGCTCTGAGTGGGGGCGGTTTATCTGCCGGATAATTCGAGTCTGGGCGGATTTTTTCCCTAGGCCGGATAATCCGGCCCTCACTTGGGCCGGATAATCTGTCCCCCAAAGGCTCCAACGGCTCAGTTGGGGATGGGGATATAAAAGCCCTTTCATCCCTTTCAGGCAATCTTCTTGATTCATTCGAAAAGTGTCAGAACCATTGCAAGATCTCTCTCTCTCTAGATCTCCCACTTCAACCACCCGAAGGCTTCGATCTTTGGGGGAATTGAAGGAGGAGACAATCTTCATCGCCATCACGAATCAAGCGCATCAACTCCTCTCCATTTATTTGGAGAAATCCCCAATCTAGTATTTTTGTTAATATCTAGATCTTGTGTTTTGTTATTGATAACTTGTTCTTGTGGCAGCTTGTTGTCATCACGGGAGCCTCCAATTTGGTTGTGGAGTTGTGCCCCGCTAGTTGTGTAAAGGCGCCGGTACCTGCCTCGAAGGGTTCCTTTAGTGGAAAGGTGGATCAGGCCTTTGGTGACGGGATCCATCGGAGAACAGGGTGAGGCCTATTATGGCGTGGTGGTCTTAGTACCGCTCACCCCTCCAACGCAAATGTACTTCTCTTAACAAGGAAGGAACTGCGGTAAAACAAATCCTGTGTCTCTGCGTGCTTCACTACTGTTCACTCATTCCTCTTTCCACTCGCCTCTTACTCGCTCGTAGATAGATTTACATATAGGGAAATTCTTCTAAATAGTTATCTAGAGAATTTACCTTTTGTGTTAAGCCTAAAATTGAAAAAGCATTAAAATTTGAAGTAGCACCTATTCACCCCCCCCCCTCTAGGTGCCCATACGATCCATTTCAATTGGTATCAGAGCCCCGGCTCTTTAATCGGGCTTAACCGACTAAGAGAAGTATGGGTACCAAGGAGAATGGGAATGAGGCTGTGGATAAGGTCATAATGGATGACCTCAAGACGTTGGAAACAACCTTGTTGAAATCCTTTGAGACCAAGATGGAGGAGATGCACCAAATGATTACTCGCCTCACATCATCCGTAGCCCCATCTCCATCCTCCTTTGAGGCTGCCACTCCCTCATCCAAGGATAAGGCTAACACCGGATCCAAGGAAGATGAAGTGGTAGGTGAAAAACATAATGGTTCCACCTCCAAGAAGGGAAGTGGTAAGGAGGAATATAGTGAGGTTCATCACTTATATTCCTCTGACCCACCTATCCCTCATCCTCATATAAACAATAGGGTGATCCACCCAAGCTTACTACATCTTCATTTAATCAATGGCAATTCTTAATGAAGTCTCATGTGTGTAGCTCTTCTATTGAACTTTGGAGGATTATCAAAGAGGGTCTTCATATTGGAGATCACACCAACCTGACAAGAAGAGAAGTTGTGGATAGCCAATTGAATGCTACGGCTCTCCACGTGATACAACTCGGAGTGGGTCCCGAGGACATGCCTCACATTGAACATCTCAACACAACTAAAGAAGCTTGGGATGCTCTCACCGATCTTTTTATTGGAAATGAAAGCATGAGAAGGAATAGGTATGATGCCCTTAGTAATGAAGCTAAAGGATTCTACATGTTCGATGGTGAAAACCATGAAGACATGTATAGAAGACTCAAGGGCATCGCAACAACATTTAGAAAGCATGGAGACACTCACATTGATGATGCTTGGATAAAAAGGAAATACGTGAGTGCTCTAATGCCTTTTGAGCCAATGGACTTGAAGAGCTTGCAAGGTAGACACAACTACCATCAAATGACGTCCAATGAAGTCATGCAAGAAATGGCATCATTCAAGGTTGCTGCAAAGAACGCGGAAGATGCCCGTGCCCGTGCCATTGGAATGCAAAAAGGGGTCCATGTAGCTCTAAAGGCTAATGTTGTTGAGCAAGATGAGGACGAAAGAGCTTTCAAGGGTGCCTCCATGGACTGCCCCGATGAAGTCAAACATCCTCATGGTGAGTACATGGCATTTTACGCAAGGAACTTTTGGAAGGATCCAGCCAAGGCCAAGTCGGAACTCGAGCGCAAGAATGGGTCAAGTGGAAGAAGAGAAAGTGGCCCAAAACTAAGAACATGCTACAATTGTGGAGATAGGCTGCACTTTGTGGCTGAGTGTCCATGTCAAAATAGAGAAGACAATGGTGGCAGGCTCATCCTTAAAGAAAAATCCAAGGCACCTAAGAAAAAGCCATTTATCAAAAAGAATGGCCCTTACAAGAAGCAACCCAAGATTGTCTTGGTGGCACAAGAAGAATATTCCTCTGCCAGTGAAGATGAAGAGGATGAAGATAGCTCTCGTGAGGTGGCTATTATAGCCACCACATCGACTCCATCATCTCTCTTCGACTCGCCAAACGAAAATGACATCAACAACAACGTCACATGTCTTATGGCAAGAGGGTCTGAGGGCTATGCTTCCGGTAGGTCTAAATGGGTACTCGATAGCGGATGCACGAGTCACATGATCGGAAGCAAGGATATCATCATGGAGATGTGGCCAAATCATGATCATATAACCTTCTCCTATGGTGACAAGTCAAAATCTGAGGTATTGGGTCTCGGCAAAGTGGTGTTGGCTCACGATATCTCTCTCATGGACGTCATGCTTGTTGAGACCCTCAGTTACAATCTACTTTCAGTTCGCACCCTTGGTAAGATGGGCTTTGTAGTTTTTATTGATACTGATTTGGTGGTACTCTTGTGGAGCAAGTCTCTAAAAGTCGCTTTCGTGGGATATGTCGAAAATGACCTGTACGTGGTGGACTTTTCGGGGAAAACCACTATAGGCCCGATGTGTCTTTTGGGAAAGGCTGACGCGGGTTGGTTATGGCATCGCCGACTAGCCCACGTCAATATGAGAACTTTGTAAAGTCTCCACGAGGGTGGCCACATCCTTGGACTAAAAGAAAATGTCTCCTTTGCCAAAGATCGTGTTTGCGGGGCTTGTGTTAAAGGGAAAATGCATGACTCTCCTCATCGAAGGAAGACTGTTATTTCGTCAAAAAGGATCTTAGAGCGCCTTCATGTGGACCTCTTTGGACCTCCATCTCATGCAAGCCTCGGTGGGAAGAAGTACTGCCTTGTGATCGTTGATGACTACTCAAGATACACTTGGGTCTATTTCTTCAAGTTGAAGAGCGAGACTCAACAAACGGTCATCGACTTTGCCAACGAGGTTCAACATCAACACAACGTCCCTATTTTAGCAATAAGAAGTGATAACGGCTCCGAGTTCAAGAACTACACCTTAAATGAGTTCCTAAGTGAAGAGGGGACAAGACATCAATATTCCGCTGCGTACACCCCTCAACAAGATGGTGTTATCGAGAGGAAGAACCGGACTCTAATGGATATGGCAAGGTCTATGCTAGCCGAATTCAAGTCTCCATATAACTTCTAGGCTGAAGCAATCTCTACGGCTTGTCATTCATCCAACCGGTTATACCTCCATAAAATCTTGGACAAGACTGCGTATGAAATACTTACCGGTAACAAGCCAAACATCTCATACTTTCGGGTATTTGGGTGTAAGTGTTTCTTTCTCATCAAGGGAGTTTGTTTATCTAAATTTGAGTCTAAGACTTTAGAGGGTATTTTTGTTGGTTATGGTGCCGAATCCCACACTTATAGAGTCTACAATAAGCTCTCTGGAACTGTTGTAGAATCTTGTAGTGTGGTGTTCGAGGAAAATGACGGCTCCCGTGTGGGGCAAGTTGATGTTTGTGATGCAGATGTTGAAATACCCCAAGATGCCATAAGAAGAATGGGCGTGGGATTTTTCCGCCCCATTGAGGAACCCCTTGTGGAGGATCGGGAAGGACAATGCTCTACTCATGAAGAGCCCTCATCTACACAGACTCAACATGCTCCAACCATGGGAGTAACTTCTACACCAACTCCACCAAATGCTGAAGGTCAACATGCTCCTGGATGCTCTAGGCCGGATTATCCGGTCGACACCGGATTATCCGGTCACCAATCCTCTGATGACCAAACTGCTCATCATACCGAAGAAACAGCTGCAAGCTCCAGGTCGGATTTTCCGGCTAGCCTCGGATTATCTGGCCCCTCGCCAATTCAAGCAAGTTCTAGGCAACTTGATGAAGTTGTTTCAAGTTCTCCCAGGCCGGATTACCTGGCCTCACCCTCGGCCGGATTATCCGGCCCTGAAATTCCTGATGATCAGCAGCCTCCTATTACGGCTGTTGATCCACCTCAAGGGCATATTTCGTCATCTCCTACTACTGATTATCAGACTTCTAATCAAGGTCAAGCAAATGATTCCAACAAAGACTCAAGTGATGAAACTATTCCACCAAGAGATAACAAGCTTATTGAACTTCATCGCAAGGCTCGTGCTGATCGGAACCTTGAATTAAGGGGTCATACTCTTGACAAAGTTGTAGGTGATCTTGTTGGAGATATGCCCTAGAGGTAATAATAAATGTAGTTATTATTATATATCTTTGTGTTTATGATAAATGTTTACATTCATGCTATAATAGTATTAACAAGGAAACCATTAATACTTGTGTGATTTGTAAACTTAATTTGAAGTCCCTAGTATGGCCTCTATACTTCACTAGCTTGTTGGTTGATAGATGATGTGGTTTCTTTGTCATGAACATTGAGATGTTATCAACAACAAGATCATATCGTTAGGAGAATGATATGGTGGACATACTCCTATAGACAAGCGTAGCATAAAGATCAAGTCATTTCAATAGTTCAATTGCTATATGCTTTCTGATACATAGTAACCTAATTCCTTCGACCATGAGATCATGCATATTGCCTTTACTGGATGGATGCTTTGATGTCATCAAACACCACACCGTAACAGGGTGGCTATAAAAGTGGCATTGGGTGTTCGGAAAGTATTGGTTGAAACACATGGATCAAGAGTGGGATTTGTCCATCCACATGACGGATAGATATTCTCTGGGCCCTCTCGGTGAAATGTCATCCAATTAGCTTGCAAGCATGTGACTTGGTCACAAGGGATCACATATCACGGGAACGAGAAAAGAGTACTTATCAGTAACGAGGTTGAACTAGGTATGCAGAGATACCGACGATCATGACCTCGGATAAGTAACATATCGTGAGACAAAGGGAAATTGGTATCGTATGTAAGTGGTTCATTCGATCGCGAAGTAATCGTAGAAATATGTGGGAGCCATATGAATTTCCAGATTCCTCTATTGGTTATTGTTCGGAGAAGTGTCTCGATCATGTCCGCATAATTCACGAACCGTAGGGAGACACACTTAAGGATTCGACGTTGTTTGAGTAGTTATGGTATTATGAGAAAGAGACCGAATGTTGTTCGGAGTCTCGGATGGGATCCGGGATATCACGAGGTGATCCGGAATGGTCCGGAGAATAAGATTCATATAAGGAAAGTCCCATTTCGGAGTTGGGGAATGGTTCCGGTGTTTTCATCGGGAACATTCTAGAAGGTCCCGGAATGTCCGGCACTCCGGGGGGGGGAGGGGTACATGAATGTGTCATTGCAAGATGGAATGATTGCATCATGTACTAAGTGTTCTCGCTGTCCAAAATAAAGGGTTTATTTAATTCCTAAATTGGAAAAGTCAAACGGCTAGTTTGAAAGTCAAACTGCCAATTTTGGGAAGTGGGATAAGAGGAGGAGTTGGAAACCGACTTGAGGGAGGAGTCTCCTCCCCAAGCCGGCGCACCAACCAAGGCCGACTTGGGGAGGGACTCCCCTCCCCTGGCCGTGCCTTCCCACCTATAAAAGGAGGGCCAAGGCCTCCTCCTCTAGACACAAGACACACAAGTTCCTATCCTCTAAACTAGAAACTAGACCTAGACCCCGGTTTAGAGCTGTTTCGGTTTAGAGCCTTCTAATTGGTTTAGAGCCCTCTAATTGGTGTGTCTAATTACTAGACCACTAATAGCCTCTCTCATAAGCTCCACCATACTCGCACCGGCTTAAGGCGAAGCCCTGCGGGATCTCCCCTCTACCTCCGGTACCACGCCGTTGTGCTGCCGGAATCGCGAGGAGAGTGCTACAACCTCCGCTGCCTGCTGGAACAAGGGAGAGGAAGGTCTTCGTCGAGTACCGAACGTGTGACCGACTGCGGGAGCGCTGCGGGAACGCGGCGCCGGAAGGATCGTCTACGCGATCTTGAGATCGGAAAGAGTACGACTACATCACCCACGAGAATCTGCTCTCGTTAAACACTTTGGAATCTTCGAGGGTGAGTTATTCCATCGACTCGTTGCTACAATCTAGTAGATAGATCTTGGCTTGTTTGTTTGTATGCGATAGAAAATTTTTGTTTTCCATGCTACGAACCCCTACAGTGGTATCAGAGCCGTGTCTATATGTAGATCTGTTGCACGAGTAGAACACAATGGTCATTGTGGGCGTTGATGCTTTTATTGTAGATTGCTTTTTGTGTACTTTGCATCTTGCGGTATGTTGGGATGAAGCGGCCCGGGCTAACCTTACATGACATCGTTCATGAGACTTGCTCCACGCTTAACATGCAACTTGTATTGCATAAGTGGCTTTGCGGGTGCCTGTTTCTCCTAGCATAGTAAAGATCCAATTTACAACGGGTGATCAACAATGCTAGTATCAATGTTGTGGTTCTTGTTCGTAAGTTAGAACGACACTTATGGAAAGCCCCAAACCACGTAAAATATGCAAAGAAAGTAGAAGCGTCTAACTTTGTTTTGCAGGGGTGTGCAGTGATGTGATATGGCCATGATTGTGATTATATTTGATGTATGCAATGATCCTTATTGTAAGTTGGCAACCGGCAGGAGCCATATGGTTGTCTTTAATTTCTGTTAAGACCTGCGTGTCTATTCAAAATAGTTGTAATAGTTGAAGCTGGTGGACGACAACCATGAAGAAGCGTCATTGACCTTGATGCTATGCCGGTGATGATGGAGATCATATTCGTGCTTGAAGATGGAGATCGGAAGCACAAAGAAGAAAGGCCATATCATATCACATATTATGAATTGCATGTGATGTTAATCCTTTATGCATCTTGTATTGCTTAGTAGACGACGGTAGCATTATAAGATGATCCCTCATGCACATAAATTTCAAGTTCTAAAAGTGTTCACCCTTAGTATGCACCGTTGCCAAAGCTTGTTGCTTCGAAGCACCACGTGATGATCGGGTGTCTTTGATTCCGCGGGTGACTACAACGTAAGCAAGCCAGATTTGCTTATGCGGAAGCTAAGGTTTGATCTTGACGAGCCTAGCATGTACAGACATGGCCTCAGGAACACGGATCGCCGAAAGGCAAAGCATGAATCATATAGTAGATATGATGAACATGATGATTGTTCGCCATTAAAACTATATCAGCTCTCGTGATGATCGGTGTTGATGTAGTGGATTTGGTTCGTGTGATCACTAAAACAATGTGAGGGATGTTGTTTTGAGTGGGAGTTCACCTAGTTTAATTTCATTAATTAATTTGAACTCAATTTGTCATAAACTTAGTCTAAACTATTGCAAATATGTTGTAGATCAATGGCAGCCCCTACCATCAATTTTAATGCGTTCCTAGAGAAAGAAAAGTTGAAAAACAATGGAAGCAACTTCGCGGATTGGTTCCGCAATTTGAGGATTGTCCTCACAGCTGGTAATTTGACCTATGTGCTGGATGCACCGCTAGGTGACCCACCTGCAGCTGATGCTACCGATGAAGTAAAGAATGTTTACCTCGCTCGGAAGAATCAGTACTCCATAGTTCAGTGTGCTATCTTGTATGGTTTAGAATCGGAGCTTCAGAAAAGGTTTGAAGAGTCAGATCCATATGATATTGTCGAGGATCTCAAATTAATCTTTGAGACCCATGCGGCAATTGAAAGTTATGAAGCTTCTGAAAAGTTCTTTAACTGCAAGATGGAAGAGGGTAGCTCCGTCAGTGAGCATGTGCTTAAAATGTCTGGGCACGCAAATAAACTTCAAAGTTTGGGTATAGTGATTCCTAATACTTTGGGAGTTTACCGCATCCTCCAATCACTACCACCAAGTTACAAGAACTTTGTGATGAACTACAACATGCAGAACATGAACAAAGAGTTGCCAGAACTATTTGCTATGTTAAAATCTGCAGAAGTGGAGATCAAGAAAGAGCACCAAGTGTTGATGGTCAATAAGACCACCAAATTCAAGAAAGGCAAGTCTAAGCAGAAGGGACACTTCAAGAAGGGTGGTAAGAAAGTTACCACGCCGACGAAGAGGACCAAGGCTGGACCCAAGCCTGATACTGAGTGCTTTTACTGCAAGGGAGAAGGTCACTGGAAGCGGAATTGCCCAAGGTACTTGGCGGATTTGAAGAACGGCAACATCAAGAAGAAAGGTATATCTGATATACATGTTATTGATGTGTATCTCACTAGTACTCGTAGTAGTGCCTGGGTATTTGATACTGGTTCGGTTGCTCATATTTGTAACTCGAAACAGGAGCTGCAGAATAAACGGAAGCTAGTGAAGAACGAGGTGACGATGCGCGTGGGAAACGGATCAAAGGTTGATGTGATCGCGGTCGGCACACTACCTCTTCATCTACCATCGGGATTAGTTTTATACTTAAATAATTGTTATTTGGTGCCTGCGTTGAGCATGAACATTATATCGGGATCTTGTTTATTGCGAGACGGTTACTTGTTTAAATCCGAGAATAATGGTTGTTCGATTTATATGAGTAATATGTTTTATGCACATGCACCTTTGATAGATGGTCTATTCATATTGAATCTCGATAGTAGAAATACACATATTAATAACATTGAGGCTAAACGTTTGAAATCAAGCGATAATTTGACCTATATGTGGCACTGTCGTCTTGGTCACATTGGAGTGAAGCGTATGAAGAAACTCCATTCCGATGGACTTCTTGAATCACTTGATTTTGAATCACTTGAAAGATGCGAAGCATGTCTGATGGGTAAAATGACTAAGACTCCATTTTCTGGTATGATGGAGCGAGCTACAGACTTATTGGAAATCATACATACCGATGTGTGTGGTCCAATGAGTGTAGCATCGCGCAGTGGTTATCGTTATGTTCTTACCTTCACGGATGACTTGAGTAGATATGGGTATATCTATTTTAATGAAACATAAGTCCGAAACTTTCGAGAAGTTTAAGGAGTTTCAAAGTGAGGTAGAGAATCAACGTAACAAGAAGATTAAATTTCTACGTTCTGATCGTGGAGGTGAATATCTAAGTTACGAGTTTGGCGAGCATTTGAAGAAATGTGGAATACTTTCGCAGTTGACACCGCCGGGAACACCACAGCGTAATGGTGTGTCTGAACGTCGTAATCGAACTCTCTTAGATATGGTTCGTTCTATGATGTCACTTACAGATTTGCCACTATCATTTTGGGGTTATGCATTAGAAACAGCCGCATTCACTTTAAATAGGGCACCGTCTAAATCCGTTGAAACGACACCGTATGAATTATGGTTTGGGAAGAAACCTAAATTGTCGTTCCTTAAAGTTTGGGGATGCGAAGCCTATGTAAAGAAGTTACAGCCGGACAAGCTTGAACCCAAAGCGGAAAAATGCGTCTTCATAGGATACCCGAAGGAAACTGTTGGGTATACCTTCTATCATAGATCCGAAGGCAAAATCTTCGTTGCTAAGAATGGATCCTTTCTAGAGAAGGAATTTCTCTCGAAAGAAGTGACTGGAAGGAAAGTAGAACTCGACGAGGTTGTCGAACCTTCTCTCGAAATTGCGAGTAGCGCAGCACCGGAAGAAGTTCCTGTGGTGCCTGCACCAATAAGAGAGGAAGCTAATGATAGTGATCATGAAACTTCGGTCGAAGTTGCTACAGAACCTCGGAGGTCAACGAGAACTCGTACCACTCCAGATTGGTATGATTCCGTTATGAATGTCATGTTGGTGGACAACACCGATAACCCCGAGACATATGAGGAAGCGATGATGAGCCCAGATTCCAATAAATGGCAAGAAGCCATGAAATCCGAGATTGAATCCATGTACGAAAACCAAGTATGGACTTTGGTGGACTTACCGGATGGCCGGAAGGCTGTCGAGAACAAATGGATTTTCAAGAAGAAAACAGATGCTGATGGTAATGTTACTGTCTATAAAGCTCGACTTGTCGCAAAAGGGTTTCGACAAATTCAAGGAGTTGACTACGATGAGACTTTCTCACCAGTAGCGAAGCTAAAGTCTGTGAGGATTATGTTAGCAATCGCTGCATATTATGATTATGAGATATGGCAGATGGATGTCAAAACAGCATTCCTCAATGGAGACATTGATGAAGAGTTGTATATGATGCAACCCAAAGGTTTTGTCGATCCTAAAGATGCTAACAAGGTATGCAAGCTTCAACGGTCCATCTATGGATTGAAGCAAGCATCCCGAAGTTGGAATCAACGTTTTGATAAGGTAATCAAAAGTTTTGGTTTTATACAAACTTATGGAGAAGCTTGTATTTACAAGAAAGTGAGTGGGAGCTCTGTAGCATTCTTAATACTGTATGTGGATGACATATTGTTGATTGGGAATGATGTAGACCTTCTTAATAGTGTCAAGGAATATTTGAATAATAGTTTTTCAATGAAGGATCTTGGCGAAGCAGCTTACATATTAGGCATAAAGATTTATAGAGATAGATCGAAACGCCAAATATCATTGTCACAAAGTACATATTTGGACAAAGTTCTAAAGAGGTTTGGAATGGAAGATAGCAAGAAAGGGTTCTTGCCCATGTTGCCCAATACGACCTTGAGTAAAACTCAAAGTCCGACATCGGCAGAAGATAGAGAAAAGATGAGTAAGACTCCCTATGCCTCAGCCATAGGATCTCTAATGTATGCCATGCTATGTACTAGACCCGACATCGCATATACTGTTAGTCTAACTAGCAGATATCAAAGTGATCCAGGAGTGGATCATTGGACAGCGGTCAAAAACATCCTTAAGTACTTGAGAAGAACTAAGGATATGGTTCTTTCTTATGGAGGTGATGAACAGCTCGTTGTTAATGGTTACACCGATGCTAGTTGGAACACCGATCCGGATGATTCTAAATCACAATCTGGATACGTATTTATTTTGAATGGTGCAGCAGTTAGCTGGAGGAGTGCAAAGCAAAGCGTTGTGGCGAGATCTTCAACTGAATCGGAATACATGGCTGCTTCGGAGGCTTCACAAGAAGCGATATGGATGAAAGAGTTCATTACAGAGCTGGGTGTGGTTCCAAGTGCGCTGGACCCAATGTCTATCTACTGTGATAACATGGGCGCCATAGCCAATGCGCAAGAACCAAGGTCACACAAGAAGCTGAAGCATATCAAGCTGCGTTTCCACGCTATTCGAGAACATATCCAGGATGGGGATATAAAGATTTGCAAAGTACACACAGATCTGAATGTGGCGGATCCGTTGACTAAACCTCTCCCGAGGGCAAAACATGACCAACACCAAACTGCCATGGGTGTTCGGTATATTACCATGTAATCTAGATTAGATGACTCTAGTGCAAGTGGGAGACTGTTGGAGATATGCCCTAGAGGTAATAATAAATGTAGTTATTATTATATATCTTTGTGTTTATGATAAATGTTTACATTCATGCTATAATAGTATTAACAAGGAAACCATTAATACTTGTGTGATTTGTAAACTTAATTTGAAGTCCCTAGTATGGCCTCTATACTTCACTAGCTTGTTGGTTGATAGATGATGTGGTTTCTTTGTCATGAACATTGAGATGTTATCAACAACAAGATCATATCGTTAGGAGAATGATATGGTGGACATACTCCTATAGACAAGCGTAGCATAAAGATCAAGTCATTTCAATAGTTCAATTGCTATATGCTTTCTGATACATAGTAACCTAATTCCTTCGACCATGAGATCATGCATATTGCCTTTACTGGATGGATGCTTTGATGTCATCAAACACCACACCGTAACAGGGTGGCTATAAAAGTGGCATTGGGTGTTCGGAAAGTATTGGTTGAAACACATGGATCAAGAGTGGGATTTGTCCATCCACATGACGGATAGATATTCTCTGGGCCCTCTCGGTGAAATGTCATCCAATTAGCTTGCAAGCATGTGACTTGGTCACAAGGGATCACATATCACGGGAACGAGAAAAGAGTACTTATCAGTAACGAGGTTGAACTAGGTATGCAGAGATACCGACGATCATGACCTCGGATAAGTAACATATCGTGAGACAAAGGGAAATTGGTATCGTATGTAAGTGGTTCATTCGATCGCGAAGTAATCGTAGAAATATGTGGGAGCCATATGAATTTCCAGATTCCTCTATTGGTTATTGTTCGGAGAAGTGTCTCGATCATGTCCGCATAATTCACGAACCGTAGGGAGACACACTTAAGGATTCGACGTTGTTTGAGTAGTTATGGTATTATGAGAAAGAGACCGAATGTTGTTCGGAGTCTCGGATGGGATCCGGGATATCACGAGGTGATCCGGAATGGTCCGGAGAATAAGATTCATATAAGGAAAGTCCCATTTCGGAGTTGGGGAATGGTTCCGGTGTTTTCATCGGGAACATTCTAGAAGGTCCCGGAATGTCCGGCACTCCGGGGGGGGAGGGGTACATGAATGTGTCATTGCAAGATGGAATGATTGCATCATGTACTAAGTGTTCTCGCTGTCCAAAATAAAGGGTTTATTTAATTCCTAAATTGGAAAAGTCAAACGGCTAGTTTGAAAGTCAAACTGCCAATTTTGGGAAGTGGGATAAGAGGAGGAGTTGGAAACCGACTTGAGGGAGGAGTCTCCTCCCCAAGCCGGCGCACCAACCAAGGCCGACTTGGGGAGGGACTCCCCTCCCCTGGCCGTGCCTTCCCACCTATAAAAGGAGGGCCAAGGCCTCCTCCTCTAGACACAAGACACACAAGTTCCTATCCTCTAAACTAGAAACTAGACCTAGACCCCGGTTTAGAGCTGTTTCGGTTTAGAGCCTTCTAATTGGTTTAGAGCCCTCTAATTGGTGTGTCTAATTACTAGACCACTAATAGCCTCTCTCATAAGCTCCACCATACTCGCACCGGCTTAAGGCGAAGCCCTGCGGGATCTCCCCTCTACCTCCGGTACCACGCCGTTGTGCTGCCGGAATCGCGAGGAGAGTGCTACAACCTCCGCTGCCTGCTGGAACAAGGGAGAGGAAGGTCTTCGTCGAGTACCGAACGTGTGACCGACTGCGGGAGCGCTGCGGGAACGCGGCGCCGGAAGGATCGTCTACGCGATCTTGAGATCGGAAAGAGTACGACTACATCACCCACGAGAATCTGCTCTCGTTAAACACTTTGGAATCTTCGAGGGTGAGTTATTCCATCGACTCGTTGCTACAATCTAGTAGATAGATCTTGGCTTGTTTGTTTGTATGCGATAGAAAATTTTTGTTTTCCATGCTACGAACCCCTACAGATCTTCGACGAAGGGTTTCCACAAGAAGGGAATTGGCAAGTTTTGGTGAGCATCAAGCTCACATCTCAATGGTGGAACCCAAGAAAGTGTTTGAAGCTCTTGAAGATCCAGACTGGGTTGTTGCTATGCATGAAGAGTTGAATAACTTTGAGCGCAACAAGGTCTGGAAACTAGTAGAGAAGCCCAATGATTGCTGCAATGTTATCGGCACTAAATGGATATTTAAAAACAAGCAAGATGAGAATGACATTGTTGTGAGGAACAAGGCGAGACTAGTGGCACAAGGCTATTCCCAAGTTGGGGGCATTGACTTCGGCGAGACCTATGCTCCTGTGGCTCGTCTTGAGTCCATCCATATCCTTCTTGCTTATGCTGCCCATAATAATTTTAAATTGCAGCAAATGGACGTTAAGAGTGCTTTTCTTAATGGTCCTCTACATGAGTTGGTATATGTAAAAAGTAATGCATAAAATAATGGGATCCCTATACTAAAATATTTATGTCTTATGCATATACCAAAAATATACAACTCTTGAACACTTCCAAATTACACTTTAGACATGATAATGTTGTCCTAAGAGAATCTTGAGAGTTTACCATTTTTCAGAGCGTGAAAAGTAATACATAAACTAAAGAGATCCCTAAACTAAAATCTTTATCTCTCATGCATATACAAAAATTATACAACTCTGGTACACTTCCAAATTACACTTTGGGCATGATAATATTGTCCTCAGAAAATCTTTAGAGTTTACCATTTTTAGAGCATGAAAATAAATTCATAAACTAAAGGGATCTCTAAACTAAAATATTTAGGTCTCATGCATATACAAAAATCATACAACTCTTGAACACTTTCAACTTACACTTTGACATGATAATGTTTTCCTAAGAAAATCTTGAACACTCATGCATATACGAAAATTATACACCTTTGAACACTTTCACTTCATTTGTTTATGGGGGTAAATTATCGTGGCACAGATAGAGAGGGTTATCCTGCGCGTTAGATCACAGAGGATCAATGGTTGGTGGGCACGATCCGTGTGACAACTGTCTCGACCAATTAGGGTGTAGCAGCCAAAGTGAGCACATGTTTGGGATTTTGAGAGAGTTTGTGACTGATACGTCCAAAACGTATCTACTTTTCCAAACACTTTTGCTATTGTTTCTCCTCTATACTTGTGTGATTTGGATACAACTAACGCGAACTGACGCTGTTTTCGGCAGAATTGCCTTGGTGTCTACTTTTTGTGTAAAAAAATCAACTATAGGAAAAATCCCGAAAAATATGCCAAAAATCTTATTTCACCCGAAGACTCCAGGAGCCAGAATACGAGACGGAGAAGAGCCAGGGGATGGCCACACCACCTGGTGGCGTGGGCCAGGCCAGGCCGCGCCACGGGGTGGTGTGGGCCCCCCAGGCACCCCCTCGGCCTCTCTCTTCGCCTATAAGGAGCCTTCTGACCTAAAAACTTCGGGGGGGTCGACGTTTTTCCAGAAGGAGTTTCGCTCTGCCGCCACCACCAGATTCCACGAAACAGCACCAGAAACTCCGTTCTGGCACCCTGCCGGGATGAGGAATTGGAGGAGATCATCGCCATCATCATCACCATCGCTTCTCCATCGACCATCCATGTTTCCCCCATCTATGAGTGAGTAATCCCCCGCTGTAGGCTATGGGGATGGTAGGGATTGGATGAGATCATTCATGTAATGACATCAGATTGTTAGGGCATGGTGCCTAGTATCTTTTATTAGTGCTTTATGACTTTGTTGCGACTTGTTGTGGTTAATGCTTGTCACTAGGGCCCGAGTGCCATGATTTCAGATCTGAACATGTTATTGATTCATTATGATAGTATTGTTTATGGTCTTATCTGCAAGTTGTATACACACGTCGTTGTTCGGAACCAATGGCCCAGAAGTGACAGAAATCGGGATAACCGGAGGGAATGACTTTGATGTGAGGATCATATGTGTTCACGGAGTGTTAATCCTTTGCTCCGGTGCTCTATTAAAAGGAGCACCTTAATTGCCAGTAGTTCCCTTGAGGCCCCGCTGCAAACGGGCTGGCAGGACAAAAGATGTTGTGCAAGTTCTCATTGCGAGCACGTATGACTATATATGGAACACATGCCTAGGATTATCTAGTACTTGGATGCTTTATCTTATTTATCTGCAATTGCCCTATGTTCCGATTGCCGGGGATCGGTGCGGAAAACAAAAAAATATCTACGACGTAACCCTAGAAACTGCCGAGGATCTATCTATGTAGTAATGCAGTAACGGCCGAAGCGTATAGAGTACATACCCTTGTAGACCGTACGCGGTTAACATTTCGCGGGGAACGTGGTTGAAGTAGTCGTACTCGTAGCCGATCTCAAGGTCGCGAAGCTCCTCGCAGGTCACCCCTTGCTCCTTCTTGATCTTCATCATCTTCATCGTGTAACATCTCCGGCTCACGACATTCTAGCGCCCCAAGTGTTGCGCCTCGTGTCTTCGTACACATCCGGTGTACGATGAGACCTCCGGCTCCCCGATCCCGCCGGGAGTGCGAAAGTTGATATCCGGCTAGGAATCCCTGCAGCGCAACGGCATACTGCAGTTGTGCCTTGATCGCACAGCCCAGACTTGGGGCCATGGTCACGAGGTATAGAGAGAGGGAGGGAGAAAGTCAACCAAAGGACTTCTCAAATTGTGTATTTGGTGTGTTTAATCCCACCCATGGGCACCCCTATATATAGGCGGAGGGGGTGTGACCTCCCCATTGGGTTAGCCATGTGGGACTATTCATAAAATAAAAGGCAGAAGATTTTCGGACTTGCCAAATGGGCTGTTTCTACTCATCCCAATAGGCAAACAGAAAATAAACAGCAAAAAGAAAAAGGGGAGCAGCAGGGGCTGGCCGGGTGGGCCCTGGCCGTGGCCCACCCCGCGCTCAGCCTCACCCCGCGAGGCGGCGGCCTGCTGGAGCCAGCAACCCCGGGTGGGCCTGCCCAGCGCCGGCGGCCTGACAACCCAGCATGGATGGGCCGGCGGCCCCGCGGCCCAGCTCGTGCCACACCGCCTTGTGGCGCCCACGCCTCGCCTCGCCCGGGTGGGCCGGCCTGCCCCAGCGGCCCAGCTCCCTGGCGCCCGCGTGGGCCAGGTCGAGCAGGCCCCGGTGGCAGCTGGTAGCTGTGGTCCGCCCCTCGTGCGGCGGTTAATAAAAACCGCCCACGTGGGTTGTTTCTTTTCTTTTTCTCTTTATTTATTTTGCAGCTTTTATTCTAGACTATTTCCCTCCGGAATTTAGCCTAATATAAAAGTTGCCTTTATAAATCTCAATATATAATATATTAATTCATAATTAACAAATAATAAATATATATTTAAATTCCCATTTATCCGAAAACACTTTTCGGGGCTTTTCCTTTATTCTTTCTCCGAACAACTTCAGATCTCTCCGCGGAACGATTCTGGCTTTCTCTCTTTCTCTACTGTGATTCTGTCTTATGAATGATCGTTCTCATCGTACTGTTAAGTGTATCCTCTCACGGCTCGGGAATGCTCTAGACATGATCTGTATCAATGATCAACAGAGGGACCAGGGATGTCCATATGACCCCTATGCATTCCTGATGACAATGTCGTTTGAACCGTCTAAATGTAGCATCCTCTTCCTTTTGTTTCTCGATACAACTTGTCCCAGATCCGATCATTGGTATCCCATACCTTGTTCAATCTCGTTCACAACAAGTTATGTTTTCTTGTTACTATGATATTACATCTCCGTGACCTAGTCACATGTTGCAACATTTATAGATGTAATCTCACCAAGTCGGCCGTATGCATCTTTACCCATCATGTGGGTGAACAAATCCCGGTCTTGTAGTCACATGTCATCTACTGTTCCGTCGAAATACCCAACGTACACCTTTATGGCCACCGCGTTACCAGATGACGGTTGATGCAGTCTAAGCAGCCTAGGGAAACAGTGAGTAATATGAGCTCACGGTCTAAGGAGAAGGAGTCTAGGTATAGTTGTTGCAACAATGAACTATATGACTTGATCGTGTTGCAATCCTTCGAGGAACGTCCAATCACATCATTCTCCAATGATATGATCTCGTTGTCAGTCGACATAAATGCTTATGATCTTGAAACCTAGATCATCTTCGTGACCAACGAACTAGTATGAATAGAGGCTACTAGGGACTTTGTTGTTCATACCACACCTGTACCAATGTTTCTACTTGGCACAGTTCTAGCACAATATGAAACTATTATAAACTAATTGAGATATGGCAATAAAAACCTATTTATTATTTGCCTCTAGGGCATATCTCCTTCAGTCTCCCACTTGCACTAGAGTACAAATAATCCAGTTTGCATTTTACTCATATAAACCATATACCATATGCGTTTACAGATCATGCATGCTCATGGGAAACGTCATGTCCATGTTCTGTTTTACCAGATCATTATGTCTTTTGCAAATCGTTAATGTCTTCCTAATTTTGACATTCACTCCATTATCTTATAATGGGTCGAAGTATTTGTTTAGCGACAAAGTGAGACTTTGTTTCTAGTGTTTATAATGACGGTTGTTTTCACTGTTGTCATCTAAACTTCAAAACACACTTTGCTATCCTTTGTGTATATACTATAGTCATGGCAGCAGAACGAGGCCGGATTCCAGGAGCTTACAGTGACGTTAGATCAACCTCGAGGGCTTTCTCATGGGCACTGGGCCCTGGGACACATCATTCTATGTTAAAAGTGAACTAGCCCCGCCACAACATTATACATCACATCAGATGGAGCTTTTATACTTCTATATCTATGTAGATCCTAGTGCATGAAATGCATCTATGCCACTTACATTGCTTCTTGCCATTTATGCACAAACTTAATTCTGGTTTAGTGCTCAACTCAGGAATCACTTAAAGACATGTTCTTATAGTTAAGAGCTAGTCGTTCCAACCAGAACCTTGGGTCACATTATGTCGAGCATACAACATGGTTTTTATGGAAGAACCTATGACTGAGGCATAAGAGATGCAACGCATCTCTTTCTTTCAACCATAGTTGTAATACTAACTCAATGCTTCATACAGTAAGAACTTCTTTCTTACCTTGTTCAATTCTGAACTACTTCAGAATCTTGCTTAGGACATTCTGAACATCTTTCAAAATCAAGTCTGGGAAGCATTCGACATTCAGTGTTTATTAAACTTACCAATCTATCTCGATAGATCTCTTTGTTTAATAACTTCAACTTCATCTTAACTTAAACACCAATCACATAATTCACATATCATAGAATGATTTCATGCTCCCACTCGAATATGACATTCATGTTTGAGATCCAGGGATTTCACTTAGCTCCCACTCAAAATATGTCAGCTACATATTATGAATTAGCCAAGCTGATTTGCTCCCACTCAAAATCAGGTCCTCTCGATAATCTTGGACATTCCAAAATTCTTTGATCACCATCAAACCGAGAATTCCACTAACGAGATTTCAATGACCATTCATTTCTCGTACTTAGGTCCATCAAGCTTCTTTGTATTTCGTAGGTATGTCTTGTTCGAAACACGACAACTGAATCAACAATATAATTCTACAAACTTGTAGAATATTTAGTTGAATCCTACTTTCTTTAGTAAAAGTATTCACTGAAACTTTATGATCATTATCATTGGTTTCTCCTCTATTTGCAGAGTTTGGATACACGAAACAAATTCCGCTGTGCCACTCAACAATTCGGAGGCAAGGTCAAATACCTTGTTTTGATCTTTTACTTTCTTCCACCTGTATCTTCATCAAGACACATCAACTTAGGACAACAAGTTTGCCCCCTTTTTGGAAGATGCATTTATAGCTTCCTAAGAATTCTCTACAAAGACTTGTTTATTCGCCACGATTTTGACTTGTTGAAATCTCCAGAAACTCGAACATGCCATAACACTTATGGTGTTGTTTCCACGAATCTTTTAGATGTTCCTTTGTATTTCAAATGAGTGTTTGCTTATTTTGATCTTTAACCCTAAACGATAACCATAACCCCGATAAGAGATAATATTATACCATATGTATATAATACATAATGATTATGACGTTTAGACATTTCAACACAATTTGAGTTCGTCCAATTATCGTAATTTGTGAAACATCTTTCACAAGTCCCTTTTATGCTTAAATTTAACTTGAATACCTTAGTCGTGTCGATCAAATCGAAGAGACTTGTTAATTCAGTTAATTCAATATCCCTTTTAGTTATGAACTCATTTGAACAATTCAAATCATTTCAAACTTCATGTTTCATTAAGTAAATACACTTATTCACTTAAGTCCACAATAAATGATTTCCACTACTTGTTGAAAATATGATACATCATTATATATAAGTTTCAACATTTCTTTGCATATCAACGTTTTACCAGAATGTGGAGTTTTAGTCATTCTGCCCAAGACGCATGGTTTTGCAAAGTCTCTAGATTAAGCATCTAGGACCCCGATCTTTCATAAAGAACCTGCAATAACCAAAATGACTTAAACTGTAGTGTCATTTCTTTATTAAGCTTTGGATATCTTTTAGCATTCAAATCCTTTATAAATGTTTAAACTATTATCATTAACATAGTGATGAGAATAACTTATTTGTAATCGTAATGTGACCATAAGGTATTGTTCATAAGAATAGTAGAAACTGGTTTGTAACTTGTTCATATGAATAATCATCTTGCCATAAGCAAGACACACAAATTAAGATTACAAAATTATATTCAAGTCCACTAATCCAAATGATAAACTTTGAGGAAATTGGTGATGTCGGCCATCAACTGATTTGCTTGCCATTATCAAGTCACATTGCCTCAAAACCAGCAATTCTCAAACAGATCCTAATGTTTTCTCAAAACGGGACAAGCATCAAATACTTTGCAATCTACAACGAGTTTTTGCAAGAATCACATTTATAATTTTGTATATCTTACATATACCTTTTCATCCATGACATCCATTTGCAATCAAGCCCTTCTAAGAGTTCTCAACCCTAGTGCAAGATTACTAAGTGTTTTTGCAAACAATCCGGAGTCATCGAATTATCTCCTGATGGTTATTGTATCAAGAAGAGAAGATCACCTTTTACGAGGATATCCCTCAGGCGTGGGTATTAATCTATGAAGTTGGACCCTTTTGCTAAGTTCTATATTAAGCAATATATTCCCATGGTCGCAAAGGACCTCAATGGGATAGGCTAAGGTCTACTAAGATATTTGCAAACAGACATCTAGACTAAGTTCATAATAAGAGATCAATTTATAATTGGTCTCCACTAAAACGGTCACCCCCTAGATGATTTTAGTGATCGCATGATCCCTATCCTCTGCACCTCCCCCGATCATCACGGCCATCAGTGCATTCTCAAAGGTAGGCATTCAACAATGCCAATCACATCATCCATGTGACTCATGCTCGATCTTTCGATCTCTTGTGTTCCGAGGCCATGTCTGTACATGCTAGGCTCGCCAAATCTAACTTGTGTGTATTCGCTGTGCAACATGGCTTACACCCACTGTATGTGAACGTAGATATGCCTGACCCCCGATCATCACGGTTGGCCTCATACCAAAGAACTTTCTTGGTGGTGCACACACAAGGGGAACACGGAACATTGGAATTAAATAGGGATTATCTTATTTGCTACCGTTGAGTATCTAAATACTAGCACACAATAAGATGTAAAATAGGTATCAACATCATATGTATAATGTGATATGATATGGTCCTTCTGGTGCCTTGATCTCCATCGAGCGGTCCGGCATGATCTCCATCTTGCCCTTGGTTTGACGCCAAGTCCATGACGCCTCCACCAGGTCGTTCATCGGAACGATGACTATTACTATACTACTTAGCAACAGAAAAGTAAACTACAATACCTTCGTATCGACCAATGCCATATCATAATCACATGTCCCCCTGCAAAATAAAGTTAGATGCCTCTACTTTATCTATTGCAAGTTTTACGTGGTTGTTAGGGCTTTCGCACTAGAACCGTTTCTAAACTACGAACTTTCCAACCACAACATGGATCCGACAGTTGTCTCTATTACACCCCTTTCGGGGCCCTCTGTTGTAAATGCTATATCAACTATCGAATGAGAGACAGACACACGCTAGCCACTTATACGGTACAAGCCGTATGCTGAGCGTGGAACCAGTCTCGCGTACGAATATGCGTAAGGTCGGTCCGGACCGCTTCATCAAACAATACCGCAATATAAACAAGTACACGTTAGAGGGTAACAACTAAGGGATCAATGCCCGCACAATACTTGTGCGTACTGGCCGTACAGCACTCCTACGCATAGATCGGCTTTGACACCACTGTTGGGGATCGGTGCGGAAAACAAAAAAATTCATACGACGTAACCCCAGAAACTACCTAGGATTTATCTATGTAGTAATGTGGTAACGGTCGGAGCGTATAGAGTACATACCCTTGTAGACCGTACGTGGTTAACATTTCGCGGGGAATGTGGTTGAAGTAGTCGTACTCGTAGCCGACCTCAAGGTTGCGAAGCTCCTCGCAGGTCACCCCTTGCTCCTTGATCTTCATCATCTTCATCATGTAACAGCTCCGGCTCACGACATTCTAGCGCCCCAAGTGTTGCGCTTCGTGTCTTCGTACACATCCGGTGCACGATGAGACCTTCGGCTCCCCGATCCCGCCGGGAGTGCGGAAGTTGATATCCGGCTAGGAATCCCTGCAGCGCAACGGCATACTGCAGGTGTGCCTTGATCGCACAGCCCAGACTTGGGGCCATGGTCACGAGGTATAGAGAGAGGGAGAGAGAAAGTCAACCAAAGGACTTCTCTAATTGTGTATTTGGTGTGTTTAATCCCACCCATGGGCACCCTTTTATATAGACGGAGGGGGTGTGCCTTCCCCATTGGGTTAGCCATGTGGGACTATTCATAAAAGAAAATGCAGCAGATTTTCGGACTTGCCAAATGGGCTGTTTCTACTCAGCCCAATAGGCAAACAGAAAATAAACATCAAAAAGAAAAAGGGGAGCAGCAGGTGCTGGCCGGGTGGGCCCTGGCCGCGGCCCACCCTGCGCTCAGCCTCACCCCACGAGGCGGCGTCCTACTGGAGCCAACAACCCCGGGTGGGCCTGCCCACAGCCGGTGGCCTGGCAAGCCAGCGCAGGTGGGCCGGCGGCCGCGCGGCCTAGCTCATGCCACACCGCCCTGTGGCGCCCGCGCCGCGCCCTGCCCCGCCCGGGTGGGCCGGCCTGCCCCGGCGGCCCAGCTCCCTGGCGCCCGCGTGGTCCTGGTCGAGCAGGCCCCGGTGGCGGCTGGTAGCTGCGGTCCGCCCCGTCCAGCGGTTAATAAAAACCGCCCACGTGGGTTGTTTCTTTTCTTTTTCTCTTTATTTATTTTGCAGCTTTTATTCTAGACTATTTCCCTTTGGGATTTAGCCTAATATAAAAGTTGCCTTTATAAATCTTAATTTATAATATATTAATTTATAATTAACATATAATAAATATATATTTAAATTCCCATTTATCCGAAAACACTTTTCGGGGCTTTTCCTTTATTCTTCCTCCGAACAACTTCAGATCTCTCCGCGGAACGATTTCGGCTTTCTCTCTTTCTCTACTGTGATTTCATCTTACGAATGATCGTTCTCATCGTACCCTTAAGTGTATCCTCTCACGGCTCGGGAATGCTCTAGACATGATCTGTATCAATGATCAACAGAGGGACCAGGGATGTCCATGTGACCCCTATGCATTCCTGATGACAATGTTGTTTGAACCGTCTAAATGTAGCATCCTCTTCCTTTTGTTTCTTGATACAACTTGTCTGAGATCCGATCATTGGTATCCCGTAACTTGTTCAATCTCGTTCACAACAAGTTATGTTTTCTTGTTACTGTGATATTACATCCCCGTGACCTAGTCACATGTTGCAACATTTATAGATGTAATCTCACCAAGTCGGCCGTATGTATCTTTACCCGTCATGTGGGTGAACAAATCCCGGTCTTGCAGTCGCATGTCATCTACTGTTCCGTCGAAATACCCAACGTACACCTTTATGGCCACCGCGTTACCAGATGACGGTTGATGCAGTCTAAGCAGCCTAGGGAAACAGTGAGTAATATGAGCTCACGGTCTAAGGAGAAGGAGTCTAGGTATAGCTGTTGCAACAATGAACTATATGACTTGATCGTGTTGCAATCCTTCGAGGAACATCCAATCACATCATTCTCCAATGATATGATCTCGTTGTTAGTCGGTATAAATGCCCATGATCTTGAAACCCAGATCATCTTCGTGACCAACGAACTAGTATGAATAGAGGCTACTAGGGACTTTGTTGTTTCATACCACACCTGTACCAATGTTTCTACTTGGCACAGTTCTAGCACAATATGAAACTATTATAAACTAATTGAGATATGATAAAAACCTATTTATTATTTGCCTCTAGGGCATATCTCCTTCACCGATTTCTATGTGAATTGTCTTGTTCATGCAACGTCCGTCCATCCATCCCTATGCCTACCGCACTCAAATCCTACTATTTACTGCTATTGTTACTACTGTCTTTACTTTACTACTGTTGTTACTTTACTATTGCTACTACAAAACTGTTGCTACTGATAAACTGTTGTGAGCAAGATTATTTCCAGGTGCAGCTGAATTGACAACTCAGTTGTTAAGGCTTATAAATATTCTTTGGCTCCCCTTGTGTCGAATCAATAAATTGGGTTTCACTTCCCTCGAAAATACTGCGATACACCCCCTATACTTGTGGGTCATCAGTGACTAAGAGAGAGGGCAAAGATGAGAAGTACAAAAAAACAAGGGTAAAACAGACTAAGGGATTCAAATAGAAAATAGAAACAGTTTTAAAAAATGAAAATGTGTGTTTTATACAATGAAATATATATTGGCCTACATCAAATTATTTGCAATTCAAATATACATGAGTGTGCCAATTATGGCCTCGTTCAGACAAACTATGTTTTGGGGAATGATGTTTTGGGAACGAGTTTGAGTAGAAATCCTTAACCTTGATAGCTAGAAGGTGATTTGAGAAGTGGTGGTTTAGGGTAAAACTTGATTTCTCTATTTTTCTTATGGTTTCCTAGGTGGTAGGTTATATAAGAAGACTCCATTAGTAGGTGCCACTATGTTTTGATTTTTTTTAATTAGTTGTGTATAAAATGACTCAATTAGCAACTAAACCCTATTTGTTGACTCTGTATTTGAAGAAGATATGCCCTAGAGGCAAATAATAAATAGTTTTTTTATCATATCTCAATTAGTTTGTAACAGTTTCATATTGTGCTCTAACTATATCAAGCGGAAACATTGATACACGTGTGGTATAAAATAGACCAAGTCCCTAGTAGCCTCTATTTATACTAGTTGGTTGGGAAACCGATGTGATCAAGGTTTCCTGATCATGGAGCATTTATGCTAGTTGACAATGGAGACATATTATGATATTATGGACATTACCCAAGGATAGGTATTTCGACAAGATCGAGTCACATGGTTAATCGTTGCAATAGTTAGAATCTTAGCATCCTTTTCATTTGATCGTGAGATCATATTAATCACTATCTCCTGAGACTGCTTTGATCGCATCAACCGTCATCTCTATAACTGGGTGGTCATAAAGGTGTGTTTCCGGTATTTCAGAGGAATAGTTGAGGCCTATGTATCAAAATCGGAATTTGTTCACCCGCCTGACAGGAAGATACACACGGCCAACTTGGTGAGATTACATCCATAATGTTGCAACATGTGACTAGGTCACAGGGATGGAATATCACGGGAACAAATAAAATAGAACTTGTCGGTAATAAGATTGAACAAGGTATATGATACTCATGATCAGATATCGGACAACTCGTGTCAAAGAAAGAAAGAAAGGTAATTGGACTTGAAGTTTACAGTTCAAACGACATTACATCGTGGAATGCATAGGAGCCATTATGGACATCCCGGTCCTGCTAATGACCATTGATATGAGAGGAGTCTCGATTATGTCTGTGATCTTCCTGAACCGTTGGGGAAACACACTTAAGGGTACAATGATGCTAGGATGTCGTTCTGTAAGATAGAATCACAGACGAGAGAGAAACTGGAATCGTTCCGAAGAGAATCCGAAGTTGTTTGGAGGAGGAAAGAAAGGAAAAGGTTGAAAGGTGTTTTGGATAAATAATAATTTATAACATACATTTATTATATGTTAATTGTGAATTAGTATATATTAAATAAGTATTTATGGGCAACGTCCTCAATAGGGCCAAAATCCCAGAGGGAATTAGCCCAGGAGAAAGTCACCCGGGAAAAGGACAACAAATAGCAGCCTCAGCCAATGTTGGGCTGCTATGAGCCAGCCCAGGCGTACAAGTGGGCAAGCGGGTCCGGTCCGCAGCCACCTGGCCCACCCAGGCGATGGTGAGGACGAGGCACAGGCAGGCCAACCGGGCACGCGGTGGGCCTTGACAAGGCCTACCCGGTCGCTGTCTTCCCGCCGCCTCACCCTGCGCTGCGCTGCGCGTGCAGGGGCCAGTCCACTCGGGTCGCGCCTGCTGCTGCCGTGCGTTGCAAGCTAGGTGATGAGGGTAGATATGATGCATATTTTAGCATACAAACTATTCATATTGTCACTCATTACATGCTATAACTAGCTACAACTATGCCTATTCTGTATGACTACTAGTTCTCATACATTTTCACATGGACTTTGCACACATAGTAGTTTTATTATGATTTTATTACTTTTTCATTATTTTTGACTTGTGTGTAGGTGCTATGTGCAATCATGGACAAAAGGATCCAAGAGGATGCAATATGGAGGATGCTATTTAAGGGGAGGAAAAGTGGATTTCCCATCAACTCCAAATAAATGTTCAATACCATGGTGTTGTATCCCTCATCCATACAAATCCAACGAGCCAAAGAACAACTCAATCGGAGTTCATATGAAGAAATGGTGGCCAAAACACTACAGCTATCACAGGGTTTAATGACCACTGGTACGGGCGGAGCTTGCCCGTACCATACGGTCGTACCGCCCTTCGTTGACTTCGTTTAGTCAAACGGAACAACATTTGTGAAGGCCCAATAGGCATATTCGGCCCCAAGCTCCGTTGGTTCACAGAACCGACCTCCAGAATCCGTATTGGACTCTGAGACCCAGCCCCTCATATATAGGCTGAGAGAAGCCGACGGAGAAGGCACCGTAGCTTTGAGCAAGACACAACCCATCATGAGTTAAATTGCATCTAGCGAATCCGTGGCTCTGTAACTCTCTGTTTTCATAATCAGGCAGGTCTTCGACTCCCTTATTTGTCTGATAGGCCGACAAAATCACCAACGCTCTTTTTTCCATGAAATCCAAGTCCATAATCATGGACATTGCTGAGGTAACCCCTCGACAGTAAGGCCTCTGCGGTATGTGTCGATTACACTAGCAATTTCCGAATTCGAGTCCCGGGACTCGAGTTTGAGTAGGTCATGCTTGTTTTTTCCCAAGAGTAATTAACTGGCCTCGATCCGTCGGATGAACTAGGCACATGCGTCATAATCCCTATGAACTATTCGAAAACTTCAGTCAAGCATGACAAATCTTCGAGTGAATGATCTCTAAAGTCTCCACCCGAATCTTCGATTCGACTAGACACTCAGGGGCTATTGACATAGGTATGCCCTACGGGTACCTACTGTTTGTCTATCTGGTCTAGCCCAATGGGGGGCCCTCATGACGATCTGCCGATAACGGTGAAGCCCATAACGATTCGACTGAGGCTAAGTCTATAAAGGATGCGACTCCTTGATGGATACAACAAGACTAGATATGAGTGTTTTAGGGTTTCGCCCTCAATCTGTAACCGACTCGGACGTATCCCGAGACCTAGCTCCCCCATATAAGGGTCAGGAGGGAGCGACGAGAAGGGTAATCAATCTCTCGTATACACACCGCGCCAGATTCAATCTACGCACCATTGCCATCTCGACACCCTTGTAAACCTTCGGTTCTCCATTAATCAAGAGTAGACAAATAGGATTAGGGTTTCTCTCTAGGGGTCTAAACCTGGGTAAACCCCGTGTCCCCGCGTGCTTGTTTGTTAGCCGACGAAGTCTCTCGCGCACCGCTCTTCTTCAAAACCCAAGTCCATCAAGTATGGGCATTGGCATGTTAACCCCACGTCACTCCCCCTTTCTGTCATTGGGGTTTAGTGCGTCAAACTCTGTTCTCCGATCATCTCACTTGACACCTAGATGAATCCGCGGTCTTGGGTACCTACAGGTCCTCAGATTGAGGTAGAGACAAAGATACAAGATAACAAAGCTCCTATTCAATCACTACGCAATATTCCCATGTAATTATATGCACATAACCGCTACGAGGTTCACCTCAACCCGCAACTCGTGAGGACTACTCACTCATAATAATAAGATCAAGGATAGAAATCAATGATGAAATAGTTAGACTAAAATCAAATATTTTTAGGATGGTCGCCAATTCGCAAGGAGATCTGTATTACAAGATGATGGTAATGGATACGAAGGAGAATGGAGATGGAGAGGATAAACTATGGTGGTGGTGGTGTTGTGGATCTCCTTCGATGTGTGATGGATGAGATCTAGGGATGGTGACTCTATTCTGCGGCGGCTTTTGTGGCATCCCGCTAAAACCACTACTAGAAAATCGCTGTGTTTTTGTGAATTGCATCATCAGGACCGCATGCTCATGTCATCATGCCACATTGCATTTGAGCATCGTCATCATCATGCATGTTTTGTCTCAAAACTATTTTCGAAAACCTATTTTGTTTTTCTAAATAAGTCCCGTCTTTATTCAAATACAAAACCCGGATCTCCGGATTATTTTATTTCGTCTTTAAACGGATTTCAAACGCCCTGTTTTAAACAGATAAAATATTTATATTATTTTTAGGGGGCAGCCAAACCAGGCCCGAACTGGCCCAGCCGGCCGCCCCCAAAACAACCAAACCCGGCTAACCCTATCCCAACCCTAGACCCTCTCCCGTTCCACACCTCCCCTCACACCCCACCGCCAACTGGGCGCATCTCCACACAAACATCTCCCGCCCACCTGTCGACCAACACCACCCCATCCATTACTTCCCGCGTGCACGCACGCCACCACCCGACAGAATTCTGCCTGGGCCCAATCCCCATGCCCCGTATCGGCTCCCCTTGATCCACCGCGCGCGCGCCCACCAATTATGTTGCTCTCGACCCCACCACGCATTCACGCCGCGCCCTTCACCCACCGCACCTGCCGCCCGTCTCCGCCAGCTCACCCGGCCCCACCTCCTCCTTCGCTCGCCCATCCCCTTCTCTCCGCCCACCAACCACCCACCGAGTCATGCGGCGCCCCTTCCCCCGCGGGCACCAGCCTATCCCTAGCGCCACCCCTCTCACCGGCGCTCGCCAGACAGCACTGCCGCGGGCCCCCGCCTCGCCCCTAGGCCCTGCCGCCTCCTCGGTTTTCCGCCCGCGAGCGCCTCGTCATCCCCGCGCGGCCGCCTCTGCGCGCCTTTCCCCGCGCTCCCCCAGTTTCCCTCTCTGTTCCGGCCGCCGTGGTGTGGCCCGGCTCGGCCCACGCGGTGCCACCCTCCTCTCCCATAACCGGGGCCTCACCTCGCTACCGCCTGCTAGAATCGCTCCGGCTGCCACCTACTGACGCTGTCGCCTGCCGCCTCTCTGGCTGCTGCTACCCGCACAAGTGCCTCGAGCACGGGCCCGCCTTCGTCCTGGATCGAGCCACTGTCTTCCCACCGTCAGCACCGGCTGCCTCGACCCCATCGCCGAGCGCGTCCTCGACATCGCCCGCACCCTTGCACATGCTCGCCACACGAGGTTGCTGTGCTCTTTTTCTTCAGGGGTTAATCACGTTGGTGGCCATCTCCTCTTCGGTTCCTGTGTGGGTTTCATGATGTAAGATTCTTATCTGATCTGCGTTGTTGATGTTTGGTGGTGAGGAGGTAGAGTACAGGTTATGTGAGTGGTGTGTGCAAAATTCGAAGGCCGCCGATGCCGGACCGCAAAGACACTTGAGGAATGTAACTACCTCGGTGAATTACCGTCTTAGTTACATGCCTAGATGAGCGAAAATGGTTAAAATAGTATGGTGGGGCCAAGGGCCACTCACAGGTAGACCTTTCGGCCGTCCTAACCACTTCCAGAACATCGGGACAAGAACGAGCGGCGTAATCGGCAGGCGAAGGGATCAACTACATACACAAGTGAGTATGTATGCAAGCCACATACAACAGTTCTCAGAGCCATTCCATCTAAAAGAAATAGAAATATTGCAACGCCATACGACAAGATCCAAATATCCTAGATAGAAATAATATTTTAGGATAGCTCCTCATACATCAAACATCAGAGTATCAGGCGGAAGCGGAAAACAAGGTCCGAGTACGGATAAGAAGCAAATCGGCATAAGATGCCATATAAATAAACACATCCCGCCCACAGATCTCACGAATCCTTGTTCCCGGAATCTCTACACCGAGTGATCGTTGCCAACATCATCCGTCTCCTCCACCCAGTATCCATCTTGCGAGTACACCTGTTCATCTGAATCAAACAATTTATCGTGTGAGACCCTAGGGGTACTCAGCAAGTCTTTATGCCTCTAAAGGGGACATAACCTGGGGTGACGCAATTGCAGCAAAAGATATTAACTAACAAGTCTATAGATACTCGCTAACCATCCGCCTAACCAATGATAGACGGATGTCCGTTAATTAGTAACAACAGTTATAACAGTATAATTAACAAATCCATCCTCCTTCTCGCTTTCCAACGAGAAAGCGGACGAACAACCCATCCGTTGGCAGTTTTATTAAGCATTCCATGAGTATTGCGCTAGTTACTAGTCAGGTACTTAGTCAAATTAAAAGCGGTACTTTAGTTATACTTGTCTATGATCGAGAAACTATGCTCCAAGTCGTCCATAACCGCGAACACGACTTTCAGAAAGATTTACCCTGCAGGGGTGCACAAATAGCAACACACACTCGATCAACCTCGGAAAAACCAACTCAAAACCCAACGAGGCATTCACGACAAAGCGATCACAAGATTCAGAAATAATTCAGGGGCCACCCCATTAAGCTACCCGCAACGAAGTTGGCCGGCCCCGAGACGGACCCAAGGTTTGTGTCAATGGCTGTAAACGACCGAGAACCCGAAAATGTGACTGGGCTTGTCGATACCGCGAAAACATTCCACGATCCAAAATAGTACAGGTGCTCCACGCACAATCTTAAATAAAGCAGTAACATGGCATAAGTACAGGATGTAATAAAGCCGCAAACTACTTTGTGGCCCCAAGAAATAAGAATGAATCAAGCTCTGGCTCAGGGGGGGTCCATAAGGCCTCCCGGAGGTGGATAGTGCGAATAGTCAAGGAACAGGAATCAAGTACTCGGGGTCCTACGGGACACAAGTGAGCATGAAAAACCAAATAGCAGATATTGCTCACCGGTGCCACTTTCATTAGTTATCCCATTACTACTCCGATTAAGTTGTTTAGGTACCTCGTTATCCATCAGACACTCACATACCCTACACATGCTGTTCTACGACTCGCATGGCTCAAACAACTCCTGTAGTAATGGCTCATGGGATGGAGGAACAAGCTTCGGTGGGGTTTAAAAATAAAGGCTATGCGGTACTTGGGATTCAATTTAATGCAATCGCGACTCAATGATGCAAGAATAAGAGAGAGGCAATAGGTACTATATGTATGCAAGCATGTGGTAGTGCTTGCCTGGCAGCTCAGTTGAAGCGAGAGACGGATCTGGATAGTGCTCCTGGGATTCCTGATATATCCCCTGCTCGGCGTCTATTCGAAAAAGAACAAAACAAACAAGGGCCTTCATAAATAAAGTGCACAAGCATATGAATTAAAATGCGACAAGCAAACAAGCATGCCATGATGAATGATGCACAATTTGCATGGCAATAAAGTAGCATGGCATGGGTGAGGTGTGGGGTACAAGATTAAAGCATTTTATTGAGTTTTTAGTCTGGTTTGCTCTCATAACACTTGCTGTATACTTCATATTTATATGATGCATGCTGCAATTCAGATCAAGGAATGCATAGATAGAACGGGCTCGTCGCGCTGATCGATTTAGACATATTATTTGTCAAATTTGGAGTTATAGAATTAAAGTTATTAATTTATTAAGAAAAGGGCATTTTATTGTAATTGTTAAACAATGTCGAAATTTAATTTGCCCAAAAGATATTTTGAATGGCATATTTGAAATCCTCACATTTTTCTGATCCAAAAACATATGTCATTTTTATTATTTGGATTTATAATTTAAAAGTTATTGAAAACCAGATTTGAATTTGTATTTCCCTTGTATTTAACCATTTTCTGAAAAAATTAAAACAAACAGATAACCGAAAAAACTTTTTCTACTCAGCTAGACCTTGCCCCAGTCGCTGACTGGTGGGACCGGCCTAACTGGGCGACGCAGCGCGCGGAAAGCTTTTTACACCACGGGTTTACCTAGCCTCTGTGACTGTCAGGTGGGTCTGCCAGAAAACGGGGCCCACATGCAAGCGAGGGGTGTGGGTGGACCACATGGCGCGGAGAAGGGCCGCAGGTGGAGGCGGAGGGATACTTTTTTTTTGTATAATGGATAGGGAGGCTCACAGCGGGACCAGGGGGTACCGCGGGTTGTGGCGAATCCAAAAAGGGGCTTTTTGTAACGATACCACAGAGCCCTGTTTATCTTCCTGAAAACCTGCGGACAGATCCGTGCGCGACAGCGGCAGAGCGCGGCGCGGGGCGCCCACGCTGAGGTGTGGAGCCAGTGCGGTAGGGTAGGGAGGTTGACAGAGGGGCGGATGGCGGATGGTTAAGCCGTCTGCGAGGCGCATCGACGAGCAGGCGGCAGCACCGCCGGCACACGCAGCGTGTTCGGGGAAACGAGCGGCGAGGTCCGCATGCGACGGAGAGGGAGAGGATGTCCGAGCGGTAGAGGGACTCATCGTGGAGAGGTCGGTGGAGGGGGATCGGCTGGGGTTCGTCGGAGCGACGAGGAAGCAGACGGCCGGGGAGCTAGGGTTGCGGCGGGGCGTTGGTGAACAGCACGCCGGGGCATCGGCTTCTCCTCGTTCGAGCGCGCAGGGACGTCGACAAGGACCGCAGCGGCTTCCCCGACAACCAAATGCGTCACGCCACCGGCTGTTTCGTGGGAGAGATGGAGTAGGCCGATGTGTTGCCGGCGATGGAGAAAAGGTAGCGGGGGAGGAGAGGGGCTGCGACGCGAGGCCAGGGGAAGGGTTTGGGGTACGGCAGGGGTCGGTAGGGGGATAAGAAGGAGGGAGGTGCGCTGGGAGATGCCGTGGGGGCGACGGTGTGTAAAGGTGGCTTCGGCCACCTTTTGCCTCGCTCTCACGTGCACGACGTGGGAGGCCAGGCAGAGGGGCTGCCGGTGGGCCAGCAGAGAGGAGAGAACAGGGTAGGAGAGAGGCTCGGGCTAGGGCCTCATGGCAGGGAGAGAGAGAGAGAGAGAAATGGAGGGATGGGTTGTAGCTAGGTTAGGAGTAGATGGCTAGGGTTGGAGGAGGTTTCGACCTAGGGTTGGGGAGAGAGGTAGGGTGGGGCCTGCCGGCAGAGAGAGAGGGGAAGGAATGCCTCGACATGGGGGGGGGTTGCATGGTGATCATGGGATTAGGGTTTAGCTAGGGAGAGGGTGGCATGGCATGGATGATGAGGGTGATGAGGTGGAGATGGTGAGAGGAAGAGAGAAAAATCTCACAAGGAAAGGATCCACTCAAAAACCAAGGACAAACCAAAGAAAAGAAATGGTGATGGTGGTTGCATGGCCCATGCAAAGCATTAAATGCCATGTTTTATTCTTGTGAAAACAAAATAAATAATCATGGCATTTACGCACATGCATTCCAAAATATGGAGTGAGGGCCAAGCTAAAAGAATTAAAAAGAAGGTTCCATGTGGAGTGGATGGAGATGATCATATTTGAATATAATTTGGACATGCTAGTGTGTATATTCCACTAGGTGCATAATATCCTCAACATATTCCAACATGAACAACATTCCCATGTCAACCATATGGGAACATGTAGAGTAGAAATGGATCCATCCCAACCCACATGAGCTAGAGATAACTCAATTAAAATGCAATGCTCACATATGTTGGAATGGTGGAATGATGGGGTGGTGGCAAGAAAGGTGGTGGAGTTAATAAAAGATATGCCCCCAACTCAACTTGGGCATCAAGCATTTATCAAGAACCAAATACAATATATCAAGAGCCAAATACAATTACTAATGCATATGAGAGAAGAACCAAATGAAAAGGGGTTTTATATGATGCTCAAATGCAAGGTGGCATGATGACATGAGCATGATATAATTATGACGCAACAATTATATGTAGGAAGTAGCCATTATATTACTAAACCATGTAGCATTACATATGTTAGACAAATGGGATGCTACAACTCTCCCCCACTAAACAGGAATCTTGCCCCGAGATTCTAGGAAGAAGAAGACACGAAGAGGGTAGGATACTTGGCACGGAGCTCATATTCACGTTCCTAAGTGGCTTCATCCACGGAATGGTGCGACCACTGCACCTTGCAGAACTTGATGGACTTGTTGCGAGTCCTTCTTTCTGCGACTTCAAGGATTTTTGTGGGGTGTTCTTGATAAGACAGTTCTTCTTGGAGATTGATAAGCTCATGGTCCACGGTCCTGCCGGGATCCTTGAAGCACTTCTTGAATTGAGAGATATGGAAAACATCATGGACCTTGAGTTTTTCAGGGAGCTCAAGAGCATAAGCAACTTCTCCTCTTCTTCCACGGATTTTGAAAGGACCGATGTATCTAGGAGCCAGCTTTCCTTTGATACCAAACTGGTGCGTGCCTCTCATGGGAGTGACACGAAGGTAAACGAGATCACCAGGGACATACTCCATGTCCGTGTGCTTTCTGTCATAGTTGCTCTTCTGGCGACTTTGAGCAACCTTCATATTTTCAAGAATGATGTGAACCTTCTCCTCCGCTTGAGTTACAATGTCGGGGCCAAACAATGTTCTTTCACCTGCGCCCGACCAACCAATCGGAGTTCTGCATTTGCGACCATAGAGAACCTCAAATGGTGCCATCTTTAGACTTTTCTGGAAGCTGTTGTTGTAAGAGAATTCAGCATAAGGAAGACATTCTTCCCACTTCATGCCGAAAGAGATGACGCAAGCACGGAGCATATCTTCCAGAATCTGATTGATCCTTTCAACTTGTCCTTGCGACTGAGGGTGGTAAGCTGTGCTGAAGTTCAATTTTGTTCCCAAAGCATTTTGGAAACTTCCCCAGAACTTGGAAGTGAAGATGCTTCCACGGTCTGAACTGATCTCAAGAGGAACGCCATACAGAGAGACAATTCTGTTGATATAGAGCTCAGCCAACTGAATTGCAGAAATTGTTTCCTTGACAGGAAAGAAATGAGCCACTTTAGCAAGCCTGTCGATGACAACAAAGATTGCATTGTTGCCCTTCTGCGACCTTGGAAAACCAGTTATGAAGTCCATCTCTACTTTGTCCCATTTCCATTTCGGAGGTTTCAATGGCTGTAGAAGACCGGAAGGTTTCTGATGGACAGCTTTAACTCTACGGCAGACATCACACTCCGAGACATACTTGGCACAATATCGTTTCAACCCAGGCCACCAATATTGTGTTTTCAAGTCCATGTACATCTTAGTGCTTCCATGGTGGATAGAAAGAACAGAATCATGCGCCTCCTTGAGAACTTGCTCTCTTAAACCCGGGTAGTTCGGAATAAACATCCGATGTTCAAAGAAAAGAGCGCCTTGGTCGTCGACGTGGAAGGACTCATACTTCAGAAGCTAAATGTTGGAGATGATGTTTTTAGTGTAAGGATCACCAAGTTGAATGGAACGAACTTTTTCTTCCAAGACTGGGGTTGCCAGAAGGTTCAGAAGATACCCTTGATCCACAATTTCCAGGTTGATCTTGCGGAATTCCTCGCACAAGAGAGGCTGTTGTTCTTCCACCATGAGGTTGTTGACATAAGCTTTTCGGCTGAGAGCATCGGCCATGACATTAGCTTTGCCCGGAGTGTAGTTGATGGTCAAATCGAAATCATTGATTGCTTCAATCCACCTCCTCTAACGAAGGTTGAGATCAGGTTGTGTGAAGATATACTTCAGACTCTTGTGATCAGAAAAGATTTCACAACGGTTGCCAAGCAAGTAGTGCCTCCATATTTTCAAAGCAAAGACAACTGCTGCGAGTTCAAGGTCATGTGTAGGATAGTTGATCTCATGCGTCTTCAACTGTCGAGAGGCATAAGCAACAACCTGTTTCTCTTGCATAAGGACCGCACCCAATCCTTGCAATGAGGCGTCACAGAATATCTGGAAAGGCTTTGATGTATCAGGAGGAATCAAGACTGGTGTGGAAGTGAGCTTCTCTTTGAGTGTTTCAAAGCTTGCTTGACATGCAGGAGTCCAAAGGTATTTCTTGCCTTTCTTGAGGAGATCGGTAAGAGGCTTCGCAATCTTCGAGAAGTTCTGAACGAAACGACGGCAGTAACTAGCCAAACCAAGGAAACTCCGGACTTCTTTGACATTTACAGGAGGAAGCCAGTCAACAATTGTCTTTACAGTTTCTGGGTTGACGGCAATGCCCTTGGCAGAGATGACGTGACCAAGGTAGGTGACTTCAGGCAGCCAGAACGCACATTTGGAGAACTTTGCATACAGGCGGTTCTCATGAAGCTTGTTTAGGACACAACGAAGGTGTTCTTCATGTTCTTCCTTTGACTTAGAATAGACTAGGATGTCATCCAGATAGACCACAACAAACTTATCAAGATACTCCATGAAAACCGAGTTCATAAGCCTCGAGAAGGTGGCAGGTGCGTTGGTGAGACCGAAAGACATGACCGTGTACTCATACAGGCCATAGCGGGTGGTGAAAGCTGTTTTAGGAACATCTTCCTTGCGAATCTTGATTTGATAATATCCACTTCTCAAGTCAAGCTTAGAGAATACCACAGCTCCAGCTAGCTGATCGAAGAGATCATTAATCCACGGAAGGGGATATTTATTCTTGATGGTTTTAGCATTGAGAGCCTGATAGTCAACACAAAGTCTATCAGTCTTGTCTCGCTTCTTCACAAAGATGGTTGGGCTACCCCAAGAAGAAGTACTGTGCTGAATGAAACCCAACTTCTCTTGTTCATCCAGCTGACGTTTGAGTTCAGCCAACTCAGCAGGACCCATTTTATAAGGCCGCTTGGAGATAGGAGCGGTTCCAGGTTCAAGCTCAATCACAAACTCGACCTCACGGCAGGAGGCATACCCGTTAACTCTTCAGAAAAAACATCTGGGAACTCACAGACCATCGGAACACTTTGAATAGCTTCCATAGCATCATCATTCAGAGCCGCCAAAGAGAAAAGCTGAATTGCAGGAGTCAGACTTGGAGAATAGACTATATGGCCTTCAGGAATTTTTAGAGAAACCGAGCGTTCAGCACAATCAATCACAGCTGCATTTGCTGTTAACCAATCCATGCCCAAGATAACATCAATGTCAGAGTTGCCGAGAATTATCAATGAGGCCAGAAAAGAAGAACCACCAATCTCAATTTGATTGCCATGGCTAATCTTGGTAGATAACATTCTTGCCCCGGGAGAAAGAACCATTAACTTTTTATCCAGCTGGTTTATAGCTAGTTCATGCTCATTTGCAAATTTGTGAGACACAAAAGAATGCGATGCACCAGAATCAAACAAAACTCGTGCAGGAACTGAGTTTACAGGAAGCATACCCATCACAACTCCAGGTGCATGCTCAGCTTGAGCAACGTTGACACAGTTGGCACGAACAACCGTAGACCCGGGCTTGGTGTTGATGTTGATAGCCTGAGGTGGTGGTGCATGAACCATAGGAGAGCTTGCCATAGGTCTTGGAGGTGGTGGAGGAAGAGCTTTGTTGTTCATTGGACAGTTCCAGTGTTGATGCCCAATGTTTCCACAAGTGTAACAAGCACCAGGTGGACGTGGAGCAACATAGCCAGGGACTCCGCCAGGTGCTCCAGGGTAGTTGTGGTTGTAGCCCCTGGGAGCAGCAGTGAAGGAGTTTAGTGGCCTTGCCACGTAGCTTGAAGGTCTTGGTGGAGCCGGGAGCGACGGTGGGGTGTTAGGAACCCACATGCGGCGCTTAGAAGGAGTTGACATAGCTGAAGAGCTTGCTGCATCGCGGCTGTATTTCTTGGACTCCTCAAATACTTGCCTACTTGCTTCTTCCTGCAGAGCTGTATGTTGGAGTTCTAGAAAAGACCCCGGCCTTGCATGAGTGATTGCATATTTGATTGATGCATTGAGCCCTTGTCTGAACCTCTTTTGCTTCTTCTTGTCATCAGAGATCTCATCGCCACCATACCGAGAAAGGCTCATGAAGTTTCTGATATAGGTATTGACATTGTCATTGCGCTGCTTGAGGTTGAGAAACACTTCCTTCATCCTTTCCATGACAATTTCTGACAGATATTGCTCTTTGAAAGCTCCAGTGAACTGTTCCCAAGTAGGCTGATACTCAGAGTGGTTTGCCTTTAGGTAATTCTCCCACCACAGAGCTGCATCTCCCTTCAGAAGGTGAGTGGCACATTTTACCCATTCTTGCTTAGGAATATCAGCAGTCACCAGTAACCTTGACATCTCACGCAGCCAATCATCTGCGTCCAGAGGCTGATCAGACACCTCAAAGTGGCGCGGGTTGAACTTCAGAAAACTCTTGATGTCTCCTCGCTTGGGAGGTGGAGGTAGCGGAACAAACTCATTCCTCCTGACACTTTCTTCAAATCGCTGCTGGTTCTGCTGCATTGCTCCCAAGGCATTTGCAATACTTGCCAACGCAGCCCCCAGTTCAGGTGGTATGTCCTCCTCAGAACAGCGTGGTGGTGCCATCATGTGATTGATATAAAACACAAGTCAGTACCATAATGGAGAATAATAATAATCCAAAATAGTACCAAAATGGAATTAACCAAGATTAAAGGATACAATTCACTAAGATGATATTAAAATATCAACAAAGTTCAAAGCACCTAGAAGATATTAAGCATATCGCACACGACTGAACAAGGAGTGTGGTACACAAGCTAACAAAGAAAAATTTCCCGCAATTTTCGGCATTAAAATACCACTATATGCGCAAAACCACTTAACGAATCAAGATTAGTAACCCTACCAATTCAATATACAAGAGCGAATGATAAGAGTAGTGGTGTGGTCGCGACTCCATCCCGCACTCCAATCATTACTCTGCACATGAATCAGTAAAACACATATCCCAACACCTTCTTCTTAAGATGAACCTAAAGATTAGTAACTACGGAAACGAACACCCCAACAAGATAGCATCAGATAACAAAGAGTAAGACAGATCGGGTCGGTATACAACGAATCAGATAGATCGCGTTGGTTTTCAAAGGCCTGTCGGTATGGAATGTACCAACAGTTGATAACCAAAAGGCAGATAGCGATACCATGTTGGATCCAACAGATAGACAAGGAATTCACACACACACACAACCTATGGTACTACGGAACCCAGAACACGTGAATCCTAGTTTAAATTTTAGAAGAGGATTGAAAACGTTACACTTCCTTACCAGAAAAGGGTGGGTGGGTAAGAAGAAAAATGGAAGCAGTCCTACTCTCACGTTTTGTTTTTTCCTAGTATACATAACTACCAAAAATATTTGCTAGACTGACAACGACCATTTGGCTGAGACCCTGAAGGGCGGGATGGCTCTGATACCAATTGTAACTACCTCGGTGAATTACTCTCTTAGTTACATGCCTGGATGAGCGAAAGTGGTTAAAATAGTACGGTGGGGCCAAGGGCCACTCACAGGTAGACCTTTCGGCCGTCCTAACCACTTCCAGAACATCGGGACAAGAACGAGCGGCGTAATCGGCAGGTGAAGGGATCAACTACAAACACAAGTGAGTATGTATGCAAGCCACATACAACAGTTCTCAGAGTCATTCCATCTAAAAGAAATAGAAATATTGCAACGCCATACGGCAAGATCCAAATATCCTAGATAGAAATAATATTTTAGGATAGCTCCTCATACATCAAACATCAGAGTATCAGGCGGAAGCAGAAAACAAGGTCCGAGTACGTATAAGAAGCAAATCGGCATAAGATGCCATATAAATAAACACATCCCGCCCACAGATCTCACGGATCCTTGTTCCCGGAATCTCTACACCGAGTGATCGTTGCCAACATCATCTGTCTCCTTCACCCAGTATCCATCTTGCGAGTACACATGTTCATCTGAATCAAACAATTTATCGTGTGAGACCCTAGGGGTACTCAGCAAGTCTTTATGCCTCTAAAGGGGACATAACCTGGGGTGACGCAATTGCAGCAAAAGATATTAACTAACAAGTCTATAGATACTCGCTAACCATCCGCCTAACCAATGATAGACGGATGTCCGTTAATTAGTAACAACAGTTATAACAGTATAATTAACAAATCCATCCTCCTTCTCGCTTACCAACGAGAAAGCGGACGAACAACCCATCCGTTGGCAGTTTTATTAAGCATTCCATGAGTATTGTGCTATTTACTAGTCAGGTACTTAGTCAAATTAAAAGCGGTACTTTAGTTATACTTGTCTATGATCGAGAAACTATGCTCCAAGTCATCCATAACCGCGAACACGGCTTTCAGAAAGATTTACCCTGCAGGGGTGCACAAATAGCAACACACACTCGATCAACCTCGGAAAAACCAACTCAAAACCCAACGAGGCATTCACGACAAAGCGATCACAGGATTCAGAAATATTTCAGGGGCCACCCCATTAAGCTACCCGCAACGAAGTTGGCCGGCCCCGAGACGGACCCAAGGTTTGTGTCAATGGCTGTAAACGACCGGAACCCGAAAATGTGACTGGGCTTGTCGATACCGCGAAAACATTCCACGATCCAAAACAGTACAGGTGCTCCACGCACAATCTTAAATAAAGCAGTAACATGGCATAAGTACAGGATGTAATAAAGCCGCAAACTACTTTGTGGCCCCAAGAAATAAGAATGAATCAAGCTCTGGCTCAGGAGGGTCCATAAGGCCTCCCGGAGGTGGATAGTGCGAATAGTCAAGGAACAGGAATCAAGTACTCGGGGTCCTACGGGACACAAGTGAGCATGAAAAACCAAATAGCAGATATTGCTCACCGGTGCCACTTTCATTAGTTATCCCATTACTACTCCGATTAAGTTGTTTAGGTACCTCGTTATCCATCAGATGAAGTGCACAAGCATATGAATTAAAATGCGACAAGCAAACAAGCATGCCATGATGAATGATGCACAATTTGCATGGCAATAAAGTAGCATGGCATGGGTGAGGTGTGGGGTACAAGATTAAAGCATTTTATTGAGTTTTTAGTCTGGTTTGCTCTCATAACACTTGCTGTATACTTTATATTTATATGATGCATGCTGCAATTCAGATCAAGGAATGCATAGATAGAACGGGCTCGTCGCGCTGATCGATTTAGACATATTTGTTGGAGATATGCCCTAGAGGCAATAATAAATATAGTTATTATTATATATCTTTGTGTTTATGATAAATGTTTGCATTCATGCTATAATAGTATTAACAAGGAAACCATTAATACTTGTGTGATTTGTAAACTTAATTTGAAGTCCCTAGTATAGCCTCTATACTTCACTAGCTTGTTGGTTGATTGATGATGTGGTTTCTTTGTCATGAACATTGAGATGTTATCAACAACAAGATCATATCGTTAGGAGAATGATATGGTGGACATACTCCTATAGACAAGCGTAGCATAAAGATCAAGTCATTTCAATAGTTCAATTGCTATATGCTTTCTGATACATAGTAACCTAATTCCTTCGACCATGAGATCATGCATATCACCTTTACCAGATGGATGCTTTGATATCATCAAACACCACACCGTAACAGGGTGGCTATAAAGGTGGCATTGAGTGTTCGGAAAGTATTGGTTGAAACACATGGATCAAGAGTGGGATTTGTCCATCCACATGACGGATAGATATTCTCTGGGCCCTCTCGGTGAAATGTCATCCAATTAGCTTGCAAGCATGTGACTTGGTCACAAGGGATCACATATCACGGGAACGAGAAAAGAGTACTTATCAGTAACGAGGTTGAACTAGGTATGCAGAGATACCGACGATCATAACCTCGGATAAGTAACATATCGTGAGACAAAGGGAAATTGGTATCGTATGTAAGTGGTTCATTCGATCGCAAAGTAATCGTAGAAATATGTGGGAGCCATATGAATTTCCAGATTCCTCTATTGGTTATTGTTCGGAGAAGTGTCTCGATCATGTCCGCATAATTCACGAACCGTAGGGAGACACACTTAAGGATTCGACGTTGTTTGAGTAGTTATGGTATTATGAGAAAGAGACCGAATGTTGTTCGGAGTCTCGGATGGGATCCGGGATATCACGAGGTGATCCGGAATGGTCCGGAGAATAAGATTCATATAAGGAAAGTCCCGTTTCGGAGTTCGGGAATGGTTCCGGTGTTTTCATCGGGAACATTCTAGAAGGTCCCGGAATGTCCGGCACTCCGGAGGGGGAAGGGTACATGAATGTGTCATTGCATGTTGGAATGATTGCATCATGTACTAAGTGTTCTCGCTGTCCGAAATAAAGGGTTAATTCAAATCCTAATTGGAAAAGTCAAACTGCCAGTTTTCGGTCAAACTGCCAGTTTTCGGAAAGAGGAGAAAGAGGAGGAGAGGTGGAGGCCGAGTTGGAGGAGGGTTCCTCCCCTTGGCCGGCGCACCTCCCAAGGCCGAGTTGGGGAGGAACTCCTCCCCTTGGCCGCCGGCCCTCCCACCTATAAAGGGAGGGGCAGGGCTCCCCTCTCTAGACACACTAGTTCCTACCCCTCTAAACTAAACCCTAGATCTAAACCCCGGTTTAGAGCTATTTTGGTTTAGAGCCTTCTAATTGGTTTAGAGCCCTCTAATTGGTGTGTCTAATTACTAGACCACTAATAGCCTCTCTCATAAGCTCCACCATACTCGCACCGGCTTAAGGCGAAGCCCTGCGGGATCTCCCCTCTACCTCCGGTACCACGCCGTTGTGCTGCCGGAATCACGAGGAGAGTACTACAACCTCCGCTGCCTGCTGGAACAAGGGAGAGGAAGGTCTTCGTCGAGTACCGAACGTGTGACCGACTACGGGAGCGCTGCCGGAACGTGGCGCCGGAAGGATCGTCTACGCGATCTTGAGATCGGAAAGAGTACGACTACATCACCCACGAGAATCTGCTCTCGTTAAACACTTTGGAATCTTCGAGGGTGAGTTATTCCATCGACTCGTTGCTACAATCTAGTAGATAGATCTTGGCTTGTTTGTTTGTATGCGATAGAAAATTTTTGTTTTCCATGCTACGAACCCCTACAGTGGTATCAGAGCCGTGTCTATATGTAGATCTGTTGCACGAGTAGAACACAATGGTCATTGTGGGCGTTGATGCTTTTATTGTAGATTGCTTTTTGTGTACTTTGCATCTTGCGGTATGTTGGGATGAAGCGGCCCGGGCTAACCTTACATGACATCGTTCATGAGACTTGCTCCACGCTTGACATGCAACTCGTTTTGCATAAGTGGCTTTGCGGGTGCCTGTTTCTCCTAGCATAGTAAAGATCCAATTTACAACGGGTGATCAACAATGCTAGTATCAATGTTGTGGTTATTGTTCGTAAGTTAGAACGACACTTATGGAAAGCCCCAAACCACGTAAAATATGCAAAGAAAGTAGAAGCGTCTAACTTTGTTTTGCAGGGGTGTGCAGTGATGTGATATGGCCATGATTGTGATTATATTTGATGTATGCAATGTTCCTTATTGTAAGTTGGCAACCGGCAGGAGCCATATGGTTGTCTTTAATTTCTGTTAAGACCTGCGTGTCTATTCAAAATAGTTGTAATAGTTGAAGCTGGTGGACGACAACCATGAAGAAGCGTCATTGATCTTGATGCTATGCCGGTGATGATGGAGATCATGTTCGTGCTTGAAGATGGAGATCGGAAGCACAAAGAAGAAAGGCCATATCATATCACATATTATGAATTGCATGTGATGTTAATCCTTTATGCATCTTGTATTGCTTAGTAGACGACGGTAGCATTATAAGATGATCCCTCATGCACATAAATTTCAAGTTCTAAAGTGTTCGCCCTTAGTTAGCACCGTTGCTAAAGCTTGTTGCTTCGAAGCACCACGTGATGATCGGGTGTCTTTGATTCCACGGGTGAATACAACGTAAGCAAGCCAGATTTGCTTATGCGGTAGCTAAGGTTTGATCTTGACGAGCCTAGCATGTACAGACATGGCCTCAGGAACACGGATCGCCGAAAGGCAAAGCATGAATCATATAGTAGATATGATGAACATGATGATTGTTCGCCATTAAAACTATATCAGCTCTCGTGATGATCGGTGTTGATGTAGTGGATTTGGTTCGTGTGATCACTAAAACAATGTGAGGGATGTTGTTTTGAGTGGGAGTTCACCTAGTTTAATTTCATTAATTAATTTGAACTCAATTTGTCATAAACTTAGTCTAAACTATTGCAAATATGTTGTAGATCAATGGCAGCCCCTACCATCAATTTTAATGCGTTCCTAGAGAAAGAAAAGTTGAAAAACAATGGAAGCAACTTCGCGGATTGGTTCCGCAATTTGAGGATTGTCCTCACAGCTGGTAATTTGACCTATGTGCTGGATGCACCGCTAGGTGACCCACCTGCAGCTGATGCTTCCGATGAAGTAAAGAATGTTTACCTCGCTCGGAAGAATCAGTACTCCATAGTTCAGTGTGCTATCTTGTATGGTTTAGAATCGGAGCTTCAGAAAAGGTTTGAAGAGTCAGACCCATATGATATTGTCGAGGATCTCAAATTAATTTTTGAGACTCATGCGGCAATTGAAAGTTATGAAGCTTCTGAAAAGTTCTTTAACTGCAAGATGGAAGAGGGTAGCTCCGTCAGTGAGCATGTGCTTAAAATGTCTGGGCACGCGAATAAACTTCAAAGCTTGGGTATAGTGATTCCTAATACTTTGGGAGTTTACCGCATCCTCCAATCACTACCACCAAGTTACAAGAACTTTGTGATGAACTACAACATGCAGAACATGAACAAAGAGTTGCCAGAACTATTTGCTATGTTAAAATCTGCAGAAGTGGAGATCAAGAAAGAGCACCAAGTGTTGATGGTCAATAAGACCACCAAATTCAAGAAAGGCAAGTCTAAGCAGAAGGGACACTTCAAGAAGGGTGGTAAGAAAGCTACCATGCTGACGAAGAGGACCAAGGCTGGACCCAAGCCTGATACTGAGTGCTTTTACTGCAAGGGAGAAGGTCACTGGAAGCGGAATTGCCCAAAGTACTTGGCGGATTTGAAGAACGGCAACATCAAGAAGAAAGGTATATCTGATATACATGTTATTGATGTGTATTTCACTAGTATTCGTAGTAGTGCCTGGGTATTTGATACTGGTTCGGTTGCTCATATTTGTAACTCGAAACAGGAGCTGCAGAATAAACGAAAGCTAGCGAAGAACGAGGTGACGATGCGCGTAGGAAACGGATCAAAGGTTGATGTGATCGCGGTCGGCACGCTACCTCTTCATCTACCATCGGGATTAGTTTTATACTTAAATAATTGTTATTTGGTGCCTGCGTTGAGCATGAACATTATATCGGGATCTTGTTTATTGCGAGACGGTTACTTGTTTAAATCCGAGAATAATGGTTGTTCGATTTATATGAGTAATATGTTTTATGCACATGCACCTTTGATAGATGGTCTATTCATATTGAATCTCGATAGTGGAAATACACATATTAATAACATTGAAGCTAAACGTTTGAAATCAAGCGATAACTTAACCTATATGTGGCACTGTCGTCTTGGTCACATTGGAGTGAAGCGTATGAAGAAACTCCATTCCGATGGACTTCTTGAATCACTTGATTTTGAATCACTTGAAAGATGCGAAGCATGTCTGATGGGTAAAATGACTAAGACTCCATTTTCTGGTATGATGGAGCGAGCTACGGACTTATTGGAAATCATACATACCGATGTGTGTGGTCCAATGAGTGTAGCATCGCGCGGTGGTTATCGTTATGTTCTTACCTTCACGGATGACTTGAGTAGATATGGGTATATCTATTTCATGAAACATAAGTCCGAAACTTTCGAGAAGTTTAAGGAGTTTCAAAGTGAGGTAGAGAATCAACGTAACAAGAAGATTAAATTTCTACGTTCTGATCGTGGAGGTGAATATCTAAGTTACGAGTTTGGCGAGCATTTGAAGAAATGTGGAATACTTTCGCAGTTGACACCGCCGGGAACACCACAGCGTAATGGTGTGTCTGAACGTCGTAATCGAACTCTCTTAGATATGGTTCGTTCTATGATGTCACTTACAAATTTACCGCTATCATTTTGGGGTTATGCATTAGAAACAGCCGCATTCACTTTAAATAGGGCACCATCTAAATCCGTTGAAACGACACCGTATGAATTATGGTTTGGGAAGAAACCTAAATTGTCGTTCCTTAAAATTTGGGGGTGCGAAGCCTATGTAAAGAAGTTACAGCCGGACAAGCTTGAACCCAAAGCGGAAAAATGCGTCTTCATAGGATACCCGAAGGAAACTATTGGGTATACCTTCTATCATAGATCCGAAGGCAAAATCTTTGTTGCAAAGAATGGATCCTTTCTAGAGAAGGAATTTCTCTCGAAAGAAGTGACTGGAAGGAAAGTAGAACTCGACGAGGTTGTCGAACCTTCTCTCGAAATTGCGAGTAGCGCAGCACCGGAAGAAGTTCCTGTGGTGCCTGCACCAATGAGGGAGGAAGCTAATGATAGTGATCATGAAACTTCGGTTGAGGTTGCTACAGAGCCTCGGAGGTCAACGAGAACTCGTACCACTCCAGATTGGTATGATTCCGTTATGAATGTCATGTTGGTGGACAACACCGATGATCCCGAGACATATGAGGAAGCGATGATGAGCCCAGATTCCAATAAATGGCAAGAAGCCATGAAATCCGAGATTGGATCCATGTACGAAAACCAAGTATGGACTTTGGTGGACTTACCGGATGGCCGGAAGGCTGTCGAGAACAAATGGATTTTCAAGAAGAAAACAGATGCTGATGGTAATGTTACTGTCTATAAAGCTCGACTTGTCGCAAAAGGGTTTCGACAAATTCAAGGAGTTGACTACGATGAGACTTTCTCACCAGTAGCGAAGCTAAAGTCTGTGAGGATTATGTTAGCAATCGCTGCATATTATGATTATGAGATATGGCAGATGGATGTCAAAACAGCATTCCTCAATGGAGACATTGATGAAGAATTGTATATGATGCAACCCAAAGGTTTTGTCGATCCTAAAGATGCTAACAAGGTATGCAAACTTCAACGGTCCATCTATGGATTGAAGCAAGCATCCCGAAGTTGGAATCAACGTTTTGATAAGGTAATCAAAAGTTTTGGTTTTATACAAACTTATGGAGAAGCTTGTATTTACAAGAAAGTGAGTGGGAGCTCTGTAGCGTTCTTAATACTATGTGTGGATGACATATTATTGATTGGGAATGATGTAGACCTTCTTAATAGTGTCAAAGAATATTTGAATAATAGTTTTTCAATGAAGGATCTTGGCGAAGCAGCTTACATATTAGGCATAACGATTTATAGAGATAGATCGAAACGCCAAATATCATTGTCACAAAGTACATATTTGGACAAAGTTCTAAAGAAGTTTGGAATGGAAGAAAGCAAGAAAGGGTTCTTGCCCATGTTGCCCAATACGACCTTGAGTAAAACTCAAAGTCCGACATCGGCAGAAGATAGAGAAAGGATGAGTAAGACTCCCTATGCCTCAGCCATAGGATCTCTAATGTATGCCATGCTATGTACTAGACCCGACATCGCATATGCTGTTAGTCTAACTAGCAGATATCAAAGTGATCCAGGAGTGGATCATTGGACAGCGGTCAAAAACATCCTTAAGTACTTGAGAAGAACTAAGGATATGGTTCTTTCTTATGGAGGTGATGAACAGCTCGTTGTTAATGGTTACACCGATGCTAGTTGGAACACCGATCCGGATGATTCTAAATCACAATCTGGATACGTATTTATTTTGAATGGTGCAGCAGTTAGCTGGAGGAGTGCAAAGCAAAGCGTTGTGGCGAGATCTTCAACTGAATCGGAATACATGGCTGCTTCGGAGGCTTCACAAGAAGCGATATGGATGAAAGAGTTCATTACAGAGCTGGGTGTGGTTCCTAGTGCGCTGGACCCAATGTCTATCTACTGTGATAACATGGGCGCCATAGCCAATGCGCAAGAACCAAGGTCACACAAGAAGCTGAAGCATATCAAGCTGCGTTTTCACGCTATTCGAGAACATATCCAGGATGGGGATATAAAGATTTGCAAAGTACACACAGATCTGAATGTGGCGGATCCGTTGACTAAACCTCTCCCGAGGGCAAAACATGACCAACACCAAACTGCCATGGGTGTTCGGTATATTACCATGTAATCTAGATTAGATGACTCTAGTGCAAGTGGGAGACTGTTGGAGATATGCCCTAGAGGCAATAATAAATATAGTTATTATTATATATCTTTGTGTTTATGATAAATGTTTGCATTCATGCTATAATAGTATTAACAAGGAAACCATTAATACTTGTGTGATTTGTAAACTTAATTTGAAGTCCCTAGTATAGCCTCTATACTTCACTAGCTTGTTGGTTGATTGATGATGTGGTTTCTTTGTCATGAACATTGAGATGTTATCAACAACAAGATCATATCGTTAGGAGAATGATATGGTGGACATACTCCTATAGACAAGCGTAGCATAAAGATCAAGTCATTTCAATAGTTCAATTGCTATATGCTTTCTGATACATAGTAACCTAATTCCTTCGACCATGAGATCATGCATATCACCTTTACCAGATGGATGCTTTGATATCATCAAACACCACACCGTAACAGGGTGGCTATAAAGGTGGCATTGAGTGTTCGGAAAGTATTGGTTGAAACACATGGATCAAGAGTGGGATTTGTCCATCCACATGACGGATAGATATTCTCTGGGCCCTCTCGGTGAAATGTCATCCAATTAGCTTGCAAGCATGTGACTTGGTCACAAGGGATCACATATCACGGGAACGAGAAAAGAGTACTTATCAGTAACGAGGTTGAACTAGGTATGCAGAGATACCGACGATCATAACCTCGGATAAGTAACATATCGTGAGACAAAGGGAAATTGGTATCGTATGTAAGTGGTTCATTCGATCGCAAAGTAATCGTAGAAATATGTGGGAGCCATATGAATTTCCAGATTCCTCTATTGGTTATTGTTCGGAGAAGTGTCTCGATCATGTCCGCATAATTCACGAACCGTAGGGAGACACACTTAAGGATTCGACGTTGTTTGAGTAGTTATGGTATTATGAGAAAGAGACCGAATGTTGTTCGGAGTCTCGGATGGGATCCGGGATATCACGAGGTGATCCGGAATGGTCCGGAGAATAAGATTCATATAAGGAAAGTCCCGTTTCGGAGTTCGGGAATGGTTCCGGTGTTTTCATCGGGAACATTCTAGAAGGTCCCGGAATGTCCGGCACTCCGGAGGGGGAAGGGTACATGAATGTGTCATTGCATGTTGGAATGATTGCATCATGTACTAAGTGTTCTCGCTGTCCGAAATAAAGGGTTAATTCAAATCCTAATTGGAAAAGTCAAACTGCCAGTTTTCGGTCAAACTGCCAGTTTTCGGAAAGAGGAGAAAGAGGAGGAGAGGTGGAGGCCGAGTTGGAGGAGGGTTCCTCCCCTTGGCCGGCGCACCTCCCAAGGCCGAGTTGGGGAGGAACTCCTCCCCTTGGCCGCCGGCCCTCCCACCTATAAAGGGAGGGGCAGGGCTCCCCTCTCTAGACACACTAGTTCCTACCCCTCTAAACTAAACCCTAGATCTAAACCCCGGTTTAGAGCTATTTTGGTTTAGAGCCTTCTAATTGGTTTAGAGCCCTCTAATTGGTGTGTCTAATTACTAGACCACTAATAGCCTCTCTCATAAGCTCCACCATACTCGCACCGGCTTAAGGCGAAGCCCTGCGGGATCTCCCCTCTACCTCCGGTACCACGCCGTTGTGCTGCCGGAATCACGAGGAGAGTACTACAACCTCCGCTGCCTGCTGGAACAAGGGAGAGGAAGGTCTTCGTCGAGTACCGAACGTGTGACCGACTACGGGAGCGCTGCCGGAACGTGGCGCCGGAAGGATCGTCTACGCGATCTTGAGATCGGAAAGAGTACGACTACATCACCCACGAGAATCTGCTCTCGTTAAACACTTTGGAATCTTCGAGGGTGAGTTATTCCATCGACTCGTTGCTACAATCTAGTAGATAGATCTTGGCTTGTTTGTTTGTATGCGATAGAAAATTTTTGTTTTCCATGCTACGAACCCCTACAATATTATTTGTCAAATTTGGAGTTATAGAATTAAAGTTATTAATTTATTAAGAAAAGGGCATTTTATTGTAATTGTTAAACAATGTCGAAATTTAATTTGCCCAAAAGATATTTTGAATGGCATATTTGAAATCCTCACATTTTTCTGATCCAAAAACATATGTCATTTTTATTATTTGGATTTATAATTTAAAAGTTATTGAAAACCAGATTTGAATTTGTATTTCCCTTGTATTTAAACATTTTCTGAAAAAATTAAAACAAACAGATAACCGAAAAAACTTTTTCTACTCAGCTAGACCTAGCCCCAGTCGCTGACTGGTGGGACCGGCCTAACTGGGCGACGCAGCGCGCGGAAAGCTTTTTACACCACGGGTTTACCTAGCCTCTGTGACTGTCAGGTGGGTCTGCCAGAAAACGGGGCCCACGTGCAAGCGAGGGGTGTGGTGCGGAGAAGGGTCGCGGGTGGAGGCGGAGGGATACTGGGTTTTTTTTGTATAATGGATAGGGAGGCTGACAGTGGGACCAGGGGGTACCGCGGGTTGTGGCGAATCCAAAAAGGGGCTTTTTGTAAAGATACCACAGAGCCCTGTTTATCTTCCTGAAAACCCACGGACAGATCCGTGCGCGACAGCGGCAGAGCGCGGCGCGGGGCGCCCGCGCTGAGTTGTGGAGCCAGTGCGGTAGGGTAGGGAGGTTGATAGAGGGGCGGATGGCGGATGGTTAAGCCGTCTGCGAGGCGCATCGACGAGCAGGCGGCAACACCGCCGGCACACGCAGCGTGTTCGACGAAACGAGCGGCGAGGTCCGCATGCGACGGAGAGGGAGAGGATGTCCGAGCGGTAGAGGGACTCATCATGGAGAAGTCGGTGGAGGTGGATCGGCTGGGGTTCGTCAGAGCGACGAGGAAGCAGACGGCCGGGGAGCTAGGGTTGCGGCGGGGCGTTGGTGAACAGCACACCGGGGCGTCGGCTTCTCCTCGTCCGAGCGCGCAGGGACGTCGACAAGGACCGCAGCGGCTTCCCCGACAACCAAAAGCGTCACGCCACCGGCTGTTTCGTGGGAGAGATGGAGTAGGCCGATGTGTTGCCGGCGATGGAGAAAAGGTAGCGGGGGAGGAGAGGGGCTGCGACGCGAGGCCAGGGGAAGGGTTTGGGGTACGGCAGGGGTCGGTAGGGGGATAAGAAGGAGGGAGGTGCGCTGGGAGATGCCGTGGGGGCGACGGTGTGTAAAGGTGGCTTCGGCCACCTTTTGCCTCGCTCTCACGTGCACGACGTGGGAGGCCAGGCAGAGGGGCTGCCGGTGGGCCAGCAGAGAGGAGAGAACAGGGTAGGAGAGAGGCTCGGGCTAGGGCCTCATGGCAGGGAGAGAGAGAGAGAGAGAAATGGAGGGATGGGTTGTAGCTAGGTTAGGAGTAGATGGCTAGGGTTGGAGGAGGTTTCGGCCTAGGGTTGGGGAGAGAGGTAGGGTGGGGCCTGCCGGCAGAGAGAGAGGGGATGGAATGCCTCGGCATGGGGGGGGTGCATGGTGATCATGGGATTAGGGTTTAGCTAGGGAGAGGGTGGCATGGCATGGATGATGAGGGTGATGAGGTGGAGATGGTGAGAGGAAGAGAGAAAAATCTCACAAGGAAAGGATCCACTCAAAAACCAAGGACAAACCAAAGAAAAGAAATGGTGATGGTGGTTGCATGGCCCATGCAAAGCATTAAATGCCATGTTTTATTCTTGTGAAAACAAAATAAATAATCATGGCATTTACGCACATGCATTCCAAAATATGGAGTGAGGGCCAAGCTAAAAGAATTAAAAAGAAGGTTCCATGTGGAGTGGATGGAGATGATCATATTTGAATATAATTTGGACATGCTAGTGTGTATATTCCACTAGGTGCATAATATCCTCAACATATTCCAACATGAACAACATTCCCATGTCAACCATATGGGAACATGTAGAGTAGAAATGGATCCATCCCAACCCACATGAGCTAGAGATAACTCAATTAAAATGCAATGCTCACATATGTTGGAATGGTGGAATGATGGGGTGGTGGCAAGAAAGGTGGTGGAGTTAATAAAAGATATGCCCCCAACTCAACTTGGGCATCAAGCATTTATCAAGAACCAAATACAATATATCAAGAGCCAAATACAATTACTAATGCATATGAGAGAAGAACCAAATGAAAAGGGGTTTTATATGATGCTCAAATGCAAGGTGGCATGATGACATAAGCATGATATAATTATGATGCAACAATTATATGTAGGAAGTAGCCATTATATTACTAAACCATGCTACTAAATAACTTGAACCTATTAATTAATTGTCGGGGCCCCGGTTCCGCTTAATATTTCCTAATTGCATCGCATCTTTGCCATGCCATGCATCATATCATAAGCATGCGGGATCTTCTGCCGTAGTATTAAATATTGCATCCGGTGTTTCTTCTAGTGTTTGCTTCTTCACGGATTAGGCCAATGAGTTGATGCGAGTATCCACAAGTTCTCCGGATATGATCCGTCAACAGTGTTTCCCAGGCGAGCATCTCTCCCCCTTCTACCTATTTTGCTTTTATAGTCTTTATTTCCTCCTGTTGATCTTTTGCTATCCATGTCACGATGCTTTAGTTTCCGTGCCCCAGTTATATCCCTTGCAGCCTCTATATTGCCTTGGACACCTCCTATTACCTGTGTTTTGGTAGATAGCTGGCCTTGCGAGTCGTAGTTGCTTGCTCAGGTGCGATCTCGTGTTGTCAAGTACCACAGTTGTTGGAAGGTTGGCAGATGCTTAATGGTGGAGATGCTTAATGGTGGAGATGATCATGACTTTAAATACAACTATTAAAATGCTAGATATAACTAATGCAGAGGCATCGGTGGACAATAGATGTTATTTGGTTCTTCCACGCTCACTTGTGTCCCGTAGGACCCCGAGTACTTGATACTTGTTCCTTGACTATCGCACTATCCGCATATGGGACCATGAATCCCCTTAGCCAGAGCTTGATTCATTCTTATTTCTTGGGGCCACAAAGTAGTTTGGGTCTTTATTACTATCCTGTACTTATGCCATGCTTTACTGCTTTATTTACATTGTGCGTGGAGCACCTGTACTGTTTAGGTTCGTGACACGTTTTCGCTGTATCGACAAGCCCAGTCACACTTTCGGGTTCCTAGTCGTTTACAGTCGTCCACACAAACCTTGGGTCTGTCTCGGAGCCGGCCAACTTCGTTGCGGGTAGCTTAATGGGGTGGCCCCCTGAAATAATTTATGAATCCTGCGATTGCTTTGTCGTGAAAGCCTCGTTGGGTTTTGAGTTGGTTTTTCCGAGGTTGATCGTGTGTGTTGCTATTTGTGCACCCCTGCAGGGTAAAACTTTCTGAAAGCCGTGTCCGCGGTTATGGACGACTTGGAGCACAATATCTCGATCATAGACAAGCATAACTAAAGTAGTGCTATAAACTTGACTTAATATATGACTAGTAATCATATGTAACTATCACGGAATGGATAATAAAAATGCCAACAGCTGGTGGATCCGTGGTGATCTGTGTCATACTATACCTGCCTAGTAAGTATTGCAACTCCAATGGAATGTGATAAAAGTGCCAACAACTGCCGGGTTTTGGGATTCCTCAGGACAATGATATCTGACTAGTAAATGTTCCAACTACAACATAATGTTAACTAAAACTGCCCACTACTTATGCTTCAGGATGACTCATGCTATCTATATTTGACTAGTAAATGCTACAACTAAAATGGAATGAGTAAAATTGCCAACTGTGTGAATTCCTTGGTCCGACTTCGTCGTTTGGTCTCGAGGGAGAAATACCAGGATGGGTTTGTTTGGTGTTAGCTTTAGGTTGGATCCGAATAGGTCTTTCTTCCCTCTCTCTGATAACCGTCAGTTGTTTTGAGTCTCTATAGGTTGTTTAGTGCATGCCGCGCTGCCGCTTTAGTCCACCATACCTATGTAGGCGAGAGTCGCCAAATTCTAGCCTCGTCGTGTACTGGCCTCAGTATCGACGCTCCTCTTTATCCTTTGCCCTTTGTCGGCACCCCTTTTGTTTTAGCAGGTTTGAGATCGACGTCGTTAGCAGGGTTACCCTTCCGACTTGGCCTGGGCAGGGTTATGGACGCCATTGGTTATTCTTCAGGGCTCTTAGCCCCATTTGCATCTTGTCCGTACTCGAACGCTGTAACGTTTTCAAGGTGATTTGGATCTTTGTATTGTATATCTGTATTGTTGACTCGTTGAGTCGTTGTTGTATATATATATCTGTTCTGTGGGTCCCATCGAGGACTGTTGTGTAATGGTATTACTTCGTTTTCCACCCGCACGAAAGTGCCTGGTGGGCGTCCTTGAATCGTTTTTATGCGGGTTTGGCGGAAAGGGCTAAAACTTGCATAGGGTCGGTTCGAGGGTGTTACAGAGTGGTATCAGAGCTCAGCAGTTATGATACCCCACCGGTCCAGCTTGTAGGATAACCTAGCTAACGACCAAAGTAGAGTGTCAAAGCTATTTTGCAAAATCGGTTGGATAGATCTGATTAGGTCTGCTTTTAGTCCTTACCCCTCTGCTGTTCTCCTCTTACCTCTGCATGTTTTGAATCTGCTCTCTTATCTCTTCTTCAAGTCCAGGAATTCTCGTGGTTGGGTTTCCGTCGTACCTTCAGGGTTTCGCTTCCTCCTTTGGTAACGGTGCTTCTACATCCGGTCTACATGCTATCTGAGGAATCCTTCATCTGTTGGACTTCTCTTCGTTGCCTTTCGGTGGATTCAACGCGAAGACATCAGCTACGCCAGATCCGATGTAGAGTCTGCATCACTCCTTTGTTCCGAACCTCGATTGTCGAGATCTTCAGTCTGATTCCGAGATTGGCTGCACGCTTTTCCACCGAATGTGCGGACTAATAGTTTGGGTGCGTGATGGATTGGCCCCCATGCCAACTACTCATTCTATTTGCTCTCGTACATTGAAGTGGATGAGAATGCATCGTTTCTCTCCTTCTATCGAAGTTAGAGGTCGTTTTGTTTGTTGATACCTCTACCTTCTCCTTTTGTCCCCGGAGTGTTCTCTCGGCGATCACGGACAGCGACCTCTTGTTAGTGGTGTCGCGAGGATCTACACGAAGCGAGAAGATTCAGATCATCGGCCTTCTTCCCCGTACCATGAGGTGGATCTCGAGGACGAGATCCCTTGTTAGTGGTGTCGAATTGTGGCATCCCGCTAAAACCACTACTAGAAAATCGCTGTGTTTTTGTGAATTGCATCATCATGACCGCATGCTCATGTCATCATGCCACATTGCATTTGAGCATCGTCATCATCATGCATGTTTTGTCTCAAAACTATTTTTGAAAACCTATTTTGTTTTTCTAAATAAGCCTCGTCTTTATTCAAATAAAAAACCCGGATCTCCGGATTATTTTATTTCGTCTTCAAACGGATTTCAAACGCCCCGTTTTAAACAGATAAAATATTTATATTATTTTTAGGGGGCAGCCGAACCAGGCCCAAACTGGCCCAGCTGGCTGCCCCCAAAACAACCAAACCCGGCTAACCATATCCCAACCCTAGACCCTCTCCCGTTCCACACCTCCCCTCACACCCCGCCGCCACCTGGGCGCATCTCCCCACCAACATCTCCCGCCCACCTGCCGACCAACGCCACCCCATCCACTCCTTCCCGCGTGCACGCACACCACCACCTGGCAGAATTCCGCCTAGGCCCAATCCCCATGCCCCGTATCGGCTCCCCTTGATCCACCGCGCGCGCGCCCACCAATTCTGTCGCTCCCGACCCCACCACGCATTCACGCCGCGCCCTTCACCCACCGCACCTGCCGCCCGTCTCTGCCAGCTCACCCGGCCCCACCTCCTCCTTCGCTCGCCCATCCCCTTCTCTCCGCCCACCAACCACCCACCGAGCCACGCGGCGCCCCTTCTCCCACGGGCACCAGCCTCTCGCTGGCGCCGCCCCTCTCACCGGCGCTCGCTAGACCGCGCCGCCGCAGACCCCCGCCTGGCCACCAGGCCCCGCCGCCTCCTCGGTTTTCCGCCTGCGAGCGCCTCGTCATCCCCGCGCGGCCGCCTCTGCGCGCCTTTCCCCGCGCTCCCCCGGTTTCCCTCTCTGTTCCGGCCGCCGTGGTGTGGCACGGCTCGGCCCACGCGGTGCCGCCCTCCTCTCCCGCAACCGGGGCCTCACCTCACCGCCGCCTGCCAGAATCGCTCTGGCCGCCACCTACTGACGCTGCCGCCTGCCGCCTCTCTGGCCGCTGCTAACTGCACAAGCGCCTCGAGCGCGGGCCCGCCTTCGTCTTCGATCGAGCCACCGTCTTCCCACCATCGGCACCGTCTGCCTCGACCCCATCGCCGAGCGCGTCCTCGACACCGCCCGCACCCTTGCACATGCTCGCCACATGAGGCTGCTGCGCTCTTTTTCTTCAGGGGTTAATCAAGTTGGTGGCCATCTCCTCTTCGGTTCTTGTGTGGGTTTCATGGTGTAAAATTCTTATCTGATCTGCGTTGTTGATGTTTGGTGGTGAGGAGGTAGAGTACAGGTTATGTGAGTGGTGTGTGCAAAATTCGAAGGCCGCCGATGCCGGACCTAAAAGACACTCGAGGAACCACCGACCGATCTCCTGCACAGAATCTAAAGGAACCATGCCGAAGACCCGCGGTACCCGGAGGTTGACAACGGCACCGGACAAGTCACCCTCGATCACCGATGCCGAACCAAGTTCTCCCAACCCCCGCCGAACCCTCGTACGCCAAGCTCTTCTCGTCATCAAGACCGATCCGATGCCGGACCCCTCGGCGTCCCAAGACCTCCTTCCCGAAACACCGGCGACACGGACCCGAAGGCCACCGGTACCCGATCCATTCAAGTTTGCCAGAGACGGCAAGATCGACCCCACGGTTCGACAAGGTCTTCTTCACGGAACGCCACAACCGAACCCTGGAGCTATCGTCTTCCTCTCCGATCCTGTTCCTCGTCGAACCCTGGACCCTAAGACCGAACCCCGAACCCCCCGGCACCCAAGATCTTCCGAACCCAGATGTGTGACCCTAAGCCCCTATTTTTTTTATAATATGACATTATCAACTGTCGCATAATAAATTGTTCATGCATGCATATCTGTCTGTGGTTTGGGGGCATTATGCCGATTCACCTCCTAATTAAATATGGAGTCTATATGCGGGATATTTTTGTCTTATTCTGGACTCCATTTAAATTGCATAGCGAACCGATACCATGATTCGCCTTGTTAATTCAACATTTAAATTGCAGGGGTCTAAATAACTTGAACCTATTAATTAATTGTCGGGGCCCCGGTTCCGCTTAATATTGCCTAATTGCATCGCATCTCTGTCATGCCATGCATCATATCATAAGCATGCCGGATCTTCTGCCGTAGGATTAAATATTGCATCTGGTGTTTCTTCTAGTGTTTGCTTCTTCGCGGATTAGGCCGATGAGTTGATGCGAGTATCGACAAGTTCTCCGGATATGATCCGTCAGTAGTGTTTCCTAGGCGAGCATCTCTCCCCCTTCTACCTATTTTGCTTTTATAGTCTTTATTTCCTCCTATCCGTGTCACGATGCTTTAGTTTCCGTGCACTAGTTATATCCCTTGCAGCCTCTATATTGCCTTGGATACCTCCTATTACCTGTGTTTTGGTAGATAGCTGGCCTTGCGAGTCGTAGTTGCTTGCTCAGGTGCGATCTCGTGTTGTCAAGTAGCACAGTTGTTGGAAGGTTGGCAGATGCTTAATGGTGGAGATGATCATGACTTTAAATACAACTATTAAAATGCTAGATATAACTAATGCAGAGGCATCGGTGGGCAATAGATGTTATTTGGTTCTTCCACGCTCACTTGTGTCCCGTAGGACCCCGAGTACTTGATACCTGTTCCTTGACTATCGCACTATCCGCATATGGGACCATGAATCTCCTTAGCCAGAGCTTGATTCATTCTTATTTCTTGGGGCCACAAAGTAGTTTGGGGCTTTATTACTATCCTGTACTTATGCCATACTTTACTGCTTTATTTACGATTGTGCGTGGAGCACCTGTACTGTTTAGGTTCGTGACACGTTTTCGCTATATCGACAAGCCCAGTCACACTTTCGGGTTCCTAGTCGTTTACAGCCGTCCACACAAACCTTGGGTCCGTCTCGGAGCCGGCCAACTTTATTGCGGGTAGCTTAATGGGGTGGCCCCCTAAAATAATTTATGAATCCTGCGATTGCTTTGTCGTGAAAGCCTCGTTGGGTTTTGAGTTGGTTTTTCCGAGGTTGATCGTGTGTGTGTTGCTATTTGTGCACCCCTGCAGGGTAAACTTTCTGAAAGCCGTGTCCGCGGTTATGGACGACTTGGAGCACAATATCTCGATCATAGACAAGCATAACTAAAGTAGTGCTATAAACTTGACTTAATATATGACTAGTAATCATATGTAACTATCACAGAATGGATAATAAAAATGCCAACAGCTGGTGGATCCGTGGTGATCTGTGTCATACTATACCTGCCTAGTAAGTATTGCAACTCCAATGGAATGTGATAAAAGTGCCAACAACTGCTGGGTTTTGGGATTCCTTAGGACAATGATATCTGACTAGTAAATGTTCCAACTACAACATAATGTTAACTAAAACTGCCCACTACTTATGCTTCAGGATGACTCATGCTATCTATATTTGACTAGTAAATGCTACAACTAAAATGGAATGAGTAAAATTGCCAACTGTGTGAATTCCTTGGTCCGACTTCGTCGTTTGGTCTCGAGGGAGAAATACCAGGATGGGTTTGTTTGGTGTTAGCTTTAGGTTGGATCCGATTAGGTCTTTCTTCCCTCTCTCTGATAACCGTCAGTTGTTTCGAGTCTCTATAGGTTGTTTAGTGCATGCCGCGCTGCCGCTTTAGTCCACCATACCTATGTAGGCGAGAGCCGCCGAATTCTAGCCTCGTCGTGTACTGGCCTCAGTACCGACGCTCCTCTTTATCCTTTGCCCTTTGTCGGCACCCCTTTTGTTTTAGCAGGTTTGAGATCGACGTCGTTAGCAGGGTTACCCTTCCGACTTGGCCTGGGCAGGGTTATGGACGCCATTGGTTATTCTTCAGGGCTCTTAGCCCCATTTGCATCTTGTCCGTACTCGAACGCTGTAACGTTTTCAAGGTGATTTGGATCTTTGTATTGTATATCTGTATTCTTGACTCGTTGAGTCGTTGTTGTATATATATCTGTTATGTGGGTCCCATCGAGGACTGTTGTGTAATGGTATTACTTCGTTTTCCACCCACACGAAAGTGCCTGGTGGGCGTCCTTGAATCGTTTCTATGCGGGTTTGGCGGAAAGGGCTAAAACTTGCATAGGGCCGATTCGAGGGTGTTACATTTTCTTCTCGAATGATCTCGCTCCCTTCATAAAAGTAGTTCGGTTTGACCTAACGAAGGCTCCGGCGTGCGGTACGGACATATGGTATGGGAAGGGCTCGCCCGTACCGATGCTCGTTACATCTCCTGGAACAGTGTTTTCGTCCCCGGTTGACTTGGTTGTGTTGGCAACGACATATTCTTCAATAATTGCTCTTGATTTTCCCATAAAAGTATTTGCACATCTTTGTAGTAATTATTCATTAATAGCAATGGTATAGAGATATTTAGTCAATTTGTGATTTAAAACAAGATTTAAACGCGAATAAAGATGATTTTTTCACAGCTATATCAATTCATTATTCGGATTAGATCATATGGATATTTGCTTATATTTTGAACACTCACTTCGTCTAGAAATAGATGTACCCCCTCCGATCCAAATTAATTGACTTCGATTTGTCTATATTCGAATGTATCTAGCACTAAAACATGTCTTAATACATTTGAACCTAGACAAATCTGAGTCAATTAATTTGAATCAGAGGGAGTAAGAGATTTGTGTAAATTTAGACCATATGTATGTAGATATATGCGAATTTGGACAAATATGTGACATGATTGTGGTTTGCCACACATACGATAAGGAACAAATTTGCAGGAGCCAATTGATGAACAAGTGTACAGTATAGGGACAAATGTCCTTTGATTCCGTGCTTGCTTTTCTTCTGAATCGATGGGTTGCTGGGTTCCAGATCTTTGTAGTCCGTATGTATGTACGACGACAACTGTTTCTTGCATCGTACTCCCTCCCTTTCGATATTTTAGGCTTGTAGACTTCTTTTAATATGTAGGTTTACTCATGTTTATAATGAATCTACATATTAAAAAAGTCTAGATATATTTTTTTCATAAACCTAAAACATCGTATATTTAGAATAGAGAGAGTAGTAGCTAGATACTCTCTTCGTTTTAAAATATAAGACGTTGTAGCTTTGTGAATAAAGCGTAACTGAACCCTTTTCATTTATGTTGGAGTGAATCTACCTACTAAAAAAAATTTAGATACATTCTTTTAATAAAACTAAAACATCTTATATTTTAAAACAGAGGAATTACTTGTTTAAAATTACAGAGTACAGGAAGTTTTAGATAGCCTGAAATTCTCACCGAAGAGGATAACTTATCGCAGACAACATGATAGCGATCACGCCTGCCTCACTAAGCACGTACGTGCCGCTCAATCTCACGCTATAAAGCCTCGTCAGAGTAAAACCCAACCTACGTAGGAGTACCAGCACAAATTAAATGTCTAATGCAGTTTGTTGAACCGGTACGCACGTACAGTGAGCATAGCACGGGCATCCCGCCCCGAATTCCCAACGACGGAAGCAGCCAGGCCAAGCAGGCCGGGAAGGTTCAGGACGCCGCGCGCGGCCGGTGCAAAAGCGCATGTGTTTTTTTGCCCTCGACCAGCCGGTTCCCGCCATGTCTTTCGGCGCCTTTTATTCAAAACCATGGCACCCGGCGCACCGCATCGGGACTTCAACACGACCAGGGCCGATACACGGATGGATCGATCGATCGGGTGAAAGTAAAAGCAGAAAGCGTGGGCTGCAACGAAGAGAGAACACACGACGGCCGATCAGGTCAGGGCTCGTTGCTGACAGGCTCACCGACCAACGTCGTCAGCCACGGTCATGGGCGGGACCAGTGGAGAAACGGGAGAGAAGGCGCGGCCGCGCGGTGCTGCTCGGCGCGGCGGGCGAGGGGAGAGGGGATGGGCGATGGCACAACGTGCGAAGGAAGCAAAGGGGGTGGAAGCGGACAAGCCGTGCTCCATGCCTACGAACATGCCACAGCCGTGCACCGCTTTTGGTCTCCCGACCCACCCTCCCGTCGCCATCCTTCCGATAGTACTATCTGCTCTTGATCTCTTTCCCGCCGCGACGCAGCGCCATCCCGGCCGTCCGCTCCGCCTCCTCGTCCTGATCCGCGAGACAGAGATCAAATCATGGCTCGCGGGGACGGTAATCACGGCTGTTTTCGGTCCCGTGTTATCTTCCTCATCATGATTGTTTCCTGCAATTACGTCATAAACAACGCGAACTGCTACTCCTCCGCAATAATAAGCCAGATTACCTGAACGATCGTGTGATTTAATTGGTGATCCTGTAATCTGGGCGCTACTGACGCCAAATTAACCAAAGCATTGTTGTAGTACTGTACCACTGGTGAGAAATTTTACCCGACAAAGCCGTGGCCGGCGCTGTCACGTACTAGTACTGTTCCCAAGTCCAAACAGTGCCAGGTAGTAAATAGTAGCCAGGAAGAAAAAGAAAAGGGCAGCGCTAGGCGTCCCCGGACAATGGGGGTTTTCCATCGTCCTCCTCCCCTGCGCGCCACGTGTTCCAAAAATATCCTAAAAATCCCGGTTTTGCTGCAGAACAGCTCTTTTTGCTACAAATGTTTCCGGTTTTGCTTTCGAAGCAAAAAAAAAGATTCGTTCCAGAATAGGACGTCTCGCCGGAGACTTCGCCGGAGACCATGCAGCAAAAAAAGTATATTAATGTAGCAAAACGGACTCGCCGGAAACATCGTCGGAAAAAACTCGCCGGTGACTCTCGCCGGAGACCTTGTAGCAAAAAGTTGACACTGTTGTAGCAAAACCACAATACAGTTGTAGCAAAAAAGTTCTTCTAATGTAGCAAAAAAAATGTGCAAAAGTAGCAAAATTGGAAAACAATTGTAGCGAAAAATTTGTACAAATGGAGCAATAATCGATATCGCTAGAGCTGACTTCACCGGAGACAACGTCGGGATTCATCTGGGACCTCGTAGCAAAAGATTTGCGCAGTTGTAGCGGAACCACAAAACATTTATAGCAAAAAATATTTGTGAATGTAGCAAAACCGATTCACACATAAATCATAGTACCACTCTGGGAATAGCTTAAGCAGCGAAGCAAATAAGACTATGTAGCTAAGAATATACACAAATGTAGCAAAAAGAAATAAACGGAAAAAAGCTACTGTCGTAGCAAAGGGCTAGCAGAGAACCGTCTCCGGCTGGGGTGCACTAGGAGGAGGTCGGCCATGGCTTCAGGGAGACGAGCAGAGGTGTGGGCGCCGGCAGCATCCGGCGGAGACCTAGCGGAGAGCGAGATCAGGCGCCGGCGAGCCCTCTGTTGCGGTGCTCACAGGGGAGAGATTGGCGAGAGGGCGATCCAGTAGGTCGCATGGTCGAGGTCCGCGAGCGCCGAGGCACTGGGCTACCCAGTGGAGGTCGGCGGCGGCCGCGAGCATAGGGCAGCGCGGTGGAGGTCGATGATGGCCGCGGGTCGTTGGGGGCATGCCGGTACGGATATGCAGCCTTGCAGGTACGTCGTCCCCGGCCTGCCGGCGAGAGATCAGGTGTGGTGGCGCTTGGTGGGAGTAGAAGGGAAGCAGGGGCGCGGCCGGGGTTCCGTTCGGACGGCGGTTCGAAGTTAGAGGATGGGGCAGACGCGGGACAGGGGTCGCTGGCCGGGATCCGGTACGGCGGCGGGTGGCTGGTCCGGCGGCGGCGGCTGCTTCCCTCGGGTGGAAGCAGTGTCGCAGGCGGCCGCGTATGTAGTTTTTTTTTTTTGCGTCGTAGACGGTCTCGGAAGGAGAGGTGCTGCCGGCCTGCACCTCACGCTAGCGGTAGCGACCCGGAGGATCAATTGGTTCGATCCCCCGGATGATAAGTATCATTTCCCAAAAGAAAAAGAAAGGTCCCGACTGTCCACGCTGCTTTTCCACCAGACCAGAACCAGAGTCGGGGCACGCACAGGGCGCACAGTACCCGGCCAGGCCAGCGGCATCAATGGCTGGCCTGAAGAACTAGCGACGCCGGCCGCATTTCGTAACGGGAACGCCTCCCTCGCTCCGTCCCGTCCCCTCCTCCTGTCACGCCCCTCTTTTCCCGTCCTCTCATTTCGCTACCTTTCCTTCTTTCTTTTTTTCACACCCGGCGTAGGCGCGTATAGATTACCCCCGCGGCGAAGCGCCATTATTTGGTCTGCCTCGTGCCTCCTCCCTCCGTCTCCATAAATACCCCCGCCTCGCCAACTCTTCCTACGCTTTCCTGCTCTGCTCACTGCGAGTGCGTACTACGCCTGGCCGTACGACGCCCGGAGCGAGTGGAGCGATGGCCGCCACAATGCCCTCGCTGCTCGCCTTCTCCGCCCTCCTCCTGGCGGTCCTGTCGTTCCCGGCCGCGGAGGCGCGCATCCCGGGCGTGTACACCGGCGGCGACTGGCAGAGCGCGCACGCAACCTTCTACGGCGGCAGCGACGCCTCCGGCACCATGGGTACGTTTCTCCTGTCCATCCCCGCGCATTCCTCCTCCATCTCATCTCGTCTCGTCTCCTAATCTGATCACCTCTGCTCACTGTGGTGCCGTTTGCAAACTGCAGGCGGCGCGTGCGGGTACGGCAACCTGTACAGCCAGGGTTACGGCGTGAACAACGCGGCGCTGAGCACGGCGCTGTTCAACGAGGGGCAGAGCTGCGGCGCCTGCTTCGAGATCCGGTGCGTCAACCAGCCCGGCTGGGCCTGGTGCCTCCCGGGCACGCCCTCCATCCTCGTCACCGCAACCAACTTCTGCCCGCCCAACTACGCGCTCCCCTCCGACGACGGCGGATGGTGCAACCCGCCGCGCCCCCACTTCGACCTCGCCATGCCCATGTTCCTCCACATGGCGCAGTACCGCGCCGGCATCGTCCCAGTTTCCTACCGCCGGTAAGTACTCCTACAAGATTTACTGCTCTCTCAAGTGCAATGTGATTCTGTTTCTTGGGGATTGTTTCTTAATCTTGGAGTCGAAAACATTCGTCTTGGTCGTAGTACTAGTTGTTTTTCTTTTCTTTTCTTTTCCGGCGAATGGGGAGAAGGCAGGCTCTCGGCTCGTCTTTACGCGGCACAGATTATTTTCGTTTCGCGTCTTTCGAGACCATCCACAGGGGCAAAAATATAAAAAGAAATCTCGTCGCGTTCCATCACCGTCCGTCACGGTAGCAGTAACGGCGGCGCCCGTCCGTTTCCCATGATTTTTCTCCGTCATTCACGCCGTTAGCTGTTCACTCTGCATTTATGTGCGAGATACGTTTATAAAATATGATTTTTTAAACACACATTATGGGCAAGTATTATCCCCTGCTGCTGGTAGTAATTGATACGGCAGTCATGGGCAAATTATTTTCTGCACAAAAATAGGGAGGATACGGTAGATATGGGTAGCACGTACAGCCCGGCAATCCCCATAAATTTGGGCACTCTATTTCGTCAAATTTATACGGCGTGGACGGGTGGGGAATGTGGCGCAGCGGATGGATGGATGCACGCGGCTTTAAAGGCGGAACGTGACACGAAATCTGCAGCACCACGGGCGCTAGTTACTCCTGCTCGTGGCGTGGCCTGGTACGAGTAAAAGCGGTTTTGGTGCCAAGCTAGAAGAAATAGGGGGCGCGCTCTCGCTCCAGCGACATGTGCTCTCTTCCTACTACTACGCGCCCTTTTTTCGTGACAATGGGTCGCTGTTAATGCTACACACTGTACAAGTTTGCTAGTCTATATTCCACTGTTTTGGTCACGATTTATGGTAGATCTCAGCTTAAACTGCAACTAGTGCCGGTCATGTTGGTTCAACATTCAGTCTCGTTAGTGTCGTGTAGAAGCCCAATTTTTTTTGCATTTGAGACTCTTGTTTAGTCGCTAGACCACCGCCATCAACACCAAGACGCGATTTCAGCAGGGCAAGCAGCAAAACGCCCGGAGGAAGATCCAAATTCACGCTGTATCGTGACAAGGGTAGCGGTCGCTGTAGAACCCAGGGCGGCAGCGTGTGCAGGGCACAGACAGAGCACACACACAGACACGCTCACCGAAGCCAGCCTTTGACCTTTGCTTTCTGTTTCAGATTTCTAGACCCGTGAGAGTGAGTCCTGCCTGTCTCATCGCTTCGCTGACATCGATCCCCCATGCCCTGCCTTGCCCTGCCCCTGCCCCTGCCCCGAGGAGGAAGGAGCAAATGGCCCATCTGCCCCTCGTTCCTTCCGTCCCTGGTCCCCGGCGTGCCGGAGGGCCGTCTCGTCCTTTCGCACTGCCGCCCACCACCGTTACGCGTCCCAGCTATTGCATGGTTTCGTCCTCGTCTCTGCGAACACTGCACCGTCCACGGCTGCCACTCACCTGCCCCACCCATCCCCTGTGCTGTGTTCTCCCATCCAGATTTACCATACTACCCCACGACGACTAATTAACTGAAGTTTTTGCTAAACTGTCATAATACTGTTTGCCTGTGCTTTTACTGACGTGTCAATCTGTATTGTGCTTGCGCAGGGTGCCGTGCAGGAAGTCGGGAGGCGTCCGGTTCACCATCAACGGGTTCCGCTACTTCAACCTGGTGCTGATCACGAACGTGGCCGGGGCGGGCGACCTGGTGCGCGCCAGCGTGAAGGCATCCAGCACCGGCTGGATGCCCATGTCCCGGAACTGGGGCCAGAACTGGCAGTCCAACTCCATCCTCGTCGGCCAGGCGCTCTCCTTCCGCGTCACCGGCAGCGACCGCCGCACCTCCACCTCCTGGAACGCCGCGCCCCAGAACTGGCGCTTCGGACAGACCTTCGAGGGCAAGAACTTCAGGGTCTGACCATCGTCATCACTGGCCTTCCTTCTTCCTCCTCCTACCCTTCTGCCGTTGGATGGAGAGAAGGCTCCTCCTCTTACATACCGCTATATAGTGAGTGAGTGAGTGAGTAATTACTACAGCATCAGACGGAGTGGAGAGTTTTTTCGGTCTTTGGTACTAGTACGAACCTCGCCTGTGAATGCATGAGCAAGTGCAAGCAGGTCGATTAATTAATAGCAGTGGTGGTGAAAGTCTTTGGTGTTTTATTAGGGTGAGGTGAAGGGTTGCTCACTAGTCAAGTCGGTGTCACTGATACTGGTAGTAGTTGGTGAGCTTGCTTTGTGGGAGCTGGAGTCGAGTGGTGGCTGAAGTGGCTGCATAACTGCAGCTAAAAATGGGAGCGGCGAACGTAGCCCGCAGCTGCTTGTGGCACGTACGTGTCATCTTATCTCCATGACACGCTGCTGTTATTTATCATCATCTTATTTCCCGCAGCTTTTCTGTTTATATATGTCTCGTCGGTTTGGTGATTGGTGCCTGTTTGCTTACCTCTGCCTGCTGAGATGAGATATGCGCGAGTCTGCGGAATCATCACCAGTGTATGTTCTGGCTATGCAAATTTGCAGCGCCATGGCTATCATTCCTGCCGGCCTCCTTTCGAGAAATGCAAGCGTTATCTCGGCTAGCTGCTCGCTCGATTGAGCGTGGCAGCTGGAGATATCAATGAAAGCAGAAAAAGCGAAAGCGCGGGGCGAGCGGGCTTGCTTTCGGCATGATTTTGTTTGTTTGGATGCGAGAAATGAGAATAGCGCCAAAGACCGACCATTCCGTCTTCATCAAACAAGGACGGGTTGCTCTCACCAGGTCAGGACATACAACCGGAACGATCCGGTCGCTGGTGGTGAAATCGGCTGACGCCCTCCAGAATCACGGCACCATTCCACCAATGTGTCAAAAGTCAAAATGCACGGCAGTACTAGCCACTACGCCACTCAGATATATGGATTTCATCCGGTCATGACCACATGGCCCACGGGTACAACAATGAGCTTGACTTCAGTGCCATGATACATGAGTTCAGTGTCAGAAATCCAGCCAGTTGACTGTTAAGTTGAGCAGGCCATGACACTGGCCTTGTGACACCCAGGAATATGCACAGGACATTTTCAGACGACTAACCTACCTAGCTAACATGCTCAAACTCAATGTCAGTATGACAAGTAAAGCACCGACGACTTTGGATCTTGGCCTCCTACTTCGGTGGGATCGAGCTTATCTCTGACAAGTCTTCTTCGACCGCTTCTTTGACATGTCGTCCTCATCGTCCGATGTTCAGTTCGTCCTAAGAGACACCTAATCCTAGCTATGCAAGTTTAGATCCGTTAGCATGTTGTCGTTCATAGTTGATCTATTCGCACGTGGTCGCTCCTAGTAGATCTGGACGTTCTATGGTAGATTTTAGCAGTCATTATTCATGCTGTAGTGTGAGGATTGTTCTGTGGTACTGCTAGGTTGAATGACTGATCTCCTCTGCTTGTGTATTCCATGTATAAGCGCGATAGTTGGTACGGCGATTAGCGCTAAAAGTATAATTCTTCTCCTTGTATGAGTCATCGATTTAGACATGACAACAGGCAGACGAAGAAGAGTTAACAATCTTGACAATGCCCATTGTATGACAACAGGCAGACGAAGAAGAGTTAACAATTTTGACAATGGCCATTGTATTTTTCTCACGCTACTTGTACATTTGTGGGTTTTTTCACACTATCGTTAGCACTGAATGGATATGTCTGCTCCTGTAGGAGAAGGTTGTGTCCCCTGATCTATCTTCAGCCTTTATGCTGCCTCTACGCTATACGCCGATGCCTGATAAGGTGTTCAAAAATAAGTTGGCCATGTCATGGCCAGCTTCTCTATCCACCTTCATCCTGAACAGGGTCTGCCAGTTGATCCGGAAAGGGGATTCAGTTCATCGAGGATTCAAAGAGGTGGACATGCTATCGATTGCAGATAATGTCTTGAAGTTTTATGGCCGAACAGTCACCCGGATGAGGTTTACAACCACATGAGGCACTAGAGAGTTAGATGGATTCGGGTGCTCAAGATCAAAAGGCTTGAGAACATGCGCTAGGTTGAGAAGTCGTCTGCTATCATGATGAACGACGACCATTACTATGCGCACATCAAGCTTCGATATATTTGCACTTGCATAAGTACATTGAGTGGTTGTAAAGATCACATATGAACTGTACATTTTGAACTAACTGTGTTCTCATGTAGGCTCAACCGAAGGACATCGAGTTGATCAACAAGCCCATTGAGAAGATGATTTGCGGTGCTCGTATTCCCACTACGCCCATCTATTCCGACTGCGATACACCATGCTCTAAGCTATATGATGGAGCACAATGCACAGACGAATATGTATCTTGCCATGACCTCCAATCGCAGGATGAGCTGGTTCATGGTCTTCCTGAACAAGCACTACCTCAGAGCATCCAACTGTGGTGTTCGAGGTGGTGGTAGCGGTGTTGATGATGACTATGATGTATATTTTGGAGTAGCTAGGCTGATGAACTTTGGTTGTGGTGATCCCTGACTTTGGTCTGTATATTTTGGGAGGTGTTATTCAGTTATAACCCCTTCGTTTGTGAACTCGTGCTGCATCACGAACAACCACTCACGTCCTGACTAATTATGTCGATTCAATCTTAAGCTAGTTTCTCTCTCTAAATTGCAATTGTCTAAACATTGCCCTCTGCCATGGGTAAGCTCACCACACTAGCCAGGAGGTAAGCCTATCGGGGAGAATGTAACTAGCCAAACAAGTACCAAATTGCTGAAAACCAAGAATACATGCAAGTAAACAACTGGGACATGACTTCTCAACCCACCAAGAAATGAGAATGCACGGAACCAAACAAAATTCCCTTTAGGCCCGAAAGGTTGCATTGCCACGCGCAGATTCCGTAGAGCCATGATCTCCAGATACACCTAAAGGACACGAGCAAGCAAGCACCCAAAGGCTTCGGATCACCGTCCCCCTTCTGAAGGTCATTCGAGATTTTTCGGCGAGGTTTGTCATGTTCCTGTCAACACTCGCACTAGTCATCTTTTTCCCAGCACCCTTGGGGTCCTGATGCCTCTCTGCCGGTTTCCTGGTTGCCTCGCTGGAGTCTTGAATCCCTTCGAGAATAGAGACCACAACATCCATGGACGGCCTAGTCTTTGCTTCGAAGTTCAGGCACTCGACAACAAGGGCGGCGATGGTCTGCGCCCCGCTGGGGGAGTATTGGCCTTCTAGCCTGGTATCCAAGACATGGAAAATCTTGCGCTTGTGTGTGAGAAACGGTCGGGCCCATTCCACAAGGTTCTGCTCTCCCTGGGGCCGGTTCTTGTCAATAGCTCGACGACCTGTCAGCATCTCCAGAAGCACTACCCCGAAGCTGTAGATGTCGCACTTTGCAGTAAGATGGCCTGAAAATGTTGAATGGAGGCTTATCACATGCTGAATATAAGCTCTTTGTAAATGTTGTCTGAGGCAAATGTTATTAAGAAGTACTGCGTGTTCTTTGCCTAGAAGGCAGCATTGCAATGCTTTCGCAGTGAAGTAAATTAAGAGAATTTTAAAACATAAGATAGTCTGAAAATAATGACTTGTTAAATGGATGTTACTAAATGCTGAATTTGAGCTCTAGGTAAATTTTATAAAATGTTATTGTATGCTATCTTTTTAACCAAAAGGCAGCATCATAATAGTTGCACAGCAAATGAAGTTACGAGGAATTCAAAACTATAACAGTTACTATTAACTCGTGGAGTAACTTCTGGCTGAAGGCAATTAAAATAAGCATCAAAAGTTCCCCTTTATAATTTGTGTTCACACCTTTGTACATGGGTCACAAAGAAGTGAATCATAAATTTCATGGAATGGCATTGCAGCGTTAGATATTCAATATTGGATCCTGGCACAGAATGCATTTTTACTGCATGTATAGCAATTCCAGCCAAGCAAGGATGCACGGAAAAATAAAATATAGCTTCACATTTTTAATGAGCTCGCAGCTTAGACCGACTGCTATTAAATAATGCACTAACATCCGATGGTTCACATGGAAATGTTGTATATTCAATACAAGCAAATGTGCAATACTGGCTTGTTAAAAGCAAAAATTTCAAGAGAAAGGTTACCTGTTGCCACATATTCTGGAGCTGCATAACCATACGTTCCTATTACCCTTGTGGACACATGACTTTTCCCGCCCACAGGACCATCCTTTGCGAATCCAAAATCAGAGAGTTTTGCAGTATAGTTCTGGGCAGCAAAATATGCATTCCTTAAAGCAGAGAGCACACGACCATAGAAGTTAAGAATGGTATATTGACGTTAATTTCCACTTACCGTGTCAAGGAGAATATTGGATGTCTTTATATTCCTATGGATAACATTAGCCTCTGCACTGTGAAGGTGGGCTAGTCCTTTTGCAGCTCCAAGTGCAGCCTTCAATCTTAGGTTCCATGAAAGAGGTTGAAAGTGCGAGTGTCCTACATCATCGTTTCATGTAGCAGGTTATAATTACAGACTACAGTGATATTGTATGCAACACAAATAAATGTTCCTTGGAGAGCAATGGAGCACCAAGTCCTGGTTTAACTTACTCCCGAGAAGATGATTATCTAAGCTCCCACATGGCATGTACTCATACACTAGGAGCCAGTACTTATCCTCCAAGCAGTAACCAATTAACTTGACAATGTTGGGATGAAAAAATTGACCAAGGTAATTAACTTCTGCCTATAAATGGATGCACAAGAAGTCAGAAAGATATCCAAGTGTTTGATTAAGACATCAGAAGTTGTAACTAATGAATTCACCGACATCACATAAAGGTATGATATAGAAAAATAAACCTCAAAGAACATGAATCAAATATGGCATCAAGGAAAACAGCAAAAAAGGAATGCCAGTTATGCTCACCAACAACTCTTGGTACCCTCGAGAACCTTCCTGATTGAGCATTCTCACAGCAACAGGTATTCCAGTGCCAGGTTTGCAAGCTGACAATGTATGCTCATCAATCCATCCTTTATAGACAGGTCCAAACCCTCCTTCGCCGAGCACACTGTCATGACCAAAGTTCCTTGTAGCTAACCTGAGATCATTATAACTGAAGACCTTAACATTGGCTGACTTCAAAATCTCGCATTCAGTCTTCGTACTTGGAGTCATGGAAGCGCAAGAGGTTTCACTGCTGTAGGAGCTGAGCTTACTTCCATCTTTACCAGTACTCCTTGAGAACATTCCTGTACATTATGTCTTTAGTAAAACTGTACTGAATGAAACTTACATTAAAACTACAAAATCAAGGCCTCTATTTTAAAGAAAGTATTATCTGATGATAGGCTTTTTGCATCAATCTGTCCCAGGTAAAATAGTATGATAATCATGTATTGCAACTTCTGAATCCTTGATCGTATTTTTTTAAGGAAATTTTGCACAGCAATTAGGGAGTGGATGAAGAAAGCAATCATCACTTGGCCATTATCTGAAAATTGATACGAGCCCTGAGAGTTGCAAAGTTAGCCATTGCCGTCTGTCCTACACAATTCTAGCAATAACAGATTAACTGGTGGCCTTTTTGAACAGCATCAAGCAACATAGCACAAACGTTGCTGCCTGCTTGCCGTGATATGCTCTGGGCCCAAAAGATGAAACAAAAATGAGCTGAGAACTGTGGCAAAATGAATATGGTTGAAAGAAGAGGGGTTTCCCGCTAAGCAAGCGGCCTTGAGCCCCCCGAGACCATGAAAATCACCAACGAAGGCACCGAAGGTAGGAGACGAGTCAACGGGGCAATGGTCCTTAAACAGACTGTTAGCCTGGACAACAGCGGCGGAGAGCTTACCGTCGTGACCTTCAGAAGCAGATTTAAAGGTGGTCCACGGAGAAAGGTGTCTCCAGCCATATCGCCGAGCAGGGGGTTTCCAAGGCGACACAAGCGAGGAGTCCAGTAACGTAGAGATCCTGATCACAACAACCATTTAGCATCACTCAAGAAAAACAGATTGAAGAATTAATCAGTTAAAGGAAGGAAATTTTGTACCCGCTATCAGATTGTTTGTTCCCATCTTCACCTCCGTACTCTAATGTGTTTTCCTCCACGATCTCACCTCGCTCTTCTACAACTCCACCTGCTTGCTCTAGTGTCGCCGTAATTCTATCTTCGTCAGCACAGAGCTTCCAGTTCACCTGTTGATCATCGATTTTCGGATTTTTTGGATCGTTGCTAATAGAATTCCACAAGGCAGACTGTGTGCCAGCAGCGCCTGAAACCCCAATTTTTGCGGAGATCTCTCTAAGCCCTGCTAAGTGCTCGATGCAAATAGGTGCAGCACCATGCTGCCGCACTTCCTGGGCATTGAAGACTAGCTTGAGTTTCTGAAGATTAGGCATTGCACCCGCCTCAAATCTCAGCAAAGGTTCACTGCACTTAACCTTGAAGTACTTGAGAGCTGAAAATCCTGCCTTGGCAAAGACAACCCTCTCTGCAGGCCCAGTCTGAATATACAACGAGAGAGCAGCGAGGGAAGGCAATTCTTTCATGATATCAGCATCACTGTTCGAGAACTCTCTAATTGCTATCTTTAGACTGCAGAGTTTGGCGAGCATTTTGAACCACTCCGGAAGGCTGGGAAAGATGAAAATCCGCGGCAGTAATTCAAGTCTCTCAAGATGCGCTGAAGCAGGGGACACATTGTTCAAGCCATCACACGAAATACTGAATCTTGAAGTGTTCACGGAAGATGAGCTTGCAGATGTGAGGATTACAGATTTGAGGTTGCCAAGTTTCTCGAGAATTGATCCCAGGTATTTCATATTGTCCGCCAGATTATCAGCTGGATGTACTGTGAAACAAGTGAGATGAAGATCGTGGAGATTAACCAGTTCGCCAAGGTTCCTCACATTAGACTGGCTTCGAAGGCGGAGGTGCCTTAATTTCTCCAAATGACCAATATCTGATGGAACAGCAGATAGTCTTCCATCTACTTGCAGTGTTTCCAAGTATCGCAACCCTTGAATCTTGTCTGGCAAATTGACAGTGATATTACATTCAACCTTGACATATCTCAGTTGAAATAGTTCACCAAGTCCAGTGAGGTCAAAGCTCGTCTTGTCTTGATCAGCCCAAATATGAAGAATCAGAACTCGCAGAAGGCCAAAATCCGTAACGGAAGGTACACATCTGGAGAATCCACAAAACAAAAGTGATCGAACTTGGGACATTCTGATGCTTGCCGGAATCTTTGCACCTTTTGCACCTCCAAACTGGACAGACAATCGACGAGCCTTGTCAGGAAGACCTAGAGCCGATTCGAGATAGTTCACAGTAGTGATGAAATTATCTTCCATGGATTTGTACCTGATAAGATCCAGTACCATGTGGTTGACTGTGCATGACAACACCTCCCCGTGATAGTTGGTGTTTACAGGTTGGATCATACCTCTTCTGACAAGCTCGTCAAAGCAATCATGCTCAATGCCACCAACAAAAAAGCTTTCAGCAACCCATTGCTTCACCAGATCATCCGTCCTGATTGTGTAGCCCTCTGGGTACATACTAACATAGAGCAAGCATGTCTTCAAGTGAAGTGGAAGCATGTTGTAAATAAGCATTAGAACATCTTTCATCCCTTGGGAAGTAGGATTTGTCCTCAAACTGAAGGGTAGAGAACTTTCTACCTCCTCCCATTGCTGAATTGCAGGGTTTAGTTTGCTTGGTAGCAACAGGCTTGCTATATTTAGAGTTAATAACGGTAAACCACTGCATTTCCTTATAATACCATCTGCAACTACTTCAAACTCCTTAGGGCAACCACCTTCACCTTTAGAGCCAAAAACAGTATCGAAGAATAATCTCCGAGATTCACCATCATTAAGAGGTTCCATCTTAAATATATACTCCGACTCATAACCAGAACATGCCAATGCTACATCGTCAATTTGTGTGCTTGACAGTATTCTGCTGCAACAATCACCATAAGGAAAAGCACGGCTAATAATATCCCATACTGATACTGTCCATAAATCATCAACTACAATGAAGTACCTGCAAAACAATATTTGTTCATTTTGAATATATTTGGTCCAGGAAACACAATTCATATAAACATGATTTATCTCTAAAGAACTACATAAGGATGAGAATACAGAAAGCTAAGAAAGAGTAAATAGTGGTGATTCTATGGGAAAAAATTGGGCTTATTTCCTAAATTTTGCAGTTTTTCGAAGAGAATGCAGAAGATAATGTATATGAAAGAGCGGGTCCATGAGTTCAGGATGTAACTATTTGTGCATCTCAAAAAATGGCACAAGTTTCATAGATACACATTATGTTAGAACATGGACACCTTTACAAGAAAAAGGAAAGACAAATTATGAATTATTTTATAAGAAAATGATGTGTACCTTTTTTCATAAAACCCACAATAGGATAGGTTACTACAATCCATGTTTGGCCAAATAAAGTTTCCAAGATATCAGATCCTAACGATTTAAATAAACTTTACGAAAACCTGTATGAAGCACATTCTAGCAAAATACATTAAGAAATCTCACAGTACAAATAACCACTTCTTTTATGTTCACCATTTCTTCCATATGAAATATGTAGAATAAGGAAACATTCCTTTGGACAATTTATTCTAATTCATTGAATCCCCTGACATGCATCATGGTATGCATTTGCTCGGTGCTAGAACCATGTCAACAGTTATTTTTAAATAAACCATGGTGCTAATAGTTTGGCATGAGAAAATGGGGAATAACACACATGATAAGACAGAGAAATGATTCAAGGCGTCACTTAAGAGTCCTAAGGCATACGGCTTAAAAACCATGGAAGCAAGACTCGTTTTTCCTATGCATTTCCAGCAATTTAAGAAATCTGTCCTGAACATACCCAGTTTGTTTTCGAAACAATAAGAAAATACCTTTTCCCCTGAAGATGTTTGATGATACAGTCAATAAGGTCATGCGAATCAGAAAAGGTGTGATCTCCTGGTGCCTTAATTTGTGAGAGGATGCAGGTGAGAATCCTCCTCATATCAGGATTTCGGGACACCCGTACAAAAGCCTGGCACTGGAATTCCCCTCCATACTGATGATATATTGTTCTGGCAACTGTAGTTTTTCCAACACCTGCAGATCCAAAGATTGGTACTACCTTGAGTTGTTTCTTGTTGCTGTCGCCGAAAGCAAGCAAGTTAACAAGCTTCTTCATGGGTTCCTCGATACCAACTATGGTACGGCTGCCGGTGTCCACCTGGGCGTCGGAGATGGGCGCCGAAAGGGGGAGGGTCAGTTCAGACCTGCGGCGGCGGCTGGTACCGGCTTGGCCACTGTCAGGTTCGATGGCCGGCGCAAGCTGGAAACTTTGGCATCTCTCTCTGGCATCATCCACACGAGCCATTAAATTTGAAAATTCTTCTGCAATCTGGGGTAGGCGCTGGCTTCGCTTACTGATAATACCAAAGAAGGTACTACGAGGAGCGCTTCTGCCGATGGTGCTGCCACCGGATTGCATAGCCTCGTCCAAGAAGTCCTCCGTGTCGTAACCAAGTTCCCGGACTTCCTTGATCCACCATTTGGGCGTGAATCTAGGGTCTAGATCTGCCTCCGGAGCATCCTTGAGGCAGTAATACAATTCTTCTAGACCTTCTTTGAGAAGCCGGATCCCATTCATACTAAGCCCCTCTGGCAGACAGTGGCCGGAAGCCTCGAATGAATGGAGTCGCCGGAGGAGGCGACCCATGGGGCCGAGCGAGGCAGTGATGGGATCCTCCATCTTCGCCTCAAACCAGCAGCTAGCGTTGCAACCCCACCTCTGAAGTATGCACAAGAATCACAAGATAATCGGACTGTCAACAAAAAATACACAAGATAATCTGCGTAATTAATGGTTGCCATGGATGAGAAGATCGAAAAGCACGAGAAAAACCCCGCAAAAAAAAAAAAGCACGAGAAAAAACATGCGAACGCGCGAGCGGAAACATTATTACAAGGAAAACGTCAATTCTCGCGACCACGAACTTCTCCGGTGACCGGTGGGTTTGGCGTGGGGAAACAGCACAGCTCAGCAACAAAGCATCCACTACCACTTCGTAAGCCCATATCACATTGATTTTTCCGCTTTTTTTTAGGCGCCTGCTAGGCGTCCCCATGGGAAGCCCCCATCGTCCTCCTTCCGTGCCACTTGTCTAAGAAAAATGTTCAAATCCCGGTTTTGCTGCAAGACATATCTTTTTGCTGCATATGTTCCCGCTTTTGTTTCCGAAGCAAAAAAACGGTTCGTTCCAGAAATAGAACGTCTCGCCAGAGACCTCACCGGAGACCATGCAGCAAAAAATTGTACTAATGTAGCAAAACCAACTTTGTCGGAAACATCGTCGAAAAAAACTCGCCGGTGACTCTCGCCGGAGACCTTGTAGCAAAAAGTTGACACTATTGTAGCAAAACCACAATACGGTTGTAGCAAAAAAGTTCTTCTAATGTAGCAAAAAACCTACTTCGTCGGAGACATCGACGGAGACTTTTGTAGACACCTTGTCGGATGCCTCACAGGGGATGTCACGCAGCAAAAAATTTATGATATTATAGCAAAATCCGAAAACAAATGTAGCAAAAAAATAACAAACATGTAGCAAAACCCGAATTCACCGAGGACATTGTCGTACAAACATTGCTATGTAGCAAAATAGTTTGTCATATGTAGCAACGCCGACTACCGTATGTAGCAATTTTGACCACCGCGGGTAGCAAAAAAAAGTCAAACGTGGCAGGGAGCAGCGCACAGCGGCAACCCTAGGCCATGGACGACGGCAACCCTAGGCCATGGACGGCGGCACGACGCGCCGGCTGGGAGCAGCATGGGCCCGGGGCGACGGCGGTGCCGGGAACCATGGACGCCGGCGAGCTGTCCAGATGGGAGAGAGGCTGGCTGGCACGGATCAAGGGGTTGAGGGCTTCGAGCTCCTGGCGGTAGGGCAGCGGCGCACCGGCGGCGGGCGTGGCTACTTCAGGCGGCGGGCCGGCCGGAGGCGGAGCGCGGGGTGAGGCGCCGGCAGGCGGTGGACAGGGCGGCGCGCGGGCGCAGCGTCGGGGCAGAGGAGGACGCGAGGAGGACGACCCAGACGATGCATCGTCCGGGGGATGGAGATCATTTTCCTTTTTTTTATCAATCCATGTCTGCCCTTGAATGAATTCAATACGACGTGGAGGTCGAACTCAAAGGGGGGTAGAGCATCTCCACTCGGATCCGCGTACCGGCTCCGACACGGCCATTTTTTGGGCCGTACGGGGGGCACCGACGCGAAATTAGAAATGGGGGCCGGCCGGCGCCCAGCCGTGCACCCCAAATCGGCCATTTTTTTAATTTTCTGAATTATTTCAATACAAGCAATCAATTAAATTGGAACACAAATTCAACACAATTATTGAACCAGTTCAACGTAGTACATAAATAAATTATGTTTAACACACCACACAAATTAAACAAGTTTGAATCACAATGACCAACAAACTAGAGAGCTGCTTTTATGTTTCGCAAATGCTCGATCAAATCATTTTGCAGCTGTTGATGAGTGTTGGAGTCTCGAAGTTCTTAACGCTTGGCTAGGAAAGAGGCAAATACAGTAGGCACCTGATGATCAACATCTGCAAGAGGACCCTGACGATAGTATGGTTGAGTGTCGAACACTGGGTTCTCCCACTCGCTCTCGATGATCATGTTGTGCAAGATGATAGAAGTAGTCATGACCTCCCACATCTGATCCTTGGACCATGTAAGCGCAGGGTACCGAACAATGGCAAATAGAGCTTGCAGCACACCAAATGCCCTCTCCACATCTTTCCGCAAGCCTCCTGGCACTGAGTAAACCAAACTTTCTTCCCTCTAGGCACTGCATTTGAAATGGTCTTGACAAATGTTGACCACTTTGGATAGATGTCATCAGCCAGATAGTAGCCCTTGTCATATTGGTGGCCATTGATCTCATAAGCCACAAGAGGAGAATTGCCTGAAACAAACTTGGCAAACACATCCAAGCACTGGAGCACATTGATGTCATTGTAAGATCCTGCCATCCTGAAGAAAGCATGCCAAATCCAGAGATCCTTATCAGCCACTGCCTCAAGAACCACACTGCATGCTCCTTTGTGGACCTTGTACCATGTGTCTGCTTTGTGCTATGGTGGCTCTTCTTCTGGTGAAGATGTGATGTCTGATGGTGATAGGCTAGTGGTTGTTCTAGTGTGTGGTATGATAGGATAGTGGTGAAGCATTGAGGTCTGATGGTGATAGTCTAGTGGATGCTTTTGTTGATGTAGTACTCAGTGACCTGATGAATGTGATGCATTTTGGCATAATGTATGTGAACCTGAGGTAATTGAGTTAAATGTACTGTGTTGTGCTCCCAGGTGCTTGAGTTTATATCTATAATGATTCTGAATTAACATTGGCACACAGGATTATGTGAAATGTGTTACCTTGTGCTCAACTAGGTACATAGTTCAGTACATGACCTGTAACACTGAAACACACTAGCCCGTTGCATTGTTATAGGACCAAAATGACATAGTTCAACTAGTCAGTGGAAACACAGGTTGCAGCATACCAAAATGACATAGTTCAATTAGATTGTAGAAACATAGGCTGTGTCGTTGTATTGGGAACGACAGTACCTAAAAAGGTTAGATAGAGGTGTGGGGACTAGCAGGAAAGCTATCGACGGCGTCCGCAGACGAGATCGAATACGAGCGAGCGTAGCGGGACGCAAGAAGTACCCAGGTTCGGGACCCTCGCGGGGAGGTAAAGCCCCTACTCCTGCCGGATCTGACTATGTGGAATACACGAACTACAAGTGCTCCTTGAGTTGTATTCTCTAGCTACTGCCTTAAATGAACCGAGACCAACCCTTTCTACCGAGGCCCTCCCTCTCCTTATATAGGAAGAGAGGCAAGGGGCTCACTGGCTAGTCCAACTGGCGGGCCCCACAGGCGGGTCCCAGCCGACTAGTCATCTACAGTACCCGGCATGGTATGTCACATCGGTGTATGAGTGGTATGGCTGTCGTAGGCACAGTGGACGCCGTGCGAGCCCGTCGTCAGCACATGCCATTGTTCCCGCGTCAGCCACGCCAAGTCTTCGGTATGGGCGGGTGGTTGCCCGTCTTGTCGTTGTACATGGCGTACCGTGCACTGATACGCACGTCGTCCTGTCCCTCTGATTGGATCCGGCTACGTCGTCGTATCCGGCTGCCTCTTCATGGTCCGGCTACCGGGTGGTAGCCGGTCCATCCTATCCTGTCCGGCTGCATCTGGTCAGCCGGCAGCGATCCGACTGTCCTGTTTCTTATTCGGGTGGAGTATCCGGGGATCATCCCCCTGACACTATCCCCCGAGCGCATGTGGATTCCGCCCTTGGGCGAAATGTGCGCGTGCTCCCTTTTGCTTTTCGAATTTTGATCCGGCTGAGCCTGGCGGTTGCGCTACCCGTGACGTCAGTGCTCACGCCGGCCATGCGCGCACGCGCCATCATTGCTCTGCGGCGGCCAGCGTAATGTCCCGTCGCACGTCGCCTCGGGGAACTGTTGTCCGGCGCTTCGGTTCTCGCCCCAGGATCTTCTGCGCATCCCGTCCTGGCACACGGGATCTAGGCGGCGGTTGGGATGTGGGCTGCCCGGATGCGCGCCACGTGGCCCTGCCGACGGTTGCCCCTCCGATCCTTTAAAGGGATGCCGCGGGGGAGGCAGTTCTTTTCCTTCGCTCCCCCGCTGCAATCTTTCTCTCCTTCTCGCGTGCTGCTGCTCCTGTGCTCTTGCCTTCTGTGCCGCCCGCTCGCCGTCGTCGATGTTACGGGCCACCGTCACTCCTCCGTTGCCGCTCCTTCTCCTCAGCCGGAAATGGCCGCTGACCGCGGATCCTGGTGCGGCTCCTCCGTCACCGAGGATCAGATCGCGAAGTATCGCGCGACCCGCGTCCTCCCGCCGGCGGAGGAGGTGGCGGTGCGGTTGGCGCCGGTGGGGGAAGTGTCGCCGCATCCGGCGGAGGGGGAGTGTGTTATCTTCCTCTCGCACCTGGCGCGCGGGTTTGCGCTGCCGCTCCACCCCTTCTTTCTGACTTTTCTGGCCTTCTTCGACCTCCGCCTCCACCACCTCGGTGCCAACGCCATCGGAACGCTGGCGCACTTCATGGCGTTCTGTGAGAGTTACCTCGGGATCCAGCCGGATCTCGGGCTCTTCTGCCGGCTCTTCCGAGTTCGGCCGCAGGTGCAGTACACGAAGGGCCCGCTAGTCGTCTTCGGCGGCGCCTCCATATACTCCCGCTCCCAATCCGGCTACCCGAAGTTCTTGCTCCAGGACACGGTACAGCTGTGGCAGCAGTCGTATTTTTATGTCAAGAACATCACCGACGTCAACCGGATAAACCTGCCGGCCTTCCAAGACGTCGAGTCCAGCCGGCAAAACTGGGACCTGAAGATCTACGGCGACAAGGCGGAGACGGATGCGATGCTGGCGTGCATGCGCTCCCTTGTCACCTGCCAGCTAACCGGTCGGGACATCACCCTTAGCTGGATGTCCCGGCTGATGATGCCGCTCCAGCAGCGGGCGCACAAGATGTGCTTCTACTCCGGCCGGCTGGACCCGACCCGGCTGTCGTGCCGCGATCCCCGCTACCACAACTTGAAGGAGTGGTTGTGGACGATCAGCAAGGAGCGACTGTCGGAGAACTGGAAGGTCAGCCTGGCGCCCTACAGCCGGGAGAACCGCGTGCCCCAGGTAAGTTCTTGTAGCCGGAATTTTTGCTTATTCCCTCTGTGTTATCTCCTTGTTCTGTCTGGCTGACCTTTTGCATTCGCCAGATCTTCGCCTGCATCCTTCGCGAGGAGGGCGATGCTCCTCTCGAGGTGTTTGCGCCGGACTTGCCCGAGCCGCGTGCTCGGCGATCCGGCGAGGAATCGGATGGGGACGGCGATGCCTTCCCCAGCCGGAACAACGAGCCGGTCGCCGACCCGCACGCGGAGGTGCACGAGGAGGAGGAGGCCGGGCCGACTGCGGAGCCGGCGACGCGCTCCACGACGAACGGCGAAGCGGGCGGGAGCGGCTCCAGCCATTCCGGCTCCCGCCAGCCTGCGGCGGAGGAGCCGGCTCCGAAGAGGAGCCGGACCAGTGCCCTGCCGCCAAGCCGTCTTGGCCGGAAGAAAGGGTTGCCCCCGGTCGTGCCGGGGTACGTTTTTCTCCCCCATCCCTTGGTGTCTTCTGTTTGTTTGTCCTCTTCCTTGCTTTTCTGACTTTAGCTTGTTTTGCTCTTGCCTTTTCCTCTTTCCCTTTAGCGTGTTGGTTTCCTTCGGCGCCGCGAGCCCGGCTCGGACGCCAGCCGGGTCGCCGCCTCGCGCCCCGACTGATCCAACCGGCGCCTCTCCTTCCTCTGAGGCGCAGGCTCCCTCTCCTCCTCAAGCTGAACCGGCTGCCCCCTCCCAGCCGGAGGGTCCCTAGCCGGAAGCGGATCGCTCCCAGCCGGAAGGTTCCTCCGCAGGGGCACGGGGGGCTGCTGGCAAGGAGCTCATCGTTGTTGGTGACGACAACTCCGACGAGGAGCTCGGGGAGGAGTGGCGGACAGCGGTGCTCGCGGCGAAGGAGTCCTTGGCCGTCAACGCCGTGGACGACGACGCCTCCTCCGCTGCTTCGCTATCGGATCTTGCCGCCACGCTCGAGCTGGCGGTCAAGGAGATCCGGCTGCTTGAGGCCACAGCCGGTGGAAACCGCACCCTGGAGCAGAAGCTTGCTGTTGCCAACGGGTCCTCCCAGAGTAAGTTCGCTTCATCCGTCTGGCTCTCCTTTTTTTTTAATAGTCGGCTTCGTTGCAGCTATCCTCGTGTGCGCTCAGCACGAGATCGATCGCTTGAAGAAAGCGAACGACCGGCTGAGCAGGTCCAACTCCACACTGCGCTTGCAGAACAAGGACTAGCACGCGCGGGTAGACGGCTTGGAGGCTACCGTCAACGAGCGCGACGCCTCGCTCGCTAGCCGGGCCGAAGCCTTCTCCCTTCTCGAGGCCCAGAACAAGGACCAAGAGAAGGAGATAAAACGGCTAGCGGTCAAGGAGAAGGCGCTGGTGGAGGAGCTGATGCAAGTCGGCCACACTGCCAAAGGTGAGTTCTTTATTCCGTCTTCTTCTCTTTCCGGATCCGGTAGCCGGATTTGACTCCTCTTTTCTGACAGCCTTTTACCCCGGCATAGACCTGCTGGCCTACAACTGGCTGCAGGAGAACTGGCCGGGAGCACAGCCGACGGCTCAGGAGCTCGTCGTCCTTCTTGGCGAGGAGGCCGCGAAGCTTCGTCAGGCGGCGCGGGACATCTTCTCCTTTATGTGGCCGGAGGCTCCGGTTCCGGAGATGATGGCGCAGCTAGCGGCGAAGGTGGGAGAGGTGCCGGCTGCGGTGGACCGGCTGCGGGATCTGGCCCCGCGGGGTGGAGCAGAGATGGCCCTGGCGCTGATGCTTTCCTGGTACAAGGATGCTCGCGTCGAGAAGATCGACGGGGGCTTCCGTGGCGGAGCCAATCTTGCCGCCATCCGCCAAGCCCATCCGGAGCTTCGCGGGTCCGCCATCAAGATCGCCGACTACGTGGATCTGGACGAGGTGCTTACCGACTCGGAGTCCCCCGACACTCTGGATGCGGAGTCCTCGGTGCCGCCGCCTACCAGCGCCAGAGCCGGAACAAGCACTGCGGCTCCTCCCCCGCCTCCAGCATCTGCCGGCCGGGAACTCCCCCACGGCAAAGGCCCTGCCATTTAGCTGTCGCCCCGGGATGTCGGGTGTATTTGTCTTGTTTTAGATTATCGTGGAACTTGTCTGTCTATACTGGCTATCTTTGATGCCGGGTAACTCTCGGGAGCTTCGTCTCCCTTTTGCCTGTTAATGTTGAATTTTTGAGTCTTTCTTAACTTGTGTCTTGAATTTTCTTTTGATATCTTTGCCGGCTCACTTCGCTCGGCTGCACTAGTCCGGCTACACACTTTTAGCCGGACGAACTACACCTCCAGTGGGGGCGCGCCAGCACGCCCACTGGGTGTAGCTCCCGAGATTCAGAGTAGCTGGCGTAGCCAGGTGCTTCGAATCTTTCTTGTCTTTTATTGCTCCCGCCCTTGCCCTCACCTAGGCTCCGAACGGCCGGCTAAACGCACTTAGTCGGCCAGGAACTACAAGATTCCACTGGGGGCGCGCGAGCGCACCCAGTGGGTGTAGCCCCCGAGATTCGGAGCGCTTGATAAAGGCAAGGACTTTGAATCTTCTTTCCTTCTCCTGAATTCTGACTCGAAGTAGTCGGACAAGAACGCACATATGCATACACATACATCTTCATAGGTTAATAGGTTAGTCTGTCAAATCGTAGCCAGAAAACGGCTTATTTTTCAAAAACTGACTTGCTCCTTTCTAGGCACTTAGTCGCTTTCTCGTGTGCTCTGCTGTTTTCGCTGCGTCCTTGCCGGACAGCCGGGTTGCGGTCTGCAGCCGGAATCGAAGGGAGATGACAGTATATTACACACGGTACTAGCGGCTTAGCAGCTGGATTGGTTTGAGCTAGTTGCGGGGCCGGGACGCCCGATCTATCACGCCTCTTCCCCGTTTTTCATGTGGGATGCCTCGGGCTTTTGCTCTTGCTAGCCGGACAGCCGGGTTGCGGTCTGTAGCTGAGACGAAGAGTGGGCCTCTGACATCATCGCACACTACTCAACCGGTTTGTTGGCTTAACAGGCCGGACCAGCCGGCGAGCCCCCGGGTAGGGGTTGCCGGAGCCGGAAAATTTTAATCAAAGAACAGGTACTCACACATTTCTAGAAGGAGCCCCCGAGATTCTCGTGGGAGTCCGTATTTTCATTTATGAGGTTTTCGGGATACATACACTGTCTGGCGACTAGGTGTAAAACGGGCGCAACAGGGCCGCGTTCCAAGGACGTTCGGTCTCCTCGTCCGATTTGTCCATCTTGTTCTTGCACGGCTGCTGTGCGTCGATGAGGTAGTAAGAGTCATTGGGCAACGCTCGGCTGATGATGAAGGGGCCCTCCTAGGGTGGTGATAGCTTGTGCATGCCCTTCGTGTGTTGCACCAGCCGGAGAACCAGATCACCCTCGCGGAATGCGACTGGGCGAATCCGGCTGGAATGGTAGCGTCGTAGTCGCTGTTGGTACAGGGCAGATCTGGACAGGGCCAGCTCGCGGGCCTCCTCCAGGAGATCCACCCCGTCCTCCCGCGCCTCCTTGTTGGCCTGCTCGTCGTAGAGGAGCTTGCGGGGGGAGTCGAATTCGATGTCGGCGGAGAGGACGGCTTCCGATCCGTAGACCAGGAAGAATGGCGTGTAGCCGGTTGACCTGTTTGGTGTGGTGCGGAGGCTCCACAACATAGCCGGAAGTTCTTCGATCCAGCATCCGGGTGACCGCTCCAACGGCTCGATGAGCCGCGGTTTGATGCCGGCTAACACCAAGCCGTTTGCTCGTTCGACTTGCCCGTTGGACTGCGGATGTGCAACGGAGGCGAGGTCTAGCCGGATGCCCTTGTTGCTGCAGAACCGGGCGAAGGCCCCCTTGGCAAAGTTCGTGCCGTTGTCGGTGATGATGCTATTGGGGTAGCCGAAGCGGTTGATGATGTCGGTGAAGAAAGTAACAACCGTCGCCCCATCCAGCTTCCGGATAGGCTTGGCCTCGATCCACTTTGTGAACTTGTCCATCGCTACCAGCAGGTGGGTCATTCCCGCGCGAGCTTGCTTGAAGGGCCCGACCATGTCGAGGCCCCAAACCGCGAAGGGCCAGGTGATTGGTATGATATTGAGCACCGAGGTTGGCATGTGCCTGAGCTGCCCGAAGCGTTGGCACCCATTGCACACGCGGACCAGCTGCTCGGCATCCTTGAGGGCGGTGGGCCAATAGAAGCCATGGCGAAACGCCTTGGCGACTATCGCCCTTGACGAAGCTCGGTGCCCACACTCGCCCTGGTGGATGTCCTTGAGTAGCCGGTAGCCTGTGTCTACATCGACACATCTTTGGAAGATACCGGATACACTGCGCTTGTATAGCTCGCCGTTTATGATGGTGTATGTATGCGCGCGACGTCGGATTTGCGTGGCCTCTACCTCGTCGTCCGGGAGTTCACTGTTGGCGATGTAGTTCATGAAGGGTTGTGCCCAGGATGGCACTTCCCGGATGACGAGGACGCTCCCGTCCTCCGGCTGACGGGTGTCGGTGGGCCGTCCGGGTGGGATATCCGGGACGGCAGCCCCTGAGCCATTGGGCGAGCCGGTAGCCCCCGGGTCCTGCGAGCTGGAGGGCACCGCCTGGCCGGAGTTGGCACGAGTTTTCTTCTTTGGTGGTTCCGCCGGCTCCGCTTCCACTGCCCCGGTCGCCGGGACGCTTCCCGCCCAGATGATGGAATCTGATTCCGGCGACGGGTTGATGGATGGCTTGCGAGGGTGCTCCAGGGAGACCCCTGGTGGGATGGCCTGCCTGGTGGACCCTATCTTGGAGAGCGCGTCGGCTGCCTCGTTGTTGGTGCGGGGGACGTGATGAAATTCGCACCCGTCAAAGGAGGAGCTGAGCTTCTGGATGTGGAACCGGTAGAGGGCCATGTTGGCGTCTCTGGCGTCCCATTCCCCGGACACTTTTTGTACCACCAAGTCCGAATCGCCGAAGCACAAGATCCGGTTGACGCCGATTTCCTTGGCCAGCCGGAGCCCGTGCGCCAGTGCCTCGTATTCGGCTACGTTGTTGGAGGCCTTGAAGTGGATCTGCAACACGTACTCCAGCCGGTCTCCCTTGGGCGAGGTGAGCACGATGCCGGATCCCAAGCCCCCGAGCATCTTCGACCCGTCGAAGTGCATCCTCCAATGGTCCAAATCCGGAACCGGTGGGAGATACTGGGTCTCGGCCCAGTCGACGAGGAAGTCCGCCATCGCCTGTGACTTGATCGTGAGTCGGGGCTCGTACTAGATGGAGTAGGCGGCGAGCTCGATGGCCCATTTGGCGACCCGTCCGGTGGCGTCCTTGTTGCCGATGATTTCTGAAAGGGGTGCAGTGCACACGACCTTGATCGGGTGCTCCTGGAAGTAGTGCTTGAGCTTCTTGCATGCCAGGTACACGCCGTAGCACATCTTTTGGTAGTGGGGGTAGTTCTGCTTGGAGAGGGAGAGAACCTCGCTGAGGTAGTAGACGGGTCTCTGAACCGGCTGAGCCTTGCCTTCCTCGGGGCGCTCCACCACCAGGACGACGCTGACGACCCGGCTGGTGGCTGCTATATAGAGCAACATCGGCTCCTTGCTAGCCGACGTGGCTAGAACCGGTGCTGTGGACAGCATGCGCTTGAGGTCGTGAAACGCGGTGTCGGCTTGCGAAGTCCAGGAGAACTTGTCCGTCTTTTTCATTAGCTGGTACAACGGAAGTGCCTTCTCCCCCAGCCGGCTGACGAAACGACTAAGGGACGCCAGGCATCCGGTGAACTTCTGGACTCCAAGCAGATTCTTGGGTGGCTGCATCCTCTCGATGGCCGCGATCTTCTCCGGATTTGCCTCGATGCCTCGTTGAGATACGAGGAAACCGAGTAGCTGGCCGGATGGTACTCCGAAGACGCATTTTTCCGGGTTCAGCTTCATCTGGTACTGGCGGAGGTTGCCAAATGTTTCTCCCAGATCCTCGAGGAGGGTGCGCTTTTCCTTGGTCTTGATGACCATGTCATCCACGTAAGCGTGCACGTTTCGGCCTATCTGCGAGTGCAAGCATTTCTGCATACATCGCTGATAGGTGGCGCCTGCGTTCTTTAGGCCGAAAGGCATGGTTACATAGCAGAAAGCCCTGTAGGGGGTGATAAATGATGTCTTAATCTGATCAGCCGGGTTTAGCCGGATCTGATTGTACTCGAAATAACAATCTAGAAAAGACAACAAATCACAGCCGGCCATGGAATCGATGACTTGATCGATACCGGGCAAGGCGAAGGGGTCTTTCGGGCACGCCTTGTTCAGGCTGGTGTAGTCGATACACATGCGTCAGGTCTTGTTCTTTTTCAACACCAAGACTGGGTTCACCAGCCAGTCCGGGTGGTATACTTCCATGATGAACCCAGATGCGAGGAGCCGGGTGATCTCATCACCGATTATCTTTCTCTTCTCTTCTACGAACCGGCGCAGAGGTTGCTTGACCGGCTTGGCATCCGGGCGCACATGAAGTGAGTGCTCGGCGAACTCCCTCGGCACACCCGGCATGTCTTTGGGAGACCATGCGAAGATGTCCCGATTCTCACGGAGGAAGTCGACGAGCGCGCCTTCCTATTTGCCGTCTAAGCCGGCACCAATGGTGACGAACTTAGTCGGGTCGGAGGGGTCGAGCAGGATCCTCTTCGTCTCCTTTGCCGGTTGGAAGGCTCCTTCTCCAGCCGGTTTGCTGTTAGCCGGGATGTCCTGCTGGGCCACGGCCACATTGCGCATGATCACGTGCTTTTCTTCGGCTATGATGAGGGCCTCCGCTAGTTTGGAACCTGCTGAGGCGCACTCCATCGATCGCCTGAAGCAGCCGGCGATGGTGATCACGCCGTGGGGTCCTGGCATCTTCGTCTTGAGGTATGCGTAGTGGGGGATGGCCATGAACTTGGCAAGGGCGGGGCGCCCGAGGAGAGCGTGGTAGGAGCTCGTCAAGTTTACCACCTCGAACCAGATTGGTTCGCGGCGGAAGTTCTCCTCGGTCCCGAAGATGACGTCCAGCTGGATTTTTCCCAGCGGAGCGCAGGCTGGCCCCGGCAGTACGCCGTGGAACGTCGTGGTAGTCGGGCGCAGGTCGCTTTCGCGAATGCCCAGCTTCTCCAGCAAGGACTGGTAGAGGAGGTTGAGGCTGCTGCCTCCGTCGATGAGGACGCGCGAGAATCGGCAGGTGCGCGCGTTGGAGACGATGAGGGGGTCGAGCACCATGGCGTAGCCCCCGGGAGTCGGCAGATGCTCAGGCTGATCTGCCCGGCTCCAGGTGATGGGGGTTTCCGACCAGTTCAGGTACTGGCGGACTGGAGAGACGATGGCGTTGACCTCCTTGGAGCGTCGCCGATGGCTGTGCTTGTCGTCCTGCTCCGTCTCGAAGATGTGGTTAGCGGCGTACGGCTGGGGGTAGCCGTTGTTGTTGTTGCCGCCATTGCCATTGTTACCATCATTACCAGCTCCCCTAGCCGGTGGTGGGGGTCCACCCGGTGGGGGAGGCGGGAGACGAGGCTGGTTGCCCTGGTCTTTTAGCTGGCATGTCCAACTGCAGTTCCGGGTGGTGTGCGTAGCCGGTTTGAAGGGACCGCTATGCCACTTGCACGGGCCGTCAATCATCTGGTCGAAGGTGAGCCTGGGCTTCTGCCTTCTTGTGTCGTTAGCCGGTGCGTCGGGCGCACCCTCTACAGCATTCACCTGCCATGCATGGTAGCGAGGCTTCTGTTGCCTGTCCTGGCGGTCCCCGTGGAACCGGTTGTCGTTGCCGTGGCGTCTGGAGGATCTGGCTTCACCAGCCGGATTGCTCGGTCGGTCGCGAGCCGGCTCCGTGGGAGTCGGACGGCCTTCCGTGTTTACTCGGAGGGGCTTCTTCATGGCGGCATTCGCCATGGCGTACTGGTCCGCAACCGTCATGAGCTCCGCCATGGTCTTCGGCTCGTCACACAGTAGCCGGTGGCGAAGCATGGTGCCCTCTCGGCATCCTTCGATGAAAAAACCGATGGCTTGGCTCTCTAGGATGCCCTCGCAAGTGTTGCGGAGCTCTGTCCACTTGGCGAGGTACTCGCGGTCGGTCTCGCGGTCGCCCTGGACGCACAAGGCCAGGTCGCGCGGGCGCCCTGGGTGCTTGTAGGTGCCGTTGAAGTTGCGGACGAATACCTTCTCGAAATCAGGCCAGGCTTTGATGCTGTTGGGCGCGAGGCTATTGAGCCAGGTCCTTGCCGACCCGGTTAGCATGAGAGGGACGTAACGCACGGCTGTGCGCTTATTCCCGTGGGCGATGCCGACTGCCGTGGCGTAGTCGGTCAACCAGTCTTCCGGCTTCATGCTGCTGTCGTACTTGGGGGTGTCCCTAGGCAGGGAGAATTTATCCGGAAACGGCTCATTCCGGATGCGGGGTCCGAAACAAACTGGTCCGGTAGAATCTTCCTCCTCCGTGACACGCGCTTGAGCGAGCAGCTCGATGCGGTCGCGGGCATCCGGACAATCCGGGTTGGGCGCACCCACCCGGCCCAAGAGGCGGGAACCGACTGGTCTGGGTGCTCCGGCTGGTGGGGGGGAGGTGGCGGTTTGCTGTTGACCGTCTGCTCCTGGCGCGGCTGGCCCCTGTTGCCGGAGCTGTGACGCCTGCCGCGGGCCCTAGCCGGCTAAGGGGAGGACGCCCGCTAGGTGTCGCGCGGTGTGCCCCTGCTGTTGGCGGGTAGCCTGCTTCCTCTGGAGTAGCTAAGGTCCTCCTGCGTCTGCCGGTTGGCGCCGGCCTGCTCGTCCGCGACGCGGAGGAGCTCCTGGACGCAAGCGTGCTGGCGGGCTCGCTCCTCGCCCTCCAGGATAGGTAGTTCTTCTGCTGCAGCTCGCGCCGCGCGCAAGTTCTTGATGGGCGTGCTGTAGGTGGGCCGTGTAGGAGCAGGCGCGGGATCCGGTTCTCCGTCCTTCTCCATCCTGCCGCCTAGCTCACCGCCCCGACATCGTACCTGGCCGTGCCGGCTCGGCTCCACGGTAGCCGGGGTGAGGCCATGCGCGCGGTCATACTCGCGCCTAGCGATCTCCAGCTGCTTGCGGGCTGCTGCCAGTTCCATGGCCTCTTGGAGGAGGATCTGTCTTTCCATGGTGAAGTTGGCCTCCGCCTCCTCCGGGTTGTCCCCGAGGGTAACCGGCATCAGGAGCCGATCAATGGCATCCTCGACCGGGTTCTGAGGCTGCGAGGGAGCGGAAGTTCCAACCTCGTCCATGCCTCGCTCCCGCGGCCGGCGGGGCTGCGAGCTGGATCCGGCCATCATGACCTCCACGCCGCGAGGTGCGGCGGAGGTGCCGCCGCTTGAGCATGGCGGCCCCGCGACAGAGACGATTTCCCTAGGGAAATGCTCCGGGACGGTGGCGATGTAGACGGGGAGATCGCCGAATAGCAGAACAGTGCCGTTTGCCGGGAAGGAAGTTCCGGCGAAGCAGGAGGCGTTGTCGATGACGTAGTCGAACTTGCCGAGCGTGAGCACCAGGCCAGAGGCCACGCGCTCGCCGGTTGAAGTGCGGGGTCCCGTGCGGAACGTGACTCCGGTCGAAGCCATTAGCCCCACGGTGGGCGCCAACTGTTGTTGTATTGGGAACGACAGTACCTAAAAAGGTTAGATAGAGGTGTGGGGACTAGCAGGAAAGCTATCGACGGCGTCCGCAGGCGAGATCGGATACGAGCGAGCGTAGCGGGACGTAAGAAGTACCTAGGTTCGGGGCCCTCGCGGGGAGGTAAAGCGCCTACTCCTGCCGGATCTGACTATGTGGAATACACGAACTACAAGTGCTCCTTGAGATGTATTCTCTAGCTACTGCCTTAAATGAACTGAGACCAACCCTTTCTACTGAGGCCCTCCCTCTCCTCATATAGGAAGAGAGGCAAGGGTCTCACTGGCTAGTCCGACTAGCGGGCCCCACAGGCGGGTCCCAGCCAACTAGTCATCTACAGTACCCGGCATGGTATGTCACATCGGTGTATGAGTGGTATGGCTGTCGTAGGCACAGTGGACGCCGTGCGAGCCCGTAGTCAGCACAGGCCACTGTTCCCGCATCAGCCACGCCAAGTCTTCGGTATGGGCGGGTGGTTGCCCGTCTTGTCGTCGTACAGGGCGTACCGTGCACTGATACGCACGTCGTCCTGTCCCTCTGATTAGATCCGGCCACGTCGTCGTATCCGGCTGCCTCTTCATGGTCTGGCTACCGGGTGGTAGCCGGTCCATCCTACCCTGTCCGGCTGCATCTGGTCAGCCGGCAGTGATCTGACTGTCATGTTTCTTATTCGGGTGGGGTATCCGGGGATCATCCCCCTGACAGGCTGCAAGCCTACCAAAATTACATTGTTCAACTAGATACTAGATACTAAATACCACTTTCATTTCTGTTGCACTTGTCCTTCCCCACCTTTCTTCAAACCCAGATACACTCCATCCTAGCAGACCTTGGAACTGGTTCTGTAACCACTTGGGACATCAGAATGGTCTCACTTCTTGTTAAAGGCATCTGAGGGACCTCAGGAACATCAACATTTTGCAGTTCATCTACCTCTTCTGAATCATTGGCTGCCATCAGAGCTCTATTAACAAGCATTTCAGCTTGATGAGTTTCACTCTGTGCTACCTCTGCTGCAACCTTTGCATCTCTCTTAGCCTTCCTCTTTTGTTCAGCTGCAAGTATCTTGTCAAGTTCCTTCTTCTATGTAGCTTCTTTCTTCTTCTTCTCAGCTACCTCTTTCTTAACCTCAGCTATGATTCTTTTGGTTTCTTCCCTAGCCAGCTACTTAAGCTCTACATCATGTCTTCTCTTCTCTCTTTTCTCTGCAGCAAGTAATTCCTTCTCCAACTTCTTTCTAGCTTTATCTTGTGCCTTCTTCACCTCAGCTTGATACTTGGCCTCAAGAACATCTAGCTTTCTTTCTTCATTGGCATTATTCTTCTCTTGCTGCATATGCAACAGCTTTTGAGCAAGTTCACCTTGACTGACAGTGCTAGCACCACTTGGTTGGTTCAGCAAGCTTTGTGCTTCTATGATGAAAGTAGAATCTGGAATTGGCCCTGTCTCCATATGTCTCTATAATGGCCTCTGTATATGCAAATAATCAGATGATTGGACATGTTCTTTCACATAAGTTCATAAACAGAAAGGAGTAAGCTATACCTGCTCCATCAAGTTGTTCACAAGTAGATCTTCATGGGTCTCACCAACAGGAATGTTAATATCTATGTTTTGGGCCTATGATACAAATGCAAACACAAGTTATATACCACACCACCATACTAAGTCACCATACAAGTTAGGATTATGAACTGTTGGAGATATGCCCTAGAGGTAATAATAAATGTAGTTATTATTATATATCTTTGTGTTTATGATAAATGTTTACATTCATGCTATAATAGTATTAACAAGGAAACCATTAATACTTGTGTGATTTGTAAACTTAATTTGAAGTCCCTAGTATGGCCTCTATACTTCACTAGCTTGTTGGTTGATTGATGATGTGGTTTCTTTGTCATGAACATTGAGATGTTATCAACAACAAGATCATATCGTTAGGAGAATGATATGGTGGACATACTCCTATAGACAAGCGTAGCATAAAGATCAAGTCATTTCAATAGTTCAATTGCTATATGCTTTCTGATACATAGTAACCTAATTCCTTCGACCATGAGATCATGCATATTGCCTTTACTGGATGGATGCTTTGATGTCATCAAACACCACACCGTAACAGGGTGGCTATAAAAGTGGCATTGGGTGTTCGGAAAGTATTGGTTGAAACACATGGATCAAGAGTGGGATTTGTCCATCCACATGACGGATAGATATTCTCTGGGCCCTCTCGGTGAAATGTCATCCAATTAGCTTGCAAGCATGTGACTTGGTCACAAGGGATCACATATCACGGGAACGAGAAAAGAGTACTTATCAGTAACGAGGTTGAACTAGGTATGCAGAGATACCGACGATCATGACCTCGGATAAGTAACATATCGTGAGACAAAGGGAAATTGGTATCGTATGTAAGTGGTTCATTCGATCGCAAAGTAATCGTAGAAATATGTGGGAGCCATATGAATTTCCAGATTCCTCTATTGGTTATTGTTCGGAGAAGTGTCTCGATCATGTCCGCATAATTCACGAACCGTAGGGAGACACACTTAAGGATTCGACGTTGTTTGAGTAGTTATGGTATTATGAGAAAGAGACCGAATGTTGTTCGGAGTCTCGGATGGGATCCGGGATATCACGAGGTGATCCGGAATGGTCCGGAGAATAAGATTCATATAAGGAAAGTCCCATTTCGGAGTTGGGGAATGGTTCCGGTGTTTTCATCGGGAACATTCTAGAAGGTCCCGGAATGTCCGGCACTCCGGGGGGGAAGGGGTACATGAATGTGTCATTGCAAGATGGAATGATTGCATCATGTACTAAGTGTTCTCGCTGTCCAAAATAAAGGGTTTATTTAATTCCTAAATTGGAAAAGTCAAACGGCTAGTTTGAAAGTCAAACTGCCAGTTTTGGAAAGGAGAAGAGGAGACCGACTTGGGGAAGGAGTCCCCAAGCCGGCGGCCAGCCCTAGGCCGAGTTGGGGAGGGACTCCCTCCCTCCCCTAGCGCGCCAGCCCTCCCACCTATAAAGGGAGGGGCAGGGCTCCCCTCCCAATACACACAAGTTCCTATCCTCTAAACTAGAAACTAGACCTAGACCCCGGTTTAGAGCTGTTTCGGTTTAGAGCCTTCTAATTGGTTTAGAGCCCTCTAATTGGTGTGTCTAATTACTAGACCACTAATAGCCTCTCTCATAAGCTCCACCATACTCGCACCGGCTTAAGGCGAAGCCCTGCGGGATCTCCCCTCTACCTCCGGTACCACGCCGTTGTGCTGCCGGAATCGCGAGGAGAGTGCTACAACCTCCGCTGCCTGCTGGAACAAGGGAGAGGAAGGTCTTCGTCGAGTACCGAACGTGTGACCGACTGCGGGAGCGCTGCGGGAACGTGGCGCCGGAAGGATCGTCTACGCGATCTTGAGATCGGAAAGAGTACGACTACATCACCCACGAGAATCTGCTCTCGTTAAACACTTTGGAATCTTCGAGGGTGAGTTATTCCATCGACTCGTTGCTACAATCTAGTAGATAGATCTTGGCTTGTTTGTTTGTATGCGATAGAAAATTTTTGTTTTCCATGCTACGAACCCCTACAGTGGTATCAGAGCCGTGTCTATATGTAGATCTGTTGCACGAGTAGAACACAATGGTCATTGTGGGCGTTGATGCTTTTATTGTAGATTGCTTTTTGTGTACTTTGCATCTTGCGGTATGTTGGGATGAAGCGGCCCGGGCTAACCTTACATGACATCGTTCATGAGACTTGCTCCACGCTTGACATGCAACTCGTTTTGCATAAGTGGCTTTGCGGGTGCCTGTCTCTCCTAGCATAGTAAAGATCCAATTTACAACGGGTGATCAACAATGCTAGTATCAATGTTGTGGTTCTTGTTCGTAAGTTAGAACGACACTTATGGAAAGCCCCAAACCACGTAAAATATGCAAAGAAAGTAGAAGCGTCTAACTTTGTTTTGCAGGGGTGTGCAGTGATGTGATATGGCCATGATTGTGATTATATTTGATGTATGCAATGATCCTTATTGTAAGTTGGCAACCGGCAGGAGCCATATGGTTGTCTTTAATTTCTGTTAAGGCCTGCGTGTCTATTCAAAATAGTTGTAATAGTTGAAGTTGGCGGACGACAACCATGAAGAAGCGTCATTGACCTTGATGCTATGCCGGTGATGATGGAGATCATGTTCGTGCTTGAAGATGGAGATCGGAAGCACAAAGAAGAAAGGCCATATCATATCACATATTATGAATTGCATGTGATGTTAATCCTTTATGCATCTTGTATTGCTTAGTAGACGACGGTAGCATTATAAGATGATCCCTCATGCACATAAATTTCAAGTTCTAAAAGTGTTCACCCTTAGTATGCACCGTTGCCAAAGCTTGCTGCTTCGAAGCACCACGTGATGATCGGGTGTCTTTGATTCCGCGGGTGACTACAACGTAAGCAAGCCAGATTTGCTTATGCGGAAGCTAAGGTTTGATCTTGACGAGCCTAGCATGTACAGACATGGCCTCAGGAACACGGATCGCCGAAAGGCAAAGCATGAATCATATAGTAGATATGATGAACATGATGATTGTTCGCCATTAAAACTATATCAGCTCTCGTGATGATCGGTGTTGATGTAGTGGATTTGGTTCGTGTGATCACTAAAACAATGTGAGGGATGTTGTTTTGAGTGGGAGTTCACCTAGTTTAATTTCATTAATTAATTTGAACTCAATTTGTCATAAACTTAGTCTAAACTATTGCAAATATGTTGTAGATCAATGGCAGCCCCTACCATCAATTTTAATGCGTTCCTAGAGAAAGAAAAGTTGAAAAACAATGGAAGCAACTTCGCGGATTGGTTCCGCAATTTGAGGATTGTCCTCACAGCTGGTAATTTGACCTATGTGCTGGATGCACCGCTAGGTGACCCACCTGCAGCTGATGCTACCGATGAAGTAAAGAATGTTTACCTCGCTCGGAAGAATCAGTACTCCATAGTTCAGTGTGCTATCTTGTATGGTTTAGAATCGGAGCTTCAGAAAAGGTTTGAAGAGTCAGATCCATATGATATTGTCGAGGATCTCAAATTAATCTTTGAGACTCATGCGGCAATTGAAAGTTATGAAGCTTCTGAAAAGTTCTTTAACTGCAAGATGGAAGAGGGTAGCTCCGTCAGTGAGCATGTGCTTAAAATGTCTGGGCACGCAAATAAACTTCAAAGTTTGGGTATAGTGATTCCTAATACTTTGGGAGTTTACCGCATCCTCCAATCACTACCACCAAGTTACAAGAACTTTGTGATGAACTACAACATGCAGAACATGAACAAAGAGTTGCCAGAACTATTTGCTATGTTAAAATCTGCAGAAGTGGAGATCAAGAAAGAGCACCAAGTGTTGATGGTCAATAAGACCACCAAATTCAAGAAAGGCAAGTCTAAGCAGAAGGGACACTTCAAGAAGGGTGGTAAGAAAGTTACCACGCCGACGAAGAGGACCAAGGCTGGACCCAAGCCTGATACTGAGTGCTTTTACTGCAAGGGAGAAGGTCACTGGAAGCGGAATTGCCCAAGGTACTTGGCGGATTTGAAGAACGGCAACATCAAGAAGAAAGGTATATCTGATATACATGTTATTGATGTGTATCTCACTAGTACTCGTAGTAGTGCCTGGGTATTTGATACTGGTTCGGTTGCTCATATTTGTAACTCGAAACAGGAGCTGCAGAATAAACGGAAGCTAGTGAAGAACGAGGTGACGATGCGCGTGGGAAACGGATCAAAGGTTGATGTGATCGCGGTCGGCACACTACCTCTTCATCTACCATCGGGATTAGTTTTATACTTAAATAATTGTTATTTGGTGCCTGCGTTGAGCATGAACATTATATCGGGATCTTGTTTATTGCGAGACGGTTACTTGTTTAAATCCGAGAATAATGGTTGTTCGATTTATATGAGTAATATGTTTTATGCACATGCACCTTTGATAGATGGTCTATTCATATTGAATCTCGATAGTAGAAATACACATATTAATAACATTGAGGCTAAACGTTTGAAATCAAGCGATAATTTGACCTATATGTGGCACTGTCGTCTTGGTCACATTGGAGTGAAGCGTATGAAGAAACTCCATTCCGATGGACTTCTTGAATCACTTGATTTTGAATCACTTGAAAGATGCGAAGCATGTCTGATGGGTAAAATGACTAAGACTCCATTTTCTGGTATGATGGAGCGAGCTACAGACTTATTGGAAATCATACATACCGATGTGTGTGGTCCAATGAGTGTAGCATCGCGCAGTGGTTATCGTTATGTTCTTACCTTCACGGATGACTTGAGTAGATATGGGTATATCTATTTTATGAAACATAAGTCCGAAACTTTCGAGAAGTTTAAGGAGTTTCAAAGTGAGGTAGAGAATCAACGTAACAAGAAGATTAAATTTCTACGATCTGATCGTGGAGGTGAATATCTAAGTTACGAGTTTGGCGAGCATTTGAAGAAATGTGGAATACTTTCGCAGTTGACACCGCCGGGAACACCACAGCGTAATGGTGTGTCTGAACGTCGTAATCGAACTCTCTTAGATATGGTTCGTTCTATGATGTCACTTACAGATTTGCCACTATCATTTTGGGGTTATGCATTAGAAACAGCCGCATTCACTTTAAATAGGGCACCGTCTAAATCCGTTGAAACGACACCGTATGAATTATGGTTTGGGAAGAAACCTAAATTGTCGTTCCTTAAAGTTTGGGGATGCGAAGCCTATGTAAAGAAGTTACAGCCGGACAAGCTTGAACCCAAAGCGGAAAAATGCGTCTTCATAGGATACCCGAAGGAAACTGTTGGGTATACCTTCTATCATAGATCCGAAGGCAAAATCTTCGTTGCTAAGAATGGATCCTTTCTAGAGAAGGAATTTCTCTCGAAAGAAGTGACTGGAAGGAAAGTAGAACTCGACGAGGTTGTCGAACCTTCTCTCGAAATTGCGAGTAGCGCAGCACCGGAAGAAGTTCCTGTGGTGCCTGCACCAATAAGAGAGGAAGCTAATGATGGTGATCATGAAACTTCGGTTGAAGTTACTACAGAGCCTCGGAGGTCAACGAGAACTCGTACCACTCCAGATTGGTATGATTCCGTTATGAATGTCATGTTGGTGGACAACACCGATGATCCCGAGACATATGAGGAAGCGATGATGAGCCCAGATTCCAATAAATGGCAAGAAGCCATGAAATCCGAGATTGGATCCATGTACGAAAACCAAGTATGGACTTTGGTGGACTTACCGGATGGCCGGAAGGCTGTCGAGAACAAATGGATTTTCAAGAAGAAAACAGATGCTGATGGTAATGTTACTGTCTATAAAGCTCGACTTGTCGCAAAAGGGTTTCGACAAATTCAAGGAGTTGACTACGATGAGACTTTCTCACCAGTAGCGAAGCTAAAGTCTGTGAGGATTATGTTAGCAATCGCTGCATATTATGATTATGAGATATGGCAGATGGATGTCAAAACAGCATTCCTCAATGGAGACATTGATGAAGAGTTGTATATGATACAACCCAAAGGTTTTGTCGATCCTAAAGATGCTAACAAGGTATGCAAACTTCAACGGTCCATCTATGGATTGAAGCAAGCATCCCGAAGTTGGAATCAACGTTTTGATAAGGTAATCAAAAGTTTTGGTTTTATACAAACTTATGGAGAAGCTTGTATTTACAAGAAAGTGAGTGGGAGCTCTGTAGCATTCTTAATACTGTATGTGGATGACATATTGTTGATTGGGAATGATGTAGACCTTCTTAATAGTGTCAAAGAGTATTTGAATAATAGTTTTTCAATGAAGGATCTTGGCGAAGCAGCTTACATATTAGGCATAAAGATTTATAGAGATAGATCGAAACGCCAAATATCATTGTCACAAAGTACATATTTGGACAAAGTTCTAAAGAGGTTTGGAATGGAAGATAGCAAGAAAGGGTTCTTGCCCATGTTGCCCAATACGACCTTGAGTAAAACTCAAAGTCCGACATCGGCAGAAGATAGAGAAAAGATGAGTAAGACTCCCTATGCCTCAGCCATAGGATCTCTAATGTATGCCATGCTATGTACTAGACCCGACATCGCATATGCTGTTAGTCTAACTAGCAGATATCAAAGTGATCCAGGAGTGGATCATTGGACAGCGGTCAAAAACATCCTTAAGTACTTGAGAAGAACTAAGGATATGGTTCTTTCTTATGGAGGTGATGAACAGCTCGTTGTTAATGGTTACACCGATGCTAGTTGGAACACCGATCCGGATGATTCTAAATCACAATCTGGATACGTATTTATTTTGAATGGTGCAGCAGTTAGCTGGAGGAGTGCAAAGCAAAGCGTTGTGGCGAGATCTTCAACTGAATCGGAATACATGGCTGCTTCGGAGGCTTCACAAGAAGCGATATGGATGAAAGAGTTCATTACAGAGCTGGGTGTGGTTCCAAGTGCGCTGGACCCAATGTCTATCTACTGTGATAACATGGGCGCCATAGCCAATGCGCAAGAACCAAGGTCACACAAGAAGCTGAAGCATATCAAGCTGCGTTTCCACGCTATTCGAGAACATATCCAGGATGGGGATATAAAGATTTGCAAAGTACACACAGATCTGAATGTGGCGGATCCGTTGACTAAACCTCTCCCGAGGGCAAAACATGACCAACACCAAACTGCCATGGGTGTTCGGTATATTACCATGTAATCTAGATTAGATGACTCTAGTGCAAGTGGGAGACTGTTGGAGATATGCCCTAGAGGTAATAATAAATGTAGTTATTATTATATATCTTTGTGTTTATGATAAATGTTTACATTCATGCTATAATAGTATTAACAAGGAAACCATTAATACTTGTGTGATTTGTAAACTTAATTTGAAGTCCCTAGTATGGCCTCTATACTTCACTAGCTTGTTGGTTGATTGATGATGTGGTTTCTTTGTCATGAACATTGAGATGTTATCAACAACAAGATCATATCGTTAGGAGAATGATATGGTGGACATACTCCTATAGACAAGCGTAGCATAAAGATCAAGTCATTTCAATAGTTCAATTGCTATATGCTTTCTGATACATAGTAACCTAATTCCTTCGACCATGAGATCATGCATATTGCCTTTACTGGATGGATGCTTTGATGTCATCAAACACCACACCGTAACAGGGTGGCTATAAAAGTGGCATTGGGTGTTCGGAAAGTATTGGTTGAAACACATGGATCAAGAGTGGGATTTGTCCATCCACATGACGGATAGATATTCTCTGGGCCCTCTCGGTGAAATGTCATCCAATTAGCTTGCAAGCATGTGACTTGGTCACAAGGGATCACATATCACGGGAACGAGAAAAGAGTACTTATCAGTAACGAGGTTGAACTAGGTATGCAGAGATACCGACGATCATGACCTCGGATAAGTAACATATCGTGAGACAAAGGGAAATTGGTATCGTATGTAAGTGGTTCATTCGATCGCAAAGTAATCGTAGAAATATGTGGGAGCCATATGAATTTCCAGATTCCTCTATTGGTTATTGTTCGGAGAAGTGTCTCGATCATGTCCGCATAATTCACGAACCGTAGGGAGACACACTTAAGGATTCGACGTTGTTTGAGTAGTTATGGTATTATGAGAAAGAGACCGAATGTTGTTCGGAGTCTCGGATGGGATCCGGGATATCACGAGGTGATCCGGAATGGTCCGGAGAATAAGATTCATATAAGGAAAGTCCCATTTCGGAGTTGGGGAATGGTTCCGGTGTTTTCATCGGGAACATTCTAGAAGGTCCCGGAATGTCCGGCACTCCGGGGGGGAAGGGGTACATGAATGTGTCATTGCAAGATGGAATGATTGCATCATGTACTAAGTGTTCTCGCTGTCCAAAATAAAGGGTTTATTTAATTCCTAAATTGGAAAAGTCAAACGGCTAGTTTGAAAGTCAAACTGCCAGTTTTGGAAAGGAGAAGAGGAGACCGACTTGGGGAAGGAGTCCCCAAGCCGGCGGCCAGCCCTAGGCCGAGTTGGGGAGGGACTCCCTCCCTCCCCTAGCGCGCCAGCCCTCCCACCTATAAAGGGAGGGGCAGGGCTCCCCTCCCAATACACACAAGTTCCTATCCTCTAAACTAGAAACTAGACCTAGACCCCGGTTTAGAGCTGTTTCGGTTTAGAGCCTTCTAATTGGTTTAGAGCCCTCTAATTGGTGTGTCTAATTACTAGACCACTAATAGCCTCTCTCATAAGCTCCACCATACTCGCACCGGCTTAAGGCGAAGCCCTGCGGGATCTCCCCTCTACCTCCGGTACCACGCCGTTGTGCTGCCGGAATCGCGAGGAGAGTGCTACAACCTCCGCTGCCTGCTGGAACAAGGGAGAGGAAGGTCTTCGTCGAGTACCGAACGTGTGACCGACTGCGGGAGCGCTGCGGGAACGTGGCGCCGGAAGGATCGTCTACGCGATCTTGAGATCGGAAAGAGTACGACTACATCACCCACGAGAATCTGCTCTCGTTAAACACTTTGGAATCTTCGAGGGTGAGTTATTCCATCGACTCGTTGCTACAATCTAGTAGATAGATCTTGGCTTGTTTGTTTGTATGCGATAGAAAATTTTTGTTTTCCATGCTACGAACCCCTACATGAACTACCTGTGTAGGTGCTTCAACAATATCAGGAAGAGGTTGATCATCTGTAGTTGGTGCTGGTAGGCCAGCTTTGAACCATTTGCAGCCTGATCTGTTATGATCAGGGAAACCACAGTAAGTGCAATGCATTATGACACCATGCCTTGTCATCTTCTTGCCTCCTCCTCTAGCATCTATCTCATATGGTGCTTTCCTTGTACTTTTTGTAGGCCTGCCAACATGTTTTTGGTAGAGAGGAGACAGTATTGGTGGTCCATTCATCCTTTCCCACTCACTCTTGTCCTTGCATGGGTAAACAATGTTCCCATAAGCCTTGTCATGCATTTCTACTGAGTAGCAGGTGTCAACTAGAGTTACAAGATCAGTGTCATCATGCCTTAAACAGGATATAACATGTAGACAAGGGATTCCAGTCTTCTACCACCTCATGCAAGTGCATGTATTATTGTACATAGACATGAAGATAGTAGCTTACTTGTTGAAAACCTCACAGTTGTTGTTCAGTAGAATATCACATTTAGGCAAGTCACTCTAGAAAGCTTGATGACCCACAAGTATAGGGGGTGTATCGCAGTATTTTCGAGGGAAGTGAAACCCAATTTATTGATTCGATACAAGGGGAGCCAAAGAATACTTATCAGCCTTAACAACTGAGTTGTCAATTCAGCTGCACCTGGAAACAATCTTGCTCACAGCAGTTTATCAGTAGCAACAGTTTTGTAGTAGGAATAGCAAAGTAACAGCAGTAGTAAAGCAAAGACAGTAGTAACAAAAGCAGTAAACAGTGGGATTCGAGTGCGGTAGGCATAGGGATGGATGGACGGGTGTTGCATGAACAAGACAATTCACATAGCAATCAGAACATAGGGCAATTGCAGATAAAGAAGATAAAGCACCCAAGTACTAGACAATCCTAGGCATGTGTTCCATATATAGTCATACGTGCTCGCAATGAGAACTTGCACAACATCTTTTGTCCTGCCAGCCCGTTTGCAGCGGGGCCTCTAGGGAACTACTGGCAATTAAGGTGCTCCTTTTAATAGAGCACCGAAGCAAAGCATTAACACTCCGTGAACACATGTGATCCTCACATCAAAGCCTTTCCCTTCCGGCTACCCCAATTTTTGTCACTTCGGGACCATAGGTTCCGGACAACGACGTGTGTATACAACTTGTAGATAAGACCCAAAATAATACTATCATGATGAATCAATAATAAGTTCAGATCTAAAATCATGGCACTCAGGCCCTAGTGACAAGCATTAAGCACAACAAGTCACAACAAAGTCATAAAGCACTAATAAAATATACTAGGCACTATGCCCTAACAATCTGATGCCATTACATGAACGATCTCATCCAATCCCTACCATCCCCATAGCCTACAGCGGGGGATTACTCACTCATAGATGGGGGAAACATGGATGGTCGATGGAGAAGCGATGGTGATGATTATGGCGATGATCTCCTCCAATTCCCCGTCCCGGCAGGGTGCCAGAACGGAGTTTCTAGTGCTGTTTCGTGGAATCTGGTGGTGGCGGTGGAACAGAACTCCTTCGTGGAAAAACGTCGAACCCCCCGAAGTTTTTAGGTCAAAAGGCTCCTTATAGGCAAAGAGAGAGGCCGAGGGGGTGCCTAGGGGGCCCACACCACCCCCTGGCGCGGCCTGGCCTGGCCCGCGCCACCAGGTGGTGTGGCCACCCCAGGGCTCCTCTCCGTCTCGTATTCTAGCTCCTGGAGTCTTCGGGTGAAATAGGATTTTTGGCATATTTTCCGGGATTTTTCCTGATAGTTGATTTTCTGCACAAAAAGTAGACAGCAAGGCAATTCTGCTGAAAACATCGTTAGTTCACATTAGTTGCATCCAAATCACCCAAGTATAGAGGAGAAACAACAGCAAAAGTTTTTGGGAAAGTAGATACGTTTTGGACGTATCAAAGCTCTGACCCATGTTTTTGGATCCAAATTATGCAGCCAGTCATGAGCATTTGAATTTAGAACTTTCATCTATGCCATGTGCTTCTCATAGAGTGTAACTGTGTTGCTCCTAGCTATCTTCCAAAGCTGGTTCTTCAATACATCTCCCTTGAATAGTTGCTGAAAATTATGACACATGTGTCTTACACAGAACCTGTGCTCTGAATCTGGGAACACAACTTTGACAGCATTAATGAGTCCCTGCAACCAGTGTGTAAGGAATGATTACTACAATGATGAAAATAACTAGTTTTAGCATGATGAAAGTGATGAAACTTCAGTTACCTTTTGTTTGTCTAACATGATGGTCCAGGGTGTTGTGTTCATTAGTCCCAAATCAGCTTTCAAGGTTTATAAGAACCATGTCCATGAAGCAGTATCTTCCACTTCTACAGCAGCCATAGCAACAGGGAAAATACAGTCATTAGGATCCATCCCAACAGCTGTGAGCAGTTGGCCTCTATACCTGGTTTTATTGTGGCATCCATCAATGAATATAACTGGCCTGCACCCCTGTAGGAACCCCCTCTTGCATGCTGCAAGGCTCATGTAGCATTGTTTGAATCTTGCATTATCATCAAGTGATAGATAGAAAGTACTGCCTGGATTACTCCTCCTGATCTCATTAGCATAGTCCCAAAGCCTCTTGTACTGCTCTTCTTCATCTCCATAAATCACAGTCATTGCAATCCTCTTGGCTCTCTGTAGCTTGCTCCTGGTTGGTGTCATGTTCCACCTTTCTGAACCACTCTTGAGAAATTTTAAGACTCATTTGTTGATCAGCTCTAAAGCTCTCCAAATACTTCTCTGCAATGAAGTTAGCTGTGAAAGCACTAACCTTCCACCTTCCTCTGTAAGTGTGCTCAGTTGTGTACCTTTTTATCTGAAATGCACCTGTTCTTGAGTCAGCAGATGCCCATAGGTACCAACTGCAATTCTTCTCACACACTGCCCTAACCCTCTTCTTGTCATTTATAGGTAGTTTTATACCTTTTCTGTGAATGCAACTATATGCCCTGATTGCTTTCCTAAGCAAGTCCACATTAGCAAACACTTGTCCAGGGGCAAATTTTGGATCATTCAAATCATCATCTCTGAATGTTCTGAATTTCATCCTCACTATTTCATCATCAGAGTCAGGTCCCCACAGATCCTCTTCATCAGAATCCTCCTCTTTGATTTCACAATTCTCTTTGCCTTTCTCAGTTGCAGCATTGCATTTGGTTCCTCTTTTCCTTCTCTGCTTTACAGTGGTACTCTTGCCTTTTCTAGATGTCTCTTCCTCACCACCTAGATCAACATCTTCTTCACTTAGAGCAAAATCAGAGTCATGTAGCTCAAAGTCTGAATCTGAAACTTCCTCACTGTCAGACATTACATCATTTAGTTCCCAATCAGAATCTTCTTCACTTTCATCACTTCCTTCATTATTGATACATTGCAAAAGTATCTATAATTTCTGATGCTCCATGCTTGGTTTTATCCACTTTCTTGTGTTTTGTCCACAGTTTGGAGTACTTTTCATATGATTTCTTGGACTAACCTATTAACAAGAGCCACAGTGCCAGCTGCCTGTTTTCTGCTCTTTTTGGTTCCAGGAAAGTCAGAAAATGAATATTCTCGGAATTGGACGGGGCAAAAGCCAAAGTGCCTATTTTTCTAGAAGACTCCTGGAGCCAGAATACGAGACGGAGGAGGGCCAGGGGCTGGCCAAACCCCCCAGGCGCGGGCTGGGCCTGGCCGTGCCAGGGCATGGTGTGGTGGCCCCAGGTACCCCCTCGGTCTCCCTCTTCGCCTATAAGAAGCCTTCTGACCTAAAAACTTCGGGGGGTTCGACGTTTTCCACGAAAAGTTCGGCTGCGCTGCCGCCACTGAAGGGGAGATTCAGGGGACAGAAAGTCTCTGTTCGGGCACCCTGCCGGGACGGGGAAGTGCCCGCGGAGCCATCTCCATTGATCTCCACCATCATCTTCATCGACCATCCATGTTTCCCCCATCTATGAGTGAGTAATCCCCCGCTATAGGCTATGGGGATGGTAGGGATTGGATGAGATCGTTCATGTAATGGCATCAGATTGTTAGGGCATGGTGCCTAGTATCTTTTATTAGTGCTTTATGACTTTGTTGCGACTTGTTATGCTTAATGCTTGTCGCTAGGGCCCGAGTGCCATGATCTCAGATCTGAACATGTTATTGATTCATTATGATAATATTGTTTCTGGTCTTATCTGCAAGTTGTATACACACATTGATGTCCGAAACCTATGGCCCCGAAGTGATAGAAATCGGGATAACCGGAAGGGAAAGGCTTTGATGTGAGGATCACATGTGTTCACGGAGTGTTAATGCTTTGCTCCGGTGCTCTATTAAAAGGAGCACCTTAATTGCCAGTAGTTCCCTAGAGGCCCCGCTGCAAACGGGCTGGCAGGATAAAAGATGTTGTGCAAGTTCTCATTTCGAGCACGTATGACTATATATGGAACACATGCCTAGGATTGTCTAGTACTTGGATGCTTTATCTTATTTATCTGCAATTGCCCTACGTTCTGATTGCTATATGAATTGTCTTGTCCATGCAACGCCCGTCCATCCATCCCTATGCCTACCACACTCAAATCCCACTGTTTACTGCTTTTGTTACTACTGTTGCTGCTTTACTATTCCTACTACAAAACTGTTGCTACTGATAAACTGTTGTGAGCAAGATTGTTTCCAGGTGCAGCTGAATTGACAACTCAGTTGTTAAGGCTTATAAATTTTCTTTGGCCCCCCTTGTGTCGAATCAATAAATTGGGTTTCACTTCCCTCGAAAATACTGCGATACACCCCCTATACTTGTGGGTCATCAAGACTATTTTCTGGCGCCGTTGCCGGGGAGCATAGCTTTATTTATCAAGTTCACTTGGATTCACTATTGTTCAAGCTAAGTTTATCTTTCTCCTTGTTTGCTTGTTTCTTTATCAAAAATACAAAAAAATTAGTTCCTACTCTAGTTGTTATTTTTGTTGGTCTGTTATTGTCTTGCTTTATCATGCTTGTTGGCAATGGTTGGTTTCTTTGAAACTGAAGCTTATTGGCAAGGTGGGTTCACGGAAGATCAAAAATATTATTATAAGGAACACCGCTTGTCACAAAAAGGGAAACACTTATGGGGACAAATTGATAGATTATATACCATTGTTAGAAACGTGTGCTCTACTTATAATGTTACCTATTGCCTTGATAAATCTTGTTGCTGCAGGAGGTACAAACATATCCCTTTTCAATGTGAGTATAATGATAATGATACCATATCTTCCTATGCTAAAGGAATTTATGACTTTTATGATGCGGAACAAATTGAAGAATTTATTGCTTGGAAGGGTGCTTTTGAACTTGCTAGTTTGCTTGAAAATATTGATGATTCACCTTACAAATATGAGGTTTATGGTATACTTAAATTCTGCTTTGATAATTACAAGGATGAAAATAGCTATATCCTTGAATATTTTAATAGATGCTTTCCACAAATGGAAGAGAGTAATGCCTTGCAGGATCCTATGGAAGAAGAAATTGATGAACCTGAAATCTCATTAGATGGAAAAGAGGAGGAGAGTGATGAACAAAAGGAGGAAGAATGGATTAGATACCCATGCCTACCTTCTAATGAGAGTAACTCTTTATCCCTTACATTATTTGATTGTCCCCCTTGCTTACCAAAGGAGGATGAATGTTATGTTCCTGAGGATTCTTTTGAAAATGTTTATGATAAAGCTCTAGTGCTTGTAGATCATGAAAATCATGCTTTATGTGATAGTTATATTGTTGAGTTTATTCATGAGGCTACTGAAAATTATTTTGAGAGAGGAAAATATGGTGGTAGAAGTTTTCCTGGTATTGAAACACCTCTCTATGTGCTAAAAGTTTTGAAGTTACTCTTGTTTCATCTTTCTATGCCTGTCACTTTGTTATTTGCTTACACGATTCCTATGCATAGGAAGTGGGTTAGACTTAAATGTGTTTTGAATTTACTCCTTGATGCTCTCTTTTAATTCAACTCATATTCCTTATGAGAGCATCCTCTCAAACTTTTATGCCTGAAGATGATAATATGTCTATTATTCTTGGGAGACCTTTTCTTAAATACTGCAGGAGCTGTTATTAATTATAATCAAGGGAAGGTGACCTTCAATGTTAATGACAAGGAACATATTGTCTATTTCCCCAAGAAGATTGAAAGGACTTATGGCTTGAATTCAATTGAACATGTTGAGGGCATTCAAGTTGGAGAGATATATTGTCCCATACAAAGAGAAAAATTTGAAACTATTATGATTGGGACCATTGCTATCAAGGTTGAGGTAACATAATCATTAGTGGGATACAAAGTTTTGTCTCATATGGAATTGTTTTGGTAACAATACCTGATCAACCTTGTTAACAAAAGGATTTCATTGAACAAAACAATGTTTTTACCATGATTATCTCCGCTTACTTCTATTCTATCCATTTTAGTTTCTGATTATGCCTAACTTAAAGGCGTTAAAGAAAAGTACTTATTGGGAGATAACCCAAAAGTTTTAGATGAGTCTTGGAAGTTATTACCTCTGTAATAACCGCTCCTTATCCTTTTTATTTGCTTTTTGTGCCAAGAGTAACCTCTAATGAGAGAGAAGTAATGATTGGGAAAGTTGTTGTCCCGAAACAGATTTTTGTGCTTCACCGTAAAAATTCGTGAGAGATATCTGTATATCGGATTGAGCTGTAATTTTTTGTGCTTCTGACCCAGGTTGTTATATAACTTTAGTTAGTTCAACACTTTTTGATTTGAGCAACAGAAGGTCTTCGAAAAAATTCGTCTTTACCTGCTGGTCTGTTTTGACAGATTTCTGCCATTTTCTGCATTTGCTTCTTGTTGGTTTCTTTTTGAGTTCTTTTGGGAAATTGAGCTTTTTGAGGGAAGTGCTACAGTAGCTAGTGTTTTAATGGAAGTTTATTTGGTTTTATAACTGAACCTTAAGACTTATTTATCTTGGTGCACTAATGTTGCTAATAAAGATTGTGTGAAGTTTTGTATGAAGGAAAAAATTTAGGTGTATGGAAGGAATGAGTAATGAGATGAAGGATGGACTAAAGCTCAAGCTTGGGGATGCCATACTTGTCACCCCAAGAAATATCCAAGAAGTACAAGCGTCAAAGCTTGGGGATGCCCAAGGCATCCCCTTCTTCATCAATAAAAATCTCAGGTTTCTTCCAAACACTTCATTTTTATCGTTTCATGCACAGTTGTGTTGTTCTTGGAGCGTCTTCTTTTTCGTTTTTTGTTTTGGTTTTCGTTTGCTTGGTTTGCTTACTTTGTTGAATAAATTGGTTGGACCTCCTCTTTCATACATCGGTGTTCAAATAGTTTGGTTTGGTTTGGAAAAGAGTAGGAAAGCTCATGCTTAAGTGGTAAAGAGAGCTTGTTTTTGACTGTGGCCTATGCTCTGTCATGCCATGCTTGGTATTGTTTTGGCTTTATGCTTAGTATTCTTTGCTGTAGCATGACTTGTTATAAACAATTGATATTGCTTAATGTGCCTTGGATGAATCATGCGTTGTTTTAGCATATTAAAGCATAGTATAGTGGTATTCTCCTTTGATGCTTTATTTGGGTTGACTTGGCACATGTTCACACCATGTTATGACTATCCCAAGTCACCATAAGCCTTTATGATCCTTTAGTTTTCAACTTGTAGTATCACTTTATGCTTTGATCAATGATGTTTTGTCGCTCTGCATGATTATGGCCATTATTGCTCTCTCGTTTGTTGCTCCCTTACTATTGCTAGCCTTCACTTCCACTGAGTATTTTACTCATGTTTCCAACTCCCTTAAACAAAATATTGCCAAAGTGTCCACCATACCTACCTATTATCATCATTTGCTACTTCCGTGCATATTCAATATGCCTTGTTTTCTTCCAAATAAAATGTTTACTTGTTTTGAGAAAGTTAGTTAGTAAAGCTCTCACGAACTTGATGGTACACTTTATTTCCTGCACTTAATAAACCTGAACCATTGTGAACTCTCCATGAAAGTTATATGCTTGCTAATTATAGGCTGGGGATTAGCAGAACCGTGCTGTCACGGGGAACGCTTTCAACACTTGTAAATATATACCCAGTTGATACCTTGCTCTTTTGTTTGCGGATATCATCGGTGTGAAATAAAAGGGGAACTTGTAAGATCATGGAGTTTGTATGTATGTTAGAGAAACGCCTGGGCCGCTAGCCTAAGCCATGCCTAATCATGGTGGAAACTTGCAGCATAACCATAATGAGCATTCTATGAAGCATTCTCAATAAAAATCTATGCACATAGTAAATAAAAAGATCGCTGAGATGCTCATTGTCTGCTTGCCTTGTCATTTTGATTATGGGATAGCTCCTGTGTCATGTGCAAGGGGTACCCCGTTGGCGGTTCTCTATGATACGTATATACTTACAATGACAAGAGCTTACTTGTGACTGAAGTTGAGTAGCATGAGGATCGGTCTTCGTAAGTAAGGGGCATGAGACTTCGATTTATAACTTGTCAAGCATATCCTCTTAGTTGTGTCACTTTAACCTTAACCATTTAAAGATGCTTATGATAGGGACATGAGAGCTCAAAGCTAATGAGTACCATACTTTCAGCATTTGGAAGCCTTTCAAACTTTTCAAAACCTGTTCATTTCCTTGTTGAGTCTCCACACATTCTATGAGCACTTTCTTAAGAGCATAGTGGCCATTCTTAGTTCTATGTGCATTGTCCTAAGACTTGTTGATTGATGCATACCTTGATATTGCTTGTTTTAAACTATTTGTATCTAGTCACTCTTGTAAACTTTGAAGGTGTCCTTTGCATTTATATTTGCTACTCTATGAGGGACAAGCTGAATGCCATTATGTTATGTTTTCTTTATGTGAAACAAACAAACGTCTTGCAAAGCATTGTTATTCATGAATCTTTTGTTTGTGCCTTTTCATGTTGCATCATAGTTTCTTTGTCTTATTGCTAGAACTTTGTCTTTCATGTTATGATTGAAGTACTATGATCCTAGCTTTGAATGTTTACAAATACTTTGGTCAAGTCTTTGATGGTGCATGTCACCTCAAAAATTATTCTTTCTTTTTATCACTTACCTACTCGAGGACGAGCAGGAGTTAAGCTTGGGGATGTTGATACATTGCAAATGTATCTATAATTTTTGATGCTCCATGCTTGGTTTTATCCACTTTCTTGTGTTTTGTCCACACTTTGGAGTACTTTTCATATGATTTCTTAGACTAACCTATTAACAAGAGCCACAGTGCCAGCTGCCTGCTTTCTGCTGTTTTTGGTTTCAGGAAAGTCAGAAAATGAATATTCTCGGAATTGGACAAGACAAAAGCCAAAGTGCCTATTTTTCCAGAAGACTCCAGGAGCTAGAATACGAGACGGAGGAGGGCCAGGGGATGGCCACACACCCACAGGCGCGGGCTGGGCCTGGCCGCGCTAGGGCATGGTGTGGTGGCCCCAGGCACCCCCTCGGTCTCCCTCTTCGCCTATAAGAAGCCTTCTGACCTAAAAACTTCGGGGGGTTCGACGTTTTTCCACGAAAAGTTCTGCTGCGCCTCCGCCACCGAAGGGGAGATTTGGAGGATAGAAAGTCTCTGTTTCGGCACCCTGCCGAGACGGGGAAGTGCCCACGGAGCCATCTCCATCGATCTCCACCATCATCTTCATCGACCATCCATGTTTCCCCCATCTATGAGTGAGTAATCCCCCGCTGTAGGCTATGGGGATGGTAGGGATTGGATGAGATCGTTCATGTAATGGCATCAGATTGTTAGGGCATGGTGCCTAGTATCTTTTATTAGTGCTTTATGACTTTGTTGCGACTTGTTGTGCTTAATGCTTGTCACTAGGGCCCGAGTGCCATGATCTCATATCTGAACATGTTATTGATTCATTATAATAGTATTGTTTCTGGTCTTATCTGCAAGTTGTATACACACGTTGTTGTCCGGAACCTATGGCCCCGAAGTGACAGAAATCGGGATAACCGGAAGGGAAAGGCTTTGATGTGAGGATCACATGTGTTCACGGAGTGTTAATGCTTTGCTCCGGTGCTCTATTAAAAGGAGCACCTTAATTGCCAGTAGTTCCCTAGAGGCCCCGCTGCAAATGGGCTGGCAGGACAAAAGATGTTGTGCAAGTTCTCATTGCGAGCACGTATGACTATATATGGAACACATGCCTAGGATTGTCTAGTACTTGGATGCTTTATCTTATTTATCTACAATTGCCCTATGTTTTGATTGCTATGTGAATTGTCTTGTCCATGCAACGCCCGTCCATCCATCCCTATGCCTATCCCACTCGAATCCCACTATTTACTGCTTTTGTTACTACTGTCTTTGCTTTACTACTGCTGCTGCTTTATTATTCCTACTACAAAACTGTTGCTACTGATAAACTGCTGTGAGCAAGATTGTTTCCAGGTGCAGCTAAATTGACAACTCAGTTGTTAAGGCTTATAAATATTCTTTGGCTCCCCTTGTGTCGAATCAATAAATTGGGTTTCACTTCCCTCGAAAATACTACGATACACCCCCTATACTTGTGGGTCATCAATTATCTCCAGCTGCACTACTGCCTCTATTCCTCTTCCTTGACCTTAATCTACCCGCAACAGATCCTTCATCATGTTCCTCAACTAAATCACTTATAGGATAGACAACCTGAATTGGTACTAGAGGTTCCTCTGCACTTGGATATTCAGGTTGGGTGCTCATTCCTGGCTTTGCAAGGCTAATAACAGTAGGCAGAGGAGCAATTGGGTAATGTACTACATCATCATAAGCTTTGGAGCTCAAGCTCTGATCATGATCCAAATATAAACTGAAGAAATGCTGGCCTATGTCAACTAAAGTAACCATAAACATGAATGACTGGTCATCCTTTAGCTCCCTGAGACCATTATTAGCAATTGTAAGCATTGTAATGCAGTAGTGAATCTTCATTCTACCTGCCATCTCATAGCTAATTTCTTCAATAATCCTTTCAAGCATTGCTTCTGGCCAACTTAGAGTATCAACTTCATCATAGTGGATGATGTGGCCATCAACATAGCTTCTGTTGTTGCTAGTGCCAATGAAAAAACCACCATGGTTTATCTCCAGTGTAAAATATCCACTTTTTTCACCTGCAAATAAACAATGAACTGCTAAATTACCTACTGCAAGCTTCAGTTTGGCATGAACAATAAACATGGCACATAATATTTCCAATCTTAATAAACCTACTGACCAAAATATGGGGATGCCATCCTCAATCTAAACACCGTAAACCATTTCCAATCTTAATAAACCTACTGTGAACCATAAAAATGACATTTTTCTTAAACCCTAAGCCCCAACCACACCAAAATCATCTATGAAAACCCTCTGAATGTTAACTGTGCAAAAGAGACAGAGACACAGAGGAGTATAGTCCGACCACCAAGATTCAACATCCTCAACCAGAAAGCTGCTCAAAATCAGAGTCAGGGGTTGAGGGATTACCGTAGACATGAGGGGGAGCGCCTTCCGGCCGCCGGATAGGAAACATCGTGGCGGCTCCTCGCTGCAACATCTCCGCGGCACCACCGCACCACCTCCCACCGTGCCGTTGTCGATGAAGAAAACCGAAGCAACCTTGATCGCCGCCGAGCTCACTCCCGCTTCAGGACTCACGCCGTTTCCTCTCCCACTATCCCTCTTCACCTCGAGAGCTTCGGAGTAGAGGAGGGTGGAGGGGCTGCTTGATGATTCTGGAGTTGTCTAGGGGGCGATGGGCTAATTACTTGTCGCTTCCGACATCATCAATGCGCGTGTGGCACTGCTAGTGGGACCCTCTAACCGCCACGTTGTGTGATACAGAGCTACGCCAGGCTTAGTGACCGCTCCTAAATCTCTCGCGCGATTTAGGTACCGTAAACGTGTATTCCTATTATACAGGTACCATATTGAACTTGCTAAGCACGTACAATGACTAACCATAGATTTAACTCAATCTTGAATATTCAAGCATCCAAAGTCGGTCAAAAACTGTTCAAATTCACGGCCACGATGGTCCAAAACGCCACAGTCCAGCGACAAAATATTACATGCCAATAAGATCAAATGAAACCCTCGTCGGTCACCACGAGTGTTGGCTCCGCTGATGCCGAGGCCAATTTCAACAATGGATCCCATGTCGGTGCCCACGGTGGTACGGTAGGCGATGCCCACGCTAATGTAGCAGGCGGTTCCTTGACGCCATCCTAGTCGCCACGATGCGTGCACGACATCAAAGTACCAACTCTTGGCCTTGTTGTTTGTGTTGGAAGTATCGGTGGTCATGATCCTCGCCTCCTGGCCATTTGGAAATTCATCGCATGGAGGATGCTAGCCTGGACGGTGACCTGGCGGCGAGGACCTTTGCCTCTCCAATCTTGATCTTAGCGTCGGCTTTGTCCAACAGCTCCTTCCACCTTGCGTCGTTCTTGACATCACGACCTTGGTTGTCGGAGGTCACTTCGACGATCATCTTCTCGAAGGGGGCCTCAACTGAGGCTGTTGACACCGTGTCATTCCTCTCGGCCTTGGCCTTCTTATTGCCGATGGCGCATACAGTCAAGGAATCGGTCTGTGCGTCCACTTCAAAGTGCTTGCCATTGGTGATCTCGTACCGGACTTTCTCCCATTTATTGCACTTCTTAATTTTCGCGAAGATATGCATGTAGGAAAATCCTTCTCCCCATAATTGCTCTTGTAGTAGCCATCACGTCTTTCAACTAGGAAAAAATGAAGAAAATGCACATAGCCTATGCATACTACATGAAACAAGCATGGGTTTCGAAATCTCAACACATCGTCTTGTTTTTGGCCACTTGTTTTCCTATTGCGGACTTTCTCCACACATCCATGGAAGAGGTTGCATGCTTTTTAAATGTCGGCCCACCTATGAGACAAGGCGTTTTGGTTGCTGATCATGTGAAACTTCACGTAATCTCCATAGATCTTGCGTTCTTCCAATTTGGATGAAGATCTTCTTCCAATATACTGGGCCGGTTTGTTTTGCACCGGTGATTGGGTCAAGGATCATAGCCTTCCAAGCATCGTCCAAACATAAGTCCTCGGCCATCTTCCAACGAATGCCCTTGCTGCCGACGCGCTTCCGCTTTGGATTTCCCTTGTCATCAAGCTCCACCACTTCCTACATGTCCAACTCCCCCTCCCCCTCTCCCTCATCATCATCCTCACACTCTTACTCCTCCTCCATGTACATTTATCCCCCATTGTCAGCGTAGTACCAGTTGTCGCCATAGATCAGGTCATTCATGGCGATGGTGCACTCGCCCTCGGACATTCTGTCGAGCACCTGGCAGACATCACCATCAAACAGGATGCGCACGGCCTGGGAGGTGTCCACATCGGTGGTGTCGAAGGAGAGTGGACCTCTGAGCAAGGTCAGCGAGCCGGCTTGGTTGAGGTCGAGGTGGGTGCGGCCTTGGTTCTGCGGACCGCCATCGTCCAGAACAATTGGCGAGAACACAATGTCGATATCATCGAGGGCTATCTTGATCTCACTGACCTCGGGTGACCCAAAAGAACCTAGATAGCTCCTTCGCAAAGTTTGCGTGGGTTCCCTCGGGAAGTATATAAAGACCCATCTGATACATGGTGTGCCTAGACAGGCACAAGTTGATCAGGATGGTCTTGTTCCCCTTGGACGTGAGGCGCGCACGCCACGGTTCGACTTTGGACCGAACCTTTGCGACCATGGGAGTAAGATCCTTGATCAGTACCCGAGAGTATCTCATGGGCATTCCCAGGTAGGTAATAGGGAAGTCCGCCAGGCGGCAGTTCATGCGGTCTATGATGCGTTGCCTATCCTCATCGGGGAACCCCTGGATCATGACCTCGCTCTGGTCAAAGTTGATTTTGAGGCCCGACATGGATTCAAAGCACAGGAGCAGGAACTTGAGGTTAATGATGTCAAGGTCCGATCTCTGCACCATGATCATAGTATCATCCGCATACTGGAGGTGCGTGACCCCACCTCCAGGGATCAGATGCCCTACCACACCTGAAATATGGCCAACGATCTTGGCTTTGTCCAAGATCTCTGTCAGGGCATCCACCGCAGAATTAAAGAGAAGGGGAGAAATCGGGTCCCCTTGTCTAACTCTGCAGGAGGGTCAGAAATATGGACCCACTTCCCCATTAACATTGATAGCGGTGCTACCACTCATGACAAACTGCATAATCCAGCAAATCACCCTGTCATCAAGTCCTCGTCGCTCGAGGACTTGTCTAAGGAAAGCCTAGTTTAGCCTATCATAAGCCTTCTAAAAGTCTAGCTTGAGCAACACCCCTTTTTGATGGCGCACCTTCACCTCAGGAATGATTTCATGAAGCGCGAGTACTCCATCATGAATCAGGCGACCCTTCAAGAAGGCAAACTGAAGTGGGTGGGTCAAGCGTTCCATGCCATGGGAGAGTCTAATGGCGCAAACCTTGGAAAAAATGCGTTGAATGACATTGATCACCATGATCGATCTAAACTGGTGAATATCCGTGTCCCCTACTAGCTTGGGGATCAGGGTAGTCACACCAAAGTTAAGCCTAGACATGACAAGAGTCCCAGAGTAAAACTCCTGAAACACGGCATAACCACCGGGCGGAGTTGATCCCAGAAGGTCAGGAAGAAGATCACCGGCAGCCCATCCGGCCCAAGAGCCGAATTGGTTTTCATAGACTTGATGGCCTCGGCAACCTCGATATGAAGAAAGGGGAGAGTTAGCTCCAAGTTCTCCTCCGCGGTCACCTTGGCACCCTCAGTCCAGAAGACCATACTCAGCGCAAGTCCCGACCTCGGGGCTGCAGAGAAATGGTCCTGGTAGAACGCATAAATATGGGATGAGATCTCTCTTTGGTCCTCCAGAAGAGAGTCCATGTCCCAAAGGCATGGGCTTGAGCACTTCCTACGCCTGCCATTTGCGATGGCATGTAAGTAGGCCGTATTTGACTCCTCCTGGAGGGTCCAGTTCTGGCGACTCCTCTGCCTCCAGAATGCCTCCTCTCCCTTGTAGATATCCTAGGAGTATATTCATATGGTGGTACTTTGACATGTAGGATCAAATCTCATGGGCCTTTTGTTCTGAGAATCCTTTTTATGTTCTCATTCATAGGCAGTTTAACATCCACTCAAGCCTTTTGGTATGAATCTGTTGTTTTTCATGTGATGGAATCAAACAAACATGTTACATGTGAAACCATGTAAAATTATAATACCCATGACATTGCAAATTTGCAATCATGCATTCTTCTTATTCCTGTATTTACCAAACCCTAGGAATCAGAAGGCCCATAAGCTCCATAACTCTATGCATATGCATCAGTATCTAGATGGATCCCTGATCGGTTTTTGTTGTGGATTCGTCAGTTGCTCATCTTGTCGTGACGTCGCTGGTTGACAGATTTGAACCGGCCACGGCATCCTGCTCCTAGGAGCCACAAAATCCCTGTCAGGTGAAGACATGTGAGTGGGGAGGACTGCTCAACCAGCCGGGGGGTTCGCTCAGATTAGTTGTCTCACTGTGTATCATCGTCTCTCTTTTACTCCCTCCGTTTCAAAATATAAGATTTTTTAATTTTGTAAAAAAAAATATCTAGACTTCTTTTAATGTGTAGGTTCATGTAGGTTTAGAGTAAACCTACACATAAAATAGGTCTAGATACACTTCCTTCATCACAAATCTAAAACATCTTATTTTAAAACAGAGAGAGTACTAATTTACTCCCTCCGTTCAGAAATATAAGATATTTTAGCTTTGTGAAATAAATAAATCTAGATGTTTTTTAGTGTATAAGTTCACTTCAAACCTCTATAAGCTATACACTAAAAAACATTTAGATACATCGATTCACAAAGTTAAAACAGCTTATACTTCTGAACGGAGGGAGTACTATGGATGGGGAGTGCCCAGCTAGTTACCACCCACATCTTTCGGCCAAGGCAGACTTGTTTAACCGAAATAGGTGCAACCACTAATTCGCGTTCCATATCTTATTCTCATTCAACCATGAATAACAATGAATGCTTGAACACGTCTGCCTCGCACCGTACACAAACAGCAGCAATCATCGACCAAGTTGCCACGATCAGGTGGCTGGTCGCCTTCAGCCCTTATTCAAAACGGAGCTGGGAGACTAGTCTACTCGTGCCAACTACGTTCTGCCGAAATTCGTAAAAAACAATGGAGATAAAATAAACTAGAAAGATACAACACAACAATAAGACACTAAACTAAATGACACGCAAGTAATAAAGATTTCTGGATGGTAGGTAAACTAGTGCAATAGCAAAATAGGGCGGGGGAGCATATTAAAGAAAGGGAGTATAACTAGCCTCCACAACGATTTGGAAATCTGGATCGTCCGATCTGACCATTCAACGGTCTGCAGCAATTTACTTGTACTCCTGAAACAGCCGAACGGGCCAGCCTACGTTACCGGAATTCTACTCCGTAGATTGTGCTGGACAAATTCTTGTTAATCGAGCCGTGTGGGCTTCATGGGGCCCTTGTGGCCTTCTTTTATTTTCTTCCGTATCGTTGTCCTTGCATCTACTATCTACTACTACTACTTATAAGGGGTGAACATGAATTTTTCTACACTCATCCCGTCAAATATACAGGAGCGAATTGCAATCGCACGATTATTCCAACTAAACACAATCTGACAGCCTTCGTTAGCTAACTTTTTCGTTTTGGTGCACTTCGCAAATATTTTCGACGGACTCTACTCATCCGTGCGGAACCCCACACCTATCCCCGCGTAGAAAAGGAAACTGCCTCCGCAGATCGCGTCCCATTATTTTCACGCGACCACCCCTGCCCTGCCGCTTCCCCACAAGACGGCGACTGACCCGCGCCCCCGTCGTCCTGCTGCAGTACTACATTGACGATTGAGGTGGAGCGATCTGGACCGCCGTGATATGGTGGCGCCGGCGGAAGGGCAGCCGGGAGGGGTGGCGCACGACAACCTAGCCCTCACACGCTCATCGTTTCGCTCTACCAGAGGGAGTGAGGGACACCAACGGGGTGTCGCCGTCAGAGTCTGTCGTTCCTCCGGAGAGGCAGAGACAGCCCGATGTTCCAGGAAGGCACCTCCGACTCGCTGTTTGTCCGAGGGCCGCCGTTTGGACAAGTGCCCCCACGCCACGCGCCGCCACTCTGACTAAGCTGATGAGGCCGCAGTTTCTAAGGGGAGCCTCGTTATTCCGTCCGCAGCCTGCAGATCCTCCAAGCGCCACCGCACCTCATGTGCTCTTTTCTTTGTCATCCACCCGTGGCGCCGCTGACACCCCCTTTCTTCTGCTCCATTCTTCCTATTCTGAATCGTATGAACAGAGCAAGCTCAGGAAAATTTCTAATCAGTGCCATTTTTGGATTAGTCTGCCTATGGCCATGTTCTTGGATTGCAGATGGAGGGTACCATGTTCTTGAATTCTTTTGAGCGCCATGGTTGGCGTTGATTCAGCCATGGTGTCTTTGTGGCCGCAGAGTTCCTGCTTCAAAATGTTTACAAGATGACAATTCTGAACAAGATCTAGAAACCCTCAAACCAGATCAAGCTCAGTACCCTGGAGTCGAAAATTGAGAAGGTAATTAGATGTTCAGAATTCTGAACAGGATATATATATATATATATATATATATATATATATATATATTTGGTTGTGTCATGTTTATTTAAACTAAAGTAGACGATCTAACTATGTTAATGTGATTTTGAACAGACCCATGGAGATACATCTAATGTGCAGCCAAGGTTCAGGGAGGAGATACATCTTCCAAAGAAGGTTAGTTGCTTGTCCAATTCACTTCAGATGTAGCGGGTTGGTGGGAGGAGTAGATTTTGATAGGATTTGATCAGCATTATATGGTATTTTGTAGTGCTTATATATGTGATATGCACCTGCCGTTTGCCTATGAATACATTTTCTGTTCATGCATGGTGAATCCCTTTTCCTTACGTATGATCGTGTGTCAGTGATGTCATCAGTGAATCATGTGAAGTTGCTGATTTTAATTCAGTTGCATCGAGAATGTGGCAGCCATGGAGAATATATGTAGAAAGCTGTGAGCATAAGCAGCTTAGCTATTTATTACAGTTGGCCTTTTCAGTTTTGGATTTAGTATAGCTAGATTGCCTGCCTCTTCGGTAACAAAAGACCGTAGCGTTGTCTCTTTGGTCTTGCATCTTATATCAGTTTGAGGAAAACAAACCTTATCATTTCCATATGCAAATTAATAAACTGTTGGCACTGATGCCTAAAATGTGTTTTTTCTCGCATGCTTAATTGTGGTGTGTTTATACCAATTATCCACTAGATAGACATGCAGAAGTTTTCAGGTTGATGCATAAGTCATTTTTACAGGAGAAAGACGAGCTGAATCAAGTGGGTTCCAACAACTAATCATGTATTCTCTTTCTTAACCATCACACTGAATGGTTATGTTTATTGAGCTTGTCTAATCAATCAGACCCTCAAAGGAAAGAAATTTATAGAACTTGTACTAAAAGTGAGATTTATCGTTCATGTTAGTAGTTGTGAGACCGACTGAAGGGAAGCAATATGTAGAACTTATATTCGTCTGATCCCTATGTCTTTTCTTCATATAGTGTTTCGTGTGGGTTAATTCTTGTGATTGTAGCATACAAGGTGATTTAGTCCGGTCCATCTTATCAATGTATGAGGGTAAAACTGCATTCCAGATCAATGGAGATGTCAAGCTGGAATAAATAAAGTAAATAGCTTTTCAATTGGACATTGCAATCCATGGACTACTGGGTAGTTATGTGGACTACTTTATATATATAATATATACTGAATTTCAGCATACACAAATTGTCCTATGATTTACTTCCTTGGTTCTTATGGTGCGGTGCCGCTGCTACTGATTAAACTAATATGTACTGTGTTTTTTCTTTTATTCAGAAGTAGGGGCGGTGCCAACTCTCCACACAAGGTAGGCAGGGGTCATACACAAAAACAAGGTAACATTACCTCCTCTAAGAATTAGGAGTAGATTGTTCTACACAACTGCATAGCCAGTGGTCACCTACTCACATGTCTGCCGAGCATTTGTTTTGACAATTTTCATGATAAGCTTTTTCCTTAGATTCAAGGCTGCAAGGTATTTCAGTTAATTTTTTTTTGAACTGTGGTATTTCAGTTAATTAGCAAGTCATAAACTTTGTCAAGTTTAGGACTGCAATCGGCAGCACTGACATATGATTTGTTTATTATTTGCTTTTGACAATTTCATGATAAACTTTCTCCTTCAATGGACGTATTTAGTAACCATGCATTTTCTATTCAATTATTTAAAACTATTTTACCATTTTCTTCTTGAAACAGATAAATGTTCCATTGGAATGTTTCCGATCATTCCATCATGATTTATATAGATTTAGCCAGCACATATTTATTTATGACAATATGCACTGCACCATTGCATCAGTGCACACTTTCTATGAGACCAAGTAACCTAATTTATATCTAAAATTTCCTCCGGCTAATCTATTTTCTAGATAGTTCTGTCTTCGTATTTGTCTGCTAGCACATGTGAATGATTGTAACACATATAATAATGGTAATTATCGTAGCGACTTTACATCACGCCTCTGAATGTGAAGACACTACGAAACTCAAAGACACTTTGTTATCGAAGAGACTACATGCTCCCGGGAGTTACCATTCAGAATGGGCAGGCATGCTTGATTCCAGCCTGGTTTTCAATTTCGATTCACCGCTACTCTTTTCGTCTGGTTTAGCGCATGTGAATGATTGTAACACCTATAATGGCAAGAAGAGGTGTGTGAGTCATTCATCGATTTTCCAACTGAGAATATTCATGTAAAGATTGTACCTATATATGGAATGTTTTGCGAGTTGCACATCCCCAATTTTCCTCTTCTTATCCACTGTGATCTGCCAGCTTAGTGGTACACTGCCTCATAATAGCATCTTCTCACTTTTTGTAAACAACAATAGAGTTTGTGTGTATATGATGTGATAATTCTTTAAAATGATTTCGACTTTCGAGCAAGGAAATTCTATATTTTTTCATTGGATTATACTGTAGGAATACTCTTACCTGCAAATTTCTAAATAGTGTATATTGACCTGAACTAAGGAGGAGACGAAATTGCTTGAACACTATTCATACATCGAAGATACAATCACAATAGACTATAACCACTTGAAGCATCATACATCGGGACAAGTGTGCTTTTGGAAAAGAAATAATATAACGCATGCAACATATATTGATAGTGTGTGCTTTTGGGTATGCAAAGCACGTTCATTCATGAAAACAAAATAATATCAGGATATTTATATGAGTCACAAAGAAATTAGGGACAATGCACTTTGCACGAAAATTTCATATTTCCAAAATATCATCCTAGATGTAGATACAGATTATAAAGCTTGATATGATGTGGATTAGTTGTTTCGTACGTTGCACGTGCACGCCTACTAGTCCATGCTAGTAATAAAAAAGTTCATACGAAGCGACCGGTCGGTTTGTTTCCATCCTCTCTCTCTCCTCGTCGCTCTGTCCTTTCACCTCCGCACGCGACACGCCTGAGCGGCGCTTCGTGCGTGCTTGGAGCGGGATATGAACTGCAACTGGCGAGGCAACGCTTCTACAGGTGAATCCCTACTGGATTCTGAGTATCGATTAGGCGTGGATTTCGAAGGCCAGTGACTTCCTGCCATTATTCTCGCCCGACGGGACCCATCGAGATCCTTTTTGGACCCATTACCGCCTTTGATTTTTGCTGCCGATTTTCCACCCCTGTACAAACCCCTCTTCGATCTATTTGATTCTCGGGTTGAACTCCTTATCGGTGTTGTAGTTTCATCCTCAATTTTTACAGGCTGTCGCTGGCAGCAAGTACATGGGCATGAGTAGACGAGCCAACTCATCCAATTGATGACGAATCCGGCTGCCCCTGCTGTTGGTTGCCTCTCCTACCCATGCAGATTCGATGTCAAGAATTTCCCACATATGCAAGCAGGCTCATCGTATTTGTACAACAACGATCATCTTTCAGTCCACACTTATTTGTATTGTAATGCAACTAACCTTAAATATAGGTACATTGTCGATCTGAAAATGCCCATTCCAAATTGCATGAATATAGCTGCTACAACAAGGCTCCTCAATTTACCTAGATTCGTCCACATGAAATCTGCTAAATTATTGGTATGTTTTTCTTTTATATTTTTCCACGAGGTATTCGGTCTTAGTTTAGTGTTCCTTGTTACTGGACGAGCATCCAACTATGAAGAAAGAAAATGCATTGTACTCGGTTTGTTTTTGCTGTAGATGCAAGGCAGTTCATACTAAAATAAGCTATCCATTTTAAATGATGGAGCAACTCAATCGCTGGATTCCTGTTGTGGATGTACTAGTGAGACCTTTGATATGACATTGACCTTGTTTTTACATTTCATATTGTAAAATAGTTGACTTGGTAGACTTGTAATATTGATAATATATATACACTAGTAGAAAACTGGCCTTTGGTTCGGGGGCATTAGTTCCGGTTTTGCCCTGTTCCAATGGCTAGAACTGGCCGCAGGAGGCGGCACCCACTAGTCCCTGTTCGGACGGGACCTTTAGTCCCGGTTCTAGACACCAACCGGGATTAATGTCCCTCCTATATCATCTTTCTTCCTGTCCGAGTCATACTCTATTTCAAGCTTGTGGCTCATCTCTCTTCTTCCTTCAAGCTCAAGTTCACGCCCAATTTTTTCTCAAGACTTGTCAAGATTTTGTGGCGCCCCATCTATCCAAGTTTTAAAAAAGGTTATCAACTTCATCCTTTCATATTTCATTGCTAGTTTATCTCATTTCATGCTCTAGAAGTAGAGAGATTTGTGAGTTTAGTTTGGAAGGAATTTTTATAATAATAACATGAGATAAACTTGTATTAATTTGGATTCTATCTATCTTGTATTAATGTAATGAACTCCAAGCTAAATATCATTTTCAATATGTGGATTCTATCTATATCTTGTTTTGACACATAGTCTCAGAACTCATTTGATTCATAGAAGCACACAGGTACATGAGTTCATCCTAGCTAGCTACTACAACTACTACAACACAGAGAAACATTGGTTCATCCTACTACAACTACTACACAACATAGAGATACATGGGTTCATCCTATACTACAACTGTTAGTGCACACACTCACAGATGCATCATGCCACCATCCAACAACAAAATGCCCTTCTTCTTCTACCTGCCTTCAGTAAACTCACAAACTATAACAAAAATAGTGTTAATTCACAAAAGCTTCATAAGAAGACAACGCAGTACATCTTCGAGAAGCTCCTCTATGGCGAGCTCCTCGAAGATATCTGAGAACGGGATCCTAAGACATCTTCGAGAATCTCCTCGTAGTGGTGTTCCTCTCGCACCATTTTGCAGTATATAACTTCTCTAGCTATAGATTAGTATGCCTGGGAGCTAACAAATTTCACATATTAGGGAGTGCCTCTATGGCGAGCTCCTCGAACATGTCTGAGGACGGGATTCTAAGACATCTTCGAGAAGCTCCGTCGTAGTGGTGTCCCTGCTCTCGCAACCATCTTGCAGTTTATAACTTCACAAGGATGCATCTTGCCCATTTCTAGATTAAGCGGAACAACATAGTGTTGTTGGGGGGATACCCCCGGGTAGGGCAACACCGGGGTATAAGGGCCGAGTTAGCCGGGGTACGGCGCGGTCAAAGCAAAGTGTTGACCGGGTCACCTCAAGGCAGGCCGAATCACGGTGTGGCCCGGCCCGTGGGGCATTGCCTTGACAATGGTCCGGCTGGCATAATATCTATGCTGGCCATGCCTATCTGTTTTGCAGGTAAGTGGGTAAGCCGGATTAGCTATATGCTAGCCGGATTATCTTGGCTTCAAAGAGAAGGAATCCCCCGCTGGTCAAAAGGTGGCTTTATTAGTTGAAGCATGTGCAAAGTAAAGTAAAGGAGAGGACCAGCGGGTCAGTGGCGACCAAGGTGACGCGGGCAAAGCCGGATGACGTAGCCCGTGACGCCAAAAGACAAGGGTGATGTTGTGGGTTACGTCCAAAGCCCGAACAAGCCGTTAAAGAAGAATAAAGAAGCATCTGTTTTATTAAAGTAGCCCTAGAATTGTAACCCGGGATCCCCTATATAAGGAGCACCAGGGCCTCCATAGAGAGGGGCGGCATTTAGAGGAATCACTCTCTGTCTAAGGTAGAACTCGAGGGCTAGTTAGTGAGGGGTAAGAGACATTGTCTCCTTCTTGCTAAGGGCCTCAAGAACACTTGTAAACACCATTGATAGAGAGAATACAAGAACTTCCGTGCGTGGAATCACCACGTTCTCCCTCCCTGGATTCCCCTAGCACTCATTGGCCCCATCTGCCGTGCCACCATCACGACAGTTGGCACCCACCGTGGGGCTAGCGGTGCTAGCAGGGGTGAAAATCCAGACGGGAAACTTCTCAAGGACCGGTGAGCGTATTGTCTCGGGCTTGGTTCAGCGCTTTGGAGCGCTGGACTACATCAGCGACAATGCGGGAAGCTTCGGCAGGAACCTTCCACCGCGCAATGGCGTCTTCATCAAGCTTGGCGCGCACAAGATCTACGTCGGCGTGGACGAATCCTGCGTCCATCCACGGCACATCGTCGACGGTGGCGAACCATCTCTCAGCGCCGCCCGTGGAGTGCGTATCACTCGCCCCACTAGCATCGTTGAAGTCCTGATGACCGCGCCAGATGCGGTACCGAGCAAAGATCCGGCGCCAGAACCACAAGTAACGCCCAAACAGAGCAGGTCTAGGTTTCCTCCACTAGAGAAGCCAGAGAATGTGCTCCAGCAGGCAATAGATAGCTTAGCAACACCAATAGCACCTGTGGTAGATCCGGCTCAGGCGCAAGTTGAGTTAGAGGAAACTAGGCAGAAGATGTTAGCTGGAGCAAAGAAGGTAGCTGAGCTGCATCAGTCGCTGAACATCACCTTGAGAGAGTACGCTAAGGCGAACCGTATCGATGGAGTGAAAATCCGAGGCAGAAACCTGATCACTGAGATTGACAAGGAGTACGAGCCTAGGCCGGGTCAGACAACTACTATAGTGACAGGAGGGCTGGATCGGTACAGTACCCCGGCAAAGAACCTCAGAGCAGCAAACGTGGCCGCATCCAAGTTAGAAGGTTTGACTGGTGAGGCTTGGCAGAGGCAACAAGAGAGAGTGAATCACTTGTTGAGGGTCGCATGCCAACAAAATGAAGAAATAAACAAGGCTAACCCGGCACCACCAGGAGCTTCACAGGTGGTACATTCGGCCAGAGATAACCCGGCAAGATCTAGAGGAGCCGCATCATCTCTGGGTCATGATCCTAGGAGAGAAGAGGTAGTGGACTCCGGGAGAAGAAACAAGCAAATGGTCCCTTATGACCCGGTAAGAGCTGGAAAAGGAAAAGCAGTGCAAGTTGATGAGGATCACCATAGTACCAGCTGGGGTGTGGCTGCCCGGGGTAATCATGACCAAGGCAATGCCGGTCAAAGAAATGCTGCCAACAGCAATGCCGGACAACGTAATTATGTGGGAGTGGGGCAAAATGTGCCTCAAGCGCAACAGCGTGAACCTCGGAAAGGAGGAAGTGCAGGGCAAGCATCACAACTGCGTCCCGTGCATCCGGATCAAGAAAGATACAATGATGGTTATTCGGCTATGGTTAACGATGGATACCCCAGACCGGATCATCATGTAATTGTATCACGATTGGGAAGCAGGAACTTGCAACCAGATGATGCGAGGTTGAAGTTGGATAGGATTTATAGGTCGGAGCAAATCGAATCACAAGGTCCACCGGGTCCAACGTGTTTCGGGCCCCGGATCATGAATGAGCCACCAGTGCCGAACTTCTAGCTGGCCAGGGGAACCCGAACTTATGATGGAAGTACCAGACCGGAGGATTGGTTAATTGACTATGCTACAGCCGTCAAGATCGTGACGGGGAATTTGAGATGGGCAGTAAGATATGTACCACAGATGCTGGAAGGACTAGCGCGGGTTTGGCTGAACAATTTGCCACCAGGGAGTGTCAACTGTTGGTTGGATTTCCAGGAACTGTTTGTTAGCAATTTCTCAAGCACCTACAAGAGACCCAACGGACCACAGACCACAGACCCTTGCATTATGCCGGCAGAGACCGAATGAGCCAGATAGAGACTTCCTGACTCAGTGGTGCAATGTGCGAAACTCGTGCGAAGGGGTGATTGAATCACAAGCAATTGCGTGGTTTGCTCAGGGATGCAGATATGGAAGTATGTTGTGGCAAAGGTTACAGCGAGATATGCCAACTACCTTGTCTGAGACAATCCGGATTGCAAACTCATATGTCTTGGGAGATCCGACTCAACCCCGGCTAATGTCTAGCAAAGTAAATGAGGAATATTACAACCGAGATATCTCCGGGTCATCAAGGAGAAATGATTTCCGAGGAAAAAGAAGGGATGAGCGTCTGGATTATCGGTATAACTCGTAGCAAGTCACAGCGGTGGACCGGGATCAGCCCAATGCCGGAGCAAGCCAACGCCAGAAAACCAGAGGGCAAAACTAGCAGCAGAAAAGCGAAGGGGGAAAGCCTTGGACCCCGGAGCAGAAAAAGCAATGGTAGGAACGAAAGGATAAGGCCGAGGTATACGTTCAAGTCTATGCTAGACCAACCTTGTAAATTCCATACGCCAAGTCCGAACAGTCCAGCGAATCATACGACCCGGTAGTGTGAATGGATGAGGAAGTTGGAACAGGTGGGTTCGGGGAATGCTCAGGCACCTCGGAACGAAGCACCTAGGAATGAAACACCCCGGCCACCGTTACTAACAGGGGGAAACGGACAACAACTGATACTGCCACCACCTCCGCCAAGGTACGAAAATCCGGAAAGAAGTGAATTTGTACATCAAGTAGGCAATAACAAGCAACAAGGCCAAGGTTACAACGAGAATGAGGAACGAAATGAGTACAGGGAACATCATCAAAGCTATTGTGTGTTCACCATGGAAGAGAATGACCGGAAAAGCTTACAACGCTGGCATATGGAGGTGAACGCAGTAATGCCGGCTGTGCCGAGATATATGCCTTGGGCAGACCAAGAGATCACATGGAGTATCAAGGATCACCCGAAGATCATGCCAAGCCCAGGAACCTACGCTCTAGTCTTGGATCCGACGTTTATCGGACCGAATCTCAACGCGAGGTTTTCCAAGGTATTGATTGACAACGGCAGTAGTATCAACATTATGTACAAGGATACTATGCACAAGTTGGGGATAACAGAGAATATGCTGCAAGCAACAAGGACCACTTTTCACGGTATTGTGCCAGGAATCTCTTGTGAACCAATTGGTAAGGTCCGAGCTGACGTGTTACTCGGCACAAGAGACAACTGCCGCACCGAGAATTTAGAGTTCGAGGTAGTGAATCTGGAAAGTGCTTATCACGCATTACTCGCCAGGCCAGCGCTGAGCAAATTCATGGCAACTACCCACGTCAGTTACCTTAAGATGAAGTTGCCCGGACCAAGGGGTGTGATAACTATATCAGGGGACTTCCGGCGTTCGATCGAGTGTGCATCAGCCGGATCTAATTTATCCGAGTCACTCGTGATAGCTCAAGAGAAAAGGAAAATACTAGAGGTGGCCGCATTGGCTCAATCCGCACAACAACATATGCCGGCCCTGACCAACACGCACGGGAGCATATCGTTCCAAGCGACTAAGGATACGAAAAAAGTGCCAGTTGATGATCTGTTCCTAGAGCGCACCGTTACCATAGGTGCCGGGTTAAGCAGCAAATAGGAAAGCGAGCTCGTCAACTTCCTCCGTGAGAATCGGGATATCTTTGCTTGGTCTACGCAAGATCTGCAAGGTGTACCGAGGGAGTTGGCTGAGCACTCATTGAATGTAAGACCCGGGGCTAAGCCGGTAAAGCAGCCTCTCAGGCGTTTCGCAGAAGATAGAAGAAAAGTAATTGCAGATGAGATAACAAGATTACTAGCGGCCGTATTTATCATGGAGGTACTCTATCCGGATTGGCTCTCTAATCCGATGCTGGTGGAGAAAAAGAAAGATGATCCAAACGTGGCAGTGGTATGGCGCATGTGTATTGATTACACGAACCTGAATAAGGCGTGTCCAAAAGATCCATTTCCACTCCCTAGAATAGATCAGGTCATAGACTCAACTGCTGGATGTGAGCTACTGCCATTCATTGATGTGTATTCTGGTTTCCATCAGATACCCCTAAATCCGGATGATCAAATAAAGACTGCGTTCATTACCCCGTACGGGGCTTATTGTTATCGAACTATGCCATTTGGATTACGTAATGCAAGAGCAACGTACCAGCGATGTATGCAAAAATGCTTGCACGACCAGATAGGTCGGAATGTGCAGGTCTATGTGGATGATGTGGTGATAAAAACCAAGGAAAGCAATATGCTCCTTGAGGATATCCGGCAGACATTTGCGAACTTGCGAAGGTTCCGAATGAAACTGAACCCGGAGAAGTGCACCTTCGGCGTACCAGCCGGAAAGTTACTCGGTTTCTTAGTATCTAGCCGCAGCATTGAAGCTAACCCAACGAAAATCCAGGCCATAGAAAGAATGGAGTTACCAAAATGTCTTAATGATGTCCAAAAGTTCACTGGTTGCCTGGCATCGTTGAGTCGGTTTGTATGTCGGCTGGGACAGAAGGCCTTTCCCCTCTATCAGTTGATGAAGAAAGCAGATAAGTTCACATGGACGCCACAAGCGGATCTTGCGTTTCGGGAGTTGAAAAAGATGCTATCTACCGCGCCAATTCTAGCTGCACCTTTACCTAAGGAACCAATGTTACTTTACGTAGCGGGCTAAACCGAGTCGTAAGTGCAGTGATCGTAGTGGAGCGCGAAGAGGAAGGAAAGTCGGTGCAAAGGCCGGTGTATTATCTGAGCAAAGTATTGTCAACATCAAAACAGAACTATCCTCATTATCAGAAGATGGCGTACGGCGTATATATGTCGGCCAAGAAGCTCAAGCACTATTTCGAGGAACACCCCATCAAGGTGATATGTGAGGCGCCTATTTCGGAGATCATGAGTAACAAGGACGCAAGCGGCAGAATAGCAAAGTGGGAAATCGAATTAACTCCATACGCGCCACAGTTCGACAGAAGAGATGCGATCAAATCACAAGCCGTGGCGGATTTCTTTGTGGACTGGGCTGAAATGCAATACGAGCCACCCCCGCCGGACTCCAATTATTGGCAGATGCACTTCGACGGATCGAAACTGAAAGATGGATTAGGCGATGGAGTGGTGCTTACCTCGCCCAAGAAGGATCAACTGAAGTACGTCCTACAGATCCATTTCAGTGCCTCGAATAATGTGGCAGAGTACGAAGCATTGGTACATGATCTCAAAGTGGCAAAGGAAGTGGGGATACGTCAGATACAGTGCTTTGGAGATTCGGATTTGGTGGTACAACAAGTGTCTGGAAATTGGGATGCCCTGGATGCTAACATGGCCTTGTATAGGTTTCATGTCCAGAAGATAAGCGGATTTTTTGAAGGGTGTGAGTTCCATCACGTACCTCGGAGCGAAAACGAGGCAGCAGATACACTGTCCAAGCTGGGCTCATCCCGGCAAGCCATTCCTCCAAATGTGGCTTTGGAACACTTGAGAAAACCGTTTATCACACCGTCACCCGAATCAGATTCAATTTATATCCCGACGCTCACCGGATCAGGAGCTGCACCTATGGAAATAGAATGGTGAGGCACCTCAGCAAACCCGGGGACTGCTTCAGCAGACACGAGGACTGCTTCAGCAAACCCGGGGACTTTGTAGCTTGATCCGGCGGGAGTTATGTCGGTGGATGCAATGGAAGTGGATGAGGAACCGTTTCCCGTTCGACCTATACCGTCTTGGGCCAAGCCAATTTTTAATTTCCTGAAAGAGGGAATCTTGTCGGATGATGAAATAAGTTCAAGGCAAATTCAGAGAAGGGCAAAGGCTTATACCATTATCAACGCCGAATTATACAAATGGAGTGTGACAGCGGTACTACAACAGTGCGTTGATCCGGAGGAAGGACTCGACATACTCCGAGATATTCACCAAGGGGAATGTGACCACCATGCCTCCTCAAGGGCCTTAGTAGCAAAGGCTTTCCGGCATGGATTTTATTGGCCCAGTGCTTTGGAGCAAGCAGAAGACTTGGTGAGAAAGTGTAACGGTTGTCAAAGATACGTCACGAAAACTCACCTGCCAATGTCACAGCTGAAAACTATCCCAATTACATGGCCATTTGCCGTATGGTGCCTAGACATGGTAGGACCATTTAAGCCAGCTAAAGGAGGGATGACCCACATGCTGGTCATGGTTGACAAGTTCACCAAATGGATCAAAGTGAAACCAATTCGAAAATGTGATGGGGCAACAACAGTAAGATTCCTCAAGGATATAATCTTAAGGTACGACTACCCCCATAGCATCGTAACTCATAACGGGACAAATTTTGCTGAAGGAGCATTTGCGAGGTTCTGCCAGGAAAAGAAGATCCGGTTAGATGTCGCCTCAGTTGCCTATCCCGCGTTGAACGGGCAAGTGCAAAGATCCAATGGACTGGCATTGTCCGGGATAAAACTCCGGCTCATAGGGCCGCTGCAAAGATCAGCGGGGTGCTGGATAGAAGAACTACCAGCGGTATTATGGAGTTTAAGAACAACTCCGAATCGATCAACGGGCTATACGCCATTCTTTCTGGTATATGGGGCAGAAGCTGTATTACCAGCCGATATAGAGCATGATTTGCCTAGGGTCACCCAATACACAGAAGCCGAAGTGCGTGAAGCCCGGCAAAATGATGTTGATCTACTAGAAGAAGCGAGAGAACTGGCCTTGTCCAGATCCGCCATATACCAGCAAAATCTCTGACGCTATCATAGCCAGAAAGTAAACCCCCATGTTTTTCGGGAAGGTGATTTGGTGCTAAGGCTAATACAGCACACCGTTGGCATGCATAAGTTATCCTCCCCATGGGAAGGGCCCTTCATTGTGAAGAATGCTTTGCGCAATGATTCCTACTATCTTATTGATGCATAGCCCCAGCAAAAGAACAAGGCGGACAGGTCCGGAGAGGAATCCAAAAGACCATGGAACGTAGCACTGCTGCGTCCTTTCTACACCTGAGAGGTGAATGTATCCGAACTACTCATATGTCGGTATGTATGTCGGCAGTGAGGTTATCAATAAAATCTTTGCTACCCCGAGCAGAGACTCGGGGACTGCTATAACACTTGTCTTGTTTTCATATTCTTTATGTCGGCTGGGTTAAGTCGCTTACGTCTTGGTTGGATTAGTAATGTGTTAGCACCAAAAACCTAACTCTTCGACTTTGCTGTTGTCCAACAAGAATTGGCTTCATGGCAAGCAAGAGAACAAGTTTGGAATGGCAAAGCACATGAAAAACAACTAGGGAAGAAGAGCTTAAGCGGATCGACATTGGTTTTTTGGCTAACCCTTAGTTTATTTTCTTCACTAAAGCGCCGAATCATTTTGAGCTAATCTCAAGGTTTCAAGTATTGTTAAGTCAATTTTTTGAACCTCAGACTCGTAAGTCAAAAAACCGAATCAAGGTAGACGCGAGCTGAGTCAAAAATTGGAGGAACAAGAAAATAAAACTCGGGGACTTCGCCCATGATAATCCAGCAGTAAAAACTTAGTTCGAAACATGAAACTGTAGCACAAACAAACCAAAGTATTTAATTACATCTACGCCCGGCATTCCGGGGATCCGATAAATATGATTAGTGTTTTTCAAGGGGCAGAAGCAGCAGGAGAATCATCTGTTGAGGGAGGTACTCCGGAATGTGTGGGAGGAGCATTGGCTTCGGCTTCGTCCTCCGGGTCAACTTCGTTGTCCTCCGGGTCTTCAGCCTCGTCGCCTAACTCGAAGCCTCGCTCTCACTCTCACTCCCTTCTTCAGCTCCAGAGACAATCTCGTCATCAGCAGCATCAAGGAAGCTCGGCCCCTCATTCCAGGCATGGCAAAAGGAGTACTGGATGAGATTGTTCCCATAGGCCTGGCGGTGCGCGATCCACTCCGGATCCTTGCACCACTTAGACCCGGTGTGCATATTCTTGAACAATGCCAAGTCAATCCCTTCATACCATGAAAGCGCAAACTTTAGAGCGATGTCAGCTCCAGCCCGTGCCGCAGATTTGCGCCACAGGTGCAGTTGAGTGTCACATTCCATGAGTTTAGCTATGAAGTCTGAAGTTTTCTTGGGAATGGTCTCACTGGGCCAGAGGCAGCCAAACATCCGTGTTGCTGCTGGGATAATGTCTGCGCCAAAATTCTTTACTATGTCGAGAAAAGCGGTGAGACTCGCCAGGAGATCCTCTGTGGTATAAGGAATTGGCTCGGCATCAGGCCCAATAGGAACTCCACGCTGCTCACGGGATTCGCGTACGGCGGAGGCAGCGAATGTGTCGCTCTCTGGAAACTACCCTAAGGATAAGAGGAGCAACATTGAGCGGATGGACCAAATCCGAATTGTAACAAATCAAGCAAGAGCGGAGAACTTACGTGCAATCTGGAAGAGAAGCCGATGAATCTTGGAATCAGTGTTGGCATTGTGGACCCGGAGTTTTTCATACTCAGTGATTGCCGACGTAAGTTTGACATCGGCTTCCTCTAGTAAACCCTTGTCCTTAGAGATTTGCGTAACTAGACGCTCCTTCTCTTCGGCAAACTCCTGATTGGCCTTCTCCAGCGCGGACTGATGAGAGCTCTTGAGTCTCTGGATTTCGGCATTCAGCCGAGTAATCTCCAAGTCCTGCTGCTGGAGCCGAGCTATCTCAGTGTCCTTCTTCTTCAGTTCAGCTTCATACTTCCCTGATTGTTCCAGGCAGTGGGTCATCAGTTCAGGCATAGGAACACTATCCTCAAGAGCAACTGCAACATGATCCGGAGGACCCAAAATATGAGTGTCCACCGAATAAAGCATGGAGGGTACAATGATCATCCGAAGGGGATGAAACTACCTTTGATCTCCACAAGATTCTTCCTCATGATTTTATTCTCAGCCTCAGCCTCGGCATCGTAATCCGGACAAAACATTCATATAAGCTCTAAGAAGTTTGAATGAACAAGGAAGGGAGAGAAATGGAAACTAACCCCTCTTCTGGTATTCCTCTAGGAGTTTACCATGACGCCCGCGTATGTCTTTGTAGGAGTCCAGCAGGCGCTGGAACTCAGCAGATCGGCGGTTAGTGGTAATCTGAAACAAGAAAGAGACAAAAGTTCAGAGACAGTGGAAATTATTCGAAGGTTACAAGATCCGGGCCAAGTGGAACTTAACCCGGCTCTAGGTGTGTGGATATTCGAAGTCTACAAGATCCAGGCCAAGTGGAACTTAACCCGGCTCTAGGTGTGTGGATATTTGAAGTCTACAAGATCCGGGCCAAGTGGAACTTAACCCGGCTCTAGGTGTGTGGATATTCGAAGTCTACAAGATCCAGGCCAAGTGGAACTTAACCCGGCTCTAGGTGTGTGGATGTTTGAAGTCTACAAGATTCGGGCCAAGTGGAACTTAACCCGGCTCTAGGTGTGTGGATATTCGAAGTCTACAAGATCCGGGCCAAGTGGAACTTAACCCGGCTCTAGGTGTGTGGATGTTTGAAGTCTATAAGATCCGGACCAAGTGGAACTTAACCCGGATCTAGGTGTGTGGATCTTTGAAGTCTACAAGATCCAGGCCAAGTGGAACTTAACCCGGCTCTAGGTGTGTGGATATTTGAAAACTACATGATCCGGGTCAAGGGAACTAGACCCGGCCCAAAATTTAGTGCAAATTAATGACAGTATGAACAAAAACTAGGGAGCATCCGACCGAATAACAAGTTATTCCCTCGGAGGCTCGGGGACTGGGATATACCTACAAATGCTAAGTTATGAAAAACATCAACAACAGAGAAAAAGGATTACCTCCATCATCCGGCCAGCCAGGGAGATAGCCTAAGTGGCGGAGTTCATTTGCGCACTGAACTCAGCAGGGCCGAACCTTTCTGGGAGATCGCTCTGAGGGTCGACGATGTCGGTGTTGTTCCAATTCTTCACATACTCAAGGAGATGTGGACTATAACTCTCGCCACTCACAGAATGGTTCGTCACTAGGCCCTTCACATGGGCCTCGCGCCTGGCGGATTGAGCCGCAGTGGGGCTGGTGTGCAAAACCAGCTGTTTGCTGCCCTCTGATCCGGAAGCTGGCCCGGACGAAGCTGACTCGGAAGTCTTCGTAGCTTTGCCGGATGAAGGTTGAGGAGCGTGTTGAAAGAAATCAATGATTGAAGGGGCAAACCCGGTGGGGGCCGAAGGAGCTTTCCCCTTAGGAGGCTTGGAGGCCCTTGCTGCGGTTGTTCTTGCTGTTGTTGCTGGTGCTGCTGTTGCTGGTGCTGGTGTTGCTGCTGCTGGTGCTATTGCTGGTACTGGGGATACTGGGGGCGGCGCTGATGAAGCTGGCGCCTCAACGTTGGACACAGAGGCCGAGGAGTTGGGCAGATCTGGCATTGCCGTATCTAGATCCAGCCCACTACCCCCACGTCAATGTTGCCCTCCTCTTGACGAGGTGGACTCTGGTCAGGCGCGGCCGCAGAACCCTCATGAATAGGGCTAAGCGGACATTGGTCATCTTTGCGGGGGGGGGGGGGGGAGAGGGATTGCTCCGGAGTGGGGAGGCTATGCCGGAACCGCTCTGGGAGATATCACAGGAGCTCTGAAAAAAGGAAGGACAGCAAGTCAAAAAGAAAGAACCAACCAGAGACTAAGGCAAGCAATGGAAGAATTCGAGATAGAAATACTAAAAGGACTTACTCGTCAATGGTAGGAGGAGCCCGAGGCTTGGGTGCCCTCCGGGCTGTGCTCTTGGCGGCAGGCTTGGCCAAGGGTTTAACCCCGGACTTCTTTTGCCTCTTCTTGGGCGGCGGTGCCTCCGAAGCTGCGGCCGGGGTAGCTGCGCGCTTCTGAGAAGGGGCCGGGGCCGGGCCACCGGTAGCAAGCGGAGGAACCTCATGGACCTGAGCGTCCAGGTTAGCTGAACATTCGAACATAAGCCAGGTGCAAATAAGAGATAAGAACTGGATCAAGTACCTCAAGGACCTCAACATCGGAATCATCATCATCTAGCCAATCCCTTAGAGAAGAGGCCTTACCAACGCTGTGTTTGATGACGTCCGGGGCAGGCAAGAAGGCCTCCAGGTCAGTCTCCACCTCGTCTCCCTCAGGGTGGTCCTACAACCACTTGCTGGCCAGAACCTCCCCATCCTCCATCGTTTGCTGGAGAAATCTCTGAAAGAGTAATAGCCAAGTTACAAAGGGAAATCAACATACAAAGAAAATCCGGATAGCAAAAGAAGGTTAACTTACCCTTGGAGGAGGGTTGGCGCGAGTGAAGGGATCAAGTCCCCACTCCCAGGCCTCGGTGAACTCCTTCTCCACGTTGAAGACAGCCTTAACCCGGCGGTAAACCGCCGAGTTATCTAGCTCGAAGGAGGAGGTCCGGTGAGGGTCAAGAGGACCGCTAAGGTAGCAGATCTTGTGGGCTCACTTCTGGAGGGGGGAGACCCGGCTACGGAGGGAAGTGATCATGATATCCTCCCCCCGGAGATGCTCCTTAAGCAGCTTCGTGATCCGGCGAGCCACTTGATTCGCCAGGGCTGTAGTGCGCTTGGGAATGCTTTCCCATCACGAAGTATCTGGAGGATCGAGTCTGAAGGGGAGCAGCCGGATATGGTCCTCCTTGGTGGTGTTCCGGGCATAGAAGAAGGTCCGGGCCTAGCCCTTGCATGATTCGAGCCCCATGACCCGGGAGAAGATGGATTGTTTTCGGGGAGAGATGGAGGTGGCGCCACACTGGGTCAAATGTTTGTCCTCCGGGGCACACTCCTTATTCGGAACCACATTCTTCCGCAAACCAAAGAACTTGATCCAAAGTTCTTTGGTTGGCCAGAGACCGATATATCCCTCAATACCGGAGGCAAAAGAGGACAGAGAGGTGATATCATTTGCGGGAAGATGATGCGGTTGCAATTTGTAGGTGGAGATGAAATCAAAGAAGAAATCAGAGGTGGGAAGGCGAAAGCCGCGTTGGAAATGCGACAAGAAAACTACGTACTCCCCAGATTTGGGGGTGGGAGTAATCTCACCGGAGAGGAGGCGACAGGCAACGCCGACGGGAATGCGACGAGAGGCGTAGAGCCAAGCCAGGTCCTCCTCGCGGGCGATGGAGCCATCCCAGCATCCGCGCTCGTGGCCCTCCGTCCCTTCCTCCTGTTGCGCCACCATTGTAGCTTCTACTTCAGTCATGGCGAGATTGAAGCTTTCGAGGGGATAATCTGAGTAATGGTAGCCGGAAGAGGGGAAACGGGAAGCGCAAGGCCCCGTGGTGGCGAGTGGCACTGGAAACGGTGGCGCTGGCATGAAATACCGTCGGAGCATGGTCGCAGTGGTGCTCGAGGAGAAGAAAACCGGCGGCGGCAGAATCGCAGTGAAGAAGAGAGAGATAGCAGGGGGTGCGACGCGAATGGGGGAACTTCCCCTGGGAGTGCATCGCACCCTCTACTTAACCGTGCCACAAGCATCGTGGGATCCTTTGCGGGTGGCATGTCGCACGCAGCGAGCATGTATGCGGCCCAAGCAACCAATCAGAGCAAGGCCACAGAAGGGACCACAGGAGCAAATGATCCCATGACGGGACATGGCGTTATAGTTAACGAGGCGCTGTAGTGATGAGACGTTTACAGTAGTTATGCCTGACGCAGCGTCAGTAACCGGCGCGGTAAATGCGCATGGCCCTTAAAATGAGGCAAATGATGATTACCCTCCACGTAGGATGTGGAGAAGCGTACGAGAGAAGGAAAAGAAACCCGGATAAGCAAGCAAAGTACCTAGCCAATGAGGAGTAACCCGGAAAGAGCGAAAGGATCGCACGAGAATAAACTCCGGGCTACGAGATAACTCGGCCCTAGGAATAAAAGATTCGGATATGGGAACCTGCTGTGGCCTTTCCAACTGAAAAGTTGCTAAGACCGCACCAGCTTCGGGGACTAATGTTGGGGGATACCCCCGGGTAGGGCAACGCCGGGGTATAAGGGCCGAGTTAGCCGGGGTACGGCATGGTCAAAGCAAAGTGTTGACCGGGTCACCTCAAGGCAGGCCGAATCACGGTGTGGCCCCGCCCGTGGGGCATTGCCTTGACAATGGTCCGGCCGGCATAATATCTATGCCGGCCATGCCTATCTGTTTTGCAAGTAAGTGGGTAAGCCGGATTAGCTATATGCTAGCCAGATTATCTTGGCTTCAAAGAGAAGGAATCCCCCGCTGGTCAAAAGGTGGCTTTATTAGCTGAAGCATGTGCAAAGTAAAGTAAAGGAGAGGACCAGCGGGTCAGTGGCGACCAAGGTGACGCGGGCAAAGCCGGATGACGTAGCCCGTGACGCCAAAAGACAAGGGTGATGCTGTGGGTTACGTTCAAAGCCCGGACGAGCCGTTAAAGAAGAATAAAGAAGCATCTGTTTTATTAAAGGAGCATATTCGTAGAATATGCTACCACCTGTGCCCTAGAATTGTAACCCGAGCTCCCCTATATAAGGAGCACCAGGGCCTCCATAGAGAGGGAAGGCATTTAGAGGAATCACTCTCTGTCTAAGGTAGAACTCGAGAGCTAGTTAGTGAGGGGTAAGAGACATAATCTCCTTCTTGCTAAGGGCCTCAAGAACACTTGTAAACACCATTGATAGAGAGAATACAAGAATTTCCGTGCGTGGAATCACCACGTTCTCCCTCCCTGGATTCCCCTAGCACTCATTGGCCCCATCTTTAGCCTATCCATGGCATCTGCCGTGCCACCTCCACGACAAGTGTTGACACTCACCCCTATCATAGTGCCTCCACCCACCGAAATAGTATCGGCACTCACTGGCATAGTGCTGCCCACTCACGACATAGTGTTGACACTCAACCATGATGTAGTGTCGCCACCGACCGAATACAATCGCCACCCACGTTTAGTCCCGGTTGGTGTCTCCAACCGGGACTAAAGGTTCATCATATCTTTAGTCCCAGTTGGAGACACCATCCCAACCCCTTAAGTCCTGCATCCGTAGCCGAAGTATCGTTGTGTGATTTTTTAGACCGGTACTACTTTTAGCATCATGATTCTGTTTGATGTACTTATATAATGCAGATGAGCCATCCATGGATGTACGCTAATCGACGCTCTGGAGAGTTCATTAAAGGCATGTGTTCTTTTCTCCTTGTGGCCGAGGCAAACAAGTGGAATGATTTTATGTGTTGTCCATGTGGTGTCTGTCGGAATCAGAAAGAATACCCTTCCTCAAGAGTCCTTCACGACCACCTGTTTCAGTCTGGTTTCATGTCTGGCTATAATTGTTGGACCAAGCATGAAGAAAGAGGGGTTATGATAGAAGACAACAAAGAATAATATAATGATAACAACTATCCTATGTCCCCTAAATATGGTGGTACTACAATGGAAGACAATGATGAAGAAGAAGCTGAACTACATGCATCAGATGAGCCTGATGATGATCTTGGTCGGGCCATTACTGATGCAAAGGGAGAATGCGAAAGTGAAAGGGAGAGGTTGAAGTTTGAGCAGATGTTAGAGGATCACAAGAAATTGTTGTACCCGAATTGCAAAGAGGGCCACAAAAAGCTGGGTAACACACTAGAATTGTTGCAATGGAAGGCAGAGAACGGTACGACTGACAAGGGATTTGAAAAGTTGCTGAAAATAATGAAGCAGCTGCTTCAAAGGATAACGAACTGCCCGCAGTACGTACGAAGCAAAGAAGGTTGTTTGCCCTCTAGGATTAGAGGTGCAGAAGATACATGCATGCATTAGTGACTGCATCCTCTACCGCTGTGAGGAGTATGAGAAATTGGATGCATGCTCGGTATGCACTGCATTGCGGTATAAGATCAGACGAGATGACCCTGGTGATGTTGAGAGCGAGCGCCCCAGGAAGAGGGTTACTGCGAAGGTGATGTGGTCTGCTCCTATAATACCACGATTGAAACGTTTGTTCAGAAACAAAGAGCATGCCAAATTATTGCGATGGCACATGGAAGACCGTAAGAAAGACGGGATGTTGAGACACCACGCTGATGAGTCGCAATGGAGAAAAATCGAGAGAGAGTTCCTGGACTTTGCAGCTGACGCGAGGAACTTATGGTTTGCTCTAAGTACAGATGGCATGGATCCTTTTGGGGAGTAGAGTTACAGTCATAGCGCCTGGCCCGTGACTCTGTGTATCTATAACCTTCCTCCTTGGTTGTGCATGAAGCGGAAGTTCATTATGATGCCAGTGCTCATCCAAGGTGCGAAGCAACCCGACAACAACATTGATGTGTACCTAAGGCCATTAGTTGAAGAACTTTTACAGTTGTGTAAAAGACAAGGTGTACGTGTGTGGGATGAGCACAAACAGGAGCAATTTGACCTACGAGCGTTGCTGTCCGTAACCATTAATGATTGGCCTGCTCTTAGTAACATTTCGGGACAGACAAACAAGGGATATAATGCATGCACACATTGTTTAGGTGAGACTGAAAGTATATATTTGTATAAATGTAAGAAGAATGTGTACCCAAGGAATCGTCGTTTTCTTTCGCCCACGCATTCCCTAAGAAAGAAAGGTAAGCATTTCAATGGTGAGGCAGATCACCGGAGTAAGCCGATCCTCTGTACTGGTGATGATGTATTTGATATGGAAAGGATTTAAAAGTAATCTTTGGAAAGGATCCTACAGACAATCTATTCCGAATGACGCTAGCAGACACGCACCCATGTGGAAGAAGAAATCTATATTTTGGGATCTACCCTATTGAAAAGTCCTAGAGGTCCCTCTGCAATCAACGTGATGCACCTGACGAAGAATCTTTGTGTGATACTGCTAGGCTTCTTGGGTGTATATGGGAAGAATAAAGATACACCGGAAGCATGGCAGGACTATCAGCATATGAAAGACCGAGATGGCATGCATCCAGAGTTGTTTCAAGGTACTGCAAGCTACGCTCTTACCAAAGAAGAGAAGGAAATATTTTTTTGAATGCCTGAGCAGTATCAAGGTCCCGTCTGGCTTCTCATCGAATATAAATGGAATAATAAATATGGTAGAGAAAAAATTCCAAAACCTAAAGTATCATGACTATCATGTGCTTATGATGGAGTTTCTTCCGGTTGCATTGAGGGGCTTATCCCGGAAAATGTTCGAGTACCCAGGCGAGTATATATATTTTGACACAACTTTCAGCACAAACAAGTATGGCCTACCTTTTGTTCAGATAGTAGGAGTAAATAATCATGGGGCAACAGTACTGTTTGGGATTGCTCTACTGAAAGATGAGAAATCTGATATGTGCAAATGGGTGTCTGAAGACTTCTGTTGTAGCCATGGGTGAGAAAGAACTAAAAATAATAATAACAGATCAAGACAAAGCAATGAAGAGAGCAATACATGATATAATGAAATCAACAATCCACAAGAACTGCTATTATCATATAGTGACAAAAATTAGAAAAAAGGAGGGGATCTTCTTTGCAACTCACCAACAACTAGTAGACATTTATAGCAAAGAACTCTTTCACACCAGAAGAGTTCAAAACAGCTTGGACACATGCTATAAACAAATTCGGTGCACACCAAGATAAACACCTCAACAAGCTTTATAGAACCAGGCATAGATGGTTGCCAGCTTACTTTATGGACAACTTATTTCCATTCTCATCAAGCACATGCCGAAGAGAAAGGACGAATAACATGTGGAAATGTTATAGCCAAAGAACATACGGGATAACAATGTTCCTAGAATATTAGGAGACAATACAATATAAGTGCTTATCTGCTCTGGACAAGAATAAGGTGAACACAACACTAAAAAAAGGCAAAAACAACAACAAGACATCTATTCGAGAAGCAAGCACTTGAGAAATACATGCATGACATATTCCTGAAATTCCATATAGAAGTAACAAACAACACAACATTTAAGGTAGAAGGGTCAGAAGAAGAAGGACACTTGCATCTAAGTAGACTAGACAAGTAGAAAAAAATGGAATTTCAGAGAAAAACATTCGATGTCAATTATGATGAGAAAAAACAGAACTTCCGGTGCTCATCAAGAAGATGCAGAGAGACGGAATTCATTGTTGTCATGTGATAAAATCACCTCTACATCTAGGAATAAATAACCTACCAGAAAGTTTTATGCTAAAAATGGAGAAACGATATAGACCTGGAGCTACCAACACTAGGAGAAGCTATGGATTCATCAAGCACAGACGATACACTAAGGTACGTCGGAGTAATGACAGAAATGGTAGAACTTTGCAAAAAAGCATGTCCAAATGATAAAGCATATCAAGTAATGATAGAGTGTATATGGGATATAAAAAAAAGTTATGGCTGAACTCAGAGACAACGAAGAAAATAAAAAGGGAGAACAAGAAGGAACAAATGAGGAAGAGAGACTACATGATCCACCAAAGAGAGGCAACAGACAAATGCCAGGATCATAAAAACTATAAGGTTAGACATATAACATGTAGTTACTGCAAGGGAAAGGGGCACAACAAAGCAAATTGCAAAAAAAAGAAAATAGGATAGAAGGCCTATACAACCCAAGGGAAAAGAGCAACCAAGCAAAAATAAAGCATACATCAACTCAATACCAACGTCGGAAACATAAAACACACAACAAACTGACACACAAAACAGTCAGTCGACATCAACCGCTACAGTAAACAAAGAAGGATTAAATTGGCATAATGGTAGATTCAGAAGTAGTATGAAATATCTTATTATTGGTTCACCAAAACTATACAAAAGGTGAGGTAAAAAATATAACTTAATTAATTATCATATTTGTGTCCTATTAATTCAAATGTACAGTCCATGGAAATTAAATATATATCGAAAAATATTTTTCAGGAACTGAAAAGAAGGAAATTCTACATGACAAGTAGGCATACAAGGGGAAGGGAATTAAGATCTACAGGAAAAGAAAGAATAGAAGACAAGAAGAGAAAGAAAAGGATACACATTAAGGTTGTTTTTATTTCTATATTGTATTTGAAGATATATATTAAATATGGTATTTATGAAGCACTTTATATTTTATGAAGAAACTACAACAAGTGGTGTTCATCAAGTATTCATCTTGACATATATGTTGAATGTTAAACTTGACTAACGATGCTAAAGAATCACGCAAGGAAGAGAATCTTCTGAAGAACATTGTAAAGCTCGGTATACATATAGAAAAAGACGGTTTGTCCTTAGCCATAACACATATTCTGTACTTTGTTCACTCAGAACATTGTACTTGATAAAGAGTAGGCTGAGTAAAGCTATAAATCAAGACACCCAACCCCGCTCCAACGTCAAAAATAATATGTACACACAACCAGAATTGTGTACTTTGGTCAATTCAAATATTGTACGTTTAGAAGAGTAGGAAAAGTTACGAGTGCATATTTTGAAGAGTAGGCTAACTAATGCTAAAAATCCCGACCAACAACCTCGCTCCCACATAAAAATAACCTATATTTAACAATAACGCAAGCTTGTACTTTGGTTAATTTAAAAATTGTACAGCCCGTCAAAAAATATTTTTTACTTACCACTAACATACATTATGTACTTTGGACAATTATATAATATACATCTTCAACAATCAACAACCGCTAAACCCACCGGCAACCCTTCACGGTCAAACTTACCAGTAACATATATTATGTACTTTGTACACTTCAAACATTGTACATAACATAGAAGACTGAATACTACCAAAAAACCTGCCCTACCAACACTCAAACATAAAAAATAACTATACTTACAAATAAAGGAAGCATCTACTCTGGTCAATTCAAAAATTGTACATCAAAAAGAGTACGTACAATACTTGTACACCATCCGAAGAACGATGAACCACCCACCAAAAACAACAACCCCCCGAAACCCACCCACCTAAACACACTTCCCCATCGAAAATACTCTGTACTTACTCGCAAAATATATCATGTACTTTGTTCAATTGGAACATTGTACCTGACAAACTGACCTTCCTATATTAAAAAATAATCTGTACTTACAAATAAAGAAAGCATGTACTTTAGTCAATTAAAAATTATATGTGAAAAAGAGTATGAAGAGTACCTCTACACCTTCTGAAGAATAATAAACCACCCACCAAAAACAACAACCCCTCGAAATCCACGCACCCACCCAAACACACTTCCCCATCGAAAATACTCTATACTTACCTGCAACATATATCTTGTACTTTGTTCAATTGGAAAACCGCTGCAGAAAATAAAAAAATTCCTACGTTGGAACCCCAAAAACTGCCTAGGATCTACCCATGTAGTAATACGGTAACGGTCAATGCGTATAGAATATATACCCTTATAGACCGTACGCGGGGAACGTGGTTGAAGTAGTCGTACTCGTAGCCGACCTCAAGGTCGCAAATCTCCTCGCAGGTCACCCCTTGCTCCTTCTTCATCTTCATCGTGCATCCGCTCCGACTCACGACATTTAAGCGCCTCAAGTGTTGCGCGTCGTGTCTTCGTACACATCCGGTGCACGATGAGACCTCCGGCTCCCCGATCCCGCCGGGAGTGCGGAAGTTGATATCCGGCTAGGAATCCCTGCAGCGCAACGGCGTACTGCAGGTGTGCCACGATCGCACAACCCAGACTTGGGGCCATGGTCACAAGGGCTAGAGAGAGAGGGAAGGAGGAAGTCAACCAAAGGACTTCTCCAAATATTGGTGGGTTTCATCCCACCCACGGGCACCCCTTTATATAGGCTAAGGGGATGTGTCTTTCTCAAAGGCTAAGCCATGTGGGACTAAATACTAAAGGAATAAACAGGAATTTCGAGCTAACAACCGGGTGGGCCCAAAACCCCAGCCCAACAGGCAGCCAACCGCCCACAGCAGCCGCGAGCAGCAGATAGCTGCACAACGCTGGCCGGGTGAGCCTTTGGCGCGGCCCACCTTGCGCCCAACTGCTCCCGCGGCGGCGGCCTGGCGAGGCGACCCCGGGTGGGCCGGCTCTGCCTCCCGGCGTCCCAGCACGCCTGCCCGGTCCGCTCCCCCGCGAGCCCCACATGGGCCGGGGTTGAGCAGGCCCGCGGCGGTTGCCGGCGGCTGTGGCTCGCCCCGTGCGGCGGCCTTTAACTGCTACCCACCCACGAGCGCAGCCCAGCTACATGCCTCCATGTGCGGTGGCAGTTATCTGCCGCCCACGGGGCTGGCTGTTTTTCCCTTTTTCTTTTTATTTTTCTGCAGCTTTTCTTCTAGGCCTTTTCCCTCTGGGATTTGGCCTAATATAAAAGTTGCTTTTATAAATCTTAATATAAATATTATTTAGTATATATTAATTCATAATTAACATATAATAAATGTATATTTAAATTCCCATTTATCAGAAAATACTTTTCCGGGTCTTTTCCTTTATTCTTTCTCCAAACAACTTCAGATCTCTGTGCGGAACATTTCCGTCTTTCTCTTTATCTACTGTGATTCGGTATTACGAATGATCGCTCTCATCGTACCCTTAAGTGTATCCTCTCACGGCTCGAGAATGCTCTAGACATGATTTGTATCAATGATCAACAGAGGGACCAGGGATATCCATGTGACCCCTATGCATTCCTGATGACAATGTCATTTGAACCGCTAAATATAGCATCAAATTCCTTTTGTTTCTTGATACGACTTGTCCGAGATTCGATCATTGGTATCACATACCTTGTTCAATCTCGTGCACAACAAGTTCTGTTTTCTTGTTACCGTGATATTACATCCCCTGTGACCGAGTCACATGTTGCAACATTTATGGATGTAATCTCACCAAGCTGGTCATATGTATCTTTACCCGTCATGTGGGTGAACAAATCCCGGTCTTACATTCACATGTCATCTAGTGTTCCTTCGGAATACCCAACGTACACCTTTTACTAGATGACGGTTGATGCTGTCAAAGCAGCCTTGGAAAACAGTGAGTAATATGAGCTCATGATCTAAGAAGAAGGAGTCTAGGTATAGTTGTTGCAACAATGAACTATATGACTTGATCGTGTTGCAATCCTTCGAGGAATGCCCATCACATCATTCTCCAATGATATGATCCCGTTTTCAATTAGCATAAATCATGACCAACGAACTAGTATGAATAGAGGCTACTAGGGACTTGGTTGTTTCATACCACACTTGTACCAATGTTTCTACTTGGTACAGTTATAGCACAATATGAAACTATTATAAACTAATTGAGATATGACAATAAAAACCTATTTATTATTTGCCTCTAGAGCATATCTCCTTCAGTCTCCCACTTGCACTAGAGTACTAATAATCCAGCTCGCATTTTACTCGTATAAACCATATACCATATGCGTTTACAGATCATGCATGCTCATGGGAAACATCATGTCCATGTTCTGTTTTACCAGATCATTATGTCTTTTGCAAATCGTTAATGTCTTCCTAATTTTGACATTCACACCATTATCATATAATGGGTCGAAGCATTTGTTTGGCAACAAAGTGAGACTTTGTTTCTAGTGTTTATAATGACGGTCATTTTCACTGTTGTCATTTAACTTCAAAACACACTTTGCTATCCTTTGTGTATATACTATAGTCATGGCAGTAGAACGAGGCCGGATTCCAGGAGCTTACAGTGACTTTAGATCAACCTCGAGGGCTTTCTCATGGGCACTGGGCCCTGGGACACACCATTCTATGTTAAAAGTGAACTAGCCCTGCCATAACATTATACATCACATCAGATGGAGCCTTTATACTTCTATATCTATGTAGATCCTAGTGCATGAAATGCAACTATGCCACTTACATTGCTTCTTGCCATTTATGTACAAACTTAATTCTGGTTCTGTGATCAACTCAGGAATCACTTAGAGACACGTTCTTATAGTTAAGACTTTGTCCTACCAACCAGAACTTCGGGTCACATTACGTTGAGTATATGATACATTGCAAATGTATCTATAATTTTTGATGTTCCATGCTTGGTTTTATCCACTTTCTTGTGTTTTGTTCCAACTTTGGAGTACTTTTCATATGATTTCTTGGACTAACCTATTAACAAGAGCCACAGTGCCAGCTTCCTGTTTTCTGCTGTTTTTGGTTCCAGGAAAGTCAGAAAATGAATATTCTTGGAATTGGACGGGACAAAACCCAAAGTGCCTATTTTTCCGGAAGGGGTCAAGTGCCAGAATACGAGACGAAGAGGGACCAGGGGGCCACCACACCACCTGGCCGCGTGGCCCAGCCTGGCCCACGCCAGGGGGTGGTGAGGCCAGCCCTAGCACCCCCTCGGCCTCTCCTTCCGCCTATATATTGCCCTCGGGACGAAAACCCTAAGTACCCGATCAAAAATCCACGAAAGAGTCTGTAGCCGCCATCATCTCCATCCCTAGATCGGGAGGGATCTGAAGCTCTTCCCGACACCCTGCCGGAGAGGGGAATTCACCTTGGAGGCCTTCTTCATCACCATGCAAGCCTCCGGTGTGATGCGTGAGTAGTTCATCCTTGGACTACGGATCCATGTAGTAGCTAGATGGCTGGTTCTCCTCTTTTGTGCTTTCATGTTTAGATCTTGTGAGCTCCGTTCATGATCAAGATCATCTATTCGTAAACCATACATGTTGTGTTTGCGGGGATCCGATGGATATTGAGATGCTATTTCAGATTGATTATTGATTCTATCATGTCTTTGTTATTTGAGATCTTGCATGCTTTCCGTTGTTAGTAGCTATCTTGGCCAAGTAGATGCTAGCAACTCCAAGAGTTAGTATTTATGCTCGATAGTGGGTTCATGCCTCTGGTAATCTAGGGAAGTGACAGAAATCTCTAAGGTACTAGATATGCTGTTGCTACTAGAGAGAAAACAATAATCCTTTGTTCATAGAACAATCGTATTGTTTACTTTACACGCAGTTCATAAAGCAATAATCTGTTGCTGGCAACTTAATACTGGAGGGGGTTCGGATGCTAACCTGAAGGTGGATTATTAGTCATAGATGCAGTTGGATGGCGGTCTATGTATTATGTTGTAATGCCCAATCAAGTCTCAAAGGATTCAACATGATTAGTATATGCATGTATTGCTTTCTCGGTGTTTGTCAATTGCCCCGCTGTAATTTGTTCACCCAACATGTTATCTATCTAAGGAGAGCCACCTCTAGTGAACTATGGATCCCGGTCCTTTTTCTTTACATACAATCTATAAACTGTTTCTGCTTTGTGTTTACTTTCTGCAAACTTTTACTTCTTTCCATTCGATACATTTAATCCTTTGTTTTCCGCAAAACACGGTGAGATTGACAACCTCATCGCAAGTTGGGGACAAAGTTCTGTGGTTGTGTTGTGCAGGTCTCCACGTTGCTACTAGCACCGGTAGTGCGCCCTGCCAAAGCTCAGCTAGTAACACCTTTGGGGTGTTTCCTTGCTCCTACAGGTTCGATTAAACCTTGGTTTCATAACTGAGGGAAAACTTACTGCTGTGCTCATCGTACCTTCCTCTTGGGGTTCCCAACGAGCTCTATGTTGAAAGTCGAGCGCATCAAGACATTTTCTGGCGCCGTTGCCGGGGAGTCAAGGACATCTTCACAAGGGGAGTCCCTCATAACCAATCTCTTTACTTTGTTGTTTTTGTTTTGCTTTGTTTGCTTGTTTTGTTCTTCAAAAAACACAAAAAAATTAGTTTTACTTGTTTGCTTTCTTATTTCAAAAACACAAAAAAAATTAGTTCCTTTCTTAAGTTGCCTTTATGACTAGCTCTACTCCAATCACTATTTCATTATGGATAGCTCACTCAGTTTCCTATTTGGGAACAGTATTATGACTGCTAAGGTAATAGGTGGACCACCACCTGCTAGAACCTCCATGGAAGAAGAAATTGCTGAACCTGAAAGCTCATTAGATGAAAAAGAGGAGGTGAGTGATGGACAAAAGGAGGAAGAATGGATCTACCCATGCCTACCTTCTAATGAGAGTAACTCTTTATCCCTTACATTATTTGATTGTCCCCATGCTTATCAAAGGAGGGTGAATGTTATGTTCCCGAGGATTCTTTTGAAAATGTTTATAATAAAGCTCTAGTGCTTGTAGATCATGAAAAGCATGCCTTATGTGATAGTTATATTGTTGAGTTTATTCATGAGGCTACTGAAAATTATTATGAGAGAGGAAAATATGGTTGTAGAAGTTTTTATGGTAATGAAACACCTCTCTATGTGCTGAAAGTTTTGAAGTTGCTCTTGTTTTATCTACCCATCCTTGATATTATTGCTTCTTTTATTTATTTTCTTACAAGATTCCTATGCATAGGAAGTGGGTTAGACTTAAATGTGTTTTGAATTTTCTTCTTGATGCTCTCTTTTACTTCAACTCATATTTCTTATGTGAGCATCTTCTCAAATTATCATGCCTAACTTAAAGGCGTTAAAGAAAAGTACTTGTTGGGAGATAACCCAAGAGTTTTAGTTGAGTCTTGGAAGTTATTACCTCTGTAATAACCTCTCCTTATCCTTTTTATTTGCTTTTTGTGCCAAGAGTAACCTCTAATGAGAGTGAAGTAATGATTGGGAAAGTTGTTGTCCCGAAACAGATTTTTGTGCTTCACCGTAAAAATTCCTGAGAGAGCTCTGTATGTCGGATTGAGCTGTAATGTTTTGTGATTCTGCCCCAGGTTGTTATCTAATTTTCGTTAGTTCAACACTTTTTTATTTGAGCAACAGAAGGTCTTCGAAAAAAATCGTCTTTACCTGCTGGTCTGTTTTGACAGATTTCTGCCATTTTCTGCATTTGCTTCTTGTGGGTTCCTTTTTGAGTACTTTTGGGGAATTTAGCTTTTTGAAGGAAGTGCTACAGTAGATAGTGTTCTAATGGAAGTTTATTTGGTGTTAGAACTGAACCTTGTGACTTGTTTATCTTAAGTGCACTAATGTTGCTAATGAGATTGTGTGAAGTTTTGTATGAAGGAAAAATTTCAGGTGTATGGAAGGAATGAGTAATGAGATGAAGGATGGACTAAAGCTCAAGCTTGAGGATGCCACGCGTGTCACCCCAAGAAATATCCAAGAAGTACAAGCGTCAAAGCTTGGGGATGCCCAAGGCATCCCCTTCTTCATCAATAAAAATTCCAGGTTTCTTCCAAACGCTTCTTTTTATCGTTTCATGCATAGTTGTGTTTTTCTTGGAGCGTCTTCCTTTTCGTTTTCGTTTTGGTTTTTTAGTTTGCTTGGTTTGCTTAGTTTTCTGAATAAGTTGGTTGGACCCCCTCTTTCATACATTGGTTTGCAAATAGTTTGGTTTGGTTTGGAAAAGAGTAGGAAAGCTCATGCTTATGTGGTAAAAAGAGCCCATTTTTGACTGTGGCTATGCTTTGTCATGCCGCGCTTGATATTGTTTTGGCTTTATGCTTAGTATTCTTTGTTGTAGCATGACTTGTTATAAACAATTGAGATTGCTTAATGTGCCTTGGATGAATCATGCGTTGTTTTAGCATATTAAAGCATAGTATAGTGGTATTCTCCTTTGATGCTTTATTTGGGTTGACTTGGAACATCCTCACACCATGTTATGACTGTCACAAGTCACCATAGCCTTTATGATCCTTTAGTTTTCAACTTGTAGTATCACTTTATGCTTTGATCAATGATGTTTTGTCGCTCTGCATGATTATGGACATTATTGCTCTCTTAGTTTGTCGCTCCCAGTCTTTTGCTAGCCTCCACAACCAAGTATGAGTTCCACTCATGCATCCAACTCCCTAAACCAAGTTATTCCAAAGAGTCCACCATACCTACCTACTAGCTTATGCTATTCCAAGTACATTCATGCTTTTGTTTACATTCCACTTGTTATGAGAAAACTAGTGATTAAAGCTCTCACGAACTTGATGGCACACTTTACTTTATTGCCTCTAATAAACTTGAACCATTGGGTCCTTCTTTGTTGTGTATATGCTTGCGCTTTATAAGTTGAAATTAGCAGAACCATGTTTCATGGGGAACGCTTTCAACATTGCACTTGTACTTTGTACCACGTTGATATCATGTTCTTTTGCTTACGGATCCCGGCGGTGTGAAATAAAAGTGGAACTTGTAAGATCATGGAGTTTGTATGTGTGTTAGAGAAACGCCTGGGCCTCTAGCCCAAGCCATGCCTAATCATGGTGGAAACTTGCAGCATCACCATAATGAGCACTCTATGAAGCATCCTCAATAAAAACCTATGCAAATAGCAAATAAAAAGATCGTTGAGATGCTCATTGTCTGCTTGCCTTGTCATTTTGATTATGGAAAGCTCCCGTATCATGTGCAAGGGGTACCCCGTTGGCGTTTCTTAATGATACACATATACTTACAATGACAAGAGCTTACTCGTGACTGAAGTTGAGTAGCATGAAGATCGGTCTTCGTAAGTAAGGGGCATGAGATTTCGGTTTATAACTTGTCAAGCATATCCTCTTAGTTGTGTCACTTTAACCTTAATCACCTTAAAGATGCTTATGATAGGGGCAATGAGAACTGAAAGCTATAAGTACCATAATTTTTGGAAGCTCTTTATGAGACTTGAATCCCTACTTCCTTTTACAAAAAGGCCTTTCTTCCACCATTATATTGAGTCTCCACCTTCTATCTTTATGCACTTACTTTGAGAGCACAGTGGCCATTCTTAGTTCTATGTGCATTGTCCCAAGACTAGTTGATTGATGCATAACTTGTTATTGCTTGTTTGAAACTATTGTATCTAGTCACTCTTATGAACTTTGAAGGTGTCCTATGCATTTATATTTGCTACTCTATTGAGGGACAAGCTGAATACTATTATGCTATGTTTTCTTTATGTGAAACAAACAAACGTCTTGCAAAGCATGTTATTCATGATTCTTTTGTTTGTGCCTTTTCATGTTGCATCATAGTTTCTTTGCTTATTGCTAGAACTTTGTCTTTCATGTTATGATTGAAGTACTATGATCCCAGCTTCGAATGTTTTGCAAATACTTTGATCAAGTCTTTGATGGTGCATGTCACCTCAAAAATTATTTCTTTTTATCACTTACCTACTCGAGGACGAGCAGGAGTTAAGCTTGGGGATGTTGATACATTGCAAATGTATCTATAATTTTTGATGTTCCATGCTTGGTTTTATCCACTTTCTTGTGTTTTTTTCCAACTTTGGAGTACTTTTCATATGATTTCTTGGACTAACCTATTAACAAGAGCCACAGTGCCAGCTGCCTGTTTTCTGCTGTTTTTTGTTCCAGGAAAGTCAGAAAATGAATATTCTCGGAATTGGACGAGACAAAAGCCAAAGTGCCTATTTTTCCGGAAGGGATCAAGTGCCAGAATACGAGACGGAGAGGGACCAGGGGGCCACCACACCACCTGGCCGCGCGGCGCAGCCTGGCCTGCGCCAGGGGTGGTGAGGCCAGCCCTGGCACCCCCTCGGCCTCTCCTTCCGCCTATATATTGCCCTCGGGACGAAAACCCTAAGTACCCGACCAAAAATCCACGAAAGAGTCTGTAGCCGACGTCATCTCCATCCCTAGATCGGGAGGGATCTGAAGCTCTTCCCGGCACCCTGCGGAGAGGGGAATTCACCCTAGAGGCCTTCTTCATCACCATGCAAGCCTCCGGTGTGATGCGTGAGTAGTTCATCCTTGGACTACGGATCCATGTAGTAGCTAGATGGCTGGTTCTCCTCCTTTGTGCTTTCATGTTTAGATGTTGTGAGCTCCGTTCATGATCAAGATCATCTATTTGTAATCCATACATGTTGTGTTTGTGGGGATCCGATGGATATTGAGATGCTATTTCAGATTGATTATTGATTCTATCATGTCTTTGTTATTTGAGATCTTGCATGCTTTCCGTTGTTAGTAGCTATCTTGGCCAAGTAGATGCTAGCAACTCCAAGAGTTAGTATTTATGCTCGATAGTGGGTTCATGCCTCTGGTAATCTGGGGAAGTGACAGAAATCTCTAAGGTACTAGATGTATTGTTGCTACTAGGGAGAAAACAACAATCCTTTGTTCATAGAACAATCGTATTGTTTACTTTACACGTAGTTCGTAAAGCAATAATCTGTTGCTGGCAACTTAATACTGGAGGGGGTTCGGATGATAACCTGAAGGTGGATTATTAGTCATAGATGCAGTTGGATGGCGGTCTATGTATTATGTTGTAATGCCCAATCAAGTCTCAAAGGAGTCAAGATGATTAGTATATGCATGTATTGCTTTCTCGGTGTTTGTCAATTGCCCCGCTGTAATTTGTTCACCCAGCATGTTATCTATCTAAGGAGAGCCACCTATAGTGAACTATGGATCTCGGTCCTTTTTCTTTACATACAATCTATAAACTATTTCTGCTTTGTGTTTACTTTCTGCAAACTTTTACTTCTTTCCATTCGATATGTTTAATCCTTTGTTTTCTGCAAAACACGGTGAGATTGACAACCTCATCGCAAGTTGGGGACAAAGTTCTGTGGTTGTGTTGTGCAGGTCTCCACGTTGCTACTAGCACCGGTAGTGCACCCTGCCAAAGCTCAGCTAGTAACACCTTTGGGGTGTTTCCTTGCTCCTACTGGTTCGATTAAACCTTGGGTTCATAACTGAGGGAAAACTTACTGCTATGATCATCGTACCTTCCTCTTAGGGTTCCCAACGAGCTCTACGTTGAAAGTCGAGCGCATCAGTATACAACGTGGTTATATGGAAGAACCTATGACTGAGGCATAGGAGATGCAACGCATCTGTTTATTTCAACTATAGTTGCAATACTAAATGCTTCATACAGTAAGAACTACTTTCTTATCTTGTTCCATTCTGAGCTTCTTTAGAATATTGCTTAGGACATTCGGAACATCTTTCAAAATCAAGTCCAGGAAGCATTCGACATTCAGTGTTTATTAAACTCACCAACCTATCTCGATAGATCTTATTGTTTAATAACTTCAACTTCATCCTAACTTAAACATTATTAACACCATTCACATCATTCATATATGTCGTCCACATATCACAGAATGATTTCACGCTCCCACTCAAATATGACATTCATGTTTGAGATCTAGGGATTTCACTTAGCTCCCACTCAAAATATGTCAGCTACATATTATGATTTAGCCAAGCTGATTTGCTCCCACTCAAATCCAGGTCCTCTCGATAATCTTGGACATTCCAAAAAATTCCATGATCATCATCAAATCGAGAATTCCACTAACGAGATTTCAATGACCATTCATTTCTCGTACTTAGGTCCATCACGCTTCTTTGTATTTCATAGGTATGTCTTGTTCAAAACATGACAAGTGAATCAAGGATACAATTCCACAAACTTGTAGAATATATAGTTGAATCCTACTTTCTTTAGTAAAAGTATTCACTTGAAACTTTATGATCATTATCAATAGTTTCTCCTCTATTTGTAGAGTTTGGTTTCACGAAACAAATTTCGCTGCGCCACTGAACAATTCGAAGGTAAGGACAAATACCTTGTTTTGATCTCTTACTTTCTTCCACCCGTATCTTTATCAAGACACGTCAACTTTGGACAATATCAGGTTTGCCTCTTTGTGGAAGATGCATTCATAGCTTCCTAAGAATGCTCAACAATACTTGTTTATTTGTCACGACTTCGACTTATCGAAATCTCTAGAAACTCGAACTTGCCATAATACTTATGGTGTTATTTCCATGAATCTTTTAGATGTTCCTTTGTATTTCAAGTGAGTGTTTGCTTATTTAGATCTCTAACTCTCAACGATAACTATAACCCCTATAAGAGATGATATTATACCATATGTATCTTAATACATAATGATTATGATGTTTAGATTTTTCAACACAGTTTGAATTCATCCAATTCTCATAATTTGTGAAACATCTTTCACAAGTCCCTTTTTATGCTAAACTTAACTTGAATACTTTAGTCGTGTCGATCAAATCGTAGAGACTTGTCAATTCAATTAATTCAATATCCTATTTTGTCGTGAACTCATTTGAACAATTCAAATCATTTCGAACTCATGTTTCATTAAGCAAATACACTTATTCACTTAAGTCCACAATTAACAAATGATTTCCACTATTTGTTGAAAATACGATACATCACTGTGTATAAGATTCAACATTTCTTTGCATATCACCGTTTTACCAGAATGCGGAGTTTTAGTCATTCTGCCCAAGAGGCATGGTTTTGCAAAGTCTCTAGATCAAGCATCCAGGACCCCGATCTCCATTTACAATGAAGAACATGCAATAACCAAAATGACTTAAACTATAGTGTCATTTCATTATTAAACTTTGGATATCTTTTAGCATTCTTAATCCTTTTATAAATGTTTAAACCATTATCATTAACATAGTGATGAGAATAACTTATTTATAATCATAATGTGACCATAAGGTATTGTTCATAAGAATAGTACAAACTGGCTTGTAACTTGTTCATATGAATAATCGTCTCGCCAAAAGCAAGACACACAAACTAGGATTACAAAATTATATTCAAGTCCACTAATCCGAATGACAAACTTTGAGGGAAGAGGTGATGTCGGCCATCAACTGTTTTGCTCGCCGTCATCAAGTCACGCTGCCTCAAAGACATTAATTCTCAAGCAGATCCTCCTGTTTTCACAAAACGGGACAAGTATCAAATACTTTGCAAACTGCAACGAGTTTTGCAAGAACCACATTTATAATTTGTATATCTTATATATACCTTTTCATTCATGACCTCCATTGCAATCGATCCCTTATAAGAGTTCTCAACTCTAATGCAAGATCGCTAAGTGATTTTTCAAAACAATCTCTTTTCATCCATGATGGAGGAAAACCCATCCAATGGCTCATACTCTATGTGCCTTATTCTGCAGAATACAAAATGTAGCCCAACTCTCCATCGAATGGGGGAATGGCTTATTGGATGATTATGGAAAAACCACAAACATTCCGAAGTCATCGAATTATCTCCTAATGGTTATTGTATCAAAAAGAGAAGATCACCTTTTACGAGGATATCCCTCAGGCGTGGGTATTAATCTATGAAGTTGGACCCTTTTGCTAAGCAATATATTCCCATGGTCGCAAAGGACCTCAATGGGATAGGCCAAGATCTACCAAGATATTTGCAAACAGACATCTAGACTAAGTTTATAATAAGAGGTCAATTTATAATTGGTCTCCACTAAAATTGTCATCCCCTGGACGATTTTAGTGATCGCATGATCCCTATCCTCTACACCTCCCCCGGGCGTCATGACCATCAGTGCAGTATCAAAGGTAGACATTCAATAATGCCAACCACATCATCCATGTGACTCATGCTCGATCTTTCGATCTCTTGTGTTCCTAGGCCATGTTTGCACATGTTAGGCTCGCCAAATCTAACTTGTGTGTATTCGCTGTGCAACATGGCTTACACCCACTATATGCGAACGTAGATATGTCTGACCCCTACTCACCGCAGGGCACCTCATAACGAAGAACTTCCTTGGTGGTGCACACACAAGGGGAACACAGAACATTGGAATTAAATAGGGATTATCTTACTTGCTAACGTTGAGTATCTTAATACTAGCACACAATAAGATGTAAAACAGATATCAACATCATATATATAATGTGATATGATATGGTGCTTCTTGCACCTTGATCTCCATCGAGCGCTCCGGCATGATCTCCATCTTGCCCTTGGTTTGACGCCAAGTCCACGATGCATCCACCAGGCCGTTCATCGAAACGATGACTATTACTATACTACTTAGTAACAGAAAAGTAAACTACTTTACCTTTGCAACGACCAATGCCATATCATAATCACATGCCCCCTGCAAAATAAAGTTAGACGCCTCTACTTTATCTATTGCAAGTTTTACGTGGTTGTTAGGGCTTTCGCAACAGAATGTTTTCTAATCTACGAACTTCCCAACCACAACATGGATCTAACAGTTGTCTCTATTACACCCCTTTCGGGGCCCTCCGTTGTAAATGTTATATCAACTATCGAATTAGAGACAGACACCCGCTAGCCACTTATACGAAGGAAGCCGTATGTTGAGCGTGGAACTAGTCTCGCGTACGAATACACGTAAGGTCGGTCCGGGCCACTTCATCAAACAATACCGCGATATAAACAAGTACACGTTAGAGGGTAACAACTAAGGGATCAATGCCCACACAATACTTGTGCGTACTGGCCGTATAGCACTCCTACGCATCGATCGACTCTGATACCACTGATGGGGAACCGCAATAGAAAACAAAAAAATTCCTATGTTGGAACCCCAAAAACTGCCTAGGATCTATCTATGTAGTAATGCGGTAACGGCCAATGTGTATAGAATACATACCCTTATAGACCGTACACGGTTAATATTCCATGGGGAACGTGGTTGAAGTAGTCGTACTCGTAGCCGACCTCAAGGTCGCGAAGCTCCTCGCAGGTCACCCCTTGCTCCTTCTTCATCTTCATCGTGCAGCAGCTCTGGCTCACGACATTTAAGCGCCCCAAGTGTTGTGACTCGTGTCTTCGTACACATCCGGTGCACGATGAGACCTCCGGCTCCCCGATCCCGCCGGGAGTGCGGAAGTTGATATCCGGCTAGGAATCCCTGCAGCGCAACGGCGTACTGCAGGTGTGCCTCGATCGCACAGCCCAGACTTGGGGCCATGGTCACAAGGGCTAGAGAGAGAGAGGGAAGGAGGAAGTCAACCAAAGGACTTCTCCAAATATTGGTGTGTTTCATCCCACCCATGGGCACCCCCTTATATAGGCTAAGGGGTGTGCCTTTCTCAAATGCTAAGCCATGTGGGACTAAATACTAAAGGAATAAACAAGAATTTCGAGCTAACAACCGGATGAGCCAAAAAACCCAGCCCAACAGGCAGCCAACCGCCCACAGCAGCAGCGAGCAGTAGATAGCAGCACAACGCTGGCCGGGTGGGCCTCTGGCGCGGCCCACCTCGCGCCCAGCTGCTCCCGCGGCGGCGGCCTGGCGAGGCGACCACGGGTGGGCCGGCTCTGCCTCCCGGCGGCCCAGGACGCCTGCCCGGTCCGCTCCCCCGCGAGCCCCGCATGGGCCGGGGTTGAGCAAGCCCGCGGTGGTGGCCAGCGGCTATGGCTCGCCCCGTGCGGCGGCCTTTAATTGACGCATGCCCACGAGTGCATCCCAGCTGCATGCCCCCTGTGCGGTGGCAGTTATTTGCTGCCCACGGGGCTGGCTATTTTTCCCTTTTTCTTTTTCTTTTTTTGCAGCTTTTCTTCTAGGCCTTTTCCCTCTGGGATTTGGCCTAATATAAAAGTTGATTTTATAAATCTTAATAGAAATATTATTTAGTATATATTAATTCATAATTAACATATAATAAATGTATATTTAAATTCCCATTTATCAGAAAACACTTTTTCAGGTCTTTTCCTTTATTCTTTCTCCGAACAACTTCGGATCTCTATGCGGAACATTTCCGGCTTTCTCTTTCTCTACTGTGATTCCGTCTTACGAATGATCGCTCTCATCGTACCCTTAAGTGTATCCTCTCATGACTCGGGAATGCTCTAGACATGCTTTGTACCAATGATCAACAGAGGGACCAGGGATATCCATGTGACCCATATGCATTCCTGATGACAATGTCGTTTGAACCACTAAATGTAGCATCAAATTCCATTTGTTTCTTGATACGACTTGTCTGAGATCCGATCATTGGTATCACATACCTTGTTCAATCTCGTTCACAACAAGTTATGTTTTCTTGTTACCGTGATATTACATCCCCTGTGACCGAGTCACAGGTTGCAACATTTATGGATGTAATCTCACCAAGCCGCCCGTATGTATCTTTACCCGTCATGTGGGTGAACAAATCCCGGTCTTGCAGTCACATGTCATCTACTGTTCCTTCGGAATACCCAACGTACTGAAGGAGTTATGCCCTAGAGGCAAATAATAAAGTGTATTATTTGATATATCTCCTGTATGTTCATAATACGTTTCATACTGTGTTATAACTGTATTAATACGAAACGTTAATACATGTGTAGTATGTAAACAAACCGTGTCTCTAGTTACCTCTAGTGAACTAGTTCATTGGTCATGAGGATGGTCTGTGTTTCGAGATCATGGGCATTTATGCCAACTGACAATGAGGTCATGTTATTAGTTGAATAACATGATAGACAAACATCCGACCGTTATATCGTAATGAGATCTAGTTACAAAGTTCACCATTGATGATAAAACACAGAGAACCTCGTAACCTGATCCTTTGACTGTGAGGTAATGCAAATCACCATTCTGGAAGAAGCTTAGATGGTTATCAAGAATCATCTCGTAACAGGGTGATCAAAAAGGTGCCACTCAGGTTTTCCGAAGGAATGTGTAGAGGAGTACATATCAAGACCAGGATTTGTCTAGTCCATGTAACGACCAGATACATGTGGCCATCTCGGTGACGTTGCATTAATGAAGCTTGCAAGCATGTGACTAGGTCACGGAATGCAATGACATGAGAACGAGAAAACAAGTTCATCGGCAACGAGATCGAACTAAGGTATAGAGATGTCGAAGATCAAGTCTCGGATGAATTAGGTATCGTATGACAAAGGGAATGGGGAACGACTATCTCATGGTTCGAGCGATTGTATTTGTGAAACGCACGGGGGTCACATGGCCATCCAGGTCCCTCTGTTGATCATTGATATGAGAGTGGTCTCTATCATGTCCGGAGTGTTTCTGAACCGAAGGATGTCACGCTTAAGGGTAGGGACGCTTAGGGTAGATGAGGCATCATATGAGAAATAGAGAGAGAGACCGGAATAGTTTCGGTAACACCCGATGGAGATCAGAAAGGGGTCTGGAAGTTGTTCTGGAGAGAAGAGATAATATAATGTATATTTGAATGTTAATTGGAGAATTAATATTAAATATATATTTTATTTTATTTTTGAAGGCACTATATTGCTAATAGGCCTCACCCGAAGGGAGGCCCAAGCGGGCAAGGCGCCTAAGGAGTGGGGGCCAGCCGGCCTAGGGCTGATGGGCCGCCCCAGTGGGGCCCACCTAGGGCCGGCGGCTGCCCCAAGGTGGCCAGCGGGTGTGGGGATTAGTCCCACCCCGCCTGGCCCCTGGGTGGTGCGCCCCCCCTCCCACTATATAAAGGGGTCCCCCCTCCCCCTTGGAACACACCCATTACTCTCATTCTCTCTCTCTCTCATCTGCTGACGGCTTCCTCATAATATTGGGGAGGACCTCGTAGTTGAGTTCTCCATCTTCACACTACCGTCGTGTGATCGGCGATCCGGCATCTACTTCTTCCGCTGCTCGGCTGGATCGGAGCTCGGTTGACGTCCCCTACACCGGACGTGTGACGAACTTCGGAGGCACCACACTTGGGGTGCTACTCGTCTTCATCAATATACGCCTTCCCGCGTAAGACGTGCCTCTCTCTGCAAAGGTATGAATACTTTATTCCTTCTCCGTTACTTATGTCTACATAGTATAGATCCTGGTATTAGTGTTCGAGTAGATAGATTTTTTTTGTTTTTTGCTACGGAACCCTTCAGTGGTATCAGAGCGGGTCTATGGGTAGACATGTCGTACGGATAGAACACATAGCAATATGTGGGCATTGATTCTCTAGTTGCTACCCTCTTTTAGTGTTATTGTTCATATCGCGGCACTGTTTGATGAAGCAGCCCCCAACCGACCTCACGTGGTGATTCACGAGACTGGTCCACATATCAAAGTGGCTTAGGGGGGTGTCTGTCTATCTATAGTAGTTGATATGGCATTTACACTAAAGGGCCCTGAAAAGGGAAGAAGAACGGCAATCATTGAATCCATGTTGTGGCTCAACGTTCGTAGGAAGGAAAGGGTTCTACTACGAAAGCCCTAAAGCCGCATAAAACATGCAATAGTAAATATAGAAGCGTCTATCTTTATTATTGCATAGGGGCAAGTATTATAACATGGTAATGACAAGTTTGTGAAACTCTCATTGAAGCGGTTGATAATGATCATAAAGCTATAACCATGTCATAGCACTTCTCTTTAGAAGCATTACTTATTATGCTAGTATACTTACTAGACGGTAGCATGATAAGATAATCCCTCGTAGTATTCCAGTTATCGTATTCCCCTTGTGTGTGCACCACCAAGAAAGTTCTTCGGTATGAGGCTGGCCGTGATGATCGGGGGTCAGACATATCTACGTTCGCATACAGTGGGTGCAAGCCATGTTGCACTGCGAATACACACGAGTTAGAACTGGCGAGCCTAGCATGTACAGACATGGCCTCGGAATACAAGAGACTGAAAAGTCGAGCATGAATCACATAGTTGATGTGATCGACATTAGGGAATGTCCACCTTTGATGCTGCACTAATGGCCGTGATGATCGGGGGAGGTGCAGGGGATAGGGATCATGTGATCACTAAATGAGTAGAGGGATGTTCGTTTAAGTGGGAGTTCCTTTATTAGAATTTGAACTCATTATTATGAACATAGTCTAAACACTTTGCAAATCCTTTGTAGATGTCTCGCTCACCCACCTTCAACCTAAGCACTTTCCTCGAGAAGGACAAGCTGAAAACTGATGGAACCAACTTCACCGCATGGTTCCGCAATCTTAGGATCCTCCTAGTCCCCTACAAGTTGACTTATGTCATCGAGGCTGAGCTTCCGGCTAAGCCTGCAGATTCCGCCTCTCAGGACGAAAAGAATGTCTGGCAGTCCAAGGCGGACGATTTCTCCCTCATCCAGAGTGGAATGCTCTATGCCATGGAGCCGGAGCTTCAAAAGCGTTTTGAGAAGATGAATGCTTTTGAGATCTTTGAGGATCTCAAAGCCGTCTTTGCTCCGCAGGCTCGTGCAGAGAGGTATGATGCTTTTTAGCTCTTATTCTCTGCTAAAATGGAAGAGCACAGCAGTATTAGTGAGCACGTGGTCAAAATGTCTAGCTACGTTAAGCGCCTAAACGCACTGCATTGCAAAATCCTGGAGGAACTCGCTATAGATAGGGTACTGCACTCGCTGCCCCCTACCTATAAGAGTTTTGTGATGAACTACAACATGCAAGGGATGACTAAGACCCTTGCTGAGGTGTTCGCCATGCTCAAAACTGCTGAGGTTGAAATCAAGAAGGAGCACACGGTGTTGATGGTCAACAAGACTACCAACTTTAAGAAACCGGGGCAAAAGGGAAAAGGCAAGGGCAAGAAGTCTAAGAGGGATGGCAGGTTTGCTCCTAGCACCTCAAAGACTGCGAATCCTATCCCTAAGCCCGGCACTTCGTGCTTCTACTGCAAAGGGGATGGGCACTGGAAACGCAACTGCCCCAAATACCTTGAAGACAAGCGAGCTGGCAAGATAGCCATTCCGAACAAAGGTATATATGATATACATGTTATTGATGTATTCCTTACAAGCGCTAGGAGTAACACCTGGGTATTTGATATCGGATCTGTTGCTCACATTTGTAACTCTCAGCAGGATCTGCAGAGTAGGAGGCGCCTGAGGAAGGACGAGGTGATGATGCGCGTCAGCAATGGTTCGAGAGTCGAAGTGATGGCCGTCGGCACCCTGCATCTCCGTCTACCGTCAGGATTATTGTTGGTTTTGAATAAATGCTATTATGTACCCGCACTGAGTATGAATATTGTGAGTGGGTCTTGCTTGTTGCAAGACCATTATTCGTTTAAATCAGGAACAAATGGTTGTTCAATTTATATGAATGATATTTTCTATGTTCATGCTCCTGTATGTGATGGTTTATTCCTACTTGATCTTGATTGTGATACACACATCCACAGCGTTGATGCTAAATGTTGTAAGCACAGTGACAATAATTCCATGTACATATGGCATTGCCGTCTTGGTCATATTGGCATAAAGCGCATGAAGAAGCTTCATTCAGAAGGGCTTCTTGGATCATTGGATTTCGAATCCCTTGATACATGTGAGCCATGCCTCATGGGCAAGATGACCAGGACACCATTCTTCGGTATAGTGGAGAGAGCTGTAGACCTACTTGGGATCATACATACAAATGTATGTGGACCAATGAGTGTCTCAACACGCAATGGTTATCGTTACTTTGTTACCTTTACTAACGACTTGAGCATATATGGATATATCTACTTGATGAAGCATAAGTCTGAAACCTTTGAAAAGTTCAAGGAATTTCAGAAAGAGGTAGAGAATCAACTTAACAAGAAAATCAAGCACCTTCGATCGGATCGGGGAGGCGAGTATTTGAGTTATGAGTTTAACATGCACTTGAAGGACTGTGGGATCATCCCATAGCTTATGCCAGCCGGAACACCACAGCGTAATGGTGTGTCGGAACGCCATAACCAGAACATATTGGATAGTGTACGGTCCATGATGTCTTTAACTGATTTGTCTGTGTCTTTTTGGGGATACGTGTTAGAAACCGCCGCTTTTATTTTAAACCGAGCACCATCCAAATCCGTGGAGATAACACCATATGAGATATGGTATGGGCAGAAGCCAAAGTTGTCTTTTCTGAAAGTTTGGGGATGTGAGGCGTATGTTAAGAAACTGTAGCCTGACAAACTCGAACCCAAATCGGAAAAATGTATCTTTGTAGGATATCCAAGGGAAACTATTGGATATACCTTCTACAATCAAGCCGAAGGCAAAACGCTTGTCGCAAAAACCGGCACCTTTCTCGAGAAAGAGTTTCTTGCAAAAGGGGTGAGTGGAAGGAAGATTGAGTTAGATGAAATTGTTGACCCTTCTCTCCGTATTCCGAGTAGCGCAACGGAAGCTGTTCCGAAACCGCTCTCCAACATGGAGGAAGAGTCCATTGATGCTGATCAAAACAAAGACATCAAGACTCCTGAGGTTCGCAGGTCTACAAGGGTTTGTGCCACTCCAGATTGGTACAGTAGCCTTGTAATGTCTGCCATCTTAGATGATCAGAAAGAACCTGCAAACTACAAAGAAGCTATGGATAGTGCTGACTCCGAGAAATGGCTAGAAGCCATGAAATCTGAAATAGGATCCATGCATGAAAACCAAGTTTGGACCTTGGTGGATCTTCCAGAGGGTCGCAAGGCTGTGGAAAATAAATGGATATTTAAGAAAAAGACAAATGCGAATGGTAATGTAACCATTCACAAAGCTCGACTTGTCGCAAAGGGTTTTCGACAAATCCAAGGAGTTGACTACGACGAGACTTACTCTCCCATAGTGATGCTTAAGGCTGTCAGGATTTTAATAGCAATTACTACACATTTCGACTATGAAATTTGGCAGATGGATGTCAAGACCGCATTCCTCAATGGTCACATTGATGAAGAGTTATATATGATGCAAACAGAAGGTTTTGTTGATCCTAAGGATGCTGGAAAGGTATGCAAGCTCCAATGGTCCATTTATGGGTTGAAGCAAGCATCTCGGAGCTGGAACCAACGTTTTGATCAAGTGATCAAGAGTTTTGGATTTGTCCAAAACCAACAAGAGTTCTATGTTTACAAGAAAGCGAGTGGGAGCTCGGTAGCTTTCTTAGTAGTATATGTGGATGACATATTACTCATGGGAAACGATGTGGATCTTATGAATAGCGTGAAAGCGTATTTGAGCAACCAATTTTCCATGAAGGATCTAGGTGAAGCTGCATACATATTAAGAATCAAGATCTATAGAGATAGATCAAGGCACCTAATAGCATTAAGTTAGAGTACTTACATAGATAGGATTTTGAAGAGGTTCAAAATGGAAAACACCAAGAGGGGTATTACACCTATGATGAAGAATTGCAACTTTAGTGTGACTTAATGTCCTGTAACGGACAATGATAGAGAGAAGATGTCTGACGTCCCCTATGCTTCTGCAATAGGATCTATCATGTATGCAATGCTTAGTACCCGACCTGATGTGGCATTGGCTCTTAGTTTGACGAGCCGATATCAGAGTAATCCAGGACCGGATCACTGGACAGCTGTGAAAAATATCCTAAAGTATCTGAGAAGAACAAAGGATATGTTCCTAATCTATGGAGGAAATGATGAAGCTCTAAACATAACAGGTTACGTAGATGCAAGCTAGAATTCAGATCATGATGACTCGAAGTCTCAAACAGGATTTGTTTTCTTGGTGAATGGTGGGGCGGTAAGCTGGAAAAGCAAGAAGCAGCCCGTGGTGGCACAATCTTCAATGGAGTCTGAATACATTGTTGCAGCTGATGCAGCAAATGAAGCTGTTTGGCTAAGGAATTTCGTCATCGAACTAGGAGTTTTTCCCAATGCACAAGACCCCGTGACAATCTATTTTGATAACACGGGAGCTATTGCAAATGCAAGGGAACCAAGAACTCATTCCACAGCCAAACACATCAAGCTTAGATTTCATGTCATCCGGCAGATTGTTGACGAAGGTGAAGTCAAGATTTGCAAAGTAGATACGGAACTGAATGTAGCAGATCCTTTGACTAAAGCTCTCCAACATGACAAGCACGAACAACACCGAGATTCGATTGGTGTTAGGTTCCTGCCTATTGTAAACTAGTTTTGTATACTCTAGTGCAAGTGGGAGACTGAAGGAGTTATGCCCTAGAGGCAAATAATAAAGTGTATTATTTGATATATCTCCTGTATGTTCATAATACGTTTCATATTGTGATATAACTGTATTAATACGAAACGTTAATACACGTGTAGTATGTAAACAAACCGTGTCTCTAGTTACCTCTAGTGAACTAGTTCATTGGTCATGAGGATGGTCTGTGTTTCAAGGTCATGGGCATTTATGCCAACTGACAATGAGGTCATGTTATTAGTTGAATAACATGATAGACAAACATCCGACCGTTATATCATAATGAGATCTAGTTACAAAGTTCACCATTGATGATAAAACACAGAGAACCTCGCAACCTGATCCTTTGACTGTGAGGTAATGCAAATCACCATTCTGGAAGAAGCTTAGATGGTTATCAAGAATCATCTCGTAACAGGGTGATCAAAAAGGTGCCACTCAGGTTTTTCCGAAGAAATGTGTAGAGGAGTACATATCAAGACCAGGATTTGTCTAGTCCATGTAACAGACAGATACATGTGGCCATCTCGGTGACGTTGCATTAATGAAGCTTGCAAGCATGTGACTAGGTCACGGAATGCAATGACATGAGAACGAGAAAACAAGTTCATCGGCAACGAGATCGAATTAAGGTATAGAGATGTCGAAGATCAAGTCTCGGATGAATTAGGTATCGTATGACAAAGGGAATGGGGAACGACTATCTCAAGGTTCGAGCGATTGTATTCGTGAAACGCATGGGGGTCACATGGCCATCCAGGTCCCTCTGTTGATCTTTGATATGAGAGTGGTCTCTATCATGTCCAGAGTGTTTCTGAACCGAAGGATGTCACGCTTAAGGGCAGGGACGCTTAGGGTAGATGAGGCATCGTCTGAGAAATAGAGAGAGAGAGACTAGAATAGTTTCGGTAACACCCGATGGAGATCGGAAAGGGGTCCGGAAGTTGTTCCGGAGAGAAGAGATAATATAATGTATATTTGAATGTTAATTGGAGAACTAATATTAAATATATATTTTATTTTATTTTTGAAGGCACTATATTGCTAATGGGCCTCACCCGAAGGGAGGCCCAAGTGGGCAAGGCGCCTAGGGAGTGGGGGCCAGCCGGCCTAGGGATGGTGGACCGCCCCAGTGGGGCCCACCTAGGGCCGGCGGCTGCCCCAAGGTGGCCGGTGGGTGTGGGGATTAGTCCCACCCGCCTGGCCCCTGGGTGGTGCGCCCCCCCTCCCACTATATAAAGGGGTCCCCCTCCACCTTGGAACACACCTATTACTCTCATTCTCTCTCTCTCATCTGCTGAGGGCTTCCTCGTAATATTGGGGAGGACCTCGTAGTTGAGTTCTCCACCTTCACACTACATTCGTGTGATCGGCGATCCGGCATCTACTTCTTCCGCTGCTCGGCTGGATCGGAGCCCGGTTGACGTCCCCTACACCGGACGTGTGACGAACTTCGGAGGCACCACACTTGGGGTGCTGCTTGTCTTTATCAATATACGCCTTCCTGCGTAAGGCGTGCCTCTCTCTACAAAGGTATGAATATTGTATTCCTTCTCCGTTACTTATGTCTACATAGTATAGATCCTGGTATTAGTGTTCGAGTAGATAGAATTTTTTTGTTTTCTGCTACGGAACCCTTCAGTGGTATCAGAGCGGGTCTATGGGTAGACATGTCGTACGGGTAGAACACATAGCAATATGTGGGCATTGATTCTCTAGTTGCTACCCTCTTTTAGTGTTATTGTTCATATCGCGGCACTGTTTGATGAAGCAACCCCCAACCGACCTCACGTGGTGATTCACGAGACTGGTCCACATATCAAAGTGGCTTAGGGGGGTGTCTGTCTCTCTATAGTAGTTGATATGGCATTGACACTGGAGGGCCCTGAAAAGGGAAGAAGAACGGCAATCATTGAATCCATGTTGTGGCTCAACGTTCGTAGGTAGGAAAGGGTTCTACTACGAAAGCCCTAAAGCCGCGTAAAACATGCAATAGTTAATATAGAAGCGTCTATCTTTATTATTGCATAGGGGCAAGTATTATAACATGGCAATGACAAGTTTGTGAAACTCTCATTAAAGCCGTTGATAATGATCATAAAGCTATAACCATGTCATAACACTTCTCTTTAGAAGCATTACTTAATATGCTAGTATACTTACTAGACGGTAGCATGATAAGATAATCCCTCGTAGTATTCCAGTTATCGTATTCCCCTTGTGTGTGCACCACCAAGAAAGTTCTTTGGTATGAGGCCGGCCGTGATGATCGGGGGTCAGACATATCTACGTTCGCATACAGTGGGTGCAAGCCATGTTGCACTGCGAATACACACGAGTTAGAACTGGCGAGCCTAGCATGTACAGACATGGCCTCGGAATACAAGAGACTGAAAAGTCGAGCATGAATCACATAGTTGATGTGATCGACATTAGGGAATGTCCACCTTTGATGCTGCACTAATGGCCGTGATGATCGGGGGAGGTGCAGGGGATAGGGATCATGTGATCACTAAATGAGTAGAGGGATGTTCGTTTAAGTGGGAGTTCCTTTATTAGAATTTGAACTCATTATTATGAACATAGTCTAAACACTTTGCAAATCCTTTGTAGATGTCTCGCTCACCCACCTTCAACCTAAGCACTTTCCTCGAGAAGGACAAGCTGAAAACTGATGGAACCAACTTCACCGCATGGTTCCGCAATCTTAGGATCCTCCTAGTCCCCTACAAGTTGACTTATGTCATCGAGGCTGAGCTTCCGGCTAAGCCTGCAGATTCCGCCTCTCAGGACGAAAAGAATGTCTGGCAGTCCAAGGCGGACGATTTCTCCCTCATCCAGAGTGGAATGCTCTATGCCATGGAGCCGGAGCTTCAAAAGCGTTTTGAGAAGATGAATGCTTTTGAGATCATTGAGGATCTCAAAGCCGTCTTTGCTCCGCAGGCTCGTGCAGAGAGGTATGATGCTTTTTAGCTCTTATTCTCTGCTAAAATGGAAGAGCACAGCAGTATTAGTGAGCACGTGGTCAAAATGTCTAGCTACGTTAAGCGCCTAAACGCACTGCATTGCAAAATCCTGGAGGAACTCGCTATAGATAGGGTACTGCACTCGCTGCCCCCTACCTATAAGAGTTTTGTGATGAACTACAACATGCAAGGGATGACTAAGACCCTTGCTGAGGTGTTCGCCATGCTCAAAACTGCTGAGGTTGAAATCAAGAAGGAGCACACGGTGTTGATGGTCAACAAGACTACCAACTTTAAGAAACCGGGGCAAAAGGGAAAAGGCAAGGGCAAGAAGTCTAAGAGGGATGGCAGGTTTGCTCCTAGCACCTCAAAGACTGCGAATCCTATCCCTAAGCCCGGCACTTCGTGCTTCTACTGCAAAGGGGATGGGCACATTTGTAACACCTGGGTATTTGATACCGGATCTGTTGCTCACATTTGTAACTCTCAGCAGGATCTGCAGAGTAGGAGGCGCCTGAGGAAGGACGAGGTGACGATGCGCGTCGGCAATGGTTCGAGAGTCGAAGTGATGGCCGTCGGCACCCTGCATCTCCGTCTACCGTCAGGATTATTGTTGGTTTTGAATAAATGCTATTATGTACCCGCACTGAGTATGAATATTGTGAGTGGGTCTTGCTTGTTGCAAGACCATTATTCATTTAAATCAGGAACAAATGGTTGTTCAATTTATATGAATGATATTTTCTATGTTCATGCTCCTGTATGTGATGGTTTATTCCTACTTGATCTTGATTGTGATACACACATCCACAGTGTTGATGCTAAATGTTGTAAGCATAGTGACAATAATTCCATGTACATATGGCATTGCTGTCTTGGTCATATTGGCATAAAGCGCATGAAGAAGCTTCATTTAGAAGGGCTTCTTGGATCATTGGATTTTGAATCCCTTGATACATGTGAGCCATGCCTCATGGGCAAGATGACCAGGACACCATTCTTCGGTATAGTGGAGAGAGTTGTAGACCTACTTGGGATCATACATACAGACGTATGTGGACCAATGAGTGTCTCAACACGCAATGGTTATCGTTACTTTGTTACCTTTACTGACGACTTGAGCAGATATGGATATATCTACTTGATGAAGCATAAGTCTGAAACCTTTAAAAAGTTTAAGGAATTTCAGAAAGAGGTAGAGAATCAACTTAACAAGAAAATCAAGCACCTTCGATCGGATCGGGGAGGCGAGTATTTGAGTTATGAGTTTAACATGTAGTTGAAGGACTGTGGGATCATCCCACAGCTTACACCAGCCAGAACACCACAGCGTAATGGTGTGTCGGAACGCCGTAACCGGACCCTATTGGATAGTGTATGGTCCATGATGTCTTTAACTGATTTTTCTATGTCTTTTTGGGGATACGCGTTAGAAACCGTCGCTTTTATTTTAAACCGAGCACCATCCAAATCCGTGGAGACAACACCATATGAGATATGGTATGGGCAGAAGCCAAAGTTGTCTTTTCTGAAAGTTTGGGGATGTGAGGCGTATGTTAAGAAACTGCAACCTGACAAACTCGAACCCAAATCGGAAAAATGTATCTTTGTAGGATATCCAAGGGAAACTATTGGATATACCTTCTACAATCAAGCCGAAGGCAAAACGCTTGTCACAAAAACCGACACCTTTCTCGAGAAAGAGTTTCTTGCAAAAGGGGTGAGTGGAAGGAAGATTGAGTTAGATGAAATTGTTGACCCTTCTCTCCGTATTCCGAGTAGCGCAACGGAAGCTGTTCCGAAACCGCTCTCCAACATGGAGGAAGGGTCCATTGATGCTGATCAAAACAATGACATCGAGACTCCTGAGGTTCGCAGGTCTACAAGGGTTCGTGCCACTCTAGATTGGTACAGTAGCCTTGTAATGTCTATCATCTTAGATGATCAGGAAGAACCTGCAAACTACAAAGAAGCTATGGGTAGTGCTGACTCCGAGAAATGGCTAGAAGCCATGAAATCCGAAATAGGATCCATGCATGAAAACCAAGTTTGGACCTTGGTGGATCTTCTAGAGGGTCGCAAGGCTGTGGAAAATAAATGGATCTTTAAGAAAAAGACAGATGCAAATGGTAATGTAACCATTCACAAAGCTCGACTTGTTGCAAAGGGTTTTCGACAAATCCAAGGAGTTGACTACGACGAGACTTACTCTCCCGTAGTGATGCTTAAGGCTGTCAGGAATTTAATAGCAATTGCTGCACATTTCGACTATGAAATTTGGCAGATGGATGTCAAGTCCGCATTCCTCAATGGTCACATTGATGAAGAGTTGTATATGATGCAACCGGAAGGTTTTGTTGATCCTAAGGATGCTGGGAAGGTATGCAAGCTCCAATGGTCCATTTATGAGTTGAAGCAAGCATCTCGGAGCTGGAACCAACGTTTTGATCAAGTGATCAACAGTTTTGGATATGTCCAAAACCAACAAGAGTTCTGTGTTTACAAGAAAGCGAGTGGGAGCTCGATAGTTTTCTTAGTAGTATATGTGGATGACATATTACTCATGGGAAACGATGTGGATCTTATGAATAGCGTGAAAGCGTATTTGAGCAACCAATTTTCCATGAAGGATCTAGGTGAAGCTGCATACATATTAGGAATCAAGATCTATAGAGATAGATCAAGGCACCTAATAGCATTAAGTCAGAGTACTTACATAGATAAGATTTTGAAGAGGTTCAAAATGGAAAACACCAAGAGGGGTTTTACACCTATGATGAAGAATTGCAACTTGAGTGTGACTCAATGTCCTGTAACGGACAATGATAGAGAGAAGATGTCTGACGTCCCCTATGCTTCTGCAATAGGATCTATCATGTATGCAATGCTTAGTACCCGACCTGATGTGGCATTGGCTCTTAGTTTGACGAGCCGATATCAGAGTAATCCAGGACCAGATCACTGGACAGCTGTGAAAAATATCCTAAAGTATCTGAGAAGAACAAAGGATATGTTCCTAATCTATGGAGGAAATGATGAAGCTCTAAACGTAACAGGTTACGTAGATGCGAGCTAGAATTCAGATCATGATGACTCGAAGTCTCAAACAAGATCTGTTTTCTTGGTGAATGGTGGGGCGGTAAGCTGGAAAAGCAAGAAGCAGCCCGTGGTGGCACAATCTTCAATGGAGTCTGAATACATTGTTGCAGCTGATGCAGCAAATGAAGCTGTTTGGCTAAGGAATTTCGTCATCGAACTAGGAGTTTTTCCCAATGCACAAGACCCCGTGACAATCTATTGTGATAACACGGGAGCTATTGCAAATGCAAGGAACTCATTCCATAGCCAAACACATCAAGCTTAGATTTCACGTCATCCGGCAGATTGTTGACGAAGGTGAAGTCAAGATTTGCAAAGTAGATACGGAACTGAATGTAGCAGATCCTTTGACTAAAGCTCTCCAACATGACAAGCACGAACAACGCCGAGATTCGATTGGTGTTAGGTTCCTGCCTATTGTAAACTAGTTTTGTATACTCTAGTGCAAGTGGGAGACTGAAGGAGTTATGCCCTAGAGGCAAATAATAAAGTGTATTATTTGATATATCTCCTGTATGTTCATAATACGTTTCATATTGTGATATAATTGTATTAATACGAAACGTTAATACACGTGTAGTATGTAAACAAACTGTGTCTCTAGTTACCTCTAGTGAACTAGTTCATTGGTCATGAGGATGGTCTGTGTTTCAAGATCATGGGCATTTATGCCAACTGACAATGAGGTCGTGTTATTAGTTGAATAACATGATAGACAAACATCCGACCGTTATATCATAATGAGATCTAGTTACAAAGTTCACCATTGATGATAAAACACAGAGAACCTTGCAACCTGATCCTTTGACTGTGAGGTAATGCAAATCACCATTCTGGAAGAAGCTTAGATGGTTATCAAGAATCATCTCGTAACAGGGTGATCAAAAAGGTTCCACTCAGGTTTTTTCGAAGGAATGTGTAGAGGAGTACATATCAAGACTAGGATTTGTCTAGTCCATGTAACGGACAGATACATGTGGCCATCTCGGTGACGTTGCATTAATGAAGCTTGCAAGCATGTGACTAGGTCACGGAATGCAATGACATGAGAACGAGAAAACAAGTTCATCGGCAACGAGATCGAATTAAGGTATAGAGATGTCGAAGATCAAGTCTCGGATGAATTAGGTATCGTATGACAAAGGGAATGGGGAACGACTATCTCAAGGTTCGAGCGATTGTATTCGTGAAACGCATGGGGGTCACATGGCCATCCATGTCCCTCTGTTGATCTTTGATATGAGAGTGGTCTCTATCATGTCCGGAGTGTTTCTGAATCGAAGGATATCACGCTTAAGGGTAGGGACGCTTAGGGTAGATGAGGCATCGTCTGAGAAATAGAGAGAGAGAGAGACTAGAATAGTTTCGGTAACACCCGATGGAGATCGGAAAGGGGTCCGGAAGTTGTTCCGGAGAGAAGAGATAATATAATGTATATTTGAATGTTAATTGGAGAATTAATATTAAATATATATATTATTTTATTTTTGAAGGCACTATATTGCTAATGGGCCTCACCCGAAGGGAGGCCCAAGTGGGCAAGGCGCCTAGGGAGTGGGGGCCAGCCGGCCTAAGGCTGGTGGGCCGCCCCGATGGGGCCCACCTAGGGCCGGCGGCTACCCCAAGGTGGCCGGCGGGTGTGGGGATTAGTCCCACCCCGCCTGGCCCCTGGGTGGTACGCCCCCCTCCCACTATATAAAGGGGTCCCCCTTCCCCTTGGAACACACCCATTACTCTCATTCTCTCTCTCTCATCTGCTGAGGGCTTCCTCGTAATATTGGGGAGGACCTCATAGTTGAGTTCTCCACCTTCACACTACCGTCGTGTGATCCGCGATCCGGCATCTACTTCTTCCGCTGCTCGGCTGGATCGGAGCCCGGTTGACGTCCCCTACACCGGACGTGTGACGAACATCGGAGGCACCACACTAGGGGTGCTGCTTGTCTTCATCAATATACGCCGTCCTGCGTAAGGCATGCCTCTCTCTGCAAAGGTATGAATACTGTATTCATTCTCCGTTACTTATGTCTACATAGTATAGATCCTGGTATTAGTGTTCGAGTAGATAGAATTTTTTTATTTTCTGCTACGGAACCCTTCACGTACACCTTTTACCAGATGACGGTTGATGCAGTCAAAGCAGTCTTGGGAAACAGTAAGTAATATAAGCTCACGATCTAAGGAGAATGAGTCTAGGTATAGTTGTTGCAACAATGAACTATATGACTTGATCGTGTTGCAATCCTTCGAGGAATGTCCATCACATCATTCTCCAATGATATGATCCCGTTTTCAATTAGCATAAATGCCCATGATCTTGAAACCCAGATCATCCTCATGACCAACGAACTAGTATGAATAGAGGCTACTAGGGATTTGGTTGTTTCATATCACACCCGTACCGATGTTTCTACTTGGCACAGTTATAGCACAATATAAAACTATTATAAACTAATTGAGATATGACAATAAAAACCTATTTATTATTTGCCTCTAGGGCATATCTCCTTCAATAATCCACGGAAAACACACTGCCTGGAAAATCAAAGGGAAAAAACAAAGAATATAGGCACAACAATTTGTACTAATTATACAGAAAGGGAAAAACATAGAACACTGCGGAGGAGGAAGAATAGACCAGCTAACCATTGATTCAACGAAAAAATGCGATGAAAGTGAAGGAGACGACGGAGGTGAATCAACCAAAGAAGACGATGACGACGGCAAGGCGGAAGAAAACATCTCCATTGGGGACGAAGGAAATAAATAAGAAATAAGAAATAAGGGAAAAGGTTAGAAATATAAGGGTTTAACTAAAATCCGCATTCGATAACGACCCACTAAACCCGGAGAGGGCACGGGACGCACCAGAAGCCAGCCCATGTCACGCACGGAAGGCCATTCGGGATTGCAGAAACGCACGAGAATGAACCACGTGTCGACGCAAGAGCGCCTACGTGGGACCTTTGCGAAGGTCGGACTTTTTCTAAGATTTCGGGTTGTCGCTAGCATGACCCGAAGGTTTGATCCTTCAGGGGAACACGAGCATTTTCCTTTTTCATACTAGTGCCATAAAAAGTCATTTTTCTGGCATGGCCCCCTTTTACGGTATACAAACCTGGCCAACTTGCTGGGCCTTCGCGTGCCAGCCCGCAGCCTACAAGCACGGCCGGTCGAATGCCCGGCACGACACGCGAGCTGACAGGCCTGTGGCACTCCGGGGCTAGGCCTGTGCCGCGACCTAGAGCACGCGGGCCAGATCGGCATAGCCTGTGGAGTGCCGGCACGTGGCTGGCCTGTCAATCACGCCAACAACCCGCTAGGTTCTAGCCTTTAGGGAGTGGGGGCGCGCAATGTTTGAAATTTTGAACCCGAGAGGGAGTGGGGGTGACGTGGCGGTCGGGCTAGCCAGCTGGGAGCTTTAGGGTTAGGGTTTTGGGGGTGGTCTTCTTTAGTGTATGTCTAGGGTTTTTGTCCATTGGGAAGGCTGTTTTGGTCTAAATTTGATCAATTTTTTGCTATAAAAAGGCAGCCCACCCCTCTCATTCTCCAAAACTCAACACCTCTCCCCTCTCATTTCCAAACATGACTAATCCAAACTAGTTTGTTTTCCCTATCAAAGATTTGGGTATCTAAATTCCACCGGACTACAATCCCTACCTCAATTCTCCTCCCTACTCTGTCATCGATTTTCCATATTCGCAATCCCAATAACCCAATCTCATACCACCATATACAAATTCTTCCAGCACCTCCACCACATTCATTGCCACCGGAAGAAAGCGGCGAAAGAAAACCTCTGAGATATGGCAGCACTATGAGGAGGAAGAATATGTTGATGGCGATGGTGTCACGAAGACACCGAGCGAAGTGCTTGCATCCGGGTTGCTCAAGCAAATTTGCTCTACGGAAGGGAGGAGGGAACAACCACATGAAGAGACACCTGCTGAGCCACGCCAAGCAAGATGGAGAGGCCACGACAATCTAGAGCAAGATCAACTTCAACCCCGACGGCATAGCCCGAGGTATTTTTGTCTATGATCAAGCTCGTCAAAGGGATGCTCTTGCAAAATTAATTGCGACCAATGATTTACCGTTAGGGTTTGGCAAGTCTCTTGGGTTTGTAGAGTATATTCGAACTTCTCATACTCTTACTTTTACACCGGTGTCTAGACAAACTACAACTAGGGACATGAAAAAAATAGCCAAAGTAGGACGTCAAGCCGTAAAAGAAGAATTATGATCATGTACCTTTTCAGTCTCTATAACATCTGATATTTAGAGTGGTCGTGCTAAGCAAGATTATATAACTGTGGTTGCTCATTATGTTACCTCTTCCTAGGAACTACATAAAAGAATAATATGATTTGAGTCAACTGATGTACCACATAATGGCGAGAACATTGCTAATGCTATACTGAAAGTGGTTACCGAGTTTGGTCAATGCGACACGATATTTGCAGTAACTTTGGATAATGCTTCTGCAATGAATTCCCTCATTCCTATATTTGAAGTATATGCATCAAAATGCTTGCTTCACCAACGATGTGCTTGACATATAATTAATCTTATTGCTAAAACTGCTATAGATGATCTACAGCCACACATTGAGAGAGTGCGTACTAAAATTTCATGGTTGAATGCTTCTAATACCCGACTTGCCAAGTATAAAAAATATTGTGCTCTTATTGATGTACCCAATCATGGTTTTCATCTATACATGCTTGTTAGATGGAACTCTATACCTTATGCTTAAATTAGTTCTAGATGATACGGTACAATTTTGGGAATTTGTTAATGAACACTTTCCACAACTAGATGGGTATCATCTACTTGGTCCTAATACTTGGCACATTGCGGATTCAATATTTAGGTTTATGCAAACCTTTTATGAGTCAACTGTAACTTTATTTGGGGTGTATTATCCTACATCTCATGTGATTGTGCATCATATTGTGGAAATTGCCCAACAAATCAAAGAGTATCAAAATGATGAAACTTTACTTGTAGTTGTTCATAACATGAAACTAAAATTTCTATCCCTTTGTTGTATGCGATTGCATTTATTATGGATCTTAGGGCTAAAATGGATGGGTTTGTTGGGGTTCTTTCGCTCTTGAGTATTACTGTAAATGTTAGCTATGATGAATATTCACTTGATGTTAAGGATAAGTTTCATGAAGTTTTTGTCAAGTATGAGACTAAGTATGGTCCAGCTGTGCAACACCGACCTCCGGCAGTACTAACTGCTGGAAAGAGTAAGAGAACAGTGTGGGGGAAGATATTTGACACTTCCTCCTCGTCGATCTCTACCCCTCAAGCTGTTGGGTCCGCAGCATAGAAAACAAAAAATTTCCTACGATGAGAACTACACGCCAAGATCTATCTACTAGGTACAGAGCAACGGGTGGACATACATCCATGGAGAACTTACCCTCGAAGACAACGAGCTTTGTTAACGAGTAGGAACTCGTGGTTGATATAGTCGTACACTTGCCGATCTCAAGATCGTGAGGAAGTCCGAGCGCCGCAAATCAACAGCGCATCCACACTCGCACACACGTTCAAGCCACCGGAAAACCTCCACCTCCTCGCTCCAGCGATCCAGCGGAAGCAGCAACTCCTTTCAGACGAAATGCCACCGGGAACATGTATCTCGCTAATCCGAGACCATGGGGGAATAATTCTAGAGAGGGAGAGAGATCCTTCACAAGGAGGTGTGAGGATGAAGGAGGGAATGGGTGGCCTTTTATAGGAGGAGGGGGGGTGCCCCCTCTCTCCATGGTCGGCGCATGGGGGGGTGACCCTTCACCTCCCCCATTCATGTGGTGGTAACCCTCCCCACACACACACATTAAAATGCCTCTTCACATTCCCTTTTAAAGTCTCCACTTTAAATGCATTAAGTTTCTCCAAATTTAATGCTCTCTCATTTAATAAAACTCTTTTATTAAATTTATTCAGAATTTTGTTAATTAATTTAATTAACAAACATTCACATATAGCCCCTTGCAATATTTCAATATCACATGCAGAACCACTTTCTGCAATTTCACCCGAAACAATTTCCGGTTTCTATTGAAACAATTCCTGCGCTTTGCAATTCTTTCGTTTGAAACATATGTGCTCCAAAATGGTGTCTGGTAACTCTTAAGTGTGCCACCCTACGGTTCGCGAATAATGCAGACATGATCGAGACCCTTCTCCGATCAATAATCAGCAGCGGGACCTGGAGATCCGTACTGACTCCTACACATTCAACGATGACTCCTATGATCGTGAGAACCTTTAACGCTTGTAACTAAATCCCTTTGTCTCTCGATATATTACATGTCCGAGATTCGATCATCGGTATCTCCATACCTAGTTTGATCTCGTTACCGACATGCACTCTTTTCTCGTTCCCGTGATATAACATTCTAGTGATCACATCACTTGATTGCAAGCTATCCCAATGTGATATCACCGAGAGGGCCCAGAGTATATCTATCCGTCATCTGGATTGACAAATTCCACTCTTGATCCATGAGCCTCAACATAACACCTTCGTAGCACTGAACCCATCTTTATAGTCACCCTGTTACGGTGTGACGTTTGATGTTATCAAGATACTCTTCCGGTGTTAGCAATTAACATGATCTCATGGTCTAACGATAAAGATTACTTCGTATTATGTTATAGCAATATAAACACAATGACTTGATCGTAATGCTATACTTCGGATGAATGTTCATCACATCATTTCACAAATGCTGTGACCTTGTTATTAACAACATCCAATGTCCATGATCAAGAAACCTTGATCATCCTGTTAATCAACAAGCTAGTCTATAAGAGAGGCATGACTAGGAACCCTTTTTGTTTATTAAACACACATGTATTGATGTTTCCTATCAATACAATTATAGCATGCAAAATAAACATCTATCATATACAAGGAATACATAATAACAACTTTATTATTGCCTCTCAGGGCATATTTCCTTCAGTCTCCCACTTGCACTAGAGACAATAATCTAGTTAACATAGTGATAAATCTAACACCCATGGAGTTCTGGTGTTGATCATGTTTTGCCCTAGGGAGTACTTTAGTCAACGGATCTGCTACATTCAGGTCCGTGTGCACTTTACAAATCTTTATATCTCCATCCTTGACATGCTCGCGGATGGAGTGAAACCGGCGCTTAATATGCTTGGAATTCTTGTGAGACCTTGGTTCCTTTGTGTTGGCTATGGCTCCATTGTTGTCACAATAGATCACCATCGGGTCCAACTCACTGGGAACCACACCCAGTTCCGTTATGAACTCCTTCATCTAAACCGCTTCCTGCGCTGCTTCTGAAGCAACAACATATTCCGCCTCCGTTGTTGATCCAGCTACCACAGGTTGTTTGGAGATCCTCCAACTAACTGCTGCTCCGTTCAAGAGAAATACGTATCCGGATTGGGACTTAGAGTCATCCGGATCAGTGTCAAAGCTAGCATCGACATAACACTTAGCGACTAGCTCTTCTTCACCTCCGTATAAAAGAAACATATCCTTAGTTCTTCTCAAGTACTTAAGGATATTCTTGACCGCTATCCAGTGTTCCGAACCTAGATCACATTGGTACCTACTAGTCAAACTAATAGCATGTGCCACATCCGGTCTTGTACATAGCATGGCATACATTATAGAGCCTATGGCTGAGGCATAGGGGATCTTATCCATTATCTCTCTTTCTTCCGCCGTAGCCGGGCTTTAAGTCTTACTCAATGTCTTGCCTTGCAACATAGGTAAGAACCCCTTCTTACTTCCGTCCATATTAAACTTCTTTAATATCTTATCAAGGTATGTACTCTGCGATAGCCCAATTAGGCGTCTTGATCTATCTCTATAGATTTTAATGCCTAATATATATGAAGCTTCACCAAGGTCTTTCATCAAAAATTTGCTGTTTAGATAACTTTTAACACTGTTTAAAAGATCTAAATCATTTCCAATCAATAATATGTCATCCACATATAATATCAGAAATGCCACATTGCTCCCACTCACTTTCTTGTAAATACAAGCCTCTCCATAAGTTTGGACAAATTCAAACTCTTTGATCACCTCATCAAAGCGGAGATTCCAACTTCGTGATGCTTGCTTCAGTCCATAGATGGATCGCTGAAGTTTGCACACCTTATTAGCATCCTTAGGATCGACAAAACCCTTAGGTTGTATCATATACAACTCTTCTTCAATATTACCATTGAGGAACACAGTTTTGACATCTGTCTGCCATATTTCATAATCGAAATATGCAGCAATTGCTAACATAATCCTAACCGACTTAAGCATCGCTACGGGAGAGAATGTCTCATCGTAGTCAACTCCTTGAATTTGTCGAAACCCCTTTGCGACAAGTCGAGCCTTATAGATGGTTACTTTACCATCAGCATCAGTTTTTCTTTTGAAAATCCATTTATTCTCAACGGCCTTTCGATCGTGAGGTAAGTCCACCAAGGTCCAAACCTGGTTTTCGTACATGGATTCCATGTCGGATTTCATGGCTTCTAGCCATTTGTTGGAATCAGGGCTCATCATCGCTTCTTCATACGTCACAGGGTCATCTATTTCATCAATCATGAAATTCATAACAGGATTGCCATACAGTTCAGGAGCTGCACGTGTCCTGCTTGACCTGCGAGGTTTGGTAGTGTCCTCTTTCGGAGTTTCATGATCAATATCATTAGCTCTCTCTTCATTAGGTGAAGTCAACTCCGAAACAACTTTTGGAGCTGCGCTACTCGCCATTTCATGAAGAGAAGGTTCAATAACCTCTTCGAGTTCTACCTTCCGACTACTCACACCTTTCACGAGAAACTCCTTCTCAAGAAAGGATCCATTCTTGGCAACAAAAACCTTGCCCTCAGATCTGTGATAGAAGGTATACCCAATCGTTTCCTTAGGGTATCCTATGAAGACGTATTTTTCCGCTTTGGGTTCGAGTTTATCCGGTTGAAGTTTCTTCACATAAACATCGCATCCCCAAACTTTAAGAAATGACAGCTTAGGTTCGTTTCCAAACCATAATTCATACGGTGTCTTTTCAACGGATTTAGATGGTGCCCTATTTAAAGTGAGTGCAGCTGTTTCCAGTGCATAACCCCAAAATGATAGTGGCAAGTCAGTCAGAGACATCATAGATCGAACCATATCCAATAAGGTACGATTACGACGCTCCGACACACCATTACGTTGTGGTGTTCCGGCAGGCGTGAGTTGTGAAACTATTCCACAGTCTTTCATATGTGTGCTAAACTCGTAACTTAGATACTCTCCTCCACGGTCAGACCGTAGAAATTTGATCTTTCTATTACGATGATTTTCCACTTCATTCTGAAATTCCTTGAACTTTTCAAAAGTTTCAGACTTGTGTTTCATCAAATAGATATACCCATATCTACTCAAATCATCCGTGAAAGTAACAAAATAACGATATCCACCTTGCGCCGACACACTCATTGGTCCACACACATCAGTATGTATGATTTCCAATAAATCTGTCGCCCGTTCCATTGAATCGGAAAACGGCGTTCTAGTCATCTTGCCCATAAGGCATGGCTCACATGTATCAAATGATTCAAAATCAAGTGATTCCAAAAGTCCACCAGAATGGAGTTTCTTCATGCGTTTAACGCCAATATGACCTAGACGGCAGTGCCACATATATGTAGATATATCATTATCAAGTTTAATTCTTTTAGCATCAACATTATGAATATGCGTAATACTACTATCGAGATCGAACAGAAATAAACCATTCAACATAGGTGCATGACCATAAAAGATATTATTCATATAAATCGAACAACCATTGTTTTCAGACTTAAATGAATAACCACTTTGCATCAAACATGATCCGGATACAATGTTCATGCTCAGTGCAGGCACCAAATAACAATTATTTAGGTTTATAACTAATCCCGATGGCATATGGAGAGGCAGCGTTCTGACGGCGATCACATCAACTCTTGATCCATTGCCGACCCACATCGTGACCTCATCCCTTGCTAGTTGTCGCTTGTTCCGCAGCCCCTGAACCAAGTTACATATATTAGCAACCGATCCTGTATCAAATACCCAGGTGCTACTGCGAGTACTAGTCAAGTACACATCAATAACATGTATATCACATATACCTTTATTTGCCTTGCCGGACTTCTTGTCCGCCAAATACTTGGGGCAGTTGCGCTTCCAATGGCCAGTCCCCTTGCAATAGTAGCACTCGGTGTCAGACTTAGGGCCAGCTCGGGGTTTCTTTCCAGGCGCGGCAACAGACTTGCCACCCTTCTTTCCCTTGTGCTTGCCTTTCTTGTCCTTCTTGAAACCGGTGGTCCTATTGATCATCAACACTTGATGTTCTTTCCTAATCTCCACTTCTGCAGTCTTAAGCATTCACAGAAGCTCGGGAAGAGATTTCTTCATGCCCTGCATATTATAGTTCATCACGAAGCTCTTGTAGCTAGGTGGCAGAGATTGGAGAACACGATGTATGCCTAAGTATTTGGGAATCGTTATTCCCAAGGACACAAGCTTATCGGCGTACCCAGACATTTTGAGTACGTGCTCACTAACGAAGCTGTTTTCCTCCATCATGCAGCTAAAGAACTTTTCTGTAGCATTATAACTCTCTACGGCAGCATGGGTATCGAAAATCATTTTCAATTCTCCCATGGTATCAAAGGCATTTCCATTTTCTAAACGCTTTCGAAGTTCTGGCTCTAGCCCATACAGTATGCCGCAATGAACTAAGTTGTGGTCCTCCTGACGAGTTATATAGACGTTCTTTTCCTCGTCAGGGGCATCAGGAGCTGGTGGGGGGGCCTAGCGGCGCATCTAGCACATATTGCTTTTGTGCAGCAGTGAGGAGAATCCTCAAATTCATAGCCCAGTTTGTGAAGTTGCTACCATTCGCAGCAAGTTTCTCTTTCTCCATGAACACATTGAAATTAAAAGCAGGTGGTGCCATCTACAATAGAATTTGTAAAGTATATTTAGACTAAGTTTATGATAGATTGAGTTCAACTAATCCAAATTACTAATGAACTCCCACTCAAAAACGACATCCCTCGTGTCCTTTTGGTGATTACATGAACCAAATCCACTACACCAAGTCCGATCATCACGTGAGTCGGTGTAGCTTCAAAGGCGAGCATCTATATGGGCATCATATCAACTATATGACTCATGCTTAACCTTTCGGTCCGTGTTCCGAGGCCATGTCTGTACATGCTAGGCTCGTCAAGTAAGAACCTTAGTATTTGCGTGTGTAAAACTGTCTTACACCCGTTGTATGAAAGCATAGAGTTGAGAACACCCGATCATCACGTGATGCCTCAAAACACGATCCACAAAATGGTGCATACTTAAGGAAGAACACATTTTATCTTGATATCTAAATGAGGGATCATCTTATAATGCTACCAAACGCGCCAAACTAGCAATATAAGATGCTAACATCTAATGTGTGAAGTGAGATGATATGGTCCATGCATTTGATCTCTATCATTTGCATCGAGGTATGATCTCTATCATTCCTTTGTGTGTAAGGCCAAGGTCTATGGAACTTACACGTTAAGTGAGTTGTAAGAGTATCTATCATACATCTACTTACAACAATACCATATCAAAACACTGGCTCAGCAACGATCTAAACTAGACGCCTCTAATTTATCAATTGCAAGTTTTACGTGGCTTAGGGCATTCGGAGATAGAACCTGTCTAACCTACGAACATGAACCACAACGAGGATAACCAAGTTATTAGCAACTCGTTGTAAATCAGATATTGACTATAGTAGGAGAGACAGACACCCGCCAGCTACTTATGCAAAACAAGTTGCATGTCAGTCGTGGAACCGGTCTCATGTACGATGACATGTAAGGTTGGTCCGGGCCGCTTCATCCCACTATGCCACCAATATCCAAAGTACATAGAAGATGCAATAACATGATCATCATCGCCCACATATAAACATATGTGTACTACCCGTGCAAAGCACCTACGCATAGATCAGGCTCTGATACCACTGTTGGGTCCGCAGCATAGAAAACAAAAAATTTCCTACGATGAGAACTACACGCCAAGATCTATCTACTAGGTACAGAGCAACGGGTGGACATACATCCATGGAGAACTTAACCTCGAAGACAACGAGCTTTGTTAACGAGTAGGAACTCGTGGTTGATGCAGTCGTACACTTGCCGATCTCAAGATCGTGAGGAAGTCCGAGCGCCGCAAATCAGCAGCGCATCCGCCCTCGCACACACGCTCAAGCCACCGGACAACCTCCACCTCCTCGCTCCAGCAGAAGCAGCAACTCCTTCCAGATGAAATGCCACCGAGAACATGTATCTCGCTAATCCGAGACCATGGGGGAATAATTCTAGAGGGGGAGAGAGATCCTTCACAAGGAGGTGTGAGGATAAATGAGGGAATGGGTGGCCTTTTATAGGAGGAGGGGGGGTGCCCCCTCTCTCCATGGCCGGCGCATGGGGGGGTGACCCTTCACCTCCCCCATTCATGTGGTGGTAACCCCCCCCCCCCACACACACATTAAAATGCCTCTCCACATTCCCTTTTAAAGTCTCCACTTTAAATGCATTAATCTCCAAATTTAATGCTCTCTCATTTAATAAAACTCTTTTATTAAATTTATTCAGAATTTTGTTAATTAATTTAATTAACAAAAATTCACATATAGCCCCTTGCAATATTTCAATATCACATGCAGAACCACTTTCTGCAATTTCACCCGAAACAATTTCCGGTTTCTATTGAAACAATTCCTGCGCTTTGCAATTCTTTCGTCTGAAACATATGTGCTCCAAAATGGTGTCCGGTAACTCTTAAGTGTGCCACCCTACGGTTCGCGAATAATGCAGACATGATCGAGACCCTTCTCCGATCAATAATCAGCAGCGGGACCTGGAGATCCGTACTGACTCCTACACATTCAACGATGACTCCTATGATCGTGAGAACCTTTAACGCTTGTAACTAAATCCCTTTGTCTCTCGATATATTACATGTCCGAGATTCGATCATCGGTATCTCCATACCTAGTTTGATCTCGTTATCGACATGCACTCTTTTCTCGTTCCCGTGATATAACATTCTAGTGATCACATCACTTGCTTGCAAGCTATCCCAATGTGATATCACCGAGAGGGCCCAGAGTATATCTATCCGTCATCTGGATTGACAAATTTCACTCTTGATCCATGAGCCTCAACATAACACCTTCGTAGCACTGAACCCATCTTTATAGTCACCCTGTTACGGTGTGACGTTTGATGTTATCAAGATACTCTTCCGGTGTTAGCAATTAACATGATCTAAGGATAAAGATTACTTCGTATGATGTTATAGCAATATAAACACAATGACTTGATCGTAATGCTATACTTCGGATGAATGTTCATCACATCATTTCACAAATGCTGTGACCTTGTTATTAACAACATCCAATGTCCATGATCAAGAAACCTTGATCATCCTGTTAATCAACAAGCTAGTCTATAAGAGAGGCATGACTAGGAACCCTTTTTGTTTATTAAACACACATGTATTGATGTTTTCTATCAATACAATTATAGCATGCAAAATAAACATCTATCATATACAAGGAATACATAATAACAACTTTATTATTGCCTCTCAGGGCATATTTCCTTCACAAGCTCCCGTTGCTCAGGATGGTGGAGAGTTAGTGACATGGGCATAACCCTTCGGGTGCCTACTATTGGTATGTATGGTGCGGCCCAACGGAAGGCTCACCCAAAGATACACCAAGATCCATGAAGACCATGATGATTCAATAGATACAAAGCCTACAAAGACACAAACTCCTAGTTGAACAAGATAAGGAAAGTCCAAGACTAGACTAGATACAGACACCAACTTGTAACCTACTCGTATTGGTACCCGAGACCTAGCCTCCCCATATATAAAGGCTAGGAGGGACCAACAAGTAGGAGATAACACAATACAATAGATGTTAAACCCAACTATAGATCTAGACAATAGACACCAAAAAAGATCCCAAGCAATTTGTAATCTCATTATCCACCAATAATCAGGCGACTTTGACTCCCTTGTTTCTCTGATCATCCGACGAAATCCCCAGCATTCTCTTTTCCTCGAAACCCTAAGTCCATAATCATGGGCATTACCGAGATTACCCCTCGTCAGTTAGCGAAGTATCTGAATAGTCTAGTAGTTCCTTCTAATGATGACGAGGACGAAGACTTCGACATATTGCAGTGGTGGCAGGATAAAAGCTCAACATATCGAGTGCTCTCCATATTATCACAGGATGTGCTATCAGTACCTGTCTCAACGGTCTCATCAGAGTCTACTTTCAGTCTAGCTAGAAGAATAATTGGTGATAGAAGAACTAGTCTCACCATGGACATGCTGAAAACATTCATGCCCATAAAATATGGAGAACTAGCCATACGGAGAACCCAACACACTACCGAGAACCCAGAACTGATCACTACGTTCCAAGCTATGCGATGGACTAAAGACCAGGAAGAAACTTAGTTGTAGGATTTATAATTTTTTAATCTCTTTGTAATTTTTTAATCCCTGTGTAATTCTATTTTCTTTTTAAAGTCAGTTGTACTCTTTTTCCTTCCCAAGGATGGAAGCTTTTGATGATGCAGTTAATAATAAAGTCCAATTTTTATCCCATAAAAACTTGTCTCCCTTGGTCTCACTTATTTGCTATATGAGCTCCCAACCCACTCATTTCCCACACCCACCCTCCATACATGTCTCATCCCAACCAACAGTTTCCTGCTATGGATACTCCCGCTCCACCTCCAAGAAGAAGATCCAGTGTGTGCGAGCACTTCGATGAAGAACACTATGAGGTGGATGGTGTCTAGCACAAGAGAGCTAAGTGTAGAAGGTGCGGCCATTACCTGTGTGTCCCTAGTGCAGCTGGAATTAGGAACTTGCACCATCACATCTTGTTTCATGAGAGGCAAGATGGAGGAAACTAATTAGTTGTAGTTGATGTAATTTCCTTTTTCTTTTCCTTTTAGAGCAAGTTGTACTCTTTTTTCTTACTTGGGATGTAACATTTTTTTAATGAGGCAACATTAATAAAGCTCACTTCTTATCCCGAAAGTACCCCCTCCTCCTCTTCTCTTCCTATAAAACCCCCTCCTTATTGAGCTGGGTAAGCTTGAGGTGGGCAAGCAGTCTAGTGTATTCTCTAGAAGATGTCAGGTTTTCCACATGACCATAGTTTCATCAAGTATATGTCAATTCGGCTTCTGAAGTGTGCCCGTGAGATTAGGAAAGACAACGATATAATTCCATTCAAGGAACTCCTTAGTAGTGATACCCTCCTCAGCAAGGGGTAGGGAACTAAGTAGGCGGGGGTGGCCATCTAAGACTCCCGAGGAAATACGCCAAGAACTTCTCAAGATCAATTCAAGGTGGATGAAGAGAAAACATACGAGACTAGCGACATGTAATCCATTTTTATGGATTGAAGAGAGCGAGGACGAAGATGACAACTTCATGCTTAGCAGCAGCAAGGGAAAGAGTGTTGCATCGCCGAAGGGCAAGAGTGCTGCATCGTCGAAAGGGAAGACTAAGTAAAACATATCTCCTTTCCATATTGCCCCTAGCCTCACCCTCATCTTTTTCTATAATAAGACTATGAGAACTTAGTGGTTGTAGTTGTGCAATTTTATTTTTCTCCCTCTTTTAGAGCAAGTTGTACTCTTTTTTCTTAATAGGGATGTAAGGTTTTTTAATGAGGCAACATTAATAAAGCTCACCTCTTATCACATATGCAAGATTGATTTATTGATATTAATTTTTTAGCTTTTTTTTTTGAAAAATTTCCGACTTTTTGGATTATTTTACGATTTTAGAAAGCAAACAGACGAAATGGGCCATTTTCCAGCCCCGACGGCTCACGCGCCAAGGGCCGGCCTGCCTAGCGCTGGTCATCTAGTCTAGGATGTTCTGCCCGGCTCGGCCCGCGAGTGCCAGGCCTGCCAAGGCTGTTCCGGGCTGGTGCCGTGCCGGGCCGGCCCATTGGCCAGGTTTGTCGGTACGTGCTTGGAGATGCTCCGAGCTACTGGATGCATATTTTTTCTAACTAACCATTAGTTTCTCAGTCTGTTGACCACAGACGATTGGTTCGCTAATAGGCAAGGTCTGTATATACTCAGTTATGGTTCTTCCTCAAACCTTATTCTGAATAAGTTATTCACTCTCTTAATTCTTCCGGAGCTGCATCTAGTCTAGGATCCGTGGAGCTATCGAAGAAGAGGGATGGAGATTGCCGCGGTAGCCGGCCCGATAGTGAAGCTCCTGCCGAAGCTCCTATCGGTGATAAATGAGAAACGGAAGCAGCTGGACAGCCTGGAGGTGGACGCTGGATTTATCCGACGCGACCTTCAGTCGATCCAAGAAATTATTGGCCGCTCGAGAGTCGGATCCATCTCCGACCTCTGGATCCGAGACCTCAGAGGCTTGGCGGACGACATGGAAGACTGCATAGACAGCTTCCAGGTCGGGAAGACGACCAGAATCCGTTTCGCCGCGGACATCGGAAAGCTGAAAAAGAGGTCAAAGGATACGCTCGAGCAGTTGCAGACCTGCATCAGCATCGCCGGCGCCGGCGCGCTTCCGGCTACAGCTGACCCCCCCTATGGGGGCACCGATGATCGGGAGGAGCAACTTCTTGCCCTGCTTGGGCGGAGCCAGTCAGAGGAGGAAGAGGGGAGGCTCAAGGTGATCTCCATCGCGGGCTTCGGCGGCTTAGGTATGACTCGCCTAGCCCACAAGGTTTACAGTGACAGGGATGTGCGCAGCCAGTTCTCTCTGCACGCTTGGGTTCGTGCGGCGCCGGGCATGAGTGTGCACAAGCTTCTTCGGGAGATTCACGACCAACTGCTGCTAATTAGTACTCCCAAGAAGCAAGCTGAACACGGTGCGAGGGCCTCCAGCTCCAAAAGCATACCAGAAGTCAACGGAGACGTTGAGCATGGTCGGCTCACCGAAATTCTCAAGACTGGAAGGTGATTACAGGATCAGTAATTCAGTAGTACTATCTTAAAATTTTCTGAGCAATACTACTCTCTTAATTTTCTTTTACTCAACATTTAATTTCTTTTATCAGTTGATTCATTCATTATATTCTTGTAGGTACTTGATTGTAATTGATGGCGTGGACACACATGAATTATATGATGTAATATCTGCCTTCTCTTGGGCTGATGGAGTGGATGGCAGAATTGTCATGACGACGGCCATTCAGATGCCAGCAGCGACATGCTGCAGTTGTGGTGACGGTTCACCGCTCGCCATGGATAGCACAAGCCAGGTTTTCATTGGAGAGCTGACAGAGAGTGGGTTTGTGGAGACCTGCCTCCATCTTCGTGATGACACCCTAGCAAGAATGCAGCGCAGCAACAACCAAATCCTATCCAGCCCCGTTGTCCAGGACTTGTTGCTGTATTTCTTCATGTTCCCACGCGATCATGCTGTCAGAAGGAATCCCTTGATAAGGCGTTGGCTGGCTGAAGGACTTGTGTTTCCTCAGCCAGAAACTGAGAGTTTTTCCCAGGATGTTGCGGCCAAGAATTTGGAGAGACTCATCAGCCGCAATGTCATTCAGCCCATTCAGGTGAGGAACTATGGAAATGTGAAGAAATGCCAAACTTCCGGGATGATGCTCAACTCCATTTCCAGCAAATCCAAGTCCCAGAATTTCATCACCATGTTGTGTGGTAGTCAGACGACAGAGAAAAATCCGCTGGCCAACGTTCGCCGGCTTTCTCTCCATCTTAACGATGTGGAAAATGGGCCACTGAATTTGCCAAAGGATTTATCTCGTCTCCATACCCTTGCAATATTCCCTGATGAAGCAAATGTTGGTAGGCCTCAAGCAATTTTGAACTATGCCAAGTATAAGCTGCTGCGAGTTTTGGATCTGAAAGAATGTGCAGATGTGAAAGCGCAACATGTCGGCAAAATATGTGACCTGTTGTTGCTCAAGTATTTGAGCCTCGGAGACAGTATTGACAAGGTTCCAAGAAAAATAGCGAAGCTGAAATGGTTAGAGACTCTTGACATGAGGAGAACACAGGTAGTGGCGTTGCCAATTGAAGTCCTCCTGCTCCCCGAGTTGAAGCACCTCCTTGGAAAGTTTCAGTTGAATGAAGGTGACTGCACAACTAAGAAGCTAGAGAAGCTCTTGTCAAAAGAAAGTGGTAGCGAACTGCAGAGGCTTTCAGGATTTGTCACCAGCAAAAGTGAAGTGTTTGCACAGCTGATGAGTCGCATGGGGAAGTTGAGGAAGGTGAAAATCTGGTGTGATTCCACCGCAGATGTGACAAAACTGGCTGATATTTTAGAAGCCACGAAGAAATTCATCCGTGAAGGCCTGGATATGACAAGAGTTGATCGTTCCTTATCTATCGACATCCAAGGATGCCAAGCAGAATGCTCAGAACTATTCATGGACTCTCTGCAAGCTACAGGCCGTCTTACCTCGCTCAAATTGCAAGGGAACCTGACACGACTCCCTCGGTTCCAAGCAAAACTGAACTACATCGAGGAGCTGTGCCTCTCGACGACTAGTCTGAGCGGGCACACGATCCTAAGCAGCCTCTCTGCACTGAGAATGACACTGAAATATCTGAAGCTGGTTGAAGATAAACTTGAGCACTTGGTCATAGAACCAGAGCATTTCCGGAGTCTGAAGGGGATATGCCTCGTAGGCGAGCAAAGTCTAGAGGACATAACAATCACAGCTGGAGCGATGCCCTACCTTGTGTCACTTCATGTGATCTGTGAAGCTCTAGGTGATCTTCCAGGCATCAAAATCACAAGCATGGCAGGGCTAAAGGAAGTTGCACTCCATTCTGGAGTCCGAGATTCGATAAAAGATGGATGGCAAGAAGCTGCAATGAACCATCCTAATAGGCCCAACGTTTTGTTTATCCATCCTGCTAACTCCAGGCACAGAGACCCTCCGCTGTGCGGAATAGAAGGGAAAACTGCGAGTGAGACTAAACCAATTGCGACAAGAATTGCGTCCTCCATCAAGGGGGGCGTCTTTTCTTTTACACAGCGGGCATCTTAACTCACTGGAGCAGCACTGGTCACGGTCAGGTATGTGTTTTTTTCCTCCTGCATACCCGTCTTCACTTGTACTTCCAGTTTATGTGACATTAGTGTATCCTTGATTATCTGCAGTGCAATGCTTTGAAATTATTCACTGATCCGCGGAAGAATGGTGCTTTCACATGGATGCACTGTCCACTTTATGCCGTTCTATTTTGTCACTTGGAGTTGCACTTCTTTTTACAGCGTCATTACAAAGTTAATGCCATAGGGGAAAAAACGCCCTGCACATTGCTGCCAAAATTGTTTGATATACAGGAGAATTTTTGATGTTGCAGCAGAATAAATTTCGGAATTCTTATAGCAAGATCTAATCAAAATATATACTATAAGATGTTTTGAGTGTGGCGTGTGTAAATATCTTATCTGTACATCTCCTATATACAAACTCCATTAGAAAGCAGTAATTAGCCAGTGATGTGAAGAGATTGTCCTACATATGGATGTTTGTCAATATAAGACATGTATTGGAGAAAAAGCTAAAACATGCTCCAAAAAATGACATATCATGCGACCGCAATGTATATACTTCGACATAAACCACTTTGTAGCAGCCTCCAACCGTAGTGGTACTGTTTTTTTAGAGAAAGAAAGTGAGTATTCAAATTGCTTGTATCTTATTTTTTCTACAATGCCAGCTATTGTAGTATCAAGTGATTTTAGAGACAAGAAATATTGTTCTCCTATTTTCTGTACGTTATTTTTTGCGGCATCCAGTGTCTGCTATCGTTGTATCATGAAACTTATTCTTCATGGACTTTGTATTAGTACCTGTATGGTGATTGGGGTTGTAAGAATAATACAACCTCCATCTTGAAAAGGATGTCACAGATTTATCTAAATTTGCATGTATCTATACTAAAACGTGTCTAGATACATCCAAATTTAGACAAATCTTCGACATCCTTGGACAGAGGGAGTACTACTAACTGTTTGTGTGTCCACCACTTTCTATGGCTCTGCTATATGTAATCTGATCAGAGGATGTTTAAATTTTTAGAAAGAAGCAATCAATAGGACTTTCCTAATCCTCCCTTCCTTTCAGGAAGAATGTGAAATTCTTTTTCCTTAAATGGGAGCAGAGCAGGTTTGAAAGTTAAGCAAATTCGCAACGCCATGGGCATGATTCCTGCCACCTATTTTTCAAGAATGTACTCCCTCCGTCCTAAAATAAATGACATGGGTTTGTCTAAATTCGGATATACGTTTTAGTATATAGGTACATGCGAATCCAGATAAACTCAAGTCACTTATTTTGGGACGGAGGGAGTATAAGATGTTTTACCTAGCCGCTCTTTGCCGAGAAAGGATGAACCAAGTTTGCAGATCGGGTCAACTCAAACAAGAACGACCTAGTCGCTGGTGAAATCGCCTGACGCCCAACCATAATCATTCCACCGATGTATGAAAAGTCAACAAAATGCACGGCAGTAGCCAGTGGGCGACGCCAGTCAATAGATATTTCATCCACTGATGATGACCACACAGGCACCACAGTGAGCTTGACTTTAATGCCATGACTTCAAACAAATCCACCCAGTTAACTTTGAGTTGAGCAGATCATGATGAGGGTGGAAGAGAGGCCTGGTTGTCAAAAGCCTGATGACTCCCAGGAATATACACAGGACATCTACAAGCTACCACCCTAGCTAGCTAACGGGCCAAACTCCATGTCACTACGTCGAGTGAAGCACCGACGGCTTTGGATCACGACCGTCCTCCTTCCGAAGGTCATTCGAGCTTTTCCGGCGAGGTTTCTCGCTGTCCCTGCCAACACTCGCACTGGTCATCTTTTTCCCAGCACCCTTGGGGTCCTGGTGCCTCTCTGCTGCCGGTTTCCTGGCTGCCTCGCTGGAGTCTTGAATCCCTTCGAGGATAGAGACCACGGCGTCCATGGATGGCCTCATCTTTGCTTCGAAGTTCAGGCACTCGACAGCAAGGGCGGCGATGGTCTGCGCCCCACTGAGGGAGTACTGGCCTTCTAGCCTGGTATCCAGGACACGGAATATCTTGCGCTTGTGTGTGAGATATGGTCGGGCCCATTCCACAAGGTTGTGCTCTCCCTGGGGCCGGTTCTTGTCAATGGCTCGACGACCTGACAGCATCTCCAGAAGCACTACACCGAAGCTGTAGATGTCGCTCTTTGCAGTAAGATGGCCTGGAAAATGTTGAATGGATGCTTATCACATGCTCAATATAAGCTCTCAGATAAATGTTATTAAGTAGTACTGCATAAGATGAATGGTAACAAAGTAAATTAAGATTCAAAACATAAGATGGCCTGAAAATAATGACTTGTTAAATGGATGTTTACCACATGCTGAATATGTGTTCTAACTTATGAAATGTTAGTGTGATTTTTTAAACCAAAAGGCAGCATCTCAACATTTGTGCAGCAAATTAAATTAACGTGAATTCAAAACTATAACAGCTGCTGTTAAATCATGGAACAACTTATGGTTGAAGGCAATTAAAATAAGCATCAAACGTTCCCTCTTATAATCTGTGTTCACACCTTTGTACATAGGTCACAAAGAAAATGTCTACGTAAATTATAAATTTCATGGAATGGCACTGCAGCATCAGATATTCAATATCAGATCCTGGCACAGAATGCATTCTAGTGCATGTGTAGCAATTTCAACCAAGCAAAAGCCATTCAAAAAATATGATCTGCCAAGCAAGGGATGCACGTAAAAATAAAATACAACTTACACATTTTTAATGAGTTTGTAGTTTAGACTGGCTTCTATTAACTAATGCACTAGTAACATTCAATGGTTCACACGGATGTTGTTTGTTCAAGACAAGCAAATGTGCAATACTGTCTCGATAAAACCCAAAAATTGAAGAGAAAGGTTACCTGTTGACAGATATTCTGGAGCTGCATAACCATATGTTCCCATGACCCTTGTGGACACATGACTCTTCTCACCAACAGGACCATCCTTTGCCAATCCAAAATCAGAGAGTTTTGCAGTATAATCCTGGGCAGCAAAATATGCATTCCTTTCAGTAGAGATCACACGATCATAGATGTTAACTATGGTGCATTGACGATTCAGTTTCACTTACTGTATCAAGAAGAATATTGGATGTCTTAAAATCCCTATAAATAACTTTAGCCTCTGCACTATGAAGGTAGGCTAGTCCTTTTGCAGCTCCAAGTGCAACCTTCATTCTTAAGTTCCATTGAAGGGGTTGGAAGTGCGAGCCTCCTAGATAAAGGATTCATATAGCAAGTTACAACTAAAACATAGAAAAGTCTTCAGCTATATTGTATGCAAGACAAATTGATATTCCTAGGACAATAGTAGAGCACCAAATACAAGTTCAACTTACTCCTGAAAAGATGATTTTCCAAGCTCCCACGTGGCATGCACTCATACACTAGCAGCCGGTACTCATCCTCTAAGCAGTACCCAATTAGCTTGACAAGGTTGGGATGGCAAAATTGACCAAGGTAATTAACCTCCGCCTATAAGTTGACACAACAGTCAGAAAAACACCCAAGTACTTAATTAATACATCTGAAGCTGTAAATAATGAATTCAACGATATCACATAAAGGTATGGGATACCAAAATAAACTTCAAAGAAACATGGATCAAACATAACATCGGCAGCAGCAAAAAAAGGAATGGCAGTTATGCTCACCAACCACTCTCGGTGCCCTTGCAAACCTTCCTGGTTGAGTCTTTTCACAGCAACAGGTATTCCAGTGCCAGGTTTGCAAGCTGACAATGTATGCTCATCAATCCATCCTTTATAGACAGATCCAAACCCTCCTTCGCCGAGCACACTGTCAGGGCGGAAGTTCCTTGTAGCTAACCTGAGGTCATTATAACTGAAGACCTTAACATTGGCTGACTGCAAGATCTCGGATTCAGTCTTCGCACTTGGAGGCATGGAAGCTGAAGACGCTCGACTGCTGCAGGCACTAAGCCTACTTCCATCTTTACCACTACTCCTTGAGAACATTCCTGTAAATTAAGTCTTTAGTCAAATTTCTACTGAGTAAAACATTAAAAAAATATCAAATCCCAGATTCTATTTCAAAGATAGCATTCTACGATGAACAAGTTTTACGATTTATCCATCCCAGATCAAGAGTATGATCATCATGTATTGCAATTTTTTACTGCTTGATGTTCACTTTACACAGTAACTAGTGACTGGGTGAAGCAAATATCATCAATTGGCTTATCTGAAATTCGATATGAGCGTTGGAAGTTGCAAGATTAGCCATTGTCATCTGTGGTACACAATGCGCTAGCGATAATGATAGGTTCCAGAAGTTGATGTGAAGAACATTTTGATCAGGCAAGTAACAGGGTTAAATGGTTGCTGCCTGAGAATGCTTAATATGCTCTGGACCAAGAGGTTAAGTGATTACTAGCATCGAGCACTATGGCAAAATGAATACTGTGAAGATCAGACGGGTTCCTCTCCATCAAGCGGTAACATGCATACACTAAGTTTCTAGTAAGCTTATCTCACCCAATATACATCAGTTGCCATGTCATACAGCATATCCACAGGCTTATCGTACTCATGTACTACAAAGTTTAGTTATATCACATATAAATCATTAGCAATTAAGAAATGCTTCAATTCAGTAAGCTGACACAAAGAAAGCACGTGGCAGCTATACGACAAAAATCCTTACGTCCAAGACTGAACTTGATGGTACACATCATCACCAACCAAAAAGTTTCTTTCCGTTATTGGAAAAGAGAATCTGTTGTTTGTAGCCATGGAACATGCACAATTAATGAGGCAAAACCCTACTGAATATGCGCGGGAAACCAAAACTGTGCGGAGGAAACCAAAACTGAATATGCTTGGGAAACCAAATAAAGAGATGGTGTGAATAAAAAGAAATCAAGATGCATGCTCCATATTGGACTCTACATATGACAGCTGAGCAAGTGGTTTAACAACATTTAGTTGATGCTAGAGATAATGGATTGACTGGCCTTAGAAGTTGATGCAAAGAGCATTTTGATCGGACAAGTAACATGGCTAAAATGTTGTTGCCTGAGAATGGTGATGGGCGCTGGACCAAAAGATAAAATGATTACTGGCATGGAGCACTATCAAAAAATGAATTCTTCAAAAATCAGAGGGGTTCCCCTCCATCAAGTGGTAACATGAATACACTAAGTTTCTAGTAAGCTTATCTCACCCAATATACATCAGTTGCCATGTCACACAGCATATCCGCAGGCTTACCGTACGTATGTACTACAAAGTTTAGTTACATATAAATTATTAGCAATTAAGAAATGCTTCAATTTAGTAAGCTGACACAAAGAAAGCATGTGGCAGCTATACGACAAAAATTCTTACGTCCAAGACTGTACTTGATGGTACACATCATCACCAACCAAAAAGTTTCTTTCCGTTCTTGGAAAAGAGAATTTGTTGTTTGTAGCCATGGAACATGCACAATTAATGAGGCAAAACCCTACTGAATATGCGCGGGAAACCAAAACTGAATGTGCGCGGGAAACCAAAACTGAATATGCACGGGAAACCAAATAGAGAGACAGTGTGAACAAAAACAAATCAAGATGCATTCTCCATATTGGACTCTACATATGACAGCTGAACAAGTGGTTCAACAAAATTTAGTATCAGATCAAGCAAGGAACAACTTAAGCCCTTTTCTGAATTTCACCAATAATAGAAGAAACAACTAGCCCAAAGGAAAGGGTCCCTAAGTTCCCGTGTTACACTTTTTAAAGGAAAACATGTAAATAATCAAAGTCAACTGATAGTCCTAGGTATACACACCAGAATGTCACAACAGGGCACACTAGACCTAGCGATAATGGATAGGTCCCAGAAGTTTATGTGAAGAGCATTTTGATCGGGCAAATAACAGGGTTAAACTCTTGCTGCCTGAGAAAGGTTAATATGCTCTGGACCAAGAGATTAAATGATTACTAGCATCGAGCACTATAGCAAAATGAATACTGTGAAAATCAGACGAGTTCCCCTCCATCAAGTGGTAACATGCATACACTAAGCTTCTAGTAAGCTTATCTCACCCAATATACATCAGTTGCCATGTCACACAGCATATCCGCAGGCTTACCGTATGTATGTACTACAAAGTTTAGTTACATATAAATTATTAGCAGTTAAGAAATGCTTGAATTTAGTAAGCTGACACAAAGAAAGCACGTGGCAGCTATACGACAAAAATTCTTACGTCCAAGACTGAACTTGAAGGTACACATCATCACCAACCAAAAAGTTTCTTTCCGTTCTTGGAAAAGAGAATTTGTTGTTTGTAGCCACAGAACATGCACAATTAATGAGGCAAAACCCTACTGAATATGCGCGGGAAACCAAAACTGAATGTGCGCGGGAAACCAAAACTGAATGTGCGTGGGAAACCAAATAGAGAGACGGTGTGAATAAAAAGAAAATCAAGATGTGTGCTCCATATTGGACTCTACATATGACAGCTGAACATGTGGCTTAACAAAATCTAGTATCAGCTCAAGCAAGGAACAACTTGAGCTCCTTTCCGAACTTCACCAATAATATATGAATTTAGAACACGGAAGGAACATCAATAGAAATATAGAAACAACTATCCCCAGGAAGCGGCCCCAAAGTTCCCGTGTTAGAATTTTTAAAAGAAAAACAAGGAAATAATCAAAGTCAACCGATAGCCATTGGTATACACACCAGAATGTCACACCAGGTCACACTAGCCGTACTGCACTGTAGTATTAGTCTGTGCTTAAACAATATGTTTCTTGGTCAAGAACAGAATCCAGGGTGATCTGAATCAGTCATGCTAAGTAGTCAAGCACAGGGTACCTATACGATGCTAAAATATCCATCCCCCACTTGGAGCAAACCACATGCCCCTTACTGTTGTCATCTGGTAAGGATAAGCACTACCCAGTTTAAGACGGTAGAGCATGTACCGCAACTCCACAAGTGGTGCTAGCTAGTGAAGCAATCATGCAAGGAAGGAAGCATCAATGTCCAATTACTGTACAGGGGAAGGTACCCGGTACCTAATAAAGCCTATTAGCTCCAATGGCACAAGTCCTATGAGACCTTACAACGTAGCCAAAGCTTGCTTTAGGGAGACCACCCTGAAAAGCGATCACGATCTCTCACTTTAGTTAGCCACAACGTTGAAACCGTGTACCTCGCGAACCAATCAAATCACGCGTGCAAACAGAGTTGAGCCTATGCAAGTCGGGAGTAAATTAAGAATCCGCTAGTAGCTCCGATTTCCGCCTGAATCTCTAGCAGATTATTAACTAATCAGAAACTGAGAAACAGGGTCACCCATCGCGTGCGGAAGCTTACTGAGGGACCTGGGAATGGATTGAAATTGGCGTCTCAGAACAACTGTACAATTGAGCCCCGCGACTCGCGAGCAGGAATCGACCGAAACCCCATTGGATTAGTCGAAAATCAGCAACCGAGATAAACTTGGCAGGGGAGAGGAGGCCGAACCTGAGGGGCCGGGGTGAGTGCTCCCATCCTTGATCCGCGCGCCCCAGCAGTTCCCCATCCGCAGCGACGCCGCGCAGCAGCTCACCTACCCAGCCAGCGACACGTCAACAACCCTACCGCACCAAACCGAGGCCGCCCGGGATCACGGACGACGGGGCGTGGCGGCGAGCAGCGGTCCACCTCATGCGGCGGGGCAGGTCAGGCGAGCGGGCTAGGGTTACATCTAGCTGCGGCGGGATGGTGATAAATAGCGGCAGCAGGCGTAGGAGCCGAGCGGTGGCGTGGCGGAGCGCGTGAGGAGAGAGAGTGGGCGAGCGAGCGAGAGCGAGAGGAGTTAATGGCGGGGAGAGGAGGAGCGCGAGGGAAGCGTGCGTCTGCTTCTGCTGCTGGTACCGCAGCCGCGCCGCTGGTTCGGTTCGGCTGCCTCTTGTCTTGGGAAAATGTCGGGAGGCGTCGTGCTTCGTGTGTGACGCTGGGACGCGGGCCCGTCCGCGCGTCGGGGTGGGGTACCGGTTACTTTCTTATTACCGTTTCAGGTTTTACCGCGACTTTTGGCCTGGTCTTACGGCGTCTTACCGCGAACGGGCGAGCAACTGACCGGGCGAGAGTGGCTGATGACCGGGCGATCGGCGATGGGTACACGTAAGCACGTGTCCGACCGAGCGACCGGTTCAGAGTCCGTTCGGGCCGTATCGGGTTGGTGAGGCTTCAGCGAATAGTCCTATCGGGCTGATTCGGTCGGCGAGGATACTGCCCACGTGCTACAAGCCGGGAAAAAGTAGCTGAAGGAAAATCTTTCTAGATCTTTTATGAAACTCTAAAAGATCTTTATAAATCTTACTCCCTGTTTTTATTATTTATGGGACCACCTAGCATATCTTAACTAGAAGTATTTTACATTCTACCAACTAAATAAAATGACCAGTTAAAAAAAACTAACGACATTGAGATATTTACAATATCAAAACAGTATCACTAGTTTTCGCAAAAAACAATCAGTATCACTAGCAAACTACTCCCCCCTTTTCATAATATAAGATGTTTTAGCTTTGTAAAGGGAGTGTATCTAGACCACTTTTAGTGTGTAGTGGTCTTATATTATGGAACGGAGGGAGTAAAAAAAGTCCCCTCTAGTTAGGGTTTTCTCCTCGCGTTGTCGCAGCGATCGAGACCAATCTTTCTCGGCCGCCGTCCTCTGGCGATCGAGACCACTACCCCCAGGCTCCGTTCTATCCTGCCTCCATGGTTCACTTCAACAGCCTGCTAACTTAGTCGCAAGCGGTCTCTAGAGCGGTGGTTGGTTTTAGGGTTTGTGTTAGCAGGCTGCAAGGGCCGGCTAGGGTTTATACCCGTGATGGACCCAAATGTCTCCAACTCGGGGTGATCATGGCAAGGGCCATCTGGAGGCTATGATGGAAAATCTTGGACTGCGTGAAGAGGATCTGGACAACATGGTTTATGAAGATCGGTCTCCTCCGCCTATTGAGGCTACCCAGGGTTCATACAGATCGTGAGTTCAGCGACTTCTGGTTTTACAAGAACATGCGTACAACATGGAATCGAGCATAGGAGGTCAAGTTTTGATCCCTCGAAGGTAACCGATACACAATGCATTTTTCTTGTCTGGGAGATTGGCATAAGGTCATGGAAGGTGGCCCTTGGACTTTCAGAGACTACCCGGTTCTTCTAGATGAGTATGATGGATTCACCAAACCATCTTAAGTGGAGCTTAATACTTTCAAAATTTGGATTCAAATTCATGACTTACGAGATGGGTTAAAACCAACGCTTGAGGTGCTGGGAGGGAAGGTTGAGAAGGTGATCAGTGTTGAACCCCTGGTTAGTAGTGGGTGTTTTTAATGAGTGTTTATGGAGTTTTGAACACTTCTCGGCGACCCTAAGGGTAGAGGATCTGATGTCAGCGTTTAGATATGTTTTAGAGGTTTGTTCACTTGTTCATCTGGGATTTTCGGGTGTCCCTTTTACATATGATGATAAGAGAGAGGGTAATGCCAATGTCAATGTCAGACTTGACCAAGTTGTAGCTTCAAATACATGGCGTAATTTATTTCCTTTCTCTTCAATGACACACATTGTCACACCATGTTCAAACCATGTAGCTTTATCTATCAAGGGTGAACTTGAATAGCCCCAGCAAGGTATGAAAACGTGCAGACATTACAAGGTAATGTGGGAACGTGAACATGCTCTTCATGAAGTTATAAAAACTATAAAAAAGACCTGGGAGGACTTTGGTACTATTCAAAATCTTGGCGATGTCGAGACTGCACTTGGTAAAACTATGGGGAAGCTTCATGATTGGAGCAAGGTGAAATTTGGGTTAAAGAGGAGCTGTAGAAATCTAGAGATCAGCTAGAACAGTTGATGTATATGAACGCTGATAGACAAGAGATTAGAGAAGTCTCGGATAGAATGAAGGAGCTTTTATACCGATAGGACATGATGTGGATGCAATGGTCACGCTTAACATGGCTCAAAGAAGGTGATCGTAACACTAAATATTTTCATAGTAGGACTATTTGGAGAGCAAGGAAAAATAAGATCCGTAAACTTATTGATGATATGGGTGTAAAGCATCAGGACACCCCTACTTTGCATAATATGGTGAATGAGTAGTTCCAAGGTTTATTCATGGCTAATAATAACCTTAACCCGAGTGAGATAGTCGAGCTGTTCGAAAGATGTATTACTGATGATGCTAACACTCAACTCTGTAGTGAGTTCTCTGAGAAGGAAATATCTGATGCTTTTTCCAAATTGGACCACTAAAGGCTCCTGGACTAGACGGTTTTCCTGCTAGATTCTTTCAGAGGAATTGTGGTACTTTGAAGGAAAAAGTTACTGGTGCAGTACAGGATTTTTTTTTGAACAGTGGTGATGCCAGAGGGTGCTAATACCACTTCCATCGTACTAATCTCAAAGATAAATAACCCCTAGAAGCTTTCAGATTATCATCCAATTAGCTTGTGTAATATGGTCTCTAAATAAATGTCTTGTCAACTAGTTGAGGCCCTTACTTGATGATGTCATATCACCATGATGACTACAAGTGCACATTGAAGGGGATCCGTAGCAGAAAACAAAAAAATTCCTACGTTGGAACCCCAAAACTGCCTAGGATCTATCTATGTAGTAATGCAGTAACGGCCGATGCGTAGAGAATACATACCCTTGTAGACCGTACGCGGTTAACGTTCTAGAGGAACGTGGTTGATGTAGTCGTACTCGTAGCCGACCTCAAGGTCGCGAAGTTCCTCGCAGGTCACCCCTTGCCCCTCTTTATCGTGCAGCAACTCCGGCTCACGACATTTAAGCGCCCCAAGTGTTGCGCCTCGTGTCTTCGTACACATCCGGTGCACGATGAGATCTCCAGCTCCCCGATCCCGCGGGAGTGCGGAAGTTGATATCCGGCTAGGAATCCCTATAGCACAACGGCGTACTGTAGGTATGCCTTGTTCGCATAGCCCAAACTTGGGGCCATGGTCACAAGGGCTAGAGAGAGAGGGAAGGATAAAGTCAACCAAAGGACTTCTCCAAATATTGGTGTGTTTAATCCCACCCATGGGCACCCCTTTATATAGGCGGAGGGGGTGTGCCCTCCCCATTAGGTTATCCATGTGGGACTATTAGTAAAGGAAAAATCCCAGGTATTTTCGTCCTGGCCGGTTGGGCTAAAAACCAGCCCAATAGCCAAAACAGAAAATAACAAACAAAAGGAAAAAGGGGCAGTCGGCCGGGTAGGCTTGGAGCCACACCAGCGGCCCAGCTCGCCGCGAGGCATAGCCAACCCTGGGTGGGCCTTAGTGCCCGGCGACCTGGCAAGCAGCGGCAGCTGTCGCCCGGGTGGGCCGGCGTGCCCCCGGCGGCCCAGCTCGCCAAGCTGTGGCGGTGGCTGGTGCCTGCCCCGGGTGGGCCGCCTTCCCCTGTGGCCCAAGTGGGCCTCGAGGCCTGGCGTGGCCCGGCCAGCTCACCCGCCCGTGCTCGACCTTAGTGGGCCGCCTAGCCCACAGCGGCAGCAGCTGTTTTTTCTCCCTTTTTCTTTTTCCTTTTTCGAGCAGTTTTATTTCTAGGCCTTTTCCCTTCGGGATTTGGCCTAATATAAAAGTTGCCTTTATAAATCCTAATCTAAATATTATTTAAAATATATTAATTCATAATTAACATATACTAAATGTATATTCAAATATCCGAAAACACTTTTCCGGTCTTTTCCTTTATTCTTTCTCCGAACAACTTCGGATCTCTCTGCGGAACAATTCTGGCTTTCTCTTTCTCTACTGTGATTCCGTCTTACGAATGATCGCTCTCATCGTACCCTTAAGTGTATCATCTCACGGCTCGGAAATGCTCTATACATGATCTGTATCAATATCAACAGAGGGACCAGGGATATCCATGTGACCCCTATGCATTCCTGATGACAATGTCGTTTGAACCCCTAAATGTAGCATCCAATTCCTTTTGTTTCTTGATACGACTTGTCTGAGATCCGATCATTGGTATCACATACCTTGTTCAATCTCGTTAACAAGTTCTGTTTTCTTGTTACCGTGATATTATATCCCCGTGACCGAGTCACATGTTGCAATATTTATGGATGTAATCTCACCAAACCGGCCGTATGTATATTTATCCGTCATGTGGGTGAACAAATCCTGGTCTAGCAGTCACATGTCATCAACTGTTCCTTCGGAATACCCAACGTACACATTTATAACCACTGTATTACCAAGTGGTGCTTGATGCAGTCTAAGCAGCCTCGGGAAACAGTGAGTAATATGAGCTCACGGTCTAAGGAAAAGGAGTCTAGGTATAGATGTTGCAACAATGAACTATATGACTTGATCGTGTTACAATCCTTCGAGAAATGTCCAATCACATCATTCTCCAATGATACGATCCCGTTGTCAATCGGCATAAATGCCCATGATCTTGAAACCCAGATCATCCTCATGACCAACGAACTAGTATGAATATAGGCTACTAGGGACTTGGTTGTTTCATACCACACCTGTACCAATGTTTCTACTTGGCATAGTTATAGCACAATATGAAACTATTATAAATTAATTGAGATATGACAATAAAAACCTATTTATTATTTGCCTCTAGGGCATATCTCCTTCAAATGTAGCATCCAATTCCTTTTGTTTCTTGATATGACTTGTCCGAGATCCGATCATTGGTATCACATACCTTGTTCAATCTCGTTAACAACAAGTTCTGTTTTCTTGTTACCGTGATATTATATCTCCGTGACCGAGTCACATATTGCAACATTTATGGATGTAATCTCACCAAGCCGGCCGTATGTATCTTTACCCGTCATGTGGGTGAACAAATCTCGGTTTTGCAGTCACATGTCATCAACTGTTCCTTTGGAATACCCAATATACACCTTTATGGCCACCGTATTACCAGATGACGGTTGATGCAGTCAAAGCAGCCTCGGGAAACAGTGAGTAATATGAGCTCACGGTCTAAGGAAAAGGAGTCTAGGTATAGCTATTGCAACAATGAACTATATGACTTGATCGTGTTGCAATCCTTCGAGGAATGTCCATCACATCATTCTCCAATGATATGACCCTGTTGTCAATTGGCATAAATGCCCATGATCTTGAAACCCAGATCATCCTCATGACCAACGAACTAGTATGAATAGAGGCTACTAGGGACTTGGTTGTTTCATACCACACTTGTACCAATGTTTCTACTTGGCACAGTTATAGCACAATATGAAACTATTATAAACTAATTGAGATATGACAATAAAAACCTATTTATTATTTACCTCTAGGGCATATCTCCTTCAGTCTCCCAGTTGCACTAGAGTACAAATAATCTAGCTCGCATTTTACTCATATAAACCATATACCATATGCGTTTACAGATCATTGATGGCCCAAAATATATCGAGCTCGTTGGGGAACCCCAAGAGGAAGGTATGATGAGCACAACAGCAAGTTTTCCCTCAGTACGAAACCAAGGTTGTCAATCCAGTAGGAGCAAGGAAACACCCCAATGGTGTAGCTAGCTGAACGATGGCAGGGCGCACTACCGGTGCCAGCAGCAACGTGGAGACCTGCACAACACAACCATAGAACTCTGTCCCCAACTTGCGATGAGGTTGTCAATCTCACCGGTTTGCTGAAAACAAAGGATTAAACGTATCGAATGGAAGGAAGTAATAGTTTGCAGAAAGTAAACACAAAGCAGTAAACAGTTGATAGATTGTATGTAAAAGAAAGGACCGGGATCCATAGTTCACTAGAGGTGGCTCTCCTTAAGATAGATAACATGCTGGGTGAACAAATTACAGTGGGGCAATTGACAAACATCGAGAAAGCAATACATGCATATACTAATCAGCTTGACTCCTTTGAGACTTGATTGGGCATTACAATATTATACATAGACCGCCATCCAACTGCATCTATGACTAATAATCCACCTTCAGGTTATCATCCGAACCCCCTCCGGTATTAAGTTACAAGCAACAGATTATTGTTTTACGAATTGCGTGTAATGTAAACAATAAAATTGTTCTATGAACAAAGGATTGTTGTTTTCTCCCTAGTAGCAACAGCACATCTAGTACCTTAGAGATTTATATCACTTCCCCAGATTACCAGAGGCATGAACCCACTATCGAGCATAAATACTAACTCTTGGAGTTGGTAGCATCTACTTGGCCAAGATAGCTACTAACAACGGAAAGCATGCAAGATCACAAATAACAAAGACATGATAGAATCAATAATCAATCTGAAATAGCATCTCAATATCCATCGGATCCCCGCAAACACAACATGCAGAATTACAAATAGATGATCTTGATCATGAACGGAGCTCACAAGCTCTAGACATGAAAGCACAAAGGAGGAGAACCAACCATCTAGCTACTACATGGATCCGTAGTCCAAGGATGAACTACTCACTCATCACACCGGAGGCTTGCATGGTGATGAAGAAGGCCTCTAGGGTGAATTCCCCTCTCCAGTAGGGTGCCGAGAAGAGATTCAGATCCCTCCCGATCTAGGGATGGAGGACGGTGGCTACAGACTCTTTCGTGGATTTTTGATCGGGTACTTAGGTTTTTTGTCCCGAGGGCATCTTATAGGCGAAAGGAGAGGCCGAGGGGGTGCTAGGGTCGGCCTTTCTCCATCTCGTATTCTGGCATCTGATGACTTCCGGAAAAATAGGCACTTTGGCTTTTGTCCCGTCCAATTCCGAGAATATTCATTTTCTGACTTTCCTGGAACCAAAAATAGCAGAAAACAGGCAGCTGACACTGTGGCTCTTGTTAATAGGTTAGTCCAAGAAATCATATGAAAAGTACTCCAAAGTGTCGACAAAACATAAGAAAGTGGATAAAACCAAGCATGGAACATCAAAAATTATAGATACATTTGCAATGTATCAACATCCCCAAGCTTAACTCCTGCTCGTCCTCGAGTAGGTAAGTGATAAAAAGAAAGAATAATTTTTGAGGTGACATGCACCATCAAAGACTTGATCAAAGTATTTGTAAAACATTCAAAGCTGGCATCATAATACTTCAATCATAACATGAAAGACAAAGTTCTAGCAATAAGACAAAGAAACTATGATGCAACATGAGAAGGCACAAACAAAAGATTCGTGAATAATAATGCTTTGCAAGACGTTTGTTTGTTTCACATAAAGAAAACATAGCATAATAGCATTCAACTTGTCCCTCATAGAGTAGCAAATATAAATGCATAGGACACCTTCAAAGTTCATAAGAGTGACTAGATACAAATAGTTTAAAACAAGCAATATCAAGGTATGCACCAATCAACTAGTCTTGGGACAATGCACATAGAACTAAGAATGGCCACTATGCTCTCAAAGTAGGTGCATAAAAGTAGAAGGTGGAGAGTCAATATAATGGTGGAAGAAAGGCCTTCATAAAAGGAAGTAGGGATTCAAGTCTCATAAAGAGCTTCCAAAAATTATGGTACTTAATAGCTTTCAGCTCTCATTGCCCCTATCATAAGCATCTTGAAGTGATTAAGGTTAAAGTGAACAAACTATGGTGTACATGCTTGACGAAGTATAAGTTAGAAATCTCATGTCCCTTGTATACGAGGGCTGCTCCTCATGCTACTCAAGTTTAGTCGCCGGTAAGTTCTTGTCATCGTAAGTACATGTGTATCATAGAGAACCACCAACGGGGTACCCCTTGCCCGATGATACGGAAGAATCCCCATATCAAAATGACAAGGCAAGAAGACAACGAGCATCTCAGCAATCTTCTTATTTACCATGGGAATATGGTGCTTTTTTCTCTCTTTCCTCTTTTCATAATCTATTTTTTTTATTTTTCTCTTTTTTTTCTCAATATAGGACTCTTTTTTTATAAGAAGAATGCTTCATAGACAGCTCATTATGGTTACGCTGCAGGTTTCCACAATGTCAGCATGGATTAGACCAGCGGCCCAAGCATTTCTCTAACACATATACATAACTCCATGGACTTATAAGCTCCCCTTTCATTTCACACCGACGACATCCATATACAAAAGAGCATGATATCAACTAGGTACAAGTACCAAGTGCAATGTTGAAAGCGTTCCCCATGACAGCATGGTTCTGCTAATTCCCAACAAATAAGTGCAAGCATATACAACATAGACGACACAATGGTTCAAGTTTATTAAGGGCAAGAAAAGTAAAGTGTGCCATCAAGTTCGTGAGAGCTTTAATCACTAGTTTTCTCATAACAAGTTTAATTTGGAAGGTAAACAAAAGCATGAATATACTTGGAATAGCATAAGCTAGTAGGTAGGTATGATGGACTCTTTGGAATAACTTGGTTTAAGGAGTTGGATGCATGAGTGGAACTTATACTTGGTTGTGGAGGCTAGCAAAAGACTGGGAGCGACAAACTAAGAGAGCAATAATGGCCATAATCATGCAGAGCGACAAAACATCATTGATCAAAGCATAAAGTGATACTACAAGTTTAAAACTAAAGGATCATAAAGGCTATGGTGACTTGAGATAGTCATAACATGGTGTGAGCATGCGCCAATTCAACCCAAATAAAGCATCAAAGGAGAATACCACTATACTATGCTTTAATATGCTAAAACAACACGTGATTCATCCAAGACACATTAAGCAATCTCAATTGTTTATAACAAGTCATGCTACAGCAAAGAATACTAAGCATAAAGCCAAAACAATATCAAGCATGGCATGACAGAGCATAGGCCACAGTCAAAAACAAGCTCTTTTTACCACATAAGCATGAACTTTCCTACTCTTTTCCAAACCAAACCAGACTATTTGAAAACCAATGTATGAAAGAGGGGGTCCAACCAATTTATTCAGAAAACTAATAAAACCAAGCAAACGAAAAACCAAAACGAAAACAAAAAAGAAGACGCTCCAAGAACAACACAACTGTGCATGAAACAATAAAAATGAAGCGTTTGGAAGAAACCTGGGATTTTTATTGATGAAGAGGGGGATGCCTTGGGCATCCCCAAGCTTTGATGCTTGTACTTCTTGGATATTTCTTGGGGTGACACATGTGGCATCCCCAAGCTTGAGCTTTAGTCCATCCTTCATCTCATTACTCATTCCTTCCATACACCTGAAATTTTTCCTTCATACAAAATTTCACATAATCTTTATTAGCAACATTAGTGCACTCAAGATAATAGGTCTTAAGGTTCAGTTCCAACACCAATAAACTTCCATTAAAACACTATCTACTGTAGCACTTCCCTCAAAAAGCTCAATTTCCCAAAAGAACTCAAAAAGGAACCAACAAGAAGCAAATGCAGAAAATGGCAGAAATCTGTCAAAACAGACCAGCAGGTAAAGACGAATTTGTTCGAAGACCTTCTGTTGCTCAAATCAAAAAGTGTTGAACTAACGAAAGTTAGATAACAACCTGGGGCAGAAGCACAAAAATTCACGCCTCAAAAAGACGTTCAGAGATTTTACAAGAATGTTTACGGTGAAGCACAGAAATCTGTTTCGGGACAACAACTTTCTCAATCATTACTTCTCTCTCATTAGAGGTTACTCTTGGCACAAAAAGCAAATAAAAAGGATAAGGAGCGGTTATTACTGAAGTAATAACTTCCAAGACTCATCTAAAACTTTTGGGTTATCTCCCAATAAGTACTTTTCTTTAACGCCTTTAAGTTAGGCATAAGAAGCAAGAAAAAGAATCAAGTGTCCTCAAATGACGAAACATTAAGATTAATACCAGAAATATCTTCAACAAGGCAAGGTATATCATCCAAATAAGTTCTAGAGGATCCTCTCTCAATGCTCTTAGGTTCACTATTTTCATCAAAAGGGTTTTCAGGAATAATCCAATCAAGATTCTTTTCTATGGCTTCATGTATTGCTACCAGTTTAAAGGGTATTGGTATCTTAGGTTCCTCCCCATTAGGTTCGGTTTTGTTCATCTTTTCTCGTGTACCAACAACATCTACACATGAGCCTAGAATATTGAAATGTTCAAAGACTTTTCTAGCTTCCTTGGCAACATCATAGAACTCCTCAAACAAAGTTTCTAGAATAAAATCCCTCTTTTCAGGGTCCTCAATTTCTTTAAGATTAAGAAACATTATTTGCATTAAGGGGTTGAGGATAACAAACCTATCTTCTAACATGTGAATTAAAGAAGCTGCAGCAATCTCATAGTTTGTAGAAAGTTCTGCAAGGGATCTATCCTCAGTATCCTCATGTTTACAAACATAATTAAAGAATTCTTCAATATTATCTTTCCCAATTATAGAACCACTACCAATGGAAAGGTCTTTCAGGGTGAATTTAGGGATCAACATGGTGAGCTAAGGAAGAGGTGACAACTAAAGGAGACTTAAATTTTTTTGTGTTTTTGAAATAAGAAAGCAAACCAGTAAAACTAATTTTTTGTGTTTTTGAAAAAGAAACAAGCAAACAAAGCAAAAAGAAACTAAGAAAAACAAAAATAACAAAGTAAAGAGATTGGTTATGAGGGACTCCCCTTGTGAAGATGTCCTTGACTCCCCGGCAACGGCGCCAGAAAATATGCTTGATGGCCCAAAATATATCAAGCTCGTTGGGGAACCCCAAGAGAAAGGTATAATGAGCACAGTAGCAAGTTTTCCCTCAGTACGAAACCAAGGTTGTCAATCCAGTAGGATCAAGGAAACACCCCAAAGGTGTAGCTAGCTGAACGATGGCAGGGCGCACTACCGGTGCCAGCAGCAACGTGGAGACCTGCACAACACAACCACAGAACTCTGTCCCCAACTTGCGATGAGGTTGTCAATCTCACCGGTTTTGCTGAAAACAAGGGATTAAACGTATCGAATGGAAGGAAGTAATAGTTTATAGAAAGTAAACACAAAGAAGTAAACAGTTGATAGATTGTATGTAAAAGAAAGGACCGGGATCCATAGTTCACTAGAGGTGGCTCTCCTTAAGATAGATAACATGCTGGGTGAACAAATTACAGCGGGGCAATTGACAAACATCGAGAAAGCAATACATGCATATACTAATCATCTTGACTCCTTTGAGACTTGATTGGGCATTACAACATTATACATAGACCGCCATCCAACTGCATCTATGACTAATAATCCACCTTCAGGTCATCATCCGAACCCCCTCCGATATTAAGTTGCAAGCAACAGATTATTGATTTACGAATTGCGTGTAATGTAAACAATACGATTGTTCTATGAACAAAGGATTCTTGTTTTCTCCCTAGTAGCAACAACACATCTAGTACCTTAGAGATTTCTGTCACTTCCCCAGATTACCAGAGGCATGAACCCACTATCGAGCATAAATACTAACTCTTCGAGTTGCTAGCATCTACTTGGCCAAGATAGCTACTAACAACGGAAAGCATGCAAGATCACAAATAACAAAGACATGATAGAATCAATAATCAATCTGAAATAGCATCTCAATATCCATCGGATCCCCGCAAACACAACATGCAGAATTACAAATAGATGATCTTGATCATGAACTGAGCTCACAAGATCTAGACATGAAAGCACAAAGGAGAAGAACCAGCCATCTAGCTACTACATGGATCCGTAGTCCAAGGATGAACTACTCACTCATCACACCGGAGGCTTGCATGGTGATGAAGAAGGCCTCCAGGGTGAATTCCCCTCTCCGGCAGGGTGCTGGGAAGAGCTTCAGATCCCTCCTGATCTAGGGATGGAGATGACGGCGGCTACAGACTCTTTCGCGGATTTTTGATCGGGTACTTAGGGTTTTTGTCCCGATGGCATCTTATAGGCGGAAGGAGAGGCCGAGGGGGTGCTGGGGTCGGCCAGACCACCCCCTAGCGCGGGCCAGGCCTGGCCACGCGGCCAGGTGGTGTGGCTGGCCCCCAGCCCTTCTCCGTCTCGTATTCTGGCATCTGATGACTTCCGGAAAAATAGGCACTTTGGCTTTTGTCCCGTCCAATTCCGAGAATATTCATTTTCTGACTTTCCTGGAACCAAAAACAGCAGAAAACAGGTAGCTGGCACTGTGGCTCTTGTTAATAGGTTAGTCCAAGAAATCATATGAAAAGTACTCCAAAGTGTGGACAAAACATAAGAAAGTGGATAAAACCAAGCATGGAACATCAAAAATTATAGATACATTTGCAATGTATCAATCATGCATGCTCATGGGAAACATCATGTCCATGTTCTGTTTTACCAGATCATTATGTCTTTTGCAAATTGTTAATGTCTTCCTAATTTTGACATTCACTCCATTATCTTATAATGGGTCGAAGCACTTGTTTGGCAACAAAGTGAGACTTTGTTTCTAGTGTTTATAATGATGGTCGTTTTCACTGTTGTCATCTAAACTTTGAAACACACTTTGCTATCCTTTGTGTATATACTGTAGTCATGGCAGCCGAACGAGGCCGGATTCTAGGAGCTTACAGTGACTTTAGATCAACCTCGAGGGCTTTCTCATGGTCACTGGGCCCTGGGACACATCATTCTACGTTAAAAGCGAACTAGCCCTGCCATAACATTATACATCACATCAGATGGAGCCTTTATACTTCTATATGTATGTAGATCCTAGTGCATGAAATGCATCTATGCCACTTACTTTGCTTCTTTCCATTTAAGTACAAACTTAATTTTGGTTTTGTGATCAACTCAGGAATCACTTAAAGACACGTTCTTACAGTTAAGACTTTGTCCTACCAACCAGGACCTCGGGTCACTTTATGTCAAGTATACGACATGGTTATATGGAAGAACCTATGACTGAGGCATAGGAGATGCAACGCATCTCTTTCTTTCAGCCATAGTTGCAATACTAACTCAATGCTTCATATAGTAAGAACTACTTTCTCACCTTGTTCCATTCTGATCTTCTTAAGAATATTGCGTAGGACATTCTGAACATCTTTCAGAATCAAGTCCAGGAAGCATTCGACATTCAGTGTTTATTAAACTCACCAATCTATCTCGATAGATCTTATTGTTTAATAACTTCAACTTCATCCTTATTTATCTAACTTAAATATTATTAACACCAATCACATCATTCACATATGTCGTCCACATATCCCAGAATAATTTCATGCTCCCACTCAAATATGACATTCATGTTTGAGATCCAGGGATTTCATTTAGCTCCCACTCAAAATATGTCAGCTACATATTATGAATTAGCCAAGCTGATTTGCTCCCACTCAAATCTAGGTCCTCTCAATAATCTTGGACATTCCAAAATTCTTTGATTATCATCAAATCGAGAATTCCACTAACGAGATTTCAATGACCATTCATTTCTCGCACTTAGGTCCATCACGCTTCTTTGCATTTTGTAGGTATGTCTTGTTCAAAACATGACAAGTGAATCAATAATATAATTCTACAAACTTGTAGAGTATATAGTTGAATACTACTTTATTTAGTAAAAGTATTTACTTCAAACTTTATGATCATTATCAACAGTTTCTCCTCTATTCGTAGAGTTTGGATTCACGAAACAAATTTCGCTGCGGTACTCAATAATCCGGAGGTAAGGTCTAATACCTCGTTTTGATCTTTTACTTTCTTCCACCTGTATCTTCATCAAGACACGTAAACTTTGGACAATAACAGGTTTGCCCCTTTTGTGGAAGATGCATTCATAGCTTCCTAAGAATGCTCTACAAAGACTTGTTTATTCGCCACGATTTCGACTTGTCGAAATCTCCAGAAACTCAAACTTGCCATAACACTTATGGTGTTGTTTCCACGAATCTTTAGATGTTCCTTTGTATTTCAAATGAGTGTTTGCTTATTTCGATCTCTAACTCTAAACGACAAGTATAACCCCGATAAGAGATAATATTATACCATATGTATCCAATACATAATAATTATGATGTTTAGATATTTTAACACAGTTTGAATTCATCCAATTATCATAATTTGTGAAACATCTTTCACAAGTCCCTTTTATGCTAAACTTAACTTGAATACTTCAATCATGCCGATCAAATCGAAGAGACTTTGTATTCTTGTTAATTTCAATATCCTCTTATCGTTGTGAACTTATTTGAACAATTCAAATCATTTCAAACTTCATGTTTCATTAAGTAAATACGCTTATTCACTTAAGTCCACAATAAATGATTTCCACTACTTGTTGAAAATATGATACATCACTACGTATAAGATTCAACATTTCTTCGCATATCACCGTTTTACCAGAATGCGGAGTTTTAGTCATTTTGCCCAAAAGGCATGGTTTTGCAAAGTCTCTAGATTAAGCATCTAGGACCCCGATCTTCATAAAGAACATGCAATAACCAAAATGACTTAAACTATAGTGTCATCTCATTATTGAACTTTGGATATCTTTTAGCATTCTAATCCTTTATAAATGTTTAAACCATTATCATTAACATAGTGTTGAGAATAACTTATTTATAATCATAATGTGACCATAAGGTATTGTTCATAAGAATAGTACAAACTAGCTTGTAACTTGTTCGTATGAATAATCGTCTCGCCAAAAGCAAGACACACAAACTAGGATTACAAAATTATATTCAAGTCCACTAATCCAAATGATAAACTTTGAGGGAAGAGGTGATGTTGGCCATCAACTGTTTTGCTTGCCGTCATCAAGTCACGTTGCCTCAAAACTAGCAATTCTCAAGCAGATCCTCCTGTTTTCACAAAACGGGAGAAGTATCAAATACTTTGCAAACTGCAACGAGTTTTGCAAGAACCACATTTATAATTTGTATATCTTACATATACCTTTTCATTCATGACCTCCATTGCAATCAAGCCCTTCCAAGAGTTCTCAACTCTAATATAAGATCGCCAAGTGTTTTTCTAAACATTCTCTTTTCATCCATGATGGAGGAAAACCCATCCAATGGCTCATACTCAATGTGCCTTATTTTGCAGAATACAAAATGTAGCCCAACTCTCAATCGAATGGAGAATGGCTTACTGGATGATTATGGAGAAAACACAAACATTTCAGAGTCATCGAATTATCTCCTAATGGTTATTATATCAAGAAGAGAAGATCACCTTTTACGAGGATATCCCTCAGACATGGGTATTAATCTATGAAGTTGGACCCTTTTGCTAAGTTCCAAATTAAGCAATATATTCCCATGGTCGCAAAGGACCTCAATGGGATAGGCCATGATCTACTAAGATATTTGCAAACTGACATCTAGACTAATTTCATTGATACGTCCATTTTGCATCACTATTCTATATCATAATTTACTGTTATTCATTGATATATTTCATAGGAGATGATACTTATGTTATTTCATCTGTTTTTGCATGGTTGATGACTTTTGGAGCATGGATCGCTGCAGTCAGGATTCCGATGGAAAATGTGCTGTTTGGAGGCAAAATTCGCGAAGATCAGAAAATCCGGGAAAATACATGGAAAATCCTATTTTTCTAGAAGACGAAGAAAGCTAGAAGGGGAAGCGGAGATGGCCCACAGGGGGCCCACACCACCCCTGGCGCGGGCCACCCTAGGCCGCGCCACCAGGTGGTGTGGCCGCCCTGGTCCACCCCTGGCTCTCCCCTCTGGCGTATATTATCCTCCCGAAACCCTAAGACACGGGGAGCAACCACATAAAGATTCCGCCGCCTCTGCGGGGCGGAAAACACCGAGAGAGAAAGATCTCTCCGGCAAACAAAATTCTGTTGGGGGAATTCCTTCCCGGAGAGGGGAGATCGTCGCCATCAACACCACCATAAAGCTGGACTTCATCGGGATCATCATCATCACCACCACCATCATCTCCACTAGCACCATCATCACCACCTCATACCCTGTAACAATTGGTTTGAATCTTGCATAGTTCTTAGGGGAAACTTTCCCGGTGTTGATTACTCCTTGTAATTGATGCTATTGAGTGAACCATTGAATTATTGTTTATGTTCAGATTGTTACACATCATTATTTCATATCTGATCATGATCCATATGCTGTCTTGTGAGTAGTTCGTTTAGTTCTTGAGGACATGGGAGAAGTCATGTTGTTAGTAGTGGAATTGTGTTGAGAAAAATTCAATAGTTTGATATTTAAGTTGTGGTGTACTTCTTCTAGTGGTCTCATGTGAACATCGACTACATGACACTTCACCTATATGGGCCTAGGGGAATGCATTGTGTATTTGGCTACTAATCGTAGGGGTTGCCGGAGTGACAGAAACCTGAACCCCCGTTAGGAAACCATTGCACAAGGGACGTTAGGGTCTTAGAGTTTAAAGTTGTGGTTAGGTTTCTACCTTAATTACTTTCTTGTACTTGCGGATGCTTGCAAGGGGTATAATCACAAGTTTGTATTAGTCCTAGGAAGGTCGGTACATTAGCACATGTTCACCCACACAACACTTAGCAAACTAAAGAAGATTAATCAACTATATGAAGCGAAAGCACTTGACGATATTCCCGTGTGTCCTCGAGAACGTTTGGTCATCTTAAGTAATACAACCGGCTTGTCCTTTGCTAAAGAAAGAATTGGGCCACTTGCTGCATTTATTCTTATTGTCTTTTATTTACTCATACTTTATTTACCTGCATTATCAAAAACTCCTAAAAATCCGTTTGCTAGTATTTACAGAGAATTCCTGCTCCTAGCCACTTGCCAGCACCTTCTGCTCCTCATTGGGTTTGACACTCTTACTTATCGAAAATACTACGATACACCCCCTATACTTGTGGGTCATCAAGACTATTTTCTAGCGCCATTGCCGGGGAGTGAAGCGCTACTGGAGAGTGGAACTGGTAAAGGAAACTTCTACTATGAGTATTGTTTACTTCTATTAGTTGCTTTATTTTCATTATGGATAATTTGATGAGTTTCTTATTTCGTAATGCTACTACCACTGCTAAGGTAGTAGATGAACCACCACCTGCTGAGAATGATACTTCTAAAATACCTACAAGAATTATTGATCGTGTTATGGATAACTATTATGTTGGAGATGGAACTGTCCATCCTGGTGATCATTTGCTCTTTATACACGAATTATGCGGGTTGTTCAAGTGTGCAGGTATTACTATAGATCAAGTTAAGAAGAAGTTATTCTCATTATCACTGAAAGGAAGAGCTGAGGACTGGTATAAGCTACTGAAGAATGGTCAAGCTCTTGAATGGGAGGAAATAGTGCCTCTCTTTTATTCAATGTTTTATCCTCCTAGTGAGATTCATAAAGATCGGAATCAAATATATAATTTTTGGCCTCTTGATGGAGAGAGTACAGCTCAAGCTTGGGGGAGATTAAAGTTACTAATGCTCAAATGTCCCATTCATGAGCTCCCCAACAATATTATTATCAATAACTTTTATGCAAGGCTTTCTCTTCATGATAAGGATTTATTGGATGCCTCTTGTGCTGGATCATTCACACACATGGAATAAGAAGCCAAATGGGATCTTCTGGACCGTATTCAAGATAATGCTGAAGCATGGGAGAATGACAAAGGAAGAAAGTTAGGTATAAATTATGATTATAAATGCATTTAATCTTTTATGGGAAGTGATGACTTTCAAAATATTAGTAATGCTTATGGTCTAGACTATCAAGCTATTGCAACTTATTTTAAGGCTTTTGCTTCCTATATTGAAGTTCCTAAAAAGAAGTGGAATAAGTATCATGAACCATATAAAGATGTTGCTAAGTGTGTTCCTACAAGAAATACTGAAGTTTATACTGCTAATCATGTTTTACCGGAACCTTACATTGAGAAAATGCCTTTCCTAGTTAAGATAAAGGAACATTCTATGATAGATAGTATGGTTAATGAAAGTACAAATAAACCTGTTGAACTTGATGAACAAAATGATGAACCTATAATAGAAAATGTGAAAGACTTTGTCACTAAATATGTAGAAGAGACTATCCTTTGTAAGGATACCTCTAATATTGTTTCACAAAGTAGTGATACGATAGCTAGTGTCCCTGTGCTTTCTGTTAGGATAAGTGATCATTGTTACCATGGTTCTTATGATAGCTATATCATTAACTTTATGCATGATACTGAAAGTTATTATGAGAGAGGAAAGACTGTTTTAATGCATCTCAATAATATCAAGTTTCCTTGTTTTATGCTTAAAGTCTTTATGTTGCACTTGTTTTGCCTTCCTATGCTTATAGCCTATGGTTTCAACAACTTGTTTGTTTACAAAATTCCCTTGCATAGGAAGTGGGTTAGACTTAAACATGTATATTTTTTCTTCTTAATGCTCTCTTTCACTTCAATTCATATTCTTATGTGAGCATCATTGAAATGAGCATGCCCATCTTAATGGCTATAAGGAAAGAGCTTTTTGGGAGACAACCCAATATAGTCGTGCTTTCAGTTTGTTTTTGTTTCTTTGAGTCTTGGAAGTTATTACTCCAGTAATAACCTCTCCTTATCCTTTTTGTTTGGTTTTTGTGTCAAGATCAACCTCTAATGAGAGAGAAGTAAGATTTGGGGAAGTTGCTGTCTCGAAACAAATTTTTGTGCTTCACCGTAAAAATTCGTGAGAGATATCTGTATGTCGGATTGAGCTATAATTTTTTGTGCTTCTTCCCTAGGTTATTATTTAACTTTCGTTAGTTTCGCACTTTTAGATTTGAGCAACAAAAAGTTTTCGAAAAAATTGATCTTTACCTGCTGGTCTGTTTTGACAGATTTTTGCCACTCTTGCATTTGCTTCTTAAGTCGATTTCCGTTTTGAATTCTTTTTGGGTTTTCAGAAGGAGTTGCTACAGTAGCTTATGTTTTGACGGATTTCAGTTGAAATTGAACCTAAAAGGTTTATTACCTCGCTTACACTAATGTTGCTAATGAGAATTGTGTGAAGTTTTGTGTGAAGAAATTTCCAGGTTACTGGAGAAAATGGTGTAATAAGAAAGTGAGAGGTTTCATGACTCGAGCAATATGAGTATGAAGATGAAGATATTGATGTTATTCAAGTGGTGACTCAGGAAGATTCTACCAAAATACCAAATTTAGAGACCTGCAGAGTCTGTTTTCGAATAGGTAACACTTCTGGTAAGAAAAGTTCCGTGAAAATTATGTCTAGTTATATTTTTGAAATTTTTACGCAACAAGGAAAGCTACGAAGCGAAAGAGGCGTGTCTGACCCGTTTTCTCCCAGTACCTTCCTTTTGTTGTAAAACTTCGTAATATATAATCCCCTGGATCCCCCGAGGTTCATATATCGTGTTCTTCTCGTGTTTTCATTTTGATCTGTTTCTGCCAGGAACTATTCTTGAAAGTTAGAAGCACAATGGTGTCCGCCAAGGATAAGGGAAAGGAGCCTATGGAGGAGGATCTCCAAGACCCCGGGCAGGAGAAGGAGATCAAGAGTGAAGATGAAGAGGAGGCAAAGCAAAGCCAACATCCGCACACCGGCACTACCATTGCAAGCATTGGAGTGGTGGCAAAACCTGCCAGGATCAGAAGGACTGCACGCATGTCAACTGGAGGGAAACCTCCGCGTCACTGTTTGGCCCCACTGTCACTTCCTTCATGCACCAAGAATCCTTTCCATACCCTTATCCATGAGCATCAATACCAGAATATGCCCAAGGGGAAACTACCCTCCAATTGGGATTTGCCTCGTTCTAGCCATGCAGGAAAAGAAGACTTCAAGGAGGAAGAGTGGGGAAAGAATCGCAAGAGCTGGAATTCTCAATCCGACATGATCATGAGCCGCATTGAGAAAACTCACAGTTGATTCGTAATCTCACCTTGGAGATTGAGGAATTGGGGAAACTAATCAAAGAGCTCATCGAGAGAATACCACCACCACTGAAGGAGTAATTCGTCATCAGGTTTTGGCATCCCTTTGGTTTGTTCCAAGCTTGGGGGAGTGCCGCGGTATCATATCACTATCTTCCATCTTTTTACCCTTTTAGTAGAGTCATATCATGAATAGAGAAGTTATCATGTAGGATGGTTTGCATTATGGAAGTGTCCCCCCTCTTGTTAGATATCTATGTATCCCTTGGTGTGAGTTGCCGTTATGGTTTATTAATGAGAAGTTCTATCATTTACTCTTTTGCATATCTTATATTAGTATTCAATTCATGGTTATATGATTGATCTTGTCGTTAGTATTGGTATCACTTTGGGATCATTGAGTTAATTTAGTTGGTTTTGGCAAACCTGGCTCGGTCAGTAGCAACACTATTTTTGAGAGTCGAATGAAAAAGATAAAAGTACTCTTAAAGAAATATAATTTCATCATCTTTCTTTCTTGATTTGCTCATGAGTCTAGTATTCTCTAGTTAAGATCTTTTGTGCTTCCAAGAAAGATTGCATGTTTGTTTTTATCACTTGTATGTTTGTTTGTTTCCTTCAACTCTTATGCTTGCTACCTAGCCTTGCTAGCCAAAAACCTGTACTGAGAGGGAATGCTTCTCGTGCATCCAATCCTTAAACCAAAACCTATGCCATTTGTGTCCACCATACCTACCTATTAGCACTATTGCCATTCCAAGTAAATTCATGTTTTTATCTACCTTCCAAATTAAACTTGTTATGTGAAAATTAGTGATTAAAGCTCTCACGAACTTGATGGCACACTTTACTTTCTTGCACTTAATAAACTTGAACCACTGTGTCCATCTTTGTTGCGTATATGCTTGCGCTTTATAAGTTGCAGTTAGCAGAACCATGTATCATGGGGAACGCTTTCAACATTGCACTTATATTCCGTTGATATCATGATTCTTTTGCTTATGGATCCCGACGGTGTGAAATAAAAGGGGAACTTGTAAGATCATGGAGTTTATATGTGTGTTAGAGAAACGCCTTGGCCGCTAGCCTAAGCCATGCCTAATCATGGTGGAAACTTGCAACATAACCATAATGAGCACTCTATGAAGCATCCTTAATAAAAACCTATGCAAATAGAAAATAAAAGGATCGCTAAGATGCTCATTGTCTGCTTGCCTTGTCATTGTGATTATGGGATAGCTCCTGTATCATGTGCAAGGGGTACCCTGTCAGCGGTTCTCTATGATACATATGTATTTACAATAACAAGAGCTTACTTGTGACTGAAGTTGAGTAACATGAGGTTCGGTACTCGTAAGTAAGGGGCTTGAGATTTCAACTTATAACTTGTCAAGCATATCCTCTTAGTTGTGTCACTTTAACCTTAATCACCTAAAGATGCTTATGATAGGGGCAATGAGAGCTGAAAGCTAATAAGTACCATAATTTTTGGAAGCTCTTTATGAAACTTGAAATCCCTGCTTCCCTCTGTGAAGGGCCTATCTTTTACTTTTCAGTTGAGTCAATAAACCCATTCTCTTCTACCTCAGCAAGTATTTTGAGTTGTTGTGTTTCATTCATTCATATGTTGATTTATTCAATCATGTTTCTTATGTTCCTTGTTTTGCACATTGCTCTTATCTTAGTGTTTACCTACTTTGAAAGCTATCATTGAAAACCAGTTATGTGTGAACTCCAGCAAATTATCAACTATTCTTCGACCAAGAGCTAAGTTTGCCATTACCAATTGTTATTTACTTTATGTATCTTTATTGTGTTTCCTTTACTTATTGCAAGCTAAGTTATATAATAGTGAGTTGTCTTCTATTATGACTTATGTATTGATGAATGTGATGCTTCTTGTCCGTATTCTTTTATCGAATCTTCACTCTATAAACCTGAGGTCATGTTTATTGAGTTCAGTTTCGCTTGGGGACAAGTGAAGTCTAAGCTTGGGGGGAGTTGATACGTCCATTTTGCATCACTATTCTATATCATAATTTACTGTTATTCATTGATATATTTCATATTAGGAGATGATACTTATGCTATTTCATCTGTTTTTGCATGGTTGATGACTTTTGGAGCATGGACCGCTGTAGTCAGGATTCTGATAGAAAAGGTGTTGTTTGGAGGCAAAATTCGCGAAGATAAGAAAATCCGGGAAAATACATGGAAAATCCTATTTTTCCAGAAGACTAAGAATGCCAGAAGGGGAAGCGGAGATGGGCCACAGGGGGGCCACACCACCCCCTAGCGCGGGCCACCCTAGGCCGCGCCACCAGGTGGTGTGGCCGCCCTAGTCCACCCTGGCTCTCCCCTCTAGCGTATATTATCCACCCGAAACCCTAAGACTCGGGGAGCGACCACAGAAAGATTCTGCCACCTCTGCGGGGCGGAAAACACCGAGAGAGAAAGATCTCTCTGACAGACAAAATTATCCAAGGGGAATTCCTTCCCGGAGAGGGGAGATCGTCGCCATCAACACCACAATCAAGCTGGACTTCATCGGGATCATCATCATCACCACCATCGTCTCCACCAGCACCATCATCACCACCTCATACCGCTATAACAATTGGGTTGAATCTTGCATAGTTCTTAGGGGAAACTTTTCCGGTATTGATTACTCCTTGTAGTTGATGCTATTGAGTGAACCATTGAATTATTGTTTATGTTCAGATTGTTACACATCATTATTTCATCTCTGATCATGATCCATATGATGTCTTGTGAGTAGTTCGTTTAGTTCTTGAGGACATGGGAGAAATCATGTTGTTAGTAGTGGAATTGTGTTGAGAAAGATTCAATAGTTTGATATTTAAGTTGTGGTGTACGTCTTCTAGTGGTGTCATGTGAACGTCGACTACATGACACTTCACCTATATGGGACTAGGGGAATGCATTGTGTATTTGGCTACTAATCGTAGGGGTTGCCGGAGTGATAGAAACCTGAACCCCCGTTAGGAAACCATTGCACAAGGGACATCAGGGTCTTAGAGTTTAAAGTTGTGGTTAGGTTTCTACCTTAATTACTTTCTTGTACTTGCGGATGCTTGCAAGGGGTATAATCACAAGTTTGTATTAGTCCTAGGAAGGTCGGTACATTAGCACAGGTTCACCCACACAACACTTAGCAAACTAAAGAAGATTAATCAACTATATGAAGCAAAAGCACTTGACGATATTCTCGTGTGTCCTCGAGAACGTTTGGTCATCTTAAGTAATACAACCGGCTTGTCCTTTGCTAAAGAAAGGATTGGGCCACTTGCTGCATTTATTCTTATTGTCTTTTATTTACTCATACTTTATTTACCTGCATTATCAAAAACCCCTAAAAATCCGTTTGCTAAGTATTTACAGAGAATTCCTGCTCCTAGCCACTCGCCAGCACCTTCTGCTCCTCGTTGGGTTCGACACTCTTACTTATCGAAAATACTACGATACACCCCCTATACTTGTGGGTCATCATTCATAATAAGAGATCAATTTATAATTGGTCTCCACTAAAATTGTCATCCCCTGGATGATTTTAGTGATCACATGATCCCTATCCTCTACACCTCCCCCGATCGTCACAACCATCAGTGCAGTATCAAAGGTAGACATTCACTAATGTCAATCACATCATCCATGTGACTCATGCTCGATCTTTTGATCTCTTGTGTTCCGAGGCCATGTCTGCACATGCTAGGCTCGCCAAATCTAACTTGTGTGTATTTGCTGTGCAACATGGCTTACACCCACTGTATGCAAACATAGATATGTCTGACCCCTACTCACCGCAGGGTGCCTCATACCGAAGAACTTTCTTGGTGGTGCACACACAAGGGGAACACGGGACATTGGAATTCAATAGGGATTATTTTATTTGCTACCGTTGAGTATCTAAATACCAGCACACAATAAGATGTAAAACAGGTATCAACATCATATGTATAATGTGATATGATATGGTGCTTCTTACGCCTTGATCTCCATCGAGCGCTCCAGCATGATCTCCATCTTACCCTTGTTTTTGACGCCAAGTCCACGACGCCTCCACCAGGTCGTCCATCAGAACGATGACTATTACTATACTACTTAGTAACAGAAAAGTAAACTACTTTACATTCGTAACGACCAATGCCATATCATAATCACATGCCCTCCTGCAAAATAAAGTTAGATGCCTCTACTTTATCTATTACAAGTTTTACGTGGTTGTTAGGGCTTTCGCAATAGAACCGTTTCTAAACTACGAACTTTCCAACCACAACATGGACCCGATAGTTGTCTCTACTACACCCCTTCCGGGGCCCTCCGTTGTAAATGATATATCAACTATTGAATGAGAGACAGACACCCGCTAGCCACTTATATGCTACACGCCGTATGTTGAGCGTGGAACCAGTCTCGCGTACGAATACGCGTAAGGACGGTCCGGGCCGCTTCATCAAACAATACCGCGATATAAATAAGTACACGTTAGAGGGTAACAACTAAGAGATCAATGCCCGCATAATACTTGTGTGTACTGGTCGTACAACACTCCTACGCATAGATCGGCTCTGATACCACTGAAGGGGATCCACAGCAGAAAACAAAAAAATTCCTACGTTGGAACCCCAAAACTGTCTAGGATCTATCTATGTAGTAATGCGGTAACAGCCGATGCGTAGAGAATACATACCCTTGTAGACCGTACGCGGTTAATGTTCTGAGAGGAACGTGGTTGATGTAGTCGTACTCGTAGCCGACCTCAAGATCGCGAAGCTCCTCGCAGGTCACCCCTTTCTCCTTCTTCATCGTGCAGCAGCTCCGGCTCACGACATTTAAGCGCCCCAAGTGTTGCGCCTCGTGTCTTCATACACATATGGTGCACGATGAGACCTCCGGGTCCCCGATCCTGCCGGGAGTGTGGAAGTTGATATCTGGCTAGTAATCCCTGCAGCGCAACGGCGTACTGCAGGTATGCCTTGTTCGCACAGCCCAAACTTGGGGCCATGGTCACAAGGGCTAGAGAGAGAGGGAAGGAGGAAGTCAACCAAAGGACTTCTCCAAATATTGGTGTGTTTAATCCCACCCATGGGCACCCCTTTATATAGGCGGAGGGGGTATTCCCTCCCCATTAGGTTATCCATGTGGGACTATTAGTAGAGGAAAAATCCCAGGTATTTTCGTCCTGGCCGGTTGGGCCAAAAACCAGCCCAATAGCCAAAACAGAAAATAACAAACAAAAGGAAAAATGGCAGTCGGCCGGGTAGGCTTGGAGCCACACCAGCGGCCCAGCTCGCCGCGAGGCAGAGCCAGCCCCGATTGGGCCTTAGGCCCGGCGGCCTCGCAAGCAGTGGTAGCTATCGCCCGGGTGGGCCGGCGTGCCCCCGGTGGCCCAACTCGCCAAGCTTTAGCGGTGGCTGGTGCCCGCCCCGAGTGGCCCGCCTGCCCCTGTGGCCCAGGTGGGCCTCAAGGCCTGGCACGTCCCGGCCAGCTCGCTCGCCTGTGCTCGACCTTAGTGGGCCACCTGGCCCATAGTGGCAACAACAGTTTTTTCTCCCTTTTTCTTTTTCCTTTTTCCAGCAGTTTTATTTCTAGGCCTTTTCCCTTCAGGATTTGGCCTAATATAAAAGTTGCCTTTATAAATCTTAATCTAAATATTATTTAGAATATATTAATTCATAATTAACATATACTAAATGTATATTCAAATACCCATTTATCCGAAAACACTTTTCCGGTCTTTTCCTTTATTCTTTCTCCGAACAACTTCGGATCTCTCTGCGGAACAATTCTGGCTTTCTCTTTCTCTACTGTGATTCCGTCTTACGAATGATCGCTCTCATCGTACCCTTAAGTGTATCATCTCACGGCTCGGGAATGCTCTATACATGATTTGTATCAATATCAAAAGAGGGACCAGGGATATCCATGTGACCCCTATGCATTCCTGATGACAATGTCGTTTGAACCCCTAAATGTAGCATCCAATTCCTTTTGTTTCTTGATACGACTTGTCCGAGATCCGATCATTGGTATCACATACCTTGTTCAATCTCGTTAACAACAAGTTCTGTTTTCTTGTTACCGTGATATTACATCCCTGTGACCGAGTCACATGTTGCAACATTTATGGATGTAATCTCACCAAGCCTGCCGTATGTATCTTTACCCGTCATGTGGGTGAACAAATCCTGGTCTTGCAGTCACATGTCATCAACTGTTCCTTTGGAATACCCAATGTACACCTTTATGGCCACTGTATTACCAGATGACGGTTGATGCAGTCCAAGCAGCCTCGGGAAACAGTGAGTAATATGAGCTCACGGTCTAAGGAAAAGGAGTCTAGGTATAGCTGTTGCAACGAACTATATGACTTGATCGTGTTGCAATCCTTCGAGGAATGTCCATCACATCATTCTCCAATGGTATGACCCCGTTGTCAATTGGCATAAATGCCCATGATCTTGAAACCCAGATCATCCTCATGACCAACGAACTAGTATGAATAGAGGCTACTAGGGACTTGGTTGTTTCATACCACACCTGTACCAATGTTTCTACTTGGCACAGTTATAGCATAATATGAAACTATTATAAACTAATTGAGATATGACAATAAAAACCTATTTATTATTTACCTCTAGGGCATATCTCCTTCACACATATCGATTGTAGCTAGTTTCAAAATAAGAGTATTGAACCCACAAAGAACTATTTGGTTAAGGTCTTTATGCCCCGTATCACTATCTACCAAAGGATACTTATAAGCTGTCTTTGATCTCAAGTAAAGGGTGTTTGAAAGGCTTTTGTGTTTGGATGCAAGAAAGTAAATAAAGCAAGTAAAGTGTACAAGTAACAAAAGCGTTGGAAATGGTGTTGGAACTCAATAAGGCTAAAATGTTCTCGGGGATGTAGGATACACCACTAGCATATGAGGATTATTCATGATTAGGACAATCTATGTATTTTATCATGATATGTGTGGAGGGAGCTCCATAATAAGATGTTCACTACAAGTCCCGCGAGCAACCGCTTCTACGAGTCAAGTTTTGAGGTCATCTCTAAATAACCACTGCGATATCTGCGAGCAAATCACTTCTACAGACCACAACAATTAAGTGTTTTCGCATGGATATCGTATGAGCTTAGTGAATCTCCCTTGATTCCCCCATTGACCATCTAGGTTATCAGGCAAGGCTTGTAGTCACGGAGTAGCACCGATCATAATCCTACACACGTCCAAAGTATATTTCCCTCTCTCTAGTCCCGAAGACAGATGCTTTGTGGTTGACTTCATATACCATCTAGAGAGAGAGATCTAACACAATATCATAAATCAATAGATCAAAGACCAAAGTTATAGATCATCTTTATTTCATTTCATAATGGTGCTAGGGTTTCTCCATCTCTCCAAGAACACGGGAAACTACTCACACATGGAAGCAATCAACAACATCATCATATTCGTATGAATGGATAGAAACTGCAGAGGTAAATCAAGTGCAAACCACAATTGTATTAGAATTACAACAAGATCTAATGAACGAGAATGAGGGAAATGGTCTTGATGGAAATGTAGTGGTTGATAATGAAGGGGATGATGTGATGTCCTCCAATGATCCGCGAAGCAGCAAGGATTTGCCCTTCTCCAAGTTCCTCCTCCAGATCCCTCTCTAGTGTGGTATTTGGAGGCTAGAAGTTTCTGTGAATGTCAGATCTCAGCTCCATCTTCATGGGGTGAGAGTATTTAACGAGGCACACGTCCTAACAGGTGGTACGGGCGGTATGGGCAGGCTTTGCCCGTACCATAGGTCGTTAAACCCTCTGGACCTCCTCGCATCCTCTCTTCTCCTAGGTACGTGGAAAATCATTTGAATGACATTTATCACTTAGAAATGTCATATTATTGCATAACATGATAGTCCCAATTGATATATTCACAAAAGACTTAATAATTTGGGATCCCGTTGAAACAAGGACAAAAGGTGCACGCAAACACCGTAAAATACAGAAATCCTAACTCCAATTATGCAAAAGCATAAGATAAATATACTTCAAAAATGGACTCATCACACCATCACAAAGTGATTTTGTCCCCGGAAGGATGGTTATAGACAATTCCCTGCTAGCTTTTGAGTGTATCCATTATATCAAGCAAGAAAAAGACCCCACAAAAAGTTTTTGTGCTTATAAGCTGGATTTGTCAAAGGCATATAATCGGGTTGATTGGTTATATTTTAGGCAAGTTATGCAAAAGGTGGGTTTTCTCACCGTTTCATTGAGTGGATTATGTCATGTGTAACATCGGTGAGATACTCCGTAAAATTTAATGGAACTCTCTTGGATTCATTTGCATCATCACGTGGACTATGGCAAGGTGATCCTTTATCCCCATTATTATTCCTTTTTTGTTGTTGATAGTCTCTTCACTCTTTTGAATAAAGGAATTGATGACAATGTGATATATCTAGTCAAAGTGTGTCAGTGTGCTCCAGGGGTTTCACATCTCCTTTTCGCCGCTGACACGTTGTTGCTTTTCAAAGCAAGTCTAGAACAACCCACTCATGGTAAGCATGTCCTGGATACATATGCATCTTGTACATGTCAACTTATAAATCCTGCAAAAAGTTCTATTCTAGTTGGTGATGCATGTGCTTCTAATATGCAAGATGAGGTTATGACCATCTTGGATGTATCTTCCCATAGCTTCGATGAGAAGTACTTGGCTCTTCCTACTCCAGATGGAAGACTATCGAGAGGGAAACAACAAAACCTACAAGCGCAACTAACAAAACTCCTCCTATTATGGGGAGATGGTCACTTGGATCAAGCAGGTAGGGTTTTTTTATCAAGGAAGTATCTCAAGCACTACCCACATACATTATGGTTTTTTTAAGGTGCCCTTTTCAGTTTGTGATGATCTCACAAGGATGGTTAGGAGTTTTTTCTGGGGAGCAACGGATGGTAAAATAAAAACCCATTGGCGCTCTTGGGAGAAAATACAAAGGACAAAGAATAAGGGTGGACTAGGGTTCCAAGACTTTAGAGTATTCAACTAGACACTTCTAGCTCACCAAGTTTGGAGGTTGATCACTAAACCTGAAAGTCTTTGCGCCAGAGTTCTTAAAGCTAAGTACTATCCTAATGGTAATTTAGTGGATACAGTCTTCTCTACAAATTGTGTTTCTACTTGGCAAACAATTTCACATGGTCTAGATTTATTGAAGAAGGGTCTTGTATGGCATGTCGGAAACAGGAAAAATCTTCGTATCTAGAGGGATCCTTGGATTCCCATGTCAGACACCTACAGACCAATCTCCATAAAGGGGGGGGGGTGACCATCTTCGGTATGTCTATGAGCTAATTGATCGGTTTAGAAACTAGAAAATAGAGTTGCTACATCAATATTTTGTGCTAGATGTCGTTGAGATCTTGAAAATCAGTCCATCTTCTAGGCTGGAAGCAGATCAAATTGCTTGGGATCCTCTTGGTCATGACTGTTTACTGTGAAGAGCGCGTATGGCCTAGACATGGCCGAACGTTGGGGTAGCGCTACCCAATCTTCAAGCTCGGCACCTAATGGTTCAAGAAAAATCTGGGAGGTTATTTGGAAAGCTTCTATTCCGCCAAAGGTATGCCATTTTGCATGGCGTATCATCATTGATTCCTTACCAACATGGTGGAACAAACACATACGTATATACGCTTGAACCTAACGATCAATGTCTTGTATGTGGCATGGAAGCTGGGGACAATTTCCACCCTTTTATCACATGCGATATGGCGACTCAGTTATGGAAATTTATCTGAAAAGTGGATGGTACTGTCCCTCGATTTAGTCACCAACCCTGGGTCAGAGTACCTCCTGAATCTATTAGGTAATTTGGCTAGTGGAATGGTAAGAAAAATTCTTATGACATTATGGAGTATTGGCATGTGTGTAATGAGATTGTGCATGATAAACCACCGTCGCCTTTGGAAGCTTCTTGGTGTTTTTAATGAGATACATGGACTCGTTGTTGAAAATTGAGCACCATTAAAATGATGATATTGTGAAGGGGAAGCTCACTGCTGATCCGGATGACAAGAGTATTCATCGTGTCTAGCCAAATTGTATTCCTCCAAAGTGGTCTCTTGCTCTTGATGGATGGTACAAGCTTAACATGGATGGTTCCTTTGGAACAAATGGTGATGTAGGAGCTGGTATTGTACTCCATGCTCGCAATGGTGAAATTATGTTGTCTTCATGTTGCTAACTATAGCCTTGTAGAGATGCTTTGGATGCAGAGTTGAAAGTTGTCCTCGTGGGTTTATTGTTGTCTTTGCATTGGTTCACCCAACCTCTGGCAATAGAAGTGGATAGTTTGGAGGTATTCAGGCTCTTAAGCAATACGGAGATCGATCGATCTGTCTATTCGACGATGGTAGAAGAGATCAAAATCTTAGTAAAGGTTCGTCGATATTGTGTTACTCATATTGTCGTGGTGATGTCACGGCAGATGCCATGGATAGGCTAAAGGTGGGGCCAATATGCACTAGAGGAATCCAGGGAGGGATAGTGTGGTGATTCCACACACACATGCTTTGTATTCACTAGGTTTCCAAGGTTACAAGTGCTCCTTGAGCTGTATTGGGGAGAGGAGGAAGAAGGAACTCTCTTACTCTCACCACTACCTTTCTCCAAGGAACCAACTACTCAAATGCCAACCAACCAGAAATCAACCCCCTTCTACAGAGGCCCTAGCGCTCCTTATAAAGGGGAGTCTAGGTCTCCAATTAGGGCATACGTGGAGGCATATTCCTGGGAATATGCCTCTTCCCAAAATAGCAAACTGACCGGATCACTTTTCGCCATCGTAAGCCTCTACGGCGCCAGCGTCTGATGGGTTCGTAGCATGGAAAACAAAAATTTTCTACCGCAAGAACGAACAAAACCCAGATCTAATCTAGACAAAAGCCAAGATCTAATCTATTAGACATGAGCAACGAGATAGATCGGTACTAACCCTCGTAGAACCGAAAGCGTTACGAGATTAGATCTCGTGGATGATGTAGTCGATCACTTGCCGATCTCAAGATCGTGTGGACGATCCTTCCGGCGCCGTGTTCCGGCAGCGCTTCCGCAGACGGTCACACGTGCGGAGTCGAAGCAGACCTTCCTCTCCCCGTTCCAGCGAGCAGCGGAGGTAGTAGATCTTCTCCACGGAATCCCACCAGCACGACGGCGTGGTGGTGGTGGTGGAGGTGAGAATTCTGCAGGGCTTCGCCTATGCCTGTGCAGAAGAAAAGTGGAGGAGAGAGGCGGTTGAGATTAGTTGTTATGAGAGGAGGGGCAAGAAGGGGCGCCCCCTCCCTTCTATTTAAAGGAGGGAGGCGCGCCTGGGGAGGGGGAGTCCTAGTAGGACTCCCCTCCTCCTTGGGCCGGCGGGTTGGGGGGAGGAGTCCTCCTCCCCCACGAATCCGTGTATTGCCCCACTTGGACTCCCTTGATCCCTTTCTTGGTTTTCAAGTAAACTCCAAGAAATCCTCTAGAATCTTCCAGAACATTCCGAAACCTTCTAGAATCTCCATACAAACACTCTGGAACATTTCCCAACTTAGAAAAATGATCCCCAATATATGAATCTTATTCTCCGGACCATTCCGGATCTCCTCGTGATGTCCCGGATCCATTCCGAGACTCCGAACAACATTCGGTCTCCAACGCAAATTCCATATCTACTTAAAACAACTTCGAACCTTAAGTGTGTCACCCTACGGTTCGTGAATATGCAGACATGATGAAGACACCTCTCCTATCAATAACCATCAGCGGGATCTGGAGATCCATAATGGCTCCCACATACTCAACGATGATATCGTGATCGATTGAACCATTTAACATACAAAACCAATCCCTTTGTCACGCGATATTCTACTTATCCGAGGTTTGATCGTCAGTATCTTCATACCTAGTTCTTCCTCGTTACTAATAAGTACTCTTTACTCGTTCCATGTTATGTCATCCCTTGTGACCCAGTCACATGCTTGCAAGCTATCTAGATGACATTCCACCGAGAGGGCCCAGAGTATATCTATCCGTCATATGGATGGACAAATCCCAATCTTGGTCTATGCGCTTCAACACATACTTTCAGAATACCCAATGACACCTTTATAACCGCCCAGTTACGAAGCGGCGTTTGATGTCATCAAAGTACCCATCCGGTGATGGTGATTAACATAACCTCATGGTCGAAGGATTAGGTTACTATGTATTTCAAAGATTACAGCAATACGAACTTAATGACTTGATCTTATGCTACGCTTACTATGGGTGTGTGTCCATCACATCATTCTCCTAATGATATAACCTTGTTATTAATCACATCCAATGTCCATGATCAGGAAACCATGATCATCAATTAATCAACAAGCTAGTTCAATAGGAGGCTTACTAGGGACTCTTTTATGTTTACAAAACACACAAGTATTAGTGTTTCCTAATAATACAATTATAGCATGGGATGTAAACTTTCATCATAAACACAAAGATATAATAATAACCACTTTTATTATTGCCTCTTGGGCATATCTCCAACAGCGTCATCCGACATAGGGTGCGTCACCCTTGTCGGCCACGCCTCGGTGGTCCTTCTCTCTGTCCGCTTCGCTCATGCTCCAGCGTACAGTGACCACCTTTTGACTAGCGAGATACCTTCCTTCTCTTGCAAGCCTGATATAACCCGGATCGTACTCGGTTAATCCGGCCCCGTGGGTACCTGCATACAAGTTACAAAGTACCTGCCGGCATACGACATACGTCGGCCGGTACTCAGTTAGGTGGACATCCTCCGGTCCGGGTTACGCTGTGATTCGGCCTGCCTTGAGGTGACTCGGCCAACATTCGCTTTGACCTTGTATTACCTCGGCTAACTCGGCCTCTATACCCCGGCGTGACCCTACTTGGGGGTATCCCCCCAACATTAGTCCCCGAAGCTGGTGCGGTCTTAGCAGCTTCAGCCGCTAAGGCCATGGCAGGTTCAATTTTACCGAGCCTTTTGCTCCTTTTTCTGAGTTACCTCATAGTCCGGATTTCATGGGCTAACTTTCCCTTGGCACATTTCGAGTTTTCACTCGCTGGCCGGGTCACTCTTTAGTTATCCGGGTTATCCTTCCTTCTCTCTTACGCTTCCCCACGTGGAGGGTAATCATTATCTTGCCTCATTTTAAGGGCCTACGCCAGTTACTGCTACAGTTAATGTCAGGTGTTACTGTTGCACACGTCACGTCGTGTTTGTCTCCTCGTTAACTGTATCACCACGTTGCGTCATGGGATCTCCTACGCCCTGTGGCCCTTCCTATGGCCCGCCTTTGATTGGCTGACCCGACAGATACACGGCCACACCGTGTGGCCTCGCCGCATCGCATGATCCCACTACCCCCGCTGGGGCGTGGTTAAATAGGGGAGGGGCGCGCCCCCTTGGTCTTTTTCCCCTTCACGCGCCCCTCTGCCTCTTCTTCTTCTTCTTCTTCCTCCTAGCGACAGCGCCGCCACCGCCGCTCCTGCTCAGTAGCGCCGCCGCCGCACCGTGCCTTTTCGCACCCGCATCGCTGCCGCTCCCGCACAACTCCATCGCCACGGGTCCACGCCAGTCCAAAGTTCTTCCTCCCACTTCCGATTGGGCCGGTGAGGACAGTGATCTGGACATGACTGAATAAGAACTCGCCATCGCTGAAGCAGAGATGGAGGAGGGAGGGGAGAATGTGGAGCACAGTGCCTGGGCCGGTGTCATCAAAGTACCCATCCGGTGATGGTGGTTAACATAACCTCATGGTCGAAGGATTAGGTTACTATGTATTTCAAAGATTACAGCAATACGGACTTAATGACTTGATCTTATGCTACGCTTACTATGGGTGTGTGTCCATCACATCATTCTCCTAATGATATAACCTTGTTATTAATCACATCCAATGTCCATGATCAGGAAACCATGATCATCAATTAATCAACAAGCTAGTTCAATAGGAGGCTTACTAGGGACTCTTTTATGTTTACAAAACACACAAGTATTAGTGTTTCCTAATAATAAAATTATAGCATGGGATGTAAACTTTCATCATAAACACAAAGATATAATAATAACCACTTTTATTATTGCCTCTTGGGCATATCTCCAACAGTCTCCCACTTGCACCAGAGTCAATAATCTAGATTACATGGTAATATACCGAACACCCATGGCGGTCTGGTGTTGGTCATGCTTTGCTCTAGGGAGAGGTTTAGTCAACGGATCTGCTACATTCAGATCAGTGTGTACTTTGCAAATCTTTATGTCACCATCTTGGACATACTCGCGAATAGCATGAAAACGTAGCTTGATGTGCTTCAGCTTGCTATGTGACCTTGGCTTCTGTGCATTAGCTATGGCACCTGTGTTGTCACAGTAGATGGCCATCGGGTCCAACGCACTGGGAACCACGCCAAGTTCAGTAATGAACTCCTTCATCCATATGGCTTCCGATTCAGTTGAAGATTTTGCCACAACGCTCTGCTTGGCACTCCTCCAGCTCACTGCAGCACCATTCAAAATAAATACGTATCCAGACTGTGACTTCGAGTCATCTGGATCGGTGTTCCAACTAGCATCAGTGTAACCATTTACAACAAGCTGTTCATCACCTCCATAAGAAAGAACCATATCCTTAGTCCTATTCAGGTACTTTAGGATATTCTTGACCGCTGTCCAGTGTTCCATTCCAGGATCACTTTGATATCTACTAGTCAAACTAACAGCATGGGCTATATCCGGTCTTGTACACAGCATGGCATACATGATAGAACCTATGACTGAGGCATAGGGAATTTTATTCATCTTTTCTCTATCTTCTGCCGTAGCCGGACTTTGAGTTTTACTCAAGGTCTTACCTGACAACATGGGCACGAACCCTTTCTTGATCTCTTCCATTCTAAACTTCTTTAGAACTTTGTCTAAGTATGTACTTTGTGAAAGCGCTATTAGGTGTCTTGATCTATCTCTATAAATCTTGATGCCTAGAATATATGCCGCTTCGCCAAGACCCTTCATCGAAAAACTATTATTCAAATAGGTTTTGACGCTATTAAGAAGTTCTATATCATTCCCAATCAACAATATGTCATCTACATATAGTACTAGGAATGCTACAGAGCTCCCACTCACTTTCTTGTAAATACAAGCTTCTCCATAAGTTTGTATAAATCCAAAGTTTTTGATTACTTTATCAAAACATTGATTCCAACTCCGGGATGCTTGCTTCAGTCCATAAATGGAGCGCTGAAGTTTGCATACCTTGTCAGCATCTTTAGGATCGACAAAACCCTTGGGTTGTACCATATACAACTCTTCCTCAATGTCACCATTAAGGAACGCCGTTTTGACATCCATCTGCCAAATTTCATAATCGAAATATGCAGCGATTGCTAACATAATCCTCACAGACTTTAGCTTCGCTACTGGTGAGAAAGTCTCATCGTAGTCAACTCCTTGAATTTGTCGGAACCCTTTCGCGACAAGTCGAGCTTTATAGACGGTAACATTACCATCAGCATCTGTTTTTCTTTTGAAAATCCATTTGTTCTCGACAGCCTTACGGCCATCCGGTAAGTCCACCAAAGTCCATACTTGGTTTTCGTACATGGATCCCATTTCGGATTTCATGGCTTCTAGCCTTTTTTTCAGAATCTGGGCTCACCATAGCTTCTTCATACGTCGCAGGGTCATCAGTGTTGTCCACTAACATGACGTTCAAGGCAGAGTCATACCACTCAGGAGTGGTACGGACCCTCGTTGACCTGTGAGGTTCAGTAGTAACTTCGTTCGAAGTTTCATGATCATCATCATTAGCTTCTTCTCTAGTTGGTGCAGGCGGCACAGAAACATCTTCCGGTGCTGCGCTACTCTCAACTCTGAAAGAAGGTCCAACAACCTCGTTGAGTTCTACTTTCCTTCCAGTCACTTCTTTCGAGAGAAATTCCTTCTCTAGAAAGGATCCATTCTTAGCAACGAAAACTTTGCCTTCGGATCTATGATAGAAGGTATACCCAATTGTTTCTTTAGGGTATCCTATGAAGACGCATTTCTCTGCTTTGGGTTCAAGCTTATCAGGCTGTAACTTCTTTACATATGCTTCGCGACCCCAAACTTTAAGGAACGACAACTTAGGTTTATTTCCAAACCACAATTCGTATGGTATCGTTTCAACGGATTTATATGGTGCCCTATTTAAAGTGAATGCGGCTGTCTCTAATGCATAGCCCCAAAATGATAACGGTAAATCTGTAAGAGACATCATAGACCGAACCATATCTAAGAGAGTTCAATTACGACGTTCGGACACACCATTACGCTGTGGTGTTCCTGGCGGTGTCAACTGTGAAAGTATTCCACATTTCTTTAAATGCATGCCAAACTCATAACTCAGATATTCACCTCCGTGGTCAGAATGCAGAAACTTAATCTTCTTGTTACGATGATTTTCCACTTCACTTTGAAATTCCTTAAACTTCTCGAAAGTTTCAGATTTATGTTTCATAAAGTAGACATACCCATATCTACTCAAGTCATCCGTGAAAGTGAGAACATAACGATATCCACCACGCGATGCTACACTCATTGGACCGCACACATCGGTATGTATTATTTCCAATAAATCCGTAGCTCGCTCCATTATTCCAAAAAATGGAGTCTTAGTCATTTTTCCCATTAGACATGTTTCGCATCTTTCAAGTGATTCAAAATCAAGTGATTCAAGAAGTCCATCAGAATGGAGTTTCTTCATACGCTTCACTCCAATGTGACCAAGACGACAGTGCCACATGTATGTAGAATTATCATTCAATTTTATTCGTTTAGCATCTATGTTGTGAACATGTGTATCACTACTATCGAGATTCAATAAGAATAAACCATTCATCTCAGGTGCATAACCATAAAAGATATTACTCATATAAATCGAACAACCTTTATTCTCAGACTTAAAAGAGTAACCGTCTCGTAATAAACAAGATCCAGATATAATGTTCATGCTTAACGCAGGCACCAAATAACAATTATTTAAATTTAAAACTAATCCCGATGGTAGATGCAGAGGGAGCGTGCCGCCGGCGATCACATCAACCTTGGATCCATTTCCAACTTGCATCGTCACCTCGTCTCTCGCTAGTCTTCGTTTATTCCGCAGCTCCTGTTTCGAGTTACAAATATGAGCAACCGAACCAGTATCAAATACCCAGGCACTACTACGATTACTAGTAAGATATACATCTATAACATGTATATCGAATATACCTTTCTTCTTGATGTTGCCGTTCTTCAGATCCGCCAGGTATTTGGGGCAGTTACGCTTCTAGTGACCAGCACCCTTGCAGTAGAAGCACTCAGTTTCAGGTTTAGGACCAGCCTTGGGCTTCTTAGCAGGTGCGGCAGCTTTCTTGCCGTCCTTCTTGAAGTTGCCCTTGTTCTTAGGCTTGCCCCGTTTCTTGAAATTGGTGGTCTTATTGACCATCAACACTTGGTGCTCCTTCATGATCTCCACTTCAGCAGTTTTCAGCATGGACGATAGTTCAGGCAACGTCTTGTTCATGCAGTGCATATTGTAGTTCATCACAAAGTTCTTGTAACTTGGTGGCAGTGATTGGAGGACACGGTGAATCCCCAATTCATTAGGAATCGGTATCCCCAACTCTCGGAGTTTGTTTGCGTGCCCAGACATGGTGAGCACGTGCTCGCTAACAGAGCTACCCTCTTCCATCTTGCAGGTAAAGAACTTCTCAGAAGCTTCATAGCTTTCCATGGCCGCGCGAGTCTCAAAAATGAGTTTGAGCTCCTTAATGATCTCAAACGGGTCATGGTGCTCAAAACGCTTTTGAAGCTCCGATTCTAAACCGTACAGGATGGCACACTGAACTGTGGAGTAGTGATGTTTCCGAGTGGCATAAACATTCTTTACGTCATCGGTGGCATCTTCTGCAGGTGGGTCACCTAGCGGTGCTTCGAGCACATAGGTCAACTGACTAGCCCTAAGGACGATCTTCAGTCCACGGAACCAGTCCGTGAAATTGCTTCCATTGTTCTTAAGCTTTTCTTTCTCTAAGAACGCATTGAAATTGAAGGAAACGTTCGCCATAATCTACAACAAATTTGCAAGTAGTTTAGACTTAGTTTATGATAAATAGTGTTCAAATTTAATTCTTAAATCAACTAGGTGAACTCCCACTCAAAACAACATCCCTCGAGTTGTTTTAGTGATTACACGAACCAAATCCACTACACCAAGTCCGATCATCACGTGAGATGATGTAGCTTCATCGGCGAACAATCTTCATGTTCATCATATCAATCATATGACTCATGCTCTACCTTTCGGTATTCCATGTTCCGAGACCATGTCTGTACATGCTAGGCTCATCAAGATTAACCTTAGTTTCCGCATGTGCAAATCTGGCTTGCACCCGTTGTATGCACACGTAGAGTCTATCACACCCGATCATCACGAGATGCTTCGAAACGACGAGTCTTAGCAACGGTGCCAACTAAGGACGAACACTTTATTACTTGATATTTAGCGAGAGGGATCATCTTATAATGCTACCGTCGCGATCTAAGCAATACAAGATGCATAAAGGATTAACATCACAGGCAATTCATAATTAGTGTGATATGATATGGACCTTTCTTCTTATGCCTTCGATCTCCATCTCCAAAGCACGAACATGATCTCCATCATCACCAGCATTGCGTCAAGGTCCGTGGCGCCGCTTCATGGTTGTCCATCATCACTAGCAACTATCACAACTACTTGGAACAAAGTTATTACAAGATGAATAGACACGCAGGTCTTAACAGAATTAAAGACAACCATTAGGCTCCTGCCGGTTGCCATATTACAACAAGGATCATTGCATACATCAAATACAATCACAATCACATGTAGGCCATATCACATCACAAAACCCCTGCAAAAACAAGTTAGACGCCTCTAATTTTCTTTGCAAGTTTTACGTGGCTTGGGGCTTTCGACTAAGAACGGACCTTACCTACGAAACTGAACCACAACGTTGATACAAGTGCTATCAAGTGCAAAGTGTAGATTTGATCTATACTATGATGGGAGAGACAGACACCCGCAAAGCCACTTGTGCAAAACGAGTTGCACGTCAAGCGTGGAGCAAGTCTCATGTACGATGACATGTAATGTTAGCCCGAGCCGCTTCATCCCACCATACCGCAAGATGCAAAGTACACACATAGCAAAAGACGACACGAGCACCAATGCCCACAACCTCATTGTGTTCTACTCGTCCAACAGATCTACGCATAGACAAGGCTCTGATACCACTGATGGGTTCGTAGCATGGAAAACAAAAAATTTCTACCGCAAGAACGAACAAAACCCAGATCTAATCTAGACAAAAGCCAAGATCTAATCTATTAGACATGAGCAACGAGATAGATCGGTACTAACCCTCGTAGAACCGAAAGCGTTACGAGATTAGATCTCGTGGATGATGTAGTCGATCACTTGCCGATCTCAAGATCGTGTGGACGATCCTTCCGGCGCCGTGTTCCGGCAGCGCTTCCGCAGACGGTCACACGTGCGGAGTCAAAGCAGACCTTCCTCTCCCCGTTCCAGCGAGCAGCGGAGGTAGTAGATCTTCTCCACGGAATCCCACCAGCACGACGGCGTGGTGGTGGTGGTGGAGGTGAGAATTCTGCAGGGCTTCGCCTATGCCTGTGCAGAAGAAAAGTGGAGGAGAGAGGCGGTTGAGATTAGTTGTTATGAGAGGAGGGGCAAGAAGGGGCGCCCCCTCCCTTCTATTTAAAGGAGGGAGGCGCGCCTGGGGAGGGGGAGTCCTAGTAGGACTCCCCTCCTCCTTGGGCCGGCGGGTTGGGGGGAGGAGTCCTCCTCCCCCACGAATCCGTGTATTGCCCCACTTGGACTCCCTTGATCCCTTTCTTGGTTTTCAAGTAAACTCCAAGAAATCCTCTAGAATCTTCCAGAACATTCCGAAACCTTCTAGAATCTCCATACAAACACTCTGGAACATTTCCCAACTTAGAAAAATGATCCCCAATATATGAATCTTATTCTCCGGACCATTCCGGATCTCCTCGTGATGTCCCGGATCCATTCCGAGACTCCGAACAACATTCGGTCTCCAACGCAAATTCCATATCTACTTAAAACAACTTCGAACCTTAAGTGTGTCACCCTACGGTTCGTGAATATGCAGACATGATGAAGACACCTCTCCTATCAATAACCATCAGCGGGATCTGGAGATCGATAATGGCTCCCACATACTCAACGATGATATCGTGATCGATTGAACCATTTAACATACAAAACCAATCCCTTTGTCACGCGATATTCTACTTATCCGAGGTTTGATCGTCAGTATCTTCATACCTAGTTCTTCCTCGTTACTGATAAGTACTCTTTACTCGTTCCATGTTATGTCATCCCTTGTGACCCAGTCACATGCTTGCAAGCTATCTAGATGACATTCCACCGAGAGGGCCCAGAGTATATCTATCCGTCATATGGATGGACAAATCCCAATCTTGGTCTATGCGCTTCAACACATACTTTCAGAATACCCAATGACACCTTTATAACCGCCCAGTTACGAAGCGGCGTTTGATGTCATCAAAGTACCCATCCGGTGATGGTGATTAACATAACCTCATGGTCGAAGGATTAGGTTACCATGTATTTCAAAGATTACAGCAATACGAACTTAATGACTTGATCTTATGCTACGCTTACTATGGGTGTGTGTCCATCACATCATTCTCCTAATGATATAACCTTGTTATTAATCACATCCAATGTCCATGATCAGGAAACCATGATCATCAATTAATCAACAAGCTAGTTCAATAGGAGGCTTACTAGGGACTCTTTTATGTTTACAAAACACACAAGTATTAGTGTTTCCTAATAATACAATTATAGCATGGGATGTAAACTTTCATCATAAACACAAAGATATAATAATAACCACTTTTATTATTGCCTCTTGGGCATATCTCCAACAGCGTCATCCGACATAGGGTGCGTCACCCTTGTCGGCCACGCCTCGGTGGTCCTTCTCTCTGTCCGCTTCGCTCATGCTCCAGCGTACAGTGACCACCTTTTGACTAGCGAGATACCTTCCTTCTCTTGCAAGCCTGATATAACCCGGATCGTACTCGGTTAATCCGGCCCCGTGGGTACCTGCATACAAGTTACAAAGTACCTGCCGGCATACGACATACGTCGGCCGGTACTCAGTTAGGTGGACATCCTCCGGTCCGGGTTACGCTGTGATTCGGCCTGCCTTGAGGTGACTCGGCCAACATTCGCTTTGACCTTGTCTTACCTCGGCTAACTCGGCCTCTATACCCCGGCGTGACCCTACCTGGGGGTATCCCCCCAACATTAGTCCCCGAAGCTGGTGCGGTCTTAGCAGCTTCAGCCGCTAAGGCCACGGCAGGTTCAATTTTACCGAGCCTTTTGCTCCTTTTTCTGAGTTACCTCATAGTCCGGATTTCATGGGCTAACTTTCCCTTGGCACATTTCGAGTTTTCACTCGCTGGCCGGGTCACTCTTTAGTTATCCGGGTTATCCTTCCTTCTCTCGTACGCTTCCCCACGTGGAGGGTAATCATTATCTTGCCTCATTTTAAGGGCCTACGCCAGTTACTGCTACAGTTAATGTCAGGTGTTACTGTTGCACACGTCACGTCGTGTTTGTCTCCTCGTTAACTGTATCACCACGTTGCGTCATGGGATCTCCTATGCCCTGTGGCCCTTCCTGTGGCCCGCCTTTGATTGGCTGACCCGACAGATACACGGCCACACCGTGTGGCCTCGCCGCATCGCATGATCCCACTACCCCCGCTGGGGCGTGGTTAAATAGGGGAGGGGCGCGCCCCTTGGTCTTTTTCCCCTTCACGCGCCCCTCTGCCTCTTCTTCTTCTTCTTCCTCCTAGCGACAGCGCCGCCACCGCCGCTCCTGCTCAGTAGCGCCGCCGCCGCACCGTGCCTTTTCGCACCCGCATCGCTGCCGCTCCCGCACAACTCCATCACCACGGGTCCACGCCAGTCCAAAGTTCTTCCTCCCACTTCCGATTGGGCCGGTGAGGACAGTGATCTGGACATGACTGAATAAGAACTCGCCATCGCTGAAGCAGAGATGGAGGAGGGAGGGGAGAATGTGGAGCACAGTGCCTGGGCCGGTTCCTGGGTGTGCCAAGACGACCTGGACTGGCTCTATCGCACCCGACGCATCCCCGAGGGCATGGTTGCCCGCCTCGCCGACGAGGAGCTCGCTCCCTCACCCAATCCGGGTGAGTTCGTAGTGTTCCTCTCCCATTTCCAGCGCGGCTTCGGCCTCCCCGTCAGTGACTTCTTCCATGATTTCATCGATATCTATGAACTTCAACCGCACCATCTCCCGGCGAATGCCATCACATCCCTCTCTTCATTTGCCTCCACCATAGAAGGGTATGTCGGATTGTGGCCCACTAAAGAACTCTGGATCCGGTTTTTCGGACTACGCCAGAACATAATTCCAAATAAGCAGCTTGATCCGGAGGACAAACATCTGACTCAGTTTGGTGCTGCCTCTATTTCTCCCCGGAAGCAATCCATCTTTCCCCGGGTCATGGGGCTTGATTCGTGCAAGGGTTGGGCCCGAACTTTCTTCTATGTTAGAAATGGCACGAATGAAGATCTGATCCGGCTGCGCCCCTATGCTCCGGGTCCTCCTAATCTGGATTTGTGGGACCGGGTTTCCAAGAAGCCCACTGTCTTGGCGAATCAAGTCAACAAATGGTTTCAGGAGCTGAAGGATGCGGGCCTGCGCAACAAGGATGCAATGATCACTTTCGTCCGCAGGCGGATCTCCCCTCTCCAGAAACACACACACAAGCTTTGCCACATGAGCTGGCGCCTTGACCCCAACCGGACCTCTTCCTTTGAACTGAACAACATCAAGATATTCCGCCAGGTCAATGCCCTTTTCATGACCGACAAAAACTTCATCGCTGATTGGGAGTGGGGGATAGAGCATTTCTGCCGGGACAAGCCTCCTCCTATGGTAACTCTCGTGTTCCAATCTCTTTCCGAGTTATATTCTATGTCGGAGTATGTTGTTTATCTGATCCTTTTGTATTTCTCTCTTAGCTGTTTCTTCAGCAAACTCTCGAAGATGGCACCGAGCCTTCGCTCAAATGGGCGAAGGATCGACTTGTCTCGGATGAGGAGGAGCCGGATCAAGAGATGTTCCTGCCGTTCCCTGATGCCACCAAGCGACCCACTGGTAACTTCTCTTCCTTAAGAGATTGGCCTGACGATGAAGATGATTCCGATGTTGAGGTGATGGAAGCATTTGATGTTGTACCCCTTTCTTACGCCTTTCCGGCTTCAGCTAACCCGGGTGGGCAGATCCACGAAGACCCTCCTCTTGCCATGGGTGAGCCGGTCCCAGCCGCGTCTAAGAAACGGGATGCAACTTCTGCTGCTTCCTCCAGACCTGCCAAAACGACTAAGAGGAGGAAGAAGTCCGCAGACAAGACCGCCACCAAGCCTCCGACTAAGGCTATAGTCCGGAGAGCTCGCAAGCCCAAGGAGCCTTTGACTTCTGACGAGTAAGTCACTTTCTTCTTCATCCAATTTTTTACTTCGTGCTTTGCTATTCATATGTTTTTCCTTTGTTGTAATTTATTATTCATCGCTTGATTCGGTAGGGCTACGATGGAGGTTCCCTAGAGTGGATCTAGCATCGCTTCGCCTCTCCGGCATACCCCATCTCCCCCTCGTGGCGACGATACACGCCCGCTGAGCCCTATTCCGGAGGGCTCAGTGGCTGCTCCGGGTTCTAGCCCACCTCGTCTAGAGGAGGGCGACCTTGGAGCAGGGGGAAATGGCTCTGCCGAGGCAGTAGATGACCCCAGCTCTTCTTCGGCTCAGCCGCAACCTGCCACCTCCGAGGTACCCACAACACCCGCGCCAAAACCAACACCAGCGCCAGCACCATCAGTAGCACAAGTATCAGCAGCAACACCAACTCCCTCTGCCTCGTCCGAGTCTTCCAAGACTCGGCGAGAAGGCCTAGTTAGCACCAAGGCTACACCCAAGAGCAAACCCGCAGCTCAAACTTCAACCTCTCAGCAGCAGCCTAAGGCCAAGAAAATTTCTGACGCCGCCAGGGCAGCATCCATCGAGGCTGGACAGCGCACGTCGCATCCATGCTTCCGAAGAAAACTCCACCAAAGAAAGATGCGCCCTCCGGGTCAGCTGACACGCAACTTGCATTGCACACCAGCCTTGCCGCTGCCCAAGTTGAAAGGAGGGAGGCCCACGCTAAGGGTTTGATTGCACCCCATATGCTTAGCGGAGAGCGATATACTCCTGCCCTAATTGAGTTTGTCAATAACTGGAACAAGGCAGAGTTCGTCAATAACGACGATCTCCTAGAGAAATTTGGGCCTGCCGAGTTTGCCGCACAAATGAACACAGTCGCCAAGGCTATCAACCTTGCCGACCGGATGATGGAGGTACGCTACTTCGTGTTTTCTTTAACATGTACTAGTGCTTAGTCATATAACCATTAGTCCCCGAGCCTCCGGGGGAGTAACTTGTTACTCGGCCGGATGCTCCTTAGAGAATTAGTGTAGCTCCCTAGTAACTTCGGATATGCACACGCCTAGAGCCGGGTTAAGTTCCACTTGGCTCGGATTTCGTACACTTCGAATATGCACACACCTAGAGCCGGGTTAAGTTCCACTTGGTCTGGATTTTGTACACTTCGAATATGCCCACACCTAGAGCCGGGTTAAGTTCCACTTGGCCCGGATTTTGTACACTTTGAATATGCACACACCTAGAGCCGGGTTAAGTTCCACTTGGCCTGGATTTTGTACACTTCGAATATGCACACACCTAGAGCCGGGTTAAGTTCCACTTGGCTCGGATTCTGTACACTTCGAATATGCACACACCTAGAGTCGGGTTAAGTTCCACTTGGCCCGGATTTTCTACCATTTGAATATGCACACACCTAGAGCCGGGTTAAGTTCCACTTGGCCCGGATTCTGTACACTTCGAATATGCACATGATTAAGTCAACTTTGCTTTTCTCAGGTCACCACCAATCGCCGGAGTGCTGAGTTTCAGTGCCTCTTGGACACACACAAGGCGTTGCGCTCGAAGCATTCTACACTTCTCGCTGAGTTCGAGAAAAGGGGTAAGTTTTCACTTTGACTTTTTTCTATCTTTTTGAGTCTTTTCTCGCCGAACTAATCTCTCATTCGAATTTGTGCAGCCGAAGTGGATGCCGAAAACAAAATCATGAGAAAAAACTTAGCCGAGATAAAAGGTAAGTCACTTCGGTTACTTAATTTCTGTGCTCTCTTTCCTTTCTCCTGAGCTCAGCAAATATTCATACCTCAGCTTTGCCGGGTCAATGATGACCCACAAGTATAGGGGGTGTATCGCAGTATTTTCAAGGGAAGTGAAACCCAATTTATTGTTTCGACACAAGAGGAGCCAAAGAATATTTATAAGCCTTAACAACTGAGTTGTCAATTCAGCTGCACCTGGAAACAATCTTGCTCACATCAGTTTATCAGTAGCAACAGTTTTGTAGTAGGAATAGCAAAGTAGCAGCAGTAGTAAAGTAAAGACAACATTAACAATAGCAGTAAACAGTGGGATTCGAGTGCGGTAGGCATAGGGATGGATGGACGGGCGTTGCATGGACAATACAATTCACATAGCTATCAGAACATAGGGCAATTGCAGATAAATAAGATAAAACATCCAAGTACTAGATAATCCTAGGCATGTGTTCCATATATAGTCATACGTGCTTGCAATGAGAACTTGCACAACATCTTTTGTCCTGCCAGCCCGTTTGCAGCGGGGCCTCAAGGAAACTACTAGCAATTAAGGTGCTCCTTTTAATAGAGCACCGGAGTAAAGCATTAACACTCTGTGAACACATGTGATCCTCACATCAAATCCATTCCCTCCGATTATCCCGATTTCTGTCACTTCGGGGCCATTGGTTCCGGACAACAGCGTGTGTAAACAACTTGTCGATAAGACCATAAACAATACTATCATAATGAATCAATAACATGTTCAGATCTGAAATCATGGCACTCGGGCCCTAGTGACAAGCATTAAGCACAACAAGTCGCAACAAAGTCATAAAGCACTAATAAAAGATACTAGGCACCATGCCCTAACAATCTGATGCCATTACATGAACGATCTCATTCAATCCCTACCAACCCCATAGCCTACAACGGGGGATTACTCACTCATAGATGGGGAAACATGGATGGTCGATGGAGAAGCGATGGTGATGATGATGGTGTTGATCTCCTCCAATTCCCCGTCCCAGCAGGGTGCCAGAACAGAGTTTCTAGTGTTGTTTCGTGGAATCTGGTGGTGGCGGCGGGGCGGAACTCCTTCTAGAAAAACATCGAACCCCCCGAAGTTTTTAGGTCAGAAGGCTCCTTATAGGCGAAGAGGGAGACCGAGGGGTGCCTAGGGGGCCCACACCACCCCCTGGCGCGGCCTGTCATGGCCCGCGCCAGCAGGTGGTGTGGCCACCCCCTGGCTCTTCTCCGTCTCGTATTCTGGCTCCTGGAGTCTTCGGGTGAAATAGGATTTTTGGCATATTTTCCGGGATTTTTCCTGATAGTTGATTTTCTGCACAAAAAGTAGACACCAAGGCAATTCTGCTGAAAACAGCGTCAGTCCACGTTAGTTGCATCCAAATCACACAAGTTTAGAGGAGAAACAATAGCAAAAGTGTTCGAGAAAGTAGATACGTTTTGGACGTATCAACTCCCCCCAAGCTTAGCTTATTGCTTGTCCTCAAGCAATTCAGTTGAAAACTTAGTGCGATAAAAGAACTTTCACGAACACATTTGCTTCATATGATGTATATATTCTCAGCATGTGACCAACTACTTAGGCAATTCATAATAAAGAGTATGCTACTGAGTCTATTTACTAGTCAATGCAAGCTATGAATAGATTCCAATTCAAAAATAATAAGTAGCATGAAGCATAAACATAAGCAACATTACAATGCTCATAAAAAGGTATGATAGATTGGTATCTCGCTTGCCTTTGATTATGAATATCAAGGCACCTCTGGAGTTCAAGTGATGACTAGAAGTAAAGATATCAAAGATACAAGCATCAAAGTCATAACACAAATAATCAAGTAATGAGACAAGCACAACAAATGACAACTATGCTCTCAAGAAGGTGCTCAAAGAATATGTGGAGACTCAACAAGTAAAGGAAAAAGTTTTGAATAATTTTAAAGGCTTCCAAATGCTGAAAGTATGGTACTCATTAGCTTTGAGCTCTCATTGCCCCTATCATAAGCATCTTTAATGTGGTTAAGGTGAAAGTGAGGTCCAATCTGAGTTATATGCTTGACAGACTATAAACTAAAAATCCCATGTCCCTTGAGTACGAGGGCCGCTCCTCATGCTACTCAACTTTAGTTACCGGCAAGTTCTTGTCATCGTAAATATGTGCGTATCATTGAGAACCGCCAACGGGGTACCCCTTGCCCAATGATACGGAAGAATCCCCATATCAAAATGACAAGGCAAGCAGACAATGAGTATCTCAGCAATCTTCTTATTTACCATGGGAAAATGGTGCTTTTTTCTCTCTTTCCTCTTTTCATAAATCTCTTTTTTTTTTCTTTTTCTCAATAGCTATCTCTCTCTCTTTTTTTTGTAAGAAGAATGCTTCATAGATATCTTTATGGTTACGCTGCAGGTTTCCACCATGTCAGCATGGATTAGACCAGCGGCCCAGGCGTTTCTCTAACACACATACATAACTCCATGGACTTACAAGCTCCCCTTTTATTTCACACCGACGACATCCGCAAACAAAAGAGCATGGTATCAACTGGGTATATATTTACAAGTGTTGAAAGCGTTCCCCGTGAGAGCACGGTTCTGCTAATCCCCAGCCTATAATTAGCAAGCATATAACTTTCATGGAGAGTTCACAATGGTTCAGGTTTATTAAGTGCAGGAAATAAAGTGTGCCATCAAGTTCGTGAGAGCTTTACTAACTAACTTTATCATAACAAGCAAACATTTTATTCGGAAGAAAACAAGGCATATTGAATATGCACGGTAGTAGCAAAAGATGCTAATGGGTAGGTATGGTGGACACCTTGGCAATATTTGGTTTAAGGGAGTTGAAAACTTGAGTAAAACTCAGTGTAAGTGAAGGCTAGCAATAGTAAGGGAGCGACAAACGAGAGAGCAATAGCTGTCATAATCATGCTTGCAACAAAACAGGACTAATCATGACATGAAAGTGATTCAAGATCGTCATGGCAAAATAATTCATCAAGGCTTAACTGATTATCACAGTCATGTGCATGTGTGAGCATGTGCCAAGTCAATTCAAAAGAAACATTCAGAGGAGGATACCACGGTGTCATCCCAATTTATGAATAGAGCAATGCAAGGAAACATTCATAAGACATGCTACAAACTATTAGCGAGCTGGAGCTAATCATAAGAAAGCAAGAACTACTAAGCATCCAGAAAACATACACTCTACATGAACGGACTAAGCATGCCCACAGTGATGAGTATATGTACAAAAATGAAAACAAATAGAGTTTGTTACCAGCCTCTTACCACGCCTCAAGTTGCCATTAATCCTCATTATTGCTCTTCACTTGTGTGGCTTGAATAATAATATGAAACCAATATTCCACCAAGGACTACCGAACCCTGTAGCAAACTCACAAAAACCAAAGAAGAACGACAAATATTTTTGTTGTTTTTGATTTTTTTTAAACGAGAACAAAAGGAAAAACAAGCAAAGCAAAATCTTTTGGGGGTTTTCAAATAGTTCAAACAAAGCAAAAAGGGAAAAACAAACCAAGGCAAAAAGAAGAAGCAAACCAAAGAGAAACAACAGAAATATTTTTGGTCTTTTTGTGTTTTAGAAAGCAAAAACAAAGAAGAACAAAAACTAAAAAGAGAATGAAAACATGAATATACAAAGTACCAACGCAACATGATATGAAGATGAGTGCGGTGTCGACGTACCTCCCCCCAAGCTTAGGCTTTTGGCCTAAGTGGGTATCAATCCATGTACGAATAGGGGTTCCAAGCAGGCGGATCTTGATAAGAATGGTCGTAGTTGGGCCCATGGGAAGAAGAAGAAGCTCCCCAATCATAAGCAGGCTGCTGATATCAAGACTCTCCCTCATTCGAGGGCTGGACCGAATCATCTGTGACCTCCCTTCTAGTGTCCTGCTCCTGTTGGGAAAGCTCTCCCAAGTACGTGTCAAGCTCCTCCTCAGTGAGGGACCATCCTTCCCTGTTATCAAGGTTAAACAAAATAGGTGCAGACAAAAGAACAACACGCTCGGACACGCTCTTTCTCCAACCAGCTTTGAGAAGATAACTCACTCATACTAGCCCATGAGGAAACAAATTTATGTTGTATCATGGAATTAAGATCAAGCCTTTCTATGGGAAATTGTAGGTCTAGATGATGAGGCGCTAAACCATGCAATGCTAGTAAACGAGAAGCAATGAGGCCTCCACAAATTCCACCTTTCTCACGGTTAGCAGCAAGACGGAAAGCTATCAAAGCACCTAAGTTGTAAGACCTATCTCGTTTAAGAGCAGCAGAGATAAATGCTAGATCAGACGAAGATAACTTATTGGCAGTTTTCCTAGCAAGAACACACTTGGCAATAAAGTAGGCAAAGTAGCGAATGGAGGGAAGATGAATGTTACAGATTTTCCCACTCTCCTTCGAGAAGGTACTCCCTTGGCAAATTTCTGCGTATAAATCCATGATTGGTTCAGGTCTCTCCTTAATCTTTCTACATTATCGCCATTGAGGTACCGTAATAGCTGCACAAAAATCATCAAGAGAAAGGTCGACAACAATATTGTAAATTTTGTAATGGATCATGGGGTTAGGCAAATAGTGACTAAATTGGAAGTCCTGCACCACAAACATGGTTAGCTTCACAAATTGACAAGGTTCATCTTCCAAAAAGTGCTCTGACCCTACATTAGAAATCAAAGTGTGGAAATCTTGTAGAATTCCTGCAGCTCTCATGAACTCAGAGCATGGATAAATGGAGCGAAAAACTTCCTCCTCCCGGTGGACCTTCATGACCTCAGGCACCCAAAGCTCATGTTGGTTTAGGTGGTGTTCACTCATCTTCTATTCTGAAATTTAAACACCTATTAAACAAGTGATTGCAAAGTGAATATAATGAAGGATTCTACTCATAGGGACTTGTAAGAGGCCTATACATGCATCAAAACTATATCTCTAAGAATTAAACAAGCTTACAAGCTCTCATAACCAGTCACCTACAGCAGCAAAATACTCCATATATAATCCACTAAACACAAATCTACTTGGACAAGGGGAGGAGTCACATACCAGGGAACAAATGCTCCAAATTTCAGCAAGAAAGATGGGTTGAGCAAGGAGATCGAAAAAATTGAGAGCAAGCACAACAAGAACGTGATTTTGAGCAATGAACTGGAGCTTACTCGGGAGAGAGTAGAAAGTGGCAGGTGAGAGAGCTAGTGGGGGGCTAGGGGTGGCCCACACCAGGGCATGGCGCCACCTAGGGCTGGCCGCGCCACCATGTGGTGTGCCTGCCTGGTGGGCCCCCCCGGTACCTCCCAGGTACTCCTCTGCCTCTTTCTTCACGAAAAAATTTAATATGAATTTTCTGGAATTTTTCGAGACACTTTATTTTTGGGCATTTTTCAGAAATATAAGAATGATTTTTCTGACAGACAGATTTTTTTCTTTTGGAAACATGATGCAAGGACAACAAAGCTAGAACTACAGAAGTTCTAAGAGACTCTAACATGCCAGCAACTAACAACAAAAAGAAAGCTAAATGAAAGCAAAAACTAAAATGCAAACGATAGAAATAAACGGAGATAATCATAATGAAAACATTGTTTTATTCAATGAAAGCCTTCTATTAACAAGGTTGATCAAGTCTTGCTACCAAAACAATTCCATATGAGACAAAACTTTGTATTCCACTAATGATTATGTTACCTCAACCTTGATAGCAATGGTCCCAATCATAATAGTTTCAAATTTTTCTCTTGGTATGGGACAATATATTTCTCCAACTTGAATGCCTTCAACATGTTCAACTGAATTCAAACCGTAAGTCCTTTCAATATTCTTGGGGAAATAGACAGTATGTTCCTTGTCATTAACATTGAAAGTCACCTTTCCTTGATTACAATTAATAACAGCTCCTAAAGTATTAAGAAAAGGTCTCCCAAGAATAATAGACATATTATCATCTTCAGGCATTTCAAGCACAACAAAATCAGTTAATATCAAGCAATTATGAGCCACTTGAACAGGTACATCCTCACATATACCCACAGGGATAGTGGTAGATTTATCAGCCATTTGCAAAGATATATCAGTTGGTATTAATTTTTCAAGTTGAAGCCTCTTATAGAGAGAGAAAGGCATAACACTAACACCAGCTCCCAAATCACACAAAGCAAATCTAACATAACTGTTCTTAATAGAGAAAGGGATAGTTGGAATCCCTAGGTCTCCAAGTTTCTTAGGAACCTTATCATTGAAGGAATAATTAGCAAGCAAAGTAGAAATTTCTTCATTAGGGATCTTCCTTTTATTCGAGATAATATCCTTCATATACTTTGAGTAAGGAGGCAATTTAATAGCATCAGTCAAAGGAATTTGCAAGAATAAAGGTTTCATCCACTCACAAAACTTATTATAGTGTTCATCTTCCTTTGACTTGTGTTTCTTATCAGGGAAAGGCATAGGTTTTTGGACCCAAGGCTCTCTTTCACTACCATGTTTCTTAGCAAAACAATCTTCTTTGGTGTATTTAGTATTCTTAGTGTGGTTTTCAGGTTCTTCTTCAACTTTTTTTTCATTAGAAACTTCATTTTCTTCATTACCACTTTCAGTTTCAGCATCAGAGATAGATATACTATTAGGATCTATAGCAGGTTCAGAGGGTTCTACAATAGTTTTATGCTTATTTTTCCTTTTCTTACGAGTAGAACCACTATTTTCAGTTTGTTGAGAATCCTGCTCAATTCTTTTGGGATGCCCCTCAGGATATAGAGGATCCTGGGTAGCAGCTCCACTTCTAGTTCTAATTTCATAAGCATGTTTTTCTTTAGCAGCATTAACTAGCAAGTCGTTTTGCACTTTAACAAGTTGATCTATTTGAGTTTGAACCATTTGAAAGTGTTTAACAATCATTTTAACATCATTAGAGGTTCTTTCCACAATAACTTTCAACTCAACAATATCTCTAGTGTTTTCCATTAGATGATTTTGCACCCATTTATCAAAATTATCTTGCTTAACAATAAAGATATCGAATCCTTCTAAGCATTGATCAGGAGGTTTAGAGTAAGGGATAGCACCTTCATCAAAGTGTTGGAGAGAGTGTACCTAAATAGTGGATGAGTAGCGAATAGGCTTACATAATTCTTCTATAGGAGGTAAATTCTTGACATCTGCAGCTTTAATTCCCTTCTCCGTAAGACATTTCTTAGCTTCATTCATCACTTCATCATTTAATTCAATAACTCCCCTCTTCTTTGATGTTGGAATAGGCACAGGAATAGTTGGTTCAGGTACAATTACTTTAGGTATAGCTTGTTTAGGAGAAGTCCAATCTTCATAGTTCTTGCTTATTTTAGCCATTAATTCTTCAGCTTCCCTGGGAGTCCTATTCCTGAAAACACAATCAGCACAACTATCTAGGTATGTCCTAGATTCTTCAGTTAGTCCATTATAAAATATATCAAGAAGCTCATTCTTAGATAATGGACTTCCAGCCTGTGCATGAATCAAAGCACAAAACCTTGCCCAAGATTCGGGCAATACCTCTTTTTCTCCCTGTTTAAAATCAAAAAGTTCCTACAAAATAGCATGTCTAGCACTAAGAGGAAAATATTTCTGCAGGAAAGTACTAATCAAGCACTCAGGGCTATCAATAGATCCAGGAGGTAAATTACTAAACCAAGTTTTAGCTTCTCCTTTCAGTGAAAAGGGGAAAATCTTGGCAACAAAGTAAGTACGCATCTTAATATCATCAGAAAACAAACCACTCATGGTAGAAAGTTCATTCATATGTGCTACCGCACTTTCATTCTTAGTCCCACAAAAAGGTTCTTTCTCGACAATAGCTATGTAAGATAGATCGAGAGAGAAATCATAATCTTTATCTGTAATGTTTATGGGGGAAGCAGCAAACTTAGCAATAGGAGACAATTTGGGTCTAATAGTACGCCTCTCAAGGAGACTCTTAGCAGTGCTCCTATCATGGGTGTTTTTTACATTCTTTAATAAATTCATCAGTCATCTCAACATAACCATCTTCAATATCATAATTTTCACTAGACTCAGGAGAACTAACAGGTGTGGTAGTGTCTTCATTAGGAGTTTCGGTATTTTCGGCTATAGTTCTAACAATCGTAGCATCTAGGAAAGGACCTAATGAACCACTCTTATCAAGCACAGTAGAAGCAGCACCATAAGCATCAGAAGTTTCAGATTCAGCAGTAGTAGAAGTGTGTGTAGCATGTGTATGTGGTGGTGTAAGGAACTTACTCATAACAGACGGTGAATCAAGAGCAACAGAGGTCTTCAGAACCGTACCTCTTCTTGTAGTGGGTGGTAAAATAGGAAACTTGCCATCACGAGACTTACCCATGATGGATGGATACCAGCGAACAATAGAGAATCCAAGTGAACTTGATAAATAAAGCTATGCTCCCCGGCAATGGCGCCAGAAAATAATCTTGATGACCCACAAGTATAGGGGGTGTATCGCAGTATTTTCGAGGGAAGTGAAACCCAATTTATTGATTCGATACAAGGGGGGCCAAAGAATATTTATAAGCCTTAACAACTGAGTTGTCAATTCAGCTGCACCTGGAAACAATCTTGCTCACAGCATTTTATCAGTAGAACCAATTTTGTAGTAGGAATAGCAAAGTAGCAACCGTAGTAAGGTAAAGATAGCAGTAACAATAGAGTAAACAGTGGGATTCGAGTGCGGTAGGCATAGAGATGGATGGACGGGCGTTGCATGGACAAGACAATTCACATAGCAATCAGAACATAGGGCAATTGCAGATAAATAAGATAAAGCATCCAAGTACTAGATAATCCTAGGCATGTGTTCCATATATAGTCATACGTGCTCGCAATGAGAACTTGCACAACATCTTTTGTCCTGCCAGCCCGTTTGCAGCGGGGCCTCAAGGAAACTACTGGCAATTAAGGTGCTCCTTTTAATAGAGCACCGGAGCAAAGCATTAACACTCCGTGAACACATGTGATCCTCACATCAAAGCCATTCCCTCCGGTTATCCCGATTTCTGTCACTTCGGGGCCATTGGTTTCGGACAACAACGTGTGTAAACAACTTGTAGATAAGACCATAAACAATACTATCATAATGAATCAATAACATGTTCAGATCTGAAATCATGGCACTCGGGCCCTAGTGACAAGCATTAAGCACAACGAGTCGCAACAAAGTCATAAATCACTAATAAAAGATACTAGGCACCATGCCCTAACAATCTAATGCCATTACATGAACGATCTCATCCAATGCCAACCATCCCCATAGCCTACAACAGGGGATTACTCACTCATAGATGGGGGAAACATGGATGGTCGATGGAGAAGCGATGGTGATGATGATGGCGATGATCTCCTCCAATTCCCCGTCCCTACAGGTTGCCAGAACGGAGTTTCGGGTGCTGTTTCGTGGAATCTGGTGGTGGCGGCAGAGCGGAACTCCTTCTGGAAAAACATCGAACCCCCCGAATTTTTTAGGTCAGAAGGCTCCTTATAGGCGAAGAGGGAGGCCGAGGGGGTGCCTGGGGGGCTCACACCACCCCCTGGCGCGTCCTGGCCTGGCCCGCGCCAGCAGGTGGTGTGGCCACCCCTGGCTCTTCTCCGTCTCGTATTCTGGCTCCTGGAGTCTTCGGGTGAAATAGGATTTTTGGCATATTTTCCGGGATTTTTCCTGATAGTTGATTTTCTGCACAAAAAGTAGATACCAAGGCAATTCTGCTGAAAACAGCGTCAGTCCGCGTTAGTTGCATCCAAATCACACAAGTTTAGAGGAGAAACAATAGCAAAAGTGTTCGGGAAAGTAGATACATTTTGGACGTATCAGTCAACAAACTGTTTCAGCATCCCTTAAAGATAGTGTGCCCGTGCCTGATATGATTCTGCATTTTCTCGAACAAGCAGGGCAACACTAGGCCGAACTCAAGAAGAAGGATGATGAGCTCGCCCAACTCCGAGCCAAAGATGATGAGATTGCTAAGCTCAAGGCGCTTCATAAGGCTAAGATGGACAAAGCTGGCCAAGATTTCAATGAGGAGCAAGAACGCCTCAACCTCCAACTTGCAAAGGATCAAGAACTGCTGAAGGAGGCCGACGTCAAGCTTGGCTCGGCTAACGCCGAACTTGAAAAACTTCGGGAGAGACGTGCTAATTGCACCAACGAGCTGATCCAGATCCACAGTCATATCTCTCGTAAGTTCTTTTCCTTCAGCCGACATGAATTTTGCCGGGTGAACCTCTTTTACTCATTTCACTTGTCTTGTTATCAGGCAAATTCCCAGAGGGTAATGCCATTGCGGCTACTGCCGTTGCCAAGTTCTGCCAGCAGAGGGGTACTCCAACTGGTCCTGGATCTGAAACCATTCCCTTTGACATGGAGGACTTGCTGGTCAGCCTATCCTCTCGCCTTGAGATTATCAAAAACTATGGTTCGGATATCCTAGACTCAGCCGTTCGGATCTTCAATGCCCTTTGGCCTGGTGAAGATACTCCAGAGGGGACCACTGCTCTGATTGCCAAGTTAATGGAGTGCGAGACCCAGCTTGACCTCTGGAGAGAATCCGCCGCCCGCGTCGGAGCTGAAACTGTTCTCCATTTCGTGCTGACATGGTATGAGAAAATAAATCTGGACCTTCTCGAGCGCTTGCGCATCGGATCAAGGTGGTCCACTGATCCGGATTGGATAGCTCGGCGCAAGGCTCGCGCCCATCACCTCATTCAGTATGCCCCCATCCATCAATGGAAAGAGGGACCAAGCTTCCTTAGCGTTATTGACGACGAATACGTCAAAGATGGTTCGGGAGATGAGGAAGAGGACGAAGCTTCAGATGTTGAAGAGAATGAAGACGATGATGAGGCTGAGGCCAGAGTTCCACCTACTGGCGGCGAGTTACCTCCTCCTGCTGCTCCTTGAGCACCAAAAAACACTTTGAAATTTATCAGATCCCGGTATGCTGGGTTCAGATGTATTAAGCACACAAATTATATTTTGCTACTAAGTTGCTTGTGCCGGATTAACTTGGGCATAGTCCCCGAGTTTCATTTTCTTGTTTCTCCAATTTCCTGGCTCGGCTCGTGTCTACCTTGATTCGGTTTTGTGACTTACGAGTCCGAGTTTCAAAAATTGACTTAACAATACTTGGAAACTTTAGGCTTAGCTCAAAGTAATCCAGCATAGTAAACACAAGGTAAACACAAAGTTAGTCCGAATAACAAATGTCGGCTCGATTACGTTCTTTCCCTTAGTCGTCTTTCGTGTGCTACGCAATTCCAAACTTGTTCTCTTGCTTGCCATGAAGCCAAATCTTGTTGGACAGCAGCAAATCGAAGAGTTGAGTTTTTGGTGCTCACACACTACTAATCCGGCTTAGGTAGAAGCAACTTAAGCCATCCGGCATAAAAATAAATAATAAGTATGGAAGATAACAAATATTATTAAGGCAGTCCCCGAGTTACTGCTCGAGGTGCCAAGATTTCATTGATAAACTCATTGCCGGCATACATACCGACACATGAGAGACTCGGATACACACACTTCTTTGTTAAGTGTAGAACAGACGAAGTAGAGCTACATCCCATGGACGCTTAGATTCCTCGCCGAACCTGTCCGCCTTGTTCTTCTCCTGTGGTTTCGCATCGATGAGATAATAAGAGTCATTGTGCAATGCTTTGCTCACAATGAATGACCCTTCCCATGGGGGGGATAACTTATGCATGCCAGCAGTACGTTGTACCAACCGGAGTACCAGATCACCTTCCCGGAAGACTCGAGGGTTTACCTTCCGGCTATGATAGCGTCGGAGGTTTTGCTGATATATGGCGGATCTGGACAATGCCAATTCTCTCGCTTCTTCCAGCAGATCAACATCATTTTGCCGGGCTTCTCGCACTTCGGCTTCTGTGTATTGGGTGACTCTAGGCGAATCATGCTCTATGTCGGCTAGTAATACAGCTTCTGCCCCATATACCAGAAAGAATGGTGTATAGCCTGTTGATCGATTCAGAGTTGTTCTTAAACTCCATAATACTGCTGGTAGTTCTTCTATCCAGCACCCCACTGATCTTTGCAGCGGCTCAATGAGCCGGGGTTTTATCCCGGATAATACTAATCCGTTGGATCTTTCCACTTATCCGTTTGATGCGGGGTGGGCTACCGAGGCAACGTCCAGCCAGATCTTCTTATCTCGGCAGAATCGTGCAAATGCTCCTTCAGCAAAATTTGTGCCATTATCTGTTATGATACTGTGAGGATAGCCATATCTCAAGATGATATCCTTGAGGAATGTCACGGCGGTAGCTCCATCACACTTTTTATTGGCTTTACGTCAATCCACTTTGTAAACTTGTCAACCATGACCAAAATATGGGTCATGTTTCCTCTTGCTGGTTTAAACAGGCCAACCATATCCAAACACCGTACAGCAAATTGCCAGGTGATTGGTATGGTCTTGAGCTCCGACATTGGCATGTGTGTCTTGGTAGCATACCACTGACAGCCGTTGCATTTTCTCACCAGATCTTCTGCTTGTTCCAAGGCACTTGGCTAGTAGAACCCATGTCGGAAAGCTTTTGCCACTAATGCTCTGGATGAGGCGTGATGCCCACATTCCCCTTGATGTATATCTCGGATGATGTCAAGCCCTTCTTCCGGGTCAACACACCGCTGTAGGACATTTGTGACGCTCCTCTTGTATAGCTCGGCATTGATAATCATGTATGCCTTTGCGCACCTCTGAACTTGCCTTGAAAGCACTTCATCATCGGGCAAGGATCCATCCTTCAGGAACTGGAATATAGGCAATGCCCAAGCTGGTATGGCTCGCACTAGAAACACATCCTCTTCCACTTCCATTTGATCTATCGGCATAACCTTTACCGGGTCAGGCTGCGCAGTCCCTGGGTTCTGCGAAGCAGTCCTCGGGTTTGCCAAAGCAGTCCCCGGGTCTCCTGAGGCACTTCCCACATCAATGTTCATGGGCACAGCTTCCGACTCCGGATTTTCCGGGATATAGATTGACTCGGATTCTGGGGGTGGCCTAATAGATGGCTTTCTGAGGTGCTCCAGTGCTACACCTGGTGGAATCGCTTGTCGGGTGGATCCGAGTTTCGACAGTACGTTAGCAGCCTCATTTTCCAGCCGGGGTACATGATGGAACTCACATCCCTCGAAGTATCCCGATATTTTCTGCACATGGAATCTGTATAGTTCCATGTTTTCATCCAAAGCACCCCATAGCCCCGAGACTTGCTGAACTACCAAATCCGAGTCGCCGAAGCATTGGATCCGACGTATTCCAATTTCTTTTGCCACTTTGAGCCCATGCACAAGTGCTTTATATTCTGCAACATTGTTTGATGCTGCGAAGTGGATCTGTAGCACATACTTCAGCTGGTCCTTCTTGGGCGAGGTAAGCACAACTCCGGCGCCTAACCCGGTTTTTGTTTTTGATCCGTCAAAATGCATTCTCCAGTAGTTCGGATCTAGCAATGGTGGCTCATATTGCATCTCGGCCCAATCTACGAAAAAGTCGGCCACGGCCTGAGACTTGATCGCATCTCTCCTGTCGAATTGTGGAGCATAAGGAGCTAGTTCAATTGCCCATTTCGCGATCCGGTCGCTTGCATCCTTATTGCTCATTATCTCAGATATGGGGGCTTCACATATCACTTTAATGGGGTGTTCTTCAAAATTGTGCTTCATCTTCTTTGCTGCCATATATACACCATATGCCATTTTCTGGTAGTGAGGATAGTTCTGCTTTGATGCTGATAATACCTCGCTCAGGAAATAGACTGGCCTCTGCACCGACTTACTCTCTTCGTCGCGCTCTACCACTATTATTGCACTTACAACTCGGTTGGTTGCGGCTACGTAGAGCAACATTGGCTCTTTTGATAGTGGAGATGCTAATACTGGTGCAGTGACTAACATCTTCTTTAGCTGAATGAAGGCTTCATTGGCCTGCGGCGTCCATACAAATTTGTCTAACTTTTTCATCAGTTGATAGAGAGGTAATGCCTTTTCTCCCAACCGACATATAAATCAACTTAAGGATGCCAGGCAACCAGTGAACTTCTGAACATCGTTAAGACACTTTGGCAATTCCATTCGTTCTATGGCTCGGATTTTCGTTGGATTAACTTCGATACCTCGGCTGGAGACAAGAAATCCAAGTAATTTTCCAGCCGGGACACCAAAGGTACACTTCTCCGGGTTAAGCTTCATCCGGAATCTCCCCAGGTTCGCGAATGTTTATCTGATATCGTTAAGGAGCGTTTTGCTTTCCTTGTTTTTTATAACCACATCATCCACATATACTTGCACATTTCTACCAATTTGATCGTGCAAACATTTTTGCATACATCTTTGGTACGTTGCCCCTGCATTACGTAAACCAAAAGGCATGGTGTGATAGCAATAAGCCCCATACGGGGTGATAAACGCAGTCTTTATTTGATCACTCGGGTTCAGAGGTATCTGGTGGAAACCAGAATATGCATCTATGAATGACAACAGTTCACACCCAGCAGTAGAATCTATGACCTGATCTATCCTTGGAAGTGGGAACAGATCTTTTGGACACGCCTTATTCAGGTTCGTGTAATCAATGCACATACGCCAAACCATGGCCACATTCGGATCATCTTTCTTCTTTTCCACAAGCACCGGATTAGATAGCCAATCCGGATAAAGCACTTCCATGATAAACCCTGCTGCTAGGAGCCGAGCTATCTCATCTCCAATGACTTTTCTCCTATCTTCGGCAAAGCGACGGAGAGGTTGCTTCACCAGCTTTGCTCCGGGTCTCACATTCAAAGAGTGCTCGGCCAAGTCCCTCGGAACACCTTGCAAGTCCTGTGTGGACCAAGCAAAGATATCCCGATTCTCACGGAGGAAGTTGACAAACTCGCTTTCCTATTTGTCAGTTAACCCGGCACCAATTGTTACGGTGCGCTCTAGGAACAGATCATCAATAGGCACTTTCTTTGTATCCTTTGTTGCTTGAAATGAGACACTTCCATGCGGGTTACTCAGTGCCGGCATATACTGCTATGCGGATTGAGCCAATGCCGCTACTTCCTGGATCTTTCTCTTTTCTTGTGCGATCACAAGTGACTCGGCTAGGTTGGATCCGGCCGACGCACACTCAATGGAGCGTCGAAAATCTCCTGCTATGGTAATTACTCCATTTGGCCCGGGCAACTTCATCTTCAGGTAACTGATGTGACAACTTGCCATGAATTTGTTTAGGGCTAGCCTACCGAGTAACGCGTGATACGCGCTTTCCAAGTTCACAACCTCAAACTCCAATTTCTCAGTTCGGCAGTTATCTCGTGTGCCGAATAGCACGTCAACCCGGACCTTGCCAATGGGTTCACAGGAAATGCCTAGCACAATACCATGGAAAGTTGTCCTCGTGGTCTAGAGCATGTTCTCCGAGATACCCAACTTGCGCATGGTATCCACGTACATGATATTAATGTTGCTGCCATTGTCAATCAGAACTTTAGAAAATCTCACATTGATATTGGGCCCGATGAATGTTGGGTCCAACACTAATGCATATGAACCAGGAATCGGCATAAGCTTGGGGCGATCCTTGATATTCCAGGTAATTTCCTGATCTGACCAAGGCATATACCTCGTCACTACCGGCATAACCGCATTCACTTCCATATGTCGGCATTGCAAGCTCTTTCTATCCATTTCCTCCGTGGTAAACACACAGTAACTCTGGTGGTGCTCTCTGTATTCATTTCTCCCCTCATTTCCGGGGTATCTTTGATCTACCTGATGCTGATTTTCGACTTGATGGACCGTGTCCCTTCTCTCATGGTTTTCATACCTCGGTGGAGGTGGTGGCAACATTAACTATTGCGTGTTTGCTCCGGAGAGCAATTGTTGTCGGGGTAACTCCTGCCGAGGTTGATGGTTCCGAGGTGCCTGAGCATTCCCTGAACCACTTTGTTCAATCTTCCTCATCCACTCGCATTGCCGAGCCGTGTGACCCGCCAGGTTACTCGGATTTGGCGTGTGAAATTTGCATGGCTGATCCAGCATTGCCTCATACATATACCTCGGTCGGTCTTTATTTTCTTGCCACTATTTCTTCTGCTCTGGTATCCAAGTTTTCTTGCCATCATTTCTCGGAGTCCATTGTTGCCCTCCAGTTTTCTGACGCTGATTACTCCCTGTTCCGGGTTGATCTTGATTTACAGCAGCAACTTGTTGCGAACTGTACCTGTAATCCGGTCTATCATCTCTTCTCTTACCCCGGTAATCATTCCGTCAGGATGATCCGGCCCCATCTCGCTGGTAGTACTCCTCATTTGACTCGTTTGACATAAGTAGGGGTTGAGTCGGATCACCCAAAGCATACGAATCAGCAATTCAAATCGTCTCTGCCAGTGTAGTTGGCATATCCCTTTGTAGCCTTTGCCACAACATGCTTGCATATCTACACCCTTGTGCAAACCAAGCTATTGCCCGTGACTCAATCACGCCCTCACACGAGTTTCTCACGGTGCACCAGCGGGTCAAGAATTCTCTGTCTGTCTCATTTGGTCTCTGTTTGCACATTGCTAAGGTCTGTAGCCTATTCGGCCTCTGATACGTGCTCGAGAAGTTACTGACAAACATTTCCTCAAAATCAATCCAACAGTTGATACTTCCGGGCGGAAAATTGTTTAACCATACCCTCGCTGGCCCCTCCAGCATCTGAGGCACGTATCTCACGGCCCATCTCAAGTTCCCTGTAGCAATTTTCACTGCTGTAGCGTAGTTGATTAACCAATCCTCCGGCTTTGTGCTGCCGTCATATGTTTTCGTGCCTCTGGGTAACTGGAAGTTAGGTACTAGAGGCTCCTTCATGATCCGGGGCCCAAAGCACGCCGGACCCGGAGGACCTTGCCCCTCGATATGCTCTAACCTATATAGCCGATCCAGTTTTAACCTGGCGTCGTCAGGCATCAAGTCCCTGCTTCCCAACCTTGACCCTATCACGTGATAGTCCGGCCTAGGGTATCCTGCATTCACCATTTCCAAATCACCATCATTGTATCTGTCTTGCTCTCGTGGAGCGCCTCTCTATTGCATACCTTGGCCGGCACTTCGCTCTTGCCGTGGTATATTCCGTTGCTGCGGTTGCCCTGCACCCGCCGAGTTGCGCTGTCTGGCATTTCCATTTACAGCGTTTCCCTGACCGGCATTGCCTTGGTCGCGGTTACCTCGGCCAGCTTCACCTCGGCTGACACTTCGTCGATCCTCATTTCCCTACACTGCTTTTCCTTTCCCTGCCCTTGCCAGATCATAGGGGACTATCTATTTGTTTCTCCTCGCCGAGGTTACCACTTCCTCTCTTCTTGGGCCACCATGAGGGGATGATGCAGCTCCAGCAGATTTCTCCGGGTTACCTACCGCTGAATAAACGACTTTGGAAGCCCCAGCCCTTGCCGGGTTAGCCCTGAGCAACTCCTCATTTTGTCTGTTAGCGATCCGAACTAACTCATTGACCCTCTCCTGCTGTCTTTGCCAGGCTTCACCCGTCAAACCCTCTAACTCGGATGCAGCTGCATCCACTGCTCTGAGGTTCTTTGCCGTTGTATTGTACTTCGGCAGCCCCACGGACAAAATGTTCTCGGACTCCTAAACTCTAGTATCACCCTCTTTGTTCATTTCACTGATGAGGTTTCTCCCCTTCACCTTTACAGCATCTAAAGGTCATGTTCAACGACTGCTGAGCCGTGGCTATCTTTTTTGCACCTTCTAATATTTTCTGCCTAGTTTCCTCTAACTCGGCCTGTGCCCGAGCCGGATCTACTGCAGGTGCTATGGGGCTCTCTAGGCTATCTATCGCCTGCTGCAGGACGTTCTCTGGCCTCTCTAGTGGAGGACCTCTACTTTTCCTTGGTGCCTTGGGTGTTACCTCCGGATCTGGTGCCGGATCCTTGCTCGCGCCAGCGCCAGCCGCTGTCATCATCACCTCGGCATGGTCAGGGGAGCGAGTGATATGCGCCCCGTGAGCCGTGCTAAGGGGTGGCTCGCCTCCCTCAACGACGTGCCGCGGGTTGAACACATGACACATCGACAATGACGTAGATCTTGTGAGCGCCAAGCTTGACGAAGAGGCTGTTGCACGGAAGAGGTCGTTTGCCGAAGCAACCAGCGTTGTCGCTGACGAAGTCTAGCGCTCCAAAGCGCTGAACGAGCCCAGAGACGATGCGCTCGCCGCTGCCGATGATGTTTCCCATCCGGATCTTCACTCCTGCTAGCGCCGCTAGCCCCACGGTGGGCGCCAACTGTCGTGGTGGTGTCACGGCAGATGCCATGGATAGGCTAAAGGTGGGGCCAATATGCACTAGAGGAATCCAGGGAGGGATAGTGTGGTGATTCCACACACAGATGCTTTGTATTCACTAGGTTTCCAAGGTTACAAGTGCTCCTTGAGCTATATTAGGGAGAGGAGGAATAAGGAACTCTCTTACTCTCACCACTACCTTTCTCCAAGGAACCAACTACTCAAATGCCAACCAACCAGAAATCAACCCCCTTCTACAAAGGCCCTAGCGCTCCTTATAAAGGGGAGGCTAGGTCTCCAATTAGGGCATACGTGGAGGCATATTCCTGGGAATATGCCTCTTCCCAAAATAGCAAACCGACCGGATCACTTTTTGCCATCGTAAGCCTCTGCGACGCCAGCGTCATCCGACACAGGGCGTGTCACCCTTGTCGGCCATGCCTCGGTGGTCCTTCTCTCTGTCCGCTTCGCACATGCTCCAGCATATAGTGACCACCTTTTGACCAGCGAGATACCTTCCTTCTCTTGCAAGCCTGATATAACCCGGATCGTACCCGGTTAATCCGGCCCCGTGGGTACCTGCATACAAGTTACAAAGTACCTGTCGGCATACGACATACGTCGGCCGATACTCAGTTAGGTGGACATCCTCCGGTCCGGGTTACGCTGTGATTCGGCCTACCTTGAGGTGACTCGGCCAGCATTCACTTTGACCTTGCCGTACCTCGGCTAACTCGACCTCTATACCCCGGCGTGACCCTACCCGGGGGTATCCCCCCAACACATATTAAGAGATGTCAGAATGCTAGTAGTCATTTTATGGCAAATTATGCTAGAACTAGTAATATAACTGCAGTGTGGCTTGCTTATGGAACATAAGGCTTATCGAGCTCATGTTCTAGAGATTGCAGTTTGTGATATTTTGAGTAATACAAGTGATTCCAAAAAAAAATCAGTATCACTGCAACTATCGTATATCATGTTTTCGCAATATATCCAGTGAAAATTGTGAGTTCTGAAATTTTTATGTAAGCTTAGTCAAATTCAAAGAGGTTTTTCATACATCAAAACTATAAATCTTGTATACATAGAAGGAGGACGTACTTGTTAAAAAACATTTGTTTGAAAGTGCATTTTTTCGTGGGTGGGGGTGCATTTGACATGCAATCATGAGTTTTATAAGACAATAAAGGACTTGAGACTAGCTCCAATGGAGGTATCATAGGTAGTATCATGCATGCCATGTTGGCAAAATTCTGACGTGACATGCTAATTAATAATGAAAGAGGTTGTGTTGGTATTATAGGTAGATACGGTATCATAGCATGTAGAACTAGAAAAACTAATCTCAAATGAATCTTGTACACAATTTTGCATTAAGATTCTACAAAACAATAAATATAGTAAGACTATGATACTACTATATGATACTATGCATTATAGAGATGGTATCATATACTAGTATCATATACATGATACTACATGATACTAGTATATGATACTCCCCATTGTGACTAGTCTGAGAGACTTTTGGGATTAATATGCTCATCTAAAAAATGTGGTCATAGTTTTTCTTTGGTTTTATCATTTTTACGTGTGCCTAATTAATTTACACTATCTATGCCAATATGAAAAGGTATGCACACAATCCTTCCCAGCCATCAAACCCAATTTACGTGGATCAAATAATTAAATAGGATATATGAAAATCCATGCCTTCATTTCATAAATAATCCATTAATAAAAGTGTGGTAGTTATAATTCACAACCCATATTTTACTAAATCATGAGGAGTATAGGTTTCCTAAAGTTACTAAAAATAGACCTAGGCTAAAAATGTCCAAAAGGGACACCTACTAAGTGATAATTCCAAATATGATGGCAGTTTTCTTTTAGACATATGTAAGTTGGAAAATTCTGCTAGTCACAATTTAAACCCACATACATACCTGCTTTCCCTTTTCCTACAATAAAAATACTTGAGTTTTAAAAAATACTAGCTTGTATGGTCACAAAAAGTGAATGTTAGATACTTAATAGAATTATTGATAAAAAATGGTCAAGTTTGTACTCCTATCCACATATTTATACCTGACTTGAACATAGCATGATTATCATTGATGGCCAATTTTCAATCCTATCCGCATCTTTATCAAAGATAATGATGAAATACAAATTAGATATTTCTACTAACTAGATGCCAATAATTATTTTGCACATTCTTTCACACGTTCTCACTTTCACCATAACATATCACTTCCATTTGATTTTAACTCACAAAATGTGATGTGTGTGTTTTGCAATATTTTCTTATCGTCTTTGGTACTTACTTTGTGGTACTTGCTTGATTGTAGTGTCAATTCATTAATTTTAGTAGTTATATGGTTACTTCAATAGTTTTCTAGCATCACCAATACATGAAGGGGCCCTCTTACTTATTGCATCCAACTTGAGCGAATAGTCATCTCAGGCTAATTCGGTCGGTGAGATTCCTATGGCTCGCTTGCTACAAGCCGTAAAAAGACCTAAAGAGAAAATTCTAATATTTTTTATATTAATGAGAGTATTTTACGTTCTACCAACATAACAAAAATATAATAATATTTATAGTACCAAATCAATATCACCTACAACTATCATATAACATATTTTCACAATATATTCAGTGAGCATTGTGAATGTTGACATCTTTGTATGAACTTGGTCATATTTTAAGAAATTTTGACTTAAAACAAAACTAAATAATCTTGTATACATAGAAGGAGGGAGTACTTGTTAAAGAAACATTTGTTCTAGGAGTGCATATTTTTGGGACTAGGTGCATTTGACATGCAATCATCAGTTTCATATAAGATCAAGTACGTGAAATTGTTATGTTTCCTATGTGGTTTTAACAATTTTGATATATGCCTAATAAATCCACACTATATGTGCCTATATGAAAAGGTACACACGCAATACTTCTTAGCCATCAAACCTAATGTAGGGAATCAATAATTAGGCAAGATTATATATATATATATATAGGAAAAATACTTCTTACTTCCGGGTGTAACTACACCACGTCTCATATACTACCTTACAGAAGTATTTGTAATACTTTATCTATTTGAGTATGTTCATATACTATATCTAAGATACTTACAAGCAAGTGAGGTGAAAAAATTACAAATGCACCTATAGTTTTCAGTATATATATAAAATACCGTCATATTTGTACGTACAAAAGGAGTATGTGAATAAAAATTACATACTACCCAAAAAATAGTATATATACTACTCAAATATTCTTATATACTTCATACTACCTATATATAGTCTCCAGTATGATAGATACTGTCTAAATTACGTGAAACACACGTGGGTGTAACTACACACGGGTGTAGTATGAATATATATATATGAAAAACATGTCTTTATCGCATATATATAATAACATTGTATTAGTTGGTATTCACAAACAATATTTTTTACTGAATCGTGAGGGCTATTGGTTGGCTAAATTTACTAAAGTTAGACTAGGCTACGAATGTCCAAAAGGGGCATCTTAGACCGTATGTAAGTTAGAAAAATTTGCTAGTCGCAATTTAAACCCATGTGCATGTCTATTTTTCCCTTTTCCTTTAAGAAAAAGACATGGGTGTTTCCTTAATCTATATTGTATGGATACCAAAGTGAATGTTAAATAACAACCTGGTCTTGCTTCTAATACTATCCACATATTCATGCGGACTTAAACATAGTGTGCCTATCAGCGTACACCCACATCCAACAATATTCATTATCAGACCAATTATCACATCCATTTTGTGACCTCTCGCATTTGTGCAAAGTTGCAGGAGAATCTTTTTCCTTTGTCAAGCCCCTTTTAATGTGCAAAGCTCCACCGGTTCAATTTCACGTTCAATTTCGACAGCTTAATTTGCTAATAACTTGTCATTCCGTTTAAGAGATGCACTAGCAACCAAAATTAATGTGTTGAAAAAAGTTGTGCACCTCATGTACCACCCTTGATGTTGTAACGAGAGCCATTTGAGCCATGCAATATACTACAAAATATGAATAAGGGTACTCATTCATAATTCGAGGCTTTAGTAGGTTTGATGCATGTGAAATGCATCCATGTACTTTATAGTTTATTGTGTCAAAATCTTTATCATTTTGTAACATTATTATATTTATTGGTACTAACCTACTAATAGATGTAGAAGTGCACAATTTTTATTTTACACTTTGTTGTGTAGGAAATACACAAATATAGAAGAAAACCTCTCATTATGGTGAGTTTACTTAAATTTATTCCTGCAGAACAATTTTCGAAGATTACCATGGTACCCCTAAAGACGACATCAAACGGAAAAGGTCAAAACATGAAAATTGTTGGGGAAAATCCGTTGATGCAGTTTGATATAAAATTCATCCAAAACGGAGTCCGGATGCGACCTATGGCCCCGGATTACCGAAGGATACTGTAGCCGTTTGGGGATTCCGAAAGTTTATGACGGGATTGGCCATAACTCTTGCCATACTTGATGGATTTGACTCATTATTGGTTTGTTGGAATCCTTAGGACAGAAAGAAGACCTAGGAAGGTTCTAGAGGTGCCCAGTAGCCCTTGGATCATGGACTATATTGCAGCTCCAACTCTATATATTGAGGTGAAAAGCTACTTTTGGAGGCATCCCATCCATAGCCACAAAAATTACTCCCCTTGGAAGCCGCCAAGAAGGGGAGTAGCTCCTACACACTAGCATCATCTCCAAGTAAGAAGAAGGTCCAAGGGGCCACCACCCTAGGTTCACCGCCCTCCTTGGTGGCCGCTGGCGCCGATGCTGCACCGCCGTCGCGGGTCGTTGCCGCCTCCACCATGGCCACCATCTCCATCACCACCATGTGGTTGCTCTTATTCATCAACCTCTCCATCAAGATCTCTATAACCATGTTCATGTGTGAGTAATTCCCAATGTAGGTGTGGGATGTACGGGAATTGGATGAGATTAATCATGTAATAGTGGTTAGATGGTGAGATTTGAGGTGCTAGTCTTGAATATATTCTTGTATGGGTGTTGATACACTTCTGCTATGTTTAATGTTGTTTACTAGGGTCCGAGTGACATGATTTCAGTACTAAACTATTATTGCCCCATCAGATCTATGAGTTTGATATTTATCTATAAAGTGTATTACACATTATTATTTTAAATTTGTGAACCCTAAAATGATAGTTAGGGAAAACAAGGGAGATATGTTTTAGTTTGAGAAACATGTTTGTTTATGCAGACCCGGCCCTAAGCGGGGTCAGCTGCCCTGCCCCCTCCCTCCGAAACCAAGGCCCTCCAGCTAGACATGACATATGCAGCGGAGGAAGAGTTCACGCGCTGCCGCCATGCATTGCAACAGGTCGAGAGCTTCTCTGGTATGTTTTAGAGAGGAAGAGGAATGACGAATCATTACCTGTACTTCTAAGTTGGCTTAGACGTTCCTTTTTCCCTTTATTTAGCTTGGCCTGCTTTCTGTTTTGGTTAGCTTGGGCTTTATTCTTTGCTTATCTAATGAGATGATTAAGTGTGGCGTGGGACCATTGGGCTACACCATGGACACGAGAATGATTTATAGAAAATACAAGACACATTTGTAACTAATATATGAGTCTAATATTTTTTATTGCTCAAATCATTGTTAAAGGTGTAATGACCAAATCCTAATGCAATAAGCTTGATTTGAGAGGGCATGTGCATCTTGCACACCAATCGATAGACAGTTGAGTTTCCCATCCAACGGTAGTGACAAACGGCAATGCAGACAAGATCTTCTTTGGAAAAATTCAAAATTCTAGTTCATATAGCATATTAGAGAAAGAACAAGAAATGCAAGGCCCCATACCAATTTGATTCTTCATCTCTTGTGTGTCGTGTATGGCCCCGTTCTGTCTCTCCTTAAATAAGAGTTGGATACAATCCACCACCCGTCCTCACGTGGCCAGCTAATAGGCTAGAGGTAGATTCGATGTGTTAATCAATATGATCGATATTGATATACCATTAGTGATCAACTTGTATATAGGTATATTGGAAGAAAATTTTAACATAATATTTGTTATACTAATATTATTTTTGAATGCACTTTTAGTATCATAACATCATATATACGTATATTTATAATTGTTACGGTGGTTGTACTAAGGGCCTTGGTTTTTAGTTTCGTCTTGTGACATGGGTATACCCTGCAGGTACTCGTGTTTGGTATATACGGTCCAGATACGGTGGAATCCCACGGCGTTGCCAAGGCCCGATGGAGACTTCGAGTGACCCACAGACTCTCGATTACTTGCGAAACAAGAAGAAGCTTAAAGATAGAAAGTTTAAAGGGAAAACCCTAATCTGTAACTGACTCGACCTGCTACCCGAGACCTAGCATATCTATATAAAGGCTAGGAGGGGGCGGCGAGGAGGACACACGCAACCCTAGTTTCCACAACTCTCGCCAGATTGCATCTGCGCGCCCCTATAATCTTCAATTCCTTCGTTAATTCCAAGAGCAGACAAGCAGGAGTAGGGACCTCTACGAGGCCTGAACCTGGGTAAACCTGCATCCCTGTGTGCTTGTTTGCTAGCCGATTGATGTCTCCAGCGCTCCCTCCTTCTCCAAAACCCAAGTCCATAACAATGGGCATTGACGAGTTAAACCCTCGTCAATTGGCGCCGTCCGTCGGAATTGGGAGTGCTGATGTCGCGGCTTCTTTGGCCCCATCAACCGCGATCTACAACTCCGCAACAGCGGAGATTCGCCAGCTCTTTGGCGCGTTCGACTTCACTGTTCACACGCCGGCCACTCGCCCGGCTTTCGAGTCCGTAGGCGATGGAATCAACCTGGCAATTGGGAGCTTCCGCTTCCAGGTTGGTCAGATGGGCACGCTTCGCATGCCTGACCAGCCAACAACACCCGCGATTGCTCCAGCGTCATGGTTCCCGGCACCAATCGGCACCTTCAGTGAGCTCAACACCTCAGCGGCAGCTGGGAGCACGGACAACGACAACAGTCGTGGAGCCGATCCAGGTGACCTAGCAACATAAGATGGAGTTTGCGGCTCCGGATCCGAAAGTTGCGGAAGCAACAACTTCCCCAACCACTTCATGTGTGCTGTCATCAATGCTGGCGACACCGCCGCCAATCGCGAAAATGGTGGCAATGGATCTGGCACCGATCCGCCCAACGGTGGCATACCTAATGGCGGACCACCCAACGGCAGCCCCACCAACGGTGGCAATGGCGCGCCCATCAACAACGGAGGGGCAATCGAACCTCCAACCATGGTGAACGAGCACACTGGTGAACGTGTCGTGATTAGACTCAACGACAACAAGTGGGCCCGCTGCCGAGAAGCTCTGCGAGACAATCCTCTGCCCCCCGGTACGCTGCAGGACATGCTGATGGGTTATCATTGGATACTAAAGGAGGATTATAGACGCCATCTACACGCAATCGCGCAACTTGAAGCGCGTAAAAAGGCAGCAGATGAGTCGAGTCTTCGTCGAGCTGGGCTCTCCTCCCACGGAGGATCCTCCTCCAAGGGCAACAAGTACGTGGCCAACAAGAGGCGATCCCGGATGGCCCATCTCACCGAGCAGGAATGCATAAAAGCTGCGAAAGTCCTCGACTTCGGCTCTATGACAGTCGACACGCGGGGCAACATAGTCCCAAAGACACCGCAAGCCGCGGTGACATCAGCCACCATGTACCTCCTCAACAACCATCCGCCGGCTGGAGATCCTCGAGCTGCCATGCACCGATCTACGATCATGGGCTTGGGATTAGTCGAGGCCGCTCTCGACAAAGAGCCAACGCCGGAGCCGAAAAAGGGCAAAGCTCTGGCAAAACGCTATTCCTCACCTTCATCCAGTGATGACAGTCATGATCTGTCTCGGCGTCGCTGCTCACGGCGGCATGATCGCGATTACGATGCACGTGATGACCTCACGCAGCATAAAATCGACAAATCAAGGGCAAGACGCGCTCGTTCGACTAACTCCGAAGAGGACGAGACTAAACTCTGCAGCGCCAGATGCTTCAGCAGGGCCATCAGGCATAAGCGAATGCCTAAAGGGTTCAAACTCCCGTCGGAGAACCCAAAGTTTGACGGCCTACAAGACCCAAAGATCTGGTTGGAGGACCACATCTCCTCTGTCAGGCTACATGGCGGGAGTCGAAGCACGAACATGCAATGCCTGCAGCTACAGCTGTAGGGCGCCGCCCGCGCCTGGCTCAACAACCTCCCGCGCGGATCCATTCGCAACTGGGAAGAGCTGGTCTACAGCTTTGTATGCAACTTCAAGGGCACTTATAAAAGGCCTGCATCAATTGAAGAGCTGAGGAGCTGCCAGCAAAGATCGGGCGAATCGCTATGCTCGTACATCTAGAGGTGGTCCATCATCAAGAACTCTGCAGAAAACATCTCGAAAGATCGAGCAATTGACGCATTCAACAGCGGTGTCCGCCGCATAGAGCTCAGGGAGGAGCTGGGCCGCTCGAAGCCCAAAACAATCGACCACCTGATGGAAATTGCGAATCGGTGGGCCGACGGAGAGGATTCGGTGAAAAACCGCACTTACTTCGACGACCTCGAGCGCAGACGTGACCGTCGAGGCAAGCGGCGAATGCTCGTCTACGATGACCGCGACGACGTCAACATGGTCACATCCGGCTATGCTGACAAATGCGACAACAACTGCAACAGTGGCTATCGCAGCGGTGGATACCGCGAATCCGAGAAAACTACGCAGGTGTGGCAGCGCCGCACTCGTGAAGAGGCACCCGCAACAACCATCGAGGACAAACTGTCCGAGCCATGCAACGTGCACTTCTACATCGACAAGCACGACGGCAGGAAAAAATCCAGCCACCTTCTCAAAGACTGCCGCGAGTTTCTCAAGCTCCACGAGGGTGTGGCTCGGATGAATCGCGACACAGTCAACAGGGGCTATGGACTCACCCCAGGCGCTGTGGCACACGGAGCTCCTCCACCACCGCCCGGAATACCACCACCCATGGCCGCACCAGTCTAGAATCATGGTGGCGAACCATACCCGCGACCCGTGGGCAACATGGGGATGATCCAAAAGGGGTGCCCCTCAAATCGAGTGCAGAAGGCCATCACTCGCCAAGTCAACTTGGCAATAAACTCTCCACCTTCCACCACTTAGTACCTCAGTGGAAGCGACTTCTGCATCACCTTCGACCGACGTGACCACCCGCGCCAAGTCCCTCGTCCAGGCCACTGTCCCCTCATACTCGAGGCACAGATTGGGGGCTTCGACATGAGCCGCGTCTTCATGGACGGCGGCAGCGGCATCAACTTAATGTTCGCGAGTACCTTGCGTGCAATGAGGATCCCTCTGACGTGTCTAGAAGTTTCAGACACAATGTTCCACGGCATCGTCCCAGGGAAAGGTGTATATCCCCTGGGCAAACAACCTCGACGTCATCTTCGGTACGCCGCAAAATTTTCAGCGAGAGCGCATCGACTTCGACATCGTCGACTGGCCTTCACAATATCACTGCATCCTCGGGCGTGTCGTGTTCGCGAGGTTTATGGCGGTACCACACTACGCCTACCTGTAGATGAAGATGTCGGGCCCAAACGGCGTAATCACAATCAACGGCAACTTCGAGAGGTTCGACAGTTGCGACAGGGAATTCAACAGAATCTCCTAGTCCTTCGGTATGCTGGAGGAACTCGCAAGATTAAAGGAGTCGACAGACAACAGTCTGTCTCCTCTGAGCTGGCCAAGTTCACCCGACCTGTCCTTCGACTCGTCGGTGCACACGAAGAAAGTCCAGGTCCACCCAACGGACCCGACCAAGACGGCCCTCATCGCCAACAACTTGAGTTCCACATAGAAACTTGCGCTCGTCGAATTCCTCCGTGAGCACTGGGAAATCTTTGACTGGTGTCCAGCAGACATGCCAGGGGTTCATAGGGAATTCGCCGAGCACGCACTCAACATCAACCCAGACGCAAGGCCAGTTAAGCAGACAATCTGGCGACTGTATGAACCAAGGGCAAAGGCGGTCGGAATGGAGATCAACAGACTCCTCGACGCCAAATTCATCTGCGAGATCAACGAAAGCACTTGGATCACCAACACGGTGCTGGTACCTAAAAAAGACACGGATATCCTGCGGATGTGCGTGGACTTCACCTCCCTGAATAAGCATTGCCCAAAGGATCACTTCCCGCTGCCGCGAATCGACAAAATCATCGACTCCACCACGGGATGTGAGCGTCTCTGCTTCCTCGACGCCTACTCAGGCTATAATCAGATTCGAATGAAGGAGGAGGATCAAGAGAAAACGGCGTTTACAACGCCTTTTGGTGTGTTCTGCTACAACATAATGCCCTTCGGGCTCAAAAACACAGGAGCCACCTATCAGCGGTGCATGCAGGCTTGCCTCAAGAACCAACTTGGTCGCAACATCCAAGTCTACATCGATGACATCGTCATCAAAACAAAATAGGAAGCCTCGCTAATCGACGATTTATGTGAGACCTTCACCAACCTCGACCGCTAACGGATCAAGCTCAATCCGGACAAATGAGCCTTCGGCGTACCATCTGGGCAACTACTCGGGTATCTCATCTCCACGAGAGGGATTGAGGCGAACCCGAAGAAAATAAAAGCCATACTGGCCATGGAGAAGCCGGAAAACGTAAGAGGCGTCCAGCAGCTGGCTTGGCGAATCACGGCTCTCAGTCGATTCATCAGTCAAATGGGCGAAAAAGCACTTCCTTTCTACCAACTTCTCTGCAAAACTGACAAGTTCGAGTGGACCGACGAGGCGCAAGAAGCATTCGAAGACCTCAAGCGTCTACTATCTAGCTCGCCAGTACTAGTGACTCCACGCGAAAAAGAACCACTTTTGCTCTACATCTCGGCCACCAACCAGGTGGTCAGCACGGTGCTCGTGGTGGAACATGCCGAGGAAAACAAGGTCCACGGGGTGCAGCGCCCAGTCTACTATCTCAACGAGGTGCTCACGCCAACAAAGCAGCGGTACCCGCACTACCAGAAGCTGGCATACAGCATCTTCATGACAGCCAGGCGACTGCGCCACTACTTCCAGGAGCATCCAATCGTGGTGGTCAACAACGCCCCGCTTGGGCATATCCTCAACAACCCCGATGCCACGGGACGAGTCACGCTTTGGGGGATCGATCTATCTCCACGAGACATTATATACGAAAAGCGCGACGCGATCAAGTCGCAAGTCCTCCCTGATTTCCTCGTGCACTGGATGGAGAACCAGCTCCCTGAAAAGCAAGATATGTCTTACTTTTGGACAATGCACTTCGACGGATCCAAATGAAAGGACGGGGTTGGCGCAGGTGTCATACTGACATCGCTCTAGGGAGACAAGCTGAAATACATCATGCGAATGCAGTTCACTACCTCCAACAATGAAGCTGAATACGAGGCCCTGCTGCACGGGATGCGGATGGCGAAAGCCTGCGGCGCTAAGAGGCTCATCATCTACGACGACTCCAAACTGGTCGTCAACCAAACGATGCACGAGTGCGACGCGCTGAACGACAATATGATCGCCTACCGCGACCTCTATGACACACTCGAAGGGGACTTCGACGGCTACGAGCTGCAACACGTAGGCCGCGAAAGCAATGAAGAGGCGGACACACTCGCCAACATTGGCTCCACCTGCTCCCCCATACCACCTGGGGTATTTCTCGAGCGTATCTGCGAACGCTCCATCAAGCCAAAAGCCACAGAGAAGAAAACAAGCGCAACAACTGACTCGGGGGCTACGCCACCCAATGAGCCAATGGCACTTGATGACCTAGAGCTTGACATAGGACTCGAAGGACCAATGGGTGTCATGATGATCGAGCCATCTTGGACTCAACCCTACATCACATATCTTCTCAGCAAGAGGCTGCCGGACGACCCGACTGATGCGCGACATATCGCGCGGCAATCCAAGGCATTCGCCGTCATCAACGGCGAACTGTACAAACGTAGCATCACAGGAGTACTCGAACGGTGCGTCTCCAACGCGGACGGAAGGGCCGTCCTCCTCGACATCCATGAAGGGACTTGTGGGCACCATGCCGGCAGTCACGCCCTCGTCGCCAAAGCTCTACGAGCTAGATTCTACTGGCCCACGGCCATGCACGACGCCAAGGACATCGTCCAGCGATGCAACGCTTGTCAGCGATTCGTGGACAAACTGCACGCACCTAGCGCGGAACTCTGGCCAATACCATTGGCTTGGCCCTTTGCGCAATGGGGACTCGACATGGTCGACAAGCTCCCAAAGTCCTCGCGAGGAGGCTACGTCTACCTCCTGGTCGTAGTCGACAAATTCGCCAAGTGGATTAAGGCCATGCCGGTGACAAACCAGTCAGGAGCCAGCGCTGTCAAGTTCTTCGAGTCCATTGTCTATCGCTTCGGAGTGCCACACAGCATCATCATGGACAATGGAACGAACTTCACCTCTAAGGAGTTCCAGGGTTTCTGTGAGAACCTGGGAATCAACATAAGCTATGCTTCCGTAGCTCATCCATAGACCAACGGTCAAGTCGAAAAGGCCAACGGCCTCGTCTGTGGTGGAATCAAGAAGCGACTCCTCCGGCCACTCGAGCAAGACACTGGATGTTGGCTAGACGAGCTGCAGTCCGTACTTTGGAGCCTACGCACAACCCCAAATAGCGCCATGGGATATACCCCGTTCTTCATGGTGCATGGTGCCGAAGCAGTGCTACCCGCAGAAGTACGCTTTAAAGCCCCACGGGTAGTCGCATACAGTGAGTAGGAGTCAACACTTGCACTCGAAGACTCCGTGGATCTCCTTGACGAGGCACGGGATATCGCAGCAGAAAGTTTGACGATCTACCAGCAGAACCTGCGCAACTACCACAACAGAAGGCTACGCCCCAGATCCTTCGTCAAAGGAGACCTGGTCCTGCGACTGAAGCAGCAAGGGCACCTCAAGCTCGAGTCCCCTTGGGAGGGACCATACGTGATTACAGAAGTAATCCTAGGTGGCGCCTATCGCCTCAAAGATTTCGAGACAGGAGTCGCATACTCCAACCCTTGGAACGTCGCGCAGCTATGGTGCTTCTACCCCTAGTCATTTTCTTTTCCTACATTACCAATAAGGCTATTCAGCCAGGCTATTTAGTTGCATACTCTTTATTATGAATTGTCTAAGTAGTTGATCACATGCTGAGAATATATACATCATATGAAGCAAATGTGTTCGTGAAAGTTCTTTTATCGCACTCAGTTTTCAACTGAATTGCTTGAGGACAAGCAATAAGCTAAGCTTGGGGGGAGTTGATACGTCCAAAACGTATCTACTTTCCCGAACACGTTTGCTATTGTTTCTCCTCTAAACTTGTGTGATTTGGATGCAACTAACACGGACTGACGCTGTTTTCAGCAGAATTATCTTGGTGTCTAGTTTTTGTGCAGAAAATCAACTATCAGGAAAGATCCCGGAAAATATGCCGAAAATCCTATTTCACCAGAAGACTCCCGGAGCCAGAATACGAGACGGAGTGGGGCTGGGGCCCAGCCACACCACCTGGCCGCGCGGGCTGGGCCTGGCCGCGCCAGGGGGTGGTCTGGCCGCCCCAGACACCCCTTGGTCTCCCTCTTCGCCTATAAGATGCCTTCTGACATAAAAACTCAGGGGGGTCGACGTTTTTCCAGAAGGAGTTCCGCTCCACCACCACCACCAGATTCCACGATTTAGAACCAGAAACTCCGTTCTGGCACCCTGACGGGATGGGGAATTGGAGGAGATCATCGCCATCATCATCACCATCGCTTCTCCATCGATCATCCATGTTTCCCCCGTCTATGAGTGAGTATCCCTCGATGTAGGCTATGGGGATGGTAGGGATTGGATGAGATCGTTCATGTAATGGCATCAGATTGTTAGGGCATGGTGCCTAGTATCTATTATTAGTGCTTTTTGACTTTGTTGCGACTTGTTATGCTTAATGCTTGTCACTAGGGCCCGAGTGCCATGATTTCAGATCTGAACATGTTATTGATTCATTATGATAGTATTGTTTATGGTCTTACCTGCAAGTTGTATACGCACGTTGTTGTCCGGAACCAAAGGCCCCGAAGTGACAGAAATCGGGATAACCGGAGTGAATGGCTTTGATGTGAGGATCACATGTGTTCACGGAGTGTTAATGCTTTGCTCTAGTACTCTATTAAAAGGAGCACCTTAATTGCCAGTAGTTCCCTTGAGGCCCCGCTGCAAACGGGCTGGCAGGACAAAAGATGTTGTGCAAGTTCTCATTGCGAGCACGTATGACTATATATGGAACACATGCCTATGATTACTTAGTACTTGGATGCTTTATCTTATTTATCTACAATTGCCCTATGTTCTGATTGCTATGTGAATTGTCTTGTCCATGCAACGCCCGTCCATCCATCCCTATGCCTACCGCACTTGAATCCTACTGCTTACTGCTATTGTTACTACTGTCTTTACTTTACTACTGCTGTTACTTTACTATTGCTACTACAAAACTGTTGCTACTGATAAACTGCTGTGAGCAAGATTGTTTCCAGGTGCAGCTGAATTGACAACTCAGTTGTTAAGGCTTATAAATATTCTTTGGCTCTCCTTGTGTCGAATCAATAAATTGGGTTTCACTTCCCTCGAAAATACTGCGATACACCCCCTATACTTGAGGGTCATCAAGACTATTTTCTGGCGACGTTGCCGGGGAGCATAGCTTTATTTATCAAGTTCACTTGGATTCATTATTGTTCGCTGCCATCCATCCATCATGGGTAAGTCTCGTGATGGCAAGGTTCCTATTTTACCATCCACTACAAGAAGAGGTACGGTTCTGAACACCTATGTTGCTCTTGATTCACCATCTGTTATGAGTAGGCTTGTTACACCACCACATACACATGCTACACACACTGCTACTACTGCTGAATCTGAAACTTCTGATACTTATGATGCTGCTTCTACTGTGCTTGATAAGAGTGGTTCGTTAGGTCCTTTGCTAGATGCTACGATTGCTAGAACTATAGCTAGAAATACTGAAACTCCTAATGAAGACACTACTACACCTATTAGTTCACCTGAGTCTAGTGAGAGTTATGATATTGAAGACGGTTATGTTGAGATGACCGATGAATTTATTAAAGAATGTAAAAACACCCATGATAGGAGCGCTGCTAAGAGTCTCCTTGAGAGGCGTACTATTAGACCCAAATTGTCTCCTATTGCTAAGTTTGCTGCATCTCCTATAAACATTAAAAGTATATGAATGATATTGTCTTGAATAAAAGGAAGATCACTAATGAAGAAATTTCTACTTTCCTTGCTAATTATTCCTTTAATGGTAAGGTTCCTAAGAAACTTGGAGACCCAGGGATTCCAACTATCCCTTGCTCTATTAAGAATAGTTATGTTAGAACTGCCTTGTGTGATTTGGGAGCTGGAGTTAGTGTTATGCCTTTCTCTCTCTATAAGAGACTTCAACTGGAAAAATTAATACCAACTGATATATCTTTGCAAATGGCTGATAAATCTACCACTATTCCTTTTGGTATATGTGAGGATGTACTTGTTCAAGTGGCTCATAATTGCTTGATATTAACTGATTTTGTTGTGCTTGAAATGCCTGAAGGTGATAATATGTCTATTATTCTTGGGAGACCTTTTCTTAATACTGCAGGAGCTGTTATTAATTGTAATCAAGGAAAGGTGACCTTCAATGTTAATGACAAGGAACATACTGTCTATTTCCCCAAGAAGATTGATAGGACTTATGGTTTGAATTCAATTGAACATGTTGAGGGCATTCAAGTTGGAGAAATATATTGTCCCATACCAAAAAAAATTGAAACTATTATGATTGGGACCATTGCTATCAAAGTTGAGGTAGCATAATCATTAGTGGAATACAAAGTTTTGTTTCATATAATTGTTTTGGTAACAAGACCTGATCAACCTTGTTAACAAAAGGATTTCATTGAACAAAACAATGTTTTCACCATGATTATCTCTGCTTACTTCTATTCTATGCATTTTAGCTTTTGCTTTCGTTTAGTTTTTTTTCCTGTTGTTAGTTGCTTGCATGTTAGAGTGTCTTAGAACTTCTGTAGTTCTAGCCTTGTTTTGTCATTGCTTCATTCAAAAAAATCTATCTGTCCGAAAATCATTCATCTATACCTGAAAATTGCCCAAAAATAAAGTGTCTCGAAAAATTCCAGAAAATTCATATTAAATTTTTACGTGAAAAAGGGGCAGAGGAGTGCCTGGAAGGTACCAGGGGGGCCACCAAGCAGGCACACCACCTGGTGGCGCGGCCAGCTCTGGGGCGCGCCTACCTATGGTGTGGGCCACCCCTGGCTCTCCACTCACTCTCTAAGTTGCTACTTTCTTCTCTCTCCCGAGTAGACACCAGTTCATTGCTCAAAATCGCGTTCTTGCTATGCTTGCCCTCGATTTTTCGATCTCCTTGCTCAGCCCATCTTTGCTGCTGAAATTTGGAGCATTTGTTCTCCGGTATGTGACTCCTCCGCTTTTCCAAGTAGATTTGTGTTTAGTGGTTTATATCTTGAGTATTTTTCTACTGTAGGTGACAGGTTATGAGAGCTTGTAAGCTTGTTCAATGCTTAGAGATATAGTTTTGATGCATGTTTAGGCCTCTTACAAGTCCCTATGAGTAGTGACCTTCATTATATTCATTTTGCAATCACTTGTTTAATAGATGTTTAACTTTCAGAATAGAAGATGAATGAGCATCAACTCAAACAACATGAACTGTGGGTGCCTAAGGTTATGAGGGTTCACCAAGAGGAGGAAGTTTTTCCTTCCATCTATCCATGCTCCGAATTCATGAGAGTTGCAGGAATTTCCCAGGATTTCCATACTTTGGTTGCTAATGCAGGATTGGAGCACTTTTTGGAAGATGAACCTTGTAAATTTGTAAGCTAACCATGTCTGTAGTGTAGGACTTTCAATTTAGTTACTCTTTGCCTAACCCCATGGTCCACTACAAAATTTACAATATAGCTATCGACCTTTCTCTCGATGACTTTTGTGCAGCTATTAAGGTACCTCAGTGGGGATCATGTGGAAGGATTAAAGAGCGACATGCACCACTGATGGACTTGTACGCAGAGATTTGCCAAGGGAGCAGCTTCTCAAAGGAGAGCGGGAAAATCCGTAACATTCATCTCCCCTCCATTCGCTACTTTGCCTACTTTATTGCCAAGTATGTTCTTGCTAGGAAAACTACCAATAAGTTATCTTCATATGATCTAGCATTCATCTCTGCTGCTCTTAAACGAGATAGGACTTATAACTTGGGTGCCCTGATAGCTTTCCGTCTTGCCGCTAACCGCGAGAAAGGTGGAATTTGTGGAGGCCTCATTGCTTCTTGTTTACTAGCATTGCATGGTTTAGTGCCTCATCATCTAGACCTACAGTTTCCCATAGAAAGGTTTGATCTTAATTCCATGATACAACATAAATTTGTTTCTTCATGGGCTAGTTTGAGTGAGTTGTCTTATGAAATAACCTTTCTCAAAGCTGGTTGGAGAAGGAGCAAGTCCGAGCGTGTTGTTCTTTTGCTTGCACCTGTTTTGTTTAACCTTGATAACAGGGTAGGATAGTCCCTCACGGAGGAGGAGTTTGATACGTACTTGGGAGAGCTCTCCCAACAGGAGCAGGATACTAGAAGGGAGGTCACAGATGATTCGGTCCAGCCCTCGAATGAGGGGGAGTCTTCATATCAGCAACCTACCTATGATTGAGGAGCTTCTTCTTCTTCCCACGGGCCTAACTACGATCATTCTTACAATGACCCGCCTGCTTGGAACCCTTACTCGTACTTGGATTGACACCCACTTAGGCCAAAAGCCTAAGCTTGGGGGGAGGTACGCCAGCATCACGCTCATCTCCATATCATTTTGCGTTGGTACTTTGTATATTCATGTTTCGTTCTTTTTTTAGTTTTCGTTCTTTCTTTGCTTTTGCTTTCTAAAACACAAAAAGACCAAAAATATTTATGTTGTTTCTCTTTGGGTTGCTTCTTCCTTTTTGCCTTGGTTTGCTTGCTTTGTTTGAACTATTCGAAAAACCCAAAAAGATTTTTCTTTGCTTGTTCTTCCTTTTTGGTTCTTGTTTTAAAAATCGAAAACACCAAAAATATTTGTTGTTCTTCTTTGGTTTTGTGAGTTTATTGCAGGGTTCAACAGTTCTCAGTGGAATTTGGTTTCATATTATTATTATTCAAGCCACGCAAGTGAAGGGCAATAATGAGGATTAATGACAACTTGAGGTGTGGTAAGAGGCTGGTAACGAACTCTATTTGTTTTCATTTTTGTACATATACTCATCATTGTGGGCATGCTTAGCCTGTTCGTGTAGGGTGTATGTTATTTATGGATGCTTAGTAGTTCTTGCTTTCATATGATTAGTTCCAGCTTGCTAATAGTTTGTAGCATGTCATATGAATGTTTGCTTGCATTACTCTATTCATAACTTGGTATGACTCCGTGGTATCCTCCTCTGAATGTTTCATTTGAATTGACTTGGCACATGCTCACGCATGCATATGACTGAAATAATCAGTTAAGCCTCGATGAATTATTTTGCCTTGAGGGTCTTGAATCACTTTCATGCCATGATTAGTCCTGTTTTGTTGCAAGCATTATTATGAGAGCTATTGCTCTCTCATTTGTCGCTCCCTTACTATTGCTAGCCTTCACTTGCACTGAGTATGTTTTACTCATGTTTCCAACTCCCTAAAACCAAATATTGCCAAAAATGTCCACCATACCTACCTATTAGCATCATTTTCTATTTCCGTGCATATTCAATATGCCTTGTTTTCTTCCGAATAAAATGTTTGCTTGTTATGAAAAAGTTAGTTAGTAAAGCTCTCATGAACTTGATGGCACACTTTATTTCCTGCACTTAATAAACCTGAACCATTGTGACTGTCCATGAAAGTTATATGCTTGCAAATTATAGGCTGGGGATTAGCAGAACCGTGCTATCACGGGGAACGCTTTCGACACCTGTAAATATATACCCAATTGATACTATGCTCTTTTGTTTGCGGATGTCATCGGTGTGAAATAAAAGGGGAGCTTGTAAGTCCATGGAGTTATGTATGTGTGTTAGAGAAACGCCTGGGCCGCCGGTCTAATCCATGATGTCATGGTGGAAACCTGCAGCGTAACCATAATAAGTATCTATGAAGCATTCTTCTTATAAAAAAAGAGAGAGATAGCTATTGAGAAAAAGAAAAAAAAAGAGATTTGAGAAAAGAGGAAAGAGAGAAAAAAGCACCATTTTCCCATGGTAAATAAGAAGATTGCTGAGATACTCATTGTCTGCTTGCCTTGTCATTTTGATACAGGGATTCTTCCGTATCATCGGGCAAGGGTTACCCCGTTGGCGGTTCTCTATGATACACACGTATTTACGATGACAAGGACTTACCGGTAACTAAAGTTGAGTAGCATGAGGAGCGGCCCTCGTACTCAAGGGACATGGGATTTCCAGTTTATAGTCTGTCAAGCATATAACTCAGATTGGACCTCACTTTCACCTTAACCATATTAAAGATGCTTATGATAGGGGCAATGAGAGCTCAAAGCTAATGAGTACCATACTTTCAGCATTTGGAAGCCTTTCAAACTATTCAAAACCTTTTCATTTCCTTATTAAGTCTCCACCTATTATATGAGCACCTTCTTGAGAGCATAGTTGTCATTCTTAGTGTAATGTGCTTGTATCAAAACTTGATTATTTGTGTTATGACTTTGATGCTTGTATCTTTGATATTTTTACTTCTAGTCTTCACCTGAACTTCAGAGGTGCCTTGGCATTCACAATAAAAAGGCAAGCGAGATACCACTCTATCATACCTTGTTATGAGCATTGTAATGTTGCTTATGTTTATGTTTCATGCTACTTATTATTTTTGAGTTGGAATCTCTTCATAGCTTGCATTGCCTATTAAGTAAACTTAGTTGCATACTCTTTATTATGAATTGTCTAAGTAGTTGATCACATGCTGAGAATATATACATCATATGAAGCAAATGTGTTCGTGAAAGTTCTTTTATCGCACTCAGTTTTCAACTGAATTGCTTGAGGACAAGCAATAAGCTAAGCTTGGGGGGAGTTGATACGTCCAAAACGTATCTACTTTCCCGAACACGTTTGCTATTGTTTCTCCTCTAAACTTGTGTGATTTGGATGCAACTAGCACGGACTGACGCTGTTTTTAGCAGAATTGCCTTGGTGTCTAGTTTTTGTGCAGAAAATCAACTATTAGGAAAAATCCCAGAAAATATGCCAAAAATCCTATTTCACCAGAAGACTCCCGGAGCCAGAATACAAGACGGAGTGGGGCTGGGGCCCAGCCACACCACCTATCCGCGTGGGCTAGGCCTGGCCGCGCCAAGGGGTGGTCTGGCCGCCCCAGACACCCCCTCGGTCTCCCTCTTCGCCTATAAGATGCGTTCTGACCTAAAAACTCAGGGGGGTTCGATGTTTTTCCAGAAGGAGTTCCGCTCCGCCGCCACCACCAGATTCCACGATTCAGAACCAGAAACTCCATTCTGGCACCCTGCCGGGACGGGGAATTGGAGGAGATCATCGCCATCATCATCACCATCGCTTCTCCATCGACCATCCATGTTTCCCCCATCTATGAGTGAGTAATCCCCCGCTGTAGGCTATGGGGATGGTAGGGATTAGATGAGATCGTTCATGTAATGGCAGTTAGGGCATGGTGCCTAGTATCTATTATTAGTGCTTTTTGACTTTGTTGCGACTTGTTATGATTAATGCTTGTCACTAGGGCCCGAGTGCCATGATTTCAGATTTGAACATGTTATTGATTTATTATGATAGTATTGTTTATGGTCTTACCTGCAAGTTGTATACGCACGTTGTTGTCCGGAACCAAAGGCCCCGAAGTGATAGAAATCGGGATAACCGGAGTGAATGGCTTTGATGTGAGGATCGCATGTGTTCATGGAGTGTTAATGCTTTGCTCTGGTACTCTATTAAAAGGAACACCTTAATTGCCAGTAGTTCCCTTGAGGCCCCGCTGCAAACGGGCTAGCAGGACAAAAGATGTTGTGCAAGTTCTCATTGCGAGCACGTATGACTATATATGGAACACATGCCTATGATTACTTAGTACTTGGATGCCCTATGTTCTGATTGCTATGTGAATTGTCTTGTCCATGCAACGCCCATCCATCCCTCACTATGCCTACCGCACTCGAATCCTACTGCTTACTGCTATTGTTACTACTGTCTTTATTTTACTACTGCTGTTACTTTACTATTGCTACTACAAAACTGTTGCTATTGATAAACTGCTGTGAGAAAGATTGTTTCCAGATGCAGCTGAATTGACAACTCAGTTGTTAAGGCTTATAAATATTCTTTGGCTCTCCTTGTGTCGAATCAATAAATTGGGTTTCACTTCCCTCGAAAATACTGCGATACACCCCCTATACTTGTGGGCCATCATACACCACCCTTTACATATTCATTCTACGAGCAAGTCGCAGTATCCCGAGTAGCTGACATAACATCAATCGAACCCTTGATAAAACACCAACCCAGGTGCAACGCACCTGATAGGTTGGCAAGATGCTGAGATAAAACAAGCCAGGCTAACGAAAAGGAACTGCTGAGTACAAATACACTCGCAAAACATATAAGCTAGCAAGCTCTTTACATATCAATATAAATTAATTACATATATCCACACGAACTTTTACAACACTGGTATACTTATGTGCAGGATACAAATCAAACTACTACTGCAGCAGAAGAACGTTTGTCTGTTCCTCAAAGAAGTCGACAATTTCTTCTGCTGGACGATCCACCGCCTGGTAATGTGGAACCATGTTCCAGGTCGAACCTGCCGGGGGAGTCGGCGGCCCAGCAGCAACAGCCGCAACATCTACATCAGGCCTATGCAGTCGCACCAGCGACAAAGCAGCCTTGGCACCAGCCACTAACTGCTGCCGCACGCACTCACGAACTACACTCGAATCCTGGAATCTTGCCAGGAGGGCCAACAGGCTTGAAGGGACAGCGTCCAGCGGAAACATCATCTGATAGATGTGCCTGAGGCACGACTGTGCCTTCTTCAGAAAATGAAGCACTCGAGAAGCACGATCCTGTAGGGTCGCAAGTGTAATTGCGCGGTCATGATCCACCCAGAAGTACCCACTCGCTTGCAGCTGTTCCTGGGTCAAACCATGCATTTGAACAGCGATCCGATCTTTTTCATCCTGTGGTGGCGAGCACTAACAACTACACCACACAAAAAGCAAAGTGTGAAAGACAGGCATCACCGCGACTGACTAAAGGAAAAGATAAGAGGATAGAAGGTTAACATTTGAACTGCTCACTCAGCTGGGCCACCTCCTCCAATAGGTACTTCTCGTGAGCAGAGGCTTTCTCCGCCTTCGACTTCCATACATCGGCGCTACCGCGGAGGATGGGCAACTCACGCTCCAGTTGTTTAATACGATCGCGTAGTCGCGAAAGCAATGACAACTCCTCCACCTTCGAACGAGGCTGCGCCAAGTTCTCATCGGCAGAGGGAGGGTCACAAGGATCACTCGAAGGAGCACTCGATGTACCCTACCACGAATCAAGCAAAAATCAAATTTGAGACCAAGAATACATTTGGCAAAGGGCATATATGCATTCAGACACAGGAAAAGTTTTGATTGGGACACCCCCACAAAATCATTGTTCCATAAAGCAAAAGGCTAAGCCACTGCAGCTATTACAGATGAAGACTAAGGCGTAGCATGTTTCTTCGACTTGGACTTAGGCCTCGGGGGCTTCATCGCATCCGTGGCAGTCTCCGACGCCACAGACTTGCCGATAGTACCCCCAGAAGCCGCAGCCTTCGCTTGACGCCGCTCCTCGGAGTACTTGGCGAGTGTCTCAATAAGCTGGGGACCATAATTTTTGCATTTACCAGCATAGGGAGCAAAAACTACCTGCTGGCCTCCAGCGTCGACAGGCATCGCCTCAGAGATAGCTGCGGGATCCATCTCCACACCATGGGCTTGCACCATTGCGAGTGCCATGGTGGCACCAACGGAGCGCTGCGAATTTTTGAAGTCCGCGGGGATTCCTCCAGCCAGGGATTCCACCAAGTTGCAAAGGTTGTCGATCATCCCGGCCTTGGGATTCAAGTCCTCACGGATGCGACTGAGCACATCCTTGGCCTTCCCCAGCGTCTCCTAGAGGGATATGTTGCGGTCCTCGACTGCGGCGATGGCACCAGCCAAAGCATCCGCACGGCGTAGAGATTGGGCATCAAAACTCAAGCCGCTGGCATCTGCATACACAAAAGCATTAGTACAACAATCACACGTCAAAGTGCAGAAGAGCAAGGCATATCCAGATAAAAAAGTTATACCTGAGAGGGACTTGGCAATCGAGAGAAGCTGCTCCTCGAACATCTTCTCCCTCTCAGCAGTGGAGGCAAGGAGATCCTGCTCTCGCTTCCACGACTCCTCCAAGGCTGCGACTGCCTCATTGCGATTCTTCGTCGCCGCGGCCAATGTCTTCTCCAATGCAGCAGCATGGTGAAGTAATTCATTGTGCTCAGCTACAACATACAGAGAGTGTTACCAAATCGAATCAATAATATTCGCAAAATACAAGGACGAAGTCAAAACTTACTTTCGATAATGCGATGGCGATTGTCTAGTCGCGCATGCTGTCGACCCATGTTAAGGACCTGCTTCGCCAGGTGGGCGGCTTCCTTCATGATGAGCTGCATCAAAGACATTTAAAGTTCAAGTAAAGCACGCCAAGAATAAACTCGACTGCCAACTACAAGATACTTACATGATCCTCCTCAGACTCCGAAGAAGGCTATTGCACAGTCATCCGGGTAACCATCTGATGCTCCCCAGCATGCGGGGAACTCGAAGGGCGTCGCGGGATCGAAGGGCGCGAGTCCGTAGTGCTCTCCGTCGGCCTTCTGGTCGCGGATGTAGAACCACTTGTCTCTCCACCCCTTGGACGGACACCATGAGCTTGATATCGAAATATGTGGCGGAGGAGTAGACATGGATTCTGCAGCCTCCTACGTTGTAGACTACGGAACCATATGCTGACTGGCGCTTCAGCTTGAAAATCCTCTTAAAGAGGCCAAAGTGTGGCTCGATTCCGAGCCAGCACTCGCAAAGAGTAACATAGCAGGCGATGTGGAGAATGGAGTTTGGGGACAGCTGATGCAGCTGGAGCCCGTAGAAGCAAAGGAGGCCCCTGAAGAAAGGATGCAGGGGCGGAGAAAGACCACAGATGATGAACGCTAGGAACATCACCCGGAAACCAGCAGCAGGACAAGGAGTTACCTCGCCACCTGGCACTCACGAGTCATCCTCCATGGGTGACAGAACTCCATCTTGATGCAGGAGGCGGAGCTCGGAGGATTTGATGATGGATGCGCACCATGCACCATTGGTGACGTGGGTACCCGCTCCCTTCTTCTTCCCAGCACCGGCGGCGCTGGTTCCCACAGTGGTGGAGCCGCCCTTCTTCTTGGCAGCAGCAATGGCGATGGCAGACTCAGTGGCGGCGCCTCCCTTCTTTTTCCCCATCTTGCGATGGCGGTGCGAGCGGAGGAAGTAGCTCGGGAACACGCGGAGTTGGTCCAGCGCCACGAATAGGACGAGCTCTAGGAAGCAGAGAGCAGCGACAATGGCGATGGAAGCACAAGCAGAGAAAGGGCAGATAGGAAAATTACCGCAGCTGCGCTGCTACTTAACCCCCTTGCGGATGCCATCCAAAGGGCAGCAGAAACCCTACTGGACGCGTGGCGCACATCGCGGTCGACACGTGGAGAGGCCAAAACACGAACCGTCCCCCACTATCTCCATTATGCGTGGAAATCGAGGAGACATAGTTAAAATGGAAGATTACGCACGCCAAGTCAAATCAAAGTCAAAAAGTGGAACCCACCGCTCGTCACGTCCCGTCGAAGCCGCTCACGCGGGCAACTGAGATCATCACATCGTCAGCACTGATGTTATCAAGATGAGCACTAGAAGATTTCGATTACTTTAGTCCTTGCTCGAGTCTTCGACTCCACCAAGCACTCGGGGGCTACTCCCATAGGGAGCGCTGGTCGCGCACCCTACGATTTCTTTTTATGCAGGAATATGAGCATTCAAAGCATATCCAAGCACTCGAATCTATGATTCGACTATGGATCATGGGTTACTCCCATAGGGAGCGACGGAAGCAAATTCGACTGAAACAAGCAACAAAAGATGACAGTAGTCGCAAAATTTTAGTCCCTGCCTGAGTCTTCGACTCAACCAGACACTCGGGGGCTACTCCCATAGGGAGCACCGGTCACGCACCCTATGATTATTTGTACACCATACTATGTGTTGATAACATCCACACTCGAATGCTATGGCGACTCCGCCTCATACTTTCCCTACAAAGAGACTGTGTCTTCTGGGCCACCCGAATCATCTCCGCGATGACAAAAATTCGGATGCCGCGCTTACAGCGTGAAGATAAGACCTGAATAAGGCTTGTCAACGAATCTGCTGTGCACTACCAGAAACATATCCGTGCCTACAGGTACGATGAACATGCCTTGACGGACGCGTTGAGTGCTCACACCCATATACTAGAATTCGACTCCTGTAAGACCTCCGCGGCTTGAGTCGAATTACACCAGCACTTTTCCGAATTCGAGTCCGGGGACTCGAGATTGAGTAGATTGTGTTGTTTTGTCCTAAGGCAGTTAACTGATACCGATACATCAGTTAAATCAGGCACATATATTAACAATCCCTATGACATAAACAGAACACTCGAAAAAATACTCAGTCATGCACTCGAAAGACTTCATAAAGTCCCTAGTCGAATCTATGATTCCACTGGACACTCAGGGGCTACTGACATGGGTATACCCTGCAGGTACTCGAGTTTGGTATATACGGTCCAGATACGGCGGAAGCCCACGGCGTTGCCAAGGCCCGATGGAGACTTCGAGTGGCCCACGGACTCTCGATTACTTGCGAAACAAGAAGAAGCTTAAAGATAGAAAGTTTAAAGGGAAAACCCTAATCTGTAACCGACTCGACCTGCTACCCGAGAACTAGCCTATCTATATGAAGGCTAGGAGGGGGCGGCGAGGAGGACACACGCAACCCTAGTTTCCACAACTCTCGCCAGATTGCATCTGCGCGCCCCTTTAATCTTCAATTCCTTCGTTAATTCCAAGAGCAGACAAGCAGGAGTAGGGACCTCTACGAGGCATGAACCTGGGTAAACCTTGCGTCCCTATGTGCTTGTTTGCTAGCCGATTGATGCCTCCAGTGCTCTCTCCTTCTCCAAAACCCAAGTCCATAACAATGGGCATTGACGAGTTAAACCCTCGTTATCCTGAGTCTCAGAATATCAGGACATGCCATGTGTTTATGGAGTGTTAATGTACTGTTCTAGGCTATTTGAATGGTAGACCTTAATTAAATGTAGTTCCAAGCTGGCCAGTACACATAACTATATCTGGAACACGCACCAACACACAATAGAGTTAGAGACAAACACCGTGTTATTTATATTTATATTATATGATCAATCTTATCCATGCAACATTCCATTAGTCACCTCATGCACACATTTTGATCCACTACAATTTCTCAACAACAATAAAGCTTTCTTTAAATTTGAGCACTTGTACTTTTGTGTTCTTTACTTTTTTTAGCGAATGTTCTTTACTTTCTTGAACCTTTCTTTCAGTTTTAAACCACTCCAAAGCAACCATCATAGTTTGTTTAGTGCATAGATAATTAGAACAGTTACACTCTAATTTGAAAGAATAAATACTTATACCTTCTACTTCTCGTGGGATCGATACTAATACTTACACATCGAAGATTTCAACGATCCTCTACACTTGTGGGTATCAATGTTCCATTCATCTCGCATGTTACTAGCCCCATCATACCTTTGTCCTCAGATATCTTTGACATTAAAAATATTATCTACAAGGATGGCAATTTTTTTATGTTTGGGAGTCAACGCAACAATTTTAGTAACATGAATGACATCAAGAAAACAATCCTTTATGTATTTGACATTGTTCACAAATCCTATAGTATCAAAGCCATTTGCACTTTTTGTAGTTGACTCTCTTTTTTACATTATTTCATTACTCTGAAAGAGTATGATAAACAAAAGACATGACATGGGCTAAAAATATAAAATGGATAAAAGCTAGATGTATTTGGCAATTAATTAATAAAAAAATAAAATACCTAAAAAAATCTAAACTTGTCAAATGCAAAATTGCGTATCTACACATATAATAACAAGATAACATGCCTTATTCAGGGCCAAATATCATTGGTATCTCAAATCTTCTTGTTGGCTATCTTGTATGTGAATCTTAAGTTTTCATCCGCTTAATTACTATTCATCCCAATCATGTTACCCTCTTAGAAAGTTCGTGAGAAAAAATGCTTTGTCATTTGACAGTTTTCATACCCACATGGTTAGCTTAATCTTGGCCTAGGTTTTTCTTGGACAACTCATGAAGCATCAAGGTCATCTTTTTTTTGTCACTGCTGTGAGAGGTTCATGTCGAACGTGATGCAAATGACACGACTAGGCAAGGCTTGAAGGTTAAGGGCTCGACCATCCGTCCAAAATTTCTTCTTCTTTGAAGAGGTTATATATGATCTCTAATAAAGATGGAATCCTCTAGACTGATTTTGTATTTATGTGGCGGTAACTAGGAAATACTATGACCACCTCAAAAAAATCAAAACAAGTGTAATTAATCTCCATGGAAATACATAAAAATTTGGTCATCATATCACTCTTACAAGGTTATAAACCGTGACCAAGTAAGCATGTGAGCATTTGTTGTCCTCTTTTGTAGCTACATCAGGGTAGAGTTGGTTGGTGAATGACTAGTGAAGGTTATGATTGTCCTCTTCAAAATTTCAGGAGAGAATTGCTCTGCGGTATCACAAACATGAGCTATATATCTAGCATGTCTACATCATTTGGAAGGTTGAGCTTAGTAATGTATTTGGTTGTGCAAGAGAAATCTTGGAGGTACATGGTAGGGTACACCATTGTTGTAGGATTGGGAGTCATTGGGAAACACATGAGCACATCACGACCTAGTCTTGTTTCATGACCTTATTCACTATGTACAGTTCCCTCCTGGTAAACTGGCCACATTCACACATCTTGGTGGATATGATAGCTTCATGTAGGTTGCAAATACCATCCTCGTCGTAACTTATAACACATGTCGCCGTAGTTCATGAGCTGTGTGTGGTGTTTAAGCTATAGAACTCATTAGCCGAAAGTAGTGCCGCCGTGATAAATTGTTAATGGTGCTGCAATTTTGCCGAGGGCCAAGTCCAAGCGGTGTTGTTCCATCGGGTTGGTATCTTGTGTCTCTGCTCCTCCACTTAGTGTTGCTTAGTGTTCTGATGTCTAGAACTTTTCTTATTTACCTTATATTGCCATTAGAAAACAAGTAGTATATGCCGCATCAACCCATAGTATGTAGAGTATTATAGACTTCGCACAAAAGGTAATTAAATTCTTAGAGGTCCGCGATTCCTCTGCCTCCCTCTGCATGCCTCATTTTTGTGTCAGCCAACAACACTATGACTGGAGAGGCTGTGTGACTAGCAGGATTGATTTCACATAGTGCCATCCTTGGCTTTGATTCTAAGGTAGTAGTAGTTCTCACTTCCACTAGATGACTGGACCTATTTTAAAAATGTCGCCGTGTTTGTTGACGTATGACTATCACTATAAAACCATTATCACACCACATCTCTAACTTTCGTTTATGCAACTACGTTACCCGGGGCCAACTTTGAGCAGGTGCCGGCCAGTCGCATAGGAAGGTCCTATAGCTAGGAATGCACAATAAGCAATGTAAAAATAGTTCGCAAGCTAGCTATTTAGGCGCTTTTGCACTGGGTTAAACAAAAGTGCTAGCTAGACACTGGGGATTTTTCAAGAATGGGAGACACGGATTTGATTTCCGAGCAGCAACCTATTTTTACATATGCGCACAGGTACGATTTTTCTGTCACATATGATCTCTACACATATTTAAGTTTCATATCCTATGAAAATAGTATTTCAATAGTGCAGAACTATCTATATGCGTTGTGAGCATATTTGTACTTTCCATGATGTAATTTTTCCGAAATTACTCTGCAAATCGTCCAGACACGGGCAATGAGGGTCTCGCTTCACTACATCTCATCCGGTTAGTATCACTCAGTCCAATTCATTGTTTGTTTTCCTTAACACGGGGCGCTATTTTTCCTCATGTGTTTGTTGTGTATTTCATAGATCAACTGGTTTTGTGGAAGTTGCTCGTCGATTTTTTTGTTTCCTGGCACCCAATTTTTTGAACCTCTTCTTTCTTCTAATAGAATGTATGTAGCCATCTTGCATAGTTACAGAAATGGAGTTAATTTTTAGGATAATTTATATGTATTCTTAATCTAGGCAGCTCCTAAATTGGTGCCAAGCATGAGAATGTGGTATTTTGAAATGATATAATAAATACTTGTAGTCAAGAGAAGCATATTGAGGACAAGAAACTTATAGGATTAAAAGCAAAAGAGTAACATGAAGTTTGTGTGGATCTGTATTAGCTAGACACCATGCAACAGGATGATTTCACTATCCCTCCTGCTCAGATGATAAAGGATCAGCCGAATTTTTTTTAGATTACAAAGGTTTCAAGTTACTGTATAGTGAAAAGTTCTGTTTGAAGTTAGTCACGCAATTTATAGATTAAAAAGAAGCTGGGACATATGATTTTCTTATCTCAGACCTTTCATTGTTTGGAAGTAATAAACAATATCATCATTTACTTAAAGAACCTACTCCCTCTCTTACAGACTTAGCAATCCAATCAACGCATTGGTGTAAAGCCCTTCATACGTATAACACAAGATGAATGCTGATTTTACTTTGTCCTAAGCCTCCAAATAATCCACCTTAAAAAAATCCCTTTTTTTGGTGGAGCTCATGAATTAGTTCATGCAAGACCATAACCCCTTTTGGATGTTTCGTCAAGGTTGGAGCCAATCTTCTTTATATTGGGAGGATCTGGACTGTCAAATCGCCCTCAAACACGCACTCCAAACACCGGAAGCATCTGCACCACTCAATCTCATGATTAAAACTGGAAAGGAAATAACCAGAAAGAAAATAATTGGAAACAAAATAATTGTGTGCACATTTACGTAATTTCTTCTTACATATCAATTATCAATCATTTTACTTGAAAAATTTGAACCGTAATTCTCACTACCAATTATAAATCAGTTTTTACTTGCCAAATTTGAAACTGTAATTAGTGTATAACAGTTATAGTTCGTCACTCCCGTAAAAGAAAGTAATAGTTCGTCGCCAAAAAAATTCGATATCCCATAGCAGCGTAGGAATATTTAGCTAGTTATATGTAGGTTGGATAACTCTATGAGCTATCATTGTAATATGACTAGTTAGCACGTATTACCTAGAAATATTAAAGGTATCATTTAGATCACGGATCATAAGGTACATCTGAATTTGTACAACACATCTTTGTTTGGCAAGATCATGATGACACCAAATATAGTCTAAAACAAGAAACCTCTCTTGATGTAAATCAACGAATAAGGTCATCAAAATTGCCTCCAATCACCTCACAAAACTTTTGAGAAGAAAACTCGGTTAGGAATGCATCTGGTCGTGGATCTTCTTTTGGAAGACAATCTCTCTCATTTCTTGATCCGTAAAAGGGGACGTGGGGATGTTGTTCTCCTCAAAGAGATAGTTGCAATATATCAATATACGCATGCCCCTTCCACAAGAAGATAATAATTGGGAAACCAAACAATGGTTACACTGTACCATCATCGTGCTCAAAATGGAAATTTTCTTTGTACGATAAGTGGATCAAATATCAATCGATGCAAAGACCCTGGGCAGTCATCCTTTTTCCAACTAAAGGGTTGCAAGCTGCTAATTCCAAGCCCGTTCTCACTCAAGTGTTAAGTAATACTCCCTCCGTTCCATAATATAAGATGTTTCAAGCCCGTTCTCACTCAAGCGTCTAGATACATTCGTTTCACAAAAGCTAAAACATCTTATATTATGGAACAAAGGGAGCAGCAGTGAGTGTACACAGTTAGACTCCGCGTACAAGCGACTTGTGGCTTACAAGTAGTTTCCCAACACATCCCAATCCTACACCATCATCGTTGACTATCATGTGGTAGCCGAGGGATTTTTCACCAGCATAGCCTCTTGTTTACAAAAAGAAACTCACATAGCCTAATAATTACTCAAGCTCATATTATGGAAAGCAGGATGGTATACTAGATAATTAATTATAGGTGTTTTCCCCTTGCATCGTTTCTGCTCTCAACTTATAATGGAGTTGAATTATTTCGAGTCTTTATGTGTTCTTATCTAGCTTGGACATTTAAAGTGGATACTTGCAATTTGATGGTCACTCACCAACTATACTCCGACACAACTATTCAGGTTGGGAACATGATCGAGTAAGTGCTCACATGCCTACTTTTCTCTTTTGATGAGGAAACATCAACTCTCTGGTGATGTATTCAATGTTTCCTAACTTATGCAATAGTATGCTAAGATGGTAAAAGGTCGTCGTTTGAGTTTACAAAGATCGCAAATTACTGTTCACTGAAAACATCTGCTCATAGTTACTCATGAAGCTCTACGGTGGAACTTTTGGCGCCTAGTTTGAAAACAAATCCGCATACATACTTTGCATCACACGAAAACTCATTGAAAATGGAGTAACTTGCTTGCTTCCGTCCTTTGCGCCAAATATGCACATCGCCCAACTTAACCTTCTTTCATTAATTGTCCCAAAAGAGTTTGATAAGAAAAGCACATGACAAGGCTACAAAAGAGAAAAGGGAGAAAAAACATATGCATCTTGAAATTAATAACAGAAACTTTAGTAAGCTCCTCTTAAAAATATGTAAACTTGGAAAATGAAGACGAATGTGTGCCGTGTCTCTCCCCATACAATAACACTAACACTAACAGGATAGCATGTTTGATTGAGAGCCCAATCTCATTGGCTCTCTTGTAAGTGGATCTGAAGGTGGAGTCTGTTTAACTACTTCTGGTCGTAGATCTTAATACCCTCTTAGAATGTTTGTGAGGAACCATACTCTTATCATTTGAGAATTTTGTATCTATCTGATTCGTTCCATTTTTTCTCATTTTGCTTGAACAACTCATGAAATACTCCCTCCGTCTAGAAATAAGTGACTTGACTTTGTCTAGATTTCCATATATATATACACTAAAACGCGTCTAGGTAAGTGCGAATCTAGGCAAATCCATATCACTTATTTCTAGAAGGAGGGAGTAATAACCAATGCCATCCTTTCATCTTGTCAGTGTTACGAGAGGTTCATTTCAAAAACATGGTGCAAGTGGCTCATATGCACGGCTAGGCCAGGATTGTAGGTTAATGATCCATCTGTCCGTAAAAGATATCAACTCATATGAACTGATTATATGCGACAACTAATGAAGAAGAATTCCAGTATTTTTGTAATTATGCATCAGTAATAGGAAACAGCGTGACTACCGCGGAAAAATCAAACATTTTGTAATTAATCTCAGCGACAAGATATAAATAAATTTCGCCATCGTATCATGCTTACAAGGTCACAAACCTTGGCTGAGTAAGCATGTGAGCATGTGTCGTCCTTGTTCATGATCTTTATAGTTACACCAGGGTAGAGTTGGTTGGTAAATGGCTAGCGCGGGTTATGATTGTCTTTTTCAAAAGTTTTGGAGAGATTGCTTGAAGGTATGAAAAAGAGCTCTATATATCCAGTATGTCTGCATCACTTTGAAGGCTGAGCTTAGCAATGTACTTGGAGATGCAAGATAAATTTTCTGAGATACTCCCTCCGTTTAGAAATATAAGATGTTTTAGCTTTGTGAATCGAATGTATCTAGACATCTTTTAGTATATAGGTTCGTAGATGTTCGGAGTGAACCTATATACTAAATGGGGTCTAGATACACTTATTTCACAAAGCTAAAACATCTTATATTTCTAAATGGAGGGAGTACATCGTAGTGTACAGCATTGGTGCAGGGTTGGGAGTCATTGGGAAACACAATAGTACATAGCAACCAAGCGTGATTCACTTTGTACCGATTGTCTGGTGAAGCTGGCCACCGTCACAATTCTGGCTGGATATGATAGCTTTAAGTCGGGTTGCAGATACCAACTTTGTCAAGATTCATAATGCAAGACACACCTCCAGAATGCTACCGTAGTTCATGAGACGTGCATCGCGCCCAAGCAGTGTAGCTGGCTGGCGGAAAGTAGCACCAATGTGGAAACGATTGATGATGCAGTTTGCCAAGATGGTCAAATGCAAGCGTTGTTATTCTAAGTTCCACTAGGTTGGTATCTTGTGACTCCGCTCCTCCACTTGCTTAGTGTTGCTTCCTACTTTTATGTCTAAGATTTTGTACGATATATCATATTGCTATAGGAAACAAGCACTAGAAGCCCAATATAATCACTCGTCGCTAGAGTATAATAGACTTGGTAATTAAGTCAATGATTCACAGTGGGTCCACTGATCCCGTTATCTTCCTTTACATGGGATGTCTTTGTGCCGGTCAGTTGCATTATGACCAGCGTGGCCATGTGACTAGCCTAGGTTAATTTTCGTGCTACCGTTCTTGGAGTTGATTCTAACATAAGGGAAAGGTTTTTTTGATAGAAACATAGGGGTAAGTTGCGCTCCAATGAGACGATAAAACCTATTTTAAAAACATCGACGTGTGATATGTTGTCCAATGTATGGTGATATTCGATGTAAGACCTTCACACACACCTTGTCTGTAACTTTTGTGTGTGCAACTGCACTACTTGAGATATCCTCTATATTCAAGTGATGTTTCCATTACAATAATAATTACATGCATATATGTAGACCTAAACTCACTAATTCTAATACAATGTCTGTTTATTGTATACATGTCATGATTCTTATTGCTATTTGTGGGGTATTATTTGTATACGAAGCATGATCCATTGACTCAAAGGGCATAGATACCATCGGGTATGTGCATGGTTTTCTAATCATGGATAATTTCAAAGACGCAATGGGCATCCTTGTGAGCATGGATATGGAAATCACTCGACTCATGCAAAAAATAACCCATTGCCATCTTTAGTTTTCCTAGGGAGGAAATACACCAATAAATATACTCTCTTTGCTTTCTTCTTTGTCTGCATAACTCTCATTGTGGTCGTTTAGGGCGTGTATAATGGTTCTATCCTAGTCTTGCCACCTAGGACAATTAATGAGTTGGAGGAGAGATCACGGAAAACGATTTTTACATTCTCTTAGTTAAGAGACGATCTCTTAGTAAGAAAGATAAGAAATTTTTCACTATTATGTGAGATTTCTTATCTTAGTTACAATTCTTATCTTAGTTACACACTTTTCATATTACTTTTGATCATATAGGAATTATGGGAGCACCCAAACACTATTTTTTTAAAACAACACTAAGAAATAGTATACCATGTTATTTTGTGTTTTCCACATGACATGCAATACATAAGATATAACCAAGTCGTCCTATCAACCATTATATGTGCCCTTACAAAACTAGGGTTTTTCTAGGTCGTTGCCTACTAGATGACACTCTAGGAGTTACTTTCGACCAAGCGATTCTCTTGGGAAAAGTTGTGAGGCATCGTGCTTCTCGTGTGGCATGTGTTTTTGTTATTATTTCAGGTTCCACTGTGACACGACTTGACTACTGGCCTTGTTTTAGGGTGTTTTACCGCTAGCGAGCGACAAACTGGCCACGTGAGAGTGACTTATGGCGAGCGATGAGTGCGAGTCTATAGATTGATTAGGATTCCTTTTGCCTTTTTGGGCTTTGGATTTATCTTTTGGGTACTGAATACTGTAACACCATGATATAAGCCAAAAAACCAAAAGCACATAATTAGGTGTTTTCTCACTTATATGACAAAATCCAAATCGTCAAAAGGTAAGCGTGACAAAATTTCAGTTGAAACTTTACTCCGCCTCTCCCCATCGCCAGATCTGATGTTGGTGCCCTATTTTACATCATCTTCTATGGCAAAAACTTTACTGGTGCCCTAAAACCTTCTCTCTGCTACCCTAAAACTATTTTCTAGGTGCCACATTATACGACACATGTTAAAATGCTCTTAGGGCATCCTATAAGTCACTAAAAGATCCAAATAAAAATGTATAGAAATATTCTTTGAGAAACTAAAAAATATTTGCAAATCTCACTAGCTCAAAGAAACATCAATTGTGAGGGCTTATATGTAATGCAATTGTGCGCTATATAAAAATGCACATGAAGTTGTGATGATTTGGATCAAGATATGATTATGTTTCTTGTGTGGTTTTAATAGTTTTGATGTATGATTAATTAATTCACACTATCTACTCCTCGTAAGAAAAGTTCATACTATCTATGCCGATATGAAAAGTATGCAGCAGTAGCTAAGTTGGGTATCTGAAAATTATGTATTAGTTTCATATATAATCTATTAATAACACCATAATAATTATACTTCAAAACCTTCTTAACATATCATGTTGAATTGCATGACCTTATTTACCACTTTATAACATGTATTGTTACTAGATAACGTGGTTACCAACTTGCCATATCGATTTTTTCAAAGTTACTAAAAATGGCAACATAAAATGTCCTAAAAGTAAATCTGAAAGATACATCCAAATATGGTGGCACTATTTTTCATAAATGAAGTATGTAAATTGCACAAACATCTTAGACCCACTGAAAAGGCCATTTATGCCCTTACTATTATTTTGATGTTTGGTGACAACACTTGGATAAGTTTAATCATCTGTTAAATGTTTCAGGAGATTCCAGTTGTCCCCATGTATGGTGCAATAAAGGAAAAAGAGTTGTCCCAGATCAGGTCTTTGCAAGGGACAAGTCCCAGCCGGACTGTCCGGCTGATCCTGGCCAGAGTGTCCGGCCAGGCCGGACTGTCCGGTGGGATTCGAATGGACTGTCCGCCCATGAGAAGTGGGCAACTTCTCTGGACACTCAGAATAGGTTTTCGGACACTTCCCGGATTCTGGCCAAAAACTTGGCCAGGCCGGACTGTCCGGCTGGTTCTGGTCGGACTGTCCGGGGTAAGTGGCTCCCAACGGCTCCATTTCCAGGGGGCCTATATAAAGGCCCCTTCTTCTACCTTGGAAGCTGCTTGTCCACCTTAAGAACTCCAGCACCATTTGAGCCACCAAATCCACAAGATCTCCTCACTCAACCATCCAAAGTCATTGATCTTTGGAGAATCGAAGGAGGAGGCCTTGATCTACATCTTCACCAAGATAGATCTTCATTTCCCCCTTATTCACTTGAGGGCCCCTTTCTCTAGTGTTTTATTGGAAACGCTAGCTTGTGATTTGGTTCTTACTAGCTTGTCTTTGATTGTTTGATAGCTAGCTTGTACTTGGGAGCCTCCAATTCAGTTGTGGATGTGTGCCCCGAACTCGTTGTAAAGGTGTCGGCTTCCACCTCGAAGGTTGTCATATAGTAGAATAGGTGAATCGAACCCGTTGGGGTGAGGTTCATCGGAGAACAAGGGAGGCCTCTCGTGGCGTTGGTGGTTTGATACCACCCCCCTCTCCAAACGTAGACGTACTTTCCTTCAAAAGGAAGGAACTATGGGAAACAAATCCTTGTGTCTCCGTGTGCTCCACTTTGGTTACTTCTATCCTTTACCGCACTTTACTTATCTAGTTATTGCTTAGTTAGCACTTGTTTGACATATAGGTAAATTCACCTTAGTTGCATAATCTAGAGAATTTACCTTTCATGTCAAACCCTAAATTGAACAAGAGTAAAATTTGAAGTAGCACCTATTCACCCCCCTCTAGGTGCCCATACGATCCTTTCAATTGGTATCAGAGCCTCGGCTCTTTATTCGGGCTTAACCGCCTAAGAGATTATGGGCAACCCAGAGGAGGGAGAAAGTGAGGCTAGCCATTCGGTGACCATGGTAGATCTCAAGAATTTGGAAACAAGCTTGAGCTCTACCTTGGGCAACGAAATCCAACAATTGCGTCAACTCGTTGAGAAACTTGTTAGGGATAAGCAAACCTCACCTCCTCCCACTCAAGAGGAACCACCACCAAACCCAAAGGCTAATGCTCCGGCTAAGCCTTTCGAGGAAGTGGCGGGGGATGAACATAATTCCACCAACTCCACCACCAAAAAGGGTGATGGGAAGGAAGAGCACCATGCGGTTCCCAGATGGTACTCTCCTGACCCTCCTATCCCTCACCCACATATAAATAATAGAGGCGACCCACCTAAGTTAGCTGAACATGCTTTTGCTCAATGGCAAGTTTTAATGAAATCTCATGTGCGCGGATCTTGCATTGATTTGTGGAATATTATTGAAGAAGGACTCAAAATTGAGGATCCAACCAACTTGGCTAGAAGAAAAGTGGTCAATAGCCAACTCAATGCGACTGCCTTGCACATGATCCAACTTGGAGTGGGACCAAAGGATTTTCCCCACATTGAGCACTACAACACCGCCAAGGAAGCTTGGGATGCTCTCATTGACTTGTTTGTTGGCAATGAGAGTATGAGAAGAAATAGATATGATGCTCTAAGCAATGAGGCCGAAGGTTTCTTCATGAAGGATGGTGAGGATCATAAAGATATGTATCGAAGACTCAAATCCACAGCCACCGCCTTCAGGAATGTTAGTGCCTCTTGATGACCCACAAGTATAGGGGGTGTATCGTAGTATTTTCGATAAGTAAGAGTGTCGAACCCAACGAGGAGCAGAAGGTGCTGGCTAGTGGTATGGATCAGGAATTCTCTGCAAATACTTTAGCAAACGGATTTTTAGGGGTTTTCGATAAAGCAAGTAAACGAAATACGAGTAAACAAAAGACAGTAGGAATAAATGCAGCAAGTGGCCCAATCCTTTATGCAGCAAAGGACAAGCCGGTTGTATTTCTATAGATGACCAAATGTTCTCGAGGACACATGGGAAGACTGTCAAGTGTTTTCGCTTCATATAGTCGATTAATCTTCTCTAGCTTGCTAAGTGTTGTGTGGGTGAACCTGTGCTAATGTACCGCCCCATCCAAGACTAATACATACTTGTGATTATACCCCTTGCAAACATCCTTTAAGTACAAGAAAGTAATTAAGGTAGAAACCTAACCACAGCTTTAAACTCTAAGACCCTTATGTCCCTTATGCAATGGTTTCCTAACGGGGGTTCAGGTTTCTATCACTCCGGCAACCCCTACGATTAGTAGCCAAATACACAATGCATTCCCCTAGGCCCATATAGGTGAAGTGTCATGTAGTCGACGTTCACATGACACCACTAGAAGAAGTACACCACGACTTAAATAACAATCTATTGAATCTTTCTCAACACAACTCCACTACTAACAACAAGACTTCTCCCATGTCCTCAAGAACAAAACAAACTACTCACAAGACATCATATGGATCATGATCAGAGATGGAATAATGATGTATAACAATCTGAACATAAACAATAATTCAATGGTTCACTCAATAGCATCAACTACAAAGAGTAATAAACACCGGGAAAGTTTCCCCTATGAACTAATGCAAGATTCAACTCAATTGTTACAGCAATATGGAGATGGTGATGAGGTTGCTGATGGTGATGATGGTGGTGATGGTGATGATGATCCCGATGAAGTCTAGCTTGATGTTGGTGTTGATGGCGACGATCTCCCCTCTCCGGGAAGGAATTCCCCCGGCAGAAATCTGTCTGCCGGAGAGATCTTTCTCTCTTGGTGTTTTCTACCCCGCAGAGGCGGCGAAATCTTTCTGTGGTTGCTCCCCGAGTCTTAGGGTTTCGGGAGGTTGATATACGCCAGAGGGGAGAGGCTGGAGTGGGCCAGGGCGGCCACACCACCTCCAGGCGCGGCCTAGGCCTGCCCGCGCCATGGGGTGGTGTGGGCCCCCTGTGGCCCACCTCCACTCCATCTGCTGGCATCCTTAGTCTTCTAGGAAAATAGGATTTTCCATATATTTTCCCAGATTTTCTGATCTTCGTGAATTTTGCCTCCAAACAGCACCTTTTCCATCAGAATCCTGACTGCAGCGGTCCATGCTCCAAAAGTCATCAACCATGCAAAAATAGATGAAATAACATAAGTATCACCTCTCAATATGAAATATATCAATGAATAATAGTGAATTAAGACATAGAATAGTGATGCAAAATGGACGTATCACCTCTCACATTGATGATGCTTGGATTAAGAGGAAGTATGTGAGTGCACTCATGCCCTTCGAGCCTACGGACTTGAAGAGTCTCCAAGGAAGACACAACTACCATCTCATGACCTCCAATGAAGTTATGCAAGAGATGGCCGCCTTCAAGGTTGCTGCCAAGAATGCCAAAGACGCTCGTGCTCGTGCCATTGGAATGAGTAGTGGTGTCAATCTTGCCTTGAAGGCCAAGGTTGTGGAGTATGATGAAGATCAAGGAAGTGATGAGGGACTTTCAGTGAGCCACCCCAAAGATGTCAAGGTTGCTCATGGTGAATACATGGCCTTCTATGCAAGAAACTTTTGGAAAGATCACGCCAAGGCCAAGATGGAAATGCAACGAAGAAGCAACCCCAATGGGAGAAGAGATAATGGGTCCAAGTTGAGAACTTGTTTCAATTGTGGTGACCGCTATCACTTCATTGCAGCTTGTCCCTATGAGAAAAGAGAAGATCACAGGGGTAAACTTGTGTTGAAAAAGACCTCCAAAGCTCCTTACAAGAAACCCTTCATCAAAAGGAACTCAACCAAGAAGAAGCCGGGAGAAATTGTCTTGATCACACATGAAGAGTTCTCCTCTGATGATGATGATGAAGATGAAGAAGAGGATACATCAAGTGGTGTGGCGGCTCTTGCTACTACCTCTACTCCTTCATTCTCACTCTTCGACTCTCCAAATGAGAATATCTCCAACAAGAACGTCACTTGCCTTATGGCAAGAGGAACAGAGGTATTACCATCATCACACTCCACCTCCTTAATCAATGATGATTTTGATGATGAGTTATCCCTTGAGGTCAAAAAGGAATTAGTTGCTTTTGATGTGTTCATGAACAACTTGCAAGGGGAACACAAGAAACATGTTGTGGACCTCTTAAATCAACTTTCACACACACAAGAACTTCTAGATGAGAGATGCCAATTAGGAAGAGAGCACATGATTGAGGTAGAAGCTCTAAATAATGCTCTAGAAGAAGAACAAGAAACTAGAATATCTCTTGAAACTAAACTAGAGGGTCTTGATGAAGCTAATGATCTCATTATTAATAAACTCATCAAGGAACGTGATCATGCTATTGCTAAATACAAAAAGGCTAAAAAGGACAAGATTGAGTTTGATGTTGTTCATGAAAAACTTGCCGAGGACTTTAGGACACTTGACAAGGCTCACAAGGCCTTGGAGAGTGAACTATTGTCACTCACAAAGTCTCATGAAAAGCTTCAAACTCAATTGATCAATACTCCCGCACCTAGTACGTTCATTCCTTCTAGTTGTACAAATACTCTTGAAGAACATGCTAGGTTAAAGGGGGAGCTAGCTAAGACCACCTTTCCAAAAGGAAACAAGTCTATTGATGACCTCTTAAGCAAGCAAAGGTCAATTGGTGAAAAAGGAGGCATTGGATTTATCACTAAATCCAAGAAGAAAAAGAACAGCAAGAAGAAGAAGGTCAAGCCCGCCCAAGAAAAGAACAAGGTCATTGTGGGAAGTAAGACCACAAGTGGCAAAACTATGTCTCATGATGATTTTGCGGGTAGTGCTAACCCTCACTATGTTTTAATGCGACATTATTATGGTGATGTGTATGCACAATATGTTGGCCCATTTAATGGTTATATTGCGTGGTCTATTTGGGTTCCCAAGACCCTTGTTGCTAACAAAAGAGGACCCATTGAAAAATGGGTACCTAAAAACTAGTTTGATCTTTTGTAGACCTATGCTTCCGGAGGGTCAAAATGGGTGCTTGATAGTGGATGCACAAGTCATATGACCGGAAGCGCGTCTAGTGTCAAGGAGTTGATACCAAATGTTGATCAAATATCCGTGACATATGCTGACAAGTCAAAGTCTAAGGTAATGGGTTTCAGCAAAGTTGTGGTTGCACACGATATCACTCTCGTGGACGTCATGCTTGTTGAGACCCTTAGCTACAATTTACTTTCAGTCCGTGCTCTTGGAAAGATGGGTTTTTCCATCTTTATTGATAATTATATTGTGATCCTCATGTGGAGCAAGTCTCTAAAGGTCGCTTTCGTTGGGTACGTCGAGAATGACTTGTATGTGGTGGACTTCTCGGGGAAAACCACTACAAGTCCTATGTGCTTATTCGGAAAGGCTGATGTGGGTTGGCTATGGCATCGTCGTCTATCCCATGTCAACATGAGAACTTTGCAAAGCCTCCACAAGGATGGTCATATTGTTGGACTAAAGGAAAATGTTTGCTTTGCCAAAGATCGTGTTTGCAGGGCATGTGTTGAAGGAAAGATGCATGATTCTCCCCACAAGTCAAAGAACTACATCAAGTCCAAGAGGATCTTGGAGCTCCTTCATGTGGATCTTTTTGGTCCTCCTTCTCATGCGAGTCTTGGTGGGAAGAAATATTGTTTGGTGATTATTGATGACTACTCAAGATACACTTGGGTATATTTCTTCAAGTTAAAAAGTGAGACCCAAGAGAACTTCATTGACTTCATCAACATGGCTCAACGTCAACACAATGTCCCAGTATTAACAATAAGAAGTGACAATGGTACCGAGTTCAAGAACTACACATTGAATGGATTTTTTAGTGATGAGGGAATAAAAAATCAATATTCCGCTGCATATACCCCTCAACAAAATGGTGTAGCTGAGAGGAAGAACCAGACTCTTATTGATATGGCAAGTACTATGTTGGCGGAATTTAAATCTCCATACAATTTTTGGGCTGAAGCTATCTCCACCGCATGCCATGCATCAAACCGTCTCTACCTCCGCAAAGAATTGATCAAGACTCCATATGAAATCCTTACCGGTAACAAGCCCAACGTTTCTTACTTCCGGGTGTTCGGTTGTAAGTGCTTTTATCGCATTAAGGGTATTCATTTATCCAAGTTTGATTCCAAAACATTAGAGGGTATTTTTGTTGGTTATGGTCTCTAATCCCACACTTATAGAATCTATGACAAGCTCTCCAGAATTGTCATAGAATCTTGTAGTGTAGTGTTTGAAGAATATGATGGTCCCCAAGCGGGGCGTGTTGATGTCTGTGATGTAGATGATGAAATGCCTCAGGATGCCATAGGAAGAATGGGTGCGGGCTTCATCCGCCCTGTTGAGGAACCCCTTATGGTGGATCGAGAAGAACTATGCTCTACTCAAGTGGAGCCCTCATCTTGACAACATCAACAAGCTCCTATCGAGGAGGACAATGACCCATGCCAAATACAAGTTGTGGACCCTCAACCCGCTGATCAAGAAGAAACCTCTAGCCAGGAGTTACTTGAGTCTCCATTTGCTAGAATGTCCAGTGGTGCTAAGTCTATTACACAAGGAAGATCTATAGAAACTGCCATAAGGGAAGCTCAATGCATGTCTAGAAGTATGCTTGATCAAGACCAAGGTCAATATTTGCCTCATACAGGAGAGAATGATTCCGATGATGATCAAGGTCAAGTTGATGGTCAAGACGATGACCAAAATGATGAAGTGATCCCCCAAGAAACAACAAGGAGATCGAAACTCGTCGCCAAGCTAGAATGGATAGAATATTGGAATTAAGAGATCACATTCTTGAGAATGTAGTAGGAGATCTAAGAAGAGGGATATCTACTCGAGATCAACTGAAGAACTTTGGTGAGCACTAGGCACACATTTCCATGGTGGAACCAAAGAAAGTATGGGAAGCCCTTGAAGATTCGGATTGGTTGGATGCAATGCACAAAGAGCTCAACAACTTTGAAAGAAACAAAGTATGGAAGTTAGTTGAAAAGCCAAAAGATTGCCACAATGTTATAGGCACCAAGTGGGTTTTCAAGAACAAGCAAGATGAGCATGGAATTGTGGTGAGGAACAAGGCAAGATTGGTTGCACAAGGGTTCTATCAAATTGAAGGCATTGATTATGGAGAGACTTATGCACCCGTGGCTCGCCTTGAGTCCATTTGTATCCTTCTTGCTTATGCGGCACATCATAAATTTAAACTACAACAAATGGATGTAGAAAGTGCATTTCTTAATGGTCCATTGCATGAGTTGGTATATGTGAAACAACCCCCGGGGTTTGAGGATCCCAACTTTCCAAACCACGTCTACAAACTCGATAAGGCACTCTATGGGCTCAAGCAAGCCCCACGCACGTGGTATGAGCACCTTAGAGAGTTGTTGTTAGATCGTGGATTTGAGGTTGGGAAAATCGATCCCACTCTTTTTACTAAGAAGGTCAATGGGGAACTTTTTGTATGCCAAATTTATGTAGATGATATTATCTTTGGCTCATCTAACAAAGCTTTTAATGATGAATTCTCAAAGCTTATGACTGACAGGTTCAGGATGTCTATGATGGGAGAATTGAGAGTATTTCTTGGTTTTGAGATCAAGCAAGTGAGAGGAGGAACATTCTTCAACCAAGCCAAGTATACTCGAGATATGCTCAAAAGATTCAACATGAAATACCTAAATGGAGCTCCCACTCCCATGGAAACAAAGACTCATCTTGAACTAAACCCAAATGGTAAAGATGTGGATCAAAAGGTATACCGGTCCATGATTGGATCTTTGCTTTACCTTTGTGCATCTAGACCCGATATTGTGTTGAGTGTAGGAGTGTGTGCAAGATATCAAGCGACTCCTAAAGAAAGCCATTTGATGGCATTCAAGAGAATCTTTCTATATTTGGTTCATACCCCAAACTATGGTATTTGGTATCCTAGGGGCTCAACTTTCTCTCTTTGTGGGTACACGGATTCGGATTGGGCTGGTGACAAGGATGATAGGAAATCAACCTCCGGGGCTTGCCAATTCCTTGGGAGGTCCTTGGTGTGTTGGTCTTCTAAGAAGCAAAATTGTATATCTCTTTCCACCGCCGAAGCCGAGTATGTGGCAGCTGCTAGTGCTTGTACACAATTGTTATGGATGAGGCAAACTTTAAAGGAATACGGTGTCCATTGTGACAAAGTGCCTCTTATATGTGACAATGAAAGTGCTATCAAGATTGCATATAACCTAGTGGATCATACAAGGACAAAGCATATTGAGATTCGTCATCACTTCATTAGAGATCATGTTGCTCGAGGTGATATTGAGCTATCCTATGTATCGACCAAAGACCAACTTGCCAACATTTTCACGAAGCCACTTGATGAAGCAAGGTTTTGTTATTTGAGGAATGAACTAAATATCGTAGATTCTAGGAGCTTGACTTGATCACCTTGCATACTCACCTATATCTTGACTCTTATTTGGTTTAGGTGCAGGCATGGAGATAGGGGAGTGCAGTTCTAATACATTGGACTATCCCTCCCCCCATAATGCTAACATTAAGAAATTCAATTCTCCTAATATCATTTAGTGATATGTGAGCTTCATTGATGAGTAGTGGCAATGAACCCAAGGACAATTCTTCACGGTGTCATGCCACAATCTCTTACATGGTGGCCTCGGCCACCGCCCTCTTCATATTTGAAGAGTTGGTTCTTGACTTGTGTGGTTTGAATCTTGATTTGCCGTCTTTTGACTATCTATGCCTTTTTTGGTTCTTCACAGTACATCCTCTGAATCCCAGGCCTTTACTCGTCCCTAAACATGCTCCTCTTGCCACACATTTGTCCAACTATTGTACCTGGAGTTTTTTTGGTCGTGGGGGCCGGAATGTCCGCACTGTACCGACCGGAGAGTCCGGCCAGGCTGGACACTCCGCTTGATACAGCCCGGACACTCCGGCCGGGCCGGACACTCCGGCTAAATTCGCCCGGACACTCCGACCCTAACAGTTTCAGTCCTGTAAAAGGGGTCGGGGGGAAGTGGACAGTTCAGTCCTCCTTCTTCCCCCGACTCTCTTCTCTCCACAACCTATTGCCCCCGACCAGGATCTTCACCGGGAGGGCCTCTCCACCCCGGATTCGACCGTTTCCGCCGGCCATTGTCATCCCTTTGCCGCTGGGACCCATTCCCCTCCGGTGAAGGCCCCATGGATGCTGGTATTTGCCTCCCCCTCTTCTACATCTCTAGGGTTTCCTCTAGATGCCTTTTTTGGAGGCAATGACCTATCTTGATCCATGGATTCATCACTGCGTGCATATGGCGTCTTAGTAGTAGTCCTGGCAATCCCAATCTACTCTGGTTGAGTACATTCACGCTGCCCAAAAAATCACCAGATCTCCCGCCAGACTGTCCGCCCCTAGCGGAGTCTCCGACTCGATTTTGCCGGACAGTCCGGGTTTCCCCAATCTGTTTTGATCTGGTATTCCTTCCACTACTGCTATGTGCTTTCACCTCCTGGACAAATGTGCTTACCCTGCTGCTATCTTTCTACTCTGAATTCATAGGTAGCTCCCGTCCTCGTCGCTCTAGGGACGCTCAGAAAGCCCGTCCTCGCAGGTACCGTGATGAAGAGAATGAGGTTCATGTGGATCCATCCATGGTCAGGCAGGCGGCTCGTGACCGTGTTGCAGCAAAGCAGGAGAAGGTCAAAAAACTAAAGAGGGATGAAGCCAAGCGCATGAAATTTGAGTCTTTGACCACTTTGGCAAATTTGGGCACCGAAGAGTTTGTGGAGATGTGTGTCCAGCAATTTTATTCTCTGCAGTGCACTTCTGAGGATCCTCGCTTCTGGAGGAATGAGCAGGCCCTACTCTTCTCTGAGGTTTTTTGTGCTTTTAGGACTCCTGTGTGCCCTATGCAGTGGTTGGATATTCCGAAGATCCAGGCCCACAGGTACTTTGAGGACGCTCTCAAGGTGACTGAGAAGATGGGGTTGCACACCATCTTTCAAACAAGAGAATATTACAACATTGAGTTGGTTCGGCAGTTCTATGCCATGGTGGTTTTTGGGGACACTCCTGATATTCCCCTTGAGTGGATTTCTGGCACTACAAGATGTCGTTCCAGCATGGCTCAGTTTGCCCATCTCCTTGGTGTGCCTTTCAACCCCAATGCTCACAGTGGTCACCGGATGCATGTGCATGGTCAGGCATACGACAAACAGTTGTTGACTCCTATCTACTCTCAGAATGGTGTGGTTGTCCAAACCACCAGTATCAAGCTCATTTACAACATCCTGCTCCGCATGTTTCGCCACACTCTCACTCCCAAGGCAGGCAACAAGGATGAGATGCGGGGTGCTGAGATCAATCTTATGGCCCATGCCCACTCCGTGTATGTTCGCGGTCCAGCTCACCCAGGTGGTGCCATAGATGTCATGGACTTCATCTATCAAGATATGTACAAGTGCATCACTGACAAGAAGTGTCCTCTATTTGCTCCATATGTGATAAAGCTCATTGTTGCTCAGGCTCCAGTCACTCCACTGATCTACACTGACCTTGTTGCTCACCTCCCTGCCAAGCTACAGAGGAAGGGTGCCCCCACCTCCAAGGCACCTCGTGGCTACCCCCTGCTCAGGATATTTTTGAGGATGATGAGATAGATGCCTCTGACAGTGATGATGGTTCTGAGGAGGTTCCGGAGGCTGTGACTCGTGGCCCTCGCATGAAGCATGCCAGCAACGCATATCGCTTCACCACCTCCAAGGAGGAAGTGCACAAGAAGGTGAAGAAGGCCTCCTGGTGGAAGAAGCTTCTTCTGTCCTAGAACATTGACATTCACCATGGTCAGTACGATGCATACAAGGCGAACAGGAACATGATGCAGGAGCTCAAGCGGATCAACCAGCCCATGGATGTTGACCCTTCTCAGTAGCAGGCGTCTGATGGCACACTCTCCTATGGTCACTGGAGTCAGGGACGTGTGTATTGGTCCATGTTTGAGGATGTATCTTCTTCTCGCCCTCACGGCCAGAGCTCTACTCAGGAGGATCAGGATGATGAGGATGGTGATGAGGACGAGGACGAGGAGGAGGAGGAGGAGGGTGACGACGACGACTACAGTGGCTAGAGTTGGCCTTGGGACGCTTTAGTTGTGCTCTTTTCCCTTTTTGGCGTCTCGATGCCAAAGGGGGAGAAGTAGCCCCTTTATTAGGTTGCTACCGGGGATTTGCATGGGTACACGAGCTTCACATTATTTCGATTTGTCTCTTTGAAGCTTCGTGTCTTTATCCTACTTGTTGAGTACTTTGTTGTGTTGAACTCCGTGTTGTGTGTTGTGACATGCTTACCCGGTTGTGTTAAGTGACTATGTTATATCTATGCCTAGCTTATTGATCTAGTTGTGTTTATATATCATGTCATATATTGCTAGCTACAAAATCCAGAGAGGATGTAATCCTATGGTGTGTGATCTTGTATTCAAATGCAAAGAAAAAATTGGTCACACATCTAGGGGGAGCCTCGCTATATTTTTTATATCTCCACTTATGAACATTTATAGCTATCCCTTTTGCAAATCCTTGGGTTGTATCAAACACCAAAAAGGGGGAGATTGAAAGGGCATTTATGCCCTTACTATTATTTTGATGTTTGGTGACAACACTTGGATAAGTTTAATCATTTGTTAAATGTTTCAGGAGATTCCAGCTATCCCCATGTATGGTGCAATAAAGGAAAAAGAGCTCCCCCGGATCAGGTCTTTGCAAGGGACAAGTCCCAGACGGACTGTCCGGCTGATCCTAGCCGGAGTGTCCAGCCAGGCCGGACTGTCCGGTGGGATTCGACTGGACTGTCCGTCCATGAGAAGTGGGCAACTTCTCTGGACACTCAGAATAGGTTTTCGAACACTCCCCGGACACTTCCCGGATTCTGGCCGAAAACTTGGCCAGGCCGGAATGTCCGGCTGGTCTCACCCGGAGTGTCCGACTGGGCCGGACTATCCGGTTGGTTCTGGCCGGATTGTCCGGGGTAAGTGGCTCCCAACGGCTCCATTTCCAGGGGGGCCTATATAAAGGCCCCTTCTTCTACCTTGGAAGCTGCTCGTCCACCTCAAGAACTCTAGCACCATTTGAGCCACCAAATCCACAATATCTCCTCACTCAACCATCTAAAGTCATTGATCTTTGGAGAATCAAAGAAGGGGGCCTTGATCTACATCTTCACTAAGAGAGATCTTCATTCCCCCCTCATTCACTTGAGGGCCCCTTGCTCTAGTGTTTCATTGGAAACCCTAGCTTGTCTTTGATTGTTTGACAACTAGCTTGTACTTGGGAGCCTCCAATTCAGTTGTGGATGTGTGCCCCGAACTTGTTGTAAATGTGCCGGCTTCCACCTCGAAGGTTGTCGTATAGTGGAAGAGGTGAATCGAACCCGTTGGGGTGAGGTTCATCGGAGAACAAGGGAGGCCTCTCGTGGCGTTGGTGGTTTGATACCACCCCCTCTCCAAACGTAGACGTACTTCCCCTCAAAAGGAAGGAACTACGGGAAACAAATCCTTGTGTCTTCGTGTGTTCCACTTTGGTTACTTCTATCCTTTACCGCACTTTACTTATCTAGTTATTGTTTAGTTAGCATTTGTTTGACATATAGGTAAATTCACCTTAGTTGCATAATCTAGAGAATTTACCTTTCATGTCAAACCCTAAATTTAACAAGAGTAAATTTGAAGTAGCACCTATTCAACCCCCCTCTAGGTGCCCATACGATCCTTTCACCCACAAAAATGACTACCTTTTTATTCTCTGCAAGAAAAGGACAACTGGTTTTATTTTTATAAGCTTATTTGGAGACTCAAATGAATGTTAAATATCCCTTTAGAATTATTACTATAAGATAACAAGTGGTTCGAATAATGCTTGCATAGGTTCAAGTTTTTATATCTACTTGAATTTAATGTGACTGTGAGTGATGCCTAGTTTTTATTCCTCTCCTCGTCTTTATCAACAATAGTGCCAACACATGCTTGGAATATTTTTACCAAGTTTATGTAATTTATCTTCTGTGCATTCTTTTGCAAGTTTTCACTTTCATCTTGACATATCACTTCCATCTGATTTTAGCTCACAAAACTTGACATATATGTTTTAGCAATTGTCTTTAGGGTACTTGCTACGACTGCTATATCATGCCGCCTCATTATTTTAGTGGTTATTTGGTCACCTTAGTAGGTTTACAATGTTATCAATACATATCTAGTTACCATATTTGTACCAATAAATACAAAAAGGTGTGAAGTGTTGGAGAGGTACTCAAAGTTTGTAAGTAAGACATAAAATTACAATTGAAATGAAATGTGTTGATCTTCTCAAACAACAACTAAATACAACAAAATATGCATGAAAAAGCGCACTGCCATGCAGATGGTTAGCACGAGACTCCTCTCGGTCCCACACTAACGTCAACCAACTCCCCATAGTTGATATTTGACACGATCGGATGCCGGTGGTGCACATCTCCGCGCTAAAAATATGTCATGAACTTCTGTATGGAGTGAAGGATGCACAAAAGAACACAATGATCTTTTGAATAGGTTGGAGGCGATAATTTTTTCTCAATGCGAACAAATCCTTACAAAAAATATATGAATTGCGATCATAGAACGGAGTAACACACATAAATAATAATGCGCATAGAAATGATAAGGATTGGAAATCTCTAACGTATACATGAAATTATTTGCATAAACATACACTAAATTCATGAAAAGAAAGTTCATTTATTGAGGGAAATAAGTTCAAAAGTCGCTCATTTTCATATGATAGAGCACACAACGATAAGGGTGTGCTCCAGAGGATTCACACAAAACAAAAATACAAGAAAAACATAATGTTACTCTCAATGTGGTGGAGTCAATATTTTTTCTGATGCAAATAAATCCTTAAGAAACAAAAATAACACACATAGAAAAAGGTGTACATTTTTTTAAAATCACATGAGATTATTTGCATAACAAATACTTGAAATTGTGCAAATAAAGTTTAATACTCTCTCCGTCCGAAAATAAGTTACTTGGATTTGTCTATATCCGTATACCTCTATACAATAAAATGCATCTAGATACCTGCCGAATCTTGACAAATTCAAATTATTTATTTTTCTGACAGAGAGAGTACTACTCCCTTTGATCTAAATTAATGTTCTCAAGTTTGTCTAGATTCGGATGTATCTAGCACTAAAACATGACTAGATACATTCGAATATAGATAAATCTGAGAATACTAATTTGGATCGGAGGGAGTACTATATTTTATAGGCAAAGAAAATTCAAAACTTGCTCATTTTCAGATGATATGAATAAACCACACGAAAATACCCTACCGGCTTCAGATCTCCCAATCTCCGGGAACACGAGAAGCGCACGCGAGCCAGCAGTGGGGTTGAGTTGGTCACGACATCCACCGGCCGTCGCGATGGCCGGCGCCGCCTGGCCGCTCGCCTCCGCCGCGGTCCCGCGGACCTCCTCCCGCCTCCGTCTCGCTAACCCTACTCCTCGCCTCCCTCCCTAAGCCCCCACCCCAAAGAAAAACCTTCCCTTCCCCCTCCGCTCCCATTCCCTCCTCGCGCTGCTCACTGTCTCTTTTCTCCTGTGCGCAGGTCGCCGCGGCTGGGCATCGCCTTCTTCTTCTTGGAGCACATCCGCAATATCGGATGCGCGCACTCGTAAGCCTATTCTTTACTATCGTCCTCTCCTTTCGCCCTTTTCTCTTGCGATCTGCCCATGTACACGGTTGACTGGTGAGCCGTTGCTGTAGAAGACCGCCGTCTAGACACATTCATACTCTATATACTGTTTTCTACACAGATTATTAGCCATGGTAATGTTGACCCATACGACTGTTGACAGAAAACAATACAGTAGAAAATACGTACATATGCGACTGTATTGAACCCTTAGCAATTTAAAAACCTGTAATTTGTACTTCTTTAATACAATGACCAAATTGAATAGGCCAGAGAAGTTTCATGTACATATCCTTGTGCATTTTGGTCAGCATATGTTGAATGCTTCTCCTTTCATTTTTTCTATCCAGTAAGCAGTAACCAGCGGAGCTGCCAAGGTCCCTTAACCTTCATTGTTTTGAGAGTTGACCATTGAAGTCGATCTAGGCTATATTAGCTCTATGCTATCTATTCTTTCTTAGATTCTGTTCCATGGCGATGTATGCAACTAGTGCAAAACGTATGCTTCGTTGCTGTACTATTCTTAAAGGTATGTTTGTCTCAAGAATTATTAGCCATCTTTACATACTGTGATTTTATTTTCTGGGAGATTAGCACTTTTACTTGTTAGTTCTTTGGTCCTGTGCTTCAATCGATTGTTTTATTTCCTGCTGAGAACACTGGTCCAGTTTCCACTTAAGAAAACAGTTGGGTATAATAACCCGATCAACATAAATTTCCATCTTCCGTACTGAAATAGTACCCTTATCCATGAAGTCCAGCAGCCAAGTCAAACAATTCTCTGCAAAAATATGTAAATTTCGGTAATACCAATCTTGTTTGGTTCTAATTATGATGCCAACAACTAATTTTTCAGTAGGTAGAGGATATGCTTTATGATTAAGTTATCTCTAACGGAGAATGAGGGACATCAACCTTTCTCTGTTTCGGCGTACCTTGCTAACTTGTTACTGTTTGGTCCCTTGGGGCCATGGACGTATCTATTGGGAGTGCCATGGGTTTCATAGCATCCCCTAAAAAATGAAGAGTTTTTTATCTGTTGGCAATTAGTCTAATTCTATGTGTATTATATTACATGTAATAAAAATATCTCTACATGATATTTAAACTATGAACATTGAGTTTGGCACCCCTGTGATTTAATCCTACATCCGCCACTGCTTGGGCTTTGTTTATAAAGCTGGCTGAAAACCCTTTTGTCTAAAAAAAAGTCAAACTTTGTCAATAGGCATTTGAAACCGCTACCTTTTAAGTAAGACTAGCAAACTGAGCACTCTTACTCTTTTGTCTGTTCATTTGTATGTTGAGTTGAAATTAACTTCTAGTACTCAAAAACTAGTTTCAGGTTAAGTTTGCCTATTAAGATATGGATCTTCCAGAAAGTAGTGTAAGAGAACTAATACAAGAGGATGATAGATCAAAATGGATTGCACATAGCAATCATAGTGTCAAATGCTTCACTGAAAATGAGATAAAAAGAATGACCAGCAACTACAGAACTATTCTTGGGAGAGGTTCATTTGGAGAAGTTTACAAAGGAGTCCTTGAGGACACAAGTATGGTTGCAGTCAAGAAGTTCACAGACAATGTAAAAGAAAACTTTGCCAAAGAGTTGATCGTCCACCGTGAAATCAATCACAAGAATGTAGTCAGATTGATCGGTTACTGTTTCGATGAAAATGCCCTGATGTTGGTCACAGAGTACATTAGTAAAGGAAACCTTAGTAATGTCCTTCACGATGACAGTATTCCCATCCCATTGGATACACGACTGAGAATTGCCATAGAATGCGCAGAGGCATTGGGCTATATGCATTCGCAAATGTATACTCAGGTCATTCATGGTGATATCAAGCCTGCTAATATACTTCTTGATGACGGACTACGAGCAAAGCTATCTGACTTTGGAATATCAAGACTGGTCAACACAGACAATACTCTATACACTCTACATGTCATAGGAAGTATAGGTTACATGGACCCTCTGTTTGCTAGAAACGGTCGTCTCACAGCTAAGAGTGATGTTTATAGTTTCGGAGTTGTGCTTTTGGAACTGATAACTAGAAGAAAGGCAAGAACAGAGGGTGCAGAGATTGGCCTGGTTGAAAGTTTTACTCAAGCTCTTGCAAGAGGGATCAGGAGGGTCAGAGAGATGTTTGATGCTGACATTGCAACCCCGGGCAACATGAAGACTATTGAAGAGACTGCAAAGTTGGCAGGTAAGTGTTTGAGCATGATACTTGACAAACGTCCTGAGATGTTAGAAGTGGCAGTACATCTTCACAAACTAAGGAAAGCTATAAATCAGGGACATGAAAGGCTACTTCTGTTTTCTTGGGGCACGAAGAAGAAGTCAGAAGTTCTAGCTAACACGGCACCATCAAAAGAAAACCCTAGGAGTAGTAAACTTGTAAAAATTGGAGATCCAACTGAAACAACACCATCACAAGAAAATAGTAGCAGTACCCAAAAAGTGGGAGTTGTCTCTCCAATTGAAGCAGCATCAGCACAAGAAATCAGCAGTAATAGCCAAAATGTGAGAATTATAGACCCAACTGAAACTATGCCGTCACAAGAGAGCAATATCAGTACAGAAAACATGAGAATTCTTGAAGCAATTGAATCGTCATCATCACAAGAAAGCAGTCGCAGTGCGGAATATTTGACAATCGTCGCTCCAACTGAAGCGGCATCATCAGAAGGAAATAGTAGCAGTACCCAACAGGTAGGAATTGTTAGTTTTGGACCGATAGAGACAGCTCTTCAATTAGAGCTGAATGACCTGTACCAGGCGTCGGCTCACATTCTAGGCAGTGGTATGTTCGGGTTAACATACAGTCTCAAGTGTCTGAGTGGACCCGAGTTGGTGGTGAAGCAAAGGACGCATCATCAGCCGGGCGTCATATTACCAAAGGTAGAGTTTACGCAACGTGTCACATTAATTGGTGCCATCCAGAACAAACACATCGTACCGCTGCGGGGGTATTACCACAGCAACGAGAAAGTGCTTTTGTTGTACGATTACATGCCCATGGGTAGCCTAGAAAGAGCACTCCACGGTAATATATTACACTGCTCGCCTATGCATTTGTTCCCTTGAATTGTACAACTTAACGGTGATCCATCATTACTTCCAGGAGACCGGGTCTCTGGCCAGGTTCCTCTCGACTGGGAGCAGCGGTCAGCCATCTCCCTTGCTGTGGCGCGCGGTGTGGCATTCATCCATTCATCGGGACTATCGAGTTTTCACGGCAACATCAAGTCCTCCAATGTTTCTCTCTCTAGCATCCATGGTGCGTGTGTGTCAGAGCATGGTTTGAGGATGCTTGATGATATCAGCTGGGAATACTGGCACAAGATGACTGATGTGTACGACTTCGGTGTCCTACTACTAGAGCTTCTCACCCGCAAGGCTCAGAACAGATGGAATGGAGTGGATTTGCCGAGGTGGGTGCGTTCTGTCGCGTTAGAGAAGTGGGCGGTGGAGGTGTTAGACGTGGAGCTTCTGGGACCACACTACAAGGGCGGGGACCTGCAGCTCGCCATGAACTGTTGCAGTCAAAATCTCAAATCAAGGCCTGCGATGTCTGATGTCGTGCAGCAGATCGAGAACATCCGGCAGCCAGAGTGAGTGAAGGTTGCTTCGTCACACTTGCATTCACACGCCATTTAGTTCGGGGAGTACCTTCTTTCAGTTGGTTACCCCTGGAGCTCTAGCTACTTCCCTGAAGCAAAAAAGGTTTTCGTTGTAACTTTGCGATTTACCAACTGCTGTACATTTTATGGTATTGGCATATATACTTTGTATTCCTTCCAAATGAAACATTAGGCTCATATAGTAATATTGTGTGAAACAACTACCAGCTCAGCTGCATTGTTTGGGATAAGCAGCGAATAAAAAACTGAGATACATTGTTTGCATAAATGTTATGTCCATATTATATTATATAATGACAGTATGCCCTTCGTATCATTTGGCAATTGATATGGTTTGGGGCAAGAGCTAGTTGCCATCTGCGGTGCGAGATTGAAACCAGAGACGAGGGATTTATCCAGCTCGTAGAGTAAAGATCTACTTCCTGCTAGATTGTATTATCGGCGAGTGGATTATAAGGTGGGCGAGCTCGGTGGCTAGGCAACGAGTCGCTTGGATGGGATAACTAAGAGCACGTAAGTATGCAGAGTATCCTAGGGAGGTTTATATAGGGGGTACCTCGCTAGGGTTTACAGGATTACAACTGAATCAACTAAGGTTTCAGAGGAATTGACCTAATCCGACGAGGTCTATCTAAGCTCGTGAACCTCTAGCTTCCAGTCGCCAGGCTTCTGCTTCAGCCGCTTTTCAGTCGCCGTTCTTGCAGGCCCATTCACTATGGACTTGGGCCAGTCGAATCATCCTTCTGGGCATACCCGATAGGTATATCCCATCATCATTCTACAATGCCCTTTCCACTTGTGTTCTTGTAGCATGAAAGTGTGAAGAGTGCTAGTCGTAGTCCCGAATATTTCCCGCGTAACTGCAACTAAGTGTACTCTTTAAGTCCAACACAACTAGAGCACATCATGACAATAGTCGATTTCCCTTAAGAGGATGAAACATGTTATTGGCAACTGCATGTGAAACATTGTCGGGTGTCTTCTAAGATCATCTACGAAGAGAGTGCATTTTCAGAACCTGGGTATGGCTGAAGCCATATTTTTGAACTGAACAGAAATCACATTTTTAGTACTGGAAAATTACGAAAAAAGTCAAAACATTTATGTATTGGGTACAATTTTCCTATTCTATTATTTCATACAAAATATGTGCATCCGTGAAATGTGCAAAAATAAGAAATGAGTTACTACACAAAAAGATATATTGTTATGCAACTTTTACTGCTGAAATCCATTTTGTAATTTTGACAAAGGTTGAAACTCTACATAAATTTCTAAAGATTAAAATCCTTGAAATAAGTTGTAAAAAAGATCTTCAACAAAACATGGGGCAAATTTTCCAAATGAGTAAATGGCACCTTGCACCAGGTAGATTGTCATTCACATCACTTTGCATTATGTTCTACTTATCTACATAAGGTTGCACTTTGCGCTAGTGTAGTATGGGCACATATATTTTGGCTAAAAAGTTATATTTGACCTGTGTGAAAAATAAATTAGTCTAGCTTCTTCAAATATGTTTGAATTTTTAATCAGGTGATCATGTTATTTAACCATATTTTATTGGAGAATGGATTTTGTGCTTGTACATATGGGTGCAATACCTATCTTGTCCCTCCGTCTAAGCTTCGACATTCGCGTCCACTTTGCACCGTGACATTTTGTTGAATTTTCGAGTCACATTTGTGGATGCCTTTTTCATTTTTTTCCCTCACTGATACACTCCCGACGTTTAGACAATAACGGCATCAGGAACATCATGCAGCGTCCGGAAGATCATTAGCTGGGATATTCTTCTGGTTTGTCGTCAGTTAGCAATTGTACTCCCTTCGTTTTAAATGTAAGATGTTTTAGCTTTGTGAAGCAAAATGTATCTAGATTTCTTTTAGTATCTAGGTTCATTCAGGTTTAGAGTTAATCTACACACTAGAAAAAGTTTAGATACATTTTTTTCACAAACCTAAAACATCTTATATTTTAAAACGGAGGGAGTAGTTGTTTAATAGCAGGCAGATGATTTTGGGGATCCTTTTTGCCAATGTCACTTTGGCATAAATCCGTCTTGTACCATGTTTGACTGCGTGTAGAAAAGAGCATGTATTCCTACCGGACTATGTCGACGCTACGGGGCTGAGTCCATGTGTACCCAGAATTCCAAATTCGCCATGGTTGCGGCTGCAGCGCGAGGATTCGGCCGACATCACCGAAACAGAGAGGAGTTTGAGATGTGGCGTCATTAATGGAGGTAGGAGGAGAAGACGATGCTGGTGAAGAAGCTGATATGCAGCCGTGGGTGGGCGACATATAGCTTTTTCCAGCAAAAAAGGCTAGGAGCCGGTACAGATAGATATGCAATTGAACTGCCTATTCTTTTTCCCGCGAATCTTGACCGAGGAACACGACACTGCTCGCTTTACGTCTCATCTGAATAAGAGCTCACATGTCTAACAGCTTTATGAAAAATGGAGAAAATCCACAGAAAACATTTCTCTCCCTGCAACCTTTTACGGATCTCAAAGCGTCCACCGGCCTCTCAACGAACAAGATCGATCATGTACCCATGTGTATAAGTACAAATGTATTTCTGATTTTATTGGCATGTTTCATCCCATTGTATACATGTAAGAATTTATTCTGAACTTTTGAAAAGCATTGGTGCAAATTACGTGTCATTACGACGCTAAACCCGGTGTAAAGTGAGAAATGTTTTACAAAACCTAATGCATTTTCTAGTGTAAAGTACATTTTACTCTTAAAAGAATCCCAAACTTTCTTATTTTCAAACCATATTGGCAAATCAGTTGAAAGAGATACTCCCTCCGATCCAAATTAATGTTCTCAGATTTGTTAAGATTCAGATATATGTACTACTAAAACATGTCCATATAAATTTGAATTTAAACAAATCTGAGAATATCAATTTGGATTGGAGGGACTAAGTCCATTTTACCCCATGGACTTGTCGTAGGGTTCACTTTACAACCCGAAACTTTGATTTGGTCCGTAAGAACTCCTTAAACTTTTGAAACCGTTTACAAACCAACTCCTTTTCAATTAACTTTTTTTCACATATTTGACTCTAGACTCCAGTTTTCTCTTTCTAAGCTAAAATTTTCTCTTTCTCCCCTCTCTAGCAAGCATTCTCTTTTTCTCTCTCCTCACACCTGAAACTAAAGCAGCAAACGTTTCGTAGGCGGCAATTCGGCTCATAGGTGCAAATGCACTAATTGTGAGAAAACATATTTTGAAATATTAAAAAATTTGAATTTTTTTACATATACATTCAAACATTTTATGTTGGTTCACAAGTTTTGGGGTGAAAAAACATTTTATGTGTTGTGTATAAAAAGACAAAAAATGTCACGTGAATAGTTGTATTCTTATGACATGTTTTTTCTTTTTTATGCACGACAGATAAAATATTCTTTCATCCCGAAAACTTGTGAACTAACATAAAATGTTCGAATGTATGTGCGGAATTTTTTCCCCAATTTTTTGATATTTCGAAATATGTTTTCTCATAATGAGTGCATTTGCACCTGCCAGCCGAAGTGAATATCCGCAAATGTTCTCTCAAACCTTATCTGAAATGTTACTCCCTCCGATCCATAATAAGAGAGGGAGTACCATATTTTTCACCAAATTTTGTTTGATTTACTATTTTTTTAATTTTTTCTACGCACTTTGAAGTTTTTCTTCATTTTTTTCTATTACAATCTAATGTAGAAATTAACCAAAAGAGCTGCCAAAAAAAAGCCTAAAAATACAAGAATCTTCTCAATAGATTAGAGTCAATTAATTTATTCCGAGTGCAAGAAATCCATACAGTTTGCCATCGTACAAAACAAATAGAGAGGTCAAAAAAATTATAACCACCGAGATTGTCCAAATTTATATGGAATTATTTTTGTGCATAAAAGAGGCTCTAATTTGTAAAAAGAAAGTTCATTTTTTTAGGAAAAGAAAATTCAAAACTTGTTAATTTTCAGATGACACGAGTCATGAGTAAACCACACGAAAACATCGAACGCGCTGCCGGCTTCAGATCTCCCCATCTCCGGGAACCAGAAGCGCACGCGAGCGAGCAGTGGGCGTTGAGTTGGTCAGGAGTCAGGACACACCCATCGGCCGTCGCGATGGCCGGCGCCGCCTGGCCGCTCGCCTCCGCCGCGGACCTGCTCCCCGCCTCCCTCTCGCTAACCCTACTGCTCGCCTCCCTCGTATTGTCCTCCCTCCTCCCGAAACCCTCCCCTTCCGCTCCCACCCCCCTCCTCGCGCCGCTCATGCACACTCTTCTCCTTATGTGCGCAGGTCGCCGTCCTCGGGCTGGGTATCGCCGCCGTCTTCTTCGAGCACATCCGCAAGATCGGATGCGTGCACTCGTGAGCCTCTTTTGCACCCCCCCCCCCCCCCCCCCGTCTCATCTTTATGTGGTTTTCTCTTGCGATCTGCCTGTGTCGTTGACTGGTGCGCCGTTCTGGATCTCGGCCGTAGGCTGGAGAGGACCGCCGTCTCGGACGCCTTCTTCGAAGACCCCGGCTCCCTCAAGAAGGTTCCGATTGCTTGTCCCTTTTACTTTGGCTGTGAGTCTGTGACATGGTGTGCACGCTAGGTGTTTGCTCATTTGCTTGCGTTACCTGTGGTAGGTTCCCTGCCCGTCGATTTTTGACCCTGCTGAGAAGTACATTTCGTTGATTATGCCCGCTTACAACGAGGAGTTTCGGCTTCCAGAGGCTCTTACAGAAACACTCAAGTAAGGCTCAGCATTTGCTGCTCTAGTTGCTCTGTTAAGTTCGTTCTCTTTGAATTGTACTGTAACTGTATAGACAAGTCGTTCTATGTGTGTAACTGTAGCTTCATCTGTCAGGTGATTGCTTGATTTGCTAAGCTAATCACTGTGTTTTTTCTTTTCGCCATTAGCTATCTGAAGCAACGTTCAGTTGCCGACAAGTCATTTTCTTACGAGGTATGTTGGAATTGAACATCTCCTTGGTCTTTTATTTGATATACGATACATTTAAAAGAAGGCTGTTAAGCTACTTTTGCAAAGCGAAACTAACTAGGCGAGATGGGAGATTCTGCATTTTAGTATCATGAGTATGTTATGCAAGCTGGTTAAATGTTTTTCTGCACTAGATATAGTACATGCCATGACTCCACATTAACACTTATACGGCCACCAACAGATGTTGCTATGTAACTTTGTTTTATTTTGGTTTGTAGGCAATGGCATTACCTCCTCCTAAATTGTGGGTGCTTATATTTCCCCCAGTAGATTTGAAAAGTGTCTGCAATGGAGCTTGACCTGATCTTTAGTATAGTGAACAGAATATGACTGAATTGTGATATGGAAATTAAATTTTATAGATTATTCTGATAGTATAAATATTGGTTTACTTGTAAAAACCAAACTAAAGACCTGGATCTACAAGTGTAGAGTCAGATTTACACTGCTGTTATTGTTTAGAAAGACCCTCAATAAGAGGACAAAGTTACATAATTCCTGGAGCTGGTTCATTTTAGCATCTGAATTATAATTGCTTCTCCTATGTTTATTGATTCAAGTGAGCTTTGCAATTATACAGCTGATCTTGGTAGCTATGTCATTGTAAAATCCTCAAATTAATTCACATTAATAATAATGTAAATTATGCATGCCATGGTGCCTCACAGAATCCAGTAGATGGGTCGATGAGACCTTAAAAGTCTGAGCTGCCTTTGCGATGGTGCAGAGTTCAGCCAGGCTTATCTATGTAGTGGTGTACTACACATGCTATTCAAGATCTTGTTATCTGTAACCTTGTTAGCATTTGCATAGTTTTGTATTTACCTAGCCTGATACTTGTGGGGTTATATAGACTTCATTCCTAATTTTGTTAGGTTTGAAGGTTTAATATGTTATTTGCTTATTTTTTCAAGGTCTTGATTGTTGATGATGGAAGTACTGATCGCACCTCAAAAGTGGCCTTTGAGTATGTAAAGAAGCACAATATAGACAATGTTCGAGTTCTTCTACTTGGAAGAAACCATGGGAAAGGTGAAGCAGTCAGAAAAGTGAGTGTTGAACTACCTGTGCACTAATTGTAACAAATCAACTCTAATTGATCCTTTCCAATTGTTTGTGGAAGCATTGTCTAGGGGATGCTCCATGCACGTGGGGAACTGTTACTTATGCTTGATGCTGATGGTGCAACTCAAGTCACTGATTTGGCAAAGCTTGAAGCTCAGGTCTGTCATAAGCTCAATTAATAGCTTCCTAAAAAAAATCTCAGTCAAATAGCATGACGTTGGGCTGGTTTTGATTATGATGAGCATAACATCTGAACATTTGTGTTTTTGCTGTTAGATTCATGCCTTGTCGGAGAAAGTTGGTTCCAGTCTAGCACCCTCTGCTAGTTCTTCTCAGAGACTATCTGACGTTGAAATTGCTGTTTTTGGTTCCCGTGCTCATCTGGAGAAGCAGGCCCTTGCCACGGTATATCTCCTGAAACCCTGTTTCTGTGACTTGTATAATTTTTTTCCTAGTGTCTTAGATTCCTACCTTATGCTGTATATGCTATTCCTGGCTGACTGCAGAGGAAATGGTATCGGAATTTCCTTATGAAAGGTTTTCACTTGGTAGTACTGTTGACTGCTGGTCCTGGAATCAGAGATACACAGGTATGCTTCGGCCAGCATAAGATGCGCCGATGATTCGTATGTAGTACAATTTTTTATTCTTCGGAGGCATGTATTTATTTGTTTCATTTGCTTGACTCTTACAAATACCAGTGTGGCTTCAAGATGTTCACTCGATCTGCTGCGAGGAAGCTCTTTACAAATATCAGATTGAAGAGGTATATTCTTAAAAAGGAATCCCTGTGATGCTCTATGTAAAAAGTATATATTAAAAATATCTTGGAAGGCATAAATCTGGAGGATTTGAGTGTTTATTATTTTACTTTATGCATGGGCAGGTGGTGTTTTGATGTTGAGATTGTATACCTATGCAAGCACCTCAGGATCCCTATGACGGAAGTATCTGTTAGCTGGACCGAGATACCTGGATCCAAAGTGCGCATGACAAGCATCCTGCATATGGTGTTTGAGCTCCTGCTGATCAGAGTAGGCTACGGGCTGGGCATATGGAAAATTTACTCGTAGAACAGAGTCATTACAGCTTAGTTCCATCCCTGCAGCGTATACCAAAGTCAGTCAATTGCTGCAAAATACATTTACCAGACTAGTTCAAGGAGCAGAACCAGCCATGTAAAACTTCCTGAGATTTTGTGGTGTATGTTAGTGTCTGATCGTAGCGAGATATTGACAGATAGAGATCAGAACTCACATGTACTTGTTCCTGCTGATACATTCTCTGATCCTTTTTCTTGGCTTTTATCACAGTGCCTTGCTTTTGTAAGTGAAGAAAGATATCGATTTTTCTGATCAGCTTTGGGCATGATGCTGTGTAGATTATGGCATCTTTTCAGGGTCTGGTAAAATTGTAAGCTTATGAAAAAAAAATGCAGAAGATTTGCAAGGATAATGCCCAAAATATTGCATTTCGCTTGGTCAAATTTATTAAAGTTGAGTAATTTAAGCTTGCATTATGGGCGGACTTCACTTTGTAACGTACGCGTTCGCGCCGTATAGGAACCAACTGAGCTTGTTGAGCACACGCTGTGCGCCTGTGCAAGTCAAAACCGCACGAACCCTGACTCGCCCGCCATGCGTTCGAGCAAATGCCGCCCCGACCTCCGCTCCGCTCGCCTCCGCGCCGCCGCGCCTACACCACAGCGCGCGCCACGCGCTCCCAACATCCTCCGCCGCGCGCCGCCGAGCAGCATTGCCTCCGCCTCCTGGAGGGCGCCTCCACGCCCGCGTCGCTTCTCCAGTCCCTCGCCTTCCTCCTCAAGTGCGGCCTCCACTCCAACCCGCTCGTCCTCACCAGGCTCTTCGCCGCCTCGGCCTCGGCCGCCCCCGCGCTCCTCGAGCCCCTCGTCGCCGCGCTCCTCCGCCCCGAACTCCCGCTCGACGCCTTCCTTGTCAACACCCTTATCCGCGCCCACGTCACCTCCCCGATCCCCTCCGCGCGCCGCCGCGCCGCGGCCTTCTTCCCGCTCATGCTACGCCGCGGCATCGCCCCCAACAAGTTCACCTTCCCGTTCCCCCTCAAGTCCTGCGCCGCGCTCCCGGGGTCTCCGGCCGCGGGCCTCCAGGCCCACGCCGCCGCTCTCAAATTCGGGTTCGCGGCGGACCACTACGTCTCCAACACGCTGATACACATGTACTCCTGCTTCGGGGCCGGATTCCTCGGGGACGCGCGGAACGTGTTCGAGAGAATGCCCAAGGACAGCGCCGTCACCTGGAGCGCCATGATCGGCGGGTATGTGCGTGGGGGGCTGTCGGGTGACGCGGTGGTTCTGTTCCGGGATATGCAGGCCAGCGGAGTGCGTCCAGACGAGGTGACGGTTCTTGGGGTCCTAGCGGCCGCCGCTGATTTGGGCGCGCTCGAGCTCACACGGTGGGTTGGGCGGTTTGTGGAGAGGGAGGGAATTGGGAAGTCTGTGACGCTTTGCAATGCGCTGATTGACACGCTCGCCAAGTGCGGGGATGTTGATGGGGCGGTGGCGGTGTTCCAGGGGATGGAGGAACGGACAGTTGTGTCATGGACATCAGTGATTGATGCGCTTGCGATGGAGGGTCGTGGGAAGGAGGCTGTGGGGGTGTTCGAGGAAATGAAGGCTGTTGGCGTGCGGCCTGATGATGTTGCATTCATCGGGGTGCTCACTGCGTGTAGCCACGCCGGAATGGTCGATGAAGGTCGTGGCTACTTTGATTCGATGAAGATAGATTATGGTATCGAGCCTAAGATCGAGCATTATGGTTGTATCGTTGACATGTTTGGTCGTGCTGGCATGGTTGAGCAGGGGTTGGAGTTTGTTCGTGCAATGCCCATGAAACCAAACCCGATAATTTGGCGGACCCTAGTTTCTGCTTGTCGTGCTCATGGTCGGCTTGAGCTTGGTGAAAGCATCAGCAGGGACCTTCTTAATGAGTACCCTGATCATGAGGCAAATTATGTCATGCTCTCCAACGTATTTGCACTGACGCAGAGATGGAAGGAGAAGTCAGAGATTAGGAGAGAGATGAGCAAGAGAGGAATTACCAAGGTGCCAGGATGCAGCATTGTTGAGCTTGATGGAGAGGTCCATGAGTTCATAGCAGGGGATGAGTCGCATCCACAGTACAAGGAGATATACATGATGGTTGAGGAGATGTCAAGAGAGCTAAGGCGCATTGGGCACATTGCGGCTACATCAGAGGTCCTCCTTGATCTTGATGAGGAGGACAAGGAGGGTGCGCTTCAGTGGCACAGTGAGAAGCTGGCAATTGCATTTGTGCTACTGAGGACTACTCCTGGAACACAGGTCCGGGTGGTAAAAAACCTACGTGTATGCTCGGATTGTCATGCGGCAATAAAGTGCATATCACAGGTTTATAACCGGGAGATCATAGTGCGTGATCGGAGCCGTTTCCATCGCTTCAAGGATGGTTCCTGCTCGTGCAACGACTTCTGGTGATTGGAAATATGTTTCACCAGGTTATCCTGCTTCTGATGGTGCATCGAAGAGTGCAGCACATGCTGTTAGTCAAGATGTATTTTCGAGGAGCTTCTGCAAGTCCTCAAGGTTTGCGAATTTATTTGTAACAAAAAGCTTTTAGTGTCCAAAACTGAATATTATTGGAGCATTGGAACATATAACATTCAGATACTTCGCCTTGTGTACTAAATGTCTTATCAGTAGACATTTATGGACTAAGATTTCTTAAAAAACCTAGAACATCGTGAGAACACATCTACTGTGTACGCTCTGTCAATTCAAATCATCAAATTAATCTAAACTTTTGAAGATACTATTCTATGCATAGGCAAAATCCATGACATGTATATATGATAACAGTATGACTGCCTTTTGTTCACGCAGGGGCAGATAATGTATCTTCAAATCTTGTGCTCTTCAGTGACCTCTCTGAGTTTCTCTGTCACTGCACTAAGCCTTTCCTCAACCATCTCATTCTCCATTGTTCTTCATTCATGTAGTGGGTTTGTAAATTACTGTGCATGTATGAACTGTCTGCCATCTTGATGATGTTGCTGACCTCGACCAATGCTTCAAACCTTTTCCTGTTTTTGTATGCCATTGCCTGCTTCTTGTTCCAGGGAGCTGGCAAGTCGATCTCAGTCTCCTTGCACAAGTGATTGCATCTCAAGCGCTTCCATTGCGCTGTTCAGGTTCATGTCCTGATCGTTGGATAAGAGCGCCACAGAAGCGGTACGGTTGCACTGTGCCATGCTGGACCACACATTTCTTGTGAAAGACAAGAGTGGTACTACTAGCATAATGCTGGTCATTGCTGTTCCAGTGAGCGGCTTCTTCCGTTGCATGATGCTTGGACCTGAGAAGCACCTCGTCACCATGGGAGGCAGTTTCCTCGAGCTTCTCCCACCAGGCCGCCACTGGACCAGCATGGTACTATTTATGGCGTGCTTCTCTAATACCTTGACTGTGCTGCAGATCCTGACAAGGAGCAGCTCGAGCTTCTGCAGCTTCTCATCAGTGGTCATCTGCTGGTTGAAGTTCCCCAGGAACCTTTGGCACTGTCCATAATTAAGGCGGCCACTGCAGCGGAAATGGTACCAACCACTTCTTGTGCCATGGCTAGCTCTCAGAAAAGGTATGTGACTGACCATAGTCTCTTTGCTAGAATATTATTGTCTTTTCAGCACCCACTGAAATTGATGTCACAAAGAGCAGAACCAAGGATTTCAGGCTCCATCCACTCGTACCACAAAGATCTTGATCTTCTGGCTGTACTAAATTCTGATATATCCCTAGCTCCCCCAACATTTTTTTTCCTCTGTACAATCTGTTTGCCTCTTTTGCCCCCTTTCGGAGGAACTTATTGCTTTATTTTGTCTGCGAGAAAAGGAACTTACTGGTCGAGTTACAAAAAATAACCTACTGAAAATTGTTTATTGTGTTATCAGTTACACAATCAGAGCTCAACCTGGATTATTCCTGTTTTTTCTCTTCGAGGAATTATGATAGCATGTCTGCTTATTTAAAGAGAAAGGGCTTCTTCACAATGGATCTAGACTTCCCATCTTATTATCGAGATGAGCTGTCCTGGCGTCATAAGAAGTTAGCATCATGAACACAGGTATACCAATTTGCTGAAGCATTCCACGTCCCTAGCTAAGCCCTCCATACTATGCACGAAACTGCTGAATTCATCTTTCTCTTGATCACATTCCCACATTGATTCCTCGTTGTCTTCGGCGCTCAGGTTTTTGCGGGCGCTGATGGCGCAAAGAACGACACAACCTTTTATCTTTGCTTCCCTGAGGATGTCAACCCAGTATGCTAGCCACTCCATGTATTCAAAGTCGTTGCTATCTGCTAGCTCAACGGTCTTGCAGATATTGGCGAATGCTTCTTCAAGCCTGTCCAGGAGCGTTCTGTGCAGTTCGTTCTGGACAACTACTTCATTGACCAGAAGGTCCATCAATTTGTTCACTACTGCCTGTGTCACACGCGTAGCTGAAATGTCCTTATTTAATTGGAGGCCAAATAATCTACACCCTGATTTTCTCGCGATCCTCATCTTTTTCCTTGGTCTGTGATCTGTAGTTGGGGCCTTCGTACTCTCAGTAAGTGTTTGATCTACCTTTGCCCAGTCCTCAAGCTTAAACAATCTTATGAATTCTCCGATGTCCACCGAGAGCTTCTCTAGCATGCTCAGTGTGCTGTTTAGATTTTCCATGTCATCGTCCCTTGCAAACAGCGTCTGCGTAGCACCGCATATGCCCTGCACCATGCCCGACAGAGATTTGCTTGTGAAAGATGGTGCACCTCTAGCTGTAGCAGAACCGGCGCTAGAAGAAGAGCAAGAGCCTTGCTTCTGGTTGGCGTTGGCACTCCTAGTGGCTTCTGCTTCCTCTGCTCGCCTTGTGAAGCTGGCAAGCACTTCGTCGCCTTGTGAGGTGGCTTCCTTTAGCTTGTCACGCCATCGAAGCAGCCATAAATTCTTGATTGTGCGTTTCTCGGATGCCTCAACCGCACTGTGGATCTTGATTAGCAGCATCTCCAGCCGCTGCAGCTTCTCACCCACAGCTGCCTCCTTACCGAACATCTGTATCAGCCCCAAGAACACTTTGCCGCTGAGCTCGCCGGTCACGGCGGAGGCCATAGAGTAAACTGTATGTTCTGCCATGGCCACGGAAATAGAGGAAAATGAAAGTTAGTGTCAGCAATAAGAATGCTAAATCGTGCTCATAGGTTGTATCACCCTTAAAAAATCTTGACAGTAACAGAAGTTTTGGCCGTGAATCGTTTTGTCAAGCTAGAGGCCTGCAAGGAAAAAACAGTTTAAAGAGGAAGACCTGCAAGTTAGCTGCACTCAGTTTACCATCCTCTATACCTTTGTTGTTATGGATTCATAGGACTACACTTAGTATGCAAGAGTTAGATGCGATGTTTACTAAAAGATACATGAGTCCGTGTAATAAACTCTAGTATCATAGCACTGTGACCTTTTGTCAAGGCTGTGTGGCTCACACATATCAGACAAACACTTTGATCCAGCTGAAGACTTACGAGAAGTTATCGGCAGATAGCAGGGTATTCTTAGAATGCTGTTTACCTACAGTCCCCACAATCTGCCGGTAGCTTCTCGTGTGTCGACAGCTGCATTACCCTTGATAATTGGTAACTGCAGAGCTAAAGAACCACCTGATATGGCTCAAGAAATGCTATGGACTGTATTCAAGAAAATATATATGGGCATCTGTCAGCTCAGAGGAAGAGGTTGTGTTGGAGGTGTAGCTTGCACTCACTCCCTGGTGGCTATTTGTGTGGTGATCTTATGGGAAAAGGTAAGATGATGAAACTGGATATGAAAAGGACAGACAAAATGAATATGGAGAAAAGATACAAAGAGACTTTGTTGAGGAAAAATGAGGAGATGAGTTTGGAAGAAAAGACAACGTAGTTGCTGTCACCATTGTTTTAGCTGGTCTGGATGCCAGAGACAAAATGTTGCAAACAAACAAATGATGTATCACTGGTATCTGCAATAGAACCGAAAGGTATCTTTACAGTTTAGACATTCTCAAGAATAAAAATTATACTTTTTTCGCGAAAACGCAAAAGCCTTGCGTTTCGATTCATTGACACAAAAAGGAGCTTTGTACAGATTTACAGGCTTCAAAAAAGAGCCACATTTGGATATCTCAGTAAAAATTATACTTAGGTAAGTCCTTTTGATGACTCAGTAGAACATTTGGATATCTCAGCAGCTATCATTTGGGGTGGGAGTATCTGGTCAAACATGCAATGGAACTTCCAAAAGCGTGTAAATTGGGTAACTGTGAAAAAATTCTAAAAATACCTAGGGAATGCATATATGGTATCAAAATTTCAGGACCAAAATCAACCAAACATTTAACAGGAAACATAAGTTGCTCCAGTACCGGATGTTTAAGATGTAACAGCTTTAATCACAAAACATGACAAAGTTACACAATCCAGGATGAAAACTATTTCACAAGTGCTGCCCTTTTTATGCTCCCTCTCATCTTGGTGGACTCAAGTACAGAGTCAACTGCCCTCTTCCTATTTGAATGTTGTTGATGCACTTCCTTTTGTGACAATGAATGTTCACATGTAACCACTGGTTTCTTCCCTTTTGCAGGTGCATGCTCCTCCCCTGTCAAAACCTCGAGCTCAATCAATCTCGAGATCTCCTGATTATCTGCCGGGAGCTTCTCCAACATCTCTGGTTTCTTCCCTTTTGCAGGTGCATGCTCCTCCTCTGGCAAGATCTCAAGCTCAACCAATTTCATTAACTCCTCATTATCTGTCGATAGTTTCTCCAAAATCTCTGGTTTCTCCCCTATTGCAGGTGCCTGCTCCTCCCGCATCAAAACCTCAAGCTCAACCAATGTTGAGAACCCCTCATTATCTGCCGATAGCTTCTCCAACATCTCCACTGGCTATTCAGTTTCTGCACATCCTCATTGCTTGAGAGCAACATCTTGACAGCATTGTGGAAGTAATTTACAATATTTGACACGGCAATCTTTGTGTAAGTCAGAGGACCAAGTGTGCCTATCTGATGGTTGCTGCTCTTGCTGGCTTCATTCAAGGCTCGCCACCGGAAGCCGAAGAGTACGTCGTCCCCCTCTGTGCCAGCTTCCCTCAGCTTATCCTGCCACTTGAGCAGATAGGTACCGGTGATTCTGTGCTCAGATGCCTCAACTGCACTATTGATCTTTGTGCACAGCGTCTCCAGCTTGTGCAGCTTCTCGCTGACAGATCCCTGCTTGTTGATCATTCCTATGACCTTGGAGATAGCCCTGATCGTGATCTCGCTGACCACTGCAGAAACAACTTGTCCTGCCATTGCTTAATGAAACTTTGTATGGATAGCTAGAGCAGCCTGAAGTGTGAGGATTGATTACACTGCACAGTTGATATATAATAGTAGTTAAGGGTGTATCTATTGGCCTGAAAAGAAAAGGACCTGCAGCTGTTTAACCATCTCCTTGGTTTAATTAAATGTAACCCAGTTGTAGCAGAAACGAGGAAACTGAGTTGGATGGAGAAAAAGAGGTGATATACTGATGCGGCATAGTTTCTATCATCCACGTGCCACCTAGAGATTTTCACTGACACTGAAAATGATAGGGGGCAAGATCATTGATTCAGAGCAAGGACATCCACGTACTATGTAGTGACGAACAATGCGTACTACTGGCTCCACCTGGTCATCACTGTTTCAGTGAGCGGTTTCCACGATGTCCTGTGTACAAGGCTTGAAGCCGAGAAGCATGTCGTCACCATGGGAAGCAGCCTTCTTGAGCTACTCCCGCCACTGGACAAGCTTGGTGCTCTTGATAGTGTGCTTCTCCTGTACCTCAATTGTGCTGTGTATCCTGATGGGAGCAGCTCCAGCTGTTGCAGATTCTCACAAATGGCCATCTGCCGGTTGAGGTCCTCTAGGAACTTGAACACTACCCTGTCGGTGACCACGGTGGTCACTGTGGCGTTGATGGTACCAAACACTTGTGACATCGCTGGTTCAAACAAGGTACGTGACTGACCAGACCTTCTACAGTCTCATAATACATATATTAAGGATTTCTTTTTGGCCATCTTAAATTAGATTAAATTAGGGTGTCAGTGAGGCAAAATATGTATGCGGTGTAGTTAACCTAAGCCAGGTCGACCAGCACCAAGAAAAGAAAAGAGCATTGAAATAGTTCGACGGACACAGCAACACGAAACATTGGGCGTCCCAACACTGACAAGACGTCCATATTAAAGTATGGAAGGAATTATATGTCATCTGCTCCATCATCAGGACAAGCCACAACCTCATTGCCACCTTTTTTGTAGACAACATATCAGTGCCAGGTGCTGGCGATGGTCCAGCCTCTCTCCCTAGCCTTCTGCAGCCACACATTTTTTCAGAAATTTATAGAAACTGTCCCCAGCTAATGCCTGCATGAAACATGAAATGGTAGCGGCTAATTCATAGGCTGTATGACCTGATAAACTTTACATGGCCACATCTTTTTTACGTTTTCTTTAATCTACAGGCTCTTGTGATAAGGGTGATACAAACGATGAGCATGATATTCTTGTCGCTCGACTTGTCTCATCTTCCTCCACTCCAGTCCCCATTTAAGTCACCTCAAAATCATTCCCTGATACAACGGAATGATTGACCTCCAAGGCTCTAAGAGAGGGAAGATCTAGCGGTTCAAAGCAATCACTAACACCTTGGAGCTATGGCAGAACAGGCTGTTAACTCTGTGATTTTGGCCATGACTGGCGAACTCACCAGCAGAGTTTTCTCTGGGCTGATACAGATGTACGGTAAAGAGGAAGCCACGGACAAGAAGCTGCAGCGGCTGGAGATGCTGCTAATCAAGATCCATAGCGTCGTCGAGGCGTCCGAGAAGCGCATCATCAAGAACTCGAGGCTGCTGTGGTGGCGTGACAAGCTAAAGGAAGCCGCCTCACAAGGCGACAAGGTGCTTAACAGATTCCTACAGCCAGCCAAGGATGTTCAAACCATTATCAATGTTGAAGCCAACCAGCAGCAAAAAGGCGAAGCAGCTTCTTCTTCCGCTGCTGCATCTGCTACAGCTGTATGTGCGCCGTCTTTTATGAGCCTCTGTCCAGCATTGCGCAGGGCATTCACAGTGCTAGCAAGATGCTGTTTGTGAGCGGTGACGATGACTTGGAAAGGCTGAACAAGATATTGGCAAGGTTAGAGAAGCTCTCGCCGGACATCGGAGAGTTCATAAGATTGCTTCACCTTGAGGCCTTACCAAAGGTAGTGAGATTGCATGGATCAACAAAGAAGATGAAACGATTGAGGTCGAACCCAAGTATGAGACGCACAGCCTCGAGACATAGCTCATTTAGCATCTCACCACCGAATGAGGAAACGATGGAAGGAGTGATGGCACGTGACTTCTGCCTCTCGGAAACGAAGGAGGAAAAGGCGAAAAGAGTGGCACATGAGTTCTGCCTTCCCCGGATCGACGAACTCGAAGAACTACCGCTGGTTAGTGATTTAGAACGTAATTCACCAGTTCTCTGGAAAGAACAGCAGCGTAAGCTCCTCCAGGATAGGCTGTTGGTAGCATTGGCTGCGATATGTGAGGCTGTCGAGCTGGCTGGCAGCTGCGACTTAGAAGACCTGCAGTGGCTGGTGTATTGGACTGGCATCCTTAGGGAGGCGAAGCAACAAGGCTGTGTTGTTCTCGGTGCCATCAGCTCACACAAAACCATCAACACTCAAGATAACAGGTCAATTGTGGATTTTGATCAGGAAAAAGATGAACTCGGTGATTTCGTGCATAGATTGGAGGGCTTAGCTAGCGATGTAGTACACTTCAACAAATTGGTATACCTGTGTCGGGCATGCTAGCTTCTTGTTGATATTGTTAGATATGGTATATTGCCCACCTTTTCTTGACAAGTTAAGCTTTTGTGTGAAGTAGTTGGTGCATAGAACTTAAATATTCTTTTTTTTCCATTAGTATCATTGCATCATTTGTTTGTCCTCCTTTCCAGTTCGCCCATTTTGTTTACAGTGCCAATTCTGCTGGGCAATAGCACAAGGCCACAAGCTCTAACTCCTTTCTGAGCAGTGGTCGACAGAACACTGCAAACTATTGCTTGCTACGACCGTGGCAAAGAAGTGGCATACAAAGTGACAGTGTATAGATCTTGAGTTCATCGAAGTAGGACCTTTCACATCATTTTCATTCCCATATTCTGCCAAATAAGCTTGTTGATCTCTGTTTACCAAGAATCCAAAAAGCAATCCTAATAGGATTATCCTATCAACTCCCCAATATTCTCTGTCGCTGGAGAAGAGCGCCACTTAATGGTGTGGGTGCACTGTGTCATGCTCACCAATGTGTATTACTGGCACCATGCTGGTCGTCGCTGTTCCAGGAGCAGCTTTATTGAAGTCCAGTGCACAAGGTTTGAAGCTGAGAAGCAGCACGTCACCATGGGAGGTAGCCTCCTTGCTCTCCCAAAGTGTGCTTCTCCGACACCTCAATCGTGCAGCGGATCTTGATGCGACCAGCTCCAGCTGTTGCTGCTTCTCGTCAGCGGCCATCTGCTGGTTGAGGTCCTCCAGGAACTTGAACACTGGCCCTATCAGCGTGAACGGCGGTCACTGTGGTGTTGATTGTACCAACCACTTGTGCCATCACTGGCTCGAACAAGGTACGTGACTGACCAGAGCTCCTCCAGTCTCAGTACATATAACTAAGGGTTGTTTTGAGTGGCCATCTTGAGAGATTAAACTAGGGAGTAAGTGGACAAACTATGTATGTGCATAATTTGGTGTCACTATCAGTCCAGCGCCAAGAAAAAAAAAAAGAGCATGGTATTAATTTAACAAACACAGCAACACCAAGTTGCTGAAACATTGGACATCCCAACGCTGGTGCTAAGTGCCGGGGTTCTGCCTCTCCCCATAGCCATCCGCAGAACAGCCACCCATTTTTCCTAGTAGAAATATTTAGAAACTTTGGCTAATGCCTGCAAGAAAAATGAGATGGTAGCAGCTTGTCATAGGCTGTCTGACCAGACAAATTTTACCTGGTCAAACCCTTTTTACCTTTTCTTTAGACTGCAGGCCATTGTTATAAGAGCGATACAAACGATGAGCATGTGCTTTCTTGTTGCTAAGGACTTGTATCATCTTCTTCCGTTCCAGTTCCCATTTAAGTCACCTCAAATTCTTTTTCTGGTACAACAGCGTGTTTGACCTCCAAAGTGAGAAGATCTAGTGGTTCAAAGCGAGCACTAATGCCTTGGAGCCATGGCAGAACAGGTTGTTAACTCAGTGAGCTTGGTCGTGACCGGCGAACTCACCAGCAGAGTGTTCTCCGGGCTGATAGAGAGGTATGGTAAAGATGCAGCCACCAGAGAGAAGCTGCAGCGGCTGGAGATGCTGCTAATCAAGATCCACAGCGCCATCGAGGCGTCGGAGAAGCACACCATAGAGAATTTGTGGATGCTGCGGTGGCGTGACAAGCTAAAGGATGCCGTCTCACGAGGTGACGAAGTGCTTGCCAGATTCCGGCAGCTGGGTAAGGATGCCCAAGCCAGTAGCAATGTCGACGTCAACCGGCAGCATGGTGAATCAGCCTCTTCTTCCACTGCTTCTCCTGCTACAGCTGTAGGTGCACTGTCTTTGCCGAAGAAATCTCTGTCCGGTATTGTGCAGCGTATTCGCAGTGCTAGAAAGATGCTGTTTGCGAGCGGTGACGATGACATGGAAAGGCTGAACAAGATATTGGCAAGGTTAGAGAAACTCTCGCCTGACATCGGAGAGTTCATAAGATTGCTTCACCTTGAGGTCTTACCAAAGGTAGTGCAAGCGCGTGCGGTTTATCTCAATTCGAGTCTATCAACTAAAGTGCATGGACTAACAAAGAAAATGAGGAAAATGAGAGAGAAGAAAAGGATGAGACACTCCTCCTCATCAGGGTGTAGCTTATTTGGCTTACTACTGTCAGAGGAAAAGATGAAAGAAATGCCAGCTCAGTGCATCGAGGAGGAGAAATCTGATCATTTTGTCAAAGCATGTCTTCAGGAGGAAGAGGAAGAATATTATTTTTGTGAAGCATGTCTTCGGGAGGAAGAGGAAGATTATCATGTTGTCGAAGCATGCCTTGAGGAGGAAGAGGAAGAACAGGGATCGCTCCTGCAGGATAGGCTCGAGGCAGCATTCAATGAGATCTGCAAAGCCGTCGAGCTGGCCAGCTGTCATGACTTAGAAGGTTTACAGTGGCTAGTGTATTGGGGTGGCATCCTCAGAGAGGCGAAGGAACAATGCTATGCCATCCTCGGCACCATCAGTGTGTGCAAAACCATCAAAGCAGAAGATGAGGAGGAGTTGATGGTGGGAGGTGATCGAGAAAAAGCTGAACTCAGCAGTTTCGTTCATAGACAGGAGGGGTTGGCTAGGGATGTGGTATACTTCAAGAAATTGGTATACCTGTGTCCAGCATGCTAGTTTCTTGCCGACCTTTTCTTGACAACATAAGATTTTGTTGGAGTAATTGATGCATCAAACTTAATAAGCCCTCTTCCTTTTTCCTGTGACATCGTTGCACCTTTTTGTTTGTCCTCCTTTCTGGTTCACCCATTTTGTTTGCATGCCTATATCCACTGCAAAATAGCACGAGGGCACAAGAACACTTTGTAACATTGCTTTGCTACCACCCTGGCAAAGAAGGTACTTACAGAAAGTGGCAGTATAGATCGCGAGTCCATTGAAGTTGGAACTTTCACCACGTAAAGTCATAATTACTTACCATCCTTCCAAGTAAGTAATCTTATTGATCTCTGGTTATCAAGCATTGAAAAGCAATTGAGAACTCAGATGTGAAGATGCTAAGAAGTAAGACCTTTGTCTCTCTTAGTGTTAATGGTCCAACCTTTCTTTGGAATTGGGAATATGACCAGATTTAACAGTGTTTCAACTAGCAGAAATATGTACTGTGTATCAATAAGATAAACCATCATATGCCATTTTCAAAACATAAACAATCAAATTCTAAGCATTTGCAATATTGTAAATACCACTTTCCTTGTGAGAAATTCCTGAAAACATAGTCAGAATGTCAGATACTCCGTTCCAAAATAATTGATGTTCTAGGTTTGTCTTAGTTTGACTGGATTTAAAGAAAAATACTTCAACATCCATGATGTGAAAACTATATAGTCTGAAAATATATTCGTATGCCAACTCTAATAAAACTAAATTGGTGTTGTGGTGGATGTTGATTTTTTTCTATAATTTGGTCAAACTTAAAATAGTATGACTTAGGAAAAAACTAGAACTTCAATTATTTTGGAACATAGGAAATAATAATAAAAAGAATTTTTTTTGGTATAGGATTATGGAAATAAATAATATTTTGCTCTGCGCAATGATGGAACTCAGCACCATCAGAGTTCAGACACCATGTTAGCTAGAACTTCACCAAGGCTGTGCCAGCACATACATGTTAAATCAAACCTTTCATCCAGCTTAACACCTACGAGAAGCTATCAGCAGATGTGATATGCTCGAGCTAGGATTCAGAGCTTATCGAACATATTCAGAATATTCAGACAAGAAACAACAGGAAAATAGCCAACTTCAGTGGCTGCTAGGGTTTAGACCCAAGAAGGAAAAGATGTCATCCATGGCCTTGGATCTGTGGCTTTATAGCCATACAATTCAGTGGAACAAGTAAAAGTAAAACATCTAAAAGCGATTCAGTCTGAAAGTAAACTGTGACGATCATAGTAATTTGAAGAGGGCCACTGGATCATGGATCAAAGTTGATGGCTTGGTCTTTGGCACACGAAGCTGTAAGTGAAGTCGGCGATGAGTTCCCTTAGCATCATTAGCCGTTGGATTGGAATTGAACGGCTGAGGGCAATCAACACCGTTTCATGACAAAAGCAGGATAGCTACTTAGTTACTGAGATTCTGAAGACAGGTTGATACTGACAAGATGGCAAGGTGTTCTTGAGGATTTCTTTTGTCTGCAGACACCCTCAATCTGCCAGTAGCTTCTCATGTGCTGAAAGCTGCAATCCGATCACCGCAAAAACGGCAGAACGAACTGATTCTGATATCGCTCAAAAAGTGACATGAAATTTACTCAAGAAAAGTTATATGTGCATCTGTCATTTCAACGGAAGTGTTGTTGTGCTAGAGATATAGCTTACCACCAGTCTTCAATGGCTATTTCTGTGGTGATCTTGACGGGGAAATTTAAGGTATAAAACTGGAATGAAAGGGATAGGTAAATTAATAAGGAGAAAATGACCGAAGGTACCAACAGATTTATTGAAGAGATGAACTAAAGAGAAGGCAATCTAGTTGCCTACCACAGTAATATTTAACACCCTGATGGCCGGCTGAGTTAAAATATTTGGCAACAGACAATTGATGCATGGTTGATATCTGTATTGGACTTCAAAGGCATCTTAGATACTCTTAAGAACAAAAGGAATCTAGTAGCTTTCAGTGTTCAGAATTCTTATTCACTTCCATTTGACCTGTCCCATATCTGATTGGTCTAGCTGTACACTATGAAGAACATGCCTACTTTAGAGACGAAGCGATTTTATGCTTACGGAAGTTCTTAGTTCAAAGTATGCAAGGTTGCTGGTTACTTAGTTGCTATTTTATCTTTGTTATCCTTGATAATATACACTCTGTTTGAAAACAGGTAAAATGGGTTCCTTGCACTCTGTCCAAAAGGAAGAACTTATTAAATACAGTGTCCGAACAAAATAATTTCTGGGCTACATAGTGCTCAGAAATTTGTTAGGAATCTAATTAGTGTCGTTTGTACTTCAGAATTTGGAGCACCTCATCAGTTTGGTCTGCAAGCATGAACTTGGTTTGTTGAATAAGGGTTGCATAACTAACGACAAATAAGAATTGCTTCCATACTGAGCGTACAAACTTACAACAGCTTTAATAATAAAATATGACAAAGCTACACAATCCAAAACAGAGAAAAACCCGACATCGACCTTTTAACGCTCTCCGACATCATGGAGCAATTGCCATCTTCCTGTATGAATGTTACTGTGAACTCTTCTTTGACAAATGGACAGTCACATATAACCACTAGTTTCTTCCTTTCTGCAGGTGCGTGCTCCTCCACCAAGACCTCAAGCTCAACCAATCTGAAATATCTGTCTATAGCCTCTCCATTTTTACTGTTGATGCTCTTGCTGACTCTTTCAAACAAGGTACATCAGCGACCAGATCTTCTCAAGTGTCAAAATACATATAATTGATGATTGTTTTGTGTGGCCATCTTAAGGCAAGACAAACTAGGTATGCACATAGTGGGTGTCAGTGTCAGTCACACTAAGGAAACCAACACTAATAAAGGAAAATAACATGGAATTAGGTTGACAGAGACAACAACACTAACATGCTGAAACATTGCAAATCCCAAGAGTGACAACAAGTCCATAGTACACGCAGAACTGTACAGGTCGTCTGCTTCACCATCACTACAAGCTACTGCATTGTTGCCACCTTTGTCGTTGTCTTGATTGATATCCTTCCGCAGGGCAGCCGCCCGTTGTGATAGTCATGCAAATCCTTTCAAGCCCCTTTCCTCTCCCATCTTGACAAAGCGGCACTTCTCTGAGCACTCAATCAACCTCCCTCTGCCCCTGTTCGACATTTAGCATGGTATAAAAGTGGAGGGATTGGCCATAGCAAAAGCTCCACCAACTGTTGTAGAAAATGGGAGTGGAGGGCTCCATCTGTAGCAGGATTATGAACTACATGATTGCCCAGTGCTCCTTCTCCTTCTACTAAAGCTTGCTGCTTGCCCTCTGTGTTCCTTGCCACCTACTCCTTCCTCCTCACTGTTGGAAAATGAGAAGGCCTCAGACGTGGATTTCTTTATCTTGCAGTGTCTTTCGAGGTTTCTATCGCTATGTGCAGCCAAACCTTTTTTACACTACATGCCATCCTTCTAAGGTGATACATACAATGAGCATGGGCGCTTTTCTTTTTACTAATTCCTTGTCTCATCTTCCTCCATTCCGGTCCAATTTAATCACCACAAAATCTTTCCCTGGCAGCAAGCCACACAACGACATGTTTGACCTCCAATAGTGAGAAGATCATTAACTCCTTGGAGCCATGGCATAACATGCAGTTAACTTTGTGACCGCAGGGCTCTTCGGGCCCTGCGGTCGGCTTCGCTTCCCCTCTCGGCGCCTCCACCTCCCTCGCTGCCGCTTCGGTTACCTGGTGATCGCTAGCGCCTGGTCTGGCCTCCGGGCCGCTTTTTGCTTTCTCTCTTGGGCGTTTGTGTGCTGTTGCCCCAGCAGTGTTGCACTATTTTTTATTTTCTTTGTCCCTTTGGCTGAGGCCGGCTGCGTTGTTGTACCGACTGGACGGTTGTTGCTTTATTTATAAAGCGGGGCGATAGCCTGTTTCGAGCAAGCCACACAACGACATGTTTGACCTCCAATAGTGAGAAGATCATTAACTCCTTGGAGCCATGGCATAACATGCAGTTAACTTTGTGACCTCAGTCGCGACTAGCGAACTCACCAGCAGAGTGTTCTCCGGGCTGATACAGAGGTACGGTGAAGATGCAGCCACCAGAGAGAAGCTGCAGCGGCTGGAGATGCTGCTAATCAAGATCCACAGTGCTGTTGAGGTGTCCAAGAAGCGCACCATCGAGAACTCGTGGTTACTGCGGTGGCGCGACAAGCAGGAAGCTGCCTTACAAGGCGACAAGGTTCTTACCAGCTTCCCGCAGGGGGCAAAGGATGCCCAAGCCAGCTGTAGCAACACCAACAACTGTAACCAGCAGCAAGGCGAAGCTGTTTCTTCTTCCGTTTCTGCTCCAACTACAGATGTAAGTGCGCCGTCTTTCACCAGGAATTCTCTGTCCGACATGGTGCAGGGTATTTGCAATGTTAGTAATATCCTGTTCTCGAGCGCCAAAGACGACATGGAAAGGCTGAACAGGACCTTGGGAAGCTTAGAGAAGCTCTCACTGGACATCGGTGAATTCATAAGATTACTTCACCTAGAGGCCTTGCCGAAGGTAGATCAGACAACTTACAGTACATCACTGTCAACTGAAGTGCATGGACAAACGGAAAAGATGGGAGAAACGAGGGAAAATAAAAGGATTAAACACTCGGATAGATATACTAATCCCACATTGGAACCACCACCGAAGGAAGAAAAATCGGAACTATCGCCACCTAGGTGCAAGTCCTACCGTGGCTTCATCTTCTTGGAAAGAACTTCATTCTCTTTAGAAGTTTTCCAGAAGGGAACACAGTTTATGCTGCTGCGGGATAGGCTGGAAGTAGCTTTCGCTGAAATCTGCAAGGCCGTCGAGCTGGCTGACAGCCATGACTTAGAAGGCCTGGAGTGGCTAGCGTATTGGGCTGGCATCCTCAGAGAGGCGAAGAAACAAGGCGGTGATTTCATCGGCACCACCAGCGCATGCAAAATGGTCAACAAGGAAGGTAACAAGGTGCCAGCGGTGGAGTGTGATCAAGAAGAAGAAGAACTGCGTACTTTAGTACATAGACTGGAGGGCTTAGCCAGGGATGTTGAATACTTCAGCAAATTGGTATACCTGTGTCCGGCATAGTAGCTTAGCTTCTGGTTACCATTGTTGAGTATGGTGTATTTGCGCATCTTTTCTTGAGAATTTAGATTGTGTGTGAAGTGGTTCTTGCAAGAAACTTAACAAGCCGTCTTCTTTTTTTCTTCTAATATCGTTGCACCATTTCCACTGCATAGTAGCACAAGGCCTCTGAGCGGTGGTGGACAGAACATTGCTTTGATACCACCCTGGTAAAGAAGTGACTTACAGTTAAGTTACAGTATAGCACACGAGTTCATTGAAGTAGGAACTTCACCTCATCCATATTTTCCATCCTACCAATTAAGCTTGTGATCTCTGGTTATCAAGCATTGAAAAGCAATTGAGAAAACAACATATCCATATGTGAAGGTGCTAAGACCTTTGTCCCTTGGAAGTGTTAGTAGGACCAAATTTTCTTTTGAAATGGGAATATGAAAACTTTTTAATAATGTTTCAACTAGCAGAAGTATGCGACCTTGTATCTGGTTCCAAAAAATAAACTGTCATATTCTAAGGATTTGCAATGCTTGAAAAATAAAGTAAAATATTAGAAGAAACATTCATTGGTATAGGACTTTGGACAAGAAGAATAGATTGCACAACACGATCAGCTCTGATTTCTAAAATGGAATTTGGCACAGTCAGAGTTCAGACATGTTGTTAGCAAGAACTTCGTCAAGGCTGTGCCAGGACATAAATTTCAAATAAAACTTTTGATCCAGCTGAAGACCTACGAGAAGCCATCGGCAGATGGCAAGGTGTTCTCGAGGTTTTCTTTTACCTGCAGACACCTTGAATCTGCCGGTAGCTTCTCATGCGTAGATAGATGCATTGATCTTTGTAACTGATATCTCTCAACAAGTGACATGAAATTTACTCAAGAAAATATATATTGGCATCTTCCATTGAACGAAAGAGGTGTTGAGTTGGAGGCAAGGTTTTCCCGACCTGGATAAAAATCCCGAGGGTGGTCGGGATTTTTGGTTACCGTGGTTACCGGAAAATCCCGACCGGTTACGGACGAATTTAAAAAATAAATTTTGAATTCAAATTTCTCGGTAGAACAATTTACAAAGAATTTTTTATTAAAATTCAAAAATTCTAGAAAAATTCAAAATTTCGGGATTTTTTGACCGGTAAACCAGTTTCCCGGGGGTGCTCGGGATATCCGGTTACCGACCGGTAACCAAAACGCTGGTTGGAGGTGTAGCTTACAACCAATTTTTTTTCAAGAACATGCAAAAGGATTGCATGTCATTTCATTAAGATTGGGAGCAAATATATACAAGGATGTTGCATGGCACCTAAGCCTACTCCTCACCTTTGCCCGCCTTTCTCTAGCCGCTCTCCATGATGATAACTCTGCTAAGATACGAGTTACAACTGCTGCATCCAAGGAATGAGATCTCTCGAACACCGTATTATTCCTCTCAAGCCAAATCTTCCTACAACATGTAATACTTACAACCAATCTTCAATGGTTATTTCTATGGCGGTCTTGTGGTGGAAATTTAAGGTACTCCCTCCGTCCCAAAATAAGTGACTTGAGTTTATCTAGATTCATATGTATCTATATACTAAAACATGTTTAGATGCATGCGAATCTAGACAAATCTAAGTCATTTATTTTGGGACGGAGGGAGTATAAAGTTGGAACGAAAAGGACAGGTAAGATTAGTAAGGAGAAAAGGACAACATATTTATTGAAGAGATAAGTTAAAGAGTAAGGACAATCTAGTTGCCTGCCGTAGTAGTCTTGACACCCTGATGGCCGGCTTGGTAACAGACAATTGATGCACAGTTGATATATGTATTGGACTTAAAAGGTATCTTGGATACTCTTAAGAACAAAATGTATCTTTAGGTAACCCATTGTCCCATATGTGATCGGTCTAGTTTCGCGTTGTGAAGAACATGCCTACTGTATTGGTGATATTAAAAAAGATGGTATGCTTATGAAAGTTGCACAAATCTGTAATAGTGTTTCAGCGTTATCGTTGCTTTTTTTATCGTTGTTATTCATGATAATATACATACACTCTATTTTTCAATAGATAGAATGGGTTCTTGGCACCCTGTCAAAACATTTTAGATAGAGAAGCCAAAGAAAATTATTGCTGGCCTATGATATTGCTTAAATATTTAGTAGGCATCTAATTAGTTTCTGTTGTACCTTGGAATTCGAAGCATCTCATGAGTTTGATCTGCAAGCATGAACTTGGTTGGCTGAATAAGATTTGCATAACTGGCAAAAAATAGGAGTTGCTTCCGCAATGTAACACAACCAAAACGAAAGAAAAATTTACGCTCGCTTTTTCCTGCTCCCTGTCGTCTTGGTGGAGTCAAGTGTACTCTTTCTGTTTGAATGTTGACCCGGTTCCTTTTTTACAATGGACAGTCACACATAGCCACTGTCTTGTTACCTTTTGTAGGTGCATGCTCCTCCATCAAGACCTCAAAGGTCAACCAATCTCAAGAGTCCAGAACTCCTCCATATCTGCCGATAGACTCTCTAGTCTACGGTCGGTGCTCTTGCCGACTCTCTCAAACAAGGTATGTCAATGACAGGAGCCTCTCAAGTCTCAAAAGTACATAAATTAATGATTTTTTTGAGTGGCCATCTTAAGGTTATATTGAGCCAAATTAGGCGCATACATAGGTGGTGCCAATGTTAATCACCCTATGGTCGACCAACACTAAGAAAACGAAATAGCATGGAATTAGTCTGACGGACAAAGCAACACCAAGCTGCTGAAACATTGCGCATCCCAAGACTGAAAGCTGTTAGGATCTACAGAGATCTAGACCGATTCGGTAGAGGCATGCCTAGGGTTTGGATCTTACAGAGAGAGAAAGAGGGAGATGGGTACCTTCTCCGGTGGACGAACTCGATGACCCGTTGGCCATCTTGGTCGACGGCGAGAGCGTAGCTATAGGGACTAAGCGGTAGCTGCAGCGGCGGTGCTTCCCGTCGAGCGTCGGCTAACCCTAGATCGGTAGGGAGTGTCGGTGGGGTTGGCGGCGCACGGGTGAACCTCGTACCGTGTGCAGCCGGCCCCCCACCTCTTTATATAGCGACGTCGACAGGGGCCCACCAACCATAAGAGGGTTGGGCGCCCCCGATCAGGGCGCAGTCACAAGGGGTCGATAGGACCGTTGGGCCCTATCGAGAGATCAATCTAACAGTCTCCCCCTTGATCTTAGCTTTACTTTATACTTTACACTTTACTCGTTTCATCACTGTTCGATACATATAGCATGTTTTATCGTCACAACTCAATTGCCGATAGAATCAGACAGCTACAATGTACCTCTTGTTTTTGAAACAAATTCTGTTTCTTTTGGGCCTCTTATGATTCAGGAACCATAGGCTTTTCCTTAAACCCATGCTGGCTAAGTGCTCCTTGAACACATTGGGTGGTAAGCCTTTCGTTAGGGGATCCGCAAGCATATCCTTTGTCCTTATATGCTCGAGTCTTATAGTGTGATCCTGAATCTTATCTTTCACAACATAATACTTTATCTCTATTGGTTTGGAAGCATTACTCGACTTGTTGTTGTGAGCATAAAATACTGCGGGCTCGTTGTCACAGTACATCTTTAGTGGCTTGTCAATGCAATCTACCACTTTCAAGTCGGGTATAAATTTCTTTAACCATATCGCCTGCCCCGTTGCCTCATAGCAAGCTATAAATTCTGCATACATCGTGGATGATGCAACTATTGACTGTTTGGAGCTTCTCCACAAAATAGCCCCTCCTGCGAGAGTGAAGACGTATCCTGTCGTGGACTTTCGATCGTCTCTGTCTCCCGCAAAATCAGCGTCTGAATACCCTCTTATTTTTAGGGAATCAGACCTTCTATATGTTAGCATGAGGTCTTTTGTGCCTTGCGCATAACGCAAAGCTTTCTTTACCATCTTCCAGTGCTCTATGCCTGGATTCTCTTGATATCTACCGAGTACCCCGGTGATAAAAGCTAAGTCAGGGCGAGTGCACACTTGTGCATACTGTAAGCTTTCAACGGCTGAAGCATATGGTACTGCTTTCATTTGATCGATCTCATATTGACTTTTGGGACATTGAAATTTCCCAAAACTGTCGCCCTTGACTATTGGAGCAGGTGTGGTATTGCACGCATGCATACTGTATTTCTTTAGAATCTTCTCTAGGTATGCCTTCTATGACAGTCCTAGAACCCCATTTGATCTATCTCGGTGAATTTCTATGCCCAAAACATATGAAGCTTCACCAAGATCTTTCATATCAAAGTTTGAGGATAAGAACTTCTTTGTTTCTAGTAGTAGACCGACATCGCTGCTAGCAAGCAAGATATCATCCACATACAAAATTAGGAAAATATATCTCCCACTTTTAAACTTTGCGTAAATACAGTTGTCCTCAACATTCTCTTTAAACCCAAATTTCTTAATGGTCTCATTAAACTTCAGATACCACTGTCGCGAAGCTTGCTTTAATCCATAAATGGATTTCTTTCGGCGGCATCCCATGTTTTCCTTGCCTTCCATGACAAAACCCTTAGGCTGTTTCATGTAGACTCTTTCTTCTAAATCCCCGTTTAGAAATGTCGTCTTTACATCCATTTGATGCGGCTCTAAATCAAAATGTGCAACTAGTGCCATTATGATTCTGAAGGAATCCTTACATGAGACTGGAGAAAAAGTCTCATTGTAATCTACTCCTTCTCTTTGTGTAAATCCTTTTGCCATAAGCCGTGCTTTGTACTTCTCCATATTCCCTCTAGAGTCACATTTAATTTTGTAGACCCATTTACAGCCTACTGCTTTGGCTCCTTTGGGAATGTCCTCTAAGTCCCAAACTTCGTTGGAACTCATTGACCTCATCTCATCTTCCATGGCCTCTAGCCATTTGGGTGAGTGAGGGTTGCTCATGGCTTCTTCAAATGAAGTGGGATCATTCTCCATTTGAACTCTTTCTGTGTTATAGACTTTATAATCAGTAGAAATCGCTGATCTTTTAACTCTTTGAGACCTTCTAGGGGCCTCATCTTTTGGGACATTTCATGCCCTTCTAGGTGCCTCATTCGTTGGCACATTGTGCGTCTCAACATGTGGAACATCCTGTTGAGGTGGCTGCTGCTGCTCCCTTTCACGTTCAACAGTGGGTTCAGTCGGCTCCTGACGGACAGGTTCCGGATCCTCACTTACTGTTATCATGGGTGGAGTTGCAACAGGTGTTTGCACCACAACCTCAGGGGTTGTCGACGCAGGAATCACAGGTAGCGAGAAGAATGGCTCCTGAGTCATCGGATTAGGTGCATGCACCCTCTTCTCCTCAAGATCAATTTTCCGAGCTACCATGCCCCCCCTCATCATTTCGTCCTCTAAGAAGACAGCATGTCTCATTTCTACAAACTTTGTGTATCTATCTGGACAGTAGAAACGAAAACCTTTTGACTTTTCAGGATAGCCAATGAAATGGCAACTGACTGTTTTAGGATCAAGCTTTGCAATATTTGGATTAAACACTTTGGCCTCAGCTGGGCTCCCCCACACCCTTAGGTGTGGCGGCGAGGGGACTCTCCCTGTCCATAACTCATACGGTGTTTTGGGCACCGACTTGCTTGGTACTCTATTGAGAATATGAATGGCGGTTTTTAACGCCTCCATCCACAATCCCAATGGCAAGGTGGAGTAACTCATCATGTTGCGAACCATATCCATAAGGGTACGGTTACGCCTTTCAGCTACTCCATTTTGCTGAGGCTCGCCCGGCATCGAATACTGGGCCACTATACCAGTCTCTTGTAAGAACCTTGCAAAAGGTCCATGGACTTGGCCATATGGGGTGTGTCGACCATAGTACTCCCCTCCACGGTCAGACCTTACTATCTTTATTGTTTTACTATGTTGGTTCTCAACTTTAGCTTTGAATATCTTAAATTTATCCAGCGCTTCTGATCTTTCTTTAATTGGATAAATATAACCATAACGGGAGTAATCATCTGTGAATGTTATGAGTGAGTCATAACCATCCACACTTTTCACAGGAAACGGTCCACATATGTCGGTGTGAATAATTTCTAGTGTTTCGGCGCTTCGATTTGCACCCTTTTTGATTTGCTTTACATACTTTCCTTTAACGCAATCGATGCATTGCTCTATGTCGGAGAACTCTAGCGGAGGAAGAATATCGTTTTTAACTAGTCTTTCTATTCTCCCCTCGAAATATGGCCTAAACGACAGTGCCATAATTTCGACGAGTCTTGAGTTCTCTTTCTTTTCTTTGGTTCTTTATCCGACGAGGAAACATTCTCTTTCACTTTACACACAGAATTAACTTTCTCGCGAGTGGATAATAAATAAATCTCATTATGGAGGAAAGCAATACCCACACAATCTTTATTACAATAAATGGCACACTGGCCATGTCCAAAATGACACTGATAATTAACTTTGTCCAAACGCGACACACTTATTAAGTTTCTATGCAAAGAAGGAATATAAAGAACATCCGTAAGCAAGATCATTGATCCATCGGCAAGCTTCAAAGAGATGTCACCAACGGCCTCAACATCCGCTTGGACTCCATTTGCGACTTCAATGCATCCTTCGTTTCTTTTCATAGTCCTCGTCGAATGGAATCCCTGTAAAGAATTTGCAACATGAACAGTTGCCCCTGAGTCAATCCACCAAGTAGATTTTGAAAACTGTGTATACAAGGATTCATTTACAAATGAAACTATATTGTTACCTTTTCTTGCCATTAGCTCCTTTAGAAAAACGGAGCAATCTTTCTTGTAGTGTCCTTTCTTACCGCAGTGAAGACAAGCATCTTTGTTCACTAGGTGAGCAGGCCTGTGCTGATGCTGATAGTGCATGGGAGCTTTACCGTGTGGCTTAGAAGGAGAGCCATGGTTGCTGTGAGTGAAGGTCCTTTTCTTGTTGTCCTTCACTAGGTTTAATGAACCACCATTCTGGGTTTTGAGCCTCTCCTCTTCTTGAGCGCACATGGCGATGGTCTTTTCTATGTCCCATTTTTCAGGGGCCATATTATAATTGACAACAAAGTTCTCAAACTGTTGAGGTAGTGACATCATGATCATATGGACAAGGAGAGCAAGCTTTATCTCCAGATCAGCTTCCATGGCCTTCAATTTGGCAGCCATGTTACTCATCCGGAGGATGTGCTCCCTAATGCCATGTCCATCTCCTGTATACTTTTCTGTCACCAGCTGCTTCAGCAGCTGGGTTGCATATGTCTTTGAAGAGCCAGTGAACTGACTCTTTATCGTTTCCATGTACTCCCCTACGGAGGCACACTCTGTGATTGAACCGACAATTGCTGGCTCAACTGTATTCTTTATAAATGCCATGCATTTCTTGTTGGCGTTCTGCCACTTTTGATTTTCTATGGAGTATGCTAGCTCTACTGGAGCATAGTCCCTTTTCTTTCTGTCCCATGTAACATCATCATCGGCAGCATCTCTGATGGGCTCTGTCGGCTTGGTGGGAGGCTTGGTCTCAAGGACCCAATCCACCTCAGCACAGATGAACGCGAAGTCCACCTTCTTTCTCCACTCAGAGTAATTGTCACCTCTCAGTATGGGGACCTCCTTGATGCAGTTCATCAAGTAGAACCCTCCTGAAAACCACAAAGAAGTGAGAATAACAATTGCATGTATTAATCCAACGTTGGTCAAAATTAAGACATACAAATGTTTATGCAAATAATTCTATATCACCATAATTCTATATCACCGCTGGGCAGAACATAGAATCAAAAGCACACGACTTTAATTACTTTGAAATAACACACTAATCACAATTATGCTATTTACAACGTTGGTCAGAAAAATAACATGAATATGACCAGAATATAACTTTAACATGCTCTCAAAAAATTTAATATCACTTTTGTCTTTATTAAATTTTAAAAGAGCCCTTTAACTATTTGCAGCGGAAGAAATGAATACAAAATTCATTAAACTTTGTACTTTACAAAAACTTTACTATTTCTTTTATATTTTCTAAACAAAATTTCGTTGGACAATTTTGTATAGAAAAAACTGTGCAAAATTTTTTTTCATCAAAAACTGATAAAAAACTATCAAAAAAAAGCTTCTGTAAAAAGAAAACAGAAAACTGCACTGTTACGCCCTCTTGGGCCTTTACTGTTCGCGGCCCAGCCTTCTGCACCGCTCGCGCGTTGCGGAGCTTCCTGCCGCTCGACCGCCTGCAACCCGGCAGCGGCCCAACGGCCCATGGCCTGCTCGTGGCCCGCTACAGCGCCTAGCCCGCGCGCCCGCTCTCCCTGGCCATCTGATGCCATCCAACGGCCGGACGCAGGCCTCGCTGTACACAAAACCACCCCCGATTGAACCCTAGGGCATTCGACCCCCTCCCCGCAGCTCCATGCCCTGTTCTCTGGTGGCGCCCCCTGCGGGTGTGTGAGGTGGCTTCGCGCCGCCCGGCAGCTGCGCCGGCGGCGAGCCCCTACCGCACTATCCTCTCTTCTCTCTGCTTATTACTTCCACCCCACCGAGCTCCTCCCCACCACCCCGGCGACTGGCGGCGTCCCCCTGCCCTCCTTGCCGGCTGTGCGTCCACCCGCGGGTGGGCGCACCACCGTCAAGCGGCGCAACGGCGACACCCTCTGCCGGCGCAACGGCGACACCCTCTGCCGGCGCACAGCGGCGACCGGTGAATCTGACTCTTGTCTTTGATTCTTTTCTGTTTGATTTGGGATGGGGAAAAGGGGATTTGGGGTTTGGGATGGGAAAAACGGATTTCGTTATTGCTATTCTTTTCGGATTTGTGGTAAAACGGCGAAAATCTAGGGGCTTTTGTCTGTGGGAACGGGGATTTCCTTACTTTGCCCCAGATGGGGTTGGTCCTTCTTCCCTATGCCTCGGCTTGCCGATGCGCATAGGGATCGAGTGGGACGGCGCGGCCCGGATGGGCGGCGCACTTTGCCCTTTTCGGGTTAGGGTTTTCTTTCTTTGCCTTTCTACCGAAAGATCTACGGAGCACATGGCTCTGATACCATTGTTAGGATCTACAGAGATCTAGACCGATTCGGTAGAGGCATGCCTAGGGTTTGGATCTTACAGAGAGAGAGAGAGAGGGAGATGGGTACCTTCTCCGGTGGACGAACTCGATGACCCGTTGGCCATCTTGGTCGACGGCGAGAGCGTAGCTATAGGGACTAAGCGGTAGCTGCGGCGGCGGTGCTTCCCGTCGAGCGTCGGCTAACCCTAGATCGGTAGGGAGTGTCGGTGGGGTTGGCGGCGCACGGGTGAACCTCGTACTGTGTGCAGCCGGCCCCCCACCTCTTTATATAGCGACGTCGATAGGGGCCCACCAACCATAAGAGGGTTGGGCGCCCCCGATCAGGGCGCAGTCACAAGGGGTCGATAGGACCGTTGGGCCCTATCGAGAGATCAATCTAACAAAAGCATGTCCATAGTAGCTCTCTCTTCTCCACCCCTCCTATGTTCGGCATTTGGCTAAATAAAAGGGGAAGATGATTGGCCATATTAGAAACCTCCACCAATTGTTGTACTGTACAAAATGTGTCTGGATCACTAACTTCTTGGTGCCATGGCAGGAACATACAGTTAACTCTGTGACCTCGGCCGTGACTAGCGAGGTCACCAGCAGAGTGTTCTCCGGGCTAATAAGAGGTACGGTAAAGATGTAGCCACCAGAGAGAAGCTGCAGCGGCTGGAGATGCTGGTAATGAAGATCCACAGCGCCGTTGAGGCGTCCGAGAAGCGCACCATCGAGAACTCGTGGTTACTGCGGCCGCATCACAAGGCGACAATGTTCTTGCCAACTTCCAGCAGCAGGCCCAGGATTCCCAAGCCAGTAGCAACACCAACGGTAGCCAGCAGCAAGGCGAAGCTGTTTCTTCTTCCGTTTCTGCTCCCTCTACAGATGTAGGTGCGGCGTCTTTCACGAAGAATTCTCTGTCCGACATGGTGCAGGGCATTTGCAATGTTACAAATATGTTGTTCTGTACTGTGGACGATGAGATGGAAAAGCTGAACAGGACACTGGGTAGAGAAGCTCTCACCGGACATCGGTGAGTTCATAAGATTGCTCCACCTTGAGGCTTGAGGCCTTATCAAAGGTAGATCAAACACCTCACACTATGGTACCGTCAGCTACAGCGCATGGACCAATGGAGAAGATGGGAGAAACGAGGGAGAAGAAAAGGATGAAACACTCGGCCACACATAGTAATCCCACATCAGGGCCTTTTTTCTTTTCAGAACCACCACCGGAGGAGGAAAAGCTGGAAAAATTGCCATACCCTATGTTACGCTGCATCCTCCTGATGGAACCACAGTTTATGCTCCTGTTGGTTAGGCACTTAGGCTAGTGGAAGCATGTGATGAGATCCACAGTTCGTTCATATAGGTGTACTCGGTCGAGCTAGGTATACTCCACGTTCCCGCCGATTAATCCTAGCTCTACTTATTGCGATCTACGTCTTTGTATGCCATGTTTTGAAATTTTGTTACTGACGCTATATATCTTCCGGTTTCCGCCTCCTGCATGCATGTGAGTATACGTGTACGGTGAGTATACGCCTAAGTAGAACATACGAGCTTCGGGTGGGTTTGTATGGTCTTCGAAACGAATCGGTATCATGCGATCCTGGCCGTACACGAGTTTCTGTTTGTCAAAATTTGAAGAAGATGGGGGACACCGAAGCAAAAATGAACCTGTAAATACCATCCCACGATCATTGTCATACAGTCGACTTCTTCTTTTGTCCAAAAACATCACAAGCCCACATGCCCATGGTTTCCATCGAGCAAAGGAATAGCAGGAGGACATATTCACATTACACCAAGACAAGAACCGTTCCCCTCACTCCCTCCTGCCTGCCAAGGCAGCTAGGGTTTCGTCGCCTCCCGTAGGCGGCGTCGCCGATTTGTCTCGCTTCTGTGGCCTTTGGACCATAGAGGTGGGGTGGATCTAGGTGCCCGACGGCGGGAGGGCTTCGTTTTCCTGTTTTTAGGGTTCAAGTTTGGTGGGACGACGCTCAAATGGTGGCCCTCTTCCAATAAGGTTTTCCCGGCTTCAGCCCCATCTCGATGGCAACATCGAGGAGCTTGTGCAAGTGGTGTGATTCTCGAGGACTTCTTCTGACTGTGGGATCTTCGGATCATCAAGGAGCTTCATCGTTAGTTCATCCTTTTTCTTCGTCTCCAGAACGGATGTGGTCTTTTTGACCCGTTATGCGTCTTCCCGTCCGCAACCAACAATGTCTCGCCGGCTCAGGGAGGAGTGGCGGCGGCGGTGCGCCTTCGACGCGGTCTGGAGATTGAAGATGAAGGGATTCTCAAGAATTTCGGTGTAATTTTCATTTTTGTTGAGCTGCTTTGTACCGTTCGCTGTTTCGTTTAATGCCATAGTCCTATTCGCAAAAAAAAAAAGCAGGACGGAAAAAAAAGTCTCTGATACATGGACGAGCTGGCCTGGCCCGATACAGAAGGGCTAGCGGGCCGGCACACTCGCTCCAGCCTGCCACGGGCCTCGTTGCTACAAGCCTGCGACGATCAGTGTGAAATCTTTCCCCAGGTTGACTCTGTCCTCTGTCAGATTTTCTTTTTCGCAAAGCTCTGTCTGACTAATTTGGCTTTTGCTTTTCTAAAAAGAAGCTCGCCGTGGCTAAATATTCAGCTCCTCACGATTGACCTGGCAACGCTGACCTGACACGAAGTTCTACAACCAAACGTGGAGCCACCTTTTCTCCCGCCTTTTATCATTGTGCCTCCTGCTCTGCTCTTGGAACCGTTCCTGCTTGGAACCAAGTCCGGTCACGGTTTCCTCCTCGTTTCCAGCCCGTGTGCAGCGCCAGCAGCCTAGCTAGCTAGTGAGCCTCGCACCACCAAATCAGCAGCTTCCCTAGCTACCTCAATGAGTTACGACAGGGCCGTGCCATTGAACAGCTTGGCTGGAATTGGTCCACCTCCTTGATTTCAGTGGTTGACTAAAAACACTAGCAGCTTCTACCATACAGTACACAAAATAAAGCCTTTCTTCTCCATCATAGCGTCTAGAAACATAGGATCCCCACGGAATCAAAAGTGTAAGCATTTTGTCAAGAGTAATAATAATAATAATTAAAAGTTGTTTCTTTGGCGTACGTAGTAGTACTAGAAATAAGGTTTGATTAAGAACCACTATGCATATGCATTTGACTACAACCTAATTAACTCAAAACACCCTCGTCTAACAGGCGGCGGCCACAACTCTCTCCCTCCCGATCTTAGCACGGGTTCCCTATTCCTGCGCTTGCTGCTTCAGGGAAGGAGGGAGGGAGGACCTCGTTCTTCCGTCTACTAGTTAGGGTTAGGGTCATTATGCTATTGCGCGTCATTGAGGTGGTGGAGCGGCGTCCGAACAAATAAATCTGTTTCAACTCTACTCCCACACCGGCGGTAGCCTTCACAGCGGCATCTCGGAGTTGATGGCAACGTGTGCTAGTCGATCCTTCAGATCGACATATTGGTCTTCTCGCAGTTCTTCGGATCTAGGGAGATCAATGTCTCGTTGTATCGATGGCATTCGTTGTTATCCACAACGATGCTGGCGGCCGAGGCGAGGTGGTTTTTTTTGGAGCGATGATGTTGGTCCGGAGGTGGTGGAACTGTTGTGCTTCTCCGACTTCGTCGATGGGAGGCGGTGGATCTTGGTTCAAAACAGCACGGGAACATCCTCTGGTCGACGTGTCACAACTACATGCGCGCTGCGTGCAGCAAGTCTGTTCATCACAAAGCCTCAGTGGAGACAGTGCTTTTTGGGATCTGGCAATGGTGAAGGCTCAACGTCCCTTTCGGCATGCTTCTCGGCGGTGTTGGAGTTGGCCGACGGCCGCTAGTTTCGGTTCTTGCAGGAAACCCGAGGGATCATTTTGTATTTCTCGATCTATTAGGTTTTTATCTACAATGTTTTTAGGATAATCATTTTATTTCAGTCTATCTTTTAGTTTCCATGGTATGTTTCTTGTAACTTGATTTTCAATCGTGGTTGGTCTAAAAAAAAAATAAAGGCTTTCTTGTCCATCATATCGTCTAGAAACATAGGATCCCTTCGGAATCAAAAGTGTAAGCATTTTGTCAAGAGTAATAATAACTATAAAAGTTATTTTCTTTGGCGTTCGTAGGTAGTAGTACTTAGAAATAAGGTTTGATTAAGCAGCACTATGCATATGCATTTGACTACAACCTAATTAATTGAAAACGCCCCTCCAGAAATATGATAATGAGTCGGTAGGGAGCATGCCTATGTAGACTTTCGCTTTCCAATAAATATAAGATATCTACAGTATTTTACTCCCCCATCGACATTTGGTTGTGCATATGCCTACGTGAGGATCAACCTAATCCATGTTACCATGTAGCATGCTGATGCAAGTGTTGGATTAGTAATACTACTATAGTGGGTTCACACTTGGACATTTACTAATCTTTTGCACGCTAGTGAATAATTTATAAACAAAATTTACCTTGACATGTTCATGAGTGCGCCATCAACTAGACCATTTTTATTGCCTTAATTAGAAAAACCATGGAAAAATAAACAGGGGCGCCACACTCTCGCACTAGGCCCTTGACCTGCGCAACATCCATTTCATTGGCTTAATTAGTACTACCCCGTACGTGTACTCTGCTTATTTTTAATCGGTTGCAACGGGGAAGCCAAGACGCAAATCTATGAATGTATGTGGCCTGGATGTCGTCTGTCCTGGTCTGGATGCGAGTCAAAGCGATGACACCATAGATTGATATGTTTGAGGCGTTTGGCAAGTTGGTGTCGAGACGAAGCTTCGCAGTGTGCTCATATTCAGATAGAAAAAAAAATCCTCTAAATACATATGCCGCCAAAACAACTAAAAAAAATAAGTAATACTACCTCCGACCTCCGTTCTATAATATAACTTTTAAAAAAGCTTAAATTAAACTGCTAAAATTGCTTACATTTTGAAACTGACGTAATATATCTATATGCATAATATCTTGTCGTTTTCTTTTGAAAAGAGAAAGAAATAGAGACGGTTTGTGTCAGTTCAATGTAATACTATGAGTGAGTATACTTAGTCTGGTCATACTGGAGAGTAACATTAACGCGGACTTTTGGCTTCTCGGGTGCTACACACCCCCATAATTGAAAAAAAAATGTTAAAAAAAATTGAACTTTTTTTGAAATCAAAGATGACCAGGTATTGTACTCGGTTAAAAATATTTGGAAAGGAAATGATTCGCATGGTCTTCAGAAAAAAAATGACGTATGAAAGGTGAAGAGTACCTGGTCATAGGGCATTTCGAGTTTGTTTTTTTACGAAAATAATTTTCTAGGAAAATATTTTTATACAAGTACAATACCTGGTCATCTTTAGTTTCAAAAAAAAGTTAGATTTTTTTTAACTTCTTTTAAATATTTTTTAATTTTTACAGTTATGGAGGTGTGTAGCACCCGGGAGCCACGCTGTAATTCTCAGAGTAACATAGCCTAGTAACATGCACAAGTTACTAGTCTATGTTACTATCTTCATACAAGTAGTGTTATGCAAAACATCATTTATTAGATGATAGACTATTTTGCATTGGTATGTGTGATGTTACAGTAATCAAATATGTTACTCCATCCTCTTCTATTTTCATAACTCAATGTCACGTAAGCAATTTTGCTGAGTTAGACCCTTAATTACTCTTGAAGTTACTTGCACTATCACCAGCCTTAATGATGTTTGCGTAGTGGTTTTTATTGGCGTGTCACGCAATTAAGTTATGTTGAACTAGTACAATTACATTAGTTTGGGTTCAAGTCCAGCTCATTGGTTAGAGTAGTAGTTAGTAACTTTAAGTAGCTTTAACGTCATGCTAATTACACTGTTAGCTAACGGTGAGCAGAGAAGTATCTTTTTTTTCAGCATGCCAAGATGATTCGGTGAGATTGCTAGGTTGGCTCTGACAGGAGCACAGAAAAGTACATGTGCTGCAAGTCATCAAAACTAAGGTGGATTAAGTAAGTTACCCTTTTGCATGCTTACCTCCACTTCTCGCGTGGCAGTTCACTGCTGTTCATATGTGGCGACGACGATAATGCGTGTACTGTAGTAAGTGCATGTGATCCAGCACATGTTAGGTTAAGTTGTTGCACTGCAAAGTGCCTTTCCTGTTCCCCAATCCTCATACCCTATGTCGACGACACGACAAAATCAAGAGCGCCACAATTGCATTTATATGGAGTGTGATAATTCAGAGTTGGCGGCAAGAGATGCACAATCAATGGTGGTCAAGTCTAATTAAGACCTTTGGCTGCCTTTGTCAACAGCCGCTGTCAGTGCAACACCGGCTTAATTAGCTGGATTCATTACTCCCTCCGATCCATGTTAGTTACTCAACTTTATTTAGATTCATATGTATCTAGCTAAGGTCTTTCACAATGGATGTTTCTTAGCACGGTATTATAGGCATTTTGCTTATGTGGCATGTCACTTAATGAAGAGAGAGATGGTCCTTATATCTTAGCTAAGATACACCACTTGCACACTACCATGGGCAAAAAAAATGGCTAGTCCAATCACACACATGCATGAGCACAAAATCATTAAATACAACATCCCTAAGAAACACCATCTAAGATACACCCCATTGTCATAGTTGTTTCTTAAGTTTGCTTAGCACCTATAAAAACGTGCTAAGATACACCCCATTGGAAAAGGCTTAAGTATCTAGTCTAGATGTATCCAGACAAAGTTGAGTCAACTAATATGGGTTGGAGGGAGTAGTAGTAAAACCGTTCTTGAGGCGCAGTAAACCACAACTTAGTTTTGTCACTTCAGTTGCTTTGGAGATAGTGAGTAGGGAGATGGTGTTGGTGGCTGTTGTAGAGAGAGTCTGCACATCGATATACGTGTTGATGATGGTTTGGCGGAAGATAGTGGAGGCGGCAACATCCAGAACGTGTGCGGGGCACCGTTTCGTGGATATGCTAGGTGGATCCGGTCTTCTGGAGTGCATGAGACAGCAGGTGTTTGCTAGATCTCGTTGGGGAGCTGACAATATGGTTATCGTTTTGCTCGATGTTTTAGTTTGGCGCTTCCCGTTTGTATAATCTTTGTAATGGCTTTTTCCACACTTTACTGTTTTATAATAATAAATAAAAGCTGTGTGCATCGCTTGAGGCTGGTCCTAGTGGGAGTATAATAGCTAGTATCATGCATGCCATGTTGGCATAAATCTGATGTGGCACAACAACTAATGAAAAAAGAGATGGTTAGAGTATCATAGCTAGATACCGTAGCATAGCACGTAAAACTATAAACTCCTTATGCAAATAAATCTTGTACACAATTTTGCATTACGATTCTATAAATAATTAAATATAGTACTATATGATACTATATATGATACTATGTACTATAGAGATAGCATGATACTAGTGTATGATACTACCACTATGACCAGCCTGATGGAAGCCGGGGCTAAGCTTCCATTTCGGAAAAAAAATATAACTAAATTATAGCCAATCAACCGCGAATCACCGGGCCGATGGAGTGAGTGGTCACGTCTCGTCAGGTTAACAAGAGGACAAGGACGAAATTAAGAACTCAATCGTAACCAGCCTTTCATGCTTCACACATTTTGTTTTGGCTGCATAAATTCAGCAGGGGTTAGTTGATTGTTGGGGCTGTGTGATCGATGCGATGATCGATGGCGACACGGCCGGAAAAGGAGGCGACCTACGAAGTCTACCATGCACATTCAATGCCACGTGCACTAATACAAGGCGTGTTGTTTACAGGTCAACGAGAAAGGTGACGCAGCGGGTCCCATCGCCGCTCCGGCCGATAACATCGACCGGACTCCCATCTTGATGGCAGGTCCAGATCGATACGGACGACCGCCAGGCCGAATCCAATTCCACTGTCACAGATCAAGCAAAGTCCCTCAAGGAAGGACTGACACTACTTTCATCCACATAAAACTGTCGAAGAAAATTTACACACACGAGATTAATCTATTTATCCTCCCTGCATATACCTACTACTACCAGACCTCCGTCTGCATACACTTGAAAATCATCATAATATAAATATATTGAAAAACACTATCTATAAAAAATTAAAAAATATTAACTGATGAGAAATAGGGAATCATTATTTTGTTTTCCTTACATTTTTACAAGATTCTAAGATTTTCCCTATTTATCCTTCAAACTTTGATGTTTAATTTCCTATTCTCCTTAATTCAAGTTTCCAAAATAAACTATTTCCATGTGTTTCATTTTTTTACCAACACTTGTGTGCTCGTGGACGTGTGTGTGAAACCGTTATCATCTCCACACGACATGAATATATAGCTATGCCGAGGGCCGGCAGCTACGCGACGGCCAAACGCCGGGGCCGTTGACGTAGGCCACGAGCTGGCGCGCCAGGAAGCTGGCCGTCAGCATAGAATTGTCCTCGGCGTAGGAGAGCTACGCCGACGGCTGCTCTCGGCGTAGCCTACGCCGACGGCTAAGCTCGGCATAGCTATTTTCTCTTTTACCTCATTAATTTAGAAAAATCATAACTAAATCATTCTAATTCATAAAAATACAATAATATATCAAAATTTGCAGGAAAATAAGATCTATCTATCTAAACTAAAATATTACACATTTGTAAATAAAAATTAAGTAAAGCATAAAACATTACATATAGTTTAAAATGATCATAACTAAATCAAAAAATATTAAAAAAAATGCGAGACCTTCGCGTGGCGTCATATTATGTGACATAGTTGGGAGAAAAAATATCAAACTTGGTATATTGATTATGTCTCAAAAAAACCTTCACAAAATAACCAATCTCATTCGAGGTTTCCTGACTTTCGGGTCAAACTACCAATGTTATGGCAGAATGGCGACATAGTTTGTGATAATGTGCACATATTGTGCATGCATGTGCATCATGGAATGGCGAACAATATTGTAGGAGAAAGTTTTCCTTTTCGTCGCACGAAAAATCTATTTTCTATTTTCGGAGCGCAAAAAACGAGGTGTTTTGTGAAGCAACCAAACGGTAAATACATAAATGCTACCACCCATTTTACAAAAATACTAGACCACCTTAAATGTACAATGTCCCAACAGGGTATTCGTAAACCTTTCCATCCAGTCCTGCTGAAAAAGACAAATTCGTGCCAAATCGGTAGGAAGTGGGTCAGATATGAACTGTAGGTACATGATCTGATGCTCATGATTTCTTGAAAAAAAATCATTTTTATGTTCACAATATGATGTTCCTTCAGAGATCCAATGCAAGTTTGGCAAGATTCAGCCCCGAGCTAAGAATCTTCATGTCCGTCATTCGATTAGGGTTTAGCTATAGTTTAAAATGACCATAACTAAATCAAATAAAATCAAAAAAATGCGAGACCTTCGTGTGGAGTCATACTATGTGACGTAGTTGGGAGGGAAATATCAAACTTGGTATATTGATTATATCTCAAAAAAACCTTCACAAAATGACCAATCCCATTCGAGATTTCCTGACTTTCGGGTCAAACTACCAATGTTATGGCAAGAATCGTGATATAGTTTGTGATAATATGCTCATATTGTGCATGCATGTGCAGCATGGGATGGCGAAAAATGTTGCAGGAGGAAGTTTTCCTTTTCGTCGCACGGAAAAGCAATTTTCTATTTTTGGAGCGCAAAAATCGGGGTGTTTTGTGAAGCAACAGCAAACGGTATATACAAAAATGCTACCAAGCCTTTTTTCAAAAATACTAGACCACCTTACATGTACAATGTCCCAACAAGGTATTCGTAAACCTTTCCATCCATCCCTGCTGAAAAAGACAAATTCATGCCAAATCGGGAGGAAGTGGCTCAGATATGAACTGCAGGTACATGATCTGATGCTCGTGATTTTTTGAAAAAATCATTTTTAGGTTCGATGTTCCTTCAGAGATCCAATGCAAATTTGGCAAGACTCAGCCTCGAGCTAAGAATCTTCATGCCCGTTATTCGATTAGGGTTTAACGATAGTTTAAAATGACCATAACTAAATCAAATAAAATCAAAAAAATACGAGACTTTCACGTGGAGTTCTACTATGTGGCGTAGTTGGGAGGAAAAATATCAAACTTGGTATATTAATTATGTCTCAAAAAACCTTCACAAAATTACCTATCTCATTCGAGGTTTCATGACTTTCGGGTCAAACTACCAATGTTATGACAAGAATCACGACATAGTTTGTGATAATATATTCATATTGTACATGCATGTGCATCATAGGATGGCGAACAATGTTGCAGGAGGAAGTCTTCCTTTTCGTCGCACGGAAAAGCTATTTTCTATTTTTGGAGCGCAAAAATCGGGGCGTTTTGTGAAGCAACACCAAATGGTATATACAAAAATGCTACCACCCATTTTTTAAAATATTAGACTACCTTACATGGATAATATCCCAACCAGGTATTCGTAAACATTTCCGTCCACCCCTGCTGAAAAAGACAGGTTCGTGCCAAATCGGTAGGAAGTAGGTCAGATATGAATTGTAGGTACATGATCTGATGCTCATGATTTTTTGAAAAAATCATTTTTAGGTTCACAATATGATGTTCCTTCAGAGATCCAATGCAAGTTTGGCCAGACTCAGCCCCGAGCTAAAAATCTTCATGCTCGTAGTTCGATTAGGGTTTGACGATAGTTTAAAATGACCATAACTAAATCAAAAAATCAAAAAAATGCGAGACATTCGCGTGGAGTCATATTATGTGATATAGTTGGAAAGAAAAATATCAAACTTGGTATATTGATTATGTCTCAAAAAAACCTTCACAAAATGACCTATCATATTCGAGATTTCCTGACTTTCGGGTCAAACTGAAGTAGATATGCCCTAGAGGCAAATAATAAATACTCCCTCCGTCCCAAAATATAAGGCGCCTAAGGATTGGTCAAAAGTCAAACTTTACTGACTTTGACCAAATATTTAGAAAAAAATATCTACATCTACTATTGAATGGACATATTAAGAAAATATATTTTATGGTGAATCTATTGATATTAATTTAGTATTATAAATTTTTATATTTTTGTGTATAATCATGGTCAAACTTAAAAAATGTTGACTTTTGACTAATCCTTACGCGCCTTATATTTTGGAACGGAGGAAGTAGGTTTTTATTATCATATCTCAAATTAGTTAATAATAGTTTCATATTGTGTTATAACTGTGCCAAGTAGAAACATTGGTACAAGTGTGGTATGAAACAACCAAGTCCCTAGTAGCCTCTATTCATACTAGTTCGTTGGTCATGAGGATGATTTGGGTTTTAAGATCATGGGCATTTATACCAATTGACAACGGGATCATATCATTGGAGAATGATGTGATGTACATTCCTCAAAGGATTGCAACACGATCAAGTCATATAAGTTTATTGTTGCAACAGCTATACCTAGACTCCTTTTTCTTAGACCGTGAGCTCATATTACTCACTGTTTCCCGAGGCTGCTTAGACTGCATCAACCGTCATCTGGTAATACGGTGGCCATAAAGGTATATGTTGGTTATTCCGAAGGAACAGTAGATGACATGTGACTGCAAGACCGGAATTTGTTCACCCACATGACGGGTAAAGATACATACGGCCGGCTTGGTGAGATTACATCCATAAATATTGCAACATGTGACTTGGTCACGAGGATGTAATATCACGATAACAAGAAAACAGAACTTGTTGTTAACGAGATTGAATAAGGTATGTGATACCAATGATCGGATCTCGGACAAGTCGTATCAAGAAACAAAAGGAATTGGATGCTACATTTAGTGGTTCAAACGACATTGTCATCAGGCATGCATAAGGGGCACATGGATATCCATGATCCCTCTGTTGATCATTGATACAGATCATGTCTAGAGCATTCCCGAGCCATGAGAGGATACACTTAAGGGTATGATGAGAGCGGTCATTCGTAAGACGGAATCATAGTAAAGAAAGAGAAAGCCGGAATTGTTTCGCGGAAAAATCTGAAGCTGTTCAGAGAAAGAATAAAGGACCAGAATCATTCCGGAAATTCCGAAATTGTTCGGAGGATATAGAAAGGGGAACCGTAAGGTGTTTCGGGTTGAATCAGGTTTTGTAATATGTATTTACATATAAATTAGTGTAATTAATATTAAATATAATATTAAAATCTAATTTGAAGGGTTATTCTACTAATGGGCCAGTGAATAAAGGCCCATGAGGGAAAACCAAAAGAGGGAAGGGCCAAGGGCCAAGAGGGCCAAGGCCCAGCCGTCACAAGGGGGCCTACTCGGCCAGCCTAGGGCTGTGCACGGGGTGGGTCCCACCCCTGGCCGGCTGGCCCATGAAGCCCTAAGGGCCCATACGTCTCCTCCTCCTCCCTTGTTTAGTCCCACATGGCTTAGCCTTTGAGAAAGGCACACCCCCTTAGCCTATATAAAGGGGTGCCCATGGGTGGGATGTAACACAACCAATATTTGAAGAAGTCATTTGGTTGACTTCCTCCTTCCCTCTCTCTCTAGCCCTTGTGACCATGGCCCCAAGTGCGGGTTGTGCGAACAAGGCACACATGCAGTACGCCGTTGCGCTGCAGGGATTCCTAGCTAGATATCAACTTCCGCACTTCCGGTGGGATCGGGGAGCCGAAGGTCTCATCGTGCACTGGATGTGTACGAAGATACGAGGCGCAACACTTGGAACGCTTGAATGTCGTGAGCCGGAGCTGCTACACGATGAAGAAGGAGCAAGGGGTGACCTGTGAGAAGCTTCACGACCTTGAGGTCGGCTACGAGTACGACTACTTTAACCACGTTCCTCTCTGAACGTTAACCGCGTACGGTCTACAAGAGTATGTATTCTATATGCATTGGCCGTTACTACATTACTACATAGATAGATCCTAGGTAGTTTTTGGGGTTCCAATATAGGAAAGTTTTTGTTTTCTGCTGCGGATCCCCTTCACAAACTACCAATGTTATGGTAAGAATCGCGATAAATTTTGTAATGATGTGCCCATATTGTGCATGCATGTGCATCATGGGATGGCAAACAATATTGCAGAAAGAAGTTTTCCTTTTCGTCGCACGGAAAAGCCAGTTTCTATTTTTGGAGCGCAAAAAACTGGGCATTTTATGAAGCAACACTAAACGGTGTATACAAAAATGCTACCACCCATTTTTCAAAAATACTAGATCACCTTACATGGACAATGTCCCAACTGGGTATTCGTTAACCTTTCCGTCCAGTCCTGTTGAAAAAGACAAATTCGTGCCAAATCGGCAGGAAGTGGGTCAGATATGAACTGTAGGTACATGATCTGATGCTCATGATTTAAAAAAAATTATTTTTAGGTTCACAATATGATGTTTCTTCAGAGATCCAATGCAAGTTTAGCAAGACTCAGCCCCGAGCTAAGAATCTTCATGCCCACCATTCGATTAGGGTTTGACGATAGTTTAAAATGACCATAACTAAATCAAAAAAATGCGAGACCTTCGCATGGAGTCATATTGTGTGACATAGTTGGGAGAAAAAATATCAAACTTGGTATATTGATTATGTCTCAAAAAACCTTCACAAAATGACATATCTCATTCGAGATTTCCTGACTTTCGGGTCAAACTACCAATTTTATAGTTTGTGATAATGTGCCCATATTGTACATGCATGTGCATCATGAGATGGATAATAATGTTGCAGGAGGAAGTTTTCCTTTTCGTCGCACGAAAAAACCATTTTCTATTTTCGGAGCGCAAAAAACGAGGCGTTTTGTGAAGCAACACCAAACGCTGAATACAAAAATGCTACCACCTATTTTTCAAAAAAAATACTAGACCACCTTACATGGATAATGTCCTAACCGGATATTCATAAACCTTTCCATGCACCCATGCTAAAAAAGACAAATTCCTACCGAATCGGTACGAAGTGGGTCAGATATGAACTGCTGGTACATGATCTGATGCCCATGATTTTTTCAAAAAATCATTTGTAGGTTCACAATATGATGTTTCTTTAGAGATCCAATACAAGTTTGGCGAGTCTCAACCCCGAGCTAAGAATCTTTATGCTTGCCGTTTTAAAGGGCAAATGAAATTATAGGTAGAATCACGACATAGTTCATGATAAGTTGATATGAATATCAAATTTGGATTCCTATCATTTTTCTGATCAATTTATACATATTATTTGTCAAATTCCGATTTACGGATTTAAAGATATTAATTAATCCATATTAAATAGAAAAATACAAAAAAAATAAAACATTATATTTTTATTTGAATTCAATAATATTTTTACTTATTCATTGCTGTTTAATTAAATAATTGTTTATAATTTCAAAAAATATAAACATGTGACATGATGATATAATAGTTAATAGGATTGATATCATAGTATTAACAATAAGGTATAAATTGCTTTGCAGATACAGATTTTAAAGAAACAGAGAAGTTAAGCGTGCTAGGGGTGGAGTAGTGGGAATGGGTGAACGACTGGGAAGATTGACCAAGACTGTAATTTGATCAAAGATTAAGTATAATTAGTGTAAAAATGTTTCAAATGAGAGATTAACGAGTCAAACAATTCAAATATTAAAAAAAGTTGAGAAAAAAATTAAAAAAAAAATTGAATTTTTTAAAAAAAATTATTTTTGCAACCGGCCGTTAGGCTATGCCGATGGTAGCTATGTCGAGGGCTGCCGTGGACGTAGCCTACGCCGATGGCTTTTCTATACGTCGACGGCCTCTGTGCGCTCCGCCGAGGAAGATCTTTGCCGAGGAGCTACGCCGAGGGCAGCTACGCCGAGGGCAGCCCTCGGCGTAGCCTATGCCGACGGGGATCGGGGCTACGCCGAAGGCTTTTAGCCCTCGGCGTAGCTTGCCATTCCTGTAGTGCCAAGGTTTAAAATTTTGGAGCTCACTGATTCAAGTGAGATATCGGGCATTTCTAACAAAAGTTGGTTTTCGCTCTACCAAAATTGACTAACTTTGACCAATTTTGTCCTTCCAATTTGTTTAAAATTAGTTTGAATCACACTTGAAATTTGAAAGTTACAGATATTTCAATAGCCATCAAAACTATGGTTGAATATCAAATATTTTCTTGTGAAAATACATCAAGTAGATGAAGTAGAGCGAGGGTCGTCCGCGTGGGTGGCTCTGGAGGCTCCCAAAATCTTAAAGAAGCCCCAAAACTGGGCCTCCCCTGGCGGCTACCACCGTCGGCGCCAGGGGTGGTGGCCGCGCCCGGCTGCCAAATGGCACGGGACTAGGATGTGCGCCCACCGGAACCTCTATGCACGGAGAGGGGACACATCGACGGTCTACGCGGAGGTGTTGCACCCGACGATGGAAGCGAAGGCCCTGCAGGGTGAGGGATATTTTGTTGGTGTAGAGGTTGGATGTAATTGTTATCTTCTCGTTAATATATTTCTGTTGTCAAAAAATGAAAGTTGAGTTTTTTTTTAGAGTTGTTTTCACATTTTAGAACACGTGTGCGTTTGCATATCCACTCGGCGCGGGGTGAGGAACCGGAGGAGACAATTTATAAAAATAACCTGTTTAAAAAAATTGATACAAAATGGACTTATATCTAAAAAAATAACTTTGAAAATAACCCTATTTCATGAAGACGTGAACCAAGGAACCATGCTCTTAGCATGAAACCGTGGCTCAGGCCACGACTCCTTGGGCGTGCAATAGAGCATGGCGACTTGTATCACGGCTTCAAGCTGTAGAGGATGGCTCTCCGTGGTGGGACTTCATGCAAATAGGCTAGTATTGTGAATTGATTTTGAAACAAGGTTATCTTTTCTTTTCTTTTAAGATTGGGTCATTTTTATCGTTTTACGGAAGATTTGCCTTACAGAAACTGTTACGGACCAACGTGGAGTGAGTTGGATGGCTGAGGTTTAATCCTCTCCTTTAAAACCGGATCGGACCACGTTCTGATTTGATTCCCATCGGTTAGAAAATTCCCTAAGAGCATCTCCACTTGGTTCCCAGACTTTTTTTTCGTCCGGACGGCGATTTTCGCCTAGTCACGTTTACCAGTACGACGATTTGGTTCGGATTTGGCCCAACTTTTATCCCGTGTTCCCAGGCCGATCCCGCGGCGCTGGGAACGCCCTGGGAACGCCGGACGTAACGAAAAAGCGGGTGGGCCAACCCTGTCGGCGATTGGAGGCTGAGCTCCCACCCTTTTCTTCTTCCCTCCCGCCTTTTCTCTCCATTTCCCCCACTTCTCCTGCCAGTTTGCCGAGCTCCCGACCACCATGTCGCCAAAGGGTTTCGTCAAATACCGATCCGCCGTCGGCGAACCAAAGGAGAAAAAGGTGAGGAAGCCAAGAGCGCCGACATCGAGGCCGGATGGCCTGACCGAAGGCGAGTGGCTGGACCTAGTCCGGAGGAGGAAGGTCGAATCAGAGAGCCGCAGAGACAGGGAGACAAGGTCCAAGGAGGCGAAGGCGCTCGCCGAGGCCCACGCGAACAGGGAAATGCAGGCGCGTGTGGCGACATCGCGCGCACAATACGGCGGCGTTTGGGGGGAGCCGGCCAAGCATCGGATCGCCGGCCGGTTTCTCGTCGATCTCGCCTGGCATGTTTCAGTAAAGCCAGGCAAACCTGCGGCAGAGGTCCTCCACCTCCCCTGAGTTTGACGGCGGGTTCAACCCGAACATGCTCTTCCCCTGCCCCGCACCTCGCCCTCCTCTGACCTTCAACATCAACATCAACGTTCCCTACTCCAGCTCTCTGGTGTACGTCGCCACTTCGTTGTCCATGCACCGTGGCTCTCTCCCGTTCGCCGGCGGTTCGTCGCCGGCAACCTTCGGCGAAGCGAACGCTCGTAGCATGTTCGGCGGAATGTCGGCCGAAGACTACATGCAGGACATGATCTCCTCAGGGTCGGCGGCGGCCGGCAACGCCTCTTTCTTCACTCAAGAACAGTCTCGGGCCGACGCTGAACACGGCATCGAGTCTCAGGATTTCGTCGAGCAGACGCAGGCCAAGGAGGCCGAGGATGAAGCCGAAGAGGATGCCCTGGCTCCGGTGAAGGCCAAAGCCAAAGGCAAGAGGAAGGCGGGCACCTCAGCGCCGGAGCCCCGGATCAAGTGGATGATGCTTGAGAACCTTTGCCTCGCCAACGCCTGGAAAGCGATGAGCATGGATCCCATCACCAGCGCCAACCAAAACTCGGACAATTACTGGAAGCGTGTGAAGCTAGCGTTCGAGGAACGCAACCTTTGTGACCCGACGTACAACAAAGTTCACATGGAGCGCGGCGAGAAAGCCATGATCAACCACTGGGGGCTCATCCAGCAGGCGTGCAACAAGTGGCACAACATTCTCGAGGAGGTTGACCGCACACCCGTCAGCGGTGAAAGCATGGATGGCAAGGTACTTCGCCGAACACTAGCCAAAGATACTTGATCATGTCTATCCTGACACACTTTGCCTTGCCTTTGTAGCTCCTCCGTGCACTCGGCATGTACCGGGACGACACCAAGACGGAGTTCAAGTTCCACCATGTGTTTTCCGCGATAGAGAAATGCGAGAAATGGGTGGACATTCGCGCGAGCCTCGGAAAGACCAATGACGGCATGTACAACCCGGTGGCTCCTCCCTCTGTTGCCGGCGAAGGAAGGCCGGAGCTCGGCCAAAAGAAGGCGAAGATGCTCAAAGCCATAGGACCTCCCGCCGAGCGTCTCCAGGATTCCATTGAGAAGTGCATCGTCGACACCAAGGCCCATACCAAGAAGAGGGAGGAGAAGGCCGACGAGAGATGGGCGCAGCTGCTCCAGAACCAAGACCGCAAGCTCGACCTCCTCAAAGCGAACTACGCCACCAAGAAGAGGAACACTAATCTCCAGTTGCTCATGGGTGGCGAAGACACCTCGGTGATGAGCACGCGATCAAGGCCTGGTACATGGAGCACCACAATGCCATCCTCCAGGAGGACATCGCTGCCAGCACGCCAAGCTCTGTGTCGGCCGCCTCCGCCGCTACGGCTTCGCCGGGCTCTGCTTCGACCTCCTCCATCCAGTCAACCGGCCACGACGCCGATACACCTATCCCCGTCGCACCGGACACGCCGGAGGAGGACATCCCCAATTTCATCTTGTTATGTAACAATTTGATCGCCGAATTTTTTGGGCGTACTTCTGTCGAACACCTTTGACCGAGTTTTCGTCGGCGGAAACGAAGAAATTCGAATATGTCGCCGTTTCTTGCTTCGCCTGGGAACTCTGCTTGGAAATACGAGTGAAAAACTAGACGTTTTCAGACCGAAAACTAGCTATATCCGGCGCTAAATAGCGTTAAATTACGGCCTGAAAACGTTCTAGGAGTGGAGATGCTCCGATAGTTACTCGTCGCCTCGGCAGTGAAGTTGTGTTTTTGTTGCGGGCTCTGGTTGGTTCCCCGTGATCGAGGGCAGAGGCAGCTGCGAGTGTCCCACCACCACGACGACTCTGCAGATCTGGCTTTCCACCTCCACCACTGGATTCATTGTGATTCTTGTCCGATTGTCTCCTATCGCTTTTCCTCTCTTTTTTTCTGGCTGGGATGCGGATCAGCGGTTGTTTGTAGGTGCACGTTTTATTCCTCTGTAGATTTCGTGAAGACTTGGTACACATATTCCCGTGGAGTTTTTTTTCATGAGATATCATGTTTTTTTTTTCATGAGATATCATGTTTTGTCAGAAGCTGCATCCAACTGTCAACGTGTTGACAATAGCCATATCAACTCACCTTGCTCCTCGTTTGTCAACCGTGATTTGTGTACATGGAACGCACGTTTTTACGGGAAGAATAGTAGCTAGACAGAGACACCATGGGCCTGTTCGGTTGCCCCGATCCCTGTTTCTTGTATAGCGCGGGAAAAAATAAGGACGTTTGGTTCCGCGCGCTAGGAGGAATCTTTGCACCGCACGAGTTTTAAAGCACCTCTCAGTCTGGCTCCGAAGTAACGTCCAAATCTGGCGTTTCCAAGGAGCCAATTTTTCTCTCGCTCGCGGGAAATAAGATGCACGCGCGCGCGCAAGGGATGGATGACGGGAGCTGGGAAAATCGGCAAGAGAAATTGGGTTACCACCCGCCGATTCGCGGCGGTTATAAACACCGCCGCTTCTCCGGCTCCAAAATCCCCGCCACCATTTCCCCCAATTTCGAGCTCTTCCTCCAAATTCTCTTCCTTACCGACGGGCAGGTAAGCGACGCCTCCTACTCCGGTGGGTCTAGCTCATCTCCGGCAAGCCTTCGTCCTCGGCTATCTCAGACATGTCGTCCTTGTCGATTGAGATTGAGATCGGTTGGCATGTTCTAGCTCACAGTTCATATGTTCGCATGTGCTCGCTTCTAGTAGATCGTGGTCCATTTTAACAGTTAGTATTCATGTTGTACTGTGAGGATTGCCATGTGCTGTAGGTAGGATTAGTGTTACAAGTTTAGTTCTTCCCCTAGAACTGAAAACATTGCGTATTTCTGGTGCCGTAGGAGAAGTTTGCGTCCTCTGATCTATCTGCAACCTCTGTGAGGCCTCTGTGTTATGTGCTGATGCCTGATGCGGTGACCAGGAGGAAGTTGGCCATGTCATGGCCAGCATCTCTGTCCACCCTCATCCTGAATCGGGTCTGCCAGTTGATCGAGAAAGGAGGTTCAGTTGTTCATGGATTCAGAGAGGCGAACATGCGGTTGATTGCTGACGATGTCTTCAAGTTTTGTGGCTGGTGAGTCACTTCAACCAGGTGTACAACCACATGAGGCACTGGAGGGTTAGGTGGATTTAGGTGCTGGGGATCAAGAGGCTTGAGATCGTGCGCTGGGTTGAGGATACCTCTTATATCATCATGGACGATGATGATTACTATGTACACATCAAGGTTCGATATATTTGAACTTGCACCAGTAGTTGTAAAGCTCACATATGAACTACACGACTTATACTAATTGTGATTCTCATGTAGGCTCATCCGAAGGACACCGAGTTTCATTGAGAACTATGCTCAAATGAAGATCATCTACGGTCCTCGCATTTTTGTTGCGCCCGTCTCTCTGACCGCGATACACCGTTCTCTTAGCCACCTGGTGGAGCACAGTGGACATGCTACCAGATATCTTGCCATGACCCCTGAGCTCATGATGGGATGGTTCACGGCCTTTCTGAACAAGCACTACCTCTGAGCAGCGGTCGGAGCTGTTCGAGGAGGTGGTGGTAGCAGTGTTGTTGATGATGATGACTGTGATGTGTATTTTGGAGTAGCTAGGCTAATAAATTTTAGTTGTGGTGACCCCTGAACTTTGGTATGTATATTTTGGGAGGTGGTATTCAGTTATAACCCCTCCATTTGTGATGAACTTGTGTTGCATCACGGGTAGTTGTTCGTGAACTCGTGCTGCAGCACATCTGCAATGACTGATTATGTCGATTTAGTCTTAATATAATTTAGTAGTTCTCTGAATTGCAGTTGTCTGAATTTTGTTATCTTCCTTGCTGGTGTTGGGTAAGCTCACCTGAGCAGTGAGGAGGTAAGGCTATCAAGGATAATGCAACTAGCCAAAACAAGTATCAATTTGCTGAAAACTAAGAATGCATGGAACCAAACAACTAGATCTTAGCTTTCAAACCCCTAAAAAAAATGAGAATACATAGAACCAAACGAATAGCCAGTTTAGCACCAGAGGTTGCATTGCTGCGCACAGAGTCATGGTCTCCAGTGCGACTAAAAGCTCACGAGCAACCAAACAGGACCTACGTGTATCTACGGCCCCCAGAAAAACACTCCAAGCGAGAGCGTGTCCATTTTATTCGAGTCTACGACGACGGATGTAACAGGCCGGCCGGGGCGATTAGTACGTAAAGCAGCCCCTGTGCCGCCGGCCACAACTTTTAGACGCCATGATTAGCGCCGACGACGACCAGGAGCCAGCAGCCACGCACGTACGTATGTACAGCTGCGCCAACCATGTGTTGGATTGCTCAGGAGCCACTCCAGCTCAGGATCCTCCTCCTACCACGTACGGATCGGAGTACGCGGTAAACACCACAGGGCAAAACAAAGCAGGAGACGTCGTCGATCTCGATCGCTCGTTTGTTTTTGGCATGCACGCTTGCCTTCGACCCGGGGCACAGCGGCGTCGCCACTTGATATATATACCAGTCATCCCGTCGACTGTCGCTCATCACTCGCTTCCGCCGGCCGATCCGACCGGTAGATAATAATACGCCCCCATGTACGTACGTGCATGCGTACACAGCTCTTGTCGTCGAGTACCTCCTCGCGCTAGTTTACGGAGGAGTGTGAGACTATGAGTGTGAGAGGGTGTGGGTCACGCTGGTGGCGCGAACGTGAAACTGATGACCAGAGCAGGTGCGCAGATGCGGTGAACAGCAACCAACAAGCGCGTCCGTCCGCCAAATGGGCTGACTTGGATCGGGACCGGATCGGATGCCTTGGAACTGCAGAATGGCATTGGCATCCCTCCAATCGGAGCTGCCTGACCTGTAGCGCTGGAGCTGCTTGTTTCACGTCTGTTTGTTCAAATTAAAGGCGGAGCAGTTTTGTTGACGATACAGTGTGCCAGCACCACACTCCGGAGACTTTTGCTTCGAAGGGAAAATTGCACAAGCAAGTAGTAGCTCTTGAGGTCATTGTTGCACAAACCAGTGAAGCACTCAGTACTTTTGTTACACAAACCTATAACTCTAAAACTTTTTATCTGCAGCACACTCCGGAGATTTTTGCTTCGAACGGAACGGTGTAATTAAACACCATGTACTTGTAGTACCCAAAAATAGAAAGAGGATAATGAATGCACATGTAGAATTGTACTACTAGTAGATCCAACGGGTCCATAGAGGAGCTAGCAAAATCTAAGTACACACTTCGGTGTTTGGTTGCTCGGCCCAATATGTTCCCTTTTTAGCAGTTGGCCTGCTGGATGCTGCATTCGGCAAGATTCCGTTTGAGCCGACTTTGGCATCTTGATTGGTTGACCACATCTAGTTTTGGTGCAATTTTGACATGTTTTCATGCATTTAGCGTTTATTTCACTGATGATGCAATTAACGGTTGTTTGTTTAAACGTACGTGCCTGCGATACGGTTACCAATTTCAAATTGGGTGATCTTACAGCGTTGCAAACATCACACATAAGAGCACACCATACACCACAACACACATCACACATAAACACATCTGATAACCATCTTACTTAGCAGGTTCTTTAACACCTTCACGCCACGATCAGGGCTTCTTAGTAACACCCCTAATCAAAATAACATCAAGAGGGGCATCCCATGCCCCTGAACCACCAGGGGTTTAAACCCTAATCAAAAGCTAACACTTATTCAATAGTTCATCATCACTCTACTACTACTACTACTACTACTTATATTACATTACACGTAATCACATAACATCATGTCGTCGTCTAGCCATGGTCAGGGAAGGTGTACTACCTAGCGGTGGAGGATCCGTTCTTGTAGATCGTCATCTTCAGGACGAACGCCTAAATCTTGAATTCCACAATGTCATTATGCTCAAGATCGTACTTGTAGACCATATCAGGCCAGATCTTCTTCAACACCACCTGGCCGCTGAAGTATTCCACCTGCACCCATTTCTCTCATCAGCGACAGGTGGACATCGACACGATGCAGGGTAGTGGGATGTTGATCCATTCCCTCAGGCCCTTCTAGAACGTTGGCGGAATGACCAACATGAGCAAGTCATCCTCCTCCAGTTGGGCTACACACGGCGAGGAACCTCGGCCTTGGGGTAGTGTCCCAGCTTGGGCTGATGGTCGTGCATGTTGTAAGGATGCAGTGTGCTGCCTCCCCCTTCTAAGCACGATAGGGTTCAAGGCCCGAGCCTAGCGGTTCGTCTGGAGCATGTCCTGGTACCCCGGTGGAGGATACCAGCCCCTTCCCACTGTGTCACAAACAAGCTTCACAACCTTGTCAGTAAGAGAACAAGGATGTAAGCAAATGATCAGGACGGTAGTGCACAAAGTAGTAAAGCATGGTACCAATTGCAACTACAACTAGGTTGAACTACATGAAGACAGTGCATACCCAAATCGGGCATTGTACAAATCATGGCTAGTATGGAAAGCATTCCCAAATCGAGCAATGCACATGAAGACAATTGCATGAAGAACAATGTGCTAAAGCAAGTACTCCCTCCGATCCATATTAATTGTCATGAAAATAGATGTATCTAGACATGTTTTAGTGCTAGATACATCCATTTCAGCGACAAGTAATATGGATCGGAGGGAGTACTAGAAATGTAGAGATATATCCCAACTTGGGAAATGACCACCTAGAGATCCCCAATTGGGGATTTTGCCGATTTGAATTCCCAATCGTGAAATGCACGAGTATGAATCCCCACTTGGGCAAACCCTAACCGCAAATGGATTCCTAACTTGTTCGGCTGAAACCCTAAACGCTAATCCAATCATAAATTTCACTTCTGTTTGATCAATCCAATCGGGCAAACCCTAACCACTAATTGAATCTACAAGTTAGAAGAACTTACATTGGACAGATGGGCCTCTATTGATGCTCCTGGAGCAGCAGAAGGAGGCGCCAAAGCCGAAGAAGATGGGCTAGGTGTGTGGGTAGGGGGAGCCGACAAGGGCAGAAAAATCCTCACCAAATCATCGAGGGTTAGCCCGGTGAATTCTTGTGTCTTCCTTGTAGACATACTAGACACAGATGCGGCCACCACTGCGGCTATAGCCGACCGTGTTGCATGAGGCCTCCCGCAAAGGGGAGGGATCCTTGAGCATCCTTTCCGCCATGGATGCTTCTCTAGTAGGGCGGCGACCCATTTCTCTTGCCACATCTTTTCATCATTATGGAGGGGGCGACATGGAGGGAGAGGGAAGGTGCGCCGACCATCAAGGGCACCACCTAAATGAGGGTGAAGGGACTGGAGTGGATGGTGAGTGGAGTGGAATGGAGTGAAACTTATGCCGAAATGTCCTTCCTCCCACGCTTCCCAACGCGTGCAACCTCGAGGCACGAGGCGCTCGTTGGATCCTGGCTCCGTGGAAACAGCCAATTTCCAAAAGGAAAACTTTTGGCATGATTTAAGTTTCGTGCCATACCAAAACACATGCGACTGGAAAACCAAACAAATTTATTTCTTCCAATCATATGCAAGAAGAGCCTCCATGGGCAACCAAACATGCCCTTTTAGTCTCATGTCTTGCATGCAGGGAGCAAAATAGTCCAACAACTTGCAAACCGTACAAAATTAGTCCCACAACTTGCATTTTGGGTGCATTTTAGAACAATTCAAATGAATTTCACCGAATTTGACTGATTTCAACCAAATTCGTCCACGCCGAGCTGTCATGATCATGTAGTTTTGTAAAAAATCCCTCATCTCGTTGCCTTAATCTCTACTATCACCATGCACTGAGTGAAGGATGGGTCAACATGCGCTGAGTGAATGAATGAAGAATGGTAACACGTAGAACTCTAATAGCGACGTGCTCTCCCGGTGGTGGAAGTGGGATGGCGAAGTAGGGAGAGGGCTCCATGGAGAGCGCAGGTCGATCCCTGCACTTGCTCGTAGAGGGCCGCGGTGGAGGGGAGGCTTGTGCCCACGCTCCTGCTCGTGGTGGATCATCTATGCGGGTTCGGGATGCGACAGAGGCGGAGGCGATGGTGCAGGCAATGGAGGAGGCGGCTAGGTGGCGCCATGAGAAGGTTTACCACATGGATATGCTTCTCCATGTTGTTCTCGCATCGAATGAGGAGAGGACCGTGATGGAGGAGCCGATAGGCTGGCGGCCGGTCCTCCTCGCTAATATGAGCCTCGAGATGCAATTCTACATCCTCTAGGGTCGCATTGACATGAGGATCCCGCCTTTGTCCGCATCACCGTCCACATCATCGTCACCATCGCAAAATCTTGTAGGGTATGTTATGTTCCTCCTTTGTTTGAAACTATGATATCTGAAACTGTATTTCTATTTTGTTAGTTTGATCGAAATAAGGTGAATTGTACTGAAATTTAGATGCTTTTGATCAAATCCAGAGAATAAGAAGGGAGAGAATAAGGCAGAGAAGTGGACAATGAAGAAGAAGCCAGATGAGAAGAAGGGAAAAGAAGAAGAAGGCAAAGAAGATGTGGAACATGAAGAAGAAATAGACAAGAATAAGTTGAGGATGTGCTCCTACTTCTATAGTGATGTTTAGGGTAGTGATCATGTTTGTTTTTTCAATCATCTAAGGATGTGTTCTGATGTTTGTAAGATGTTTCAAGTTTAAATAAAAGTAGCTTCTTATTCTATTCTCTATTGAATTGTACCAAAAATATGTTGATGGCATGCAGGATAAATGCCTTATGTTTTTCACTCATAATTATCCAGGGAGCAGCGTTGGTATTTGAGATCATCTATTTGTGAGAAACATTCACAGGAACTAATGCATTCAACCTCAATTAGACCAAATGCAATTGCGAATATGCAATCATTTGGGTCAATTCCTATTGTTGTCAATAGCACACCTTTGTATTTAGTTTGATATGTCACCCATCTAAATAAATAAAAGGCTTGCAACCAGCAACGAAACCCATCTACATGCATCATAACTAACCCATCTACATGCATCATAACTCCAATAATCAGTGGACAAATGTTCCTTGTGTTATGGATTTTAGGGCCATTTAAATAATTTGTTGTTACAAAGAACTTAGAACCAGGATTGCTCCTCCTTAAATCTTCCCCATAGTCTAAAAGCTTATTAAACTATCCTTCTTCATCACCATGTATTTGTGGCAATGCAGCTTTCCTGGCTCTGCTTACCTTCCACCTCTCTAGGTACATTTTGAATTCCCTTAGCAGCTTTGCAGCAACTTCGAGATCTAACTTCTAGTTCTCTCTGAATTTATGCATGGAATTCCCTGTCATAACTTTGGAAGCTATTACATTAACCGGGAAGCTGCCCCCACAGATGTGAGTTCCATCATAGGCAGTGATTATAAAGCCTCTTGTCCTTCTTGTACCATTTGAATCTTTAAGCATCCAAGTACAACCAGGAGCACAAACAACTTCAAAACTTCTTCTCTCATTCCTCATCTTCTTGAATTTCACTCCGTTCCTAATAGAATATGTAGTGACAACCTTCCTAAACTCCTCAAAACCACTAAATAACATACCAAGCTTGAAAGTGGGATTGTCCATATCAACTTCTGGGTTAAATGCTCTTGAAGTTTTTTCTATTTTCTACTTCATTATTAAGATCATCATCCTGTAGGGCATCCTCATATTTATTTACCTCACAATTCTTGCTCATTATTAGCATTGGCGGTTTTATCAAAATTGTTAGAGAAGATATCACCATCTCCTTCTTCAAAATCAAAATCAGTGTCATAGAACTCAAAGTCATCCTCATCAATGTCGTTGCCATCTGACTCTACAAAGTGCATATCTTCCTTCTCATCAACTACCAGAGCTGATGAATGTGAAGATTCATCATGAGCAGGATTTGTTGACATGATGGTAGTAGAAACAAAATTTTAGCATGAGTAGCTTATGTTGTCCTTGGAGCAGGCCTTGGCCTCACAATTACATCTTCTCTAAGCCCCTTGAGGAAATTTGTGTGATCAACAAACAAGACAAGTGTCTTATGTGACTTGCTAGCATTTATCATTTCCCTAGTGTTTGACTGCTTCTTGATTAGCACCAATCCATCCATAATATCCTTGTCAGGCAACAACCAATACATTGAGGTTCTCTCATATCTCTTAGAACCCAAGATTCTCAAAATTTCATTAATCCATGAGATTAACCAAGTGTCAACAATGCAGTTATCAAAAATATTAATGTGATGCAGTAACATACTCCAAGTTAGTTCTCAATCCACAGAAAAACCCATTATGCACTACTTCGAGTAAGAACATGCCACATTTTTCACCTAGATACAAAACTCCAAAGAAATTGCCTTTGTATTAGATAACATCCAAGGAAATACTATATGTCCTAGTAAAGACAGAATTATGTAACTAGTACTAGTAAATATATTTACTTCAAATTGTCAAACCACCGAAACAAATACACAAGGTCAATACCGAAACAAGGTCAAGATCGATCACAAACCAAATGTATTATTTACACACAAATACACCTTTTTATGCACATCATTTAAGTAAAGCATCTAAATTTGCTCTGCAGTTAACTAAATTTTGCACATCTAGTTTTCAGTTAACTGAATTTTGAGCAAATTTAGATGTTTTGTTACAAGAATAAAAAATAAATCGATGCAAAAACCCTATACCAACAATCAACATCACTCAAAGTCACTGCTTTGACCTAAATCCATTGAATTCACCGCCATCGACGAGCAAGTGCGCAACCACGGACAACCGGAAATCGACTTGGTATAAATCGGGCTTAAAGCACGAACTTTACCCGTCTAATCGCTCTGTCGGTGCTACTAGTACCTCTCTCCAGCAATTTGCGTAGCTAAAACACCATGGAATCAAGACGATGGTCCACCTACACCACCAGTACCGTCGCGAGAGGAGAAGGAGAGAGAGAGAGAGAGAGAGAGAGAGAGAGAGAGAGAGAGAGAGAGAGAGAGAGAGAGAGAGAGAGAGAGAGCAGAAACTGGTATCGTAATGCGGCGAATCCTCGCCATGCTCGCGGTCGTCCATCGCCGGGCGGGATCGACCCAGCATCCACGACATGGTCGACCTCGCTGTCACCACCCGCCAACTGCTCCAGGTCTGTCATGTCTTGCCGTTTTCTGTTAATGTTTGAGCCGTAAACGAATCGAGGTGGTTTTTATAATATGGCATTTTGGCCCACGCGTGGAAGGACCTGAATTACTGGCGGGAAGTCTTTTCTAGACTTAATTGCAAACTCACGTGGCCGGGGACAGCTCAGCTTGGAAGAATTCGTTCAAGTTTAGTCAAATTCGGTCAAATCCGTTTGAATTGGACTAAAGTATACCCTGGATGCAAGTTATGGGACTTAGTTAGCTCGGTTTGCAATATATCGGACTAAATTGGTCCGCGCCGCGAGATATGGGATGCTAAATGTACTCTGTATAGCTCGCGAAATCTAGCTGCCCGAGCTCAGCGGCGCTTGAAAGAAAGTCAATGGCAGCGTTATTGGATTTGGGCTCTCCACAAGTTGGGGTGCCAGCTCCAACCATCTTGTCCCGTTCTGGACGATTCCCAACTGGAACAAGAGGACGGAAAGGAGCGAGGAGAAAAAAAATCTACCCACCCCTCTGACCTGTGCTCCTTGTCATCCACGGAGAAGGTAAGCGGCGCAGGACACTCCCGGCCACGTGAACCCGATCGAATCGACCGAGCGAGCGAGTCACACGCACATGACGCACACGCACTCCCACGGCCACAGCCACCCACCAACCACTCCAATCTCGGCCACCAAAACTGCGTGCTCTGTTTCCTTCGCGAGCGAACCGATCAGCGCGGGCCGGGGGGCAAGACAAGCCACGGTGCGCGTCCGGGCCCAGGGGCCACACGGGCGCGGGCGGTCACCTCACCTTTGCCACGGAGACGGGCCCGCGGCGGGCTCGGACGGACGCCCGCCTGCGCGCACGAGTCAACGGCTAGACAGAGGTGGAAACCACCACCCGCCCCCCGCCATCTTAAAATATTCCGTGCATTTCAACCCCACACCCACTCCCAGTCCCACCTCCCCCAACTCCACAAGTCAACTCTCCCCCCTTCCCCCGTCGATGCTCTCCGCATTATAATCCCCCACTCCTCATCCCCTCCACCGCCTCCGTCCCCCCTTCCCTCTCCGACCATGGGCAACTCCCTCGCCTGCTTCTGCTGCGCCGGCGGCGGCGGCGTCGGACCTCGGCGCCGCCACGTCGCCCCGGCCGCGCTCCCCTCCGACCCCGCCTACGACGAGGGGCTCGGCCACTCCTTCTGCTACGTGCGCCCGGACAAGCTCGCCTACTACTCCGCCGCCGAAGACGACCTCGTGGCGGACGCCAACGCTGCCGCCGCGGCCGCCGGCGAGGAGGCCACCACGTTCCGTGCCATCTCGGGCGCCGCCCTCTCCGCCAACGTCTCCACCCCGCTCTCCACCTCCGCGCTGCTCCTCCTCCCCGACGACTCCTCCGCCACCTCCATCACCGCCTCGTCCGGGTTCGAGAGCTCCGAGTCCTTCGCGGCCGTGCCCCTGCAGCCCATCCCGCGGTTCCCCTCAGGACCCATCTCCTCCGGCGGCGGCTTCCTCTCCGGGCCAATCGAGCGGGGATTCCTCTCGGGGCCCCTTGACGCCGCGCTCCTCTCCGGTCCCCTCCCCGGCCCAGCAACGTCGGCGCGTATGGGATTGGGAGGCGGCAGCGGAGCTGTTCCCGCCCTCCGCCGGAGCCTCTCCCACGGCGGCCGCCGCATCCGCGACTTCACGCGCGCTCTGATCTCGCGCGCCGACAGGTTCCAGGGCGCCGCGGATCTCGGTTCGCCGGACGCAGCCGCGGCGGCCATCGCCGCGTGTGGCGGCGAGTCCTACGGCCTGCAGTGGGCGCAGGGTAAAGCCGGGGAGGACCGCGTCCACGTCGTCGTGTCCGAGGAGCGGGGATGGGTGTTCGTCGGCATCTACGACGGCTTCAACGGCCCCGACGCCACCGACTTCCTCGTCTCCAACCTCTACGCCGCGGTGCACCGCGAGCTCCGCGGCCTGCTCTGGGAGCAGCAGTCGCAGCGCGACCCAGAGGAACATCCGACCTCAGCACCCAGCACCACAGCCTCCGACCACCAAGACCAGTGCACCCGCCGGCGCCGCGCCCGTCGCTCCAAGCCCCCGCGCGGCAGCACCGACTACGACGATGAGCAACGGCGTTGGAGGTGTGAGTGGGAGCGCGACTGCTCCAACCTCAAACCGCCAACGCAGCACCCACCTCGGACCAACGGCGAGAACGACCACATCGCCGTGCTCAAGGCGCTGGCACGCGCGCTCCGCAAGACCGAGGAGGCTTACCTGGGTATCGCCGACAAGATGGTCGGCGAATTCCCCGAGCTTGCGCTCATGGGCTCCTGCGTTCTCTCCATGCTTATGAAAGGAGAGGACATGTACGTCATGGGCGTAGGCGACAGCCGGGCCGTCTTGGCCACAATGGACAGCGTTGATCTCGAGCACATAAGTGAGGGTTCATTTGATGGTCTCTCGCCGTGTTTGTCGGCAGTGCAGCTTACATCGGATCATAGCACTTCAGTACCAGAGGTGATTCATCAATTAGCTCACATCAACATGATTCAAGCTTCATCGAGTGTCTTTTCTTGGTCTGATAGCTTATCTGTTGTCTCAATGCAGGAGGTTCGCAGAATACGAAATGAGCATCCCGATGATCCGGCGGCGATCTCCAAGGACCGCGTGAAGGGCTCGCTGAAGGTGACCAGAGCATTCGGTGCCGGTTTCTTGAAACAGGTTAGCTTATGTTTGATCATGTCAATTTTGCAACAAAAGATAAGATTTCTTCTGTGGATATGATTATGCTCTGCGATGGGTCAAGTCTGCAATCTGTCAATAGAATACAGTCCATGACGTAGTTATATTTTCTATATTTTTGGAAGTATGCTGGATGGCACCGTTAGTCATAAGTCTCGGGTAATTCGTTGGCACCTCTTACTTGACATTGAAATGCGAAATGTTGAGAAAGAACAAAGTCTGAAATTGATTTTATCAGGTGCAGAGTAAGTCAATTTTGCTGATATTCTCAGTCAACATATAGTGAAAGTCATGGTTAAGCAAGGCCAGGAAAAGGGGAAAATAAGATCTGGTACAATCGGTCCAAAGTTTGAAAAACAAAATGAAACCACTGTCAGTTCTAACTTCTTTTTTCCTGTTGAGAACCGGTCCACTGTCAGTTCTAATTTCTTGATATGACCATCCTCGTTGAACTGACCTTGTTGACATTGACACCATAGACTAACTTTGGCCGGCAGAATTTTCAAAGCATCAGTAGTTCAGCTCAACTCCTAGGCCACCGCGTGTACAGCCAGATCGAAACATTGTAGGAGAAGCCCCTCCCAGAGAAAACAAAGTTCCTTTTACTTCTGTCCAAGTGCAAAGAATGAACTTGTGCAGTACTGAAATGTGGCCAGAAAGCTAGCGACTGGAGTGGCTTGCAAGGAAGGCACGTCTCTCCTCGCCATGTGAAAGTCTTGTCGGTTCTCTATTTAGAAATTATTCTCTATTATGAAATTGTATAATCGATCTTGCTGGTGTCCAAGAGGGAAGTCTCTTTCTTGGACCTGAAGTGAGCAATCTCATGAAAAGATACAGCGATCTGCAATATTCTTTCGGCCAAAAAAAATACTCTAAAGTTAAGCAACACGAATCCTATTTTGGTTTGATGCTCCGTGAAGGATCACACTCTGCGTGGCATCGAAATCCCTTCTCCTGACTTACTTACATGCCAGACTTTCAGTGAAATGTGTGATAGAAACTGTAATAAACTGTTCAATTTGCGATGATTCTTATCTGACCATGAAAATTCTCCTTGAGCTGACAGTCGTTGCTATTTTTGACAGCCTAAATGGAATGACGCATTACTGGAGATGTTCAGAATCGATTACGTCGGGTCCTCACCATACATCACGTGCAATCCGTCCCTTTTCCACCATAAGCTGAGCACGAGGGATAGATTCTTGATCCTATCTTCAGACGGTCTCTACCAGTACTTCACCAACGAGGAGGCAGTTGCTCAGGTAGAAATGTTCATCGCGACAACCCCTGAAGGCGACCCTGCGCAACATCTCGTGGAAGAAGTGCTTTTCCGGGCAGCAAACAAAGCAGGTATGGACAGCTAGCGAATAAGTCATCGTCTTGCAGTAACTTTTGAACTTCTAGATCATCATCGAGCTGAGGTAGCTCAGTCAGTAGTGGCCACCTTTCTCACATTCCTTGCTGCTGCTGCTGCTGCTGCTGTTTCCGCAGGAATGGACTTCCACGAACTGATCGAGATCCCGCAAGGCGACCGTCGGCGATACCACGACGACGTGTCTGTCATCGTCATCTCCCTGGAGGGCAGGATCTGGAGATCTTGCGTGTAAATAGACATACTACTAGGCTAGACAGAGAAACGTATATAGAGAGAGGTTCTTGCAGGCCTTCTTGAGCAGTTCATGATGCGGCTACTCTATTCCCAACCCCACTCTTCTTCACCCCAGTTGCCACTGTACAATACCAACCAAGCACTGGGCCGGATCTGGTCTGGGGTTTTGGCACATTACATCCAGCTGAACCACGATGAATCGCACCATGTAAAAGAGGATTTGTTCAATTATTAATAACTGAATATGAGACCGATTGGTCAAGTTTCTTTGACCTTTGCGTGCAATCTTCTTTTTTCTCTACACTTTTCAATCACCGTGCGTGTGCACGGGCGACTGATTCCATGTTGGACTTTGGTGATTCTAGAAGAGACTTTCTTGGCACAGATTTGGTCAGAATAATCGTTTGCTGTGTTGACCTCTCAACTGATATCCCCGGAGCTCAGCTACCCGAAGTTGAACAATTGATCTCACTGCCATGTTGCCAGCCTTATCTGCTGTGCATGGTATGCCATTTCTGAAAAAATGTTATGATGCGCAGTACTATCCTCAGTTATCCATACCATGAATGCTCCAAGCTGACCTTGTGATCTGGGCATGTGCGTCGAGTTAACTCTGTGTCTTGGATTCAGCGCCCCGCCTGAAATTCTAACATCAGGTCAGAGGCTGAATGGCTGATTGATCGTTGACCAATAATTGGAGCTCTCCGTGGTGTCCTAGACTACTCCCACTTGCTTGCGTGCTTCTCCTTCTATATGGTTTTCTTTTTGAACAGGTTTTTTTTTTTGAACAGGTTCTATATGGTTTTCAGCAGAAGCAATGGCTGGCAAATAAAGATTTTGTTCCACTGGGAAATAAAGTATATATCTAAAAAAAGAGAATGGTAGGTCAAGGCGTGCAAAAGGCTTGATTTACTTTTATTTTTCTTGAATGGTGAGGATCAGCTATCTTCAAATGTGTGTTCCCGGAATAGATGGCAGCACTATTCTTACGCAAGGGAAAGTCAGATCGAGCATACGATTTCCTACTACAAGAAATGCGTTCCTTGTCGTGAATGAATTGGTGCTAATGGCGTAAAGAAATAAGTGGCGTTTCTTAGTTCCACTATAGGCAGTGACGTTGACCGCAAGTCTGCCAAGCTACGGGCTAAAGTATTTCCTAAGCAAAAGGAGCTTTGTTGCCTTTGTTACTTGAGAAAACTAAAACATTTGTTCCGTTTAAAAGGGCTTTGCCTTCTTTCGAGGTCATGAAGAGTTGCAGTGCATTGCCCTTAAGGCGTAGTTTCCTGAAACAGGCCGTTCCGCACAAAGGTAGAGACGCAGAGTCAAACCTGCACCAACTGTTGAACGCTCGAGGAGGTTCCTACGCAGTTACGTTGAGTCGCTGATGGCTATCAAGTATTGCCCACAAGTGGACGATGTCAAAGGCAAACAACCTGCGGCAGTAATGTATGAAGCAGGAAGGAAGTTGCAGGAAGGAAATCGTCCTCGGGCCATCCCTAGCAGTGTAGACCATATGCGGGTGTGGCCAAGCTAAACTAGTAGAAGCTCGAATCAGTCTTTCGCCTCGCTATATGTTGCAACCACACCATACAACTAGGATAGTCTCAAAACGAAACAAGATGCTGGGGCAGCAACACACACGTCGTCCGAAAGAAAACAAAGAAAAAACAAAATAGAGTCATAGACGAGGCAACTAAACGAGGTAGACCGCAACCGCTGCACCCTCCGCAGAATTCCCACCATGCTCCTTGCGCATGGGCTACCATGGCGCAGCCAGCCCCGCGCCCCGCCTGCCGCAGCTGTGTCGCGCTGCCCCGCCGCTCGCAGCTGTGCCGCCACGCCGCCTCGCCCCAGCCAGCGCTGGACCTCTGCCGCCCCATGAGCACCGCCGCCAACTGAAGGGGCCCTAAACCCACCCACCCGATGCAGGGAAAAACAAGTCGGCGCCGCCGGTGCCACACGAGAACCATCCGGTGGCCTGGCCGGCTAGGACGACGAGAGGGAGGAGGGGAGTTGGGGTTAGGCCGGGGAGGGTGGCAGTGCCCACGTCGCACTGGGGTAGGGCAAGAGGAGCGCGACTCGGGAGGTTTTTTTCTTCCAATTCCTACTCTCTACATAGAAGGATCTAACGTCCCTGAATCGATAATATGTAGATTTCAGCATTCCTACGTTGCTAGTGGAAGGTGTGTTGCACCATCTTATATATTAGGTTGTTCTACCACTCACTAAAGTGTGAGAAAATGGAGCAACTCTTATGCACTCCTCCTCCAACGCTGTTTGTTTCGCCACGCCACGATGCGCGCGCGCCGCGGGTTGCGGGAATGAGATGAGCCGAGTTCCTGTGTTGGTTTTGCTGTTTGGGAATCTATGCGGGAACACTTTAGAAGGTATCTCTCCTAGATATTTTTTCCTTTTCGTTTCCGTCCAGATTTCCTCAGCTCTTTCTTGTCCGCTTGCCATCGGATTTCCTCGGCTCTCTCTTGTCACTATGCATCTCTTGTCCCCACGAATCTTACTGGGAAAGTAAGAGGATCTTATCCTCTAAAAACAGAGGACAGAATCATAGTGAAGAGATGCGAGCACATACACACTGTCAGTTTCAGTTTCTTGAGCAGTCACCTTTGTCTTCTCCATCCCGGCCTGCAGCGTGCATCGTAGATCAGGACATTAGGCCTCTAGAACCCTGTCTCTCGAGAACCTGTACAGGTGAGGGGCAATCATGTTTTTGGGGAGAACCTGTACAGGTGAGGGGCAATCATGTTTTTGGGGAGCGCTAAGCGCAACTATTGGCAACCACGACGTCGTGTGGCAACGAGTTCCCCGATGACGACTTCTTCCCGGACATAGACAACATCGTCGACAACATGGTCAATAACATGAACGTTGCTACTGCTCAGGCTGCACCATATGTACCCCTAAACTTCTTATTTCAGATTCTTCTAGAATGTCTTGTTCTAGCGTTTGGAGTACATCTGGTCGGTTTATCTTGTATAAATGCAGTCAATTTATCTGCTCTGTTAGTTTGCATGATTAGTTTAATTAATGTTAAATTAATCATGCTTTACCTTTTATTTGGATTAAATCATATGGATTGTTGCTCATATTTTTAACAATCCAAAAACTTGATCATAAACAACTGAATTCAACAGGCATAATTGTGGCTACGAGGCCACCTCCGTTCGATGGTTCGCATTATAAGAGATAGCGTACGAGAGCAGTTCTTTGGTTTCAAAACCTGAACTGCTATAGCGCCACTCTCGGAAAACCTGGGGTAGAGCTTTCTGCTTCTCAGAAGGAGGCCTTTAAGAAAGTCGATACCATGTTTATGGCAGCTGTTTTTAGTGGGGACAACATTGTTGACGCGTATATGTCATTTGATAATGACAAGGACGCGTGGGATGTGCTCGAGACTAATTTTGGAGTCTCATACGCTGACACTGAGTTGTATGTCATGGAGCAATTCTATGGATACAAGATGACTGGTGAGCGCTCTGTTGTTGAGCAAGCTCATGACATACAGTCACTTGCCAAAGTACTTGAGTAGTTCAAGTGTGTGTTACCAGACAAGTTTGTTGCCGCATGCATCATTGCCAAGTTTCCTCCTACATGGGGAAATTTTGCTACTTCTATGAAACATAAGAGACAATAGTTTTCCGTTATGGATCTCATCAGGTCTCTTCATGTGGAAGAAAATGTGAGAGCAAAAGACATACATGCTCGAGGATACGAGGGAGGTTCTAGTACCAACTTGGTATAGAAAAAGAACTTTCAATCCCACAAGTTCAAAAAATAAGAATAAATCTAAAAGCAAAGTAAAGTTTGATGGCAAGAACAAAACCTCTCACTCAACCAACTTCAAGAAAAAGAATGATAAGAAGAAAGGGGCTTGCCACGTTTGTGGTGACCCTGATCATTGGGCTCCTAGCTGCCCTAAACGCTTTGATAAGCATCAACATGGGAACAACGACAATACTGCAAATGTTGTTATTGGTGGTGATACTGAGATGATGGATATTGGGTACGGTACTGTTCCTTCTATCCTTTTAGTATGCGCTTCACCTGAATGGTGGATAGACACTAGTGCCAATACACATGTATTTTCTGATATTTCCATGTTTTCCTCTTATCAGGTCTCAAGGACTTCTCTCGTGATGATGGAAAACGGCTCACATGCTTCTGTTCATGGTGTTGGTATGGTAAATCTGAAGTTTACTTTGGGGAAGACCGTACAGCTGAAGAATGTATATCACATTCCCTCCATCAATAAGAATCTCGTCAGTGGTTCGCTTTTATGTCGTGATGGCTTTAAGTTGGTATTTGAGTCTAATAAAATTGTAATCTCTAAATATGGACAATTTGTTGGTAAAGGCTATGTGTGCGAAGGCTTGTTCCGCTTTTCTTTGTCAGACTTATGCGCTAAAGTTATTAATCATATTTGTAATGATAATGAGTCTAGTGTTTGGCATTCTCAACTTTGGTTGCATGACGCAGCTAGCCAATATGAGTTTAATTCTGAAATTCACAAATGTGGAAGGTTCTAATTGCCAAGTTTGTGTACAAGCAATGCAACCCTGTAAGTCTCATAAAGTTGCGGAACCGAGAAGCTTAGCACCACTAGAACTTATAAATTCGGATCTTTGTGAGATGAATGGTGTTTTAACCGAATATGAAAAAAGATATTTCATGACTTTGATAGATGACTCTAGTAGAGACCGCTACGTTTATCTTCTGAAAACTAAATATGAGACTTTGAACTACTTCAAAATCTATAAAGCCGAATTAGAAAACCAACTTAATCTTAAAATCAAGAGGTTAAGGTCGGATCATGGCGGAGAGTTTTTTTCAAATGAATTTGATTTATTCTGTATGGAACACAGTATTATCCATGAGAGGACGCCTCCCTACTAACCTCAATCAAATAGGGTGGCCAAAAGAAAGAACCGTACTCCAACTGATTTGGTTAACGTCATGTTAAATACATCAGGTTTATCTAAGAAATGGTGAGGAGAGGCTCTATTGACTGCATGTCATGTTCTAACCGGTGTTCCCATAAAGGATAAAACTATGACTCTTTTGAGGAATGGTAAAAGAAAAAGCTAAAACTCTCTTACTTACGAACTTGGAGTTGTTTGGCGAAAGTCAATATTGACATACCAAGAAGCGCAAGCTTGTACCAAAAAACATGGATTGTGTTTTTCTGAGATAGGCTATAGATTATTGATAGTAAAATCTGTGGTACCTGACATGCTTGTTGGTACAATTATGGAGTCGAATGATGCGACTTTATTTGTGGACCTATTTCCTATGAAAGCAGGAGATGCCTAGTTCATCTAGCCAAGAACTATTTACAATTCCTGAACCTACTATTTCGATAGAACACTATGTTCCTGAGAAGGATGACAATGAAGCTCCCAAAAGGAGCATGGGGCAGAGTACCGAAACATCCTTTCGTGATGATTTCATTGTATACCTCGTGGATGATACTCCCACTTCTATTTCAGAATCATATGCATCTTAAGATGCTGACTACTGGAAGGAAGTTGTCCGTAGTGAGATGGATCTTAGATAATGAAACGTGGGATGCAACTGATCATTCTTATAGGTGCAAACCCGTAGGATGTAAGTGGGTGTTGAAAAAAAAGTTTAATCCCAATGGTACTATTGAAAAGTACAAGACACGTCTTGTGGCCAAGGGTTATACCTAGAAAGAAGGCGGAGACTTCTTTGATACATACTCACCTATAGCCAGGTTGACCACTATTTGAGTACTACTTTACTTGGCTGCTTCTCACAGTCTTTCGTTCATCAAATGGACATTAAGACTACTTTTATAAATCGAGAGCTGGATGAGGAAATTTATATGGAACAGCCTGGTGGGGTTTTAATAAATGGTCAAGAAGGAATGGTGTGTAAGTTACTAAAGTCTTTGTATGGTCTTAAGCAATCACCTAAGCAGTGGCACGAGAAGTTTGAAAGAACTTTAATCGTTGAAGACATTTTTGTAAATGAGGATGACAATGGTGGCAATACATTGCTTCAATCCCACTACGTGGAAAAGATTTGAGTCATTTTGGGTATAACGACTACAAATCTTCTCCAACGCCTTATGATTCAAGTGCACTGATTCGAAAGAATAGAGCTATTGCTAGAGATCAATTGAGATATCCTCAAATCATTGGCTCGCTCATGTTTGTTTGATCTTGATTGATGATGGGGATTACATGGAGACTTCGATGAGCGTGTGTTTGAGTGTATCTAAGAATGTTCGGTCCACCCTTAGAAGGACCCTGACTATGGTTTATATAGTTTAGCACAACCGGGATATTGTTAAAGCTAATTGGCACACTATCTAGCTATAATTACACAGTAACAAGAGCAACGATGAGGCAGTGGTGCTGCCGTTAACATTCCCCTTGGTTGTGTGGTAGGGTCTGTAATGAAGGCAGTCTTAATTGACGATCTCAATAGTCCGGGTGTCAGTTCAAGATTCAGTTGTTCGGGTGATGGTTCGTGAGTCGGCCCTGCAGGCTAGATGGAACAGTTGTACCATACCATCTTGGTGGTGGCCTTATACATGCTATGGGCCATCCCAGGCTGGTTAGTCTGTTTGTTAACTTGGTCCTTCGTTGACTTTCTTCGGCTATCCCAATCAACGGAGTATTGTACATCTCTTTACTAGAAAAAAATATATTAGCATACTTTTTTTATGTCCATGAATTAGGTGGTAAATGAGTCATATCCATTGTATGAAAGAATTGTCTAGTCAAATTCTCACGCCATGTTCTGAGAGTGCATGAACTGAGAGTATAACTAGAGAAGGTACTCATGTTGAACATACTTAAATTTATCTATTTAAGAATAGAAAATCCAGAACTATAATACTATATATGAGAGGCGATTTTCTATGCATGGTGGTAGCTGCACATCCTTACATTTTCGTTGATTCAAGCCATGTATTCCCATTTTATCTTGTTTTCTTAGTAGAACACATAATTCAGGTGTACAAAAGTGGTTTTAGAATTTCAACTTGAATTTGTTTTTGTCAAAGTCAACTCATGCATTGACTTTTGTTTAGTCGAGTTGACTTTTGGAAAAAAGACCAAAAGTATTCAAACCAAAAATTTGAAACCACTTTTCTACACTAGAAATTTGAAATATTTATTATGTTACACAATTTCCTAACCAAACACATCACATAGCTTCATAAACAAAAGAAAAAGTCAACATCGATAGTTTTAATGGGCTGAAACAACCAAAATTTGAATTATTGACTATTCATAGGTAGGCTGTAGTTTTTGTATATAGATTTTGTTTTATATTTATATTTATATTTTTAACTATGTGACATGATTGATACGTGTCGTGTCTATGTCATTTCCTTGTGTTTTTCCTTGACTTTGCATGATTTTGGGTTCGAGAGTATAGATAGCACGTGGCACATTGGAGCACACACCTCAGATACAACCACCTCTACCGGGCTACTGGCTAACGTTCCAATTATGCATGCTTTCACTTTACAGATTTTTTCCAAGAGATTTCAGACTTTCTCAAGGAGAAAAGAAATAACATGCCTTTCCTCTATGGGATTATTTGACTTATTGATTAGCTAACCAACATACATCTGTTCGGTAAGCTGAACACACACAAACTGTTCATCTATCAGTTTTGCAGTTCTCTTTGGGGAATTTTGGAGGCAGTTTTTGAGTAAATAAAGTTGGAGGTTTTTTTAAGAAGAAAATGAAGGGCAAATGCTATTTATCGCCTAATGCGCGCAATAATAGTGCACGCTCATGCATGGCTGTCTACTGGGCGGCCCGTTAGCGGACGTTATTCCAGTTTTCTACAGTCTTCTGTGGATTTTTCTCCGGTTTCTGGTTTTGACACAAGTTTTTTTTGGGCGATCCGTTTTTTTGGACAATATTGGAATCCAAACATTTTATAAATTTGAACATTTTTTAAGTTTAAATATTTTTTATATCATTTTTAAAATCTGAACAAGTTTTAAATCAGAACATTTTTTAAGTTTGATTTTTAAAAATCTGAACAAATAAAATTTGAACAATTTTAAGTTTCAACATTTTTTATATTTGAACATTTTTAAGTTTGAACATATTTTAAGTCTGAACAAGTTTTAAATCAGAACGTTTTTTAAGTTTGAACATTTTTTTTAAATCTGAACAGGTTTTAAATCTAAACAAGTTTTAAATCAGAACATTTTTAAGTTTGAATACTTTTAAATCTCTGAAAACCTGGAAAATCGGAAAATAAAACTAACGTTAAGATATGTGATACTGTTTCCGCCTTAATGGGCCGGCCCGTTCGGACAGAGCGTGCTGGAGCGCGCGGGCGGAAGGCCGTAATGCATGCGTCGGGCGATGAATAGTAGCCCCCAAATGAAGTTGGAGCTTGTCTTTCTTTTTGTTCGCAGTTGATCAAGCCTAGCTCAGTATATAACTGTCCACTTTACATAAGTCCCATAAATTCTAGCCCACAAAATCCCGGCCCGCATACCTATTTAACTACATCTCTCCTCAATCGGCCATTCTTGCTAAACCCTACCGCCGCCGCCGTCGCCGTCGCCGTCCCGCCTCCTCGCCGAGAGCTCAAGAGGTAAGCGCGGCCCGGAATTCCTTCGTGCGACGTTGCAATTCCATCAGTTTTCCTCTTATACGTGAGCCAATTTAGGTTTTGGTTTTCCGTTCAGGGTGGTTGCTATGGCGCCGACGCCGCCAAAGACGGGGCTGTTCGTGGGGATTAACAAGGGACACGTCGTCACCAAGCGCGAGTTGCCGGCGCGCCCGTCCGACCGCAAAGGGGTGAGTTTCCAAAAATCGAGTAGTTCTTCTCAGCTTGCTAGTTGCCATACTAGCGTGTGAGAATTGAAATGCGAGTAGAAACTTGTTCTCAGATAAGGTGAAAAAATGCTGAAGCTAGTCAAATCCTAAAGTTGCATTTGCTGAAGCATATAATGCTATAATGGCAAAACTGTGTGCATGGATCGTGCAATTATTGGAGTTAGTTATCTGTTGATGTGACTGAACGAACATACATATGTTGTAATGGTTTTCCTTGAAATTTCCACAACAGTTTGTCGTTTAGCTGCTGCGGTCGCGGCGAGTTGGCAATACCTCCTGCTTATTGGTGGGTGCTGTCAAGATCAGTGACAGACAGCGAAATTTGCATGGCTATATAGCCTTTTCCGTTAACAAGTATATGCTATGTAAAGTCTGCATACATAGAAGTTGTCACACCTCTGTTTGTTTACACAATATACACTGCAGCCATCCTGCAATACTCTGCCATTTATTTTCAATTGTTGTATATTTTTGCATGTCTGATGCTATATTTGAGTTTAGTTCATCCGTGTTATCTCCAGGCCTCAATTTTCTTTGTAAATTCGTTGCAGCGGTTACATAAGTTAGAAGTTTATTCTACAGTGGTAGAGTGCAATTATGTGATGATATTATTGACAATGACATCCTAGTAACATTCTATAAATGGTACCTTTTTCCATTTCAGAAAATTACCAAGAGGGTCCATTTTGTTCGGAACTTGATCAGGGAAGTTGCTGGATTCGCCGTATGAGAAGCGTATAACTGAGCTTCTGAAGGTTGGAAAGGATAAGCGTGCACTCAAGGTAGCCAAAAGAAAGCTTGGGACACATAAGAGAGCCAAGAAGAAGCGTGAGGAGATGTCCAGTGTTCTTAGGAAGATGAGGTACGTTTCTATCTGTAGTTCTGTTAGCGGAGATGTGGCCAACTCTTAAAGATAGCTTGCTTTTGTTTGACGGACATAAAGTTAAGCCATCAAAGCATTTTGTGACTCTAACCAGTCATTTAAAAGTTGCTCCCAGTTGATTGCGAGCCACCCTGTGCATACTCCTTTATCAATAACATCACTCTATAAAAATCTATGTTCATAAGGCTTATGTTTAAATTGAGATATGTGGTATCTGGCTAGCTAACCTCTTTATAGTCCTTAATTATCTGTTCCCAGACTTGGGCAGCGGCTGGAATGATGGTAATTACACATAAAATTCTCAGGGATTTCAGATGCAACAGTTCAATATCCTACATGAATGCTTTGTTTACAGTGATGGATTGAACTCTGAAAGATAGTTGGTTGTTCTTTGGTTATTTATTCCACAAATGCCTGTATAACCTTATGGTCAGGCAATTTGAATCCATCATAATAAGACACTAATGATAAACAACAGAATCGTCACTAAACACAAAGCTAAAAGTCAAGGAATACATATACCAGTCTATGTCAATAATCACTTTCTTGTTCCAATTTCTTTGTGAAGATATAACATAAAGAACACGTCTAACAATGAAAATGAAAAGAAATGATTGACAATACTAACATGGTCCTTCAGTACTATCCATATGCTCACGTCTAACAATGAAAATGAAAAGAAATGATTGACAATACTAACATGGTCCTTCAGTACTATCCATATGCTCACGTCTAACAATGAAAATGAAAAGAAATGATTGACAATACTAACATGGTCCTTCAGTACTATCCATATGCTCACTTTCTCACGAGATTTTGATAAATTTCTTAATACCTACGAAACCATGAGTTGCAATAGAAGTGACCATTCTGGTTTATTCTAGCTTCCCAACAATACATGCTTAGTTCTTTCCATAGGCTTATAGTTCAACTTGAAATTAACTATTAGGTACAAATTAGTACTCCCTCCGACCCAAATTAGTTGACTTAGATTTGTCTAGATTCGATTGTATCTAGACATGATTTAGTACTAGATACATCCGTATCTTGACAAATTTGAGTCAACTAATTTGGGTCGGAGGGAGTAATACTAACACTAGATACCCCCAAAGAAATGCAATTCTAACTAGCATAAGGGCAGTAAATGACATACTGATAAGAGCATCCACTTGTCTCATCTCTTTCACCAATGTGGAAGCTTAGCTCATGTATTGTGTCCATCCATGGATGTGTTGTTGCCTGACATCACACCGGATGACATGGCTGCATAATCCTTGTCGCTATCTACTAATCTGCTCACCCATGATAGTAGTAGCTAACCACTACGCTGCTTCTGACACGTCGATGGTGCTATCTTAACCATCCGGAGAGGACCTTATATTTGGGGAAGGGCTTGGCCAAATGAAAATGTGAAATCTACTTTTGGAGCCATATGAACTCTTGATTGAATATCTTTGCAAGCAACTCATACGAATAAATTTTGGAACAAGAAGTGATTATTGACATGGAGTATTTTTTTTCCGGACACTAGTGTATTATTTCTCGACTTTTATCTTTGTATTTGGTGACAATTCTGTCATTTAATTTTTTGTTAGGCTGACATGAAGTTGCCTGACCATATGATTATAGATGCTATCTTTGAGAAATCCATCACGGTAAAGTGGGTTATTGAGCTGTTTCATTTGAAACTCCTGAGAAATTTATGCGCGGTATCTTCATTCCAGCCACTGCCCAATTCCGAGAATAGATAATTAAGGACCATAAAGAGGTTATCTAGCCAGCTAACATCCACTGGTGTCATCCCTTTCACCACAAATGGAGTCTTAGCTCATGTATCCTTTCCATCTGTGTGGGATGTGTTAGTGCCTGACATCACGCAGGATGATGTACGTATAGTCCTTGTCGCCATCTACTAGATCTGCTCATCCATGATAGCAGTAGCTAACCACCACTGCTCGCGACACGTCGATGGTGCTATCTTAACCATCCGGAGGGGACCTTGCATTTGGGGAAGGGTGCGGACAAATCGGAAAGCTAGATATACTTTTCTTGCTGTCTGGACTCTTGACAAAATACTTTTAAACTTGAAGCGGCTTATACTGATGAACTTGTAGCTCAGAGGGTTCATATCCGATGTTTGTTGTTGCCACATGCTCTGTAGTGCAGTCTCGACCAGTCATACTGATTTCTGACAAATCTGAATTCCGTGTGCAGATCTGCTGGAACCGCTGAGAAGAAGAAGTGAAGCAGTTAGGTTGGCTGAGGAGTTTTGAGGCTGTCGAAGATCAGGTTGTTATTGAATTTACAGCGGGCATCATTCTTGGTGGACATGTTTGCAGCGTGTATCAAATCCGCCATTCGCTCTCGTCAAGTTTTGTGGGGTTTTGTTTACTCGGTGAAACTAATCGATCGTACAAAGCACACCCAGCTTGTGGGTTTTGTGAGACAGTCACATGGATGGAGCAATTTTTTGTGTGGTGGTCTTGGCATGGTTTCTCCAAACGTTTCACCAGCTTGCGTTTTGCTAGTACTGATATGTTCATGGTCGTAACTCTACATTCATCTGCAGACTTTGGGAAAATGGATACACATTTTGCTATAAGCAGTGATGAACCAGGAGAAGCAAGCCCAGCAATCTTATCTTTGTCCAAGTAGAGACGGCAGGCTGCTGGGTACTTGTTTTGCAGACTGTCATGAGTTTCTCTTGTGTTGAACCCTGTTGTTGAGTTCGTCTCTCGCTTGCAAGGTACTACTAGGAAGGAATTCCCCCACATTCCCTGAACATCTCTAGATGACAGATAGTTGCCTCATGTCCCGTACTCGTGCTACTGATGCCACAACCCACTCTGAAGTCTGAACCTTTGCCATGGTCGCCTGCACACAACTCGGAAGCCAAACCCTGCCTCCCTGAACCAACGCACCCGAGCTGGTGCAGATGCAGCCTACAGGAAAACTCCAAGCGCTGGATCTCGTTTCCGTTGCGAACGAGCTGATCACTCTAACGATCTACTTACTGTAGTTTTGTGCGAACGTGCCGGCTAGTTCCGCTTGTCCCAGCGCGCCGAACGTGCGGAAAAATTCGTGGCATAACGTACGCGCCACCACCCACCATCGGACGGGTCCCCGCCCACACAAACCGTGTGGCCAGGAGAACGTGACGCCGACCTGATCGGCCTGTGTCCAGATTAATGTCATATTCCCTCGTTAACTTTCACCAGATTCCGCCGGCCGGCCATGCATGGCGTGCTGCAGAAGGGCACGGTACCTGCTAGCGCTAGCCAGCTGCCTAGCTACCACGTAGGTCGATGTTGCTTGTTTCGTGCCCGGCACGAGCACCTGATTGACCGGCCAGCATACGTGGCCGGCCAAACGATGGTCGCTCCATCGATCCATCGACGACGACACGGCCCGGTAAAAAGGGTAGCACCACCACCGTAGCATGCAGTGCGGATTAAAGGCGAAGGAGATATGATGATGATGGTGGCCACACGCCGCGCGCCCGAGCCTGACGTCGACTCCGTTATCGCCGGGCGGGCGGGGCGGGCGGTGGATACGATACGATTCATTCGATCGAGGCGGGCGGCCGGGCTGGGAGACAGGGACGATCCGAATCTGGGCGGCGGTACGGTGGTGGGGGCCGGGCCGGGGCGTGTGGGGAGGACAGGAGAGGCTTCTCCTTGACGCATCCTCGACCGCGACTAAAGCCCGCCGGTCATCCTTCATCCTTCATGCATGTGGTGGCTGATCATTGAGCGAGACCGAGAGAGAGAGTCTGTGATGATGGTGCGTTTTTGCCGCGCGACGCCCGAGAGAGATTCCGCGGTCAGGTCGCCGGCCCGGCCGCGGCAGCGACGGGACGGCGCCAAAGCTAGCGAGCTAGCTGACCCCGCGACCCGCCCGGCCTTATCGTGATCCTATGTGCGTATGACAGCACCGTAAAGCTACACCATAGCTAGCTGTAGGGATGTATAGCTAGCTAGCTACGTGCTCCCTCCGTTTCAAAATACTATAAGATATTTTACCATTTGTGAAGCAAATGCATCTAAATATATTTTAGTGTGTAGCTTCACTTCAAATCTACACACTAAAAGATGTCTAAATATATTCGCTTCACAAAAGGTAAAATATCTTATATAATGAAGTACGTATGTGTTGGTACCGGATTGACGGGTCCAGCCCCCTAAATGCGTACCACCCGGTTGGTCGGCTTAAAAATCATCCTCGTATGCGACGATGCTCTTTCAAATCTTGGCACGATGTTGTGTTCATCTTTTCTCCGGCGCTACCGTGGTGACGACAGAGGACGATGGTTCGGTGAGGCACAAGTTTCTCTAAGGGTGACATTGTAATTTTACTTGTGGCGTTATTTGTGCAAAGGTGGTTGACAAACATATTTATATTTATCTTACTTGTGAACCATACATGTAATCTCTATAAATGGATTGTCTAATGTAATACTGCATATAGTTAGTTTTAAAAAAAACTGCGTACAAGTCATGTCTCGATCGGTCAATACCGCCGATTCGAACAGATACATTTCGTCCAACCTGAGACATGGGAGACGGGAGTTAAGTTCAGGTGCCTGACCGGCAGCTACGCTACGCGCAGTACGTACTGCACATGTCTCCGGTCAGTAGAGAGTGGAGCTGTTGTTGATATATTTCGCCTGCTGCTACGTACGCTGCACTGAATACATGCCAGATGATGGGAGTTGAGTTCAGCTGTGTCTGTGTTCGTGTTCGTGTCCCTGCTGCTGCCACGCACTGCAGACGGCGTTGGACTTCCTGCTTCCCATGAGCATACGGACGGGCGCACGGCCGAATCTTGCATGGAAGCAAGACGCTCGGGGTGCCAGGACAAATCAAAGGCATCCTCCATTCCATCCACCTGGGAACACGCACACGTACCTACTGTACGTGGAGATTATGATTTGGACGCATCTGCATGCATGCATGCACGCACAGTTGTTTCTTCTTACTAGCCCGTAGTACGATTGTTGTTATGTGCAGTTCTGGTCACCCTGGCCTCGTGTGACACTGCTCGCGCACGTCTTCCCGTCGCCCCGAGCTGTCCTTGTCGCACACGTACGCACGTACGCATACAGGGTATGGCCGGTTATTTTGACCTTTTTTTTTTTTTGGTTTCTGGATGGTCTATCTATATGTATGAATTTATGTTACTGTGTGTTGTAATTATTTAGAAAACCGTTTAAATCTTTTATTCAATAATGCCGAGATTGCCTGCCACTACGCTAAACAACTCCGTTCAGTAACCAAACATTAATATTGGAGAGGACACGATCCCATGTTACACGTAATCATGCTAGGTATGAAGATGGGTAAGAGGTTTCTTCAGGGGTTGGAGGGGCTATATTTGTGTTGAATAAGCATGAAATTTTGTATTCACTAAAATTTAGCCACTTCCTAAAAACTACTATCATGCATGCATGGTAAATTGTTTCGAGCCTATGCACTTTCATTGTATGTGTGACCTTGCACCGATGAGGTCAAATGTTTGGATGAACTAATTGGTGCATGGAATTCAATAAATCGACCACTTCTATCAAGTAACCTTAAGCGAGGGAAGATCGACTCAACATGTATAGATGATGACACAGTAATCAAGTATAAATGAAACCATAGACTGCTATTGCCAGAACTTAACGTAGGCAATCTCCTTTGATCATGAGTGTTATAGTAATGGTGGTGCTACAAACAATAAACTATGTTGCATGTCTAACGCCAATATGAAATAAGCGTTGATGCTTTGATCCGGCTTACTTCTAGCCTTGTTTGTAGCCTTCAGTCATGTGCTTATTAACTTGTATGATAAATACGTCTTACAAACCATGTCTGCAGGGACGACAAAAGCAATGTATGGAGATTGCTATCATATGGCCAAAGAGTTTGTGGAAAATCACTTTTGAGCATTGTCCGCGGGTCGAATGTAGTTTCTCGCGAGTTTGTTGGCCTAGATAATCGATCATTTCCTTTCACTTAATTGGATGATCCACCAAGTGCCATTATACTTGTTCTGTCTGATGATGCGAACATTATCATTTTGCTATTTCCACAAGCAAATGACAAGTTACTGGGATTAATGCAAGTATGGTGGACATTAGATCTCCACCTAGATGTGCATGTTGACTGAGAAATATAGCAACTATTTCTAAGTCAAGAATAATCACTCCCAAGTCCCAACAATTATTGTTTAGAAATGAGAGCTAATTTGCTGTGAAAAAAAGTAACACAACCAAGTGAGCCACAAGCCCAAAACAGTTAAACTCAGTGTAAAGAAAGATTGACTGTGCAGTGGTTAATAAAGATTATCCTACACGCTACGAGATCAAGGTGCGCGCGCGCATCTGTGTCGGAGATTGATCCGTGTGAGCAGTGGGTGGGACGTCAAGACCACGTGATTATATACTCTTCGTTACTAAGGTCAGATTACCTGGCAAAGCCCAGATGACATCACATGGCTGTTCTTGCTTTGAATCAATCTAGGTTTCGGTGCTTAATTAGATATATACACGACACGACCAGAATCTCAGAAAGAATGGAAATCATGCATGCTAGCTAAGCCTACCTATAATTTCCTATGGCTTGTCTGCATACATACATATGTGTGCGTCCAAAGGGAATCAGGTTCTTGTTGAGGCATATGTAGGTAGGAGCTAGCCACCATCGGGATCTCTGTCTGGCAAGATCGAAGCTCATTAACATACAATATGTAGCATACGTTCCTTGGCGTCTTTCATGGACAAACTAATCAGTGTACACTCATTCATACCTATACAATATGATACACTCATGCATACCTATACTATATGACGCGGAGACACAGTACATTAGTACTAGCTGTTAGAGAGAGGGATTTGGTTTCTCATATACTGCAATATGTGTTCTGCATCGATCATGCGTGCATGGGTGTACTGGGCCATGCATGCATGCGGTCCATGATTATGCTCATGTGATGCAACGTGAGGCCAACCACAGCTTACACAGACGCATATACGACACAGTTGTAATAACCAGAAAAACAACTGTTGGTGCTTTACCGTGGTGGATTTTTTACAGGGCACGAAAAGAGCATAAAAGACAGAAGAAGCCATGCATCCCTATGAATATAGGTAAATGTGTACAGATTACACATGAGATTGACTGGCTGGATACCGAAAAAAAAAACTGCTGCGTAGGACGGTAGGACCGCCGGCCTCGTCGACGAAGAGAAAAAAAGAAAGGCGCTCAAACTGAGTGGGGGTGTATAAAGCTAAAGCTGCCATATTGTTTTCTCCCCAGCTGATCCCCCCCTATGCGTGCGATTCGTAGTACAGTCCTCTGACACAGGAATCTGATACCCCTGACCTGGTGTCCTGTGCATGCTTAGCTAGCTAGCTACCCATCTCCGATTTGAACGTCACACCAAAATCCTACTAGCTTGCTAGATCTCTCTCCCTCTCTGTCGTGCGTGTGTGTGCATGGATGAATGGATGGATGAGAGAGACAGAGAGAGATGCAGCACATTGCTGCATGCATGCTCAGCTGATTCTCAAGTTCTGGGAAAATGTCGGTACTAGCTAGGGCACATGCAATGGTGCCCGCCACGTCAGTGGAAAGCTAGAGAGGCAAAACGAACCCATCATCCATTCATCCCGATACACAAGTGCATGGGCTGCATGCATGGGAAAAGCGAACGAGCGTACCCAAGATTAGATCTGATATATAGATCCATGCACATAGTGTCGTAGTGTCCGTATGTTTATTTTTGTATCAAATTACAGATCAAGAATAAAGTTGTAATTAGAATACTGGGATTGATTATTGTTGCCACATCTCAAGTTCTCAACATAGCTGAAGTTAACGCCTTTTTCTGGCCTGGAAATAGCTACTACTCCCTCCGTTTTAAAATATAAGATATTTTAGCTTTTGTGAAATAAATGTACCTAGACTATGGAACAGGGGTAGCAGTAGAGATGCAAATTTATGAAGGTACCATCTAACCTTATCCGGTTAAAACAAATGAACTATTTTTTCGAAAATGAGATGTGATTCGTGAAATCTTTGTTCATTTGATTGAACTAAAGAGTGTTAGAAGGTACCCTAAAGGTTATCCATTTTCATCCCTAGATATTAGTGTAATATGTTAGTATTCACACATGGAGGACACAACGGCACGGCCATGGAGATCACCCCCGATAAATAGTAATACTATATCAGTTAATATGATTAAATGTGGAAGTTAATCATGTTGAGTTTACTCATATTCAGATTGTTTGGTAGAAGGAGATACTAAAAAAAAATCAAGTAAAATCATGTATTCTCTTAGATTGCCGCACCATCTCCTTCGTGTAAATTAATTGCAGGTCACTGTAAAATCAGGGCGATATTAATTATTCTATCTTTACCTTCTTTAACTAGGCAAATCAATGAAGATACTGAACTTTCGAGCATCAAGATAAAACATATGCTCAGTGCAAATTAAGATAGATATTCAAGGAAAATAAAGGACCAAAATATCAAGTAAAATCATGTATTCTCTTAGATAGCCGCACCATCTCCTTCGTGCAAATTAATTGTAGGTCTATGTAAAATTAGGATGATATTAATTATTAAGGTGTCAAGTGGGATCCCGCCAAAATCCTACTTCTAGTTCATTTGCAAAATTCTAGTTCAAATTTTGAGCAAAGATTTGTAGTAGATTTTGACAAATCAACTAGAAGTGGGACTTTGGCGGGATCTCAGCTGACACCCTATTAATTAGTCTGCCTTTACCTTCTTTAACTAGGCAAATCTATGAAAAAGATACCGAGTTTTCGAGCATCTATATAAAACATATGCTCTGTGCAAATTAAGATAGATATTCGAGGAAAATAAAGGACCAAAATATACTACACCTCCCAAACTATATTGCTTTCCTTTAGTTCCTCATTCATCATAAAAATTATATTCATATTCTTGTAGTATGCCCTACAAAATTAGTAGTTGTTGCGCCGTCGACAAGACAAAATTGTCAAATCAAGAAGGAAGGCAGTGTAAGAACACCGTAAATGGTGTGAATAGTTCTGATATGCCACATTACACATATTCTCTTAGCAAAAGTGCATGCTTTGTCTTTGCATAGTATACTCACGAACTAAATCAGATAAAAAATAGGAGAACATGCATATTCCACTCTCCACAACAAGTTGTCATCGTTCTCATGATATTTTTCCGTGTACGCAAGTTTAGCTCTTTTTGAATTTTCCAACAAAAAAATAAGAAGGAATCGCATTCCATTATGTCCTGATTGTACTTTTGGTCAAACAAATGCATTCCCCTACAAGGTATCCGAATTTGTGAGAACATTCATGTTGTGCAATGTTATATATATCATGATTTTCTGTGTGAAACATTAAACCTGCAAAATCTTTAGAAAAATATTCTCTCAGATGAGACCTTATGTAGCTAGTGAAAATGAGTTTAAGAGATTTTTCCGAATTAATTTAAACATGGACCTTGATGTTAGAGAACACCCCCCCCCCCCCTCACCCCCCTCCCCCCACCCACACACACAAGCCTGTCCAGCAACTGCGCATGCCGACCATTCGGGGAAGATGACCCAAACTGGGTTTCCCACACCGACGCATCCCAAATTTGCCCCCAAATCATTTTAGGACAAATTCAAATAATTCAAAGCCTCCCAAATAGTTCAAAGTTACATAGAGCATACAAATTAAGTTCAAACTCACTGCCACAATAGCCCAAAAACCGCTATAAAGTGCGGTGATCTCATACTACAAACCAAGAGCTCAAATCAACGCGGGCGGATCATCAGTCACCGCCGGTGTTGTCTCCTCTGTCAACGATGCCGATGATGGATCATCTGTCACCCATGTTGGTACCCGTGCAGATGCAGATGGTGGTGCCGATATGGGTGCTACCCTTGTCCCCCTCATCGCGGTCACGATGCGTGTGCGAGCATCCTACCAAACCTTGGCATCCTCATTCATGTTGGATGTATCGATAATCAAGTTCCTCGACTCCTCGGCATTTTTGGTGACCGCAGCTTGCGATGCCACATTCATCGCCTAGATCATGCAGTCCTAGGCGACGGCCTTGGCGACTTCAACCTTCGCCTCCTCAAGCTTGATCTTTGGCCAAAAATTCCTAGCACCTTGCATCGTTCTTGATATCGTGGCCTTGGTTGTTGGATGTCACTTTGGCAATCATCTTATCAATGGAGGCTTCCACCAAGGCTATCAATGTCGCGCTATTCCTCTCGTCCTTCGCCTTTTTATTATCGATGGGGTTGTCGTCCGTGGAAATCATCGGTGCGGCATATCAAAGAGCTTGCCGTTTTTAGGGCATACCGGACTTTCTCCCATTTCTTGCAAGTCTCATTTTTTGTGAAGACATGCATGAAAGGAAACTCCTTTTCCCGCTAATATTCTTCTACATGACCCATGAATCCTTCAATAACTAGAAAAACAAACAAACGTCAAGAAATGTGAGAATCAATACATACCTCATTGACCAAATAGAGAAAGTATGGGTTTGGGTTTTACTTGATCTGCCTAGTTCGTGCAACTAGTTTTGATTTTTCAAATTGTCTCCACAAATACATGAAATATGTTGCACGCATTTTGTATGATGCTCCACCTATGCGGCAATTTATTTTGGTTGATCATGTGTAACTTCGAGCAATCTCCATAAAGTTTGCATTCTTCGCATTGATCGTAGAGCCTACTCCAATATGTGATGGTGGTTTGTTGGGCGTCGGTGATAATGCAGAGGATCACGTCCTTCCATGCATCGGCCAAACAACAATCCTCGACCGTCTTCCACCTAAGGCCCTTTCCACCCCTCTTCCTCTCCGGCTTGCCCTTGGCGTCAAGTTCGACCACTTCCTCTTCCTCCTCCTTCACCTTCCCCTCCTCCTCCTCCTCCTCCTCATCGTCCTCTGTGTACACCTCTAGGTGTAAGTATGCATCACCAATACGGATCATACCATACAAGGCACCGGCGCACTCAGTCTCGGACATTCCATCGAGCACCATGTGGGCATTAGATACTTCAATGCCGAACAACATATGGCCAGCCTAAGAGGTACCTGTGCCAGCGGCGCCAAACGAGATTGGCTCCCTCCACATGGATGAAATCTCAGAGTAGGCATAATTGAGGTCAAGGTGGGTGCGACCTTCATTCTGCTTAGGGCCATAGGACAAAATCGGTAAGAACATGAAGAGGGGATCATGGGGAATATCGTTCTCGCTAATCTCGAGAGAAGTAAATCATGACCAGGGACGCACCATCTGCTCACAACTCTACTAGAAGAAATCCAATGTAGATGGTGAGCTGCTCCGGTGGGACTAGAGGTGTTTCTTCTTGCTATAGGGGTCCACTAGACAATTTGAAGGAACTGCATCATATTTTATGAGTATAGTGAGGAACCAAACCTTCTTCTTGAGTTTAGGAGTGGAGAAATTATCGGGAGATATCATCATCGGGTCGTTCTTCCCAACGTACGTCCACATGGCTGTGAGTCTCGCCTAAAGAGTTTGGATGCAAAGTCGAAGGAAGTGGGACATGATCTTTGCCGGTCCAGTACTACAGGTCGTGGATCCGATCTATCAGCGGGTTCATCTCCTCGTTCTCAGATGGAGTCGCATGCTGCTCCCAGGACTTGGCCTTCACCACATCTTTCGACAGATCTACAGGCGCAAGCCCGTACAACTGGTCGTCAAACGTCTCGTCCTTGATGTAAAACCACTTCCTCCGCTAACCCGAGACGAAGTCATCGATTTTGAAGTCGAAGAAATTAACATCTAGGCGAAGGGAGATAATGGTGCCACCAGGATCGTAAATGACATCCGTCGTCGCATTTATCTGGATAAAGTACAAGCATTTCACATGCCCTAGTGAGGGTGGATCGTGAGAAAACACTCGCACAAGGTAACGAAGCAGGCGATGTGGAGGATGGAGTATGGTGCACGTTGGTGTAGCTACACGCCATAAACAAACAAAAGCCCATGAAGGGATTCGTGGGCAGGAAGGGAAAGGCCATGATAAAGAAATGGGAGAAACATTAACCGCTATGCCTCTTCGGGTGCAGGAAATGAGAGAACCCCCACCTGACGGGCGGCATGAAGCTCGCGGGGAGTGACCTTAGATCTGGCCCAGCTGCCAATCTTCGTCTTGGTTGAGGTAGCATGAGCGACAGAACCACCAGTCTTGATTTTCCCCATGGAGAGAGGCACTGAAGAGGTTGCGAGGGAGTTTCGTAGCGTGAAATGTGGCGGCAATGGCGGAAGAGCGCAAGGAAGAAGGAGAATTACGAAGCAAACATCGAAGGTGAATAGTGAGCAGTAAAAAAAGCCGTGGAGGAACTTATAAAGAGATCAATAGTAATTTTAAGCCGTTGGATTGCGTGATGGTTCGCGAGAATAATATCCATGTCGCCACGTGGTCCACAATAAAACGGGATTTGCAGTAACAATCACCAACCACTGCGGTAATTACGAAGGTGAACCGTGTCATGCTTCCATTTCCGTGTAGTGTGGGGTTGTGCGGTCAAACTCACCGCTGACGCGCAACCCACACGTCAGTCATCCTGTGTCACACACCCACTTCTGATGTGTCCAATCACATCCTTTACATCACAACTCGAGCACGCCATCATCAGCAGCAGTGACATCATGCGAGAGAGAGAGAGAGAAATGTCGGGTGGTGACAACAAAATTTCCATGGTAGCTTGGTCGTTTAAGGAACTAGAAGACCCGAGTCGAGTACCTCATTGGATGAAGAAGATGATTTGAGCGTAGGCTCTAGCGCAAGCACCCGAACATAGCCCTAGGGGCTACTCTCATTGGGAGCGCTGGCCGCGCACCCAATAGAAAATACTTTGTAGAGGAGTTAAATTTTGGCAAATATCCTCCACCAGAGTCGACAATAGAATGACTTCGAATCTACCCAAGTGTAGCTTCAAACGGTTACACCCATCGGGAGCATCCGATAAAAATATCAACATTACTTCAATGGAGTGTCAACTTCATCAATTCTAACAGCCAAGCAAGGCCATCGATAAGAGTTTCGAGTTTTGAGACCGCGTCCGATGTGATAACATGTCTGAATGCCGTGTTTACGACATGAAGCTAAGACCCGGGATCCATCCTGTGGGTCTGGTAACCGCACATGAATACACACTACTGGAAAATTTCTATATCTACGATATGATGAAAAGTCCTGATGGACGCGGCGGGTACCCAAAAAACAAAGCTGGAACTCAGTATTCGATAAGACCTCCGTGGCCTGAACTGAGTTGCGCCAGTATATACCAGGTTCGAGTCCGGGGACTCGAGGTGGAGAAGGTTCATGTTGTTTTTTTGCAAGAGAAATTAACTGGTTCCTGATCCATCGAATGCACCAGACTCTTTTTACCAAAATCCCCATGACAAATTTATTGAACTTACAGTTCATTTACTCGAAAGAGATTTTGGTTACACTACATATACATCATAAGAAATATCTTTGAGACTCGACCCGAATCTGCGATTCGAGTGGAGCCTTGGGGACATGGGTATGATTTATCGGGTTGTCGTGATTGGTATACCTGGTACGTGTCTAAACTAAGGCCCACAAGGCCTACCAGAAAAAAGAGTCTTGGGAGCATCCGAAGCCCAAGAATAACACGTGATGATCAAGGCATAAGCCTAATAAAGCTGTAAACCGATATAGTCATAGAGTTGTATTCGAATTGTAGTCCGACCCGTATAGGACTCTGGGACCCAACCCCTCATATAAGGGATGGGAGGAGCTGACAAGGAGGGGACCGTTTTCCTGTCATAACAATCCGCTGTAAGATAAATCATATATCGCAACTCAGCAACTTTGAACTCATAAACAATAAATACCAGACAAGCAGAAGTAGGGTTTCCTCTACGAGGGTCTGAATCCGGGTTAATCGACTTCCTTGTTTGTCTGATAAGCCGATAAAATCATGAGTGCTCTCCTTTCCCCGAAACCCAAGTCCATGACTATGGACATTTTCGAGGTCACTGCTAACTCGTGTACTAACAAGCTCGTTGGGGAACCCCAAGAGGAAGGTATGATGAGCACATCAGTAAGTTTCCCTTAGTTATGAAACCAAGGTTATCAATCCAGTAGGAGCAAGGAAACACCCCAAAGGTGTAGCTAGCTGAACTTTGGCAGTGCGCACTACCGGTGCCAGCAGCAACATGGAGACCTGCACAACACAACCACAGAACTCTGTCCCCAACTTGCGATGAGGTTGTCAATCTCACCGGTTTTGCTGAAAACAAAGGATTAAACGTATCGAGTGGAAGAAAGTAATAGTTTGCAGAAAGTAAACACAAAACAGTAAACAGTTGATTGTAGATTAATAGTAAAAGAAAGGACCGGGGTCCATAGTTCACTAGAGGTTGCTCTCCTTAAGATAGATGACATGTTGGGTGAACAAATTACAGCGAGGCAATTGAGAAACATCGAGAAAGCATACAAACATATACTACTCATCTTGACTCCTTTGAGATTCGATTGGGCATTACAACATTATACATAGACTGCCATCCAACTGCATCTATGACTAATAATCCACCTTCAGGTTATGATCCGAACCCCCTCCAGTATTAAGTTGCATGCAGCGGATAATTGCATTACGAATTGCGTATAAAGTAAACAATACGATTGTTCTATGAACAAAGGATTGTTGTTTTCTCCCTAGTAGCAACAACACATCTAGTACCTTAGAGATTTCTGTCACTTCCCCAGATTACTAGAGGCATGAACCCACTATCGAGCATAAATACTAACTCTTGGAGTTGCTAGCATCTACTTGGCCAAGATAGCTACTAACAACGGAAAGCATGCAAGATCACAAATAACAAAGACATGATAGAATCAATAATCAATCTGAAATAGCATCTCAATATCCATCGGATCCCCGCAAACACAACATGCAGAATTACAAATAGATGATCTTGATCATAAACGGAGCTCACAAGATCTAAACATGATAGCACAAAGGAGGAGAACCAGCCATCTAGCTACTACATGGACCCGTAGTCCAGAGATGAACTACTCACGCATCACACCGGAGGCTTGCATGATGATGAAGAAGACCTCCAGGGTGAATTCCCCTCTCTGGCAGGGTGCCGGGAAGAGCTTCAGATCCCTCCCGATCTAGGGATGGAGATGACGGCGGCTATAGACTCTTTCATGGAATTTTGATCGGTTACTTAGGGTTTCTGTATCAGAGGCAACTTATAGACAAAAGGAGAGGCCGAGGGGGTGCCTGGGGCGGCCAGACCACCCCCTGGCGTGGGCCAGGCCTGGCCCCGTGGCCTGGTGATGTGGCCGGGCCCCAGCCCCTCTCCGTCTCGTATTCTGGATCCGGGTGTCCCTCGGTGAAAAACTGACTTTGGCTTTTGTCCCGTCCAATTCCAAGAATATTCATTTTCTGACTTTCCTAGAACCAAAAACAGCAGAAAACGGGCATTCCTATCTGGTCTGCTCTCCTATCGAAACTAGAATATAACCTTAATGGACCTTGCCAAACAAATCAATAAATTGTAGATGAATTCATCGGGCTTAACGTGTGATTTCATTATAAGTGAACAGGCGTCGTCGTCCAGCCGTGTCGAGTTGGGATTAGAGGAGAGAGCTCGAATGGATAGGTCCACTGCTTCCTAAGAGCAGCGTGTCTACCAATTTCACCATGGCGGCTAACTTCAAATAATGGGTAACTTAAAAGAATAATAGCTATTATCTCGCGAATCGTCGAGATTGGGAAAGTCTATAAAATTTAGGAACATTAGAGTCTTCATTAAAATAGACTTCGTTTGGTAGTATCGTTGCAATTTTTTTACAATAAACTCTTGCTGTGCCTAATAGAATAGAAAGACTGCTTGAAGTTGGCACTGTGTCTCTTGTTAATAGGTTAGTCCAAGAAATCATATGAAAAGTACTCCAAAGCGTGGACAAAACACAATAAAGTAGATAAAACCAAGCATGGAACATCAAAAATTATGGATACGTTAGCAACGTATCAACATCCCCAAGCTTAACTCCTGCTCGTCCTCGAGTAGGTAAGTGATAAAAAGAAAGAATAATTTTTGAGGTGACATGCACCATCATAAACTTGATCAAAGTATTTGTAAAACATTCGAAGTTGGGATCATAGTAGTTCAATCATAACATGAAAGACAAAGTTCTAGCAATAAGACAAAGAAACTATGTTGCAACATGAAAATGCACAAACAAATAATTCATGAATAACAATGCTTTGCAAGACGTTTGTTTGTTTTACATAAAGAAAACATAGCATAGTAGTATTCAGCTTGTCCCTCATAGAGTAGCAAACATAAATGCATAGGACACCTTCAAACTTCATAAGAGTGACTAGATACAAATAGTTTAAAACAAGCAATATCAAAGTTATGCATCAATCAACAAGTCTTAGGATAATTCACATAGAACTAAGAATGGCCACTATGCTCTTAAAGTAGGTGCATAAAGGTAGAAGGTGGAGACACAACAAAAAAAAGTAAAAGAAAAGCCTTCATAGAAGGAAGCAGGGATTCAAGTTTCATAAAGAGCTTCCAAAAATTATGGTACTTAATAGCTTTCAGCTCTCATTGCCCCTATCATAAGCATCTTGAAGTGATTAAGGTAAAAGTGAACAAACTATGGTGTATATGCTTGACGAGGTATAAGTTGGAAATCTCATGTCCCTTGAATACGATACCGATCCTCATGCTACTCAAGTTTAGTCACCGGTAAGTTCTTGTCATCATAAGTACATGTGTATCATAGAGAACCGCCAACGGGGTACCCCTTGCTCGATGATACAGAAGAATCCCCATATCAAAATGACAAGGCAAGCAGACAACGAGCATCTCAGCAATCTTCTTATTTACCATGGGAATATGGTGCCTTTTTCTCTCTTTCCTCTTTTCTCATATTTTTTTTTCTCTTTTTTTTCTCAATATCTGACTATTTTTTTATAAGAAGAATGCTTCATAGACAGCTCATTATGGTTACGCTGCAGGTTTCCACCATGACAGCATGGATTAGACCAGCGGCCCAGGCGTTTCTCTAACACACATATATAACTCCATGGACTTACAAGCTCACCTTTCATTTCACACCGATGACATCCATAGACAAAAGAGCACGATATCAACTAGGTACAATGTACAAGTGCAATGTTGAAAGCGTTCCCCATGACAGCATGGTTCTGCTAATCCCCAACAAATAAGTGCAAGCATATACAACATAGACGACACAATGGTTCAAGTTTATTAAGGGCAAGAAAAGTAAAGTGTGCCATCAAGTTCGTGAGAGCTTTAATCACTGGTTTTCTCATAACAAGTTTAATTCGGATGGTAGATAAAAACATGAATATACTTGGAATAACATAAGTTAGTAGGTAGGTATGGTGGAGTCTTTGGAATAACTTTGTTTTAGGAGTTGGATGCATGAGTGGAACTCATACTTGGTTATGGAGTCTAGCAAAAGACTGGGAGCGACAAACTAAGAGAGCAATAATGGCCATAATCATGCAGAGCGACAAAACATCATTAATCAAAGCATAAAGTGATAGTACAAGTTGAAAACTAAAAGGATCATAAAGGCTATGGTGACTTGGGATAGTCATAACATGGTGTGAGCATGCGCCAAGTCAACCCAAATAAAGCATCAAAGGAGAATACCACAATACTATCCTTTAATATGCTAAAACAACGCATGATTCTTCCAAGGCACATTAAGCATTCTCAATTGTTTATAACAAGTCATGCTACAACAAAGAATACTAAGCATAAAGCCAAAACAATATTGAGCATGGCATGATAAAGCATAGGCCACAGTCAAAAACAAGCTCTCTTTACCACTTAAGCATGAACATTTCCTACTCTTTTCCAATCCAAACCAAACTATTTGAAAACCAATGTATGAAAGAGAGGGTCCAACCGATTTATTCAAAAAACTAAGCAAACCAAGCAAATGAAAACCCAAAACGAAAATGAAAAAGAAGACGCTCCAAGAACAACACAACTGTGCATAAAACAATAAAAATGAAGTGTTTGGAAGAAACCTGAGATTTTTATTAATGAAGAAGGGGATGCCTTGGGCATCCCCAAGCTTTGACGCTTGTACTTCTTGGATATTTCTTGGGATGACACGCGTGGCATCCCCAAGCTTGAGCTTTAGTCCATCCTTCATCTCATTACTCATTCCTTCCATACACCTGAAATTTTTCCTTTGTACAAAACTTCACACAATCTTTATTAGCAACATTTGTGCACTCAAGATAATAAGTCTTTAGGTTCAGTTCTAACACCAATAAAACTTTCATTAAAACACTAGCTACTGTAGCACTTCCCTTAAAAAGCTCAATTCCCCAAAAGAACTCAAAAATGAACCAACAAGAAGCAAATGTAGAAAATGACAGAAATCTGTCAAAACATACCAGCAGGTAAAGATGAATTTTTTCGAAGACCTTATGTTGCTCAAATCGAAAAGTGTTGAACTAACGAAAGTTAGATAATAACCTGGGGCAGAAGCGAAACAATTCACGCCTCAAAAGGATGTACAGATATTTTACACGAATTTTTACGGTGAAGCACAGAAATCTGTTTCGGGACAGCAACTTTCCCAATCGTTACTTCTCTCTCATTAGAGGTTACTCTTGGCACAAAAAGCAAATAAAAAGGATAAGAGTGGTTATTACTGAAGTAATAACTTCCAAGACTCATTTAAAACTTTTGGGTTATCTCCCAATAAGTACTTTTCTTTAACGCCTTTAAGTTAGGCAGAAGAAGCAAGAAAAAGCATCAAGTGTTCTCAAATGAAGAAGCATTAAGAGCAAATTTTGTTTTCATAGGAGATGCAAAAGAAATCTTCTATCTCTTCTTAGGGAAGTGTTCTATACCTTTTTTGAGTGGGAGTTGATATTTAATGGTGCCTTCTTTCATATCAATAATGGCACCAACCATTCTAAGAAAAGGTCTTCCCAAAGTAATAGGACAAGAAGCATTGCATTCAACATCCAAAACATAGAAATCAACGGGGACATAGGCATTGTTAACCATAATAAGAACATCATTAATACTCCCCATGAGTTTCTTTTTAGCATTACCATCAAGTGGGACATTTAAATAACAATCTTCAAGTGGTGGCAAATCAAGCATATCATAAATCTTTCTAGGCATAATGGAAACACTACTATCAAGATCACATAAAGCTTTAAAATCAAAATCATTCACTTTCATATTAATGATGGGTTCCCAACCATCTTCTTGTTTTATAGGAATAGAAGCTTTATGTTTTATCTTTTCTTCTTTAATCTTTATGAGAGCATCAGTAATGTGTTTTGTAAAGGCCATGTTCATAGCACTAGCATTAGGACTTTTAGCAAGTTTTTGCAGGAACTTAATAATTTCAGAGATATTGCAACCATCAAGATCAAAATCATAATTATCATCTAAAGTAGTAGAGCTATTACTATCCTCAACACTAGTGGTAGTGATAGTAGAAACACTAATGTTTCTAGCAATTTCATCTTCTCTTTCCCACTTAGCATGCAATTCAGCTAATAGTCTAACATTTTCATCAATTCTCACTTGTATGGCATTAGTAGCTGCAAAGGGATTATCAATAGTTTCAGGTTTAGCAGCCATTTTATTCAAAGAAGATTGAGCTTCAGCCAGTGATGCTATATTTCTTTCAGCATTAGAGAGTTTTTCCTCAATAGTTTTATTGAAAGCAGTTTGTTTACTAATAAAGTCCTTAAGCATAGCTTCAAGTTCAGAGGGAGCACTCCTATTGTTGTTGTAGGAATTTCCATAAGCATTACCATTGTTGGGAGGATATGGCTTATAATTGTTGTTACCAAAATTATTCCTGTAGGCATTGTTGCTAAAATTATTATTTCTTATAAAGCTCACATCAACTTGCTCTTCTTGAGCAACCAAAGAGGCTAATGGAACATTATTTGGATCAATATGGGCTTTACCATTAACAAGCATAGACATAATAATATCAATTTTATCACTCAAGGAGGAGATTTCTTCAACAGAATTTACCTTCTTATCTTGTGGAGCTCTCTCAGTATGCCATTCAGAATAGTTAACCATCATATTATCCAGAAGCTTTGTTGCATAACCCAAAGTAATGGTCATAAAGGTACCTCCAGCAGCAAAATCCAATAGATTTCTTGAAGAATAGTTCAATCCTGCATAAAAGGTTTGGATAATCATCCAAGCAGTCAGTCCATGAGTAGGACAATTCTTTACCAAAGATTTCATTCTTTCCCAAGCTTGAGCAACATGTTCATTATCAGATTGTTTAAACTTCATTATTTCACTTCTCATAGATATAATCTTAGCAGGAGGATAGTATTTTCCAATGAAAGCATCTTTGCATTTAGTCCAAGAATCAATACTATTCCTAGTTAGGGAATTTAACCATTCTTTAGCTTTTCCTCTCAAAGAAAAAGGAAACAATTTAAGCTTAATAATATCTCCATCTATATCCCTATGCTTTTGCATCTCATAAAGTTCAACAAAGTTATTTAGATGGGCAGCAACATCTTCATTACCAATACCAAAAAATTGTTCTCTCATAACAAGATTGAGTAAAGCAGGTTTTATTTCAAAGAAAGTAGCTTCAGGAACAGGTGGAGCAATAGGTGTGCTCATAAAATCATTGTTGTTGGTACTAGTGAAGTCACACAACTTAGTGTTTTCAAGAGTAGTCATTTTTTTGTGTTTTAATAAAGAAAGCAAACTTGTAAAACTATTTTTTTGTGTTTTTGATAAAGAAACAAGCAAACAAAGCAAAAGTAAAGAGATTGGTTATGAGGGACTCCCCTTGTGAAGATGTCCTTGACTCCCCGGCAACGGCGCCAGAAAATATACTTGCTGACTCGTGTACTAACGAGCTCGTTGGGGAACCCCAAAAGGAAGGTATGATGAGCACAACAGTAAGTTTCCCTCAGTTATGAAACCAAGGTTATCAATCCAGTAGGATCAAGGAAACATCCCAAAGGTGTAGCTAGCTGAACTTTGGCAGGGCGCACTACCGGTGCCAGCAGCAACATGGAGACCTGCACAACACAACCACAAAACTCTGCCCCCAACTTGCGATGAGGTTGGCAATCTCACCGATTTTGCTGAAAACAAAGGATTAAACGTATCGAGTGGAAGATAGTAATAGTTTGCAGAAAGTAAACACAAAACAGTAAATAGTTGATTGTAGATTGATATTAAAAGAAAGGACCGGGGTCCATAGTTCACTAGAGGTGGCTCTCCTTAAGATAGATGACGTATTGGGTGAAAAAATTACAGCGGGGCAATTGACAAACATGGAGAAGGCATACAAGCATATACTACTCATCTTGACTCCTTTGAGATTCGATTGGGCATTACAACATTATACATAGACCACCATCCAACTGCATCTATGACTAATAATCCATCTTCAGGTTATCATCCGAACCCCCTCCAGTATTAAGTTACAAGCAACGGATAATTGCATTATAAATTGCGTGTAAAGTAAACAATACGATTGTTCTATGAACAAAGGATCGTTGTTTTCTCCCTAGCAGCAACAACACATCTAGTACCTTAAAGATTTCTGTCACTTCCCCAGATTACTAGAGGCATGAACCCACTATCGAGCATAAATACTAACTCTTGGAGTTGCTAGCATCTACTTGGCCAAGATAGCTACTAACAACGGAAAGCATGCAAGATCACAAATAACAAAGACATGATAGAATCAATAATCAATCTGAAATAGCATCTCAATATCCATCGGATCCCCGCAAACACAACATGCAGAATTACAAATAGATGATCTTGATCATGAACGGAGCTCACAAGATCTAAACATGATAGCACAAAGGAGGAGAACCATTCATCTAGCTACTACATGGACACGTAGTCCAGAGATGAACTACTCACGCATCACACCGGAGGCTTGCATGATGATTAAGAAGGCCTCCAGGGTGAATTCCCCTCTCTGGCAGGGTGCCAGGAAGAGCTTCAGATCCCTCCCGATCTAGGGATGGAGATGATGGCGGCTACAGACTCTTTTGTGGAATTTTGATCGGGTACTTAGGGTTTCTGTATCAGAGGCAACTTATAGGCGGAAGGAGAGGCCGAGGGGGTGCCTGGAGCGGCCAGACCACCCCCTGGCGTGGGCCAGGCCTGGCCGCGCGGCCAGGTGGTGTGGCCAGGCCCCATCCCCTCTCCGTCTCGTATTCTGGCTCCGGGTGTCCCTTGGTGAAAAACTGACTTTGGATTTTGTCCCGTCCAATTCCGAGAATATTCATTTTCTGACTTTCCTGGAACCAAAAACAGAAGAAAACAGGCAGCTGGCACTGTGGCTCTTGTTAATAGGTTAGTCCAAGAAATCATATGAAAAGTACTCCAAAGTATGGACAAAACACAAGAAAGTAGATAAAACCAAGCATGGAACATCAAAAATTATGGATATGTTAGCAACGTATCAGTCACCCCTCGTCAGGTGCGGCCCAAGGTGGGGCCCACGCCACCCAGGCCCTTTTGGCACTGGAGCATAGCCTCACTACTTCCTTTCGCGTACCCACTTATATACCTGAAAAACCTAGGTATCTAGAGGGGGAGTCATACATGAAACAGAGCACCGCCACCACCAGGATCTTGTTTTTGGGGGTCAGGTTGATCTTGCTCTCCAATTCGGAGAGGGAGGTTTCGACGCCATCTTCACCACTATCATCATCAACACTGTATCCAACATCCATGAGCTCACTCTCCATCACCATGAGTGAGTAGTTCCATGTAGGCATGTGAGGTGGATGGGCATTGGATGAGATTGATCAAGTAATCATTCATATGTATCAAGATTTTAGGTGTTTGTTTTGAGGATATTATTGTATGAGTGTTGATGCACCTTTGCTATGTTTAATGCTTGTTACTAGGGCCCGAGTGACGTGGTTTCAGTACTAAACTTCTATTGACCCATCATATATATGAGTTTGGTATTTATCTATAAGGTGTATTGCCTATTATTATGTTGAACCCCGTGAACCCTAAAGTGACAGTTAGGGAAAATATGGGGAATATGTGATAGTTTGAGGATATTGTGTGTTCATGGAATGTTAATGCATTGTTGTGGGATATTTGAAAGGTTAGACCTTAATTACCTGTAGTTCCAAGTTGCCTCCAGTGAAATGGGAAGGTAGGACAATAGATGTTATGCAAATTCCCTTAGTTAGTACATATAACTATAATTCAAACATATACCTACACACAACAAAACCATGTTATTTGTATATTATAATATGATAAATATTATTCATGCAACACCCCGATATCACATCATACCTACGCTTTTAGCCACTGAAAGTCACAACTTCACTACTTCCGGTGAAAACTGAAAATCTTGTACTATTGCTTGCTGTTTTACTTTGCTACTTGAATTCTACTACTATAATCACCACTTGCTTATTGAGTATATTTTGTGGTTGGTGGAGGTTCCATTTGTATGGGAATGGAACCACGGTATATTTTTTGGTTGGTGGAGGTTTCATTTGTATGGGAATGTATCATCTAGGAATTAATAACAAATGTTGCTAGTGATTCTACCACCGTATATTACACGTTAACCATAAGATCTAGAATGGGAAGAGAAAGCCAGTTGGATCTTTTTCCTTTCGCATGTTGACAGATGATCGTAGCGTAGCTATATGTCCGCAGAACTACATGCACATGGGTGAAATCCCATAATTTTCCACGGTATTAGTGTCTACGATGGTCTGTAAGGGGCTACCTGAGGTAGTTTTGCCTGAAGGGGGGTACCAGGGGTAGATCTTGTTGCAAAAAAAGGTCGACATGTGGGGTCGTGGAGAAGGACAGTGATTGTCTTGGATCATTAATTGGGCCCCACACAAGAGAAAGTGTGGACATGAAGGGTACGCCCAGTTGTGAAAGAAGGTTTTTATCTCTTATGGTTAAAGCAACGCACCTCTGTAGAGTGTGTAAAATTATGACATGTTACTCCTTGTTCCGGAAAGGAACTATGAACATGGTAGGAAAGGAGCTCCATGATGCGCTAGTGAACCTGTGAAAGCTGACGGACATAGTTTTCTAAATAAATAAAAGAAACCTTTTGAAAAAACGTTTACATAAAATTGCATAAAGCCTACGACGTATGGTATGTGGCTATACCTAGTGCATCAAACTTCTCACCGTACATAATGAACTTGCTGGGTAACGCTGTTACTCACCTTTTCTTTTGAATCCCCTTCTTAGACTCTAAAGATCACAAGGAAGGCGCTTTGAATGCTACTGAAGGTCAAGACGACGTCTTCTACGAGGAGGCAGATCTCTACGGAGGAGTTAAAGGCGTAGACGACATTATCCGCTATGGTGATAGAGTGAGGAGTCGGAGTAGTTGTAAGTTTAAGTCTAAGTATATCAGTTGAGTCGGGCATCATAGAACCTTAATAAATAAGCTATTGAGATCCCACCGTGTAAATAAGTTTGTTTCCTAACATTCTTAAGTTATAACCACACTAAGTCAAGTTGCTCAGGTATCCTCGAGCTAGGTGGACCTCACTTTGATCACTACTTTTGGTTTGTAATAGTAATCATGTGTGATATTTAGACCCGCAATGTTTCTGATGTACCACTTTGAGGGATGCAATATTCGCGGAACGGTGTTTCAGGGTATTATGTCAACGACTTGCGTACTACAACATGAAGTGGTATGTTGGATCACCACACTTACCAGTAGCATGCATCCAGAAGAGAACGCTACTGGTAACATGACCTAGTTTTTTTTGAAACAAGCTAGGCAAAAGATTTTCCATTTTATTCAACACTGAAGGAGTTTAAAATAAAATATTAAGATTTTACATTTAGTTAATAGGGAAGGAGTTTAAAAGGAAAACGTTTTTTAAAGCAAGGCAAAGGATTTTCCATTTTTGGAAACAAGGGAAAAGATAGATGCCGAAAGAACGACCATTGCATATCTTTCCATTCAATCAGATCGATGAAATATTAAGTGCCTATATATTACATCATTTGACTGAGACTGCTAAGTGCATATGCAAAAGAGATATAACATTTGACCAATACGGTCGTTTCTTAGCGTCATTTCACAATGAACTTCTTTCTAGTTTTGTTTCTTGTTGAAAATTTAGCCCCGCATCATGACTTTTTATTTTGAACATGTGACCTTTCTTAGGTAACATAGTCCCGCTTCTTCTTGTGATGTATGCTTCGTCGTCATCTTCATCTCTGTGTTGCCGTACTGGTCAAAGTCTTCCTCGTTGGTGACTCCATCTATTCCAACGATGCTTCCTTTTCCTCTCCCACGACAACATGGTTGGGTTTGTATGGGTCGGTTATAAAGTAGCATTGGGGCATGTACTTACACAATACCCATGGCTCATTTTCATGGTGACTTTCACACTTGCACTCTTAGATTTGGCTTCGGGTATACACTTGGTAGTGAAATAATGATCTTCTTTTCTGACCTCTTAGACCATCTAACACGGAACATCACCATGTTGTAAAGAATAGAGCCTTCAAGTCTAGCTCTAGTTGCGCAAGTTTGGATTCCTCTCTAGAAGTGGCTCTAGTGTTAGTCGTCTTCTTGCAAAGCAGGTCTTGAACATGGGGGGTCCTGCACGACAAGTCAGTGACAGAACAACCTTCATGTCCATGTCTTCTCCATGTTTAGACTCTTCTTCATGTCCGATATCTTCTTCATTTCTGTGCGCCTCTACATTCCATCCTTCTTCTCGGCTCTCATTGTTATTGTCTTCCCTTCCCTTATTTTCTGCCCCAATGACGTCATCATGATCTTCACTTATCCACCGAGTGTAGCCATCCATAAAACTATGCATGAGCATGTGTGCCTTCAAACGGTCAAAAAGGGGTTGATGAAGCACCCTTGTTTGCATTTTCGACACAAACAACTTATCTCTTTACAATTATTTCGAATCATGTCGGCCACTGCGGATGCCAAATAACTATGCATGATCCTTCCCTTCATGATCGCCTGCAAATTATAAGAGAGAATTAGAACCATCGAGGCCATACAAAATTTCCACATGACCTTTGCTAAAAAAGGACATATTGATTGTTTGAAATTTTCCGAAACGGAAATGAATTGACATTTTGGAAAAACATATGAAAATCATGTAACCATCTAGGTCATCATCGTTTTGGGATCGAAAATACAATACAATTTTATGCATAGTCAATTTAGTCATCTCGCACACACCATTAATTTCATTAATGCACGTTCAGCCACAACAATTATTCACCTACTAGAATAAACAAGAAGATAACATGCATGTGATCGAGAGAGTGGCGAGGTGGCTTGGGAAGTGGAAAATTATACTTAATGCATCAATATTTAATGGACGAAAGTGAGTGAGTAGAGGAGTTCCTGAAGCCTTCGACTAAAGAAAGGGAGAGTTGATGAAGTCAGAGGTGGTTTTCCTTCCGTGTAACTAAGTAGACCGAGGAGTGATAGAGAGAAAGTGGGAGGGAGATTTTCTTAGATCTATCTAGCTAACTTGATTTAATTGGATAGAATGGGGAGAAGATGGAGAGGTGGGGAGGAAAGAAGCAAGTGAGCAAGAAGAAGAGGGGGAGTGGTCAGTGGGCTACCAGTATTTACAAACGCTACCAGTAAGTGCGGCTCACTTGCGTGCCAAGGCCCCCACTAGCTGGTAGTGTGCCATGTCGGCTGAATGCTACAAGTAAGTAGTTACTGATAGCGTTCGCCTTAAGCCACACGCTACCGATAGTTGGGTTCGAGAAAGATCGTGGGCACCACTTACTCGTAGCGTTCCTCTTAAGATCGAATGCTATCAGTAACGGTTGCTTGTAGCGTTCCCAGTTTGTAAGCGCTACCAGTATTACCAGTAGGGTTCCCAAGTTTTAGTGCCTTACTAATAGTGTTGCACCTATAACCATTTTTAACTAGTGCCCAAAGCCCATTGAGGGCTGCGTTAGAGGCACCCGTGGAGATGCCCATACTTTTTTTTTGGAAAGGAGCATATATTAATATCACGAAGATACCGATTACACCCAGCCTCTACACCAACTCAGTACCCTAATGGCAATACGGATGCACACAGTCAAAAAAAGAAAGAAGAATTATAGAAAAAGAGAAGTCCCGCTACAATGATCTATGCCTTACAACAATGGGCCAAACACCACCAAGATTGCACCGGAAATCCATCCTCTCCAAAAGCGATGCCTCCAATAAGGGAACAGTGCACAAGCATCATCATCGCTCTGATCATCAATCATAGGTTTTTAACCTAGAGAAAGTTCGTGCTCACAAAACAATGCCTTCAATAAGGTCATTGCTAAGCACAATCAATTAAGGCCAGACATTGGATTTCACCTTGCAAGATTGAACTCTAAAATTCTCCTGTACTATTGCCCTCACTTTTCGATGCCACTACTTCAAGACCCAGATCACCAAGCCAAAACCTCATCGCCACCAGGATTCAAACCACCATTACCAGTCCCCAAACCCCGGCTTCCATGTCATTCTCTGCGACTGACTTCATCATGGGACTAAAGGTATGTCCTTGATGGCAATAAACTGGAAAGCTTCGCAACGATCTCTCTGAAACCAAACTGCTAGAAAAACATGGTTGTGCATGACCGAATCCCATCCGATCAGGCAATCTCCGACATGTCGTCCATTGGAGTTCGCCGGTGGAGACTTCCGAAACTCGACAATCCAGCCAGATGAATGAAGACCGACACCAAGTAGATCCTCGTCTTGGCGTGAGAGGGATCCTAGGACCAGACCCCCTTTATTCGAAGCCAGACCGGCAGCCCCCTTGCCATCCCCCCGGTAACCTGCGGGATCTGCTCACCGAGCCCAACCGACGGCCATGGCCAGTGGCGCACAAGGAGACGGCAACGCAGGGTCGATTCACTACTGGAACCGGCCGTGAAACTGTGAGGAGGAGGTGGAGAGACTGCATAGCGATCCACCCAGATCGAGATCAAGGGTTTGTCCCGAGCCGACCCGCAACCTAGCCCTCACCGCCAGTCAAGCGCCGCCAATGGGACCTCTGCCACCACCCCGGTCAGGGGCGCCGCCTGGCTGCTGCTCGTTGACGGGCCAGCCGTCTCCGCCCCAGCAGCCCCGGCGGCCATCTCCGGCAAACCACCACGCCCAGGCCTCCATCATCGACCGGGCATGCCGCGGCCGCGGCGGTGGCGGCGAGAGGCGCAGGAGATGGGGTGGTGCGATGCGATCTCCCCCGGCGGCGCCCTGGGGGATGCACGCGAGGGGTCGTTTCTCTATTTATTTATTTTTTTTGCCTGTCATACATAGTTGGGTCGTTAGCAAACATACCCCAACTATGTTTGAACCTTAATGGAAAGATGACATGGATGAAACGAAATCAGAACATATAAACATATGGGGTCAAGGGTGAGCTCTGGCGCCTTTATTCCCTCTCCAAGAGGGGGAAGACTGCATTGGGCTCCGTGAAAGTAGACGAAAACTCAGATTCCCTAAGACACTGACAGGTAAACAACAAGACACAGCAGGTAGGAGAGAGATAGAGGGGCAGAGGCGCCGCTGAGCTTGCATGTATAGTCACCACGGCGACGGTATAGTTCATTATACTATTGCTAACGCATATTTCACCGTCGCTACTCGCTATCCTCTAATTGCATACCAGTATTTTTATTAGCTTACTTGATTACCGTCTTAAACCAGAGTTCATATAACCGAGAGCAAGATTTGATACTGTGCATCTCCTGCTTACTCACGAGTTCCTACGTAAATTACCACAAGATTCCGCTCTCCACATATTGCACGAATGTCTCCTGTACAGGGAAGGATTCACAGTATACATGGTCATGCTTAGTCAGTTCTATATCTACAATTAGAATGTTATATGTGTTGCTGGTTTTTGGCTGCTACGAAATCAAATTTCAACAAGTTTATCCCAAATCATGGAGAGAATATTCCCGGATAAAGTGGGCATCTCTGTCTCTCTCGTCGAATTCGATCAAAGCGATGATCATGTGTCCGTGTACATGTTGCGTTTAGATGTGTCATGTAAATGTGTGGTGCCCAGGATTCCAACTCTTTTTTTGTTTGTTTGAAAAAGAGGTTGAGACCCCGGCCTCAGCAGCGAAAAAAATACACACTGTCTTTATTTATAGCTCAACTATATATATACTTATGTCACGTATAATCATAGAGAAGATAATATCCTCTAATGCTCTCCATACCATCCAGAGAGAAAACATGATATACACAATAAAGTATCCTAAATCTGTTACTTCTAGCAATTAATACTTGTGTGTCTCTACATCATGTTGATCAAAACATAACTAATATCGTGTGATTAACACAAGATATCACATACTCTTGTTCCAAAACAGAAGACATAGAGTAGATAGTAATTATCTTTAGTATCTTTCCTGGAGTGTAGCTCCACTCTACCATTCGCGATAAGAGTAAGCGTCTTGTAAACAATTACTTATCTTCTATAAAAAATGTTGTAAACTTAATTTGGTATCATATGTTTTGAAATATTGATAGAGATTTTTCTAAGTTTATAATAATACTATAAGAGTGGCCAAGTTTATGGGGTTTTTTGTAAACTTAGAAAGCATATTTTTCTCTAAGCTTGACCTACATTAACATTGTCAAATATATGGACTATGGTTTCTTTTCTAAGTTTGGTATCATAGGTTTTGAGTTTTCCCCTTATGCTTAGTCAAACTCGGAGAACTTTGACCTCAAATTTAAACTCCCTATTTTGGAATGTGGAGTACAATTTAAAAAGTGCTTTGAATGGATTAGATCTCATACCTAAGGAATTACAGTCTTCTCTCACCCATTCTCTCCCTATCTCCATGTCTTTGTATATCCCTCTCTTTCTCTCTCCCTCTCTCTTTCTTATTCTCTCTCTGGAGTCGTCAATTTTCCGCTAAGAAAATGATGCTAATGTCACGTTATCCATGTGCGTATATGCATGCTTAGTTTAAAGTATGCTCCCACACTCTATTGATTTTGCTAAGGCATATTGATCAACACTTTACAAAGTTGAATACGCTATAACCGACTTTTTCTTTTCTTGCCTTTATATATCCTTTCACTTGCTATGATAAAGGTTTGATAGCCGTCCTATCTATGTCACCGCTCACTGGTCGATGTGGTGCCGGCGAGGCCTCATCCTCATCCATCTCTATCATGATGATTTCATCTTTGTCATATCCATCTTTGCACTTCTTCAACAAATATTTTTTGCAGTGGCGATGCTTCAAGGAACCATATTAAAATAAGGGAAGGGGCCTTAGGTTCATGAAAAATTGGGAAGGGAATTGGGTGATCGGTGAAGTCAGTTTTCACAATGATCATCGAAACGATGAAGAAGTTGACATGGATCTAATAAAGAAAATATCTTACATTGAGGGGATTCTGGGATTATTATGAATTCTTAGACAAAATGTAAACATAAAAATTTTATGTACACATATATATGTAAGAGTTCTTATTTTAAACTAAATTTAGCTAGCTCAATATCTTTTCTTTTTTCTGTTTCATGGATGCGTCACTCAAATTTTGGTCTTTGATTAACCTTCTATGTACATTAGTCAAACATTGAGTCACGAATGGAAAAAGACCATTAGCTTATTATTTTGTATTGCTTGTAATCTTTTGAACCATCCAAGGTAATACCAACTCAGGGTCATGGGGCCCTTTGTAGCATATGGGGGAGGATCTTTTATAAATTAAATTATTAGAAATTGTTACATATAATCTCTCTATAAAAGAACATATTATTCCTCGGCGCTTGTACTTCAAACTTACAGACAACATGGAAGGATTAATGAGACATCTCTCTCTTTTGAGATTTTATGGCAGACTCGGATGATCTTTGGTCTTTCCCTAGAATCGGTGAAAAAAGTGGACTATTAAACCATGTCAAGATTATCGGAGTAAACTATATAGTCAGGACAAGTGATTCACTCTCTCCTTTGCTCTCTTTTCCATAATATACATTCCCGAGTCATCAAAAGTCATCCAACTAATTCAGAAGGGCTTAGAGGTTCCAAAGGAAAATCACCCTACACACACTTATGTGTTCTTGCAAGGGCGGTCAGATTTTGGATGTTCATGAAACATTGTTGCTACCTTCTCAAGGCGAGGGGAGAAATATTCTGATAAAGATGTTCCTCGCTAATATCATCATGACTCCCAAAACCATGTGTGGTAAGTTAAATGCACAAAGAATACTTCTTAGGAAGTTTAAAAAGATCGGTTTAGCCATCAGCGCCACAATAATGTTTCCCAATAGTTATTGAATAGTTAGCATGTGGTCAACTTGCAAAGTCCAGAATTAGATATCTTTTGGTGCCATATCACGGGCATGGAGATTGTCAAATATATGGAACTACACTAAAGATTAGTTGAAAATCAAGAATTTTCTCCCATCTCCCAATTAGGGAGTTTAATATTGCATGTAGCTCGCTGAGTCACCAGATCTCATAGTAAGAAATAAAGTGGCATATCTATGACATGCAATTTTGAAAGGGCACCCCAAATAGTCGTGGTCCTGCATACTTGTTTATGTTGTTGTTACCTTGTTTTAAAATAGTAGGTTCTCTATTGCTCATGTACAGAGGCGTTTTTCACCTGAACTCAAAATTTATGTCTTTTTTAGCATGATAACTAAGAATGTAGGAAAAATGTGAATGCTAGCCCTTTTTCTTTATTTCTGCGTTGTATTTATTTTACAAAAAATAAATTAATAGCGAGAGTTATAAGGTCAATCTTTTTGAAATTGATGAAGGTCCAATAGGAGCATCGTGAGCAAAAAATGCATTATTGTAAATGTAGGACTTACATTTCGGTTCTAGCTGAAAAGGCTAAAAGAACTTACATTAATTGTGCGTGCGTTAGAGTTTGTAAACTGCAAATCACGCACTAACTAAGATAGTGGAGTATACATAAAAATGAGTTAAACATGATCGAGTGGAGCAGACAGATGAAAAGTGCGCCAAAGATGAAACCTGCATGCAGTTTCAGCAGGTATGCACACTTTCATGGCGTGGCAGCCAATGGTTGGCTTCAAACATCTAGATATGTAAAGTTGTTTCCTCGAAACCGACGAAGCTACCCAAAGTTAAAGACGGCAAAAGAAACATAAGAAGAGATTCTTTGAGCACAACTAAGGAGATTGTTAGCCACCCCTGCACTAGCTACCGCTGGCCCCCTCTCTCTGCCTGCACCGTGGGGACATGGCATGATTACACTGGCAGGAGAAAGGCTTTGAATGGAGATTAGTGCTTGGAAACCTAGGAACCTTCACCATTTCTGAAAAAAACATCAGGACCATTGCATGCATGGAGAGAAGTGGGTCACTAGTACTACTGATCATGATCACTCCTACGTACTGCTGCTTAGACAGGAGTATATATATATCAAAAGAGGAAAAACGGAACTAGTTAGAGCTTACATGGATCCAATCATGCCTCATTCTTTTGCCTTAATTAGCTAAATTAGAGGAAAGTATTTGCATTTGCAATCATTGTGTGGATAGTTAGCTAATGTCGTCACCCTAGCATTCAAGAATGCATTCTTGCATGTTTCCCCTCCATATCAACAATCTAGGTGGCTCACAGATGATATCCTGGTTATAGACTCTTGAAATGGGTATAGAGTAATAGACATATGCACCTATCTATATAGGCATCTGTTAGAGAATTCGAGTACGGCCATGAGCAAGGCTATATTTGATAAATGAATGGGCACAACAATTATATTTCTAAGAATGCTTGCGAAATGGAAACTAGCAGCGACAGTCGCAACCTAAATTACTCCCTCTCTGCCCCGAATTAGATACTGCAAATTTGTTTAGATTCACATGTATTTATACATTAAAACACGCCGTATCTACAACTTCCTTTTTTGGACGGAGGATTAGTTTATTCCCAATGGTAAGTTGAATTCATCATGATGGATTTCAATGCATAGGATACTATCAATCGAAGGATGAATGCCATGCATGAACTTCCGTAACCTCATGATATAAGCATCAACAGACAATACCATCATGCATGAATTATGGACTAACATTTTTTCATACGTATAGACAACTAGCTAGCTTGAATGAGTGACTAGAGACATTTCAATTTTCAAGCTAGTTACTCATACATATATATGAAGATTGCAGCAATGTACTCAAACCAACTCATACCTCCGTGTACTATTATAGCTCAAAGATATATATAAGTGTATAACCTTCCACCACGAACACATTAATTGCACCAAGCTACTAAATTGACCTATTGATAAACATGCATTACAATTACACATGAGGATAAGGAGATCGAATAATATAGAAGAACCTAGTTAAGACTCGGTACAATGCATGGAGAGATATAGGACTCGAGAGCAAAGTAAAACTAATTTTGATCGACCAGCGATGATCTTGCACCATCACAACTCCGTTGGGGTCCTTAACTCTTCCTCGATCGTTCGGAAGCCATGACTAAAAATAAGCTTCAATTCAGGGCTTGTATAATATAGGGCTACCTTTTGCAGAGAGATCGAGTCCACAATGCATGCATGCGCGGCGGCCGTGGCGTCCATCAGTCACATTATGTTCCCCGACGACGACGAGTTGAACCCGGACCCGGAGAGATCGACGACCCAGCTTCCGCCACCGCTGCCTGGTGCGATGGCGTCGCCGCTGTGACTTGCCCCATTGTCGTTGCCGCCTGCGCCATTGTTGCCGCCGCCCCAGAATTGGAGGTTGCCCGGGAGACCCAGGAACTCCCTGGCCGAGGCGGTGTTGGCCATGGCGTTGTTGGACGGCTGGTTTTCCTCCATCTTCACCGAGGCGAGCTGCGTGATCAGCCCGGACGAGCCCGGCACCAGCTTGGAACCGCCACCTCCAATGATCTGTCCGCCAACGGCAAAGCCGTTGGCATCGGTGGCGGCGTCGAACGGGTAAATGCCAGCCATTTGCTGTTGTTGCATGCCGTCGGCACGGCCGAAGAAGGGGAACTGCGGCATGCGCCACTGCTCCATGCCCAAGGCGGCCGCCGCGGCACCTCCACCACCGAGCTGATAGTCCACCGGATCCAGTGAGCTCAGCCCTGGAAACCCTAGCCTCGACGCGCCGGTACCGTAGTGATCGCCGCCGCCGCCGCCCATCGGGTGCAACGAGGCATAGAACGGCATCTGCGGCTGTGCGTGCCCGGCCTGCGGGGGCATGATGGCCGCAGCGCCGCTGTTGCCGTTACCTCCTGTCGTGGTGGACGAGGTGGACGACGAGGTTCCTCCGGAGGCCGACGCCGCGGAAGACGAGGACTTGGAAGACTTGCTGCGCTTGTTGCGGCGACATCCGCCGCCGACGGGGACGCTCCGGAGCGCGCCGCCGCGCGTCCAGTAGCGGCGGCAGGTCTTGCAGAAGTGGCGGGGCTGCGTGAGCGAGTAGTTGTTGAAGTAACAGAATTTGGTGTTGGTGGAGTCGCAGCGCGGGCACTTGAGCCCCGGCTCAGGCTGCGGGATCTTCGCCATCCGTGCCCGGTCCGTCATCGATCCCGTCCGCGGCGCCGCGCCGCCGCTGGTCGGACCTCCGCCTCCACCACCTCCGCCGTTCACGGCAACCTGGCCTCCTCCCATGCTGTCAGGCCGTGGAGCCATCAACGCGCCGGGAGGCGGCAGCTGGTGCTGTTGGTGGACATGCTGCTGCTGCTGATGTTGTTGCTGCTGCTGATGTTGTTGTTGCTGCTGGTGGTGTTGCTGCTGGTGCACCTCCACTCCGGCACTGCCAGCACCGCTTGCAAACAGCTGTCCATGGTGGCTCAGTTGCTGCTGGTGCTGATGTTGCTGGAAGCACCATGGTCAAAATTCCCAATCAAACACACACCAAAAGAGAATCAAAGCTCAGAAACTAATTGCAATCACACACAAACTAACAAAGTAACTAAAGGGTGTGGTGGTATAGTGGTATATTCAAGATGGGGATTTAATTCTCAAAAGAGCAGGCGGAGAGGAATATCTCCTCTCCATTTCCCCAGCTGGTTTTGCTTTTTTCGCAAAGAAGCTATCTATCTGTGTGTGTGCCCGCCGGCGGCCATATAAGAGAGAAAAGGCAAAACTGAGAGAAAAAATCGTTACCTGCTGCTGCTGGTTGTTCCAATTGGGTGGATCAAGATAGAGGGGAACCGAAGAAAAGACCATGGTGGTGTGGAATAGAATTTGGTTTCTTTTGATCTTTTTCCTACTTGGTGTGGAGCTTCTTTTTTGGTTTGTTTGTTCCTCGTTGCTTCTTTGCGAGAGAGGGAGAGAGTGGCAAGGGGGGTATATAGGTGCTTTAGGGGAGGGATCATGCAAGGATGGACGGATGGGGAGGTGGCTAAAGGTGGAGAATAACACCCACTAGCTATACCAATCTCTCTGCACACAAGAATGGAGCTCTCTCCTCTCACAGGAAGCTGAGAGCTGGGGGAGGGAGGGAGGAGGAAGAAAGGGAAGGAGGTGGAGAGAGGGACAGGGGGAATGAAAGTGAGAGGAATAAAAAGGGAGGAGCAAGGGTCTAACAGCTTGTTCTTTCTTTATTTATATTTTGCCTTAGTGGTGGTGTGTGTCTGCATTATATATATATTGTATGTGAAACTTATGGGAGAGAGCCAGAGAGATGAGAGCGAGTTGCTTAGCCTTGAAGAGAATGTGTGAGTGAGGTGGATATGGATGGGTGCGGCTGGCCTAGCTTAGCCTGTCTGAGCTAGAGAGATTAGTGAGATATGATGAGAGAATGCATGGGTGGTTTTATGCATGAGGGAAGTTGGAAACCCTAGGAAGCAGGAGGAGGTGGTGATATGGACTGCATGATGGACGATCACTGTTTGTCTCCAATGTTTGGAAGGCTTTGCCCTTCTTGGCAACTGGGTTCATCAGCAAACAGTGGATGGGAGCTTGCTGGAGGTTATCAAAATGAGGAAAAGTTGTCATGGGGGTGTTCAGGTGCATGTATGTGTGCATGCTGCAAGTTTATTTCCATACTGATGAAAGAGATCAATCAGTAAAGCTGGTCTCTTACTAGTCTCGGTCTCATCTTGGTCTTGAATAGTAGTGCGTGGTGGTGTAGAATTCCCCTTCTCCACTCTTCTCTCTCTATCCTTTCAATTCCTCCCTTCCTTGCCAAATCTTACAAGTATAGCTACATGGTCTCATGCATATGAGTAGGTAATTAACTTTAGCTACATATATAGGGAATTAGGGATAAAGAGGCAAGAAAGTACTTGTTATTAACTAGTCTTAGTGCTGGTGAGGGGTACAGAGATGAGACTGGTTGTTTTTTCCTGCATGCATGGACTAGTGTATGAATGCATGGTGCACATGGTTATTAGTTCCCACCAAGTGCTTTCTAGGTTTCGTAGCAGCTGGACATGCCTGTCATGCATATTTAGTAGTTCAATTTGCAAGTACTGGGAAGCTTCAGTGCTTTGGATGATAGGCTAGATCTATGCGACCTACATGTATAGTAGCTAGCTTTTCTCCATATCTCTATTGTGCAAATGGAGCAAACATACATGTCATTTGAATTCTGATACATCATTCACAAAGCTTTACACACTGACACTCGAATTGTGCAAGATCTTTTTTTTTTGCGGGCAGAATTGTGCAAGATCTCAAAACATCACCATGTTTCTTATTCTATTCTCGTCCTTCAAAATTGAAAAACGAACCAACTTTGATGCCATGTCATAAATAGATCACAGGGAGCAATCTTTCGTCCCAAATATTCTCCTTGTCTCTGAATATTGTTCATTCGATATGTTGATCATCGAACAAGGGTTCGTCCCACTCTCTTACATATAATTAATTATTCTCCCTAGTTGTTTGCTACTAGTTAGCTACCAACAAGATTAATTAAACATGACTCCACTCTTGTTGGTCTATATATAACTGACTGATTAGAGAGATTGGACAGTAGATAACAAATTTGATTGACACGCTACCTGCTGGGATCTAACAAGTGTAGCCTTCCATATATAGCCTTCCATATACCGATGAGTTCGATCATTCAGGAATTCATGGGGATCTACAAGTAATAAGGATGCTTCAGATTAGAACAATTCAAAAAAGAATAGTACTTCTAATACCTAGCAGCTGCTGCTTTTCGGCAGCTGCAAGTGCAAGCATATGAAATCATCTGCATCATGCATCATGCATCAATCCAATATTGAATCGATGTAACGTGTACACTGATATCGTTCAAAAAAACATGTACACTGATATCCTTAAGAAAAACAGGTACACTGATAATCGCATATTTTTGTGAGACATTTCTGGATATATGTATGTATGATCTGATCCGTTGGAGGCAATGGCATTGTTTGTTCGAAAAAATCCGCATTTCTTGTCGCCCCTGCAAGGGCGACCGAGACTCAACCCTAATCCTGCCAGCGCCTCTTCCCCCATCCCCTGCCGCCGCCGACGAGTGCCGCCGACAAAGACCAAGCAGTACCGACTGCGGCAGGACTTCCTTTACCCGATGCTGAGGGTCCACCACGGGAGACAGCTACAGGCGGCGGTGCGGGCTGAAGATGGTGGCAAGCTCGACCGGCGATGGTGTGTCTGTAGACCCCAGGTGGCGCTGCTGTGGTGCCCCTCCCGGTCACGGTGCACAGGTTGATGGAGGTAGGGTGGCGTAGCTGAGCTTGACCGGTGGCGACGATACATGTAGGGGTGGCGCGGGTTGCAGGAGGACGGAGGCGATGGCTACCTGGCTGCAACAGCGCGATAGCTGTCGGAGGGATTACTCCCGGGTAGGCTCGGCTGAACCAGGCCGGATGGCCATCAAGTATCAAGACCAGGCCGGCTGGCCCCGCCCAGCCGGTCAACCCAAAGACCTGGCTGGCTGGCTTGCTCCAGCCTGTCACCTCGGAATCAGTGGAGGTAATCCGGAGAGTGTGATGATGTAACAGTACCACGCCTCAGGATACTTTGGCTTTGCGTCAGCTAAAGCGCCAACGGCTATACACTATTTGACAGGATGTCCGTCCGATGCGGGACTAAGCCCACACACCCAGTACAGCTGCGCACTATAGCGCCGACAATTGCTCTGGGTCCCACCGGCTGGCCCCCACCAGCCGACCATCTGTTGTAATCTGCACCCCGGCCAGTATATAAGGGGTGATAGGGCCTCCATAGCGAGGTTGATCACTCCTCTCTCCCATTTCCCCTAGTTCATCCTCGATACAGCTCAAGGAGCCTTTGTATTGTGTGTTCACTCTCGATAGTGAGATCTTGCGGGAGTAGGGGCGTTACCTCACCACGAGGGCCCTGGACCTGGGTACATCGTTGTGTCTAGATGCGCATGTTACCAATCTCATATGTGGAAGCCTCCGCTTGCCCCTTATTGCTCCCTCTTAAGGCATCCCTGATGGTACTGCCATGTTCCACACCACGACAGTTGGCGCCCACTGTGGCGCTCAGCACCGCGGCTGGGGTCATCCTCCACACGGGACCCACTCTCATCGCCAGTGAGCGCATCGCTTCTGGCCTCGTGCTCACGCTCAACACTTTCGACTGCACCATCGACAAGGCATCATGTTTCGCTGGGGAAACATTCCCGGAAACATCTCCATCCTTCACTTCGGTGACCATCGCGTCTCATCCCCACCATCACCGAGGAGTTCCCAAGTGAGATCACCTTCTCCGACCTGCCATCCGGATGCATCGTTCCCAGCATTGCCGCATCCGTCTGCAGTGTCGAGGTCATGATGGCCGGCTCGACTGAGAACAACTGTCATCATATCCTCGAGCACCGGGTGGACGGAGGCGGCTCCATGTCTCGGGAGCAAGATCCTGAACAGTTGGAAACCTCTATCCATCACCTCCTCAACCTCGTCACCCCTCAGGAGGATCCGACTACGGCCGCCACCACCCTAGAGTCGGCTCGCTAGAACCTTCTGGACAAAGCCCGCAAAGTTGTTGCTACCCAACGTTGGCTGGACGTCACCATGTGTGAGTACAACTCCGCACACAGTTTCACCCCCGCTGCACCCAGCACCAATCCGTACATTCAACACTGAGGTTGTGACCTCAGTGCGGAGATGGTTTGTGCAGCTGACCCACAAACTCCCGCGGTGCAGCTGGTCTACAGCACCCCCGCCAAGAACATGAGAGCGGCACAAGCCGTAGCAACGGAGTTGGACAACCTCGAGGGGTAGGATTTGTGTAGCTAGCAGCAGCGTGTGAAAGGGAAATGTACGCCGCCTAGAGGGGGGTGAATACACGTTTTAGAAATATTATGGTTTAGGATCTAATAAATGCGGAATAAAACTTAACATTTAATTTATCAAGCCAAAACCTATATCCACTAGGTTCACTAAGTGCACCAACAACCTATTATAAGCAAGACAAGCAACAAGGTGATAGCAAGATAATATACTTCAAGCACGATGGCTATGACAATGTAAATTGCATAAGTAAAGGGCTCGGTTGAGACATAACCGATGGACGCGGAGACGATGATTTGTTTCCCGAAGTTCACTTCTAAAGAAGCTACGTCTTTGTTGGAGAGGTGCGGGGGCGCAATGTACTTCGAATGCCGCAAGTGGCTCACCTCGAGGTGTGGTGGCTCGATGCTCACCCAACACCACACAAGGCCTCACCCCAATATGCGAAGGCACACAACCTACCGACGCCACAAAAGGCTCACCCTATTCTCCCGTGAGCTCGCCACAAAGGCCTACTCACATTCCACTATGGGACACTTGAGGGCGGTCACCAAACCCGTACAAGGTTGGGGCAATCTCCACAACTCAATTGGAGGCTCCCAACAATAATGCCACAAAGGCTACAAAGCCACAAAAGGAAACAAGGCCAAAAAGGCTACAAGACCACAAAAGGTCAACAATCCAACCACACAACCGTCTAGGGTTCCAAGAACCCAAGAGAAACAAGCCCAAGGGCTTGAACTCGCCGAATCTCCGAGGAGAACTCAAACCTATGCACCAAATGCAAGAGGCAAGTCCTTCACTCTCAAATTCCACCAAAGCTACAAAAGCTATTGGGGGAATAAGGGAGGAAGAACACAAGAGGAGAACACAAAACTCTCCAAGATCTAGATCCCAAGGTTCCTTCACAAAGAAGGGATTTGGTTTGGTGGGGATTGTAGATCTAGATCTCCTCTCTCAAATCCCTCAAAAAGATGCAAGAATCATAGGAGGGGGAAGGGGAGAGGGCAAGCTCTTCAAGGTCAACAATGGAGGAGAGAGAGAAGGGCAAAACCAAGAAAAAGCAAGTTGGACCCGAAGGGGAAGGGGAGTTCCTTTTAAAGGGCTCCCGATCTTCCCGTTACTCACAGTTTCGCGCACGGCCGGTAGTACCGGTGGGTGGCCGGTACTACCAGTGGCACTCAGCCAATGGTACAAAAACAGCGAAGCAAATGAACACAAAACCGAGGACGACTGGTACTACCGGTGCTCACCGGTACTACCGCCCAAGATTCCGACTGAAGTACCGAAAAATAGCACAAACCAGGCAGAGAGAGTACTGAACCAAAATCGGGTTTACCAGAAGTTGGGCCGGAATTAACACCGGTACTACCGGCGGCAAACTGCCCTAGCGGTACTACCAGTGGGCCGCCGGAACTACCGGCCAGGCAAAAACTTCGGAACCAGAACCGCCACAACTTTTGCATCCGAACTCCAAACGAGATGAAACCAATTTTGTTGGAAAGATAACAGCGAGTAGAATCCAACAAAATATTGGGTATCACCAAGGGAGAAAATACCATGATATATATGAGATACCTCCCAAGGTGTGGAACCGGAAAACCCGCAAGATCAAAAATGCAATAAGATATGCAAGGGAAATCCATTTTTGATGAACTAGAGCTTGTTATGAAGATAACCACAAGCTCTAGATCCTCACATGGACAATAAGCAAACAACAACCAAGAAAAATGATGCTATGTATCCAAAGGTTTGAGCTCTCTCCGAAAGATACGAACGAGACACGCACTCGAGAGCCCCTCTTGATAGTACGGCTATCTATCCTAAACCCGGTCTCCCAACACTACAAGAGACCGGTAAAATAGAAACCCTAACAAGAACATACCTTTGCCTTGAGCATCCCACTTGAGCTTGATGTAGACGATCTTGTCACCTTCAAGATGGAACACCTTTCTTGATTGCATTTGCTTGCACTTGCTTGATGAAGACTTGGGAAATGCTCCCCCATACTCCATGGGGAAGCCTCTTCTTCGAATGTGTCTTCATCATTCCATGATTGCCGAGGATGGCAAGCTCCAAGCATCAGATCTTCTAGAGATGGCGCACCGTGAGCTTGCGCATCAATTCTTGTTGATGATGTCTTGAAGAAAGCCATGAGGAACTCCATCTTATTCTTCTTCTTCTTCAAGACATACTTGATCTTCTTTTTCTACTTGATTCCAATAGGCACAAAGCTCTTGGACAATGCTTCTTCTTTTTCATCCTTGAAACTGACACATGGTCCAAGCGATGCCAATGGACAAACCTACAAGTGAGACTCAATTTGCACATTAGTCCATAGGGATTGTCATTAATTACCAACACACATGGGGGAAAACATGCCCTTTCAGCATGGCTAGCACCTCGTCGCCACTGCCAACCAGATGCAGGAGGAGGCTGGCCCCAGCCTTCAAGCAGGCAGCAAAAACCTGGATCCCCGCCGGGTGGGGAAGCCGCAAAACCACGGTCAAGGCAAGCAGGCCCGACAGGCGTCTTCGCCGCATGGACTGCGGTAAAATAGCCAGATGCATGGTGCATCCGGCAGCAAGGGCCAGCATGAGTATGCTTTCCTCAACAAAAGGACAAACTTGTTGTTGTCCGGTACATTATTATCAAGAAAAGGTTCTCGATAAAATGTTAATGGAAGATAGTGAAAGTTAAAAATCAAGATATTCGATATTACCCCAAATGTCGAGTAGCGCAACAGAATGTGTTCCATGAAATGAGACTCTATAGGATCAGGCGAAACCAATGATAGTGATCATGAACATTTCGATTAAGTGCTTTACTAGAGAAAGTAGTATTCAAGATTGCATTTTCTCACCTCGTGGAAATACATCATTGATTCACTTGTCATGTTAAATGAACATGACATACCTACGAACCACGGAGAAGCGATGATGGACCTAAGTACGAGAAATGACTAAGAGTCATGAGATCCTAACAGAAAGTTATATTAGGATAGCAAAGTAATGAATTACTTGATCTTATCAAGTAAGTGAGTTACTTAAATATTTCCGAAATAACTGCATAGTTATAAGGAAGAAATGAAACTTCAAAGGAAGACATAAAGCTCGATTTGTCACGAAGATTGTCTTGACAAATTCAAAACGATTGACTACAATATGTAGCGATGCTTGAGTCCATTGGATTTACACTTGGCAGTTGGATGATAAAGTATCATGGATTTTGGAATCACCAAAATAGCGAGAAGACCTGCACTTGTGAAGTATTTAACTAGGAGCTAAATAGTTTATTGATCTAATGTGTGAATGACATATTTGAGTGGGAGCTATAAGGATATCATGAATATCTCATATATGATAGCATAATTGAGTGGGAGCGTGACAACATTCTAGTATATGTATTCGACATATATTGAATGGTGTAATTGGTATTAGTGATATTATATTAATAAATACTCTGCTGATGAAGTTGAACAAAACATTAAGTGTTGAAATCAGTCGAGATAGGTTGATATGTTTAGTGGACATTAGAAGTTAGAATATTTTTGTTTAGATTCTGAAGAAATTTCAGAATGTCCTAGATTCTGAAGCAATTCAGAATGGAACAAGGTAAGAAGTATGTTCTTACTTTTAAAACTAGGAGAAACACTGGGTGACATGGGTATACCCTACAGGTACTCGAGCTTGGTATATACGGTCCAAATACGCATAGGCCCACGGTGTCGCCAAGGCCCGGATGAAAGGACTCGAGTAACCTGCGGACTCTCGATTGCTTGAAGAACAAGAAGAAGCTAAAGATAGAAAGTTTGAAGGGGAAAACCCTAACTTGTAACCGACTCGACCTGCTACCCGAGACCTAGCCTATCTATATAAAGGCTAGGAGGGGGCGGCGAGGAGAACACACGCAACCCTAGTTTCCACAACCCTCGCCAGATTGCATCTGCGCACCATTGTAACTTTCGACTCCCTCGATAATTCCACGAGTAGACAAGCAGGAGTAGGGACCTCTACGAGGCCTGAACCTTGGTAAATCCTTTGTCCCCTATGTGCTTGTTTGCTAGCCGATAGATGTCTCCAGCGCTCCCTCCTTCTCCAAAACCCAAGTCCATAACAATGGGCATTGACGAGTTAAACCCTCGTCAATTGGCGCCGTCTGTGGGAATAGGGAGTGCTGATGTTGCGGCTTCTTCGGCCCCATCAACTGCGATCTACAACTCCGCAACAGCGGAGATTCTCCAGCTCTTCGGCGCCTTCGACTTCACCGTCCACATGTCGGCCACCCGCCCGGCCTTCGAGTCTGTGGGCGACAGAATCAGCCTGGCGATTGGAAGGTCGGTCAGATGGGCATGCTTCGTATGCCTGATCAGCCGATAGCACCGGCGATTGCCCCGGCATCATGGTTCCCTCCATTGATCGGCATCCTCAGCGAGCTCAACGCCCCGGTGGCAGTCGAGAATACGATCAGCGACAACAGTCGCGATTCCGATCTGAGCGATCTGGCCATTGAAGATGGAACCTACGGTTCCGGATCTGAAAGTTGTGGAAGCAACAGCTTCCCCAATCACTTCATGTGCACCATCATCAACGCATGCGACACCTCCGCCAATCGCGACAACGGTGGTAACACCGGTAACGGCAGCGATCCACCCAACGCCGGCAACGGTGGCAACGGCGGTAATGGCGGCAATCACGCTCCCGTCAACAACGAAGGAGCAGTCAAACCTCCCAGCATAATCAATGAGCAAACCGGCGAACGCGTCGTAATCAAGCTCAACGAGCAAGAGTGGGATCGCTGCCGCGAAGCCTACGGGGCACACCTCTACCCTTTGGGTCCCCGCAGGAACTGCTGATGGGCTATCACTGGCTCCTGAAGGAAGAATTCAAGCGCCAACTGCAAACAATCACGCAACTTGAGGCGCGTAAAAAGGCAGCGGACGAATCGAGCCTTCGTCGTGCTGGGCTCTCCTCCTACGGAGGATCCTCCTCAAGAGGCAACGAATACCTCGCCAAGAAGAGGCAGTCGCGGATGGCTCACCTCACCGAACAAGAACGCATAGAGGCCGCGAAAGTCCTCGACTTCGGCTCTATAACAGTCGACACGAGAGGCAACGTGGTTCCCAGAACACCGCAGGCTGCGGCAACGGCGGCCACCATGTACCTCCTCAATAACCAGCCGCCAGCTGGAGATCCCCGAACTGCCATGCACCGATCTATGATCGCGGGTTTGGGGTTAATTGAGGCCGCCCTCGACAAGGAGCCAGTACCAGACCCAAAGAAGGGCAAAGCGCTAGCAAAGCGCCACTCCTCGCCCTCATCCAGCGATGACAGTCACGACCTGTCTCGACGCTGCCGCTCACGGCGACACGGCCGCGACTACGATGCGCGCGACGACCTCACGCGGCGCAAGATCGACAAATCAAGGGCACGACGTGCTCGGTCGACTGACACGGAAGAAGAAGACGGGGAGCTCTGCGGCGCCCGATGCTTCAGCAGATCCATTAGGCAGAAGCGAATGCCTAAAGGGTTCAAACTCCCATCGGAGAACCCGAAATTTGACGGTCTGCAGGACCCCAAGATCTGGCTGGAGGACCACATCTCCTCCGTCAGACTCCACGGAGGCAGTCGAAGCACTGCCATGCAATGCGTGCAGCTATAGCTGCAGGGCGCCGCCCGAGCATGGCTCAATAACCTCCCACGCGGATCCATTCGCAGCTGGGATGAGCTGGTTTACAGCTTCGTGCGCAACTTTAAGGGCACGTACAAGCGGCTCGCATCAATCGAAGAGCTGAGATGCTGCTAGCAAAGATCTGGCGAATCACTGCGCTCTTACATTCAAAGGTGGTCCATCATCAAGAACTCCGCGGAGAACATCTCGGAAGACCGCGCGATTGATGCATTCAACGGTGGTGTCTGCCGCATGGAACTCAGAGAGGAGCTAGGCCACTCAAAGCCCCAGACCATCGACCACCTGATGGACATAGCAAATCGGTGGGCCGATGGAGAAGATTCGGTGAAGAACCGCGCTCACTCCGATGAGGAGGCAGAACTCGAGCGCAGGCGCGACCGCCGAGGCAAACGTCGCATGCACATCTACGATGACCGTGGCAACGTCAACATGGTCGCGGCTGGCTACGCCGATAGACGCGACGATAACCGCAACAGCGGATACCGTAGCGGCGGATACCGCGACTCCGGGAAAACCACGCAAGTGTGGCAACACCGCACTCGTGATGAGGCACCCGCGACCTCCATCGAGGACAAACTGTCCGGGCCATGCATGGTACACTTCTACATCGACAAGCATGATGGCAAGAGAAAGTCCAGCCACCTCCTCAAGGACTACAGCGAGTTCCTCAAGCTACACGAGGGATTGGTTCGGATGAACCGCAATGCAGTCGAAAGAGGCTATGGAGCTGCTCCAGGAGCCGTGGCACATGGCGCACCACCACCACCACCTGGGCTACCCCCGAACGGAGCCGCATCGTACCAGCACCACGGGGGTGAACCATACCCACGGGCCATGGGTACCATGATGATCCAAAAGGGGCTCCCCTCCAACAGGGTGCAGAAGGCCATCACTCGCCAAGTCAACTGGGCCACGCACTCGCCACCATCCACCACTGAGTACCTCAGCGGCAGCGAGTCGTGCATCACCTTCGACAAACGCGACCACCCGCCTCAGATACCTCGCCCAGGTCAATGATTGTTAAATGGAAGAAAGGGGATGATCTTCATCCCATATGACTATCATATGTCTCTTCCACATATCACCATGTTGCATACTTGTCTAAAAATGTGGCCCATGTTCTTGACTAGAAGAACAGGTTTTAAGGTGATTCATGAATAAATCACTCCACCAGGATTGAGAAAACCATTGGACCTTAGTTAAAAAGAAAGGATCTACATTGATAAGGAAGTAGGTAACTACTTCATAAATAGCAAGTATGATAGGTTTGGCTAATGAAGTTCTACTTCAACTGAGTGTGTAATACATATCAAATGTATCTACTTTTCCAAGTACTTTACTCGATGATTTGCTCTAGAATCTCACCATACTTGGATAAAACTACTGAATTTAACGGTGTTTTTAGCAAAAGTTTCTTTATGTCTGTTTTCGTAGGAAATAAAATCAAGGAAAAATACCACGCAGGTTTGTCACCAAAACAAGGAGCCTGGGCTTTGGAATCACATGCGGGGGAACGAGGCCCAAAAGAGCATAGGTGGCACGCCCCCCTCAACTAGGTGTGTCACCAAGGTCCTTTTGGCCCTGGAGCATCGCATGGGCCTCTCCATTGGCGCACCCCTATATATACCCAAAAAAACCTAGTTATTTGTAAGCACGGACCCTTTCACTAAACAGAGCGTTGCCACATCCATGATATTCATTTCGAGGGTCAAATTGGTCCTGCTTTCCACACTAGAGAGGGGGATTTCGAGGTCTTCTCCACCACCATCATCACCAATAACCATGTTCTCACTCTCCATCATCATGTGTGAGTAGTTCTCTATAGGCATGTGAGGTGGAAGGGGATTGGATGAGATTGATCATGTAATCATCCATATGTATTGAGATTTGAGGTGTTTGTCTTGAGGATATTCTTGTATGAGTGTTGGTACATGATGAGTCCAAAATTGAAGCATATTTACCTTTTGTTTTTGCATAAGTAGAGTAGGGTTTTTGGTATTTTACTATGTTTGCGCATAGCTTTTGTCCTTGTTTCAACAAGATCCCGAATTACTAAGTCTCTTATGAACATATTAATTGGAACTATCATATCATGTTGTAATATGATATTTTTAAGTGATAAAAGTAACTTAATTGATTTATCTTTGCACCTGGAAGATTTGCACACGCATTGGAGCACAGAGAGGTCTTAACGACCACTGTTACAGGCAGAGCGTGCCTGTACCGTCCGCCCGTACGATGTGGCAGCATGACCTTCTCGTCAAATACTTTCACTTTGTGAAGACGGATCATAGATCCGACATTCACAGAAACTTCTAGCGATGAAAAACCACACTAGAAAGGGATCTAGAGGAGGAACTTGAAGAAGGGGAAATCATTGCTGCTTCACAGATCATTGGAGGACATCGCATCATCCCCTTCATCATCAACCGCTGCATTATCCCCATCTTCCATTCATTAGATATTGTTGTAATTCCAGATTCAATTATGGTTTGCACTTGATTCATCCTCGTACTTTTATACATCCATTTGATTATGATGATGTTGTTGATTGCTTTCATGTGTGAGTAATTTCCTTCATTCTTGGGGAGATGGAGAAACCTAGCACTATTATGAGATGAAATAAAGATGATCTATTACTTGTGTTTATGATCTATTGATCTATGATGTGTGTTTGATCTATCTCTTTAGATGGTATATGTAGTCGGCCACATATCATTTGCCTTCGCGTCTAAGGAAAAGGGTGAAATTCTTTGGACGTGTTTGGAAGTGTGCCCGAAGCTATTGTGACTAGAAGCACTGGCTAGCAACCTGCACGATCAAAGGAGGAATAAAGAAAGATTCACTAAGCTAATTATGATATCTACAGGGAGACCCTTAATTGCGGTGGTCTGTATGGTGACTGCTCTTAGACATCGCGGTGGTTATTTAGAGATGAGCTCATTCTTGGCTCAATAAAGTGTCTGCCTACGAGCCTTATAGTGAACATCTTATTATGGAGCTCTCTCCGCACATGTCATGACATATGAAATAGGTTATCCTAATTATGATTAATTACAACATGCTAGTGGTGTATCCTACATCCCCGATAACGCTTTAGCCTTATTGAGTTCAGCCACTATTCCAAATGCTTTTGTTACTTGTTTACTTGTTTTAATTACTTTCCTGCATTCAACAAAAAACCCTTCAAACACCCTTTACTTGAAATCAAAGGCAGCTTACAAGTATCCTTTGGTACACAGTGATGAGGGGCATAAAGACCTTAACAAATAGCTCTTTGTGGGTTCGATACTCTTATTTCGAAACTAACTATAAGCGCTTTTGCTCTTTGTTCTTAGTTTCTTATTCTACTAATTGTTTTACAAAAGTTATTTACTAGTTTCAGTTAAGCATAATGACTACACTCGGACTGATGAATCAGCTCGATGTAGCTAAACACCTCGGGAAGTTCAATAGAGGACTTGTCAAAGAATTGTCGACTCGGAGCAAACCAGAATACGAGGTTAACCCTTGCTTTATCGCTATTATTAAAGAGAAAACTTTTGCATGAGATGATGCATATGAGGATCCTTGCACTCATTTAATGCATTTTACCGAGTTATGTTGGACACATAAATTGAGAGGCTATTCTGATGATGAATTGCCAACACTCTTTAGTTTGGTATAGAATTTGCCCTGCAGAGAAAATTGATACTTGGGAAAAACTCAAAGGAGAATTCGTATTTGGATTCTTTCCCAAGGTAAAGACGCCTGAGGTAAGAAGGGTGATCACAAACTTCAGAAACTACCCAGGTGAAGGCTTGGTAAGGGCATTCAAAAGGTATACGTACATACTTAATAATTGTCCTCACCATGATATACCTGAATGGTGTGTTTTACATATTTTATATGGGGGACTTAATCAAGAAATTAAACATGAGCTAGACACAAATTTGGGAGGCTCTTTTATGGATATAACTATAACTAAAGCTTGGGAACTCCTAGAACGTATTTGTCGCAATAGAGAAACGTGGGGATTTGATTTAGGTAGCAAAGGAGGTATAGAAATTGAATATGATTATCTCAATGCTCATAAGGATTCTGGTAAGGTAAGATAAACTGCTAATGAACTTCAACTTGATGATGGTATTATTTTGCAAATCCTTTAGTCTTTTACAGAACACACTGAAGCTCCTAAAAAACATTGGCTTCAATATATTCCCCCACCTGAGCCAGTTGAAGGTGTTGATTCAATAATTGCAGCTCATATAGAGCCATTAAGGGAGATACCCCCATATGTTGAACCCCTTCCTTTTCCAAGGACCGCGAGAAAACATATGATGTCTTAGCAGCTCGAAGATCAACATGAAGAAGAAAGATTGTTCCTCAAGATGCTAGAAGAAGAGGCACAAGCAAGAAAAACTAACGGAGTAAGTATGCAGGAGACCGGGGAACCAACGGAAGAAGGTATCATAACCATGTTTGCACATTGCAACATGATAGAGATAGATACCGAAGCTAAGCAGTTTGTTGAAGGAAAGGTAAAAGCTAAAGAAGTTGGTAAACCTATTCTCCCTTGTACTTTTGGTGGATATTCTTATTATGACCTTTGTGATATTAGAACAGCTGTTAACCTAATCCCCTATAATTTTTATAAGAAAATCCAAAATGAACTAGCCCTAGCTGAATTAGAGGCTACTGATATGACAATAATGCTTACGGATAAAACACTAAGAGTTCCTATAGGAATAATTAGAGATGTCCCAATCTGTATTGGACCATATAAGTACCCCCCCCCCCCATTGACTTTATACTTGTTGATATGCCTACTGATGTGTATTGTCCAATTATTTTTGGAATAACTTTCTTGAACACCGTAGGAGCGAACATTGACTGCAAAGAGAGAAACAATATCTCTCAAGCTTGGTGAAGAGAAAATGGACTTTCATTTTTCGAAATTTCACCATAAGCTGGTTATCAAGGATTTGGACGAATATGAGTATGGGAAACAAGAGGAATGTAATATCATTAGCCTTGCCTCAGTAGTTATTGAAACTCCTGATGATGATTTAGCAAGGAGTTTGGTCGTTAATAATAATATTCCCCAAGACATAGAAAAAATGGAAATGGATGATTATCTTGACTCCACACCTGAGGTGGATCCCGAGATGAATCAAAATTATGAAGAACCTATAAGAAAAGGGGATGAGGCACTTCCACCTCCTACTCTCAAAACCTTACCCAAGGAATTAAAATATAGGTTTCTTGATGAAACTAATAATTTCCCTATTATTGTAAGTTCTAACCTTGCAGAAAAAGAGGAGGGAAACTTGATGATGGTTCTCTAGATGCATCAGAATGCTCTTGGGTATTCGATGGGCGACTTGAAAGGGATTAGTCCCTTGATAGCCACTCATAGAATATTTATGGAAGAAGGAGCTCAGTCGGTTGCTGATTTTCAGAGGCAACTTGAACCTCACGTGAAAGAAGAGGCAAGGAAGGAAGTAATATGTCTATTAGATGTAGTGATTATCTTTCATGTGGAGGAAAGTGATTGGGTAAGTCATGTTCATTGTGTTCCTAAGAAAGGTGGATTTACTATCGTTCAAAACAAACACAATGAGATGGTACCAACTAGAACTGTTATTGATCACAGGATGTGTATCGATTATAGAAAAGTTATTAAGGAAACTAGAAAGGATCATTATCCTTTACCGGTTATAGATCAAACTTTAGAAAGGCTTGCTATGCATTCTCATTTTTCATACCTAGATGGTTATTCTAGTTTTTCTCAAATTGTTGTTCACCCTGATGACCAACTAAAAACAACCTTCACTTGTCCTTTTGGCTTATATGCTTATCGTCGTATGCATTTTGGTCTTTGCAATGCCCCTGCCACCTTCTAAAGGTGTATTACTGCTATATTTGCTGATTATGTTGAAAGTATTATGGAAGTATTCATGGATGATTTTTCTGTTTATGGAACTTCATTTAATCATTGTCCCCATAACCTTGATAAATTTTTGCAGAGATGTGAAGATACTAACCTAGTCTTGAATTGGGAAAAATGTCACTATATGGTTCAAGAAGGTATAGTTGATCACTAGTAGAAAACATACCTCTAGTCCCGGTTCATAAGGGCCTTTAGTCCTGGATGCCATCCAGGATTGCGGAATCGAGACTAGATGTCAGACCTTTAGTCCCGGTTCTGTTATGAACCGGGACTAGAGGTCCACCATGTGGCCCCGTGTCGTGCGCTGGGCTGGAGGACATTTAGTCTCGGTTCGTAACACGAACCGGGACTAAAGGTTCCCTGTCGCAGTAGCGTTTTGGGCCATTTGGTTGCCGCGGTAGGAGATGGGATTTTAGGGTTTTGTGTTTTCCTTTTTTATTTTGTGTTCTGTGATCAATTATTTTTCATGATGTGTGTTTTCTTTTTCAAACAAGTTTTCGTATACATACACGACGCCACTACATAGTTCTTATACAGGTTGATGCATATATAATATAATTACTCTTATGAGCATACATACATATATATACAATTTGGTATACGAGTCCCAACCGGGTCCAGAGCCTGTCTATTTGATTACATGGAGATCCATTACATGGATGCTTTAGGGTCTATCTATATTGTATTCTCCGCATGGGTCTATGACCTCATCAACCAAAAATCCCGCTAATTCCTCTTGAATTGCTAGTAGGCGGTCCTGTGGTAGGAGCTTTTCCGCAGAGCTTCCAACTAAAAAGAAGGAAATCAATATGAATATATTAATCATCATAAAAAATAAGAATGGAACTCAACACAAATTATGATAATAAAAATAAATTTTGAATATATTGTTTACATACTTGAACTCACTAGTGCAAGTGCGAATGAACTCGCAAATGTAGTATCCATATAGATTAGTCCCATGTGGCTGCCTCGGGAACTTTACAAGAATAGAATTCAATCAAATAATAATCAAGCATGCATGATAATTGTATTGAAACTAGAATTAAAGAGATGCCCGAACCTAGCTCGTACTACTTACCGAGATCGGTTTATAAATCAGGTCCTCGTGCCATTGACCACGGATCGTAGTCTTGAATCGTGTCCAAACACTGACCGACAAAGAAAATGAATGAATGTGTTAATAATTACTTGATATCTCAAAAATTGAATGAAAGAAACTGATATAGTGTGATAATGATGGAAATTACTTATTGAGCATTTTGATCATGTTGCGGTACTCTTCCATGTCCATTTGTAATGAGTCCATGATATAAACTCTTCCCAAGTCAAGGGAAATGCTTAGAAGAATCCAGTGGTAGCTGCACAAGGTTTATATACGTTAGTAACTCATCGTTTACACTTAACATCAAATAAGCAAAAGTTAATGTGTACAAGACAATAACACTCTCACCTGAAGTGGTAAGGAAATAGTATTTATTTATAGAAATGCTGCCTCTTGATAAACTAGAGCAAGTTACACTCCATGTCCACTGGTTTCATCTTTAGCATAGCTTCATTAACTCGATTTTGGTCAATGAACCCAAATCCTTGGATTCTCCCTTTTTTACATTCGAGAATCTTCATTCTCTGCATCATAGCATACAAAAGAATATAGTGAGGATACTTACCGGTAATAAATTGAACGAGCTGAGCTAAAGACTTAAGTACATAAATAAACTAATCACTTACAGACAATAGCATCTGAGGATAGTTTTGTCGAGGTCCCTTTGATTGAATAACTGGAAGATTTCCGAAAGTTAAATATGGACCCCGTCTTTAATGAAGTGATGCTCCTCTCTAACTTTCGCTATGATCCATCCTCGCCCTTCTTTTGTGGCTTTAATATACCATGCATGCAATTGTTGCATTTTTGTTGGAAGATCTTAGAGCATCTCAGAACTGACCAAAGGCTGCCCGTGGACATATTTTCGTGCTAGAGGAGCCGTGGGGGACCAACGCTGCCAAGTATGTCATCAAGAGACATATTACATTGCTCGGCCAATGTAATAGTTGTTTGCATATCCATAGGTTCTCCCCCATATAGTTGATGTTCGGGTAACACCTGGAGCGGGGGGGTCGATTGTTTTTCTTGTTCTCCGAGCTAGGAAATGTCTTTTTTAATGCCTCCTCTAACACTTGTTCTCTTCTGTTTCACTGTCTTCACAAGACAACGTGTATAGTCATCTGGTGCATTTATCTGAGCTTGGGATGGATGCTTCATAAATTTCCTAAAGTGCTCCTTGACTGACGGATCTACTGGGACCTTTGGCTCAGGTTGTTTCTTTTTTTAAAGGCATCCACCTCGGCATCTACGACCGCCTTGGTCTCCTCATCAGTCAGTTCATAAGCCCTCTTGGGAGGAGCCGGCGATACTCTTGGGAGGGGCGACAACTATCACTTTCCGCGTCAGTTATCCCTAGACGAAGCGGTGGTTATCTTTCGCTTTTGGCCCTTAGTGGGTGGAGGCGGCTGAGGTGCCGTAGATTGAGATGGACTCGTGTTGTGATTCTTCTCGAGGAGGGGTTGACTTGGAGGTGGTGGACTTCTACTAGGAGGATACGGTGGACTCGGAGGAGATGGTGGCCTTGGAGGTGATGGATTGCTTCTCGGTGAAGACGGTGGCCTTGGCGCCGAGCCTGGAAACTTGATGTATTCCTTTTTCCAAAGAATGAAGCCACTCGTGACTTCTCCCAGTGTCGTCTCCCCTTCACCTCCAGGAATGTTGAGCTATAGTGACTGAAATAGCGGTAGAACTTCATCCACACCAACACGAGCATAAACATCTTGAATCGGATTGCAATGGTAGGCCGCTCCCAGTGCAGAAGGTAAAGCAAAGCTTACTGCCACCTTCATGGATATGTTCTTCAGTTCAACATGCAGCTCACAACTAGTATTCTCCTAGATTGCATCCATGGTGTAGACATCCATCATTGCATCATTAGCCTGGACCTTCATGGAAGCCATGCTGCTTTTCCGTTGAGATGGGTTGGCCGTACTGTTGACTGCAGGATCTTGCTGTCGGAGTCCTCTAAGTTCATTAATCTGCTCCTGCTAATGCAATAGGGCTTCAACCCTCGCCAACCGCTCTGCTCCTCCGCTTACTGCCACTTTTTTTTATCGCTCGGCTTCTGTGAGTGTCAATGTCCTCGAGAAACCCAATAGCCCATGGATAAGAAGGTCCAAAGCCTTGTGTTCATCCAATCTTTTCAGGATTCCCTAGGGCCTTTGTCAGCTCATCGTTCTCTCTATCGGTAACAAACTTTCCCTCTTGAACCTCTTTTAACACTTTAATAAGTGCATTTTTGGGTTAAACAATTTCTTTATTTGAAACAATCTCCCTTGTTTCTAAGTCATACGATCCCCCATGCCCAAGTATCCAATTTCGAGACCTCAAGGGCCAACCACTTGTAGCTGGAGTGACCCCTCTAGCCACCAGGTCGGCCTTAGTTTTATCCCACTTAGACACGGCACTCCTGTAGCCACTTGTACCCATATGATGGTGATATTTATTTTTGGAAGAATTTAGCTTATTCTTTGTCGACCTTGCCTTAGCTGGTTCCGATTGCTTGTATTCCACAAATACGGCCCATTTATCTTGCTGCTTCTCTAGTGCGCCACTGAATTCAGGAGCTTTTTTCTCCTTCAAGTAGTATTGGTATGATCTTTTCTTCCAGTCCTTGAATTGTGTGCCCATGTTCTTAAGAGCCCATTCCTTGACTTTCAACCTCATTTTCTATGTGAGCTCATTTGTCAGCAAGACTGGTAGGGTGAAATGTGTCATCAGAGAATTCCAAATACAATCTTTGGTTCTGTCATTGACAAAACTAGCACTAGCTGGATCCCTTTTCCTTCCTGGCTTATTCCAGTCCTGAGTGGTGATCGGGATGGTGTCCCTAACAATCACTCCACATTAATTTACAAATGCATTTACGCTCTCTATGGGCTCCAACGGTTGACCCAGCTCAGAGACTAGGTCAATTGTGAAACGGACATCACCGGCCAACTTTTTGGCCAGGCCTCATTTATTTGCAGAAGTTTGGCCCGATGCGGAGTCTAAGAGAAGAAACATTCGTCAGTATATTTATATGAATCAATTAATGCATCTACTAGTGATCGGCAGAGGCTTTATATACCTCGCCGGACTTTGTTATTAAGGTATCTCCACCATCGTCTCCACCATGGTCTTCACCGTCGTCTCCACTATCATGTCCTCCAGACAAATTAAGATACTTCAATCCATCATCTCCATCATCCTCTCCATCGTAATAACAACCTCCAGTAACCTCATCTATCATGTCGAGCACCACCTTTCATTGTCTCTACCGTCCATAGCTTAACTAATACAGTAGATAAAACCATTTTGCATTAAGTAAAAGAATATTACAATTGTGACTCGGATACTTACATAGGTATGATTATTCGGGTCCTTATGATTTGCTACCTAGGACCTTGCAGATAACATTACGGCCCATGAAGAGTCAAGATGAAGATCCAAAAGAGCAACTGACAAAGATTATAGCTATAGTAGGAAAGAGAAACAAAGACCGACCTGGAGTTGGTATTGTAATTATGTAACCTATCCGCATATAGCTTTGAGACCCGGCGTATTATATATCGGATGGGAGAATCATAGGCGAGACTACCGAACAATCCCCAAGCGATTTGTAACCAAGCAAGATCTCATAATATTCAGGCGACTTTGATCCCATTGTTTCCTGACTTCCGACGAAATCCCCAGCGTTCTCTTTTCCGCAAAACCCTAAGTCCTTCTTTATGGACATTGCTGAGATCTCCCCTCGTCAAATACAGAAGAAAGATTAAGTACTAATAATGAAAACAATATAATACATCTCGAATAATATAGATAATGCAACAATAATATAAGATAAAGTACAATAATACATCTCGAATAATCTAGATAATGCAATAATAATATAAGATAAAGTACATCTCGCTCATATCAAACTAGACGTCGACTACCGGGTCCTGAGCCGCGGGAGGTGTACACCTAGAGAAAAGGAACCATCACCGGAGAATAGCTCAGGTGATAGCCATGAAGAACCTGCCACATATTGTAGAACCTGATCTCCAAAATAGCCATATATTAGCGGACGTGCTCGTCCTCCTCCCTGACACGACGACGTACCACCTCCTCGGGGGCTGGCTCCCTCTGCACCACTCCTGGACCACGCAACTGCCACCAAAGAAGCTCCGGGTCGACGATGATACCCAGATTTCTCACCAAGCTACGAGTCCTGGCAGGTAGCACCTCCCAGTGCTAGCCCAGCGGAGCCCAAGCTCGGACATCCCCGGACCCGGTGGAGCCTAGTACTTCGTCATTGCCTCCGAGTGGACGACGAGGACGCAGCATAAATAAATCATAACATGAACAATCATATAATATAAACACTAAATTAAACCCCTTAACTAAATCATAACCTAAACCCCGGCCCTAAACTAAATCCCTAAATCCTAGCTAAACTAAATCACCAAGTAATTGCCCTAACACTAACATACTAACCCTAAACCTAACACTAACTAAACTAAACATAATTAACTAAGTAATTGCCCTAACACTAACTAACCCTAACTAGCTAACGTAGTACTTGTCCTAACGCTAACTAATAACCCCTAAACCTATCACTAACTAAACTAAATTAACCTAATTAACTAAACAAACTAAACTAAACATATAATTAACCTAAACTAATTAGATCAGCGATTTGTGTTACAAACCTGGGCTAAAGGGTTTTTTTTTGCGCCAAAATGAAAGTGGTGTATAATTTTCAGAAAGTTATGTATTATATATCAAAAATTTCAGAAAAGGAAGATCTATAATTTAAATCTATTATCATACTTTGTTATAAAACATATTTTATTATTTAAAAAACAAAAAAATAATACATATAATATACCAAAATATTCACACAAAAAACAATCTACCCATTAGAAATATAATATTTCATACTAAAACTAGGACTAAAGATATTTCTAGGGCCTTTAGTCTCGGTTGGAGCCACTAACTGGGATTAAAGATATTTCCCACCACATTCTTAGAGCCGTCAAGCCATGTTATCCCACCATTCCCCCCTCCCCCCCCGCTTCCCGCCATGTTTTCCCATCATTTCCCTCTATATCTAGGCTGACCGCCATGGCCATACACACATCCACACCTTCCTCTCTCACAACAATGGACACCGGTTATTGGGCCTTTCTGACCCTCGAGGAGACCGAGGCGCTGTGCGCCTCCAGCTACCCATGCTCGCTGGGTTACCGGCTGCCTGTCGGCTGGATGCTTAGCGCTGGAGGGGTTCATGTCCCTCCTGTGCCTCAAGGTTCCGCCCGCCAGGTGGCCATCATGAACCACTTCTACCTATAGCTCACGCCAGAGCAGCGGATGGATCGTCATTGGGATCCTGACAACTACGGCACCTGAAATGCCTTCTTCGCTAACCGGTAGGAAAGGGAGCTCGCCAGGTACGAGGGTGATGGCCCGCTGCCGCCTATGGTGGGCGAACCGGACTATCACCGGCGTGATGCGCTATATTGCCATGGGAGATCATCCTCGCCTGTGGTACTCGCACTTTCACCAGCCGCAGAGCCACAAGAATGGTGGCGGTGGTGAAGGTCGAGGGTGTAACAGCATCGTCATCCAGGAGCCCTCTCCCCCGCGTGTCGTGAATCTGAGGCCGGAGTGAAAGGCGCCCCCTCCCCCGTTCCCCTGTGCACAAGCCAGGGAAGGGCTTAGGATCCAGCCGCGTGTTACTAGCGACGACGATGACGATTCCGAAGATGACCCTGAAGCTGTGTACTGTAGGGCTAGACATGATTACGACTAATTTTTACGTTTTAATATTAATAAATGTCTTTGGTGTTGGCCACAGCAAGTTGCAATACTACCTATTGAGATTGAGACAGTTCATATCCATATATATAAGCAGATCACTAAAAATAAAGGTTTAATATTATACATCACCAACATCCACACATCTCTAGTGTTGGGGTTTTCTTCTAATCCGTAACCATGGAGCATCTTTCTTACTTAACGGGATGCTTGGGTCATCCTTCACTATGAAGGGCAGAATTTCATGAAACTTATCATAATCTCCTAACATGTCTCTCTTATCCTCCACTCCCACGATGTTTCTTTTCCCTGAAAGAACTATGTGGAGCTTTGGCTCATCGTATGCTGTATTATTTTGCTTATCTTTCCATTTTCTCGGTTTGGTAGACATGTCCTTCACATAGAAAACATGAGCCACATCATTGGCTAGGACGAATGGTTCATCTCTATACGCAAGATTGTTGAGATCCACTGTTGTCATTCCATATTTCTTGTCTACCTCAACCTTGCCTCCTGTCAGCTTGACCCATTTGCACCAAAACAAAGGGACCTTAAAATAAGGTACATAGTAAAGTTCCCATATCTCCTCTATGTAACCATAATATGTGTCATTTTTCCCATTCTCATCTGTTGCATCAAATCGGACACCACTGTTTTGGTTGGTGCTCTTTTTATCTTGGGCGATCGTGTAAAATGTATTCCCATTTATCTCACACCCTTGGAAAGTCCATATGGTCGAAGATGGTGACCTAGCCAACAAGTACAGCTGATCTCCAATAGTGATGTCATTCATGATATGTGTCTGCAACCAACCACTGAAAGTCTTCATGTGTACATCGCTAATCTAGCAGTTAGGCTTCCCCGGGTTGTTGGTGCATACAATATTCTTGTGTTCCTTGATATACAGAGCCACCGAGGTGGAACTTTGTAGAACTGTGTAGTGTGCTTTAGTGAGAGAATGCTCGTCCATACATATCCTTGATTTCTTTCCTGGCGTGCCTTTTCCACTCAGTCTACCCTCATGGCGTGATTCAGGAACACCGATGGGCTTCAGGTCAGGAATAAAGTTAACACAAAACTCAATGACCTCCTTTGTTCCATATCCCTTGGAGATGCTTCCTTCTGGCCTAGCACGGTTATGAACATATTTCTTTAAGACTCCCATGGACCTCTCAAGGGGAACATATTGTATAGAAATAAAGGACTGATAATGTTAATCTCTTTGACTAGGTGAACTAGGAGGTGCATCATAATATTGAAGAAGAATGGTGGGAACACCAAGTCGAAGCTGACAAGACATTGGACCACATCTTTCTATAACCTTGGTAGACTATCTAGATTGATTACCTTCTGAGAAATTGCATTTAGGAACGCACATAGCTTCACAATGGGTACTCGAACATTTTCTGGCATAAGCCCCCTCAATGCAACCGGAAGCAACTGGGTCATAAGCATGTGGCAGTCATGAGACTTTAGGTTTTGAAATTTTTCTCTGCCATATTTATTATTCCCTTTCTATTCGACGAGAAGCCAGATGGGACCTTGATACTGTAAAGGACTTCAAACAAGATTTCCTTCTCTTCTTTGGTAAGAGCGTAGCTGGCAGTACCTTGAAACAGCTCTTGGCGCATGCCGTCTCGGTCTATCATACGTTGTTGGTCCTGCCGTGCTTCCGGTGTATCTTTATTCTTCCCATACATGCCCAAGAAGCCTAGCAGCATCACGCAAAGATTCTTCGTCAGGTGCATCACGTCAATTGCAGAGCGGACCTCTAGGACTTTCCAATTGGGTAGCTCCCAAAATATAGATTTCTTCTTCCACATGGGTGTGTGTCCTCCATCGTCCTTGGAATAGATTGTCTACCAGGACACTGTCCAAAGATTACTCTTAAATCCTTCACCATATCAAATACGCCATCACTAGTACGGCGAATAGGCTTACTCTGGTGATCTACCTCACCATGGAAATGCTTACCTTTCTTTATTAGGGAGTGCGTGGGCGGAAGAAAACGATGATTCCCCGGGTACACATTCTTCTTACATTTATCCAAATATATACTTTCATTCTCAATTAAACAGTGTGTATGCATTGTATCCCTTGTTTGTTCGTCCTGAAATGTTACTAAGAGCAGGTCAATCATTGATTGTTATGAACAGCAAACCTCGTAGGTCAAATTCCTCCTGTTTGTGCTCATCCCACACACGTACACCTTGCCCGTGCCACAACTGTAGGAGTTCTTCAAGTAATGGCCTTAGGTACTGATGGCTCGATGTTGATGTAAAGCTCGTTGGGAACCCCAAGAGGAAGGTATGATGAGCACAGTAGCAAGTTTCCCTCAGTTATGAAACCAAGGTTTAATCGAACCAGTAGGAGCAAGGAAACACCCCAAAGGTGTTGCTAGCTGAGCCTTGGCAGGGCGCACTACCGGTGCTAGTAGCAACGTGGAGACCTGCACAACACAACCACAGAACTTTGTCCCCAACTTGCGATGAGGTTGTCAATCTCACCGTGTTTTGCTAAAAACAAAGGATTAAACGTATCGAATGGAAAGAAGTAATAGTTTGCAGAAAGTAAACACAAATCAGTAAACAGTTTGTAGATTGTATGTAAAAGAAAAGGACCGGGATCCATAGTTCACTAGAGGTGGCTCTCCTTGATAGATAACATGTTGGGTGAACAAATTATAGCGGGGCAATTGACAAACATCAAGAAAGCATACAAGCATATACTAATCATCTTGACTCCTTTGAGACTTGATTGGGCATTACAACATTATACATAGACCGCCATCCAACTGCATCTATGACTAATAATCCACCTTCAGGTTATCATCCGAACCCCCTCTAGTATTAAGTTGCAAGCAATAGATTATTGCTTTACGAATTGCGTGTAAAGTAAACAATACGATTGTTCTATGAACAAAGGATTGTTGTTTTCTCCCTAGTAGCAACAGCACATCTAGTACCTTAGAGATTTCTGTCACTTCCCTAGATTACCAGAGGCATGAACCCACTATCGAGCATAAATACTAACTCTTGGAGTTGCTAGCATCTACTTGGCCAAGATAGCTACTAACAATGGAAAGCATGCAAGATCACAAATAACAAAGACATGATAGAATCAATAATCAATCTGAAATAGCATCTCAATATCCATCGGATCCCCGCAAACATAACATGCAGAATTACAAATAGATGATCTTGATCATGAACGGAGCTCACAAGATCTAGACATGAAAGCACAAAGGAGGAGAACCGGCCATCTAGCTACTACATGGATCTGTAGTCCAAGGATGAACTACTCACACATCACACCGGAGGCTTGCATGGTGATGAAGAAGGCCTCCAGGGTGAATTCCCCTCTCCGGCAGGGTGCCGAGAAGAGCTTCAGATCCCTCCCGGTCTAGGGATGGAGATGACGGCGGCTACAGACTCTTTCGTGGATTTTTGATTGGGCACTTAGGGTTTTCGTCCCCAAGGCATCTTATAGGCGGAAGGAGAGGCCGAGGGGGTGCTGGGGTCGGCCAGACCACCCCTTGGTGCGGGCCAGGCCTAGCCGCGCGGCCAGGTGGTGTGGCCGGCCCCCAGCCCTTCTCCGTCTCGTATTCTGGCATCTGATGACTTCCGGAAAAATAGGCACTTTGGCTTTTGTCCCGTCCAATTCCGAGAATATTCATTTTTTGACTTTCCTGGAACCAAAAACAGTAGAAAACAGGCAGCTGGCACTATGGCTCTTGTTAATAGGTTAGTCCAAGAAATCACATGAAAAGTACTCCAAAGTGTGGAAAGTGGATAAAACCAAGCATGGAACATCAAAAATTATAGATACATTTGCAATGTATCAACATCCCCAAGCTTAACTCCTACTCGTCCTCGAGTAGGTAAGTGATAAAAAGAAAGAATAATTTTTGAGGTGACATGCACCATCAAAGACTTGATCAAAGTATTTGCAAAACATTCAAAGCTGGGATCATAGTACTTCAATCATAACATGAAAGACAAAGTTCTAGCAATAAGCAAAGAAACTATGATGCAACATGAAAAGGCACAAACAAAAGATTCATGAATAACAATGCTTTGCAAGACGTTTGTTTGTTTCACATAAAGAAAACATAGCATAATAGCATTCAGCTTGTCCCTCAATAGAGTAGCAAATATAAATGCATAGGACACCTTCAAAGTTCATAAGAGTGACTAGATAAAATAGTTTAAAACAAGCAATAACAAGTTATGCATCAATCAACTAGTCTTGGGACAATGCACATAGAACTAAGAATGGCCACTATGCTCTCAAAGTAGGTGCATAAAGATAGAAGGTGGAGACTCAATATAATGGTGGAAGAAAGGCCTTTTTATAAAAGGAAGTAGGGATTCAAGTCTCATAAAGAGCTTCCAAAAATTATGGTACTTATAGCTTTCAGCTCTCATTGCCCCTATCATAAGCATCTTGAAGTGATTAAGGTTAGAGTGAACAAACTATGGTGTACATGCTTGACGAAGTATAAGTCAGGAATCTCATGTCCCTTGTATACGAGGGCCGCTCCTCATGCTACTCAAGTTTAGTCACCGGGAAGTTCTTGTCATCGTAAGTACATGTGTATCATAGAGAACCGCCAACGGGGTACCCCTTGCCCGATGATACGGAAGAATACCCATATCAAAATGACAAGGCAAGCAGACAACGAGCACCTCAACATTCTTCTTATTTACCATGGGAATATGGTGCTTTTTTCTCTCTTTCCTCTTTTCATAATCTCTTTTTTTTATTTTTCTCTTTTTTCTCAATATAGGACTCTTTTTTTATAAGAAGAATGCTTCACAGACAGCTCATTATGGTTACGCTGCAGGTTTCCACCATGTCAGCATGGATTAGACCAGCGGCCCAGGCGTTTCTCTAACACATATACATAACTCCATAGACTTACAAGCTCCCCTTTCATTTCACACCAACGACATCCATATACAAAAGAGCATGATATCAACTAGGTACAAGTACCAAGTGCAATGTTGAAAGCGTTCCCCATGAAAGCATGGTTCTGCTAATTCCCAACAAATAAGTGCAAGCATATACAACATAGACGACACAATGGTTCAAGTTTATTAAGGGCAAGAAAAGTAAAGTGTGCCATCAAGTTGGTGAGAGCTTTAATCACTAGTTTTCTCATAACAAGTTTAATTTGGAAGGTAAACAAAAGCATGAATATACTTGGAATAGCATAAGCTAGTATGTAGGTATGGTGGACTCTTTGTAATAACTTGGTTTAGGGAGTTGGATGCATGAGTGGAACTCATACTTGGTTGTGGAGGCTAGCAAAAGACTGGGAGCGACAAACTAGGAGAGCAATAATGGCCATAATCATGCAGAGCGACAAAACATCATTGATCAAAGCATAAAGTGATACTACAAGTTGAAAACTAAAGGATCATAAAGGCTATGGTGACTTGAGATAGTCATAACATGGTGTGAGCATGCACCAAGTCAACCCAAATAAAGCATCAAAGGAGAATACCACTATACTATGCTTTAATATGCTAAAACAACGCATGATTCATCCAAGGCACATTAAGCAATCTCAATTGTTTATAACAAGTCATGCTACAGCAAATAATACTAAGCATAAAGCCAAAACAATATCAAGCATGGCATGAAAAAGCATAGGCCATAGTCAAAAACGAGCTCTTTTTATCACATAAGCATGAACTTTCCTACTCTTTTCCAAACCAAACCAAACCAAACCAAACCATTTGAAAACCAATGTATGAAAGAGGGGGTCCAACCAATTTATTCAGAAAACTAAGAAAACCAAGCAAACAAAAAACCAAAACGAAAACGAAAAAGAAGACGCTCCAAGAACAACACAACTGTGCATGAAACAATAAAAATGAAGCGTTTGGAAGAAACCTGGGATTTTTATTGATGAAGAAGGGGATGCCTTGGGCATCCCCAAGCTTTGATGCTTGTACTTCTTGGATATTTCTTCGGGTGACACGCGTGGCATGCCCAAGCTTGATCTTTAGTCCATCCTTCATCTCATTACTCATTCCTTCCATACACCTAAAATTTTTCCTTCATACAGAACTTCACACAATCTTTATTAGCAACATTAGTGCACTCAAGATAAATAAGTCTTAACGTTCAGTTATAACACAAATAAACTTCCATTAGAACACTAGCTACTGTAGCACTTCCCTCAAAAAGCTCAATTCCGCAAAAGAACTCAAAAGGGAACCAACAAGAAGCAAATGCAGAAAATGGCACAAATCTGTCAAAATAGACCAGCAGGTAAAGACGGATTTTTTCGAAGACCTTGTGTTGCTCAAATCAAAATGTGTTGAACTAACTAAAGTTAGATAACAACCTGGGGCATTAGCAAAAAAATTCACGCCTCAAAAAGACGTTCAGAGATTTTACACAAATTTTTACGATGAAGCACAAAAATCTGTTTCGGGACAGCAACTTTCCCAATCATTACTTCTCTCTCATTAGAGGTTACTCTTAGCACAAAAAGCAAATAAAAAGGATAAGGAGCGGTTATTACTGAAGTAATAACTTCCAAGACTCATCTAAAACTTTTGGGTTATCTCCCAATAAGTACTTTTCTTTAACGCCTTTAAGTTAGGCATAAGAAGCAAGAAAGAATCAAGTGTTTTCAAATGAAGAAGCATTAAGACCAAATTTTGTTTTCATAGGAGAAGCAAAAGAAATCTTCTCTCTCTTCTTAGGGAAGTGTTCTATAACTTTCTTGAGTGGGAGTTGATATTTAATGGTGCCTTCTTTCATATCAATAATGGCACCAACAGTTCTAAGAAAAGGTCTTCCCAAAGTAATAGGACAAGAAGCATTGCATTCAACATCCAAAACATAGAAATCAACGGGGACATAGGCATTGTTAACCATAATAATAACATCATTAAGACTCCCCATAAGTTTCTTTTTAGCATTATCATCAAGTGAGACATTCAAATAAAAATCTTCAAGAGGAGGCAAATCAAGCATATCATAAATCCTTCTAGGCATAATAGAAACACTACTATCAAGATCACATAAAGCTTTGAAATCAAAGTCATTCACTTTCATATTAATGATGGGTTCCCAACCATCTTCTTGTTTTATAGGAATGGAAGCTTTATGTTTCGTCTTTTCTTCTTTAATCTTTATAAGAGCATCAGTAATGTGTTTTGTAAAGGCCATGTTCATAGCACTAGCATTAGGACTTTTAGCAAGATTTTGTAGGAACTTAATAACTTCAGAGATATTGCAACCATCAAGATCAAAATCAAAGTTATCATCTAAAGTAGTAGAACTATTACTAACCTCAACACTAGTGGTGGTAATAGTAGAAACACTAATGTTTCTAGCAATTTCATCTTCTCTTTCCCACTTAGCATGTAATTCACCTAATAGACTAACATTTTCATCTATTCTTACTTGTATGGCATTAGTAGCTGCAAAGGGATTATCATTAGTTTCAGGTTTAGCAGCCATTTATTCAAAGAAGATTGAGCTTTAGCCAAAGATGCTATATTTCTTTCAGCATTAGAGAGTTTTTCCTCAATAGTTTTATTGAAAGCAGTTTGTTTACTAATAAACTCTTTAAGCATAACTTCAAGTTCAGAGGGAGCACTCCTATTATTGTTGTAAGAATTTCCATAAGCATTACCATTGTTGGGAGGATATGGCTTATAATTGTTGTTACCAAAATTACCCCTATAAGCATTATTGCCAAAATTATTATTTCTTATGAAGCTCACATCAACTTCTTCTTCTTGAGCAACCAAAGAGGCTAAAGGAACATTATTTGGATCAATATGGGCTTTCCCATTCACAAGCATAGACATAATAATATCAATCTTATCACTCAAGGAGGAAGTTTCCTCAACAGAATTTACCTTCCTACCTTGTGGAGCTCTCTCAGTATGCCATTCAGAATAATTAACCATCATATTGTCCATAAGTTTTGTTGCAGCACCCAAAGTGATGGTCATAAAGGTACCTCCAGCAGCATAATCCAATAGGTTCATCGAAGAATAGTTCAATCCTGCATAAAAAGTTTGGATGATCATCCAAGTAGTCAGTCCATGAGTGGGACAATTCTTTACCAAAGATTTCATTCTTTCCCAAGCTTGAGCAACATGTTCATTATCAGATTGTTTAAACTTCATTATTTCACTTCTCATAGATATAATCTTAGCAGGTGGATAGTATTTTCCAATAAAAGCATCTTTGCACTTAGTCCAAGAATTAATACTATTCCAAGTTAAGGAGTTCAACCATTCTTTAGCTTTTCCTCTCAAAGAGAAAGGAAACAATTTCAGCTTAATAATATCACCATCTATATCCCTATGCTTTTGCATCTCACAAAGTTCAACAAAGTTATTTAGACGGGCAGCAGCATCTTCATTACCAATACCAGAAAATTGTTCTCTCATAACAAGATTGAGTAAAGCAGGTTTATCTCAAAGAAAGTATCTTCAGGCACAGGTGGAGCAATAGGTGTGCTCATAAAATCATTGTTGTTGGTGCTAGTGAAGTCACACAACTTAGTGTTTTCAAGAGTAGTTATTTTTTTGTGTTTTCAAATAAGAAAGCAAACTAGTAAAACTAATTTTTTTGTGTTTTTGATAAATAAACAAGCAAACAAAACAAAAATAAACTAAGCAAAACAAAAATAACAAAGTAAAGAGATTGGTTATGAGGGACTCCCCTTGTGAAGATGTCCTTGACTCCCCGGCAACGGCGCCAGAAAAATGCTTGATGGCTCGGTGTTGATGTAGAGCTCATTGGGAACCCCAAGAGGAAGGTGTGATGAGCACAGTAGCAAGTTTCCCTTAGTTATGAAACCAAGGTTTAATCGAACCAGTAGGAGCAAGGAAACACCCCAAAGGTGTTGCTAGCTGAGCCTTGGCAGCGCGCAGTACCGGTGCTAGTAGCAACATGGAGACCTGCACAACACAACCGCAGAACTTTGTCCCCAACTTGCGATGAGGTTGTCAATTTCACTGTGTTTTGCTGAAAACAAAGGATTAAACGTATCGAATGGAAAGAAGTAATAGTTTGCAGAAAGTAAACACAAAGCAGTAACCCGTTTGTAGATTGTATGTAAAAGAAAAGGACCGGGATCCATAGTTCACTAGAGGTGGCTCTCCTTGATAGATAACATGCTGGGTGAACAAATTACAGCGGGGCAATTGACAAACATAGAGAAAGCATACAAGCATATACTAATCATCTTGACTCCTTTGAGACTTGATTGGGCATTACAACATTATACATAGACCGCCATCCAACTGCATCTATGACTAATAATCCACCTTCAGGTTATCATCCGAACCCCCTCTAGTATGAAGTTGCAAGCAACAGATTATTGCTTTACGAATTGCGTGTAAAGTAAACAATACGATTGTTCTATAAACAAAGGATTGTTGTTTTCTCCCTAGTAGCAACAGCACATCTAGTACCTTAGAGATTTCTGTCACTTCCTCGGATTACCAGAGGCATGAACCCACTATCGAGCATAAATATTAAATCTTGGAGTTGCTAGCATCTACTTGGCCAATATAGCTACTAACAACGGAAAGCATGCAAGATCACAAATAACAAAGACATGATAGAATCAATAATCAATCTGAAATAGCATCTCAATATCCATCGGATCCCCACAAACACAACATGCAGAATTACAAATAGATGATCTTGATCATGAACGGAGCTCACAAGATCTAGACATGAAAGCACAAAGGAGGAGAACCGGCCATCTAGCTACTACATGGATCCGTAGTCCAAGGATGAACTACTCACACATCACACCGGAGGCTTGCATGGTGATAAAGAAGGCCTCTAGGGTGAAGTCCCCTCTCCGGCAGGGTGCCGGGAAGAGCTTCAGATCCCTCCCGATCTAGGGATGGAGATGACAGCGGCTATAGACTCTTTCGTGGATTTTTGATTGGGCACTTAGGGTTTTCGTCCCGAGGGCATCTTATAGGCAGAAGGAGAGGCTGAGGGGGTGCTGGGGTCGGCCAGACCACCCCCTGGCGCGGGCCAGGCCTGGCCGCGCGAGCCAGGTGGTGTGGCCGGCCCCCAGCCCTTCTCCGTCTCGTATTCTGGCATCTGATGACTTCCGCAAAAATAGGCACTTTGGCTTTTGTCCCGTCCAATTCCGAGAATATTCATTTTCTGACTTTCCTGGAACCAAAAACAGCAGAAAACAGGCAGTTGGCACTGTGGCTCTTGTTAATAGGTTAGTCCAAGAAATCACATGAAAAGTACTCCAAAGTGTGGACAAAACACAAGAAAGTGGATAAAACCAAGCATGGAACATCAAAAATTATAGATACATTTGCAATGTACCAGGTACACATCAATGTTGTTGCCGGGTTGCTTCGGTCCTTGCATGAGCACTGGTATCATAATGAACTTCTGCTTCATGCACAACCAAGGAGGAAGGTTATAGATATATAGAGTCACATGCCAGGTGCTATGACTACACCTCTGCTCCCCAAAAGGATTCATGCCTTCTGTACTTAGACCAAACCATAAGTCACCTGCAAAGTTTGGGAACTCTCTCTCGATTTTCTCCACTGCGACCCATCAGCGGGGTGTCTCAACATCTTGTCTTTCTTACGGTCTTCCATGTGCCATCGCAACAACTTAGCATGCTCTTTGTTTCTGAACAAACGTTTCAACCGTGGTATTATAGGAGCATACCACATCAACTTGGCAGGAATCCTCTTCCTGGGGTGCTCGCCCTCAACATCACCAGGGTCATCTCGTCTGATCTTATACCGCAATGCAGTGCATACCGGACATGCATCCAAATTCTCGTACTCCTCATCGTGGTAGAGGATTCAGTCATTAATGCATGCATGTATCTTCTGCACCTCTAATCCTAGAGGGCAGACAACCTTCTTTGCTTCGTATGTACTAGCGGGCAATTCGTTATCCTTTGGAAGCATCTTTTTCATTATTTTCAGCAACTTTCAAATCCCTTGTGAGTCACACCAGTCTCTGCCTTCCATTGCAGCAATTCTAGTGTGCTACCCAGCTTTTTGTGGCCATCTTCGCAATTTGGGTACAACAATTTGGTGTGGTCCTCTAACATCTGATCTAACTTCAACCTCTCCCTTTCACTTTCGCATTCTCCCTTTGCATCAGCAATGGCCCAACCAAGATCATCATTGGGCTCATCTGACGCCTGTTCTTTAGCTTCTTCTTCATCATTGTCTTCCATTGTAGTACCATCGTATTCAGGGTACATAGTAGGGTAGTGGTTATCATTCTCTTCTTCTTTGTTGTCTTCCATCATAACCCCTCTTTCTCCATGCTTGGTCCAACAATTATAGCCGGTCATAAAACTAGACTGAAACAGGTGGCCGTGAAGGACTCTTGCGGAAGAGTATTCCTTATGATTCCAACAGACACCACATGGACAAGACATAAAACCATTCTGCTTGTTTGCCTCGGCCACAAGGAGAAAAGAATGCACGCCTTTAATGAACTCGCTAGAGAGTCGGTCAGCGTACATCCATTGACGGCTCATCTGCATTATATAATTAAGTACATCAAATGGAATCATGATGCTAGAATTAGTACTAGTCTAAAAAACAAAATTAAAGCACATAACCAGGACTGAAGATATGATGAACCTTTAGTCCCAGTTGGAGACTCCAATCGGGACTAAACATGGATGTGGCAACAATACTACATCATGGGCGAGTATCGACACTATGTCCTGAGTAGGAAGCACTATGCTAGTGAGTGCCGACACTATTTGGGTGGGCGGTGGCACTATGACAGGGGTGAGTGTCGACATTATGTCGTGAGTTTCGACACTATGTTGTGCCGCTTAATCTATAAATAGGCAAGATGCATCCTTGTGAAGTTATAAACTGCAAGATGGTGTGCGAGAGCATGGACACCACTACAATGGAGCTTCTCGAAGATGTCTTAGGATCTCGTCCTCGGACATCTTCGAGGAGCTCGCCATAGAGGCACTACCTAATATGTGAAACTTGTTAGCTACCCGGCATATTAATCTGTAGCTAGAGAATTTATTAACTCCAAGATGGTGCGAGAGGGACACCACTACGGTGGAGCTTCTCGAAGATGTCTTAGGATCCTGTCCTCAGACATCTTTGAGGAGCTCGCCATAGAGGAGCTTCTCTAATATGTACTGTGATGTCTTCTTATCAAGCTTTTGTGAATTAACCCTATTTTTGTTACAATTTTTTAGTTTGTTGAAGGCGGGTAGAAGACGAAGAAGGGCATTTTTCCCAGCTAGTTAGGATGATGAACTCATGCATGTATCTTTATGCATCTATGAATCAAATGAATTTCGAGACTATGTGCCAAAACAAGATATAGATAGAATCCACATATTCAAAATGATATTTATCTTGGAGTTCATTACATTAATACAAGATAGATTGAATCCAAACATCGATCTCATGTTATTATTGCAAAAATTACTACCAAACTAAATCCACAAATCCATCTACTTTGTAGAGCATGAAATGAGCTAATATAGCAATGAGAGTTGAAAGGATGAAGTTTCTCACCTTTTAGAACCTTTGGATAGATGGGGTGCCGTAATATCTTGACAAATCTTGAGAGAAAAATGGGCATGAACTCGAGCTTGAAGGAAGAACAGAGAGGATCCACTAGCTTGAAATGGTGGCTCAGGCAGGGGGAGAAGATATAGTCGGCCTATTAGTCCTAGTTTGTGTCTAGAACCGGGACTAAAGGTCCATATTTAGTCCCAGTTCATGTAACAAACCGAGACTAAAGGGTCTGGTGCTGGCCCTAGCCTGCCTGAAACCCTTTAGTCCCAGCTTGTTACACAAACCGGGACTAGTGTCCACCGCCTCCTGTGGCCAGTTCTAGCCATTGGGACCGGGGCATTAGTCCCGGTTTGTAGAAAAACCGGGACTAATACCCTGAACCAAAGGTCCGTTTTCTACTAGTGAGTGTTTGGTCACAAAATTTCAGGTAAGGGTATAGAAGTTGATAAAGCAAAGATTGGAGCAATAGAAAGGCTTCCCCCTCCTAGATATGTAAAAGCTATTAGGAGTTTATTATGCCATGTTGGATTTTATAGAAGGTTCATTAAGAACTTCTCAAAAACTGCCAGACCACTAACCAACCTTCTACAAAAGGATGTTGCTTTTAATTTTGGTGAAAACTGTCTTACTACATTCGACATATTAAAGCAAGCTCTTCTTGAAATTCCTGTTATAAAACCACCTAATTGGAAGAAACCTTTTTATCTATTCTGTGAAGCTAGCCATGAAGATATTGGAGCAATTCTTTGCCAGTATGATGGTGACAAACTCAATATCACTCTTCATGCTAGTCGCACCTTAAATGGCACCCAAAAGAATTATCACCCCATGGAAGAAAAGGAATTGTTCGTTGTGGCTTTCTCCTATGATAAGTTTAGATCTTATATTATTGACTCTAAGGTAATGGTGCATATTGATTGTATTGGATTGAAATAAATACTTGAAAGGATTTATGTTAAGCCAAGGATGATCCGTTGGACTTTACTTTTGCAAGAATTTGATTTACAGATTCTCCAAAGAAAGGAAGAACCAGAGGAAGCATCCATGGACACTGAGGAAATCGAACCACCTGGAGAGGTGTCATCCATCTGCATACCCTCAGGGACTACAACTCCTAAAAGAAAATTTTCAATTTCTCTTTGTAATGGTTTTAGAATCTCTTGTGACCAACCTTGTTCAAAGAGAAAAAGAAAAGGTGGATTCAAGGATTAGAAGGAGATGCGGGTACCCAAGTAAACTCATTTCCTCTAGATGAAAAAGATGTTTGAAATCTTGATTCATCTTTGTTATGGATGATTGTTTGCCTTTCCTATTCATAGTTTTAGTTTCCTGGTGTTATTCTGAAGTTACTGTCAGTTTTACAAGTCTGGTATGGGTGGACGGTACGACCAGACCCACCCGTACCACTTCTCGTTAACGGTTAGTACCTCCTTGTTGTTTTAATGGTTTCAGTACAACCATACCGTACGGGCGCACCTGACCGTACGGCGGGTCGTTACCTGCCCTGTGGTCTCTCATTTGTTTGGTTTATTACTTATAAAAAAGAAGTCAGTAATCACCAGTACGGTCGGACCATATGGGTGGGTCCTGCCCATACCACTTGGTCGCTTGATTTCTTGTCGACGTCAAACAAGTCAAGTTTTGGAAAAGACCTGGTACAGGTGCGCCGTACGGGCATCCGCCCGTACAAGTGGTCATTACAGTTTCATTTTCTTCCTTTTTCACTTATTTCTTTCCTTATTTGTTGGGATTCTTTTGTTGGCCGACCATTTTTCTTCCAGTATAATTTTTTGCTGTTTCCGACCCTTAATAAGCTCTCCCGAGGTCTTCCTCCCTCTTATATCAACAGATCCAATCTCCTTGATGCGCTAACCAGTTCAAGGCAAAGGCAAACATCTAGGCCTCATGGCTCCTTTGTGGGATAGCTTCCAGACTTCCTCCATTGAAGTAGATGACCGTGAAGCTCAAGGCCTAAGCCCGAAGAATAAGAGGTATGCTTATGAATCTGATGATGATGAGGAGGAGGAATTCGAGACCTTCATGGAGCAAACAAAGAGAGGGTGGAAGCAGCCAGATTATCTGTCCATGGTGAAGCCTAAGGATGAAGAAGAAGCAAAGAAACCCCATGAGAAGGGGTGCATGGAGTCACTCAAGTTCATCGCCGCCAACTACTCTTCACCCAAGCGTAAGAAAGCTAACCAAACTAATGCAATAACTTATCAGGAGACTTCAGCATACACTTCTACAACAAAGAAGATTACCGTGAACACGAGCATGAGCGTGAAGCCACAAGAAGATTGGAAGTTCAAACGTATGGACATGCCCATCATCCCGCATATTCCAGAAACTGAATAGCGTCTTCGCAAGATATAGAAGGATCATAAGGAAGAACTCCTCCATCGAGAGATTATGCGTAAATGCCTCTTAGATCTTGAAAGCAAGAAGGAATTCAATGACGTGCTAAGAAGGGTCGCTGAAGGGATGTTCCGCTTGCGTTCGGATCTATAGAAGAGTCTTCATCGCATATCTGCCCTTGAGGAGACAAACAAGAAACTTCGCGCTGCTGTCTCCAATAGAACTCCTTCACCTTGAAGAACGCCACGATATCGAATAATCGCAAGGGATTATTTGATCCCATCGGCTTGATACCAAGCTTGGGGGACATCTATAACACCTTGTAATCTATTTACAATTTTAGCATGTTTACTTTACTGCACGCATATTAGGTTTTAATTCAAGAATTTGCATTAGTTATCTTCAAGCTCCCTTCTATTCAAGGAAAGAATTATATCCATTGAGTTTCGAGACATTATGATATTTGAAGTAATATTTGATTCATGACTATTATATTAGATGATTGAATTAGGTTGAGTGTTATGATACTTATATAGCTGTATGATTTTAGGGTCTTCCACACCAATAAAAGTATTGATTAAATTATGAGAATAAAAATCTTGGTAGCATATTATAGTCACAGGTTTGAGTTTACCAGAGCCATAAACTAGTGAACATGATCAAGTAGCTCTGCTATATAAAAAAGATAAGAGAGATAAAAATCAGCTATCAAAAGAATTTCAAGGCAAAACAAAAGTACAAGATTGAAAAGAGAAAAAAAGAATGATCATGAATCTTCATTACTCAAATCAAGTGCTCAACCATTTTAACCTTATGATTATATAATATGTTTATTCACTAAAATCTTCTTATAACTTCATTAATACAAAAAGGTGTGGAAGCCTCTAAGTCATTTGATGTGTAAAGGTGAGATAAAACTCCTAATGTAAGTCTACATCTGATATTGTACTCCTATTTCAATTTTTGCCGAATTTATTGTAGCGACTCGTGCCTCATGAACATGATGATATTGTCTATAAGCCACCATCTTTCTCGGGGACGAGCAAGAGTCTAGCTTGGGGGAGAAGATGAGGCCAAAATTGAAGCATATTTACCTTTTGTTTTGCATAAGTAGAGTAGGGTTTTTGGTATTTTACTATGTTTCCGCACACCTTTTGTCCTTTTATCAATAGGATCCTGAATTACTAAGTCTCTTATGAACATATCAATTGGAACTATCATATTATGTTGTAATATAATATTTTTAAGTGATAAAAGTTATTCAATTGATTTATTTTCGCACCTGGGAGATTTGCACACGCATTGGAGCACAAAGAGGTCTTAACAACCACTAGTATGGGCGGAGCGTGCCCATACCGTCTACCCGTACGATGTGGTACTGCCTCATCAAATACTTTCACCTTGCAAAGACGGATCATGGATCCAACATTCATAGAAACTTCTAGCCACGAAAAACCACAACAAAAAGGGATCTAGAGGAGGAACTTGGAGAAGGGAAAATCCTTCGTGCTTCACAGATCATTGGAGGACATCGCATCATCCCCTTCATCATCAACCACTACATAACCATCACCACTAATATCCCCATCTTCCATTCATTAGATCTTGTTGTAGTTATAGATTTAATTATGGTTTGCACTTGATTCATCCCTGTAATTTTATCCATCCATTTGATTATGATGATGGTGTTGATTGCTTCCATGTGTGAGTAGTTTCCTTCGTTCTTGGGAAGATGGAGAAACCCTAGCACTATTATGAAATGAAATAAAGATGATATATTACTTGTGTCTATGATCTATTGATCTATGATGTGTGTTTGATCTCTCTATTTAGATGGTATGTGTAGTCGGCCACATATCATTTGCCTTCGGGTCTAAGGAAAATCCTTTGGACATGTTTGGAAGTGTGTCCGGGGCTATTGTGACTAGAAGCACTGGCTAGTAACCTGCACGATCAAAGGAGGAATAAAGAGAGATTCACTAAGCTAATTACGATATCTGCGGGGAGACCCTTAATTGCGGTGGTATTTATGGGTTAATGCTCTCAGACATCGCGGTGGTTATTTAGAGATGACCTCATTCTTGGATCAACAAAGTGACTGTCTACAAGCCTTGTAATAAACATCTTATTATACAGATCTCTCCACACATGTCATGACATAATTATGATTAATTACAACATGCTAGTGGTGTATCCTACATCCCCGAGAATGCTTTAGCCTTATTGAGTTCAGCCACCATTCCAAACACTTTCGTTACATGTTGTCCTTTGCTTGTTTTAATTACTTTTCTGTATTCAACCAAAAACTCTTCAAATACCCTTTACTTGAAAGCTAAGGCGGCTTACAAGTATCCTTTGGTAGACAGTGACGAAGGTCATAAAGACCTTAACTAAATAGCTCTTTGTGGGTTCGATACTCTTATTTCGAAACTAGCTACAGTCGATCTTTGCACTTGCAGTCATTGTTACACCTTTTCTATGTTTAATGCTTGATGCTAGGGCTGGAGTGACATGATTTTAGTACTGAACTTCTATTGCCCCATCATATATATAAGTTTGGTATCTATCTACAAAGTGTGTTGCCTATTATTGTGTTAGACCTGCGAACCCTAAAGTGACAGTTAGGGAAAACAATGGGAATATATGATAGTTTGAGGATATTGTGTGTTCATGGTCTTAATGATTTTTTTTGGGCTATAAGAAAGGATAGACCTTAATTTCCTATGGTTCCAAGTTGTTCCTGGTGAAATGGGCAAGTAGGACAATAGATGTTATGCAAATTCTCTTGGTTAGTATGCATAACTATATTTGGATCGCACACCTACACACAACTGAAACTAGAGATGAATGCCATGTTATTAGGATTACATTATATGATCAATATAATTCATGCAACACCCCGCTATCACCTCATGCCTATGCTTTCAGCCACTAAAATTTACACATCCCTACTTCTAGTGAAAACTGGAAATCTGCTGCTATTGTTTACTGCTTTGAATCAACTGCTATAAATCACCACTTGCTTTGTGAGTTTATTGATATACAAGTGTGGTTGAGAGTGTCGTCTCAATTGCTAAAGTCTTATTGATATTCTTGTGTTCCCCTTGAGGCAAACTATAAATTTGGGTAATACTTCCCATCGAAGATTTCAGCGAACCCCTATACTTGTGGGCATCAAGACATTTTCTAACGCCATTGTCGGGGCACAATAAATTTATTGGTAAGACCACTTGTTATTGTTTACTTGTTGTACTTATTTGTTTCTCACCATGGGAAAGGATAAGGATCCTGCTAAGAAGGTTATTGTGCCTTCCACTACAAGTAGAGGTACGAATTTGCCTTTCAGGCCACACTTTTCACCTAATGTTGCTACTACTCCTGCTACTAAAAATAAGACTATTGTCCTAGCAAGTTAACAATTGTCTAGGATGTCTCCTAGTATTCAAAATATTTGTTGGATGATGGCAAGGATAAAGAGGGGACGCCTGATTTATCTAAGTCTTTGTCCAATGATGATATAGAATCTGAATATGATGAAGATGAACTTATTAGTGAAAATGATATTGCAACTAGATATAAATCAACACCGTCTAAACAAGATATTACATTTACTAAAGCTTTCATGAACCTTGATGTAGATGATTTGGATAAATTTGATGCTAGTCTGAGTGCTTGTTTAGGAGAGTTATTCCCTATGGCTAGTAAAACTGATGCACCTGCAATATACATTAAAGATAAAGATTATGAGTTCACTATTGACTCTGAAATAATAGAAATGGTTGAAGCATCTAAGTTCTATGGTAAAAAAGAAGAATTCCCCTATGAACACTTAAATAATCTTAATGATCTATCTTGCCTATTTGGGAAAACTGAAATCCGACAATGTTATTACTTCTTGAAATTGTTTCCTTTCTCTTTGGGAGGAAAAGCAAAAGCTTGGTATAACTCATTAGCTCCAAAGTCAATCACTAGCAAAGTGGCATGCATATACTTGTTCTATAATAGATATTTCCCTTCTAGTAAAATACATGCCATGATTGCTGAAATTAGTAACTTTGTGCAAAGTAAGGAGGGGAGTATTCCTCAAGCTTGGGGGAGATATTGTGCCCTTAAGAGGATATGCCATGATCATGGTTTTAAAGATAATGAGTTGCTTGATATATTTTACAATGGAATAACTAGAAGATCTAGATCTTATCTAGACAGTGTTGCAGGTAATATTTTTAGGCACAAGACTATTGAGGAAGCTAAATTATTGTTGAACACTATTACTTAGAATCATCATGGTTGGCATATTTAAGAGGAAGAGAAAATTGAAATGATCCATAAAAAGAGAGGTATTCATAAATTATCTAATGAATACATGAAAGAAGCTTCAAGGTCTATCAAAGAAAGGGGTATTAAAACTTCTCACTTGAAGGAACTTTCTGAAATGGGTGTTAAGTTCCCTATTGATGAACCGTGTTGTCCTATCCAAGTACATGTTATATGTTATGTTGATGGTAATGGAAAGGTATCACCTCCTACTGAACTATCATATGTTGATCATTTAAATGACTTAACTTATTATAAAAAAGCTTGTGACCATGATATTGAAAGGGATGTAATAGAGAACTCTCAAAATCAAAGTCCTTCATGAAAGGGTAAGTTCTTGTGTAGATTCTGTTAAAATGACTGTTAAGCATTACAAAATGATGAATAATCAAGTGGAGCAAATGACTCTCTTCAAAACAAACTATATGAGAAGCTTCTTCCTAAGAAGAGGCAAGTCTGTGGAGTTAACACTAGGGGAGGCTCGAGCACTCAGGATCCTGATTATCCTGATGGACATCCAAAGAGAAAAGATCAAGAGGCTCATAAGAAGGAATCTTTTGCAGGAGAATCTCCCAACGAAAGTGAGGTTAATGGAAATTCTGAAGAACAATAAAATGATGTATTTATTTCTGATGTTGAAATTGAAGATAATAATAATGAAGAAGATGATGTGGAAATGTCTCAACAAAATGAAGAGCCACAGGAAGATAAGAATAATGAAGAATTTGAGCCTACTTCAAGGGAAGACCCTCAATCTTCTAGGGACAAAAGTAAAAATAAGAAGCCTCCACCTCAACCAAATGGTAAGAAAAGGGATCCATGGGTGCAAAGACCCATACCATATCCTCAAGAGGTAATGAAAACATTAGATGATGCAAGGTTTGAAAAGTTTATTGAATTGATAAAAAAAAATATTTGCAAGTTCCTTTAGTTGATGTTATTAAGATTCCTCCTTATTCTAAATATATGAAAGATATTGTTACTAACAAAAGCAAAATACCCAATGAAGCTATCACTGCCATGCTTGCTGACTATTCTTTTAAGGGAAAGCTACCTGAAAAGCGTGGAGATCCAGGTATTCCAACTATTCCTTGCACAATCAAAAATACCTATGTGAAGTATGCTTTATGTGAACTTGGAGCTAGAGTAAGTGTCATGACTTTTTCTCTTTATAAGAAACTCAATGTTAACAAGTTACTCCCCACTGAAGTTTCACTTCAAATGGTTGATAAATACACCGCTATTCCTATTGGTATATGTGAAGATGTTACTATCATGATTGCTAATGTGTAGATCCCTACAGACTTTGTGATATTAGAAATGCCTGAAGATGACAACTTTTTCTATTATTCTTGGTAGAACTTTTCTAAATACTATAGGGGCTGTGATTAATTGTACTGAAAGCAAAGTTACATTCAATGTAAAAGGGAAGGAGCACACTATATATTTTCCAAAGAAGAATTCGGGTGCATTAGCAAAGAAAAGTGTCAATGCCATTGAACCAAGGGTTCTTATAGCTAGTTGGAAGCATTGAAATACCCATTCATCCTCCAAAGCCCAAGTATCAAATAATAATGGTTGGAACAATTCCAATATATTTTGAGGTATCTGAAAATTTCTTTCATAATAATAATTGAATCATTGTTTCTATCCTTATCATAGTGATAATGAGACTTTATCAACCTCATTCTTAACATGATGATGATAAGATAATGATTTCCGTTGAAATATTGTTGCAGTAGTATCAAAGTTTATTTGAATTATTTCACTTATTTTAGTCCCTTAATTATTGTATGCATGTTTTTAACAGCTTTTGAGTTCTGAAAAATCTTACATAGAAAATATTTTCCAAAAATTACAAGAATACTCCTAGGTCATTTTTCTGCACATGGGATCCACCATGCAAAAGGACGAGACAAAATAGCAAACAGGGGCCAAAAGGGTCCTAGTGGCATGCCCACCTTGATAGGGCATGCCACCTGCCCTTGTAGGGCCCATAGGTGGATTTAGGTGGCATCCAAGCTCCCAGGTTCATCCCTTCCTCTCTGAACCCGACTAGGTACCACTCTATTTTTTTCTCTTGCTCCCTCATTGCTCCATTTTCAATCTCCAAGTTTGGGCAGCCATTTTCAAATCCCTTTGGAGGGATTACTCCTTGTTCTGCAAGGTCTCATTTACCATGAAAAAGGGCAAAGGCCTCCTTGGTGGTCTAATTCCAAGAAGAAGCACTAGTCTCCATCAACCTCGATGAAGAATATCTATGGGAGGATGACATGCTTAGGAATGTGGAAGATTTGGACGTGTACGCCACAAGATGGCAAGACCCCGAGGTGTTGAAGCTATTACACATACAAGAAGACTTCAATTACTTCCTAGCTCAAATGAGGCTAGAAGTTTTTGCAAGCCTTCCCCAAAATACTTATGTCGAGATAAGTAGATAATTCCTAGCCACCTTCAGGTTTGTTCATACGAAAGAGAAGGTAAGCATGAGAGGTTATCAAACAAATGGATAGCTCCGGTGGACGAGCCTTCATGGGATGATGTTCCTACACCACCAACGTACCGCACATGGGGTGGCATACCTGCAGCACCTGAGTATCACCCAGGGGAATGCCCTTCTTCTCAGTTGGGGAATGACGTCGCGCCTAGGAGTGGGAACCATGGAGCAGTCGGCGCCCTACTATGACGATGGATCGAGCGGTTGGGAGCCAAACCCCCACTACCCAGGCTACTAGCTTACACCCAAGCTTGGGGAGTATGATTTCCTCCCTTCCTTTTCATTGCATATATCATGCTAGAATTGTTTAAGTTGCTTGAGTTGTAGTTTAGTTGCCCAAAATTTGAAAATCCAAAAAGATTTTTACTTTCTACCCTCTTGCATGTTGTTTATTCACAGAAAAACCCAAAACCCAAAAAGATTGCACTTGTTCCTTTAGCTTGCTTGCTGTTTATTTAGTTGTCTTTTCCACCCAAAATTGAAAACGACAAAGATATTTTCATTTTCAAATAGCACATAGGAGTGGCAGAAATCTGCTTGATTCTATTCACTGTTTTATTTTTATTTTTTATTTGTAGCTCTAATTAGGTTGAAATTTCTACAGCAACTGTAACTTTTCAAACCCCATACACAGAAAAACTGGCAAAATTCCTGGGATGTTTAAGTAGGGAAAAACAGGCTGCATCGCTTCAGTAATTTGTTGGCAGATTTTGATTTTCATCACTAAAAGTGGCTAGTTGAAATTGCAAATGATCCCCAATGAGTACTATGGTTATATATGGATCACAACCACAATGAACCACCATTTTGACACCATTTTATGAAAAACATTGATGAAAAAGCCCGTAGTATGTTTGATCAAATTATTGGAAAAGATGTCCTAAATGAACCAGGTTGTCCTCTCTTGACTATATTCTATATGTGAGTGTATTGTGTCGTTCAAGTTGGGAGAGGAAGAACAAGAATGATGAATTAGTATGTATGAATTGATGAAAGAGGTATGACACCTTTGCTATATTTATGTGTGCAATTTAACAATAGCAAGTACTTGTGCATAGTTTCATCAATACTTAGGGAAGTGGTAATGGATGTTTATCTTGTTTGTGTTCTTCTCGCTATATAATGATGCAAATGAGATGCTATTGAGGAATATTATTTAGACTTGATTGAAAGATAGTAGCTCTGAACAAAGTTCTATACATCCCATTATGTTTGTTATTGTGAACCTGGCACATATTCAATGATGAATATTTATATTCCTATGTGTCTTTGAAATATGAAGGTCGATGTTTGTATGATAGTCCAGTCTTTCAAATGGTGAATCTCATCATTGAGTCATATGTAAGTCAGTTGATAGTATCTTTAGTTGACCAATCAGCCTTCTGCTAGCCTTTGAACCAATTCCACCAACATGGCTATCATTGTGTTGGTGGGAAAATATCCATGAGCCACAAAATATCCATGAGCCACTATCCTGAAAAGAAAAAGAGAATGAACCCAATGAGCTAGATATTATGATTACATCAAAGAAGTTTCCACCAAAGAAAGGGAAAAACCAAGAAGTGCTCACCAAAGAAAGGCAAAAACCAAGAAATCCATATATAAGTGAAGCTAAATGAAAGATACAAATACAAGCTCAAATCAAGGGGAAAACCCCTGCCGCTCATATAAGGTGCAGAAGATTATAAGCAAGCACCTATCCTACTTCCACTCCACCTTGTTGTCACCTAAAGATACTAGCTACAAACTCATGTATGGATCTTCTATGAGTATTTAAAGGTTGAAAGACTCGAAGGATACGATATCACCCAAGTATTTAATTCGCAATGCAAGCACGGTGAATTATTAGTCGACAATTGAAAGAATCAAAGATCTCACAAAACTTACTCATGATTCAATCAAATGCGATGTGAGAACTTTGTTTGTTGCCACTATCAAAATCATGCCTAAAATAGTGCTTCCATATATTATCTTCTTTGCAACATATATAAACACTAGAACACCAGCATAGTGAACTTTTGCTAACACTTTGCTATTTATTGTTAAATCCATGTTCCAAATACTTTCTATGTTAAACCGGTATGCATGCATAGAGCAAAGTTCTTGTCAAAGTCTTTTGTCGCTTTGACACTGCATTTGAGTTGTTTGAGGACAAACAACGAGCCAAGCTTGGGGGAGCTGGTACATCTCAAATGCTATCTACTTTTCCAAGTACTTTTCTCGATGATTTGCTCCAGAATCTCACCATACTTGGATAAAACTTCTGAATCTGATGTTATTTTTAGCAAAAGTCTTCTTTATGTCTGTTTTCACAGGATATAAAATCGAGGAAAAATAACACGCAGATTTTTCACCAAAATAAGGAGCCTGGGCTTTAGAATCACACGAGGGGGCACGCGGTCCAAAAGAGCACAGGTGGCGTGTCCCCCTCAACTAAGCGCGCCACGTAGGCCCTTTTGGCCCTAGAGCGTCGCCTCGGCCTCTCCTTTGGTGCACCCCCATATATACATGAAAAACCTAGGTATCCAGAAGCATGGACCCTTTCACGAAATAGACCGCAGCCACATCCACGATCTTCATTTTGGGGGTCAGATTGGTCCTACTATCCACACCGGAGAGGGGGGTTTCGAGGTCTTCTCCACCACCATCATCGCCAATAATCATTTGCTCACTCTCCATCATCATGTGTGAGTAGTTCTCTATAGGCATGTGAGGTGGAAGGGGATTGGATGACATTGATCATGTAATCATCCACATGTATCGATATTTTAGGAGTTTGTCTTAAGGATATTCTTGTACGAGTGTTGGTACATCTTTGCTATGTTTGATGATTGATACGAGGGCCCGAGTGACATGATTTCAGTACTAAACTTCTATTGCCCCATCATATATATGAATTTGGTATCTATCTGCAAAGTGTGTTGCCTATTATTGTGTTGAACCTATGAACCCTAAAGTGATAGCTAGGGAAAACAATGGAAATATATGATAGTTTGAGGATATTATGTGTTCATGAAGTGTTAATGCTTTGTTCTGGGATATTCGAAAGGATAGACCATAATTTGTTGTAGTTCCAAGTTGGCCCCGGTGAAATGGGCAGGCAGGACAATAGATGTTGTGCAAATTCTCTTGGTTAGTATGCATAACTATATTTGGATCACACACCTACACACAACTGAATTAGAGATGAATGCCATTTTATTAGGATTAGATTATATGATCGATATCATTCATGCAACACCCCGCTATCACCTCATGCCTACACTTTTAGCCACTAAAATTTACACATCACTACTTTCGGTGAAAACTGGAAATCTATTGTTATTGTTTACTGCTTGTTTTACTGCTTTGAATCAACTGCTATAAATCACCACTTTCTATGTGAGTTTATTGATATACAGGTGTGGTTGAGAGTGACATCTCAATTGCTAAAGTCTTATTGATATTCTCGTGTTCCCCTTGAGTCGAACTATAAATTTGGGTAATAGTTACGATCGAAGATTTCAGCTAACCCCTATACTTTTGGGCATCAGTGTGTTTCTGGTGTACATGACAACTTTGAAAGTTCTCATGACTTATCGACTGTCATAGTCAAAACACTAAGAAACAAAGTCCCACTTTGTCGCCAAACAAATACTTCGACATATTATGTGATAATGGTGTAAATGTCAAAATTAGGAGATATTAATGATTTGCAAAAGTCATATGATCTGGTAACACATATCAAAGACAAGACATTTCCCATAGGCAAGCATGATCAAAGCACACTTGTGTTTATGATCAGTAACAAATGCAACTAGATTATTTGTACTCTAGTGCAAGTGGGAGACTAAAGGACATATGCCCTAGAGGCAAATAACAAATAAGTTTATTATCATATCTCAGTTAGTTTATAATAATTTTGTATCATGCTATACATGTATCAAGTGGAAACATTGATACATGTGTGGTACATAAACAAACCAGAGTCCCTAGTAGTCTTTATACAACTAGTTCATTGGGCAACCAATGATCAAGATTTCCTGATCGTGGAGCATTTATGCCAGTTGACAATGAAGTCATTTCATTGATGAATGATATGATGGATATTACCCACATAAGTATTGCGACGTCATCAAAGTCACATGGTTTATCATTGCAATAATTAGAAACAACATGACGTTCTCCTTAGACCGTGAGATCATATTTAATCACTATCATCGGCATCTTTTTTGACTGTATCAACCGTCACACCATAACAGGATGATCATAAAGGTGCATGTTGGGTATTTCATAGGGGCATATTGAGGCGTATGCATCAAGATCGGGATTTGTTCACCCGTGTGACGGGAAGATACACTGGACCCATTCGGTGACATTGTATCTAACAAGGTGGAGCGAATGACTAGGTCATGGGGATATGATATCACGATAACGAGATAAGTAGACTTGTTAGTAACAAGATTAGTATGTTGATACTAATGATCAAATCTTGGAATAGTCATGTATTGAAGTAACAAAATGAATTTGACATAGAGTTTATGGTTCAAACAACAAAGCAATCGTGGAATACATGGGGGTCATTATGGGCATCCCATTCCTCCTATTCATCATTGATATGAGAGAGATCTCGATCATGTCTGTGTTATTCCCGAATCGTAGGGTAACACACTTAAGGGTCTTACGATGTTTTGAGATTATTATGGAAGTTTTGGGATCATCGATGGGAAGATGAGAGAAAACCAGAAATGTTTCGGGTAAAGTTCGAAGTTGTTCGGAGTAATTGAAAAGGAGTTTTTGATCATGAGTAAATGTTTAAATATGTTTTAATATTAATTACTAGAATTAATAATAAAATAAATAATTAAAATTAATTTTGGGTCAACTTCCACTATTGGGCCAAGTTCCCCGAAGAGAAAAGGGCCCAATATGGAGGCCACCCAAAGGGCCACCGTTGTCGTGCCTAGGGCTCCCACCGGTCGGGCTACTGGGTAGGGCTGGCGGGCGGGGAAGGTGAGGCCCATACGACCGGCCGGAGCCTCCTTGGTCGACGTGTGCCCCTCCCCTCCTACCTTAGTCCCACATTCTCCTATATATAGAGGGGAATAGGATGGATTAAATACAAAATTTAAATTGGGGAATTTCCTAAGGCATTTTCTATAGGGAATTTCTCCTCTCTCTCTCTTCATTGAATCTCGCGAGTGTTGTTCCAAGAAGAACTGCGCACATGGGAGACGATATCACCCTGGCATGCTGTCACGCTACTGGATCCTAGTTTCAGAGGGTCTACTTCCGCATTCCAGCTGGATCAAGGAGAACGGGAGTCATCGTCGGACACTGTACATGTACGAAACCACGAAGGCGCTACCACTTGTGGCGTCGGAGCTGTCGTGAAGGGCCAGGAGGTGACATGCGAGGAGTAACACGACCTCAAGGTCGTTCGCAAGTACGACTACATCACCAACGTTCCCACGAACGTAACGCTTTCGGTCTACAAGGGTATGTCACCAAAACCTCCATCCTCGTTACTGCATTAACTCATGGATAGATTTTGGCACTGGTATTGCGATAGCTAGTAAAATATTTGTTTTTTGTTACGAACCCTTTCATATATCGGTTGCACTTTTGGGCTTTTGCCTTGATCATCATGTCTGGTTCCTAAGCTTCAGGTGCCTCCAAAACCTTCGGCTCCTTATGGGCTTTGTCCTGGATCCGTACCAGGTATACCAACAATGGAGACCCTACGGGTCATACCCATATCACCCCCTCCTCTAGTCGACCATACTGATCTTTGAGGAGTGTAGGAGGCGAGGAGCAACAACGGAGTAAGATGGTATCTCGGTCGGGGCCTAGTGCCAGTTCAGCATCGAGTACATGTTTTGTAAACTCTTGTCATTAATGAAATAATTAAGGTTTAATATTTCGTTCATCAAAAATATGAGAACTCTTTTCTATTTTAGTTTCATCGTTAACTTTGGTCACACACACCTCAACTTGAGCTCTTGTAACCAAAACACACCTCAACATGGTCCTGATCGACAAGTGCACCTCAACTTGGTTCCTTGTCATGAAAAGCAAATGATAGTCTAGCACATTTGCAAAGTAAACAGTTGGAAATTATTCGAACAACAAGATCATTGATGCTCGAACTAATCATTTACACCGTCTCACATACTCCCTGTTAAAAAATGTCTAATAACAAAAATAAACTAGTTGTTGAGCTTGTCATTGCCTTTGATGCTTCTCTCTTACTATTTATTCAAAATTCGAACGAATTCCCTGCCTTCAGCACCCAGACTATCAAACTGTCAACCCACGCAAAATGAAAAATCCACGCTCTCCAGGTCCACGCCATGGACAGAGTCAAGATAAGCTTCAGCGACCTTGTTATGGAAGCCATGAAGACGGAGGCGCTAAACCATATCATCGTCAACTTTGGAGTGGAGGTGTTGGAGATGTTGCCCAAGGAGAGCGGTTCCTTCCATGTGAAGGCATGGCTTGACGGTCTCTACAGCCTCCCAAAGGAGTATGACCTTGAGATCATCTACGACAAACCTAGATCACTGATCACGTACAAGCATTGGCCACCATGCTTGTAGCCAACGGTACTAGTAGGCCACCAGGAATGGCTGGAGGACCTAGCCCCAAGCCATCAACTAGTATCACAGAGAGGCTGATAAAATATATAACTAGTTCCTACCACCACATCGTAGAGCACAAGTAGGAGGGGGTAGATTCTGAACATGGACAAGCACAGAAGCATCGGAGATCTTGTAGATTGTGATCTAATTGTTGTATTTTATCTATAGTCGTTAATAAATGTAGAAATTTAAGGTTTGTTCGATTAGTTCTCATCTAGTTCTTTTAACAGACACCTAACGAGCAATATCCACATTTGATCGAAACTTGGCCAAATCTCTTTTCTTTCCATGGATCATATGTTCATATAGCGATAGGCGCGTGGTTCCGAGTGGGTAAGATCAATCGTATCGTGCGTAGAGATAGAAGAACGCAACCGACATGCCCGTGTGGCCATTTGGCATGCCCAGAGTAGTCGTGTCGTAGCTTGGAAGGCATCGGGGATAGATTTTATTGACCTTTTGTAGTGCTGTTGATGGGGCCAAGTGCTAGATCCCGCATGTTGGAAGTCAAACAAATCTTTTTATTTTCATTGCTACTAACGGGTTGTGTGATGGGTCACACATGTTGAAAGGCAGACAAATCTATTTATTTTTGTATCTACTGATAGAGCAAAGGGGAGGTCCATATATAAGGATTTTTTTGAAAAAGGGGCCCAAAGAGATTTTCCTTATATTGATATAGGAGGAGCAAACAAAAGATTGGCCATAGCCAACAAAATAAAAAGAAAGGGGATAGAAATCCCAAAGATAAAAAAGTTAGCCTACAAGCTTCGCCAGGTTCTTTACACCGGCTAAAATCCAATACTTTCCTTCCTCCCTTATCTTATGCATGATGAACGAATGCAGTGAGGATTTATTGTTGAAAACTCTCATTCCTTTCTTTCCAAATCTCCCAAGCGATCAAAGAGGATAAGATCCGGGAAAGAGATCCAAGAAGCCGCGGTAGTCCTGGTCCTCTTGGAAAAGCGGCACTCAAAGAGGATGTGTCGCGTTGTTTTGGGGGTGCATCTACACAGCTGACAAGTAGGTTGGTGTGACCATCCGCGTTTCGCAAGACGATCGGCGGTCCAGAGGCGGTTTTGGATGGCAAGCCAGGCGAAAAGCGTTATTTGGGAGGGGCCCAAGTCTTCTAGACGATTTTCCCAAAGGAGCAAGCCAAAAAGGCCAAGAACTTAGATTTGTATGTGGAGCTGGCTGAGTAACATCCATTAGGCGTCATGGTCCAAAAAAAATGGAGTTCGCTGTGCCGGGGGAAAGTTGGACCGCCGAAACAAGATCCTAGAGACGGACATATTGCTCCAGGTGTTCGACCGTGAAAGCATCCATGCTAATATCAGCCACCCAGTTCTGGTCCTCGATAGCGTCTTAGACCGTTCTGTTCTTTCTTCTAGAGGCTTTGAAGATCAAAGGAGCAAGGTCCTTTGGAGGGGTACCATCAAGCCATGAGGATGACCAGAAGGAAGCCTTAGCACTATCGCCAATGGTGACCCGGGTAGCGGCATTGAAGAGGTATCTATCGGAGGCATCGTTGGGGGTTTCATAACCAACCCAAGGATTTTCCGGGGACGTCCATTCATACCACAACCAATGAAACCTGAGCGCGCGAGAGAACTTTTCCAAGTCTAGAATCCCAAGGCCGCCAAGCTCCTTCGAGCGACAGACCTTCTGCCAGCTGACCTTGCATTTCCCCCACTAACAACTTCCTTGCAAGCCCAAAGCATACCGCGACTGATCTTGGCGAAAACCTTCAGGATGCCCTATTCAGTTTTCAGAGTTGTTAACAAGAAGATCGGCATGGAGGAGAGAACTAACTTTACCAGAGCGGTACAACCTGCCCAATTTAGAAATCTTCATTTCCAAGGGTTCGGTTGTGCCACCGCCTTTCAGAGCTATTAACATATAAGGAAATAAGTCAAACAAATGGCAAGTTAGCTAGAGTAAACGGCAGACGGCGTCATGTCCATCCAGGGGTAGAGACGTAAAGAGTTCGTGAAAGCTATGGCATTTTTCCAATAGGCCATTTTTTTAGCGAAAATTCCACTGATATATTAATAATCATCAACAGTAGTATAAAGACGCTTAAAAGTAATAAAAATTACAAATAGGTCGATGGACCACCTAGCGAAGACTACAAACACTAGCACGAGCCGAAGGCGCGCTGCCGTCCTCGCCCCTCCATCACCGGAGCCGGTCAAAACTTGTCGTAGAGAGCTTGTTCTAGTAGACAGACAGGAAATCGTTGTGCTAAGGTTCCAAAGAACCGGTGCACTAAAGCAGCAACCATCGCCAATGATGATATCAGTAGATTGGAAGAGACTGACATGAAATTAACACGAAAAACGACTAGATCTCAGGAGATCAGTAGGACACACGACTCCACATGCCCTCCGCCAGCGCTAGGCGCCCCGCCGGAGCGAGGATAGAGCGAGGAGGACTTTATTCTGACTTCAAGATGTAGCCATCGCCTCAACATCTCGAAAAAGACACGAGAAAACAGTCTAAACGAAGAATAAAAACCTCCCGCCGGCGAGAGACCGTGATCCGCCACATCTCCAGTATCCTAAGACTATCGGAAGCGGAACGTACCGACGGCGTCACGGCGGAGGGAAGGAACCTAGATGGGGTTTTTCAGCTGCCGCCTCTCTGCCTCCTCGGAGCAGCCGCGTACCGGTTCAATTACACACCAATTAATAGGCCAAATTGTAGTGGCAGTCATAGTTTCCTCGAGAACTAGTGACTGTTGATTATAAGTGGTGCTCGGTCTTATAAGTTTGCCCTACAGGTGTGCCCTAATTACCAACAGATTGTTGGCACTAAAATATGCAGTTCCACTGCAGCTACATACGACATATGATATTTCAGTGTGATCCGGTTCGCTTAGTCTTACTGAGTTACTGTGTCATGGAATTCTGTGGACTCGCATGTTTCGCTGGCCGCTAGATCATACTACATGACTAAAGATTACTCGAGTTATATAGTAGTATGAAACATCATGATTCCCCTTTGTGGCGCGCAGCTTTAGCGGTTAAGATGCTGCTCAGCTGCTTTTGTTCCCTGAAGAGCTGCTTGACCTCATACCTTTTCATACTCGGCAACAAAATTCTAGTACTGTAGTTGGCTTAATCAGGAAGCTGAGATCTTAAGTTATACTGTAGTCTATGATCTTGCATGGGACAGTGACTGTTAGCACTTACGCACAGTTTTTTCTCTCTCGATCTAGCTCTGCTTTGTGTTGTATCGATAAACCTGACGAAACTGACAAACAATTGGCGCAACATACTGAATGCTGCTTTTCTGTTTTCCTTTTATTTTCCACAAACAATGAAGCGCCAATGATCGCACTACACTGGGACTGGATCGTTCCATCCCATGATCGAGCGATGCGCCCATGGCGATCCTACGAAATTGGTTAAATGCACGAGTCGCGTTGTACCTGAAGAAACGGTCTAAAACCACACTACGTGTCTTCTGCTTAACTGAAACTGGGTTTAAACAGCTAACACTACCAGCAGCTAGATTTATTCAACAGTGACAGGTACCTGAATTATATAGCTAGCCTAAAGATGAAGATTAATGTAAGATCAAACAAGTCGTGCATCTGGCTAATTAATGTAAGATTCAGTTTGGAGTTTGAGGTTGCTTTCTGCAAGCGTGGTATTTAAGTCATTTTCTAATTTATCGTGGGAAATTAGGTGTGAACATAGAGAAAAGAAGATCAGATCGACGAACAAGACTATCACAATCCACCGCAATACCAAGCTAGTTAATTAATTAGCAAAGAACGTTTGCCCGTTTAGTGCATACCGCTGATCGGTGTTGCCAAATTCAATCGTGGGTATATTTTTATGAATACACGGGCCACAGGAATGACAGGAACAGAGAGAAAAGCACACACACTGGTCATTTAGCTAGCGCCGACCCTACCCCGGTGCTCGCTCCTCGCCGTCAGCCGGGAGGAAGATCGAACACTATCCAGCAGCCGGCAGAAACCGGATCTGCAGCTGCCGGTGAAAAGCCCAGCCCACGAGTATATACGGCGGTGTGGGTGGGGACGTGGTAAGTAGACTGGTAATCGCTCCTCGCTTTGCACACTACTACACACCCACACCCACACCCATGGAGAAACCTGCTACTCCATGGAAACCAGCCGAGGTAATTAGGTATAATTAGAGTAGACACTCGTGCTTGTTTCTTCTGCTAGTTGCTTCAGAGAAATTCAGCCTGGCTTGGCTTGGCTGCACAATGGGAGTAGACACTGGGCCTAGGCAGGTTTTTCATCGAGCTCTGTCCAAAAGAAGCTACATGCATACTCCTTCCGTTTAAAATATAAGATGTTTTAGATTTGTGAAGCTTTGAGTGAATCTATATAAAAAAAATCTAGATATATTTGCTTCATAAAGCTAAAACATCTTATATTTTGAAACAGGGTACATCGTATCAATCGATTTCGATGCCATTTTGATTGTGCTAGTACTACGTAGTTCAGAAGCAATATTTAGAACCGAGCTAATGATGCCAGCGATGGATGGACGACACTAGGCCTAGCTAGTGTACGGCAGATTAAAGAGGATCAATGTAGTAGCACTAATGATGATTATTGGGGAAGTTCTTTAGGTGTACGTGACGTAGGGCCAGGTGGGATGGATGCCACCGCTTTGGCCCTGCAGAATTATTGCTCATGACGATCGATCATCCCCCGATTAAAGCGAAAGCAGAGAGATGCGCGGCGGATTTAAAAGAGGTCATGGACCGACATGTCCGATCACCGGAGCAGCCGGAGGGAGGATGGGATTACGGCCGGGACGCTCTTCGCTTTCGTATCAGACCGACACCGCAGGGCGCAAGATGCGAGCGAGATTCCCAGCGCTTTGCCGCCCTGACCCTCTATCATCGTCGTCGGTTCCAGATCGCCGCTTTGCACCCCTATCATCGTCGTCGGTTCGTCGAGATCGCTCCAGTGGCCAGATCTGCCTTGGTGGAACCGAAAACAATCCCGTTTCTGTATGTTCTACAGGACGCGTCATACTGGCCTGCAACATCGTCAGCACAGCACGAAAAATACGTTTTTAGAATGGAGGGTCAGAATGAACAAGGTGCATAGGTTCAGAACAAACGCGCACACACCACAGGTTTATGAGCATCCCCGCTCGCGTTCCCAGGACGCCGTTTCCATGGCGTATTTTTGTCCGGACGGCGATTTTTCGTCCAGTCGCGTTTGTAGGACGCCGGTTTCGTCCGGATTTGGCCCAAAATTGGTCCAGCGTTCCCAGACCGAACCCGAGGCGCCGGGAACGGTCTGGTAACACCGGATAGAGAGAAAACGTGGGTGGGCCAGCCCTATCGACGAGGGGAGGCCGAGTTCCCGCCTTTTTCTTCTTCTCCCGCCTTCCCTCCGTAATCCCCCACATCTCCCACCACCTCGCCGAGCTCCCGCCCGCCATGCCGCCCAAGGCTTTCGCCAAACCCCGATCCTCCGCCGGCGAACCAAAGGAGAAAAAGGTGAGGAAGCCGAGAGCGCCCGCGACGAAACCTGAGGGCATGAGCGCCCCCGACTGGTTGGCCCTATCCACGAAGAGAAAGTTCACTACGGAGAGCCGTAGGGATAGGAAGGCAAGGGCCAAGCAGGCGCAGGAGCTCGCCAAAGTTCAGGCGATGAGGGGAGCGGCGGTCGAGGCCCTGGCGATGAGGGAAGCGGCGGCCGAGGCTCAGGCGATGAGGGAAGCGGCATTGGAGTCGTCCCGTGCGCAGTACGGCGGCGTCTGGGGGAGCCAGCCAAGCGTCGTGTCGCCGGCCAGATACTCGCCTGTCGGGTTCTCGCCGATCTCGCCAGCGATGTTCCAGGAGAACCAGGCGAACCTACGGCAAAGGTACCTCTCCTCCCCCCAAGTTCAACGGCGGTTTCAAACCGAACAACGTCTTCCCCTGCCCCGCACCACGCCCTCCTTCGGCGTTCGGCATCAACACCAACGCCTCCTACACTTCCTCCTCGACGGTGCGCCGCGGTCCTCTGCCGTTCACCGGGAGCTCGTCACACGCGACCCACGGCGAGGCGGACGCCCAGAACATGTTCGGCGAAATGTCCAACAAAGCCTACATGCAGGGCATGATCACCGAAGGCTCGGCGGCCGCCGCGGCCAGCAACGCTGGCTTCTTCACCCAGGAACAGTCCTGGGCCAACGCCGAACACGGCATCGAGTCCCAGGATTTCGCCAAGCAGACCCAGACCGATGAGCAAGAGGAAGGCGTTGGCCTGGCTCTAGCGAAGGGCAAAGGCAAAGGCAAGAAGAAGGCGGGCACCTCGGTGACCGAGCCCCGGATCAAGTGGACGCCGACTGAGGACCTTTGCCTCGCCGACGCCTGGAAATCGGTGAGCATGGACCCGATCACTGGCGCCAACCAAAATTCGGACAACTACTGGAAGCGCGTGAAGCTAGCGTTCGATGAACGCAACCTTTGTGACCCGAAGTACAACAAAACCCACATGGAGCGCGGCGAGAAAGTCATGACCAACCACTGGGGACTCATCCAACAGGCGTGCAGCAAGTGGCGCAGTCTTCTCGAGGAGGTTGAGCGCACACCCGTCAGTGACGAGAGCATGGATGCCAAGGTACTACGCCGAACACTAGCCGAAGGCACTTCTTCATGCCTATGCTGACACACTTTGCCTTGCCTTTGTAGCTTCTCCGCGTACTCGGCATGTACCGGGCTGACACCGGGACGGAGTTCAAGTTCTATCACGTATTCCCTTCGATTGAGAAATGCCAGAAATGGGCGGATACTCGGCTCACCCTCGGCAAGACGAAGGACGGCGTGTACAAATAGGCGGGCCCTCCACCTGCCGCCGGCGAAGGAAGGCTAGAAATCGGCCAGAAGAAGGCGAAGATGCTCAAAGCCGTAGGACCCTCCACCGAGCGCCTCCAGGAATCCATCGAGAGGTGCATCGCCGACACGAAGGCCCATACCAAGCAGAGGGAGGAGAAGACCGAGAAGAGATGGGCGCAGCTGCTACAGAACCAAGACCGCAAGCTCGATCTCCTCAAAGCGAACTTCGCCGCCAAGAAGAGGAACACAGATCTGCAGTTTCTCATGGGCGGCGAAGACACCTCGGCGATGAGCTCGTCGGTCAAGGCCTGGTATCTGGCCCGGCGCAAGGACATCCTCGAGCAGGACAACGCCGAGAGCGCGCCAAGCTCTGCGCCGAACACCTCCGCCGCCGTGCCCTCGCCGAGCTCCGCTTCGACCTCCTCCAACCAGTCGGTCGGCAGGAACACCGACGAACCCATCCCCGTCGCACCGGACACGCCGGAGGAGATCACCCCCATCGATGACTGATCCCCGACCATTTTATCTTGTTCTATAATAATTCGATGGCCGAACTACTTTGGGCGTATTTCTGTCGAACACCCTATGGCCAAGATTTCGCCGCGGGAATGAGAAAATTTGAAAATGTCGTTGTTTTTCGCTTCGCCTGGGAACGCGAGTGAGAAATCGGCCATTCCCAGGCCGAAATCTTCGTCTGTCCGGCGCTATTTAAGTCCGGATTTCGGCCTGGGAACGGCCAACGAGTGGAGATGCTCTAAGGGGCTACAATGTAGTAAGAGCAACTCTAAACCATCTCTTAAAAACATGAAAACCATACAATGACTGGTTTTTTATGGTTTCTGGTGTTCGAGAGCAGATCCCGTACTTTTCGCGAGACCATTAAAAAGTTTTCGGTGCACCAGACTCGCCCCGCGGAGAGCTATTTTATCAGTTTCCGCGAGCGAACCGAGAGGCGGTTATATTTCCGCGGGTCATTGGCGTGAGGGACATTTCAGCTCCCGCCTTTCCCCTTTCGCGCTACCACCGCTGCTGATCTACTCGATCCACCGTCGCCCCGCCCTGTCATAGCACCTAGCGCTCCCATGGGCCTCGCCGAGCTCCTGCTAGTAGCTGTGCAGATGGGGCAGTCCTAAACCAGCCGCCCCCTCGCTCCCGCAATGACGAAGAAGATGCCGATGAAGGTTGTCGTCGCTACATCACCTTGCTCGGCTCCGGCAGTTCGCACGGCCACGGTCTCGAGCGGTTCACGTGGCGGCCGGGCAGAAGCGTAAGTGCATGGGAGCCAACGGCCGCATCCTCCAAGGCGGCACACCTGCCATGCCCCTTGTCTCCATGGTCGCACCTGCACTGCTGCCTCCTCTTGTGCCCCGTCCAGTGCATACCAAAAAGGTGGCCTCGGGCTGCAAAGACCACCCCACCCCACCCGCCTCGGTGTAACACCCCGTCCACTCCTGGGCCCGGGGGGTGTCACTCCTGGCAGCTTAATAGGATATCTAGACTGGCCCCACAGACCAACACTAGTCTTTTCTGCGCACTTTGTCCTCACTCGTGCGCACCCGGTTACCCACTTCCCGGTCGGTCATCCATCCTAGAATTGCTCTAGGTCAAGCACGCTTAACCTTAGAGTTCTTTTCGAATGAGCTTCCGGAAAAGAAGTTGCAACTTGTTGATATGGGTATCCTATCAATCCTATTAAGCCATGTGCCTAGATCTCACACTCGGCTAGGTATGAATTTTTCCCCTTTTATCCGCGGTGATTTGTGAATTTTCTTGTGCCGATAGTTACTTTGCATTGTCGATACGTGTAGCATTGATTTGCATGAGGTTCCCACTTCGTCTATCGACATGCTCAATTCGAGTGTGGTGTACATTGACACCGCCCTGCTAGATGCGTACAAGAATGATATTGACAGCACAGATCTTGACGAGCAGGGCGACGAAGACAGAGAGGAAGAGAAGGGTGAAGAAGAGGGAGAGGAGTATGGTCTTGCGGATGGTGATGGTGAGGAGATCCTTGATGGCTCCAAATAAAATGGATTCACACTAATTGAAATGGTGGAAGGTAGCAATAATGAAGATCCTGGAGAGAAGAAAGAAAACTCTTCTAAGTGGTGGTGGTGGATTGGCTAGTGGTGGAGGTGACTTCGATGACCACGGTCTTACTTGATCACCTTCGATAAGCTTGGTTTGATGCGGTGACGGTGCAATATTTTGTGTCACTTGATGCGTTGAACTATATCCGTGTATATGGCTCTCGTTGATTAGAAAAATATGATATATACTAGTAGGCGTGCACGTGCAAACGCACGAAACAACTAATCCACATTATATCAATCTTTATAATTTGTATATACATCTAGGATGATATTTTGGCCAGATCTGCCTTGATGATAGTTTTCTGTGCACCAGACTCGCCCCGCGGAGAGCCATTTTATCAGTTTTCACGAGCGAACAGAGAGGCATCTGTATTTCCACGGGTCGTTGATGCGAGGGACATTTCAGGCCCCGATTTTCCCCTTCTGCGCTGCCACCGTTGCTGATCTACTCGCTCCATCATCGCCCCGCCCTGTCATAGCATCCTAGCGCCATCATGGACCCCGCCGAGCTCCTGCTAGTAGCTGTGCAGATGGGGCAGTCCTAAACCAGCCGCCATGGCCACACCCGCACTGCTACCTCCTCTTGCGCCCCGTCCAGTGCATACCAAGAAGGTGGACGTAGGCTGCAAAGACCACCCCACCCCACCCGTCTCGCCTAGGTATGAATTCTCCCCTTTTCTCCGCGGTGATTTGTGAATTTTCTTGTTGCTAATAGTTACTTTGCATTGTTGATACGTGTAGCGTTGATTTGCACAAGGTTCCCACTTCATCTGTCGACATGCTCAATTCGAGCGGGGTGGACACTAACACCGTCACGCTAGATGCATACAAGAATGATATTGACAACACAAATCTTGATGAGGTGGGCGATAGAGAGGAAGAGGAGGGTGAGAAAGAGGGAGAGGAGGATGGTGCTACGGATAGTGATGGCGACTCCAAGCAAAATGGATTCACCAATTGAAATGGTGGAAGCTAGCAATAATGGAGATCTTGGAGAGAAAAAAGCAAACTTTTCTAGGGTGGACCGGCTAGTGGTGGAGGTGCCTTCGATGACCACGGTCTTGCTTGATCACCTTCGATAATCTTTGTTTGATGCGGCGAACTATGTCTGTGTGTTTGGGTCTCGTTGATTAGAACAACTTGATGTAAAACTATTAATTGTTACTGAAAGAGTATGAGTTTGGCGGAATATGATAGATATATTATTGAGCCTCATGCGCGAGTATATATAGGTGTACAGAGGATTATCTTGGAGTACGAGTCAAGTTAGGACTATATGTAAACAGATCCTAACTCTATCTAAACTACCATAACAATCGTATATACCTAATACTCTAACACTCCCCTGTAGTCGTAGCGGTAGCGTCGTGAATAACTAGAACGTCGTGGACGGTCAGATTGGAGATAAACCGAAGTAGCATCCAGTAGGATGACATCCTCCCGCAGTCCGAGTGGGAACGTCGTGGACGGTGTCGTGTCACGGTAGCTTGGACTGTAGAGGAAGCTGGTGAGATTCTCAGGCGAGGTGATAGCCCTTGTGCCGATATCGAGGGAGCTGAGAGCGTGAGGCGGTGTCATAGTCGAGGTAGCCGTGCGATGGGTCACCGTGGTCGATGTCGTGGTCGGGGATGCCGGTGTCGAGGTAACCGCACGTGAAGCCGCATGCGCATAGCGCGCGAGGAGGATGACAGAGACGCGTTGAGGCAGTCGTTGAGGGTGTCGATGCCGAAGTCGATACAGTTCGAGCCATCGAGGACGAGGTGCGGCCATAGTTTTGCCAGAACTAAGCGCACGTCGAGGACGAACGCACACTCCAGTTTTGCCAGAACCAAGTATGCAAAGAAGAACTCGTCGATGACACGGTCGAGGCAGTCGTAGAGGTGTCAATGCCGAAGAAGACGTTGTTGAAGCTGATGAAGACGAGGCGCCGATCCGAATTTGCCAGACTCGGGAACGCGTTGGGGATGAAGGCACTCCCGGTGTTGCTAGTACCAGCGTGCGGGGGCAGGGACCATCATGAACTTCTCGCCATGTCAGAAAGACTAGCAGAGGAAGCCTCCAGAGCGGCAAAGGGAGAGATGTCGGCGCTGTCCGGGGTTGTCGGAGTAGAGTAGCAGGTGGTGTAGTCGGGATGAGACGATGACGCTGGCGGCGAAGTTGTAGTGGACAAAGACGTAGAAGGCGGCAAAAACAGCGGCGACCTAGGGTAGTCATGCTGGATGTCTGGAGTGGCGATGGGGTAGTCGGTAAGACCTGCGACAACGAGAGGGCGCCCTGCAGGTTACCTTGTAAAGCGCGGTGGCGGTGCTCGAAGTAGGCGACGAAGACCCGACGACGTGATGAAGACAATGTGCAGACGACGGTGATTCGCGCCGTAGGAGATGGCGTGGTGAAAGCCGAGGCCGTCGATGCACGAGGACGACGAAGTAGACTGTGTGCAGCCATGCTACGACCCGAGGGAGCGGCATAGCTGCAGGGCATACGTCGGTGCAGCGGCTAGGAGACCACCAGCGACGTACACGCCAAGGAAGGCGCGTTGGAAGCCGGTAGCATGGACCAAGGGCGGTGGCGCTGCGGCCCGACGGGGCGACACAGCGGCAGCCCGTAGCTCGATCGGTGATAGGCGTGTGCTCGGGGACAGTGCTTGGCGTAGACAGGCGCGGGATCGGTTGATCAGGCCGACAGTGCACCATATGCGCCATGGTGTGGACGACGCGTATATCGGATTCGATGGCGTCGTCGTCGGTGAAGTACCGGACGATGACGACAAAGACGATCCGAGGGGGCGGTCGCGGTAGCCTTCCAAGGAAGGCGTAGCAGCCGTCCGTGGTGCGCAGCAGCCTGCCCTGAGGCCGCGACAGCCTGTCGAGGCAGGCACAACAACAAAGGAGGCAGACGCACGGGCGTGGTGTAGATCCTCGACGCCGATGGTCGAAGTAGAGGCGCAGCGATGACGACGATGGTGGGTGACAATCCGATCTAAGATCGGTAAACCAAAAAAGAAAACCGATCAAGAGATGGAAAAAATAGACTTACAGGACAGTCGATCACGGATCGGCGGACGAACTCTGCGTACCGATCGCGCGGCCCCCGACGGAGATCATGGAGATCGATCCCACGGGGGCGGCGCGGCAGAAGCGTGCGACTAGGGTTTGGACCGATTAGGCTGATACCATGAAAGAGTATGAGTTTGACGGAATATGATGGATATATTATTGAGCCTAATGGACGAGTATATGTAGACGTACAGAGGATTATCTTGAAGTATGAGTCAAGTTAGGACTGTAAACAGATCCTAACTTTATCTAAACTACCATAACAACCATATATACCTAATACTCTAACAGTTACATCTATTTGTCTATCTATTGGGTGTATCCATATTTAAATCGCTGAACATTGATCAATTTATGGTGCCAGGCCGCAGGTAAATTTCTGCGGTTTCCGGTTTCCGTTTGCGGGATCTGTTGGCGCGAGCCTATACAACAATGTAAAAACAGTTTACAGCACCCTTTATACGCATTCTTAAGGGGCTCTTTTACCGGATATGTGAGTTGGTCTAAGTGGACACTAAGGAGCAGTATCCAAGTCATCGTTTTTCCTTTTTTTGCAGGGAAGTGTGATCTCTTAACAGAGCACCAAGTCATCGTTTGTGATCGCCCGTGTCAACGCTTCTTGTCCTTCTTGGCTACCATGAGAATCGAAGATCGGAGTAGAATGCCAGCAGGATGTTTAGGAATCATCCATCTCCAGCTGCGCACGGGCTCGAGCCGGTCTGATCCGGTCCGCATGAACAGTAGTGCACCACGTGCACGCTCGAGCAACGCGACCTAAATGGACCAACGAGTCTCATACGATCCATTCCCTTGTCAAATTTCGTCTGTGAATGCGTCTGGCCGGACACGTTGCGGACATCGTGCGTGTCCGGGCATCGGTCACTGGCCCCGCAAGGCAGTGCTTCAATGATGTCGCTGACCCTGCGCCTCTGATGCCGCTTGGCCTCTTGCGTCAGCATCAATGCCGCTGCCGCTAGAGCCTACATAGGCATTGATGGTTAGGGCTTCTTATATCGGCCATGCGCACCCCTCTCTCCTCCACACCATGCCTGTACCATTGCTCGTTCTAGCCAAGTACCTCTTCGCGCCCTAGAAGCCATGAAGACATCGGATCGAGCTGCCCTTGACACTCGCCAATGCCATTGCCGCCACCTCCCTGCGCCAACCGCTGCACGCTGTCGCCACCTCCACGGGCGGAAGATTTCGTTGGGACGCAAGTATTTGCGGCCGTAGTGCGGGTTCTGGCGCCCCGTTGACGGCACCGTGACCATGTATACGTGCCAGTGGTCGAGTGCAAGCGGAGGTGGGGAGGAGGGGATCCCTGCAATCATAGGAGTGTCACCTTTCCTGGTGGCTAGAACCTCAACGTCGACAGGGTGCCGGTCTCGCCCTTGCCGACACATGGGCTGGTGCTAGACGAGGAGATCTGACGTCGCCGCGCACTGCTCTCGGAGGCGTTGTGGCACGAGTGTGCGTACCTCTGGCGGGATTTCTGGCAGGCCTTCCTTGCTTGGGAGCACAACACAAAGCGGGTGTGCTCGTTTAGGGGCGACTTCCGGTCGGGGATCGACTACAGTGAGCTCCCCCGGCCACCGGCAACAACGACGACTAGTAGGAGGAGGAGGAGGAGGACACGGTCGGCACCGTGAAACAGGAGCATGAGCCGCCCCTCGTGTCGTCGGAGCCGCCCCTCGTGTCGTCGGATTATGACGAGGAAGAGGCCACCCGACGCACCTTGCTGGAGAAATCCAAAGCGAATGAGGAAGCGCTCCGGTGGTGGAAGGGTTTGGAGGAGACCGCCCAGCTCTCCGGCATGGTGGCGCTAGCGCATATGGTGCCGCTTTCAACTTATTTGCAGAAAATTAAATGCAAGGTAGGGACTAGTTAATAGGAATTCATGTTTCATAAAATAGAAGTTAACTCCCTTCTTGACATAACATGCACATTAGTTCTTCCGGAAGTCAACTTCACTAACTTTGACCAAGTTTTTTTTAGAATATGTACAATACCAAATGTATACCATATGGAAATTCCACAATATTAATATATTTCCTTTGTAAAAAAATATCATATGAAAATATTTTAAGATGAATCTAGTGGTAGTGATTGATTTTGATATTTCTTATCAACTTGGTCAAAGATTACACGGCTTGACTTTGAAAGAAATCTAATATGCACAATATTTTGGCAAAAAGGGGTACTATCATTTGTCTCTAGGGCTCTATTTTTGTTCACATAATTTTATATTAATACATGTATGTGAAGTTATGCGTAAATTATGCCTGATTATTGCGTATCTCCTTTGTCATAATAACTAGTCATCGACCTGTGCATCCACACAGGGTTTTTAATTAGTGTTTCAAAAATACAAATAAGCATATTCAAAAAAAATACAACATGTCTCTTACAAACTCTTATGAGAAGTTGATATTTTATTTATTTTGTTCTTGATTCGGTTTCTAACCTAGTGTACGATTTTCAGAATGTACGTATATAGTATGACAATGACTAATCTGGCTAAAAAGTATAAAATACAAATTCCTATAGTTATGTTTTCATATAAAATATGAAATTTTATTTTCACCAGATGCTACAAAATAAAATATAGGAAATTTTATAAATACGACAAAGATATAAGCATCGAGTTTGTCCATGCCAATTTCATATATGCAATGGACGTTGTAACCAAAAAAAAACCTATAGATAATTACATGCCCATAGAAAAATGGTCAATACAATACATAACAACTCAATCAGAGCTCTCTTACATCAATAGCTTAAAATAGTAAAATGTACAACCATACCATATCAATGGAGAAGATAGACATCACCTATGAGGAAGGACAACTTCCTGCATTCCTGCCAGTAAGGGATTAACCATGAAGCACATGACGGGGAGCTTCATGAAGTATCCTCGGTACACTGCCTTACACCACCATCATCACACCAAAGCGCTAGCGTAAATATTCCATCAAGTAAACATGACATCTAGCCGTCGTCAAGATCTTTTAAGAATAGCAATATAGCTCAAGAATAGCAATATATAGCTCAAGAGCTAGAAGATTATCGTACATTCAAGATCCTGGTTCTAAATATAGTCAAAGTGTCCTATAGACTACAATTAGCATGCTTGTTAATTAATCACTTCATGTTGCAATAACAAATGAGTATATGAAATACTTTTGAAACTATGGTAAACAAAGCATATATGATGATATACACGAATTCCTATTGAAATTTCTAGGAACATTTGTATAAATTGATTACGGAGTTAGTACATAAAAGAAATTTTCATGAACGCATGTGCAGCCGAGAGAACAACAAAGAACTGAAAATTTATATCTGTGTTTGATTGGTTAAGGTGAAGACATAACAAAATGCAGTTGAAATGAAAAAATATAACATACAAAATACGATGATTTAAAATGTTTTATTCCATCAAACTTCTAGAAACTATCACTCGGCACCTTCAACTGACGGAAAGATTTAACTCCACTGAAATACCATGTCCACATACCTCCGTGCGTTGAGAAATTATAGTTTAGAAACAAATAAGAACTGGACATAGTTATTTGTACCTATACCAGTTTGTGGTCTTGTAAATACATAATATAAATGGATATTTGTACTAACCACTACAATGTTTTATTAAATGTATAATGAAATTTTCATTCAGGTTTAATTGCTTTAATTGTACAAATCTAGTAGAATAGAACTGAAGGAAACCTGAGGATTTTAGAATGGAACAAATTTATCACCTTAGCATTGACACCATCAGGCACGATTCTTCCCTCACTGCTGTAATAATCTTCAGTGGTGTACTGGTAAAGCCCCTGAACAATAAAGTAAAATCAGCAACACCACAAACAAGTCATCTCACAGCGTTTCAGTAACACAGTGAACAAACAGCAAGTTGAAAAGACGAACAGCATATTTCACAGGTACCACTTCCAGCTGCCAATTCATCACCTTAAAACAGAGTCAAAAGCACCGTTTTACCTGGCAACACAATGTTTCCAAATCAAATGATAAAAGAGGAAGCCTGCCGACACTCAAATAGTTGCAATCAGCAATAAGCAGTCTCATTGTACATGAAGATGCGCAAAGTCCTAAGGTGATATGGTAGGCACCTGGTACTAAAATCGTGCTGCACTTTTGGACCAGTTGCAAGTTCAGCCAAAAATACAAAAGACACAAACCATGCACAACATACAGATCGTACGTAAATATGCGTTTCAACCTTGCAAAGGCAAAACAGTCAAAAGCAAACATCTGAGAGAGATTGAAAGCAAGCTAAAGACTAACCGAGTATTATAACCGAGACTTAAGAATGCAAAAATCATATGGGTAATCCAAAATCCAAACAATAAGCTGAATAAATACTGAGCCAAAAACATGCATCATTGCATTGTACGTGACAGATACAAGTCTGACATTAATGGAAAGTACAACAAAACTTCCATCCCAGGTGATATGATTGGCACCTGGGACTGAAAACAAATGACGTATAGCGTATTTCTCACTACATGAAATTCATCCAAGTCACTAACAGTATAACTTAGTCGACCTCCTCAATCTTGGGGCCAGCACCTCCGCTGGAAGCAGGGGCATCATCGTCTCCGGCCATGTCGGCACCGGCGCCCTGGTACATCTTGGCGATGATGGGGTTGCAGAGGCCCTCGAGCTCCTTCATCTTGTCCTCAAACTCATCAACCTCAGCGAGCTGGTTGTTGTCCAACCATGTGATGGCCTGGTCAACAGCATCCTCAATCTTCTTCTTGTCATCAGCAGGCAGCTTGGAGGCGATCTTCTCATCCTGGATGGTGTTCCTCATGTTGTAAGCATAGTTCTCCAGGGAGTTCTTGGCATCAACCTTCTTCTTGTGCTCCTCATCCTCAGACTTGTACTTCTCGGCATCCTGGACCATCTTCTCAATGTCATCCTTGCTCAGCCTTCCCTTGTCGTTGGTGATGGTGATCTTGTTCTTCTGGCCAGTTGTCTTGTCCTCAGCAGAGACATTCAGGATACCATTGGCATCAATGTCGAAGCAGACAGTGATCTGAGGAACACCCCTGGGAGCAGGTGGGATACCGGAGAGCTCAAACTTGCCAAGGAGGTTGTTGTCCCTGGTCCTTGTCCTCTCACCCTCAAACACCTGGATCAGCACACCGGGCTGGTTGTCAGAGTAGGTGGAGAAGACCTGCTCCTTCTTGGTGGGAATGGTCGTGTTCCTGGTGATGAGCACAGTCATGACTCCTCCAGCAGTCTCAAGACCAAGAGACAGTGGGGTAACATCAAGGAGCAGAAGGTCCTGCACCTTCTCGTTCCCCTCACCACTGAGGATAGCAGCCTGGACGGCAGCACCATAGGCAACAGCTTCATCTGGGTTAATGCTCTTGCAGAGTTCCTTGCCATTGAAGAAGTCCTGAAGCAACTGCTGAACCCTGGGAATTCTAGTGGAACCACCAACAAGGACAACATCGTGTACAGTGCTCTTGTCCATCTTTGCATCCCTAAGGCACTTCTCCACTGGCTCCATGCACTTCCTGAAGAGGTCCATGTTGAGCTCCTCAAACCTGGCCCTGGTGATGGTAGAGTAGAAATCAACTCCCTCAAAGAGCGAGTCGATCTCAATGGTAGTCTGGGCAGTGGAAGAAAGGGTCCTCTTCGCCCTCTCACATGAAGTCCTAAGCCTTCTCAAAGACCTGGGGTTTCCACTGATATCCTTCTTGTGCTTCCTCTTGAACTCCTGGACAAAGTGGTTCACCATACGGTTGTCAAAGTCCTCACCCCCAAGGTGAGTGTCACCAGCAGTGGCCTTCACCTCAAAAATACCCTCCTCAATAGTAAGGAGAGAGACATCAAAAGTGCCACCGCCAAGGTCGAAAATAAGCACGTTCTTCTCACCAACACTTGTAGCCTTCTTGTCAAGACCATAGGCAATGGCAGCCGCTGTTGGCTCGTTGATGATACGCATGACATTCAGACCAGCAATAACACCAGCATCCTTAGTTGCCTGCCTCTGGGAGTCATTGAAGTAAGCAGGTACGGTGACAACAGCATTCTTAATAGTTACCCCTAGGTAAGCTTCAGCAATCTCGCGCATCTTAATAAGAACCATGGAAGAAATTTCTTCAGCTGAAAACTGCTTGTCCTCACCCTTGTACTGCACTACAATCATGGGCTTGTCTGCGGGGCCAGGGATAACCTTGTACGGCCACATCTTAATGTCACTCTGGACAGGGGCATCGGCAAACCTTCTGCCAATAAGACGCTTTGCATCTGCAGAGTTTTATAAACATGCTCATGGTCAGAAGAAATGTTTGGAAATTACAGCAGTAATACAGATTGTATGTGTATGCACTAATCAAGAATTTACATGTATTTATTAACAATGGTTAAACTGAAGCAATTGCTAGCCAGTTAACTAATTTGATGGTCCTTGAGGATCTTTTTACTATGTGTATTTCAAACTCCCATGCGTAACTTTAAATTTATGTCCTACTCATTAAATTGTATTAGCAATCTTCAGAGGAAAATGTGGTTTTCATTTTAATGACATCAAGCAGCTTTTGCTCAAGGTTGAAGAGGTTTCAAGGACTTCGTCTAACTTACTATTCCTTTATGTATCTTTATTCTAGCTTGAACAAGCCACAAACTATTGCACAAGTAAATAGAAGCATGCACAACGTTCATATGCAATTCAGACCTAAAAAATGCTTGCATCCATTATGCATTTGTGCGTAGATATTCAAAGTTCTTACAGAAAGAAACACATAACCTCATAAACTATAAACCATGTATTTTTACCCCATCAATTGTGCGGGGCAGCAATTTTGGGATAGAAAATGTGATTCTCCATTTAATGCTGTTATGTTGCTTTTCCACAAGATTCAATAGGCTCCATTGGACCTTTTTAGAACTTCTATGTATGGATCTTTATTCTAGCTTGAGCAAGTACTAAAACTATTGCACAAGTAAATGAAAGCATGCACAAGGTTCATATAGACTTCAGTGAACACATAAACCTGGGACATACTTGCATCCAAAGCACATAGGTATGTATATTTCAAAGTTCCAGTGAACAGATCTAGATAACCACTTGAATTTTGGTGTATTCTACCAATTAAATTGTGCTAGGAAGCAATTTTCATGTAGAAAATGTGGTTCTCAATTTAATGGTGCTATGCGGCTTTTCACCAAGATTCAAGAAACTATGTAGACCTTTTCAAACTTTATATCTTTACTTTCTCCTACGAATCACAAACAAAGCTCAACAAACTACTATTTGGGTGATGTGTATACTTGGCAGTGTTGCATCTACAACCAATTGACAGTGTTAACCTATCAAACGACACTTCCGTAAGAGTCAAGGCATAATCACATACACAGAATACAAAAATATATTTTTGAAGAACAATGAAAGCAAAATAAAGAATAATCCAGAACCACAAAAAACAATGTCCAATTTAACATATATAGCAGTAACTCCACATCATTGTTCCCAACACTAGTTAACTTTAAGTGGTCGTTGACAGGGCATGTAACCAGCATAATCAAATGAACATGTAACCGATAGCATGTCAGCTGAATTCTTAATTTCTTAGTAAATATGCAAATACTAGATGACACAATTTTTAAATGATTCAGTTAAAACTGACTTCAACTTGGATTCTCAGACATAACAGACAGCTTTGTATTTAATAATCACACGCTTGGGAGAACTTAGCACACACAGGAGACAATTTGGACACAAACGGCATGCCCATTTACCATATAACAGCACTTGGTAATGAATGTTGACAAGTTACAATAGTAAAAATTCTAGCATGAACAGAAGTTAAATAACAGTACATACTTGATTCCATCAAAATATCTGACTCGAGTAAAAGATATTTTGCCCACATAGATTAAGAAAAGGCTTGACATCACGAATTTTGGTTTAGGAAATAATCACTTTCGAAAGACCCGCAATACAAAGTGGCAACCAGAAGAAATAATTCTCCAGCTATACAGATCTAATAAGGTGGACCACAGCTGAGGACCATTAAACAAATCACAATAAAGTGAACAAGTAGATACAATCTTAATAGTAGATCTCAGAAAGTTAGCAGGTATATTCACACAACCATGCGAGATCAAAGATCTAATAATTCATCAAAGGACTAAAAGGTGTAGCCTAAAACGGCACAAACACTGTAGACCAACGAAGATTCGCCTTTAGTGTATCAAATCTAGCACCGATAACCGAATCCTCCCTTCTACATACCACCTATACTCTCAAACATACGTACGGGATCTATGAAACCAAAAAAAAAACTTTGCAAGTGCCACGGGTCAACGGATCTAACAGTATACAGATCTCATCAGAAAGAGAGCGGGTAAGGGGGCGTGCTCACCGAAGACGGTGTTGATGGGGTTCATGGCGACCTGGTTCTTGGCGGCATCTCCGATGAGGCGCTCGGTGTCGGTGAAGCCGACGTACGAAGGCGTGGTGCGGTTCCCCTGGTCGTTGGCGATGATCTCCACCCGGTCGTGCTGCCACACGCCGACGCACGAGTAGGTGGTGCCGAGGTCGATGCCGATGGCCGGCCCCTCTCCCTTGGTCGGCGCCATGGCTCTAGATCGAGATGGGGGCTGCTAGGGTTAGGGTTTTTCGAGTCTGAAGCAGCTGGTGGCGGCTGCTGCGGACTCGGGAGAGGAGGAAGCAAGGAGCAGGGGTGGCGGTATTTATAGCGGATGTTTGCTTGCGCGGTCTCCTTGTCTGAATTGGCCTCACGCCCATACAGAGCCCAGCTCACAACCGGCGGGACCCGGGTGGCAGAGTTCGCTACGATATAAATGTACTAGCAGTTACCTTCGCACGTCGGTGGCGTTCTGTTTGTCTCGCTGAGCGCGGGCCCCATATTTTCAATCCTTACGTGGGTCCATGTTCCAGTTCCAGTTCCAGTCCCAGAAGTATGCGGGAGTGAAGTATGGGTGTATCGCGGGAGAGCGGGAGTGGTGTCCGTGTGGGAACCCGTGGGGGCAGTAAACGGGAAAGCGTCTTTGGTCGGCAGTGGGCGTCACGATCCAAGGAGGACTTTTCTACGCCACTAGAGCCGTTCGATAGATAGAAGGTTCTAGAACTTCAGACAAACCCAAGGATCTTTTGTCAAGGCGGCTTTGAATATTGTAAAGTTCTTATCAAGTTTGGATTCGAACTAGATGGAACCAGCGCGTTTCGTCACGCAGTTCTATGCTAATTACGTTTAAATTTTATGGCAAGCGTGTCTTTTTCTTGAGTATATATGGTTTTATATTGGGTTTGTTGTGCTCTGTTTCGGTTCGTATGGCATGAGCTTGTTCATTGTACGCTGCAGGATGGTGAGAGAGAATTGCGTCCCACGCACCCTTAAATCCGCAAACCCACCGCACACTCGTGCACCGATCTCGACCAGCGGGCAGCCGCCGTAATGATGGTCACCGTAGATTCACATCGCACACGGCGATACAACAATCACGTCCCATGACCCATTCCACCGGAATCGATCCTTACAACAATATTGAAGAAAAACGCAGAGCAGTGAGCAGAGGAAACGAACCAAAGAGGAGACGGCCCCAGAGAACTCGCATGGGAGAAACGGCCACACCGTGAACCAGCCCGCATGGACGAAGTTCACAAGGCGAAGAAGCAAGAAGTTACAGTAGTGCCAATGGAAACCACCATCACATCAAGAAGAGCGGGAGAGAAAACGACTCTGCGGTCAAAGCAGCAACGAACCAACCGCGTGCCCTGCTTCACCCTTCCGCGTAGAAGACATGTGGCTACACATGGCCCACCTCCATACCAAGAACACAAAAGTCACGCAGGTGGGCCCGCACGGAACGACGCCATCCATTTCTCATAGCTTACACGCCGACAGTTGGGGCCCAATCGAGAGGATATAACCGAGACAACCACGGGATCCAATTCAAAAGCTAAAATCAAATATTTCATGTTTATAAGTCCAAGCGTGATTAATAATGCTCTTAAATCATCGTTTCCATACCAGCATTTTCTCTCCCATAATTAAAGCATTCACGTAATAAAAATACACAGTTGAAAATTGGAATTGTTTTGCCCATTTAATGCGCCATACTATTTTTGGAGTATTTATTTTTTGACAGAGTGTAAATCTTGTTTTGGACCAGTCCACCACCACACCACAAGCTAGACCCCACCCAAGTACATCTCTGAGAAAAACCACAAGAGCTCAATTTTAGGGAGCTTAGTTCTCTTCTAAGGCACCATTGGAGTGATCTTTTTTCTCAGCGAAATGTAATGTTAGCCCTAATTTCACCAACGTGTATGCCTAGTCTATTGAAGTTACTCCCTCCGTCTGGAATTACATGTCGATTTTTTAGATCTGTAAATATCTACATAGTAAATCGTGTCTAGATACATATGAAATTGGATAAATCTCCGACATCTAATTTGAGACAAAGAGGTAGAAGATACCTGCTATGTTGCGACGGGAATATTATAACGAATGGTAGTTTTGCTCTATTCCTTTACTAAAAGGATTATGTAAATGAAAGTACTAATTGTCAATCTTCTTAATTATTTATTAGAAAAATTAATACTAGTTTATCTGTCGTATATTATTATGCACTTGTAATCACCAGGTGTATTAAATTTGGTAGTAAGAGCAATCAAAGAGAGAAAAGTCACCAACATAGTTCATCCTCTCCATCGTCCATCATCTCCATAGTTGTAGCCATTATCTTGTTGACAAGGAGTAACCTCGGCAATGCCTATAGTGATGGACTTAGGGTTTCACAAAAAAGAGAACGCTGGGGATTTTGTCGGATGTCAGAAAAACAATGAATTCAAAATCGTCTAAATATTGGGAAATTGCATTATTACAAGTTGTCTGGGGGTTTTCGATACCCTCGCTTAGGCTTCTCCCGTCCTATATATAATAGGCTGAGTCTCAAAGCTGTATGCGGATAGATTTTACATACGCGTGATTATAATACCAATATATTATCGGTTCAGAGACTCTTTCCTAATACAATCAAAGTTTTTATCGGTTGTTTTCTTGGGTTATTATCTGAAATCTTCATGGGTCGTAAGCATTTTACCTAGTATAGGATAGCGAATCATAAACATCCGAGAAATCATACCTATGTCAATAGCCCCCGAGACTCTACTTGAACCGCAGTTTCAGGTTGAGTCTCAAAGTTTCTTTTTCCTTCTCCTTTATGTTTATCCCTTTACTCCTTTATTTTTCATAAGGATTTGGTACAACGAGTCTGATGTTTCCGACGGATCGGGAATCAGTTAATTGCTCCTAGGCAGAAACAAGGTTGTCCTACATCAAATTCAAGTCCCCAAACCTGAACTCGGAATTTATTATTGGCGTAATTCAGTTCGGGCCGCTGAGGTCTTACCGAATACTGAATTTTAGCTTCTATTTTATCGGGTACCAAACGCGTCTGTCGAGATTTTTCATCGTATCGTTGATATGGATATTTTACTGGCAGAGCGCATTCTTGTCCGATTACCAGGCCACACAGGATGAATCCTGGGATCTTACCTTCATGTTTCTGAACATGGTATTCGGATTTTTGTCGCGTTTGAGCGCGATCCGAGTTTTTTGGTTTTTTTGGCGATTGGCCTGCTGGGCTGCCAATATCTCTGACTTTATTAGATAATTTTAATGTTTTATACTGGCTCCCGATGGGAGTAATCTTTTTTTGAGGACACCATTTTTTGAGGATACATTGATGTAAAACTCAAAAGGTATTTTCAGTCATAAATATTATTGTTTTAATTATACACAATTGAATTTCTATCGGGTGCGTGCCAGCGCTCCCAAAGGGAGTAGCCCTCGAGGCTATGTTCGGATGCCTGTATCTGGACATAGGTTCATAATTTGTTGTTAGCTTGATGGAAAATATAGATCTTTTGAACAATAGTAAAGATATTAAGGTACGGAAAACTTATCTCTTTATACATAAGGCGAAAAATCGATGATATATTATTCTTTGGGCGGATGGCACCTAGCCGTTGGTCTGGATATTCTAGCTTAAGAAGCCGAACTTTAAATCTTATCATATTGTAAGTAATCTTATGCGTAAAAGCATTGTAGATGTGCTACGTTCCATAGATTTGTGTAATTTACTCATTTCTTCTTGTCTTGTCGTCGATATGCTCCTCTGGGAATAACTTCTGTGATGATCTATGGTCCTTCTCATGGCAATTCTAACTTTCGGTGGCTATCTTGCTTGAGGCGAAGAACTAGGTCCCCTACTGCGAAGGACCTAGGCCGCAATCTTCGGCTGTGGTAATCGCGCAAGTTTTGCTGGTACATAGTTGCTCTTTGCAGGGCTTCATCTCTAGCTTCATCGAGTGCATTCACATCATCTTCGAGCGCTTCTCTTGGTTCCTCTTCATCGTATGCAGCTACTCTTGGAGATTCATGTGATACTTCAACACGAAGCACGGCTTCTGCGCCGTGGACCAAAAAGAAAGATGTCTCTTGTGTCGAATTATTTGGGATTGTACGCAAACTCCATAAGACATATGGTAATTCATCAACCCATGCTCCTTTTTCTCTGTCAAGTGGTGCTAGTAGTCTTTTCTTGAGCCCCGCGGTTACTAGTCCATTGGCTTTTGCTACTTGTCCATTTGTTTGCGGGTGTGCTACAGAGGCGTAGCTTACTTTGATGCCCATCTCCTGGCAGTATTCCTTGAACTCATTGGAAGTGAAGTTAGTTCCATTGTCTATAATGATGTTGTTTGGTACGCCGAACCAAAATACTATGGATTTGATGAAATTTACAGCCGAAGTTCCATCTTGGGTGGTGACAGGCATTGCTTCAATCCATTTAGTAAATTTGTCGACTGCTACTAGCAGAAAGACGTGTCCTCCTAGCGATGATTTGTGAAGTTTTCCCACTATATCTAGTCCCCACTCAGCGAAAGGCTAGGCCAAAGATATAGGATTTAACTCAGTGGCGGGTGCTCCAGGTTTGGTTGCGAAACGTTTACATGCTTCACATGTCCTGACGATATCTTTCGCATCTTGAACTGTAGTGAGCCAGTAAAATCCTGCCCTAAATGCTTTGGCAGCAATTGTTCGGCTACTAGCATGATGACCACAAACTCCTTCATGTATATCTTTGAGTATGATTTTTCCTTCTTCGGGTGTTACGCAACGCTGCAGTACTCCTGAAATACTTCTCTTATACAGCTCCTCTTTGATTATTCTGAAGGCCTTCGATGTTCGGGTGATTCGCCGGGCTTCTATCACATCTTTGAGTAGCTCACCCTTGGTCATGTATGCTATATACGGCTGCATCCATGTAGATTCAGTTTGCATGACCTCTCTAATTTCCTGTTCTTCCTCTTCAATGTCCTCTTCCATACTCTTGGTCGCTGATGGAGCCCCCGAGTCTTTTCGCGAGTTACTCTTTTTTCTCGTTTTGGGTGCTACAACATCGGAGACTCTTTTTGCTTTGATCGATCGTTCTGTTATTTCTTCCCAAAAAAACTCCGGGTGGCACTGGTAAGCATAAGGACCCAATGTTTGCCAGATTGGCAGCTTCTTCATTGCTTGCTCTCCCTATGTGCGACACTTCGCATCCATCAAATTGAGCTTCCATAACACCATATAGATCGCGGTAGGAAATCATGTTATCACTGACAGCATCGCACTTGTTCATTGCTTGCTGCGCCACAAGATTGGAGTCTCAGAATATTTTGAGGCGAGTTGCACCGCAAGCTTTGGCCATTCGCATGCTGTGCAACAAGGCCTCGTATTCAGCTTCATTATTGGATGCGTTTGCAAAGCTCATCCGAAGTATATAATACATTTTGTCACCTTGTGGTGATACTAGTATGACTCCTGCCCCTGCTCCTTCCGTTCTTTTTGATCCATCGAAGTACATTGTCCAGGCACTAGAAAGGTCAGGTGGACCCACACATTGCAACTCTGTCCATTCTGTGATAAAATCCGGCAAAATTTGTGAATTGATTGCCTTGCGTTTCTCATACGTGATGTCTCGAGGGGATAATTCGATGCCCCATAGAGAGACACGCCCAGTTGCTTCTGGATTGTTAAGGATGCTTGACAAAGACGCTTCATTGACCATAATGATCAGATGTTTCGAAAAATAATGGCGTAGTTTTTGTGTTGTCATAAATACCCCATATGCTAGTTTTTGGTAATGTGGGTACCTTTGTTTGGATGGCGATAATACCTTGCTCAGGAAGTAGACTGGCCTATCTACACCATGGGTTTTCCCTTCTTCGGGTCGCTCCACGAGCAAAACCATGTTGACCACCTGATTTGTGGCAGCGATATAAAGCAGTAAAGACTCTTTCTCTTTTGGCGACACGACGACAGGAGATGTCGAAAGTGTCCTTTGAAGATCTTCAAAGGAGCTGATCTTCTTCCGTCCATTCAAATTTCTCTAGTTTTCTCATGAGGGCATAAAATGGCAACGTTTTTCTCCTAGTTTTGCAATGAAATGACTGAGTGCCGCTACTCGTCCTGCCAGCTGTTGTCGGCCACATAGATTTGTTGGCTTCTTCATTGTTAAAATTGCTTATATTTTCTCAGGGTTGGCCTCGATTCCTCTTGCTAATACCAAATATCCAAAGAGTTGCCCTGTCGGGACTCCAAAGGAGCATTTCTTCGGGTTCAGTTTGATGCTAAACTTGTCGAGATTTTTGAATGTTTCTTCGAGGTCCTTGATGAGCGTAGATCCTTGTCTTGCTGTAACTATAACGCCATCGATATATACTTGTACATTTGTGCCTATTTGGCTTCCCAAACACTTTTGCATCATCCGCTGATATGTTGCTCCGGCGTTCTTGAGGCTAAAGGGCATTGTTGTGTAGCAAAATACACCATAAGACGTGATAAATGTTGTTTTCTCCTGATCTTGTTCCTTCATCCTAATCTGGTGGTATCCTGAGTAAGCATCCAAGAAAGAAAGACGTTCACATCCCGCGGTTGCATCAATTATTTGGTCGATTCGCGGCAACAGGAAGTGATATTTTGGACAATGTTTGTTCAGTGCAGTAAAGTCGATGCACATCCAAAGTTCTATAGTGTTTTTCTTTAGAACACATACTAGGTTTGTGACCCACTCTGCTTTTGTTAGTTCTTTGATAAAATTGGCGACAGTAAGGCGATGGAGCTCCATTCTGATATGTCCATTTTGCATCACTATTCTATATCATAATTTACTATTATTCATTGATATATTTCATATTAAGAGATGATACTTATGTAATTTCATCTGTTTTTGCATGGTTAATGACTTTTGGAGCATGGACCGCTGTAGTCAGGATTCTGATGGAAAAGGTGCTATTTGGAGGCAAAATTCATGAAGATCAGAAAATCTAGGAAAATATATGAAAATCCTATTTTCCAGAAGACGAATGCTACCAGAAGGAGGAGTGGAGATGGGCCACCACCCCCTGGCGCGGGCCACCCTAGGCCGCACCACCAGGTGGTGTGGCCGCCCTGGCCCACCTCCAGCTCTCCCCTCTGGCGTATATAATCCTCCCGAAACCCTAATACTCGGGGAGCGACCACAGAAAGATTCCGCCGCCTTTGCGGGGCGGAAAACACCGAGAGAGAAAGATCTCTCCGGCAGACAAATTTTTGCCGGGGGAATTCTTTCCTGGAGAGGGGAGATCGTCGCCATCAACACCACCATCAAGCTAGGCTTAATCGGGATCATCATCATCATCACCACCATCAGCACCATCAGCACCATCATCACCATCTCCATATTGCTGTAACAATTTGGTTGAATCTTGCATATTTCTTAGGGAAAACTTTCTCGGTGTTGATTACTCTTTGTAGTTGATGCTATTGAGTGAACCGTTGAATTATTGTTTATGTTCAGATTGTTATAAATCATTATTTCATCTCTGATCATGATCCATATGATGTCTTGTGAGTAGTTCGTTTTGTTCTTGAGGACATGGGAGAAGTCATGTTGTTAGTAGTGGAGTTGTGTTGAGAAAGATTCAATAGTTTGATATTTAAGTCGTGGTGTACTTCTTCTAGTGGTGTCATGTGAACATCGACTACATGACATTTCACCTATATGGGCCTAGGGGAATGCATTGTGTATTTGGCTACTAATCGTAGGGGTTGCCGGAGTGACAGAAACCTAAACCCTCGTTAGGAAACCATTACACAAGGGACGTCAGGGTCTTAGAGTTTAAAGCTGTGGTTAGGTTTCTACCTTAATTACTTTCTTGTACTTACGGATGTTTGCAAGGGGTATAATCACAAGTATGTATTAGTCCTAGGAAGGTCGGTACATTAGCACAGGTTCACCCACACAACACTTAGCGAACTAAAGAAGATTAATCAACTATATGAAGCGAAAGCACTTGACAGTCTTCCCGTGTGTCCTCGAGAATGTTTGGTCATCTTAAGTAATACAATCGGCTTGTCCTTTGCTGAATAAAGGATTGGGCCACTTGTTGCATTTATTCTTTTTGTCTTTCAATTTACTCGTACTTTATTTACTTGCTTTATCAAAAAAAACTAAAAATCCGTTTGCTAAGTACTTGCAGAGAATTCCTGATCCATACCACTAGCCAGCACCTTCTGCTCCTCGTTGGGTTCGACACTCTTACTTATCGAAAATACTACGATACACCCCCTATACTTGTGGGTTGTCAATACTATTTTCTGGCGCCGTTGCCGGGGAGTGAAGCGCTATTGGAGAGTGGAACTGGTAAAGGAAACTTCTACTGTGAGTATTGTTTATTTCTATTAGTTGCTTTATTTTCATTATGGATAATTCACTGAGTTTCTTATTTCGTAATGCTACTACCACTGCTAAGGTAGTAGATGAACCACCATCTGCTGAGAATGATACTTTTAAAATACCTACAAGAATTATTGATCGTGTTATGGATAACTACTATGTTGGATATGGAACTATCCATCTCGGTGATCATTTGCTCTTTATACACGAATTATGCGGGTTGTGCAAGTGTGCAGATATTACTACAGATCAAGTTAAGAAGAAGTTATTCTCATTATCACTGAAAGGAAGAGCTGAGGAATGGTATAAGCTGCTGAAGAATGGTCAAGCTCTCTGGAATGGGAGGAAATAGTACCTCTCTTTTGTTCAAAGTTTTATCCTCCTAGTGAGATTCATAAAGATCGAAATCAAATATACAACTTTTGGCCTCTTGATGGAGAGAGTACAGTTCAAGCTTGGGGGAGATTGAAGTTACTAATGCTCAAATGTCCCATTCATGAGCTCCCCAACAATATTATTATCCATAACTTTTATGCAAGGCTTTCTCTTCATGATAAGGATTTATTGGATGCTTCTTGTGCTAGATCATTCACTCGCATGGAAGAATAAGCTAAATGGGATCTTCTGGACCGTATTCAAGACAATGCTGAAGCTTGGGAGAATGACAAAGGTAGAAAGCCTGGTATAAATTATGATTATGAATGCATTGAATCTTTTATGGGAACTAGTGACTTTCAAAATATTAGTAATGCTTATAGTCTTGATTTACAAGTTATTACAAATTGTTTTAAGGCTTTTGCTTCTTATATTGAAATCCCAAAAAGGGGATGGTGCAAGTACCATGCACCTTATAAAGATATTGTTGACTGTGTTCCTGTTGGGAGTACTGGGTATTGCACTATTGATCACATCTTACCTGAGCCTTATATCGAGAAGATACCCTTCCCAGATAAGGTAAAGGATCATCCTATGATAACTAGTGTAATCACTAAAAGTGAAAAGAGAACTGTAAAACCTGATGAACAAATAAACATTGAACCTGTTGTAGCAATTGTTGAAGATTTTGTCACTAAAAGTGTAGAAGATGGACACATAGTCTTTTGTGAGGACGCTTCTAATATTGTCTCACATCCCAATAGAACTAAAAATGCTAGTGTCCCTGTGCTTTTTGTTAGAATTGGTGATCATTGCTATTATGGTTTGTGTGATATTGGTACAAGTTCAAGTGATATTCCTTATGAGCTTTATAAAGAAATTATGCATGAAATTAGTCCCTGCGAGTTGGAAGAGATTGATGTGGTTATTCACCTTGCTAATAGAGAGACTATTTCTCCAATTGGTATTGTGCGGGATGTAAAAGTTCTTTGTGGTAAGATTAAATATCTTGCTGATTTTCTAGTACTTGGTTCAGCTGCTAGTAAAACTTATCCCATCATTTTTGGTAGACCTTTCTTGAGTACTTGTGGAGCTATTATAGATTGCAAGAGGGAGAAAATCTTGACTAAGTTCGATGGGGAATCTTATGAGTTTAATTTTTCGAAATTTACTAAAGAACCTTGTGAAAATGAAACCCATAATGAGGATTTTCGAGTTGAACAACTCGCGTCTATTTCTCTTGCTCCTAACAATGCTTTGCAGCAATTTATGGAAGACCACGAAAGGGAGATCTTCATGGAAGAAAGGAATGAGATTGACGAGATCCTCCATCGTCAACCTAAGAGCTTAAGCATAACTTGCATGTAGAAGACTTGGGTACCACATTGCCACCTAAAAAGGACCCGGTCTTCGATCTATGATAACTAGTGTAATCACTAAAAGTGAAAAGAGAACTGTAAAACTTGATGAACAAATAAACATTAAACCTGTTGTAGCAATTGTTAAAGATTTTGTCACTAAAAGTGTAGAAGATGGACACATAGTCTTTTGTGAGGACGCTTCTAATATTGTCTCACATCCCAATAGAACTAAAAAGGCTAGTGTCCCTGTGCTTTCTGTTAGAATTGGTGATCATTGCTATTATGGTTTGTGTGATATTGGTACAAGTTCAAGTGTTATTCCTTATGAGCTTTATAAAGAAATTATGCATGAAATCAGTCCCTGCGAGTTGGAAGAGATTGATGTGGTTATTCACCTTGCTAATAGAGAGACCATTTCTCCAATTGGTATTGTGCGGGATGTAAAAGTTCTTTGTGGTAAGATTAAATATCTTGCTGATTTTCTAGTACTTGGTTCAGCTGCTAGTAAAACTTATCCCATCATTTTTGGTAGACCTTTCTTGAGTACTTGTGGAGCTATTATAGATTGCAAGAGGGAGAAAATCTTGACTAAGTTCGATGGGGAATCTTATGAGTTTAATTTTTCGAAATTTACTAAAGAACCTTGTGAAAATGAAACCCATAATGAGGATTTTCGAGTTGTACAACTCGCGTCTATTTCTCTTGCTCCTAACAATGCTTTGCAACAATTTATGGAAGACCACAAAAGTGAGATCTTCAAGGAAGAAAGGAATGAGATTGACGAGATCCTCCGTCGTCAACCTAAGAGCTTAAGCATAACTTGCCTGTAGAAGACTTGGGTACCACATTGCCACCTAAAAAGGACCCAGTCTTCGATCTAAAACCTCTCCCTGACGATCTTAAATATGCTTACATTGATGATAAAAAGATATATCATGTTATTATTAGCTCTAAACTTCCAGGGAAGGAAGAGGAACGATTATTGGAGGTTTTGAAGAAACACCGAGGGGCTATGGGCTATACTCTGGATGATTTAAAAGGGATTTCTCCTACTATATGTCAGCATGCTATCAATATAGAACCAGATGCAAAGCCAGTAGTAGAGCACCAATGGCGTCTAAACCCTAAGATGAAGGAAGTGGTAAGAAATGAGGTATTGAAACTCCTTGATGCTGGTATTATTTACCCTAATGCTGATAGTGAATGGGTTAGTCATGTTCATTGTGTTCCTAAAAAAGGAGGAATTACCGTTGTTCCTAATGATAATGATGAGCTTATTCCCCAAAGAATAGTAGTAGGCTATAGAATGTTCATTGATTTCAGGAAAGTTAACAAGGTTACTAAGAAAGATCATTACCCACTTCCTTTTATCGATCAAATGTTAGAAAGGTTGTCTAAAAAGACCCATTTTTGTTTTCTTGATGGATATTCCGGTTTCTCTCAAATAGCTGTTAAACAACAAGATCAAGAAAAAACTACTTTTACATGCCCTTACGGAACCTATGATTATAGACGTATGCCTTTTGGTTTATGTAATGCTCCTGCTACTTTTCAAAGATGCATGTGTGCTATCTTTCATGGTTTTTGTGAGGAAATTGTGGAAGTGTTCATGGATGACTTCTCCGTCTATGGAACTTCTTTTGATAATTGTCTGCACAACCTTGATAAAGTTTTGCAGAGGTGTGAAGAAACTAATCTTGTTCTTAATTGAGAGAAATGCCACTTCATGGTTAATGAAGGGATTGTCCTTGGGCATAAGGTTTTTGAAAGAGGCATAGAAGTGGATAGAGCTAAAGTTGAGGCAATTGAGAAAATGCCCTGCCCAAGAGACATCAAAGGTATTCGTACTATCCTTGGTCATGCTGGTTTCTATAGACAGTTTATTAAAGATTTCTCTAAGATATCAAAACCCCTCACTAATCTTCTTCAAAAAGATGTACCCTTTGTTTTTGATGATGATTGTAAGGAAGCTTTTGAAACTCTTAAGAAGGCTTTAACTACAGCTCCTATTGTTCAACCACCTGATTGGAGTTTACCCTTTGAAATAATGTGTGATGCTAGCGATTTTGTTGTAGGTGTTGTCCTTGGGCAACGAATAGACAAAAAGTTAAACGTTATTCATTATGCTAGTAAAACTCTTAACGCCTCTCAAAGGAATTATGCTACTACTGAAAAAGAATTCCTGGCTATCGTTTTTGCTTGTGATAAGTTTAAACCTTATATTATAGACTCAAAAGTCACTATTCATACGGATCATGCTGCTATTAAGTATCTTACGACAAAGAAGGATGCTAAGCCTAGGCTTATTAGATGGGTGCTGCTTTTACAAGAGTTTGATCTACATATTGTAGATAGGAAAGGTGCTGAAAATCTTGTTGCTGATAATTTATCTCGGTTGGAAAATATCTCTTTTGATCCTATGCCTGTTAATGATAGTTTCCCGAATGAACAGTTAGCAGCAATAGGGATAAGCTCACGAGGGAGCCCTTGGTATGCTGACTACGCTAACTTTATTGTCTCCAAGTATTTGTCTCCAACTTTCACACCTCAGCAAAGGAGGAAGTTCTTTTACGATTTGAGGCATTATTTTTGGGATGACCCACATTTATATAAAGAAGGAGTGGATGGTATTATGCGAAGATGTGTTCCAGAATATGAACAAAAGGAGATATTGCGGAAATGTCATGGTAGTGCCTATGGAGGACATCACGCAGGAGATAGAACTGCGCAAAAGGTGCTACAATCAGGTTTCTACTGGCCTACCCTTTTTAAAGATGCAAGAAAATTTGTTTTATCTTGTGATGAGTGTCAGCGTGTCGGTAATATTTCTAGACACAATGAAATTCCTATGAACTACTCTCTAGTTATTGAGCCCTTTGATTGTTGGGGATTTGACTTTATGGGTCCTTTTCCTCCCTCAAAAGGTTATACTCATATTCTTGTTGCTGTTGATTATGTTACTAAGTGGGTGGAAGCCATACCTACGAAGAGTGCTGACGGGGAGACCTCTCTAAAAATGCTTAAGGATGTTATCTTTCCTAGGTTTGGAGTGCCTAGGTATCTCATGACCGATGGAGGTTCTCATTTCATTCATGGTGGTTTTAGAAAGACTCTTGCTAAATATGATGTTAATCATAGGATTGCTTCAGCTTATCACCCCCAAACTAGTGGGCAAGTAGAGTTATCAAATAGAGAAATTAAATCCATCTTGCAAAAGACTATTAATAGATCTAGAAAAAACTAGGCTAAAAAATTGAATGATGCTTTATGGGCTTATAGGACTGCCTATAAAAACCCTATGGGGATGTCTCCTTATAAAATGGTTTATGGGAAAGCTTGTCACCTGCCTTTAGAATTAGAACACAAAGCTTATTGGGAAGTTAAAGAACTCAATAGAGATTGTAAGCTTGCTGGTGAAAAAAGATTATTTGACTTAAGTTCTTTAGATGAATGGAGGAGTGAAGCATATGAGAATGCTAGTCTCTTTAAGGAAAAAGTTAAAAGATGGCATGACAAGCGAATACTTAAGAGAGAATTCCATGTTAGTGAGAAAGTTCTATTGTATAGGTCTCGTCTCAGATTTTTTGCAGGTAAACTACTGTCAAAATGGGAAGGACCTTTCATTATTGAAGAAGTGTACCATTCAGGAGCGATAAAAGTTTCCTCTTTAAAAGACAACACTACATAAGTGGTGAATGGGCAACGACTCAGGCACTATATTGCTGGAGATTCTTACAATGAAGATGTCGATGCTTTTCAAGTTATAACTCCAACAAAATTTATCAAAGACCAAATACAGAGAGCTGCAGAGTCCGTTTTCAAATAGGTAACAGTTCTGGTAAGAAAAGTTCCGCGAAAGATCTGTCCAGTTATATTTTTGCAGTTTTTAGCCAATAAGGAAAGTTACGAAGCGAATGAGGGACGGAAACGGAGCCAGGGTAGCTCACACCACCCTGTGGCGCGGGCCCTCCCCTGGCCGCGCCACCAGGTGGTGTGGCCACTCCGGACTCCGTCTCGGACCCGTTTTCTCCCAGTATCTTTCTTTTGTTATGAACCTTCGTAATATATAATCCCCCGGATCCCCCGAGGTTCGTATATCGTGTTCTCGTCATTTTTTCGTTTCGATCTGTTTCTGCCAGGAACTATTTTTGAAAGCTTAGAAGCACAATGGTGTCCGCCAAGGATAAAGGAAAGGAGCCTATGGAGGAAGATCTCCAAGACCCCGGGAAGGAGAAGGAGATCAAGAGTGAAGGTGAAGAGGAGACAAAGCAAGGCCAACATCCGCACACCGGCACTACCATTGCAAGCATTGGAGTGTTGACAAAACTTGCCAGGGTTAGAAGGACTGCACGGATATCGACTGGAGGGAAACCTCCGCGTCACTGTTTGGCTCCACGGTCATTTCCTACACGCACCAAGAATCCTTTCCATACCCTTATCCATAAGCATCAACACCAGAGTATGCCCAAGGAGAAACTACCCTCCAATTGGGATTTGCCTCATTCTAGCCATGCAGGAAAACAAGACTTCAAGGAGGAAGAGTGGGAAAAGAATCGCAAGAGCTGGGATCCATAATCTAACATGATCATGCACCGCATCAAGCACAACTCAGAGTTGATTCGTACTCTCACCTTTGAGATTAAGGACTTGGGGAAACTGATCAAAGAGCTCATTGAAAGAACACCACCACCACCAAAGGAGTAATTCGTCATCAGGTTTGGCATCCCCTTGGTTTGTTCCAAGCTTGGGGGAGTGTCATGGTATCACATCACTATCTTCTATCTTTTTACCTTTTTAGTAGAGTCATATCATGAATAGAGAAGTTATCATGTAGGATGGTTTGCATTATGGAAGTGTCCCCTCTCTCGTTAGATATGTATCCCTTGGTTTGAGTTGCCGTTATAGAATGTTAATGAGAAGTTCTATCATTTACTCTTTTGCATATCTTATTTTAGTTTTCAATTCATGGTTATATGATTGATCTTGTTGTTAATATTGGTAGCACTTTGGGATCATTGAGTTAATTTAGTTGGTTTTGGCAAACCTGGCTCGGGCAGTAGCAACACTATTTTTGAGAGTTGAATGAAAAGATAAAAGTACTCTAAAAGAAATATAATTTCATCATCTTTCTTTCTTGATTTGCTCATAAGTTTAGTATTCTCTAGTTAAGATCTTTTGTGCTCCCAAGGAAGATTGCATGTTTGTTTTTATCACTTGTATATTTGTTTGTTTCCTTCAACTCTTATACTTGCTACCCAACCTTGCTAGCCAAAAACCTGTACTGAGAGGGAATTCTTCTCGTGCATCCAATCCTTAAACCAAACCTATGCCATTTGTGTCCATCATACCTACCTATTAGCACTATTGCTATTCCAGATAAATTCATGTTTTATCTAGCTTCCAAATTAAACTTGTTATGTGAAAATTAGTGATTAAAGCTCTCACGAACTTGATGGCACATTTTACTTTCTTGCATTTAATAAACTTGAACCATTGTGCCCATCTATGTTGCGTATATGATTGCGCTTTGTAAGTTGTGAATTAGCAGAACCATGCTGTCATGGGGAACGCTTTCAACATTGCACTAGTACTTTGTACCTAGTTGATATCATGTTCTTTTTTCTATGGATGTCGTCGGTGTGAAATGAAAGGGGAGCTTGTAAGTCCATGGAGTTATGCATGTGTGTTAGAGAAACGCCTGGGTCGCCGGTCTAATCCATGCTGTCATGGTGGAAACCTGCAGCGTAACCATAATGAGCATCTATGAAGCATTCTTCTTATAAAAAAAGGAGATAGAGATTGAGAAAAGGAGGAAAAGAAAAAAATATGAGAAAAGAGGAAAGAGAGAAAAAGGCACCATATTCCCATGGTAAATAAGAAGATTGCTGAGATGCTCGTTGTCTACTTGCCTTGTCATTTTGATATGGGGATTCTTCCGTATCATCGGGCAAGGGGTACCCCGTTGGCGGTTCTCTATGATACACATGTGCTTACTATGTAAAGAACTTACCGGTGACTAAACTTGAGTAGCATGATGAGCGGCCCTCGTATTCAAGGGACATGAGATTTTCAATTTACAACTTGTCAAGCATATCCTCATATTTGATCACTTTAACCTTAATCACCTAAAGATGCCTATGATAGGGGCAATGAGAGCTGAAAGCTAATAAGTATCATAATTTTTGGGAGCTCCTTATGAAACTTGAAATCCATTCTTCCCTCTGCGAAGGGCCTTTCTTTTACTTTTTAGTTGAGTCAGTAAACCTATTCCCTTCTATCTCAGCAAGTATTTTGAGTTGTTGTGTTTCATTCATTCATATGATGATTTATTCAATCATGTTCCTTATATTCCTTGTTTTGCACATTTATCTTATCTTGGTGATTACTACTTTGAAAGCTATCATTGAAAATCAGTTATTTATGAACTCCAGCAAATTGTCAACTATTCTTCGACCAAGAGCTAAGTTTGCCATTACCAATTATGATTCACTTTATGTATCTTTATTGTGTTTCCTTTACTTATTACAAGTTGAGTTATATGATAGTGAGTTGTCTTCTATTATGATATATGTATTGATGAATGTGATGCTTCATGTCCGTATTCTTTTTATCGACTCTTCACTCCATAAACCCGAGGCCATGTTTATTGAGCTCAGTTTTGCTTGGGGACAAGCGAAGTCTAAGCTTGGGGGGAGTTGATACGTCCATTTTGCATCACTATTCTATATCATAATTTACTGTTATTCATTGATATGTTTCATATTAATAGATGATACTTATGTAATTTGATCTGTTTTTGCATGGTTGATGACTTTTGGAGCATGGACCGTTGCAGTCAGGATTCTGATGGAAAAGGTGGTGTTTGGAGGCAAAATTCGTGAAGATCAGAAAATCCAGGAAAATATATGGAAAATCCTATTTTTCCAAAAGACGAAGGCTGCCAGAAGGAGGAGTGGAGATGGGCCATAGGGGGCCCACACCACCCCCTGGCGCGGGCCACCCTAGGCCGCACCACCAGGTGGTGTGGCCGCCCTGGCCCACCTCCACCTCTCCCCTCTGGCATATATAATCCTCCCGAAACCCTAATACTCGGGGAGCAACCACAGAAAGATTCTGCCGCCTCTACGGGGCGGAAAACACCGAGAGAGAAAGATCTCTCCGGCAGACAGATTTCTGCCAGGGGAATTCCTTCCCGGAGAGGGGAGATCGTCACCATCAACACCACCATCAAGCTGGGCTTCATCAGGATCATCATCATCATCATCACCACCATCATCACCATCAGCACCATCATCACCATCTCCATATTGCTGTAACAATTGGGTTGAATCTTGCATAGTTCTTAGGGGAAACTTTCTCGGTGTTGATTACTCTTTGTAGTTGATGCTATTGAGTGAACCATTGAATTATTGTTTATGTTCAGATTGTTATAAATCATTATTTCATCTCTGATCATGATCCATATGATGTCTTGTGAGTAGTTCGTTTTGTTCTTGAGGACATGGGAGAAGTCATGTTGTTAGTACTGGAGTTTTGTTGAGAAATATTCAATAGTTTGATATTTAAGTCGTGGTGTACTTCTTCTAGTGGTGTCATGTGAACATCGACTACATGACACTTCACCTATATGGGCCTAGGGGAATGCATTGTGTATTTGGGTACTAATCGTAGGGGTTGCCGGAGTGACAGAAACCTAAACCCCCGTTAGGAAACCATTACACAAGGGACGTCAGGATCTTAGAGTTTAAAGCTGTGGTTAGTGATGGCTCTGTGTCTGGCGCCCAGAAAAATGCTCGATGGCGGTGTTGATGTAGAGCTCGTTGGGAACCCCAATAAGAAGGTATGATGAGCATAGCAACAAGTTTCCCTCAGTTATGAAACCAAGGTTTAATCGAACCAGTCGGAGCAAGGAAACACCCCAAAGGTGTTACTAGCTGAGCTTTGGCAGGGCGCACTACCGGTGCTAGTAGCAATGTGGAGACCTGCACAACACAACCACAGAACTTTGTCCCCAACTTGCGATGAGGTTGTCAATCTCACCGTGTTTTGCGGAAAACAAAGGATTAAATGTATCGAATGGAAGGAAGTAAAAGTTTGTAGAAAGTAAACACAAAATAGTAACAATTTTATAGATTGTATGTAAAGAAAAAGGGCCGGGATACATAGTTCACTAGAGGTGGCTCTCCTTAGATAGATAACATGCTGGGTGAACAAATTACAGCGGGGCAATTGACAAACATCGAGAAAGCAATACATGCATATACTAATCATCTTGACTCCTTTGAGACTTGATTGGGCATTACAAAATTATACATAGACCACCATCCAACTACATCTATGACTAATAATCCACCTTCAGGTTATCATCCGACCCCCCTCCAATATTAAGTTGCAAGCAACAAATTATTGCTTTACGAATTGCATGTAATGTAAACAATACGATTGTTCTATGAACAAAGGATTGTTGTTTTCTCCCTAGTAGCAACATCACATCTAGTACCTTAGAGATTTCTGTCACTTCCCCAGATTACCAGAGGCATGAACCCACTATCGAGCATAAATACTAACTCTTGGAGTTGCTAGCATCTACTTGGCCAAGATAGCTACTAACAACAGAAAGCATGCAAGATCACAAATAACAAAGACATGATAGAATCAATAATCAATCTGAAATAGCATCTCAATATCCATCGGATCCCCGCAAACACAACATGCAGAATTACAAATAGATGATCTTGATCATGAACGGAGCTCACAAAATCTAGACATGAAAGCACAAAGGAGGAGAACCAGCCATCTAGCTACTACATGGATCCATAGTCCATGGATGAACTACTCACGCATCACACCGGAGGCTTGCATGGTGATGAAGAAGGCCTCCAGGGTGAATTCCCCTCTCCGGCAGGGTGCCGGGAAGAGCTTCAGATCCCTCCCGATCTAGGGATGGAGATGACGGCAGCTACAGACTCTTTCGTGGATTTTTGATCAGGTCCTTAGGGTTTACGTCCCGATGGCAATATATAGTCGGAAGGAGAGGCTGAGGGGGTGCCGGGAGCGGCCACACCACCCCCTGGTGTGGTCCAGGTCTGGCCGCGCGGCCAGGTGGCGTGGTGGCCCCCTGACCCCTCTCCGTCTCGTATTCTGGCACTTGATCCCTTCCGGAAAAATAGGCACTTTGGCTTTTGTCCCGTCCAATTACGAGAATATTCATTTTCTGACTTTCTTGGAACCAAAAACAGCAAAAAACAGGCAGCTGGCACTGTGGCTCTTGTTAATAGGTTAGTCCAAGAAATCATAAGAAAAGTACTCCAAAGTTGGAACAAAACACAAGAAAGTGGATAAAACCAAGCATGGAACATCAAAAATTATAGATACATTTGCAATGTATCAACATCCCCAAGCTTAACTCCTGCTCATCCTCGAGTAGGTAAGTGATAAAAAGAAAGAATAATTTTTGAGGTGACATGCACCATCAAAGACTTGATCAAAGTATTTGCAAAACATTCAAAGCTGGGATCATAGTACTTCAATCATAACATGAAAGACAAAGTTCTAGCAATAAGCAAAGAAACTATGATGCAACATGAAAAGGCACAAACAAAAGATTCATGAATAACAATGCTTTGCAAGACGTTTGTTTGTTTCACATAAAGAAAACATAGCATAATAGCATTCAGCTTGTCCCTCAATAGAGTAGCAAATATAAATGCATAGGACACCTTCAAAGTTCATAAGAGTAACTAGATACAATAGTTTAAAACAAGCAATAACAAGTTATGCATCAATCAACTAGTCTTGGGACAATGCACATAGAACTAAGAATGGCCACTATGCTCTCAAAGTAGGTGCATAAAGATAGAAGGTGGAGACTCAATATAATGGTGGAAGAAAGGCCTTTTTATAAAAGGAAGTAGGGATTCAAGTCTCATAAAGAGCTTCCAAAAATTATGGTACTTATAGCTTTCAGCTCTCATTGCCCCCATCATAAGCATCTTGAAGTGATTAAGGTTAGAGTGAACAAACTATGGTGTACATGCTTGACGAAGTATAAGTCAGGAATCTCATGTCCCTTGTATACGAGGGCCGCTCCTCATGCTACTCAAGTTTAGTCACCGGTAAGTTCTTGTCATCGTAAGTACATGTGTATCATAGAGAACCGCCAATGGGGTACCGCTTGCCCGATGATACAGAAGAATCCCCATATCAAAATGACAAGGCAAGCAGACAACGAGCATCTCAGCATTCTTCTTATTTACCATGGGAATATGGTGTTTTTTTCTCTCTTTCCTCTTTTCATAATATTTTTTTTTTCTTTTCTCTTTTTTTTCTCAATATAGGACTCTTTTTTTTATAAGAAGAATGCTTCATAGACAGCTCATTATGGTTACGCTGCAGGTTTCCACCATGTCAGCATGGATTAGACCAGTGGCCCTGGCATTTCTCTAACACATATACATAACTCCATGGACTTACAAGCTCCCCTTTCATTTCACACCGACAACATTCATATACAAAAGAGCATGATATCAACTAGGTACAAGTACCAGGTGCAATGTTGAAAGCGTTCCCCATGAAAGCATGGTTCTGCTAATTCCCAACAAATAAGTGCAAGCATATACAACATAGACGACACAATGGTTCAAGTTTATTGAGGGCAAGTAAAGTAAAGTGTGCCATCAAGTTCGTGAGAGCTTTAATCACTAGTTTTCTCATAACAAGTTTAATTTGGAAGGTAAACAAAAGCATGAATATACTTGGAATAGCATAAGCTAATAGGTAGGTATGGTGGACTCTTTGGAATAACTTGGTTTAGGGGGTTGGATGCATGAGTGGAACTCATACTTGTTGTGGAGTCTAGCAAAAGACTGGGAGCGTCAAACTAAGAGAGCAATAATGTCCATAATCATGCAGAGGGACAAAACATCATTGATCAAAGCATAAAGTGATACTACAAGTTGAAAACTAAAGGATCATAAAGGCTATGGTGACTTGAAATAGTCATAACATGGTGTGAGCATGTGCCAAGTCAACCCAAATAAAGCATCAAAGGATAATACCACTATACTATGCTTTTAATATGCTAAAACAACGCATGATTCATCCAAGGCACATTAAGCAATATCAATTGTTTATAACAAGTCATGCTACAACAAAGAATACTAAGCATAAAGCCAAAACAATATCAAGCATGGCATGACAAAGCATATGCCACAGTCAAAAACGAGCTCTTTTTACCACATAAGTATGAACTTTCCTACTCTTTTCCAAACCAAACCAAACTATTTGCAAACCAATGTATGAAAGAGGGGGTCCAACCAATTATTCAGAAAACTAAGAAAACCAAGCAAACAAAAAACCAAAACGAAAACGAAAAATAAGACGCTCCAAGAACAACAGAACTGTGCATGAAACAATAAAAATGAAGCATTTGGAAGAAACCTAGGATTTTTATTGATGAAGAAGGGGATGCCTTGGGCATCCTCAAGCTTTGACGCTTGTACTTCTTGGATATTTCTTGGGGTGACATGCGTGGCATCCCCAAGCTTGAGCTTTAGTCCATCCTTCATCTCATTACTCATTCCTTCCATACACCTGAAAATTTTCCTTCATACAAAACTTCACACAATCTTTATTAGCAACATTAGTGCACTCAAGATAAACAAGTCTTAAGGTTCAGTTCTAACACCAAATAAACTTCCATTAGAACACTAGCTACTGTAGAACTTCCCTCAAAAAGCTCAATTCCTCAAAAGAACTCAAAAAGGAACCAACAAGAAGCAAATGCAGAAAATGGCAGGAATCTGTCAAAACAGACCAGCAGGTAAAGACGAATTTTTTCGAAGACCTTCTGTTGCTAAAATCAAAAAGTGTTAATCTAACGAAAGTTAGATAACAACCTGGGGCAGAAGCACAAAAATTCACGCCTCAAAAAGACGTTCAGAGATTTTAGACGAATTTTTACGGTGAAGCACAGAAATCTGTTTCGGGATAGCAACTTTCCCAATCATTACTTCTCTCTCATTAGAGGTTACTCTTGGCACAAAAAGCAAATAAAAAGGATAAGGAGCGATTATTACTGAAGTAATAACTTCCAAGACTCATCTAAAACTTTTGGGTTATCTCCCAATAAGTACTTTTCTTTAACGCCTTTAAGTTAGACATGATAGTTTGAGAAGATGCTCACATGAGAAATATGAATTGAAGTAAAAGAGAGCATCAAGAAGCAAATTCAAAACACATTTAAGTCTAACCCACTTCCTATGCATAGGAACCTTGTAAGAAAATAAATCAAAGAAGCACATAGTAGCAAGAATGGGCAGATTAAACAAGAGCAACTTAAAAACTTTCAGCACATAGAGAGGTGTTTCAATACCATGAAAACTTCTACAACCATATTTTCCTCTCTCATAATAATTTTCAGTAGCCTCATGAATAAACTCAACAATATAACTATCACATAAAGCATGCTTTTCATGATCTACAAAGACTAGAGCTTTATTATAAACATTTTCAAAAGAATCCTCAGGAACATGACATTCGTCCTCCTTTGGTAAGCATGGGGGACAATCAAATAATGTAAGGGGTAAAGAGTTACTCTCATTAGAAGGTAGGGATGGGTAGATCCATTCTTTCTCCTCTTGATCATCACTCTCCTCCTCTTTTTCATCCAATGAGATTCCAGTTTCAGCAATTTCTTCTTCCATTGGCTCCTGCAAGGCATTAGTCTCTTCCATTGGTGGAGAGCATCTATTAAGATATTCAAGAATATAGCCATTTTCTACCTTGTAATTATCAAAGCAAAATTTAAGTATATCATAAACCTCAGATTGTCGTGGTGGTGTCACGGCAGATGCCATGGATAGGCTAAAGGTGGGGACTAATATGCGCTATGGGAATCCAGGGAGGGATAGTAGAGTGATTCTCTACACAGAAGCTTTGTATTGATCTTCAATCTCCAAGATTACAAGTGCTCCTCGAGCTGTATTGACAAGAGGAGGAAGAAGAAACTCTCTTACTCTTGCCTACCAACTAGCCCCAGAACCCTAGATCCACTAGAATTCTCCTTGCTATGTATCTGAAAAGACCCAACCCCCTTACCAGAACCCCAACCCCCCCCCCCCCCCCTTATATAGAGGTGGTTCGGTCCTGGCCTAGGGCATACGTGGAGGCATATTCCTAAGAATATGCCCCCTCCCAAAGTAGTAACCCGACAGGGGTGCTTTTCTCCCGCGTCACACTTGCTTTAGCGACGTAGCTTCTGTGGCGCCCGCGTCAGCCGACGTGAGCGTCGTCACCCTTGTCAGCCACGATCCGGTGGTCCTGCCCTTGATTTATTCGCTCATCCAGTATGCACTAGGCCTTCTTTTTGACCAGAGAGATTCCTTCCTTCTCCTAGAAGCCAAGCGAGGATCCGGATCACAGTTGATCCGGCCACGCCTGTTCCTGCATATAAGCTAGACAAGTATCTCCGACTTACTCCTTGAGTCGTACGAGACAATGTTAGGCGACCCCCTGGTCCGGGTTACTCCGTGATCCGGCCTGCCTTGAGGTGACTCGGCCAGCATCCGCTTGGACCTTGCTGAACCTCGGCTAACTCGGCCCTTATACCCCGGAGTGACCCTACCCGGGGTTATCCCCCCAACATTAGTCCCCGAAGCTGGTGCGGCCTTAGCGGCTTTGGTCGCTAAGGCCACATCAGGTTCATTCGTATCTAAGCTTCGGGCGTTTAGTTCCGGGTTAACTTCTTGTCTCAGATTATATGGATTTACGTTCCCTTTGCACGTTCCAAGTTTTCACTTGCCGGCCGGGTTACCATTTTGGCTCGGATCCTATGGTTTTACTTTCCCTCTGCACATTTCAAGTTTTCACTTGCCGGCTGGGTCACCATCGTGGCTCGGATCCGGGCCTTGCTTCCTTCTCTCGTACGCTAACTCACGTAAAGGTTAATCATTACGTTGCCTCATTTTAAGGGCCAGCACAGTAACCGCCGCAGTAAATGTCAGTGATTACTGTGCGGGGGTTACATCACGTCTGTATCCTCGTTTACCGCAACTGCATGTCGTGTCATGGGATCACATTTACTATGCGGCCCCTGGTGTGGCTTCTCTCTGATTGGTTGATGCTGGTGATACACGGCCACACCGTGTGGCTCTCCAGTGCAGCACGATCCCACTCGTTGATTACTGGGGGCGGTTAAATAGGGGAGGGGCACGCTCCTTAGCACTTTTCCTTCTCCGCGCCTCCTCGCCTGTTTGTCTTCTTCTTCCTCGCAACCACGCCGCCGCCAGTGCCCGTTGCAGTAGCGCCGCCGCTGCACCTTCTCTGTGCCTCCGCACCGCAGCCACCGCTGCACTACTGCTTAGCCACGGGTCCTCGTCCATCTAGACCGCAGAGCCCCGCCGTCGCCAGCTCCAGCGAGGACAGCGGATTCGAGATGACAGAGGAGGAGCTCATCGTCGTCGAGCAGGAGATGGAGGAGGACGCCGGCATGGCGAACCGCGGCGCATGGGCCGGTTCGTGGGTTTGCCAGGACGACATCGACTGGCTCTACCGAACCCGGCGTATTCCCGCCGGCGTCGCCGCTCGTCTCCCCTCCTCGGAATTGGCCCCCTCACCCAATCCGGGTGAGTTCGTCGTTTTCCTATCCCATTTCCAACAGGGATTTGGTCTTCCGGTGAGTGATTTCTTCCGGGACTGGGTCCGGACCTATCACCTGCAACCACATCATCTCCCGGCGAACGCCATCACCTCTCTGTCCGCTTTCGTTTCCTCGATCGAAGGCTACACCGGACTATGGCCCACGAAGGAGCTATGGATCCGGTTCTTCGGCCTCCGCCGCAACGTCGTCCCTAACATCCACATCGAGTCAGAGGACAAGCAGCTCACTCAGTTCGGAGCTGCCTCGATCTCGCCCCGGAGGTATTCAATCTTTCCCTGGGTCACCGGGCTTGACTCCTGCAAAGGATGGGCCCAGACCTTCTTCTACGTCCGGAACGAAGGCACGGAAGACTTGATCCGGTTGCTGCCCTACGCTCCGGGTCCTCCTGACACGGATTTCTGGGAGGAGGTTGCCAAGAAACCTACAGCTCTGGCCAACCAAGTCAACAAAAGGTTCGCGGAGGTGAAGAAGCTCGGATTGCGCAACGAGGATGCCATGATCACATTCGTGCGCAACCGAATCTCTCCCCTCTAGCGGCGCACTCACAAGTTGTGCCACATGAGCTTCAGCCGCGACCCCAACCGAACTTCCTCGTTCGAGTTGAGCAATACGGAGATCTTCCGCCGGGTCAAGGCTCTTTTCACCACCCATAAGGACTTCTCCGCCGAATGGACGTGGGGAATCGAGCATTACTGCCGTGACAGGCTCCCTCCCGCGGTAAGCTTCGCGGGGTAAATTTATTTCGGATCAATTTTATGTCGGTTCTTATCATATTTTTGACTCTGCTCTTTGTGCTTTTTTCTCAGCTGTTTCTCCAGCAAACACTCGAGGATGGCTCAGACCCGACCCTTAAGTGGGCCCCGGACCGAGAAATCCTGGATGAGGAGGAACCGGACCAGGAGATGTTCCTCCCTACAACCGACGCCACCAAACGAACCAGCGGTAAATTCTCTTCTCTTAGAGATTGGCCCGACGATGAGGATGACTCGGATATCGACGTGATTGAACCCGTTGAGGTTGTCCCTCTTTCTTTTGCCTTCCCGGTATCAGCTAACCCCGGTGGGCACATCCACAAGGATTCTCCACTTGCCACGGGCGAGCCTGTTCCGGTGGCGTCGAAGAAGAAGCGCGGATCCGCGTCAAGTTCTTCTTCCGAACCTTCTCAGCCTTCCAAAAGGCAAAAGAAGGCCGGAGACAAGACTGCCTCCAAACGGGCAGGCAAAGCCCCGGCACGGAGGGCCCGGAAACCTAAGGAGGCCGAGACCTCGGATGCGTAAGTCATTTTTCACTACGCAACACACTTCTCCTTGCATTGGGGTAATTTCACTCCTAACATTATTTTCTCTTGCAGGGCTCCTATGGAGGTCCCTCAGAGCGGATCGAGCATCTCCTCTCCTCTTCGGTCTAGTCCTTCCCCTCCTCGTGACGACGAGTCACGCCCGCTGAGCCCTATTCCGGAGGGCTCTGCGGCCGCTCCGGGTTCCGCAGTACCTCATCAAGAGGAACGCGACCTCGGATCGGGAGGGGTCGGATCGGCCGAGGCAACGGCGTCCGGCACTTCGGCATTGCCGCAACGAGCAACTACCAAGTCTACCGCAACTCCAGTACCAGCAGCAGCTCCAGGACCAGCCACCAAACCAGCGCCTGTCCCGGCTCCGAAGAAACCAACAGCAGCTCCAGCACTGGCCACCAAAGCTCTCGTGCCAAGTTCATCTGCCTCGTCCGAGTCATCTCAAGCTCGGCGAGGAACCACTCCAGCGGCTTCCAAGGGCAAATCCACTATGGTCACATCCTCCCAGCAAGCCAAAGGCAAGTCCACCTCCGTCGAGGCTGGGCAGCGAACCTTGTCGTCGATGCTTCTAAAGAAATCACCAGCAGCGACGGATCCTCCTGCCGAGCCAGCCGATTCGTAGCAGATGGTTCTTCACACTAGCCTAGCTCTTGCCCTGATTGAAAGGAAAGAAGCTCACGCAAAGGGCTTGGTGGCACCTCACATGCCCACTGGCGAACGGTACCCTCCGAGCCTCATCGAGTTTGTCATGAACTGGAACAAGGTGGAGTTCGTCTACAACGACGATCTCCCGGAAAAGTTCGGCCCAGCTGAATTTTCCGCTCAGATGAATACCGCCGCCAAGGCGATTAATCTCGCTGGGCGTATGATGGAGGTACGTCGTTTCTTCTTTACATGCTGTAGATAATAACCATTAGTCCCCGAGCCTCCGGCGGGGTAACTTGTTACTCGGCCAGATGCTCCTTAGAAGATCAACGTAGCTGCATGTAAACTTCAAATATGCACACACCTAGAGTCGGGTTAAGTTCCGCTTGGCCCGGATCTCGTACACTTCAAATATGCACACACCTTGAGCCGGGTTAAGTTCCGCTTGGCCCGGATCTTGTACACTTCGAATATGCATACACCTAGAGCCGGGTTAAGTTCCGCTTGGCCCGGATCTCGTACACTTCGAATATGCACACACCTAGAGCCGGGTTAAGTTCCGCTTGGCCCGGATCTTGTACACTTCGAATATGCATACACCTAGAGCCGGGTTAAGTTCCGCTTGGCCCAGATCTTGTACACTTCGAATATGCACCGAACTAATATTACCCGCCTGTACCTTTGTTAGGTAACCACCAATCGTCGGAGCGCCGAGTTTCAGCGCCTGCTTGATACCCACAAGATCTTGCGCGCAAAACATTGTTGGAATTATGCCCTAGAGGCAATAATAAAGATGTTATTATTATAATTCTTGTTCATGATAAAGTTTATATTCCATGCTAGAATTGTATTAAGCGGAAACATTAATACTTGTGTGGTTTGTGAACAACACCGTGTCCCTAGTACGCCTCTATGGACTAGCTCATTGATCAATGATGGTTAAGGTTTCCTAACCATAGACATGAGTTGTCAATTGATAATGAGATCATATCATTGGGAGAATGATATGGTGGACAGACCCAAACTAAGCGAAGCAATTAGATCGTGTCATTGTGTTCATCTTTGCGAAGCTTTTCTTATGTCAAATATTGTATTCCTTAGACCATGAGATAATACAACTCCCTGGTATCGGAAGAAAGCTTTGAGGTCATCAAACGTCATCCTATGAGAGGGTGATCATAAAGGTGTCTCTCAGGTGATCGGAAAGTATCTGTTGGGTTGTATGTATCGAGATGGGATTTGTCCCTCCCAAGTCGGAGAGATATACTTCGGGCCCACTCGGTAATCGATATCAACACCGCTTGCAAGCATGTGGTTAAGGAGTTAATCACAAAGTGATATCGGATTACGGAACGAGTAAAGTACTTGCTGTGAACGAGATTGAACTAGGTATGACGATACCGACGATCGAATCTCGGGCAAGTAAAATATCGCGAGACGAAGGGAATATATATATGGGATTGATTGAATCCTGGCATCGTGGTTCATCCGATATGATCATCGATGAATGTGTGGGAGTCAATATGGGTGCCCAGACCCCGTTGTTGATTATTGATAGAAGATCATGTCTGCATATTCTCGAACCCGCAGGGTCACACACTTAACGTGTCTCGACGCTAGGATAGATTGGATAATTGGTTTATGAATTTTTGTTCGGAGTCTCGGATGGGATCCGGGATATCACGAGAGGTTCTGGAATGGTCCGGAGAATAAGATTCATATAAGGCAGTGCAGTTTTTGGAGTTCGGAATTGTTCCGGATTAATCGGTATTGTACCGGAAGCTTCTAGAACCTTCCGGAAGGGGGCCAACGTGGTCCCACCTTCCGGGAGGGGGCATGGGCCTATGAGGGAGTGTCCTGGCCGCATTGGGCCAGGGGCACAAGGCCCCATAGGGCCCAGCCGATCCTAGATAGTTTAAATCGTTTAAACTAGAGATAAGGTAAGATAGGGTTTCTAGATAAGGTTTCTAGTTTAAATCGTTTAAACTAGAGATAGGCTTGGAGGATGAGCAAGGGCTGGCCGCACCCCCCCTCTATATATAGAGGGCTGGTGCGCCCCCTCCCCCCCAACACACACCTTCCTCCAAGCCCTAGCCTCCCTGCTGGCCCTCCTCTCTCCCTCCCGACTGTTTGTAGGCGAAGCCCTGCAGCAGAAATTCTCCACCACATACACCACGCCGTCGTGTTGTAGATCCAATCCATCTCTCCACCATACTTGCTGGTCCGAGGAAGGAGGAGACGTCGAGGTGCTGCACGTGTGCATCTCACGGAGGCACCGCCACTTGTGGTGCTAGATCGGATCGGATCGCGAGGAGGAGAAGCGAGTACGACTACATCACCCACGTTCCGACGAACGTTCCGCTGTGCGAATCTTCAAGGGTATGAAGATCTAATCCAATCTCTCTCGTTGTTTGCATCTACTAGATTAGATCTTGGCTTTCCCTCTGTTCGCTTCTGTAGAAAATTTTGATTTACTATGCTGCGAAACCCTTCAGTGGTATCAGAGCTAGATCTATGCGTAGATGTGTTTCACGAGTAGAACGCAACATGGTTGTTGCGGGCGTTGATGTTTTCTGTTGCAAGCCTCTTGTTTGTGTTCTTCTTATGACGCGGGATAGTGAGATTGAAGCGGTCCAGGCCAACCTTACGCGACGTCGTTCGCGAGACCGGCTCCGCACTTGACGTGTGGCTTGTACCACACATGCGGCTGGTGGATGTCAGTTTCTCTCACTATAGTTGTCATGGGATTAACACCGGAGTTTGGCAACCATAATATCACCGTTGTGGCTTTCCGTAGGTAAGAATCGTTCTTAGCATCTACTCCCATAAGCCACGTAAAACATGCAACAACAAAGTAGATGCGTCTAACTTGTTTTTGCAGGGAGTGTTTTCTGTGATATGGTATGGCCCAAGATGTGATGTGTATATTGTATGCGATGATCATGTTTTGTAATGTTTCACGACTTGCATGTCGATGAGTACACAACCGGCAGGAGCCATATGGTTGTCTTTATAATTGTGTATGACCTGCGAGTCAACTTCTTATACGCCATGTAATAGCTTTACTTTATCGCTAAGTAGTTAGCAATAGTTGTAGTTGCTATTCGTGGTGGAGGCAATCATGGTGGAGTGATGGAGATCATGCCGGAACGCACAAGATGGAGATCATTGCGCGAAGATTGGCTATACCATGTCACATAAAGTTATATGCATGTGATGTTTATCCTTTTATGTATCTTATTATGCTTAGATCGCGACGGTAGCATTATAAGATGATTCCTCACTTAAAGATCAAGATAAAAACTGTGTTCTCCCCAAGTATGCACCGTTGCGAAAGTTCGTCGTGTCCAAGCATCACGTGATGATCGGGTGCTATAGACTCTACGCTCACATACAACGGGTGCAAGCCAGTTTTGCACACGCGGAAATACTTGGGTGTAGCTTGACGAGCCTAGCATGTACAGACATGGCCTCGGAACACAAGAACCAAAAGGTTAAGCATGAGTCATATGAATGATATGATCGACACTTCGTTGTCCACCATTGAAACCACATCTCTTCTCGTGATGATCGGATTAGGTGTGGTGAATTTGGATCGTGTTCACTAAACAACTTGAGGGATGTTGAATTTAGTGGGAGTTCATCTAGTAATTTGATTAAGTTGAACTATTTATCATGAACATAGTCTAAATTGTACTTGCAAATACTGTAGATCACATGGCCAAGTCCAACTTCAACTTCAACGTTTTTGCTGAGAAAGAAAAGCTTAGAAACAATGGGTCTAACTTCACCAACTGGTTCCGCAATCTAAGAATCATTCTGTCTGGCGGACAAAAGGACTATGTCCTTGAGAAAGCGTTAGGTAACCCCCCTGCTGCAACTGCGCCGGCTGATGAGAAAGCTGTCTATCAGTCACGCAAAGATGATTATAGTGTGATTAAGAGCACCATGTTGTTTGCTATGGAACCGGAACTTCAAAATCGTTTTGAAAACTATCCCGGGCCCTTTGAGATTCTTGAGGAGCTGAAAACCATGTTTCAGACTCAGGCCCGTTCTGAGAGATATGAGATCTCTGAGAAGTTCTTTAACTGCAAGATGGAGGAAGGGAGTTCCGTTAGTGAGCATGCCATTAAGATGTCGAGCTACACTCAACGCCTTGAGCAACTGGACTGCAAGATTCCAGCGGAGCTCAAGATTGACAGGGTTCTGCAATCACTCCCTCCCAGCCACAAAAGTTTTGTAGTGACTCACAATCAGATTGGTTCCACTGATACGATCACCGAGCTCTTCGCAAAGCTGAAGGCTGCGGAGGTGGACATCAAAAAGGATAATCATGTGTTGATGGTCAACAAGCCCTCCTTTAAGAAAGGTAAAGGTGCAAAGAAGCCCTTCAAGAAAGGCGGCGGCAAGCGCGTTGCCCCTGCTGAGAAGAAGCTCAAGTCTGGTCCTAAGCCGGACACTGAGTGCTTCTATTGCAAGGACAAGGGTCACTGGAAGCGCAACTGTCCGAAGTACTTAGCGGACAAGAAGGCTGGCACCATCAAAGGTATATTTGATATACATGTTATTGATGTTTTCCTTACTAGCCCTTGTTGTAGTGCCTGGGTATTTGATACCGATTCAGTTGCTAATATTTGTAACTCGAAACAGGAGCTACGGAATAGACGGCGGCTTGCGAGGGATGAGGTGACGATGCGTGTTGGCAACGGATCAAGAGTTGATGTGATGGCCGTCGGCACGCTCTCCTTAGTTTTACCTTCGGGATTAGTTTTAAACCTTAATAAATGTTATTATGTGCCTGCGTTGAGCATGAACATTATTTCTGGATCGTGTTTATTGCAAGACGGTTATTCATTTAAATCGGAGAATAATGGTTGTTCTATTTATATGAGTAACATCTTTTATGGTCATGCACCTCTTGTGAATGGTTTATTTCTTCTAAATCTCGAAAGGGATGAAACACACATCCATAACATTGAGGCTAAGAGATGCAAAGTAGATAGTGATAATACTACTTATTTGTGGCACTGTCGTCTAGGTCATATTGGTGTAAAGCGCATGAAGAAACTCCATTCTGATGGACTTTTGGAGTCTCTTGATTTTGAATCATTTGACACATGCGAACCATGCCTCATGGGCAAGATGATCAAAACCCCGTTCTCCGGTATAATGGAGCGAGCAACGGACTTGTTGGAAATCATACATACCGATGTATGCGGACCGATGAGTGTTTCGACACGCGGTGGATATCGCTATTTTCTCACTTTTACCGATGACTTAAGTAGATATGGGTATATCTATTTAATGAAACATAAATCTGAAACATTTGAAAAGTTCAAGGAATTTCAGAATGAAGTAGAGAACCATCGTAACAGAAAGATTGAGTTTCTACGATCCGATCGTGGGGGCAAATATTTGAGTTATGATTTTGTCACGCATCTCAAAGCAAGTGGAATCGTTTCACAACTCACGCCACCCGGAACACCACAGCGCAATGGTGTGTCTGAACGCCGGAATCGAACCCTATTAGATATGGTCCGATAGATGATGTCTCTTACTGATTTGCCGTTATCATTTTGGGGTTATGCATTAGAAACTGCTGCATTCACTTTAAATAGGGCTCCATCTAAATCCGTTGAGACGACACCGTATGAACTGTGGTTTGGTGCTAAACCTAAGTTGTCGTTTCTTAAAGTTTGGGGATGCGAAGCTTACGTCAAGAAGTTGATGCCGGACAAGCTCGAACCCAAAGCGGAGAAATGCGTCTTCATAGGATACCCTAAGGAAACTATTGGGTATACCTTCTATCACAGAACCGAAGGCAAAGTGTTTGTCGCAAAGAACGGTTCCTTTCTTGAGAAGGAGTTTCTCTCGAAAGAAGTGAGTGGGAGGAAAGTAGAGCTAGACGAGGTTATTGAACCTTCTCTTGAATTGGAGAGTAGCGCAGCACCTGAAATTGTTCCAGTGCCGCCTGCACCAACAATAGAGGAAGCTAATGATAAGGATCATGAAGCTTTGGATGATGCTGCTGCTGAACGTCGCAGGTCGACAAGGTCGCGTGCCCCTCCTGAGTGGTACGGCAACCCTGTCTTGACTGTCTTGTTAGTAGAAGACAGTGAACCTACGAACTATGAGGAAGCGATGATGAGCCCAGACTCTGAGAAATGGCTAGAAGCCATGAAATCCGAATTGGGATCCATGAGCGAAAACCAAGTATGGACTTTGGTGGACCCTCCTAGCGACCGAAAGGCCGTTGAGTGCAAATGGATCTTCAAGAAGAAAACGGACGCGGATGGTAATGTTACCGTCTATAAAGCACGGCTTGTCGCGAAAGGTTTTCGACAAGTTCAAGGTGTTGACTACGATGAGACTTTCTCTCCCGTAGCGATGTTTAAGTCCATTCGGATTTTATTAGCAATTGCTGCGTTTCATGATTATGAAATATGGCAGATGGATGTCAAGACTGCGTTCCTCAATGGCAACATTGATGAAGAGTTGTATATGATGCAACCCGAAGGTTTTGTCGATCCTAAGGATGCTGATAAAGTATGCAAACTTCAGCGTTCCATTTATGGACTAAAGCAAGCATCTCGGAGTTGGAACCTTCGTTTTGATCAAGTGATCAAGAGCTTTGGATTTGTTCCAAACTGCTACGAAGCTTGCATCTACAAGAAAGTGAGTGGGAGCTCGGTGACGTTTCTGGTACTATATGTGGATGACATATTGATTATTGGAAATGACATCAACATGCTTAACGATGTGAAGAGTTATTTGAACAAGTGTTTTTCAATGAAAGACCTAGGTGAAGCTGCTTATATATTGGGCATCAAAATCTATAGAGATAGACAAAGACGCCTGATAGCTTTAAGCCAGAGTACATACCTAGACAAAGTTCTGAAAAGGTTCAGAATGGATAAGGCATTGAAAGGTTCAGTGCCTATGTGGTCAGGTAAGATATTGAGCAAGGCTCAGTGTCCAGCTACGGTAAATGATAGGGAAGCTATGAGCAAAGTGCCTTATGCCTCAGCCATAGGTTCCATCATGTATGCCATGCTGTGTACTAGACCGGATGTGTCCAATGCTCTTAGTTTGACGAGCAGATATCAAAGTGATCCAGGAGTGGAACACTGGACAGCCGTGAAGAACATCCTAAGGTACCTAAATAGGACTAAAGAAATGTTCTTAGTCTATGGGGGTGATGAACAACTCGTCGTAAAAGGTTACGTCGATGCTAGTTTCGACACCAACAAGGATGATTCTAAATCTCAGACAGGATACGTGTATATTTTGAATGGAGGAGCTGTGAGCTGGAGAAGCTGCAAGCAAAGCGTGATCGCGGGATCTACAGTAGAAGCGGAATACATGGCTGCTGCAGAAGCGTCAAGTGAAGGAGTTTGGATCAGAAACTTCATCACTGAGCTTGGCGTGGTTCCAAGTGCATTGGACCCACTGGAGATATTGTGTGACAACACTGGCGCCATAACACTCGCTAAGGAACCAAGATATCATCCAAAAACCAAGCATATCAACCGCAAGTTTCATATAATCCGAGATTATATAGCAGATGGAGATCTGAAGATAAGCAAAGTACATACAGATCTGAATGTCGCAGATCCATTGACTAAACCTCTTCCACGTGTAAAACATGATCAGCACCTCAGTGCCATGGGTGTGAGATTGTTGCCAAATGTAAACTAGATTATTGACTCTAGTGCAAGTGGGAGACTGTTGGAATTATGCCCTAGAGGCAATAATAAAGATGTTATTATTATAATTCTTGTTCATGATAAAGTTTATATTCCATGCTAGAATTGTATTAAGCGGAAACATTAATACTTGTGTGGTTTGTGAACAACACCGTGTCCCTAGTACGCCTCTATGGACTAGCTCATTGATCAATGATGGTTAAGGTTTCCTAACCATAGACATGAGTTGTCAATTGATAATGAGATCATATCATTGGGAGAATGATATGGTGGACATACCCAAACTAAGCGAAGCAATTAGATCGTGTCATTGTGTTCATCTTTGCGAAGCTTTTCTTATGTCAAATATTGTATTCCTTAAACCATGAGATAATACAACTCCCTGGTATCGGAAGAAAGCTTTGAGGTCATCAAACGTCATCCTATGAGAGGGTGATCATAAAGGTGTCTCTCAGGTGATCGGAAAGTATCTGTTGGGTTGTATGTATCGAGATGGGATTTGTCCCTCCCAAGTCGGAGAGATATACTTCGAGCCCACTCGGTAATCGATATCAACACCGCTTGCAAGCATGTGGTTAAGGAGTTAATCACAAAGTGATATCGGATTACGGAACGAGTAAAGTACTTGATGTGAACGAGATTGAACTAGGTATGACGATACCGACGATCGAATCTCGGGCAAGTAAAATATCGCGAGACGAAGGGAATATATATATGGGATTGATTGAATCCTGGCATCGTGGTTCATCCGATATGATCATCGATGAATGTGTGGGAGTCAATATGGGTGCCCAGACCCCGCTGTTGATTATTGATAGAAGATCATGTCTGCATATTCTCGAACCCGCAGGGTCACACACTTAACGTGTCTCGACGCTAGGATAGATTGGATAATTGGTTTATGAATTTTTGTTCGGAGTCTCGGATGGGATCCGGGATATCACGAGAGGTTCCGGAATGGTCCGGAGAATAAGATTCATATAAGGCAGTGCAGTTTTTGGAGTTCGGAATTGTTCCGGATTAATCGGTATTGTACCGGAAGCTTCTAGAACCTTCCGGAAGGGGGCCAACGTGGTCCCACCTTCCGGGAGGGGGCATGGGCCTATGAGGGAGTGTCCTGGCCGCATTGGGCCAGGGGCACAAGGCCCCATAGGGCCCAGCCGATCCTAGATAGTTTAAATCGTTTAAACTAGAGATAAGATAAGATAGGGTTTCTAGATAAGGTTTCTAGTTTAAATCGTTTAAACTAGAGATAGGCTTGGAGGATGGGCAAGGGCTGGCCGCACCCCCCCTCTATATATAGAGGGCTGGTGCGCCCCCTCCCCCCCAACACACACCTTCCTCCAAGCCCTAGCCTCCCTGCTGGCCCTCCTCTCTCCCTCCCGACTGTTTGTAGGCGAAGCCCTGCAGCAGAAATTCTCCACCACATACACCACGCCGTCGTGTTGTAGATCCAATCCATCTCTCCACCATACTTGCTGGTCCGAGGAAGGAGGAGACGTCGAGGTGCTGCACGTGTGCATCTCACGGAGGCACCGCCACTTGTGGTGCTAGATCGGATCGGATCGCGAGGAGGAGAAGCGAGTACGACTACATCACCCACGTTCCGACGAACGTTCCGCTGTGCGAATCTTCAAGGGTATGAAGATCTAATCCAATCTCTCTTGTTGTTTGCATCTCCTAGATTAGATCTTGGCTTTCCCTCTGTTCGCTTCCGTAGAAAATTTTGATTTACTATGCTGCGAAACCCTTCAAACATGTTGCACTTGGCGCGGAGCATGAAAAGAGGGGTAATTTCCTCTCTTAACACCTCTCCGTTTCGTTTGTTTCTGCCGGACTAACCTCCTTATTCGGTTTTTTGCAGCTGGGGTGGAGGCTGAAAACAAGATTATGCGGAAGAACTTGGAGGAAATCCGAGGTATGTCCCCTTTCGGCCAACATCATTGTGTTTTCCATTCTTTCTTCTCCTTGGCTCGGCAAACATTCACTCCTCGGCTTTGCCGGGTCAAGACGCTATTTCAGCATCGCTTGAGGATAGTGTGCCCGTGCCTGATATGATGCTGCATTTTCTCGAACAAGCAGGACAACATCAAGCCGAGCTGAAGAAGAAGAACGATGAACTTGCCCTCCTCCGGACCAAGGACGACGAAATAGCCAAACTCAAGGCCGAGATATAGAAGATGAAGGCCCAACACAAAACTGAGCTCCAGAAAGTTGGCCAGAACTTCACCGAAGAGCGTGAGCGCTTTACCCTCCAGATCTCCAAGGATCAGGACCTGCTTAAGGAATCCGAGGTGCGGCTTGGGTCGGCGCTCGCTGAGCTTGAACAACTTCGCCAGAGACGCGACAGTTGTATCAAGGAGTTAACCCGGATCCATCGCCATATCTCACGTAAGCTTCTTCCCCTTATCCGACATAGTTTTTTGGGGTTAGCTCATATGCCTTTGCTTCAGCATCCTCCCTTTCCTTATTTTCAGATAACTTTCCGGAGGGTACTGCCATCGCCAGTGCTGCCGTTGCCAAATTCTGCCAAGAGAGGGGTACTCCCATTGCTCCTGATGGTGAGAGCATCCCCTTGGACATGGAGGACCTGTTGGTCAGCGTGTCAGCTCGGGTGGAAACTATTAAGAACTATGGGAAAGATCTCCTCGACGTTGCGGTCCGGATCTTCAACACATTCTGGCCAAGCGAGGATGCTCCGGAAAGGATCACGCTCCTTGCCGACAAACTGATGGAGATCGAGACTCAACTTGACCTCTGGAGGGAATCCACCGGGCGTGCCGCACCAGATACCCTTCTCCATCATATCCTTTCATGGTACGAGAAAATCGATCTGAGCCTCCTCACCCGTCGGTGCACCGGATCCAAATGGACTGATGATCCGGAGTGGGTAGCTCAGCGCCAGGCTTGCGCCTACAGCCTCGTCGAATATTCTCCAGTCCATGACTGGGTTGAGGGGCCAAGCTTTCTGGAATCTGGCGAGGAGGAGCAGATGGAGAACGTGGAGGATGGGTCAGGCGATGATGGAGAAGATGCGGCTTCAGATATTGAAGATAGTGATGATGACGCGGGACTTCCTCCTCCTGCCGCTCCTTAGTTGAAAAAACTTGAAAATTTATTAGATCCCCGGTATGCCGGGTGCAATTGTATGCTGAATACATGATATTTTGCTACTATGCTTGTATGCCGGATTAACTTGGACGTAGTTCCCGAGTTTCATTTTCTTGTTTGTCCAACTCTCCGGCTCGATCCATGTCTACCTTGATTCGGTTTTCGACTTACGAATTCGAGCCTCAAGAATCATTTTAACAATACTAAGAAACTTTGAGGCTTAGCTCAAAATAATTCAACATAATAGCTTAAAAGTAAATACGGGGTTAGTCCGAAAAACAAACGTTAGCTGGAATAGGATCGTCTCCTTAGTAGTTTTTCATGTGCTACGCAATTCCAAACTTGTTCCCTTGCTTGCCATGAAGCCAATTCTTGTTGGACAGCAGCAAGTCGAAGGGTTGGGTTTTTGGTGCTCACACATTACTAATCCGGGTTAACTGAAACGAGTCATTCCAGCTAACGCATAAAAAGTAACAACAATCATTTATTAAGGCAGTCCCCGAGTTACTGCTCGAGGCTCCGCTATTTCATTGATAAGCTCATTGCCGACATACATACCGACATATGAATCGGATACATACACTTCTTAGTTAAGTGTAGAAGGGACGAAGTAGTGCTACATTCCACGGTCGCTTGGATTCCTCTCCGGACCTGTCCGCCTTGTTCTTTTCCTGTGGCTTTGCATCTATGAGATAGTAGGAATCATTGTGCAATGCTTTGCTCACAATAAATGGTCCTTCCCATGGGGGGATAATTTATGCATGCCAGCGGTACGCTGTACCAACCGGAGCATCAGATCGCCTTCCCGGAAGACTCGGGGGCACACTTTCCGGCTATGATAGCGTCGGAGATTTTGCTGATATATGGCGGATCTGGATAGTGCCAGTTCTCTCGCTTCTTCCAGCAGATCAACATCATTTTGCCGGGCTTCTTGCACTTCGGCTTCTGTGTATTGGGTGACCCTAGGTGAATCATGCTCTATGTCGGCTGGTAATACAGCTTCTGCCCCATATACCAGAAAGAACAGCGTGTAGCCTGTTGATCGATTCAGAGTTTTTCTTAAACTCCACAATACTGCTGGTAGTTCTTCTATCCAGCACCTCGCTGATCTTTGCAGCGGCTCAATGAGCCGGGGTTTTATCCCGGATAATACTAATCCGTTGGATCTTTCCACTTGTCCGTTCGATGCAGGGTGGGCTACCGAGGCTACGTCAAGTCGGATTTTCTTGTCTCGGCAGAATCGTGCAAATGCTCCTTTAGCAAAATTTGTGCCGTTATCAGTTATAATGTTGTGCGGATAACCGTATCTCAAGATGATGTCCTTGAGAAATGTTACGGCCGTAGCCCCATCACATTTTCTTATAAGCTTCAGTTCGATCCATTTTGTAAACTTGTCCACCATGACCAGAATGTGTGTCATGTTTCCTCTTGCTGGTTTAAACGGGCCAACCATATCCAAGCACCACACCGCAAATGGCCATGTAATTGGTATGGTTTTAAGTTCCGACATAGGCATATGTGTCTTGGTGGCGTATCTTTGGCAATCATTGCATTTTCTCACCAGATCTTCTGCTTGCTCCAAGGCGCTTGGCCAGTAAAATCCATGCCAAAATGCCTTTGCCACTAAGGCCCGGGATGAGGCATGATGCCCGCATTCTCCTTGGTGTATATCTTGGAGGATGTCAAGCCCTTCTTCCGGGTCAACGCATCATTGGAGGACATTGGTTACACTCCGTTTGTATAACTCGGAATTGATGATTGTGTATGCTTTTTTTCTCCTCTGAGTTTGCCTGGCTAACACCTCCTCAGCGGGTAACGTTCCATCTTTCAAGAACCGCTATACAGGCAGCGCCCAAGCTGGTATTACTCGCGCAGGGAACATCTCCTCATCAATTTCCATTCGATCCACCGGCATAACTTCAGCCGGATCATGCTGCACAGTCCCCGGGTCTAGCGAGGTAGTCCCCGGGTTTGCCGAGGTAGTCCTCGGGTTTGCCGAGGTAGTCCCCGGGTCCGGCGTGCTACCTCTCGTGTCAACGTCCATGGGCTCAACTCTGGATTCCGTGTTTTCCAGGACATAGATTGAATCGGTTCCTGGGGACGGCCTGATAGATGGTTTTCTGAGGTGCTCCAATGCAACACCCGGTGGAATTGCCTGTCGGGTCGATCCGAGCTTCGACAGCATGTCGGCAACTTCGTTTTCCATGCGAGGTACATGGTGAAATTCGCATCCCTCAAAGTAACCCGAGATTTTCTGCACATGAAACCTGTATAGCGCCATGTTTGGATCCAGGGCGTCCCATACTCCGGACACTTGCTGTATTACAAGATCCGAGTCGCCAAAGCATATTATCCGACGTATGCCAATTTCCTTCGCCACTTTGAGACCATGCACAAGGGCCTCGTACTCAGCGACATTGTTTGATGCCGCGAAATGGATCTGCAATACGTACTTGAGCTGATCCTTCTTTGGCGAGGTAAGAACAACCCTGGCACCTAACCCGGTTTTGGTTTTCGATCCGTCAAAGTGCATCCTCCAGTAGTTCGGATCTGGCGGCGGTGGTTCGTATTGTACCTCGGCCCAATCCACGAAAAATTCCGCCACAGCCTGGGACTTGATCGCTTCTCTCCTATCATACTGGGGTGCGTATGGTGGTAGCTCAATTGCCCATTTCGCAATTCTGCCATTCGCATCTTTGTTACCCATTATCTCCGATATGGGGGCTTCGCATATCACTTTGATGGGATGCTCCTCAAAGTAGTGCTTTAACTTCTTTGCCGCCATATAAACTCCGCATGCCACCTTCTGAAAATGCGGGTAGTTCTGTTTTGAGGCAGACAATACCTCGCTCAAGTAATACACTGGCCTCTGCACCGACTTACCCTCTTCATCTCGATCCACTACAATCACTGCACTTACAACTCGGTTAGTTGCGGCTATGTAGAGCAACATTGGCTCCTTCGACAGTGGAGAAGCTAACACTGGTGCAGTGGCCAACATCTTTTTCAAGTGGGCAAAGGCTTCATCGGCCTGCGGCGTCCAAACGAATTTATCTGATTTTTTCATGAGTTGGTAGAGAGGCAGTGCCTTTTCCCCTAATCGACATACAAACCAACTCAACGATGCCAGGCATCCAGTAAACTTCTGGACGTCGTTGAGACATTTTGGCAGCTCCATTCGTTCGATGGCTCGGATCTTAGTTGGATTAACCTCGATACCTCGGCTGGAGATGAAAAACCCGAGTAATTTCCCAGCCGGGACACCGAAGGTACATTTCTCCGGGTTAAGCTTCATCCGGAATCTTCTCAAGTTCACGAATGTTTGCCTTATGTCGTCAAGGAGCGTTGCGCTTTCCTTGGTCTTGATAACCACATCATCCACGTAGACTTGTACATTTTGACCTATTTGATCGTGCAAACATTTTTGCATACATCTTTGGTACGTTGCTCCTGCATTTCGTAAACCGAACGGCATAGTGCGATAGCAATAAGCCCCGTACGGGGTAATAAAGGCAGTTTTTATTTGATCATCTGGGTTCAGAGGTATCTGGTGGAAACCAGAATAAGCGTCAATGAATGACAACAGTTCACACCCCGCGGTAGAGTCAATGACCTGATCTATCCTCGGCAGTGGAAATGGATCTTTTGGACACGCCTTGTTCAGGTTCGTGTAATCGATACACATACGCCAAACCACTGCCACGTTCGGATCATCCTTCTTCTTTTCTACTAGCACCGGATTAGAGAGCCAATCCAGATATAACACTTCCATGATAAATCCTGCTGCTAGCAACCAAGCTATCTCGTCACCTATGACCTTTCTCCTATCCTCGGCGAAGCGTCGGAGAGGCTGCTTCACCGGCCTTGCTCCGGGTCTTACGTTCAAAGAGTGCTCGGCCAACTCCCTCGGAACACCTTGCAAGTCCTGCGTGGACCAAGCAAAAATGTCCCGATTCTCACGGAGGAAGTTGATGAGCTCGCTTTCCTATTTGTCAGTTAACCCGGCACCAATTGTTACGGTACGCTCCGGAAACATGTTATCCACTGGAATTTTCTTGGTGTCCTTCACGGCTTGAAACGAAACACTTCCATGCGGGTTGCTTAACGCCGGCATATACTGCTGCGCGGACTGTGCCAACGCCGCCACCTCTTGGATTTTTCTTTTCTCTTGGGCAATTACGAGTGACTCAGCTAGGTTAGACCCGGCTGAGGCGCACTCAATAGAACGTCGGAAATCCCTAGCGATAGTAATTGCTCCATTTGGTCCGGGCAACTTCATCTTCAGATAACCAACGTGGCAACTCGCCATGAATTTGCTCAGTGCTGGTCTCCCGAGTAATGCATGATACGCGCTCTCCAAGTTTACCACCTCAAACTCCAGATTTTCAGTTCGACAGTTATCCCTCGTACCGAATAGCACGTCGACCCGGACTTTGCCTATGGGCTCACAGGATATGCCTGGTACGATACCATGGAAAGTTGTTCTTGTAGCCTGGAGCATGTTCTCCGAGATGCCCAACTTGCGCATTGTATCCGCATACATGATGTTAATGTTACTTCCATTGTCGATCAGTACCTTGGAGAACCTCACATTAATGTTTGGTCCAATGAACGTCGGATCTAACACCAGTGCATACGAGCCTGGACTTGGCATAAGCTTGGGGTGATCTTTGACGCTCCAGGTAATTTCCTGGTCCGACCAAGACATGTACCTCGTCACTACAGGCATAACCGCGTTAACCTCCATATGTCGATGCTGCAAGCTCTTCCTATCTGTTTCTTCTGTTGTGAACACACAATAGCTCTGATGATGTTCCCTGTACTCCTTCCTTCCCTCGTTTCCGGAGTACCTCTGATCCGGTTGTTGCTGGTTTTCCACCTGATGCACTGCATCCCTTCTCTCACTGTTGTCATACCTCGGCGGAGGGGGAGGCAACATCAGTTGCTGCGTGTTTGCTCCGGAAAGCAATTTCTGCTGGGGTAGCTCCTACCGAGGTTAATCATTCCGGGGTGCCTGAGCATTCCCCGAACCACCTTGTTTTATCTTACGCATCCACTCACATTGCCTTGTTGTGTGACCCGCCGGGCTGTTCGGATTTGGCGTGTGAAATTTACACGGCTGGTCCAACATTGACTCATAGGTATACCTCGGACGATCTTTCTTTTCTTGCCATTGCTTCTTCTGCTCCGAAGTCCACGTTTTCTTGCCATCGTTTCGAGGAGTCCATTGCCCTCCTGTTTTCTGGCGTTGATTGCTCCCTGCTCCGGGCTGATCTTGATTCACGGCCGCAACTTGTTGCGAACCATACCGATGGTCCGGTCTATCGTCTCTCCTTTTCCCCCTGTAATCATTCCTCCGGGATGACCCGGCTCCATCCCTCGGAGAGTACTCCTCATTTGACTCGTTCGATGCGATCCTAGGTTGAGTCGGATCACCCAAAGCATAAGAATCCGTGATCCGGATCATCTCTGCCAATGTGACTGGCATTTTCCTTTGCAATTTCATCCACAACTCGCTGCCATATCTACACCCTTGTGCGAACCATGCTATATCCTGTGACTCTATGACTCCCTCACACGAGTTTCTCACAGTACACCACCGGGTCAAGAATTCACGGTCCGTTTCATTAGATCTCTGCTTGCACATTGCCAGGGTCTGTGGTCTATTCGGTCTCTGATATGTACTTGAGAAGTTGCTGATAAACATTTCTTCAAAATCTATCCAGCAATTGATGCTTCCGGGTGGCAAATTGTTCAGCCATACCCTAGCCGGACCTTCCAACATTTGGGGTACATATCGTACAGCCCATCTCAAGTTGCCAGTCGCAATTTTCACAACTATTGCGTAGTTTATCAGCCAATCCTCCGGCTTCGTACTGCCGTCATACGTCTTCGTGCCCCTGGGTAATTGGAAATTAGGTACTGGCGGTTCCTTCATGATCCGGGGTCCAAAGCACGCTGGACCCGGAGGACCTTGACATTCGATCTGTTCCGACCTATACAGGCGATCCAGTTTTAGCCTGGCGTCATCCGGCATCAAATCTCTGCTTCCCAATCTCGACCCTATCACATGATAGTCCGGTCTTGCGTATCCCGCATTCATAATCTCCGAGTCTCCGTCATTGTATCGGTCTTGCTCTCGTTGTGCTCCTCTCTGTTGCATACCACGACCGGCACTTTGCTCTTGCCTTGGTACATTCCGCTGCTGCGGTTGACCTGCTCCTGTCGAGTTTCACTGTCCGGCATTACCGTTGGCAGCATTCCCTTGACCGACATTGCCTTGGTCGTGGTTACCTCGGGCAGCCTCACCTCGGCTCACACTTCATCGATCGTCGTTTTTCCGCATCACTTTTTCTTTTCCCGCACGCGTTGGGTCGTACGGAACGATCTGCTTGTTCCGTCTGGCCGAGGTTACTACCTCTTCTCTCCTTTGGCCACCATGAGGTGACGATGCGGCTCCAGCGGATTTCTCCGGGTTACCCATCGCCGAATGGACGATCTTGGAAGCTCCAACCCTCTCCGGGTTACCTCTCAGCAGCTCCTCGTTCTGCCTGTTCGCGATCCGAACTAGCTCGTTAACCCGGTCTTGCTGTCTTTGACGGGCTTCACCCGCCAGACCCTCTAGTTTGGACGCCGCAGCATCTGCTGCTCTGAGGTTCTTCGCCGGGGTACTATACTTCGGCAACCCCACAGACAGATAGTTTTACGACCCTTCTGGTCCATCATCACCTTCTCTGTTCATCTCACTTATGAGATTTTTCCCTTTGACCCTTACTGCATCAACCTTGTTTGCCTTCGCGTACTCACGCAGCGTCATGTTCAACGACTGCTGAGCCGCTGCTATTTTCTTTGCGCCCTCCAGTATCTTTTGCCGGGTCTCCTCTAGCTCGGCCTGTGCCTGAGCCGGATCTACTGCTGCTGCCACCGGGTTCGCCAAGCTATCCATAGCTTCCCTCAGCACGTTCTCAGGCCTCTCTAGTGGAGGACCCCTAGCTTTCCTCGGTGCCTTGGGTGTTACCTCCGGGTCTGGCGCTGGATCTTTGCTCATGCTCGCGCCTGGCGCAGTCATCATCACCTCTTCATGGTCCGGGGAGCGAGCAATACGCGCCCCACGAGCCACAGTGAGGGATGGTTCTCCTGCATTGACGACGCGACGCGGATGAACGCAAGACACATCCACAGCAACGTAGACCTTGTGCGCACCGAGCTTGACGAAGATGCCATTACGCGGAAGTGGGCGTGTGCCGAAGGATCCAGCGTTGTCGCTGACGTAGTCCAGAGCTCCAAAGCGCTGAACGAGCCCGGAGACGATGCGTTCGCCGGTGCCGATGAAGTTTCCCGTCTGGATCTTCACCCCTGATAGCGCCGCTAGCCCCACGGTGGGCGCCAACTGTCGTGGTGGTGTCACGGCAGATGCCATGGATAGGCTAAAGGTGGGGACTAATATGCGCTATGGGAATCCAGGGAGGGATAGTAGAGTGATTCTCTACACAGAAGCTTTGTATTGATCTTCAATCTCCAAGATTACAAGTGCTCCTCGAGCTGTATTGACAAGAGGAGGAAGAAGAAACTCTCTTACTCTTGCCTACCAACTAGCCCCAGAACCCTAGATCCACTAGAATTCTCCTTGCTATGTATCTGAAAAGACCCAACCCCCTTACCAGAACCCCAACCCCCCCTTATATAGAGGTGGTTTGGTCCTGGCCTAGGGCATACGTGGAGGCATATTCCTAAGAATATGCCCCCTCCCAAAGTAGTAACCCGACAGGGGTGCTTTTCTCCCGCGTCACACTTGCTTTAGCGACGTAGCTTCTGCGGTGCCCGCGTCAGCCGACGTGACCGACGTCACCCTTGTCGGCCACGATCCGGTGGTCCTACCCTTGCTTTATTCGCTCATCCAGTACGCACTGGGCCTTCTTTTTTACCAGAGAGATTCCTTCCTTCTAGAAGCCAAGCGAGGATCCGGATCACAGTTGATCCGGCTACACCTATTCCTGCATATAAGCTAGACAAGTATCTCCGACTTACTCCTTGAGTCGTACGAGACAATGTTAGGCGACCCCCCTGGTCCGGGTTACTCCGTGATCCGGCCTGCCTTGAGGTGACTCGGCCAGCATCCGCTTGGACCTTGCTGAACCTCGGCTAACTCGGCCCTTATACCCCGGAGTGACCCTACCCGGGGTTATCCCCCCAACACATATTTATAAGGTGAATCATCAATATTTTCAAGCAAACTAGCAAGTTCAAATGCACCCTTCCAAGCAATAAATTCTTCAGTTTGTTCCACATCATAAAAGTCATAATTCCCTTTAACATAAGAAGATATGGTAACGTTATCATTATACTCACATTGAAAAGGGAGGTGTTTATACCTCCTACAACAACAAGATTTATCAAAGCAATAAGTAACATTATAAGTAGAGCACACGTTTATAGCAATGGTATACAATTTATCAATTTGTTCCCATAAGTGTTTCCCTTTTTGTGACAAGCGGTGTTCCTTATAATAATATTTTTGTTCTTCCCTGAACCCACCTTGCCAATAAGATTTAGTTTCAAAGAAACCAACCATTGATAGAAAGCATGATAAAGCAAGGCAATAAAAGACCAACAATTATAGTAGGAACTAATTTTTTTTGTGTTTTTGATAAAGAAAGCAAACCAGTAAAACTATTTTTTGTGTGTTTTTGATAACAAAACAAGCAAACAAAGCAAAAAGAAACTAAGCAAAACAAAAATAACAAAGTAAAGAGATTGGTTATGAGGGACTCCCCTTGTGAAGATGTCCTTGACTCCCCGGCAACGGCGCCAGAAAAACGCTTGATGGCTCTGTGTATGGCGCCCAGAAAAATGCTCGATGGCGGTGTTGATGTAGAGCTCGTTGGGAACCCCAAGAGGAAGGTATGATGAGCACAACAACAAGTTTCCCTCAGTTATGAAACCAAGGTTTAATCGAACCAGTAGGAGCAAGGAAACACCCCAACAGTGTTACTAGCTGAGCTTTGGCAGGGCGTACTACCGGTGCTAGTAGCAATGTGGAGACCTGCACAACACAACCACAAAACTTTGTCCCCAACTTGCGATGAGGTTGTCAATCTCATCGTGTTTTGCGGAAAACAAAGGATTAAACGTATCGAATGGAAGGAAGTAAAAGTTTCCAGAAAGTAAACACAAAGCAGTAACAGTTTTATAGATTGTATGTAAAGAAAAAGGACCGGGATCCATAGTTCACTAGAGGTGGCTCTCCTTAGATAGATAACATGCTGGGTGAACAAATTATAGCGGGGCAATTGACAAACACCGAGAAAGCAATACATGCATATACTAATCATCTTGACAAACACCGCGCGGCCAGGTGGTGTGGTGGCTCCCTGGCCCTTCTCCGTCTCGTATTCTGGCTCTTGATCCCTTCCGAAAAAATAGGCACTTTGGCTTTTGTCCCGTCCAATTCCGAGAATATTCATTTTTTGACTTTCCTAGAACCAAAAACAACAGAAAACAGGCAGCTGGCACTGTGGCTCTTGTTAATAGGTTAGTCCAAGAAATCATAAGAAAAGTACTCCAAAGTTGGAACAAAACAAAATAAAGTGGATAAAACCAAGCATGGAACATCAAAAATTATAGATACATTTGCAATGTATCAGTTAGGTTTCTACCTTAATTACTTTCTGTACTTACGGATGTTTGCAAGGGGTATAATCACAAGTATGTATTCGTCCTAGGAAGGTCGGTACATTAACACAGGTTCACCCACACAACACTTTGCAAACTAAAGAAGATTAATCAACTATATGAAGCGAAAGAACTTGACAGTCTTCCCGTGTGTCCTCGAGAACGTTTGGTCATCTTAAGTAATACAACCGGCTTGTCCTTTGCTGAATAAAGGATTGGGCCACTTGCTGCATTTATTCTTTTTGTCTTTCATTTACTCATACTTTATTTACTTGCTTTATCAAAAACCCCTAAAAATCCGTTTGCTAAGTATTTGCAGAGAATTCCCGATCTATACCACTAGCCAACACCTTCTGCTCCTCGTTGGGTTCGACACTCTTACTTATCAAAAATACTGCGATACACCCCCTATACTTGTGGGTCATCACTTTCCAATGGCTTTACGCTTTGGTTCTGTGAAGCGACAAAGCGGTTGTTTTACTAGCTTCACCTTTGGATCCAAATTTAATGCGTGCTCAATGAGTTCCCTAGGAATTCCCGCATGTCAGAAGGTAACCATGCAAAAATATCCCAATGCTCACAGAGGAACTCGATGAGCATGCTTTCCTATGCGGGACCAAGATTGGAAGCCACAAATGTTGTTTTCATCGGTCGACGGGGTGAATCTGTACTTCTTTTATGTCCTTTGCGGTGTCAAAAGCCTGATCGGGATTGACACGCGCTACTTCTAGTGGTTCTGCAATTGCTGAAGTTTTGAGTTGTTCGAACTCCATTGCCATCCCGAAAGATTCAGAATTTTTGTTGAACTCCCGATCGCAATTGTCGGCTCGTGTGAAGCTTCCTTTTACCATGATGATTCCTTTTGGTGCTGGAATTTTCATGACTAGGTACGCATAATGCGGAACTGCCATGAACCGTGCGAAGGCTGGTCGTCCCAGGATCGCATGATATTGTGATGGCCAGTCCATGACTTTGAATTCGAGTTTTTCTCGCCTGAAATTTACTTTGGAACCAAAAACAACATCAAGAAATACTTTTCCTAAAGGAATTTCGGCTTTACCTGGTACTATTCTGTGGAAAGATGTTTCTGTTGGCGTGAGATTGTCTAGGGGATAACCCATTTTTCGTAACGTTTTTGCGTAGATCAGATTTATGTTGCTTCCTGTGTCCATGAAGACTTTGCTCATATCGAACCCGCCGATTTGTGCTTCAACTATCAAGGCTGAGTGACCTAGTCGTGGGACCCGAAGCGGATGATCAGCTCTGCTGAATGTGATTTCTTACTCGGACCAATGGAGATATTCGGGTGTGGTTGATGTTGTTGTTTCCGCCATATTGATTTGTCTTGCGATGATCTTCTAGGTTCTGTTGGATGGACACCCCTTCCGAATCATTGAAATTGCCCTTTTGACCTAGGGTATTCACTGTTTTGATCATTTGTGTTTTGTGGTGGCACTGTTGGTGATGGTGGGGTGGTGCGCCGATGGCTAATGTGTCAGGAGTAGATGTGTATCCTCGACTTGCCGCTTCGGTTGCTTTTGCATTAGATAGCTCCTGCATCTTCAAGAATGTTCGACAGTCTTTCATGAGATGGTTAGATTGTCGTCTACCTACTGAGTCGATGTAAAAGTGCATATTACAGGGTCCTTCCAGCATTTTCATTGTGCACATAGGCGGATCTCGAGCTCTTGGCCGGTACCGCTGTGTTGACTGGCTTCCTCCAACGTCATCCATGTTATGGCGGTACCCGCCATTGTAGCCATTGCTTCTGTTGTTACCTTCACCCGAGAAACTGGTTGCGACGTAACTTGGTCCCATGTTTCCATCGTTGTTCCTTCTTCTTCTATCGTTGCCATGTATATCCCTGTCTTCCTCGGGTGATCGCATATGCTTATTATGCAGCGCGTCTTCTCCATTAGCCCAGCGATTTGCTATTTCCATTAGTTGTGAGATTGTTTTAGGTTTAACCCGTCCCAATTCTTCTATGAATTCTCAGCGACGGAGGCCATCGTTGAAGGCATTGATGGCCCTTTTGTTGGATATGGACTCAGCCGAGTTTTTTATGATATTCCATCATTGGATGAAAGCTCTTATTGATTCCCCGGACTTTTGTTTGCATGCTCGCAGCTGCTCCAAGGATGTAGGTCATTTAAACATGGATTGGAAGTGCCGGATGAACTTATCTTCTAAGTCGTTCTAGCTGCCGATGGAATCCTCAGGTAGCTGCCTGAGCCATGATCTTGCAGCGCCGGTGAGGTGTAGTTGTAGGCTTTGCATTGCGGTAGCTATGGAGCCGCCTTGTAACTTGACAGTGGCCAAATAATCTGCTAACCATGCCTCGGGTTCTTGGAGTCCACCGTGAAGGAAATATGCCATGAGAGGCAATAATAAAGTTGTTATTATGTATTCCTTGTATATGATAGATGTTTATTTTGCATGCTATAATTGTATTGATAGGAAACACCAATACATGTGTGTTTAATAAACAAAAAGGGTTCCTAGTCATGCCTCTCTTATAGACTAGCTTGTTGATTAATAGGATGATCAAGGTTTCCTGATCATGGACATTGGATGTTGTTAATAACAAGGTCACACCATTGGTGGAATGATGTGATGAACATTCATCCGAAGTATAGCATTACGATCAAGTCATTGTGTTTATATTGCTATAACATCATACGAAGTAATCTTTATCCTTAGACCATGAGATCAAGTTAATTGCTAACACCGGAAGAGTATCTTTATAACATCAAACGTCACACCATAACAGGGTGACTATAAAGATGGGTTCAGTGCTACGAAGGTGTTATGTTGAGGCTCATGGATCAAGAGTGGAATTTGTCAATCCAGATGACAGATAGATATACTCTGGGCCCTCTCGGTGATATCACATTAGGATAGCTTGCAAGCAAGTGATGTGATCACTAGAATGTTATATCACGGGAACGAGAAAAGAGTGCATGTCGGTAACGAGATCAAACTAGGTATGGAGATACCGATGATCGAATCTCGGACATGTAATATATCGAGAGACAAAGGGATTTAGTTACAAGCGTTAAAGGTTCTCACGATCACAGGAGTCATCGTTGAATGTGTAGGAGTCAGTACGGATCTCCAGGTCCCGCTGCTGATTATTGATCGGAGAAGGGTCTCGATCATGTCTGCATTATTCGCGAACCGTAGGGTGGCACACTTAAGAGTTACCGGACACCATTTTGGAGCACATATGTTTTAGACAAAAGAATTGCAAAGCGCAGGAATTGTTTCAATAGAAACCGGAAATTGTTTCGGGTGAAATTGCAGAAGGTGGTTCTACATGTGATATTGAAATATTGCAAGGGGCTATATGTGAATGTTTGTTAATTAAAGTAATTAACAAAATTCTGAATAAATTTAATAAAAGGGTTTTATTAAATGAGAGAGCATTAAATTTGGAGAAACTTAATGCATTTAAAGTGGAGACTTTAAAAGGGAATGTGAAGAGGCATTTTAATGTGGAGGAGTTACCACCACATGAATGGGGGAGGTGAGGGGTCACCCCCGCCATGCGCCGGCCATGGAGAGAGGGGGCACCCCCCTCCTCCTATAAAAGGCCACCCATTCCCTCCTTCATCCTCACACCTCCTTGTGAAGGATCTCTCTCCCCCTCTAGAATTATTCCCCCATGGTCTCGGATTAGCGAGATACATGTTCCCGGTGGCATTTCGTCTGGAAGGAGTTACTGCTTCCGCTGGATCGCTGGAGCGAGGAGGTGGAGGTTGTCCGGTGGCTTGAATGTGTGTGCGAGTGCGGATGCGTTGCTGAGTTGCGGCGCTCGGACTTCCTCACGATCTTGAGATCGACAAGTGTATGACTACATCAACCATGAATTCCTACTCGTTAACAAAGCTCGTTGTCTTCGAGGGTAAGTTCTCTATGGATGTATGTCCACCCGTTTGCTTTGTACCTAGTAGATAGATCTTGGCGTGTAGTTCACACCGTAGGAAATTTTTTGTTTTCTATGCTGTGGACCCAACAGTGGTATCAGAGCCTGATCTATGCGTAGGTGCTTTGGCGGTCGTGCTTTTGGCGGTCGTGCGGAAGCTTGAAGTCCTTAGGCACTGAGGTTTGGCAAATCCGTTGAGTGAAACAACTAGCCCGCATAGCTCGTAATCATCTTCATTGTATTCATTGTGGTTTCGTCGGCTGCGGTTTTCGTCTCTTGACCCATCGTTCCTGTGCTATGTGTTATCGTTTCTTATGTTTCTTCGCGGCTCGTGTCCTACGAGGTGTGCCTGGTGTAGGGGTTCGTAGCATGGAAAACAAAAATTTTCTACCGCATACAAACAAACAAGCCAAGATCTATCTACTAGATTGTAGCAACGAGTCGATGGAATAACTCACCCTCGAAGATTCCAAAGCGGTTAACGAGAGCAGATTCTCATGGGTGATGTAGTCGTACTCTTTCCGATCTCAAGATCGCGTAGACGATCCTTCCAGCGCCACGTTTCAGCAGCGCTCCCGCAGTCGGTCACACGTTCGGTACTCGACGAAGACCTTCCTCTCCCTTGTTCCAGCAGGCAGCGGAGGTTGTAGCACTCTCCTCGTGATTCCGGCAGCACAACGGCGTAGTACCGGAAGTAGAGGGGAGATCCCGCAGGGCTTCGCCTTAAGCCGGTGCGAGTATGGTGGAGCTTATGAGAGAGGCTATTAGTGGTCTAGTAATTAGACACACCAATTAGAGGGCTCTAAACCAATTAGAAGGCTCTAAACCGAAATAGCTCTAAACCGGGGTTTAGGTCTAGGGTTTAGTTTAGAGGATAGGAACTTGTGTGTGCTAGGAGGGGAGCCCTGCCCCTCCTTATATAGGTGGGAGGGCTGGCCGGCCAAGGGGAGGAGAGTTCCTCCCCAAGTCGGCTTGGTGGGGCGCCGGCCAAGGGAGGGAATCCCTCCCCAACTCGGCCTCCACCAATCCTCCTCTCTTCCCACTTCCCAAAATTGCCGTTTGACTTTCAAACTGGCCGTTTGACTTTTCAATTTAGGATTTAAATAAATCCTTTATTTTGGGCAGCAAGAACACCTAGTACATGATGCAATCATTCCAACATGCAATGACACATTCATGTACCCTTCCCCCCTCCGGAGTGCCGGACATTCCGGGACCTTCTAGAATGTTCCCGATGAAAACACCGGAACCATTCCCCAACTCCGAAACGGGACTTTCCTTATATGAATCTTATTCTCCGGACCATTCCGGATCACCTCGTGATATCCCAGATCCCATCCGAGACTCCGAACAACATTCGGTCTCTTTCTCATAATACCATAACTACTCAAACAACGTCGAATCCTTAAGTGTGTCTCCCTACGGTTCGTGAATTATGCGGACATGATCGAGACACTTCTCCGAACAATAACCAATAGAGGAATCTGGAAATTCATATGGCTCCCACATATTTCTACGATTACTTTGCGATCGAATGAACCACTTACATACGATACCAATTTCCCTTTGTCTCACGATATGTTACTTATCCGAGGTTATGATCGTCGGTATCTCTGCATACCTAGTTCAACCTCGTTACTGACAAGTACTCTTTTCTCGTTCCCGTGATATGTGATCCCTTGTGAGCCAGTCACATGCTTGCAAGCTAATTGGATGACATTTCACCGAGAGGGCCCAGAGAATATCTATCCGTCATATGGATGGACAAATCCCACTCTTGATCCATGTGTTTCAACCAATACTTTCCGGACACTCAATGCCACCTTTATAGCCACCCTGTTACGGTGTGGTGTTTGATGACATCAAAGCATCCATCCGGTAAAGGTGATATGCATGATCTCATGGTCGAAGGAATTAGGTTACTATGTATCAGAAAGCATATAGCAATTGAACTATTGAAATGACTTGATCTTTATGCTACGCTTGTCTATAGGAGTATGTCCACCATATCATTCTCCTAATGATATGATCTTGTTGTTAACAACATCTCAATGTTCATGATAGGGAAACCACAATCATCTATTAACCAACAAGCTAGTTTAACAAGAGGCTTTACTAGGGACTCTTATTTTAGTTTACAAATCACACAAGTATTAATGTTTCCGGTTAATACAATTATAGCATGGTATGTAAACATTTATCATAAGTGTGAAGATATGATAATAACCACTTTATTATTGCCTCTTGGGCATATCTCCAACAGTCTCCCACTTGCACTAGAGTCAATAATCTAGTTTCAAACTTTTGTGTATTCAACACCTATGGCTTTCTGGTGTTGTATGTACACGATTGCTAGTGGTCAACTGATCTCCGGATCTGACACTTCCAGGTCCGTGTGTAATTGCATGTCTTTGCGTCTCTACGCATCACTCATTCTCTAATGAGATGGCTTCGTAAAAATTTGGTCCTTTGGTGTGACCTTTAGTTCTTTGGGGTTAAAACATGTTGATAATATTGTCGTACAATATATCTTCATAGTATTATCCCGCTGTGAACTACACCTAGTTTGATAACAAACTACTTGACACAAATGCCCTCTTTTGCTGCTAACATAGCAGTCATACACTTAGCCTTTTGTTGTAGTATCTGTCACAATGTCTTAACTTTGGAACTCATCCAAATCCATTATGGAACTCACTTTCCATTATATTGTGCCACCCTTAGTTTAGATTGAGATAAACTTAATTTGCACTTTGTGACAAAACTAGTATCAATGTAGTACTTTTACAATGAACTAACCATCTATTTGTCACTTCTACAAATAATATACTCTTAGTTCTTCCAAAAGATCATAAGAATATCCTTACTATCGTCCAATGATCATCTTATGAATCATTCTGGTATATGCTCATAACATTTAGAGCATAGGACATATCTGGATTTGTACATATCACAGTATGATTGATATAAATACTCTTTGTGATTTCATACATCAAGTATCAATCTATACTTGAATCTTTGCTTCACTTACCAAATGTCAATACACTTGAATATATCATCAACATTGAACTCTTTCAATCCTTTCTGTGTGACAAGAACCTTTCTTGTAGTTTCTATATTGAACTCATTCAATATCTTGTCTATGTACTTCTGGCACAACCATATTAGCATCTATTGATGCCAAATATTTGGGTTTTGCCTAAGTCTTTCATCAGGATGAAATTCTTAATATGTGTTAATAAAAGATACATCATTTCTAATCAACAATATGTCCTCCACATAATGTATTAGAAATATGTCTTAGCGCTCCCACTTAATTTCTTGCAAATGCAAGCATCTTCATTGTCTCTGATGAAATTAAACTCTTTTAACAGTTTCATCATAGTGAAGATTCCAACTCCGCTATGCTTACTTCAACCATTGAAGTTTGCATATGCTTTTAGCATCCATTGAATTAACAAAACCCTTTGGACCGTGTCATGCACACGTCCTAGGTAACCATTCTATTAGAAGAACTTGTTTTGTTTATTCTACTACCACATAACAAAATTATATGTAGTGATTGCTACATTAATCCGTCTAGACTAAATATTGCTATGAAAGATCAAATCTTGTCATAGTCAATCTTTGAACATTGTTGTGAACTCTTTCCCAATATGTCGACTATAGATGTGAAACATCTATGTCTATTTCTTTATAGATCCAGACACAACTGTAAGGTCTTACACCTTTCTCGAGGGTCCTTCAAGTTCAAAACTTGATTTCTCGTGTATGGAACTATCACGGATTTTATGGCTTCAAGCCATTTGACGGAGTCAGGGCCCATCACCTCTTCTTTGCATGTAGTCGGATCATTATTGTCAAATAATGATTTAACTCTCAAATCTTGGTATTCGATTGTTCATCCGACCTACTTGTTTCAATAGGAACTTAGATCTCAATGACCACAACCTTTTGAGGTACATGAGCCATGAGCATTTGTTGCTGCCTCCGGAACACTTTTCGGTGCTGTGCAACTCTGATCATATAGCTAAGGTTCTTTTAACCCTATCAAAGTTCTATTGTCCTCCCACTTAACTTTTCACGAAAAATTCCTTCTCAAAGAAATTTGACGTTCTAAGCGACAAACACTTTTGTCTCCGGTGTTTATGGAGGAATACTTAACAGTAATACAAAGACAGATTTATCCGACTTTGGTTGCAAACATCTTTCTTATGCATAGCATACCAATGTTTTAAGAAAGGACTACTTGGGTTTTATCCCAAACCATAACCTTATATGGTGTCATTTCAGCGGATTATGATGGAGCTCTTTTCAGTGGAAAACGGTAGTCTCTAAAGCTTTTAATCTTTTAAAATATAATGGCAGTTTTATGAATTACACCTTTGATCTTACCATGTCAAACAAGGTTTTAATCACATATCTCGAACGCTCCATACTCTTATGGTGTTTCGGGAAATGCAAAGCCACAGAACGATTCCTTAAATCTTAGGTATTATGCTAAACTTGTAACTCAAATATCTTCCTTTATGATCTTATCATAAACTATTTATATTCTTGTTACAATGATTTTGCACTTCATCTTGAAAGACTTTGAACTTTTTCAAATGTTTCATACTTCATCCTTATTAAGTAAATATTCATATATTCACTCAAATTTTTGGAGAAAGCATATGAAGTTGAAATCCATCGCTCTTGACTACATATAATGGATTTCATACAACAATATGTACAAGTTCCAATAAGCTAGCCATTCGTTCCCTTTTGGCCTATGAACGAAGTTTTAATTATCTCTAGGAAAGTTTCACAAGCATCATTTGATCAAAATCAAAAGACTCCAAAATTCCATCCACATGGAGTTTCTTCATGTTTTCTTTCCAATATAATTTAAACGGCGATGTCACTTCCTAAGTGATCTTTCAATCAATTTGTCTTTCGACATTTTTAGCACTAGTTTTATGGATGTGATTTCTCCAATGAGATTTGTAAATCATCCATCTTTTATGGATTACGACAATTATTTGAACAACCCTTTTGTTCTCATAATACCTGATAAAACAAATCTTGAAGGCAAGCTTTGATATTTAACGAGCAACACAATAACCCTTTATTTTGTTCTCGATGAACATCATCACCTATTCTTTTGCTAGTTATTTAGGCCATTGTAGTTCATGAATTCTGTTGTTTCGTATGACGATTCACACCAACAAATCCAGTATCAAATACTTAAGAACCACATTGTTTAAGAAGCAAAGAATATAGCCATAACATGTATATCATCTATATACTTAAGCTGAACAATTCTAGTCTTTTCTTTTCTGCCATATATTTATGAGATTCTCTTTCAGTATTTCCTTTTCTGTTTGAAAGAATCTATCAACATCAATAGTGGAGTCATACATATGACACATAGTCCAAAGCGTGTATAATTAAATACCAATGTCTTTGGATTTGCACTTTGAAGTAGATCACCATCATCAAATGTTTGGTGTTCTTTCAAATTCCTTTCTTTAGTAATCTATTGGTGTAGTAAACATTTTACCTACATCAAATATTCACCTTCATCATGGAATCGTCCATGACCAAGCTACTTTTAGCTTATAACGGTGAATCGCGAGTATAATGTTGCTCTCCAAAACCTTTTGGAAGATTAGGACAACTAGTGTCTCCAACCTTTTGCAAATTTTCATCAAATATGAGAACATGACTTTTGCCATATTATACTCTATCATGTTGTAACCAAAACTTTGTTTCAGATATCACAATATCTTCCACATATCATGGTTTCTGAAACAACTCTTTCAGATCCTAGATAACCTTGATATTAAGACAATCTTTGAATATCAAGAATCATGGAGACAAACATGATACTTTATATACTAACACTTGGAATTGTTACTCTTGATTTAATACCAATTATTAAACTTCATGGAGTAACCGGAACTTACTGAAAGTTTGCAATAGGACTTTTAAACTTTAGATTAACACTTCAAAACAATACGATACCAGTTCGTAAAGTAACTAACCAGAATTCTATAGTTCTATCATCTCAATTATAACTAAGCGCAAGGTGGTAAACGGATGCCAATGACTACAACAACTATGCAAATTCACTTTGATTTAGTTTATGATAAATTGAGTTCTAATTAATAATTAAATTAATCTAGGTGAACTCCCACTCAAAACAATATCCCTCACATTGTTTTAGTGATCACACGAACCAAATCCCCCACATCAAAACCGATCATCACGAGAGTTGATGTAGCTTCAATGGCGAACAATCGACATGTTCATTATATCTACTATATGATTCATGCTTTACCTTTCGGTGATCCGTGTTCCTGAGGCCATGTCTGTACATGCTAGGCTCGTCAAGATCAAACCTTAGCTACCGCATAAGCAAATCTGGCTTGCTTACGTTGTATTCACCCGCGGAATCAAAGACACCCGATCATCACGTGGTGCTTCGAAGCAACAAGCTTTGGCAACGGTGCATACTAAGGGTGAACACTTTTAGAACTTGAAATTTATGTGCATGAGGGATCATCTTATAATGCTACCGTCGTCTACTAAGCAATACAAGATGCATAAAGGATTAACATCACATGCAATTCATAATATGTGATATGATATGGCCTTTCTTCTTTGTGCTTCCGATCTCCATCTTCAAGCACGAACATGATCTCCATCATCACCAGCATTGCATCAAGGTCAATGATGCTTCACCATGGTTGTCGTCCACCAGCTTCAACTATTACAACTATTTTGAATAGACACGCAGGTCTTAACAGAAATTAAAGACAACCATATGGCTCCTGCCGGTTGCCAACTTACAATAAGGAACATTGCATACATCAAATATAATCACAATCATGGCCATATCACATCACTGCACACCCCTGCAAAACAAAGTTAGACGCTTCTACTTTCTTTGCATATTTTACGTGGTTTGGGGCTTTCCATAAGTGTCGTTCTAACCTACGAACAAGAAACACAACATTGATACTAGCATTGTTGATTACCCGTTGTAAATTGGATCTTTACTATGCTAGGAGAAACAGGCACCCGCAAAGCCACTTATGCAATACGAGTTGCATGTCAAGCGTGGAGCAAGTCTCATGAACGACGTCATGTAAGGTTAGCCCGGGCCGCTTCATCCCAACATACCGCAAGATGCAAAGTACACGCAAAGCAATCTACAATAAAAGCATCAACGCCCACAATGACCATTGTGTTCTACTCGTGCAACAGATCTACATATAGACACGGCTCTGATACCACTGTAGGGGTTCGTAGCATGGAAAACAAAAATTTTCTACCGCATACAAACAAACAAGCCAAGATCTATCTACTAGATTGTAGCAACGAGTCGATGGAATAACTCACCCTCGAAGATTCCAAAGCGGTTAACGAGAGCAGATTCTCGTGGGTGATGTAGTCGTACTCTTTCCGATCTCAAGATCGCGTAGACGATCCTTCCAGCGCCACGTTTCAGCAGCGCTCCCGCAGTCGGTCACACGTTCGGTACTCGACGAAGACCTTCCTCTCCCTTGTTCCAGCAGGCAGCGGAGGTTGTAGCACTCTCCTCGTGATTCCGGCAGCACAACGGCGTAGTACCGGAAGTAGAGGGGAGATCCCGCAGGGCTTCGCCTTAAGCCGGTGCGAGTATGGTGGAGCTTATGAGAGAGGCTATTAGTGGTCTAGTAATTAGACACACCAATTAGAGGGCTCTAAACCAATTAGAAGGCTCTAAACCGAAATAGCTCTAATCCGGGGTTTAGGTCTAGGGTTTAGTTTAGAGGATAGGAACTTGTGTGTGCTAGGAGGGGAGCCCTGCCCCTCCTTATATAGGTGGGAGGGCTGGCCGGCCAAGGGGAGGAGAGTTCCTCCCCAAGTCGGCTTGGTGGGGCGCCGGCCAAGGGAGGGAATCCCTCCCCAACTCGGCCTCCACCAATCCTCCTCTCTTCCCACTTCCCAAAATTGCCGTTTGACTTTCAAACTGGCCGTTTGACTTTTCAATTTAGGATTTAAATAAATCCTTTATTTTGGGCAGCAAGAACACCTAGTACATGATGCAATCATTCCAACATGCAATGACACATTCATGTACCCTTCCCCCCTCCGGAGTGCCGGACATTCCGGGACCTTCTAGAATGTTCCCGATGAAAACACCGGAACCATTCCCCAACTCCGAAACGGGACTTTCCTTATATGAATCTTATTCTCCGGACCATTCCGGATCACCTCGTGATATCCCAGATCCCATCCGAGACTCCGAACAACATTCGGTCTCTTTCTCATAATACCATAACTACTCAAACAACGTCGAATCCTTAAGTGTGTCTCCCTACGGTTCGTGAATTATGCGGACATGATCGAGACACTTCTCCGAACAATAACCAATAGAGGAATCTGGAAATTCATATGGCTCCCACATATTTCTACGATTACTTTGCGATCGAATGAACCACTTACATACGATACCAATTTCCCTTTGTCTCACGATATGTTACTTATCCGAGGTTATGATCGTCGGTATCTCTGCATACCTAGTTCAACCTCGTTACTGACAAGTACTCTTTTCTCGTTCCCGTGATATGTGATCCCTTGTGAGCCAGTCACATGCTTGCAAGCTAATTGGATGACATTTCACCGAGAGGGCCCAGAGAATATCTATCCGTCATATGGATGGACAAATCCCACTCTTGATCCATGTGTTTCAACCAATACTTTCCGGACACTCAATGCCACCTTTATAGCCACCCTGTTACGGTGTGGTGTTTGATGACATCAAAGCATCCATCCGGTAAAGGTGATATGCATGATCTCATGGTCGAAGGAATTAGGTTACTATGTATCAGAAAGCATATAGCAATTGAACTATTGAAATGACTTGATCTTTATGCTACGCTTGTCTATAGGAGTATGTCCACCATATCATTCTCCTAATGATATGATCTTGTTGTTAACAACATCTCAATGTTCATGATAGGGAAACCACAATCATCTATTAACCAACAAGCTAGTTTAACAAGAGGCTTTACTAGGGACTCTTATTTTAGTTTACAAATCACACAAGTATTAATGTTTCCGGTTAATACAATTATAGCATGGTATGTAAACATTTATCATAAGTGTGAAGATATGATAATAACCACTTTATTATTGCCTCTTGGGCATATCTCCAACACCTGGTGTGGTGATTGAGATCATCGGGTGTGTCCCACTTGCCGAGGGATGCTGCGACGGCATGGGGATCTATCGGGCTGTCGCGTGATTCCTTGCTCTGCTTCTACGAGAGAGGCTCCCACCATGCCAAGGTTCATCAGGGCAGAGCGATGGAGGGCCGCACGAGGATCATCGAGTGCGGGATGAGTTGTGAGTATATATGTTTGTGCGGCCACGATGGCTGCTTGGGCCGTTTTGCCTCGATGTTTCCTGCTTGATCGATCGACATGAACGATAGATCAAGATCGCAGATGAGTCCACCTCTCTCTGCTTCAGGGATATTCGCCAATCGAGATGTTCTCCTTCCTGTTGGTGCTCCTCCTGTTATGCTCCTTGATCCTCGGGTAGAGCTTAATTGTGCCTGTCGTAAGCTGGATTCGTCGGCTAACCTCTTTCTTTTGTCTAGTTGTCTTTGCATCCTGAGTAGGTCTCTCTTCTTGTGATGAAGAATATATTGATATGCTAATAGATCATCGTGTGAAGCGTCTGCTGTCATCGGGACTGCTCCTGAAATTGCTTCCCTTGCCATGCCGCTGCTGGTAGCCGAAGAGTTCGCCTCTCTCCTTCATGTGGCTCTCCGCCTCTTCCTTGGACTATGCGATTATCCACCGTTTCTCCTCCGTTTCCATGGTCCCCTTCATTGCTGTGATTTCCTGCATTGTCATCTGATAAAATAACGTTGGGGTCGAGGATAGGGTTACGTTAGAGTCGCGTGGTGTTGAGGTGTTCCCGTTGACCATGCACACTTGGTGGCGTGTTATGCGTGGGCTGGTGACGTTGTCTTCTACTCCGAAGGACGCGCTGTTGGTATTCAGAAATTGTAGTTATGGGTAAATGTTTGCCATCCTTATTCCGAAGTCGATGTTTTCGCAACTTTCTTCGGGTTCTAAATTTGTCGGGCTTGCTCTGTGTGGTGTCGTTAGCCCTGGACCTGATCCGAATGAGAGATTGTCGTAAAGACCGTCAAGGTCCCCCAGATCCATCTCGATTTGCTCGCTTTCTTCGCCTGCTTCGATCTGTGATGTGGCGTCCATGGAGGACCCGACGGAAGATGCTGATACTATCGTAGGTGTAAGTTTTTCCACCGATAGTTCTGATGTGATCAGGGACAAAGGGTGTGATTCTTGCGGGTCTTCTACTTGTAAGTGGAAGCTTCCGATGATTAGATCGGATCCGCCTTTGAAATTGGCAGGTACCGACACAAGGGTGGGCGGGCGTGGATCTGCTTTCGTCAGGTTGATGCTTGGTGGAGAGCGGTCTGCTGAATCCATGGTTCTAGCGTTCAGGCTTCCCACAGACGGCGCCAATTGACGAGAGGTAACCTTGGAAATGCCCATGGTGATGGACTTAGGGTTTCATGGAAAAGAGAACACTGGGGATTTCGTCGGATGTCAGGAAAACAATGAAGTCAAAGTCGCCTGAATATTGGGAAATCGCACTATTACAAGTTGTCTAGGAGTTTTCGGTACCCTCGCTTGGGCTTTTCCCGTCCTATATATAATAGGTCGGGTCTCAAAGCTTTATGTGGATAGGTTTTACATACGCGTGATTACAATACCAATACATTGTCGGTTTAGAGACTCTTTCCTAATACAATCAAAGTCTTTGTCGGTTGCTTCCTTGGGCTATCATCTGAAATATTCATGGGTCGTAAGCCTTTTACCCAGTATAGGGTAGTTAATCATAAGCATCCGAGTAATCATACCTATGTCACTTGTACTTGAGATCTCCTTGTGATTCAGCAACCATTGTAAGAATATTTGATTTCAATCTAAGTATTTTTGCACAATGTTTTCTATCCTTAATCTTATTGTTATGAGTGAGTAGTCCTCACGGGCTGCGGGTTGGGATGAAACCTCGCTGCGATTATGTGCATCTAATTCATAGGAGTATTGTGTATTGATTGAATAAAGATTTGTATCTTTATTTCTTTATCTCTTGTCTCAATTTATGGATTTGTAGGTACACAAGATGCTAGAGATTGATAATGGCTTGAGGAGAGATGCTTGGTGAGCGGTGATCTCGTAGGAAACCCAGTGACATAAAGGGGAGTACGATTTTCATTTAGCGATCCATTTGGGAACAATAGCAACATCACTTTTTAAGGTTTTGATATGTGTTTTCACTTAATAATTGTTGTAGCCCGGTATTTCATGGTGCAATGGTTGGATCAAAAGACTATCGCTACGCATGTGACTGATGACCCACAAGTATAGGGGGTGTATCGTAGTATTTTCGATAAGTAAGAGTGTCGAACCCAACGAGGAGCAGAAGGTGCTGGCTAGTGGTAAGGATAAGGAATTCTCTGCAAATACTTAGCAAACGGATTTTTAGGGTTTTTTGATAAAGCAAGTAAACGAAGTACGAGTAAATAAAAGACAGTAGGAATAAATGCAGCAAGTGGCCCAATCCTTTATGCAGCAAAGGACAAGCCAGTTGTATTACTTAAGATGACCAAACGTTTTCGAGGACACATGGGAAGACTGTCAAGTGCTTTCGCTTCATTTAGTTGATTAATCTTCTTTAGCTTGCTAAGTGTTGTGTGGGTGAACCTGTGCTAATGTACCGACCTTCCTAGGACTAATACATACTTGTGATTATACCCCTTGCAAACATCCATAAGTACAAGAAAGTAATTAAGGTAGAAACCTAACCACAGCTTTAAACTCTAAGACCCTTACGTCCCTTGTGCAATGGTTTCCTAATAGGGGTTCATGTTTATGTCACTCCGGAAACCCCATTGGATTAGTAGCCAAATACACAATGCATTCCCCTAGGCCCATGTAGGTGAAGTGTCATGTAGTCGACGTTCACATGACACCACTAGAAGAAGTACACCACAACTTAAATATCAAACTATTGAGTCTCCCTCAACACAACTCCACTACTAACAACATGACTTCTCCCATGTCCTCAAGAACAAAACGAACTACTCACAAGACATCATATGGATCATGATCAGAGATGCAATAATGATGTATAACAATCTGAACATAAACAATAATTCAATGGTTCACTCAATAGCATCAACTACAAAGAGTAATCAACACCGGGAAAGTTTCCCCTATGAACTATGCAAGATTCAACCCAATTGTTACAGCAATATGGAGATGGTGATGAGGGTGGTGATGGTGATGATGGTGGTGATGGTGATGATGATCCCGATGAAGTCTAGCTTGATGGTGGTGTTGATGGCGACGATCTCCCCTCTCCGGGAAGGAATTCCCCCGGCAGAAATCTATCTGCAGGAGAGATCTTTCTCTCTCAGTGTTTTCCACCCCGCAGAGGCGGCGAAATCTTTCTGTGGTTGCTCCCCGAGTCTTAGGGTTTCGGGAGGATAATATACGCCAGAGGGGAGTGCCAGGGGTGGACCAGGGCGGCCACACCACCTGGTGGCACGACCCAGGGTGGCCCGCGCCAGGGGGTGGTGTGGGCCCCCTGTGGCCCATCTCCAGCCCCCCTTCTCGCTTCCTTCGTCTTCTAGAAAAATAGGATTTTCCATATATTTTCCCAGATTTTCCGATCTTCGCGAATTTTGCCTCCAAACAGCACCTTTTCCATCAGAATCCTGACTGCAGCGGTCCATGCTCCAAAAGTCATCAACCATGCAAAAACAGACGAAATAACATAAGTATCACCTCTCAATATGAAATATATCAATGAATAATAGTGAATTATGACATAGAATAGTGATGCAAAATGGACGTATCAACTCCCCCCAAGCTTAGACTTTGCTTGTCCCCAAGCGAAAGTGAACTCAATAAACATGGCCTCAAGTTTATGGAGTGAAGAGTCGATAAAAAGAATATGGACAAGAAGCATCACATTCATCAATACATAGATCATAATAGAAGACAACTCACTATTATATAACTCAACTTGCAATGAGTATAGGAAACACAATAAAGATACATAAAGTAAATCATAATTAGTAATGGCAAACTTAGCTCTTGATCGAAGAATAGTTGATAATTTGCTGGAGTTCACAAATAGTTGGTTTTCAATGATAGCTTTCAAAGTAGTAAACATCAAGATAAGAGCAATGTGCCAAACAAGGAACATAAGAAACATGATTGAATAAATCATCATATGAATGAATGAAACACAACAACTCAAAATACTTGCTGAGATAGAAGGGAGTAGGTTTACTGACTCAACTACAAGGTAAAAGAAAGGCCCTTCACAGAGGGAAGCAGGGATTGCAAGTCTCATAAAGAGCTCCCAAAAATTATGATACTTACTAGCTTTAAGCTCTCATTGCCCCTATCATAAGCATATTTAGGTGATTAAGGTTAAAGTGATCAAATATGAGGATATGCATTGACAAGTTGTAAATTGAGAATCTCATGTCCCTTGAATACGAGGGCCGCTCCTCATGCTACTCAAGTTTAGTCACCGGTAAGTTCTTGTCATCGTAAGGATATGTGTATCATAGAGAACCGCCAACGGGGTACCCTTTCCCGATGATACGGAAGAATCCCCATATCAAAATGACAAGGCAAGCAGACAACAAGCATCTCAGCAATCTTCTTATTTACCATGGGAATATGGTGCTTTTTTCTCTCTTTCCTCTTTTCATAATCTCTTTTCTTTTTCTCTTTTTTCTCAATATCGGACTCATTTTTTTATAAGAAGAATGCTTCATAGATGCTCGTTATGGTTACGCTGCAGGTTTCCACCATGTCTGCATGGATTAGACCAGCGGCTCAGGCGTTTCTCTAACACACATGCATAACTCCATGGACTTACAAGCTCCCCTTTCATTTCACACCGACGACATCCATACACAAAAGAACATGCTATCAACTTGGTACAAAGTACGAGTGCAATGTTGAAAGTGTTCCCCATGACAGCATGGTTTTGCTAATTCACAACTCACAAAGCGCAAGCATATACGCAACATAGATGGGCACAATGGTTCAAGTTTATTAAGTGCAAGAAAGTAAAGTGTGCCATCAAGTTCGTGAGAGCTTTAATCACTAATTTTCACATAACAAGTTTAATTTGGGAGGTAGATAAAACAAGAATTTACTTGGAATAGCAATAATGCTAATAGGTAGGTATGGTGGACACAAATGGCATGGGTTTTGGTTTAAAGGAGTGGATGCACGAGAAGAATTTCCTCTCAGTACAGGTTTTTGGCTAGCAAGGCTGGGTAGCAAGTACAAGAGTTGAAGGAAACAAACAAACATACAAGTGATAAAAACAAACATGCAATCTTCCTTGGAGGCACAAAAGATCTTAACTAGAGAATACTAGACTTATGAGCAAATCAAGAAATAAAGATGATGAAATTATATTTCTTTAGAGTACTTTTATCTTTTTCATTCAACTCTCAAAAATAGTGTTGCTACTGACCGAGCCAGGTTTGCCAAAACTAACTAAATTAACTCAATGATCCCAAAGTGATACCAATACTAACAACAAGATCAATCATATAACCACGAATTGAAAACTAATATAAGCTATGCAAAATAGTGAATGATAGAACTTCTCATTAATATTCCATAACGTCAACTCACACCAAGGGATACATATCTAATGAGAGAGGGAACACTTCCATAATGCAAACCATCCTACATAATAACTTCTCTATTCATGATATGACTCTACTAAAAAGGTAAAAAGATAGAAGATAGTGATGTGATACCGCGACACTCTCCCAAGCTTGGAACAAGCCAAGGGGATGCCAAACCTGATGACGAATTACTCCTTCGGTGGTGGTGGTATCCTCTCGATGAGCTCTCTGATAAGTTTCCCCAAGTCCTCAATCTCAAAGGTGAGATTACGAATCAGCTGTGAGTTTTGCTCAATGCGGCTCATGATCATGTCGGATTGAGAATTCCAGCTCTTGCTATTCTTTCCCCACTCTTCCTCCTTGAAGTCTTCTTTTCCTGCATGGCTAGAACGAGGCAAATCCCAATTGGAGGGTAATTTCCCCTTGGGCATATTCTGGTGTTGATGCTCATGGATAAGGGTATGGAAAGGGTTCTTGGTGCGCGGAGGAAGTGACCGTGGAGCCAAACAGTGACGAGGAGCTTTCCCCCCAGTCTGCATCCGTGCAGTCCTTCTAACCCTGGCAGGTTTTGTCACCACTCCAATGCTTGCAATGGTAGTGCCAGTGTGCGGATGTTGGCCTTGCTCCTTTTCACCTTCACTCTTGATCTCCTTCTCCTTCCCGGGGTCTTGGAGGTATTCCTCCATAGGCTCCTTCCCTTTATCCTTGGCGGACACCATTGTGCTTCAAAGCTTCAAGAATAGTTCCTGGCAGAAACAGATCAAAACAAAAATACGATGAAAACACGATATACTAACCTCGGGGGATCCGGGGGATTATATATTACGAAGTTTCAAAGCAAAAGGAAGGTACTGGGAGAAAACGAGTCGGAGGCAGAGTCCGGGGTGGACTCACCGCCTGGTGGCGCGACCAGGGGTGGGCCCGCGCCAAAGGGTGGTGTGAGCCACCCTGGATCCGTTTCCATCCCTCTTTCGCTTTGTAGCTTTCCTTATTGACTAAAAACTGCAAAAATATAGTTGGATAGTATTTTCGCGGAACTTTTCTTACCAAAACTGTTACCTATTTGAAAACGGACTCTGTAGGTCTCTAAATTTGGTATCAAGTAGATTCTTCTAGAGTCATTACTTGAATAACATCAATATATTCATCTTCATACTCTTATTACTTGACTCATAAAACCTTTCTCTTCCTTATTACACCATTATCTCCACTTCCTGGAAATTTCTTTCACACAAAACTCCACACAGTTCTCATTAGCAACATTAGTATATATGAAGTGATAAAACCTTTTGAGTCCAATTTCAAATGAAAAACCATCAAAACATAAGCTACTGTAGAAACTCCTTCCGAAAACCCAAAAAGAATTCAAAAAGGAAATCGAATAAAGAGACAAATGCAAGAGTGGCAAAATCTGTCAAAACTGACCAGTAGGTAAAGATCATTTTTTTCGAAAATCTTCTGTTCAAATCAAAAAGTGCAAGACTAACGAAAGTTAGATAACAACCTGGGGCAGAAGCACAAAAAATTATAGCTCAATCCTACATACAGAGATCTCTCACGAATTTTTACGGTGAAGCACAAAAATCTGTTTCGGGACAACAACTTCCCCAAATCTTACTTCTCTCTCATTAGAGGTTGATCTTGACACAAAAACCAAACAAAACGGATAAGGAGAGGTTATTTCCAAAGTAATAACTTCTAAGACTCTAAGAAACACAAACAAACTGAAAGCAAAAAACAAATTGGGTTGTCTCCCAAAAAGCTCTTTCTTTATAGCCATTAAGATGGGCATGATGATTTTGAAGATGCTCACATAGGAATATGAATTGAAGTGAAAGGGAGCATTAAGAAGCAAAAATACACACATTTAAGTTTAACCCACTTCCTATGCAAGGAAATTTTGTAAACAAACAAATTGTTGAAACCAAAGGCTACTTGCATAAGAAGGCAAAAGAAGTGCAACATAAAAACTTTCAGCATAAAACAAGGAAACTTGATATTATTGAGATACATAAGAACACTTTTCCCTCTCTCATAGTAACTTTCAGTATCATGCCTAAACTTAACAATATAGCTATCACAAGGACCATCGTAGCAATGATCACTTATTCTAACAGAAATAATAGGAATATTAACTCTCGTAATACTACTTTGTGAAACAATATTAGAGGTATCCTTACAAAGGATAGTGTGTCCCTCTTCTTCATATTTAGTAACAAAGTCTTTCACATTTGCTATTATAGGTTCATCAACCATTTGTTTATCAGGTTTAACAGCTTTATTTGTACTTTCATTAAACATACTAGCTATCATAGAGTGTTCCTTTATCTTAACTGGGAAAGGCATTTTCTCAATATAAGGCTCAGGTAAAACATGATTAGCAGTATAAACTTCAGTATTTCTTGCAGGAACACTCTTAGCAATATCTTTATAAGGTTCATGATACTTATTCCACTTCTTTTTAGGCACTTCAATGTAGGAAGCAAAAGCCTTAAAATAATAAGCAATAGCTTGAGAGTCTACACCATAAGCATTTTTAATATTTTGAAAATCACCAGTTCCCATAAAAGATTCAATGTATTCATAATCATAATTTATACTTGACTTTCTACCTTTGTCATTCTCCCAAGCTTCAGCATTGTCTTGAATACGGTCCAGAAGATCCCATTTAGCTTCTTCTTCCATGCGAGTGAATGATCCAGCACAAGAAGCATCCAATAAATCCTTATCATGAAGATAAAGCCTTGCATAAAAGTTATTGATAATAATATTGTTGGGGAGCTCATGAATGGGACATTTGAGCATTAGTAACTTCAATCTCCCCCAAGCTTAGGCTATACTCTCTCCATCAAGAGGCCAAAATTTGTATATTTGATTCCGATCTTTATGAATCTCACTAGGAGGATAAAACTTTGAATAAAAGAGAGGCACTATTTCCTCCCATTCCAGAGCTTGACCATTCTTCAGCAGCTTATACCAGTCCCTAGCTCTTCCTTTTAGTGATAGTGAGAATAACTTCTTCTTAACTTGATCTGTAGTAATACATGTACACTTGAACAACCCGCATAATTCGTGTATAAAGAGTAAATGATCACCAGGATGGACAGTTCCATCCCCAACATAGTAGTTATCCATAACACGATCAATAATTCTTGTAGGTATTTTGAAAACATCATTCTCAGCACAACTCCACTACTAACAACATGACTTCTCCCATGTCCTCAAGAACAAAACGAACTACTCACAAGACATCATATGGATCATGATCAGAGATGGAATAATGATGTATAACAATCTAAACATAAACAATAATTCAATGGTTCACTCAATAGCATCAACTACAAAGAGTAATCAACACCGGGAAAGTTTCCCCTATGAACTATGCAAGATTCAACCCAATTGTTACAGCAATATGGAGATGGTGATGATGGTGCTGATGGTGATGATGGTGGTGATGATGATGATCCCGATGAAGTCTAGCTTGATGGTGGTGTTGATGGCGACGATCTCCCCTCTCCGGGAAGGAATTCCCCCGACAGAAATCTGTCTGCCGGAGAGATCTTTCTCTTGGTGTTTTCCGCCCCGTAGAGGCGGCAGAATCTTTCTGTGGTCGCTCCCCGAGTCTTATGGTTTCGAGAGGATAATATACGCCAGAGGGGAGTGCCAGGGGTGGACCAGGGCGGCCACACCACCTGGTGGCGCAACCCAGGGTGGCCCGCGCCAGGGGATGGTGTGGGCCCCGTGTGGCCCATCTCCAGCCCCCCTTCTGGCTTCCTTCGTCTTCTAGAAAAATAGGATTTTTCGTATATTTTCCCGGATTTTCTGATCTTCGCGAATTTTGCCTCCGAACAACACCTTTTCCATCAGAATCCTGACTACAACGGTCCATGCTCCAAAAGTCATCAACCATGCAAAAACAGATGAAATAACATAAGTATCACCTCTCAATATGAAATATATCAATGAATAACAGTGAATTATGACATAGAATAGTGATGAAAAATGGATGTATTAGTGACTCATAGAGTCTCTAGTATATTAGGATATGTTGCCCACAAATTTTATCTTTGTTAAATCATTACACATGAATATGTGTATTACTATCTTTATCCCATATGATGTGCAGCTGTAGGTAAATCTTCAACCCTGGCCTATCTCCATCCATTGCAACAAACAAGGTTCTAAAACAAAACTAGAAAGGTCCGGTAAACAAAGGTAAAATGAACAAACAAGTCTTGCAGACGTGTCTCGTTTAATTTCCATTTAGCATTGTTTCCCAAGGTTCGATTAAACCTGGGTCTACTAGGGAAAAATTATCTGTAAATTTGGATCAAAGGTATCACTTAATGTTAGTTCTTTAAAGGATTTATTTTAAGCCATTATGATCAGTATGTACTCTTACTTTCGAATAGATTATATAGGATCTAAACTTATCACAGGAGAAAACAACAACGAAGTGTTCTTTTTCTGCCATGGGATAATTCTTTTGAGCACCATTCAAGGTGCGACTAGCGTGATGAATGATATTGAGTTCATCACCATCATGCTATCATAGAATAGCTTCCATTGCATCATGGATGGCTTCACAAAACAAGTCAAAAAACCTTTTCCAATTTGGTGGTTTAATGATAGGGGCATTAAGAAGGGCTTGTTTTAATATGGTGAAAGTTGTAAGACAGTTTTCATCAAAATCAAAAGTAACATCTTTTTAAAAGGTTAGTTAAAGGTCTAGAAACTTTAGAGAAGTTCTTAATAAACCTTTTATAAAATCCTGCATGACCTAAGAAACTTCTTATACCTTTTACATCGCGAGGAGGGGGAAGCCTTTCTATTGCTTCTATATTTGATTTACCTGCCTTTACCTGATATCTTATGACCAAGTACTATACCTTCTTGAACCATGAAGTGACACTTCTCGCAATTCAAGACCAGGTTAGTGTCTTCACATCTCTGCAAAACTTTATGGAGATTATGGTTAAATGAAGTTCCATGGATCGAGAAATCGTCCATGAATACTTCCACAATATTTTCAACATAATCAACAAATATAGCGGTCATACACCTTTGGAAGGTGGTAGGAGCATTACACAGGCCAAAAGGCATGCGGTGATAAACATATAAACCAAAAGGACATGTGAATATTGTTTTTAATTGGTCATCTGGATGGATAACTATTTGAGAAAAAACGAAATAACCATCTAATTAACAAAAATGAGAGTGCATAGCAAGTCTCTCCAAGGTTTGATCTATAAATGGAAAAGGGTAGTGCTCCTTACGAGTTTCCTTATTAAGTTTTCTATAATCAATACAGATCCTATGACCAATAACACTTGAAGTAGGGACTAACTCATTATGTTCATTCGGGAAATAGTGAACCCGCCTTTCTTTGGGACACAATGAATAGGACTTACCCAATCACTTTCCTCTACATGGAAGATTATACCTACATCTAGTAGGTGGATTACCTCCTTTCTCTCATCTTCTTTCATATGAGGTTTGAGATGTCTTTGAAAGTGCAACCGGCTGAGCTCCTTCTTCCATAAATATTCTATGAGTGGCTATCGAGGGACTAATCCCTTTCAAATCATCCATTGAATAACCCAAAGCCTTTCAGTGCATTCTTAAGACTATCATTAATTCTCCTCTTCCTTTTCTACAAGGTTAGAGCTTATAATAACAAGATATTTATTAATGCCATCAAAAAACATGTATTTTAGTTCTTTAGGAAGGGTTTTGAGTGTAGGAGGTGGAAGCTCCTCGTCACCTTTTATTATGTGTATCTCATAGATTTGATTCATTTCAGGATCAACTATAGGAATTGAATTAATATAATCATCAATTTCCATTTTGTCTATATCTTCAGGAAGATTGTTATTCTCCACTAGGCTTCTTTTAACTTATCGTTGGGAGTCTCAATAAACACAACAACAAGACTAGTAATGTTACCTTCTTGTCGCTCTTGCTCATTGATACCTTTGATCCGGATTCACGGATGTAGTATAATAGCTTTTTCCCTAGAAGACCTAGCTTTAATCGAACCTTGGAAAGCACTGCTAAAAGGTAATAAGAAAGGACACGTCTACAAGACTTTGTTTGTTTGTTTTACCTTAGTTGACTGAACCAATCTAGTTTACTTTATAATGGGTTTGAATCAATGGATGGAGATAGGCCAGGGTTGAAGATCCACCTGCAGCTGCATATCAAATGGGATGAAAGATAATAATAAACATAGGCATGTATCATGTTTGTATTGAGATAATATTTTATGGGCAACACATCCTAATATTCTAGAGCCCTCGTGATGCAGCAGGCATAGCAATAGAATTTTAATCCAACCGAGAACACACTGAAGCCACGGGTTGCAAATGATTATTAAGTGCATAGATCAAAGCATTAAGTGGTCATGTTGTTGTTGATCCTGAATGGGTTGCTAAGCAAAGACCGTACTTCCCTTTCTGTCACTAATTTTCCTATGAGACTATCGCTAGCTAGTATCTCACCTCAAGCCTTTATAAATCTATGGGATCTTGGGTACCTACAAGTCCACAGATCGAGGCGAGAGACGAAGAAACAAAAGATACAAATCACGAATCCAAACAAAACACAATTCTCCCATGATCTAGATGCACATAATTGCTGCGAGGTTTCTCTCTCTAACCCATAGCCCGTGAGGACTACTCACTCATAAGGAATAGATCGGAGATAGAAAACATCATGCAAATACTTAGATTGAAATCAAATATTCCTACAATGGTCGCCAAATCACAAGGAGATCTAAAAATACAAAGCAATGGCTATGGCTAGTGGATGGATGGATGGTGGAAGTAATGAACAATGGATGAACAATGGTGTGGATCTCCTATGGTGGTGTTGTGATGCAATCTGAGAATGGTGGCTCTCTGGCCGACGGTTGGAGCCTCAAAATATATAGGTGTCTTCACGAAAGTTGTAGGGTTTGACGAGACGAAGTCGTCGCCACCTGGTACGGGCGGGCGGTACGGGCGAACCGTGCCCGTACCAGTGGTCGTTAAGCGCACTAACGCCTTGGTAGGCTTATCCAATTACTTGGCTATGTGTACTTCCTCAAAATCCTTCATTGTGACTCCTTATTTCACCTTAAAAGCAGTGATTTCCTGCACAACATAAATCAAAGAAGGGATTTGCACATCTTTGCAATTATTAGTCATTAGTGGCAAGGTTGAGAGTTTATTTGGCAATTTCTTGACCAAAAACAATGTTTAAACACGGTGGAAGATGGCAAAAATCGGAGCCATCAACTTCCCAAAGATCAAACCTTGATCGTCCTCGAGCAAGAAGAACCAAAAGAACTATAAGGAATTCAAAGTTTAAACTTGAAACATCAAGAATAGGAGTTCACTTACAGTAGGTAGTTGATACATTGCAAATGTATCTATAATTTTTGATGTTCCATGCTTGGTTTTATCCACTTTCTTGTGTTTTGTTCCAACTTTGGAGTACTTTTCATATGATTTCTTGGACTAACCTATTAACAAGAGCCACAGTGCCAACTGCCTGTTTTCTGCTGTTTTTGGTTCCAGGAAAGTCAGAAAATGAATATTCTCGGAATTGGACGGGACAAAAGCCAAAGTGCCTATTTTTTCAGAAGGGATCAAGAGCCAGAATACGAGACGCAGAAGGGCCAGGGAGCCACCACACCACCTGGCCGCGCGGCCAGGCCTGGCCCGCGCCAGGGGGTGGTGTGGCCGCTCCCGGCACCCCCTCGGCCTCTCCTTCCGCCTATAAGTTGCCCTCGGGATGAAAACCCTAAGTACCCGATCAAAAATCCATGAAAGAGTCTGTAGCCGCCGTCATCTCCATCCCTAGATCGGGAGGGATCTGAGGCTCTTCCCGGCACCCTGCCGGAGAGGGGAATTCACCCTGGAGGCCTTCTTCATCACCATGCAAGCCTTCGGTGTGATGCGTAAGTAGTTCATCCTTGGACTACGGATCCATGTAGTAGCTAGATGGCTGGTTTCTTGTCACATCCCAAGATTTTCCAAATCTTGTAATGTGAAAAATAAATAAACAAAATAAATTTTTGTTGAAAATCAGGGTGAAAAGAAACTTTTGTTTCTAAAAAGAAATTTAAAATCCCATCTTGAACAAACTTTGACTAAAGTTTGAATTCAACAAAAATCCAAATCAAGGGAAATGCATTCCTCAATGAATGTATCTGGAAATTTGAACACTTGGAAAATAAATCCAAATCCCTAAGCCCTAATGGAAGGAAATCATTTTCCAAAGTATCTCCAAATCTATGGATTTGATCCATACCAAATTTGATCAACAAATATTCACAAAGGATCAAGAAAAGACCATAGAGATTGGTTTCACTTAGAACCATAGACAAAATCTTATGAATATAAAAAGATAAGGAAATTGAATTTCCAAAGCCAATAAAGCCTTACCAAAAACCCATACCAATTGGTGAACAAATAATCCTAAAGGGATTTATTTGGATAAACATTTAATAAAGGAAAAATAAATTGTTTTGGAAATACTATTTGGATCTTTTAATAAAAGACTTTGTTTTCAAATGAAAAGGTAAGCCAAATTAATTTTGGCCAAACTTTTGTAATAAAATATTTTGTTTTGATAAAATGAGTAAAAGTTTATTTAAATAAAATAATAAGGATTTGAATATCCAATTTTATTTAAGTAAAGGCTTTTCCCATTTTAAATGAACACCAAGTATTTTATTACTACTTTGAAATCTTTTATTAAAAGGTTTTGCTTTGATTAAAATGAGTAAAGGATTATTTAAATAAAATAATAAGGATTTAAATATCCAATTTTATTTAAGTAAAGGCTTTCCCATTTTAATTAAAACACCAAAACTTATTTATTTATTTAAATAAGTTTCCAAGTATTCTTTTATTTTTCAAATAAAACCTTCTGGTTTGGTTTTGAAAATAATTGGATTTCAAATGGAAATTTTATTTAAATAAATCAAACACTATTAAAAACTAAAGATCCATTTTATTTAATTAATAAATGGATCCTAAAATAAATATAAAATATTATTTTATTATTTCATTTTGGATTATGTTGATAAACAGAACCAAATTCAAAGTATTAAGTTGAGTGTTTGTTTGAATTGATTTGAAATTGTTTGAATGTGTGAAAAATTGTTTGAAATTCCAAACAGAAAAAGAATTAGAAAAAGAAAAAGATTTAAACAGAAAAAAATAGTGAAAACAGACCCAACCCATTTTTGGCCCAACAGCAGCCCAGTCCAGCCCAGCTTCTTTTCCCCCGAAGAAATCTTTTCTCACTAAGAAACCTACCCGCAGAGTGATTGACAGGTGGACCCCTTTCCCTACCCCTTTCCCACTGACCAGAGGACCCCACCGCCACCTCCTTCTTCTTCCCCGCGCGACGACCACGCCCTCTCTCTCGCTGCCGTTGCTGTCTTTGAATGCCGAGATCAATTCGCGTTAATCCGTGCATTAAACCTCGCCGTGACAACGCCTACTTAACCGCCTGCTCCTCCTCCTCCATTTCCCTCAGACCCCTTCCCCAAGCTCGCCCCCAGGCCGCCTCAATTCCTCCCCGAGCACCCTCTGCCCCGACGAGCTGTCGCAGCAATTCCGGCCAAGTCACACCGCCTCCTGCCTCCCCGAACACACGAGCATACTCCACGCATCCAGACGCATCTATCCATACCACCCATTCATCCGCGGGTACCCCAGAGCCTCGACAACGACGACCACAGCACCACACCGCCGTCTGCCGTTTCTCCGGCGAGCTTTCCAGGTGAACTCCGTCTGCCCCAGCACCTCTCGATCATGCTCACATGAACCCCATGGCCGCCCGCATCTTATCGTGCCTTTGTTTTGTCTTGGGGTGAACTGCAGCAACGCCTCGTCGTCAACCTGAGCGCCACCGTCTGTCTGCAAACTCCGGCGACTCTTCTGGTAAGCACAAGACCACCCCGACCCCTCTCGTTCACGCACACGACTCCGTCTCGATCTTGCGCATCTAACCGAGCCTTCTTTTCGCTTCGGAGAGAACCATAGCAACGTCCTCGACAGCAACCGGAGCCAACTGCCGCCGTTCCCAACTCCGACGAGGAATTGCGACTGCCCCTGAGCGCCCCTTGTCAAGCCAGCAGTACCCTGAGCTTCGCCGTGACCCCCTGAGACCGGTGAGCAACCCCTCCTTCTCCCTCGCCCCCTGTATCGCCGGCACCGTCATCGACCGACCACTCCGCCGCCGCTAGCTACCGCAGCGCCGCTCGCAAATGGTCGAGCACGCTAGCACCGTAGGATCTGGATCTGACGGTTACGATAGATCACTTAACCGCGAAGAGGTACGAGTCCTGCACCGCACGATCTCATTTAGATCCAACGCGTCACAGAGCGTGATCCGCAGCGAAGCGGTACCGTCCAATAGAATCCTGCCGCGTGTCCCCAGTTCTGTTTAAAACAGAATTTGAAAACAGAAACTTTTGCCATTTTCAAACCCTTGTATCTTTTGATCCACACGTCCAAAAATTACAAATTTGATGTCGTTGGATTCAGCAAGACAAGCCCTAGCCAACCCTACCCTTAGTTTAGCAAATAGTATTTGTTAGCTTGTTTGATTTTGTAGATTCTTTTGTGTACTTGCTAACATTAGAAAAATTGTTTAAAAATGATTTTAAGGTTAAAACCTTTGCAAATTGGTTTATTGTGACCTTACTGACCCTAGGAACCAACCCATGGTTTTGAAAATGATTTTGGAAAAGAATAGAATGGATTAATTAGTTTAGTCCATTTCTAGCTAACTAAAACTATAGTTTTGTTTATGAAAATGTTTTTGTAAAGAAAACTTTGAGAATTGGTTTAGACCAAACCTACTGACCCAAACACCAAGTTTTGCAATAGCAACTCATTTGGTGAACCCTATAGGTTAGTGCCTTAGTAAAAATATTTCTACACCACATAGAATGACACTTTGTTTTGCAAATGGTTTTATAGTGAAACCTTTTGCAAATGACTTAGCCATTTCACAAAATGACCAATAGGTGTGCCCAAATGTCTATGACCCATTAGGAACCCCTTTTTCAAACAAAACAAGGCTTGGCATGCTTGCATGCATTACCTTAACTTTTCCACTTTGGTAAATGACCATTTTGGATCTTACAAAGTTTAAGAATCTAATAAAGACCCTCTTTGCAAATGACTTTGCCATTTTGGTAAATGACCAAATTGGAACTTACAAAGTTAGAAGCCTAGTGAAGACCATCCTTACAATAGAACCAACCTTTGCATGCTTATGCATGACTTAGATTCCATTGTCTTGTGTGTGTGTGATTTTGTTTGAGAGAATATTGGTTTAGAGTGTTAATTGATTTTGTGTTTGCTTGATTGGTAGATTGAGTTGTACCTTGCTTGATTGAATTGTAGTGACTTGAAGAGTGTGATTGTTGCAAGGACAAGGAGTGAACTTATACCCTCTACCAAAAAGGCAAGTGATACTTCATACTATCTATCCCATTATTTTCAATATGCATTAGTGTTTTTGCCAAGTAAAACTTGCATGGTTCTTATTTTGCTAAGTATAGACCTTGCTACAGGAAAACTAGTAGAATGAATCCTTAGAAGGATTTTCCTAAGTTAAGAACCCTATTACTATCAAGCTTAGCCTAGCTAATAGAAAACCTGGGTGGGATATATATTCATGCTATGAAAATTTCTAAGTCTATGGACTTGTGTTTTGTTTAATAAAACAACTAAGTTAATGAATCACCTGGGTGGAAATGGAAGGAATGGTTTATGTTGAGTGGTTACACAAGGCCAGGGGTACTGGTGAACCTTGTGTATCTCACTTGTGGATGGCCACCCAGGAAACAAAGAGATTTGAGATGTCAAATGTTGAGAAGCTTCAAGTGCAACCACTTGGCAATATGGGCTCTGCCATGATCATATAGGTTGCAAGAACTTAGCCACATGGACAGTGGGTGGTAGTGTTTGATAGGTTGGAACGCGTCCATGTTGGTCTAAGGGAAGGCTTCTGAAAGATTTTGTCTTGGGAAACCAAGTCTTGTGGGGAAAGTGCACCACCTCTGCAGAGTGTAAAACCTAAGTACTTAGCCATGTCCCTGGTAAAGGACAATTTGAGCATCAAGACATGGAAGCAATCAAGAATCTCATCACTCCAATTTCTAAATTAAAACTTGTGGGTGAACAAGGGTTGTGTGAAATTCTTCAATCTTTGATGGAGAGATGGCTTGGTACAAGGATCTTGAAATCATTGATTGAGGAAAATTGTTTTTGCCAAGCAAATCTTCAGTCTTTGATTGGTAGATGCCCTGAGTGGATCTCCAGTCTTTGATTAGTAGATGTCTTGGAAAGTTTTTGCCAAACAAAACTTAGTATTTTCAAAATGATAGGAAAAATCTATTTTGAGCAATGCAAGACTCAACTCCACTTAGCCAAAATGCATATAGATGATAGACTCCACTATACTACCAAAGTATCACTTGCCAATACAATTCAAATGAATTGACCCTCTGTGGCTGTAACTTGTAATGTTGCAGGTTTGATTGATTTTAGTGAAGATTGATTGATTAGGATTACAAAGTCTACAACCAACATCTGCCTGTGGCACTTTGAAGATGAAGGACCCAATACTTATAGTTATTCCGCTGCAATGTAATGTGAATAGCCAATGAGCTATGTTTGATGTAATAAAATTATTTTATTCCTGGTTATAAAGTTGTATTATGACCTTTGTTTCTTGATATTACATCTAAACTGTGGATGCTAGCTATTGATCCAGGGACTAGCATTGTAAACACAGGGGACCCTACCTTAATAAAGGCAAGGGATGCTACATTTCTCCTCCTTTGTGCTTTGATGTTCAGATCTTGTGAGCTCCGTTCATGATCAAGATCATCTATTTGTAATTCATACATGTTGTGTTTGCGGGGATCCGATGGATATTGAGATGCTATTGATTATTGAATCTATCATGTCTTTGTTATCTGAGATCTTGCATGCTTTCCGTTGTTAGTAGCTATCTTGGCCAAGTAGATGCTAGCAACTCCAAGAGTTAGTATTTATGCTCAATAGTGGGTTCATGCCTCTGGTAATCTGGGGAAGTGACAGAAATCTCTAAGGTACTAGATGTGCTGTTGCTACTAGGGAGAAAACAACAATCCTTTGTTCATAGAACAATCGTATTGTTTACTTTACACGTAGTTCGTAAAGCTATAATATGTTGCTTGCAACTTAATACTGGAGGGGGTTCGGATGATAACCTGAAGGTAGATTATTAGTCATAGATGCAGTTAGATGGTGGTCTATGTATTATGTTGTAATGCCCAATCAAGTCTCAAAGGAGTCAAGATGATTAGTATATGCATGTATTGCTTTCTCGGTGTTTGTTAATTGCCCCGCTGTAATTTGTTCACCCAGCATGTTATCTATCTAAGGAGAGCCACCTCTAGTGAACTATGGATCTCGGTCCTTGTCTTTTACATACAATCTACAATCTTTTACTGCTTTGTGTTTACTTTCTACAAACTTTTACTTCTTTCCATTCGATACGTTTAATCCTTTGTTTTCCGCAAAACACGATGAGATTGACAACCTCATCGCAAGTTGGGGACAAAGTTATGTGGTTGTGTTGTGCAGGTCTCCATGTTGCTACTAGCACCAGTAGTGCGCCCTGCCAAAGCTCAGCTAGTAACACCTTTGGGGTGTTTCCTTGCTCCTACTGGTTCGATTAAACCTTGGTTTCATAACTGAGGGAAACTTGTTGTTGTGCTCATCATACCTTCATCTTGGGGTTCCCGACGAGCTCTACATCAACCACGAGCCATCAATACTTTTCTGGGCGCCGTGCATTGAGCCATCAAGCATCTTTCTGGCGCCGTTGCCGGGGAGTCAAGGACATCTTCACAATGGGAGTCCCTCATAACCAATCTCTTTACTTTGTTGTTTTTGTTTTGCTTAGTTTCTTTTTGCTTTGTTTGCTCGTTTTGTTCTTCAAAAACACACACAAAAAATAGTTTTACTTGTTTGCTTTCTTATTTGAAAACCCAAAAAAATGACTACTCTTGAAAACACTAAGTTGTGTGACTTCACTAGCACCAACAACAATGATTTTATGAGCACTCCTATTGCTCCACCTGTGGCTGAAAATACTTTCTTTGAGATAAAACCTGCTTTGCTCAATCTTGTTATGAGAGAACTATTTTCTGGTATTGATCTTAATGCTTCTTCATTTGAGAACACTTGATTCTTTCTTTGCTTCTTATGCCTAACTTAAAGGCGTTAAAGAAAAGTACTTGTTGGGAGATAACCCAAGAGTTTTAGATCAGTCTTGGAAGTTATTACCTCTGTAATAACCTCTCCTTATCCTTTTTATTTGCTTTTTGTGCCAAGAGTAACCTCTAATGAGAGAGAAGTAATGATTGGGAAAGTTGCTGTCCCGAAACAGATTTTTGTTCTTCACCTTAAAAATTCCTGAGAGAGCTCTGTATGTCGGATTGAGCTGTAATTTTTTTTGCTTATGCCCCAGGTTGTTATCTAACTTTCTTTAGTTCAACACTTTTTGATTTGATCAACATAAGGTCTTCGAAAAAAATTCGTCTTTACCTGCTGGTCTGTTTTGACAGATTTCTGCCATTTTCTGCATTTGCTTTTTGTTAGTTCCTTCTTGAGTTCCTTTGGGGAAATGAGCTTTTTGAGGGAAGTGCTACAGTAGCTAGTGTTCTAATGCAAGTTTATTTGGTGTTATAACTGAACCTTGAGACTTATTTATCTTAAGTGCACTAATGTTGCTAATGAGATTGTGTGAAGTTTTGTATGAAGGAAAAATTTCAGGTGTATGGAAGGAATGAGTAATGAGATGAAGGATGGAGTAAATCTCAAGCTTGGGGATGCCACGCGTGTCACCCCAAGAAATATCCAAGAAGTACAAGCGTCAAAGTTTGGGGATGCCCAAGGCATTCCCCTTCTTCATCAATAAAAAATCCAGGTTTCTTCCAAACGCTTCATTTTTATTGTTTTATGCACAATTGTGTTTTTCTTGGAGCGTCTTCTTTTTCGTTTTTGTTTTGGTTTTTAGTTTGATTAGTTTTCTTAGTTTTTTGAATAAGTTGGTTGGACCCCCTCTTTCACACTTTGGTTTGCAAATAGTTTGGTTTGGTTTGGAAAAGAGTAGGGAAGTTCATACTTATGTGGTAAAAAGAGCTCGTTTTTGACTCTGGCCTATGCTTTTTCATGCCATGCTTGATATTGTTTTGGCTTTATGCTTAGTATTCTTTGCTGTAGCATGACTTGTTATAAACAATTGAGATTGCTTAATGTGCCTTGGATGAATCATGCGTTGTTTTAGCATATTAAAGCATAGTATAGTGGCATTCTCCTTTGATGCTTTATTTGGGTTGACTTGGTGCATGCTCACACCATGTTATGACTATCTCAAGTCACCATAGCCTTTATGATCCTTTAGTTTTCAACTTGTAGTATCACTTTATGCTTTGATCAATGATGTTTTGTCGCTCTGCATGATTATGGCCATTATTGCTCTCCTAGTTTGTCGCTCCCAGTCTTTTGCTAGCCTCCACAACCAAGTATGAGTTCCACTCATGCATCCAACTCCCTAAACCAAGTTATTCCAAAGAGTCCACCATACCTACCTACTAGCTTATGCTATTCCAAGTATATTCATGCTTTTGTTTACCTTCCAAATTAAACTTGTTATGAGAAAACTAGTGATTAAAGCTCTCACAAACTTGATGGCACACTTTACTTTTCTTGCCCTTAATAAACTTAAACCATTGTGTCGTCTATGTTGTATATGCTTGCACTTATTTGTTGGGAATTAGCAGAACCATACTTTCATGGGGAACGCTTTCAACATTGCACTTGGTACTTGTACCTAGTTGATATCATGCTCTTTTGTATATGGATGTCGTTGGTGTGAAATGAAAGGGGAGCTTGTAAGTCCATGGAGTTATGTATATGTGTTAGAGAAATGCCTGGGCCGCTGGTCTAATCCATGCTGATATGGTGGAAACCTGCAGCGTAACCATAATAAGCTGTCTATGAAGCATTCTTCTTATAAAAAAAGAGTCCTATATTGAAAAAAAGGAAAAAAGAAGAGAAAAGAAAAAAAAGATACTATGAAAAGAGGAAAGAGAGAAAAAAGCACCATATTCCCATGGTAAATAAGAAGAATGCTGAGATGCTCGTTGTCTGCTTGCCTTGTCATTTGGATATGGGGATTCTTCCGTATCATCGGGCAAGGGGTACCCCGTCGGCGGTTCTCAATGATACACATATACTTACAATGACAAGAACTTACCGGTGACTAAACTTGAGTAGCATGAGGAGCGACCCTCGTATACAAGGGACATGAGATTTCTGACTTATACTTCGTCAAGCATGTACACCATAGTTTGTTCACTTTAACCTTAATCACTTCAAGATGCTTATTATAGGGGCAATGAGAGCTGAAAGCTATAAGTACCATAATTTTTGGAAGCTCTTTATGAGACTTGAATCCCTACTTCCTTTTACAAAAGGCCTTTCTTCCACCATTATATTGAGTCTCCACCTTCTATCTTTATGCACCTACTTTGAGAGCATAGTGGCCATTCTTAGTTCTATGTGCATTGTCCCAAGACTAGTTGATTGATGCATAACTTGTTATTGCTTGTTTGAAACTATTGTATCTAGTCACTCTTATGAACTTTGAAGGTGTCCTATGCATTTATATTTGCTACTCTATTGAGGGACAAGCTGAATACTATTATGCTATGTTTTCTTTATGTGAAACAAACAAACGTCTTGCAAAGCATGTTATTCATGAATCTTTTGTTTGTGCCTTTTCATGTTGCATTATAGTTTCTTTGTCTTATTGCTAGAACTTTGTCTTTCATGTTATGATTGAAGTATTATGATCCCAGCCTTGAATGTTTTGCAAATACTTTGATCAAGTCTTGGATGGTGCATGTCACCTCAAAAATTCTTTCTTTTTATCACTTACCTACTCGAGGACGAGCAGGAGTTAAGCTTGGGGATGTTGATACATTGCAAATGTATCTATAATTTTTATGTTCCATGCTTGGTTTTATCCACTTTCTTGTGTTTTGTTCCAACTTTGGAGTACTTTTCATATGATTTCTTGGACTAACCTATTAACAAGAGCCACATTGCTAGCTGCCTGTTTTCTGCTGTTTTTGGTTCCAGGAAAGTCAGAAAATGAATATTCTCGGAATTGGACGGGACAAAAGCCAAAGTGCCTATTTTTCCGGAAGGGATCAAGTGCCAGAATACGAGACGGAGAAGGGCCAGGGAGCCACCACACCACCTGGCCGCGTGGCCAGGCCTGGCCCGCGCCAGGGGGTGGTGTGGCCGCTCCCGACACCCCCTTGGCCTCTCCTTCCGCCTATAAGTTGCCCTCGAGACGAAAACCCTAAGTACCTGATCAAAAATCCACGAAAGAGTTTGTAGCCGCCGTCATCTTCATCCCTAGATCGGGAGGGATCTAAAGCTCTTCCCGGCACCCTGCCGGAGAGGGGAATTCACCCTGGAGGCCTTCTTCATCACCATGCAAGCCTCCGGTGTGATGCGTGAGTAGTTCATCCTTGGACTATGGATCCATGTAGTAGCTAGATGGCTGGTTTCTCCTCCTTTGTGCTTTCTTGTTTAGATCTTGTGAGCTCCGTTCATGATCAAGATCATCTATTTGTAATTCATACATGTTGTGTTTGCGGGGATCCGATGGATATTGAGATGCTATTTCAGATTGATTATTGATTCTATCATTTCTTTGTTATTTGAGATCTTGCATGCTTTCCGTTGTTAGTAGCTATCTTGGCCAAGTAGATGCTAGCAACTCCAAGAGTTAGTATTTATGCTCGATAGTGGGTTCATGCCTTTGGTAATCTGGGGAAGTGACAGAAATCTCTAAGGTACTAGATGTGCTGTTGCTACTAGGGAGAAAACAACAATCCTTTGTTCATAGAACAATCGTATTGTTTACTTTACACGCAGTTCGTAAAGCAATAATCTGTTGCTTGCAACTTAATACTGGAGGGGGTTCGGATGATAACCTGAAGGTGTATTATTAGTCATAGATGCAGTTGGATGGCGGTCTATGTATTATGTTGTAATGCCCAATCAAGTCTCAAAGGAGTCAAGATGATTAGTATATGCATGTATTTCTTTCTCGGTGTTTGTCAATTGCCCCGCTGTAATTTGTTCACCCAGCATGTTATCTATCTAAGGAGAGCCACCTCTAGTGAACTATGGATCCCAGTCCTTGTCTTTTACATACAATCTACAATCTTTTACTGCTTTGTGTTTGCTTTCTGCAAACTTTTACTTCTTTCCATTTGATATGTTTAATCCTTTGTTTTCCGCAAAACACGGTGAGATTGACAACCTCATCGCAAGTTGGGGACAAAGTTCTATGGTTGTGTTGTGCAGGTCTCCACGTTGCTACTAGCACCGGTAGTGCGCCCTGCCAAAGCTCAGCTAGTAACACCTTTGGGGTGTTTCCTTGCTCCTACTGGTTCGATTAAACCTTGGTTTCATAACTGAGGGAAACTTGCTGCTGTGCTCATCATACCTTCCTCTTGGGGTTCCCAACGAGCTCTACATCAACCACGAGCCATCAATACTTTTCTGGGCACCGTGCATTGAGCCATCATTAGTCGTATGTACTCAACGCTTCATTCATTTGCAAAGCTTATTAAAGTGGAGAGATGACAAGAATACTATACAAGCTTCGGTAAGTCAAGATAATCAAAGTAAAGTTTAATATAAGTATAAATAACTAGAAGTGTAGCAATCAATCCAATTCCTCTAATTAACTCTTATCTTGCCAAGGAACACTTAAGATGTTTAAATAGCATAATTGAGTAATAGAGTTTCATGTCCCAAGTAGTATAACAATGAAGTGTCTTATTTACACCCACATCAATAGATCAAGTCAATCTAAAACACTTGTAATCCAATTATTATCTTTGAAGCAAAAATTGTAAAGTAGTAATGAGACCATGCCAAGGACTTGTTATGTGGATCCTCGTAGATATCTTTTTCTTTCTTTCTTTTTCATCTCATTTTTCAAGGATCGCTGTTTGTTTCTTTTTGCCAGTATTTGCACAAACTTTGAGAGTAATAATACTTTTGCCCATACATTGACACGGATGCCAATCATGTCATCAACTCATAGCCAAAATCCGGGGTTATACTGTAGATCGTTCAAAAGCTAGCGGAGTTGTTGGCATCCCAAAGGTGTGCGTCAGAGACATGGAACATAGTTGTCTCGCAGCCTTTTCTCTTTTTTGAGCTAGAACCGCGGTTTGATCCACAAGGTTAGCTTTGGCATGCGTCACAATTACCACTAGACTTTATTTCAATCAAACAATTCCATTCATGGGTGTTGTCGAGACTGTCAAAATATCTATGGGGTTAAGTATAATCAAGGGTATACTCTCAAGACAATCATTCATCAAACAAGTCATAAATTCCAGACTTTTTCTTGTTGTACTTGTTTGGCATTATTATTTTCAAGGCAAGACTCGGTTAACTAAAAGAACTAGAGAAGAGCTTCAACAACTAATTATCATACTAATAAAAAGCCTTACTCTAACCATGTTAAATTACTTCCCACTAGCATGCATCTTAGCAAATCAACCAACTAAGATAAACAATTCAAACTTCATAAGTGGGAGACATAGGACATTCTCATAAGTAACTTCTTGATCCTCTTCCTTATAGGGATGTGTTCCTTCAAAACTCAAACACGATTGCTCTCAAAAATGATATCAAAGCAAAGAGGCAAAGTATGAATCCACATTTACGAAAAAAATAAACGGAAAAATCTTTTTGTGTTTTTGAGGATAGGGATTAAAGAATAGAAAAGAACTTGCGACCAAGCAACGACTAAAAGAAAAACAAAAGAAACAAATAAACTAAAATGAAAGCAAATTTAAAAAGGAAAGGAAAAAGGCAAAGTGTTGGAACAAACCAACACGAGTGTTTCAAAGCTCACAAGGAGCTGGAGTACAACCTCGTTATTACACAAATAAATTTGCTAGGGGAACACATCCCCAAGCTCAGGATTTTGCAAGCCCCTTTGTTGCTCATTGTGGTGGCGGTGGGTAATCTCCCGCATTCCATTGGCTACTCCAATCATGAAACTAGGTGGCGAGGCTTGCAGCGGAATCTCAAAGGTTGATGGAGAGGTTGTTCATGGTGTGAATATTCCCTTCGAGTGCATAGATATCTGATGACTGCAAGTGCACATATCGTTTGCACCTAGTTTTGAAATAAAGATATCGATCCCATAGGGAGCAGGAGTCTGAAGTCTAATAACTCTTGAAATAAATACTACAATAGAAATGCTAAATAAAGTTATAAGTGACAAGATAAAATGCGAGTATTGCATAAAAAGGTATTTTTGGGTTTTTGGTATAAGAGGAACAATAAGTAAAGTAAAACAACTGAACACAGAAAGTAAGTATCGCGTATGTAAGGGATTGGAACTGCAATAGGGAAAACGCGTTCTCACGGAGTAGCGGATACACCACTAGCATTATAAATAACTAAGGTAAAAATTATTATCATGAACATTCTCAACTATGTATGTGTGGGAGGAACTCCGTATTTGGACAAATAGGCAGCAACCACTGCTCACATCATCCTCATAACCACAATAGTTAGCAATCAACATTAATCGAATTACTGCGCTATTAAGGGGCGTAATCCCGTAGGACGTATCCTATGACATGGATAGTGTTCCGTGAGTTTCCTCGGTTACCAAGTTGATACGTAAGGAGTGCCAATAGCTTTATAGTCATTTAAGTGCTAACACACCTCCATCTACCAATAAGTAGTTCCCTCCATCAAGTCCCCACAAGAGGCAAATATTGAGAGGTCGACTTCTCCCAACATCAAGATGAAGACAATCTAACACATGGTCACATTGATGAATATCATAATAAACTTTATCTTATTTTAATCTCATACTATGGTTTCTCCATCTCTCCAAGAACTAATGATCTACTCAGACATGGAGGCAATCAACATCATGGCAATAACAATGGAATCTATCATAGATGAATAGTACTTGTATAAATCCACAATGAGTACAGAAATTACAACAAGATCTAGACATGATGTAGATGGGATGGATGGAGATGGTGGTGATGTAGCGGTTGATGATGAAGATCGATGCCTTAGTGACGAGGGTTTAACTCATCAATGCCCATTGTTATGGACTTGGGTTTTGGAGAAGGAGGGAGCGCTGGAGACATATATCGGCTAGCAAACAAGTACACAGGGGACTCGAAGATTTACCCAGGTTCAGGCCTCATAGAGGTCCCTACTCCTGCTTGTCTGCTCGTGGAATTATCAAGGGAATCGAAGATTACAATGGTGCGCAGATGCAATCTGGCGAGGGTTGTGGAAACTGGGATTGCGTGTGTCCTCCTTGCCGCCCCCTCCTAGCCTTTATATATATAGGATAGGTCTCGGGTAGCAGGTCGAGTCGGTTACAAGTTAGGGTTTTCCCCTTTGAACTTTCTATCTTTAGCTTCTTCTTGTTCTTCAAGCAATCGAGAGTCCGTAAGTTACTTGAGTTCTTCATTTGGGCCTTGGCGACACCGTGGGCTTCTATGTATTCAGGACGTATATACCAAGCTCGAGTACCTGTAGGGTATACCCATGTCAGTAGCCCCCAAGTGTCCAGTGGAATCGCAGATTCGACTAGAGACTTTATGAAGCCTTTCGAGTGCTTGACTAAGTACATTTTTCGACTGCTCTGTTTATGTCATAGGGATTGTTGATGTGCATGCCTGATTTTAACCGATGTATCGGTATCAGTTAACTACCTTATGGTAAAACAACGCCACCTAATCGAACTTGAGTCCCTGGACTCGAATCTAGAAAAGTGCTGGTGTAATTCGACTCAAGCCGCGGAGGTCTTACAGGAGTCGAATTCTAGTATATGGGTGTGAGCACTCGACGCATCCGTCAAGGCATGTTCATCGTACCTACAGGCACGGATATATTCCTGGTAGTTCGAAGCTTAATGCGTTGCCAGGCCTTATTCAGGTCTTATCTTCATGTTGTAAGCGCGGCATCCGAAATTTATCATCGCGGATACGATTCGGGTGACCCAGGAGACGCGGTCTCTTTGTAGGGAAAAATTATGAGGCGGTGTCGCCATAAACTTCGAGTGTGGATGTTATCAACACTCAGTACTTTGTACAAATAATCATAGGGTGCGCGATCAGCGCTCCCTATGGGAGTAGCCCCCGAGTGCCTGGTTGAGTCGAAGACTCAGGCAGGGACTAAAGAACTTTTGCGACTGCTATTGTTTTTTACTTGCTTGTTTCAGTCGAATTTGCTTCCAGCGCTCCCTATGGGAGTAACCCATGTCCATAGTCGAACCGTGCTTCGAGTGATTGGGTTTTTGCCTTGATTGTTCATGTTCCTGTAAAAGAGAAAAATCGTAGGGTGCGCGACTAGCGCTCCCTATGGGAGTAGCCCCCGAGTGCTTGGTGGAGTCGAAGACTCGAGCAAGGACTAAAGTAGTCGAAGTCTTCTGCTGCATAGTTGTTGATGACGTCAGTGCTGACGATTTCATGACCTCGGTTGCCTGCGTGAGCGAGTTTGACGGGACGTGATGAGCGGTGGGTCCCACTCACTGACTCTGATTTGGCTAGGCGTGCGTAATCTTTATTTTAACCACGCCTCCTAGATTTCCACACGTAATGGGAGTAGTGGGGGGATGATTCGCGTTTTAGCTCCTCCACGTGTCGAGCACGATGAACGCCACACGTCTAGTAGGGTTTTTCCGAGCCGTTGGATTGCATCTTCCAGGGGTTAAGTAGTGACATTGCGATGGTAATTTTCTCATCTGCTTTCATTCATCCTTTGCCTTCATCGCCATTGCCACTGCTCCTCTGCTTTCTCTGCTCTCTTTTTCCTCCACGGCGCTGGACCAGCTCCACACGTTTCCCAACTACTTCCTCCGGTCGCATCGCCGCCATGCAATGGGGAAGAAGAAAGGAGGTGCTACGGCCGATTCCACGGCTACCGCTGCTATGGTGAAGAAGAAAGGCGGCTCCGCCGCTGCGGGCACCAGCACCGCCGCCGGTGGGAAGAAGAAGGGCACGGGCACCCGCGTCACGAATGGCGTGTGGCGTCCATCCGTCATCAAGTCCTCTGATCTTCGTCTTCTTCTCCAAGACGGAGTGTTGTCCGCCGTAGTCGCCGACGCGCGTGTCCTCGGCGGCGAGGTAATCCCCTCTCCTCCTGCCGGTTTTCAAGTGATGTTCCTAGCAATCATCATTCGTGGCCTCTCTTTGCCCCTACATCCTTTCTTCAGGGGCCTTCTTTGTTTTTACGGGCTCCAGCTCCATCAGCTGTCCCCCAATTCCATCCTCCATGTAGCTTGCTACATCACCCTCTACGAGTGCTGGCTCGGGATCCAGCCGCATTTCGGTCTCTTCAAGTGCCTCTTCAAATTGAAATGCCAATCGGCATCTGGTTCCGTAGTCTATGATGTAGGCGGCTGCGGAATCCATGTCGATCCATCCGCCACATACTTCGACATCAAGCTGATGATGTCCGTCCAAGGGTGGAGGGACAAGTGGTTCTACGTTCGCAACCAGAAGGCTGACGGAGACCACTTCGGACTTGCACCTTTCAACCCCTCGACGCCATGCAAGAGGAGGCGCTCCTGGAAGAATGTGGTTATGACCGGCGAGTCCACGAAGACAGATGTGTTGTACGAGCGCGTCTACGACCTCGAGAGTCGCACAGGCAAAGAGGAAGGAGGCTGCACCCTCATTCGCACGTGGCTGCGCCGTCGCGTCCAGCCCTTGCAGGCCAAAGTCCACCCCATGTTTCAGTGGGCTGGCGCTGACGATGTCACTCGCGTGTCTGCCGATGGCATATCCATGAGTGAAGTAGATAAGAGGGTTCGACTGGTGACCAAGTACACCGTCAAGGATGTGCTCCCCAGTGAACCGGTCGTTCCTCCGTTCGACGCTTCTAACCCTCCTCCTGAGGTACAGTTGTGCTACGTAGTAGCTTAGTTTGTTGATTGCTTCTTTGCTCTTTCTTTGCTTTGTGCTGAATTATGGTCTGTATGCAGGATTGGGCGGTGTCACCCTGTATGCCCCCTCTTCCTGAGGGGGTTATCCCTCGCGAAGCCTTGGAAGAGGACGAGTCGGAGTCGACCGTCCCATCTGATGTGGAGGAGGAAGCCCCCGAGTCGGGTAGTCCAGATACTCGCAAGCGTTCGCGCAGCGAGGATTCCGATGCGTCATCTCCCTTGACTCCGGAAGGTGCAGGATTTGGTGCGGAGTCGCCAATCCCTGCCATTCCTATGAGCACCGTGGTGCCATCTTCTCGCAAGAAGATGCGACTGCAAAAGGAGTCCTCGTCAGAGTCGGGGAGCCAACCTTTGACTTTGATAAGTTTGATTGTTAAGTATTTGATTTGTCCTTTTTGATTCTTCACTGGATTTGCCTTGTCCTTGATGTTGGTTTTGTCTTGTAGTCAGGAGGCGTCATCATCTTCTGGCGACGTCCAATTTTTGAAAGAATCAGGAGTCGCAACCTCAAGGGCCAAGAAAGAGGTCGAGCGTGCTCCTTCCCCTCCATTGGCGGCCCACTCCGGGCACAACTCTTCCAGCTCTCCGCATGACGGGGAGCATCAAATGGTTGCCCGGATGACTGCACACCAATCGACTTCAGAGTCATTGGAGGATCATGTAAATGTAAGATTTCTTCTTTTGATGTTGCAGTCGATGTTATCTATGGCTTCTGCTGATCCTTTGTTGTTTTTCCTTTTGTGATAGCTCCTTGTGAAGGAAGCTGCTCACTTGGCGGAGCAAGTGCTTGCAATAGGCCGCCAGCATGCAATGCTGGAGACGCGCCATCGCGTGGTAGAAAGTAAGTGCTCTTTACTTCTCCTTCTTCTGCATCGTTTTTATGTGGTCGACTGATAGTCAGTCCCTTTTGTTTTGTAGCTGAACATAATGCTCTTCTGCGCAACGCTGCTACCATGGAGAAGACACTCACCACGGCTGTGAAGGGCTATGATGAGGCAATTGCGGCGCGTGACGAGGCACAAAGGCGCGAAGAGGATCTGTGTGCCTCCATCGCAGCCATGGAGAAGTTGTTCGAAGAACAGCTTTTCTCGATTGCCAAGACCCTCTCATGTACCTTGCTTGGATATCATTATCGTTCTCTGTCTGGTTTTTGCCGTTGGCGCTGATTTTCGTGTCCATGTGTGGGTTTATGTACAGATGCTGGCGACTTGAGCTTCGACCCCTAGGCCCTCCGTCGTGACGATGCCTTGGCGGGTGCGCTTTCAGCAGTTGAGGACCGCAGCGCCGCCATTCAAGATATGCTCTCCAAGGCCAAGGGCGTGCTCAGTCACCTCCAGGAGGAGTTGATGCCCAAGGCTGAGCTAATCGAGAACATGAACGAGCTGGTGGAGTCTCTCGCCAGGGGTGTTCCTGCAAGCTTCAAGAACTCGCACCATGTAGCTGGCGCGTCAATGTCACTCGCCATGGTGCAGGCCCACGGAGTCAAAGTTGATCCTGCAACGGTTTCAAGGGCGATGCCCGTTAGCACGGACGGCCAGTAGGTAGTCTTTGCTCCCTTCGCGATTGCCTGTGGCAAATATGGGCCATAGCTGATTAACACAGTTGCGAAGTGCTCTGAGGAGCTGCAGCGAGCCAAGAAGGCGACAAAGGCTGCGGCATCAGGGGCTGGCAGAAAGTCAGTGGCATCTGATACCGCCATGGACTCGATGAGGCCCCCGAAGCCGTCTAAGTCGAAGAAGCCAATCGCTCCTCAGTAGCTTTGTAATAGTTGATTAGTTTATGTCTTTTGTCAAGAATATGCCTTTGGCGAGTGTATCTGCTGATACTTTTGCCAATCTTGAATGCACTCGAATCTTTTGTCTGTGTTTCAATTTTGATCTTCTTATTTGCTTCTTGCTTGGCTTGTGGTAGGGTACATTAAGTGATCCTTTGAGGGAACCTCAGGATTCGCCGCCTCTTGATGATACTTTGGCACCACCGCGCTCCATGGTGGACGAGTTGTCGCTGCTTTCGTGACTGTGTGATCGCGTGAAGCAGTTGGAGCGCGAATTTCCCGTGCTCCGCGGTAACGCGGATGTCTGGAAGTCAAAGGCAGAGAAGGCCACCGCCCGAGAGCAGTATCTGCTGGGGGAGATGACGCAGCTAGGCGACCAATTTAAGTGTTAGTTTGCTTACTCTTATCTTTTCCTTGTAGTCACTCGCAGTGGTGTGCTGTCCTTATGCTTCCGCTGTTGTTTTTGTATAGTTGTCAGCGCGCGCCATCCGCAGGATGAGAAGGATAGGATTGCTATTCGTATGCATGATCTGACCCAAGAGCAACTTCAGGAGAGTGGATACTTCTGGGTGGATCATGATCGTGCGATTGCGCTGGCTACCCTGCAGGATCGTACGTCGCGACTGCTGCATTTTTTGAAGAAGTCGCAGTCATGCTTGAAGAATATTTATCGGACGATGTTTCCGCTGGATGTTGCTCCATCAAGCCTGCTGGCCCTTCTTGCCAAGTTCTAAGACCTGGCTGCGGTTCGCGAGTGTGTAAGGCAACAGTTGGTGGCTAGTGCCAAGGTCGCTCTGTCGCCGGTGCGACTGCATAGGCCTGACATAGACGTTGTGGATATTGCGGCTAGGTCACTTGCGCCACCAGCAGGTTCTGCTTGGAATATGGTGCCGCACTATCAGGCAGTGGATCGCCCAGCAGAGGATATCGTCGATTTCTTCGAGGAGCAGACCAACGTTCTTCTGTTGCAGTAGTAGCTTAGTTTGTATCCTGCACATAAGTCTACCAATGTTGTAAAGTTCGTATATACATTGTGTATAATTTACTGTCGATTATGTATAAAGAGCTTGTTAGCGTGTGAGTGCGTTGCACTATGCGACTCCTTTTCGTTAGCCTGGCCATGCGCTTATCTCGGGCCCTTGTCAACCTGTCAGGTGCATTGCAACTGGGTTGATGTGTGTCAAGGATTTCGATTGATGTGCCAGCTACTCAGGATATTGCATTTTAGTTCGTAGAACAGATGTGTATAGGGTGGCGCGGCCCCCGAGTGGATAAGTTGCGAAAGAATAAAGGAGAACACAGAGTTTTGGGGCACTTAGCTTTATTTATTCGCGAGACAGTACAAAGTATAATGTGTGGCTAAGTAGCCTTGGCTGAGTGCCTTATTTTGCAATGTAAAAGTAAAAACGACTAAGGGTAGAAGCGTCGCAACTGCGCGACATTCCAGGGGTTGGAGTATGCGACTCCTATCTCTAAATCTTGAAGGCGATAGGCGCCACCTGGGATTACTTCTGTAATCACGTATGTTCCCTCCCAGGGGGACTCGAGTTTGAGATGTCCTTGTTGCTTTAGTCGCAAGACCAGGTCACCTTCGACGAAGGATCTGGGGCATAGCCTCCTACTATGGTAGTTGCGCAGGTTCTGCTAGTAGATTGTTGATCTTTCGGCGGCGATTTCCCTTGCCTTGTCAAGGAGGTCGACGGAGTCTTCGAGTGCAAGGGATGACTCCTGCTTGCTGTAAGCGACCATGCGCGATGCCTTGTATCGTACCTCGGCGGGTAGAACCGCTTCGGCCCCGTGCACCATAAAGAACGGGGTGTAGCCCGTAGCACTGTTTGGAGTTGTGCATAGGCTCCAAAGTACTGATTGCGGTTCGTCTGGCCAGCAACCCGCGACTTGTTCGAGTGGCCGGAGGAGTCGCTTCTTGATGCCGCCGTAGACGAGCCCGTTTGCCTTATCAACCTGACCGTTGGTCTGTGGATGTGCTACCGAGGCGTAGCTGATGTTGATTCCCATATTCTCACAGAATTCTTGGAACTCCTTGGATGTGAAGTTCGTTCCATTGTCTGTGATGATGTTGTGTGGCACTCCGAAGCGGAAGATGATGGACTCGAAGAACTTGACTGCGTTGTGCCCTGATTGGTTAGTCACTGGCATGGCCTCTATCCACTTGGTGAACTTGTTGACTGCCACCAGGAGGTAGACGTAACCTCCTCGTGAGGACTTGGGGAGCTTGCCGACCATGTCGAGTCCCCATTGCACTAAGGGCCAGGCCAATGGGATTGGCCGGAGCTCTGCGCCAGTGTGTGCGGTTTGTCCGCGAATCGTTGACACGCGTTGCATTTCTGGACGATGTCCTTGGCATCGCACATGGCCGTAGGCCAGTAGAACCCAGCCCGCAGAGCTTTGGCCACGAGGGCGCGACTGTCAGCGTGGTGTCCGCGGGTTCCCTCATGGATGTTGAGGAGAACAGCTCTTCCATCAGCCGTGGAGACGCATCGCTGGAGCACTCCTGTGATGCTGCGCTTGTATAGTTCGCCGTTGATAACAGCGAATGCCTTGGATCATCGCGCGATGTGCCGTGCATCAGTCGGATCATCCGGTAGCCTTTTGCTGAGGAGGTATGTGATGTACGGCTGAGTCCAGGATGATTCGATCATCATGATGCTCATTGGTCCTTCGAGTCCGGTATCCAGCTCCAGGTCGTCGAGTGTCATTGGCTCATTGGGTGGCATAGCCCCCGAGTCCGTTGTTGTGCTTGTTTTCTTCTCTGTTGCCTTTGGCTTGATGGAGCATTCGCAGATGCGCTCGACAAATACCCCGGGTGGTATGGGGGCGCAGGTAGATCCTATGTTGGCGAGTCCGTCCGCCTCTTCATTGCTTTCGCGGCCTACGTGCCGTAGCCCATAGCCGTCAAAGTCCCCTTCGAGTGTGTCGTAGAGGTCGCGGTAGGCGATCATGTTGTCGTTCAGTGCGTCGCACTCATGCATTGTTTGGTTGATGACCAACTTGGAGTCACCGTATATAATGAGCCTTTTGGCGCCGCAGGCTTTTGCCATCCTCATCCCGTGTAGCAGGGCCTCGTATTCAGCTTCATTGTTGGAGGCGGTGAACTGCATTCGCATGATGTACTTCAGCTTGTCCCCTTGAGGCGATGTCAGTATAACACCTGCACCTGCTCCGTCCTTCCGCTTGGATCCATCGAAGTGCATTGTCCAGAGGTAGGACATATCTGGTTTGTCAGGGAGCTGGTTCTCCATCCAGTGCACAAGGAAATCAGGAAGAACTTGTGACTTGATTGTGTCGCGCTTTTCGTATGTAATGTCTCATGGAGACAATTCTATTCCCCAAAGCACGACTCGTCCCGTGGCATCGGGGTTATTGAGGATATGCCCCAACGGGACATCATTGACTACCACGATTGGGTGTTCCTAGAAGTAATGGCGCAGTCGCCGGGCGGTCATGAAGACGCCGTACGCCAGCTTTTGGTAGTGCGGGTACCGCTGTTTTGTTGGCGTGAGGACCTCGCTGAGGTAGTATACTGGGCGTTGTACCCCATGGACCTTGTTTTCCTTGGCTCGCTCGACGACAATCACTGTGCTGACCACCCGGTTGGTGGTGGAAATATATAGCAGCAGCGGTTCCCTTTCTTGTGGGGTCACTAGTACTGGCGAGGTGGATAGCAGGCACTTGAGGTCTTCGAATGCTTCCTGTGCTTCATTGGTCCATTCGAACTTTTCAGCTTTGCGGAGGAGTTGGTAGAAGGGCAGTGCCTTTTCACCCATCCGACTGATGAATCGACTGAGGGCCGCAATTCGTCCAGCCAGCTGCTGGACGCCCCTTATGTTTTTCGGCTTCTCCATGGCCAGTATGGCTTTTATTTTCTTCGGGTTTGCCTCGATCTCTCTCGCAGAGATGAGATACCTGCGGAATTGCCCAGATGGTACGCCAAAGGCGCATTTGTCCGGATTGAGCTTGATCCGGTAGCGGTCTAGGTTGGCGAAGGTTTCGCGTAAGTCGTCGATTAGGGAGGCTTCCTCCTTGGTCTTGATTACTATGTCGTCGACATAGACTTGAATGTTGCGACCAAGTTGTTCCTTGAGGCAAGCCTGCATGCACCGCTGGTAGGTGGCTCCCGCGTTCTTTAGCCCGAAGGGCATTGTGTTGTAGCAGAACACACCGAAGGGCGTTGTAAACGTTGTTTTCTCTTGATCTTCCTCCTTCATTCGAATCTGGTTATAGCCTGAGTAGGCGTCGAGGAAGCAGAGGCGCTCGCATCCCGCGGTGGAGTCGATGATCTGGTCGATGCACGGCAACGGGAAGTGATCCTTTGGGCAGTGCTTATTCAGAGAGGTGAAGTCCACGCACATCCGCAGGATATCCGTGTCCTTTTTTGGTACCAGCACCGTGTTGGCGAGCCAAGTGCTTTCCTTGATCTCGCGTATTTATTTGGCATCGAGGAGTCTGTTGATCTCCATTCTGACTGCCTTTGCCCGTGGCTCAGATAATCGCCGGATTGTTTGCTTGACTGGCCTTGCGTCTGGGTTGACGTTGAGTGCGTGCTCGGCGAATTCCTTGGGAACTCCTGGCATGTTCGCTGGACACCAGGCGAAGATTTCCCAGTGCTCACGGAGGAATTCGACGAGCGCGAGTTCCTATGCGGGACTCAAGTTGTTGGCGATGAGGGTCGTTTTGGCGGGATCCGATGGGTGGACCTGCACTTTCTTTGTGTGCACTAATGAGTCGAAAGATAGATTAGGCGAGCTTGGCTGGCTTAGGGGAGGCAGACTGTTGTCTGTCGACTCCTTTAGTCTCGCGAGTTCTTCCTGCATGCCGAAAGACTGAGAAATTCTGTTGAATTCCCTGTCGCAACTGTTGGACCTCTCGAAGCTCCCATTGATTGTGATGACGCCATTGGGACCTAGCATTTTCATCTGCAGGTAGGCGTAGTGTGGTACCGCCATGAACCTAGCAAACGCGACACGTCTGAGGATGCAGTGGTACCATGAGGCCCAGTCGATGCGCTCGCGCCGAAAGTTTTTCGGCGTGCCAAAGATGACGTCGAGGTTGATTTTGCCCAGGGGATATACGCCTTTTCCTGGGACGATGCCATGGAATGTTGTGTCCGAGGCCTCTAGGCAAGTCAGAGGGATCCTCATTGCTCGCAAGGTACTCGCGAATATAAGGTTGATGCCGCTTCCGCCGTCCATGAAGACGCGGCTCATGTCGAAGCCTCCGATTTGCGCCTCGAGTACGAGGGGGCAATGGCCTGGACGAGGTACTTGGGGCGGATGATCGCATTTGTCAAAGGTGATGCAGGACTCGCTTCCGCTGAGGTACTCAGTGGTAGATGGTGGCGAGTTTGTGGCCAAGTTGACTTGGCGAGTGATGGCCTTCTGCACCCTGTTGGAGGGGCGTCCCTTTTGGATCATCATGGTACCCATGGACCATGGGTAGGGTTCGCCTCCCTGGTGCTGGTCCGGCGCAGCTGCGTTTGGGGGCATTCCAGGTGGCGGTGGCGGAGCGCCATGTGTTATAGCACCTGGAGCCGCTCTGTAGCCTCTTTCGACTATGTTGCGATTCATCCGAACCAATCCCTCATGGAGTTTGAGGAACTCACGGCAATCCTTGAAGAGGTGGCTAGATTTCTTCTTTCCGTCATGCTTGTCGATGTAGAAGTGCACCGTGCATGGCCCGGACAATTTTCGATGGATGTCGTGGGTGCCTCATCACGATTGCGGCGTTGCCACACTTGCGTGGTCTTCCCGGAGTCGCGGTATCCATCCCTGCGGTATCCATTGTTGCGGCTGTCATCACGTCTGTCGGCGTAGCCAGCTGCGACCATGTTGACGTCGTCGCGATCATCGTAGATGCGCATGCGACGTTTGCCTCGGCGGTCGCGTCAGCGCTCGAGTTCTGCCTCCTCGTTGGAGTGAGCTTGATTTTTCACCGAATCTTCTCCATCGGCCCATCGATTCGTGATTTCCATCAAGTGGCCGATGGTCTTGGGCTTTGAGCGGCCCAGCTCCTCCCTGAGCTCTATGCGGCGGACGCCGCCGTTGAATGCGTCAATCGCGCGATCCTCCGAGATGTTTTCTGCGGAGTTCTTGATGATGGACCACCTTTGGATGTAGGAGCGTAGCGATTCGCCCGATCTTTGTTGGCAGCATCTTAACTCTTCGATTGATGCAGGCCGCTTGTACGTGCCTTTGAAGTTGTGCACGAAGCTGTAAACCAGCTCATCCCAACTGCGAATGGATCCGCGTGGGAGGTTGTTGAGCCATGCTCGGGCGGCGCCTTGCAGCTGTAGCTATAAGCATTGCATGGTTGTGCTTCGACTACCGCCGTGGAGCCTGACGGAGGAGATGTGGTCCTCCAGCCAGATCTTCGGGTCCTGTAGGCCGTCAAACTTTGGGTTCTCCGACGGGAGTTTGAACCCTTTGGGCATTCGCTTTTGCCTGATGGACCTGCTGAAGCATCTGGCGCCGCAGAGCTCCACATCTTCCTCTTCCGAGTCAGTCGACCGGGCACGTCGCGCCCTTGATTTGTCGATCTTGCGCTGCGTGAGGTCATCGCGCGCATCGTAGTCGTGATCATGTCGCCGTGAGCGGCGGCGTCGAGACAGGTCGTGACTGTCGTCGCTGGATGAGGGCGAGGAGTAGCGCTTTGCTATAGTTTTGCCTTTTTTTAGCTCTGGTGTTGGCTCCTTATCGAGAGCAGCCTCGATTAGTCCCAAGCCCACGATCGTAGATCGGTGCATGGCGGCTCGGGGATCTCTAGCTGGTGGCTGGTTGTTGAGGAGGTACATGGTGGCTGCTGTCACCGCGGCCTGCGGCGTCTTTGGGACCACGTTGCCGCGGGTATCGACTATCATAGAGCTGAAGTCGAGGACCTTTGCAGCTTATATGCATTCTTGCTCAGTGAGATGGGCCATCCGAGACCGCCTCTTGTTTGCGAGGTACTCGTTGCCCTTTGAGGAGGATCCTCCGTGAGAGGAGAGCCCAGCACGTCGAAGGCTCGACTCGTCCGCCGCCTTTTTACACGCCTCGAGTTGCGCGATAGTTTGCACTTGGCGCTTAAATTCTTCCTTCAGGAGCCAGTGGTATCCTATTAGTAGTTCTTGTGGAGATCCGAAGGGTAGAGGGGTCCCTCGTAAGGCCCCGCGGCAGCGAGCCCACTCCTGCTCGTTGAGCCTGATCGCGACGCGTTCGCTGGTTTGCTCGTTTGTTATGGTCAGAGGCTCGACTGCTCCTCCATTGTTGACAGGGATGCGATTGCCACCGTTGCCGCCGTTGCCACCATTGCCGCCGTTGCCACCAAGAGGCGGGTCAGTTTCGTTACCGTGATTGCTCATGTTGTCGCGGTTGGCGGAGGTGTCGCCTGCGTTGATGACGGCGCACATGAAGTGATTGGGGAAGCTGCTGCTCCCGCATCTCTCAAATCCGGAGCCGTAGGCTCCATCTTCAGTTGCCAGATCGCTCAGATCGGAGTCGCGACTACTGTCGCTAACTGTGTTCTCGACTATTGTCGGGGCGTTGAGCTCACTGAGGGTGCCGATCGATGGAGGGAACCACGATGTTGGGGCAATCGACGACATCGTTGGCTAGTCAGGCATGCGGAGCGTGCCCATCTGACCAACTTGGAAGCGGAAGCTCCCGATTGCTAGGCTAATTCCGTCGCCCACGGACTCGAAAGCCGGGCGAGTGGCCGGCGTGTGGACTGTGAAGTCGAACACACCGAAGAGCTGGCGAATCTCCGTTGTTGCGGAGTTGTAGATCGCGGTTGATGGGGCCAAAGAAGCTGCAACATCAGCACTCCCAATTCCCACAGACGGCGCCAATTGACGAGGGTTTAACTCATCAATGCCCATTGTTATGGACTTGGGTTTTGGAGAAGGAGGGAGCGCTAGAGACATCTATCGGCTAGCAAACAAGCACATAGGGGAATCGAAGATTTACCCAGGTTCAGGCCTCGTAGAGGTCCCTACTCCTGCTTGTCTGCTTGTGGAATTATCAAGGGAATCGAAGATTACAATGGTGCGCAGATGCAATCTGGCGAGGGTTGTGAAAACTGGGGTTGCGTGTGTCCTCCTCGCCGCCCCCTCCTAGCCTTTATATAGATAGGCTAGGTCCCGGGTAGCAGGTCGAGTCGGTTACAAGTTAGGGTTTTCCCCTTTGAACTTTCTATCTTTAGCTTCTTCTTCTTCTTCAAGCAATCGAGAGTCCGTAAGTTAGTCGAGTTCTTCATTTGGGCCTTGGCGACACCATGGGCTTCTATGTATTTAGGTCGTATATACCAAGCTTGAGTACCTGTAGGGTATACCCATGTCACTTAGCCTCCCAGATCTGCGCCGGGTAAAGACGGATCCCCCGCGGACAAGTTGTCCCTCCAGATGCCTTCTGGAGGTGAGGTTTCAGCGATTTCTGGTTGTTCTATTTGTCGTCTCTCTAATCCAGTTGCACGGGGTGAAACTATTTGAGGAGGTGGTGGCGGCGCCAACTATACGATGGGAACTATACGTCCGAAAAAGTATTCTCGCCATATAGTTGGTTGTTAAACCATATGTGTGCCTCAATCACTTCGGGGTTTCTTCTGGTATTATTGATATTTCCCAAATAACCATCTTACGTTGTTTTTGACTCCTTTTCTCCTCAGTACAACTGCTCCAAGAATTGTGTCCATTGTATCCGTCATTTGTCCTAATCCTGCTGAAAATAGACATAAAATGTGCGGGCGGGCATCGTAAAATACCAAGATCCTACATCTACAATGCAAAATAATAATATAAAACATGATGAAAATATGCACTCATCAACTTCCCCAAGCTTAGACTCTTGCTCGTCCCGAGCAAGTTTTAGCTTAATGGATGTGATCCTCATATTCATGAAGCTGAGTCGATAAAATAAATGAGGCAGTTGCAGCATGTGTTTATCATATATGATACATGGGAATAAATTCATGAATAGTACCTTACTCAAACCATCCGAATAATATTAGCAGGTTTCTACACCTTAGCATTTAACAGTTCACAAAAGATGAATCTCAAAATGATGTAAAAGTATTTAGTTCAACCAAATGAGTTAGCGAGGTAGTCCCAAGTGTTTTAGGATTAACATATTCACTTGGGATTCAAAATCTCAAAGAGTCTCTTTGTCATGTTACAATATAGTGGTGTATGCCTATTTGCTCTTTGCACATTCGCTTTTTTTATTCTCTTTTGTGTATATGCTCACACTTTTGTTTAAGTGTTGTGCAAAGTAGCTAGCCATACATTCTACTTCATGTAGGAATTCAAAGTTTAACGATCTCAATTACCAAATTCCAATTGTATATGAAGCAATCTTTGTAGCTTGAATATTCTACCTCATCTTGTTCTCACTCTAATTTGATAGCACTTTTTCATTTGTTCAAGGTTTCTTTTCAACTTAACTAATTAGATACTTTTTCTTTCTTTGTAAATCAAACCATGTACTTACAACATATTGACCAAATTATCTTTGTATGTTCCATTAATACCAATGGTGTGGAAGACACACATTGCTATCATCAAGTGAAAGTAAAATTATACTCAAGCCATTCATATATCCAATAGAACAAACACAAACTCAATATTGCTCCATATATGATAATAAACTCGGAATTTCATAAAAGGGATCGACTATTCCTAAAGGGAATTCTAATGATGCAAACTTTATTTCTAGTTTGAACTAATGCAACACTAAAATAGTAATGTAAAACTTATAAGATAGATTACAAGGTCTTAAAGATCTCCCCAAGCTTGGAATCAAGCCAGGCGGGATCAAATAATCCCTTGCGATTATTTGATACCGTGATTATTGTAGATCACTGTGGCGCCATGGCATGTAACACTGCGGTGCATAGCTTCTTGTTGGTATCCTCCAGAGCGGTGATGCGGATGTAGCACCTATGCAAATCAGATTACAAAGTGTCCACTTTATCCGCGAGTTTAGTCACTAATGGGAGAAGATCATCCTTCTTGTCTATCTCCTTGAGACAGTGATGGACTTCAATGCGATGGAGTAACTCCTGCTTCTGATATATCTCTAGTGCTCGCACGTGATCCTTGGTCCTGGGAACAGCTTATTCTTCCTCATCCATAATCGATGGATCAGGGTGGAAACCGTTCCTCCACTCTTCTTGAGGCTTCACCCTCATACGAGCACCAATGGTATCCTTTAGAGGGTTCTTGTGCTGTGATTTTTTTCTTTATGTTGCGAATTGCAGGATGCTAGTCTGGACCTAGCGGCTGGCAGACACCACTGGATTTGCTGTGGTATTTCTCAGTCCATGCTTGGTGGGTAACTCGTCTTATTTGATTTAAACATTTGGGTTTGCTTCTCATTTGGTTTCTTGGTTTATCTTCCTTTAGAACTCATGCTCGCTTCTCTTGAAATGCAGTACTATTGTAACAAATTCAATAAATGTTAGCTCCTATTGTTTACTTTGTGGCACCGAAAGAAAACCGTTTCTGTTTGAACCATCTTCCTTTCCATTATATTGTGCCACACATAGTCTAAATTGAGATAAATTTTAATTTGTATCTTGTGACAAAACTAGTATCAATGTAACACTTTACAATGAACTACCTTTAACTATTTGTCACTTATACATGATATATTCTTAGTTCTTCCAAAGCTCATAAGAATATCTTTACTATCGTCCAATTATCATCTTATGAATCATTCTGGTACATGCTCATAACATTTAGAGCATAGGACATATCTGGATATATACATATCACGGTATAATCGATCAAAATCTTCATGTGATTTTACTCACCAAGTGTTGAAACACTTGAATCTTGATACAATCCTTTCCATGCAGCAAGAACCTTTCTTGTTGTTGACATATTGAACCCTTTCAATATCTCATATATGTACGTCTGGCACAACCATATTAGTGCCTCAATCTATCCATACAGACATTGATGCTAAATATTCCGGTTTTTCCCAAGTCTTTCATCGAAATCCTATTTTAATGAAATTCTTAACTTGTTTTAATAAAAGATACATCATTTCCAATCAACAATATGTACTCTGCATAATGTATTGGAAATTTGTCTCAGTGCTCCCACTTAATTTCTTGCAAATGCAAGCATCTTCATCGTCTCTCATGAATTTAAACTCCTTTAACATTTTCATCATGGTGAAGATTCCAACTCCGCTATGCTCACTTCAACTATTGAAGTTTGTATGCCCTTTTAGCACCCTTTGAATTAACAAAACCCTTCAGACTGTGTCTTGTACACGTCCTAGGTAACCATTCTATTAGAAGAACATTGTTTTGTTTGTTCAACTACCATACACCAAATTATATGTAGTGGTTGCTACATTAATCCGTCAAGACTAAATATCGCTATGAAAGATCAAATCTTGTCATTTTTAAGTCCTTGAACATTGCCGTGAACTTCTTTCCGACATGTCGACTATTTCATAGATGTTAAACATCCATGTCTATTTCTTTATAGATCCAAACACGACTAATAGGTTTCACGCCTTTCCGGAGGGTCTTCCAAGTTCAAAACTTGATTTCTCATGTATGGATACTATCACGGATTCTATGACTTCTAGTCATTTTATGGAGTCAGGGCCCATCATCGCTTCTTTGTATGCAGTCGGTTCATCATTGTCAAAACAATAATGACTTATTTATCAAATCTCACTATTTGATTCTTACCGACCAACATGGTTCAATAGGAACTAGAATCTCTAAGATCACAACCTTTGTAATCACGAGAGACATGAGCATTTTAGCCGCCTCCGGGACACTTTACGGTGATGTGCTACTTAGAACATGTTGCTTAGGTTCATTAACCTAATCAAAGTTATATTGTCCTCCCACTTAACTTTTGTGAAAAATTCCTTCTTTAAGAAACTTCATGTTCTAAGCGACAAACTCTTTTGTATTCGGTGTTACGGAGGAATACCCAACAAATTCTTTGGGATAACCTACAAAGACGTGCTTATCCGACTTTGGTTGTAAACATTTTACTTATGCATAGCATACCAAAATTTTAAGAAAAGACAACTCGGGTTTTATCCCAAACCATAACTCATATGGTGTCATTTCAACGGATCACGATGGTGCTCTTTTCGGTGTAAAAGCGATAGTCTCTAAAGCTTTAATACTTAAAACATAGTGGCAGTTTTATAAATGACACCTCTAATCTTACCATGTCAAACATGGTTTGATTTCATCTCTCGAATATTCCATACTCCTATGGTTTATCGGAAAACACAAATCATGGAACAATTCCTCAAATCTTAGGTGTTTTGCTAAACATGTAACTCAAATATCTTCCTTTATGATCGAATCATAAACTCTTTATTTTCTTGTTACAATGATTTTCCACTTCATCTTAAAAGTCTTTGAACAATTTTCAAATGTTTCATACTTCTTCCTTATTAAGTAAATATATAGATATATTCACTAAAATTTCTAGAGAAAGCATATGAAGCAAAAAGATCCATCGCATATGGCTACGTATAATGGACTATATACATCAATATGTATAATATCCAATAAGTTAGTCATCCGTTCCTCTTTGGCCTATGGACGGAGTTTCAATTATCTCAAGGAAAGTCTCACAACCATCAATTGATCAAAATCAAAGACTCCAAAAATCCATCATCATGTAGTTTCTTCATGTTTACTTTCCAATATAATTCAAACAGCGATGTCACTTCATAAGTGATCTTCCAATCATTTGTCTTACGACATTTTAGCAATAATGTTTATGGATGTGATTTCTCTAACTAGACTTGTAAAAGTGCATCCCCATCCTTTATGGAATACGGTAATTATTTGAACAACCATTGTTCTTGTAATATTGGAACAAAATAACAATTATTAAAACAAATCTTGAAGTCTAGGTTTGACGACAACAAAAAACACAATAACACTTTATTTGTTTTCGATGAACATCATCACTTATTCTCTTGCTAGTTACTTCGGCCGTTGCAGTTCATGAATTGTGTTGTTCTGTATGACACTTCACACCAACCAATTTGGTATCCAATACCGGTATCCAATACCTAAGAACCAAGCTGTTTAACAAGCAAAGAATACAACCATAACATGTATATCTTCTATATACCTAAGCTGGACATCTCCAACTTTTTTTCTGCCAAATATTTTATAGATTCTCTTTCAGCAATTCCTATTCCTTTTAAAAGAATCTATCAACATCAATAGTGGTGTCATTCACATGACACATAGTACAAAGCGTGTATAGTCAAATACTAATACCTTTGGACTTGCACTTTGAAGTGGATCACCATCATCAAATGTTTAGCATTCTTTCAAAAATCCATTCTTTAGTAATCTTTTAGTGTAGTAAACATTTTAATTACATCTTCTATTCATCCTTATCATGACAACTCTCATGATCAAGTTACTATATCCTATAAGGATGAATCGTGAGTATAATATCAGTTCCCAAAACCTTTTTGGTAGATCCGGATGCCTAGCATCTCCATCCTCCACAAATTCTCATACAATATGAGAACATGTATTTTGCTAAATTATACTTTATCATATTGCAACAAAAAACATTGTTTCAGATATCACAATATCTTCCACACATGATGGTTTCTGAAACAATTCTTTCAGATCCTAGATAATGATACGTCCAAAACGTATCTACTTTCCCGAACACTTTTGCTATTGTTTCTCCTCTATACTTGTGTGATTTGGATGCAACTAATGTGAACTAACGCTGTTTTCAGCAGAATTGCCTTGGTGTCTACTTTTTGTGCAGAAAATCAACTATCAGGAAAAATCCCGAAAAATATGCCAAAAATCCTATTTCACCCGACGACTCTAGGAGCCAGAATACGAGACGGAGAAGATCCCTGGGGTGGCCACACCACCTGGTGGCGCGGGCCAAGCCAGGCCACGCAGGGGGTGGGGTGGGCCCCCCAGGCACCCCCTCGGCCTCTCTCTTCGCCTATAAGGAGCCTTCTGACCTAAAAACTTTGGGGGGTTCGACGTTTTTCCAGAAGGAGTTCCGCTCCACCGCCACCATCAGATTCCACGAAACAGCACCAGAAACTCCGTTCTGGCACCCTGCCGGGACGGGGAATTGGAGGAGATCATCGCCATCATCATCACCATCGCTTCTCCATCGACCATCCATGTTTCCCCCATCTATGAGTGAGTAATCCCCCGCTGTAGGCTATGGGGATGGTAGGGATTGGATGAGATCGTTCATGTAATGGCATCAGATTGTTAGGGCATGGTGCCTAGTATCTTTTATTAGTGCTTTATGACTTTGTTGCGACTTGTTGTGCTTAATGCTTGTCACTAGGGCCCGAGTGCCATGATTTCAGATCTGAACGTATTATTGATTCATTATGATAGTATTGTTTTGGGTCTTATCTACAAGTTGTATACACACGTCGTTGTCCGGAACCTATGGCCCCGAAGTGACAGAAATCGGGATAACCGGAAGGGAAAGGCTTTGATGTGAGGATCACATGTGTTCACGGAGTGTTAATGCTTTGCTCCAGTGCTCTATTAAAAGGAGCACCTTAATTGCCAGTAGTTCCCTAGAGGCCCCGCTGCAAACGGGCTGGCAGGACAAAAGATGTTGTGCAAGTTCTCATTACGAGCACGTATGACTATATATGGAACACATGCCTAGGATTGTCTAGTACTTGGATGCTTTATCTTATTTATCTGCAATTGCCCTATGTTCTGATTGCTATGTGAATTGTCTTGTCCATGCAACGCCCGTCCATCCATACCTATGCCTACCGCACTCAAATCCCACTGTTTACTGCTTTTGTTACTACTGTCTTTGCTTTGCTACTGCTGTTACTTTGCTATTCCTACTACAAAACTGTTGCTACTGATAAATTGCTGTGAGCAAGATTGTTTCCAGGTGCAGCTGAATTGACAACTCAGTTGTTTAGGCTTATAAATATTCTTTGGCTCCCCTTGTGTCGAATCAATAAATTGGGTTTCACTTCCCTCGAAAATACTGCGATACACCCCCTATACTTGTGGGTCATCAGATAACCTCGATATTAAAAACAACTTTTGAATATCAATAATCATGGAGGCAAACATGATACTTTAGATACTAACATTGGAATTCTTACTCTTGATTTAATACTACTTATTAAACTTCATGGAGTAAATAGAGTTTGCTGAAAGTTTGCAATAGGACTTCTAAACTTTAAATTCACATTCAAAACAATACGATACCAGTTCCTAAAGTAAATATCTAGAATTCTATAGTTCTATTATCTCATTTAAAACTAAGCATAAGGTAGTAAACAAATGCCAATGACTACAACAAATTATGCAAATTCACTTTGATTTAGTTTATGACAAATTTGGTTCGACTAATCCAAATTAGAAATGAACTCCCACTCAAAAACGACAGCCCTCGTGCCTTTTTGGTGATTACATGAACCAAATCCACTACACCAAGTCCGATCATCACGTGAGTCAGTGTAGCTTCAAAGGCGAGCATCAATATGGGCATCATATCAACTATATGACTCATGCTTAACCTTTCGGTCCCTGTTTCGAGGCCATGTATGTACATGCTAGGCTCGCCAAGTAAGAACCTTAGTACTCACGTGTGTAAAATTGTCTTACACCCGAAATATGATCGCGGATTCAAATACACCCGATCATCACATGATGTCTTGAAGCGGCGAAACATAAACAGTGCATACTTAAGGAAGAACACATTGTTATCTTGATATCTAAATGAGGGATCATCTTATAATGCTAATAAAAGTGCCAAACTAACAATATAAGATCATCTTATAATGAATGAACTTTCTACCATGAGTGGCTTGTTTTCTGATGATATTAAGGTGCATACTTACTTTGTTGCTAAGATTTTTCCCTTTTCACTGAAAGGAGAAGCTAAAACTTGGTTTAGTAATTTACCTCCTGGATCTATTGATAGCCCTGAGTGCTTGATTAGTACTTTCCTGCAGAAATATTTCCCTCCTAGTGCTAGACATGCTATTTTGCAGGAACTTTTTGATTTTAAAAGGGAGAAAAAGAGGTATTGCATGAATCTTGGGCAAGGTTTTGTGCTTTGATTCATGCATAGGCTGGAAGTCCATTACCTAAGAATGAGTTTCTTGATATATTTTATAATGGACTAACCGAAGAATCTAGGACATACCTAGATAGTTGTGCTGATTTTGTTTTTAGGAATAGGACTCATAAGGAAGCTGAGGAATTAATGGCTAAAATAAGCAAGAATTATGAAGATTGGACTCCTCCTAAACAAGCTATACTTGAAGTAATTGTACCTGAACCATCTATTCCTGTGCCTATTCCAACATCAAAGAAGAGGGGAGTTATTGAATTAAATGATGAAGTGATGAAGGAAGCTAAGAAATGTCTTAAGGAGAAGGGAATTAAAGCCACAGATGTCAAGAATTTACCTCCTATAGAAGAATTATGTAAGTCTATTCCCTACTCACCCACTATTGAGGTACACTCTCTCCAACACTTTGATGAAGGTGATATCCCTTACTTGAAACCTCCTGATCAATGCTTAGAAGAATTTGATATCTTTATTGTTAAGCAAGATAACTTTAATAAAAGGGTGCAAAATCATCTAATGGAAAACACTAGAGCTATTGTTGAGTTGAAAGATATTGTGGAAAGAACCTCTAATGATGTTAAAATGACTGTTAAACACTTTCAAATGGTTCAAACTCAAATAGATCAACTCGTTAAAGTGCAAAAAGACTTGCTAGTTAATGCTGCTAAAGAAAAACATGCTTATGAAATTAGAACTAGAAGTGGAGCTGCTACCCAGGATCCTCTATATCCTGAGGGGCATCCCAAAAGAATTGAGCAGGATTCTCAACAAGCTGAAAATAGTGGTTCTAATCATAAGAAAAGGAAAAAGAAACATAAAACTGTTGAAGAACCCTCTAAACCTGCTATAGATCCTAATAGTATATCTATCTCTAATGCTGAAACGGAAAGTGGTAATGAAGAAAATGAAGTGCCTAATGAAGAAAAAGTTGAAGAAGAACCTGAAAACCACACTAAGAATACTAAATACACTAAAGAAGATTTTATTGCTAAGAAACATGGTAGTGAAAGAGAACCTTGGGTCCAAAAACCCATGCCTTTCCCTGATAAGAAACACAAGTCAAAGGAAGATGAACACTATAATAAGTTTTGTGAGTGGATGAAGCCTTTATTCTTGCAAATTCCTTTGACTGATGCTATTAAATTGCCTCCTTACTCAAAGTATATGAAGGACATTGTCTCGAATAAAAGGAAGATCCCTAATGAAGAAATCTCTACTTTGCTTGCTAATTATTCTTTCAATGGTAAGGTTCCTAAGAAACTTGGAGACCCAGGGATTCCAACTATCCCTTGCTCTATTAAGAATAGTTATGTTAGAACTGCTTTGTGTGATTTGGGAGCTGGAGTTAGTGTTATGCCTTTCTCTCTCTATAAAAGGCTTCAGGTTGAAAAATTGATACCAACTGATATATCTTTGCAAATGGCTGATAAATCTACCACTATTCCTGTGGGTATGTGAGGATGTGCCTGTGCAGGTGGCTCACAATTGATTGATATTAACTGATTTTGTTGTGCTTGAAATGCCTGAAGATGATAATATGTCTATTATTCTTGGGAGACCTTTTCTTAATACTTCAGGAGGTGTTATTAATTGTAATCAAGGAAAGGTGACCTTCAATGTTAATGACAAGGAACATACTATCTATTTCCCAGAGAAGATTTAAAGGACTTATGGCTTGAATTCAATTGAACATGTTGAAGGCATTCAAGTTGGAGAAATATATTGTCCCATAAAGAAAAATTTGAAACTATTATGATCGGGACCATTGCTATCAAGGTTAAGGTAACATAATCATTAGTGGAGTACAAAGTTTTGTCTCATATGCAATTGTTTTGGTAGCAAGACTTGATCAACCTTAATAACAAAAGGATTCCATATGTTTTCATTATGATTATCTCCGTTTATTTCTATCCTTTGCATTTTAGTTTTTGCTTTCGTTTAGTTTTCTTTGTGTTGTTAGTTGCTTGCATGCTAGAACTTCTGTAGTCCTAGCCTTGTTTTGTCCTTGCATCATGTTTCCAAAAGAAAAAATCTGTCTGTCAGAAAAATCATTCTTCTATTTCTGAAAAACGCCCAAAAATAAAGTGTCTCGAAAAATTCCAAAAAATTCATATTAAATTTTTACGTGAAAAAAGGGGCAGAGGAGTACCTGGTAGGTACCAGGGGGGGCCACCAGGCAGGCACACCGTGTGGTGGAGCGGCCAGCCCTGGGTGGCGCCATGCCCTGGTGTGGGCCACCCCTGGCCCCCCACTACTTCTCTCACCTGCCACTTTCTTCTCTCTCCCGAGTAAGCTCCAGTTCATAGCTCAAAATCGCGTTGTTTCTGTGCTTGCTCTCGATTTCTTCGATCTCCTTGCTCAGCCCATCTTTCTTGCTGAAATTTGGAGCATTTGTTCCTTAGTATGTGACTCCTCCCCTTGTCCAAGTAGATTTGTGTTTAGTGGATTATATGTTGAGTATTTTGCTGCTATAGGTGGCTGGTTATGAGAGCTTGTAAGCTTGTTTGATGCTTAGAGATAAAGTTTTGATGCATGTTTAGGCCTCTTGCAAGTCCCTATGAGTAGAATCCTTTATTATATTTACTTTGCAATCACTTGTTTAATAGGTGTTTAAATTTCAGAGTACCAAGTATGAACAACCACACTTTTGGAGAGATATTTGAGAGTGATGCACCTAGGAGGACGAGGCCCTCAAGAACAGCCTCTCAAGCTAGGCCATCATACAATGAAGACCTCATTGCAACACACATGGGCAGTGAAAGGGATGATGGGGATGCTCACCCATCCTCCTTTCCTTGTTTTACTTTCTTGCAAGCTGCAGGTATTCTTGATGATTTCTTGCTACTGATTGAGAGGGTTGGTTTGACCTCTTATATGCAAGATGAGAGTGCACAATACGCTATGCTCACCAAAACTTTTGTTGAGAGCTTCTCATTTACTAACACATCCTATCATTCCACTGTCTCCTTTAAAATCTATGATATGCCCTTCACCATGCCTTTGGAGAGATTTTGTAGTATTGTAGGTGTGCGTATGACAGGGACCGTGAAGAAAATTCAAGGGCGACCCGCTGATTTGTTGGAACTTTACCGAGGGGTGACCAATGATGATGACCGCGTGGCGCAGCGCGGAAAGATAAGAAATATCCAACTCCCTGCTCTTAGATACTTTGCTTACTATCTTGACACTAGTGTATTGGGTAGGGAGAACACTAGTAATATCTCCAACTATCACTTAGCTTTCCTTGCTGCTGCGCTCAACAATGATACTCGGTATAATCTTGGTTCGCTTATTGCTCGCCGCCTAGCTGCTAGGGGGCCTATCTATGGGGGCATCATTGCCTCGCGTGTAGTCGATGCATTAGATCTTTCGATGGCTCCTGATGATGTTATGCTAGCACCACAGAGGCTCGACCTTGTTGCCATGAAAAATCATCACTTTGTCACTGCTACCTCTGATTTGAACAATCTAGTATATAGGATGCTTTTCACTGACGGGGATGAAAGGGAGATCCTTTTGCCACAGTCTGCTTTGTTTAGTGTTGACAGGAGACCGTGGTCGCGCTCCAAGGAGGAGGTGGACGAGCAGCTTCGCCTGTTGGGTTTCCACGAGCAGCACCAGGAGGATGTGCCCTCCTGTGATTACTCCGCACATTATGGAGGGGCGTACTCGAGCTCGCACCAGGACGAGGGTACTTCCTCGTTGTACCCCGGTGATACTTCATCCTGGCCAGCTTGGGATTGATACCCACTTAGGCAAAAAGCCTAAGCTTGGGGGGAGGTACGCCGACACCGCACTCATCTCCATATCATGTTGCGTCGGTACTTTGTGTATTCATGTTTTCGTTCTCTTTTTAGTTTTCGTTCTTCTTTGCTTTTGCTTTCTAAAAACACAAAAAGACCAAAAATATTTTTGTTGTTTCTCTTTGGCTTGCTTCTTATTTTTGCCTTGGTTTGCTTTTTCCTTTTTGCTTTGTTTGAACTATTCGAAAAACCCAAAAAGATTTTGCTTTGCTTGTTTTTCTCTTTTGGTTCTTGTTTAAAAATCAAAAACACCAAAAATATTTGTCGTTCTTCTTTGGTTTTTGCGAGTTTGCTACAGGGTTCGGCAGTTCTCAGTGGATTATTGGTTTCATATTATTATTCAAGCCATACAAGTGAAGAGCAATAATGAGGATTAATGACAACTTGAGGCGTGGTAAGAGGCTGGTAACGGATACTATTTGTCTTCATTTTTGTACATATACTCATCATTGTGAGCTTGCTTAGTCCGTTCATGTAGGGTGTATGTTATCTTTGGATGCTTAGTAGTTCTTGCTTTCTTGTGATTAGCTCCAGCCCGCTAATAGTGTGTAGCATGTCTCATGAATGTTTGCTTGCATTACTCTATTCATAAATTGGTATGACACCGTGGTATCCTCCTCTGAATGTTTCATTTGATTGACTTGGCACATGCTCACGCATGCACATGACTGTAATAATCAGTTGAGCCTCGATGAATTATTTTGCCTTGAGGATCTTGAATCACTTTCATGCCATGAGTAGTCTTGTTTTGTTGCAAGCATGATAATGACAGCTATTGCTCTCTCGTTTGTCGCTCCCTTACTATTGCTAGCCTTCACTTCCACTGAGTGTTTTACTCAAGTTTCCAACTCCCTAAACCAAATATTTCCAAAATGTCCACCATACCTACCCATTAGCATCATTTGCTACTTCCGTGCATATTCAATATGCCTTGTTTTCTTCCGAATAAAATGTTTGCTTGTTATGAGCAATTTGGTTAGTAAAGCTCTCACGAACTTGATGGCACACTTTACTTTATTTCCTCTAAACTTGAACCATTGGGTCCTTCTTTGTTGCGTATATGCTTGCGCTTTATAAGTTGAAATTAGCAGAACCATGTTTCATGGGGAACGCTTTCAACATTGCACTTGTACTTTGTACCCCGTTGATATCATGTTCTTTTGCTTACGGATCCCGGCGGTGTGAAATAAAAGTGGAACTTGTAAGATCATGGATTTTGTATGTGTGTTAGAGAAACACCTGGGCCGCTAGCCTAAGCCATGCTTAATCATGGTGGAAACTTGCAGCATCACCATAATGAGCACTCTATGAAGCATCCTCAATAAAAACCTATGCAAATAGCAAATAAAAAGATCACTGAGATGCTCATTGTTTGCTTGCCTTGTCATTTTGATTATGGGAAAGCTCCCGTATCATGTGCAAGGCGTACCCCGTTGGCAGTTCTTAATGATACACATATACTTACAATGAAAAGAGCTTACTCGTGACTGAAGTTGAGTAGCATGAGGATCGGTCTTCGTAAGTAAGGGGCATGAGATTTCGGTTTATAACTTGTCAAGCATATCCTCTTAGTTGTGTCACTTTCACCTTAACCACATTAAAGATTCTTATGATAGGGGCAATGAGAGCTCAAAGCTAACTAGTACCATATTTTCAGCATTTGGAAGCCTTTCAAATTATTCAAAACCTTTTCTTCTACTTGTTGAGTCTCCACTTATTCTTTGAGCACCTTCTTGAGAGCATAGTTGTCATCCTTTGTGTTTGTTCCAATACTTGATTATTTGTGTTATGACTTTGATGCTTGTATCTTTGATATCTTTACTTCTAGTCATCACTTGAACTTCAGAGGTGCCTTGGCATTAATAATCAAAGGCAAGTGAGATACCACTCTATCATACCTTTCTATGAGAATTGTAATGTTGCTTATGTTTGTGCTTCATGCTACTTATTATTCTTGAGTTGGAATCTCTTCATAGCTTGCAATGACTATTAAGTAGACTCAGTTGCATACTCTTTATTATGAATTGTCTAGGTAGTTGATCACATTGCTGAGAATATTTACATCATATGAAGCAAATGTGTTCGTGAAAGTTCTTTTATCGCACTCAGTTTTCAACTGAATTGCTTGAGGACAAGCAATAAGCTAAGCTTGGGGGGAGTTGATACGTCCAAAACATATCTACTTTCCCGAACACTTTTGCTATTGTTTCTCCTCTATACTTGTGTGATTTGGATGCAACTAATGCGAATTGACGCTGTTTTCAGCAGAATTGCCTTGGTGTCTACTTTTTGTGCAGAAAATCAACTATCAAGAAAAATCCCAGAAAATATGCCAAAAATCCTATTTCACCTGAAGACTCCAGGAGCCAGAATACGAGACGGAGAAGAGCCCTGGGGTGGCCACACCACCTGGTGGCGCGGGCCAAGCCAGGCCGCACAGGGGGTGGGGTGGGCCCCCCAGGCACCCCCTCGGCCTCTCTCTTCGCCTATAAGGAGCCTTCTGACCTAAAAACTTTGGGGGGTTCGACGTTTTTCCAGAAGGAGTTCCGCTCCACCGCCACCATCAGATTCCACGAAACAGCACCAGAAACTCCGTTCTAGCACCCTGCCGGGACGGGGAATTGGAGGAGATCATCGCCATCATCATCACCATCGCTTCTCCATCGACCATCCATGTTTCCCCCATCTATGAGTGAGTAATCCCCCGCTGTAGGCTATGGGGATGGTAGGGATTGGATGAGATCGTTCATGTAATGGCATCAGATTGTTAGGGTATGGTGCCTAGTATCTTTTATTAGTGCTTTATGACTTTGTTGCAACCTTGTTGTGCTTAATGCTTGTCACTAGGGCCCGAGTGCCATGATTTTAGATCTGAACATGTTATTGATTCATTATGATAGTATTGTTTTGGGTCTTATCTACAAGTTGTATACACACGTCGTTGTCCGGAACCTATGGCCCCGAAGTGACAGAAATCGGGATAACCGGAAGGGAAAGGCTTTGATGTGAGGATCACATGTGTTCACGGAGTGTTAATGCTTTGCTCCGGTGCTCTATTAAAAGGAGCACCTTAATTGCCAGTAGTTCCCTAGAGGCCCCGCTGCAAATGGGCTGGCAGGACAAAAGATGTTGTGCAAGTTCTCATTGCGAGCACGTATGACTATATATGGAACACATGCCTAGGATTGTCTAGTACTTGGATGCTTTATCTTATTTATCTGCAATTGCCCTATGTTCTGATTGCTATGTGAATTGTCTTGTCCATGCAACACCCGTCCATCCATCCCTATGCCTACCGTACTCAAATCCCACTGTTTACTGCTTTTGTTACTACTGTCTTTGCTTTGCTACTGCTGTTACTTTGCTATTCCTACTACAAAACTGTTGCTACTGATAAATTGCTGTGAGCAAGATTGTTTCCAGGTGTAGCTGAATTGACAACTCAGTTGTTAAGGCTTATAAATATTCTTTGGCTCCCCTTGTGTCGAATCAATAAATTGGGTTTCACTTCCCTCGAAAATACTGCGATACACCCCCTATACTTGTGGGTCATCAGATAACCTCGATATTAAAAACAACTTTTGAATATCAATAATCATGGAGGCAAACATGATACTTTAGATACTAACATTGGAATTCTTACTATTGATTTAATACTACTTATTAAACTTCATGGAGTAAATAGAGTTTGCTGAAAGTTTGCATTAGGACTTCTAAACTTTAAATTGACATTCAAAACAATACGATACTAGTTCCTAAAGTAAATATCCAGAATTCTATAGTTCTATTATCTCATTTAAAACTAAGCATAAGGTAGTAAACAAATGCCAATGACTACAACAAATTATGCAAATTCACTTTGATTTAGTTTATGACAAATTTGGTTCGACTAATCCAAATTAGAAATGAACTCCCACTCAAAAACGACAGCCCTCGTGCCTTTTTGGTGATTACATGAACCAAATCCACTACACCAAGTCCGATCATCATGTGAGTCAGTGTAGCTTCAAAGGCGAGCATCAATATGGGCATCATATCAACTATATGACTCATGCTTAACCTTTCGGTCCCTGTTCCGAGGCCATGTCTGTACATGCTAGGCTCGCCAAGTAAGAACCTTAGTACTCACGTGTGTAAAATTGTCTTACACCAGAAATATGATCGCGGATTCAAATACACCCGATCATCACATGATGTCTTGAAGCGGCGAAACATAAACGGTGCATATTTAAGGAAGAACACATTGTTATCTTGATATCTAAATGAGGGATCATCTTATAATGCTAATAAAAGTGCCAAACTAACAATATAAGATGCGAACATCATATGTGTAAAGTGTGATGATATGGTCCATGCATTTGATCACCATCATATGCATCGTGATATGATATCTATCATTCCTTTGTGTGTAAGGCCAAGGTCTATGGAACTTACACGTTAGGTGTGTTGTAAGGGTATCAACTATACATCAACTTACAACATTTCCATATCATGACACTAGCCCAGAAACAATCTAAACTAGACGCCTCTAATTTATCAATTGCAAGTTTTTACGTACCTTAGGGCTTTCAAAGATAGAACCGGTCTTACCTATGAACATGGAACCACAACGATGATAACTAAGTTATTAGCAACTCGTTGTAAATTAGATGTTGACTATAGTAGGAGAGACAGACACCCGCCAGCCACATATGTAAAACTAGTTGCATGTCAGTCGTGGAACCGGTCTCATGTGTGATGACATGTAAAGTTGGTCCGGGCCGCTTCATCCCACTATGCCACCAATATCCAAAATACATGAAAGAAGCAATAACATGATCATCATTGCTCACATATAAACATATGTGTACTACCCGTGCAAAGCACCTATGCATAGACCTGGCTCTGATACCACTGAAGGGTTCGCAGCATAGAAAACAAAAAATTTCCTACGATAGGAACTATTATACACCAAGATCTATCTATTAGATACAAGCAACAGGTGGATATTGATGGCCCAAAATATATCGAGCTCGTTGGGGAACCCCAAGAGGAATGTATGATGAGCACAGCAACAAGTTTTCCCTCAGTACGAAACCAGTAGGAGCAAGGAAACACCCCAAAGGTGTAGCTAGCTGAACGATGGCAGGGCGCACTACCGGTGCCAGCAGCAACATGGAGACCTGCACAACACAACCACAGAACTCTATCCCCAACTTTCGATGAGGTTGTGAATCTCACCGGTTTTGCTGAAAATAAAGGATTAAACGTATCGAATGGAAGGAAGTAATAATTTGCAGAAAGTAAACACAAAGCAGTAAACAGTTTATAGATTGTATGTAAAAGAAAGGACAGGGATCCATAGTTCACTAGAGGTGGCTCTCCTTAAGATAGATAACATGCTGGGTGAACAAATTACAACGGGGCAATTGACAAATATCGAGAAAGCAATACATGCATATACTAATCATCTAGACTCCTTTGAGATTCGATTGGGCATTACAACATTATACATAGACCGCCATCCAACTGCATCTATCACTAATAATCCACCTTCAGGTTATCATCCGAACCCCCTCCAGTATTAAGTTGCAAGCAACAGATTATTGCTTTACGAATTGCGTGTAATGTAAACAATATGATTGTTCTATGAACAAAGGATTGTTGTTTTCTCCCTAGTAGCAACAGCACATCTAGTACCTTAGAGATTTCTGTCACTTCCCCAGATTACCAGAGGCATGAACCCACTATCGGGCATAAATACTAACTCTTGGAGTTGCTAGCATCTACTTGGCCAAGATAGCTACTAACAACAGAAAGCATGCAAGATCACAAATAACAAAGACATGATAGAATCAATAATCAATCTAAAATAGCATCTCAATATCCATCGGATCCCCGCAAACACAACATGCAGAATTACAAATAGATGATCTTGATCATGAATGGAGCTCACAGATCTAGACATGAAAGCACAAAGGAGGAGAACCAGCCATCTAGCTACTACATGGACCCGTAGTCTAGAGATGAACTACTCACGCATCACACCGGAGGCTTGCATGGTGATGAAGAAGGCCTCCAGGGTGAATTCCCCTCTTTGGCAGGGTGCCGGGAAGAGCTTCAGATCCCTCCCGATCTAGGGATGGAGATGACGGCGGCTACAGACTCTTTCGTGGATTTTTGATCAGGTACTTAGGGTTTTCGTCCCGAGGGCATATTATAGGCGGAAGGAGAGGCCGAGAGGGTGCTGGGGTCGGCCAGACCACCCCTGGTGCGGGTCAGGCCTGGCCGCACGGCCAGGTGGTGTGGCCGGCCCCCAGCCCTTCTCCATCTTGTATTCTGGCATCTGATGACTTTCGAAAAAATAGGCATTTTGGCTTTTGTCCCGTCCAATTCCGAGAATATTCATTTTTTGACTTTCCTGGAACCAAAAACAGCAGAAAACAGGCAGTTGGCACTGTGGCTCTTGTTAATAGGTTAGTCCAAGAAATCATATGAAAATTACTCCAAAGTGTGGACAAAACACAAGAAAGTGGATAAAACCAAGCATGGAACATCAAAAAATTATAGATACATTTGCAATGTATCAACATCCCCAAGCTTAACTCCTGCTCGTCCTCGAGTAGGTAAGTGATAAAAAGAAACAATAATTTTTGAGGTGACATGCACCATCAAAGACTTGATCAAAGTATTTGTAAAACATTCAAAGCTGGGATCATAGTACTTCAATCATAACATGAAAGACAAAGTTCTAGCAATAAGACAAAGAAACTATGATGCAACATGAAAAGGCACAAACAAAAGATTCATGAATAACAATGCTTTGTAAGACGTTTGTTTGTTTCACATAAAGAAAACATAGCATAATAGCATTCAGCTTGTCCCTCATAGAGTAGCAAATATAAATGCATAGGACACCTTCAAAGTTCATAAGAGTGACTAGATACAAATAGTTTAAAACAAGCAATATCAAGGTATGCATCAATCAACTAGTCTTGGGACAATGCACATAGAACTAAGAATGGCCACTATGCTCTCAAAGTAGGTGCATAAAGATAGAAGGTGGAGATTCAATATAATGGTGGAAGAAGGGCCTTTATAAAAGGAAGCAGGGATTCAAGTCTCATAAAGAGCTTCCAAAAATTATGGTACTTATAGCTTTCAGCTCTCATTGCCCCTATCATAAGCATCTTGAAGTGATTAAGGTTAAAATGAACAAACTATGGTGTACATGCTTGACAAAGTATAAGTCAGGAATCTCATGTCCCTTGTATACGAGGGCCGCTCCTCATGCTACTCAAGTTTAGTCACCGGTAAGTTCTTGTCATCGTAAGTACATGTGTATCATAGAGAACCGCCAACGGGGTACCCCTTGCCCGATGATACGGAAGAATCCCCATATCAAAATGACAAGGAAAGCAGACAACGAGCATCTCAGCAATCTTCTTATTTACCATGGGAATATGGTGCTTTTTTCTCTCTTTCCTCTTTTCATAATCTCTTTTTTTCTTTTTCTCTTTTTTTCTCAATATATGACTCTTTTTTTATAAGAAGAATGCTTCATAGATAGCTCATTATGATTACGCTGCAGGTTTCCACCATGTCAGCATAGATTAGACTAGCGGCCCAGGCATTTATCTAACACATATACATAACTCCATGGACTTACATACTCCCCTTTCATTTCACACCAACGACATCCATAGACAAAAGAGCATGATATCAACTAGGTACAAGTACCAAGTGCAATGTTGAAAGCGTTCCCCATGACAGCATGGTTCTGCTAATTCCCAACAAATAAGTGGAAGCATATACAACATAGACGACACAATGGTTCAAGTTTATTAAGGGCAATAAAAGTAAAGTGTGCCATCAAGTTCGTGAGAGCTTTAATCACTAGTTTTCTCATAACAAGTTTAATTCCGAAGGTAAACAAAAGCATGAATATACTTGGAATAGCATAAGCTAGTACGTAGGTATGGTGGACTCTTTGGAATAGATTGGTTTAAGGAGTTGGATGCATGAGTGGAACTCATACTTGGTTGTGGAGGCTAGCAAAAGACTAGGAGCGACAAACTAAGAGAGCAATAATGGCCATAATCATGCAGAGCAACAAAACATCATTGATCAAAGCATAAAGTGATACTACGAGTTGAAAACTAAAGGATCATAAAGGCTATGGTGACACGAGATAGTCATAACATGGTGTGAGCATGCGCCAAGTCAACCCAAATAAAGCATCAAAGGAGAATACCACTATACAATGCTTTAATATGCTAAAACAACGCATGATTCATCCAAGGCACATTAAGCAATCTCAATTGTTTATAACAAACCATGCTACATCAAAGAATAATAAGCATAAAGCCAAAAAAATATCAAGCATGGCATGACAAAGCATAGGCCACAGTCAAAAACAAGCTCTTTTTACCACATAAGTATGAATTTTCCTACTCTTTTCTAATCCAAACCAAACTATTTGAAAACCAATGTATGAAAGAGGGGGTTCAACCAATTTATTCAGAAAACAAAGCAAACAAAGCAAACGAAAAACCAAAACAAAAATGAAAAAGAAGACGCTCCAAGAACAACACAACTGTGCACGAAACAATAAAAATGAACCGTTTGGAAGAAACCTGGGATTTTTATTGATGAAGAAGGGGATGCCTTGGGCATCCCCTAGCTTTGACGTGTGTACTTCTTGAATATTTCTTGGGGTGACACACGTGGCATCCCCAAGCTTGAGATTTATTCCATCCTTCATCTCATTACTCATTCCTTCCATACACCTGAAATTTTTCTTCATACAAAACTTCACACAATCTTTATTAGCAACATTAGTGCACTCAAGATAATAGGTCTTAAGGTTCAGTTACAACACCAATAAACTTCCATTAGAACACTAGCTACTGAAGAACTTCCTCAAAAAGCTCAATTCCCCAAAGGAACTCAAAAAGGAACCAACAAGAAGCAAATGCGGAAAATGGCAGAAATCTGTCAAAACAGACCAGCAGGTAAAGACGATTTTTTTCGAAGACCTTCTGTTGCTCAAATCAAAAAGTGTTGAACTAACGGAAGTTAGATAACAATCTGGGGCAGAAGAACAAAAATTCACGCCTCAAAAAGACGTTCAGAAATTTTACACGAATTTTTACGGTGAAGCACAAAAATCTGTTTCGAGACAGCAACTTTCCCAATCATTACTTCTCTCTCATTAGAGGTTACTCTTGGCACAAAAAGCAAATAAAAAGGATAAGGAGCTTCCAAGACTCATCTAAAACTTTTGGGTTATCTCCCAATAAGTACTTTTCTTTAACGCCTTTAAGTTAGGCATAAGAAGCAAGAAAAAGAATCAAGTGTTCTCAAATGAGGAAGCATTAAGATTAATCCCAGAAATATCTTCAACAAGGCATGGTATATCATCCAAATAAGTTCTAGAGGATCCTCTCTCAGTGCTCTTAGGTTCACTATTTTCATCAAAAGGGTTTTCAGGAACAATCCAATCAAGATTCTTTTCTATGGCTTCATGTATTGCTACCTGTTTAAAGGGGATTGGTATCTTAGGTCCTCCCCATTAGGTTCGGTTTTGTTCATATTTTCTCGTGTACCAACAACATCTACACATGAGCCTAGCATATTGAAACGTTCAAAGACTTTTCTAGCTTCCTTGGCAACATCATAGAACTCCTTAAACAAAGTTTCTAGAATAAAATCCCTCTTTTCAGGGTCCTCAATTTTTTTAAGCTTAAGAAACATTACTTGCATTAAGGGGTTGAGGTTAACAAGCCTAGCTTCTAACATGTGAATTAAGGAAGCTGCAGCAATCTCATAGTTTGGAGCAAGTTCTGCAAGGGATCTATCCTCAATATCTTCATGCTTACTAACATGATTAAAGAATTCTTCAATATTATCTTTCCCAATTATAGAACCACTACCAATTGAAAGGTCTTTCGGGGTGAATTTAGGGATCAACATGGTGAGCTAAGGAAGAGGTGACAACTAAAGGAGACTTAATTTTTTTGTGTTTTTGATAAAGAAAGCAAACTAGTAAAACTATTTTTTGTGTGTTTTTGATAAAGAAACAAGCAAACAAAGCAAAAAGAAACAGAGCAAAACAAAAATAACAAAGTAAAGAGATTGGTTATGAGGGACTCCCCTTGTGAAGATGTCCTTGACTCCCCGGCAACGGCGCCAGAGAATATGCTTGATGGCCCAAAATATATCGAGCTCGTTGGGGAACCCCAAGAGGAAGGTATGATGAGCACAACAACAAGTTTTCCATTAGTACAAAACCAAGGTTATCAATCCAGTAGGAGCAAGGAAACACCCCAAAGGTGTAGCTAGCTGAACGATGGCAGGGCGCACTACCGGTGCCAGCAGCAACATGGAGACCTGCACAACACAACCACAGAACTCTATCCCCAACTTTCGATGAGGTTGTCAATCTCACCAGTTTTGCTGAAAATAAAGGATTAAACGTATCGAATGGAAGGAAGTAATAGTTTGCAGAAAGTAAACACAAAGAAGTAAACAGTTTATAGATTGTATGTAAAAGAAAGGACCGGGATCCATAGTTCACTAGAGGTGGCTCTCCTTAAGATAGATAACATGCTGGGTGAACAAATTACAACGGGGCAATTGACAAACATCGAGAAAGCAATACATGCATATACTAATCATCTAGACTCCTTTGAGATTCGATTGGGCATTATAACATTATACATAGACCGCCATCCAACTGCATCTATGACTAATAATCCACCTTCAGGTTATCATCCGAACCCCCTCCAGTATTAAGTTGCAAGCAACAGATTATTGCTTTACGAATTGCGTGTAATGTAAACAATACGATTGTTCTATGAACAAAGGATTGTTGTTTTCTCCCTAGTAGCAACAGCACATCTAGTACCTTAGAGATTTCTGTCACTTCCCCAGATTACCAGAGACATGAACCCACTATCGAGCATAAATACTAACTCTTGGAGTTGCTAGCATCTACTTGGCCAAGATAGCTACTAACAACGGAAAGCATGCAAGATCACAAATAACGAAGACATGATAGAATCAATAATCAATCTGAAATAGCATCTCAATATCCATCGGATCCCCGCAAACACAACATGCAGAATTACAAATAGATGATCTTGATCATGAACGGAGCTCACAGATCTAGACATGAAAGCACAAAGGAGGAGAACCAGCCATCTAGCTACTACATGGACCCGTAGTCTAGAGATGAACTACTCACGCATCACACCGGAGGCTTGCATGGTGATGAAGAAGGCCTCCAGGGTGAATTCCCCTCTCTGGCAGGGTGCTGGGAAGAGCTTCAGATCCCTCCCGATCTAGGGATGGAGATGACGGCGGCTACAGACTCTTTCGTGGATTTTTGATCGGGTACTTAGGGTTTTCGTCCCGAGGGCATCTTATAGGCGGAAGGAGAGGTCGAGAGGGTGCTGGGGTCGGCCAGACCACCCCTGGTGCGGGCCAGGCCTGGCCGTGCGGCCAGGTGGTGTGGCCGGCCCCAGCCCTTCTCCATCTTGTATTCTGGCATCTGATGACTTCTGAAAAAATAGGCATTTTGGCTTTTGTCCCGTCCAATTCCGAGAATATTCATTTTCTGACTTTCCTGGAACCAAAAATAGCAGAAAACAGGCAGCTGGCACTGTGGCTCTTGTTAGTCCAAGAAATCATATGAAAAGTACTCCAAAGTGTGGACAAAACACAAGAAAGTGGATAAAACCAAGCATGGAACATCAAAAATTATAGATACATTTGCAATGTATCAGATATACATCCATAGAGAACATACCCTCGAAGACAACAAAGCTTAGTTAACGAGATGGAACTCGTGGATGATGTAGTCGTACACTTGCTGATCTCAAGATTGTGATGAAGTCCAGCAGGTCCAGCTCCAGCACGTCCATCAGATCTAGCTCTAGCAAGTCCAGCACCACCAAGTCCAGCACCGAAAAGCAGCGGTGCATCCATGATCGCACACACGTCCTGTACCCTGACAACCTCCGTCCCTCGCTCCAGCAAAGCAGCGGAAGCAACAACTCCCTTCCAGATAAAGCCACCGGGAACATGTATCTCGCTAATCCGAGACCATGGGGAAAATACTAGAGGGGGAGAGAGATCCTTCACGAGGAGGTGTGAGTGTGAAGGTGTGAGAGGGGGGCCTTTTATAGGAGGAGGGGAGGGTACCCCTCCCATGGCCGATGCCCATGGAGGGTGTCCCTTCACCTCCCTCATTCATGTGGTGGTAACCCCCTCCACATAAATATGCCCCTTCACATTCTCTATTAAAGTCTCCACTTTAAATGCATTAAATTTCTCTAAATTTAATGCTCTCTCATTTAATAAAACTCTTTTATTAATTTTATTCAGAATTTTGTTAATTACTTTATTTAACAAACATTCACATAAAATCCCTGCAACATTCAATATTACATGCAGAACCAATTTCAGCAATTTCACCCGAAACAGTTTCAGTGTCTATTAAAATAATCCCAACACTTTCTTAAATATTTATATGAAACATATTTGCTCCAAATGGTGTCGGTATCCCTTAAGTGTGTCACCCTACGATTCGCGAATAATGCAGACATGATCGAGACCCCTCTCAGATCAATAATCAGAAGCGGGACCTGGAGATCCATACTGACTCCTACACATTCAACGATGACTTTTGTGATCGTGAGAACCTTTAACGCTAGTAACTAAATCCCTTTGTCTTGCGATATATTACATGTTCGAGATTCAATCATCGGTATCTCCATACCTAGTTTGATATTGTTACCGAAATGTACTCTTTTCTTGTTCCCGTGATATAACATTCTAGTGATCTCATCACTTGCTTGCAAGCTAACCAATGTGATATCACCGAGAGGGCCCAAAGTATGTCTATCCATCATCGGGATGGACAAATCCCACTCTTGATCCATGAGCCTCTACATAACACTTTCATAGCACTGAACCCACCTTTATAATCACCCTTTCATGGTGTGACGTTTGATGTTATCAAGATACTCTTCTAGTGTTAGTGATTGACATGATCTCATGGTCTAAGGACTAGGATTACTTCGTATGATGTTATAGAAATATAAACACAATGACTTTGATCGTAATGCTATACTTCAGATGAATGTTCATCACATCATTCCACTAATGTTGTGACCTCGTTATTAACAACATCCAATGTCCATGATCAGGAAACCTTGATCATCTTGTTAATCAACGAGCTTGTTTATAAGAGAGGCATAACTAGGAACTTTCCTTTTGTTTATTAAACACACATGTATTAATGTTTCCAAATTAATACAATTATAGCATGAAAAATAAACATTTATCATTGATGGCCCAAAATATATCCAGCTCGTTGGGGAACCCCAAGAGGAAGGTATGATGAGCACAACAACAAGTTTTCCCTCAATACAAAACCAAGGTTATCAATCCAGTAGGAGCAAGGAAACACCCCAAAGGTGTTGCTAGCTGAGCCTTGGCAGGGTGCACTACCGGTGCTAGTAGCAACGTGGAGACCTACACAACACAACCACATAACTTTGCCCCCAACTTACGATGAGGTTGTCAATCTCACCGATTTTGCTGAAAACAAAGGATTAAACATATCAAATGGAAGGAAGTAATAGTTTGCAGAAATTAAACACAAAGCAGTAAACAGTTTGTAGATTGAATGTAAAATAAAGGACCGGGGTCCATAGTTCACTATAGGTGGCTCTCCTTGAGACAGATAACATGCTGGGTGAACAAATTATAGCGGGGTAATTGACAAACATTGAGAAAGCATACAAGCATATACTACTCATCTTGACTCCTTTGAGATTCGATTGGGCATTACAACATTATACATAGACTGCCATCCAACTGCATCTATCACTAATAATCCACCTTTAGGTTATCATCCGAACCCCCTCTAGTATTAAGTTGCAAACAACAGATTATTGCATTACGAATTGCATGTAAAGTAAACAATACGATTGTTCTATGAACAAAGGATTGTTGTTTTCTCCCTAGTAGCAACAACACATCTAGTACCTTAGAGATTTTTGTCACTTTCCCAGATTACCAAAGGCATGAACCCACTATCGAGCATATATACTAACTCTTGGAGTTGCTAGCATCTACTTGGCCAAGATAGCTACTAACAACGAAAAGCATGCAAGATCACAAATAACAAAGACATGATAGAATCAATAATCAATCTGAAATAGCATCTCAATATCCATCGGATCCCCGCAAACACAACATGTAGAATTACAAATAGATGATCTTGATCATGAACGGAACTCATAAGATCTAGACATGAAAGCACAAAGGAGGAGAACCAGCCATCTAGCTACTACATGGACCCGTAGTCCAAAGATGAACTACTCACGCATCACACCGGAGGCTTGCATGATGATGAAGAAGGCCTCCAAGGTGAATTCCCCTCTTCGGCAGGGTGCCGGGAAGAGGTTCAGATCCCTCCCGACCTAGGGATGAGACGATGGCGGCTACAGACTCTTTCGTGGATTTGTGATCGGGTACTTAGGGTTTCCTTATTAGAGGTAATATATAGGCGGAAGGAGAGGACGAGGGGGGTGCCTGGGCTGGCCACACCACCCCTTGGCTCGGGCCAAGCCTGGACGCGCGACCAGGTGGTGTGGTTGCTCTCTGGCCCTTCTCCGTATCGTATTCTGGCTCCAGATGTCCCCAGTAAAATAATAACTTTGACTTTTGTCCCGTCCAATTCCGAGAATATTCATTTTATGACTTTCGTGGAACCCAAAACAGCAGAAAAAAGGCAGCTGGCACTGTGGTTCTTGTTAATAGGTTAGTCCTAGAAATCATATGAAAAGTACTCCAAAGTGTGGACAAAACATAAGAAAGTAGATAAAACCAAGCATGGAACATCAAAAATTATAGATACATTTGCAATATATCAATCATAAACAAGGAATATGATAATAACCACTTTATTATTGCCTCTTGGGCATATTCCCTTCAGATCCTACAAAGGAAGGAAGAGATGGAGGAAACGTTCATGGACACTCAAGAAGTTTCTCATCCTAAGGAGGTGTCATCCGTGTACATACATGTGGGAACCACACTACCAAAAATGAAGTTCTATATTTCTTCTTGCAAAGGTTTTGGTGATTTTCTACGACCTGTTTTATTCGAAGAGAGGAAGAAAAGAAACTCAAATAAGACCATATTCCCTCGATGATCATGGCTTATGAAATTCTAAACACATATTAGTTCAGGATGATTTTTTGCTATTTCCTTTTGCATATTTGATTTCCTCTCGTTTTTCTGAGTTCATTATTGGTCTTACGAGATTGGTACAGGCGGGCGGGCAGTATGGTCGGATCCGCCTGTACCGATGGTCGTTAAGCCTGCAGATGCCTTGGCTTCGTTTTCGCATAGTCGGTATGACCGCGCCATATGGGCGCAGCCCCCCATACGGCTGGTCGTTATCTATTTTGTGACCGCCTTCTGCTTTTCGTTTTATTCTTGTATGTAAAAAATTGATTGACACGCTGCAAAGTCGGTATGGACGAGTAGTACGGGCGGGACCCGCTCGTACTACTTTAGTCGGTTGACTAATTACCGACTTCAACCCATGTAGTTTTTGAAAATGACTCGGTACGGACGCGCCGTACGGGCGTGCGCCTGTACCAGTTGATCGTTATGATCCAATTTTCCTTCTTTTGCACTTATTTGTTTCCATATCTGTTAGGATTGTTTTCTTGGGCGACCCTTTTCCTCTCAGTATGAATTTTACCTTGCCTCTAACCCTTTATAAGTCTCTCTAGAGATCCACATCTCTCTTATATCAACAGAACTAATCTACTTGATGCGCTACTCAATTAAAGGCAAAGGCAAGCCTCTAAACCTCATGGCTCATTCGTGGGATAGTTTCCAGACCTCCTCTATCGAATCTAATGATCGTGAATCTCAAGGCCTAAGCCCAAAGGACAAGCGGTACACTTCTGATTCCAATGATGATTCTGAAGACGAGGAGTTCCAGGTCTTCATGGAGCAATCGAAGAGGGAATGGAAGCAACCGGACTACTTGGCAATGGTGAAGCCTAAAGATGAGGAAGAATCCAAGAAACCTCATGGGAAGGGCTGCACGGAGTCTCTCAAGCTCATCTCCGTCAACTACTATTCACCAAAGCGTAAGAAGTCTAACCGCTCCAATGTAGGAACTTATCAGGAGAGTATGGCTCATACGTCAAAAACAAAGAAGATCACCATGAACACGCGCATGAGCGTGAAGCCACAAGAGGATTATGGGTTCAACCTTATGGACATGCCGGTTGGCGCGCATGTCCCGGACAATGAACACCGTCTTCATAGGATAGAGAAGTACCAGAAAGAAGAGCTCATTCACAAGGAGATTGTGCGCAAGCGCCCTTTGGATCTTGAAGGCAAGAAAGAACTCAATGACATGATGAGAAAAGTTGCTAATGGTATGTTCCTCTTGCGTTCGGATCTACAGAAGTGTTTTCAAAGCATATCTGCTCTAGAAGAGATGAATAAGAAGCTTCGAGTGGCGCTCTCCAACAAGACTCCTTCACCATGATACACACCACGGTATCGAATAATCGCAAGGGATTATTTGATCCACTCGGCTTGATTCCAAGCTTGGGGGATCTATGAGAACCTTGTAATATCTCTTACAGTTTTTGCATGCTTACTTTTATGCACGCATGGTTAGATTTAAAATTCCAAATTTGCATTAGTTGCATCAACTTCGAGTTCCCTTTGTTCAAGAGAAGATTTATATCCATTGAGTTACAAGACTTTATGATAACTGAAGTTGTGTTTGATTCATGATTATTATATTAGATGATTGAACTAGGTCGAGTGTTATGATACTTGTACAACTGTCATAATTTTAGGGACTTCCACACCAACAAAGGTATTGATTAAGTTACGAGAAGAAGAATTCTGATAGCATGTTATAATTAAGAGTTTTTGAAAGCCATTGAAGTAGTGAGCATGATCAAATAGTTGTGCTGAAAAGAAGAAGAGAAAAGGGAGCAAGTAAAAAAATAGACATACAAGTATCAAAAGAAAAGAAGAAAACAGCTATCAAAAGAATCAAACATAGAAAAAAGGGAGAAAATGATCATGAATCTTCATTACTAAACATAGTGCTCTATATCTTTAAACTCCGTGATTATATGATATGTTGAATCACTAGTATCTTCTTATAATTTCATTAATACTGAAAAAGGTGTGGAAGCCTCTAAGTTATGTAATGTGTAATGATATGGTAATACCCCAACGTATCTCTACATCTGATGGTCTATTCCTGCTTCAATTCCTACCTCATTTATTGTAACGACTCGTGTCTCATGAACATGATGATCTTGTCCATCAGCCACCATCTTGCTCGGGGACGAGCAAGAGCCTAGCTTGGGGGAGTTGATGAGTCCAAAATTTAAGCATATTTACCTTTTGTTTTTGTATAAATAGAGTAGGTATTTTGTATTTCACTGCGTCTACGCGTGCTATTTTGTTCTTATTTCAACAAGATCCCAAATTATGGAGTCATATATGAACATATCAATTGGAGATGTCACATTGTGTAATTATATGATATTTTTAAGTGATAAAAGTCATTTTATGAATTAACCTTCGCACCTGGAAGAATACCAATCAAGGAGGAGGCACATGTACCGATAACGACCACTGGTACGGGCGGAGCCTGCCCGTACTGTCAGCACATACAAGGCGCCATCGTGACCACTGATACGTCCATTTTGCATCACTATTCTATGTCATAATTCACTGTTATTCATTGATATATTTCATATTGAGAGGTGATACTTATGTTATTTCATCTGTTTTTGCATGGTTGATGACTTTTGGAGCATGGACCGCTCCAGTCAGGATTCTGATAGAAAAGGTGTTGTTCGGAGGCAAAATTCGTGAAGTTCACCAAATTTACAGATAATTTTTCCCTAGTAGACCTAGGTTTAATCGAACCTTGGGAAACAATGCTAAATGGAAATTAAACGAGACACGTCTGCAAGACTTGTTTGTTCATTTTACCTTTAATTACCGGACCTTTCTAGTTTAGTTTTAGAACCTTGTTTGTTGCAATGGATGGAGATAGGCCAGGGTTGAAGATTCACCTACAGCTGCACATCATATGGGATAAAGATAGTAATACACATATTCATGTGTAATGATTTAACAAAGATAAAACTTGTGGGCAACATATCCTAATATACTAGAGCCTCTATGAGTCACTAATACGTCCATTTTGCATCACTATTCTATGTCATAATTCACTGTTATTCATTGATATATTTCATATTGAGAGGTGATACTTATGTTATTTCATCTGTTTTTGCATGGTTGATGACTTTTGGAGCATGGACAGCTGTAGTCAGGATTCTGATGGAAAAGGTGATGTTTGGAGGCAAAATTTGCGAAGATCAGAAAATCCGGGAAAATATACGGAAAATTCTATTTTTCTAGAAGACGAAGGAAGCCAGAAGGGGGTTGGAGATGGGCCACAGGGGGCCCACACCACCCTCCTGGCGCGGGCCAACCTGGGCCGCACCACTAGGTGGTGTGGCTTCCCTAGTCCACCCCTACCACTCCCCTCTGGCGTATATTATCCTCCCGAAACCCTAAGACTCGGGGAGCGACCACAGAAAGATTTCGCTGCCTCTGCGGGGTGGAAAACACCGAGACAGAAAGATCTCTCCGGCAAACAGATTTCTACCGAGGGAATTATTTCCGGAGAGGGGAGATCGTCGCCATCAACACCACCATCAAGCTAGACTTCATCAGGATCATCATCATAATCATCACCACCATCAGCACCCTCATCACCATCTCCATATTGTTGTAACAATTGGGTTAAATCTTGCATAGTTCATAGGGGAAACTTTCCCGGTGTTGATTACTCTTTTTGGTTGATGCTATTGAGTGAACCATTAAATTATTATTTATGTTAAGATTGTTATACATCATTATTCCATCTCTGATCATGATCCATATGATGTCTTGTGAGTAGTTTGTTTTGTTCTTGAGGACATGGGAGAAGTCATGTTGTTAGTAGTGGAGTTGTGTTGAGAGAGACTCAATAGTTTGATATTTAAGTTGTGGTGTACTTCTTCTAGTGGTGTCATGTGAACGTCGACTACATGACACTTCACCTATATGGGCCCAGTGGAATGCATTGTGTATTTGGCTACTAATCGTAGGGGTTGCCGGAGTGACAGAAACCTGAACCCCCGTTAGGAAACCATTGCACAAGGGACGTAAGGGTCTTAGAGATTAAAGCTGTGATTAGGTTTCTACCTTAATTACTTTCTTGTACTTATGGATGTTTGCAAGGGGTATAATCACAAGTATGTATTGGTCCTAGGAAGGTCGGTACATTAGCACAGGTTCACCCACACAACACTTAGCAAGTTAAAGAAGATTAATCAACTATATGAAGTGAAAGCACTTGACAGTCTTCCCATGTGTCCTCGAGAATGTTTGGTCATCTTAAGTAATACAACCGGCTTGTCCTTTGCTGCATAAAGGATTGGGCCACTTGCTGCATTTATTCTTCTTGTATTTTGTTTACTCGTACTTTATTTACTTGCTTTATCAAAAAACCCTAAAAATCAGTTTGCTAAGTATTTGCAGAGAATTCCTGATCCATACCACTAGCCAGCACCTTCTGCTCCTCGTTGGGTTCGACACTCTTACTTATCGAAAATACTGCGATACACCCCCTATACTTGTGGGTCATCAAGACTATTTTCTGGCGCCGTTGCCGGGGAGTGAAGTGCTATTGGAGAGTGGAACTGGTAAAGGAAACTTCTACTGTGAGTATTGTTTACTTCTGTTAGTTGCTTTATTTTCGTTATGGATAATTCGCCGAGTTTCTTATTTGGTAATGCTACTACCACTGCTAAGGTAGTAGATAAGCCACCACCTGCTGAGAATGATGTTTTTAAAATACCTACAAGAATTATTGATCGTGTTATGGATAACTACTATGTTGGGGATGGAACTGTCCATCCCGGTGATCATTTACTCTTTATACACGAATTATGCGGGTTGTTCAAGTGTGCAGGTATTACTACAGATCAAGTTAAGAAGAAGTTATTCTCATTATCACTGAAAGGAAGAGCTGAGGAATGGTATAAGCTGCTGAAGAATGGTCAAGCTCTGGAATGGGAGGAAATAGTGCCTCTCTTTTATTCAAAGCTTTATCCTCCTAGTGAGATTCATAAAGATCGGAATCAAATATAGAACTTTTGGCCTCTTGATGGAGAGAGTACAACTCAAGCTTAGGGGAGGTTGAAGTTACTAATGCTCAAATGTCCCATTCATGAGCTCCCCAACAATATTATTATCAATAACTTTTATGCAAGGCTCCCTCTACATGACAAGGATTTATTGGATGCTTCTTGTGCTGGATCATTCACTCGCATGGAAGAAGAAGCTAAATGGGATCTTCTGGACCGTATTCAAGACAATGCTAAAGCTTGGGAGAATGACAAAGGTAGAAAGTCAGGTAAAAATTATGATTATGAATGCATTGAATCTTTTATGGGTACTGATGACTTTCAAAATATTAAAAATGCTTATGGTCTAGACTCTCAAGCTATTGCTTCTTATTTTAAGGTTTTGCTTCCTATATTGAAGTGTCTAAAAAGAAGTGGAATAAGTATCATGAACCTTATAAAGATATTGCTAAGAGTGTTCCTATAAGAAATACTGAAGTTTATACTGCTAATCATGTCTTACCTAAACCTTACATTGAGAAAATCCCTTTCCCATGTAAGATAAAGGAACATTCTATGATAGCTAGTATGGTTGATGAAAGTATGAATGAAGTTGTTGAACCTGATAAACAAATGGTTGATGAACCTATAATAGCAAATGTGAAAGACTTTGTTACCAAATATGAAGAAGAGGGACACACTATCCTTTGTAAGGATACCTCTAATATTGTTTCACAAAGTAGTGTTATGAGAGCTAGTATTCCTGTGTTTTCGGTTAGAATAAGTGATCATTGCTATGATGGTCCTTGTGATAGCTATATTGTTAAGTTTATGCACGATACTGAAGGTTATTATGAGAGAGGTAAAAGTGTTCTTATGCATCTCAATAACCTCAAGTTTCCTCGTTTTATGCTGAAAGTTTTTATGTTGCACTTCTTTCGCGTTCTTATGCTTGCAGCCTCTAGTTTCCACAACTTGTTTGTTTACAAAATTCCCTTGCATAGGAAGTGGGTTAGACTTAAATGTGTGTGTTTTTGATTTTTAATGCTCTCCTTCGCTTCAATTCATATTCCCATGTGAGCATCTTTGAAATTATCATGCCCATCTTAATGACTATAAAGAAAGAGCTTTTTGGGAGACAACCCAATTTGTTTTTGCTTTCAGTTTGTTTGTGTTTCTTTGAGTCTTGGAAGTTATTACTTAGGTAATAACCTCTCCTTATCCTTTTTGTTAGGTTTTTGTGTCAAGATCAACCTCTAATGAGAGAGAAGTAAGATTTGGGGAAGTTGCTGTCCCGAAACAGATTTTTGTGCTTCACCGTAAAAATTCGTGAGAGATCTCTGTCTTTCCGATTGAGCTGTAATTTTTTGTGCTTCTGCCCCAGGTTGTTATTTAACTTTCGTTAGTTTTGCACTTTTTGATTTGAGCGACAGAAGATTTTCAAAAAAATTGATCTTTACCTGCTGGTCTGTTTTGACAGATTTTGCCACTCTTGCATTTGCTTCTTTATTCGATTTCCTTTTTGGGTTTTCAGAAGGAGTTGCTACAGTAGCTTACGTTTTGATGGTTTACAGTTGAAGTTGGACTCAAAAGGTTTTATCACTTCATATATACTAATGTTGCTAATGAGAACTGTGTGAAGTTTTGTGTGGAAGAAATTTCCAGGTAGTGAAGATGATGGTGTAATAAGGAAGAGAAGGGTTTTATGACTCAAGTAATAAGTGTATGAAGATGAAGATATCGATGATATTCAAGTTATAACTCCAGAAAAATTTATCAAGGAGCAAATTCAGAGACCTGCAGACTCCGTTTTCAAATAGGTAACAGTTCTGATAAGAAAATTTCCGCGAAAATACTATCCAACTATATTTTTGCAGTTTTCAGACAATAAGGAAAGTTATGAAGCGAAAAAGGGACGGAAACGGAGCCAGGGTGGCTCACACCAACCTGTGGCACGGGCCTACCCCTGGTCGCACCACCAGGTGGTGAATCCACCCTGGACTCCGCCTCCGACTCGTTTTCTCCCAGTACCTTCCTTTTGTTATGAAACTTCATAATATATAATCCCCCGGGTCTTCCGAGGTTCGTATATCATGTTCTCGTCATGTTTTTGTTTCGATCTGTTTCTGCCAGGTAGAGTCCCAGATTTGGAGCCACAATGTCCTCCTCTGGATCAGCCAAGGGAGATTCCTTAGAAGATATCATCAACCCATACATGAGAGAGTTGAAGATTCATCCCAAGGAGTTGTTGCTCAAAGATGGGGAGGTCCAGATAAAAGAGGTTCAAGGCCCTAAAGGTGAAGGAAGTCTGGAGGACAGGATGGAAGCACTGGAGTAAGAAGTCTTTAGGTACAAGAAGATGGCGGAGCGCGAAGTGGATATCATCCATAAGATTTGTTCTGAACTCATCGTCGAGCACCAAAAGGAGACTGCTGAACTCAAAGACGAAGTCCTCTCACTCCGCCAAACAACCAACAAACTGCAAGCACAGTTCTATGACGTTCAAAATCAAAACTATGAGTACAAGGTTAGGTTTAAACGCATAAGTGCTGCTGCAAGTTTCAGGATGTTGGAAACCACGATGTCCTTTGTTGATGGGAAGCCCTTGCCCTGGAAGTCAGACGAAGATGAGAGGATACCACCACCACCGAAGGAGTAATTCGTCATCAGGTTTGGCATCCCCTTGGTTTGTTCCAAGCTTGGGGGAGTACCGCGGTATCACATCACTATCTTCTATCTTTTTACCTTATTAGTAGAGTCATATCATGAATAGAGAAGTTATTACATAGTATGGTTTGCATTATGGAAGTGTCCCCTCTCTCGTTAGATATGTATCCCTTGGTGTGAGTTGCCGTTATGGATTATTAATGAGAAGTTATATCATTCACTCTTTTGCATAGCTTATATTAGTTTTCAATTCGTGGTTATATGATTGATCTTGTTGTTAGTATTGGTATCACTTTGGGATCATTGAGTTAATTTAGTTGGTTTTGGCAAACCTGGCTCGGTCAGTAGCAACACTTTTTGAGAGTTGAATGAAAAAGATAAAAGTACTCTAAAGAAAAATAATTTCATCATCTTTCTTTCTTGATTTGCTCATAAGTTTAGTGTTCTCTAGTTAAGATCTTTTGTGCTTCCAAGGAAGATTGCATGTTTGTTTTTATCACTTGTATGTTTGTTTGTTTCCTTCAACTCTTATACTTGCTACCCAGCCTTGCAAGCCAAAAACCTGTACTAAGAGGGAATTCTTCTCGTGCATCCACCTCCTTTAAACCAAAACCTCTGCCATTTGTGTCCACCATACCTACCTAGTAGCATTATTGCTATTCCAAGTAAATTCTTGTTATGTCTACCTTCCAAATTAAACTTGTTATGTGAAAATTAGTGATTAAAACTCTCACGAACTTGATGGCACACTTTACTTTCTTGCACTTAATAAACTTGAACCATTGTGCTCATCTATGTTGCGTATATGCTTGCGCTTTGTAAGTTGTGAATTAGCAGAACCATGCTGTCATGGGGAACGCTTTCAACATTGCACTGGTACTTTGTACCTAGTTGATATCATGTTTTTTTGTCTATGGATGTCGTCGCTGTGAAATGAAAGGGGAGCTTGTAAGTCCATGGAGTTATGCATGTGTGTTAGAGAAATGCCTGGGCCGCTGGTCTAATCCATGCTGACATGGTGGAAACCTGCAGCGTAACCATAATGAGCATCTATGAAGCATTCTTCTTATAAAAAAGAGATAGATATTGAGAAAAAAAGAGAAAAGAAAAAAGAGATTATGAAAAGAGGAAAGAGAGAAAAAAGCACCATATTCCCATGGTAAATAAGAAGATTGCTGAGATGTTTGTTGTCTGCTTGCCTTGTCATTTTGATATGGGATTCTTCCGTATCATCGGGCAAGGGGTACCCCGTTGGCGGTTCTCTATGATACACATATGCTTACGATGTCAAGAACTTACCGGTGACTAAACTTGAGTAGCATGAGGAGCGACCCTCGTATTCAAGGGACATGAGATTCTCAATTTACAACTTGTCAATGCATATCCTCATGTTTGATCACTTTAACCTTAATCACCTAAAGATGCCTATGATAGGGGCAATGAGAGCTGAAAGCTAGTAAGTATCATAATTTTTGGGAGCTCTTTATGAGACTTGCAATCCCTGCTTCCCTCTGCGAAGGGCCTTTCTTTTACTTTGTAGTTGAGTCAGTAAACCTACTCCCTTCTATCTCAGCAAGTATTTTGAGTTGTTGTGTTTCATTCATTCATATGATGATTTATTCAATCATGTTTCTTATGTTTCTTGCTTTGCACATTGCTCTTATCTTGATGTTTACTACTTTGAAAGCTATCATTGAAAACCAGTTATTTGTGAACTCCAGCAAATTATCAACTATTCTTCGACTAAGAGCTAAGTTTGCTAATTACCAATTACGATTTACTTTATGTATCTTTATTGTGTTTCCTTTACTCATTGCAAGTTGAGTTATATAATAGTGAGTTGTCTTCCATTATGATCTATGTATTTGATGAATGTGATGCTTCTTGTCCGTATTCTTTTATCGAATCTTCACTCCGTAAACATGAGGCCATGTTTATTGAGCTCAGTTTCGCTTGGGGACAAGCGAAGTCTAAGCTTGGGGGAGTTGATACGTCCATTTTGCATCACTATTCTATGTCATAATTCACTGTTATTCATTGATATATTTTGTATTGAGAGGTGATACTTATGTTATTTCATCTGTTTTTGCATGGTTGATGACTTTTGGAGCATGGACCGCTGCAGTCAGGATTCTGATGGGAAAGGTGCTGTTTGGAGGCAAAATTCATGAAGTTCAGAAAATCCAAGAAAATATACAGAAAATCCTATTTTTCCAGAAGACGAAGGAAGCCAGAAGGGGGACTGGAGATGGGCCATAGGGGGCCCACACCACCCCCTGGCGCGGGCAGCCCTAGGCCGCGCCAGCAGGTGGTGTGGCCGCCCTGGCCCACTCTAGGCTCTCCCCTCTAGCGTATATTATCCCCCTGAAACCCTAAGACTCGGGGAGCAACCACAGAAAGATTCCGCCGCCTCTGCGGGGCGGAAAACACCGAGAGAGAAAGATCTCTCCGGCAGACAGATTTCTGTCGGGGGAATTCCTTCCCGGAGAGGGGAGATCGTCGTCATCAACACCACCATCAAGCTGGACTTCATCGGGATCATCATCATCATCATCACCACCATCATCACCATCAGCACCCTCATCACCATCTCCATATTGCTGTAACAATTGGGTTGAATCTTGCATAGTTATTAGGGGAAATTTTCTCGGTGTTGATTACTCTTTGTAGTTGATGCTATTGAGTGAACCATTGAATTATTGTCTATGTTCAGATTGTTATACATCATTATTCCATCTCTGATCATGATCCATATGATGTATTGTGAGTAGTTCGTTTTGTTCTTGAGGACATGGGAGAAGTCATGTTGTTAGTAGTGGAGTTGTGTTGAGAGAGACTCAATAGTTTGATATTTAAGTTGTGGTGTACTTCTTCTAGTGGTGTCATGTGAACGTCGACTACATGACACTTCACCTATATGGGCCTAGGGGAATGCGTTGTGTATTTTGCTACTAATCGTAGGGGTTGCCGGAGTGACAGAAACCTGAACCCCCGTTAGGAAACCATTGCACAAGGGACGTAAGGGTCTTAGAGTTTAAAGCCGTGGTTAGGTTTCTACCTTAATTACTTTCTTGTGCTTACGGATGTTTGCAAGGGGTATAATCACAAGTATGTATTAGTCCTAGGAAGGTCGGTACATTAGCACAGGTTCACCCACACACCACTTAGCAAGCTAAAGAAGATTAATCAACTATATGAAGCGAAAGCACTTGACAGTCTTCCCATGTGTCCTCGAGAATGTTTGGTCATCTTAAGTAATACAACCGGCTTGTCCTTTGCTGCATAAAGGATTGGGCCACTTGCTGCATTTATTCTTATTGTCTTTTGTTTACTCGTACTTTATTTACTTGCTTTATCAAAAAACCCTAAAAATCCGTTTGCTAAGTATTTGCAGAGAATTCCTGATCCATACCACTAGCCAGCACCTTTTGCTCCTCGTTGGGTTCGACACTCTTACTTATCGAAAATACTGCGATACACCCTCTATACTTGTGGGTCATCAACCACCTCAACAAATACTTCTCCCTGTCGAAGATGAGAGAGAGATCCGACATTCATAGCCACATGAAACCACGAAAAAACACATCCGAGAGGGATCTAAAGGAGAAACTTGGCTGGGGCAAAATCCCAGCTGCTTCACAGATCATTGGAGGACAACGCATCATCCCCTTCATCATCAACCACTGCATCTCCATTACCACCATTACTCCCATCATCCATCTATTAGATCTCTTTGTAATTCTAGATCCAATTGTTGTTTGCATTAGATCTACCATCATACTTTTATCCATTCATTTGATTATGATGATGTTGTTGATTGCTTCCATGAATGATTAGTTCCTTTGTTCTTAGGGAATGGAGAAACCCTAGCACCATTATGAACTTGTAATAAAGATGATCTATTCTTGTGTCCGTATGACTTGCTTGTCTATGATATAATTATGATTTGTGTTTGATCTCTATCTTTAGATGGTATGCATAGTCGGCTGCATATCATTTGCCTTCACGACTAAAGGGAGGGAGAAATCCCTTGGACGTGTCTTGGAAATGTACCCGGAATGCCCCGTGATAGATTGGTGTCGGCTCGTAACCTACACGGTCAAAGGAGGATTAAAGAGGGACTCCCTAAGCTAATTACGATATCCATGGGGAAACCCTTAATTGCGGTGGTTTGTATGGGTGACTGCTCTCAGACATCATAGTGGTTATTTAGAGGTGACCTCACTCTTGGCTCAACAAAGTGGCTTCCTACGAGCCTTGTAGTGAAGATCTTATTATGGAGCTCTTTCCACACATATCATGACATAAGGAGTATGTTATCGTGATTACACATAACAATAATACTATGCTAGTGGTGTATCCTACATCCCCGAGAACGTTTTAGCCCTATTGAGTTCAATCATGCTCTCACACAAACTTTTTACCTGTTTTCATTTAATTGTTTTAATTACTTTTCTACAATCAACCATAAACATTTCAAACACCCTTTACTCGAGATCAAAGACAGCTTATAAGTATACGTTGGTAGAGAGTAACGAGGGGCATACCAATAGCTCTATGTGGGTTTGATATCTTTACTTCGAAACTAGCTACAATTGGTGTGTGCACTTGCAGTCATCAACCTACTAAAGATGATCACCGTGAAGAATCCCGGTATAGAACAAGGTAATGATGCTATGTACCAACAATTTATACAACAAGTAGCATCTAAAGTTCGAAATTTAGAGATGGAGTATAAGAGACTAGCTGATATGCTTCCTGCTAAGCTAGATGTTATATTTGAGCCCACTATTGAAGTTAAGGTGGGAGTTATTGAGATATCCGCACTTTGTGATCTTGGTGCAAGCGTCTCAACAATTTCTAAAGGCCTATTTGACAAATTAAACTTGGGGACATTTGTAACTACTAAATTAAGACTCCATCTAGCGAATTCAACCTATAAACAAGTTGTTGGAATAAAAGAAAATATAGTTGTTGAAATTAAAGGTAGTCCCGCTCTTATTGATCTTGTTATTGTGGACATGCCTGAAGATCCCATATCACCTATAATTTTAGGCAGGCCATTCCTAAGAAATATCAAAGCTTTAATTAATTTACACGAGGGGAATGTGAGAATAGGGCTACCATATAGAGATCCTTTTATAGTCCACTTCCCTAGGAAGAAAAAGACGAAGCTTAATGATGACGATAGTATCATTACTTTGAAAGCCAATTACTTTGGAGTGGGCATTCCACTCATTAAACCTAAATGATTGCCATCGGGGTCAAGCTAATTGACCTTAACTAGAAACGCTTCATGGGAGGCAACCCATGTGAAATAAAGTTCTTACTTTTGTGTTAGTCTTGTTAGTTTAGTTTGTTTTGTTTTTGTTTCGTTTTGTTTGTTTCTAATAAAGAGTGTTAAAGAAGACCTTTGGAGAGAGAGGAGAAGAAATAAGATAATCCTCGATCTCTTATTTTACTAGCATATGGCCTAAGAAGTATTGTTGATTTTTATGTAGTATATTTGCTATTATTTTGTCCTTTGTTAAGATGTGTAAATACACACGGAGCTACTAATCAAATTCTTTGAGTTTTATAGCTCACTGGCCATTTAACGACCATCGGTACGCCCGAAAGGGCCCGTACCGTGCGCCCGTACCACATCGAGGCATGAGAAGATAGAAATTCTGATTTTTGCCGCAGGAAATAGTGCTCGTAATGACCATTAATATGATCGTACGCGCCCGTACCGCGTGCTCATACCATACCCTTGAGCAAACCATCAAATTTCAAGTAAAGGTACTGAATGAATAACGACCAGCAGTACGGGCAGCGCGACCGTACCGTGCGACAGTACCAAGTGCATCGCCGAAAGGGAGTCGTCACCCCAAGGTATGTCACCCAGTACGGACGGGCTCCAGCCATACCACCCGCCCGTACCACATACACTGCCGCCATAAACACTACGAGGAGGTAACTTAAAAATCCCCAAAACAAATCTTTCTCTTTATTCTTCCTCCAAACTCCAAACCACCTCCATTGGATCTTCAAATTTACTCAATCCTTCTTTGATTCCTCGCACTCAATTGATCTAATGTATGATTCTCCTCCGATCTTCAACTTATTTTTGCCAAAGCTTCACTCAATATTTCATCATTGTCAATCTAGACTTAGGTCTTGTTCTTGATCTAATCTTGATATTGAGCATGCTTAGTAGTATTGTTTTAGAGGAGTTTCTTTTGTAACTAGTGTAGAGGATCGTTTATGCTATGTTTCTATGGATTAAAATCATTTATTAGCAACCTTTATTTATTTTATTTTATTTTGTTTTAGATGAACACGAGGAGCCGTACATGTGTGATGGCTGCGGAACCTTCTGCACCACTGGTTGATGCGATGACCCACGAGTCACTTGGTATCGAGTTCACCAAGGAGTTTCAGCTGAACCGTTTCAACCGTCTCAAGCTTCGAGAAATCAAGTCCACCAAGTGGGTGTGTCCCTATATCCTGAACCAACTTGGGATTCGTGCTGATTTTGATTTACTTTGCAACAATGTTGGTTTTTATGACTTTGTCTTTCAGGATGTCGGCATGTACCGCTGCTTGACACTTGAGTTCCTTAGCACCTTGATGCATACGGTGGAGCCTCACTATTGTTCCGAGGATCAAAGGCCCGAAGTTGATCGCATCAACTTCCGTCTTATGAACTATGAGTAATCCTTAACACTCGACCAATGAGCTCAATATTTTGGGTTTGCCAACAACAACACCGACATATGCTCCACTTATTTTGTTTTAAATCCTACACCTTGGCAGTACTTTAATTTAATGATAATTCGTGGAAACACACCCAAGGGGAACCAAATTGATCATCCTGCTATTTGTTATTTGTTTTATGTTATTTCTAATACCTTGTAGGCACGTGGTGATAGAGTTTTTCTTGACAAAAAACAGTAGGGAAGACCCCTAATGTGTCATTTTATAAATTTTATAATGTACATAGGATTGAGCCAGGCTCAGTTTCAGATGTTTTACAATCATAGTGTGTCAAGCCACTGCTGCATACCTTCCTTGAGACTAGGTTTAGCTCTATGCATAGTCAAGGAGAAGGTTGCTTTAAAAAAAGAGATACATCTAATGATGGAAGGATTAAGATCCTTGAAAATACAGCTATTTCTTTGGTCCCATATACTCCAGCATCCAGTGATGATAATTTCCATAAGAAAACTGGGATTAAATCTGCGGCTAGCATCATTGATCATTTGATGAATATCCATATCAGTGTTCCATTCAAGTCCCAGGGCCCACCAGAACCCCTGGCCGAAGCTGCATTCAAAAAATAGATGTTGTAGAGTTTCCTGAGGACATGTGTCACATATTACACAGTCATTGTATTCCACGAAGAAATTATTTTTTGTCATTAATTCTTTGGTATTTAATCTCATATTCAAAAGGAGCCAGGCAAAAAATTTGTGTCTTGGGAGACAACATGACTTCCATATATCAAGAATAGGCTTTGGTGTTGGGTGGGCCCCAATCAGCGCTCTGTATAGATTCCTGGTTTTAAAGGTCTCACCCCAAGAAAAGTACCATGAGTCATGGTCATCAGTGTGATTTATGCTTCTGATATTCTCCAACATATCAATTAATTCCTCATGAGCAATCATGGACAAGGGGAGTTGGAAGAGATCATAGAAATCATTGTCAGCTGCAGAGATGGCCTTGTCCATGGTTAAGGTATCATTATGGCATAAAGAGAACCGGTGTGGATATTTATCTTCAAAACATTCATCTTTCCATAGATCTTTCCATAGTAGCATAGATTTTCCATTGCCAATTTTACAATGAGTCATGTCTCTGTAAATATCAAGATAGTTCATACAGTCTCTCCACCAGAAGGATCCAATATGATTCAGTGAGTGTGGGGCAGAATCTCCTTGATAGTAGGCTTTCCATATGAGATCAACCCATGGTACATCAGTCTTGTTGTAGAATTTATGAAGATTTTTCATTAGAAGGGCCTGATTTTGTACCCTGAGGTTTATGACACCTAAACCTCCTTGATTCTTTGGTCTACAGACCAATTCCCATTTATCAAGACATTTGCCATGTTTATTGATATCTTTCCCTGCCCAAAGGAACTGTCTGCCACCTTTTTCGAAATGGAAAAAAAATGTTATGGGAACTTTAAAAGAACACATGGCATGGATGGGCATAGAGTTCAGTACAGAATTCAATAAAGTGAGTCTTCATGTATATGACATGAGAGAAGATAATCCCAAGAGCTTTCTGTCAAATTTGGATACAATGGGCATCAAGCTATCAATAGATGGTCTTGTGGTACCAAGTGGGAGACCCAGGTAGGTAAATGGTAAACTTTCCAATTTGCATCCAAAAGATGAGGCAAGTTGACATGCATAATCCTCTGGTACATTGATAGGTACCAGGGTAGATTTATCATAATTTACCTTGAGACCAGTCATACTACAGAATAGTTGGAGTCTGTCCTTAAGATTATTCAGTTGAATGCTATCAGTAGGCATAATCAAAAGGGTGTCATCAACATATTGAAGGATAGGATATTTTAGTCCAAAATCATTATCAAGGGGCAAGCTGATTTCATTTCTGTGCCAGGCATCATTGACAATTTCTTGTAATAATTCATCTGTGCAAACAAATAAAAGGGGAGATAAGGGGTCTCCTTGCCTGACACCTCTTCTGCAACAGATTTTTTTCCCTGGGACACCATTTAATAACACTGAGGTAGAGGCATAGAACAGAATAGATCTGACCAGGGAAATCCATTTGGGCCCAAATCCTTTAGCTTTCAGCATATTAATGATTGCATTATATTCAATCTTATCAAATGCCTTCTCATAGTCAATCTTCAGAATGATAATGGGTTTCTTTAGACACGTGGTAGATATGTAGGTATTCAAATGCCCATCCCAAACAGTCATGGATATTTTTCCCTTTAATAAAGCCATACTGATTATTATGGAGGATGGATTTAATAACCTTCTGGAGCCTATTGGCCATAATATTGGTGATGATTTTTAGTGGAAGGCTAACCAATGAAATAGGCCTATAATCATTCATAGTCTTAGGATCATTTGTCTTGGGGATGAGAGTAATAAAGGCAGTGTTGATGGCATTCATATTCACTGTTTCATCATAAAAGTCATGAACCAGTTTTATAAAGTCTTCCTTGATAATAGGCCAGCATTTTTTGAGGAATTTCCCATTGAAACCATCAGGACCAGGTGCTTTGATAGAAGGAAATTCTTTGACCACAAGTTCAATCTCCTCATTTGTGAATGGAGCATCCAGGTGAAGAAGATCATGTGGTAAGACAAATTCATCAAGGTTATAGTCACTGATAATATTTTCACTTGTGCCAAGTCTTTGTTTGTATGAGTGCCAAATTGCAGCAGCCTTGAGTTCATGTTCAGTCAGAATCAAATTGTCATCAGTCTTGATATGTCTAATGAGATTTTTCCTGAAATTCTGGGTTGCCACAGCATGGAAGAATTTGGTGTTCTCATCCCCCAATTTGGCCCATCTAACTTTGGCCCTGCTTTTCCAGTAAATCCTTTTAGCCTCCAGGAGTTTATTGGTATGTTTCATCAGAATCTTTTTGAAATTCATCTCATGTAAGGCAAGTGGTCTCTGATCTTCAATTCCTTCAAGTAGAGCCATCATATATGTGCAATTCCCAATAGTCTGATTGAGATTTGAAAGTTTCTTGCTCCATTTCTTAAGGCCAGCTCTAAGATATTTGAATTTGCAGTTAATAGTAAGGGCAACATCACTGTTATAGGGAGCAGAATTCCAGAGAGTGTTCACAGTGTCATCAAATCCATCAAAATCCAGCCAGAAGTTCTCAAACCTGAATAGTTGGGCTTTAGGAATGGTAGTGCCCACTTGGATACTGATGGGAGTGTGATCAGAACCAATTCTTGAAAGAGGATAGGCCATGGTGTTGGGGAATGTTGTAGTCCATAAAGGGCATGTGAAAATCTAGTACAGTTTTTCTAGAAGTGGGGGGTCTTGCATATTACTCCAGGTGAATGATCTTCCTTTTAGTGGTACTTCTACAAGATCATGTGATTGGATGGCATTATTGAAAAGCATCATATTATGAGCATCAGCACCATCTCTGTTTCTATCTTCAGGACTTCTTATGAGATTGAAATCCCCAATGAACATCCAATATGGATAATTGGAAGTATCAATATTATGCATCCAGTTGAAAAAATCAGCTCGGTGTTCATTGTGTGCAGGTCCATAAATATTGGTCAGGATCCATGTGGTACCAGAATGATTACATGTGAAAGCCACAGAGATATGGTATTTAGATTGACATAGAACATCTCCTTTAAAAAGGCTACCATTCCAAATAGTAATCAATCCTCCAGAATTACCAAGGGATGGAGAAAATGCAAAATGTGAAAATCTACTAGGGCAGAATTTTCTTAAATAAGAGTGATCAAAATCTTCTCTTTTGGTCTCTTGAAGGCAAATAATATCACAGTTGCTAGAATCCACTTTTTCTCTGATTTGATCATGTCTCAAATCAGAATTAATGCCTCTAACATTCCAGTCAAGAATCATCCAGCTCCTATTCATAATTCAACATGTAATGGATCCACTGTATCTGATCAACATAGTTAACCAGGATTTCATGAGGGGTAGCTGGCAGGATAGAGATATATATAAGATGTGCTTTGTACCCAGGTTGGTAAGTCCACAGATATAAAAGGAAGGTATAGTGCTTAACAGAGGAGATAGAAGCATCCAGGTAACCAAACAGATATAAGGACATGGTTCTTCTCATCATGAGCAATATAATAGTGCTTATTACATGCCAGGTAGTGCAAAATAGATATAGTAGATGAAACTTAAAACTGTGTGTCATTAGACATGCATGACACACATTATTACAGGCAGCAAAATGAGAATACATTATCCACATTTAGAGAAGAGCTTGTCCTCTGAAATCTCACCAGGAGAGATCAGGCATTGATTGACACTTATGGACTGGATGGTGTCAATAGGGAGGACAGGTGGGGGTGGAGCATCTTGGTCCATAATAACAACCTCATGAGGGTGTGCTTTGCTTTTGGCCACCTTTCTGGATTTTCCAGAAGCATTGATCAAAGTTGTAATAGCTGAATCTTTCTCATGAGCTTTATCTACAGCTTCTTTGTTCTTATATCCTTCTGATTGGTTGGCAATTCTTTTGCTACGCCTGACAGCAGTAACATCCTTGGGAGCAAGTAGCTTGCGCTTAGCCACCTGGGAACTGCTGTCCTCGTCCACAGAAGAATAAGCACCAATAGAGATATCCAATGAGGCTTGCACATCATCTTCTGAGATTTCAATAATACAAACAGTTGAGGTGGCAGGCACATGAGGTGCAGTGGCATAAAGTTTCAGGAGGCACTTCCTCTGTTTACCATATTCAGTGTCCACATCAAGAATTTAGAAGCCAGCCCCATGGATATTTGATTTATCAATGTTGCCCAGAGTGGTGTGTGTGCATTTTTCACCATATCAGATAGCAGACCATGGACAGCATTAAAGGAGTCAATAGCTTCCATCATAGGTTCAAGTTCAGCTAGGTGATCAACATGAGCAGGGCTGTGTTGGGGAGGGGGTGCAATCATTGGTTCATTTTCAGCAGCAGGTGCAACATTTCCATATGGGATTGCAACATTGGGAAGATCAGGTGCAGCATTGGCAGGTTCTTCTGGAGCATGATCATGTACCATATCATCCCATTGTCCACCAAATGGATGAGGCATGGGGTGTGGGTTACCACCATCAGGTGGAAGGGGGTCCTCATCACCACCCAGACCTCCAATAACCTTAGCCTACAGGATGTTATTAACCACATTCCAGGAGTGGCCATGACCTTCATCACTAGTATTATCCCCTAGAACCAATCTAATAGGGATTTCAAGCATATATGGCACTCTGATCTTAACCAGGATTCTAGCTCTATTAGAGTAATCTCTGTTCCAGACTAAAAATTTCCCAAATTCACTGACAGATTCTCTAACTTTGTCCACTAACCATGCATCTTGGGGGTAATTTACCATCATCAGCCAAACATCATGTGTGAAGGTCATGTTCCTATGATTCAGACCTCTGTTGTGGGGAATCACCCTAAGAATACTGTCTCCAACAAAAAATGGACTATGCTCAATAGCAGTATCCCTTACGCAGGTGTCAGAGAATTGTACCAGTGCGGCGCCCATGACAGACCTAGAGAAGTTGCAAATGTGGAGGGCACGATCATTGAAGTAGGTTCTGATCAGGTGGGCATCCGCGGCGAACTGCTCAAGGTCCGAGGGAGGCTCGATGATGACAATGGCCATGTCGTCACACCAAAGCAGGGCATCTCCACTAAAAATGTGAAAACCCTGGCGTCGGCGATGGATGCAGGGTTGAATGACTTCGGCGCCAGGTGGGAGGTGGGGGTAGGGGTCATAGTGGTAGTTCGCCATTGTCGAGGAAGGGAAGGGGTTGTTGCAAGTGTGAGATTGGGGAGGCGACGATGGCGAGGAATGAACAGGGTTCAGCTAGAGAGCAGAGGGGTCAAGGTTCTCTGTTTCAGAAGTCGTAACGACAAGCCCTCTTTCTGAGGAGATGATATGCTCAGGTCGTTTTTGTTTAATGCAATAAACCTGAGACTTGTGTTTAAGGATATACCAAGATTTTCTAATATGCCCATATCCATAACAACCTTTGCAGCGAATTTGAGAAGTACAATCTCGGAGTGAATGGCCCATCGCAAGGCATCTAGTGCAGACCACATGGGCCGAAAGGGGCTGGGGTGATGGGCTGGCAGAAGCAGCAGGCCGAATATTGCTAGAGTTTGAGAGAAAATCCAAGCGGGAAATTGGCGTCTGATCCGAGGAGATCGGATCACGTAGCGACGAGGCGGGCGATCGAGCCACGTAGGCCATCTTCCGATGAGCAGCTAACGGCGTGGAATTGGCGCCTGTGAGTCGAGATCTCCGGCGAGAGACCATAGTCCAATTCATCTCTTGTTCATTAAACCAATCAGATGATTCCTTGATCCAATTCGGACCCCCATAACCACATAAAGAAAAATAGCATTTAAATGTCGGACATTCAAAACATCTGAGTTTGTAGATCAAGAAACCCATAGCTTTGGAGAAAACTTCGAATTTAAATGTTCGATCATGAATCAAATTGAGATAGAAACCATGCTTACTTCCTCCAAGGCATGATTGAAGAGCAATACAAACATTGTCTACGTCAAGTCGGAAATTGGCTCGGCCAAAAGAGACCACAAGGGTAAAACCAAATCCAGGAGATGAGGGTTGCACATGGGTAGAATAGGAAGATCGAACCTTTAATTCGAGTCCCATGCCATGGGAGAAATCCAGAGTATCTCCGAGAGCATGAGGATCCATTGCATGGGAGAGTTAGAGAGAATCGCCATAGATCGCCAAGGAGATCGCCATAGAGGAGGTGGGAGCGGTGGGTGCCATCCTTTTTAAATAAAAATAGTTTGTTGTTGCTAGTTGATCTGGTGACTTGATCTTGCTAGCCTGCTCTGCTGGTTGGATCTTGGCCTGCACCTCCGGGTTCTACGCCTGCTCCTCCTCGTCTCCTGTGATCTGGAAGTTGCCCTTGCTATCCTTCTGCACCGATTTTACTAGAGTTAATAAGGAGGACATGATGATCCTTGCAAAGGCTGCTATTATTAATTGTAACTTAATGTTAAATTTGGGCACTCTTCTTGTGTTTTACCTTAAGCATCAGGCTCTTCAATCTCGAGGACCCATATACGGAGGAGGAGTTTTAACCGTTTTTGCACGTGCATTTCACATCAACCTAGGTAATATCCAACCGTTGACAGGAAGTCACCGTCTCGGTCTTTCTACTCTAAGAGCATGTGGTATGGTTTCTAAAACTGATGGTAGATACTTCCTTGATATAACTAGAGCGGATCACTTGATCTAGGCTCCTTTGCCTAATGGTATATTCTCTATCGAGGATGGACATTTGCATTTTGACGCACAAGTTGAAGCAAATCTACCCCATCAAGAAATACCCGTGGGAGGAGGAGAAGATGCAGAAGAAGAACAAGAGGGACTCGAACAAGATGTGCAACCACCAAACTACTACACCACCTATGAAGATATCTATGCGCTCGAAGGAAATATTGAAAACATGAACAACCTCTGCATCAACCTTCAATATACTTCTGCAAACCTCGCCACCCAATTCCATGATTAGAGCAGCCAATGGAACATGGGAGACTATTCATCGCTACCACATTGAGCAACAAAACAGTTTGCAAAAGCCTGAGCTTGGGGATGTGTTCTCCCGGCAAATTTATTTGTGTAATAATGAGGTTGTACTCCAGCTCCTTGGGAGCTTTGAAACACTCGTGTTAGCTTATTCCAACACTTTGTTTTTTCCCTTTGCTTTTTAGTTTGCTTTCATTTTTAGTTTGCTTTTGTTTTTGTTTGTTTTTCTTTTCTTAGTCCCTTGCTTGGTCACAAGTTCTTTTCTATTCTTTAATCCCTATCCTCAAAAATACAAAAAGATTTTCCGTTTTTCCTTTTTTCGTAAATGTGGATTTGCACTTTGCCTCTTTGCTTTAATATTATTATGAGAGTAATCGTGTTCGAGTTTTGAAGGAACAAATCCCTATAAGGAAGAGGATCATGAAGTCACTTATGAGAGGTATGTGTCAACACCCGGATTTTTAAATCCAGATGCCTGTTATGCCATACATCACAATCCCATGATTACCATTTTTTTGAGACATAACAGAAGTGGTACTACAGTACATCATCCATTACAAACCATAATAAGCTTCTTACAAACAAAGGATCTTATGATCCAGTCTTTAATACAATAAAAGCAGCAGAAATAAACGTAGCGGGGCTTCATCTTCAGGGTCACAAGCAATGCTGGCGATGGGAGATGATCCTAGTTGTCATAGACCTCCTGCTGTCCATCTTCTGGGTAATCCTCCTCATAGTCTGGCCATGGGAATAGCCAGGGACAAAGCCATGAGTACTCTTTAAGTACTCACCAACTACCACTAGTATAAGTAAGGTCAAAGCTAATAGGAAACTTAAGCTCTAGGTTGGTTTTGCAAAAATCCAGGTTTATTTCATAAAGGTTTCAAGAGTAAAAACCTAATTTAATTCTCTACATTACTCAAGTGGGAACTTAGATCTCATGTCCACAACTCTGTTGTGGTCAGATCAAAGTCATCTTTCAAGTCACAAATCATTTTGAAAACATCTGACAACGGAACAATATGGCCACTCCAACTGTCCATAACCGCGGACACGGCTATTCGAATAGTTTGACACTCTACAGAGATTGTACACTTTCACTACAAAATTCGATACATCCGTCAGGAATAACCCTGAATCATCATACTTGGTATGCGGATATCAAACTTAACCTTTCAATTACACACCCTAGTATAGGCACCTCCCCTATGAGTTTGGCCTCCCAACCATGACCATCTGTCATCTTGGTTACTGCATAGGTGGACAGTCATCATGAGGTAGCCTCAGCTCAACCTCTTCCGCAAGGGAACCCATACTAAGACATATAAACTTCCAGTCAAGCCCTACCCAACTCAGGTATTGTGGTTGTACGGTAAAATTGGAATGGTATCGCATCCGAACCCAACCATCAGTTTTTCTAAAGGGTCAAGGCTCATGCCTCAACATTTTCATCATCAACCATTGTGTTTCTCAACACATGTCAAAACATTTCAATAGAATGAATCACCATTCCAAGGTTTTCATAATCATTTTCACCAAGTATTCCCATCTAAAGTGATCAAGTTTTATGCTTAGCACTAGCCACTAATATCGAGGTTATTCACTATTTGGGGGTGCTAATAAGGTATAAGTATCCAAGACTATTCCTATGATCTTGATAGGATCCATTCGAATTTCCACTAGTCACAATTCATTACTAAGTAAGAAAAAAGGATAATAAAAGGGAAAGTAAAGCTTGGAGAAAAACTGGGAATGGTATGAGTAAAGTGACACAACCCAGTATGCCTAATGCATCTGGTAAAAAGGCTTGCATATATAGCACGCTTAGCTCTAACTTGCATTGATAGCTTGCTTAGATAGCAAGTATGGTGCTAGCTTGCAATTTGTGATGGCTTGCCTTGTTGGTTGCAGTCATTGAAGTTTTCCTCTTCCTCCTCGAAGTACTCTTCTTCGTTGAATTCCGGGTCAATACTAGCGTCTATAAACACATTCAATGTACACAATCACCAAACAACACTTCACTACTCTTATTGAGCACACAAGGCTCACACTAGATGATTTAATATCATCTCAATCATTCCATGTTATAATGACACATTTTTATTTCTCTTTAATGAGAAAAGTAATTTCTACTCATTGAAATTGTTTAAGATTTAATATTCTCCAACTAGAATATAGGTTCATATGGACCATATCCTCACCATATATTATCAAGCTTGGAAATGTTATTTAAAAGGTGGTCATGCATTACAAGATTTAATATTACTATTTAATAAGATTTAAATGACTAGAAAAGCCTATAAAGCCTTCTTTTAATACGAGTCCAATTTAATATCTGTATAACCAAATGTTTTTACATATTCAGGTAGAGCATGGCAAGTGTGATTTTTGAGAGGTGGAATTATCTCAAAAGCATTTATAGTTTATTTTAGAAAAATGTTTAAAGTGTCAAAAGTCTCTGTCTTGTTATTTTTGGTATAGGTGATCTATAATTCCAATTGGTTTGAATCCAATGGGAGTGATTAGATAATTTCAATACCTTTCCAACAAAATTGAAATCATGCATTTGGTTCAGTGAATCTCTTTGAATTGATTTTTGAATCTACTGACAGAATCTAGTTTTAACTAAAATGGAAAAATCCTATTTGAATGGGTGGGCTCTGCGCGGGAAACTAAACGAGCCGGCCCAACTGCACAGCACTGACGCAGCTGGCTACTGACAGGCAGGTCCTACTCATCAGTGGCTCAATCTAACCAAAACGGTAAGTTTCAATCTTAGCCCTATGATTAGAACACGATCTAACGGCTGACGTGCGTCGTCTACGTCGAACAGCTCCAGCGAGAACTGAACCCTAACGCGGCGGTGGGGGTCGCGTGAGGCTCACCTAGGCTCCAGCTAAGGTCGGCGATGGGGGCGAATGGGGTTGTCGTTGACGGCGGTTCGAGGCGCGGTCACGGCGGCTCCTGGGGTGGTCACAATCAACGAGCTCCTTCCTTCTCTGCAGCGATGGACTCCGGCTAAATTCCGGTGGACTAGTGCTCGCCTTGCTCCGGGGAAGGGACAGTGAGGTTCTGTGGTGAGTGGGGAGTGGAATGGTGTGGAGATGGAGGTCTGGGGTGGCCTCTATTTATACACCCAGTGTGGCGGTTGGGCGGCATGGTCGGGCTAATCCGGCGACACTACTATAAGTTGCAATCGTCACGGCGGAGGGCATGGGTCTAGGCGGTGGACTATGGCGGTCGTCATGGAAGTGATGGCACGACAAGGGGCGCTCTCCATTGGTCGGGATACATCGGTGCTCTGGGCGGGTACGCAGGCATTCGTCACTGTGTACGATGGTCACGGGGCGCGAGACAGCGAACGATCATGTCTAGCAGCTCACTGGTGCCACAGCGAACGCGGGTATGGGCGGAGAGAGTGAGGCGCGACGTGTGCGGGCGAGGCGGTTGTGGCGCTCCGTCGTGCTCTCGGCATGGCCAGGGTTAAATGGGCGCGGCTGGTCTGGCTCCTTCTCGCCTAGCCGTTGGTCAAGGACTGGTCAGGGGTTGGCGGTGAGGTCACGGCTAGCTGTAGGACATCATGGTAGAGGGTGGCGTGGCACGCAGCGACTGGCTCGTGCTCGACCGGAATGGACACTCGGCATGGGCATGTCACTGGTGCAACAGTGGGCAAAGGGCTCTCCACTGCACGACAAAGGACTGGGATTGATCTAGGACAAGTCAATGGGTTGATTGCAGTATATTTTGTGAGCAATTGACAACTCCAAATAGTGTTTAGTTCGTGAGAGTGTATTGTGCATGCCAAGTGTTCGACACAATGGCCGCATGAATTCATATTTCGAATTTTTGAAAGATATTTGGTGAGTGATCTGGTTGTTTGCTTGGTAGACTATGGTTGCTGGGATTTGTCAAGTGGAATTGATTTGAGTGGTTTTTGAGAAAGTGTGATCTATACATATGATCTTGATTCAATTTTGCACTACCTTTTAAATAGATTTGAATTTAGTTTCTATCTTCTTGTAAAGCTTGCTTGGATTCATTTTTACTTGGTCTAGCAAGGGGTGAAAAGATTTGAAAATGTTTTTGTTAGAAATCCTTTACTAGGAACACTCAAAGTGGTCTAGTGGATAAATTTGGCCAAAATGACCATTTGCTTATATATATCTTATTTTTGATTTTTCCTTTATTTGATTCTGCTTGAATTTGATCTAGATAATGTAGTATTGATCTTTGAACCAAACCTTATCATTTGTAACCATCAAACATGGCAATTGCAATCATTCATACACTATTGCAAAATCACACATACACTCTTTTTAGGTTTAATCCTAAAAGTTTTTGTTAACCCTAAACTTGGGTGATCGGAGCTTGATAAGCTTGATTAATATTTTTGGGATGTTACAGTATGTCCTATGTCTCCCACTTTTGAAGTTTGAGTTGTTTATCCTAGTCGGTCGATTTGCTAAGATGCCATGCTAGTGGGAGTAATTTAATACGGTTAGAGTAAAGCTTTTTATCAGTATGATGATTAGTTGTTGAAGATTTTGCTCTAGTTCTTTTAGCTAAACAAGTCTTGCCTTGGAAATAATATTATCAAACAAGTACAATAAGAAAAGTCTAAAATTTATGACTTGTTTGATGAATGATTGTCTTGAAAGTATACCCTTGAAGATACTAACCCCATAGATGTTTTGATAGTCTTGACGACAGTCATGAAAGGAGTTGTTTGATTGAAATGAAGTCTAGTGGTAATTGTGATGCATGCCAAAGCTAACCTTGTGGATCAAACTATGGTACTAGTATAAAAAATAGAAAGAAAAAGTTCCATGTTTCTCGTGCACGCCTTTGGGATGCCAACAACTCTGCTAGCTTTTATATGATCTATGTTATAACCCCGGATTTCGGCTATGAGTTGATGACATGAGTGGCATACGTGTCAATATATGGGCAAAAGTATTGGTACTCTCAAAGATTGTGTAAACACTTGTAAAATAAACAGCCCATGATCCTTGAAAGAGGAAGAGAAAAAGAGAAAAAGAAAATAAATATTTATGAAGATCCACATAACAAGTCCTTGGCATGGTCTCGTTACTACTTTATGAATTTTCTAGAAAGACAATGATTGGATTAGAAGTGTTTTTGATAGACTTGATTTATTGATGTGGGTGTAAATAAGACACTTCACTGTTATGCTACTTAGGACATGAAACTCTCTTACTCAATAATTATGTTATTTAAACATCCTAGTGTTCCTTGTCAAGCTGAGAGTTAACTAGAAGAATTGGATTGATTGCTACACTTCTAGTTATTTATACTTATATTAAACTTTACTTTGATTGTTTTGACTTACCAAAGCTTGTATAATAATCTTGTTATCTCTCTAACTTTGATAAGCCTCGCAAATGAATGAAGTACTAAGCGCATATGACTACCAACCGTAATTGAATTCTTATTGTCATTGTTTCAAGTTTAAACGCTAAAATCCTTATAGTTCTTTTGTTTCTTCTTGCTCGAGGGGATCAAGGTTTGAGCTTTGGGAAGGTTGATGGATCCAAAAATAGCCATCTTCCAGTGCATTTAAACATTGTTTTTGGTCAAGCAATTGACAAGAAAATCTCAATCCTTTCCACTAATGACTAATAATTGCAAAGATATGCAAAACCTTGCTTTGAATTGTGTTGTGCAGGAAATCACACTTTTTAATGCGAAATCATGAGTCATAATGAAGGTTTTTGAGGAAGTCCACTGATGGAAACAAACATGGCCACTTTTCTGTAGGACTCCAAGTGCAGAGTGTTGTAGAAAGCTTCTTTTCCCCACAAGGGTGACTTGAGGGTTTATATCGAACTCTCGGGGAATTGGTTATGGAAGGATGTTTGTATTCTCCTCTTCAAACAACCTGTAAAGTAAAATAATTTGTCTTGTGTCCCCAACTCCACCAAGTGGTTGTCAAGCACAAGGTTTCGTATTAGTAATATGAAATAAAATAAAATGTAAACTAAAATAAAAGCAGTGAATAAAGTAAAATAATGCAAACTAGATGATATGGAAGATAATAGAGTTGTTTTTTGGGTTTTTATAAGTGATTACAAGTAGAGAAAGTATTTTTGTATTTTCGAAATAATAAATTGAAGAAATTGTAAAGGATGGTAGATGCAATAGAAAGGTGTTTATTATGATAAAAATCATACCGGGGTTCATGGGTTCACTTGTCTACTCTCATTTTAACTTGTAGTGATCACAAAACAATTCATCAATGATAAAGATTCATGGAAATTCTATAAGTGCTTGATAAAAGGAATTAATATGGGCATCACACTCTAATATTGAGATGGAATACATCTCTCTCTTATACTCCTCAAGAAAGGGAAATCTCCATGTAATCTTGATTTAAGAACAAATCAGGGTATAGCTTTAAGCAATATTATATGATGTTTGAAATACGAATATGCTACCTTGATCTAACAAGGTCATCACACTGTCATGTGATAACTATAGCACATGATTTTACTTTACCCTTAGTGAGGCAGCAAAAGAGAGGTAAAAACCAAAGTAGATCTTGAATATTATGTGTAACAATTCAATCTCCACCCCGTGCTACTCCATCTAACACACACTTCTTCCCATACAAGTTTTTGCATACAAGTTGGATCAAAACAAGCAATGAAGAACGGGATGTATGATATGCATCTATTAAAACATCTTACACAAAATAGATTCCAATCTCAAATATCAAATTATAGAACAAAGATCTACCACATAGGAATTACAAATATGACCATAATCATGTTGGGTAGCTCATATGGTATTAGATCTATGAAGAACAAGAGAGAAATAGATCAAGCTAGTGCCACAAACCCATAGCCCGGAGGTCGACTACTCCCTCTTCATCATGGTGATGAAGTCGGAGATGTTGGAGATGTTGGAGAGCGTGGAGATCTCCCCGGAGGTGGCTTCGATGGAGTTTTCCCCTCCAATCTTCGCTGGATCTGGTGGTGTTTTTGTCTCTGGTGGCTCTTGTCGCTTCCTGAAGAGGGTTTAACTCGTCAATGCCCATTGTTGTGGACTTGGGTTTTGGAGAAGGAGGGAGCGCTGGAGACATCTATCGGCTAGCAAACAAGCACACAGGGGACAAAGGATTTACCCAGGTTCAGGCCTCGTAGAGGTCCCTACTCCTGCTTGTCTGCTCGTGGAATTATCGAAGGAGTCGAAAGTTACAATGGTGCGCAGATGCAATCTGGCAAGGGTTGTGGAAACTAGGGTTGCGTGTGATCGATGTCTAGATCTATTGTCTATTGTGGCGACGTGGGAGTCGCGATGTCTAGATCTATTGTGTCGTAGCGTGTTCTCCTCGTTGGACCCTCCCAGCCTTTATATATGGGGAGGCTAGGTCTCAGGTACCAATACAAGTTGGTTACAAGTTGTATTCAAACTCTAGTCTTGAGGTTTCCTTGTCTTGTGCATTTGGGAGTCCGTGTCCATATGGGCTTCATACCACTCGAACTGTCATAGGCGTCATGGACCTTGGCAATTCGTCGAGTGGGCCTGCCATCGAGCCGCACCAGGTAGACTGTAGTCGAGTGCCTATTGGGCATACCCATGTCACTTCCCGTCGCTTCTATTTCGAGGACGCCCCGGGGGGTCCTTATATAGGGATTTTAGGTCAAGAGAACTCCGTGGGGTGAAAAATTCAAGGCGATCAGACGACCGAGGAGGGAAAGAACATGGGTAGCACGCCCACCAGGCCTGGGCGCGCCACCTGGGCTCTTTTGGCCCTCCTTGCCCTCCTGGTGAGATTCCAGTGCTCCAGATACTTCTCGTGGGTAAATATTGGCATTCCCAAAAGTGCAGGTCCATTTGACTTCGTATAGGTCCTGAAACATCAAAAACATTGAAAACAGGGTTTTTCTGCCCTGTAGGGTTATAACCAAAACAAATGGGATCATTGATAAATCCCCAAAAATCAATATAAAATAGGGATATACTATTATATATGATGCAAATATGTGGGAAAACATGTTAATAAACTACAAAGTTCATGTATGTATTTTACTCGAACCTTGGGAAACAACGCTAAAAGGAATTAAAAAGGACATGCCTACAAGACTTTGTTTTTTTATTTTACCTTCGTTTATCGGACCAATCTGATTTACTTTTATCGTGGGGTGATTCAATGGATGAAGATAGTCCAGAGTTGAAGATCCACCTGCAGCTACACGTCATATAGGATAAAAGATAATAATAAGCATAGTCATGTATAATGTTTTAATGGAGATAATCTCTTGTGGACAACACATCTTAATACACTAGAGCCCCTATGAGCAGCAGACATAGTAATATCTTTTGATCCAACCGAGTGCACCGCGAAGCACCGAGCTACAAACGATTATTAAGTGTAAAATACAGATTAAAGCCTTAAGAGGTGATGCTGATGTGATCCCGAATGGGTTGCTACAAGTCCAAAGATCAGGATAAGAGTCAAAGAAACAAAAGATACAAATCTCTCTTTCAAACAATACATAATGCTCCCATAGATTAGATGCACATAATTGATGCGAGGTTTCTCCCCAACCCGTAGCCCGTGTGCAGATTGGGGGGAGTGGTGGGCCTTCAAAAAGGAGAGGGGGGGGTATGATAGCATGATCGCTAAACCCTCTCTCTTCTTTTGTAATACTCAATTTTAGCAATTAATTAGAAAAGAACAATTGAAGACGCTTAAAGCATACTTTGTCATAAAATTAGCTAAATGGCCATGCAAATCATATACGCCGGGTCACTAGTAGGCTACTTCAAAGATCCCTGTTACAAAGTAGAATCTACATAAAGTAGTTTTTTCTCTGAGAATCCCTCAAAAATAGTTGAATTTATTTTTACGTGCAAATGCCTAATTGAACTCTACTTTGATATATATGGTATGTATCTACACAATAAAACACTTCTAGTTACATGCATATCTAGACAAAATTGAGTCAATTACCGGCAAACCGAACTAGTACGATGAAGGAAAAAAAGAAGGGGATCGAGAGGCGACAACAAAACTCACCCAGGGTTTCGTCCCTCTCGTCGGCGACCTCACCGGTCCACTCTACTTCCGGTGGCCTTGGGCCTTGGAGATGTGGCGGACCACGACCTCTCGCTGGCACGCGATTTTTTGTTCTTTGTGTTAGCCTATTTATAGTGTTTTCTTTGGGATGTTGAGGTAGAGACCATGTCACAAAATAAGAATAAGGTCCTCGTCTCTCAATCCTCGCTCCAATGGTGCATCTAGCGATGAAGGATGGCGCGTGGAGTCATGTGTCGAGAGATCTCCCAGGATTCAGATCGTTTTGATGTTCGTTGGTGTGATTTTAAGTTACTTTCTTCCGGTCTACATTTGTCATCATTGACGATAGTTGCTGCTCTGGTGCGCTGGTCCTCTGCGGCTTTAGCACGACAAGTTTTCATTTGTCAAATACAACAAGCTCTAGCATGTCAAGCTTTATTTGACTCTGGTGAGGGAGAGGCGAGGACGGTGTCGCGCTTCAGCTCATGCTAGTGGTTGTAGTCGTCGCTAATGGTCAAACGATATATTTATATTTTTATTATTTTTAGGCTCTTTGTATTGTTGATGATTTTTAATAAATAGATGAAATTTGGAAAAAAAAAGTTGAGTCAATTAATTTGGAAAGAGTGAGTAAATAAAGTAGTAAGTAAAGGGCTTGGTTTTAAAATACTACCTCAATAACAGTTTATTGGACTAACACGGAGTTCAAAAAAAGTTTGACCATAAAAATAGTCAAGAAAACATGATTATATATCGCAAAAATTATACCATTGGATTCATATTTAAAATACCTTTGTGCTATATAATTCATATTTTGTTGACCAAATTTATAGTCAAATATATTTCTTAAACTCCGTGTTAGCTAATAAACTGGTATGGAGGGAGTACGGTTGACTAGAGTTTTTTTTTACACTATTGAATGACATGGGTTGTTGCCCGTCAAAAAAAAGTTGTAAAAATAAGTGAAGGACACTCCGGGTAAACGGGGAAATGTCCTTTCTCCCGGTCCCCGCACCACCGTTCCTCTAGAAGGGCCTGTCCTGTTGGGAACGCGGCAGGAGATCCCGGACAAACTCACGAGTCCGGCGCCCCGCCCGCCGAGCTGCCGCCGTCCTCTCCTCGCCAGCGCCGGGGGAGGACAGCCCACGCCCCCTCTCCGCCCCCACCGAATCCGCGCCAGTCAACTCCAAGGCTTCGGAACTCTACCCCTCCCGCCCCTTCTCCACTGGGCAGGCGTGAAGCGCGCAGGCGATCTACACAGGCTGCCGATCCCCTTGCTTTGCTGGTATGGAGCCCCTAACGCAGCTGTCGAATTACCGAGTAACCTGTTCGATTGCTTTCCCCAATACCGCATTCTGTCCCTGTTGATCGGTCGGCAGGGTTTGATTTGTTTGATTTGGGTACTGCACTGACCAGCGATTACGGGGAGATTCTGTTGAACTAGGCAGCTACACGCCCTCGTAATTTGGCCGCACGGTCGTAGAGGTTGGATGGTTCCGTCTCAAGCTACGGGGAAAATGATAATTGGAGCGTGTACTTACAGCTGTGGGATGCGTTCCAAAATAAGTATTACCAGCTCTACTTGGGTTTTAATACTGCAGAAAGGCTTTCTGTTTGTAGTTACCGGATAAGTTTAACCAGTTACGAAACGACATGAGTTAGATCCACATCAGATAGTATAAACACCATTTCTCTGCCACCGTAGCTAGGAATATTCAGTAAGGACTCTCCTATTGTTCGGTCTAATTCGCTAATCACACATGCTGTTAAGGGTGTGCGAAAACTAGAACCGTCCAAACCAGCCAAACCGGCCAGTTACACCCCAGTTTATTTTTCTTCACAACGAAATCCAAACTTTGGAGATAGTACAAAATTTTGAACTTGCCCAAACCGGCCAAACCAATCAAACCGGGTTTGCACAGGCTTACATGCTGTCATGAATTTGCTCCCATAACCTTACGTGGGTTCATTTTCTCGTTAGCGCCTCTATTTCCCACTTGTTAGAGACAACTGATTTGCAATTGTTGTTCGAGCTGGTGGTAGTGGTAGATGCAAATTGCAGAGCTTGTGATCTGATCCTTTTCGTGGTTTGTAGGAATGGCTAATTTTGCCAAGAACTTCCAGTCTTCAAGCAAGCCAGACACTGAAAAGAAATACCAGGGCATGTTGGTTGCTTCTCCAGCAAAAGCCATTTCACCCAAGACGATAAAGCATATCATGCCAAAACAATTGATCTTCAACAGCGAGTCAACAGGTCAGGTGGCATCCTTTTTGGTGAAGGTCATTGCTCTTGAGGTAGTGAGGAGGATCTCTAAAGCAAGATGCCCCTTTATATGGAATTCTATTCAAGCACTGCAAGTTCTTGGATATCCTCCATTTAGATGGATTCAACGATGGGCACCACTCAAATTTATCGTGCAAGGCATTCAGGTAATTTTATTCGTTAGCTCTTCATGACATTGGATATCTTGAACCGTCCAAGTCTCGCATTCTTGTTTTGTTACAAAATTATACTAGCTTTTGCATATTGCGAGGTATTGTGTTAGTTCCTTTATGTGCATGAAGATAAATAAAGGAATAGTTCTCTTGCTATTATTCGTTGTTCTAGCAGACCTCAGTTAAGTTGAATATAGCATTACTACACTCTCCAACACTGGAACTATACTTGCAAGCTGTAACAATAATCTGCTTGATAATTTGTGACAAATATAACAATTACTTGCCTCCATACTTGTCTTGTCTTCTGGCTTAGTCCATCAAATGTATTTAACACATTGCTATCTTTAACTAGCTGAATGCCTATGTGTAGCTACAGAAAGAAAAAATCCACTCTGGTGGAAACACCACAAAAGCCCAATGATGCCAACACTAACCTAGCCCAGGCAGCTTGCAAATTGATAAACAATCATTTGTATTACATATTAAAAGCCCCTAAAAATAAGATGGTAGACATTGTGGAGAGTAAGGCTCCAAAATTTTGAAATGGAAATGACAAAAAATAACTATAAGTGGGATTTAGGTGGGATCCCACTTGCATCTCTAGTGGAGAGATGGTCCTACTTACCCAGATAGTTACTTTTGCCGGGGGAGGGGGGGGGGGGGGGGGGGGGATAGCATGCGTACCATCCACAGCTCCCATGTTTATAGGAGTAAAGAATGTTCTTATGTGCCAAATTTGGAGTCCAACATAGAGCTTTAACCATGCTAGGTTCAGGCTCAATCAACTTCCAGTGGGAAATACACTGACTTCTTGGCTTTGAGTTGGCATAGAGTTTGTTTAGCCATATGTAATCTTTGGCCCCTTATGCTGCAGACTGAGCCTGTACTTTGTGCTGGACTAAGATTCGGGGAGAGATGAGACTACAAATAAGCATGTCTGAGTTCCCCTTTCCAACATACTTCAGCATTAACCCTGGCAATATATACGGACTAAGTAACTGTAGAGCATCCCAATCAATTCATTTGATGCTGTGCTCATGTATGCTCAGTTGAACCTATTTAAATTCTCTTGATTTTTTTGGGTGGTTTTATGCTTTGTTGAACTGCCTAGTGTAACACATTTGCTCTATGACGTTTCAGATCATGTTGAACGTAGTGCTTTGTTGAATTGGCTATTATGACACATTTTGCTTTTATGCTGTTTCTATGATAGTATTTTTAATTGATAATTTATTTCTCTGGATTGTTTGTGAGCACTGATGATTTTTCTTGAATGCAGAAATTATCCACGCCACTGCTGTTTCTATCTGTGACGTCAGCTTTAGGTGATCTATCGTCTAGGCAAGATGATGAACCTAGTAGCACTACAGGAGCTCCCGACCTTCCTGCTGAATCACATGAAGCAACATCAACTTCTGACGCAAGGTCGGTTAAAACTTCAGGAAGAAACACAATAAGGATCTGCTAGTCGCATAATGCTTTGCTAGCGTCTTTTCATCAAATCATGCTATTTTAGGTTTGGTCATATCTAACTGTGAATCTGTGATATTGAGAAGAAGATAGGGAAAGAAGTTGTTTTTAATCTGTCTTTATTTTTACTCCCATATACATTGGAGCTGGTGGTGATGGGCCGCCTGCCATGCCATAACTCCACCTAAATAACATGCTGACAATTGTGCAGTCTGTCCATGATCTCTGCCATCTTGTTTTGGATATTTTTTTAATGAATATCTGTGGCGTCCTTATTTGTAAGTTTTTTCTTTTATGTGTAAGTCAACTTTTATGACTTGGACCTGTATGGAGATTGATCCCCCATAAGATTGGATTTATTTTTGCTACTGTAGAAATGCACATGCATACAGCTAATGTTTGACGATGCTATTGGTTTCTGCTTGTTTTAGGGAGGCCGCTGATGGTGATGGCACAAAGGATATTGTTGTTTCTGAGAATTGGCTGGTGCTACTTTTCAAGGAACTTGAAAAACAAGGCATCACTTTGCCTGAGAGGTGGCCTTCTACTAGCCTATTTGATATTCATAATAAGCAGTGATATTTCGCTGCACTTCTGCATATGTTGACATAGTTAATTATTAAAGATGGCAACTCGCAAGATATAAAAAAACATTGGTTATGTACCATTGTTATTGTCTATGTTATCTGTGGTCCGGTCTTAAGGAGTGTGTAAGTTATACAAGCCTTTTTTTACTCTATGAGCTGGTCCTAAGTAACTTCTTGATGGGTTTTTGGAAGCAAAAATAGACAAAATAGTATGTTTTTAGCAGTGATCAAACCTTTTCTTTCCGTTCCATTCTGTTACATTTGGAGTTGTGTAGATCAGAAGACTAGTTACATGATGTGGCGTTGGCAAGCATATAAAGGATCTTACTGACATGCAGCGAGATGCCATATAGCTGATAGTTTATCTGGTGTATGTTTCAGGTTCAGTGAGGATGAACTGCGCAGATTTCACATTGCAGCAAATGGTGACTTTTCAAGGTTGCTCTCGTCAGTTAAGAAGACAATCCGTTGGAGGGAAACTTTTCACATACTTACATTGCAAGAGCTCGAGAAATGGTCCCACTTGGTCTTCTGGCATGGATTTGACACTATGCTCCGGCCTTGTTTAGTAATACGCCTTGGACTTGCATGCTCTAGTATAGCCCCGCGCGATAGACCTCGTTTTGGGCAAGCAGTAGGTAATGTCTGAACCTGTTTCATCTGCCCATCAATTTATTCTGTAGATTTTTTTCTTATAGTCCATCATCAGTTAGAGCTTGGTAACATTGGCAATGGATTTCTTGCTTATACTTCTTTGGTAGAGCTTTTTTTTTCTCTTTCATGCTGTCCGTTAGTAGCACACTTAATCTGAAAGAAACATATTATCTTTTAGGGATTATTTGTTCAGATATTTTTTTACCATTCTGCAGTTAGTTATTTTTCTGGTTTACTTACTACTTCAGAAGCATTTTCATTTCTCTTTTGAGCTTGCAGTAGTAGCCACTAATGACTAGCATGTTTCTGTTCAGTTTCTCAAATTGACCATGGGACTATACATTTGACTAATGAAGAAGATCCTCTTTCATGCTGTCCGTTAGTAGCACTCTTAATCTGAAAGAAACATATTATCTTTTAGGGATTATTTGTTCAGATATTTTCTTACCATTCTGCAGTTAGTTATTTTTCTGGTTTACTTCTTCAGAAGCATTTTCCTTTCTCTTTTGAGCTTGCAGTAGCAGCCACTAATGACTAGCATGTTTCTGTTCAGTTTCTCAAATTGACCATGGGACTATACATTTGACTAATGAAGAAGATCCAAGAATTACTGTTTTGCTGGATTGCCATGGGATTTCTCCATTCAGATTTCCGATGCAAATGATGAGGTCATTTGTCACCATAGTTCAGGAGAACTATCCAAATCGTCTTGGAGTATTATTTGTTGTCCGTCTTCCTCCAGTTGTCAGAGTTATTGCACAGACTTTTATCCAGGTAAGATTACTTTCTTGCCCTAATTATGCAAATGCACACGATTCACATTTGAAGATCTGTGCAATTGTGACAAGTTGCATATTTGAATAACCGGCACCATTTATCAGTCTTTCTGTTTATCAATCATGTAATTTACGAGCTTCCATCATCAGCTATGTCCATTTTATGTAGATAATCTTTTTCACGATCTTGTTTGGTTAGCGAGGCGTGATTTGTTAGATGTACATGGCTGCTAAAATTTTGCCAGTCATACCAGCTGCCTCACTTATTGTTTGGTGCCAAAATTTGCCTGCCGCACGCTTGTATTGGATTTTTGGCCACTCCCAGATTAATATTTTATCAAATTTGGGCAATCCATTTTTGGGTACAAAGCAGACAAAGGCTAGTTGAGATCCTGAATGAGCACTATTGCTCATTTTGAGCTGATCTGATAAGCAGCCATACCCTGCTGGATAGCAGCATCTCATGTTACTCACTATTTCCTTCTAAAATTCTGTGCAGCTCCTTAACCAATCCACAAAGCAGAAGCTGCGTTTCGAGGGAGAATCATACAAGAAGACACTAGCCGAGTTCTTGCAGATCGTGCCGGCTTTCCTTGGTGGTAAATGCAACTGCTCACGATGCAAGAAGCCCCACGGTGGTTCACTAGTCCAGGCAGGGGAGGGGAGCAGGAGCCATATCAGCACCGGCTCCGGATCACCAGTCGAAGGCATGGACTTTGATGAGGAGGTGGAGCTTCCATCCCCTTACACCTGCGAGAACGCGATAAGGGCTGCAATAATCGGCCTGCTGATGGTTTGGATCTTCATCGCGTTCCTCGCAGGGATGAACGACCCTATGCCTGTTTCTTAGCCTCCTGAAGCACGTGATGGTTCACTGGACTGCCTGTCGGTACCATAGCATTAGCATATGTTTGTTGCTAGGTGTTGTTTTTTGCGTCAGTTATTCTTCCGCGTTTCCTCTGCAAACCAGCGTGTAGTGGCGCTGCTTCGGCCGCCAAGATTTATATAGTGAAGATGAATAAAGTTGGTGTGTGTTCAGCGGTATTATGGTTTGCTCCGGTGTGATTATTAGGTTCTCTTTGTACTACTGCTACTACTGCTTCACTGTTATCGTTAGGTGTTGTTTGGCAATGTATAGTTTTGAAGTATTGATCGTGACTGTCTCTCCCGTCATACAGATCGTTGTTGCTGTTTTTTTTTCTTAATAAAAAGGGAGAGAAGATTGTGGGTAACCATGCCTGGCGTTTTCGTGGGCCATTAACGGCAGCCAGCTTGACGTCGTGACAACGAACAGCAGCTGAAGCGCAAACCGTGCTCCTTGAATTCAAAACGAAGCAGTGCACGGTCTCTCCCCTAGGATTGGGGTTGGTTCAGGCTTGTTTGGTTCAAAGTATTTTGGTACAGTATGGATTTTGGAATATTTTGTTTTCTAGAATTTTTTTCGCTGTAGCTTGTTTGGTATTCTTTTTATGATATTCTAATTAATTTTTTCCAACGAGTCAACCCAAGGAAAACTTTCCTTTGTTTCAAGTTTCAACAATCAAAAAATTGTTGTGTTTCTTATGCGACGAACCAAACGACATCTATATACATTCGGTTGTTTTCGATTCCTATGGGATTGTACATTCTGCAACCAAGAGGCCCTCACAATGCATTGTGCAAGTAGCAGCTCCTTCGATATAGTCACAACCCATGTGTTGTAAACGTAATAACCTTAAAGTTAGTTTGTGACATTTATTTTGTTAGTGGTGATTGCAATAAGTGGATGACTGCTATGCATGATGAGATGGAGTCACTAAAAAACAATAGTTGTTAGGTGTACACAAAACTGCCAGTTTTTTAAAGATTAGGCGCGAACAAAATATGCGTGTAGCCATAGGTACCATGTAGCTAGTGTTTACCACCACGTTTATTTGATTCCTTTCTAGTTATGTGTCATACCCACTTATGTACTAAACCAGGGTTATGCCACGACATGGTGCACCACTAACACTAATCCACATCCAAGATGGTTTGCCAGGGTTTTCCCTCTACCTCATTTTGTCCACAATTTGTGTGACTTCATAAATTTTCATAGTTTCTATCTGTAGTTCAAGTAATTTCAATGTTGTCTTACATACATATGAAAAGGGTATGGCTTGATGAGATTAATGATCACCTTGAGAGTGAGGAAATATATGAAAGTCATTGGCATACTCTATACTCTAAATCTCTCGGTTAGATGTTTGTCTCGTGGTACGCCGACACTCACCTCAACACTCTTTCACATATCTTTCATGTTCCATCCAAACGGACAAAGAAGTCGATATATGAGAATACCACTAGACCGCGGTTTCGGGCCTTTGGAAAGTGGAAAAGTCGAGTAGGAGTAGATGACAATACACCTCGACCATTTGTCAAATTTGGACGATGGTGTACACGTGGTAATGCCGTTTTAAATATGTGGTAGATGAGATGACCAGAAATGGCTGGAAGGAAGAAACAGTGTGGGGAGGAAAAATTATTGTGCGAGACAGGAAATGGTGCGCCAAATTTCCAACATAGTGAAGTAGGGACGACGTTTGGTAGGTCGTTTGAGGTTGGGGCAAGCCCGTTGGTAATAAAATTGGGTTGATTGGTTGCTTGTCCGGCCTCCACGTCATGGTCCGCACGAATTTCAAAGCATGCCTAGATCAGGTCTTGGAGGAACTGCCGAATCAACATTTTTTTGGAGGCAGACTATGCATGTGCATGAGGGAGGGAATCTCGTTTCCTTAGGTGAGTGTTGCTTTCTCTCACCTTTCTTCATATTCTTCCTTCATCTTCTTCATCTACTCTTTCAACTATGATTCGATTTAAAATAAGCTCTACATGAAAAAGATGCACATTGATAATGGGGTTCTATTTCAATAATTGTAATCGAGTTTCGTCAATTGTATCTTTTCAGATCTGTGTTCTTGTTTGGAGTTTTTTGGACGTATTTCTTTAGATTCGTCGCACACGCTTGAAATTTACTTTCAAAAGTTGCCCGATCTTGATGTTCCTCACAACTCCTAAGTTGTAAGTTTTTTATTTTGGTGGCGTAGACGAATACTGAAGGGAATATGCCCGAGAGGCAATAATAAAGTGGTTATTATCGTATTCCATATTTATGATAAATGTTTTCTTTGCATGCTATAATTATATTAATTGGAAACGTTAATACATATGTGTTTAATAAAAAAATACAAAGTTCCTAGTAATGCCTCTCATATAAACTAGCTCGTTGATTAACAAGATGATCAAGGTTTTCTGATCATGGACATTGGATGTTATTAATAACGAGGTCACAACATTGGTAGAATGATGTGATGAACATTCATCCGAAGTATAGCATTACGATCAAAGTCATTATGTTTATATTGCTATAACATTATACGAAGTAATCTTAGTCCTTAGACCATGAGATCATGTTAATTGCTAACATCGGAAGAGTGACTTGATAACATCAAACGTCACACCGTAAAAGGGTGACTATAAAGGTGGGTTCAAACACTCCGAAGGTGTTATATTGAGGCTCATGGATCAAGAGTGGGATTTGTCCATCCCGATGACGGATAGATATACTCTGGGCCCTCTCGATGATATCACATTGAGAATAGCTTGCAAGCAAGTGATGTGATCACTAGAATATTATATCATGGGAACGAGAAAATAGTGCATGTCGGTAACAAGATCAAACTAGGTATTTGGATGCCAATGATCGAATCTCGGACATGTAATATATCGCGAGACAAAGAGATTTAGTTACAACGTTAAAGGTTCACACGATCACAAGAGTCATCGTTGAATATGTGGGAGTCAGTATGGATCTTCAGGTCCTGCTGTTGATTATTGATCAGAGAGGGGTCTCGATCATGTCTGCATTATTCGCGAACTGTAGGGTGACACACTTAAGGGATACCAACACCATTTGAAGCAAATATGTTTCAGATAAAGATTTAAGAAAACGCTGGAATCATTTCAATGGAAACCGGAATTGTTTCGAGTGAAATTGCAGAAACTGATTCTGCATGTGATATTGAAATGTTGCAGGAGGTTTTATGTGAATGTTTGTTAATTAATGTAATTGAAAAAATTCTGAATAAAATAAATAAAATAGTTTTATTTAATGAGAGCTTCATTAAATTTGGTGGAAATTTAATGCATGTTAGTGGAAGTGTGAGTGGAGGCATATTTATGTGAGTGGAGCATCCACCACATGAATGATGGAAGAGGTGGGGGCACCACCATGGCTGCCACGCCATGGCCCTTGGTTGCCCCCCTCTTCCCTATAAAAGGCCCCCCTCTCCTCCTCACAACACACACCTCCTCGTGAAGGATCTCTCTTCCCCTCTAGTTATTCCTCATGGTCTCGGATTAGCGAGATACATGTTTTCGGTGGCTTTATCTGGAAAGAAGTTGCTGCTTCCGCTGCTTTGCTGGAGCGAGGGATGGAGGTTGTCAGGGTACCGGACGTGTGTGCGATCATGGATGCACCGCTGCTTTGCGGTGCTGGACTTGGTGGTGCTGGACTTGCTGGAGCTGGATCTGATGGACGTACTGGAGCCGGACCTGCTGGACTTCATCACGATCTTGAGATCGGCAAGTGTACGACTACATCATCCACAAGTTCCATCTCGTTAACAAAGCTGTGTTGTCTTCGAGGGTAAGTTCTTTATGGATGTATATCCACCCATTGCTTGTATCTAATAGATAGATCTTGGCGATAGTTCCCATCGTAGGAAATTTTTGTTTTCTATACAGCGAACCCAACAAATACATCTGTAGATCTCTATTATATCGTGTGTGTGTTTTCATGTAAGCAGATGAAAATGACTGTGAAGAGGAGCCATGTGCACACGGGCCTCTCGCAGAGCACGTCAGTGAGCATTGTTAGTTAATCCAACTGCTTTCATTCATTTTTAGATGGATGTGTCAACAAGTTCAATGGCAGTCTTCAGTTAGTTCATCACCTATCGTCTAGGAAGAGATAGGATAGGATTTTGTCTTTGTTTTTACCCGATCATTGTGTTGTAACCTCGATCACATGGACTTCGGATGTCACATTCGTCGTGCATCATGTAAGACTAGCATGACCAATGTGTTCATCTGCCTCTACTCTGAATTTCTTGAGTGAGAGGCGACAAGCCGTTGTAACACCCCTAGTTTTATTAAATACCAATTAGGGTTTGTTGTGCATCCATAAGATCATCTAATTTTGCTAAGTTAAAATGCATGTAAGGAAAATAAAGAAAAACCCTAAACCCTAGCTTTCCCCTCCCTCCTTGAAAACCTCTCAAATGGTTTTGAATTTCGAAAATACAAAAGACGTGGACCCCAATTTGATTACAAGGGCCCCTGCAAAGTTCTAGAAGTTTACAAACCTTTTTGTATTTTGGAAATACTCAAAACAGAAAATAAGTACAAACTACAAAAGATAAAAGGATTTCAGAAAAAGAAAAGGAGAAGAACCCTCTCTACTCTTTGGGCCATTTCCTAGCCCATCCCCATTTCCCTCTCTCTATCTCACTCTCACTCTACGCCGCTCGCGTGCAGAGGCTCCCAAACCCTAGCCGTACGGTCGCCATGTCGCCTCGTCGTCCCGTGCCTCCCCTCGTCGTTCTGAGCTTGCCCTAGAATAGACGTGCTCGCCTGGGTCTTCTCGTTGAAGAACGCAAGATGGACAGTCCCCTAGTTTCCCCAATCGGAACCTTTGTCCCCGACGCCGACCACCGCCATCGATTCCGGCCTCCCTTCGCCGGCAGCCCTTCTTCACGCTTCTGGTGAGCTACCGGTGCTGTATCACCCTTTCCCCATGTCAATTACATCGTGTATCATTGCTGCGTCATGGATCTGTGAGCGTTGTTGCCGCTGCTCGCCGTGCTCGTCGCTCCGGTGACCGAATCCCAGCGGTGCCGCCCTCTTTAGGTTTGCATCTAAGCGCTAGTTCGAACGCACAGCCCCGCTCGCTCGCGTGTGCCCTCTCCCATCGCCGGCGACCACCATTTGGCGTGTCCGCAGTGAGGTCGACGTGTATCTCATGTGGCGCTTGCGTCGGTGCCACGCAAGGTCTGCCACGGTGGCACCTGACGTGGCCTTAGGCCCCATCAATCAGTCACTCTGGCTAGTATAGCCACGATGCAAAACAGTTTAGTGCTAGTGTTGACGCCAGCTTGATGCAGTAAATAGTTTAATAATTTTGGGAAAAAGTTTAATCTTGTAAAATCAATAACTAATTCTTATTAGGTCAGAAAATATGTATAATATATCAAAATGATCAGAAAATGAGACCTATCTGTTAGCATCAAAATCATGCATTGTTCAACAACTACAATATCAAGTTTAATTAGAAGAATAATATGGACCCCTGCAGGTGATTCCAAGGTTTCCCAGAATTAGGGTTTATATCCCTTGGACCCTGTTTAAAATGGTCAAGCATTCCTTAGGGTTACATTTCAATACTATTTAACTTGTCATATTATCATACTTGCTTAAGTATTGCATATATACCATGTGTTGATTGTTTCCCTTACTTTCTAGTGTTTGGTTCTTCCCGATAGAATACAATATCGAGATTGAAGACAAAGATCAACACCTTCGAAGACTGAAGATCAATACTTGACCATTTATGACTCTGTCAAGTAGAAGGCTACCGAAGATCTGCTTATTGGTTATCAACGGACAAATGCAAGCATAGCTCTACCATTATATAATCCTATGATTTTGAAAGCATTTCAATTCTTGCCATGATGCATACGATTCCATTGTTGTCTTTTATCGATAGATAGAGTATCCTATTTGTTGCATTACTCCCTTTGAGCTTATATTACCCGATCCACTCCTCCTAGCATAACTAGGTCTGGCTTATGTGCACTGCTAAATCTTATATGTGTGTCCTGCTTAGTCATGCTTAACTGTTGGTGTTGGTTCATACAAATGATGTATTAGATGTAGAAAATCTACTATGACAGGAGAACGTGATGATATGAGATCAGCGGTGTAGTGAGGTAAACATGCTAAGGCTTGTATGTGAGTCCATGGTAGGATGTGGTTTTTGTAGACCCATACTCGCCACCACTAGGACCTGAGTTCTTGCCTTTAGAACCGAGACGATCATACAGCCACACGAGGTCTGGAAAACCCCTCGATCAATTAACTTTCCTAGTAGATTCCATGAGTCACATAGTTCGAGCATTCCATTCGATATACACATCTTGGTTGTTCTTAAAGGCGGTGAAGGAGGTGCATCATAACATGTAGATAAGTGTGGCCGGGGTTGCTTGGGATCGATAGATCCCCTGATGAACCAACCTCGACTCACATCTCTAGGGACTGGCTTTAGGATTTGACCTATTACGGCGGAACCCTCCTTAGGGCGTGACTCGTGGACTTGGCGAAAGCAAGATAAATGTTGTGTCCAACCATCCTCTGCCGGCACCCCCGAAAGCGTGCTACTACTAGTGGCATTAAGAGTCGGTTGGTACGTGTGGGTAAAGTTATACACCCATGCAGGGTTAAAGCTTTTTGAAAAGTCATGTTCACAGTTATGAACGCTTGGTGACCGAATTCTAAGATCGTAAAACTTGGCAGATCAATGTGTGCTTAAGGATGCTTCCTCATGGGTACGAGGGGGTGATCCTAGTTGATAGATGATGAGGATGATTTGGTTGATATCAAAAGATGATGATCAATAGTTAGAGATGCCGCTCCCTTATCCCTTTTAAAATGGTCTAATTAGACGAGCTTCTTCTCCCTCCTGTTTTACAAACAAAGATAGTTTTATACAAAATAACTCCACCAGCCATAAGTCTTGCGGAGTACACCCTGTACTCACCCTTGTTTTGTTGATACTTTTGTAGCAGAGTAAGTGTTTCCCTGAAGATGAGTTCTATACGACATCGACACCGACAAGTAGCTTGGGGTTCTCGGCCGATAGCCTGGAATCTATGGGCTAGAACATCATCATTATGCTTCAGGCCTCTTAGGACATTTGTTAAGTTGGCTATATTTAATAGAATAATTTGCCTTCCGTGATTTGATGTTTATGGTCAGTGACCCCTGCTTGTAATATCTTTGGTTCTCTGCTCGGTTATGAGCTTGCTGTAACAATTTTTGTGTCGTGAGATCACTGTTGTGTTACCGATTTCTCACTGGATATCCTCGAGCTCTAGGTTAGACTTGTCAGACTAAGGTCTGAGATTTGTTTAACCATGATCTCGGGGTCATAAATGTCCACTAGTAGGCGCACATGCAGATGAAGATGCATTTGAAGGAGATCCGTGCGCACAGAGGACTCTCGTCGTCGATGATGGCTCACCATGCCTTGAATGTTGGGCGAGATATGGCGAGCCACCATGGTGTCACCTGAAGGTGGCAGAGCATGTTGGTGAGCACGTCGACCAATAGGCGCGCAATCAGATCTTCAGTGTTTCCAATGTCTCATGTAGCTCATTGTTCATCTTCTTGGTTGTAGTGTAAAGTGTGAGATAAGTGAGTCATATGGATAAGAGGTGAGGCTAAAAGCCAATTTCTACTTGTGTGCAAGCAACCAGTTAACTGGATCAATTTTTTCCCAATCGAAACACATGCTAATAAACAAAGCGGAGAACATGGCTCAGGGACCGTTTTCACGTAGACATGCCTAGGGATCGATCATAACGAGCCCTAAAATTGCGACGGGAATCAAACATGCCCTAGGTGAACATCTAAATTACATTAATAGTAGGAGTATGTCTTTTGAGCTATTTTTCTTTATTTCTTGTTTCCTTGACGGCAGGCGACAACGTCTCTCTTCTCCGACTGCGTCAGATAAAGACGACGATGTCGGGATCTGGTGATCACGGGGAAGATCCCCGGCCGACGTGCCACAAAGTCTCGGACTCGTCGCTTGCGACGACTCGGTTCATCGGCTCGAAAAGCATCTTCGTAGGCGATGGTGCTCTCCCAGATCTACGTATGACGGTTGTTCACCTCTTTTTCCGACGCTACCATGGTGGCGGCGGAGGTAGATGGACGACGGTTCGGCGAGGCACAAGCTTCTCCAAAGGTGGAATTGTAATTTTACTTGCGGAGTTCTTTGTGCAAAGTTGCTTGATAAGAATGTTTGTTTTAGGTGTTGACCATATATGTAATCTATGGATTGTCTAATGAAATATATGGTTTACTTAAAAAAAACTTCAGTGTTCTAGATGATGCTTTACTTTACTTTACCCGTTGACTGACTGAGGAAGGCAGGGCATAGTTTTGCCGAGACAGTAGTGCCACCGTCTCCTAACCCTAGTACATCAGCACAGTAGCACCGGTCCTCTCAACCTACACAAACCCCTCTGCTCTCCCCCGAGCGCCTCCCCGGACGCCTACGCCGACGCCTCCCGAGTACCCCTCTCGCGTCCCTCGCCGGACCACTCCGCCGACGGGGACTCCCCTTCCTCGACCGCCCGCTGCCGCCCCCCTCGCCCCTCGACACCAGATCGGCCCATCCTCCTCGCTCCTCGTCCCCGCCCTCGGCAGATCTGCACGGCCGGCGTCCGACCCACCCGTCGGTCCTCCCTAGCAATGGTGATCCCCTCCTCCTATAGATCATTTCATTCCTTGCACGCCATCGCCGCCCGATTCGGACAGCCGCCTACTAGGTGGGGCATACTGGAAATAGACCACCCTTTTGGACCTCGCTAGGTTGTTCTGCTGTAGATTAGACGAGCTGGTGGATTTTAGACAGCGAATCGCCCTCTAGACGTTAGGTTCTTCTCGATGCTCGCACTGCTAACTGACGGCAATCGCATTTAAGGTACAGTTGTCATGCTTCCAGCTTATCTATTTTCCGGGTAGAACAATCATATGGAAACTAGGTTGTAAGTTATGTAGCCGTTTCCCTGCGCAGCTTCACTTTACCTTTTGGAAAAATGGTGGTTCCCTGTGCCCGACACGCTGGATACACGTCTCTATTTCCATGCCCATGCAGCCTAGGTGTTATTTGCTTCTGTTGCTAAAGCTTGCAGAGTAGGAAGATGTAGGTTACTATTACTGGATGTGCTTTCCTTTTCCCTTGAGCTGTTTGGAGACTGAGCGATTGATGTTTATTTGGAATTCATGTGCTAGGATCAAGTTATGGTGAGTCCATCAAATAGCGGTGGCAGCGACAAGAGCACGAGGAGCAAGAGCAAGAGCAGAAGCAGGAGCAAGAGTAGGAGCAGGAGCAGGAGCAGGAGCAGAAGCAGAAGCAAGAGCACCAGCAAGAGCAAGAGCAGGAGCAGGAGCAGAAGCAGGAGTAGAAGTCGCAGCCGGAGCAGAAGCCGAAGCCCTCGGCGAGATAGGCTGCGCAGTGAGCGTGCACCTCGCCGCAGCCGTAGCCCATATCGTCGAGGCCGCAGCCCTCCTCGTCGCGGTGAACGTCGTGGCCACAGGTGTGCACCTACTGATATTTTTCTTCTTCTTAGAAGCTTGATTGCAAATGATTATGGTGGCTTATATATACATTGGGTGCTTATGTTACCCGAAATGATTCACTTGAATACCATCAACGCAATCACGTTCACTCATAAAATTATATTTGGCTGTCCAGTTGTGTACCGTTTCCCATCCTTTTACACTAGATTATGGTTATCGACATATTAAAGCTACAATCATTGTGGGAAGATGAATGACCAATCAACATTTATTTTTTTGCTGCTGTGGAAGTTTCTGTACGTGTGAAAAATAGCTGATGTGCTTGTACAGTTTATTTAAGCTACTTTATTTGGTCAACTAGTGTTGGAGATATATGTTGGTGTTCTTGTTAATAGGTTTAGATCTCAGTAAGGTACTACCCCAATAGCTTTGCATTCAATAAACAATGCAGGCAAATGCATCATCTGCATGATTTGTTTATGGCAAAGCCAACGCTATTGAGATATGGTGACTAAACCATGGATATCCCTAGAGATATACATGCCTAGCACCGCTATCTTCAAGAGGGCTACATGGGCTGGCTGGACCAGCAATAGCAGCCCAGCAGCCTAAGTTGTGTCAGGAATGAAGCTTTATGATCAGTCAAATGTTAGGGCAGAATATTATGTGATTTTTTACTCGCTGCCGCTGCTGGCACTATCTCAGCATCTGTCGCCAGTACTACTTACCTTGTGGGTACCTCCTCTCTTCCCTATAGTTTTTCTGCCTCATCTTGAGGGGGAAGTTAGTCCGCCCAGCCAATGCTAATTGACCACTAGTCTCCACTGGTCCACATCTACTCGGCAAGTCTGTTGACTTGCCAATCTGGTCGAGTCGTTGGCCTGTCATCAGCCTGGGCAGTCTGGATGACTAATTGATGGTTAATTAATGGCTAGGGGTATTTCATATTGGGATGTTTCTTAAGAAGGAAACCCTCATCTCTGGTTTAAGATCTATTCAAGTTTCTACCAACTGTGCTAGAACTATATAGTAGCTGAGGCCTGGGGAAGTCATTCACCTCATATCAGAGGTTCTCTTGATGGGAGTTAGGAATGGATTTGCTAGATAGGGTAGGACTTGAATAGGTGGGACTACGTAAAGTGTGTAACTTGTAAGCAAATTGTTATTAATGGAAACCCATATGTTTTCTACATTATTGCTCTGGTGTCAATATGAGAAACAAGTAAAACCTTGCATCAGGAAGTATGAATTGAAGGTGATGTTTCCATGTTCTTGCCTTGCATCATATTTTGACAACTATCACATAATCACATGAGTAGAAGTACTTCACCACCTTACTCTTTCCAAAGCATGCATAATGGTGCTGATTTCCCACCAGCTACAACTTGTGGAGCACTACATTAATAGTTTTACAAAGGTGTATGTTACTGTTAGTACTCCATAATCCAGTCAATAAGCACACCAAAGATCAGAGCCGTAAATATGAGTATACACAAACCACAGAGTTCCACTGGAAAAGGGAAAGGGCTATTATCATTTATCTAGGAATGCTCTTTCTTAGCAAGCTATGGAAATAGTTTACTTTTGCCATCATAATATATCTGTCAACCTTTAATGAAAGAAATTCCATGTTTAACTTGAATAATTTTACAGGGATCTTATATGCAAGAACTGCAGGAGACCTGGCCACTTTGCTAGGGATTGTCCATCTGCTTCTACCTGCAATAACTGTAATCTTCCAGGGTAAAGTGTTCACTTCAACACTCTCTTAATGTACTTGTCCTTTGGGGCATGGAGTTCTTGATTATTGCTTGTCCCTTTTGGCTAATTTGTTCTATATATTATCTTCATCGGAGAAGTATTAAAATGTTGGATCATAACTCTTGTTTAAATATAACCTTTGACAGGCACTTTGCAGCAGAATGCACTTCAAAAACTGTTTGCTGGAACTGCAAGAAGTCTGGACACATTGCTACTGAATGCAAGAACGAGGCCTTGTGCCATACTTGCAGCAAGACAGGTCATATGGCACGTGACTGCCCTTCTTCAGGATCTAACGCCAAGCTATGCAACAACTGTTTCAAGCCAGGCCACATTGCTGTCGACTGCACCAACGACCGTGCCTGCAACAACTGCCGCCAGCCTGGCCACATAGCCCGGGAGTGCAAAAATGATCCCGTCTGCAACCTGTGCAATGTCTCGGGTCATCTCGCCCGCAGCTGTCCAAAGACGAGCACCCTGGCTTCAGAGATCCACGGTGGCCCTTTCCGTGACATCTCGTGCCGCATGTGCGGCCAGCCAGGGCACATCAGCCGCAACTGCATGGCCACCGTCATCTGCGACACCTGTGGCGGGAGGGGCCACTTGGCCTACGAGTGCCCGTCCGCCAGGGTGTTTGACCGCGGTGTGCGCCGGTTCTGATAACCCCTGTCCAAGTCCAGGATAACATGTCACTACGGACTCTTTCGGATGGTTGTCGTGCCTGAATCTTCCCTTGTTTCGTCAGTTCCTGTTTAGATAGCTCGGTCGACAATGCCGGAACCTTTTCGTGTGGGTACATAGTACTCTTGCTCCCTGGATGCTGGTGTGGAATTGTTTCTTGTAGCTATGTTGTACTCTGCTGAACTGGGCTGAGAAGAAGTCAGTTTATATCAAATGCTGTGGTTAGACCAGACTATATATGCGTCGCTGTCTTGAGTTTACCTTTGCTCATTTTGTTGAGGAGGCCTGCCTGCCTTGTGATTTCTGAATTGTTCTGCGTAGGGTTGTTAGATTCACGTGGTTGGTGACTTTCCTGTGGTTGATTGTTTCGTTGCTGTTTTCTCACAACATGAGCAGGAAAAGGAAAAGTTGGCTGCTGCTCCAGTAGGTTGTCTTGGATTTGCGAAGAGGGAGAGAAGTCCGGTAAGATGAACATCGGATAACGGAGCCTACGTGATAGACACGCCTTTTGTTTGGCTGATCATCTCGTGATTGGACCAGGAGGGTTACATTGACAGGCCCCAGGGGTAATCTAGTAGCGTTGAAATTGCTGAATTCTTTGCTTCACGTCCACGTCGTGCATCACTGTTACCGTGGCAACTAGTACAGTTCGCCATCAGCAATAATCCTAGTCAAAAGGGGCGCTGTGGTCTAGCTAAGGGTATGTTTGGTTGTGGCCAAAATATACCTGACCAGTGTTTTTGGCTATGAGCAAGAGTTTAGTCTCTTTTTGGATGGTTGCTAACTTTTTTTTAGCATACCAATAGCTCCTTACTAACTCTATTTTATTTTTAAGCCAAAACTGGCAGTTTGTTTGGTTTATGACCGAAATACACACCTTACCAATTTTTTGGCAGGTCCAAAAGTTGGACTTCTGTTTGGCTGGTAGCCAATATTTTGGCACGCCAATTCCCCTTCTCGTCTACTCTAGGTTCTCTAGTTCAGAACTCACGGACAAGCAAAACCTTGAGAGCTTGTTTTGTATTAGAGGTTTGGAGTGGATTGGTTGGGTTAATCCCCACAGGGATTGGGTGATCACCCGATCCACTAAAAACCTCTTTCGTCTGTTTTGCTCGACCAGAAGAAACCAAAACGCGAGGTGAAGGTCGTGGGTTAGAGTTAGGCTAACATCACGGGGTTTTCTGGGGATAAGTCGGGTTAATCCCTGTTTATCCCGGAGGGCAAAACGGCTGACTCGGGTTTGCCCAGGGTTTCAACTAGGCTGGTTTAATTTCCTCTGATCCCCCCTAATCCTCCTCTACAAAACGAGGCCTGACTGGGCGAATCTAGGCACAAATCAAAGGCACCCTCATAGAGAAACAAATTTTTGGCTAACCAATTGTTTGGTGGAGCAACCTTGTGCTCAAACCAGACAAACACTAAGTTACCACATGATCACGTTAGTCTACATTTTATATATCCCACAAAAGATCCAAGACCAAACACACCCTCATAAACAAACAAATTGTTTGGTGGGGCAATCCTGGGCTCAACCAAACACATGATCACATCAGTATTCAACAAAAGCTCAAGAGAGAGGAGATACTATATAATGGATGCTATCCAACAAAAATGCTGAATTACACACCAACTTTGTCCACCTTAAGAGGAAACCAAACAGAACATTAATTATTTATAACTGTAATAACTTGGAACAGTGCAGCATACGGCCCAACATATAACAGGGCAGGATAAGATTACATGATAGAACCAAATCTTCAGTGGTCTGATGATGGAAGCCACGGAGATGTTTCGGACAACTGGTAACAAACCCACAAATGATCAAGAGAGTTTCAGAGTCACACCGCCAAATCTATAATGACATAAATCCATATTGCAAGGGTGTCGAGAGGCAGCAGGGTGGGGTGCCTAGTGCGCACGGTCTTTGATGCGCTCTTGGATAGCATCAAGACTGATTTCGCTAGCATCAGTGGCCTGCATCTCAATCTGGATGCCGTTCAAGCCCGTCTTGAACTTCTGGTTAGAGCTTGCGTAGAGCATCTTGCTCCTCACCTTAGCAGTGTCTGGGGACCTTTCAAAGCAGGCACGGCGGAAATCTCATAAGCAAGCGATCACAGCCTTGCTGGTGAAACCAGGGAACAAGTACACAAGGAAGGAGAGAAGCAATACCAGAAGATGTAGTATATCTTGCTCTTGGGAACCTCCTCTGGGGTCATGTAGTCAAAGTCATAGACTGCAAATCGACAGTCAGTCTCAGGTAGCACCTTTGTGAAATCCTCATAGGTTGCTGCGCGGTCCCCGATTTGATCCACGACAATCTCCATCGACTTCTCCAGCTTGTACGTTACAAAACGGTGCAGCCTCTTGGCCTGGAGCTCGTTGAACTTGGTGACGCACTCGTCGTTCACTTTACATCCCGACGACGCGTTTGCCTGCGTGCACAAAAGAAATTTGCAATAGATATCACTCACGCATGCGTGCGGTACAACCTTAATGGCGTCTGAGCATCATCAAGAGTACCAAGTTTCAGGTATGGAGTTGCCACTACTGCTCCCACACAGCCAACAATGCCATGAAACCAAGAAAATGGCAAGATGTGACAGGTCACAGAACGAGGAGCTACATGTCCTGAATGGTATGGTAGCCAATTCTTCACATGCATCCTAAATCAGACTGTGCATCAACGTATTCAGACACGGATATATACTAGTAGCAGGTAGATCTCAACAACCTATTAGTCTCTACCTAGAAGCAACGCAATTAGTGTCGGGCATGTCTAACGGTGATCTCCTCAAGACAAAACCGGCGTTGCAGATAAAGTATACTGCGTGGCTCGGTGGCAGATGCACGCCAGAACCAGCAACAGTGGTTGCACGCGAATCACCAGATGCGCGGTAATAGCAGCTGAGATTCCATGGCAGATCGATCTGGTACAGCCTGGATCTAACAATTTCAAGCCCCCGCAACGCGGATCCGAGGGGCTACGCGACCCGTCGTCGCTAGTCAAATCTCCTGCTACTACCTAGAACTCCGGCTAGCGCTGCTGGGGTGGAAACGAAAACTCGCGTGGAGAGATTCGCGAGAAAACCAGATGGATTCGCGCGATCCGGTCTAGCGAGGCTTTACCCGGCCAGGCCAGACATCATCCCTGTAGGAGAAGCAAGGGACGACCTCGGTTTCCCCCGATCCAAGCGTCCAGCGAAAAGCAGAGGGAAATTCGACTAGGTAGGTAGAGCAAGCGCCGATCTGCGGAACACGCGGCGAGATCGACGCGCGGAGAGCGCAGCCGCGGCGGGGAGGAGAGGGGGGAGAGGGGAGCGTACGTACCATCGCGGAGCTCGGGGGAAGGAGGTCCGGCCGGGGGGAGGGGAGGGGAGGGGATCCGCCGGTGAGGGAGGGGAAAGGGGGGGGGGGGGGGGGGGGGGGTGGATGGATTGCTGGGGTTGTGTGCTCAGCTAGAGTTGCTGTTCGCTCGCCTTTTGATGGGGGAGTCGTCGGGGTGTCTGTCCGCTGCTCCCGATTCTCTCGGTATGTGGTGCGCTCGTGGTCGGCCAACACGAGCCTCGCAACGACGGGGTCGGGGTTCGCGGTCGCTGCCTGCCCACGCCTCCCAGGCCGTCGGATCCCGAAATGGACGGATGGGATTGCGCCGCTACTTCGGCGTGGGTACGTTATCGCTTCTTGCGTGCGCCGAGAGTCGGCTGACCGTGTGGGTAAAATCTTTGGCAGCCAACACGCTAATCCAAAATCCAAAAAGGGAAACCAGTTTGCTCTTTCTAAGTCATGCATGCTCCCTATAGTAGTTACACAAAACAATGTTTTCTACGAGTACAATTTTGGACTTTGGAATGCAATACTTATTTCTAACCCCAAAAAAATGCACACTAGTTTGCGCAAGATATTTTCTCGTGAAAAACACAACATAGGATATTTGTCAACCCGATGTGATGTGGCAAGTCAAAGAGCCAGAGGGACTTATTGCGAAGAGAACATGACATTGTCAACTGGAGGTGATGTGGCATGCTAAGGACAACAATGGAGCTCCTCGCAGGGGTTGTCGGACGAGGGAAGCGACTGTTGAGGATGGCGGGAAATATCGCACCGTCTATCATGTGGTGGTTGAAACGCACTTAGGACCGTGTTCGTGAGATCATGTAGTTGATCGAACCCTTCTTCTAGTCGTTCCAACCATCTTAGACACAACACCCACGGTGATCCGTGTTTGGTGAGATCGTGCAATTGATTGAATGCATAATTCTAATCATTTCGACCAACACGGACACATTTGTTATGATGTTAGAGTCCACAACATCGAAAAAATGAGATTAGACCTTTTTTTACTTTGCGTCTGAATTTTTCTTTGATGTCCCATCTGCTTTCTATAACCTTTCGAGTCAATATTCAAACCATCTTTTACCTCTTCGACTAGCTAAGCTACTTTACATTTCCCTATCCCTCCCCCCTACAGTTCTCTAGAGGCTTCCCGAGGGCGCCGGGCAGATCCAAAGCTGAACTCGCCAGCGATGCCGGTCGAGGGAAGCGGAGGAGAGATTCCGGCGCGTGTAGACTAGGTAGGAGTAGTTGTTTTCGGCTGCTTGCCGAGGTCTGGAGTAGGGCTCAATATTTTTCCGTCCAGATCTTGAGCTACTCGACGTGGTGCTCTGGCGGCGGTGCTCTAGAGGTTAGAGATGACGGAGGTGTACCAGGGTTCGAGGATCTCCGCAATAAGGTCAGGGTGCCCCCTTTTCTTCGGCGTCGCATGCTTGTTGCTTCTCTCTCTGGCCGACCGTGGAGGCGAGGGGAGCAAAGGGTGTAGAGTGTTGGCGTCTAAAGTCGCAGCTTCTCCTTTGAGCGGATTCCACGGCGGCGATGTGTCTCCCTGCTGTTCTCTTTGGCCGGCAAGGCGGCCCTGTTTCTTCCTACTACGTGGAGGCATCTGGCTCCTGCCGCAGGAGCTCGATCGCTCCTCCTTCCCAAGTGGTTCTTCCCCGGCGAGGAAGAGTTGGCCTGCCGCGGCGAGTCCCGCCAGAGAGGATAGCACTAGGAGCTTTTGTTGCTGTTCTCTTGATCTTGGCATCTGGTTCTACTGCTCCTTCGTCTGCGTCTGCGGAAAGTGCGATGGCCAATGCTTTAGAGGTCACCGACGGTTGGTGGCGGAGGCACCCAAGGACTTGATTGCTTTTCATCTCTGTGTTCCAAGTTGTTTGTTGCAATTTGTGAGTCCTTATCTTTGAATTATAGGTTCTTTAGTGTGAGTGCTATAAAGGGCTTCTATGTAAAACTGTACATGCCACGTGTTTCTTAATGCAGCTTTTGAGGTCTTTTGACCCTTTCTTGTTAAAAAAAACCTCTTCGTCTAGCTTCATACCACAAGAACAGAAGGAGAATCCGTGTTTTCGAGAACCAAGGAGCAGGGTCAGATCTACATTCCTTGATGGATGCACAAACAAACTATGCCATATGTTTGACACTATTGGTGAAACCACTCATGCATAAGAACAATAGGTGCCTTATGTCTAACAGTATTTTGTTTAACAACTTAAGAAGATGTTTTTTCATTATTTGTAAGAGCCCCATGATATAGTACTTCCTCCGTTTTAAAATATAGAGTGAATTCCACTTTTTACCCCCTAAGATCAATTTTGTGACACCTTTTACCCCGTTTAACAAAAAAACCTAAACTACCCCATTTAACAAACTTTCTTTCACCTTTTACCCTTTTCTAAAGTTTACTCGGGCCTGACAGGTGGGTCCCACTCCTAGTCCGGCGTGGCAGTGCCAAATAGGACGTGGTTTTCTGGTGGGCGTGGCCTACTAAGCAAACCGGTTTAATCAGGCCGGTAGGCCGAGCCGGGTGGAGCCAGACCGGAGCGCACGGGGTGGTGCGTCCTTGGCTAAGCCAGACTAGGTCGCCTTCTCCCCATCAATCCGCATCTCACCCTCCAAAATCTCTGCTCGAGAGAAATACGAACAGAGGCGGGCGACAGGGGGCTTTAGGTCACCGTGAAGGCGGCGATCGGCATAGAAATACGCGATCCACTGGTAGGATATTATGTCTCGGGCCTTACCTCTATAATTTGACTGTGTATGGTCTCCCAATGTGCGGTTCGTTGCTCTACTATTCTGCCCCAACCAGAGTAGATTTAGACTGAATTTGTAGTCGGTGATCAATGGCATAAAGGTTGTAATTTGTGTGAATTAGGATTAGATACTCCTCCTTGAAAATTAGATTAGATACTTTATACGTTGACTGCTGTATGTTGAAACCCGAATCAAGTGATTTCCATGTACCTTGATCACCATGTGGTTCGAGCCTGCAAAGAATACAGATGTGATAATTACCAAACTTGCTTTTTTTCTTTTCAAACTGTGCGATGTGATGCATTCGTACTTGGTACCAACTAATTGCAAAGAAATACTGCTCTACAATTGAGAACTGAAGCAATACACAATATTTTATAACTAAATCAGAGGAGGCAATTCTGAAAATCTGACAAGGTTAACTTATCTAATTAGAGGAGGCAATGCTGAATATTTTGTTACGATGTTTTACTATTAGATTATCATGCAGAGCAACACATTTCGGTAGCTAATGGTAATGCAGCATGTCCTTGTACATCGCAATTATGTTATGTTTGTAAACTGCAGCCACTAATGCTTGCGCTTTTTTTTGAATTACAGAGATGGCTGCTGACATGTGGATTGTTAGGTACATTGTGCATGATCCTGGGCCAAACCTAGCTGAGGTTGACGAGATTGATAGAGACTACATCTCTTATTTGGATATTATGGAGAAAATCAGGAAAGATATGGGGTACAAGAGCTGTGACATGACAGTGTGTATTATCAGAGGAAGGGATCAGTACATGACATGATTGAGGTGAAAGATGATGCATGTGTTATGAATATGTTGGAAGAGTTTCATGTAGAAAAGGAGGTCCATTTGCATGTCTTCAAGAACATGCTACCTATTAGCCATTCACTATCACATGTTGAATTATGCAATTCCATCCCTGTGGTAGCAATTGAAGACAATGGTCAGGCAGATTATGACGATAGTGGTTATCTACTATCAAATGTGGATTACGATGATCCAAGTGTTCATTGGAAGGAGTTGTATGAAAAGGATCTAGCAAGTGAAGGAAGCAGCGACGATCCAGATTTCGATGTGCACACTGAGAATGAGAAGCTAAGAGCAAATTATGGCGAAAAAAAGAAGAACGAGATGGAGTCCAAGGGTGTATATTCAGAAGATGAGATAGAGGACTTGTTTGATGTTACAGAAGGCTTGGAAGGATTTGACATTGATGAAATAGCTCTACCTATGTCACAAAAAGAGAAGGAGATTGCTTTTGGCAAGTCAGAGGAGGCACGGCTTAAAATGGAAAAGGCACAAAAGAAAAAGGCATTGGCTAAAGCAAGACAAAAGCAAAAACCTGTAGATGACTTGGACTTGTCTGACCCTCCAAGTTCAGATGGTGGCAATGATCCATTTGAACATAGTGAGGAAGATGCAAGGTTAATGGACGAATGTAGAAAGAGGAAAAGGCCTACAAGGTTATTGCAGCCAAGAATGGAGTTTGATGAATCTATCATGGATGAGGATGATCAGATGGTGAAGGGTATGTGTTTTAAAGATGTCAAGGAATTTAGAAAGGCACTTGAGTCATCTCATATAAAGCAAGGCAGAAGTTACAACTTTTTGAAGAACAAGATGGAAAAGGTGAAGGTCCGTTGTTCAGATTCTAGTTGCCCATTTTTCCTTTTTGCATCAAAAATAGTTGGTGAACCTATGGTACTACGGAAACCCAGAACACGTGAATCCTAGTTTGAATTTAAGAAGAGGATTGAAAACGTTACACTTCCTTACCAGAAAAGGGTGGTGGTTGGGTAAGAAGAAAAGTGGAAGCAGTCCTACTCTCACGTTTTGTTTTTCCCTAGTATACATAACTACCAAAAATATTTGCTAGACAGACAACGACCATTTGGCTGAGACCCTGAAGGGCGGGATGGCTCTGATACCAATTGTAACTACCTCGGTGAATTACGCTCCTAGTACAAGCCTGGATGTTCAGAAATGGTTGAAATAGTACGGTGGGGCCCAAATGCCACTCACAGGTAGACCTTTCGGCCGTCCCAACCATTTCCAAACATCGGGACAAGAACGGGCGGCGTAATCGGCAGGTGAAGGGATCAACTACATACACAAATGAGTATGTATGCAAGCCACCATACAACAGTACATCAGAGCCATTCCGTCTAAAAAGAAAGGAAATATAGCAACGCCATACGGCAAGATCCAAATATCCTAGATAGATATAATAGTTTAGGATATCTCCTCATACATCAATCAACAGAGTATCAAGCGGAAGCGGAAGACAAAATCCGAGTACGGATAAGAAGCAAATCGGCATAAGATGCCCCATAAATAAGCACATCCCGCCCACAGATCTCACGGATCCCCGTTCCCGGAATCTCTACACCGAATGATCGTTGCCCACATCGTCCGTCTCTTCCACCCAGTATCCATCTTGCGAGTGTACCTGTTCATCTGAACCAATAATTTATCGTGTGAGACCCTAGGGGTACTCAGCAAGTCTTTATGCCTCTAAAGGGGACACAACCTGGGGTGACGCCATTGCAGCAAAAGATAAACCCTAGCAATTCTATAGATACTCGCTAACCATCCGCCCAACCAGAGATAGACGGATGTCCGTGAATTAATAACAGCAGTTATAACAGTAATAACGGTAATATCCACAGATCCATCCTCCTCCTCGCTTACCGACGAGGAAGCGGACGAACAACCCCCCATCCGTTGGCAGTTTTATTATCCATTCCGTGAGTATTGCACTATTTACTAGTCAGGTACCTAGTCTAGTCAAATTAAAAGCGGTACTTTAGTTATGCTTGTCTATGATCGAGAAACTGTGCTCCAAGTCGTCCATAACCGCGGACACGGCTTTCAGAAAGTTTTACCCTGCAGGGGTGCACAAATAGCAACACACACTCGATATGCCTCGGAAAAACCAAATCAAAACCCAACGAGACAGTCACGACAAAGCAGTTACAGGATTCAGAAATATTTCAGGGGGCCACCCCTTTAAGTAGATCCCGCAACGAAGCCGGCCGGCTCCGAGACGGGCTTAAGGTTGTGGAGGCGGCTGTAAATGACTGGGAACCCGAAAGTGTGGCTGGGCTTGTCGATACAGCGAAATCGGGCCACGATCCTAAACAGTACAGTGTGCTCCTCGCACAATCTTAAATTAAAGCAGTAAAGCATGGCATAAGTACAGGATCGTAAATAAAACCTCAAACTAGTTTGTGGCCCTCAAGAAATAAGAATGAATCAAGCTCTAGCTCAGGGGGGGTCCATAAGGCCTCCCGGATGTGGATAGCGCGAATAGTCTTGGAACAGGATTCAAGTACTCGGGGTCTTACGGGACACAAGTGAGCCTGAAAAACCAAATAGCGAATATGGCTCACCGATGCCACTTTAATTAGTTATCCCATTACTACTCAGGTTAAGTTGTTTAGGTACCTCATTATCCATCAGACACTCACATACCCTACACATGCTGTTCTACGACTCGCATGTCTCAAACAACTCCTGTAGTAATGGCTCATGGGATGGAGGAACAAGCTTCGGTGGGGTTCAAAAGTAAAGGCTATGCAAAACTTGGGATTCAATTTAATGCAATCGCGACTCAATGATGCAAGAATAAGAAAGAGGCAATAGGTACTATATGTATGCAAGCATGTGGTAGTGCTTGTCTGGCAGCTCAGTTGAAGCAAGTGATGGATCTGGGTAGTGCTCCTGGTTCTCTTGATATATCCCCTGCTCAGCGTCTATTCGAAGAAGAACCAGACAACCAAGGGCCAACATAAATAAAGTGCGCAAGCATATGAATAAAATGCATCAAGCAAACAATCATGCCATGATGAATGATGCACAATTGCATGGCATTAAGGTAGCATGGCATGGGTGAGGTGTGGAGTACAAGAAATAAACATTTTATTTAGTTTTGGCCCCATTTTATTCTCATTTTAGTTGCTGTTCACATTATATTTATATGATGCATGCTTCAAATCAAACCATGGAATGCATAAACAGAAAGGTCTCGTCGAGCTAATCATTTTAGACATATTATTTGTTAAATTTGGACTTATAAAACAAAAGATATTAACTTAATAAGGAAAAGGGGCATTTATAGTAATTTAAATAAACTTGGCATTTTAAATGTTCAAAATATATTTTGGATTGCATATTTGAAATCCTCACATTTTTCTGATTTGAAAACATATATTATTTGTATTATTTGGATTTGTAATTCAAAAGTTATTTAAAAACAGAAAATAATTTGAATTTGAAATAATTTGAAATAAATTTGAATTAAAACAGATAAGCCGAAAATACTTTTTATACTCCAGACAGACCCAGCCACAGACAATTACAGGTGGGGCCAGGCTGACTCAGCAGCACACGCGCGAGAAATTCTTCTGTCACCGCGACTGCTGCTAGCCCCAGAGACCGACGGGTGGGGTCAGCGGGCTCGCAGGCCCACGTGACAGCGGCTGGGCGGACTGGGGCCACGCGGCTCAGGGGGGACTGCGGGTTGATCGGACAAAAGGGCAGGGTGCGTTTTGCAAAACGGTGACGGACGCTGACTGGTGGGCCTCGGTGGACCTGCGGGTTGAGCAAAACAAACGTGGGGGGGTATGCGCAAAAGAGCTTCGGCTACTGTTTTTCTTCTCGCGTCGCTGGCGACCGATCGGTGCGCGCGCGAGGCGGGGATCGAACGCGGGTCGCGAGGGTGCGCGCGGAGGGCCGGAACCAGTGCGGTGGGGCGGGGGTTGGTGCTAGGGAGGTGGGCGAGGACTAGCTAGGGTTTAGCGCGACGCGGGGAGCGAGCAGACGCACGCGACGCCGGCGCACAGAGGCTGTTCGTCGGATGGTCCGGCGCGACCAGGGCAAGGAGGCGACGACGAGGATGTCAGGGGGGGTCGTGGGCTCACCGGGAGTGTGCCGGTGGGGCTGGATCGGGTCGGTGAGCAGCGGATCGGCGGTGAGGCAGACGTCCTGGAACTAGGGTTTGGGCTCGGCCTCGGCGGTGATCCTCGGCTCCGGTGCTCCTCCTCCTCGCGGGCGTGTCCTAGGCGATGCAGGGGAGCCTCCTGGTACTCTCCAACTCCTCCACGGACGGCCTGCATGTCTGGAACGGCGGGGGCGGTGGAGACCGACGGTGGCGTTGCCGGATGCGGTGGAGAAGAGGGGGGAGAGGCAGGGCGCTGGGGCTGGATCTGGGGGGTAGCAGGGGCGAGGCAGAGAGGTGTGGGGTGGTGGTAGGTAGCAGAGAGGGGGAGATGCCGTGGGCGCGGGGTATATGGGAAAAGGTGGCTTCGGCCACCTTTATCCTCCCTCCTCGCTCACGTGCTCGGCAGGGCAGGACCAGGCAGGGCAGGTGGGGGACTTCCAGGCGGGTCCAGAGGGCGAGGCCAAGGGCAGGGGCAGGCTCAGGCTGGGGGGCCCCTAGGGCAGAGAGAGAGAGCAAGAGAGGGAGAGGCTCGGGTTGGGGTGGCCTCGGTTGGATAGCTAGGGTTGGGAGTAGAGGGGGTATGGCTCGGGTAGGGCTGGACTAGGGTTTGGGTGGGGTCGCTAGGTGGCAGGGTGGCCAAGTGGGGCCAACACGTGTAGTTCATGGTGGGGTGGCTCGGCTAGAGGAAGGAGGGAAAGAGGGGGGTGTACTTAGGGTGTGGTTTAGCTTAGGTGTAGATTAGGGTTTAGGAGAGGGGGTATGGGTATGGTGATGAAGGGTAGATGAGGGCTAGGCTAGATGGGGTGGTTTAGAGAGAGGGGTAGATGGTTTAGATGAGGTAGGGGGTATAGAGAGAGAGGAAAGATGAGGTGGTGGCAATCCTTTGACAAGATCAAGCAAGACCCAAAACAAGCTCAAGCAAGAAATGGCCAAAAGAGAGAAGAAAGGAAGGTGGTGATGGGTGGCTGGAGATGATGATGGGGTTTTAAGCAAGATCAACATAGATCAAGCCAAAAGGAGGAAGAGAGGGAGAGAGGGGAATAATCCACTCAAAAATCAAATATAAACCAAATACTAGAAAAGGTGGCACTTGCATGGCCCATGCAAAATATTTATTGCCATGATGATTCTTGTGAAAACAATATTATCCCATGGCATTATTATTCTGCACTCCCAAAATTGGAATAAAAGCCAAGCAAAAGAATTTAGAAAGAATTCCAAGTGGAGTATATGGAGATGATCACATTGGATTATATTTGGGACTTGCTAGTGTGTATATGCCACTAGGTATTTAATAAGCCCACAAAAATATCCCAACATGATGATAACCCCAAAACCACACATATGGAAGCTAGGAAAAGGTCCCACTCACAAGGCATGCAAAGGTGGCCATGTGGCTCTCATGTTTCAATATTGTGAAAACAACATGATGCTAAGATGAGAGCATGTGGAATAGAATTGGATCCATGCCAACCCACATGAGCTAGAGGTAAACCAATAAGTGCCAAGCTCATATTTAGTTGGATGGTGGGATTATAAGGTGGTGAAGGAAAGGTGGTGGAGTTACTAAGAGATATGCCCCCAACTCAACTTGGGCATTTAAACAATATATCAAGAACCAAATACAATATCAAGAGGCAAATACAATTAATAATGCATATGAGATAAGAACCAAAACAAAAAGGGTTTTATATGATGCTCAAATGCAAGGTGGCATGATGACATGAGCATGATATAATTATGATGCAACAATTATATATATGAAGGTAGCATCTATATAGACTAGGCTAGTAGCATTGCAATTGTTAGACAATTGGGATGCTACAACTCTCCCCCACTAAACAAGAATCTCGCCCCGAGATTCCTAGGAAAAAGAAAACCACACAAGGAGAGGCGGGTGTTCGAACGAAGGTGACCCTCACGTTCCCAAGTTGATGAACAACGGAATGGTGCGACCACTACACCTTGCAAAACTTGCTAGACTTGTTGCGAGTCTTGCGTTTTGCTTGAGAAACAACGGGTAGAAGAGTTGAAGGATTGTCGTGAGACAAGAAGGATAGGATGGACATAGCTCCGGTTTTCTCAAGAAACATGATAAAAGAATAGAACCACTTGTGAAAGAAAGGACAAGATGATGTATCCTGGATAAAGAAAGACACCGTTAAGATTAAAGATTTACCGATACTAGAGAGGATGAATCTTTGTCTCGCCGGAAGAAAAGAGCTAGATTGGAGAGGTTTTGAAGCACTATGACAATAGCATTGTATTCTCTCTCGGATTTGAGAAAAGAAGTTCGGAAACAATATTGCCTTCAAACAATAGAGTCCCTTGATATGAACAGAAAGATTTAGCTAGACATCGCCGGATTAGATTCTTGTTGCGCCGGTAATACTCCGAAGGATCACGCAATTGAGGTGCGCGGATATAACTTCCAGAGATGGATGTGAAGATAGATCATGGGGGATAGGTTCCTTTCATCTTGTTTGGGGATGTAAAGCACCGGTAGAAAGATGAGGACAGAAAAGAGTTTGTGTTTGTTTCCACCAGATAATTGTAGATTTGCTCCGTGTAGGAAAGATAGATCACCAACAAGAGATTATGGATTACTTTCTTCGCGATAGCACTCCGGAAAAACAAGGACGGAAGTAAAAGTATCGAGGGATAAAGGCCACTTCTAACTTCCGTGGAATGAGTGAAATCACATTAATTCACCAATTCAATGTACGAGAGCGAATGATAAGAGTAGTGGTATGGTAGCTACTCCATCCCGCACTCAAAGCATTACTCCGCACATGAATAAGAAAACCATGCAATCCAACTACCGAAACAGACTGAAGGTATTGATAAGAAGAGGTCATGGAACTCCGTAAGAAAACGAGGATAGACGCAAACGATTCGCCGGATTCATAGATAGATAAAGATGATGATGTTGTCGTCATGTCGGAAGTGACCAACCACCGGAAAGATATGAAGGGAGATCGCGGGTACAACTGCAAGATTCCACAGATAACGAAAAAGATAGCACCACTTGAACAGAAGGATTACGAAAGATCTGAAAAGTCTTCATGGCCTCCGGTGGATTGAGCATAGACGATAGAACGATAGGGTTTCAAGAGATTACTTGACGAGACTGAGGTGAAAGAACTCCATGTTGTTCTTGAAAAGATTGAGAGAGATTTAGCAGACTTGAGGATAAACTTTAGCAGAACGACGATGATAACTTGCCAACAAGGAACAACTCCGGATTGGTTGAAGATGGAGGATGGAATTAACAATGGACTTGCTAATTCCAGAATTGAAGCGATCTATTTAGGAGAAGGACGTGGCCGAGATAGGTGACTTGAAAAAGTCAGAGTTCTCACTTTGAGACTTTGCACACAGGCAGTGTTCTCAAAGCTTGAGAGAAAAGACATAGATGATCTTCCGTGTCCTTCCATTGATATAGAATAGGCAAGCATATTATCAACATATACCACCAAGGATTAACAAGATATTCCCAGAATATCAAGTTCAAAAGGCGAGAGAAACGAACAAATGCTCGAAACACTTTCTGAGCTCAACGCTCTTTGAAAGATCATTATTACGAGCACGGGTTCGTGTTGAAGAATATGCACTGGAAGAATAGATTATCTGGTCCTTCGGAAGAAAAAGAGATGTCACCTGATTCACATTGTCGATTGGATCACCGGTTACAAAGATAAAGAGATCTTGGATAAGAACCGATGGTATAGCTTTGCTTAAGGTATGAGCTATCAGAGACGAAAAAGATGCAATCCCCTCGTATCCAGGAGAATTGTGCAGATATGGGGTTGAAAAAGATGTGCAGCATGATAACCAGATGTTAGACCACCGTAGTGCCTTGGGGAAACTCCGGATTGCCAAAGAAGAAAAGAAACTCTAGGATTAAGCGCCGGTGACAAAAGAATGAGTTAGCATGGACATGCTGATAAGGAAGATAGATAATGTTTCACACACGACTGGAAAGGAGTGTGGAAACACAGATGGATCAAAGAAAAATTTCCCGCATTTTTCGGCATTAAAATACCGATAGATGCGCAAAATTTCTTAGCAGGTAGAGATTAGCAACAGATACTTTCACAGAAAGAGGAGTTGCTAGAAGGAAGGACACCCTTAAGAAGATGACACCGGTTAACAAGGAGTCAGATAGATCGCGTCGGTTTGCAAAAGCCTATCAGTATGGAATGTACCAACAGTTGATAACCAAAAGGCAGATAAAGATAACATGTTGGATGCAACAGATAGACAAGGAATTACACACACACACACACAGATACACAACCTATGGTACTACGGAAACCCAGAACACGTGAATCCTAGTTTGAATTTAAGAAGAGGATTGAAAACGTTACACTTCCTTACCAGAAAAGGGTGGTGGTTGGGTAAGAAGAAAAGTGGAAGCAGTCCTACTCTCACGTTTTGTTTTTCTCTAGTATACATAACTACCAAAAATATTTGCTAGACAGACAACGACCATTTGGCTGAGACCCTGAAGGGCGGGATGGCTCTGATACCAATTGTAACTACCTCGGTGAATTACGCTCCTAGTACAAGCCTGGATGTTCAGAAATGGTTGAAATAGTACGGTGGGGCCCAAATGCCACTCACAGGTAGACCTTTCGGCCGTCCCAACCATTTCCAAACATCGGGACAAGAACGGGCGGCGTAATCGGCAGGCGAAGGGATCAACTACATACACAAATGAGTATGTATGCAAGCCACCATACAACAGTACATCAGAGCCATTCCGTCTAAAAAGAAAGGAAATATAGCAACGCCATACGGCAAGATCCAAATATCCTAGATAGATATAATAGTTTAGGATATCTCCTCATACATCAATCAACAGAGTATCAAGCGGAAGCGGAAGACAAAATCCGAGTACGGATAAGAAGCAAATCGGCATAAGATGCCCCATAAATAAGCACATCCCGCCCACAGATCTCACGGATCCCCGTTCCCGGAATCTCTACACCGAATGATCGTTGCCCACATCGTCCGTCTCTTCCACCCAGTATCCATCTTGCGAGTGTACCTGTTCATCTGAACCAATAATTTATCGTGTGAGACCCTAGGGGTACTCAGCAAGTCTTTATGCCTCTAAAGGGGACACAACCTGGGGTGACGCCATTGCAGCAAAAGATAAACCCTAGCAATTCTATAGATACTCGCTAACCATCCGCCCAACCAGAGATAGACGGATGTCCGTGAATTAATAACAGCAGTTATAACAGTAATAACGGTAATATCCACAGATCCATCCTCCTCCTCGCTTACCGACGAGGAAGCGGACGAACAACCCCCCATCCGTTGGCAGTTTTATTATCCATTCCGTGAGTATTGCACTATTTACTAGTCAGGTACCTAGTCTAGTCAAATTAAAAGCGGTACTTTAGTTATGCTTGTCTATGATCGAGAAACTGTGCTCCAAGTCGTCCATAACCGCGGACACGGCTTTCAGAAAGTTTTACCCTGCAGGGGTGCACAAATAGCAACACACACTCGATATGCCTCGGAAAAACCAAATCAAAACCCAACGAGACAGTCACGACAAAGCAGTTACAGGATTCAGAAATATTTCAGGGGGCCACCCCTTTAAGTAGATCCCGCAACGAAGCCGGCCGGCTCCGAGACGGGCTTAAGGTTGTGGAGGCGGCTGTAAATGACTGGGAACCCGAAAGTGTGGCTGGGCTTGTCGATACAGCGAAATCGGGCCACGATCCTAAACAGTACAGTGTGCTCCTCGCACAATCTTAAATTAAAGCAGTAAAGCATGGCATAAGTACAGGATCGTAAATAAAACCTCAAACTAGTTTGTGGCCCTCAAGAAATAAGAATGAATCAAGCTCTGGCTCAGGGGGGTCCATAAGGCCTCCCGGATGTGGATAGCGCGAATAGTCTTGGAACAGGATTCAAGTACTCGGGGTCTTACGGGACACAAGTGAGCCTGAAAAACCAAATAGCGAATATGGCTCACCGATGCCACTTTAATTAGTTATCCCATTACTACTCAGGTTAAGTTGTTTAGGTACCTCATTATCCATCAGACACTCACATACCCTACACATGCTGTTCTACGACTCGCATGGCTCAAACAACTCCTGTAGTAATGGCTCATGGGATGGAGGAACAAGCTTCGGTGGGGTTCAAAAGTAAAGGCTATGCAATACTTGGGATTCAATTTAATGCAATCGCGACTCAATGATGCAAGAATAAGAAAGAGGCAATAGGTACTATATGTATGCAAGCATGTGGTAGTGCTTGCCTGGCAGCTCAGTTGAAGCAAGTGATGGATCTGGGTAGTGCTCCTGGTTCTCTTGATATATCCCCTGCTCAGCGTCTATTCGAAGAAGAACCAAACAACCAAGGGCCAACATAAATAAAGTGCGCAAGCATATGAATAAAATGCATCAAGCAAACAATCATGCCATGATGAATGATGCACAATTGCATGGCATTAAGGTAGCATCGCATGGGTGAAGTGTGGAGTACAAGAAATAAACATTTTATTTAGTTTTGGCCCCATTTTATTCTCATTTTAGTTGCTGTTCACATTATATTTATATGATGCATGCTTCAAATCAAACCATGGAATGCATAAACAGAAAGGTCTCGTCGAGCTAATGATTTTAGACATATTATTTGTTAAATTTGGACTTATAAAACAAAAGATATTAATTTAATAAGGAAAAGGGGCATTTATAGTAATTTAAATAAACTTGGCATTTTAAATGTTCAAAATATATTTTGGATTGCATATTTGAAATCCTCACATTTTTCTGATTTGAAAACATATATTATTTGTATTATTTGGATTTGTAATTCAAAAGTTATTTAAAAACAGAAAATAATTTGAATTTGAAATAATTTGAAATAAATTTGAATTAAAACAGATAAGCTGAAAATACTTTTTATACTCCAGACAGACCCAGCCACAGACAATTACAGGTGGGGCCAGGCTGACTCAGCAGCACACGCGCGAGAAATTCTTCTGTCACCGCGACTGCTGCTAGCCCCAGAGACCGACGGGTGGGGTCAGCGGGCTCGCAGGCCCACGTGACAGCGGCTGGGCGGACTGGGGCCACGCGGCTCAGGGGGGGACTGCGGGTTGATCGGACAAAAGGGCAGGGTGCGTTTTGCAAAACGGTGACGGACGCTGACTGGTGGGCCTCGGTGGACCTGCGGGTTGAGCAAAACAAACGTGGGGGGGTATGCGCAAAAGAGCTTCGGCTACTGTCTTTCTTCTCGCGTCGCTGGTGACCGATCGGTGCGCGCGCGAGGCGGGGATCGAACGCGGGTCGCGAGGGTGCGCGCGGAGGGCCGGAACCAGTGCGGTGGGGCGGGGGTTGGTGCTAGGGAGGTGGGCGAGGACTAGCTAGGGTTTAGCGCGACGCGGGGAGCGAGCAGACGCACGCGACGCCGGCGCACAGAGGCCGTTCGTCGGATGGTCCGACGCGACCAGGGCAAGGAGGCGACGACGAGGATGTCAGGGGGGTCGTGGGCTCACCGGGAGTGTGACGGTGGGGCTGGATCGGGTCGGCGAGCAGCGGATCGGCGGTGAGGCAGACGTCCTGGAACTAGGGTTTGGGCTCGGCCTCGGCGGTGATCCTCGGCTCCGGTGCTCCTCCTCCTCGCGGGCGTGTCCTAGGCGATGCAGGGGAGCCTCCTGGTACTCTCCAACTCCTCCACGGACGGCCTGCGTGTCTGGAACGGCGGGGGCGGTGGAGACCGACGGTGGCGTTGCCGGATGCGGTGGAGAAGAGGGGGGAGAGGCAGGGCGCTGGGGCTGGATCTGGGGGGTAGCAGGGGCGAGGCAGAGAGGTGTGGGGTGGTGGTAGGTAGCAGAGAGGGGGAGATGCCGTGGGCGCGGGGTAGATGGGAAAAGGTGGCTTCGGCCACCTTTATCCTCCCTCCTCGCTCACGTGCTCGGCAGGGCAGGACCAGGCAGGGCAGGTGGGGGACTTACAGGCGGGTCCAGAGGGCGAGGCCAAGGGCAGGGGCAGGCTCGGGCTGGGGGGCCCCTAGGGCAGAGAGAGAGCAAGAGAGGGAGAGGCTCGGGTTGGGGTGGCCTCGGTTGGATAGCTAGGGTTGGGAGTAGAGGGGGTATGGCTCGGGTAGGGCTGGACTAGGGTTTGGGTGGGGTCGCTAGGTGGCAGGGTGGCCAAGTGGGGCCAACACGTGTAGTTCATGGTGGGGTGGCTCGGCTAGAGGAAGGAGGGAAAGAGGGGGGTGTACTTAGGGTGTGGTTTAGCTTAGGTGTAGATTAGGGTTTAGGAGAGGGGGTATGGGTATGGTGATGAAGGGTAGATGAGGGCTAGGCTAGATGGGGTGGTTTAGAGAGAGGGGTAGATGGTTTAGATGAGGTAGGGGGTATAGAGAGAGAGGAAAGATGAGGTGGTGGCAATCCTTTGACAAGATCAAGCAAGACCCAAAACAAGCTCAAGCAAGAAATGGCCAAAAGAGAGAAGAAAGGAAGGTGGTGATGGGTGGCTGGAGATGATGATGGGGTTTTAAGCAAGATCAACATAGATCAAGCCAAAAGGAGGAAGAGAGGGAGAGAGGGGAATAATCCACTCAAAAATCAAATATAAACCAAATACTAGAAAAGGTGGCACTTGCATGTCCCATGCAAAATATTTATTGCCATGATGATTCTTGTGAAAACAATATTATCCCATGGCATTATTATTCTGCACTCCCAAAATTGGAATAAAAGCCAAGCAAAAGAATTTAGAAAGAATTCCAAGTGGATTATATGGAGATGATCACATTGGATTATATTTGGGACTTGCTAGTGTGTATATGCCACTAGGTATTTAATAAGCCCACAAAAATATCCCAACATGATGATAACCCCAAAACCACACATATGGAAGCTAGGAAAAGGTCCCACTCACAAGGCATGCAAAGGTGGCCATGTGGCTCTCATGTTTCAATATTGTGAAAACAACATGATGCTAAGATGAGAGCATGTGAAATAGAATTGGATCCATGCCAACCCACATGAGCTAGAGGTAAACCAATAAGTGCCAAGCTCATATTTAGTTGGATGGTGGGATTATAAGGTGGTGAAGGAAAGGTGGTGGAGTTACTAAGAGATATGCCCCCAACTCAACTTGGGCATTTAAACAATATATCAAGAACCAAATACAATATCAAGAGGCAAATACAATTAATAATGCATATGAGATAAGAACCAAAACAAAAAGGGTTTTATATGATGCTCAAATGCAAGGTGGCATGATGACATGAGCATGATATAATTATGATGCATCAATTATATATATGAAGGTAGCATCTATATAGACTAGGCTAGTAGCATTGCAATTGTTAGACAATTGGGATGCTACAACTTACAAACATTGCTTGATAAAAATCCAAGGAGCATAGCTGTGGTTCGCACAGAGCCAGGGTTAGCTGATCATCTCAATCCTAGGTTCTATGGGATGTTTATTAGTTTCAGTGCTCAAATCGAAGGGTTTTTAGCTGGTTGTAGGCCATTCTTCGGACTAGTTGTTTTATCAAGCTTGCTAATGGTGCACAAGTCCTAGCAGCTACAACAAGGGATGGCAGCAATAATATGTATCCATTAGCATTTGGAGTGGTGAATAAAGAAGACACTGAGAACTGGACATGGTTTTTACAAACACTCGAGTCTGCTATAGGACAAGGTAATAAACATGGTGGATGGACAATTATGTCTGATAGGCAAAAGGTAAATACAAATCTTTTGGCTTCCATATTTTACAATTTTATTTGCTACATATAATATTTCATCTAATGCATTTCCATTCTATAGGGGTTACTTTCTACTGTTGGGAAAGTCTTCCCAACATGTGAGCATAGGTACTGCAAACGACATGTGCTTGCCAATTTCTCCGCAGCTGGTTTCAGGGGTGGAAACTATAAAGGTTTATTTGACAAGGTAGTGTATGCACACACATTGGCTGAATACAACATAGCCATGGAGAATTTGAAGGCTTACGATGAGGACGCTTGGAAATGGGTGAAAGCAATTCCCAAAAATCATATCAGTAGGCATGCATTCAGGACTAACTCCAAGACAGATCTTGTGGTGAACAACTTAAGTGAGGTGTTTAACAAATATATTCTTGATTATAGAGACAAGCCAATTGTGACCATGTCGGAGTTGACAAGAACAAGGCTCATGACTAGGTATCATCTCAAGAGGACAGGAGTTGACAGTGTTGGATGGGATATAACACCCGTTATGTCCGAGAAACTTGAGTCAGCTAAAAGTCGTTCAAAATATTGTCAAGCATTCCAATCTGTTGTGGGCATTTGGCAAGTGGACTATGATAACAAGAGCTATGAAGTTAACTTGTTAAATTGGACTTGTACATGTTTTACTTTTCAGCTCACTGCAATTCCATGTCACCATGCATGTGCAGCCATCTTCAAGGCAAAAGAGAGGCCAGAGAACTATGTGCATTGGTTTTTCAAAAAAGATGCATATAAAGCCGCATATGCAGGAATTATACACCCTGTTCCACACCAAGAGGAGTGGGTAAAAATAACAAGCCCTGACATTGATCCACCATCATATACTATACCAATTGGAAGGCCAAAGAAAAATAGAAGGAAAGGTGCGGATGAGGATGGAGGGCCATTTACATCAAGAGCTAAGAAAGGATTTATTGAATGTGGTAATTGTGGGGATCGTGGTCACAATGTGAGGGGCTGCATTAAGCCACTTAAGTCATATCTAGCTCTAAGGGTCGGGAAACATGTGGTAAGCATATGATTTACTTGTAATTTCCATATTTTTACAATATTAGTGCTAACACAATTATTTGCATCTAATTGTTTGTTTGTAGCCTATGGCACCTGGAACTCATCAAAGCTCTGGACATCCTCCTCTAGCTGCATCGTCCGCGCATCCTCCAGCTGCATCATCCGCACATCCTCCTCCAGCTGCACCTTCTGTCCAAGTTTCAGGAACCACAGACAGTACTACCAAAAGCACTAGGGCGAAGAAATCTGCACCAAGTCATTTGGTTAGTACACCAACATCATTAAGAGGCAGGGGAAGGAGATGTTCTACTAGGGGAGCAGGCACTGGTAGGAGGGGTTCTGGTAGAGGGGCTACACCACCATCAAATGTCTTGGAATCCCAAGCATCTTCATCTCCATCTACAACTGCAACTGGAAGGGGAAGGAGAGCTAGTACACATGTCATTGAAGCTGATATTGGTCAGAAAAGGGCATATGGAAGGACTTCAAGTGGTAGAATCTACTCGCGGTTCTCAATTGGTGGTAGTGCAGCTGCTAGAGATGGGGCTGCTAGGGATGATTAGTCAATTTAGCCTTCATAATCATCAGTACTTAAAATTGAAACTTTTCTGTGTCTTTTGTTATGGCACCTTTTGTCCTTCACAATTATCAGTTCATAAATTGTTACTATCGCAATTTTGTTATACCAACATTCTGTCAAACTTGTATCTCAGTTTTGTTTCATAATGTTCTCAACATTGATTGTTTTGTCCTGCCAAATTTCAGCCCGTAATTTTGTCCCATAATGGTATCAACATATAGCAAAAAGCTGCCAATTTTTTTTATACTCCCTCCGTATCAAAATAGATGTCGTGAATTTGTCTAAATTTGGATGTATCTATATACTAGTGTCTAGATACATCTAAATTTAGACAAATCGACGACATCAATTTTGAGACGGAGGGATTACAGTCTTGTGCCAAAATTCTGCAACACTCCACAGTTACAAGTTCAGAAGTTCTCTACCTCAAAAAAAAAGTTCAGAAGTTCTCAATGATGCATCAAATTCACAGCTTGATATATTTGACATAGGAGGGCTTACATCTTAAGTACATAGCAGCATGTGCTTACACCTTACATAATGACAACGGCCAAAACAAACCTTACATCCATCCATTATACCATCTAATATATCTAACCAAATTACAACAGCAACAATAAGCAAACAATCTTCAGGATAAGCCTCCCTTGCAACCACAATAGCAGGGCAACAACCTCTAGGATCAGCACAACAACCCGAACTCCTTGTAAGTTGAACGACCGACCAAATGCATCTACAAGTTGAAGCATCGGCAGATCAGGACACAATGGCGGAGGGCGTGTGCATGTCCGTGGGGATGGAGGATAGCACCACAGCCAACACGGTGCGGTGATGACCACGCGGACGCCAGACAAGTTTCCCTTCTCTGGCATGGTCGGCTGCCGACACGGGACCAGTAGTCCTCTGCCGCAGGAAGCTCGCATCGGACTCGGTGGCCGTGAAACCGTGCCGCCGCCGACGCTCCGCTGCTGCACGAATTCCTAGCACACTAGCCTCTCCAAATTCACCTCGGGAGCGCCGACGGCTTCATATTCCCATTTTTCCCGCACAAGAACGACGAGCACAAGCTTCGGCACCACTCATCGCCACCTGAGCTCTCTGCCGCCAAGGCTCCCGCTGCCTCCAAATCCCTAGCTCGGGGAAGAGGAAAGGGGACCAAATACCCGGTCTGGCTTAGCCAAGGACACTCCACCCCGTGCGCTCGGGTCTGGCTCCACCCGGCTCGGCCTACCGGCCTGATTAAACCGGTTTGCTTAGTAGGCCACGCCCACCAGAAAACCACGTCCTATTTGGCACTGCCACGTCGGACTAGGAGTGGGACCCACCTGTCAGGCCCGAATAAACTTTAGAAAAGGGTAAAAGATGAAAGAAAGTTTGTTAAATGGGGTATTTTTGAGGTTTTTTTTTAAATGGGGTAAAAGGTGTCACAAAATTGATCTTAGGGGGTAAAAAGTGGAATTCACTCTAAAATATAAGATGTTGTGAATGAAGTGTAGATTTTTTAGTGTCTAGGTTCATCTAGATTCAGAATGAACCTAGATATTAAAAGAGGTTTAGATACACTCTCTTTATAAAACTAAAACATCTTATATTTTGAAACGGAGAGAGTACTATTTACAGCATGAATAAACTACCTTGTTCATACATTACGTCAAAACTGTAGCACCCAGTGGTACGACCCTGTAGCCGCCACCGATCAAGTCACTAGGAATAAGCAGGACCAGGTTCTGTGGACCTAGAGGAGCGTGGGTGCACGCTGCGTCCGGTGCAAGCTTCCTGTCTTGTACTAGTAGCAGTAGAAGAATAGATTCGAGGTTAAATAAACACGATCTGCCCGGTGATACGGCCTAGGGTAGTGCGCGCCGTCGACCGAATCTGCTACCGCCAGGAACGACGTGGGAATAGAAGCTGAGAAATTTCAGGCCAACCATATATCGAATGAAAAAAAGAAGCCGTGACACCGACCGCCAGCCGCTGGCCTTATCCCTTTTTAAAATCAATCAGATTCTTTATTCGGTCCAACGCTGTCGTGTCACGTACAGGCGAGACATCCATTCAGGCCCCCAAACCCAAAGAAGTCAGATATTTTCTCTTCTATACAATAAACAACAGCATACTCTGATTTCTTCTTCTTTTCGGCGCAACGGTTCTGGGAGAAATTAATTCCATAATTGATTGTGCCGATCTGTGAGCGTTAGTGGCGCAGCGTACTCCTCCTCCTCCGCTCATGGCTAGCCTGGATCTCCACGTCCACGCACGACGCTCGCATAATGAAGTCACGTCACGTCTCGCCCACTAAACCGAAAGCCATTAAACCCGACAGATCACGGAATGCTCATTATTATTCGTTTTCTTTTCGGGAAGGAATTGATCGTCCGTTCAATTATTCGTACACGCCACGCATCACAACGCAACGGGGAAATCATTCTTCGGATCCACACACGATCGAAGGCAAGATGGAATGGAAGATACACATACATGAGCACACGCCGTACAGCAAAAAAAAAAAACAGTACATATAGTACAACATACGCATAGTACGTATCTACAGCCAGCTCGTGCATGCCGGTATGTGGGTATGCACGTACACACGCGCCGTCGCGAGGATTCAGGTGGCGTGGGCCTTGAGGATGTCGAGGGTGAGCTCGCCGGGCTCCGTGGCCTGCACGTCCACCTGCACCCCGTCCAGCTCCTTCTTGAACCCCTCGTTGGAGCTGGCGTACACCATCTTGCTCCTCACATCCGCCGTCGCCGGCGACCACGAGATGAAGAAGATCTTGCTGCGGGGCGTCTCGCCGCCGGCCCCGGCGGCGTCGTCCACGGTGAAGTCCAGGTCGTAGACGGCGTAGCGGCAGTCGTCGGCCGGGAGCGCCGCGGCGAGGTCGTCGAAGCCAGCGTCGCGCCCGCCCACCTTCTCCACCACCACCCGCTGCACCGCGTCGTCATCTTGTACACCACGAACCGGTGCGCCCGCGCCGCGCGTAGCTCCTGGAACGCCTTCACGCACTCCTCGCTCACCGCCACGCCCGACACCGCGTTCGCCTGCACAGTCCACACGCCAGTAAAAAATCCATCAGACTATGTTGATAGATTCAGAAACAACAGTAGTACAACACAACCTGAATTAAACAACAAGACACGGAGTAATAATTAATAGCTGTACTACCATTCTTGATCTGACTCTGGAGACTGAAACGAACAAACAATCTTGCTGCAACGACGATGATGGCACACAAGAACTGCTGGCTGGCCGGGATTTTGCAGTGATCAAGTGATGCTAATTTTATCACGGTCTCGTGGACTGCTTAAATAGGATGCTGGCCGTGCCCCTGTCGCGAGATGAACCGGGGAGCTAGGAGGCGTACACGTGTGTGTGATCAGTAGACCGTCGCTCTCCGTCGGGCCGACTGTTCTGGATGTGCGGATGTGGCAGCATGAAGCCGAATTGGAGTGACTCACGTCGTCGAATACTAGAAGCAAGAAAAGTCATCACATGAACTGATAAATAGCCAGTTCCGCTTGCGTGGTCGGCGGCCGGGTGTGCCTTTTCCATCAGCATTATCTATCTAGATCGGCGAAGAGTGGTAATATATTACTACCAAGCTTAAGCTATAGATATATATTCGGTTATGATTCCGCGGTGACGTGCACACATCTCGCCTGCTAAGTCTGTCGATCACGGCGGGAGGTTCCGCTTTGCATATGCAGGTGAGCGAAATATGAGACGAATGTAACGAGATATTTTTTATGTATAGGTTCGTAGAGGTTCGGAGTGAATTTATGCACTAAAAAGCGTTTTTAGATATATTTATTTCACAAAGCTAAAATGTCTTATATTTCTGAACGAAGGGATTATAATTATTATTCAGCAAGCATTCTGCAGCTTACCTGGGCCCTCAAGGCTCAAGAAGATTATTCAGCAGCGTCTTCGTTCGCTCTGAGAATTCTGGCCGTGACACCATTGCGCATTTGCGCGCAAATCTCTAGTTTCTTTTTCACGCTGGGCCCCGAGCCCCGCTATCAAATGGTAACCGGAATTAGCAATGCAAAGCGCACCCAAAGACTACAAGGTTCAACGTACCTCCCTCTGTTCCTCAAGAGTACAGTACTAGAGTGATGATTCAGGATGAAGATGATGATCAGGTTGTAGCAGCCAAGTGCAAATGGTGTGATTCAGTACCAGATTTTTGTTTTTGTTTTTGAGACAAGTCCCAGATACACTTTACTGCTGAATCTTAGTATGATGTACCGTACGGAATGGCGCTGCACTGGTGGGTGAACAAATTGCACTACTACCGGAAACTTATAGCGTGGAGCTGCAATTTTATGGAGGACTAGAAAAGATATACTAACAGAGCTACAATCTTGACTGTACTAGTAGATAAAATTCAAGAGCTTACAGGGAGATGCATGTCTTCTAGTTTAATACGAGTACATGTAAAGACAGCCAAACATGGCGGCTCACAACCTTGCTTGCTAAGGGTTTGTTTGTTGGTTTAGCTGTAGATTTTGGAAAGCCAGCTGTGCAAAATCTGATATGAAAAAAGCTAAAAGTCAGTTTGGTTGGAAACAACTGTCAACCGTGGATTCGACAGAAATATTTGCAATGTACCTGGAGCCCTTAGATAATATTTGTATTATAATTTATCATAAAACAATGATGATTACTCCAATAGACATACACATGAACAGTTGGGGGAGGAATTCTTCATTTCTTATTGTTTTATACATATAGCTAGCAGAAATAAAAAAAATGTGATGAGAAGATTACATCAAAATTACACATAAAAAACATTTGGTTCACAACATGATGTTCGCCATCGATTTAACACCACCTACATAAAACAATGCCTCCTTGTAGTATCCTCGTAATTCTTCAGCCAAGCGGCTCAAATGTTCTACCGTAGTTCCTTCACTCTGAGTTAATATCCAAGTATCCAACTCTAATGAAAAATCAGTCGAACACATCGTAGAGTGGCTTATCAAATCAGAAAAAAAAAGTAGGTGTTGAAGTACGGATCGTTGATGACCTAGGTTATCACCGCTATATATACCTCTTGTAAGACGCCGGCTGGGATAAGTTGCATGTGTGAAATCTCCGGCGTTGTGTAAACACTTCATGTTATAGTGAAGATTTGCTGGCTGACGTCCGTGGTTTTTCCCTCTCTTTGTTGGAGAGGGTTTTTCACGTTAAATTTGTGTCCCCCTTCCTGTGATTTTATTTTCGTTCTTCGTTATTTACTCGTCGCAAAGCTAACAGTACGAGCAGGGGACGAGAGAGATGAGGGAGGAGATCTCAAAGATGGAAAGGATGGGAGCGGCGCATTCCATCTTCGGTCGAGCGGTGGCGAGTGTCACCCCGGAGGGTGCGGGCGCGCCAGACAGAACAACGGAGGCGGCGGCCGGCTGGGGTTGCTCGTGACATAGGCGAGATGGACGCGTGGGCAGGGATGGCTCAAGGGAATGGAGGGAGGAAGCGCGTCTGACTGCCACTGGACCACCAGACGCTGCCAGAGTTGGAAGCATTGACTGTATACACTAGGCATGGAAGAATTGCCCATTCATGCACCAGGGCTTGTACAGAGGTCACAAAGGATCATGCTATGTGGTGCTTGAGACTGTGGCAGATCAGGATCTATAGATTTGGCATGCTTTTTTCGGTATGACATGATCACACAATGACATTAACGTGCTGCAGTGTTCAAATGTGTCCGCCAAGCTTGTTGAAGGCAGAGCTCCTCTAGTGCAGTTCGAGATCAATGGCCATCAATATGGCAAGGGCTACTACTACTTGGAAGATGGCATCTACCCAAGATAGTCAATATTTTTGAAGACAATCTCGAACCCTGTGCCTGGAGGAAAGAAAGCTTGGTTTGCCACACAGCAAGAGGCTTGCATGAACGATGTGGAGAGCGCATTCAGTGTGCTGCAAACTCGATTTGCCATTGTCAGGTATCCTGGTCGAAAGATCAGATGTGGCAGGTCATGACTGCCTGTGTGATCTTGCACAACATGATTATTGAGAGCGAGCGGGAGACTCCAGTGTTTGATATTGAACCGTATTATTGCCAAGGTCAACTTGCAAATGTTAATCACCAAGTGCCATCTGCATTTGCTTCTTTTCTCGCTAGGCAGCAAGAAATTCGAGACACAAATACTCCTAGTCAACTGCAAGATGATCTGGTGGAGCATTAGTGGAGACCAACTAGTTTGTTTATTTGTTTGTCTTTATTTGCTATATTGAACTTGTTGAATTACTTGTTTGACCAAGATAAAGTATAACACCACGTTGAAATCGGAATGAAACCATGCTTATAGGAACCGAAGGATATATAGTTTGAAACTGGCGAGACTCATCTCTGACATTCCGTGGGACCTTCAAAAGTTCTTTGAAACGTTAGTTATGATCATCACGAACAAGCTGCATCGTTTCAATGACCTGACCACCGGCAACCGCCTCGCTGAGGAGAAGAAGCCCGCACATTTGGCCGTCCAACAGCCACACCTCTGCCGGCGGTCAGTCGCATCGTGCAGCAAACACACCACGACTATTTTCTCTATGTCTACTACTATAGTACACGAGTTTTGAATTTAGATTAGCCATCCCGTCATGCAGAACCAAATATTAGCCGTTGATCTGTTCCATTGGTTGATCATCTGCCGTCCATCAGCACCCAGCCCAAGTGATCCAACGGCTGAAACTTCAGGGATTCGCTCCCGTACGGACACGCGCCAAAAGAAAACCTAGTAGGATGTTCTAGAATTCTCCCGGTTCACTGCTCCCTCGCTTTTCATTGGTGCGAAACTTTAGCTATAAAATATTCCATGTCCGTTGCATACTTGCATGCCTAAATGCTCAGTGAGAAGAGATGCAAAAACATCGGGAATGAAGTGTTACAACCAAATTAGTCCATGTACTTGTATTAGTTTCGTGTGCCTGCACAACAGCACAACCAACTTTCAGTTTTTTTTGAACGGGAAAAGGGGTCTAGAAAGGACCTGGTGTTCAACAACAACGACATTCTCCTGATGTTGGTCACTAGACTATGTGTTGAAGATGTCCGACTTTGGGTAAACCGATGTACCCAGTCCTCCTCTAGTCACATTCTTAACTCTTGGTGTAATAGGTTTGAACCGCCGTGATCCTCTAGAGGCTACTCTCTCTCTTGGTCCTCCAAAACTTTGTAATGATCTGGATCTTGTTTTATGGATGAAGTAATATATGGTTCAGGCTAGCGTAAGCCCGCCGTAGTCACGGTCAAAAAAAAGTCAAAGTTTTAATTTGTTCATTATCTCTGATATGATATGCTAATTAGTTGTTGACGCAGTATGTAGTGGTGGAACATGCGTACTCCCTCCGATCCAAAATAAGTGTAGGAGGGAGTACTTAAAATTGACATGGGACGTGTGATGCTAAAGTTCCGAACATGAACAGATTGCATCAAGATTTCTGCTTGGTCCCTGCAGTAGTGAAGCATTGGCCCTCCGATCCACTAGTATAGGCTTTCTCGTCTCAGGGCATCACCTATGTATAAGGTGAACTTTAGCCATAAGGCGAGACCCACCTCTCTTGTAAAATCGTCCACTATGTATAAAGTGAACTTTAGCTATAAGCTGGGACCCATATGTCTTATCCTACATACGTAAATTATTTTTTATTGCTTGTGAAAAATCCATAAACTTAAGGTCACGTACAAGCTTATGGACAACTCTTATTTTTTTCACAGCCTACAAGCATTAACGTATAGAACTTAAGACGTGTTTTTTTACACATAGTAGATGCCCTCGTCCCCGCACACGTTTCCAGCAACTAGCAGGGAATGGCCACCGGTCGGACACCACACCTACACACATTAAATCAACAGACACCACCACACACACCTACCTGACTCAACATGACCACGCACGCACACCCGCACTCAAGGACACACACCGCGCCCCCATCCACACAGCGAACACACGCATGTACAGAACGAACTCGGTCGCTCCTCCCTTGATATTTGGAAAAATTAGATTCGTACCATTTAAAGATTAGATTTTTAGAAAAATACTACTCAAAGTTTTGGACTTAGAAAACTACCATCCAAATCTAGCTCCGTTACTACTTTCTATCACCACCGCTAGCTGCACGTCAACTGAAAAAAACTGGACAAGTTACATACGGAAAAAAGACTAATTCCATCCCAACCCACAACACACGCAGCCCTCCCACACCTCACCCTGCCCAAGACGAACGGAGACCACCAGGCGACGCTGCGACTCCCCGCCGACAACGGCTCCTCCATGGTAGGCACTGTCTCCATCCCTTTCCCTCTCCTTTCGTGCTCTTGTTAATAGTCTAAACCCTAGATTTTGGGGATTTTGTAGTGCTGAGACGAGAGATTGTGAACTTGAGCGGGGATGGATGCTGCTAAAGTCCCAAAAGGGTAATCACCTGTCAATCTCTGTATATTCTTCCAATATGTACCTATTTTGATTGTTTTTGTGTGTGATCGTATGTTGTGTGAAGGGAGTAAGTTCATTGTCACTAGGGTGTCTCTAATTTCCTACCTAGACTCATGTTTTGCTATGGTGTGGCCGCGTATAAGATTTTACTTCTAAATGTGTTCCTCATAATGAGGCTAGTATGATAGGTGATTATTTTACGCCTCACACAACACATGATCCAGAGAACCCAATCATTAAGGAAAAAGGCACATTTGGAGACAAGAAAGAGTTTATTACTATGAGAACATATGCCATAAAAAATAACTTTGAGACTATGATTGCACATAGCAACACAACAAGGTATAGGAAAAGGTGTGCAGATGAAAAATGCGAGTGGAGAGTTTATGCGAAGAAACTTCATGGTGGCAACACATTCATGGTTAGTATTATTTCTTGCTACCTTATAATGATTGTTGATTATTTTATTTTCTGATGGACAAAATTAGGGAGATGATCTAAGAGAAGATGTACATGAGGAAAGAGATAGCCAAAAGAGATGTACATGATTTGAACATGAAGAGTCGAGCGCCGCACTATGATATCTAGAAAAGTAGCCCCGTGTCAGCTGAAATATCAGGAACAACAAAAGAAGGGAAGACATGGAGGTATGCATTTGACCCTGAGAAAAGAGAACGTGGCTATGGATAATGGGAGGTGTCCGGAAAACCATACCCTCATGCTTTATACTTGCTTGGAAAAGTTAGACAACTAAAGACTGAGGACTTTGTGCATGACTACTATTCCGTAGAGAGATTCAAGATGGCTTATCGGTTTGAGATCGCTCCAATGAATGGTAGGTCTGAATGGCCTAAGGTTTATGTTGGTCTACAAAGGGCTGCTGGCAGGCCAAGGAGACAAAGAATTAAGGCTAGTGGAGAGCCAGGAAAAAGAGGACCATATCAATGCAAAATGTGCTATCAGTTTGGACATATAGAGAAGGTTTGTACTGCTACTCAAGCTAAACTAGAACAAGAGCTTTCACCACCTCGTCCAAAGAAAGGAAAAAAGCCAAGGTAATGTAGTATTTTCGGTTCTTACATGTGCTGCAATGTTTTTGCTTCGTTCTTATGTGTGCTGCAACTTTTTTCATTTACTATTCCATGTTGTGCCTCATGGGACAACCAAATCTGAAGTTTTTGAAGCATCTCCGTGCCCCATTCAAGCCCAGGCGTAACAACTAGAAGCATGACACCGCTTTGTCCAACTAGCCCAGGTGTAACAATTAGAAGTATGGCTGCAATCTCACCTGGAGGAATCAACTGCAGGCTCATCATTGAGTAGATGATTAGATAGTAGTCTTTTGCTGTTAGTATTGCTGAGTAGATCATTGAGGATGGAACTGTCTAGCCGTGGACAATGTGCGAAAAAATATCTAATACTTTTGCTGAACTTTGTGTCCAAGATGTGTTATATAACCAACTGTGGGACTGCTAATTTGGTGCTGTTATATATCTCAATGTGGTGCTGAAAGTTGTGTTCACATGCCTTGTTATATCTGGCTGTAGTGTTGCTAAATTTTGGTGTTGAAATGTTGCTGAAAATTGGGATGGAATAGATGCGTTATGCTGCTTAAATTGGAGATGAACAACTGCTAAAATGGTGATGTTATATATCTTCAAACGTTATTTTGAGCGAGGAAAACGCTGAGTTGACGGTGACGGTAGAAAGCAGCAACGGAACAGTCGGTATTTTCCTAAGTCCAAAATTTTCAGTGTATTTTTCTAAAGATCTGATCTTTTAATGGCATGATCCAATTTTTTCCCTTGATGTTTTGCAGCCGCCCCCTGGTTCTTTTCTAAAAAGCGATCAAGCCCATTCTCCTTCTCTGTTCGTTCTCGCACGCGAGCAGAGCCCAAGTTCCCGAGCCCGCATCGATCTCCCTTCGCCTTCTGTCAGCGCTCGCGAACGCCACCCCCCATCGATCACGAGCAACCCGCCGCCATCTCGCCTCCGCATCGAGCGCCCGCCTGCGCGTCCTCGACCCGAAGCTCGCCCCGCGCTGACGACCTCCAGCTCGGCCGCACCGCCGAGCTCGACCTCGCCTCCGAGCCGCCCCCTCCGTCTGCAGACGAGCGACCCCGCGACCTCCTCTCTTCCTCCTGCACGGCCGCCGGCCTCCGTCGATCTGCGGCGTGCCCCCGTCTCGCCGTCTCGCAGTCACCGCGTCCAGCAGCGCCGCCTCCGACCGACTCGCCCGTCGGGAAATATGATCGTCTGCGTCGCTGTCGTCGGTCACCAGGTCAGAACACACCGCCCTCTCCTCCCACCCCGTTCGTTTCAGATCCCGAAATCCTATCCCGTCTCCTCGCCGCCGCCGGTGGGCTAGAGTAAAGCTCTGATCTCCTCTCCGTATCCTATGCTGCTCGCTGCAGAACAACCCGCTGTACCTGCAGAGCTTCACAGAGGCGGACGACGCCCTCAAGCTCCACCACGTCGTCCACTGCTCCCTCGACGTCATCGACGAGCGAGGTAGGCGCCTTTACCACCCATCGCGATGTAGATCTGTATACTTTTCCTGTCAAATCTCAAATGCACTGGAGTTAGCTCAAATAGTGCCAACTTCCTGTCAAATCCTTGGTTAAAAGTACCGAAATCTTGTTTGTAATTGTGAATGGGTGCTGATTATATGCCAGATGAGAGAAGTGACCCACGTTGTGGTAATAAAGAAGCAGCTTCGGTTTCCATGGCTATGAATGCAAACACTGCAAAAACTTAGGCCGTAGGGGTTTCAGATGAGTCCTGATAAAATTGTGTTTGCATCTATCCCACTAGGAGACGTCATTTAAATGCGCTGGGAATAGCTCAAATCTGACTCATCTCCTGAAAAATCTTTGGTTAAATGCATCTGTATGTAGTTTGTAGCTTTCAATGGATATTGATTATATGTCAGATTAAACAAGTGTTCCACCTTTTGAGTAAAAAAGGATTTAGTTACAAACTACTACCTCCGTTCCAAAATATAAGCCTTTTTAGGTAACTAGTTTAGCTATCTAAAAAGGCTTACATTTCGGAACGGAGGTAGTACATGTTTTATTGGTACACAAAGGGCAATTAAGTTTCTCGCTCTGCTATGCAAAGCTTTCGACGTGCATAGAGCCGCAGGGGTTCCATCTGAGTCCTGATAACTGTGGTACTTGCATCGATCTGATTAGAGATAGACTTAATTCACATGGTTCTTTCTCTATCTATTTGAAATGCAGCCATCAAAGTTTCATGCTAGGGACATCCCTACTATAATTTGTGAATCGCTCGTATCATCTATCTTGCTTTTCTTATTAAAATACATTCTGTTGACAGTGAACAATCCTAAAAGGAGTGCACCTACACTGAATGAGACATTTTTGGGTCTTCTATATCCGACTGAGAACTACAAAGTGTAAGTCTCTTTGCGATTTTGCTTATCACCAAGTTCTCATTTACTGCATCTCTCCGTCCAGCTGTTAGCGAAGTTTCAAAATCCAGTTTCTGGCCTTTACACAGAGTCCCAGGAGCTGTTTTATCTGAATTATTCATAAAAAATAAAGTCAGTAGCTTTCTGATTTCAGAAGGTTATATTAGATCTCAGTATAATATTATTTTGTCAAGTGAGAAAAAAGTTCAATAGTTACAAATACCTTCTGAACTATGCGGAAATTCATTTTGGCACCCGGGTGCATCTCCTCCTGATTCCTAGACCAACCCTGTCACTACAGATGGCAGCCCATGTGGGTATACTATGATGTATTGGTCTCAGTATCTAGATTATTGAACAGTGTTCCATGTCCCACCACCCTCCACACGCAGTAGGACCTAGGTGTTTCTGTCTTGCCGGTACAGATGGAGGCCCAGCGACCTGGACCTGGCTTTAAAAGGGAAGGAGAAAAGCAAGTCTGGACAAGCAGCGGTTGGAAGATCGATTCGAAAATGCTAGCTCAAGTTGTGATGATGTTACCTCGCTTCGTCGTTGGCCACCGGAGAGGCCACATCGTCAGAGGTTACCCCGGTAGACCCAGACCACTCTCCTGGCGGTGCCATAGGTGGTCTCAATATCCCTATTTTTGTTCATCCGCCACTAGCACGGGGAGATTTATAGGGCACCTCTGAACGCCACCTCTCTGTTTTGGATCCAAGTGATTCAAACTGTTGTGCCCTGCTGAAGTTTCAAAATTTGAAATTATGGGTGTGGCACTTCTAAGTGTACACCTGATGCTACGCTGTTGTGCCTTCTAAGTGATTCAAACTGTTGTGCCTTCTAGTACACCTGATGCTACACTTGTACAAGGCACACCTGTTATTGTTCGACATTTTTTCTGAATCCCACTCTGCAACCACAGAAGCAAATGGCCTGCTGTGTGAAAATTAACTCTAGGCAGGTGCAACTTTGCACAACTAGACAATTACAGAGTTTATGTTCTCAACAGTAAATTGAAAATTGAATTACAGACTTGTACACAAAACACACTGCAATATTTTTTTATGAAGATAATCTGCCAATCTAGGTTTGTGAGTCACTACAGATAACGTATCAACCACTAGTCATGCATCACATATGTCTGCTAGTCCTAGAGGTTTCCTACACGTGCTTTTGCGATGACCCGTTACACCACATCGGCTGCATCTACCCTCTTTGGAATGCTTTGGGAGGTCACCTCGTTCAGGGCATGTTATTCTCTTGTGGCCAGGCTTCTTGCATATGCTGCAGAACCTTGATCTTTTGCCCATATTCTCATATGGCGCTGTCTCTGATTGTACTTCTGACTTCCAGCTTTCATCTTCTCGTATAGTTGCCATTCCCGCCACTGTCATCCGATGAGCCATCCTCTGGAATTTCAACACCCTTCCTCACAGCTCCTTCCATTCTATCAGCAAGATCAAGTCCATCTCTAGCACTTTCATATGGTGGTATGGATATAAGATTTTCCTTAAAATAGTGACACCAACTTCTCGTAAGCTTCCGTGCTAGTATCGCTAGTATCTTTGAGCCTCGCAATTTCCATAGCAGGTACGTATATATTCCATATACGTTACTTCTTTACCTTTTGATTGATCTCGCTGATAATGCCTCAAGCGATCAGACAACACATCCCTATTGCGACATCGCTTTAATATGTGCTTCTCCGGTATATCGGCGACTCCAACATAATCCATCACCTACAAGAACGCAACCACTTGATGCAGATTTATCTAGAATCTTAAAAAATTGCTACTGGAGCTGCGGCGGGTGGACGCGCCACAGGCACATGCACGACTTCGGTTGGCCGCGCGCTGCCACGACATGGGCCAAGCAACGTGGTGCACACCGAGGATCATGGCCGCGCGACGCAGTCCGTGCCTCGCTCGACGCCGCTTCCCAGCGCGCCATCACATGGCACATCGAGGACGGTGGCGCCAATCCCTATGCAGCAGCGGGGCAGCTCCTTCCGCACAGTTGGTGTCGCGGCCAGACCGGCGCCGGCCCAGGGGACCAGGGTGGACGAGCGCGCGATCATCGCGCCGCTATCGCCTGCTGGCGCGTGGGCCCGCCGCGACCTGGGCGCACCGCAGCCAGCGACCGCCTTTGGCGGTGAGCTCGCCCGTCAATCGGCACGAGCCACCTTCGTCTTCCCGCATTCCAACGAGGTCGAGGAGGCCGAGCGCGCCCTCCAGAACGCGTTGGTTGGAGTGTTCGTGGGCGAGCGCTCCGACGTCTCGCTGGCGGAGGTTGCGGATGCGATCGAGCTGGAATACAACTTCCCGCCGGAGGTGTTCTCGGTGCATCGACACGGTGGTGGTACGCTGCTCATCTACTTCGCTGCCCAGGAAGATCGCGACAGGGTTCTCTCCAATCAGGTCATCTGCTCCCCCTCCTTCCGCATGCTGGTGAAGCCATGGTCGCGCCACACCAATGCCACCGCTGGTGGGCTCGGAGTCCACGTTACCTTGGAGATTGAGGGAGTGCTGGCCAACGCTTGGAGTATGGCGGTGGCGGAGACGGCACTAGCCCCGAATTCTTGGGTGGAGCGCCTCGACCCGTTGACGCGCTCGAGGGCGGACATGGAGATCCTCCAACTATCTGCTTGGTGCATGGATCCATCACTGATCCCTAAGGAGATTGACTTCCACATCGTGGAACCGGGGCCGATGCCGTCGCCGGAATTGATGGCGGCGCCAGCTGATGCTGTGACCCCGCCGCAGGTACCCACCATGATTCACCCCCTCATCGTCCACTTACTGGTTCGCCGTCGCCGCTGTACTTGCGCTCTCTAGTCCGGTCTCTTGCAGGGCATGCGTGCCCGTCTCCGTTTGCCTGGCCGCCTATTGAATTGTCGGAATCCAGAGAAGTCCGTCATCGTCTCACGCCCACCGTTCAGATCCCCAACTCACGGCGATACCAAACTCGGATTCATGTACCATGGTCTAGGTACGCCTCCCTGGCATGTTCCACGGGTCCAGATCATCAATCCCCGCAAGACGCAGTCATGCCGTCGCCTGTTCGTTACTGTGTCATGGCCCACAGGTAAGATCGTACAGAGTTCTAGCAACGTATTTAACAATTACTGCTGATTGTATATCAGTGATTTCTCCCGAGTACAGCAATCTCCATGCTCTTTCCCACGGTCCAGATGACAGGAGTAGATGCACCCGGGTGCCAAAACTCCATGCCGTGAACTATGCTAGTATTTTCTTTATATTTCTCCTCATTGTCAAGTTATTATTTGTGCTGGAAGCACTTACTACTAAGAATTCATCGACTGACAATATATCACATGCAGGTATGGCTATTTGACAAACACAAAGGTCAAATTTTTAATGGTCACGACTGATCTTGACGTGAAAGATGCAGATGCCAGAAATGTAAGCTCTTAAACTGTTCATTATTTTCAGTAGAGTTGTAAGATCGGTATCTCCGTTATACATCCCTTGTTTCAGCAGATAGGAAAGAGCAAGTAGTGAGATATTTGATTAGAGCACTGTTGTTCTGTTTCTTGTCTGCTCTGTTGAGTTTGTTGCTCATGGTTAGCCATACCTTACAACCTAGAAAGAGCCAGTTTTTTTACTCTCCAGCTTCTGAATAATTCAGAACCTCAAAATCCCGATAACATATGACTTCTTAAATGACAGTACTCCTAAACACTGAACTCTCTCTGCTTGTACAAATGATGTGTATGCGCAGAATAGAGAACCTTCTCACAGTCAATCTTGGTCTTCTTCTCAGTTTTTCAGGAAGTTCCACGCGGCGTACGTAGACGCGGTCTCGAACCCCTTCCACGTCCCAGGGAAGAAGATCGCCTCGAGAAGCTTCGGCGCAAGAGTGAGCACCATCGTGAAATCCTTCGGTTCAGGGACAGTCGGTTAAACCACCACTGCGTCCGAACCACCACCCGCAACCCACTTGGTGTGCGCGCGCTTTCCCCCTTGACCAGAAATTTCTGTTCCGTCATGTACTGTGTACCATGTGTATGTTGGACAGAGTTCTAGCCTGATGGATACTCGAGGGAGAATATATGGCTGTTATTGTTGATGATAAAAATGTGGAGTACCTTTTTTTTAATCTTCAACTCAGTGCTCCTGTTCGATGTGGCTTCCATTGTCTGGTTGTGTGTTCTGTCACTCCTGCCTCCTCATGTTTCCTCTTCTTAGCTGCAGATTGCAATGGCTCCTTTTCAAAGCATGGGTGAGCAGAGATGAGTTCTAGTGCAAGTTCTGCAGTGGCATGGCATGACATGCCACCAGCAGCACGACAGAGTTCCCCTAGCCCCTCTGGCTTTCATCATCATCAGGTTGTGGAGCCGACAGGAATTTCCACGCATGCACCTACTCCCAGAATCCGGGAACGTGGAAATTCTTGTTTTCATAAACTATACTTAGACTAGTTTGCTAGTCTTGCTATGTTTGCTAGTCTTGCTTAGACTTGACCTGATCTTGGTCAGACTAGTCAGGCAGCCAAACAATTTGCAAAACAGAACAGGTGACAAGCAGGTGCATTTTCATACAGTGCCGTGTCCGAGACTCCTTTTGTGTACTGACCAATAATTAATGGCGCGACGGTTCACGGCCGACCTGGCTCCCGTTCTGCCGACACGGCCGGCGCCGAGCTAGCTGGTACCAGTAGTACAGTTAACCGATCGATGCTGATCATCCACTGCGCCCTCAACTTTTTACCAGCCGAGAGCCTTTAATTTGGTCCGCAACGTTCTACTTACGAAACATGGTTAATTTCGAACATGATAGTGTTATGATTCTGTAGCATTTCGAATCCTACCGAACCAAGTAGTTAGGTCATACAAGAGAAATTCCCGAGGAGTAGAATTATTCGAAATTTCCAATAAAATTCCTTTGAAACAAAGAGAACATGCGTGCTGTAAACTGTTTAGTTGCTTACATTCCCTGTTCCAATCCAAACCATGTTGAGGGAAAAAAATAATTACCCATTTCTTTCTTTTGAAACCGATAGTATAAGGTGAGATAATAGACAACATGATAAAGGCGGAATTGGCCCGGCCGGATGGCGCAATCTCAGCTGCATGATCATCATCTTTCAACTGGGAGAGACATGCTATGCTATATATTCATGTGAAGAATTGTGCAACTTTATTAGAATCTTACCAACACGTCTCTACATAACTACAACACCGGTGGCCAGTGGATACCATAACAAGAAGCGTCAAAGCAATATGAGAAGACCATTGGGTAGCTCTATTTTGTATGGAGTAGTATTTACTAATGAGCGACTATGCAAAGAATAATACGATGTTAGATTTGAAGAATTTGAACCCCAAATATTGTATACCCACTTTGCCCCTGCTAACAAGCGGCTCCGACAAGAGGCTCACATGAGTTGGACAAGCTGCCCTTTCTGCTTCCTGCTGCTTGGACGCTTATGTTTCTCTCTGTTAAGAAGCAAAGTGTGTTGGAAAGCTTACAGTTTGTTAGACAGACCATAGAGTATCATTCGTGTCCGGACATTTCACCACCAAAAAAGCTTACGTTACATGATTTTCGGTTCATCTCCATCCGTTACATGATTCCCACAAAACAAAAGATTCCCCTTTTCTGTTATGGTTCTACGGAGGAGAAAACACCGTGTTGGGGAGGTTTCCAACATCTTCACGACATCCTTTTGCATTGCTATCTACCATTCCACGTGTGCCTTTGTTTCTACGACTAATCGGATCTCCGACGCTTATGTCTCCAGTCTCCTGATAAAATGGTCATCAACGGAAATAGTATGTGCGCGTGAACATCACATTTCTTTTGAGCAAGGGGAGCATTCTAATCCAATTTATCTTCTAAATAGTCGTAATGTGTTTCTTAGTTTCTAAAGTTGTAGAACATCATTATGGCAAATTTATTCCATCGATTCTGATACATCATACTCCTCCCGTCCCAAAATAAGTGACATGATTTTGTCTAAATATGAATGTATCTACACACTAAAACATATCTAGATTCATTCATATCTAGACCAAACCACGTCACTTATTTTGAGATGGAGGGAGTACTAAAATAACATACTCTTCCCTCATTCTAGCTCACAGGAAAACATCTAATTCAAATCACCTATTCCCTGGTCTCTACTTAGAATATCTCCCATGATCAATTTGTTTTGAGAAAGTAGCCACACAAAAACTGAACTTTAGGAGGACAAGGAAGCCTCCAGACATCATAAGCAAATCCACAAAAAAATGCTACTGGAATTATCACTACATAAAGTATTCCAAACTCATGATGAACTAAGCATCCAAATTATACTATTTTTTTCATCTATCAAGGCAAAATGATGCGCAATATCAACAATATTGTACCGCATGCTCACAACCATATATGCAGAACAACGACATGTTTTCAGTTAACAATATTGTAAACCTCCCGGTGTTAAATAAAATGCATGAATCTCCAAGCAATGCATCACCCCATAATTTTCCTTATTGCCCTTGCAACCTTCCATCTATACTCCATCTATTTGGTACTCTTATCTTTCCCAACCCATTTCCAACTAGGTGACCAAGCTAAGAAGAACCGTCCATCTATATTAGGATTTATCATCTAAAATATACTCACTCTGTTTCATGATATAAGCCCTTTTAGCAAGGTAAAACAACTTGGTAAAAAAGCTTACATTGTGGAACGGATGGAGTATCTTTTAGTAATCCAACAAGCAAGTAAACATAGATTGAACTTGTAGTCCTCCATATTATTGGTTTTTCTGACATGCTAACCTCTAGTTTGGCAAGTGACACTTATATGGGAAGAAACATCGTGGTAAGTCTCAATTCCCAGGTAGTGCATTTTTTCTCTCTAGCACGCCATGTCACCAAGAACATAATATAAGCTATAGGTGGAAAGATACTACATTTCTTTCTTTATTTTTCTCCCTTGTTATAGCAAGAATCCGTGTTTCCCAAGCACAAGTTATCAAATTAAGCTAAGTATGTTGTTAACTAGCTAAGGCCATATCAGCCCACTTACCATGACCAGTTTCACATATAGATCTATCACTCCATGAGCTATCTAGCTTCTGCAGAGGTAATGAACATTGAGACACAACGTCTCGCATGCAATCGTAGTGATGCAAATGGGTCAATGCTTGTTAGTTCATTTCGTTGAACTAAAGAGGGTAAAGGGTACCCTAATAGTGACCCATTTGCATCTTTATGCAATCGGATTGGTACAGATCGAACTAAATATATGCAAGGAAACTAGATAGCTTTCTGCTGTAAGTTCTTCTCCGGCGATCTCATCTCACTGAACTCGTTCGAACTAGAGATCATTGGGAAACTGCGAGCGACTACTCCATGGATCAGAACAATCCATGTAGTGTAGGATCAAATGCAATTCCCGCACACAGCTAGCCTACCTACAATCCATGGGCTAGGAATCTTCTAGAACATTCCTTCCGCCCACACCGTGGTTGTCTGCATTCTGCAGCTGAAGCAAGGTAAGCAGCTTCTCATCCCGTCATGCTGCGTGCAGGAAATCGAACTCTTCTAGATCAACTAAATAAACACGAGGATCGGAGGCGGCCCTTGCATCGGAACAAGCTACGAACGGCGGCCAGCCGGCCGGCCGCCCCGGCTCATCCACCATTTCTGCCGATCTACATTACAAAAGTGAGCATTTCTGGGTCTCTGACCAGCTAACACTGCACGCTGCAGGGAACTGGACGCCCCGCGCAGTGTATGTGGGTCTCGACTCGATCGCCGCTGCCGCCCGGCCAAACCCAAAATCGAACAATCGCGGCTCCAAATGTGGCCCTCCATAGCCATTGGCATAACCTTGTATGTGAGATCTCCTCGTGATTGGTGACTATTGTAAGAATATTTGATTTCAATCTAAGTAATTCTACAATGTTTTTTATCCTTGATCTTATTATTATGAGTGAGTAGTCCTCACGAACCGTGGCTTGAAGAGTAGCCTCCAGGGATTATGTGCATTTAATTACATAGGAATATTGTATAATGATTTCATAAGAGATTTGTATATTGTATATTTGTCTCATACATCGATCCGAGGAATTGCCAAGCCCAAGACCCCGCGGATTGATCAAGGTTTGAGGTAAGTGGTGGATGACGTCTACGAAACCTAGTGACATCAAAGGGAGTACATTATTCATTTAGTGATCATTTGGAAACAACAACAACAACAACATCATGGATCTTAATGCTTTGGTTTGTATTTACTTAATAATCATTAATAGCCCGGTGCTTCGTGCTATTAACGGTTGGACCAATAGATTTTTGTTATGCATGTGGCTCTCATGAGCTCTAGTAATTATGTATATGGTTCCCACAAATCCTATCTATATTACATCATTTACACATAAATATGCTTAACATTATCTTTATCTCATGTGTATGCATAGTTGTGGGTGAATCTTTAACCCTGATCTATCTCCATCAGTAGATACAACCCTAGATACAAAGTAAACTGGAAAAGTCCGATAAACGTAAGATAAAACAAACTAACAAGTCTTGTAGACGTTCGTTAACCATCAGCAAGTATTTACCTAGGTTCGATAAACCTAGATCTTCTAGGGGAAAACCTACTATACTGCATCTGCAATTTGAATCGAAGGTATCACTAGGCATATTATGTTTTGTTCAAAAGAGGTTTTGGCAAAGAAAATCTATTAATATGCGGCTTACACGACATGAAATCGATATCATTAGATTCATTTTCATTTTTTTTACAAATAACTATAATTTTGTAGCATATAAACCACATAACTATGAAATTGGTATCATTAGATTCATTTCCAAAAGAAACCTAAGACATTGTACATATGGGTATCAAAGGAGTACAATTTATAAACAATATCGAAAGTCAAAATAAAAATATATAGTGGTTCGTGAATGTTAGTAATTTAATGGATAATACTTTTACAATTTCATGTAAAATATAAAACAATTTATATATTCTTTGGTTGGAAAGTCTGGAAATTAGAAAGAAAAGTAAAATACGAGGAATCGCTTAAAGGCATAAACTACCCTATACTCATTTGATCTTTTGATTGTTATATTTTTTAAAATTATTATCTAGTTTTTATAATACTTGATATTATTTTATTTTCTATTCTTGGCTTCGTGAATTTTTAGAAAGTTATGTGGAAAATATGTGAATGGAACCATTTAAAAAGTCAGGAAACCTTTTTTACTAGAGAGGTGTAAAGTGAACACTTTTGAGAGTTCAGAGGTGTCTTCTAGCAGATATTTAAGTTGATGATTGCAAATTAAACTAAGATTATGGTTGATGGGGGTATTTAACTTGCACTTAACTCGTATTCTTAATCAATTATTTTGTCTATGTGAAAATGTTTCCTTGAATAAAATGGACATCTAAGTGTCATCCGTAATAAAACCCCACCTCGTTTTGATTATAGAAAGGTAAACTGAGAAGTTATTAAATTTGAGGGGTTTCTTCTAACGAATATCACAGTTCCTAATTCAAAATTAAACTATTTGATTCCTTTAGGGGGAGGACATAATTTGCACATAGTTTGATTGTTTACCCATCATAAAAGCTTTCAAGACTTTGAGTATATCAATGGTCTTGCCTTTTAGGCTTGATTTTGATTTGATTTCCTAGTTAATGCAACATCATGATGATCATGATAAGTCTTATGATATTTGTAATTGTAGCAACAACAAAGAACAACATCGCGTTACAATAGTAACATAGTTGTAGAATATTGACATGACTGAATCAAAATATAAGATGTATAGTTCATTTGCATGAATTCTATATGTTTCTACAAGTTGTGTAATACACTAACACCTAGTTTGGATGTTCGAATCGAGGGATTGGAATTGGGCATTTCAATTTAAATTCAATTTGGAATTCTATCTTGGAATTTGCCCCCATTTTAAAAGATGCCTCTGAGCTACAAACTACCTCTTACAATTCATACCAAATAGGTTTTGTACTGGGTGGAATTATTCCACCATGAGATCCCTATCTTCTTTAAAGAACACCGATTACCATTGACTACCACTGTCGCGAGCATCTCATCCATGGTTACATATGGCTGCATCTACATGTTTCTATTGAATGCGAATTCCGCCAACCACCAATGTGCCTGCAATTTCTCCCCTTTTATCATCCCTAATCAAGGTGTAGTGTTGGTTGACACTCGTAAACATTATTAGGTCTAACAAGTTATTCATTCCGCACTAGATTTACCTTGGTCATTTCAACCTTACATTTAGGTTCCTAAGCCGATCGGTCAGATATAGTATGAAGACGTTTCAATCACAAAGTGGCTTCAATAACTAAGATTTTATTAATCGGTTTAGTCATGAACATATGTATTTGACTTCAGTCAGTTATCACACTTTTAGCCAAGGTGTCATGTGTGTATATTTTTTTTTACATACACAATACAAAGGGTTTCTTTGGTGGCATGCTACCTAGTGAATGTTTACTAGATAGGATCTAGCTAGGAAGCTGATTTGGTTCAAATGCATCGTGCAGTTGAGATGTGTCTCAACTATGTTTTCTTGTGCAGCTAAGGCACACATTCTCTTGTGCAATTTAGTTTTTCATGAAGTTGAAATTGTTTCAGTTACGTTTTTTTGTGCAATTGAGATTTGTGCGGCTGAGAACCATCCTTATTCAATAATTACCCGATCGTGCGACTATTGTTGCTGAGCTGGGCCGCGCTGTAGGAGGCCTACCCGGGTGCACCTGCTGGCCAGCCCCTCTTTTCCTCCTATTTTCTTTTTTCGTTTAATCCCACATGGGACACCCAATGGAGAGGGTACGTCTCCCTCCATCTATATAAAGGGGTACCCATAGGCGAGATTAAACAGACCAATAATCCTCTAAGGTATTTTCCTTAGAGAATCTCTCTCTCTAGATGTCTCTTTGTGTTGGCACGGTCCCTAGAAAGGACTGTACATGCAAGAGACGGCGCACCTGCAGCACGCTGTTGTGCTGCTAGGATTGAAAGCCGGAGATCTACTTCTACACTCCCAATAGGGATCAGAAAACTGGAGGTCGTCATCGTAAACCGTATGTGTACGAAATCACGAGGGTGTTACCAATAGTGACATCTTGGATGTCGTGAGCCAGACTGCTGCATGATAGAGCAAGAGGTGACCTGCGAGGAGCTTCGCGACCTTGAGGTCGGCTATGAGTACTACTACATCTTCCACGTTCCCCTCGGAATATTAACCGCTTTTGGACTACAAGGATATGTATCCAAAACCTCGACCTTTACTGCATTACTTCTAGATAGATCTTGGGCAATTAGGGCATTCCAACATAGGAATTTTTTATTTTATGCCACGGAACCCCTTTAGGTAGTTCTCTTCAACTCTGGTTGCTGAAGTGTAGACATGTAATTCAGATTCTATAAATCTGCCTTGTCCAACTTGATATATTGTACCAAACTCCGATTCTAAACATGATGGATGTCAATATTTAAAATAGTTGAGTCGTATCATATTCATCTTATAGTTTTGTCTTGTGGATGTTTATATTGTAGTGGTTCTCAATATGTTGTGTGTATCTCTAAACTTCTTTAGATGTTGCTTACTTGTATGTTGTCCATGATGGAATGTGATATGTATGTGACATTTTATGGACTCTAATGCCTGACAAGATGACATCAGCTTGTTATGTGACTTGTATGTCATCCATGAAGGAATATGATGGTGTTGGCTTGTTATGTGGCTTGATATGGTCGACATGGTGATGTATTTGAATGTTGAATATGATGCAGACTTATTATTTGAATTGTATGTCATCCATGATGGAATATGATGATTTCCATATTTAAATTATTGTGATTTAGCAGATGCAAACCAAAAATCGCTTCACACCTTTGACTAGTGTAATTTACATATTACAAAGTGAACACATGGCGCATTTTAGGCGCCTCCTTGTTAGTGTAAAATGAAAAACATTTGACAAAGTTCGCTCAACTTGCCAAGTGGAAAAGTGATAATGGCTCTATTTAAAATAGCGGGTTATTGCATTTAGCAGTGTCATTTTCTGAAGCTAAGAATACTTGTTTAGCGGCTAATGAGAGTCTATTTAGGGCTAAATCATGCTTAGCAAGGCTATTGTTGGTTTTTCTTAATTGTTTTCTCAATTGTCGGTTTTTCTTAATTAGCCTATGAAGGACTTAGCCGTAGTCAGAGTGGGAAAACTTGGACACGTTGCATACATCAGGATTATCGACCTACCTGGTCTTTACTAAGTGCCTAGCTTCGGCACTCGGCAAATTTGTATGGAGTGACAGTTTGCGGAGTGCCCGCAATACTCAGCAAACTAGCGAGTTCGTGCCCTCATCATACGTTAACTCTTTGTGCCAAGCGTCAAATTTCGACCAACACTTTGTTTGGATTCACATAATTGGGGCTTATAATTGCAATGAGTGAGAATTCTAAATCTAAGCTAGAAAGAAAATGGCTTCAATTAGAATTATGTTGTTTGAGTGTGCTTGGATTTTTTTTGTTGGAATCAGCCGGTGGGGTACCCAATTTCAATTCCCGTTTGGATGGACAAACCATGGAATTGAATGTTTTGTTGAGTTTGGATGATATAAACCTATGTAAATGTATGAAAAATAGATGTGTATATTAGAATGTATATATATTATATTTCAGACACAATAACATTAAAATAGTATAAATAAGATTACAAGATCACACATGACACAAAATAGTTTGCAATTACAACAATGATTACGACGTGGATAAATGATTTGGGCTTACAAATAGCACAAGTGGTCATTTAATGCCTCTTACACATAACACAAGTGGACAGTGTATCCAAACACATCCTAGATTATTCAGTAGCTGAAATATTTTGATACTCCTTTGCTGCAGTATGTGCTCCTGTCAGTTTCAGAAACTTTAGAGCGGTCAACAAGTTGTACAACCGTGGCCTCTTTGCTCTCCCCATGGTCTACCAGGGATCAAGGGAACCGACGATCCTCACAAACTCTTGTGCCATCTATGGAGACACACTCTTGTTGAACTACATGCCAGATGTTAAGTATGTGTTGCTGTCATGCCCGGTACCTTGGGAGATGTGGGCCTGGGTATCATGGGCCATAGGGTGGTGGTCATGGGCTGGCGGTATATGGCAACAAAAGGGGAAGCCGCAAGAGGAGAGGGCATGGATCAAGTCTGAAGTATGGAATAGAATCCAAACTCTACTCGCTCTCCTCTCTCTGTTCAAGAATTCAGGCAATCGAGCAAGCCTCACATCGACAATCATATCGGCAAGGGGGCGGAGTATGACAATTTGGTATCAGAGCCAACGATTCCTCCAAACAATCAACCAATTCCCCCCCCCCCCCCCCCAAATTTTGATTTGGTTTTGAGCCGCATACAAGGATGGAGGCGACGGGGAATCCGCATACAAAGATGGAGGCAAAACTCGCGGCCATCACGGCGAGCCTCAGCGAGGCACGCGTGTTGCTGGTTCTTGTGCGCGGCAATTTAGCGTCAAGGAGCAGGAATTGCACGGGACCTCCAAGGGTTCGGTTGCCATCATGAATGGGTCATTGTTCGCGCCGGATCTAGCACTTGAGCAGTCGGATATCAAGCCTTCTTCGCCCTCCTTCATCTCCACGCATTGGGTCGTGGCTGATGGTGTTCCACACACGAACGCCGTCTTCTCTTCCGCCATGCCCACAAGGTGTTTGACATCGGGTTTGGACGTCAACGACGGCCGCAACCATCCTGCAGTCACAGTCTCGTCCTTGGGTAGCATAGAAGCAGCAGTCCTCAGACCACCGGAGCTATCGCTGGACAAGCCGTTGTAGTCATGCATCGACATTAAGTTCAACCCGACGTTGGGTTGTCGCCAAACCATTGGTGGCATCGACCATGCTGCCATGGCCCTTAGCACTAGGCTTATCTCTGCGGACGTCATTGATCCTTCAGAGACCTTACCTATCTATCAGCTGCAGCCATTCGCTGTCCTTGATCCTGAGAAGCCAACACTCACCATGTGCTCGACAAACTGCATGGATGATGATGCTAGCAGGGTGATTTCTATGGTTTCTCGGGGTGTGTCTCGGACAATCAACATGTTGTGCGTCTTCACCCACTCCAGTCCCACCATGTTGTCCGTGGCGGTTCTAGTGTGTGACGACACAAAGGATGTTGATGTAGACGTGTGGTTCAAGGAAGTGCTGCAGCGGGATAATGTCGAGTGGAAACCATGGCCTCTAGATATGCATGTGTGGGTCAGCCACAAGAAGCCCATATGCAGGCCACGGACTTGGCCGTCATTTGCCAGCAATCCGTTGAAAGGTATGCAGATGACCTTGGACAAGCTACCATGGCAAAGAACATATTTACTACTGCCAACTGAAACTCTGGCTATGCTGAAATATCTCAGTACCATGGGACGCACTTATTTGATCTATGGTGGAGTCCGTCCAGACACTTGGAACATTGGTATATTCATGATATTGTTCTTGGTACAATAACATTCACCGTCCTAGGTCATAGTATCAAACAGATGATAGCTGGAGCGTCTAGACGCCAAAGCTTAATTCAATTTACCTTCAAGCCATCAACTCTGCTAGTGATTACTCTGCCAACTATATCCTTATTCCATGTGGAACACCTCTTAGCTATGAGGTTAAGTTGTGATTTGGATCCTAGAGGTTCAAGGTACACATGTTGGGTACCGAATAGCAAAAATTATGCTGGAACCATCATCATTTCTTTCATGAATCTGCTGCTTGGCTTAAATGTTTGGGAAAGAAGCAAGTCCATAATTCTTGCAGCATAGCTCAGCATTCAGTGGGAAGCAGGAATCATGCTGAATGTTTTTACGGATGTAATGTCCGGTATTGACAAATTATCGTCATTTATTCACTTGTCCCAACAATCAGTATACTTGCATCTACCATACCTTCAAGTGATCGATGCACTAGGAAAGTGCACCATTGTTCTCGTGTATGTGTCAACCTCTTCTATATACATTAAGATTCGTTTGGCAGGCCGGCTTCTGTATAGGCAATGTGATCCTGGTGCTTGTTCTTCACTGCAAGTTGTTGCGAGAAACCTACAATGCATGTTGGTGCCGATTGGAAACGCTGATATTTTGCTCGACTCTACAAGATTACAGTTATCAGATGTGGAGATGGAAAGTTTCAGCATCCAACCAGGTCACTCTCCAACTGTTTCGTGTCAATAGCTGAAAAGGTCACTAAAGTTTGGCCTGACTGAAGTTTCGGATGCTGCTGCTGACAGACCTATGGTTAGCTTGTCTCGCACCTTTGTAAGCTCCGGGCTCTTCATATTGTCAACTTCTTCACTAGAGGTAAATGAACAATGGGGCATAATAATTATCAGAAGTGATTAACAAGATTATGGCTATGAATTTTACTTCAGTCAACAGTCCAAACTGCACTATGCAAAGTCTGAATTACTGATGTGGCCAAACAAGTATCTAATGATGCCATGTGATCCGAGCGATGTGCAAAGCAAAGCCCCAGGTGTAAGCTCAGTTCAATTTATAAAAGCCGTTGATCTGCAGATACCATGGGATCCTGAAATTGTCACAATCCATAATGCATTGTGCTCTATGTCAAGGCCGAACTACAAGTTGGAGCTAGATGGTGCGGAGGCTACACGCCATTGCTTGAGGGCAAGCAATGTTTTTGGGGGGCGGTATTGTCATGCCCGGTACCTTGGGAGATGTGGGCCTGGGTGTCATGGGCCATAGGCTGGTGGCCATGGGCTTGCGGTATCGGTTTATGGCAACAAAAGGGAAGCCGCGCGCAAGAGGAGAGGGCATGAATCAAGTCTGAAGAATGGAATAGAATTCAAACTCTGCTCGCTCTCCTCTCTCTGCTTCTCTCTCTGTTCCGGAATTCAGGCAATCGATCAAGCCTCACGTCGACAATCATATCGGCAAGGGGGTGGAGTGTGACAGTTGCATATGAGGAGCTTGTCCACCGTGTAGCTGCTCCATGACATACCCACCGACTTTGGCAGCATCAACGGGACCTCCGGTAGACGTGCTGTTTCCAAGGTGTCCATCCAATTCGCCAGCTTACTTACTTCGGGAACCATCTACCGGTGTGATATGCGCGGGGCTCGTGAGATGAATTTCTCACTTGCTTGACACGGAGATGAATTCTCGCTTGATCTGAGTGCATGGCTCCTAAGATGAATCGCTCGCTTGCTCAGAAGAGTGACAAGGAGTGCCGCCTTGAAGAGGGCCAGGTAGCCTCCGCTGCTCGAGCTCCCGCCGCCATTCCCCTGATTCCGGCGGTCCCCATCCCGCCCGTACGATTTAGGGTTGGGGGCGCATGCAGGACACAGACATGGACCATGAGGGGGAGAGAAATACGGGAATAGGAGAGGAGGACGGGGAAGGAGAGTGGGATAGGGGGCTCATCGGAGCCGCCGGCTTGCTCGTGGTCGGGGGTCAAGAGCAGGGGTTGAGTTGGGGCGTTTTGTTTTCTATCATAGTGAAGTGGTACGCGGGGCTCCCGCTTCCAACCAATTCGTAGCGGGAGATGTCGGAATCGTGAGCAGGCAACTTGCGCGCGGAGGGAGGAGGCACGTAATTCGTCTCAGTTTCTAGGCTCCAATTCATAGCGCAACCAAACCATGGAAACTGAGACTCCAATTCTAATTTCCAAGATTCCGGCCTAATTCCGTACATCCAAACACATCGGTGTTTTCGGATGCACTCGGCAAAAAATAAACTTTGGCGATTATCAAGGAAAATCATTGGCAAAGCCCTGTTTTCCAAGCATACATTTGTCAAGAGTGTTCTAGGCCTTTTGGCAAGTGTCCACGACACTGGCAAAGAGGGTAATTTCGGGAGGAATCATTCCCCGGGGTCAACGTAACGAGAATAATTCCGGTAGTCACCAGTTTAACAAACCATCATCTTAATTTTCTGACCTCCCTATATCTTAGTACATTGCACATATTTTCTTTGTCCGCAAATAAATGTACTTCTATATTTGTCTTAAGTCAAACCTTCTAAAGTTTGACCAATTGTTTTGAAACACAGCCGTATTTATGATGCTAAAATAGTATCAGTATATCCGTTTTGAAGTAGAGTTTCGTAATATATCATCTGATGTCATATATGTTGCTACTATATACAATAAACTTTGGTCAAATTTTAAAATCTTTGACTCAAGATAATCCTAAAAGTACACTTATTTGCGGACTGAGGGAAGATCACACTATCTCAAAGTTGGTGCTAGCTTATGCGGACATGAACGTCGTGCATGTATCCTCAGCAAGTTACGGAGAAAATCAACCAGTACTAAGTAGAACTTTCTACGTATATACAGCTACTAGCTGCCATGGCCGGCTTGCCGGCAGCGAATTAGCTCACTGAACTCGAACAAAACTGTTTTGGTATCGAATCTAAGCATCCATCATTTCAGTTACACAACCTGACGAACTGCGGAACACTATCGACAGTAGTAGTACAGTGTCATAATTCACCGGTCACACACCATGAAGCTCAAATGATAAATAACCCCCGAGATGTGCACGTGGAAGCTTCTAGAACATCGTTTGCGTTTCTGCTCCATTATTATGATCTCATCCGGGCGATCATGTTGCATTCGACAAAGTAGACCCTCCTGAATCGATCGAGTCAATATGGAAAGGCTGTGGCTGCCCGGCCGGAGTAAGAAACTCGGCCGGCCAGCCGGCCATCGGTGGCGGGGCTCTGCCCGTCCGCCACCACTTCTGCTCATCCACATGCCACAGCCAGCATTTCTCGCCACCATGACCAGGTTCTTCGTGCTTGCTGGGTACTGAACTCCCGGATCAGCGCCGGTTCCGATGTCAAACAACCACGGCTCCAAATTGGTCCATCGACCGGCGAATCGCATTCGCGCAGGCCAGGGAATAGTTAATTGCGAAAAATTGCATGCACGCACGAGAGCGGAGAATGGCCGAGTCCATAGCCGGAGCTGATTTGATTAGATCGACCCCCATCGCGATCGATCTCCAGCCATCTTTTCCTCACAGATCATCCATCGATCGAGATAAAGATCGAGATCGAACCTAGCTAGCTAGAAGAGCACGATTCGAAGTCAAGAACTGCGGCTGTACAGCTTGCGCGCAGCGCGCGAAGATCAGATAGAAATCAGAGCCTGCCATGAATGAATTGAAGACAAAAGGCAAGCAGTCCGAAGTCTTATTTCAAAGTTGAAGCCTCTACAAGCGAGATCGACGGCGACTCCTCTCCGGCGAGAGGAAGAAGACGACGGGGACCTCGAAGCCTCGAACTACGAGCTACCCCCTAGCCACTACGTTAATTACAAGAGGGTCCTCGTCTCTCAATCTCTATCTAGACGGCTATTCCTTCTTGTTCTTCTTCTTCCGGTTGCTGCTGCCGCCGCCGCGCACCTCAATTTCCTCCGTCGTGGCGTAGATCTCAGCGATCAGGCGGTAGCGCCTCACCCTCCGCTGGCTCCCGGACACCTCGCGCTCTTGGTCTTCCTCCCAGTCCGCGCAACCGCCAAGGGGTACGGGTGCTGGGGGCAGCGCCGGCATCGGGGGGGCGTTCACGGAGCGCGGGGATGAGGAGCGGGAGGCAGCGGGGGCGCGTCCGGCGGTCCTCGGCGCACCCGAGGACGAGCTGCTATCGCTGAGGTGGATAAGCTGCTCGGCCGCGTCGAGCTCACGGGCCGTGAAGGCCTCCTCCGCCGGCGCCAGCGCCGGCTTCGCCTTGGCTGGCCGCGCCTCGTGATGTAGAGTTCTCATCGGCGATTGGTGCGTGGGGGTGGGTTGGCGTGCACGCGCGTTGTTGGCTAATTTCGCCTCCTCCAGTCTAGTCTTTCTTTCGCTTTCTGGTTTTTTTTTCCTCTTTGCTTTCGTTGAGTCTTGGATATCTTCATTTATTTTCTCCACTTTCTTTTAGTAGGCAAGTTCTACTTTATTTCTATAGGTGGCTGGCATAAATACTCCGTTAAGTTTTGGTTTTAATTAACTTTTTCTCCTTGGTGCAATGCCCAGAATTTTTTGAATTGCCCTTACCAAGTTTTCACACCCATACTTTATAATATTATCATTATCATTATTATTATTATATGTTCTAATGTTTCTTAAAAATAAGTATGTTGTGGGGCATTAATTGGGGTAACATGTAGTACCCTGATTGTATTTGAGCTAGTTTTCACGCCCGTTACAGTCACATGTCACTCTACTCTACATGGTCGTGTTCCGGGAGGCTTCGTCGGTAAACTCCCATGTACGCCTATTACTTGAAGATTACTGGATCAGATGGAATTCGGTCATGTGCACCTGTGTTTTTATCCAACTGTTTGATTTCAGAAGGAGTGATGCAAAACTCTGCTGGCTGTTACCATCAACATGCTCTCGTTCCATGGTGAAGTCAGCCGGCGAAGAAAGTCACGGAAGCCGAGATCCGGGAACTAGCAACGGTGATTCGGCTCTTTGTTGCGATGATGAAATAGCTTGGTAATTTCTGACTTAGAGTAGCAGCATCGTAAGTGGAGGCGACAACACAGGAAAAGTCGAAAGTCTTACATTTCAAAGTGAAAATCCAAGCTATGGCATTAATTGGTTGTGTCTGGTGAAAGGGCATTTTCATCCCTAAATGGTTTTTGATGTTTGATGATAACACACGTGTCGGACTAATCGTTTGCTAAATGTTTTACAGGCTATCTATATTTGCAAAGCATCCGTTATCCCTCTCAAAGGTCAATAGCAAGGCATGGTTTTTCCTAATTCTTTTGTTTGAGTCGTAGGAAAACCGTACTATCAAGAGGGGGTCCGTGTCGAAAAGTTTGGGTGGAATCAACTCTATCTTATGGCCCATCCATCTTTCCTCAATGGTTGAGGACTGAGGATGAAGTTTGTCCCTGTTTGCTCCTGCCAGCAATGTCTGTGCAAACCGGTAGTATCAGAAATTTCATCCGGTACTACCGCTTGGCACCGGTACTACCGCCCGACGGTACCGGACGGAATAGAGCTTCCCCTCTGTCCCGACCGGTACCACCAGCCCGACACTACCGCTCAGTCCGGTAGTACCGCTATCACTTTCGATACTACCGCTTTGCGGTACTACCGGTTCACGCAGTGCGTCTAACCGGTGGATACAAAGGCTTTTTTAGCCTCCCTAGTTTTTTCCCGGTACCACAGCTGGTACCAGTCCGGTAGTACCGGTCATTTTCGGTACCAGTCCGATAGTACTGGTCATTTTCGGTAGTACCGCTTCTGGTTCCGGTAGTACCGATCGGAACAGGCAGCAACAGGCAGATTCCTTCTCAAGGGTATAAAAGGGCCCTTCTTCCCCAATGGGAAGGGTGCCTCTTTTATCTCTCTCCTCCATTGTTCTTGAGCTGAATTTCTTCTAGATCCCCCCATAGTGCTCCAATCTCCTTGATTCTTTGGGATTTGGTGGAGGAGGTCTAGATGTAGGGTTTCACCAAAGCAAAGTTGATCCCCCTAGTTTTCCTTTGTGGATCTTGTTACTCTTGGGTTCCTTGAACTCTAGACAGAAGAGGTCGGTCTCGGAGCTCGGACATTGGTTGTAAAGCTTCGGGATCGTGTTGGGAGACTCCAAGTGTTGTGGAGGTTGACTCAACAAGTTTGTAAAGGTTTTGGTCGCCGCCTTCAAGACCACTGTTAAGTGGTTCGTGTGCTTGCCTTGTGGCGGGTGCGCGGGAGAATAGGGTGAGACCTTATGTGGCGCTGATGAATAACAATGCTTTGCAAGACGTTTGTTTGTTTCTCATAAAGAAAACATAGCATAATAGTATTCAGCTTGTCCCTCAATAGAGTAGCAAATATAAATGCATGGGACACCTTCAAAGTTCATAAGAGTGACTAGATACAATAGTTTCAAACAAGCAATGACAAGTTATGCATCAATCAACTAGTCTTGGGACAATGCACATAGAACTAAGAATGGCCACTATGCTCTCAAAGTAGGTGCATAAAGTTAGAAGGTGGAGACTCAATATAATGGTGGAAAAAAGGCCTTTTGTAAAAGGAAGTAGGGATTCAAGTCTCATAAAGAGCTTCCAAAAATTATGGTACTTATAGATTTCAGCTCTCATTGCCCCTGTCATAAGCATCTTGAAGGTGATTAAGGTTAAAGTGACACAACTAAGAGGATATGCTTGACAAGTTATAAACCGAAATCTCATGCCCCTTACTTACGAAGACCGATCCTCATGCTACTCAACTTCAGTCACGAGTAAGCTCTTGTCATTGTAAGTATATGTGTATCATTAAGAACCGCCAATGGGGTACCCCTTGCACATGATACGAGAGCTTTCCCATAATCAAAATGACAAGGCAAGCAGACAATGAGCATCTCATCGATCTTTTTATTTGCTATTTGTATAGGTTTTTATTGAGGATGCTTCATAGAGTGCTCATTATGGTGATGCTGCAAGTTTCCACCATGATTAGGCATGGCTTAGGCTAGCGGCCCAGGCATTTCTCTAACACACAAACTCCATGATTGTAACACCCTCGAATCGGCCCTATGCAAGTTTTAGCCCTTTCCGCCAAACCCGCATAGAAGCGATTCAAGGACGCCCACCAGGCACTTTCGTGCGGGTGGAAAACAAAGTAATACCATTACACAACAGTCCTCGATGGGACCCACAGAACATATATATACATCAACGACTCCATGAGTCAAGAATACAGATATACTATACAAAGATCCGAATCACCTTGAAAACGATAGAGCGTCCGACTACGGACAAGATGCAAATGGGGCTAAGAGCCCTGAAGAATAACCAATGGCATCCATAACCCTGCCCAGGCCAAGCCGGAAGGGTAACCCTGCTAACGACGTCGATCTCAAACCTGCTAAAACAAAAGGGGTGCCAACAAAGGGCAAAGGAAAAAGAGGAGCGTCAGTACTGAGGCCAGTACACGGCGAGGCTAGAATTCAGCGGTCCTCGCCTACATAGGTATGGTGGGCTGAAGCGGCAGCGCAGCGGCACTAACAACCTATAGAGACTCGATACAACTGACGGTTATCAGAGAGGGATAAGAAAGACCTATTCGGATCCAACCTGAAGCTAACACCAAACAAACCCATCCTGGTATTTCCCCCTCGAGACCAGACGAGGAAGTCAAACCGAGGAACTCACATAGTTGGCAGTTTTATTCATTCCGTTATAGTTGTAGCATTTACTAGTCAGGTATATAGCATGAGTCATCCTGATAGCATAAGTAGTGGGCATTTTTAGTTAACATTCCATTATAGTTGGAACATTACTAGTCAGATATAATGGTCCTGAGGAATCCCAAAACCCAGCAGTTGTTGGCACTTTTATCACATTCCATTGGAGTTGCAATACTTACTAGGCAGGTATAGTATGACACAGATCGCTACAGATCCACCAGTTGTTGGCATTTTTATTATCCATTCCGTTATAGTGAAGCTGAATTACTAGTCACATATTAAGTCAAATTTATAGCACTACTTTAGTTATGCTTGTCTATGATCGAGATACTGTGCTCCAAGTCGTCCATAACCGCGGACACGGCTTTCAGAAAGTTTTACCCTGCAGGGGTGCACAAATAGCAACACACACTCGATCAACCTCAGAAAAACCAATTCAAAACCCAACGAGACTTTCACGAGAAAGCGATCACAGGATTCATAAAATATTTCAGGGGGCCACCCCACTAAGCTACCCGCAACGAAGTTGGCCGGCTCCGGAACGGACCCAGGGTTTGCGACGACGGCTGTAAACGACTGGGAACCCGAAAGTGTGACTGGGCTTGTCGATACCGCGAAAACGTGGCGCGATCCAAAACAGTATAGGTGCTCCACGCACAATCTTAAATAAAGCGGTAAAGCATGACATACGTACAGGATAGTAATAAAACCCCAAACTAGTTTGTGGCCCCAAGAAATAGAAATGAATCAAGCTCTGGCTCAGGGGGGTCCATAAGGCCTCCCGGATGTGGATAGTGCGAATAGTCAAGGAACAGGCATCAAGTACTCGGGGTCCTACGGGACACAAGTGAGCGTGGAAGAACCAAATAACATCTATTGCCCACCGATGCCTCTGCATTAGTTATATCTAGCATTTTAATAGTTGTAATTAAATACATGATCATCTCCACCATTAAGCATCTTGCAACCTTCCAACAACCGTGGTACTTGACAGCACGAGATCGCACCTGAGCAAGCAACTACGACTCGCAAGGCCAGCTATCTACCAAACACAGGTAATAGGAGGTGTCCAAGGCAATATAGAGGCTGCACGGGATATAACTGGTGTTCGGAAACTAAAGCATCGCGACACGGATAACAATAGATCAACAGGAGGAAATAAAGACTATAAATGCAAAATAGGTAGAAGGGGGAGAGATGCTCGCCTGGGAAAACACCGCCGAAGGTTCATATCCAGAGAACTTGTCGATACTCGCATCAACTCGTCGGCCTAATCCGCGAAGAAGCAAACACTAGAAGAAACACCAGATGCAATATTTAATACTACGGCAGAAGATCCGGCATGATTATGATATGATGCAGATGCGGTGCAATTAGGCAATATTAAGCGGAACCCGGGTCCCGATAATTAATTACACGGTTCAAGTTATTTAGAACCCCCGCAATTTAAATGTTGTATTAACAGGGCGAAACATGGCATCGGTTCGCTACACCAATTTAAATGGAGTCCGGAATAAGACTAGAATAGCCCGCATATAGACTCCATATTTAATTTAGGTGAATCGCCTAAATACCCCCAACAACCACAATATGTATGCGAGTATGAACAATTTAATATGCAATAAGTTTGTATTTCATTTATAAAAAATAGGGCTCAGAAAGGGGTCACACATTAGGGGTCGAAGATCTTGGGGTCTCGAGGGATCGATCTCGGCTTCCGACTCCGGGATCGGGTCTCCAGGGTCTTGGTGTTCGACGGGGTTCGAGCGCGCCGGGATCGGTCTTCAGAGCCGTGTGGCGATCTTGGGGTTCCGGCTTCGATTGTCGGTGGCGAACTTGGATTAGCACCGGTGTTCTTGTCGAGGAGGACTCGTGGAACCTGCGGTCTCCAAACATGACTTGAGCAGCACCGGGGAAACAGTGGCGCATGGGTCTTCAGGTTTACTCCGGTAGAGGATCTTAGATATTCTCGTGTAAACGGAAGGCACCTGGAAGTGTAGAGGTGCGTGCACAAAAACGCAACACAGGACCGACGGGTGGAGCGGACAACAGATCGGGCGTGCTCCATCTGTGCGCAGGGACATCCACATCAGCAGTCCAACACGATGCCATCAACACACAAGATAGCACGCGTTGCAGGCGAACAACACAGCCAGAGGCAGCTTGCTAGGAAGTAGCAACGGTGTGCTGCAGAGAGGAGGGCGCTGGGGCGACGACCAGGAAGACGGCGAGGGGCATAGGGCTGGAGAGCTCGTTGCCGGGCGTTACCGGGGAGGAGATGGCCAACAGCGGTCGGACGCGGCCATGGCGGAAGGGAAGGAGTGGCGGCCGACCGGGGCGGCGAGCTCGAGCGATGATGCGGCCTGCTGTCGGAGACAGAGGGAGGCGCGCGGCTTGCAGGGGACAAGCAAGGCAGTGGAGGCGTGGCACGCTCGGGACCCGACACAGGGCAGCCGAGGTGGTGGGGTCGACGGCCGACGGGCAGAGGCTGAGCGGAGGGCTCCGGCGGCGGGAACCTCAGCGGAGCGGGTTGCGCCTGACGACGGTGGCCCAGGGCACGGGGCTCGAGGCCGCGAGCATCGGGGAAGAGGATGGAGAGGCGGCCAGGTGTCCACGCGAGAGGGCACATGCGGCGCTGGCCTCCGGATCAAGCGGCGGTGGCCGAGGTTGAGGGAGGCCAGGCGGGACCGCTAGGACCGGCGGCGGCCGTGGAGCGAGGAAGGCCGGCGGCCCGTGTCGATCCGCAGGGAGGCGGGCGAGGAGAGCAGAGGAGGGAGCAGGGCGCCGGTTGCCGGCAAGCGAGCGGCGAGGACAGGAGGTGGGGAGCGAGCGGGGGTGCGGTAGGCAGGGACGAGCGAGACGAACGGGGGCGTGAGGATGGTGGGCGAGCGACAGGGGTGGGGCCGAGGTGAGGTGACGAGGGGATCGGGCCAGGCTAGGAGCGTGTCGGGCTGGGGTAGGTTAGGTCGGGCCAGGGCTTTGCGGGATGGTTACGGGATTGTGAGGAGAGAGCGACCAGCGTGGCAGCTGTCCGTGTCCCACGCGACGTGCAGGAGCGGAGCGTGCTCTACGGCAGGGGATCGCGCGCGGGGTGCTGTGCGAGTGGGTATGTGTGTGCGTGTTGTGTGTGGTGTGCGTGTGTGGTGAGATGGAGGGAGCATGTGAGGGGATAAGGGTAGGGGATAAGGTGATGGGTCTGGTCGGTGGGGTAGGTAGAGAGAGGGAGGGAGGCGGCTGGGAGGAGAGAGGAGGGGTTAGGTAGGTTAGGGTTTAGGTTAGGTAGATTAGATTTAGGGTTTTGGAGGTGGCCGGCCGGGCTTTCGGGCCTGGCGGGCTGCCTCCTAAAATAATATAAAAACTTTATTTGATTAAAACGGGGCTTTTGAAATCTGTTCTTAGACGAAACAAAATATTCCGAAGACCCGGGTTTTTAATTTGAAATAAAGACGGGGCGTTTAGAAAACAAAACCAGGCTTTTTCGAAAATAGTTTTTAAACAAACCATGCATGATGATGACGATGCTCAAATGCAATGTGGCATGATGACATGAGCATGCGGTCATGATGATGCAATGCACAAAAACACAGCGATTTTCTAGTAGTGGTTTTAGCGGGATGCCACACATATCTAGAGAACCTACTTTGTGTTTAGCCTTAATTTGAAAAAGAAGATAAAAATTGAGTAGCACCTATTCACCCCCTCTAGTCACTTATACCGATCTTTCAATTGGTATTAGAGCCAGGTTCTCTTCTTTGGCTTAACCGCCTAAGAGAAGTATGAGCGACGTGAGTAAGGGGAGTGACACCACTCCCAATGGCTCTCTCATCTCTAAGAAAGAACTTGTCGAATCCATAGATTCGGTCCGGAAAGAGATGAGAGCCATGTTTGAGTTATATCTTGGTAAAAAGGAGGTTGTTGTTGCCGATACCATTGATAACCAATCAAGTGGTACCAAACCGGAGGAAGATCCTCTCAAGGACCCTTCCACCGGTGAGGGTAGCAATAAGGACAAAGTAAACCCCTTGGGAAATGTGCTACCACCACCTAGCTACAATGCCACTCCCATTCCTACATCTCATATTAACCATTGTGGTCCACATCCTAAGCTTGATGAATCTAATTTTGCCAACTGGCAATATCTTATGCGCTCTCACTTTAAAAGTTCAAGTGTTCATATTTGGAACGTTAAGGAGCATGGATTTTACCCACTCAATCCCTATAACATGAGACCCATGGAGGATATAAACAATCAACTCAATGCAACCGCCATGGCCATTCTCCAAGATGCCTTGACTCATGAGCAAATGACTCATATTCGTGATGACCCACAAGTATAGGGGGTGTATCGCAGTATTTTCAATAAGTAAGAGTGTCGAACCCAACGAGGAGCAGAAGGTGCTGGCTAGTGGTATGGATCAGGAATTCTCTGTAAATACTTAGCAAACGGATTTTTAGGGGTTTTTGATAAAGCAGGTAAATAAAGTACGAGTAAATAAAAGACAGTAGGACTAAATCCATCAAGTGGCCCAATCCTTTATTCAGCAAAGGACAAGCCGGTTGTATTACTTAAGATGACCAAACATTCTCGAGGACAGACGGGAATTCTGTCAAGTGCTTTCGCTTCATATAGTTGATTAATCTTCTTTAGCTTGCTAAGTGTTGTGTGGGTGAACCTATGCTAATGTACCGACCTTCCTAGGACTAATACATACTTGTGATTATACCCCTTGCAAACATCCGTAAGTATAAGAAAGTAATTAAGGTAGAAACCTAACCACAGCTTTAAACTCTAAGACCCTTATGTCCCTTGTGCAATGATTTCCTAACGGGGGTTCATGTTTCTGTCACTACGGCAACCCCTACGATTAGTAGCCAAATACACAATGCATTCCCCTAGGCCCATATAGGTGAAGTGTCATGTAGTCGACGTTCACATGACACCACTAGAAGAAGTACACCACAACTTAAATATCAAACTATTGAATCTTTCTCAACACAATTCCACTACTAACAACATGACTTCTCCCATGTCCTCAAGAACAAAACAAGCTACTCACAAGACATCATATGGATCATGATTAGAGATGGAATAATGATGTATAACAATCTGAACATAAACAATAATTCAACAGTTCACTCAATAGCATCAACTACAAGGAGTAATCAACACCAGAAAAGTTTCCCCCGAAGAACTATGCAAGATTCAAACCAATTGTTACAACAATATGGAGATGGTGATGAGGGTGCTGATGGTGATGATGGTGGTGATGATGATCCCGATGAAGTCCGTCTTGATGGTGGTGTTGATGGCGACGATCTCCCCTCTCCGAGAAGGAATTCCCCCGGCAGAAATCTGTCTGCCGGAAAGATCTTTCTCTCTCGGTGTTTTCCGCCCCGTAGAGGCGGCGGAATCTTTCTGTGGTTGCTCCCTGAGTATTAGGGTTTTGGGAGGATTATATACGCCAGAGGGGAGAGCCAGAGGTGGGCCAGGTCGGCCACACCACCTGGAGGCGCGGCCTAGGCTGGCCCGCGCCAGGGGGTTGGGGTGGGCCCCCTATGGCCCATCTCCACTCCTCCTTCTGGCTTCCTTGGACTTCTGGAAAAATAGGATTTTCCGTATATTTTCCTGGATTTTCTGATCTTCGCGAATTTTGCCTCCAAACAACACCTTTTCCATCAGAATACTGACTGCAGCGGTCCATGCTCCAAAAGTCATCAACCATGCAAAAACAGATGAAATAACATAAGTATCATCTCTTAATATGAAATATACCAATGAATAATAGTGAATTAAGATATAGAATAGTGATGCAAAATGGACGTATCAACTCCCCCAAGCTTAGACTTCGCTTGTCCCCAAGCAAAACTGAGCTCAATAAACATGACCTCAGGTTTATGGAGTGAAGAGTCGATAAAAGAATACGGACAAGAAGCATCACATTCATTAATACATAGATCATAGTAGAAGACAACTCACTATTATATAACTCAACTTGCAATGAGTAAAGGAACACAATAAAGATACATAAAGTAAATCATAATTGGTAATGGCAAACTTAGCTCTTGGTCGAAGAATAGTTGATAAATTGCTGGAGTTCACAAATAACCGATTTTCAATGATAGCTTTCAAAGTAGTAAACACCCAGGTAAGAGCAATATGCAAAACAAGGAACATAAGAAACATGATTGAATAAATCATCATATGAATGAATGAAACACAACAACTCAAAATACTTGCTGAGATAGAAGGGAGGAGGTTTACTGACTCAACTAAAAAGTAAAAGAAAGGCCCTTCGCAGAGGGAAGCAGGGATTTCAAGTTTCATAAAGAGCTCCCAAAAATTATGGTACTTATTAGCTTTCAGCTGTCATTGCCCCTATCATAGGCATCTTTTGGGTGATTAAAGTTAAAGTGACACAACTAAGAGGATATGTGATGGCTCAGTGTTGATGTAGAGCTTGTTGGGAACCCCAAGAGGAAGGTATGATGAGCACAGCAGCAAGTTTCCCTCAGTTATGAAACCAAGGTTTAATCGAACCAGTAGGAGCAAGGAAACACCCCAAAGGTGTTGCTAGCTGAGCCTTGGCAGGGCGCACTACAGGTGCTAGTAGCAACGTGGAGACCTGCACAACACAACCACAAAACTCTGTCCCCAACTTGCGATGAGTTGTCAATCTCACCGTGTTTTGCCGAAAACAAAGGATTAAACGTATCGAATGGAAGGAAGTAATAGTTTGCAGAAAGTAAACACAAAGCAGTAAACAGTTTATAGATTGTATGTAAAAGAAAAGGACCGGGATCCATAGTTCACTAGAGGTGGCTCTCCTTAAGATAGATAACATGCTGGGTGAACAAATTACAACGGGGCAATTGACAAACATCGAGAAAGAAATACATGCATATACTAATCATCTTGACTCCTTTGGAAATTGATTGGGCATTACAACATTATACATAGACCGCCATCCAACTGCATCTATGACTAATAATCCACCTTTAGGTTATCATCCGAACCCCCTCCAGTATTAAGTTGCAAGCAACAGATTATTGCTTTACGAATTGCGTGTAAAGTAAACAATACGATTGTTCTATGAACAAAGGATTGTTGTTTTCTCCCTAGTAGCAACAACACATCTAGTACCTTAGAGATTTCTGTCACTTCCCCAGATTACCAGAGCAATGAACCCACTATCAAGCATAAATACTAACTCTTGGAGTTGCTAGCATCTACTTGGCCAAGATAGCTACTAACAACGGAAAGCATGCAAGATCACAAATAACAAAGACATGATAGAACCAATAATTAATCTGAAATAGCATCTCAATATCCATCGGATCCCCGCAAACACAACATGCAAAATTACAAATAGATGATCTTGATCATGAACGGAGCTCATAAGATCTAGACATGAAAGCACAAAGGAGGAGAACCAGCCATCTAGCTACTACATGGATCCGTAGTCCAAGGATGAACTACTCACACATCACACCGGAGCCTTCCATGGTGATGAGGAAGGCCTCCAGGGTGAATTCCCCTCTCCGGCAGGGTGCCGGGAAGAGCTTTAGATCCCTCCCGATCTAGGGACAGAGACGATGGCAGCTACAGACTCTTTCGTGGATTTTTGATCGGGTACTTAGGGTTTTCGTCCTGAGGGCATCTTATATGCGGAAGGAGAGGCCGAGGGGGTGCTGGGGTCGGCCAGACCACCCCCCTGCGCGGGCCTGGCCTGGCCGTGCGACCAGGTGGTGTGGTCGGCCCCCAGCCCTTCTCCGTCTCGTATTCTGGCATCTGATGACTTCCAGAAAAATAGGCACTTTGGCTTTTGTCCCGTCCAATTCCGAGAATATTCATTTTCTGACTTTCCTGGAACCAAAAATAGCAGAAAACAGGCAGCTAGCACTGTGGCTCTTGTTAATAGGTTAGTCCAAGAAATCATATGAAAAGTACTCCAAAGTGTGGACAAAACACAAGAAAGTGGATAAAACCAAGCATGGAACATCAAAAATCATAGATACATTTGCAATGTATCAACATCCCCAAGCTTAACTCCTGCTCGTCCTCGAGTAGGTAAGTGATAAAAAGAAAGAATAATTTTTGAGGTGACATGCACCATCAAAGACTTGATCAAAATATTTGTAAAACATTCAAAGCTGGGATCATAGTACTTTAATCATAACATGAAAGACAAAGTTCTAGCAATAAGACAAAGAAACTATGATGCAACATGAAAAAGCACAAACAAAAGATTCATGAATAACAATTCTTTGCAAGACGTTTGTTTGTTTCACATAAAGAAAACATAGCATAATAGCATTCAGCTTGTCCCTCATAGAGTAGCAAATATAAATGCATAGGACACCTTCAAAGTTCATAAGAGTGACTAGATACAAATAGTTTAAAACAAGAAATATCTAGTTATGCATCAATCAACTAGTCTTGGGACAATGCACATAGAACTAAGAATGGCCACTATGCTCTCAAAGTAGGTGCATAAAGATAGAAGGTGGAGACTCAATATAATGGGGGAAGAAAGGCCTTCATAAAAGGAAGTAGGGATTCAAGTCTCATAAAGAACTTCCAAAAATTATGGTCCTTATAGCTTTCAGCTCTCATTGCCCCTATCATAAGCATCTTGAAATGATTAAGGTTAAAGTGAACAAACTATGGTGTACATGCTTGACGAAGTATAAGTTAGAAATCTCATGTCCCTTGTATATGAGGGCCGCTCCTCATGTTACTCAAGTTTAGTCACCGGTAAGTTCTTGTCATTGTAAGTACATGTGTATCATAGAGAACCGCCAACGGGGTACCCCTTGCCCGATGATACGGAAGAATCCCCATATCAAAATGACAAGGCAAGCAGACAACAAGCATCTCAGTAATATTCTTATTTACCATGGGAATATGGTGCTTTTTTCTCTCTTTCCCCTTTTCATAATCTCATTTTTTTCTCTTTTTCTCCTTTTCTCAATATAGGACTCTTTTTTTTATAAGAAGAATGCTTCATAGACAGCTCATTATGGTTACGCTGTAGGTTTCCACCATGTCATCATGGATTAGACCAGCGGCCCAGACATTTCTCTAACACATATACATAACTCCATGGACTTACAAGCCCCCCTTTTATTTCACACCAACGACATCCATACACAAAAGAGCATGATATCAACTAGGTACAAGTACCAAGTGCAATGTTGAAAGCGTTCCCCATGAAAGCATGGTTCTGCTAATCCCAACAAATAAGTGCAAGCATATACAACATAGACGACACAATGGTTCAAGTTTATTAAGGGCAAGACAAAGTAAAGTGTGCCATCAAGTTCGTGAGAGCTTTAATCACTAGATTTCTCATAACAAGTTTAATTTGGAAGGTAAACAAAAGCATGAATATACTTGGAATAGCATAAGCTAATAGGTAGGTATGGTGGAATCTTTGGAATAACTTGGTTTAGGGAGTTGGATGCATGAGTGGAACTCATACTTGGTTGTGGAGGCTAGCAAAAGACTGGGAGCGACAAACTAAGAGAGCAATAATGGCCATAATCATGTAGAGCGACAAAACATCATTGATCAAAGCATAAAGTGATACTACAAGTTGAAAACTAAAGGATCATAAAGGCTATGGTGACTTGAGATAGTCATAACATGGTGTGAGCATGCACCAATTCAACCCAAATAAAGCATTAAAGGAGAATAATACTATACTATGCTTCAATATGCTAAAACAACGCATGATTCATCCAAGGCACATTAAATAATCTCAATTGTTTATAACAAGTCATGCTACAACAAAGAATACTAAGCATAAAGCCAAAATAATATCAAGCATGGCATGACAAAGCATAGGCCACAATAAAAAACAAGCTCTCTTTAACACTTAAGCATGATCTTTCCTACTCTTTTCCAAACCAAACCAAACTATTTGCAAACCAATGTATGAAAGATGGGGTCCAACCAATTTATTCAGAAAACTAAGAAAACAAAAAACCAAAACAAAAACGAAAAAGAAGACGCTCCAAGAACAACACAACCGTGCATGAAATAATAAAAATGAAGCGTTTGGAAGAAACCTGGGATTTTATTTGATGAAGAAGGGGGTGCCTTGGGCATCCCCAAGCTTTGACGCTTGTACTTCTTGGATATTTCTTGGGGTGACACGTGTGGCATCCCCAAGCTTGAGCTTTAGTCCATCCTTCATCTCATTACTCATTCCTTCCATACACCTGAAATTTTTCCTTCACACAAAACGTCACACAATCTTTATTAGCAACATTAGTGCACTCAAGATAATAGGTCTTAATGTTCAGTTCTAACACCAAATAAACTTCAATTAGAACACTAGTACTATAGCCATTCCCTCAAAAAGCTCAATTCCCCAAAAGAACTCAAAAAGGAACCAACAAGAAGCAAATGCAGAAAATGGCAGAAATCTGTCACAACAGACCAGCGGGTAAAGACGATTTTTTTCGAAGACCTTCTGTTGCTCAAATAAAAAAGTGTTGAACTAACGCAAGTTAGATAACAACCTGGTGCAGAAGAACAAAAATTCACGCCTCAAAAAGACATTCAGAGATTGTACACGAATTATTACGGTGAAGTACAGAAATCTGTTTCGGGACAGCAACTTTCCCAATCATTACTTCTCTCTCATTAGATGTTACTCTTGGCACAAAAAGCAAATAAAAAGGTTAAGGAGTGGTTATTACAGAGGTAATAACTTCCAAGACTCATCTAAAACTTTTGGGTTATCTCCTAATAAGTACTTTTCTTTAACGCCTTTAAGTTAGGCATAAGAAGCAAGAAAAAGGATCAAGTGTTCTCAAATGAAGAAGTATTAAGACCAAATTTCTTGCCCTTACCTTTCTTACTTTTATTCTTAACCTTGGGGAAAATATGATTGTTTGGGGGAGAAGAAAGGTGCTTGGTCCCCTTTCCCACATCTATTATTGCTCCAAGGAGTTCTAATAGGGACCTTCCAAGTGTAATTATTCCTTTTCCTGCACATTCAATAACAAGATAATCAGTAGAAATCATTTTCCCAAGGATCTTTGTAAAAACTCCTTCAGCTATTCCAATAGGTAATATGGTAGCATTATTAGCAAGAGATATTTCTTTTCCTCCTTCAATAAGCCCCCAAAGATTTAAAGATTCATAAATATCTTTGGGCATAAGACAAAATTCAGAGATGATATCACAGCAGGCCTGAAAAGTTTCAGTATTTATCTCAATGTTTACTATAGGGAGCCACTTTGATGGTTCAGAATTTATTGGAACATAATTATGATACTCCCTCAGCGTATTATAGCAATCTTTTAAGCTAGTAGTGCTAGTCTAAAGAGTGTTCAATCTAGCAAATATTCTTGCGAAAGAAATATCAGTTTGGCTAGGCAAGTTGTAAGTGAGGATCAATTTCTTTATCGCATTAATAGCATCATCCTCATTACATTGGAGGAAATCTCCTGCCACAACATCATCTAAAGCATATTTATAGCAAAGAGCAATTCCAAGGTAAAAACTGCTAAGGAAAAAGCTTTGAGTCATTTTAGGCTCGGTTTTTTCATGTTGATCAGAGATTCTAGACCAAGCTTCCTTAAAACTTTCCTCAATTCCTTGTTTAAAAGTGAAAATCATTTCCTCGAGTGACTTAGTGACTAGAGCAAGGCTAGACATAGTGGCAACTTGAGAAAGGAACTAATTTTTTATGTGTTTTCAAATAAGAAAGCAAACTAGTAAGACTAATTTTTTTGTGTTTTGATAACAAAACAAGCAAACAAAGCAAAAGTAAACTAAGCAAAACAAAAATAACAAAGTAAAGAGATTGGTTATGAGGGACTCCCCTTGTGAAGATGTCCTTGACTCCCCGACAACGGCGCCAGAAAAATGCTTGATGGCTCAGTGTTGATGTAGAGCTCGTTGGGAACCCCAAGAGGAAGGTATGATGAGCACAACAGCAAGTTTCCCTCAGTTATGAAACCAAGGTTTAATCGAACTAGTAGGAGCAAGGAAACACCCCAAAGGTGTTGCTAACTGAGCCTTGGCAGGGTGCACTACCGGTGCTAGTAGCAACGTGGAGACTTGCACAACATGACCACAAAACTCTGTCCCCAACTTGCGATGAGGTTGTCAATCTCACCGTGTTTTGCTGAAAACAAAGGATTAAACGTATCAAATGGAAGGAAGTAATAGTTTGCAGAAAGTAAACACAAAGCAGTAAATAGTTTCTAGATTGTATGTAAACGAAAAGGGCCGGGATCCATAGTTCACTAGAGGTGGCTCTCCTTAAGATAGATAACATGCTGGGTGAACAAATTACAGCGGGGCAATTGACAAACATCGAGAAAGCAATACATGCATATACTAATCATCTTGACTCCTTTGGAACTTGATTGGGCATTACAACATTATACATAGACCGCCATCCAACTGCATCTATGACTAATAATCCACCTTCAGGTTATCATCCGAACCCACTCCAGTATTAAGTTGCAAGCAATAGATTATTGCTTTACGAATTGCATGTAAAAAACAATACGATTGTTCTATGAACAAAGGATTGTTGTTTTCTCCCTTGTAGCAATAGCACTGATGACCCACAAGTATAGGGGGTGTATCGCAGTATTTTCGAGGGAAGTGAAACCCAATTTATTGATTCGACACAAGGGGAGCCAAAGAATACTTATCAGACTTAACAACTGAGTTGTCAATTCAGATGCACCTGGAAACAATCTTGCTCACAGCAGTTTATCAGTAGCAACAGTTTTGTAGTAGGAATAGTAAAGTAACAGAAGTAGCAAAGCAAAGACAGTAGTAACAAAAGTAGTAAACAATGGGATTCGAGTGCGGTAGGCATAGGGATGGATGGACGGGCGTTGCATGGATAAGACAATTCACATAGCAATCAGAACATAGGGCAATTGCAGATAAATAAGATAAAGCATCCAAGTACTAGACAATCCTAGGCACATGTTCCATAAATAGTCATACATGCTCACAATGAGAACTTGCACAACATCTTTTGTTCTGCCAGCCCGTTTGCAGCGGGGCCTCTAGGGAACTACTGGCAATTAAGGTGCTCCTTTCAATAGAGCACCGGAGCAAAGCATTAAGACTCCATGAACACATGTGATCCTCACATCAAAGCCTTTCCCTTCTGGCTACCCTGATTTCTATCACTTCGGGACCATAGGTTCTGGACAACGACGTGTGTATACAACTTGTAGATAAGACCAAGAACAATACTATCATAATGAATCAATAACATGTTCAGATCTAAGATCATGGCACTCAGGTCCTAGTGACAAGCATTAAGCACAACAAGTCGCAACAAAGTCATAAAGCACTAATAAAAGATACTAGGCACCATGCCCTAACAATCTGATGCCATTACATGAACGATCTCATCCAATCCCTACCATCCCCATAGCCTACAACGGGGGATTACTCACTCATATATGGAGGAAACATGGATGGTCGATGGAGATGATGGTGGAGATCATTGGAGATCGCTCCGGGGGCACTTCCCCGTCCCGGCAGGGTGCCGGAACAGAGACTTTTTGTCCCCCGAATCTCCCCTTCGGTGGCGGCGGTGAAGCGGAACTTTTCATGGAAAAACGTCGAACCCCCCGAAGTTTTTAGGTCAGAAGGCTTCTTATAGGCGAAGAGGGAGACCGAGGGGGTGCCTGGGGCCACCACACCAGGCCCTGGCGCGGCTAGGCCTATCCTCGTGCCTGGGGGTGTGTGGCCAGCCCCTGGCCCTCCTCCGTCTCGTATTCTGGCTCCGTGAGTCTTCTGGAAAAATAGGCACTTTGGCTTTTGTCCCGTCCAATTCCGAGAATATTCATTTTCTGACTTTCCTGGAACCAAAAACAGCAGAAAACAGGCATCAGGCACTGTGGCTCTTATTAATAGGTTAGTCCAAGAAATCATATGAAAAGTATTCCAAAGTGTGGACAAAACACAAGAAAGTGGATAAAACCAAGCATGGAGCATCAAAAATTATAGATACATTTGCAATGTATCAACATCGCCAAGCTTAACTCCTGCTCGTTCTCGAGTAGGTAAGTGATAAAAAGAAAGAATAATTTTTGAGGTGACATGCACCATCAAAGACTTGACGAAAGTATTTGTAAACATTCAAAGCTGGGATCATAGTACTTCAAGCATAACATGATAGACAAGGTTCTAGCAATAAGACAAAGAAACTATGATGTAACATGAAAAGGCACAAACAAAAGATTCATGAATAACAATGCTTTGCAAGACGTTTGTTTGTTTCACATAAAGAAAACATAGCATAATAGTATTCAGCTTGTCCCTCAATAGAGTAGCAAATATAAATGCATAGGACACCTTCAAAGTTCATAAGAGTGACTAGATACAATAGTTTAAAACAAGCAATATCAAGGTATGCATCAATCAACTAGTCTTGGGACAATGCACATAGAACTAAGAATGGCCACTATGCTCTCAAGAAAGTGCTCATAGAATGTGTGGAGACTCAACAAGGAAATGAAACAGGTTTTGAAAAGTTTGAAAGGCTTCCAAATGCTGAAAGTATGGTACTCATTAGCTTTGAGCTCTCATTGCCCCTATCATAAGCATCTTTAATGTGGTTAAGGTGAAAGTGAGGTCCAATCTGAGTTATATGCTTGACAGACTGTAAACTGGAAATCCCAAGTCCCTTGAGTACGAGGGTCGCTCCTCATGATACTCAACTTTAGTTACCGGTAAGTTCTTGTCATCGTAAGTATGTGCGTATCATAGAGAACTGCCAACGAGGTACCCCTTGCCCGATGATACGGAAGAATCCCCATACCGAAATGACAAGGCAAGATGGTGCTTTTTTTCTTTCCTCTTTTCATAAAACTCTTTTTTTTCTTTTTCTCAATAGCTATAACTCTCTTTTTTTATAAGAAGAATGCTTTATAGATATCATTATGGTTACGCTGCAGGTTTCCACCATGTCAGCATGGATTAGACCAGTGGCCCAGGCGTTTCTCTAACACACATACATAACTCCATGGACTTACAAGCTCCCCTTTTATTTCACACCGACGACATCCGCAAACAAAAGAGCAAGGTATCAACTGGGTATATATTTATAAGTGTTGAAAGCGTTCCCCGTGACAGCATGGTTCTGCTAAGCCCCAGCCTGTAATTAGCAAGCATATAACTTTCATGGAGAGTTCACAATGGTTCAGGTTTATTAAGTGCAGGAAATAAAGTGTGCCGTCAAGTTCGTGAGAGATTTACTAACTAACTTTCTCATAACAAGCAAACATTTTATTCGGAAGAAAACAAGGCATATTGAATATGCACGGAAGTAGCAAATGATGCTAATAGGTAGGTATGGTGTACACTTTGGCAATATTTGGTTTAAGGGAGTTGGAAACATGAGTAAAACACTCAGTGTAAGTGAAGGCTAGCAATAGTAAGGGAGCGACAAATGAGAGAGCAATAATAGCCATAATCATGCAGAGTGACAAAACATCATTGATCAAAGCATAAAGTGATACTACAAGTTGAAAACTAAAGGATCATAAAGGCTATGGTGACTTTGGATAGTCATAACATGGTGTGACCATATGCCAAGTCAACCCAAATAAGTCATCAAAGGAGAATACCACTATACTATGCTTTAATATGCTAAAACAACGCATGATTCATCCAAGGCACATTAAGCAATCTCAATTGTTTATAACAAGTCATGCTACAACAAAGAATACTAAGCATAAAGCCAAAACAATATCAAGCATGACATGAAAAAGCATAGGCCACAGTCAAAAACGAGCTCTTTTTACCACATAAGCATGAACTTTCCTACTCTTTTCCAAACCAAACCAAACTATTTGAACACCAATGTATGAAAGGGGAGATCCAACCAATTTATTCAGAAAACTAAGCAAATCCAAGCAAATGAAAACCAAAACGAAAAACGAAAAATAAGACGCTCCAAGAACAACACAATTGTGCATGAAACAATAAAAATGAAGTGGTTGGAAGAAACCTGAGATTTTTATTGATGAAGAAGGGGATGCCTTGGGCATCCCCAAGCTTTGACGCTTGTACTTCTTGGATATTTTTTGGGGTGACACGCGTGGCATCCCCAAGCTTGAGCTTTAGTCTATCCTTCATCTCATTACTCATTCCTTCCATACACCTGAAATTTTTCCTTCATACAAAACTTCACACGATCTCATTAGCAACATTAGTGCACTTAAGATAAATAAGTCTCAGGGTTCAGTTCTAACACCAAATAAACTTCCATTAGAACTCTAGCTACTGTAGCACTTCCCTCAAAAAGCTCAATTCCCCAAAAGAACTCAACAAGGAACCAACAAGAAGCAAATGCAGAAAATGGCAGAAATCTGTCAAAACAGACCAGCAGGTAAAGACGAATTTTTTCGAAGACCTTCTGTTGCTCAAATCAAAAAGTGTTGAACTAACGAAAGTTATATAACAACTTGGGGCAGAATTAAAAAAATTACAGCTCACTCCGACATACAGAGCTCTCTCACAAATTTTTACGGTGAAGCACAAAAATCTGTTTCGGGACAGCAACTTTCCCAATCATTACTTCTCTCTCATTAGAGGTTACTCTTGGCACAAAAAGCAAATAAAAAGGATAAGCAGAGGTTATTACAGAGGTAATAACTTCCAATACGCAACTAAAACTCTTGGTTATCTCCCAAAAAGTACTTTTCTTTAACGCCTTTAAGTTAGGCATAAGGAAAAACTAAAATGGATAGAATAGAAGTAAGCGAAGATAATCATGGTGAAAACATTGTTTTGTTCAATGAAATCCTTTTGTTAACAAGGTTGATCAGGTCTTGTTACCAAAACAATTCCATATGAGACAAAACTTTGTATCCCACTAATGATTATGTTACCTCAACCTTGATAGCAATGGTCCCAATCATAATAGTTTCAAATTTTTCTCTTCGTATGGGACAATATATTTCTCCAACTTGAATGCCCTCAATATGTTCCATTGAATTCACACCATAAGTCCTTTCAATCTTCTTGGGGAAATAGATAGTATGTTCATTGTCATTGACATTGAAGGTCACCTTCCCTTGGTTACAATTAATAATAGCTCCTCAGTATTTAAGAAAAGGTCTCCCAAGAATAATAGACATATTATCATCTTCAGGCATAAAAGTTTGAGAGGATGCTCTCATAAGAAATAAGAGTTGAAGTAAAGAGAGCATCAAGAAGCAAATTCAAAACACATTTAAGTCTAACCCACTTCCTATGCATAGGAATCTTGTATGCAAATAAATTCACAAAGAATAAAGTGACAGGCATAGGAAGATAAAACAAGAGTAACTTCAAAACTTTCAACACATAGAGAGGTGTTTCAATACCATGAAAACTTCTACAACCATATTTTCCTCTCTCATAATAATTTTCAGTAGCCTCATGAATGAACTCAACAATATAACTATCACATAAAGCATGCTTTTCATGATCTACAAGCACTAGAGCTTTATCATAAACATCTTCAAAAGAATCCTCAGGAACATAACATTCATCCTTCTTTAGTAAGCATGGGGGACAATCAAATAATGTAAGGGATAAAGAGTTACTCTCATTAGAAGGTAGGCATGGGTAGCTAATCCATTCTTCCTCCTTTTGTTCATCGCTCTCCTTCTCTTTTTCATCTAATGAGATTTCAGGTTCATCAATGTCTTCTTCCATAGGATCCCGCAAGGCATTAGTCTCTTCCATTTGTGGAAAACATAAATTAAAATATTCAAGAATGTAGCCATTTTCATCCTTGTAATTATCAAAGCAAAATTTAAGTATACCATAAACCTCATACTTATAAGGTGAATCATCAATATTTTCAAGCAAACTAGAAAGTTCAAATGCACCCTTCCAAGCAATAAATTCCTCATTTTGTTCCACATCATAAAGGTCATAATTTCCCTTAAGATAGGAAGATATGGTAACATTATCATTATACTCACATTAAAAAGGGAGGTGTTTGTACCTCCTATAGCAACAAGGTTTATAAAGGCAATAAGTAACATTATAAGTAGAGCACACATTTCTAGCAATGGTATACAATCTATCAATTTGTTCCCATAAGTGTTTCCCTTTTTGTGACAAGCGGCGTTCCTTATAATAATATTTTTCATCTTCCATGAACCCACCTTGCCAATAAGATTCAGTTTCAAAGAAACCAACCATTAACAACAAGCATGATAAAGCAAGACAATAACAGACCAACGAAAATAAAAACTAGAGTAGGAACCAATTTTTTTTGTATTTTGATAAAGAAACAAGCAAACAAGGAGAAAATAAACTTAGCTTGAACAATAGTGATTCCAAGTGGACTTGATAAATAAAGCTATGCTCCCCAGCAATGGCGCCAGAAAATAGTCTTGATGACCCACAAGTATAGGGGGTGTATCGCAGTATTTTCGAGGGAAGTGAAACCCAATTTATTGATTCGACACAAGGGGAGCCTAAGAATACTTATCAGCCTTAACAACTAAGTTGTCAATTCAGCTGCACCTGGAAACAATCTTGCTCACAGCAGTTTATCAGTAGCAACAGTTTTGTAGTAGGAATAGTAAAGTAACAGCAGTAGCAAAGCAAAGACTGTAGTAACAAAAGCAGTAAACAGTGGGATTCGAGTGTGGTAGGCATAGGGATGGATGGACGGGCGTTGCATGGATAAGACAATTCACATAGCAATCAGAACATAGGGCAATTGCAGATAAATAAGATAAAGCATCCAAGTACTAGACAATCCTAGGCACGTGTTCCATAAATAGTCATACGTGCTCGCAATGAGAACTTGCACAACATCTTTTGTCCTGCCAGCCCGTTTGCAGCGGGGCCTCTAGGGAACTACTGGCAATTAAGGTGCTCCTTTCAATAGAGCACCGGAGCAAAGCATTAACACTCCGTGAACACATGTGATCCTCACATCAAAGCCTTTCCCTTCCGGCTACCCCGATTTCTGTCACTTCGGGATCATAGGTTCCGGACAACGACGTGTGTATACAACTTGTAGATAAGACCAAGAACAATACTATCATAATGAATCAATAACATGTTCAGATATGAGATCATGGCACTCGGGCCCAAGTGACAAGCATTAAGCACAACAAGTCGCAACAAAGTCATAAAGCACTAATAAAAGATACTAGGCACCATGCCCTAACAATCTGATGCCATTACATGAACGATCTCATCCAATCCCTACCATCCCCATAGCCTACAGCGGGGGATTACTCACTCATAGATGGAGGAAACATCGATGGTCGATGGAGATGATGGTGGATATCGATGGAGATGGCTCCGGGGGCACTTCCCCATCCTGGCAGGGTGCCGGAACAGAGACTTTCTGTCCCCCGAATCTCCCCTTCGATGGCGGCGGCGCAGCGGAACTTTTCATAGAAAAACGTCGAACCCCCCGAAGTTTTTAGGTCAGAAGGCTTCTTATAGGCGAAGAGGGAGACCGAGGGGGTGCCTGGGGCCACCACACCAGGCCCTGGCGCGGCCAGGCCTAGCCCGCGCCTGGGAGGGTGTGGCCAGCCCCTGGCCCTCCTCCGTCTCGTATTCTGGCTCCATGAGTCTTCTGGAAAAATAGGCACTTTGGCTTTTGTCCCATCCAATTCCGAGAATATTCATTTTCTAGAAGTCATCAGATGCCAGCATACGAGACGGAGAAGGGCTGGCCATACCACCTGGCCGCGCGGCCAGGCCTGGCCCGCGCCAGGGGGTGGTCTGGCCGACCCCAGCACCCCCTCGGCCTCTCCTTCCGCCTATAAGATGCCCTTGGGACGAAAACCCTAAGTACCCGATCAAAAATCCACGAAAGAGTCTGTAGCCGCCGGCGTCTCTGTCCCTAGATCGGGAGGGATCTGAAGCTCTTCCCGGCACCCTGCCAGAGAGGGGAATTCACCCTGGAGGCCTTCTTTGTCACCATGCAAGCTTCTGGTGTGATGCGTGAGTAGTTCATCCTTGGACTACGGATCCATGTAGTAGCTAGATGGCTGGTTCTCCTCCTTTGTGCTTTCATGTCTAGATCTTGTGAGCTCAGTTCATGATCAAGATCATCTATTTGTAATTCTGCATGTTGTGTTTGCGGGGATCCGATGGATATTGAGATGCTATTTCGGATTGATTATTTATTCTATCATGTCTTTGTTATTTGTGATCTTCATGCTATTTTTTATTTATTCTATCATGAAGAAGGCCTCCAGGGTGAATTCCCCTCTCCGGCAGGGTGCCGGGAAGAGCTTCAGATCCCTTCCGATCTAGGGACAGAGACGCCGACGGCTATAGACTCTTTCGTGGATTTTTGATCGGGTACTTAGGGTTTTCGTCCCGAGGGCATCTTATAGGCGGAAGGAGAGGCCGAGGGGGTGCTGGGGTCGGCCAGACCACCCCCTGGCGTGGGCCAGGCCTGGCCGCGCGGCCAGGTGGTATGGCCAGCCCCCAGCCCTTCTCCGTCTCGTATGCTGGCATCTGATGACTTCCAGAAAAATAGGCACTTTGGCTTTTGTCCTGTCCAATTCCGAGAATATTCATTTTCTGACTTTCCTGGAACCAAAAACAGTAGAAAACAGGCAGCTGGCACTATGGCTCTTGTTAATAGGTTATTCCAAGAAATCATATGAAAAGTACTCCAAAGTGTGGACAAAACACAAGAAAGTGGATAAAACCAAGCATGGAACATCAAAAATTATAGATACATTTTCAATGTATCAACATCCCCAAGCTTAACTCCTGCTCGTCCTCGAGTAGGTAAGTGATAAAAAGAAAGAGTAATTTTTGAGGTGACATGCACCATCAAAGACTTGATCAAAGTATTTGTAAAACATTCAAAGCTGGGATCATAGTACTTTAATCATAACATGAAAGACAAAGTTCTAGCAATAAGACAAAGAAACTATGATGCAACATGAAAAGGCACAAACAAAAGATTCATGAATAACAATGCTTTGCAAGACGTTTGTTTGTTTCACATAAAGAAAACATAGAGCATTCAGCTTGTCCCTCATAGAGTAGCAAATATAAATGCATAGGACACCTTCAAAGTTCATAAGAGTGACTAGATACAAATAGTTTAAAACAAGCAATATCAAGTTATGCATCAATCAACTAGTCTTGGGACAATGCACATATAACTAAGAATGGCCACTATGCTCTCAAAGTAGGTGCGTAAAGATAGAAGGTGGAGACTCAGTATAATGGTGGAAGAAAGGCCTTCATAAAAGGAAGTAGGTATTCAAGTCTCATAAAGAGCTTCCAAAAATTATGGTACTTATAGCTTCCAGCTCTCATTGCCCCTATCATAAGCATCTTGAAATGATTAAGGTTAAAGTGAACAAACTATGGTGTACATGCTTGACGAAGTATAAGTTAGAAATCTCATGTCCCTTGTATACGAGGGCCACTCCTCATGCTACTCAAGTTTAGTCACCGGTAAGTTCTTGTCATTGTAAGTACATGTGTATCTGATAACCCACAAGTATAGGGGATCGTGTGTAGCATTTTCGATAAGTAAGAGTGTCGAACCCAACGAGGAGCTAAAGGTAGTATAAATATTCTCTCAAGTTCTATTAACCACTGATACAACTCTACGCACACTAAACGTTTGCATTATCTAGGAAATAAAACTAGAGCAACAATACGAGTAATAGAGATAGCTTTGGATGATAATAAATAACAAGAAAGTAAAGCTAGTTGCTGCAGCAATAAAATACACTAAACTAACAGAACCATGAGTGTGGAATAGTGGTGGCTTTGTCCAATTTTAAATAGCAAATAGATCAGGTTCATTGTCTTCGATGCAGTTTTCTATGTGGGAGAGGCTAAATATACATGCGCTTCACTACTTGGAATTACATGTACTATATGATTGGATTGTTAGCAAACATCCGTAAGTACTAATCAATGCATTAAGGTTTCCCAACCATAGCCTTAAGTTTAATGGTCCTCTTACTCCCATACGTGCAACGTTTCGGTTCGCGTCCTCAGGTTTCTGTCACTCCGGCAGAACTTCCCCCTTCCTCTTACACATACTACAAACCCTATGATGTTTAATCCATGCACGCACAAATATAATGGACACCAACGGACTGTACCATATCAACATACAACTCTAATGAACCAAAGACGTTCAACCATTCAATCTAAGAACAAAGAAACTACGCAAACATGACATATGATCATAGGATTATAACTTATAGCATCAAACACCATGTTTACATAGGACGGTACAGAGGTGTGTGTGTGGGGGGGGGTGAACCACTGCATACTAGGAGGATTAGGTGATGGAGATGGTGGTGAAGATGGTGAAGAGGGCAGCGGCGACGCCGGCGGCGGCGCAGAGGACTCCTTCCCCGCCGCCGGTATCATGGGGGAGCACCGCTCCTTAGCCCCCTTCCTTCATGGCTTCTTGGGAGCCTTCCCCCATGGAGATGGGATCCATGGGGAGGCAAAAACATGGCTTTGGTGGCTGCAAATTCGTGGGTGAAGATGCCCTAGGCGAATTAGGTTTCCTCCCTTTATATAGCTTCTCGGATTCCCGTCACCCCATCTTGGGCTGCAGTAAATCAGGCCTAAAAGGCCCGTCTGGACACGAAATTGGCTAAATTTTATGTCTAGAACTTTTTTCGCGAAATTTCCAACAACTTTGTAGTTGAAGAGTTTTCCGTTTGACGCCGTGTTCGACCCGAAATGTGACTATCTTCAAAAAGAGTTCTGAGACAGATTTCTGGAAAAATCCCAATTTGACTCCAACAAGGTTTCCACTTGTATTTTTGGTAATTCCTACTCCCTCCGTTTCAAAATATAAGATGTTTTAGCTTTGTGAAAGGAGTGTATCTAGACCTTTTTAGTGTGTAGGTTCACTTCAAATATAGATGAATCTACACACTAAAAGGAGTCTAGATACACTCCATTCACAAAGTTAAATGATCTTATATTCTGAAACAGAGGGAGTACACATCAAAGTGTAAAACAAGAACATTGTGCACTTTTGCAACTATTAGTAGGTTAGTCCAAATAAATCATAAACTTTATACAGAAAGGAGTATCAAAAGCATATTATTAGCATAAAACCATGAAAAATTATAGATGGACGTATCAACATCCCCAAGCTTAGTTCCTGCTCGTCCTCAAGTAGGTAAACGATCAAAACAATATAATTTTTGAGGTGACATGCAGACAAGAAAATCTTGATCATCATTATTGTAAAAGTATTGATAGCTAGGAATTAAGGTACTCTAAACATGAATAATGAAAGATAGAGTTCTAACAATAAGACATAGCAATTATGTTGTAACATGAAAAGGTACAAACAAAAGATTCATGAATAGCAATGCTTTGCAAGAAGTTTGTTTGTTTCACATAAAGTAAGCATAATGAGAATGGTATTCAACTTGTCCCTCATAGTGTAGCAAAACATAAATACATAGGACACCTTCAAAGTTCATAAGGGTGACTAGATACAAATAGTTTAGGAACAAGCAATATCAAAGTTATGCATCAATCAACAAGTCTTGGGACAATGCACATAGAACTAAGAATGACAACTATGCTCTCTTAATTGGTGCGTAAAGATAGAAGGTGGAGACTCAATATAAAAGTGGAAGAAAGGCCTTCATGGAAGGAAGCAGGGATTCAAGTCTCATAAAGAGCTTCCAAAAATTATGGTGCTTATTAGCTTTCAGCTCTCATTGCCCCTATCATAAGCATCTTGAAGGGATTAAGGTTAAAATGAACAAACTATGGAGTATATGCTTGACAAAGTATAAGTTGGAAATCTCATGTCCCTTGAATACGAGGGCCGCTCCTCATGCTACTCAAAAGTTTAGTTACCGGTAAGTTCTTGTCATAGTAAGTACGTGTGTATCATAGAGAACCGCCAACGGGGTACCCCTTGCCCGATGATATGGAAGAATCCCCATATCAAAATGACAAGGCAAGCAGACAACGATCATCTCAGCAATCTTCTTATTTACCATGGGAAAATGGTGCTTTTTTCTCTCTTTCCTCTTTTCTCATCTTTTTTTTCTTTTTTCTCAATCTCTATCTCTTTTTTTATAAGAAGAATGCTTCATAGATTGCTCATTATGGTTACGCTGCAGGTTTCCACCATGATTAGGCATGGATTAGACCGGCGGCCCAAGCATTTCTCTAACACACATACATAACTCCATGGACTTACAAGCTCCCCTTTCATTTCACACCGACGACATCCATAGACAAAAGAGCATGATATCAACTAGGTACAATGTACAAGTGCAATGTTGAAAGCGTTCCCCATGACAACATGGTTCTGCTAATCCCCAACATATAAGTGCAAGCATATACAACATACATGACACAATGGTTCAAGTTTATTAGGGAAAGAAAAGTAAAGTGTGCCATCAAGTTCGTGAGAGCTATAATCACTAGTTTTCTCATAACAAGTTTAATTCGGAAGGTAGATAAAAGCATGAATATAATTGAAATAGCAAATGCTAATAGGTAGGTATGGTGGACTCTTTGGGATAACTTGGTTTTATTTGGAGTTGGATGCATGAGTGGAACTCATACTTAGTTATGGAGGCTAGCAAAAGACTGGGAGCGACCAACTAAAAGAGCAATAATGGCCATAATCATGCAGAGCGACAAAACATCATTAATTAAAGCATAAAATGATATTACAAGTCAAAAACTAAAGGATCATAAAAGCTATGGTGACTTGGGATAGTCATAACATGGTATGAGCATGAGCCAAGTCAACCCAAATAAAGCATCAAAAGAGAATACCACAATACTATGCTTTAATATGCTAAAACAATGCATGATTCTTTCAAGGTACATTAAGCAATCTCAATTGTTTATAACATGTCATGCTATAGCAAAAATCACTAAGCATAAATCTAAAACAATATCAAACATGACATGACAAAGCATAGGCCACCGTAAAAAAACGAGCTCCTTTTACCACTTAAGCATGAACTTTTCCTACTCTTTTCCAATCCAAACCACACTTATTTGAAAACTAATGTATGAAAGAGGGGGTCCAACCAATTTATTCAAGCAAACTAAGAAAACCAAGCAAAGGAAAACCAAAAGTGAAAACGAAGACGCTCGAAGAACAACACAACTGTGCATGAAGCAATAAAAATGAAGTGTTTGGAAGAACCTGAGATTTTTATTGATGAAGAAGGGGATGCCTTGGGCATCCCAAGCTTTGACGCTTGTACTTCTTGGATATTTCTTGGGGTGACATGGGGTGGCATCCCCAAGCTTTAGCTTTAGTCCATTCTTCATCTAATTACATCATTCTTTCCTTAACACCTGAAATTTTTCCTTCATACAAAACTTCACATAATCTTCATTAGCAACATTAGTGTACTCAAGATAATAAGTCTTTGGGTTCAGTTTCAACACCAATAAAACTTCCATTAAAACACAAGATACTATAGCACTTCCCTCAAAAAGCTCAATTCCCCCCAAAAAAACAAAAAGGAATTAGCAAGAAGCAAATGCAAATAATGGCAGAAATCTGTCAAAACAGATCAACAGGTAAAGACCAATTTTTTCGAAGACCTTCTGTTGCTCAAATCGAAAAGTGTTGAACTAACGAAAGTTGGATAACAACCTGGGTCAGAAGCACAAACAATTACAGCTCAAACCGACATACAGAGATTTTACACGAATTTTACAGCGAAGCACAAAAATCTATTTCGAGACAGCAACTTTCCCAAGCATTACTTCTCTCTCATTAGAGGTTACTCTTGGCACAAAAAGAAAATAAAAAGGATAAGGAGAGGTTATTACCGAAGCAATAACTTCTAAAACTCAACTAAAACTTTTGGGTTATCTCCCAATAAGTACTTTTCTTTAATGCCTTTAAGTTAGGCATAGGATCAAGATTCAAGTATTTTCAAATGAATAAGCATTAAGATTAATCCAGAAATATCTTTCTTTTTCAAGGCTTCATGCATTCCTACAAGTTTTTAACTGAAAAGCTTCCATGGAAATATTTGTTTTGGTTTTATAGGCATGAACACAAGTGTTCAAGGTCAACCCCCACTTAACCATTACTCATCTTTCCAATCACTTTCCTTTTTAAAAATGTTTTTAGGTAACAAGTACAACTAATTTTTTTTTGTAATTCGTATTTCCTATCCATACTAAGATAGAGAACAACTTAAAACTGAAAGTAAAAACTACTTAGAGATAAAGCAAACAAGTGCACACAAGAATATTCACCCACACGCTATTGCTCCCCGGCAACGATGCCAGAAAAGATCTTGATAACCCACAAGTATAGGGGATCGTGTGTAGCCTTTTCGATAAGTAAGAGTGTCGAACCCAACGAGGAGCTAAAGGTAGGATAAATATTCTCTCAAGTTCTATCAACCACTGATACAACTCTACGCACACTAAACGTTGGCATTATCTAGGAAATAAAACTAGAGCAACAATACGAGTAACAGAGATAGCTTTGCATGATAATAAATAACAAGAAAGTAAAGTTAGTTGCTGCAGCAATAAAATACACTAAACTAACAGAACCATGAGTGTGGAATAGTGGTGGCTTTGTCCAATTTTAAATAGCGAATAGATCGGGTTCATTGTCTTCGATGCAGTTTTCTATGTGGGAGAGGCTAAATATACATGCGCTTCACTACTTGGAATTACATGTACTATATGATTGGATTGTTAGCAAACATCCGTAAGTACTAATCAATGCATTAAGGTTTCCCAACCATAGCCATAAGTTTAATGGTCCTCTTACTCCCATACGTGCAATGTTTCGGTTCGCGTCCTCAGGTTTCTGTCACTCCTGCAGAACTTCCCCCTTCCTATTACACATACTACAAACCCTATGATGTTTAATCCATGCGCGCACAAATATAATGGACACCAAAGGACTGTACCATATCAACATACAACTCTAATGAACCAAAGACGTTCAACCATTCAATCTAAGAACAAAGAAACTACGCAAACATGACATATGATCATAGGATTATAACTTATGGCATCAAACACCATGTTTACATAGGACGGTACAGAGGTGTGTGGGAGGATGAACCACTGCATACTAGAAGGATTAGGTGATGGAGATGTCGGTGAAGATGGTGAAGAGGGCAGCGGCAGCACTGTCGGTGGCGCGGAGGACTCCTTCCCCGCCGCCGGTATCAAGTTCGTGAGAGCTTTAATCACTAGATTTCTCATAACAAGTTTAATTTGGAAGATAAACAAAAGCATGAATATGCTTGGAATAGCATAATCTAATAGGTAGGTATGGTGGACTCTTTGGAATAACTTGGTTTAGGGAGTTGGATGCATGAGTGGAACTCATACTTAGTTGTGGAGGCTAGCAAAAGACTGGGAGCGACAAACTAAGAGAGCAATAATGGTCATAATCATGCAGAGCGACAAAACATCATTGATCAAAGCATAAAGTGATACTACAAGTTGAAAACTAAAGGATCATAAAGGCTATGGTGACTTGAGATAGTCATAACATGGTGTGAGCATGCGCCAAGTCAACCCAAATAAAGCATCAAAGGAGAATACCACTATACTATGCTTCAATATGCTAAAACAACGCATGATTCATCTAAGGCACATTAAGAAATCTCAATTGTTTATAACAAGTCATGCTACAGCAAAGAATAGTGAGCATAAAGCCAAAACAATATCAAGCATGGCATGACAAAGCATAGGCCACAGTCAAAAACAAGCTCTCTTTACCACTTAAGCATTAACTTTTCTACTCTTTTCCAAACCAAACCTAACTATTTGAAAACCAATGTATGAAAGAGGGGGTACAACCAATTTATTCAGCAAACTAAGCAAACAAAAAACCAAAATGAAAACGAAAAAAGACGCTCCAAGAATAACACAACCGTGCATGAAACAATAAAAATGAAGCGTTTGGAAGAAACCTGGGATTTTTATTGATGAAGAAGGGGGTGCCTTGGGCATCCCCAAGCTTTGACGCTTGTACTTCTTGGATATTTCTTGGGGTGACACGTGTGGCATCCCCAAGCTTGAGCTTTAGTCCATCCTTCATCTCATTACTCATCTCATTATGAAAGTTAGATAACAACCTAGGGCAGAAGCACAAGAATTCATGCCTCAAAAAGACGTTCAGAGATTTTACACGAATTATTACGGTGAAGCACAGAAATTTGTTTTGGGATAGCAACTTTCCCAATCATTACTTCTCTCTCATTAGAGGTTACTCTTAGCACAAAAAGAAAATAAAAAGGATAAGGAGTGGTTATTACAGAGGTAATAACTTCCAAGACTCATCTAAAACTTTTGGGTTATCTCCCAATAAGTACTTTCCTTTAACGCCTTTAAGTTAGGCATAAGAAGAAAGAAAAAGGATCAAGTGTTCTCAAATGAAGAAGCATTAAGACCAAATTTTTTGCCCTTACCTCTCTTACTTTTATTCTTAACCTTGGGGAAAATATGATTGTTTGGGGGAGAAGAAAGGTGCATGGTCCCCTTTCCCACATCTATTATTGCTCCAAGGAGTTCTAATAGGGACCTTCCAAGTGTAATTATTCCTTTTTCTGCACATTCAATAACAAGATAATCGGTAGAAATCATTTTCCCAAGGATCTTTGTAAACACTCCTTCAGATATTCCAATAGGTAATATGGTAGCATTATTAGCAAGAGATATTTCTATTCCTCCTTCAATAAGCCCCCAAAGATTCAAAGATTCATAAATATCTTTAGGCATAAGACAAAATTCAGACATGATATCACAACGGGCCTAAAAGTTTTCAGTATTTATCTCAATATTTACTGTAGGGAGCCACTTTGATGGTTCAGAATTTATTGGAACATAATTATGATGCTCCCTCAGGGTATTATAGCAATCTTTTAAGCTAGTAGTGCTAGTCTAAAGAGTGTTCAATCTAGCAAATATTCTTGCGAAAGAAATATCAGTTTGGCCAGGCAAGTTGTAAGTGAGGATCAATTTCTTTCTAGCATTAATAGCATAATCCTCATTACATTGGAGGAAATCTCCTCCCACAACAGCATCTAAAGCATATCTATAGCAAAGAGCAATTCCAAGGTAAAAACTGCTAAGGAACAAGCTTTGAGTCATTTTAGGCTCAGTTTTTTCATGTTGATCAGAGATTCTAGACCAAGCTTCCTTAAAACTTTCCTCAATTCCTTGTTTAAAAGTGAAAATCAGTTCCTCGAGTGATATAGTGACTGGAGCAAGGCTAGACATACTGGCAACTTGAGAAAGGAACTAATTTTTTTGTGTGTTTTCAAATAAGAAAGCAAACTAGTAAGACTAATTTTTTTGTGTTTTTGATAACAAAACAAGCAAACAAAGCAAAAGTAAACTAAGCAAAACAAAAATAACAAAGTAAAGAGATTGGTTATGAGGGACTCCCCTTGTGAAGATGTCCTTGACTCCCCGGCAATGGCGCCAGAAAAATGATTGATGGCTCAGTGTTGATGTAGAGCTCGCTGGGAACCCCAAGAGGAAGGTATGATGAGCACAACAACAAGTTTCCCTCAGTTATGAAACCAAGGTTTAATCGAACCAGTAGGAGCAAGGAAACACCCCAAAGGTGTTGCTAGCTGAGCCTTGGCAGGGCGCACTACCGGTGCTAGTAGCAACGTGGAGACCTACACAACACAACCACATAACTCTATCCCCAACTTGCGATGAGGTTGTCAATCTCACCGTGTTTTGCTAAAAACAAAGGATTAAACGTATCGAATGGAAGTAAGTAATAGTTTGTAGAAAGTAAACACAAAGCAGTAAACAGTTTATAGATTGTACGTAAAATAAAAGGACCGGGATCCATAGTTCACTAGAGGTGGCTCTCCTTAAGATAGATAACATGCTGGGTGAACAAATTATAGCGGGGCAATTGACAAACATCGAGAAAGCAATACATGCATATACTAATCATCTTGACTCCTTTGGAACTTGATTGGGCATTACAACATTATACATAGACCGCCATCCAACTGCATCTATGACTAATAATCCACCTTCAGGTTATCATTTGAACCCCCTCCAGTATTAAGTTGCAAGCAACAGATTATTGCTTTACGAATTGCGTGTAAAGTAAACAATATGATTGTTCTATGAACAAAGGATTGTTGTTTTCTCCCTAGTAGCAACAGCACATCTAGTACCTTAGAGATTTCTGTCACTTCCCACAGATTACCAGAGGCATGAACCCACTATCGAGCATAAATACTAACTCTTGGAGTTGCTAGAATCTACTTGGCCAAGATAGCTACTAACAACGGAAAGCATGCAAGATCACAAATAACAAAGACATGATAGAATCAATAATAAATCTAAAATAGCATCTCAATATCCATCGGATCCCCGCAAACACAACATGCAGAAATACAAATAGATGATCTTGATAATGAATGGAGCTCACAAGATCTAGACATGAAAGCACAAAGGTGGAGAACCAGCCATCTAGTTACTACATGGATCCGTAGTCCAAGGATGAACTACTCACGCATCACACCGGAGGCTTGCATGGTGATGAAGAAGGCCTCCAGGGTGAATTCCCCTCTCCGGCAGGGTGCCGGGAAGAGCTTCAGATCCCTCCCGATCTAGGGACAGAGACGACGGCGGCTACAGACTCTTTTCATGGATTTTTGATCGGGTACTTAGGGTTTTCGTCCCGAGGGCATCTTATAGGCGGAAGGAGAGACCGAGGGTGTGCTGGGGTCGGCCAGACCACCCCCTGGTGCGGGCCAGGCCTGGCCGCATGGCCAGGTGGTGTGGCCGGCCCCCAGCCCTTCCCCGTCTCGTACTCTGGCATCTGATGACTTCCGGAAAATAGGCACTTTGGCTTTTGTCCCGTCCAATTCCGAGAATATTCATTTTCTAACTTTCCTGGAACCAAAAACAGCAGAAAACAGGCAGCTGGCATTGTGGCTCTTGTTAATAGGTTAGTCCAAGAAATCATATGAAAAGTACTCCAAATTGTGGACAAAACACAAGAAAGTGGATAAAACCAAGCATGGAACATCAAAAATTATAGATACATTTGCAATGTATCAATATGCTTGACAAGTTATAAGTTGAAATCTCATGCCCCTTACTTACGATTACCGAACCTCATGCTACTCAACTTTAGTCACAAGTAAGCTCTTGTCATTGTAAATACATATGTATCATAGAGAATCGCCAATGGGGTACCCCTTGCACATGACACATGAGCTATCCCATAATCAAAATGACAAGGCAAGTAGACAATGAGCATCTCATCGATCCTTTTATTTGCTATTTGCATAGGTTTTTATTGAAGATGCTTCATAGAATGCTCATTATAGTTATGCTGCAAGTTTCCACATGATTAGGCATGGCTTAGGCTAGCGGCCCAGGCGTTTTTCTAACACACATATAAACTCCATGATCTTACAAGCTCCCCTTTTATTTCACACCGCCGGGATCCATAGGCAAAAGAATCATGATATCAACTAGGTACAAAGTACCAGTGCAATGTTGAAAGCGTTCCCCATGATACATGGTTCTGCTAACTTCAACTTATAAAGCGCAAGCATATACGCAACAAAGAAGGACCCAATGGTTCAAGTTTATTAAGTGCAAGAAAATAAAGTGTGCCATCAAGTTCGTGAGAGCTATAATCACTAATTTTCACATAACAAGTTTAATTTGGAAGGTAGATAAAAACAAGAATTTACTTGGAATAGCAATAATGCTAATAGGTAGGTATTGTGGATGCAAATGGCATGGGTTTTGGTTTAGGGAAGTGGATGCACGAGAAGTATTCCCTCTCAGTACAGGTTTTTGGCTAGCAAGGCTGGGTAGAAAGTATAAGAGTTGAAGGAAACAAACAAACATACAAGTGATAAAAACAAACATGCAGTCTTCCTTGGAAGCACAAAAGATCTTAACCAGAGAATACTAAGCTTATGAGCAAATCAAGAAAGGAAGATGATGAAATTATAATTCTTTAGAGTACTTTTATCTTTTCATTCAACTCTCAAAAATAGTGTTGCTACTGACCGAGCTAGGTTTGCCAAAACCAACTAAATTAACTCAATGATCCCAAAGTGATACCAATACTAACAACAAGACCAATCATATAACCATGAATTGAAACTAATATAAGCTATGCAAAAGAGTAAATGATAGAACTTCTCATTAATATTCCATAACGGCAACTCACACCAAGGGATACATATCTAACGAGAGAGGGGACACTTCCATAATGCAAACCATCCTACATGATAACTTCTCTATTCATGATATGACTCTACTAAAAAGGTAAAAAGATAGAAGATAGTGATGTGATACCGCGGCACTCCCCCAAGCTTGGAACAAACCAAGGGGATGCCAAACCTGATGACGAATTACTCCTTCGGTGGTGGTGGTATCCTCTCATCATCGTCCGACTTCCAGGGTAAGGGCTTCCCATCAACAAAGGACATCGTGGTCTCCAGCATCCTGAAACTTGCAGCAGCACTTATGCGTTTAAACCTAACCTCATACTCACAGTTTTGATTTTGAACGTCGTAGAGTTGTGCTTGCAGTTTGTTGGTTGTTTGGCGGAGTGAGAGGACTTCATCCTTGAGCTCAACAGTCTCCTTTTGGTGCTCGGCGATGAGTTCGGAACAAATCTTATGGATGATATACACTTTGCGTTCTGCCATCTTCTTGTACCTAAAGACATCTTGCTCCAGTGCTTCCATCCTATCCTCCAGACCTCCTTCACCTTTAGGGCCTTGAACCTCTTTTATCCGGACCTCCCCATCTTCAAGCAACAACTCCTTGGGATGAATCTTCAACTCTCTCATGTATGGGTTGATGATATCCTATAAGGAATCTTCCTTGGCTGATCCAGAGGAAGACATTGTGGGTCCAAATCTCAGGGGATCCGAGGGATTATATATTACGAAGTTTCATAACAAAAGGAAGGTTCTGGGAGAAAACGAGTCGGAGGCGGAGTCTGGAGTGGCCACACCACCTGGTGGCACGGCCAGGGGTAGGCCCGCGTCACAGGGTGGTGTGAGCCACCCTGGCTCCGTTTCCGTCCCTCTTTCGCTTCGTAGCTTTCCTTATTGATTGAAAACTGCAAAAATATAGTTGGATAGTATTTTCGTGGAACTTTTCTTACCAGAACCGTTACCTATTTTAAAACGGACTCTGCAGGTCTCTGAATTTGGTATCTAGTAGATTCTTCTGGAGTCACCACTTGAATAACGTCAATATCTTCATCTTCATACACTTATTGCTTGAGTCATGAAACCTTTCACTTCCTTATTACACCATTACCTCCATTACCTAGAAATTTCTTTTACATAGTTCTCATTAGCAACGTTAGTATAAGCGAAGTGATAAAACCTTTTGAGTTCAACTTCAACTGAAAACCATCAAAACATAAGCTACTATAGCAAATCCTTCCAAAACCCAAAAAGAATTCAAAAAGGAAATCGATTAAAGAAGCAAATGCGAGAGTGGCAAAATCTGTCAAAACAGACCAGCAGGTAAAAATCAATTTTTTCGAAAATCTTTTGTTGCTCGAATCAAAAAGTGCAAAACTAACGAAAGTTAAATAACCACCTAGGGCAGAAGCACAAACAATTACAGCTCAATCCGACATACATAGATCTCTCACGAATTTTTACGGTGAAGCACAAAAATCTGTTTCTGGACAGCAACTTCCCCAAATCTTTCTTCTCTCTCATTATAGGTTGATCTTGACACAAAAACCAAACAAAAATGATAAGGAGAGGTTATTACCGATGTAATAAATTCCAAGACTCAAAGAAACAAAAACAAATTGAAAGCAAAAATAAATTGGGTTGTCTCCCAAAAAGCTCTTTCTTTATAGCCATTAAGATGGGCATGATAATTTCAAAGAAGCTCACATAAGATATGAATTGAAGTGAAAGAGAGCATTAGGAAATAAAAATACACATGTTTAAGTCTAACCCACTTCCTATGCAAGGGAATTTTGTAAACAAAAAAGTTGTTAAAACCAGAGGCTACTAGCATAGGAAGGCAAAATAAGTGCAACATAAAAACTTTCAGCAAAAAACGAGGAAACTTGATATTATTGAGATGCATAAGAACACTTTTCCCTCTCTCATAGTAACTTTCAGTATCATGCATAAACTTAACAATATAACTATCACAAGGACCATCATAACAATGATCACTTATTCTAACAGAAAACACAGGAATACTAGCTCCCATAACACTACTTTGTGAGACAATATTAGAGGTATCCTTACAAAGGATAGTGTGTCCCTCTTCTACATATTTAGTAACAAAGTCTTTCACATTTGCTATTATAGGTTCATCATCCATTTGTTTATTAGGTTCAACAACTTTATTTGTACTTTCATTAACCATACTAGCTATCATAGAATGTTCCTTTACTTTAACTGGGAAAGGTAGTTTCTCAATGTAAGGTTCAGGTAAAACATGATTAGCAGTATAAACTTCAGTATTTCTTGCAGAAACACACTTAGCAACATCTTTATATGGTTCATGATACTTATTCCACTTCTTTTTAGGGACTTCAATATAGGAAGCAAAAGCCTTAAAATAAGAAGCAATAGCTTGAGAGTCTAGACCATAAGCATTTTTAATGTTTTGAAAGTCATCAGTTCCCATAAAAGATTCAATGCATTCATAATCATAATTTATACCTGACTTTCTATGTTTGTCATTCTCCCAAACTTCAGCATTATCTTGAATATGGTCTAGAAGATCCCATTTAGCTTCTTCTTCCATGCGAGTGAATGATCCAGCACAAGAAGCATCCAATAAATCCTTATCATGAAGAGAGAGCTTTGCATAAAAGTTATTGATAATAATATTGTTGGGGAGCTCATGAATGGGACATTTGAGCATTAGTAACTTCAATCTCCCCCAAGCTTGATCTGTACTCTCTCCATCAAGAGGCCAAAAGTTGTATATTTGATTCCGATCTTTATGAATCTCACTAGGAGGATAAAACTTTGAATAAAAGAGAGGCACTATTTCCTCCCATTCAAGAGTTTGACCATTCTTCAGCAGCTTATACCATTCCTTAGCTCTTTCTTTCAGTGATAATGAGAATAACTTCTTCTTAACTTGATCTGTAGTAATACCTGCACACTTGAACAACCCGCATAATTCATGTATAAAGAGCAAATGATCACCGGGATGGACAGTTCCATCCCCAACATAATAGTTATCCATAACACGATCAATAATTCTTTTAGGTATTTTGAAAGTATCATTCTCAGTAGGTGGTGGTTCATCTACTACCTTAGCAGTGGTAGTAGCATTACGGAATAAGAAACTCCGTGAATTATTCATAATGAATAAAGCAACTAACAGAAATAAACAATACTCAAAGTAGAAGTTTCCTTTACCAGTTCCACTCTCCAATAGCGCTTCACTCCCCGGCAACGGCGCCAGAAAATAGTCTTGATGACCCACAAGTATAGGGGGTGTATCGCAGTATTTTTGATAAGTAAGAGTGTCGAACCCAACGAGGAGCAGAAGGTGCTGGCTAGTGGTATGGATCAGGAATTCTCTACAAATACTTAGCAAACGGATTTTTAGGAATTTTTGATAAAGCAGGTAAATAAAGTACGAGTAAATAAAAGACAGTAAGAATAAATGCAACAAGTGGCCCAATCCTTTATTCAGCAAAGGACAAGGCGGTTGTATTACTTAAGATGACCAAACGTTCTCGAGGACACACGGGAATTCTGCCAAGTGCTTTCGCTTCATATAGTTGATTAATCTTCTTTAGCTTGCTATGTGTTGTGTGGGTGAACCTGTGCTAATGTACCGACCTTCCTAGGACTAATACATACTTGTGATTATACCCCTTGCAAACATCCATAAGTACAAGAAAGTAAATAAGGTAGAAACCTAACCACAACTTTAAACTCTAAGACCCTTACGTCCCTTGTGCAATGGTTTCCTAACGAGGGTTCAGGTTTCTGTCACTCTGGCAACCCCTACGATTAGTAGCCAAATACACAATGCATTCCCCTAGGCCCATATAGGTGAAGTGTCATGTAGTCGACGTTCACATGACACCACTAGAAGAAGTACACCACAACTTAAATATCAAACTATTGGATCTTTCTCAACACAATTCCACTACTAACAACATGACTTCTCCCATGTCCTCAAGAACAAAACGAACTACTCACAAGACATCATATGGATCATGATCAGAGATGGAATAATGATGTATAACAATCTGAACATAAACAATAATTCAACGGTTCACTCAATAGCATCAACTACAAGGTGTAATCAACACCGGGAAAGTTTCCCCTAAGAACCATGCAAGATTCAACCCAATTGTTACAGCAATATGGAGATGGTGATGAGGGTGATGAGGGTGCTGATGGTGATGATGGTGGTGATGATGATGATGATGATGATCTCAATGAAGTCCAGCTTGATGGTGGTGTTGATGGCGACGATCTCCCCTCTCTGGGAAGGAATTCCCCCGGCAGAAATCTGTCTGTCGGAGAGATCTTTCTCTCTCAGTGTTTTCCGTCCCGCAGAGGCGGCATAATCTTTCTTTGGCCGCTCCTCGAGTATTAGGGTTTCGGGAGGATTATATACGCCAGAGGGGAGAGCCAGAGGTGGGCTTGGGCGGCCACACCACCTGGTGGCGTGACCTAGGCTGGCCCGCGCCAGGGGGTGGTGTGGGCCCCCTGTGGCCCATCTCCACTCATCCTTCTGGCTTTCTTCGTCTTCTGGAAAAATAGGATTTTCCGTATTTTTTCCCGGATTTTCTGATCTTCGCGAATTTTGCCTCCAAAGAGCACCTTTTCCATCAGAATCCTGATTGCAGTGGTCCATGCTCCAAAAGTCATCAACCATGCAAAAACAGATGAAATAACATAAGTATCATCTTTTAATATGAAATATACCAATGAATAATAGTGAATTAAGATATAGAATAGTGATGCAAAATGGACGTATCAATTCGCTCCTATGAGAGCACCAATGAAGCTTGGAGTTCACTTGAAGGAGTTTATCTTGGCAACAAGAGCATTCAAAGCTCCAACTTCGAGGAAATGCATTATGAAGCCAATGCATTTGTTGGGAAGGAAGATGAGACTCCCGAAGAGCTCTATCGAAGGGTCATTGTCCTTTCAATTAGAATGATTGATCATGGGAGTAGGGATGTGGATGTAAAGTGGGTCAAGCACAAGTTCATGCAAGCCATCCTACCCTTCTGAAGAGACATGGCCAACAATATTCGCTCAAGGGCGGACTTCTATGCCATGATGTCAAATGAAGTGTTGAGTGAGTTTGTATCTCTTGGAATCATCAACAAGACCGCTGATGATGCTATTGCCTATGCCCGGAGAATGGACTCTCCTAATCTCGCTTTGAAGGCCATGGCTTATGTCCATGAGGTAGATGACGACTTGGAAATTTTAGGTGGTGATGCCGAAGACATAAAGTGTGCCTTGCATGAGCACTTGGATCTACCCTCAAGAACCTTTTGGAAGAACCAAGGAAAGGGTAATGTCTCAAGGAACAACTCACCGAGGCCCAAGTTGAGGACATGCTACAATTGTCAAGAACAAGCCACTTTGTTGTTGAATGCCCGTATGAGAAGAGAGAAGACCATGGAGGAAGACTTGTATTAAAGTCCAAGTACAAGCCAGCTCCAAACAAGAACTTCGTAAAGAAAGTACAAAACAAGAACTTCAGCAACAAGAACTTTCCAAACAAGAAGGAACCACAAAAGTATGCATTGATGGTTCGTGAAGAATATGAAGAAACCAATGAAGATGAGAGTGATGATGAAGATCAAGGAGAGATTGTGGGTGTGGCCGCCATTGCTACAATTGCTACCGCTTCTACTACCTCAACCGCCTCCACAAGCTCTTCCACAACGACTTCACCAACATCTCTCTTTGATTCTCCCAATGAGAACAAGCTCATCACCAAGCCCACTTGCCTCATGGCTAAAGCCTCCGTGGTAACTCCTCAACCACACCTCCTTCTATTGATGCACCTTCATATTATGATGCTATGAGTCTCAAGATTAAGAACGAAGTTGTGGAGTCAACTAGCTTCTTGACTAACTTGCAAGGTGATGTCAAGATTTGTGTTGAGTCCCTCATGATCCAACTTGGTGAAGCATGCTATATCATCGATGAAAGAGATGATACCATCTCAGAGATGTTTGGGCATGCTCGTGAGGCCGCCATGGGTATGAAAATAATATAGGTGTCTATAATTAAGTACAAAATAAATATATTGCACATGATACTACTGATAAATTGAGCATCCAAATTACACAATCTTATTCGCCGGTGATGGCTCAATGCACGACGCCTAGAAAAGTGTTGATGGCTCGTGGTTGATGTAGAGCTCGTCGGGAACCCCAAGAGGAAGGTATGATGAGCACAACAGCAAGTTTCCCTCAGTTATGAAACCAAGGTTTAATCGAACCAGTAGGAGCAAGGAAACACCTCAAAGGTGTTACTAGCTGAGCTTTGGCAGGGCGCACTACCGGTGCTAGTAGCAACGTGGAGACCTGCACAATACAACCACAAAACTTTGTCCCCAACTTGCGATGAGGTTGTCAATCTCACCGTGTTTTGCGGAAAACAAAGGATTAAATGTATCGAACGGAAAGAAGTAAAAGTTTGCACAAAGTAAACACAATGCAGTAAAAGATTGTAGATTGTATGTAAAAGAAAGAGGACCGGGATCCATAGTTCACTAGAGGTGGCTCTCCTTAGATAGATAACATGCTGGGTGAACAAATTACAGCGGGGCAATTGACAAACACCGAGAAAGCAATACATGCATATACTAATCATCTTGACTCCTTTGAGACTTGATTGGGCAATACAACATAATACATAGACCATAAAAATGAAGCGTTTGGAAGAAATCTGGAATTTTTATTGATGAAGAAGGTGATGCCCAAGGCATCCCCAAGCTTTGACGCTTGAACTTCTTGGATATTTCTTTGGGTGACACGCGTGGCATCCCCAAGCTTGAGCTTTAGTCCATCCTTCATCTCATTACTTATTCCTTCCATACACCTGAAAATTTTCCTTCATACAAAACTTCACAAAATCTCATTAGCAACATTAGTGCACTTAAGATAAATAAGTCTCAAGGTTCAGTTCTAACACCAAATAAACTTCCATTATAACACTATCTACTGTAGCACATCCCTCAAAAAGCTTAATTCCCCAAAAGAACTCAAGAAGGAACCAACAAGAAGCAAATGCAGAAAATGGCAGAAATCTGTCAAAACAGACCAGAAGGTAAAGATGAATTTTTTCGAAGACCTTATGTTGATCAAATCAAAAAGTGTTGAACGAACTAAAGTTAGATAACAAGCTGGGGCAGAAGCACAAAAAATTACAGCTCAATCCGACGTACAGAACTCTCTCAGGAATTTTTACGGTGAAGCACAAAAATCTGTTTTGGGACAGCAACTTTCTCAATCATTACTTCACTCTCATTAGAGGTTACTCTTGGCACAAAAAGAAAATAAAAAGGATAAGAAGAGGTTATTACAGAGGTAATAACTTCCAAGACTCATCTAAAACTCTTGGGTTATCTTCCAACAAGTACTTTTCTTTAACGCCTTTAAGTTAGGCATAAGAAGCAAAGAAAGAATCAAGTGTTCTCAAATGAAGAAGCATTAAAACCAACTTTCTTGCCCTTACCTCTCTTATTTTTATTCTTAACCTTTGGGAAAATGTGATTGTTTGGTGGAGAAGAAAGGTGCATGGTCCCCTTTCCCACATCTATTATTGCTCCAAGGAGTTCTAATAGGGATATTCCAAGTGTAATTTGTCCTTTTCCTGCACATTCAGTAACAAGATAATCAGTAGAAATCATTTTCCCAAGGATCTTTGTAAACACTCCTTCAACTATTCCAATAGGAAATAAGGTAGCATTATTAGCAAGATATATTTCTTTTCCTCCGTCAGTAAGCCCCCAAAGATTCAAAGATTCATAAATATCTTTGGGCATAAGACAAAATTCAGACATGATATCGCAGCGGGCTTGAAAAGTTTCAGTGTTTATCTCAATCTTTACTGTAGGGAGCCACTTCGATGGTTCAGAATTCATGGGAACATAATTGTGATGCTCCCTAAGCGTATTATAGCAACTTTCTAATCTAGTAGTGCTAGCCTCAAGAGTGTTCAACCTAGCAAATATTTTTGCGAAAGAAATATCAGTTTGGCTAGGCATAGTGTAAGTGAGGATCAATTTCTTTATAGCATTGATGGCATCATCCTCATTACATTGGAGGAAATCTCCTCCCACAATAGCATCTAAAGCATATCTATAGCAAAGAGCAATCCCAAGGTAAAAACTGCTAAGGAACAAGCCTTGAATCATTTTAGGCTCAGTCTTTTCATGTAGATCAGAGATTCTAGACCAAGCTTCCTTAAACCTTTCCTCAATTCCTTGTTTAAAAGTGAAAATCATTTCCTCGGGTAACATAGTGATTGGAGCAAGGCTAGACATAGTGGCACTCAAGATAGGAACTAATTTTTTTTGTGTGTTTTTCCAATAAGAAAGCAAACTAGTAAAACTATTTTTTTGTGTTTTTTGAAGAGCAAAACAAGCAAACAAAGCAAAAAGAAAACTAAGCAAAACAAAAACAACATAGTAAAGAGATTGGTTATGAAGGACTCCCCTTGTGAAGATGTCCTTGACTCCCCGGCAACAGCGCCAGAAAAACGCTTGATGGCTCAATGCACGGCGCCCAGAAAAGTGTTGATGGCTCGTGGTTGATGTAAAGCTCGTTGGGAACCCCAAGAGGAAGGTATGATGAGTACAGCAGCAAGTTTCCCTCAGTTATGAAACCAAGGTTTAATCAAACCAGTAGGAGCAAGGAAACACCTCAAAGGTGTTACTAGCTGAGCTTTGGCAGGGCGCACTACCGGTGCTAGTAGCAACGTGGAGACCTGCACAACACAACCACATAACTTTGTCCCCAACTTGCGATGAGGTTGTCAATCTCATCGTGTTTTGCGGAAAACAAAGGATTAAACGTATCGAATGGAAAGAAGTAAAAGTTTGTAGAAAGTAAACACAAAGCAGTAAAAGATTGTAGATTGTATGTAAAAGAAAGAGGACCGGGATCCATAGTTCACTAGAGGTGGCTCTCCTTAGATAGATAACATGCTGGGTGAACAAATTACAGCGAGGCAATTGACAAACACCGAGAAAGCAATACATGCATATACTAATCATCTTGACTCCTTTGAGACTTGATTGGGCAATACAACATAATACATAGACCGCCATCCAACTGCATCTATGACTAATAATCCACCTTCAGGTTATCATCCGAACCCCCTCCAGTATTAAGTTGCAAGCAACACATTATTGCTTTACGAACTGCGTGTAAGGTAAACAATACAATTGTTCTATGAACAAAGGATCGTTGTTTTCTACCTAGTAGCAACAACACATCTAGTACCTTAGAGATTTCTGTCACTTCCCCAGATTACCAGAGGCATGAACCCACTATCGAGCATAAATACTAACTCTTGGAGTTGCTAGCATCGACTTGGCCAAGATAGCTACTAACAATGGAAAGCATGCAAGATCTCAAATAACAAAGACATGATAGAATCAATAATCAATCTGAAATAGCATCTCAATATCCATCGGATCCCCGCAAACACAACATGTATGAATTACAAAAAGATGATCTTGATCATGAACGGAGCTCACAAGATCTAAACATGAAAGCACAAAGGAGGAGAAACCAGCCATCTAGCTACTACATGGATCCGTAGTCCAAGGATGAACTACTCACGCATCACACCGGAGGCTTGCATGGTGATGAAGAAGGCCTCCAGGGTGAATTCCCCTCTCCGGCAGGGTGCCGGGAAGAGCTCCAGATCCCTCCCGATCTAGGGATGAAGATGACGGCAGCTACAGACTCTTTCGTGGATTTTTTGATCGGGTACCTAGGGTTGTCGTCCCGAGGGCAACTTATAGGCGGAAGGAGAGGCCGAGGGGGTGCTGGGGTCGGCCAAACCACCCCCTGGCGCGGGCCAGGCCTGGCCGCGTGGCCAGGTGGTGTGGCTGGCCCCTGGCCCCTCTCCGTCCCGTATTCTGGCACTTGATCCCTTCCGGAAAAAAGGCACTTTGGCTTTTGTCCCGTCCAATTCCGAGAATATTCATTTTCTAAGTTTCCTAGAACCAAAAATAGCAGAAAACAGACAGCTGGCACTGTGGCTCTTGTTAATAGGTTAGTCCAAGAAATCATATGAAAAGTATTCCAAAGTTGGAACAAAATACAAGAAAGTGGATAAAACCAAGCATGAAACATCAAAAATTATAGATACATTTGCAATGTATCAGCCGGCAAAGACAAAAGAGCGAGCAATATGAACCATGGCATACCACACATTCATACCCATTTCCTTTGTGAAATGAGAAAACATGAATTTAAGTTCAATACCATCCTAGAGATCTTTAATAACAACATGATTTCTGTTAACAATATGTACCTCTCAGTGCCAAATATAAATAATGGACTTTCTACCCACATGCCCTGAAATGATTTTTGTTGTAGCTTTACCAACCTTCCATCTTAGCCACTCTACCTTAGAATCCATTTCCAAAAGGGAGTGGTTCATACGAGATACGGGGTCCTTAATTAGTTGCATAGCTGTAACAAAATGAGAGCGGTCTTTCTAGCTAATCTACCCCACTTAAAATATATCACTCAATCCAGTAAGCTTGTAACATCGATTCATAACTGCTTGTGTTTAGAATCCCTACTTCTTTCTACTACCTCCGACCTATATTAGTTGACTTGAACTTGTCTAGATTCGGATGTATCTAGACATGTTTTAATACTAGATACATCCGAATCTAGAAAACTCCAAGTCAACTAATATGAGTCGGAGGGAGTATCTCAATTGATATTTTGTCAAGTCCGGATTGATTCAAAAAAGTGTAACTTCAGTTTAGTCAAAAGTGCCAATAACACCTTTTCAAACAGTTGGATTTTCGATAATAGTGTGAGATACACTTTTCATGAAACTGAAGTTGCACACACATGAATATATAATACGTAAGAAATTCCACTGGATCAAGAGTTAACAAAAAAGTACTCATACAAATATTCGTTTCAAAAAAAATATAAGAACATTTGAAATTAATTCTTATTTCTAAAATTACTGCACATGTTTTCTTTTTTCTTTTCTCCATCTAGAATCGGCGGTTTCCAAATTAAGCACTAGCTAGCTAGCAAATAAATTGAGCTAATTGCTAAGTTGTTTACCATACCAAAACACACCATGACCATATCGATCCACACACATCGATAACACTCTATGGGTGGCACTAAAATGACATGCCTGCAGGCTGCTTCGTTGCCTCGTTGGTGCTAGCTAGCTTTTGCAGACGTGAACTTCGAGGTGCATGTTCCGCGTCAGCTACAAGGAAAATTAACTCACTGAGGTCGAACTAGACGTTTACGAAATTCAGAGATAGAGGACCCATGGACCTGATCAGTTCAACCTGAAGAATTACGCGTCGTATTGATCTACAGCTTCAGTCACACCTACGATCGTCGTCGGTCAGCGCGCCCGCCGCTCCGGCCGCCACCAATTCTGCTCAACTACGTGCCACACAGCAAGCATTTGCCGCTGTCAATTGGACACCCAGATCAGCGCGCGTCGCTCGGTTGGCCAAAATTGAACAGGCATAGCTCCAAATTCACCCATCGATCACATTCGAATCGAGGGCGCCACTGAGTAGTTAACTGCAGAAAATTTAATGGCATGCACGCGCGCGCGCTGGGAATTGTAGAGTGGCGAGCTACCTAACCGAATGAATCAGATCGACCTCCATGGCTGCGATCATCTTTGCCTCGTAGATATAGATCTAGGCATGCATCCAGCCTAGCTTAGCTATAAACTAACTGAGCTACTGCGCGATCGAGTTGGATTAGCGAAAAATTCAGAATCAGCCATGGACGAATCAAGCAAACCCCAACTCTTACATCGAGATCGATCCCGCCCGCCTCCTCCTCCAGTGCTCCACCGAGAGGAGTGGCAGAGTGGGAGCTCGAGCTACGGGCTATCCCCTAGGAATCAAGCTAATTACAAGAGGGTCCTTCTCCTCTCCCTATCTCGTCCTCTATTCCTTCTTGTTCTTCCGGCTTCCGCTGCTGCCGCGCCCTCCATTTTCCTCAGTCTCAGCGTAGATCTCGGCGATCAGCCGGTAGCGCTTTACCCTCCGCTGGGTCCCGGCCACCTCCTGCTCTTCCTCTTCCTCCCAGTCTGCGCAACCGCCGAGGAGTACGGGCGCGGCTCCAGGCGCCGGCGGAGTGTTCACGGAGTGCCGCGAGGAGGAGGTGCGCGTGTCCGCGACCGCGCTCCCGGCGGCCCTCGGCGCACCGGAGGACGAGCTGCTCTCGCTAAGGTGGATGAGCTGCTCGGCCGCGTCGAGCTCGCGGGCCGTGAAGGCCTCCTCCGCCGGCGCCGCAACCGGCTCCGTCTTGGGCTCCAGCGCCGGCTTCGCCCTCGCCGGCCGCGCCTTGTGCTGCAGGGTTTTCATCGGCGATTCGCCTGCGCCTGGCCGTCTCGTCTGGGGTGGGTTGCCGTGGACCGCGTTGTTGGCTAATTTTGCCTTCTCGAGTCTCGTCTTTCTTTCGCTTTCTGATTTTTCATTTTTTTTTCTTGATATATCAGCGGTTGGTGTTTATTTATTTTTCCATCTCTCTGGCCTTTAGGTGTTTGGCGTAAATACTGACATGCCTGGAAACGAATTGGCTCGAGTAAGCTTTTATAGGGTGGTTCTAGTTACTAGTAATAAAATTTGGCTCCTACTCCCTCCGTTTTAAAATATAAGATTTTAGCTTTATGAAAGAAATGTATCTAGATCTCTTTAGTGTAGGTTCACTCCAAATATAGATGAATATACAAAATAAAAACTAGATACACTCCATTCATAAAACTAAAACATCTTATATTTTGAAAACGGATGGAGTAATAATTAAGGAAAAGAAATTTGGCGGTTCCGCAAAAGACATTTCTCTCACAACATGGCTGCGGCCTCTAAGTCGGATGTCTCTGCCCACCACTTCGGTGCCATGGAACTAAGAGGAAAAGATCCTCGTCGCTTATCTGGTGTAGGATGATTTTTATTGTTTGTTCTTGGTGTTGAGGCAACGTCACTCACATGGTTATATGGAGGGGTTGTCTTAAATATTAGTCATTTCTCCAATCACAACTCACTGATGTTAGGTTTGTCACTACCGGAAAGTTCGTGACCTTTTGTGCCCGTAGGTGTTCATGGACGATGAGTTGATTCTTGTTATCTGAACATTGTGGCTCCCTTTTTTCGAGCTTTTGAGAGCAAGATCGTCGTCAGGGTTCTGCAATGCTAGCGCGTTTTCCTTGCTAAGCAAGGATGGTTCCCTACCGATATGCTTGACATGATTGCTGATCTCCAAGGAATGTAACAGTCTACTATTGTGAAAATTAAGCGAGTTTTATTCGCTAAAGGTTTGCAAGTACTTGAATGGGTGTTTTAAATATTGTCCATCGTCAGTAAGATAGATTCACGGTAGCACGTTGACAAGTTCAACTGCTGATTTGGCGAGATTATTTGGCTTATGATCCTAATTATATTTTCCCCTTGTTTAGGGTTTTCCGCATATGGGGTTTGTTACCCTATTATCGGATTGCAAACGTTCTCTTTATGTAATATAGACATATTTAATTCGAGAAAAGTGGGCCTTAATTTATTCGTTCTCCTATGTGCATTGTAAAAATAATTTGCTCTTACCAATTTTCCACACCCGTTGTTAACATTACGCCTGGTCATAATATGTTGATTGTATTTGGGCTTTTTCACACTTCCTAGATATTCCCACGCCTAGTTGGATGTATCATGGAAGTTGCAGCTGATTGCGTAATCACACCCATTAATATGGTTAAAAATGTCACTTTGCATATACGTCTGATAATTTTACTTTGACAAAGACTATAAAAATGCATTAGTTTTGGACTAGAGGAAACCTTCCTCCTCATCCACTCATGCCCGTGAGAAATGACACGAATGATATGCTAATTGTATTCTGGGATACTAGTAGTGGTTAAGGTTACATTCATGTGGCTGCCTCGACACGGCATACACATCTTGTGTTGACCCAAATTCCATACTCATTGTTAACAATCCTAGTGAGAAAGTATGTTACGTGTATGCTATTTTTAAAAGGAGTAACTACAAGCAACATTATTACATTGCAGTAGTACATCAAGATGTTTCCACAATGTTACCAAGAGTCACTATTGTCATTTAACTAGTAGATGCCGCACAATGTTGTATTGGGCTCTGCCTTTTCAAGTGAAGCTTGTAATGAAAGTCACGCTTTCAATAAAGATAGTTGTGACCATTCCTATCTCTGGGTACTTAACAGTTTAGTATATGTTGACAAATCTTTATGTACCAATGTATTATTTGAATTGCGCGTGCTAATTAGTTTTAACTTCGGTCTACCGATTCGAACACTTCAATCGAATTTGGGAGTGTTGATTCCAATGATAAATCCTTGTAGATTTAACTCGTAGTTTGTATTTTTAGGAAATTCATACTTATTTTTGTGACGCTATGTATGTGAATTGCATTTGTATGATCAGATTTAGTGCATATACACTCCACATGTTTAATGTGAACCGACTAACGACGCTAATATTTTAGTCATCAATATGGTCTTGAATTGAAATTTATCCTTGTATCTTGTGGTGATTTGTCTTCCATCGGTTATCACAATTTTTTTTTAATCTCAAAGCACAAGGCATTTATGTAATTCTCACAAAAATAATAGAATTAACCTTGAACTGGAAGCTTGTGTTTGGTATTAATCATGGATGTATCTCGTGCCCCTGTTTGCTAACGAGTTCCAACTGTCCTGTTGCCAAGAATAGCATTGCTTGTCTAGCTCAACATCCTTGGCTTCCACCAAGTTTCCGCGTATCAGCGAGAAAGATGTTCCTTTAGTCAAATCAGCAAAAAAAAAACTAGCTACCTAGCTCACTAGCTGCATGTGGGCTTCGATCCTCTACGCGTGAATGATTCTATGTACTTATGAACTAATAACGACCATTTCGAGAGTGTTGATTTGCGTGAAGAATATAAGTATTCCCTCCATCCCAAAATAAGTGATGTGATTTTGTCTAGATTCCAATGCATCTAGACATGTTTTAGTATTTAGATACATGCATATGTAGACAAAATCAAGTCACTTATTTTAGGACGGATGGAGTACTACATGCACGTGTGCCCCGATGTCCTTAATCCTTTTTTTTAGATCTGGTTTCCTTAACATGAGGTTACTTGGTATTTGAGTATATGTGTGCGTGGCTTACCATAATGAGGTCAGAGCTAAATCGCACTATATGAGGTCAGAGATAAACCGTACTATATGGTTTCCTAAAAAAAAACGTACTACATGAAAGAAAAGAAAAGTAATGAAAGAGAGAAAAATCCAACTTTCTTTAAGACCATTATCAAGCGCCCCCCTCCACCTTCGGTGTGTATGATGCACACCACAAGAAAAAAAAGAGCGATTTTAACATAAACATGCATGTCTCTTGATGCAAACTACAAGCTACTACACTAGTGGAATACATGGCATTAGTTCCGGTTCGTAACTACCTTTAGTCCCGGTTCAATCGGGACTAGACAATTAGTCATCAATATGGTCCTGAAATAAAATTTATCCTTCTATCTTGTGGTGATTTGTCTTTCATCGGTTATCACAAATTTTTTTAAATCTCAAAGCACGAGGCGTTTATGTAATTCTCACAAAAATAATAGAATTAGCCTTGAACTGGAAGCTTGTGTTTGGTATTAATCATGGATGTATCCCGCGACCCTGTTTGCTAACGAGTTCCAACTGTCCTGTTGCCAAGAATAACATTGCTTGTCTAGCTCAACATCCTTGGCTTCCACCAAGTTTCCCCATATCAGGGAGAAAGATGTTCCTTTAGTCAAATCGGCAAAAAAAAAAACTAGTTACTTAGCTCACTAGTTGCATGTGGGCTTTGATCTTCTACGCGTGAATGATTCTATGTACTTATGAACTATCAATGACCATTTCCAGACTGTTGATTTGCGTGACGAATGTAAGTATTCCAAAATAAGTGACGTGACTTTGTCCATCTAAACGTGTTTTAGTATTTAGATACATGCATATGTAGACAAACTTATTTTGGGACGGAGGGGGTACTACATACATGTGTGCCCCGATGTCATTAATCCTTTTTTTTAATCTGGTTTCCTTAACATGAGGTTACTTGCTATTTTAGTATACCTGTGTCGCTTACCATAATGAGATCAGAGCTAAACCGTACTATATGATTTCCTAAAAAAAAAAGTACTATATGAAAGAAAAGAGAAGTAATGAAAGAGAGAAAAAAATCCAACTTTCTTTAAGACCATTATCAAGCGCCCTCCTCCACCTTCCGTGTGTATGATGCACACCACAGGGAAAAAAAGCGATTTTAACAAAAACATGCATGTCTCTTGGTAAACTACAAACTACAAACTACAAGCTACTACACTAGTGGAATACATGGCATTGGTCCTGGTTCGTAACTACCTTTAGTTCCGGTTGTGCAATCGGAACTAGGCTATTGAGATTAGAGCCCCCCATTAGTCCTGGTTGTGTTACGAATCGGGACTAAAGTCACTCCACACGACCGCGGGGGTGTGGTACGAACCGGGACAAAAGGAGTTCTGCCGCGGTAGTGAATTGGGGGTTTCTGCTGCCACGGCTGAGTTTTGAGGCAGATTTCTGCCGCGACAGGAGGGAGAGGTTTGCGTAAGTGTCGTGCTGAGAGATGATATATATACAACTCGACGCTACTACAGACAATAATGAAGGAACCATTACATAACATCGTCATGCATATAGAGATCGAAGTGACATCTTTCTTCGTGCTTGGTCGAACATATTATATACAGTACATGTTCATGCATATATACAATATAATTTCTCTGACGACCCCTATTGTCTAAATATACATTCCCGATGATATTCTCCGGTTGGATCTATGACCTTATTAAGTAAGAATCTTGCCAATTCCTCTTAAATTGCTCGTGCGCGGTCGTTTGATAGGAGACCGTCTCGCAAGCAGCAAGGCACATGTCGCTGTATCACGTCGACCGAGGGACATCCTCGTGCTATCTTGAACCAAGATCTGTCGCATCCCATCGCCGAAGTCGAGGAATAATGAAAAATCCACCACCTCCGGACTAGCATCCATCTCGCCTCGACACCCAGCGCCACCGTGGATAACGACAAACGCCAGCGACATGTCGAGATACAGATCTCGCCAAATCTGAAGATCCGCGAGAAGACCAAGCTGAGACAAAGTGTACTATGATGCGTTGCTATGGGATATAAAAAATACATACATGAACGTGATTTTTACACTGGATTGTGATTTTTACATGTCAAACATGTATCTCTTTGAAAATTCACGAATTTAACTTATGTGCCAAAAATATGGATAAAATGATGACGAAGAATACATCTTTCTCAACAAATGGAAGAAAAAATGTAACTAATTATTTTATTTTCAAAGGGCGGGGAAGGGGGTTGATATTCCACTAATTACAAAATAATGGTCACGCTTTATTGCGATGATATAAATTGAGCATTGTTCCGTGAATGCAACATAATAAATTTGGTGGTATCGACTATGCACCTTTATTAGGTAATCTAAGGCATCTCTGGTAGATCAGGAATTCTGTACTGAGCTTAACATGATATATCAGATTCAGAACACCTGATTTAAATATGACATTCAGAACACTTGATGCATTTATTTCATTAATGATGTAGTAGCAGAACCTATATGAAGTTATCTTCAGATTCCGGTTCTTATCCTACAATCTTTGTAGAGCACAAGGCAGCCAATGGAACACCAACTCTTTACAATCGCTGACTGTTGCACCATCGACCACTTCTTGTCGTCACCTTGAACCCATGTATTGCTTCTCTTATAAGGGAAATCAAGAAGACATACTCCAGCCTCTGTCGTCACAATAAGACAGTCCTTGTCGTCAGGACATGTTCACGATATAGAGATCATCACACACTCTAGCCACGGTGCTACCCACGACGCCTAGGCGCCTAGCTCAACAGCAGCTAGATCGAGCGTCCACCACGGAGACTCAAATCTCGGCGGCGAAAATGATGCTATTCAAGCATTGGTTTGGAGAGCTAGATAGTGCTCAGGTTCAGCAGCTAATCTCCGGGAGCCGGGCAGCTCCGTCGGGATACTGCCCGAAGAGTTGTTTCTGAGGTCTAGGTACTCACTCCAGCAAGACGTTGCTGCCGAAATCTTGATGCATTATTTTCATCTTACAAACATTATGACATCTCATTGTTTTTGTTAGCGCTATAGTCCAACATGCAGCCGAAACTGCCATCAATTCCCTTATTTTTCAGAGTACACCAATAAAACAACCACAATGCCAATTTCCGTCCTCATATTGTTTAGCGTCTTTTTTTACATAGGAAATTATGAGTTGCATTCCAATAGATGGAATTACAAATGAAAGTTACTGTTGAAATGATATTGTCTCCACGACCAAAACTCTCTGATGCTTGGCGCGACCACATCTCCGTGCATGCACTAAACTTTTGGCATCGGATTCAGTGTTGCGATTCAGTTCAAATGTAGTAGAGCATGGAATGATTTGATTTTTGGATGACCAAATCAATTTTAATAAATTTGAACAAACCGTGAAATAGAGAACTGACAATATAAACTTGTTGTTCGATTGTACTCCCAAATCAGAGAAACTATCGCCTAAAAAATAGCACATATGAGCATAGCTGGAAGTTGGGTGCTACCGAAACCATTGTTTCACACTTTCGAGAACCCAAGTGGTCTGAAAGTTGACTACTACTTCAGATCTTGACCCTATCAAATGAGAAATTCTTTTTATTGAAGAACATCCTCTACTACTATATGATCGCAGCTCGGGTGCATATATGCATAGTTGCCTATCGACTGTATCTCTTCAGGCTCGATTTCACCATAGAGGATCAGCAGGCCAGCAATGGAGAACCAGAGGCAGTAGATGAGGAGTAATGGAGGTCGGGAAGGAGAGGAGCACACGGATAGGAGCAATAGATTAAGCGGAGCAGGCGAGCACCGTGCTCCCTATTACACCCAGTCACTGAGCGGCGGAGGGTCGGCAGCCGGCGCTAGAAGGCCAGCGCAAAGCGCAGCTTCGGTGAGCAAGAGAATCATGCGGTAGTGGTAAGGGACTCCACGAGAGGAGGAGACGGGGGCTGTTGATTTCTTCCCGCGACTGCAGAGTGCAAATTCGGATGGGGGAACGGCCGTAGAAGGAATCAAGGAAGGGAACTGGCCTCGGGGAAACGGACGTTCCGTTGAGGCCCGGGGTACCGGCCGGCGGCGCTTGGTCGGTGAGCGAGGAGTTGGGTTGAGGGGCTCTAGAGCGATGGTGCCTGACTAAGTTCCGGCCCCAGCAGTCTCTTAGGCGTTGCCGGGCCGCCGGAGGTCGTCGTTGCGCAGAGGCCTGCCACCACTGCCGCTTAAGGGCATGGGGAGATGCCCCGGGAGGAAGCTGGGCAGAGGAGGACGGAGGGAGGCGGGATCACACAGGTGAGGTCACGCTCTCCGTCGACGGGGAAGATGAGGAGGCAGGGACGTGCGGTGGAGGTAGACTCTTCGGCGCTGGCATGTGGTAGTCCGTGGCGAGCAGTTAGCGCAGGCAGGGGCGGCGTTGGGTCGCTCGGGCGCTTCACGGACGGACCGACAAATTAACTTCAGTGGCAGTCTTGGTAATATGATCAAACTCGTAGGGGTAAAAGTGTCCAACAAAAGTACGTACCATCAAGATCATAAGACTTTTAATAGTATAGATTTGTTTTTTGAAAAGGTACATAACGTCCAAGTTGACATAAAGTGTACTAGAATTTATTTGTTTATTATAAGGAAAAGAAATATGCTGCGAAAACGTCTTCGCCACCTCCTCACCTTGGCTCCTCAATCGGATCACCGTCTGTCTTCACTCCGAGTTCGCCATCACGGATATGGGCAGCCTTCACAACTTCCTCGGTATCGCGGTCACCCACGACCCTTCGGCATGCACCTCTCGCAAGCCAAGTACGCCACAAAAATTCTGGACAAAGTCGGCATGACTTCCTTCAAGTTTGCCTTGACGCCGATTGATACGTCACCGAAGCTCGCTGTCACCATCGGTCGTTTCATGGCTGACCCGACTGAGTACCGGAGCCTCGCCGGGGCTCTCTAGTACCTCACCTTCACGCGCCTTGACATCGTGTATGCCGTTCACCAGGTGTGTCTTCACATGCACGACCCTCGCGAGCAGCACCTCACGTTCATCAAGCGCATCTTGCACTACGACAAGGGCATGATTTCTCATGGACTTCAGCTTCACTCATCCTTGCTAGACTCCATGATCACCTACACTGACGCCGACTGGACCGACTGCCCTAACACTCGACCTTCCACGTCGGGCTTCTGTGTCTACCTCGGTGGCAATCTCGTCTCATGGTCTTCGAAGCGGCAACACACGGTCTCTCTTTCTAGCACCAAGGCTGAGTACCGTGCAATGACTAACGTCGTTCTGAGGCTAGTTGGATTTGCCAACTCCTCCATGAGCTTCATCGATCATCTCCTCCAGCTACGTTATGTTCTGCAATAATATCAGCGGTGTCTATATGTCCAGGAACCATGTCCAGCATCAACGCACTAAACACATCGAGATCGACCTCTACTTCGTTTGCGATCCGGCTAGTTCTACGTATTGCATGTTCCCTCTGTTCCCCTCAATCATGGAGAGTCGTTATTTGTGTGATCTCCTATTTATGGTTAGGATGTAATATCTTTCTATATATAGATACAATGGAAAAAGCTCAAGTGTGGCCGATCTTCTCGCGTATTAGGTTGTTTGATGTGTAACCCGCACTTTTGGCACTTGTATTTTTTTTCGAATAGGGGAATAACCCCAGCCTCTGCATCAAAGCGATGCATACGGCTCTTTATTTCATTATTAATAAAAAGTAGTACACATTATTACAAAATCATGGGTCGCACATAGTCTCAACATGGATGAGCCATCTAAACAACAGAGAAATCAAACGGCATATCATCATCTTCAAGTCAACCGCCGATCAGACCGCCACCCGTACTGGCTGTAGAAGTCCCGCGCGACCGTCTCCAAACGGCTGCACCCAAAATCCATGGCGTGATGCTCCTGCGCTGGGAGGAGATAAGACCACATATGGATCCAATGAGTAGCCATAGGGATAACCTGTAGAAATGATGGAAAGCTTTTTTGTTAAAGATGAAATCGTTTCGCACATTTCATATAGCCCATAATAAAGCACGGACACCAACTCTGATGTGTCATTTATCATGCTTTGGAATTCCATTCAACCAGTTTTCGAATAGATTTGTAACGTTTGCAGGAGGAGGTATGTTAAAACACAAAAATATAATCCTCCATAATATCTTTGCAAAAGGACATGTTATGAATAAATATTGAATTGTCTCTTCTTGATCACAAAAATAACATTTAGTAGACCCTTGCCAGTTCTACCCTCCCCCCATCCCACACACACATCGGCAGTTCATTACTACCTTTGTGATTCGTGGACATAGTTAAGCTCATTTATTCAGAAATGCAGAAGTAATACCTCCTGTGAAACATGAATACGCATTTAATTGGCCCTATCTGACGTCATTTGCATAGCCCGGTGCAGTTCCTGGCTTGAGAGATCAATATGAGATAAACCAATGAATCTTCAGCTAATCAACTAGAACAAGAAAAATGATATTGAAATTTCTGCATAAATGTTACCATTCTTACTTTTTGCTCTTTCCCATCTCATGCCACAACATATATTTTTTCATATGATCCAGCATTTTTTTATGGTACTAACAACTTTCTTACATGGCCCAGAAATTAATTGTTGATATGTATCTCTTACATGATTTACATATTAACTATAGACTTAGGTCTGGTAGAAACGAAGCGTTCTGAGGCCATGTGAGAGTATATTCCTATGCCTTGTGGACCCAAGATAAAAGATCAAACATGGACAGCTTAAAGAAAATGAGGAATTAGCCAAGGCATGTCTGAGAAAAAAACCAACGAAAGAGCATCTCTAACAGATGCACAAAAATCTATCGGTTGTACAAAAAACCGCTATTATTGAGCGTGATAGGGCAAAAGTTGTGCTCCAGTAAACGCCTAAAAATAGGTCGCCCACAAAAAAAATTAGGGCACGCACACAAAAGCCTAATCTTGCGCTGCAAATTTGTTATGCTAACCTGCGCTGTCCAACCGCCAAACTGAAACTTCCGCGCGCGACCTCCTGCGTTCTGTCTCGACCACCGCCGGCGAAATACAAACCATGGACGGCTATTCTACCACTCCCCAAACCCCCTTCTCCTCCGCCCCCACGCCCACAGACGGAGCAGTTTTGCTGCCACTCGCAGCCCCCCCTCCCGGCGCCGCCGCATCCAACCCTAACACCAACACGTCTAGATGCTTGCGCCGCCACGGCCGAAGAATGCACATGTCGTCATTCGCCGCCCACCTAAAGCCAAGGAATATCATGCCCAAGCGGCCGACATTTGCGGCGGCACATGGCTAGAAGAAGGGGAAAATCGGTGTGGGTTCGCACGACAAACCTCCGGCCAGGCGTGCGGCCGGCAAATTCCAACCACCCCAACCGCCGACGAATGCGGAGGAGGTAGTGTCGTCTGTTGCGCCAAACGTGTTCGACCCAATGATGACAGGGCCCATAATTGTTTCGTTGTTGTTTAGAATTATGTAGATGAATAGAAATGATGAAATTATGCTATGGTTTTGAACTATGCCATGGATTTGAACTATGTTATGATGATCAAATCATGATCTTGAATTTATATGTGTGTGTTGGGAATTTGAGTTATATGTTCATCACTTTTGTTTGAGCTTGTCAAGTTGATATGCGTTCGATCTTGGCAAGCGATAGCCACTCGTGGCTTATTTTAGTGTGTCTGGAAAACTACTGCATGTAGTACGTTGCATTTTAGTGCACCTCGAAATGGTGCAGCTGCCGAGCGCACTACAACAACTAAAATGGCGCCCAAAAACCAAAAAAGACATGCGCTCTTTTAGTGCAAATATTGGATATGCTCTTAAGATTTGTAGTTTACGGACCACTTGTAGGCATTGAGTTTCCCTTTAGCAATCACCATGGATCGACCTAGGTGGCCACTGTGTCGTAGTTGACGATCTGGTGATATAGACGGAAGGATGTAGACACCCGAGTGCTAGGGGTCACGTGGTCACCTCTATTGACGATACTGTCAGGCGCCCGACCGTGTGGGAGGTAGGAGAGAAGGTCTACCGCAAGGTCAAGTAGGAAAATTTTGAGGTCCTATACCAAAATCTAAAACGGTTCTTAAATTGCCCCTGTAATTCTTGAAGTCTTGAAGACCTGAGCTGTTAAATCGACATTCTCCTCAAGTAAGGGTCAACATAATATGCTTCCACGGGTATCTAAAAGAAATCATGTCTTCAGTGTTGCACGGAACTCTAATAGTTTGACATTTGTCAATGAGCGGTACTAAATAAGCACTTTATTCTCTAGACGTCTAGCCGACCACCTACGGTGAGAAGGAAGAGATCGAGAAGACCCGACTGCTAAAGAAGGGTTTAAGTTTCTCTATGGACAATGACATTAGAAACACATATGTTTTACTCAGTGGTTCCTCAAAATTAAAAATTAGTTAGTGTGTCAGACGGTAACGACATGCAGACAGCGCAGCGAAGCGTGTGTCCGTCTAGTACAGATGAACATCTTAAAATATTTAGAACAATCCATCCATAGACATTTGGATCCGGATCATTTATTGTTGAGATTCCCTTGAACACCAAAAGAAATCTGATGGAGCAATAATAGACCGATTGGTTCACCAAAATATGAAGAAAATGGACTATATTAACAAGAAATTTCTTCAACATGAACTGTTTTCATGTTCACATCATAACTTTGCATCAGGCTAACATCATGTCTGAGTCACACGCGTTATGCCATGAACATATCATATTTTAGCATGATTAATTTCTCCATATTCTTAGTTGGAAAGAACCATATTATGAACTGAAAATACCATGCCATCTTTTGGAAGAATAGAATCATACTATTAACAAAGAAGCATATCCGAACTTTTCGGGGATCCAAAATCCATGAACAAGACAGTGATAAAAACAGGAAATAAATAGAACCCACTAGCTATTGGAAGGAACGGGAAGTTTCAGATGTGCAATCTCAACAAATCAAAGATCTTTCACCAATTTCTTCCAACACAAACTAAGCTAGATCATTACACATCATGTGGATAGTGAAATATCCAAAGACCTTAGAGAGAAAATTGAGAAAAAACTTGCTCCTCTGCCACTCGGATCAACCAAATGCACCACATAAAAAATTAGCCAGCAATCGATTCCTTGGAGAAAACCGCATTGTAGGCTTAGGCAGGGCATCCGGAGGCAGGACCTGGCCACAGCTTCGCCGGTGGACCACTTTCCGGTGGTGGCGTCGGGTTGCAGGCTGCGATCGTGGATCTCGGAGGGGAAGAAGACGACGAGGCGCTCAGTGTACTTCCTGGCAGCGGAGCATGAAGCTAGGCCGCCATGGAGTTAGGGATAGGAAGCAGGGGTGGAGATTAATACGTAATACAAAAAATTTGGTGAGGGATGAATAATGTAGCAGGGATTTGGAGTTGGAGGTGGGGGATTAACATATGAGAACAAGAGACATCAGAGTGAGGAATACATGCTGCACGTAAAGCCAGGATGATGTCAAGTCGTGGGCCCCTTGTATTGTTTGGGACAGAGATACATTTTAGTGTAGTATTTCTCTGTCCCAAACAAGCAATAGCTGGCAACGGTAGCACCTTCATATTGAAGTCACGTCACGTCAACTAAACCGAAAGTCATAGACCGGACAGATGGGGTCGATCACCGAATGATGATCATCATTACTCAATAATTTCTTTCCGGGATGAAATTAATCAACCAGTCAATTATTATTTCACACACCACGCGTTACAAGGAAGGGAAAAATCATTCGTCGTCGGCAAGATACACTGTTTGTTGAGGAGCGATCAGGTGGCGTGTTCTTTGAGGATCTGGAGGGTGAGCTCGCTGGTGTCGGTGGCCTGCACGTCGATCTGCACCCCGTCCAGCTCCTTCTTGAACCCCTCGTTGGAGCTGGCGTACACCATCTTGTTCTTGATGTCCGCCGTCTCGGGGGACCAGGAGATGAAGAAGATCTTGCTGCGGGGGGTGTCGCCCACGGAGTCGTCGGCGAGGAACTCGAGGTCGTAGACGGCGTAGCGGCAGTCGTCGGCGGGGAGCGCGGCGGCGAGGTCGTCGAACTTGGACTCGACGCCGCCCACCTTCTCCACCACCACCTGCTGCAGGCCGTCGTCCAGCTTGTACACCACGAACCGGTGCGCGCGCTCCGCGCGCAGCTCCTGGAACGCCCTCACGCACTCCTCGCTCACCGCCACCCCCGACACCGCGTTCGCCTGCAAAAGCACGCAGGAAATCCACAGAATTCAGTTACAAACAGATTGGACATGATTCGATAGAAAGAAACTACAATCTAGAAGAAGAACAAGCATGCCACGATTAGTTGCGTGCGTGCGTACCATTCTTGCTTGAGCTGGAGGAAAGTCTGTGTGATGCTGCTGCTGCTGCAATGTAGTGGAGTACAAGAACTGCTAAGTGTTTGCAATGATCAGCGTTGTTGATCTACCACGGCCTTGTCTGCCTCTTTTATAGGACGGCCATGGCCATGTCGGCCGGCGAGGCAACCTGGGGAGGAGGCGTGTACACGTGTGGGCGCTAGCTGGGGTGTCGCTCTCGGTCGACACTTCTGGATGTGTGGACGTGGCGGGATGCAGAGGAATCGGTTGGCATGACTCAACGTCGAATCGGATTTTGCGTGGTCGACAGCCGAAGGATGTGTCCGCTGAATAAGCTTCGATTATTACAGTACAAGCTAGTGGAGTGTAGCATTCGACTCTGAATTTTCGGAGCATCTATTCGACTCTGATTCTGCAGTGCGCGTGTGCATTTCAGCCCCTGCACCTGTCAATCGGAGTGGAAGGTTCGTTTGCACGTATATGCAGGTTATTACTACTCCCTCCGGTTAATATAAATGTTTTCAACTTTGTCTAGATTCGAATAAATCTAGTCTGATTTAGATACATCCGAATTAAATAAAATTGAGAACAATAATATAGACCGAAGAAAGTACTGAAGTTTAAACCGATTATTACGACGGACCTAGTGTCGGCAGGCGATCGAGTGTACGGTGCTTTGATCTAGTCTAGCGCATCGTACGCCAAGCTAAACTGAGCGCGTCGAGCTCCGTCCCAGGTGGGCAGCAAGGCGAACGAGGGGTTGGAGTTAACCGTCTGGTCCCACATGGCCACGAGTCGCCGATGTCGACCTCGACGTGCGGTTAGACACATCTCCGTCTGCCTGGTATGATGCTATCTCTGCCCACCCGTCATAGTACAGGCCAACTGAATCTGACGATTGCAGACGCGACCACTCGTGATTAGACTGAACCAGTCCCGTGTCCTTCTTGTTGAGGCGCTGATCATTTCGGGGGAATCCTGAGCAAGCAGAGCTCATCTGATTTATTGCTCGGTCCATCGACCGAGAGAAGATGCGCTAGCAGCTACAGAAAAAAGAGATGGAAAGCCTAGCTCTGCCCCTCTCGCCGGCCTCCCTGGCGCTGTTGCGGCACAACAAAAGAATCTGGACGCCGGATTAACCGTGTCACGTCGGCAAGGTAGAATCTGCGGCGCCGTGGGCCCCAAACCACATTGCCCCGATGAACGCCCTCTTTCAGTCAGAGCCGGATCCTGAAACATAATTAGTGAGTACCGAGTAGTTGGATGGTTAGAGGGCACCGATACTCCTAGTAGACCAGAGTTCAAACTCAGGATTAATGGTTTGATGCTTAATAAAAGGTGAATTTTTTTTAGTGGGAGACGATGTTCTCGACGATAGATTCGGTCTTTCGGAGACGCTCATATGGATATAGCGTGCATGTGTGCATTTATAGAGGTAAGTGTATGTCGTGTCGAGTGGCACAACTTACCTAAAAATTGTTAGTGTCCATCGTTCGGTGTAAGGTTTGGTGCTGCGGCAAACATACTTTGTAATTGAGTATATGCTGGTTAGTAAGGCTCTTTTACATGTCCATTGAAAATTCAGGCGATTATGATTTTTTGGCTGATACAATGAAAGTAAATCAATATTTTTCAAGTGTCGCACATTTATCATTAGAGATTGTTCACAAATAAGATTAATAAAAGTGTAATGCTCTTTTGGGGCGGCTAGTAGATGTGGTCCTAAGAGCATCTCCACTCGTTGACCGTTCCCAGGCCGAAATCCGGCGCTATTTTGCGCCGGACAGATGTAACTTTGGTCTGGAAACGGTCTTTTTCTCACTCGCGTTTCCAGACTGAGTCTCCACGTTTGGCCGAAATTTGATCAAACACGGCGAAATTTGGACGAATATAGCGATTTTCATTAAATAACGGCGAGTTCGTACATTAGTTGGCCAAATTCGGATATATACCCGAACTTTGGCCAAATTAGGATAAACGAAACCTAAAAACAGTAAAAAAAATGGCGATGCCGACTCACATGCCAAAGTGGCGATAGAAGTTGGTGTACTCGGGATCGGCCGTGTCGTCGTCGCCGCCATCGTCCGGTGTTTGCGGTTGCCGCAAGCTGCCCTGGCCTAGGTCGCCGACTCGCCGTACCTCCATGGCTGGTAGAAAGGGCCGGCATCGTCGTCGTCGTCGAGGACGACGAGGGGCGCGCCCAGGTAGGCGGGCTCAGGGCGTGCTCTGGGCGCGGCGGGATCGCGGCGCCCTCTGGCACGGCGCTCGGCCTGCTCCTGCAGGCGCTGCGCCTCCTCCTCCTCCCAGTCCGCCCTGGACTAGGCGAGGATGTTCGGCTCCGTGGAAGGCGACGGCGGCGCGGCCTCGCGCAACGCTCGAACGCCATTTTCATGGCGAAGGAGTCCTCGTCGATGATGACGCCCTAGTCGGCGGGCTCCAGCTTCGGCTGGCGAAGAGGCATCCGCCCGGTCGGTGGCGTCGCGACGTGGGGCTCGTTGATGACGACGCCGCGTGTGCGTGTCCTCGGCGTGTCGGCCTCGCGCTTAGGAGGCCGAAAGACCTTGATGGCCCAAATATATCGAGCTCGTTGGGGAACCCCAAGAGAAAGATATGATGAGCACAGCAGCAAGTTTTCCCTCAGTAAGAAACCAAGGTTATCAATCCAGTAGGAGCAAGGAAACACCCAAAGGTGTAGCTAGTTGAACGTTGGCAGGATGCACTATCGGTGCCAGCAGCAACGTGGAGACCTGCACAACACAACCACACAACTTTGCCCCCAACTTGCGATGAGGTTGTCAATCTCATCGGTTTGCTGAAAACAAAGGATTAAACGTATCGAATGAAAGGAAGTAATAGTTTGCGGAAAGTAAACGCAAAGCAGTAAACATTTTGTAAATTGTATGTAAAAGAAAAGACCGGGGTCCATAGTTCACTAGAGGTGGCTCTTCTTAAGATAGATAACATGCTGGGTGAACAAATTACAGCGAGGCAGTTGACAACATCGAGAAAGCATACAAGCATATACTAATCATCTTGACTCCTTTGGAACTTGATTGAGCATTACAACATTATACATAGACCGCCATCCAACTGCATCTATGACTAATAATCCACCTTCAGGTTATCATCCGAACCCCCTACAGTATTAAGTTGCAAGCAACAGATTATTGCTTTACGAATTGCGTGTAATATAAACAATACGATTATTCTATGAACAAAAGATTATTGTTTTCTCCCTAGTAGCAACAACACATCTAGTATCTTAGAGATTTCTGTCACTTCCCCAGATTACCAGAGGCATAAACCCACTATCGAGCATAAATACTAACTCTTGAAGTTGCTAGCATCTACTTAGCCAAGATAGCTACTAACAACGGAAAGCATGCAAGATCACAAATAACAAAGACATGATAGAATCAATAATCAATCTGAAATAGCATCTCAATATCCATCGGATCTCCGCAAACACAACATGCAGAATTACGGGGTCCTGGGACGAAACCGGGGTCCTGGGAACGCGACTGGGCCGAATTTCGGCGTCCGGACGAAAAATACTCCCTGAAAACGGCGTGCTGGGAAGCCGAGTGGAGATGCTCTAACTCTTTTACACGACTTTTTATGTTGGAATTTTCGTAAGAGTTCACTTGTGCAGCTTTGGTCCCAGAAAACAAGGTGGCATCAAATTGTTTCAACCCTGGAGCATTAATAATATGTTTGGTATAATCCTGCTATTAATTGCACTCAAAACTTCATTAGTCCTTCCCAAATTAGGATGCCTATTAGATTTTATCAAAGTCAAAATTTATAAACTTTGACCAAGTATATATGAAATAATATAAACATTCACGACATAAACTCAATGTTATTAGAACTATGATGAAATATATTTTCGTATTATATGCATTTTGAATTCTAAAAGTTACTATATTTTTATATATAGTTGATTAAATTTTAGAAAGTTTGACTTTGATCAAAACTAATAGGCATCTTAATTTGAAAAGGAGGGAGTAATTTCTTGACCTACAATATGCCAAAACCTTTTATAAAAAATAGCCCGTAGACCATCAGGCCCCCGACCGTGCTAGCTAGCTCTCTAGCTTTTCCATTTGCCGCAGCGCAGAGGCCACGTCCCGGTCCCGTCCGGTGCATGCGTGGTGCGCGCATGCGCGCTCGCCGATTTGGCCGTTGCTGGCCAAACCGCCAGCTTGTTCTAGTCGAGCGTAGTACGCTTTGTTTTTCTTGTCAAACTCGCGTAGCTTCGGTTTTGGATTCACCATTCGATTCATCGTTCTCACTTTTCAGACTCGTTCCCACTTTTCTGATGATTTTGATGTGCAAAGCGAGCCAGTATTCGAACTCTGGGTCTGGGATTGCGGCGGTTAAACATTGACCATCCCAACAAAGAAATAGCTGCCTTTATCGCTCGCGCACTTGCATGTGCTGTCCCCACATGGACGATATAGGAGTGGCATATGTGCATCGCAGCGGAACGTGCTTAGAGCAGCTCTAACGGAGCTGGTAAACTCAGTCCACGGATAAACCCGTCTCCCGAACCCTAAATTCTCACTGCGGGATGCTAACCTGACCAACCCTGTATCGAACCCTAGCTTTGCGCGCGAGAGACATTTCGCTTCCCCCTTCCCCGCATGCACCATCGCCACCGCCCCCGACCTCCGCACCCCTTCCCCCGCTTTGCGTCGTCGGCGCTCACCGAGTCTGAAGCCATGGACCCCAGGTAGCTCCCGCCCGTTGTTGCAGAGGCCGCAGAGCCTCAACAGCCGAGCCCCCGCCACTGGTGTTGGCGTAGGAGCTCCGATGGCTGGATCCGGCTTGAAGAGGAAGAGGTTGAGGGACACCGGCGCCCCAAAGGTTGGTGCTGCGGCGGCAGCCGGGCCAGCCAAGCCACGCGGGACAAAGAAGACAAAGCAGGCCGTGCATCGCGTGGGCCTTCCTCCCGTCGCCGCTCAGCAGCCGCCCGCCGCTCCGCAGCAGCCCCACCGCACGACGCCACGACATCGTTCGTCGACGTGCTAAACGAGATCATAGTTGACATCTCCGGCCCGCAGCTCCAGTTCGGCGATGATGAAGGCGAAGAAGAGGAAGTCGATGCTAAACTGGAAGAGATTGAGGAGACTTACTTGGTCCGGGCATGGCCTCAAGTGTCGATCGATGTTGTGACCGGCACGGACCAAACATGCAAGCGCTACTGGCAGCACACCAAAGATAAGTTTTTCCAATTGATGCCTCGTGTTGCCTATCCTATCGCCCGATCGTATCGGTCTCTACAAGGGCGATGTGATTTCATAAAACCAACTTGCAGTCATGGGCCGGAGCTATGGCGCAAGTGAGGAACAATCCTTCAAGTGGCATCTCTTCGGATGACTATGTGAGCTATTCTTCCCTTTTCATGAAGCAATTGTGAAATTATGAATAAATTGATGATTAAATTGTGCAATTTAGGAGCAAATTGCCCAAGGAAGGTATACACCTCCATCATTGTTGGAAGTTGCTCGAGCATATGCCAACGTGGAATTTGAGGTATCAAGAAACCTCACCCAAGAGAGAGGTTGTGAAGAAAATGGACGATGCTAGTGATGATGAAGGGAGGAACATTGGTAAACCAGAAGGCAATAAGAAGGCAAAGAACAGGATGAGGCTTGAAGCTGAATCATCTTCTCTAAGGGATAAGATTGATGAGATGGTGAAGTCCAAGGAAATGTTGACGACCAAGACGTTGGAGATGAAGATGATAATGCATGAAAAGAAGATGGTGATGAAACAGTCAAGGTGGAAAGCAATCCAAATTGAAGCCAAGTACATGGCCCAGCTAGAGGAGAAGAGGCTTAAGATAAAGGAGGCCAAGATAATGAAGGAACTCATTGCCAAGAAGGAGATCATGATGATGGATACCTCGATCATGAATCCAACTCAACTAGAGTTGCATCAATTGATGATTTTCAACATCTTGGAGTGAAGGAAGGAAGCTCGTCAAGACGGTGTTGCTGTGATCTGGAAAATTTGATATACACAACTTTGAACTATTGCATTTCATTTGACTGTGAGATCATTGATCAATTTGCACAAATTTTGAATTAGCAATTGTTCTCTTTTACGGGTCCAGTTTTACGGGTTTCGTTCTGTGTCTCATATTTTTAACCTGTAAAAACAGTTTTTCGTGACGTGTTTTACAGTTCACGAGTTTACCGGCTCCGTTAGAGCTACGGCTGTGGTTTCAGGGGCGCTTCACCAGCGCGACGGAGGCGTCAACTCTAGCACCGCGCAGGCAGGAGCAAGGGACGCGCCCTTGACTGTGGTGTACCAGTATGTATGCACGGTAAGCACTAATTAATGTACTACTAGTAGTAGTATACTGAATACTGAATGGATGTGGCTCCGTTTGGATTTTGGACTGGAGAAGGGGCTGCAGGGAGTGTCTGATCGTGCGCGTCATCGAGGTTCTCGAATTCGGAAGTGTCATGAACACTGTGGAATATATGTCATAGGATATTCAGTCGCCCATGATTTTCTAACCTTTTGCGTAGTTTATACCACTATAGGCATTTTTCTTTTTGCGGGTAATACTAGGTATATATAAATGTTAAGCGGGATGTCAAGATACACGAGGTGATAGCAGACACGACTTAGCATAATTTAGGATTGATTAACTAAGATATACTAAACTACATCGAGGAAAGTTCACATTTCGTATATAGAATACAACAATTTATGCCTACAAATGATATTCACACCGCCAGCCTCATGTACACAAGGGCTCGGGTAGTTGGGTCCTATGACTCGCTCCACAAAATAAAATAAAATAAAATTGAAGTTGCAATGTTATTTTTCTTAACACATTTTGGAGAAAAGCATGCGGTTTGAGACATAGATTTATGGAAACTTTAGATGTTAGAGTTCTAATTTGAATTAATGTTCTATTTCTAATTTTTATAATCCAAATATAAAGTGATCTATTATAACATTAGATTTGTGTCGGTAGCTAACATCACGATGCCTAAAAAATAGATAGCAAAAAGGTTATTAACATACCATGTGGTTTGAGCACATGTGCTCGGACCATTCATATTTTAGAAGAACCTGAAGACATAATAAAATTATTCATCTTGATTGTAATCACAATATATATTTGAGAATGAATATAGTTCCCTATATTATACGCATCTCACTAGACAACTATAACCGAAATCGGTTCTACTTAATAGTAGTTTAGGTGACTACTTCGACCATAATGCCATGGTGAACTTGCTAACTATTTGATCACGAGACCGGTCTATATTAGAGCCTTGAAATTAGTTAATGACATGCCATTTCCAAAACTATGAATGGCGTCGTGGTCTTCACGCTTATACTTCCATTTGAAAATAGCTTCAGGGCACTAATTTAGTATACTCATCCTCATGTTTTCTATCTCCTCGGAGAAATCTGCAAGCTTATTTTGGTCAATCTTATTTATATCTTGGCAATTTTTCAGTTTTGGTGGTCCTCTCGGGATTGGCTCGGGGCTTAACTGGCTTCTCCTTCGTCATGCTCACACTTTTCTTGCATGTATCCTTCGGCATCGGGTGCATCGGCCTTGCACACATTGTTGAAAGGGGCGGTGGCTGTCCCGACCAACTGCTCACGTGCTTTGCAAAGAGGGTGGTATATCACCATTGCACAAATATGTCACATGTTTGGTGGGTGCATCCATGTTGGTTCACATCCTTTACATGTGTGGCCATGTGGGTGGGGAATTAGGATTGCATAAGTCTATACTAGTGGCGGGATGCAAAATTCATTGGAGACACTTGTAAGAGGACTTGGTTTGTCATCGTGCTCCTCGTTTCCATCAGGACCTTGGTTTAGCCATGCATTCCACGCTCCCATTGAATGCTCTTCATTAACGGATGCTTTTGGCAAGAACTTACGATGAAACATGTAGGCGGTTTTACCCATGCACATAACACACGCTTTGGATTCCCTTGTGATCTGCCACGATGTGTTACCAAATTTTGGATAATCATGAATGGTGCAAAACAACACTGCACAAAGATTGAACTCTTGATTTCTCCAAGCATAGTATACTAGTAGTCCTTATTTCCACAACATTAAGTTTTTCAAGTAATTGTCAATGTCATCCCCAGTTGCTTCTATCCTTGGATAAACATTAACATCATGATGTATCTTTTCTTCATACATAACCGAGGACAACGTTATACATGAACATAAGCACTTTTCTTCATACATAACCGAGGAGACCGTTATACATGAACATAAGCGCTCTCAAGTGTTGTGTTTAATGCTCATTTTACCAATGGATTCTTTACGTCCCTAATCAATTGAAATCTTACATTTTTTGGTTCCTAGGTCTTGTATAATTCCTATTGACTTTTTCCACATGACCGCATCAGCTGCGTGCCTCAACATTTTATCCTTATTCTATCCATCTTGATGCCAACACATCAGCTTTGGCTCTCTTGAGTTTGCAAACATACGCACTAAAAGAGGAATTATTGGCAAAGCACCACACAAACTTGAAGTATTCCTACCATGATCTCATTGCCGAACTTGCTCTTGGGCGTTTGCTCTCTTGCACCTGTATCGTGTATCTATTTTTGATAAAGTTGTGTTGGGAAATGTGGAGAACGGTACACATGGTTGACTGGTTGTATATGTTCAGTTTTGCAGTTCTCGAACATGTACTATATGATCAAGTAAGTTTTTAGGAGCGGAGACAGGCCGTAGTCGATTCAGTTGGAACAAAGGAAACGAAGGAATCAATCAACGTCATGTAATCTCTGTAACGAAGGAATAAACTACTGTAGTAGAAGTCAACCTAAAATATGTACGCATACAAATGAACGAATGAACCAGCGCTCAACACCTACGAGCTGGTGCGCAGCGACGCAGTATAAACAAACTAATCGCGCACAGGAGACAGGTCAGCTCAATCAGGAACTCTGCACTAGAATCAAATCTCTAGACGAAGAGCTGGAGCAGAACGGGCGGCGCCTGCGGCACCGCGCCGGCCTCCTCGCGGTGCCTGCGCATGTGTCCCCCGAGCGCCTGCCCCGTCTCGAACTCGAGCCCGCAGACATGGCACTGGTGCGCTGCTGCCGGCTTCTGATCATCCGTGGATGATGTAGTCTTCTTGGGCTTGGCGGAGTAGTGGTCCCCCGCGAGGGCGAGCGCGAGCCCGTGGCGGCCGCGGAGGTGGCTGGTCCGGTGGCCGCCGAGCGCCTGGAAGGTCGGGAACGCGCGGCCGCACGTCTTGCAGACGAACTCCCCGGACGCGGCACCGGCGCGGCGCAGCTTCTTGTGGCGGTCGGCGTGCAGTGCGCCGAGGGAGAGCGAGAGGGCCAGGACACGGCTTGCTCTGCTGCTGCTGCTACTCTCTGGTGCTTCATGAACGTACGAACGATCGAGTGGAAGAACGGAAGGCTGGTTCGACGAGGTGATGAGGAATCTGTGCGAAGTGACTGGATGGATTGGGAAGAACCGGAAAGTGTTGGCGGGTATATATACGGTAGCGGAAGACGTGAAAGGCGAAGAAGTCGGGTGTGATCCACGTACGTCGGCCTTGACGTCTGCGGGCGCGGAGGCAGAAGCGCGTCGCGATCCGCGGCGACCCGGCCATCGCTATCGTCTTCCTTACTCAGTACGCAGGTGTGGGACGACGCGCACGCACTGAGATGAGCGTACGTATACGCTGGCTTCACACAGGCCACACCGCGCGGCCGGATGGTGGGCGGAAGGGCCCGCGAAATGGGGCGGAAGTGGGCGAGCGACCTGACGCCCGGTGTCGGTGTTATCCGTTGACAAACGATGAAGAAGCCGAGAAGGGGTCGTGTGGAGCAGTGGGCACCCTCGGCTCGGTGACGCAGACCCTTGCGTCTCCGCCCGCGGCTTATCGGTGGCTCGGACCGGAGAGCTACTTTTTGACAGGTAGTAAAGACCAGAAGATCGACTCACGTACTACACAAGTCTTTTTTTTTGGCGCGTGCTAGGCGTCCCCCGGACGATGGGGCGTCATGCTTCCGCACGTGACACGTGTTCAAAAATCGGTCCAAATCCCGCGTTTGGTGCAAATTGTTAGGGTAATAATCTCTTGTATTACCGGAGGACCGAAGGCCAGAATATATAGTACATGTACATGTGCAAATATACAGAAAGCCCCCTAACATATGGTGATACTACAATATACAAATATACTCTAACACCCCCCCCCCCCCCCCCCTCAAACTCATGGTGGATCCATAACACTGAGTTTAGAGAGTAAGAAATCATGCTGAGCGCGAGTTTGTGCCTTCGTAAAGAAATCTGCCAACTGCAAGTCTGAAGACACATAATGGAGCGCAACAACCTGATCCTGCACCTGAGCACGTGTATAAAAAGCATCAACACCAATATGCTTGGTCAGCTCATGCTTGACCGGATCACGTGCAATACTGCTGCACCTGTACTGTCAGACAAAAGTGGAGTGGTTGTCGTAACAGAGACCCCAAAATCTGCAAACAACCACCGTAACCAGGTCACCTCAGCAGTCACCGAAGCCATAGCCCGCAACTCAGCCTCAACACTCGAACGGGAAATCGCTACCTGTTTCTTCGTCTTCCAAGCAACAAGCGAACCACCAAGAAACACACAGTAAGCAGAAAGTGAACGACGATCCGTAGGATCATTCGCCCACGTAGCATCCGAGTAGCACTGGAGCTGGAGAGAGCTAGAACGAGGGAAAAAAGACGACGAGTCATCGTGCCACGAAGATAACGAAGGACACGGAGGAGATGACCGTAGTGAACAGTGGTAGGAGCTGAGACAAACTGGCTCAGAATATGAACAGGATAAGAGATATCAGGACGGGTGACAACAAGATAAACAAGACTCCCAACGAGATGGCGATAACGAGTGGGATCGGGAAGAGGATCACCATCCGTAGGACGAAGCTTAACATGAAGCTCCATAGGAGTCTCAACAGTGCGCTCATCCGCAAGAGCAGCCCGAGCAAGAAGATCCTGAATATACTTTTCCTGAGAGATAGAAAACCCATCAGAAGTGGAGGAAACCTCAATCCCAAGAAAGTAGCAAAGAGGACCAAGATCAGTCATAAGAAACTGATCACGAAGACGAGCCTTGACAAAGGCAATATACTCAGGATCATCACTAGTAATGATCATATCATCAACATAGAGAAGGAGAAGAGTGTGTCCACGAGGTGAAGTGTGAACGAAAAGCACCGGATCATGAGAACTAGGAGAGAAACCAGCAGCAGTCACCACAGAGGCAAAGCGCTCAAACCAGGCATGAGGGTCCTGTTTCAGGCCATAAAGGGAACGTCGAAGACGACAAACCATCCCATCGGGAACAGCATACCCAGGAGGAGGCTGCATATAAACCTCCTCAGTCAACTTGCCATTAAGAAAAGCATTCTGAACATCAAGCTGGGACACAAACCAGCGTCGGACAGAAGCAACAGCAAGAAGAGTACGCACAGTGGTCATATGGGCCACAGGAGCAAAGGTCTCATCATAGTCACGACCATGTTCCTGCTGAAAACCACGAGCCACAAGACGCGCTTTGTAGCGCTCAAGAGATCCATCCGAGCGGGTCTTAATTTTATAGACCCACTTACACGTGATCGGACGAACACCAGACGGGGGAGAGACAAGATCCCAGGTGCCAGTGCGCTCAAGCGCAGCGATCTCTTTAGCCATGGCAAGCTGCTATTCAGGATGACACGCGGCATCCCGATAAGAAGTCGGCTCGGAGACTACAGAGAAACCATACTGACTAGGAGAGTACCGGTCTGGAGCACGACGCTGACGAACAGGTCATGAGGAAGGAAACTCATCCGCAGAAGATGACTCCTCGGAAGAGGAGGAAGAAGGAGACACGGAGGAAGGATCCGAAGCTGGAGACCAAGGAGAACTATGGGAACTAGACGGAGGAGAGGATGGCGCTGAAGACAGAGGAGGCGCAACAGAAGGAGGAGGTGGAGGAGAAGAGACAGCGGAAGGTGTATCAGGAAAAAGAAGAAAAGAGAGATCATCCGTTGGGTAAGTACCCGAGGTGGGGCGAGGATAGAAAGGACGCGTCTCATCGAACGTGACATCACGAGAGCTGCGCATACGACGACCAACGGGGTCCCAACAGCGATAGCCCTTATGCTCATCACTATAGCCGAGAAAGACACACTCAACAGACTGAGCGGTTAGTTTGGTGCGTTCACGAGGAGGGAGAAGAACATAGCAAGCGCAACCAAATAAACGAAGAGTCGAGTAGTCTAGACAGGAGCCAGAGAGACGCTCGAGAGGAATGCCACCCTGAAGAGAAGCTGAAGGCTGGATATTAATGAGGTAAGTCGACGTAGCGACAGCCTCAGCCCAGAAATGTGGCGGAAGAGAGGAAGCAATCATCATAGCACGGGTAGTCTCAAGAATATGACGATGCTTACGCTCGGCGACACCATTTTGAGCATGGGCGCCGGGACACGAGAACTGAGCAAGGGTGCCCTGCTCAGCAAGGATGCCACGTAGGTGCTGAGAGATATACTCTCCTGCAGAATCAGCACGAAAAACACGAATATGCGTGGAATACTGAGTACGAACCATGGCCACAAAGCGCTGATAAATAGCAAGCACCTCGCTGCGAGAGCGCATAAAAAATAACCATGTGTACCGTGAAAAATCATCAATAAACAAAATATAGTATCTGTGGCCCCCGTTTGAAGCAAAAGGAGCTGGACCCCACACATCTGAATGAACTAAATCAAAAGGTCGCTGAGATATAGACACACTAGTAGGATAGGGAAGCTGAATCTGTTTACCTAACCTACAACCCTGACACGAATGTAACGACGACACATCTCCTGACATATGGGGATACTATAATATACAAATATACTCTAACACAAATGTCCCTGCTTTTGCTTCCGAAGCAAAAAAAAACGGTTCATTCTAAAAGTAGGACGTCTCGCCGGAGACCTCATTGGAGACCATGCAGCAAAAAAATTGTATTAATGTAGCAAAACCGACTTCGCCGGAAACATCGTCAGAAAAACTCGCCGGTGACTCTCGCCGGAGACCTTGTAGCAAAAAGTTGACACTGTTGTAGCAAAACTACAATACGGTTGTAGCAAAAAGGTTCTTCTAATGTAGCAAAAAACCGGTTCATTTTAGAAAATAAAACGTCCCCCTAGAGACCTCGCCGGAGACCATGCAGCAAAAAACTGTTCTATTGTAGCAAAACCGACCTCGTCGGAGACCTCGCCAGAAAAAACTCACTGGTGACTCTCGCCGGAGACCTTGTAGCAAAACGTTGAACTATTGTAGCAAAATTACAAGACGGTTGTAGCAACAAAATTATGACACTATAGCAAAAATCTGACGCCGATTGTAGCACCGCCGACGACCACGCCTGTAGCAAATCTCGACGGCATATGTAGCAGCGCCCATGTTCTTCGGTAGCACCATCGGCGGTTGCGTGTAGCAAACCCGTGAGGATATGCTATTGTCGTCTACACAGCTGGACGGAGCTTTGCAGGGAGGGGCGCTCGGGTGGAGGGTGGAGCAGCGGGGCTCCGGGTGGCATCCATCTCTGTCGGGCCCGGCTAGGCGGAGCAGCGAGGCTCCTTGGGGCGGCGCCCATGGCGGGCGCGAGGGCGGAGACGGCGCCCATGGTGGAGCGCGCGGAAGCTGGGCGACGGCAGCACGGGCACAGAGACGCGAGGGCGGAGGCTAGGCGGCGCCCATGGCGGACGACACGGCTAGGCGGAGCAGCGGGACTCCTTGGGGCGGCGACAGCGCGGGTGCGGAGGCGCGAGGGCAAGGGCTGGGCGGCGTCCATGGGGGAGGCGCGGAGGTTGGGCGGCACCCATGACGGACACTGCGATGTGGATAAGGGAGGAGACGAGGATAAAGCGCACGATCGTGAAGGAGGCCGACCCGGGAGATGGAACCGTTTCATCCCCGGGATTTCCTTTTTTTTTTTGTGACTTACGCCCAAAGAATGACAAATGCAAGGGACTGTATAGAGACTTGCCAAAATTGGCTTACGTGTTCTCGACGGAGGGAAAGATGCAGTTGCTCGGCAAACCGTTGGCGTGCGGTACGCGGTCGCTCGAATACCGTGGATTCAACTTTGACCGTACTGCACAAAAAGCAACCGCAACCATCAAGCAACGGCAAGTGGTTCATGCAGAATCTGGAATTGTGGTGGAGGCTCTAGTAGAGAGTGCTTGGGTTTGCTTGCGGCAGTGGAGAGATCGACCGATTCTCAGTTTGAGTATACAGCCAAACTCGTATTTTTTCGACGACTATACATGCTCTGAGCCGCGTGTCTGAGCTAACAGAGTCCGTATAGAGCCCAGCCCGTTAACAAAATTCACGGGCTCCTCCATGCCAACCACTACTAGTACCGGCCGAGGGAGCGGACATAGGTCAGAACCCGTATTCCTTCGCCGCGAAAAAACCCTAATCCTGCACCACCGCCGCTCACCCATGACAACTCCGGCGAGCGATTCGCGCCACTCCGACCGCAGATCTGCAAAGCCGACGACTAGATAGCCACCCTGCACCACGGATGCAGCCTGGACGACGGTCGCAGGGGTGGTGGAAGCAAAGCGCCGTGCGGCGCGACGCTGGACGAACTTGGCGTGCGGTACGCTGTACGCGGTCGCTCGAATACCGTGGATTCAACTTTGACCATATGGTATACAATCTGGCTTTCGTCTCAATCGTGGGAGGGTGGCCAACTGATACTACTCAGAGGCTGTATCATCGGTCCTTGGCCCACATTCAGAGGCTGTCCAGGAATTTATTCAGTCATCCATCGATTCAAGCCGATCCGCCCAGGGGCGACGTAACGGCTGTAGGAAATGTGCTTAACACTAGTTTTTCCACACGGTGCAGACAAACAAGCTAGCTTAACGTGGGCTGCTTGCCGCATAGTAGTACAACTCTAGCGACGTGTTAGTGTTAGCACGTACGCCTTCTTTCTAGAGATGAGATGACCCAACTCAAGGCACTTCTCACAATAGTGTACTGAATACCCGTAAGTACGTTTAATCTGCCAAATCATGGCGAAAAACGCACGCGCGCGTCTACACACATCGCGGTTTGTGATTCTCAGTTCAAATAAACTCCGGTTAGCCACAAGGTTTACAAACATTGTTGCGGAAATTTTTACGACAAATCTAGCCTACGTCATAGATTTACAGAGGACGAACGGATCTGTCTTAATTATTTACAGGTACATCAACTGAATACGAGATCCATAATCTGCAAGACACGGTCCAAAATCTGATGGCTCCGAAGCAAAATTCCACTAAACGAAACACGCTAATCAGCAATATCTCTCTATCGTACCTTCAAAATTCGTACTGTAACTACAAGGTCGAACCAATTAACCTAGCTACTTCATTCTAATTAAGGACGTGTACAAGATAGATCCGGCTAGCTAGACGAACAGCTCGAGCAAGACGGGCTGCCTGTCGGCTGCACGCCCCACCAACTCCTGACCCGGCAGCGCGATGACCCACTGGTTGTCGCCGGCGCCGCCGCTGATCGCCATCTCGTCGCGGTGCCGCCTCATGTGGCCGCCCAGCGCCTGGCCCGTCTCGAATCCGAGCCCGCAGATGTGGCACTCGTGCACCTGCTCCTCGTTCCGCTTCTTCTCCCTGATTGCCTTGCCGACGCCGACGCCGAGTTCCAGCCCGTGCCTGCCCCGGAGGTGGCTGGTCCGGTGACCACCCAGCGCCTGGAACGACGCGAAGGCACGGCTGCAGGTCTTGCACACGAACTCGCCTTCACCCGATGTCGCAACCAGTCTCCCCCGTCGCGCCCTCTTCTTCTGTATAACTGCGCCGGCCGTGTCCGCCGACGTCGTGGTCGACGTGGTCGAGTCCGTGGTCAGCGACAGCGCCAAGGACACCGGCTCCTCGTCCCTCGCGTGCTTCATCCCCGCTCCCATGGATGATTATTCCCTTGTCTTAACTGTCTGCTGCAGGAGCAGCGTGTGGATCTTGGTGCTCTTCTGTGATGTTGTTCGGGGAGAAGGAAGGCAGAATATGAACGGCAGGAGAGGGCGGCGGCGCGCTTATATATAGCTTGTGTGGGAGGCGGTGGCGTGAGTGGCGGGAGAAGCTTATTACGTGGGTGTCAAGTTGGTGGGAGACGGCCGACTTGGAGCGGTGGCTGGACCAATTAGTGGACGGCAACGCAACGTGACGGATCGGATATGGCTGTATCTCTGCTAGTATCGCGCGGCCGACTTGGGCTGGACGTGTGGTCCGGAGTGGCGTGGGCTGGCACGGCAGACAAGCCGCGTGAGTGACAACGCGCGGTTTGCTTAGCCGCGGGGGCAACGGCAGCGAGCATAGCCGGTCGACCGTCTGGATTCGGCAGTTTCTTTTTTAATTTTGCAGGGAAGATTCGGCCGTTCATTGATTATCGTTGAATAATTAAACGAGGCTGCACACGTCTGGAGTTTGGAGTGGACTGGGCGTTGGCTGCGCGGAACGTGCGTAAGCGTGACTGCGTGAGATCAAGCAAAGCCTACGGCACGGACGGTGCCGTACGTCTACACCGGCAGGCGCAGCAGTAAGTGGTTCGACGACGTCGTCGCACGGGAAAAGTGCAACCCAGAACGTGAGAAAAGGGCCGTAGGTACGGTCCTCGCTGCGGCAGCGGTGGTTGATTAACTCCCGCCGTACGTGCTGTTACATTTGCCGCGGCGCAGAGGCCACGTCTTTGTTACTTCACCGCGGCCCGGTGCACGCATGCGTGCTCGCCCGTTTGGCAGTTGCCGCTGGCCAAACCGCCAGCTTGTTCGAGTCAAGCGTAGATAGCTTTGTTTTTCTTGTCAAACTCGCCTAGCTTTGGTTTTGAATCCATATACACGACTCGATTCATTGATCTCACTTTTCATACTTTTTTTCTTTCGAAATTCCACCAATCTATTAATAATCATCAACGGTAGTTAAAAAATATCCAAAGTAATAAAATTACTCCCTCCGATTCATATTACTTTCTTCGACCCAAATTAATTGACTTGGATTTGTCTAGATTCGGATGTATCTAGACATGTTTTAGTGCTAGATACATCCGAATATAGAAAATCCAAGTCAATTAATTTGGGTCGAAGGGAGTAATATTCTTAACTTTGTCTAGATCCGAATGCATCTAGTCTAAATTCTTAACTAGGTACATCCGAATCTAGATAAAGTTGAGAACAATAATATGTTGGGTCCGCAGCATAGAAAACAAAAAAATTCCTACGGTGTGAACTACACGTCAAGATCTATCTACTAGGTACAAAGCAATGGGTGAACATACATCCAACGAGAACTTACCCTCGTAGACAACGAGCTTTGTTAACGAGTAGGAACTCGTGGTTGATGTAGTCGTACACTTGCTGATCTCAAGATCGTGAGGAAGTCCGAGCGCCGCAACTCAGCGGCGCATCCGCACTCGTACACATGTTCAAGCCACCGGACAACCTCTACCTCCTCGCTCCAGCGATCCAGCGGAAGCAGCAACTCCTTCCAGACGAAATGCCACCGGAAACATGTATCTCACTAATCCGAGACCATGGGGAAATAATTCTAGAGGGAGAGAGAGATCCTTCACAAGGAGGTGTGAGGATGAAGGAGGGAATGGGTGGCCTTTTATAGGAGGAGGGGGGTGCCCCCTCTCTCCATGGCCGGCGCATGGGGGGGGGCTGACCCCTCACCTCCCCCATTCATGTGGTGGTAACCCCTCCATATTAAAATGCCTCTTCACATTCCCTTTTAAAGTCTCCACTTTAAATGCATTAAATTTCTCCAAATTTAATGCTCTCTCATTTAATAAAACTCTTTTTATTAAATTTATTCAGAATTTTGTTAATTACTTTAATTAACAAACATTCACATATAGCCCCTTGCAATATTTCAATATCACATGCAGAACCACCTTCTGCAATTTCACCCGAAACAATTTCCGGTTTCTATTGAAACAATTCCTGCGCTTTACAATTCTTTCGTCTGAAATATATGTGCTCCAAAATGTTGTCCGGTAACTCTTAAGTGTGTCACCCTACGGTTCGCGAATAATGCAGACATGATCGAGACCCTTCTCCGATCAATAATCAACAGCAGGACCTGGAGATCCGTACTGACTCCTACACATTCAACGATGACTCCTGTGATCGTGAGAACCTTTAACGCTTGTAACTAAATCCCTTTGTCTCTCGATATATTACATGTCCGAGATTCGATCATCGGTATCTCCATACCTAGTTTGATCTCGTTACCGACATGCACTCTTTTCTCGTTCCCGTGATATAACATTCTAGTGATCACATCACTTGCTTGCAAGCTATCCTAATGTGATATCACCGAGAGGGCCCAGAGTATATCTATCTGTCATCTGGATTGACAAATTCCACTCTTGATCCATGAGCCTCAACATAACACCTTCGTAGTACTGAACCCATCTTTATAGTCACCCTGTTACGGTGTGACGTTTGATGTTATCAAGATACTCTTCCGGTGTCAGCAATTAACATGATCTCATGGTCTAAGGATAAAGATTACTTCGTATGATGTTATAGCAATATAAACATAATGACTTGATCGTAATGCTATACTTCGGATGAATGTTCATCACATCATTCCACCAATGGTGTGACCTTGTTATTAACAACATCCAATATCCATGATCAGGAAACCTTGATCATCCTGTTAATCAACAAGCTAGTCTATAAGAGAGGCATGACTAGGAACCCTTTTTGTTTATTAAACACACATGTATTGATGTTTCCGAATCAATACATTTCTAGCATATAAAATAAACATCTATCATGTATAAGGAATATATAATAACAACTTTATTATTGCCTCTCAGGGCATATTTCCTTCATAATATGGGTCGGAGGGAGTACAAATAGGTCATTCAACCACCTAACGACGAATACACACCCTAGCACGAGGCGCCGTCCTCGCCCCTTCATCACCGAAGCCAGGCAAACCTCGCCGTATTAGAGCTTGTTGTACTAGATATATGAGAAGTCGTCGTGCTAAAGCCACAAAGGACCGGCGCACTAGAGAAACAACCATCGCCAATGATGACATGCGTATATCGGAGAAGACTGACCTGAAAACAAACCGACGAACACGAAAACGGACAGAATCTCAGGAGATCCGTCGGACAAACGACACCGCGCGCCTCCCGTCGATGCTAGATGTACCACCGGAGCGAGGATAGAGCGGGGAGGACCTTATTTTGTCTTAACGACGTAGTCGTCGCGTCAAAATTCTGACGAAGACACTAAAAACACGTGGAACAAAGAACGAAAAACGTCCCGTCGGAGAGAGGCTATGGTCCGCCACACCTCCAAAGACTTAGGACCACCGGAGGCGGAGCGGAACGGCGACATCGCCGGCGAGAGGTGAGCTCCCGTCGCCTCTCCCTGGCGGCATACACTTTTCAGACTTTTTGATGACTTAGGCCAAACTATGTTTGTTCATTCTTTATCAATATAAATGGGAAGTCTTTTGCCTAGTTTTTTTTAAAAAGACATTTCCTCACCTTTCCAGTAATTTTTATCTGCAAATCAAACCGCTGGGATTTTGGCGGTTAAGCATTGACCATCCCACCAGAGGAATAGCTAGCTTGGTCGCTCGCGCACTTGCATGTGTTGTGTCCCACATGGACGATAAGAGTGCATGCCAGCCATGCATTGTAGCGGTACGTCATCACCTGGCGGCTAAGCACTAACTAATGTAAATTTCCGAATATAATTGTGGCTCCCTTCGGAGTTAGGACTAGACAAGAGGTAGCCCGAAGTGTCTGATCGTGCAGGTCATCGAGGTTCTTGAATTTGGAAGTAGTATCGGGAACACTCTGAAAAATTGTCGTAGGATATTCAGCCACACATAATTTTGTAACCTTTTGCGTACTTTATACTAGGTATATATAAATGTTAGGCGGCCTAGCAAGCTATACGGAGTAATGGTAGAAACTATTTAGCATAATTCAGAATTGATTGTCTAGATACCAAACTAAACAGAAAAATTGTATATTTCGCTCATAGAATACAACGGTTCTACTCACACCGCTAGTCACATGGGCACAAACGCGCTCCACAAAATAAAGTATATTTGGAGTTGCAATATCTTATTTTTCTTAAAATTACATATTTGAAAAAATGTGGTTTGAGACTTAAATTTATGAAAACTTTAGATGTTAGAGCTCAAATTTGAAACTAGTGTGTCATTCTAATTTGTATTATTGAAATGAAATATAATCCAATAAAAAACTAAATTTACACTCACAACTAACATGATGTTGCATAAATAATGCATGGTAATAGATAACAAAACAACTGATGAACGGTACCATGTCGTCTGAGCATATGTTCTCTTAATATTCATATCTTATAATGATACGAAGATATAAAAAGATTATTTATGCTACTTGTCATCCCAATATATATTTAATGTTATATACAGTTTCTCTACATTACAAAACCTAAAAAATCTCATTTGTCACCTCACTAGACAGTTAATTATACCAATCGAGTGTTTTGTGCTTCTATGTTTTTGTTTGTATTATATACCGAAAATTGGCTAATGACTTATCATTTCCAAAACCATAAATGACTCTCTAGTCTATATGCTTGTACTTCTGTTTGAAGTTGGCTTTTGGGGCACTAATTTAATAAACCCATCACTTATTTGTTCATGTTTGCGATCTCCTCCGGAGTGAAATCTTCGAGCTTATTCTGGACAAACTTATCTTTTAACTTGGCAGTTTTCCCCTTTTGTGGTCTTTGCGATTGGCCTGGGGTTTGACCACGCTTTTCCTTTGGCACACTCACACTTTTCTCGCATGTATCGCTTTGCCTGGATGGCGGGTGCATCGAGGTTTCACACATCGTTCAAAGGGGCGATGGCAGCCTTGAGCTACTTCTCAATTCCTGTACATGGATGGTGGTGCATTGCCCTTGCACAACTCTATCACAAGAGCGCTGGGTGCATCGGGTTACTGGCTTGCATCCTTTACATGCATGAGTGTGCACTAGGATTGCACAATTCATTTGAGACACTCGTCAGAGGCCTTGTTGGTTTGTCCCCATGCTCCTTGGTCCCATCTTATATAACTGCAAGTCGGTAAACAACCTTGGTTTTTTTGCTCTGTGCTCCACGGTTCCATTGAATTGGTTCTTCATTAACCGACATAGGTGATTTTTTGGCAAGAACCTATGATGACATGTGTATGCAGTTTTTAGTGGGTTCCCAACCATTGACTATCTTTTACCCATGCACATCACACTTGTTGTGGATCCCCCTATGATCTGCTATGATGTGTTACCAAATGTCTGACATGAATAGTGCAAAACAACAATGCGCAAAGATTGAACACTTCTTTTCTCCAAGCATTATATACTAGTACTCCATCTTCTTTCCACATCATCTGCAGTTCATCTACAAGGTTTTTCAAGTAAATGTTAATGTTCTTCCCCAGTTGCTTTTGTCCTTCGATACCATTGATATCATGATGTACCTTTTCTTCATACATAACCAAGGAGGAGTGTTATACATGAACATAAGCATGGGTCAAGTGATGTGTTTAATGCTCATTACCAAACGGATTCCTTCCGTCAGTATCAATCCAAATCTTACATTTCTCGATTCCTTGCCAAAAGTCTTGTACGTCATATTCCCCTGGATCGCATCAGCTTGGTGTCCCAACATTTTATCCTTATCTTGTCCATCATGATGCCAATATATCAGCTTTGTTGTCTAGGGTTGCAACGGATAAAGTAATATGGGTGCAAACATTTTTTAAAGAAATCGGTGTCGATCATCCTAAGTCTGCATTGTTATGGTATGATAATCTTGGTGCAACATATTTATCAGCTAACCATGTTTTCCAATGCAAGAACTAAACACATTGAAACTATCATTTTTTCAGGAAAGAGTTACGAACACACTTCTAAATATCATGTTTATACCAACAAGTGATCAAGTAGCAGATGGGTTTACCAAACCACTTTCTGCAGCGCAACCTGAAGATTTTTTACACAATCTGAACTTAAATAAGTTGTGATTTAGAGGAGATGTTGAAACACCTCATAGTTTAACATATTGATAAACCCTCAGGTTGTTAAGTAGTTATAGAATCGGTGTGATATAAACCGATTGTAGTTTCCTTACATTTCAAGTCTAGGTAGTTGTAACCATCTTGATGTAAATCCTAGAGCCAGGTTGAGCTCCTATATTAGCACTCATGCATCCGAGGTAAAGTTTAACTTCGACAAATACTTTCATACTAATGCATACGTCTCGCGGAGAATCTGCGATGCCCTGTACTTCACGCGCGGATAGCTTCGACCAGGACACAACGCGTCGAAGTGTGCGTCATACCTTAAGTAAACCAAGTACTCACCTCACCATGTCCCCTAGTGATGTTCACCGTGTGAGTACAAAGTTGCACACTTTCCAGAAACACAATTATCTAGTCAACAGAAAACTGTGGGATTTAGCTATGCATGGGTTAGGACTCTTGGTCTTCGGAGGATGACCCAGGACGTAGACATTTTAGACAGATCAACTAATTAATTGACTCTTAGCGTCCAGAAGCAAGCTTAACCGTGTTAACGACTCTCACGACCCTGGAGATAGAGACGTCGTTCCTGTCATTTTTATCCAATCGTTGTCTCAACTCTCAAGTCTGCATCCAAGAACTATATACTACGGAGTAGTGCACACGTTCTCACTGCTCACTTGGAGCACAAGCAGATTGGCGTGATGTGCAAACACATCTACGGTGAGATCACGTTGGTTCGCGATCATGGGACTTATTCCGTGTGCGCGTGCATCGGTGCATGTACGCATCCACACGCAACGCGTTACGACACGGCCGATTTCGTGCTATCGCGTAATGCAGAGCAGCAGCCAGCCTTGCTGGCGAAGTAAAACGGAACTGGCCACCTGCAAGTAGCCTTCGATCGATCAAGGCACAGGTATATATAGCGTCATTGTGGTAGATCTTATTCCACAATATAAGCCCTTTTATCTACTCCTTTTTAGCTTAAATTATAGAACGGAGAGAGTATTTAGGAAGCTTACTGCAGAATTGGACAAAATAATAGGCCCTTCGAGGGCGGAAATTCGGCCCATGGAGAATTGGACAAAATAACTTGCAAAATATAGAACCAGTTCGCGACCTTAGGCTGGGGAGAGGCGACTAGAGACGCTCCTAGAACCCATCTAGGGTTCCGTTCCCCCGCCGGCGTCTCTGCCAGTCTTGTCTGCCTCTGGTGCCCTTATGGAGCCTTGGAGGTGTGCCAGACTACAATCTCTTGCTGGCAGGAGATTTCCGTTCTTTGTTTAGTCTGTCTTCAACATCTTTTTCGAGATGGTGAGGCGACGGTTACATCCTAAAGTCAGAATAAGGTTCATTCCTCCCTATTCTCGCTCCAGTGGTGCGTCTAGCGCTAGGTAAGGCACATGGAGTCGTGTGTTTGGCGGATCTCATGGGATCCAGTAGTTTTTGGTGTTTGTTGTTGTGGTTTTAGGTTAGTCTCTTCTGATGCACGATTTTCTTCATTGGCGGGGGTTGCTGCTATGACGCGTTGGTTCGGACGTTAGCACAACGACTTCCTAACTGTCTACTTCAACATGCTCTATTACGACAAGCTTAGTTCTACTATATTGATGAAGGGGCGCATTCGCGATAGGGTATGTAGTCTTCGCTAGGTAGTTCAAGGATCTAATTATAATTTTTATTAACTTTTGGATTCTTTGTACTTCGATGATTATTAATAGATAGGTGGAATTTTCGAAAAAACAATTGGACAATGCTCCAAAATGGATTTAGTGTGTACTGTGAAAGAGGAAATTTGGGGTTACGGACACACATCTAGATTACATTTACAAAAGCGAATCGTACATAATGTCACGAACAAATGATTTTACCGGAGCGTGTGTTCTATATACTCAGACGTATGTACGGTTCAGAAACCGGTGGACCGATCCACAGCAACATTCAAAAGGCCGAAACGCTGATCAGCAAAACCTCTATCGTACCGTCAATTCATCGTAGTACCAAGTAATTACAAGATGGAGCAAATAATCAAGAAATAGTCAGATCCAGCTACGAATAGCTAACTAGACGAACAGCTCGAGCAAGACGGGTGGTCTGTCGGCAGCACGTCCCACCACCTCCTGATCCGGCATCAGCGCGATGCCCCAATACTGATCAGCACAGTCGCCGGCGCCGCTGAGCGTCATCTTCTCGCGGTGCCGCCTCATGTGTCCCCCGAGCGCCTGGCCCGTCTCAAAGCCCAGCCCGCAGATCTGGCAATCGTGCTCCTTGTCCTCGCTCCGCTTCTTCTCCCTGATGGCTTTCGCTACGCCGACGCCAAGCTCGAGCCCGTGGCGGCCGCGGAGGTGGCTGGTCCGGTGGCCGCCCAGCGCCTGGAACGACGTGAAGGCGCGGCCGCACGTCTTGCAGACGAACTCCCCCTCGCCGGACGTCGCGACCACCTTGCCCCGCCGAACCTTCTTCTTAGCAACCGCCGGCACCGTACCGGCCGAGTCTGCCGACGTCGTGCAAGACGACGTGGAGTCCGTGGTCAGCGACAGGGCGAGCGATACTGGTTCCTCCTCCCTCTCCCGCTTCATCCCCGCTCCCATGGATGATAGTTACCCTGCTTGATCTCGATGTCTCTTGTGTTCTGGCTTCCTGTCGTGTGAGAGAAGAAGATGAATGAATATATGGATGAATGGTTGGGTGGGCAGGGGAGGCCGCGGCGCGCTTATATATAGGTTGTCTACGTACGTAGGCGGTGGCGTGAGTGGTGGTGAGCAAACGTAGGTGTCAAGTTGGTGGAGGCTGGCCGACTTAAGGCGTGGCTGGACCAACTGGAGGAAGCCACCGCGACGTGACGGATGGGATCGAGCTAGCTCGGATATCTTGGACGTAGCGTGGCCGACCTGAGGTCCAGCTTGTGGTGCGGAGTGGCGTCAGCTGGCACGGCACAGAAGGCGCGTGGCGGCGCCCCTGTAGCTTAGCCGCGGAGGCAACGCAAGCCGGTGGGCCGCCCGGATTCGGTGGTTTACTCATCAATCGGATTTGAATAATTGAACCAGGCTGCGCGCGTTTGGGGTCCGGATTGGGCGTACGTGGCCTAAGCGTGATCTTGTCCGTGGATTGATAGCATGGAAGGACTACCTCTACCTGGAACGTTCGGAAAATGTCCAAAGTTTTTCAGACTGCACGCTATGTATGTACGCCACTGGTTATACGAGTTAGGTGTACTTGTTTTATAATAAGGTGACTGCACTGAGAGTCATAAAAATACTTGCTCCGTAGGTGCAATTTTTACACAGATACTCCTTACAACATGCTTCTCCTCGAACTTTTTTTTGGCGAAAAGAGAAAGATATATTAATTATCAGCCAAATTACAATCAGCTGCTATAGTGGCAGCTACTTCCGGAGGGAAGTTCCTTAGCCAAACGGCCGTGCGCTGTTGCACTCTACCTATTTGAGCCATTTCATGGCTAGCCTTATTTGCATCCCGGCTGATCTTAATTATTCAAATAGCTCTTTCTCCTAACAATTCCTGTATGGCACTAACAGTGAAGGTGTAGACGGAGGTGTTTGGGGTACTCTCTTTGATTAGTTCCATCGCCTCGGCCCAGTCAGTTTGTACTGTGAATTCCATCGGTGTCCAATGTAGTGCCAGGCGAACTCCTTCTTCGATGGCGCATAGCTCCGCTTCTGTTGCATCCTTGCACTGATGTAGGTCCCTGCAAGCGGCGAAGATGACCTCGCCTTTGTGGTCACGTAAGATCATCCCAGCCCCTGCTCCGCTATTCGCAAATGCACCGTCTGTGTTCAGGAGCGCATGTCCAGCCGGTGGTGCCCGCCATCCCTCCTTTACTTTGTGTTCCGCAATAGCCACCGCCTTGCCTTTAGCAAAATCTCTGTCTTGATCAAGCACCATCTTCCTCTTCTGGATATCTGCATCAGGGAACTGCTTAATGAGCATTAGGGAGTTGAGATAGCTTACCAAGAAACGTCGTGAGCCCTCAATAGACGGGCAGGGTTTTCCATGCGTCATTTCATTGTGGCAGTGCCAGATACGCCAGCACGTCATAAGAGTGCGGGCGCGCTGTCCCTCTGTGATTCGGACAAGCAAGTCCAGGAGCCATTCATGTCCAGTGGGTCTTATCTAATCATCTGCCGGCAGGTTCCACACATCCTTCATGGCACGCCACAGGCCTCGTGCGTGAGGGCAGCGAAAGAAAATATAGAAAGTGTCTTCATCTTCTTGCCCACAAATAATACATCTACCTGATTTAGCCATCCCTCGTCGTCTCACATTGAGCTGAGTTGCTAAGGCATTTTTGCCGATCTTCCAGGCTAGCAGCTTGACCTTGGGAGGGACCGGGCAGGACCAAATGAGTTTCCAGCATGGTCGATCGCCACCAGGTCTCGTACTGGTTGCCCCACAATCATGATCTTGCATGATTTTATCCAGCCCCAGTCTGTATGCACTCCTAACGGTGAACACACCCCTCTTCTCCGGATGCCAGGCTATGAAGTCTTGATCATTCCTACTCGATGCTTTGATCTTGCGTATCTCGGTGACATCATCAGGTAGGAAGAAGCGCTGCAGACGCTCCACATTCCATGTGCCGTCCGGGAGTAGGAAGTCAGCTACCCAACGATAGCGACAACGTCCCTGGTTTGATCTCGGCTTGTGGTTCCAGTCGCGCGGGATCCATGGGTCACGCCAAGCCCTTATTTGTGCCCCATTTCCCACGTGCCAGATAAGCCCTTGCTTCAGCAGCTCGAGGCCATGTTCAATAGCATGCCATGTCGATGATCTGTTACCTGAAAACACAGTATCAGCCAAGAAACCATTAGGGTAGTATTTTGCTTTTAGTACTTGTGCACACAGAGTATCAGGGAATTGCAGCAGCCGCCACGCTTGTCGGGCCAATAGGGCCTGGTTAAACAGTCGCATGTCCTTGAAACCAATGCCACCATGGCTTTTAGGTCTGAGCAATATATCCCATCCAATCCAGTGTGTTTTCCTCTTCCCCTTTTCTGCACCCCACCAGTACCTTCTAATCATCTTTGTCAGTTCATCACAAAGGCCTAGGGGTAATTTAAACACACTCATAACATAAACAGGGAGTGCTTGGCCGATCGCTTTGATGAGAATCTCTTTCGCTGCCTATGATTTATGGTTATCATCCCATTCAACAAGGTATTTCGCTAATTTTGCTTGCATGCTCTTGAATTTGCCCCTGTTCATTCTTCCAGCTGGGGTGGGCAGGCCCAAGTATTTTGCTTCAAAGGCCTCCTGCTCAAGCTGCAGCGCTCCCTTTACTCCAATCCGGTCCACACTTGGACATGAATTACCAAACAAGATCGAACATTTCCCCGGGTTAATTAATTGTCCAGTGCTTGATGCATACCTATCTAAGATCTGCTTAATCTTAATAGCCTGGTTTTCTTCCGCCTTAAAGAATAATAAACTGTCATCTGCGAACAGGAGATGGGAAATGCCAGGTGCATGCCTACAAATCTTCACAGGATCAATAGCACTAGTGTTTACCTCATGTTGAAGCAGGGTAGATAAGCCATCCACAACCAAAAGGAATAAAAACGGTGAAAGGGGATCACCTTGTCGAAGTCCTCGAGAAGGCAAAAATGAATCTAGGAGGGTTCCATTGAATTTGGCCTTGTATCTCACCGATGTGACACATGACATTATCCAGTCAACCCATCGATGAGAGAACCCCAACCTTTCCATCACTTTTTTTAGAAAATCCCGATCCACCCTATCGTACGCTTTTGATAGATCAAGCTTGTAGGAACAGAAGTTTTTCTCCTGATTTGTGTTATTCTCAATAAAGTGTAGGCATTCAAACGCAACTAGTGCATTATCAGTGATCAAACGGCCCGGAATAAATGCACTTTGGTTCATTGACACCACCTCTCCTAGTATTGGTCTCATTCTATTAACCAAGCATTTTGCAATGATTTTGTAGATAACGGTACAGAGGCTGATCGGTCTAAAATCTTTCAGAGTCTCCGGTTGGTCTATTTTTGGAATCAAAATAATGGCTGTATCATTGACCCCCTCTGGCATACTCCCAGTTATAAAGAATAGTTTGACAGCATTTATTACCTCATCCTTGAGCGTGGCCCAGTTTCGTTGGTAAAACCTCGCCGAGAAACCATCCACCCCTGGTGCCTTGAGGGGTCCAATTAGAACAAAGCATCACTAATTTCATCCTCAGTAAAATCTTTACATAAGGCATCGTTCATATCCCCTGTTACCTTCACCTGTGTGAGACCAATTAAGATATCAGAGTTAAGAGAAGGGTCCCGGGTAAAGAGCTCCTGGAAGTAAGAGGTGGCCATTCTCTCCATATCTAACGGTGCCTCCTGCCAAACACCGTTCGCATCTTTGAGCTTTTTTATTTTATTTCTCCTAGCTCGCCATACAGCTCTCTGATGGAAGAACCTGGTATTTCGATCTCCCTCCTTGAGCCATGTAATGCGCGATCGCTGGACCCATAGCATTTCTTCTTTATACAGGAGTTCGTTCATATGGTCAGTCGCCTGCCTAACCTCTTTTGCATCAGCGTTGTTTAGTTGTAGACGTTCCAGGTGCTTCCTTGCTTTGCTTAGCTCCTGTACTATGTTCCCGAATTTCTTTTTACTCCATGACTGAAGGTGTTGTCATCACCACGTCCAATCCCTGCATGATGCCTGCCAGATCCCGTTTTTGTCCTGCCTCTCTCCATGCCGTGGCGATCTGTGCTGGCAGTGCCGCCTCCCGTTCCCAGAAGATTTCGTAGTATCGCCGTGGTGATTTGTAGGGTGCTTTCACATCCTGAGCCATGGTGAGCAAGACCGGATAGTGATCTGAAACCGGTGAAGCCAGATGTTGTATAGTAGCCTCGGCGAAGAGGTCCCTCCACCCCGGATCTGCCACAACCCGGTCCAAGCGAACCCGCACATTGGCTCGTCCTAGCCTTCTGTTATCATAATTGTATGGTATTCCTGAAAAACCAAGATCAGTTAGATTACAGTCAAACAAAACATCTCTAAAGGCTTCCATTTGATTGGTAGGTCGAGGAGTATTTGATAAGTGCTCCTCTTGCCAGAGGGCCTCATTAAAATCGCCCATGACTACTCAGGGTAGATCAGATTGTGTTTTGAGGTTCCTTAGCATGTCCCACATAAGGTGTCTATTTTCCACACGAGGTTCACCATACACACAAGTTAGGCGCCATTGTGGCGCGCTTGGAGAAACACGGATATACGCATCAATCACCCTTTCATTAATAGTTTGAATCTCGACTAACAACGACTCATGCCAAAACAAAGCAAGACCTCCACTATGACCATCACTACTAAAGCCAGCAAAACCCTTAAGACCTAACCTAAGACGCAAACGGCGCATTTTATTTTTATTCTGCCTAGTCTCACAAAGAAAAACTAACTTAGGACTCCAAACTTGGGAAAGAGTGGCCAGTTCACGCACTGTCGGGGCATTCCCGGCTCCCCGACAGTTGAACGATATGCAATTCATGGCCCCTGGCGAGACTAAACATGGGGTCTCGCCAGTGTACCAGAGCCTCCGTGTCCGGTCTTCCTTGCCGCGCCGTCCATCCTTGGCTTCGGCTCGCTTCTTGTCCCTGTTCTAGCATTCGATGTCCTGATGATCCTTCCTCTCTTGGTATCTCCTCCCTTCATGGCTTCATTATTCAGTGAGAGAGTCAGGTCCAGCTTTGTCGCATCAATCGTGTTTCCCTGCACTTCGGCTTCCTCCACCCCCCTTTTGCCAAGCACCGACTCGGCATTCGCCATCTGTACGTCTGTACCACTCTCATATGAGGTCTCCACGTGTGACAGATCACGTAAGGCAGGGATCATGTCATTGGACGTAGGTCCGTCCACTCCATTGCTTCCAGACTGATCATGTCGTGGTAACAACACCGTTGTGTCAAACAGAGGGTTCACATGCGCCTTGTCAAACTGGCCCGGCCCCCCTTGATCATACGTAGGCGGCTGGTGAGTTGCATCATACCGCCCTTGCCCCCTTCTAATGCTCATGCTGCCAGCCCTTTTTATCAGGTCCTGTTCTGCCTCCCGTGTCGTACTCTTTTCATTCTCCTCAAAGCCATCGCGAGTATCCATCGCCTCAGGTATCTCAACGGTATACGGCACAGGTATTTCCTTCTCTGCACTCCTACCCGCTCCTGGTTTGCCCAGGGGAGAAGGACTTGACTTGCTGTCCGGGGATCCAAAGAACAGGCTCGCCTTAGCCGCCGGCTTGTAGGTAGCTGATACCACCCTCCTCTCATATTTGCGCTTGGGCGAGCATCGCAGGGTCGCATCATAGTTCAGCGATGGTATGCCGCGCACCTTTCTCTCGCATATGTCCTCGTCATGCCCGATGAAGCCGCAGTGGAAGCAGAAGTGTGGGAGGCGTTCGTATCGCAGGGGGTAGATCCTTTCGGTCGACTGTCCTTTCACCATGGACTTGAAGCGGGTTTGGAGCCGTCGGTTGAGGGGCAGGTCAATACGCACACGTAGGTAATCCTCAAATTCATGCCCCTGTTTCTGTCCGACATCTACTTCCAGCGCAGTGCCAAGCATCGATCCAAGCCTCATGCCATAATCCTTGGTCTGCTTGTTCCAGGGAACATCGAAGAACTTCACCCAAATCTTGATGGAGTCTAGAACCGCTTCCGAGGGTTGAGTGTTCTCGACGAACGGTGCCAGCAATACTGCAACGCCCAGGTGGATCCAAGGGCCTCCCCGGTTAACATACAGGAAGTCACCCTCAGCGGTGAAGGTGATGATGAAGAAATTATTCCTTAGTTCCTTGAAGTGCATTGTAGCCCTTATTCCCCACACACGCATAAAGTGTTTGTGTGCCTCGACGTAGTTCATGGCTTTGAGCGAGTAGTACCTGGCCAGCATACGCCAAACCGTCGGTTTCTGCGGCGCTGTTATTTCATCTGGCTCCTCCTCCATGCAGACTTCATCCTCCACATCGACATCTCCTTCAGCAAACATCTCCGGGCCAACGTTCTTCCTCACGGATTCACCCTCCTCCCAGTTGCCATCCTCCAGGTCAGCATCCCTAAGGATAGCGATCTGGCGATCCCGCTGCGAGACAGCCACAATCTGGTGATTCCCCTGGCTCGGCCCAGCCGATCCGTCGGCAGGCGGCTTCGGGTGGGAAGGCTCCTCAGCGGTGCCCCCTTGATCACCCCCACCACCAGCCGACGACATGACTTGCGAGCGCTTGGAGAGACAGACAACACCGGGATCGTAGGTTGTGGATTGTTGAGCGGCCGCCTTTTTTAGGTTTAGGGCTGGAGCCCTCGTCGCTGATTTTATAGTAGACGAAGCCGAGATCCAATCTATGTTCCAATCGTGAGGGACATGGACACCTTGCCGATCAAACCCTGCCGTACCCCTTCCCAACTCCTCTGAATCCATAAACACATACGCAGCTCCCTTCTCGGGCACGCTCCCGTCCATAGCTTGGCGGCGGCGCGAGGTCGCCTCGACGTCGCCTGAAACCCTAGACGTAGCGCAAACGTTACCAGACCTGAGTTGAGGTTGCTTCTCCTTCTCCTCGAACTTAACATGCGGGTGCAAATTTATACAAAACTCTATATATGGACTCGCTAGCGGAAAGACAAGTTTGCAAAAAAAAAAACTTGAGAAATCTGAAGCATTCGTAAGAGATCCTTCAAACTGACTTGTGCATGCTATGTTACATACCTCCTCAAAATAGGCTTTCGCCCCGCTTTATAAATAAAGCACCAGGTGAGACCGCTGCTGGGCCAGACAACACAACGCCCAAAGGAAGTGACACAACAGGATACAAAAAGCACGGGTGAGCGTGCCAAAAAAGAAAAAGGAAAAAACACAGATAGCAGTGAATCGACTAAGCAAAGACGATCCGAGACCGCTGCGCCCACCGACTATGCCCCACCACGCTCCAAGCCTCCCGGTGCACCCCGTACCAAGCAACGCCCTCGTGGAGGGAGGCGCCGTCGCACGACGCAGCTACCCGGACCAGTGAGTTGGTCCTAGGGTTTCCCCCAGTACTCGTGGCACATAGGGAAGAGGATCTCCGCGACGCCCTCCAAGAAGGAAAGGCGCCACTCGAAAGCGGCACCACGGCGGTGTCGGCTACGCCGACAAGGATTTCTTCCGATCCCCTCCCCACCAAGGTGCCCCGAGGCACACCGGAGCACCACCACCAACCTGTGCTTTCAAAGGTTATACGAGTTAGGTGGTGGCACGGTGGAGGCACACCGGAGCACCACCACTTCAAAGGTTATACAAGTTAGGTGTATTTGTTTTAAGGTTATTGCAGTTTTCATCAAATATTTAGATGCAAATTCATACACATACTTGTAACATTTGTTCCCACGGTATAGAAACTTATTAATGTGCGGGTGCAAATTTATAAGAAGTTGTCTGAGCTCGCCAGCAGGGTGCCACACTGTAGCCACGGTGGATAGAATTTTTTGCAAAGAAGCCCTTGATAAATCCGAAGCATTTACAAGTAGCTCCTTCGAACTAACGACCGCCGAAAATTAAAATAAGGACCTCTTCTCTCCTTTTTCTTTCTTTCTCCAACTTAATGACGGAGAGAACATAGTTGGTGGTGCTTGTTTTCTCTCCTTTTTCTGTCTTTCTCCAACTTAATGACGACGGAGAGAACAGAGTTGGTCGTGCTTCTTTTTAATGAAACAAGGAAAATGTTTGGCCGTTTTGGTTGATTAAGAAGAAGGTTTATAATTCTTACAAACCAAGTCTAGGCCAAGGGGCCTAGGCCAAATACAACAAATTAATCTCGTGCATAATGCTACAAAGCTCTTTGGTACTGGCTAAACTCCAGAGAGTTGCTTCCTCCTTGATCTTCATCAGCATATTGGAAGTTGTAAATTGGTTCCTAAACACGTGAGCATTCTTTTTTTTTCAAATTTCCCAAGATACTAGCATTACAGGGGAGATTAACGCCTTCCGTGATTGTCCTCTTTTATGGATGGCCTCACTCTACCAAGTCTTGACGGCTTGTATCACAACCCAATCTTGCGGCTGGACATCAACAAGCCCAAGCCAGGCTTTCAAGTTGGTCCAAATACGCCTATTAAACGAGCATTCAAAAATAAGATGGGCAGCCGATTCTTAAACTTGGTTGCAAAGCTTGCAAATACAACAACTTGGCCATCCACTCCTTTGAAGGCTATCTACCATCATACACACTCTAGTTTTCTAGTACAAGCCAAGCAAAGATTTTGCACTTGGGAGGGGGCCCATGGTTTCCAAACCTTGGTGGGCATTGCCTAAGGTAGTGAGTCCCAAAAACTATATCTTGTATGCCGAGGTAGTCCAGTAGCAACCATCTTTCCCAAATTCCAAAGAGATAGTATCCAGAGTGTCATGATCAATGTGAACATCTTAGAGCATCTCCCAAATCTTGTAGAATTGTGAAATGTAATTCACCGGTAGGCCTTCTTGGGTGTTTACGGGGGACATCCAAAAGTCATTTTCCAAAGCCTTACCGAACACTTCCTTTTTCTTGAAACCTTAAAGAGCTTTTGGGCAATGTCTTCTGGATGCATCCCACTTAGTCAAGTGGATTCTCATAATAGACCCTTCTCCGCATTACCAATAGTGACCTTTGTTGCCGCGGCAAAGAGGCCAGGGACTTTTTTGTGCAAGGGTTTCCAAGCCACATCCATGGTTTGGGGTCATCCATCCATTCATTACATATCCATCTCAAACGCAAAGCGGAGGCAAACTTTCCGAGGTTTAAGATTCCAAGGCCTCCATGGTCTTTCAGGCGGTTCTATGTGTTGGAAATATGCCCTAGAGACAAATAGTAATAAGGACTATTAATATTTCATAAAGTTGATGATTAAGTTTTATATCATGCTATAACTGTATTGAAAGGAAACGTCAATACACGTGTGATATATAAACAACCAGGGGTTCTTGGTGAAACTCTAGTCACTGGTTCATTGGTCAATAGATGATCAAGGTTTCCTGATCATGTGGCATTTATGCCAGTTGGAAATGGAGTCAACTCATTCTGAGAATGAGATAATGAACCACGTGACCCGATCATGTCACGAAGTTAAAGTTATGATGATTAGAATAGACCTAGTAGACTATTCCTTAGACTGTGAGAGTATATCAATCACTGTCCCCCGAGAATGCTTAGATAGCATCAAACGTCACTTGGTAGTAGAGTGATCATAAAGGTGTGTTCAGGTATTCGGAGGAACAGTAGAGGCAATATATGTCAAGAGCAGGATTTGTCCATCCGCGTGACGGAAAGATACTCGAGGGCCCACTCGGAGAAGTTATATCCAATAGCTGCACAGCGTGTGATTTGATCACAGGGATATCACTTGTCGAAATGAGTCAAATAGCATTGTTCGGTAACAAGATTGAACACGACATTGTGATGTCATTGATCTGATCTCGGGCAATGCAAGTATCTAGAGACAAAAGGAATAAGACACGACTGTCCCGGTTCAAACGACGAAAGATCTTCATGGAATGCACAGGGGTCACATGGCCATCCAGGTCCCTCTTTCGATCATTGGTCCAGGAGTGTCCCGACCATGTCTGGAGTGTTCCCGAACCGTGGGGTATCATGCTTAAGGGCTTGATGATGCTTAGAGAGTATTTACAGGATCGGTAAAATCACGGAAGAAGACAAGAGAGAAAACCGGAAGGGTTTCGGTAAGTCCAGAGGATGTCCGGAGTGGAGGTGGAAGGTGTTCCATAGCCACGAAGATTGAATAATATGTGAATGAATGTTAAATATTGATTTAATCATTTATTCATAATTATTTAATAAAAGAGAAATCAATTAAAGGTAAAAAAAGGCTTAATGGGCCAATTCTGGAGAGAGAAGGGCCCATGAGGGAAAGGCAAGAGGAGAGAGGGGGCAAGGGGGTGGCCAGCTGGGCCAAGCCCCCCGCGCGAGAATCACTAGGGCCGACCGGCGGCTGCCCCCTCTCCCCCTCCTTTAGTCCCACCCTAGGAATTTGAGGGAGGTAGTACCTCCCCTACCCCTATATATAGTGGGGGTATTTTGACCAGAAAATACACAACACAATATTCAATAAAGGTTTTCTCACTTTTGGGGAGACCTCCAATAGATATTTCTCTCTCTCTCCCGTTACTCAATAAAGGATTTCCAATTTAGTCACTCTTTGCCTAACCCCATGGTCCATTACAAAATTTACAATATTGCTGTCAATCTTTCTCTTGACGATTTTTGTGCAGCCATTAAGGTACCTCAATGGGGATCATGTAAGAAGATTAAAGAGAGACCAGGACCACTCATGGATTTATACGCAGAAATTTGTCAAGGGAGTAGCTTCTCAAAGGAGAATGGAAAAATCCATAACATTCATCTTCCCTCCATTCGCTACTTTGCCTACTTTATTGCCAAGTGTGTTCTTGCTAGGAAAACTGCCAATAAGTTATCTTCGTTTGATTTAGCATTTATCTCTGCTGCTCTTAGACGAGATAGGTCCTACAACTTGGGTGCTTTGATAGCTTTCCGTCTTGCAGCTAACCGTGAGAAAGGTGGAATTTATGGAGGCCTCATTGCTTCTCGTTTACTAGCATTGCATGGTTTAGTGCCTCATCATCTAGACCTACAGTTTCCCATAGAGAGGCTTGATTTCAATTCCATGATACATCATAAATTTATTTCCTCGTGGGCTAGTTTGAATGAGTTATCTTATGAAATAACCTTTCTCAAAGGTGGTTGGCGAAAGAGGAAGTTAGAGCGTGTTGTTCTTTTGCCTGCACCTGTTTTGTTTAACCTTGATAACAGGGAAGGATGGTCCCTCACTGAGGAGGAGCCTGACAAGTACTTGGGAGAACTCTCCCAACAAGAGCAGGACACTAGAAGGGAGGTCACGGATGATTCAGTCCAGCCCTCGAATGAGGGAGAGTCTTCATATCAGCAGCCTGCTTATGATTGGGGAGCTTCTTCTTCCTCTCATGGGCCCAGCTACGACCATTCTTACCAAGATCCGCCCGCTTGGAACCCCTATTCGTACATGGATTGATACCCACTTAGGCCAAAAGCCTAAGCTTGGGGGGAGGTACGCCGACACCGCACTCATCTCCATATCATGTTGCGTCGGTACTTTGTATATTCATGTTTTCGTTCTCTTTTTAGTTTTCATTCTTCTTTGCTTTTTCTTTCTAAAAACACAAAAAGACCAAAAATATTTTTGTTGTTTCTCTTTGGTTTGCTTCTTCTTTTTGCCTTGGTTTGCTTTTCCTTTTTGCTTTGTTTGAACTATTCGAAAAACCCAAAAAGATTTTGCTTTGCTTGTTTTTCTCTTTTGGTTCTTGTTTAAAAATCGAAAACACCAAAAATATTTGTCGTTCTCCTTTGGTTTTTGCGAGTTTGCTACAGGGTTCGGCAGTTCTCGGTGGATTATTGGTTTCATATTATTATTCAAACCATGCAAGTGAAGAGCAATAATGAGGATTAATGACAACTTGAGGCGTGGTAAGAGGCTGGTAACGAACTCTATTTGTCTTCATTTTTGTACATATACTCATCATTGTGAGCTTGCTTAGTCCGTTCATGTAGAGTGTATGTTTTCTTTGGATGTTTAATAGTTCTTGCTTTCTTATGATTAGCTCCAGCTTGCTAATAGTTTGTAGCATGTCTCATGAATGTTTGCTTGCATTACTCTATTCATAAATTGGTATGACACCATGGTATCCTCCTCTGAATGTTTCATTTGATTGACTTGGCACATCCTCACGCATGCACATGATTGTAATAATCAGTTAAGCCTTGATGAATTATTTTTGCCTTGAGGATCTTGAATCAATTTCATGTCATGAGTAGTCTTGTTTTGTTGCAAGCATGATAATGATAGCTATTGCTCTCTCGTTTGTCGCTCCCTTACTATTGCTAGCCTTCACTTCCACTGAGTGTTTTACTCAAGTTTCAAACTCCCTAAACCAAATATTTCCAAAGTGTCCACCATACCTACCTATTAGCATCATTTGCTACTTCCGTGCATATTCAATATGCCTTGTTTTCTTCCGAATAAAATGTTTGCTTGTTTTGAGAAAGTTAGTTAGTAAAGCTCTCACGAACTTGATGGTACACTTTATTTCCTGCACTTAATAAACCTGAACCATTGTGAACTCTCCATGAAAGTTATATGCTTGCTAATTATAGGCTGGGGATTAGCAGAACCGTGCTGTCACGGGGAATGCTTTCAACACTTGTAAATATATACCCAGTTGATACCTTGCTCTTTTGTTTGCGGATGTCGTCGGTGTGAAATAAAAGGGGAGCTTGTAAGTCCATGGAGTTATGTATGTGTGTTAGAGAAACGCCTGGGCCGCTGGTCTAATCCATGCTGACATGGTGGAAACCTGCAGTGTAACCATAATGATATCTATGAAGCATTCTTCTTATAAAAAAAGAGAGAGATAGCTATTGAGAAAAAGGAAAAAAAGGAGTTTTATGAAAAGAGTAAAGAGAGAAAAAGCACCATTTTCCCATGGTAAATAATAAGATTGCTGAGATACTCATTGTCTGCTTGCCTTGTCATTTTGATATGGGGATTCTTCCGTATCATCGAGCAAGGGGTACCCCGTTGGCGGTTCTCAATGATACGCACATACTTACGATGACAAGAACTTACCGGTAACTAAAGTTGAGTAGCATGAGGAGCGGCCCTCGTACTCAAGGGACTTGGGATTTTCAGTTTATAGTCTGTCAAGCATATAACTCACATTGGACCTCACTTTCACCTTAACCACATTAAAGATGCCTATGATAGGGGCAATGAGAGCTCAAAGCTAACAAGTACCATACTCTCAGCATTTGGAAGCCTTTCAAATTTCTCAAAACCTTTTTCTTCTACTTGTTGAGTCTCCACATGTTCTTTGAGCACCTTCTTGAGAGCATAGTTGTCATTCTTTGTGTTTGTTCCATTACTTGATTATTTGTGTTATGACTTTGATGCTTGTGTCCTTAATATCTTTACTTCTAGTCATCACTTGAACTTCAGAGGTGCCTTGACATTCATAATCAAAGGCAAGAGAGATACCGCTCTATCATACCTTTCTATGAGCATTGTAATGTTGCCTATGTTTGCGCTTCATGCTACTTATTATTCTTGAGTTGGAATCTCTTCATAGCTTACAATGACTATTAAGTAGACTCAGTTGCATACTCTTTATTATGAATTGTCCAAGTAGTTGATCACATTGCTGAGAATATTTACATCATATGAAGCAAATGTGTTCGTGACAGTTCTTTTATCGCACTCAGTTTTCAACTGAATTGCTTGAGGACAAGCAATAAGCTAAGCTTGGGGGGAGTTGATACGTCCAAAACGTATCTACTTTTCCGAACACTTTTGCTATTGTTTCTCCTCTATACTTGTGTGATTTGGATGCAACTAATGCGAACTGACGTTGTTTTCAGCAGAATTGCCTTGGTGTCTACTTTTTGTGTAGAAAATCAACTATCAGGAAAAATCCCGGAAAATATGCCAAAAATCCTATTTCACCCGAAGACTCCATGAGCCAGAATATGAGACGGAGAAGAGCCATGGGGTGGCCACACCACCTGGTGGCGTGGGCCAGGCTAGGCCACGCCAAGGGGTGGTCTGGGCCCCCCAGGCACCCCCTCGGCCTCTCTCTTCGCCTATAAGGAGCCTTCTGACCTAAAAACTTCGGGGGGTTCGACGTTTTTCCAGAAGGAGTTCCGCTCCGCCGCCACCACCAGATTCCACGAAACAGCACGAGAAACTTCGTTCTGGCATCCTGCCGGGATGGGGAATTGGAGGAGATCATCGCCATCATCATCACCATCGCTTCTCCATCGACCATCCATGTTTCCCCCATCTATGAGTGAGTAATCCCCGGCTGTAGGCTATGGGGATGGTAGGGATTGGATGAGATCGTTCATGTAATGGCATCAGATTGTTAGGGCATGGTGCCTAGTATCTTTTATTAGTGCTTTATGACTTTGTTGCGACTTGTTGTGCTTAATGCTTGTCACTAGGGCCCGAGTGCCATGATTTCAGATCTGAACTTATTATTGATTCATTATGATAGTATTGTTCTTGGTCTTATCTGCAAGTTGTGTACACACGTTGTTGTCCGGAACCTATGGCCACAAAGTGATAGAAATTGGGATAACCAGAAGGGAAAGGCTTTGATGTGAGGATCACATGTGTTCATAGAGTGTTAATGCTTTGCTCCGGTGCTCTATTAAAAGGAGCACCTTAATTGCCAGTAGTTCCCTAGAGGCCCCGCTGCAAACGGGCTGGCAGGACAAAAGATGTTGTGCAAGTTCTCATTGCGAGCACGTATGACTATATATGGAACACATGCCTAGGATTGTCTAGTACTTAGGTGCTTTATCTTATTTATCTACAATTGCCCTATGTTCTGATTGCTATGTGAATTGTCTTGTCCATGCAACGCCCGTCCATCCATCCCTATGCCTACCGCACTCGAATCCCACTGTTTACTACTTTTGTTACTGTTGTCTTTGCTTTACTACTGCTGTTGCTTTACTATTCCTACTACAAAACTGTTGCTACTAATAAACTGCTGTGAGCAAGATTGTTTCCAGGTGCAGCTGAATTGACAACTCAGTTGTTAAGGCTTATAAATATTCTTTGGCTCCCCTTGTGTCGAATCAATAAATTGGGTTTCACTTCCCTCGAAAATACTGCGATACACCCCTATACTTGTGGGTCATCAAGACTATTTTCTGGCGCCGTTGCCGGGGAGCATAGCTTTATTTATCAAGTTCACTTGGATTCTCTATTGTTCGCTGCTATTCTTCCATCATGGCTAAGTCTCGTGATGGCAAGGTTCCTATTTTACCATCCACTACAAGAAGAGGTACGGTTCTGAACACCTCTGCTGCTCTTGATTCACCATCTATTATAAGTAAGCTCGTTACACCACCACATACACATGCTACACACACTGCTACTATTGCTGAATCTGAAACTTCTGATGCTTATGATGCTGCTTCTACTGTGCTTGATAAGAGTGGTTCATTGGGTCCTTTCCTAGATGCTACGATTGCTAGAACTATAGCTGGAAATACCGAAACTCCTAATGAAGACACTACCACACCTGTTAGCTCACCTGAGTCTAGTGAAAGTTATGATATTGAGGAAGATTATGTTGAGATGACCGATGAGTTTATTAAAGAATGTAAGAACACCCATGATAGGAGCGCTGCTAAGAGTCTCCTTGAGAGGCGTACTATTAGACCCAAATTATCTCCTGCTGCTAAGTTTGCTGCTTCTCCCATAAACATTATAGATGAAGATTATGATTTCTCTCTCGATCTATCTTACATAGCTATTGTCGAGAAAGAACCTTTTTGTGGGACTAAGAATGAAAGTGCGGTAGCACATATGAATGAACTTTCTACCATGAGTGGCTTGTTTTCTGATGATATTAAGATGCGTACTTACTTTGTTGCTAAGATTTTTCCCTTTTCACTGAAAGGAGAAGCTAAAACTTGGTTTGGTAATTTACCTCCTGGATCTATTGATAGCCCTGAGTGCTTGATTAGTACTTTCCTGCAGAAATATTTTCCTCCCAGTGTTAGACATGCTATTTTGCAGGAACTTTTTGATTTTAAACAGGGAGAAAAAGAGGTATTGCCCGAATCTTGGGCGAGGTTTTGTGCTTTGATTCATGCACAGGCTGGAAGTCCATTACCTAAGAATGAACTACTTGATATATTTTATAATGGACTAACCGAAGAATCTAGGACATACCTAGATAGTTGTGTTGATTGTGTTTTTAGAAATAGGACTTCCAAGGAAGCTAAGGAATTAATGGCTAAAATAAGCAAGAATTATGAAGATTGGACTCCCCCTAAACAAGTTACACCTGAAGTAATTGTACCTGAACCAGCCATTCCTGAGCCTATTCCAACATCAAAGAAGAGGGGAGTTATTGAATTAGATGATGAAGTGATGAAGGAAGCTAAGAAATGTCTTAAGGAGAAGGGAATTAAAGCTGCAGATGTCAAGAATTTACCTCCTATAGAAGAATTATGTAAGCCTATTCCCTACTCACCCACTATTGAGGTACACTCTCTCCAACACTTTGATGAAGGTGATATCCCTTACTTGAAACCTCCTAATCAATGCTTAGAAGAATTTGATATCTTTATTGTTAAGCAAGATAACTTTAATAAAAGGGTGCAAAATCATCTAATGGAAAACACTAGAGCTATTGTTGAGTTGAAAGATATTGTGGAAAGAACCTCCAATGATGTTAAAATGATTGTTAAACACTTTCAAATGGTTCAAACTCAAATTGATCAACTCGTTAAACTTCAAAACGACTTGCTAGTTAATGCTGCTAAAGAAAAACATGCTTATGAAATTAGAACTAGAAGTGGTGCTACTACCTAGGATCCTCTATATCCTGAGGGGCATCCCAAAAGAATTGAGCAAGATTCTCAACAAGCTGAAAATAGTGGTTCTACTCGAAAGAAAAGGAAAAAGAAACATAAAACTATTGTAGAATCCTCTGAACCTGCTATAGATCCTAATAGTATATCTATCTCTAATGCTGAAACTGAAAGTGGTAATGAAGAAAATGAAGTTCCTAATGAAGATAAAGTTGAAGAAGAACCTGAAAATCACACTAAGACTAGTAAATACACTAAAGAAGATTTTATTGCTAAGAAACATGGTAGTGAAAGAGAACCTTGGGTCCAAAACCCTATGTCTTTCCCTGATAAGAAACACAAGTCAAAGGAAGATGAACACTATAATAAGTTTTGTGAGTGGATGAAGCCTTTATTCTTGCAAATTTCTTTGACTGATGCTATTAAATTGCCTCCTTACTCAAAGTATATGAAGGACATTGTCTCGAATAAAAGGAAGATCCCTAATGAAGAAATCTCTACTTTGCTTGCTAATTATTCTTTCAATGGTAAGGTTCCTAAGAAACTTGGAGACCCATGGATTCCAACTATCCCTTGCTCTATTAAGAACAGTTATGTTAGAACTGCTTTGTGTGATTTGGGAGCTGGAGTTAGTGTTATGCCTTTCTCTCTCTATAAGAGGCTTCAGCTTGAAAAATTGATACCAACTGATATATCTTTGCAAATGGCTGATAAGTCTACCACTATTCCTGTGGGTATATGTGAGGATGTACCTGTTCAGGTGGCTCATAATTGCTTGATATTAACTGATTTTGTTGTGCTTCAAATGCCTGAAGATGATAATATGTCTATTATTCTTGGGAGACCTTTTCTTAATACTGCAGGAGCTGTTATTAATTGTAATCAAGGAAAGGTGACCTTCAATGTTAATGACAAGGAACATACTGCCTATTTCCCCAAGAAGATTGAAAGGTTATGGTTTAAATTCAATTGAACATATTGAAGGCATTCAAGTTGGAGAAATATATTGTCCCATACCAAAAGAAAAATTTGAAACTATTATGATTGGGACAATTGCTATCAAGGTTGAGGTAACATAATCATTAGTGGAGCACAAAGTTTTGTCTCATGTGCAATTGTTTTGGTAGCAAGACTTGATCAACCTTGCTAACAAAAGGATTCCATTGAACAAAACAATGTTTTTATTATGACTGTCTCTGTTTATTTCTATCCTTTGCATTTTAGTTTTTGCTTTCGTTTAGTTTTCTTTGTGTTGTTAGTTGCTTGCATGCTAGAACTTCTGTAGTTCTAGCCTTGTTTTGTACTTGCATCATGTTTCCAAAAGAAAAAAATCTGTATGTCAGAAAAATCATTCTTCTATTTCTGAAAAAAGCCCAAAAATAAAGTGTCTCGAAAAATTCCAGAAAATTCATATTAAATTTTTACATGAAAAAAGGGGCAGAGGAGTACCTGGTAGGTACTAGGGGGGCCCACCAGGCAGGCACACCATGTGGTGGCGCGGCTAGCCCTGGGTGGCGCCATGCCCTAGTGTGGGCCACCCCTGGCCCCCACTACTTCTCTCACTTGCCACTTTCTTCTCTCTCCCGAGTAAGCTCCAGTTCATAGCTCAAAATCGCGTTCTTTCTATGCTTGCTCTTGATTTCTTCGATCTCCTTGCTCAACCCATCTTTCTTGCTGAATTTTGGAGCATTTGTTCCCTGAATAAAAGATGAGTGAACACCACCTAAACCAACATGAGCTTTGGGTGCCTGATGTCATGAAGGTCCACCGGGAGGAGGAATTTTTTCCCTCCATCTATCCATGCCCTGAGTTCATGAGAGCTGAATGAATTCTACAAGATTTCCACACTTTGGTTTCTAATGCAGGGTTAGAGCGTTTCTTGGAAGATGAACCTTGTCAATTTGTGAAGCTAACCATGTCTGTGGTGCAGGATTTCCAATTTAGTCACTCTTTGCCTAACCCCATGGTCCATTACAAAATTTACAATATTGCTGTCAATCTTTCTCTTGACAATTTTTGTGCAGCCATTAAGGTACCTCAATGGGGATCAAGTAAGAAGATTAAAGAGAGACCAGAACCACTCATGGATTTATACGCATAAATTTGTCAAGGGAGTAGCTTCTCAAAGGAGAATGGAAAAATCCATAACATTCATCTTCCCTCCATTCGCTACTTTGCCTACTTTATTGCCAAGTGTGTTCTTGCTAGGAAAACTGCCAATAAGTTATCTTCGTTTGATTTAGCATTTATCTCTACTACTCTTAGACGAGATAGGTCCTACAACTTGGGTGCTTTGATAGCTTTCTATCTTGCTGCTAACCGTGAGAAAGGTGGAATTTGTGGAGGCCTCATTGCTTCTCGTTTACTAGCATTGCATGGTTTAGTGCCTCATCATCTAGACCAACAGTTTCCCATAGACAGGCTTGATTTCAATTCCATGATACAGCATAAATTTATTTCCTCGTGGGCTAGTTTGAGTGAGTTATCTTATGAAATAACATTTCTCAAAGCTGTTTGGAGAAAGAGCAAGTTCGAGTGTGTTGTTCTTTTGCCTGCACCTGTTTTGTTTAACCTTGATAACAGGGAAGGATGGTCCCTCACTGAGGAGGAGCTTGACACGTACTTGGGAGAACTCTCCCAACAGGAGCAGGACACTAGAAGGGAGGTCACGGATGATTCAGTCCAGCCCTCGAATGAGGGAGAGTCTTCATATCAGCAGCCCGCTTATGATTGGGGAGCTTCTTCTTCCTCTCATGGGCCCAGCTACGACCATTCTTACCAAGATCCGCCCGCTTGGAACCCCTATTCGTACATGGATTTATACCCACTTAGGCCAAAAGCCTAAGCTTGGGGGGAGGTACGCCGACACCGCACTCATCTCCATATCATGTTGCGTCGGTACTTTGTATATTCATGTTTTCGTTCTCTTTTTAGTTTTCGTTCTTCTTTGCTTTTGCTTTCTAAAAACACAAAAAGACCAAAAATATTTTTGTTGTTTCTCTTTGGTTTGCTTCTTCTTTTTGCCTTGGTTTGCTTTTCCTTTTTGCTTTGTTTGAACTATTCGAAAAACCCAAAAAGATTTTGCTTTGCTTGTTTTTCTCTTTTGGTTCTTGTTTAAAAATCGAAAACACCAAAAATATTTGTCGTTCTTCTTTGGTTTTTGCGAGTTTGCTACAGGGTTCGGCAGTTCTCGGTGGATTATTGGTTTCATATTATTATTCAAACCACGCAAGTGAAGAGCAATAATGAGGATTAATGACAACTTGAGGCGTGGTAAGAGGCTGGTAACGAACTCTATTTGTCTACATTTTTGTACATATACTCATCATTGTGAGCTTGCTTAGTCTGTTCATGTAGAGTGTATGTTTTCTTTGGATGCTTAATAGTTCTTGCTTTCTTATGATTAGCTCCAGCTTGCTAATAGTTTGTAGCATGTCTCATGAATGTTTGCTTGCATTACTCTATTCATAAATTGGTATGACACCGTGGTATCCTCCTCTGAATGTTTCATTTGATTGACTTGGCACATGCTCACGCATGCACATGACTGTAATAATCACTTAAGCCTTGATGAATTATTTTTGCCTTGAGGATCTTGAATTAATTTCATGCCATGAGTAGTCTTGTTTTGTTGCAAGCATGATAATGACAGCTATTGCTCTCTCGTTTGTCACTCCCTTACTATTGCTAGCCTTCACTTCCACTGAGTGTTTTACTCAAGTTTCAAACTCCCTAAACCAAATATTTCCAAAGTGTCCACCATACCTACCTATTAGCATCATTTGCTACTTCCGTGCATATTCAATATGCCTTGTTTTCTTCCGAATAAAATGTTTGCTTGTTTTGAGAAAGTTAGTTAGTAAAGCTCTCACGAACTTGATGGCACACTTTATTTCCTGCACTTAATAAACCTGAACCATTGTGAACTCTCCATGAAAGTTATATGCTTGCTAATTATAGGCTGGGAATTAGCAGAACCGTGCTGTCACGGGGAACGCTTTCAACACTTGTAAATATATACCCAGTTGATACCTTGCTCTTTTGTTTGCGGATGTCGTCGGTGTGAAATAAAAGGGGAGCTTGTAGTCCATGGAGTTATGTATGTGTGTTAGAGAAATGCCTGGGCCGCTGGTCTAATCCATGCTGACATGGTGGAAACCTGCAGCGTAACCATAATGATATCTATGAATCATTCTTCTTATAAAAAAATAGAGAGATAGCTATTGAGAAAAAGAAAAAAAAGGGAGTTTTATGAAAAGAGGAAAGAGAGAAAAAAGCACCATTTTCCCATTGTAAATAAGAAGATTGCTGAGATACTCATTGTCTGCTTGCCTTGTCATTTTGATATGGGGATTCTTCCGTATCATCGGAAAAGGGGTACCCCATTGGCGGTTCTCAATGATACGCACATACTTACGATGACAAGAACTTACCGGTAACTAAAGTTGAGTAGCATGAGGAGCGACCCTCGTACTCAAGGGACTTGGGATTTTCAGTTTATAGTCTGTCGAGCATATAACTCAGATTGGACCTCACTTTCACCTTAACCACATTAAAGATGCCTATGATAGGGGAAATGAGAGCTCAAAGCTAACAAGTACCATACTTTTAGCATTTGGAAGCCTTTCAAATTTCTCAAAACCTTTTTCTTCTACTTGTTAAGTCTCCACATATTCTTTGAGCACCTTCTTGAGAGCATAGTTGTCATTCTTTGTGTTTGTTCCATTACTTGATTATTTGTGTTATGACTTTGATGCTTGTGTCCTTAATATCTTTACTTCTAGTCATCACTTGAACTTCAGAGGTGCCTTGACATTCATAATCAAAGGCAAGTGAGATACCACTCTATCATACCTTTCTATGAGCATTGTAATGTTGCCTATGTTTGTGCTTCATGCTACTTATTATTCTTGAGTTGGAATCTCTTCATAGCTTGCAATGACTATTAAGTAGACTCAGTTGCATACTCTTTTATTATGAATTGTCCAAGTAGTTGATCACGTTGCTGAGAATATTTACATCATATGAAGCAAATGTGTTCGTGAAAGTTCTTTTATCGCACTCAGTTTTCAACTGAATTGCTTGAGGACAAGCAATAAGCTAAGCTTGGGGGGAGTTGATACGTCCAAAACGTATCTACTTTCCCGAACACTTTTGCTATTGTTTCTCCTCTATACTTGTGTGATTTGGATGCAACTAATGCGAACTGACGCTGTTTTCAGCAGAATTGCCTTGGTGTCTACTTTTTGTGCAGAAAATCAACTATCAGGAAAAATCCCGGAAAATATGCCAAAAATCCTATTTCACCCGATAGACTCCATGAGCCAGAATACGAGACGGAGAAGAGCCCTGGGGTGGCCACACCACCTGGTGGCGCGGGCCAGTCCAGGCCACGCCAGGGGGTGGTGTGGGACCCCAGGCACCCCCTTGGCCTCTCTCTTCGCCTATAAGGAGCCTTCTGACCTAAAAACTTTGGGGGGTTCGACGTTTTTCCAGAAGGAGTTCCGCTCCACCGCCACCACCAGATTCCACGAAACAGCACCAGAAACTCTGTTCTGGCACCCTGCCGGGACGGGGAATTGGAGGAGATCGTCGCCATCATCATCACCATCGCTTCTCCATCGACCATCCATGTTTCCCCCATCTATGAGTGAGTAATCCCCCGCTGTAGGCTATGGGGATGGTAGGGATTGGATGAGATCGTTCATGTAATGGCATCAGATTGTTAGGGCATGGTGCCTAGTATCTTTTATTAGTGCTTTATGACTTTGTTGCGACTTGTTGTGCTTAATGCTTGTCACTAGGGCCCGAGTGCCATGATTTTAGATCTGAACTTATTATTGATTCATTATGATAGTATTGTTCTTGGTCTTATCTGCAAGTTGTGTACACACGTTGTTGTCTGGAACCTATGGCCCCGAAGTGACAGAAATCGGGATAACCGAAAGGGAAAGGCTTTGATGTGAGGATCACATGTGTTCACGGAGTGTTAATGCTTTGCTCCGGTGCTCTATTAAAAGGAGCACCTTAATTGCCAGTAGTTCCCTAGAGGCCCCGCTGCAAACGGGCTGGTAGGACAAAAGATGTTGTGCAAGTTCTCATTGCGAGCACGTATGACTATATATGGAACACATGCCTAGGATTGTCTAGTACTTGAGTGCTTTATCTTATTTATCTGCAATTGCCCTATGTTCTGATTGCTATGTGAATTTTCTTGTCCATGCAACGCCCGTCCATCCATCCCTATGCCTACCGCACTCGAATCCCACTGTTTACTGCTTTTGTTACTGTTGTCTTTGCTTTACTACTGTTGTTGCTTTACTATTCCTACTACAAAACTGTTGCTACTGATAAACTGTTGTGAGCAAGATTGTTTCCAGGTGCAGCTGAATTGACAACTCAGTTGTTAAGGCTTATAAATATTCTTTGGCTCCCCTTGTGTCGAATCAATAAATTGGGTTTCACTTCCCTTGAAAATACTGCGATACACCCCCTATACTTGTGGGTCATCAGAAGGTATGATGAGCACAGCAGTAAGTTTCCCTCAGTTATGAAACCAAGGTTATCAATCCAGTAGGAGCAAGGAAACACCTCAAAGGTGTTGCTAGCTGGACTTTGGCAGGGCGCACTACCGGTGTCAGCAGCAACGTGGAGACCTGCACAACACAACCACAGGACTCTATCCCCAACTTACAGTGAGGTTGTCAATCTCACCTGTTTTGCTGAAAACAAAGGATTAAACGTATCGAGTGGAAGAAACTAGTAGTTTGCAGAAAGTAAACAGAAAGCAGTAAACAGTTGATTGTAGTTGATGGTAAAAGAAAGGACCGGGATCCATAGTTCACTAGTGGTGGCTCTCCTTAAGATAGATGACATGTTGGGTGAACAAATTACAGCGGGGCAATTGACAAACATCGAGAAAGCATACAAGCATATACTAATCATCTTAACTCCTTTGAGATTCGATTGGGCATTACAACATTATACATTGACCGTAATCTAACTACATCTATGACTAATAATCCACCTTCAGGTTATCATCCAAACCCCCTCCAGTACTACGTTGCAAGCAACAGATAATTGCATTCCGCATTGCGTGTAAAGTAAACAATACGATTGTTCTATGAACAAAGCATTGTTGTTTTCTCCCTAGTAGCAACAACACATCTAGTACCTTTGAGATTTCTGTCACTTCCCCAAATTACTAGAGGCATGAACCCACTATCGAGCATAAATACTAACTCTTGGAGTTGCTAGCATCTACTTGGCCAAGATAGCTACTAACAACGGAAAGCATGCAAGATCAAAAATAACAAAGACATGATAGAATCAATAATCAATCTAAAATAGCATCTCAATATCCATCGGATCCCCGCAAACACAACATGTAGGAATTACAAATAGATGATCTTGATCATGAACGGAGCTCACAAGATCTAAACATAATAGCACAAAGGAAGAGAACCAACCATCTAGCTACTACATGGACCCGTAGTCCAGAGATGAACTACTCATGCATCACACCGGAGGCTTTATGGTGATGAAGAAGGCCTCCAGGGTGAATTCTCCCCTCCGATAGGGTGCCGGGAAGAGCTTCAGATCCCTCCCGATCTAGGGATGGAGATGATGGCAGCTACAGACTCTTTCATGGAATTTTGATCGGGTACTTAGGATTTCTGTATTGGAGGCAATATATAGGCAAAAGGAGAGGCCGAGGGGGTGCCTGGGCTGGCCACACCACCCCCTGGCACGGGCCAGGCCTGGTCGCGCGGCCAGGTGGTGTGGCCGCCCTCTGGCCCCTCTTCGTCTCGTATTCTGGCTCCGGGTGTCCCTCGGTGAAAAACTGACTTTGGCTTTTGTCCCGTCCAATTCCGAGAATATTCATTTTCTAACTTTCATGGAACCAAAAACAGCAAAAAACAGGCAACTGGCACTGTGGCTCTTGTTAATAGGTTAGTCCAAGAAATCATATGAAAGGTACTCCAAAGTGTGGACAAAACATAAGAAAGTAGATAAAACCAAGCATGGAACATCAAAAATTATGGATACGAGCAACGTATCAGTTACCCTCCCACATGTACTTGTGTATACCGCAGTAATGCTTGATGAAGCGGCCCCAACCGACTTTACGCGTTCATTCACGAGACTGGTCCATGCTTTACATACGGCTTGTACCATATAAAGTGGCTTTGGGGGTGTCTGTCTCTCTCACATTAGTTGGTATGCCATTTGGAACGGAGGGATCCGAAAGGGGTATAGTATAGACAACTATTTGATCAGCATCGTGGTGAAAGTTCGTAGGTAAGAACGGTTCTTGTGCGAAAGCCCATTCAGCCACGTAAACATGCAAAGATAAAGTAGAGGCATCTAACTTTGTTTTGCAGGGTCGTTGCTTTGTGATATGGTTGTGGAAAAGGTAAAGTGATTACCTTGTATTACGAAATAGTAGATAGTCATGGAGGCGATGGACTACCACGCCGGAAAGATACGGTACCCTGGTGTCTACGGCGCCGAAACCCTGGCGCCGGAATCCGGTGACGCGGGATGGAGATCACGACGTGAAAGACCATATCACATCGCATTTACGTTCAATGTTATTGTTTGTATATCTTATTGTGTGCTAGTATTAGATACTCGGCGGTAGCCTAATAAGATGATCCCTGTTAAAAATTACCAATGATTGTGTTCCCCCTTAGTGTGCACCACCAGGAAAGTTCTTCGGTATGAGGCAGGCCGTGATGATCGGGTGTCAGACATATCTACGTTCGCATATAGTGGGTGTAAGCCATGTTGCACAGCGAATACACTAAGGTTGAGTTGTCGAGCCTAGCATGTATAGACATGGCCTCAGAACACGGATGGTCGAAAGATCGAGCATGAGTCGCATGAATGATGTGACCGATGTTTAGCGTCCACCCTAGAACCCACATTGATGGCCGTGATGACCGGGGAAGATGTGGGGAAAAGGGGTCATGTAATCACTAGAACCCTTCAGGGGGTAGGTGTTTCTGAGTGGAGTTATTATATTAACTCATTTAATTATAAACTTAGTCTTAATTCCTTTTTGCAATTATAAATGTAGAAAATGGTTCTCCCTGATGTTACCTTTCCTATTGACAATTGGTTAGATGGAGAGAAGCTCAGGCTAGACGGATCAAACTTCTCTATGTGGGTTGCGTGTCTCCACGTTCTCCTTAGCGAGAATGACGTGGTCGACTATATACTCAACGAGATGGATTTGGAGCAACCCTATTTCTATGAGACCCCAGAACAGCGAGAGGGCCGCTATTATCATCGTGAGATGTCCACCTTCATCTCAGTTACGATGTGCTACGGGATGGTGGATGATCTATGGCCAGTCGTGGGTAAACTTTACCCTTGTGCGGCAATGGTACATCTTAGGACACATTTCACAGAACAAGCACGCATATGGGAGCATGAGCTGATGGGAGATTCCCTCTCCATTAAGATGGAGGAGAACTCTTCGCTTGACGACCACTTGGAGCGCATGCATGATGCGTACATGAGGCCAGCATATTTCCTGAATAGCTGGTTGGCGAGCTCTTTTGCAAATGGCGTTGTGCTGCGGTCACTGCTACCAAGCACATGTCAGGACTTGCATCATGAGAGACGATGCAGAAACACAGGATTTCCACATGTTCATATCACATCTCAGGAATGTGATGATTGAACCCATTGTCGCTGAGGTCATCAATGACAAAGGTATATATTTGATATACAATTTTATAAATGTTATAATCTTGCAAACACATATTGCAGTGTTAAGTATATTTGATACTTGTTCTATTTTGCTGAAAACAGGTCCTTCTGCATGAGAGGTGCTTGCTAGAGAGGAGGTGACATTGCGTGTTGATGGCGAGCATGATGATGATGACCAACGACTCTCTCCCTCAATAATTATCACTTAGTTTATGTTTTTGGATAATTATTGTAATCAAAAGATTGTGAACTTTTTTAGTGTGTCTCACACTTTGTGAGACAGTTATTCATATAAGTTTGTAACAAACGGTTGTTCCATTTTTATGAATGTTTCTATTTGTGTTCATATCTTGTTCGATTATGTGTAAACTATCCTGGTTTCGAAACTAATTGTTAATACATGAACATTTGTAAAATATTGAAATGCCTTGAAATTACCCAACTTAATGATATGTTTATTACTAAATGAAACCATTGTTTAAATTCAAAGTTATGTTGATAATATGTGAAAGTCATTCGATTTCTTATCACATATGAATCATGCCTAAGTTCGGCAAAATAACTTGAATACCGTGTATTATTTGAATACAAAGTGTTTAATGAATTGTTAAAAGAGAATACATATTCGATGTATTGTAGTTTAACAAAATGGTGATTATTATTATATGTTTGTTTAAATTTTGTAAAGAAGTTTACCAAAGGAAACATGAGTATGGAACTATTTGATATGATCAAATTATTTCATCAATTAAGGGTATAAGATAAAATAGAATCTAATTACTAAGATTTGATCAATAGTAATGAAATTCGACTTTATAAGAATGACATAAAGGAAATTGTGGAATGCAATGCGTTTGAAATGTCAAAATGCAAAGCATCACCAAGTGATATTAGATATCAAGTGGGTGAATAAAAGGCGCCAAATAAATCATTGTAGTATAGATGTAAAAGATCATTAGTTAGAAATAGTTAGCACTCAATTAGAATATATAGTGAACCATTTGAATTCGTGGGATTGGCACCATATCTTGTATGGATCATCGTGGAAGTTTTGGGGTTATTCGATATAACCAAAACAATTGCGAATAATTCCTTGTAGAGTATTCATTAGAAATTATGAATACAAATAGCCATAGCTAGAACCAAAAGGAGAGCAAAACTAGTATTACTTGGATTTTTGTGCATTCTCGAGAAAGTTCATATTTAGTGGTATTTCTCGATTGTGAAGCTTTTGGAAGATAGTGAAAAACACGATGCGGATTCAAATCCCTGCATGAGAGTGTTGAGAAGTGCAACAGAAAGTGTTCCTGAACGATTCTCCTCATAAAGGAATGAATTAATGATAATGATCATTATACTAAGTGTTTTCACTACACAAAGTAGCATTCAAAATATACTCCACATCTTGTATGGAGATATTTGTGAATTATTTGCCATGATTACCATAATATGACATACCTACAAACTACTAAGGAAATAATGGTAAACTAAAGATATGAGAAATCCCAAAGCAAAATTCACTTGAGATTAGAAAGCAATTTGTTGCTGAATCTTAACAAGTAAAAAGGGTTACTTGGATTTTCCCAAATGTCTGCAAAGCCATAGTGGAAAAGGTAGGTGAATGACAAAAGCACAATTTTTCATGAATAATGTATTGGACAAATTCAAATGAATTTGATTCAAGTGTGCTGAAAGTCTGGTGGATTTAAAACTAGTAAAGCACTAGTGTCTCATAGTAAATCTCTCAGTTTGATATTTGATCAAAAGATTTTGAAGTCGTTCAAAATAGTGAGTGGATATGCAATTTGCATGAAATTGAGTGGGAGCTATGAAAGTCTTACTAAAACAATATGTGAATGACATATTTTTGAGTGGGAGCAATATAAGTCTCAAATTCATATATGTAGGAACATATGTTGAGTAAGAGTAGTGACTCATACCCAAATATGTTGAGAACATATTTTAAGTGGGAGCTTATAGGAATGATTCTTAAGTGTGTATACGACACATTAAGAATAAAAGTGCAAGTACCGATAAATAATGATTTATAAGGAGTAGAAGTCGATAATAAGAATATTACGATATTATGTAGTATTACTTAAAGGATTCTGAAAAGGGCTTTCATAATAGAAGTTAGTTAAGGAACTGGTCCTTGATAACTCAAATTAGGAATAAAATTAAGTCTAACATCGATGGTTGAAAGAAAGAAGAGGATGATCAACATCCACTATGTTGAGACATAGGTTCTATCTTGGAAAACCATGATAACAACTTAACATAATATATGATCCAAGAAGGAACATTTGAAAAGTGATTAAGTTTGAATCACGGAATATTGAGCTAAGTTTGTCCATAGTATCTAATAGAGAACTGTAGATATGTTCTCCAGATCCATAAAGGATGGCATATCTTAAAACATAAAGAGTTATGTTATAAGGGAATACATTGGAAACTCCTTTAATACCGACTAAAGTCAAGTAGGAAGCAAGGTGAACTAAACATCGAAAGTTGCACAGGGTGCACTAGTATTTCGATGATTACATTTATAATAATAGATAAGGGTACCATCTAAGGTGATGTATAATGTTATGGCGGGGCTAGTTCGCTTTTAACATAGAATGATGTGTCCAAGGGCACAGTGCTCATGAGAAAACCCTCGATGTTGATCTAAAGTCATTGTAGGCTACTGGAATCCGGTCTCGTTCTGCTGCCATAGCGACGATGCATACACAAAGATGTTATCATGTGATGATAAAGTATTAATGTCAATAAAGGTGACATTAGTAAGTTGCAAAGGATTTGGGACTGTAAAGTACATGCCCAAGACTCAACCTCTTCCATGAGCAAGCTTGTTTAAGGTACCAGGATATATGGTCCCAATGATTAAGAACAAATGCAGATAATTATTTGTACTCTAGTGCAAGTGGGAGACTGTTGGAAATATGCCCTAGAGACAAATAGTAATAAGGACTATTATTATATTTCATAAAGTTTATGATTAAGTTTTATATCAGGCTATAACTATATTAAAAGGAAACGTCAATACACGTGTGATATATAAACAACCAGGGGTTCCCGGTGAAACTCTAGTCACAGGTACATTGGTTAACAGATGATCAAGGTTTCCTAATCATGTGGCATTTATGCCAGCTAGAAATAGAGTCAACTCATTCTGAGAATGAGATGATGAACCAATACCCAACCTAAACATCGTGACCCGATCATGTCACGAAGTTCAAGTTATGATGATTAGAATAGACCTCGTAGACTATTCCTTAGACTGTAAGACTATATCAATCACTGTCTCCCGAGAATGCTTAGATAGCATCAAACGTCACTTGGTAATACAGTGATCATAAAGGTGTGTTCAGGCATTCGGAGGAACAATATATGCAATATATGTCAAGAGCGGGATATGTCCATCCGCGTGACGGAAAGATACTCGAGGGCCCACTCGGAGAAGTTATATCCAATAGCTGCGCAGCGCGTGATTTGATCACAAAGATATCATTTGTCGAAACGAGTCAAGTAGCATTGTTCGGTAACGAGATTGAACACGACATTGTGATGTCATTGATCAGATCTCGTGCAATGCAAGTATCGAGAGATAAAAGGAATAAGACAAGACTATCCTGGTTCAAACGACGAAAGATCTTCATTGAATGCACAGGGGTCACATGGTCATCCAGGTCCCTCTGTTGATCATTGGTCCAGGAGTGTCCCGACCATGTCTGGAGTGTTCTCGAACCGTGGGGTATCACACTTAAGGGATTGATGATGCTTAGAGAGTGTTTACAGGATTGGTAGAATCACTGAAGAAGAGAAAAGAGAAAACCGAAAGGGTTTCGGTAAGTCCAGAGGATGTCCGGAGTGAAAGTGGAAGGTGTTCCATAGCCACGGAGATTGAATAATATGTGAATGAATGTTAAATATTGATTTAATCATTTATTCATAATTATTTAATAAAAGAGAAATCAATTAAAGGTCAAAAATGGCTTAATGGGCCAATTCCGGTGGGAGAAGGGCCCATGAGGGAAAGGCAAGAGGAGAGAGGGGGCAAGGGGGTGGCCAGCTGGGCCAAGCCCCCCGCGTGGGGCCCACTAGGGCCGGCCGGCGGCTGCCCCTCTCCCCCTCCTTTAGTCCCACCCCGGAACTTTGAGGGAGGTAGTACCTCCCCTACCCCTATATATAGTGGGGTATTTTGACCAGAAAATACACAACACAATATTCAATAAAGGTTTCCTCTTTTTTGGGGAGATCTCCAATTGATATTTCTCTCTCTCTCTCTCGTGATCGTGATCCCAAGTTCGGACTGCGTGAACGAGGGACATCTTCACCGCGGAGCGTCGTCGCGCTGCGGGATTTGGATCCAGGAACTCTACTTCTGCAACTGCTGCTGGATCGTGAAAGCGGGAGTCATCGCTAGGCACCGAATGCATGTAACTACCCGCGAGGTGTCACACTTGAGGCACTAGGAGTCATTGGAGCCACAGGAGCGCAAGGACTTCATCACGACCTTGAGGTTGGCTTCGACTCGTCTACATCAACCATGATCTCCTGAGTGTTGACAACGATTTTCGGTTTTCAAGGGTAAGTTTTTGAAAAGCCCCTCCTATTACTGTATTAATAATAGATATGTACTGTTAATATCAGAGGTTCATGGACGTAGGGTAAAATTTTATTGTTTTCATACGCGAACCCTAGGCTCTGATACCAATAATATACGAGATGTAAAAATACTAAAATAATACACGGAAAATACGAAAATTTAAATACTATAAAATATAAGATTACAAATTTTTAGTTTTTATAAATTTATTAGCGTTAATATTGATATTTATATATTAATATTAGACTGTACGTATATACTGCAGGATCTTTTACAGGCTGGCGAGGCCAACAGACAAGCGAGGGTGTGCGCAGTGGTGTAAAAGTCCTACTCGGTACTCAACGTATTTCTTGCTATATTACTTCAGGAGTAGCTAAGTTTATTTCCCTAGATGTTTTTAATCAAATTTATATGGGTCGTTCTCTTATCGTCTTCCCACACAGTTTCACCCAGAGGGAACACTTCTCTACGACTACAAGGTTCTCGTTCAGACGCCACACATAAGGCTTTAACGGAGAACTACACACAGAGGTTTCTCCTATAGGTTCCCTAGCATAAGAAACCCATCCCATATAAACATGCTTAAAAAGAACAAGGGAAATACGAAACTACTTCATTTCCACAATATAGCTTACATACGGTTTTTCCTTTCGGAAAACCCCCGAAGGGCTTACACGAAGATAAAGAAAATTACGTTACAACCTCTCCAAACTTATGGTACATGTGCCTTCAATATAGTGGCTTTATTACAGGTAGAGGGTTACAAATACTACTAGTGATCTGAGAGTCTGCTAGTACTGGCTCTCTGCTCTACTGGTTGCTGGAGTGCTGGTGCTGGTGCTGTGTTCGTACTGTAAATTCTTTAAATCCTAAATATAACCTAAATGCATTTATTGCATGGACTACTACAAGGATTTCCCTATCAATATTATTCACTGTTTTTAATTTATAACTTCCCGAGGCATATCTGCATATTTTCTCTTCTGCTTTTGGGGAATATTTATTAGGTTTTTGCTTTAATATAGCACCCCATCCTACTTTGAATGCATCTGTTTCGATAATAAAATAGTTATCTTCTAATGGTAATTCTAAGGGTTTCAAATTTTTCACTTTTTCTTTTATAGCCTTAACTAATTTTATGTCTTCTGAATTAAAATATTTTTGTCCATTCTTTCTTAGTTTAGCATACAAAGGTCCAGCAAGCTTTGCTAGGTTGTGTATGTAATCCCTTGCATAATTTACAATCCCTAAAAATTGTTGTAAAACTTTTTTATCATTCATGGTATCAGGGAATTGTAATATTTTCTTAGCAATATGTTCCTGCAAGTATATTTTTCCTTCTCCTATTTCATGTCCAAGAAAATTTATTTTCTCTTTGCAAATTTCCATTTTCTTTTTAGATAAGATTAAACCATTTTGTTCTACCTTTCGAAAGAAAACTTCAAGGTGAGCAATATGCTCTTTATATGACTTAGAGAAGACTAGTAAGTCATCTACATATACTAATATAAAAGCTTGATTCTCATTAAATATATTTTGCATCTTCCTTTGAAATAGTGCAGGTGCATTCTTTAATCCTAATGGCATAACTAGCCATTCATAATGACCTTGAGGACATGTAAATGTTGTCCAAGGAATAGATTCCTCGGCCATTTTTACTTGCCAAAATCCGGCCTTTAGATCAAACTTAGAAAAATATTTGCTTCCTTGTATTCTATTTATCTATTCTTGCTTATTTGGTATATTGTATGCATCATCTATGGTATTATCATTAAGTCTTTTGTAGTTTATAACCATTCTAGACTTGCCTCTAACTTCTTCAGCGTGATTTCTAACTATAAAGGCAGCTGAGCGATGAGGACTTCTACTTTCTCTAATTGCCTTTAGTTTTAATAATTCTTCGATATGCATTTTAAATTCTTCTATATCTTTGGGAGTAGCTTCTATTGGTCCTGACTTGATTATATAATCAGGGTTTATAATATTTATTTTGCATACTATGGAATTCTTATTCCAATGTTTCATTGGTATTTCTCCAATGATTTGAATATCTTCTAATCTGTGCACAATCTTGTCTATATCACTCTTAGATTTTATATCTCTATACCAATTCGGCGAGAATGATTGTAATCCTATACACTCGATGCATGTTTTTTCTATATGATATTCTTCTATGGTATTACTTGGTTCCTCTTTTCTTCAGGTGGCTCTACATTATATTCATCCTCTAGATTAGATATTTCTACATTTTGTAAAGATTTTTTTTGTTTTCGTACCTCAGATATGTATGGAACACTATCTTGATATGGAATGAATGTAACTCCTTCTTCATGTATAATAGTGGTTTGTAAAGATTGTTGTAAAAATCTTAATCCTAGTATCATGTCATCACTTATTACCGATAGATCTCTTATTGTAATTTCATCTATTTTGTATTTTGTGCCATTTATGTAGCTTTCAATATTATATGCCAATTGATTATGGATTTTCTTTATGCCAGACATGTCTGTGGATACTTTAGCTTTATTATCATCTATAGTTTTAACTATTTCAAGGCATCTCACAAAATACTTGTCATGGATGATATTTTTTGTGCAACCCGTAGCTAATAGTGCTCAAATTTTATATGAAATATTTGGCTTTAATACTATTTTAACTGGTATTCTTATTCCTAACACTTCCTTAAATGGTAAACGTACTATATATTTACTTCCAAAACTAGTTATTGCATCTTTGAGCTGAATTAGCCTATCCCCCTTTTGCTCTCTTACTGTGACCATTTGATCTTTTAATTCTGTATTTTTGCTAGTATTATCTTCTTGATCTATATTACCACTATTATTTTCTAGCTTATATTTTAGTTCCTCTAGTTCTGCTTCTAGCTTATTAATCCGATTTTCTAAGTTTCTAACTCTACTAGATAATATTTGTTCTTCTGGCTCAATTTCTACTTGTTGTCTAAAATTAAAGAATCAAGTATACGAGATGTAAAAATACTAAAATAATACACAGAAAATACGAAAATTTAAATACTATAAAATATAAGATTACAAATTTTTAGTTCATATAAATTTATTAGCGTTAATATTGATATTTATATATTAATATTAAACTGTACGTATATACTGCAAGATCTTTTACAGGTTGGCGAGACCAACAAACAAGCGAGGGTGTGCGCAGTGGTGTAAAAGTCCTACTCGGTACTCACCATATTTCTTACTATATTGCTTCAGGAGTAGCTAAGTTTATTTTCCTAGATGTTTTTAATCAAATTTATATGGGTCGTTCTCTTATCGTCTTCCGAGGCAGTTCTACCCAGAGGGAACACTTCTCTACGGCTACAAGGTTCTCGTTCAGGCGCCACACATAAGGCTTTAGCGGAGAACTACACGCAGAGATTTCTCCTATAGGATCCCTAGCATAAGAAACCCATCCCATATAAATATGCTTAAAAAGAACAAGGGAAATACGAAACTACTTCATTTCCATAATATAGCTTACATACGGTTTTCCCTTTCGGAAAATCCCCGAAGGGCTTACACGAAGATAAAGAAAATTACCTTACAACCTCTCCAAACTTATGGTACAGGTGCCTTCAATATAGTGGCTTTATTACAGGGAGAGGGTTACAAATACTACTAGTGAGCTGAGAGTCTGCTAGTTCTGGCTCTCTCCTCTGCTGGTTGCTGGAGTGCTGGTGCTGGTGTCTGTGTTCGTGTTTTTTCTCTTCGCTGCGAGTGTCTCAATTTATAGGCGAGAGAGCAGCCTTCAAGAGCCTTCTCCTCCATTATTTGCCTCTTCTTTCTTCTTTGGCATCATGGACCTATTTTGTAGGCTTCCTAGGCTTTATAGGCCTTATAGCCTTTGTAGCCCTTCTTTATAGGTTCATGAGCACATTTTTGAAAGTTGATGGAGGTATTTTTGGTGCTGCCTCCATGTTGCCTTGGCTGCATATGAATGTGGCTTCATCTTCTTATCTTCACTTTGCCAATCTTCTTGAACTTCATGATTGTGTCTTGAGAATTTTGCCTTCTCTTTGGATCTTTTGTCTTCTCTCTTATTTTCTGGCAAGAGTTTCACGACTTGATTCATTTGGGCTGCTTGCATGCTGGTGGAGATTATATTCATTGTTATTAACTAATTTGCTTTTTTCGGATATAGGTCCTCCATGCCCGAATAATTTATAGTAATATCAATTCAATTTAATTTTATGCTTGGGTCGGTCCTCCATGCCCGAATAATTGATAGCAATATCAATTCGTAGTTCATATTCTTATTCAATATTATCTGCTGGATATATCATTGCTTATTTATTCAGGCTTTTGCCCATGTCCTACAATATCCATATGATCTTGATCTGATATATTGAAGTCATACTTTATCTCATATTCTTTCTTTATTTCTTCAAACTTTGCATTAAACTCTTCTCGTAGTTCTTTTAAGATACCTTCTTTTATTAATTTCTTCACCTCTTGGAATTTTTCATCTATTTTCATATCTATATATTCAGAATCCAGAGGATCTAAACCTTTTAAAAGGCATGATTTGTATGTTTGGTATTTTGGAGATTCTTCTTCCTTCATTAAAAATAACAATTCTTCTTTTACCTTTGATGAAGTTGACGCTTCACCCTTTGTATAATTTGGACTTGTTGGAGCAGAGGTACCTCCTCCTCTATACTTCTGGATGTATTCTTTTGCTTTTGGTTCTATATAATAATTCTCTCCAATCATTTCTCTTGCATATCTTAAAGCTTCATTGATATCATAGTATTTTCTCCATGATAAATCCATTTTTATTTTCCTTGCTTCCAGTTTTTGTTTTAGTATTTCTTCAAAAGTAAAATATATTCCTGGCTTATTTCCATCATATAGGACATATAATGCTATTAATTCTTCTGTCTTAATATTTGCTGACTTTGGTACCTTCTTGTTCATCATATTGAAATACTCTGCGAGACTATTTAGGATTGATAGCATATAACCTGTTTCTTCTTTTTTAGCATTATACTGAAACCAGAAATTGTCTAATATGCATTGCTGAATTTCGTGAATATAAATATGACCTTTAGGCTTGAATTTGAATGTATTCGGGGGAAATATTTTTAATGAATTATTTGAGCCAAAAGTGAAAACTTCGCTCCCATTGGGGAGTAACCCACGCTTCATTCCTGCAATATTGATGCACGAGAGAATATATCAGGTAAACAATTATCTTTTCCTTTAATATGCTCGAAAACAACTTTATATCCATTCCCTGTTATGATATCTTCAAATAGAACCCATCTTCTAGTGGGAATTTTCTTACTATTGATTTGGTTATAGTATCTACATATTGCTTCACAATCTATTCGTACTGTAAATTCTTTAAATCCTAAATATAACCTAAATGCATTTATTGCATGGACTACTACAAGGATTTCCCTATCAATATTATTCACTGTTTTTAATTTATAACTTCCCGAGGCATATCTGCATATTTTCTCTTCTGCTTTTGGGGAATATTTATTAGGTTTTTGCTTTAATATAGCACCCCATCCTACTTTGTATGCATCTGTTTTGATAATAAAATAGTTATCTTCCAATGGTAATTCTAAGGGTTTCAAATTTTTCACTTTTTCTTTTATAGCCTTAACTAATTTTATGTCTTCTGAATTAAAATATTTTTGTCCATTCTTTTTTAGTTTAGCATACAAAGGTCCAGCAAGCTTTGCTAGGTTGTCTATGTAATTCCTTGCATAATTTACAATCCCTAAAAATTGTTGTAAAACTTTTTTATCATTCATGGTATCAGGGAATTGTAATATTTTCTTAGCAATATGTTCCTGCAAGTATATTTTTCCTTCTCCTATTTCATGTCCAAGAAAATTTATTTTCTCTTTGCAAATTTCCATTTTCTTTCTAGATAAGATTAAACCATTTTGTTCTACCTTTCGAAAGAAAACTTCAAGGTGAGGAATATGCTCTTTATATGACTTAGAGAAGACTAGTAAGTCAACTACATATACTAATATAAAAGCTTGATTCTCATTAAATATATTTTGCATCTTCCTTTGAAATAGTGCAGGTGCATTCTTTAATCCTAATGGCATAACTAGCCATTCATAATGACCTTGAGGACATGTAAATGTTGTCCAAGGAATAGATTCCTCGGCCATTTTTACTTGCCAAAATCCGGCCTTTAGATCAAACTTAGAAAAATATTTGCTTCCTTGTATTCTATTTATCCATTCTTGCTTATTTGGTATATTGTATGCATCATCTATGGTATTATCATTAAGTATTTTATAGTTTATAACCATTCTAGACTTGCCTCTAACTTCTTCAGCGTGATTTCTAACTATAAAGGCAACTGAGCGATGAGGACTTCTACTTTCTCTAATTGCCTTTAGTTTTAATAATTCTTCGATATGTATTTTAAATTCTTCTATATCTTTGGGAGTAGCTTCTATTGGTCCTGACTTGATTATATAATCAGGGTTTATAATATTTATTTTGCATACTATGGAATTCTTATTCCAATGTTTCATTGGTATTTCTCTAATGATTTGAATATCTTCTAATCTTTGCACAATCTTGTCTATATCACTCCTAGATTTTATATCTCTATACCAATTCGGCGAGAATGATTGTAATCCTATACACTCGATGCATGTATTTTCTATATGATATTCTTCTATGGTATTACTTGGTTCCTCTTTTTTGCAGTCTTCAGGTGACTCTACATTATATTCATCCTCTAGATTAGATATTTCTACATTTTGTAAAGATTTTCTTTGTTTTCGTACCTCAGATATTTATGGAACACTATCTTGATATGGAATGAATGTAACTCCTTCTTCATGTATAATAGTGGTTTGTAAAGATTGTTGTAAAAATCTTAATCCTAGTATCATGTCATCACTTATTACCGATAGATCTCTTATTGTAATTTTATCTATTATGTATTTTGTGCCATTTATGTAGCTTTCAATATTATATGCCAATTGATTATGGATTTTCTTTATGCTAGACATGTCTGTGGATACTTCAACTTTATTATCATCTATAGTTTTAACTATTTCAGGGCATCTCACAAAATACTTGTCATGGAAGATATTTTTTGTGCAACCCGTATCTAATAGTGCTAAAATTTATATGAAATATTTGGATTTAATACTATTTTAACTGGTATTCTTATTCCTAACACTTCCTTGAATGGTAAACATACTATATATTTACTTCCAAAACTAGTTATTGCATCTTTGAGCTGAATTAGCCTATCCCCCTTTTGCTCTCTTACTGTGACCATTTGATCTTCTAATTCTGTATTTTTGCTAGTATTATCTTCTTGATCTATATTACCACTATTATTTTCTAGCTTATATTTTAGTTCCTCTAGTTCTGCTTCTAGCTTATTAATCCGATTTTCTAAGTTTCTAACTCTACTAGATAATATTTGTTCTTCTGGCTCAATTTCTACTTCTTGTCTCCAACCTTGATTCTTTAATTTTAGACAAGAAGCACAAGCTTGCCTTGAGCATATGCTACAAGTAAACCTATTTTCTTGACTCGGATAGTATATACAAAAAGCACATTTTATATTATAATCACCTTTACCTCTAATCCAATCATGTTGACATTCTACCTGGTTCATCATTTCTACTTTTAAACCTGCAAATTCGTCTATTAAATCTATATCGTCTTCACTTGAATCATCTTCTAAAATCTGATTTTCTACTTCATCGGTTTCTATGATTGAATATATTGACTCATCATCTTTTATTTCATCATCACATACTAATATATTCTCATTAACACTATCTACAATTCGTACCCTTTCTTGCTCTTCTATTTTACTAGAATATCTTTTTTGGTCTTTATTAGGACATGTTTTACTTAGGTGGTCAGGTGAGTTGCATATAAAGCACCTACATGTACTATCATAAGTCTTTCTAAGATTATACCTTCTTACATTTCTCTTATGTAAAAACGGAGCTCTATTGTCTGACCTTCTTAGGAAATATCTTCTCTTTGTTCTATAATTTCTATTATCTCTTCGTTCAGGTTTATAATGTTTCTTACTCCTATGTCATTCTTCTCCATACGATAATGGTATTTGGACTATGTTATTGCAGAAATTGTAATCTGATTTCTTCGTAGATCTTTGGGGTTGAATGCTCGTACATACCTTCCTAAGTTGTTTGAAAACCAATGTTATGGCTTGGGATATATTTATAATGGAACCTTCTGTTTCTTTATTATATTCCTCAAATATTATAGATCCTAAAGGGTCAGGTAATTTATTAAAATACCTCTCAACCACACCTCTATCATATCCTTGCTTGGCAGTGGTAGCATTATATAAATAATGCTGAGAGAATTCTTTTATACCTTTCCAACTTGTTAGAGTTAATTTTTCTATTTCTCTCAGTCGTTCATTTTGTAATGCAGTGAATCCTAATTCTGGGTCTTCTGCTATGATTATACTTGATATAACATTAGCAAAGTTATTTGGATTGCTTCCAGCTCTTTTTAGTTCTTCATAATTAACTGGATATGTTTCTACCCATTGTTCCCATAAAACCTTTGCAGATTCTCCTAAAAATGTTTCAAGATAAGTTAACATGTCTTCTACCTTGGTGCCTATATTATGCTGGTTTTGTATATATTTTTGAACTATTAACCCTTTCCATATGCTAAGGATATTCGGCCAATCTATTGGGTCATGGGCTGCTAAATTTAATATTGCACCATCATTTCTAGTATTTTGAAATTGTACCGGTTTTTCAAAATTTCTTCTTTTGGTACCCATATATCTATATTGTTCAGGAATGTAAGATGGTTGGAAATCATCTTTTTTAGGTGGCCATTTTCCAGCTGACCTAGTTGATCTTTCTCTTTCGCCTTCTCTCTTTACTGAAGTTTCACCATATGTACTTCTTTTTCTTTTACTATTTTCTACTTCCATGGCTTCCATTGTATTTTCTAAATTATGTAAACCTACCTCATCTAAGGAGTTTATAAAATCATTGTATTCTTCCGCCTCATTATACCTTTCATTTTCTATCCACATTTCTTTCATCAATTCTTCTTCCTCTTTATAACTTTCACTTAATAATTGATTGTTTATATCCCATTGCTTCTCTTCACTTATGCTTTTGTCTTTCTGGCTTTGGTCAGTATTATTGTTTTTATTCTTCTTGTCTTTTTCTTCTAGTGTTACCTTATTATTTAACATGATTGAACTACTAGCGAATAATTTCTTCTCATTTTTTAATTTCTTTAATCTTGCAATTTCTCTAATGAAAAACAATACTACTAGCTGTCTTTTTCTAGACTGCGACTAGCTGTCAGTGTTATCCGCACATAGAAAACGGCAGACGGCAGAACACGGTTCGCATAGAAAAAATCTAACTGGGACGTCAGAAACTGGCAGGTCTATCTGGCAGTACCTACGGCTTAATTTCCGCCGTACTCTAGCCATTCCATTCGCCGCGGCGAATGGGCCACGTCTTTGTTACCGCCTCCTGTTGCCGGCTGGTGCACGCGTGCTTGCCCGGTTGCGCGTTTGGCAACCGGTGGCGTCTAGGAAGCCATGCGTCTACCTTTGTTGTCAAACTCACATAGTATTCTCTCCGTCCGTAAATAAGTGTATTTCCAACTTTAGCTTTGAGTCAAACTTTTAAACATTTGACCTATTCTATAGATAATTGTAGCAACATATGTATAAACAAAATGTTACATTATGAAACTACAATTCAAAGTGGATGTAATGGTAGTAGTTAAACATCATAAATGTTGCTACATTTCCCTATAAAATTGTTCGAAATTTTATGAAGTTTGATTTAAAGAAAAAAGGTAGAAGCACACTTATTTGCGGACGGATGGAGTAGTAGTTTACTTGGATTTGGACCCATTCTCGTGCCGTGTAGAATAGCACTGCCTAAAATATGTTTATTCTCGCTTTCTCAAGTTCTGTTGTTTTCTCTGGAACGTTCGGTTTTGTCGAACGATATTTAGCCAACGAGGATATTTTCAACCTTTTGCGTGCTTTGCTATGTATAAAGACCTAATGTGACGTTACACGGAGACAGAGTGATGGTGACCCGTCAACGATAGAAAATAGCATGGGCTCATGCGTAGAATTATATGCTGGCTTTAGTTTTGGGTTGATTAACTAAGGTAGACAATTGAAAACACAAAGGATTAAATTTCAATTCGATTTTACAAGGATGGACATCCAAGCACCATCTCACACAAGCACACAAGCGTGTGGTTCGTATGAAACACATGCCAAATGTTCAGTAAATAATATCACTCAGTAAATCTACGATGTACAAATAATAAATCTATATATGCATCGCGGAGGTTAGGAAACATGATTTACCACTAATTGTGCAAGAGTCCGAATATGTGACGCGTTTATGCTTTATCGCTCGCCGGTTGCTATGCTACACTATGGAAGACATAGCTGATGACTAGTGCCTTGCTATGCAAAAATAAAATAGATTTAAAATTGAATTATTTTTGGGGTAAAATTACATATTTTGACGGATTGTGGTTTGAGACTTAGATTTAAGAGAACTTTCAAGGTTAGAGTTTTGATTTCTAGCCATTTGGGCATACATAGATCTTTTATTAAAAAGAAAGCTAATTATTATAATATCAGACTTGCGATAATGTTTTGCTCTGACATGACTTAAATAATACCGTTGCAGGCATAGAGTGTAACATTCAAATTTACAATAATCTAGAGATGAGAAATAACACTGCGTATAAGACGTCATCACACATTTTTGCGTCGCCAAAAATTGTCTTCATGTACCTAGGTATATTGTGAGTAGTTCCCTCTAGCTTAGATGCCATAATACCATTTCTCACATCACTTTAGTGCTTTGCGATTTTATGACCTTTTCGTATATTAGGGACCAAAAAATATTTGAAAACCACAAAAAGTTTAAAACATTCTTCATGTTCAAAATAGGCATGAACCCTAAAATACCAATCCGTCATGAAACAACAATATCGCGCGAGAGAGTTCAGACCATAGATAATTAAAAATTCATATGTCAATTTTGGTACGTTCATAGAAAAATATTTAACTACCATGAGAAAAACAAAGCAATATTCTCCAAATAGTCGACTGCCTGCCAAGGAGGAGAGCGAAAGGAGATGCTGGTAGCCAAAGACAAAGGGGAAGAGGAGAAGAATTGGGGTTAGAGTTATGAACTGATTCAGACACTCAAGTACACGAGATGTGTTCAACCAATGTTGGGAAATAAAAGCTTCCACCTCAATTAGCTAAGCAGTTGAGTCGGTTCGTTGTTGCCCGCCTTAGAAATTTCTGAAATGAACTTTAGATTACCTCGAAAAGGTCGTTCCACTCATATATGAGTCTTCTCGCTCAATACTTTATAAGGCATCTTCAAATCTTTTTTGTGAGGAGGACCTATATCTATTATCAAGGTTCACTAGAACTACAAAGCACCCAAACACGATAAAAACTACATCGAGGTCTTTTGACCACCTAAAGACCACTAGTACTGCTTGAACGATCCACTGACACACCACTATCGCCACTCCCCGTCCGGAGCCAGCCTAACTTTGTTGATGACAACCAGAAAGTATTCATGCATGTGCTCCTAAGGACCAGCTCCCTAGATTGGAAGTCGTCACCACTGAACCATTTAATCGATCTAAATCTTCTAACACAAACCTGCAAAACATGTGGACAAAACGAAACCCACCACTCCAAGGAAGAAGTGGACAGACGATTCTCCGCCCTCCTTAATTCTACCGACGAGATCGCAATCGATGAGGTGGAAGAGAAGACCGTAAAACACTATTCTTGGTCCCCACAGCGCCACCTAAGGAACCATTATGTCGTTCCTACTTAACCAAACTCTAACTTTAGGAACATAAGTATAGCGTCGAGCGCGTGTTTCTGGTACCCAACCTCTCCCAGCCGACAAGAGCAGCAAGTAGACATGGGCGGAGAGCCATCGATTGTTAGACAAAGACATGGGAAATAGACAGCTACGATTTTTTCTCTTTCTTGGAAGGAGCGGTCAACAAATATGTAAATTTCCTATATGATACATGGCACCTTCAGATCTACACCCTTGTCGGATCGGAACTTCACTGGTGAGCTCTCTGTCCCGCCCCAACTACACTGCTATTATAGCCCTTTTGTCGTCGTTGTTGTTGTCAAGGTAATTAAAGGTTCTATGCATATATTGACTCATGTACATTTATCATTTTTTCCATACGAAGCAAGAAGGTCCGGGTTCCACGATGATAAGATAACGGAACAAAGTATTTTGTTATAGCCGCCCCATGGGCAAGATAAAAAAGAAGATAACAAAACAAGACCTTATCAAGTTAAATCTACTACACACAACACCTATCCAAATCCACACATAGCATCATAGTAGAAGTCATAGCTACATGTCCGTTTGTCATGATGAGCACCAAGGGTGCTATATATAAAAGTGGTTTGGGTGTATGGGGGTGGGGGTTTCCAACATGCTTGGACTAGAGATTAATCAGATCTAGTGAACATATGAGGTTTGCGTTGCTGCACATTGTTTGATCGAGTCAATTAGTCAAATTAAGGTGCGAAAACATGAGCCACTTCCAGTGAAACAAAAGAAAGGAACGAATCAACGTTATATAATCTCGGTAACCAATGAATGAATGAATGAACAAATCCCTAGTGAGTTATGTACACATATACGAAAGAATGAACCAATGATCAACACCTAGGACTACGACCGTACGTGCAGCGATGCATAAACCATGCATATCTCGCGCACACGGCCACATGTGTCAACCTGCTAGAACGTAACTAGATTTGCACTAGGTGGAGCTAGAGATTTTGAATCAGTCGAGCGAGCTAGACGAAGAGCTGGAGCAGAACAGGGGGCGCCTGCGCCACGGCGCTGGCCTCCTCGCGGTGCCTGCGCATGTGGCCCCCGAGCGCCTGCCCCGTCTCGAAGCCCAGCCCACAGACGTGGCACTGGTGTTCTGCCGCCGGCTTTTGATCATCCGAAAAAGTTATCTTCTTGGGCTTGGCGGAGGAGTGGTCTCCGCTGGCGAGGGCGAGCGCGAGGCCGTGGCGGCCGCGGAGGTGGCTGGTCCGGTGGCCGCCGAGCGCCTGGAACGTGGCGAACGAGCCGCCGCATGTCTTGCACGTGAACTCCCCGGCGCCCTCGGCGGCTGATCCGGCCGCGGCGCGCCTCAGCTTCTTCTTACGGGCGGCCACGGCGCCGAGGGAGAGCGAGAGGGACAGGGGTAGCTCGGCCTGGTCTCCGCAGTGCTTCATCGACGAAACCATTGCTGCGTAGCTAATCCGAAACGAGGAGCGCTCAAGCAAGAGAGTATGTTCGTCTGCGTGAAAAGGATCACGAGGTAGATTGAGAAGAAATCTGACGACGACGTGTTGTGCGAGACAGACAGACCGAGTCCTGGGTGAGTGCATGGGCATGGCTTGATTGCTGGCCTTTTATAGCAGTTCCAGAGGTGGGAACTGGAGGAGCTAGCAGCCATCAGGTGGTCACGAGTCACGTCTGAGTTGACGTCGTCGCCATGGGTGGTTTGAAAAAGGGCAGAGCCTTGTCTCTGTTTACTTGCTCGCGAGGGAGCCTGCTGGGAGGCTGGGAGTGGGACACGCGCTTGCAAAGATGGTGCGTGGAAGGGCACGCGAAATGCGACGGAAGTGTGTGTGTGTGTCTCTCTCTCTCTCGCCGTGTGGTGGGGTGGGGTCCAAAGCACGGTGAGGTAGTCCGTAGATCTGCTGCTATTCTATTCTATTCGGTGGTCGTTGTAGGAGTAGTTGCTAACACGTTTTATGGCACACACACTAGCGCAGGTCAACGTTGGCTTGACGGGTCGATCACACCATTCTTGCTCCCTACTAGGAATGAGACTGCACACGGTTCAAGGTTTCCGTTTTTGGCCATGTTCCTGTTCTCCAAGGTTAAAATGGCTCGCCGTGTTTACCTCATCGATCACGATGGATTTTCTCCGTAAAGGCACACATCATATCCCCACGTACCCGGCACTGTGCATTGATTTTTCCTACAGTTTGGAACACGCGTGTATATCTCTATCTCTATACCCCAAACATTAAAAGCTACTTCGTCCTAGATATAAAAACGTTTTGTCAAGTACTTTTATTTAGCTTGCCAAAACATTTTCTGTTTACGAACAGAGGCAGAGGCAGTATCAGAACTTCTCTTGCAAAAAACAAAAATCACGCCAATGAATTTGCCCCTCGACTTCACATGAATGTACGGAGCAATGCCACCGCAGAGAGGTCTGATGAGCACAAGGAGGCAGAGCAACCGCCTCCTGCCTCCTGATGCTCTACCTAACCATGTGGTGATTGACTTTGTATCGTCCTCCCCCACCGTAGCCGCCACCTACTCGCTGCTCCAACCCCTTGGCTCCGTCGCCGGCAGCAATGCTGGCCGACTATGAGCGGGAGGGACGACTGAATCTTCTTAGCTAGGTTTTTTCTTTCGTTGATTTTGTCCAAATTAGCCAAATCTGGAGTCTAGGTGGTTCTAACCCTTCAATGCAATAACTTCTCATGTGTACGGTATGATAGGGCTAAAAGATACCAAGGGTCTCGAATCTATTGATTTGGGGCCCAGATCAAATGGTCTTACCATTGGTGGAGTCGTTCTCGAATCGAGATGTCTTAGGGGCTAAGTGGTCTTGGTGATGTGCGGCGGAAAGGGTAGTGGCCTGACCTCGCCCTCTGCATCATCGAATCATGCACCGAAGTCAGAGATGGTGCTATGACCTAGCACAACACTGTATATTGTAGTGCCCAATTCGTTGACATAGAAATAGCGATCCACGCATATTACGTTCGACAGATTAGTGAACAAAAAAATCAAAGGGTCAATAATGTATGACTATAGTATTAGTACAACATAGATACATACAACATATTTGCTAAACTTGCGTGACAGAGCTAGGATCATCAGGTAAGTTCATTGTCAATCAAAATCCAGAAAGAACAATTAATAGACTATTCTTTGACTAGATCCAACTCTTTACTACTTGGCTTGTGATGCTACATCGAAGCTCTACAACCACTATAACAGTGGAAGCGGTTCCCGATGGTTACAAACACCCATGCACACACATAATCGCCATGCTCGTGCTATAAAAATATTAAAAGGCAACAGAGATAATCGCGTCAGCAAAAGTGCATATGCGGCGTTTTTTTCGCTCGTCACGAATGGCAGAGGAGACGGATGGCGGCTACAGTTTCTTGTCTTCCCGCGAAAAAGGGGTAGCTAAAAAATATGTAACTAGGTGATGCAAGACACATTCATATCCACACCCTCGTGGATACGAAATCAGTGGCGACTTTCTCCATCTCAAAATAGATGTAACATTTTTTCTAAATTTGAATGTATCTATTTTGAGACGGGGGTATACTATTTTGTACGAGTGTCGTTGCGGTAATTAATCGTTCTATGTACTCCCTCCGTTCTAATTACCGTGACCTTAGCCTTGGTCAAATAAGTCAAGTCATGCAAAGTTTAACTAGGTAACTAGAAAAAATGTCAACATCTACATTTAAAAATAAATCTTATTATTAGTATAGTGATTTTTTTATTATGCGTATTTAATACGTACTATTGTCGATGTTTTGCCTGCAGTTGCTTGGTACGAGAGTAAATTAACATGAGGATGTTTGTAGTCAATTTCACAAATTTCAGGGTGCGAAAACAGGAGTCAGTTCCATTGGATCAAAAGAGACGAATGAATCAACTATATAACCTCCGTAACAAATGAATGAATGAACTGAGTTATGTACACATATCCGAACGAATGAACCAACGATCGACACCTACAACTACGTACGAGAGTGTATAGCAACCCTGCAGTATATGAGTCTCGCAGTATATTGGCTACCACTCATCGAGGGGTAGCTAGACGAAGAGCTGGAGCAGAACGGGCGGCGCGTGCGCCATGGCGCCGGCCTCCTCGCGGTGCCTGCGCATGTGTCCGCCCAGCGCCTGCCCTGTCTCGAAGCCGAGCCCGCAGACGTGGCACTGGTGCACTGCCGCCGACTTCTGCTCATCCGTGGATGACGATGATGATGTAGACTTCTTGGGCTTGGCGGAGTAGTGGTCTCCGGCGAGTGCTAGCGCGAGCCCGTGGCGGCCGCGGAGGTGGCTGGTGCAGTGCCCACCGAGCGCCTGGAACGTGGGGAACGAGCGGCCGCAGGTCTTGCACGCGAAGTCCCCGGCGCCCTCGCTGCCTGATCCGGCTGCGGCGCGCCTCAGCTTCTTCTTGCGGTCGGCCACGGCGCCGAGGGAGAGGGACAGGGACAGGGGCAGCTCGGCGTGATCTCTGTAGTGCTTGATTGACGAAACCATGGGCGCGGCTGCTAATTAATCCGATGTGAGCCTGGCTCAAGAAGAGTATGTGTACTGTACGTACGTCTGTGCGAGCGAAACGGTCGAGGAGACGAGATGGGTTAATTCAGGAGAAATCGGAGGTGACTGACTGTTTGATGTGGCTGGGTGTGTGCATGGGCGGCCTTTTATATACTCCCTTTGTTTCAAATTACTCTGCGCGCACGCTTACCTAGGTGGACGAGTACTCTCTTATTTTTCATCCAAAAAAATTCTGGATTTTTGGTATACGTAGTACACATTTCATACTATCTATTTCAAAAATCTCAGGATTTTTTTGAATAAAAAATGAGAAAGTAATAGTCCACCTACATAAGCATGCCGGCGGAGTAATTTGAAACAGAGGGAGTACTACAGTATACTGTAGTAGCCAGGGGGTGGGAGCTGGACAATTAGTAGCAGCCAGCAGGTGGTGTCACTCTCACGTGGACACCACGTACGTCGGGGTTGACGTCGTCTCGTCGAGAGCTCCAGCTCCAGGCAACGCGTCGTGATCGGCGGTTTGAAAAGTTCGAGCAGAAGCTTCTTTTCTTCTGTTTATTACTTGCTCTGTAGGGAGCCTGGGACTGAACCACGCGGTTCCGCACATGGCTTGAGCCTTGAGCTGGTGGAGGGAAGGGCCCACGAAATGGGACGGAAGCTCACGGTGTTAGTTAAGCAAAGAGACGAAACGGCTTTACCTTGGTGGTGTGGTCCAACCCGTTGTCCGTTTCGTTGGCTCGTCATGGTACATACAGGTGAACCAACGTTTGACGCGTAGGTCAGGCGAGTCTTGCGACCGAAGAATGAGACCACAGACGACTCAACATTTCCGTTTTTGGCCTTAACTCATCTGTTCTGGAAGCTGAACCCGGTTTCGTGTTTTTACCTGGTTGCAAGGAATGGGGCCGAATTTTCCTCGTAATACTGGTACATGGCCAGGGGGCACGCGCGCGTCGACGTCCATTGATTCATGATAAAGCTTACCAACACACGTGTGGGCATTCACAAACAATAAAACCCAATACTCGTTAGTCGTCGTTAGGGCAGTGTTTCACACGGTATAACAACGGTAGTAAATTGAAAGGAACCGTCACAACTAGAGCGGTTACATTACGGCTGCGGGCCAAAATCCCACCACATTTTGGTTGGTTGATAGCAAATAAACCTAAAATCTCGAATTGACGCTGGATCTGACACTCTGGCCCCACCTAAAAGCTGACGTGCCTAGTCTGTGATGGACTTGGACAAGGCCGTTAACGGCATAGAGGTGGGGCCCACCCGTAAGAGGCCTAGGGCTGTCTGAAGGGGGAATGAACGGTTAGCTTTCAGTCCCCCCCCTCCCCCCCCCCCCCCACACACACACACACTCTATCTCGACACATTCCCGGCAATGGCGGCGGTGAATCCTTGTGGCGGAGCTAGCGACCCCGGTAGCGGCGATGGAACCTGTGTAGACGTCGGCTACAAGTCCTCGAGCGGCGGGTGGACTCGTCATCGAGTTCTACCCCTACCCGCAGCCGCAGGCGGCGTGGGCATCGCCGCCACATAGAGCGGCTGCCGCTTTTGCCAAGCACGTCCTGGCCTCACCTGCAAAGGAGAGCCACCGGTGGGGATCGTCCTTGGACGGCATCAAGTAAGATTTCTTGTCTCTGAAACTATCCTCTTGTTCTCTCTCCCTTCTCTCTGAAACTATTCTAATTTGTTAGCACTGTCTTCTAGATGTAGTGGTCAATTAGCATAGATAGATTTTTGTTTTACCACTTTAAAACGCATAACACTGTCCCATAGTTTGATGTGTTTTAGTCAGAGCATTATTAGATTCAGTTTTTTGTGTACTAAATCATAGCACCGTCCTTAAATCAAAATGTAGGTATGTGTATTGATACTTGCATTGTGTTTGTGTAGCATGGATGATGAAATTTGGGATGTGAGATTTTACTTTATTGCTGAAGATAACTTGGGGAGAACACTGAGCATGTCTGATATTACCGTGTTGAACTTGTTAGCACTGATAGAAGGCCATGTGTATGTCATCAGGACTACATGTACTATGTTAAAGAAAAAGGAAAAGAGAAGGAAAGCATGGTGGTAATAGACAACATGTCTAAGGTTTGGAACATGCTTGAGCAATATGAAGATGGGCAAGTTCTGACTTTAACAGTAATAAAGGACAATGCATGAGCAGGTTCTGAAGATGAGCATGAAAATTCTCGAGCAATATGAAGATGAGCGGAACAATGCTTGAGCAATATGAAGATGAGCAGGTTTGCCTCCCAGCGCCATGCGATCAATGATACGTTATCGGGTGCGTTGTCAATTATTTTGCGCGACAAGTTGTTACAGCGGTCGGACACGTTACGGTGCACCCTCGATAGGGTGTCTCCTATATAAGTGTTTTCTTAGTAGCCGTCGGGCGCATTCTCACTTGTCACTATTTTTTTGAACGGAAAGGCCTTGAAGGGCCCAAGAGTTTCATTCCAGCGGTGGGTGTACAAATACAAGGAGGTCCAGAAATGAAAATGGAATTGCAAACCGACCCCAACATATTGCAGAAAACACCCTATCAGAGATTGCAGAAACGCAATCGAAACCAAAGCAACCGACGGCGACTAACAGCGATGAAGGAGCGCCACCTCTGCACTGGCCGGGGACGAGACCACTTGGTTGGGCGAGGGGCTTCAGTGCAGCTCCGCCGCTGAGGAAGATCCTCCCGAAGAGGATAGAGAAGCTCGCGCAAACCACATTGCCGAGCACGACGCGGCCACCCATCTGGCTAGGGATAGTGGCGACTATCCATCGCCGTCGCTTGGAGAACGTTGCGGGGAGAAGAAAATTTATAAGGTCCCCAGAGCCCCGCACAACAGCAGCAGCACACCGCTCGCTCACGTCCACTTCCTCGCCGCCACGGCAGGCCAGGTGTTTCCGAGCAGCAGTAGGGCCGCCGACAGAAGCACGACAGCCACGTGAGATGCGGAGTGAGATGTTCGTCCGTCTATGCCCTTCCTTCTTGATCTCCTCGCCGTCACGGCCGGCCGAAAGAAGAAGGGAAGTAGCAGAAGGCCAGAGGAACAGCGTGCCGGCGTGGCGCGCACACACCAGCACGGAAACTCCATTGCCGCCTCCAGAGCTGAGCGCCACTGAGCTCCACATCTTCTTCCCCTCGCTGCCACGGCCGGTCAGCGGAAGATGCAGGAGCCAAGTAGCAGCCCAGGCTAAGAGGCAGAGGGCCCGAACTTTATTTCTTGATGCGTTGTCCGTCGTCGCCTACCGTAGCTCCGAACGGAGGAGCCTGAGGACATCGACGAGCAGCCTTAGAGCCAAGATCCGGGCGAGATCTAGAGCACCACATCTGGGCATAGAGCCCACTACCGGCACGAGGCCAACTACAAACCCTACTCTACAACCTAGAACTACTCCGGCGACTCTCCTCCGCCACCTCCCACCGGCTACTCCGGCGAGAAGGGCTCGGGAGAGCCCCGTTCTCTCTCTCACGACTCTCAAAGCAGCCGGGGAGGGGAAAGGGGGGAGTGAGCTGTGGAGGTGTTTTAGATGTTTTCTTTTCAGCACGTGTTGGTACATGCTATACCTCCTAAGCATGACATCACTGCCTATATATCACGGGGTGTATCTGAAACTGCTGGTTAGTTGGAACAAGTCGGAGTACAACGTTGTTAGCCGCATCGACCAACTTAATTAGTTAGCTGCCCACGAGCAAGGGCGGCGTAACATGTGTACGCACTTCGCTGGCCGATTAAAAATAGTGCACCTTCCGGCATGACCCAGCTCGGCGGTGAGTGACGTGGGCGTTCGCGCGCCGAGTACGTAGCTTGCTCTCGAGGCAAAACTCAGCCGCGTGAAGCTGGCCGGGAGCTGCACGCACGCCAAGAAACGAAAACGTGGGCGCTGCGGCGCGACGTGGGCGCCTTTTCCGTGCGAACCGCCCCGTCACCGTCAGGCCGCACCAGTTGGATAGATGTGCAGTGCAAGTATACCGTTAATGCCATCTGCCTGCGTGCAGCTAGCCTCTCTAGCGATCTCGCGCACTCTTGTCTGGATCGCGCCGTCGCACGCAAAATCGACGTTCACCGAACCCCATGCTAATTGCTATATGCCCACCTGCCCACTAGTAGAAACAGAGCCTTTTGTCCCGGTTTGTAAGTGGCTTTAGTTCCGGTTGCCCAACTAGAACGGGGTAATCAGGACTAAAGCCCAACCCTTTAGTCCCGGTTGGTCTGCGGACTGGGACGAACGGGCGGTTCACGTTGCCGCTGGCTGTCGCAAAGAGGAGGGCCATTCGTCCCGGTTCATAATACGAACCGGGATCTAAGGGTCTCTGGCATTTTGGTCACTTTTTTGTGCCGCGACAGAGAATTTATTTGTATATTTATATTTATTTTGTTTCCCTTTTATCTATTTTCTTTTTGTGTTTTGGGCTGCATTTTAGGCAGTATATATTTTGTATAATTCACTAAACAATTAAAAAAGCATTATATTACAAAACATCTCCCGATTATATTATACAGTAAGTATCGAATATATTACATTCACGCATATATACAATATAAAGTCTTAGTAGCCGTAGGGCACATTCTCACTTGTGACTTGGGAGACATGCAAAACAAAACGTGCACGTACATACTATACCTCCTAAGCATGACATCACTGCGTGCATATCTCCGGGCGTATCTGAAACTGCTGGTTTAGTTGGAGCAAGTAGTACAACGCTGTTAGCCCCATCGACCAACTTAATAATTAGTTAGCAGCCCACGAGCAAGGGCGGCGTAACATGTGTAAGCACATACTACCGCACTTCGCTCGCCGATTAAAAATAGTGCACCACCATTAATTAAAGAGTCTGAAAGATCTAGGAAGCACGGATAAATAAAGGAAGAGTAGATCTAGCTGCCCGGAGTAGAGAACTCGAAGTAGCTATCGATCAGCTGGCCAGTTGCAAGAAACTCAGGTATCCAGAAGCGACCCAGCTCGGCGGTGAGTGACGTGCGCGTTCACGCCGAGTACGTCGTAGCTTGCTCTCGAGGCAGGCAAAACTTAGCCGTGTGAAGCTGGCCGGGAGCTGCACGCACGCATGACAAGAAACGAAAACGTGGGCGCTGCGGCGCGACGAATGGAAGAATGCAACGGAGATATGCTGCCCTTTTCCCACGTCCTGTGCGCCTTTTCCGTGCGAACCGTCGCGTCACCGGCTAAATTTGTGAATCAGGTCCTATAAAATTATTTTCCCAGTTAGATAGATGTGCAGTGCAAGTATACCTTTAATACGATCTCCTTCCTGCCTGCCTGCCAGCCAGCTAGAGATGCCAGCTAGCCTCTCTAGCGATCTCGCGGACTCTGGTCTTGATCGTGCCGTCACACAAGCGCAAGCGCGCGGCTGCCCACCGTACGTTCACCGAACCATCGGAGACCCCGACCTGCCGTTGTACTAGTAGTATATGCAACCTTTTCATCACGAAAGGCAGGCTGCTCCAAAGCCACCGTCTACCTGCATAGATCGGTGACCGCATTATTCCATATCCTACTGTATTAAAAATAGTGTGGATTTCACTTTTTTGGACTGTATTGTGGGTTCGGAGCTGTGACACATATTAGTCCATTTAGTGAAAATTGTACCAAAACACTTCATTAGGAAACATGGATTCTTTGAACACATTTTGCACCTACTTTTGCATTTCGAATGGTTTGTTAGACATGACCGATATTTGAGAAAATCTGTACACCTTTTATAGGGTTTTATTGATGACCATGCCCATCTTATTTGGCCAAATTTGGTTGAAACCTGTGTAAATATAGTCTGAAGTGTACTTCTATTTTTTGTGTAAAAAGGAAGATTTTTATTATATTTCATCATCTACATTTTGAGATGGTACACATGTCCATAATTTGTTACATTTCAGTACAAGATGTGGCCAATATAACCATGACTATACCATGAGACAAATGCTAACAAAAAATAAAACATTACCCAAGAGTGATACTCAGTTCAAACATTGTACTCAGATGTTTGCTTTATTTTTAAAGTGGGAGGGAAGCCTGTTTCGAGGAAGAGTGATACTCAGTTCAATCATGGAAGTCTAGATAAGAACTATCGATTATATAAGATCATTTTCCCATGAGACAGGCGTACCATCCAAGTTGGTGCCAAAAAATAACCCGTCATGAACTCCTTTGAGGCAAGTTGGTCATCAAATAGTCCAAGAGTGCAATTCCTCGGCAGATCATCTTTTTCCTCGGTATCACGATACAATCTAGCTTTCCGCGAGGCGGGAAAGAGAAGGTCGAAGACATAGCCATATAGGTTAAGTCAAGAGAGGCAAACTCTGGTCGTCATTGCGGGAAAAATGGAGGTTGTCCAACAATGGCGACATGTGTAGAGTAGGAGGCAAGGATGGCTGAGCGGAACCCTAGGTCTTCTTCTAGGTGAATAGACTTTTGAAATTTTCAAAACAATTGGTTGTGCCCATTATCTCCATGTACTATGAAATGTGAGTTATGTTCCTTACAAAATATGCCGCTCAACTCGTATTTGAATAAATTATGTTAATATTTTTTTTCACATAAATCATATATTAGGTATAAAATTGCCATGTTAATTTGGTCGAGGAACAAATGAGCTAAGGTGTTATATCGACGAAAAATATCCATCCTCCCTCCGTGAAAAAGTGTACATCTAGCACTCACAGTTTTGTCCCAAAAGAGTGTACATCAAGATTATCAAATACAGCTAATAAATATTACATAAACGGAGATCTAATAAATACAGTTAGCTCCTTGTATTCACTTCCTCACTTCATCCACCAATCTCGAATCTTCTCCTCCACCTCTTTCACCAATCTTCCCTCTTTCATTTATATGGGTGGAGACTCAGGAAAAAACGAACTAATTTGTCTAGATGTTCATTTATTCGCGGGCAGAGAGAGAGCATCACACCAGGTCGACTGACTTTGTACACCGAGTCAAGTACCGCGAGTTTTTTTTAACAGGGAACCGCCCGAAGGGCATAGAAGCTGAATTAATTAACCAGGCAGGTACAAATTACATCAAACCGCCCGAAAGCATCCATTGTCCTAAAAAATCTAATGGAGAGGGGCACAAACTTTGCAAAAAGAACCCTAGCAGAGAAATGGGAAAAGCAATCAACTCCTAGAGCATCTTCTGCGCCGGCCGATCGCCGGTGATTGAAAAAAGTACCGTAAGTAAAAGTACGTATACACAAGACTGAAAAATATCCCGGACGGTCGACCAAAAAGATCCTTTCCACAAGACACGAGAACGTTCCAGACGCTTCCGAGCTCGGTCGCTCGAAACTACTCACGTGCACGCACTAGCATCCGTCGAGAACGAGCCCGGTCCAAACTCCAGAGCAGACACACAATCGCCGGCGCGCCGACCGTCACCCCTCGCCTCTGGCTCGCGTGTTTCCTCCGCAGCTAAGCAATGGGGAGCCGCCACGCGCCCGAGCCGCGCACCACATGTCCGGCTCGACCATATCCGTTCGCAGCCGTCCACGTCGCGTTGCCGCTTCCCGATTGGTCCAACGCGCTTTAGTCGGCCCGCCCGAACCAACTTCACAGCCACGTCAGCACCCCCCGCACCAGTACGCATGCACACGCCACCGCCTCCCTGTGTACACAACCTATATATAAGTGCGCCGCGGCCTCCCCCAACATAACCATCCATTCCTATCTGTCCTGAGCTACAAGCGGAGCACACAAAAGAGACATCGAGATCTACACGCCGATCGATCCAGACATCCAGCAGATAATTCAGAGGCAAGCGAATCATCCATGGGAGTTGGGATGAAGCGCGCGAGGGAGGAGGAGCCGGTCTCGCTGGCGCTTGCGCTTAGCACAGACTCGACGTCAAGCACGACGTCGGCGGACTCATCCGGTGCGGCACCCATGGCCGCCAGGAAGAGGGCACGCCGTGGGAGAGTGGTAGCGACGTCCGGGGAGGGGGAGTTCGTGTGCAAGACGTGCGGCCGCGCCTTCGCGACCTTCCAGGCGCTCGGTGGGCACCGGACCAGCCACCTTCGCGGCCGGCACGGGCTGGAGCTCGGCGTCGGCGTGGCAAAGGCAATCAGGGAGAAGAAGCGGAAAGAAGAACAGCAGCACGAGTGCCACATCTGCGGGCTCGGCTTCGAGATGGGCCAGGCGCTAGGGGGCCACATGAGGCGGCACCGCGAGGAGATGGCGTTTGGCGGCGCCGGCGACCAGTCGGTCATCGAGCTCCCGGATCAGGAGGTGGTGGGGCACGGTGCCTACCGGCCGCCCGTCTTGCTCGAGCTGTTCGTCTAGCTAGCACTACTAGCTGGATCCGCTGACTGTTTCTTAATTACTACAGGACTTGTAAATGTCTGTAAAATGATTAATTGTTCGATCTTGTAACTTGGAATTGACGGTGCAGCTGGATTTGCCGATTAGAGTTTCTGTTTAGTGTTTAGTGATCGATGTAGTTCTCCGATTTTGATTCATTGATCTCATACATACATACAGCACTGTCATGAACATTGTTTCCTTCATGACCGTTCCTCTAAATGCAATCTTTGATCTGTACCCTGATTGCGCTCGGATTGTGGCCGCTCTATGAATATGTTCACTGTTGTTGACCCTCTTTGCAAATTAGCATGGCCAATTTGGAGTAGTCTCGGTTTGCGTAATTCTGGAAAAATACGTTGAAGCCAAAGATCGACCACACTAGTAGAAAATGGCCTTTACGTCCGAAGCTTTAGTCCCGGCCATATTTTAGCCCAGAAATAATGTGAGCATTAGTTGCCGGGCTAAGACGTCACACGGGCACTGTCAGCTTCGTCCCGAATCAAACGGCACCTTTATTCCCGGTTGTAGATATCAACCGGGACTAAAGGTGTTGCGGTAGGCTCGGCCGGTGCGAGCCTGTTTAGTTCCGGTTGGTATTCTCAACCGGGACTAAAGGAAGATAGGCCTTACACCCGAAATTTTCGTGGCAAGTCCAAAAATATATGTAGTCCCCGGCGGTACCATGAACTGAAAGATTCGCATGCACAATTTTTGCGGCCGGCCCAAAAATATATGCTGTCTCAGGTGGTACCACGAACCGGAACTAAACATGGGACACGGGCGCACAATTTTCACAGCCCGTCCGAAAATATCTGTAATCCCGGACGGTACCACGAACCGATACTAAAGGGTCGCGGCTATATAACCCACGGCTTCTCGCCTCCCCTCTTTTTCCAGGACTTAGCCAAATCGATCGTCGTCTTCCACATGCCGATCGGGGAAACCCTAGTGTTGGCCATCGCCTCTCCCCGTCGTTCATCACCGCCCTAAGACCTGGCGAGTAGCTCGTCGTCACCGCCTCGTCGCCCACATTCACCCGGTTGGAGGAATCGACGTCGTCCGACCTCAGTCCGTCGCGTCCTCGGCATTCCGAAGCTCGCCATCATCGTTGTCGTTATCTCCGACCTTCTTAGGACTCGCCGTCAAGTTCGTCGCACTCCTGGTGAGCCTCTGGTTCTCGTGGTCCTCTTCGATTTACTCCTCGCCTCCCGTAGGGGCCTATCCTCGCTCGCCTACAAGTTCCGCCGCGCGGCCATGTCGTCGGAGCTCCCCGGTGACCCAAAAATAACTTGTTTGAAATGAAAAAGAATTGAATGAAAACACAAAATAAAAAAGAATTGAATGGTAAACAGAAAATGAAAAAAACACAAAATAAAAAAATTTGAATAGAAAGCACAAAATAAAAGTCCTCCAGCGCTCGATCGCACTCGACACGTGGAGGCCAACACCAACCGGAACTAAAGTTCCTCCAGCCCCGCGGTCGACCGCAGCCACGTGGAGGCGTTTAGTCCCGGTTTGTGGACAACCTGACTATGAAATCGGGACTAAAACCCTCGTTCTTTAGTCCCGGTTAGAGCCATTCCAACAACTACTAGAGGCTGTTTTTCTACAAGTGACACTACCATCGGAATGTCAAATTGGGCTAAGGATTAGCGAAAGTGCCGTATTCTCTCGATGGAAGTAGGTACCCACGACTATGGTTCCATTTTACCTCGGCAGAAAGGCCAACATATTGCTCCTAGACTTTTGTCTTCTGAGGTCCTGCCCTGCAGCTGGCCAAGTAGCTACAAAGACAAGCACAAGTTAATTAAGCTAGCTAGTCCCAGCGGCGCGCTGTGCTAGCTAGCTACGTACCTTAGGCTCATCCCCACTCAGACGAGATGGTTTGTTTTCTGGGTGGCGGTTAAGAACATCTCCACTAGTATTCATAGGAAAGGCCATTTTTTCGTTCGGATTTGTAAAAAAGCAGCGGTAGCGTTCTAATGAGGCGTTTCCAGGCCGCTTTTTGCCCCTTTTTATCCGGTGTTCCTAGGCCGATCCTGGGGCACTGGGAACGCCCTGAGAATGCCGGATTGGCCTTATTTTGTCCGCGTGCCCCCCCTCCCCCCCCGGTCAGTGAAATAGAGGGGGAAAACGTGTGCTCCTGGCACCCGCCCACCCTTTCTCTCTCTCCCCCACATTCTCCTCTCTTGTCCTCCTCCTCCACCGACGCGCCGCCGCCACCCAAGTCGAGCCGTCGCCACTACCCAACTTGCGTCGCGGCCGCCAGCCAGGTCACTCCGTCGCTGCCGTCCTCCATCTCGCGCCGCCCAACTCGCGTTGCCGCCCTCCATCTCGCGCTGCCGCCACCCTCCATCTCGCGTTGCCGTCGCCGTGACCTCTCGCCCGTACATGCTCGAGCTGCTGGCCTTGCTTCCCTCATGTTCTGTCCCCCGGCCATATCTTCCTCCCATGCTGCTAGCGAGCTCGCCGGAAGGGGCGTCGGCGAGCTGGCCCGAGCCCGCCCTGCTACTTCTCGTCTTGAAATCCAACTGGAAAATAGTCGTCCCCAGGCCCAAAAATTAGATTCATCCGGAGTCAAATTTTGGGCATGGGAACCAAAAACGAGTGGAGAGTCCTTCCCCTCCCCTCCTGCGGCGCACCCCATGGCATCGTCGGGGGCTCCTCATCCATCGCCAATTCCTCCCCCTCCTTGGTCTACCACTCCTCCGTCGCTGCCGCCGGCACCGACCACGGTGGCGGCGGGCCCGACGCCGAAGGGGCCAGAGAGAGTAGATCGTGATGCCTATTTCGCCGGTGGCGGCTGGGGTCGGCGCTGGTTCTTCGGCTGCGCGCAGCGGCCGGGGTGGTGCCCCTGGTCGTGTGGCGGTGGTGGCTGCCCCCGGACGCGAGATCCGATCATGGAGATCGGCTGCTTGCAGTGGCTGGGCCAATGCCCGGATCTTGTTGTGGTGGCGGCTTTCCCATCGGGTTTCGACGCAAGGTGTGGCGGCTGTGGTCGTAGGTCTAGGCTTCCGCCTAGATCCGTCATCGGCGCGGCCTTTTGGTTGCCTGAAGGTGCATGGAGAGGCAGCACGATGCTTCTTGCTCGGGCCGACAGACCGGCGGGGGCACGTGGTTATTGCAGGCTTATCTCCTCTTCCGCCGAAGGGGGCAGGCGACAGACTGCGGCGTGGGGGTGTGTTGCTCTGTCCAATAATGGCGGGCGGTCCCCTAGGGTTCCTTCAGCATGAAGATAAAGATCTGCTTGTTGCTTGCTCTCGTTGATCTAGCCTGGAGAGGCGGGTTCCGGAAGGCTGCACCGGCGAACTCCCATGGGCGCATTATGCCTGGAGATTGCTAGATCGGAAGGTATTCGGTCGTGCGTACCCATGTTTTTCTGGCCATTTGGTTTCAGCGGGAGCATTGCGAAGCTCCGCTGTTTGTCACCATCATGTTTCATGCCTTCGAGGATCAATGGTGAAGTCAGATGCGGAGAATGTAAGGGAAAACGGAACATGAGGGCAGCAATGGTGATTTGAGTCTTTGAGGCGATGAGGAACTGGCTGCGTGATCTGTGACTCGCGGCAGCGACTGTTTGTGGGAGCGACAACACAGGAGGAGTTCTCAGTCTTAGCTTGTAGGGTGAAAATCAAAGGTCTGATCTTTATTAGTTGTGCCTGACAATGATCTTGTTGAAGGCATTGTTTTCGAGCAAAGACTTTCTCCAGGATGAAAACCTATGATCTTTGATCGGGCAATGACGGCGTTTGTGCACTGTTTCCTTCTTGAAGGCGTTGCTATTGGAGTGGTTGGACTACGGGTGTTGTTCTGGTGGTGTTAGTGTCGTTGCTTTGAGGAATAGTTCTCTGTAACGGGACTTTTCTTTTTTAAATTCTTCTTTCTTGTTTCTAGGCTGTGTGCATCGGTAAGACCGCTAGAGCATTCGGCTGGGTGTAATTGGTATCTCCACGATATTAATATATACTCTATTTTTTTTAAAAAGCTTTGAACAACGAAATGCAACAAATTGCACAATGTGCTAGTAGATCTTTTCCCCGGCCGTCACAAAACTTTGAATAAGGACATTCGCGCTAACACGTTACTAATTTGCTAGTACAGACAGGGTCGTAGCACTGCTAGTACGTAGCAAGTTCTTGTACGGGCAGGCGAAAAAAACCTATGATCGCGCGCTGATGTCACCGTGGACGTATGCCCACCCATGTCAGTCAGTCTACTTGTTGTGTCCAAAGCGAACGGTGAGAACGTGCGCACTAGTTAATTTCCTGGATATATACTGGCCGGACTGACAGGTTCGGATAAAGACAGCAAGTATAGATTAATGATACTCCTGTATGTTGATCTCTCCAAGTCAACACGGTTAAGCTTGTCCCAGCTAGGCGTGTGAAAGCCATTTAGTAATAAGTTGATCTGTCTGAAACGTCCATGTCCTCGGCATTCAACCTGGTCAAAATAAAGACGAAAGGGTACTGCTGACCCATGCATGCATATGCATATCTAGCTGCCTTGGATCGATTAGATAAGCAAGCATCGTTTATGTAGCTGGGAAGTGTGCAAAAACTTTGTACACTCACACGGTAATTAACTACTCTACCTTTTCAGGGGCACACGGTAATTGACTAGCCAAGCACACGAACAGATACCGCGCTTTTTGACCTATCATTATTCTCCCCTTTTTTCTTTACTGGGAGAAACTTATATTATCTGAAAGGTGCGTGCGGGTGCGGCAACGTCGGCGGCTACTCGCGTGGAAACGGAAAAGCAGAGCTCCGCCCACATACCCTTTCACAAGAAATGAAGCAGACGAATCTTAATTAACCAACAAAAGGGATCCGACCTGCATCTTGCTTCCCAGTGTTTTACTTTCTGCGGAGGCTATAGGCAGACTGTTTCCTGGTCCGCCCCTGCATTACCGAACAAGAAACTGCGACGCTGTTGCGCCGCTCATGCATGCATACACAATGAGCATGAGGAGCATAGAGCACTAGGCAATTTTCGCTTTGTTTCATGGACGTGCTCTTTCGCCCAAACACCATCTCTTTATGGTACTCCGTCCACAAATAGTGTACTTTCCACTTTTTTGAAAACTCAAACTTTTTAAATATTGGTCGTACTTATGTAAAATGACGCCAACATTTATGGCACCAAGTTAGTTTCACTAAGTTCATGATAACATATAGTTTCAGCATATGATTATTTAGTTCATAAATAGTGTTATGTTTCTGTGTAAACTCGATCAAAATATAAAGGGTTTTGTTAAGGAGACACATATTTAACGTGTAAAAACCTCTTCAACAAAGAGAGAAAAAACCACGGGCACCAGCCAGCGAAACTTCACTATTATGCGAAGTGTGTAAACAACGTCGAAGATTTTCACAGATGCAATTTATCCCAGCCGGCAGCTTACAAGAGATATATATAGCGGTAAAAACCTAGATCTTCAATTATCTGTACCGCTTCGGCCCAAGCCACAATAGTGTACTTTCCAATTTTTCTTTCTTAATTGACATACCACATCAGCAATTTGCCTATGATGACGCGTTAAGAGACACTCATTGTGAAAGTCCTAATGTATGAGGGAGAGTTGTAGGGGCTATATATAGTACTAGGGCAAGGGGGTAAGTAAAGGGAAAATATTCCAGGGCATCGAAAGAGATCTATGCGTTGACGGTGATTTTTGGCGGTCTCGCGTAACTACATGGAGCCCGGCTACGAGTTCGCCGCCCTACGGGCAGTGCTCCTCGCCTACCTCAAAGAAACCCACTGCATGAGGGTGCGCATTTCCGCTACAGTATGAAAGCCAGGTACATCTCTAAGCTAGTGTCGGCACCGGGATCGCAGAATGTAGATATCGTGGGATCCGGGAATGATGGTACGGTGTTCTGCGTTCAATTTGACGGGCGCGACCATGTCATCTTGATATTCATCTTGTGCATCACACCGGTGGCGTGCTTGTTTCCGTGGTGCAAGGTGGAGTTGAGCTGTGCATAGCCAAATGGCTTCAATAAGGAGATATTCTTTGCAAAGAGCAACGGGTCGCTGGGAAGTGGCATGCGTGGGACCGAAGAAACTTTCTCTTCGTTGGTTTATCCGTCTAGTATGGCCGCTCGTCGTCCAAATCGACCATTGGAGTTCACCAAGTTTCTAAGAAGGTTTTTTGTGATGCAATCAATACACCAAGTTTGATATTTTTTCTTGAAACTATGTCACATAATAGGACACCACGCGAAGGTTTTATATTGTCTGGATTGTTTTTGAATTTCCTTTGTCCCTTTCAAACTATGGTCAAAACGGTGTGCATGCAGATTCTTAGTTTGGGGCTGAGGCTCACTAAACTTATAGTGGATCTCTAATAAAATAGCATATTATGACTCTAAAATGATTTTTACAAAAAACATGAGCATCGGATCATGTACCTATAGTTCAAATATAACCCACTTTCTACCGATTCAGCAAGCATTTTTCTTTTTCACGAGGGGAGGATGGAAATGCCGTCGGCGTAGCCTTGACGCCGTTGCATCACCATCACGGCCAGTCCACTACGCCGACAGCCCAGTCTACGCCGACGGCTGCCGTCGGCCTATCCTATCCTACGCCAACGATCAACCTAGGCCGAAGGCCGGTTTGCTCGGCTATCCGCCTCGGAGGCTACGCCGATGGCCCCGACAAATAGCCATCGGCATAGCGTCTGTCCGTCGACGCCTTGACTTGTTCCTGTAGTGTAGAACGATTTTAGATATTTTATAATTAAAAAAGTATTCCTATGGTGAAAATTCAAGCAACGAGAAAAATTCTTTGTATCATGCAAATCCACAAAACGGTGGTAGCAAAACCAACAACCGCGCGCAACAATGCCATCGATGGCTTGTGGCACCGTCGGCAACACCTTATAGTAGGACAATCTCTCCTTGCATGAACGTTGGTCGCCCAATGCTCGCAGCAGTGCCATCTCCGATGATTATCACATGAGGCGTCCTCAGAGCAAACCAACCCCCCACTGTTGGCACTAGCACCCGTGGAGAGTCCGGCCTCTTCGGGGATGATTCCTCCGGTGTTCATGTAAGCCTCGGCCTTGTTGCCCCGTCGACGCCGCCTGCGTTGTAGTAGGATAAGAGGACGGGGTGAAAGTACGGACAAGACGTTGTGTCAGTGGCGGTCATGCACAGAGAGATAGAGAACATTGTGGCTAAGGCGCGGCGCGCGGCTGAGGTGGCGGCGTGTGCTTGGGAAATCACTATGTGTGCACTCTCTTCCATGGCCGTGATAGGGGAAAACAGGAGATGTTGAGGAAGAGTATGGGAGAGAGATGTGTGACTAGGAAGATATAAGGGTGTGGGTAGTACGTGGTCGCGCGTGGGGCCAAAACGGACGGGTGTTGCCGGTAGGAGGGGGCATCACTTGAAGTGGCGGTCATGCACAGTAAGATCAATGATCGCTGAACTTCTTCCAATGTTTCAACCATCTAGAGGTATCAGGCAGGGATATCGTATTCGATGTAGCTATCTAACGCTGTGTGTGGAGGGTAATTTGCCACATGCTACGACTAGCAGTGGGATTGATTGCACATGAGGATCTGATCGAGTCAACAACTCAACAATCACGTGCGAAAAACGGGAGTCAATTCAATTGGAACAAAAAGAATGAAAGAATCAATGAATATAATCTCCTAACCAATGAATGAACAAGTCCTAGTGGTATATGTACACATAGGAATGAATGAACCAGCGGTCGACAACGACGAGTACATGTGTGCGGCAAGATACAAACAAAATGGCACACACGGGTCAACCAGCAGGAACTCTCCACTAGGGCGATCGAGATAATAATCAATCGCGGTAGCTAGCTAGACGAAGAGCTGGAGCAGAACGGGCGGCGCGTGCACCGCGGCGCCGGCCTCCTCGCGGTGCCTGCGCATGTGTCCGCCCAGCGCCTGCCCCGTCTCGAAGCCGAGCCCGCAGACGTGGCACTGGTGATCTTCTGATGAAGAAGTAGTCTTCTTGGGCCTGGCTGAGTAGTGGTCTCCGGCCAGGGCGAGGGCCAGCCCGTTGCGGCCGCGGAGGTGGCTCGTCCGGTGGCCTCCTAGCGCCTGGAACGTTGGGAACGAGCGGCCGCAGGTCTTGCACGCGAACTCCCCGGCGCCCTCGCCGCCTGATCCGGCCGCGGCGCGCCTCTGCTTCTTCTTGCGCTCGGCCACGGCGCCGAGGCAGAGGGAGAGGGACAGCGGCAAATCGGCGTGATCGCTGCTGTGCTTCATGGAGGAAACCATTGGCGCGAGGCTAATCCGATATGTAAGCCTAGCTTAAGAAGAGTACGTACGTCTGTGAGATGTGAGATGGATTCAGTAGAAATCGGAGGTGGCTGTTTGGTGTGCCTGTGCATGGCCGGCCTTTTATAGTAGGCAGGGGTGGGAACTGAGGGGACCTAGCAAGCTAGGTAGCAGCCGGCAGGTGGTCTCACGTGTACACCACGTCGGGGTTGACGTCGTCTCTTCGAGAGCTCCAGCTCCAGGCAACGCGTCGTGATCGGCGGTTTGAAAAGGCTGAGCGCAGAACCTTCTTTTCTTATGTTTATTCCTCGCTCTCTAGGGAGCATGGGACTGGACCACGCGCTTCCGCACATGGCTTCATAGCTGGTGGAGGGAAGGGCCAACAAAATGAGACGGAAGCTCACGGTGTTACCCTCCTCGTGTGGCCCATCACGTGGTCATTGTCTCGTTATGGTACAGGTGAACGAACCCCAACGCGAAAATTTTACCGGAACCGTTACTTACCGGCACAAGATTCACCGTTGATTCATGCCCTAAGATTCGTGCCCGGGATGAAACCATAATGAATCTAAAAAATCCTGGGATGAAACCAAAATGAATCTAAAAATTTGATTGTGGCACGGATCTTACAGCATGAATCAACGATGGATCTTGTGTCGGTAGGTAACGGTTCCTGTAAAAAAGCATTCGGCAACGAACCCTTGTTTGACGCTTCGGTCAGGCGAGTCCTTCCACCAAAGAATGAGACTACCGACTACGGATGATTCAAAGTTTCCCTTTTTTGCCTAAACTCCTGTTCTGGAAAGTAAAACCTGTTTCATGGTTTTACATGGATGCATGGTGCCGAATTTTCCACGTAATGGTACATGGCGCGGGCCACGCACTTGTCAACCTCCACTGATTTATGGTAGAGGTTACCAACACGCGTGTATGCCTTCCCTACAATACGACTCATTTAGGGGGTGTTTAGTAGCCTACATCCATTTGGGACTCACTAGGTCATATCCACGGCGAGCGGTGCCACACTCGTATAACCCAAAAGCCACATTGTGCAAGTTGTTTGGTAGCCTGTATCAAATTTGGCGCACAGGTTGGACAACTAGGACCATGTTGTTTGCACACTGCGTTTTTGACCCATGTCATGCATTCTTTCTTTGGGTTCACATACAACACTGGTTGTGATCACATTGCACTTCCATATGGTGAGGTTACCATTACGGGGTGGAGAGGAAGATCATAGACATGAGAAGAACACATAATCTGGAACCACACAATCCAGAACAACAAAATCACAAGCATGTACTCTAGTTTCTTCTTTTCCTCCTTGAAGATCTTCCGGTCCACATCCCATTGCTTCTGCTTCTCTTTGATTACATCAGCCTGGGATTTCTTCACGGTTTTCAACATCTCAACCTCATTCATCAATGCTTCATTGTTGTCATTCATCGGAGACAAGTTTTCCTCCAACGCCTTCTTCTCTGTTTATTCGATGAACTTTTTCACATCAACCAGCAGACTTGAGTACTTTTTGTTAAGCTTGTTCTTCTCATCAGAAAGTTGCTTCACCAGTTGCGCATTCTCAACCTTCTCGTTGATTCTTGCATTGCTTGTATCATCATACATCCCCCATAGCTTCGCAAGTGCATTCTTAGTAGCATCTGGCTATTCATTGTCTACCCAAGCCATAAACCCACAATTTTCGACCTCCTCTAGGTCAGAAATTCGTTGTCACAGACCTACTACTCGATAGAAAAGTGAATGGTGATACAAGGAGCTAAGCACTTATGTTCTGGACTTGGCAGAGGTAGAATCTACGGCCTATGTTGGTTCCTTCAAATGCAACACGCCTGACAAGTTCAAGTTTGTCGATGCGGCAGAGCTCAGGACAATATTTTGTTATGCCGCAGAATATAGAATCTTCGTAGGAGTCAAGAGCATAGTCCATGTCCGTGATGTCCTGGGACACCAAATCGAGTTCATATGATTGTAAATCGAGGATTCCTAACTCGCTACTGGACCCTAACCCTACGAAATAATTGGGGAAAAGTGGACTTACCCCTCGATATGATTGGGAGGATTTGTCGTCGTCATTCTAGCTCGGGATGGATGCCGCCCTGCCGGTTTTGTCTTGGCGGGGGCGTCATCGCTGTCGTCGCCGGTGGCCAGAATTGACCGGGGAAAGGAGAAGGGGAAAGAGGTGGATCTATTTTCAGTGGTGAGCAGTTAAAGTGTCTCTCTGCGGGAGGTGAGGGAAAGGATCCCGCCCCTTTTATCTGCCAGCGGGAATCTCCCGCCTGCGCCATCGTCGGCCGAGCTCATTCAAGGGAGCGCTGGTTTTGCATCCAGCGGGCGCGTGACGAGGATGGCTCGCTGGAAAGCGGCCGATTCGTGCGTAGTACCTGGGGTGGCTCCGGGTTGTTTTATGGTTCACGTTGGCGCAACCCAATGCCTCGTGCAGGTAACCAAACGTCCCATTTCCGCCTCCCGCTTAGGCCGGGTTATCCAGCCCCAGTTTCTTCCAACGGTCGGCTTTTGGCAGGGGGTATAAATACCCCATTTGATCCTCATTTCAAATCCCTTGGATCCTACGAAAAAGTGCAGTGATGTTCATACCAATCCTTGCAAGATCTCCACTTTCAACCACCCGAAGGCTCCGATCTTTGGGAATCAGAGGAGGAGGCCTTGATCTTCATCGGCACCATTCAAGATCTTCATTTACCTCTCCATTCATTTGGGGGCCTCTTGATTTAGAGTTTCTTGCAAATTTCTAGAACTCGGTCTCATTTATTGACAAACTTGTTTATTGTGGCAGCTTGTTGTCATCTTGGGAGCATCCAATTCAGTTGTGAATGTGTGCCCCGGTAGTGTTGTAAAGGCACCGGTTCCCGCCTCGAAGGGTACCAAATAGTGGGAAGGTGGATCAAGCCTCTTGTAGCGAGATCCATCGGAGAACAAGGTGAGGCCTATTGTGGTGTGGTGGTCCTACCATCCACCCCTCCAACACAGACGTACTTCCCTTGACAAGGAAGGAACTGCGATAAAACATATCATGTGTCTCCGCGTGCTCCACTACGGTTACCCCGTTCCTCTCACTGCCTTTACTCGCTTAGTAGATAGGTTGGCATATAGGGAAATTCACCTTAGTTGCACTTTTAGAGAATTTACCTTTGTGTCAAGTCTAAATCTGAAAAAGAATTAAAATTTGGAATAGCACCTATTCACCCCCTAGGTGCCCATACGATACATTTTAGCAGGGTCGTGGCTAGCAATAGTTTGCTGTCATCGTCTGACTCGTCGGAGGATGGCATGACATATTTGTTGAAGAACTCGTCCCCACTGTCGTCCATGGTCTGCATGATGAGACAGATGAGCTTAGTCCTCAAGGACAAGGACAAGGACGAAGTGAAGGTGGTAGAATGCAGTACTTGTACGCCAGGGCAAATGGTAAAACAGGTGGAGTGCGTCGTAGGAGAAGGCCGAGCTCGACGACAGGGCCAGCGTGATCTTCAGGTACCGGAGGCTTGAACGACAGCGAGGCTTGAACGGCAAAGAGGCATGTGGAGGAGGACGCAACAGGGTCCGGCGGTGGCCTTCCGGTAAGGAGGGTGTTGCCGTGGCAGGGGGTAGGAGTAGGGAAGGTGGGGAAGTAGGGGTGGGAGAAGGGTTTGTGGCTGACGAGAGGGCCATGGGCGTGGAAGTGCAGGACACCGGTCCGGACGCGCGGGCAGTCCGTACCCCCGCAAGTCGAGCCTAACTTTCGGTCTGGTTTGCGCCGAAACAGACGGATCCGGAGCTGGCTCACGAATTGCGGTGCGATATGGGCTGTGGCATCGGTTCGGAAGGACAAGATCAGACACGCAGGTCCTGTTGGAGTTGACTTTAATTCCTGGACACTGGCCGGCCGGACAGGTTCGGATAAAGACAAGTAGAGGACACGGTTAAGCTTGTCCCAGCTGGGCGTGTGAAAGCCATTTAGTAATATGTTGATCTGTCTGATACGTCCATGTCCTCGTCATCCAACCTGGTCAAACAACGAAAGGGTACTCCTGACCCATGCATGCATATCTAACTGTCTAGGATCGATTATATTAGCTGGGAAGTGTCCAAACTGTGTACTCACACGGTAATTAAGTACTAGTCTACTTTTCGAGGGGCACACCGGCTGTGTCACCGTCCATTTACTGTCCATCTGCCGACAAAGACTGGCCATGCAGACGAACAGATACCGCGCTTTTGGACCTGTCATACTCCCGTTCTTTTTCTTTTTTTTTTTGAAAAGGAGTGGCCCGAAGGGGCTGGAGACTTTACTTATAATCCAAGCGGTAGAGGTTACAACTGATTACAAAGAACCCCATAAAGTCTAGAGAAACACATAGGTTCCTAGTATAAGTAGAAAACACCTCACTGAAAATAATCGCAATACAAACTGGTCTTCCCTCTTCTCCACCACCGAGCCGGAAGACAGTCACGCCACCATCATGCGCAGGAGCGGGGACATGACCACTTGGTCCTAAGCCGACGTGCAGTGCGGCGCCTGGCTTCAAGGGCCTCCCAAAGGAGGTTGAAGTAATGCCGGAACCCTTTACCGGCTTTTTGATAGGCCATGTTTTGACCTTGGATGTCGGACGGCTTAGACCTGCCACCGAGGTGATGCTCAAGAATATAGCCTCCCAACTCCACTATTGTCTGGCATTGAAACTAACAGAGAAAGCCAGCAACAGATGGTTCATTGCCAAACTTGCCGGTGATGCCCGCCCGACCGACTCACCGCACCTGCCACGGATGGGAGACAGCCGGCGAAGAAGAACAGCTTGGCGCAGAACCCATGAACCCTTCTTTAGATCCTCAGATTTGCAGAATAGCAAATTAACATCACCTCTCCCCTCGCCCCCACGGCCGGCCAGAGAAGTGAAATCAATTCCTCTTCCACGGACCAAGGCATCGACACTGCTCCTTCCTCTCTCCCCTTTGCCACCATGGTCATCCAGCAAGAGAAGAAGCAGCAGGATGTTGACGATTGAAGAAGCCCCGCACTTATTAAGCTTGCCCCCAGTCGATCTCCACCTTAGAGCAAACCCCCACCGAGGGACTTCACCGGAGGCGAGAAAAGACCACCACCAGTCGCCGTGCGATAGCGACCAGGGTAGAGGGGACCGTAGGCAAAAAGCTCCAGACAGAAGGCCGACGTTGCTCCTCATTCCCCTGCCGCCACGGCCAGCCGAAGCAGAAAGCAACTCGCGCCCTCCGGAGCAGCGCCTAAAGGAGGCCTTATTTGGGGCAATAGCAGCCCACATGCTCCCCTCCGCTGCCTCGCCGACAGCTCGGAAGAGCAGCGACCGCCGGCGCCGGTTCTAGCCCGAAGAACACGGCGGAGCCCTCACGGCAGAGCGCCGACACCTGGCACAAGGCCGAAAACTACTACTACTATATACATCAGGAGGTCCGGCGCCGCTCCTCCACCTCCCCCGACCGGCGTCGCCGGCGGGATTGGCTTCACTCCCCTTTTTCTTTACTTGGAGAATGCGTGCGAGTGCGGCAACGTCAGCGGTTACGTGCTCTCGTGGAAATGGAAAAGCAGAGCGGCTCCGCCCTTTCACAAGAAATCAAGCAGCCGAATCAGCATCGTAAGCTTGTGCGCATGCTCAATCCTTAATTTACAAAAAGGGGACCCAACCTGCATCTTAATGGCTTCATTCCCAGTGTTTACTTTATGCAGAAGTTGGTCGGCCACACAGGCAGGCAGACTGTTTCTTTGTCCACACACCCTGCTGCATTACCGAACAAGAAACTGCGACGCTGTTGCGCCCCTCATGCATGCATACCTACACCATGGGCATGAGGTGCATGGCGCACTAGGCAATTCTCTCTTTGTTCCATATGGACGTGCTCTTTCGCCACACCATCAACTCCGTTTAACAACATTTTTTATCCTTTGGGAGTATTAATTAGGAGGTTCTTGGATTGGTCATCAACCACGGCTTCCTTAGCCAACAAGGTAAATGGTACTCCGTCCACAAAGAGTGTACTTCCCACGTTTTTGAATCTCAAACATTTAGAATTTACTCGTACTTACATTGACGCCAACATTTATCGCATCAAATTAATATCACTAGATTTCATGATAAAATATAGTTGGCTGGTCGACGATGCGTAATATATATACTTCGCCGATTGGCAAAACAAAAAAGGTACGTACTGTACTATATTACTTCTCTGAAGCGTTAACTATGCTTCCACCACGCAGGATCGAGCAAGGGATGCGTGGCTGGTAGGCTGGATCGAGCTCTGTTTTTGCTCTGGAACGTTCTGGTGTTTGTTGAACGATATTTGGTCGGCAAGGATATTTCAAACTTTTGCGTGATTTGCTACGTATAAATACCTACTATGACGTTACATCACACTACACGGAGACGGAGTGATGGTGAGACTCGACTACGATGGAAAATTGCAAGAGCTCATGCGTAGAATTACATACTAGCTATAGTTTTGTGTTGATTAACTAAGATAGAAAATGCTTGATTGATCTTCGGTTGCCACTATGGAAGACGGAGCTGATGAGTAGTGCCTTGCTATGCAAAATAAAATAGATTTGAAACAATTAATTTTTTATGTAAAATTACGTATTTTGACGGATTGTGATTTGAGACTTAGGTTTAAGAGAACTTTCAAGGTTACAGTTTTGATTTTTATTCATTTTAATTTTCAAATATCCTGTATTAAAAAGAAAGCTAATCTATTGTAATATTAGATTTGCGCTAATATCTATTCTGATGGTAATTAAATAATATCGTAAACTTATAATATAAATAAGTTGTGCGGGAATAGAGTCGAACATCTAACTTTTACAATAATTTAGAAATATAAAATAACTCTTCATTTAAGATGTGATTACACATTTTTGCACCGCCAAAATTGTTTACCCATACCTAGGTGTATTGCGAGTAGTTCCTTAGATGCCATAATACCCATTTCTCACATCACTTTAGTGATTTACGATTTTACAACCTTTTCTGTATATTAGAGACCAAAAATTAGCTAATGACTTATTATTTGAAAGCCACAAAGAGATTAAAACATTGTTCATGTTCAAAATAAGCACGCACCCTAAAATACCGAACCCGTCATGAAACAATAATATCGTTAGAGAGAGTTCAGATCATAGATAATTAAAAATACATTTATCAACTTCTATACATTCGTAGAGGAATATTTAACTACCATGAGAGCAAAGTTGTGTTCTCTAAATAGTCGAAGGAACAACATGCAGGAGAGGGGAAGGAGAGCTTCCGGTAGCCAAACACAAAGGGTAAGAGGAGAAGAATTGGGGTTAGAGCCGTCAAATGATTCCAACACTCAAGTACAGGAGATATGTTCAACCAATGTTGGGCAATATAAGCTTCCACCTCGATTAGCTAAGCAGTTGAGGCGGTCCTTCGTTGTCACCCGCCTTAGAAATTTTTAAAATGAACTTCGGATCACGTTGAAAAGGTCATTCAACTCATAGACGAGTCTTCTCACTCAAGTCTTTCTAAGGCACCCTTAAATATTCTTTGTGAGGAGTTCCAAGATCTATAATAAAGGTTCACTAGAACTACATAGCAACGAAATATAACAGAAACTACATCAAGGTCCTTCAACCACCTAATGACCACTACTTCTAATAGAACGAGCCACTAGCACACCACTATCACCACACCTTTGTGCGGTGATCCAGCTCACCGCTGCATGTTGTAGTGTCCAAATCATTAGCATAACACTCACGGAAGATTGTTTCATAAATATTATATCCCTCATAGTAGTACAACAGGAACATTATGAGTCCCATTTCTTCGTTATTCATATCCACATCTAGAAGAGTACACAAGTTTCGAGATCCTCCTCAGTCCAATGAGGATTCACACTCACATTCGAATTCAAACTTACTAGATTTAGGATTAATGGTACCATTATGTTTAGTACCATTGGATCTCAGCAACTTATTTAGTAAAGTTCTACGCTGCTCGGTTCATCTAACTTATTCTAGTTTATCATATCTAAGGCTCAACCTCTAAGTCTTCAGTTTCTGTTCCATATTCTATTCCATAATCTACGCCTTCAACGTCTCCGAAAAGATCCAGCTCCTTGTAGTAGATCTCCCCCGCCTCATGGTCTTCGCTGGTATTGTCTTTACTCTTTTCATAATCTAAGGAAGAGTTGAAAATGCAAGGATGAGTACGAGCGTGCTCAGCAAGTTCTAACTATTTGGGTGTGTTTGATGCACTAGCTACAGCCGTAGATAAGAATCCAGGCTTATGCATTTTCAAAAACGGTTTCTTAAAAAGGTAAGTTTTAGATTTTAGAAAACTCTATGTAAATCAGTCTCCACAAACCTCCACAAGCGCACTCAGCAATTTCTAACTATTATGGGTCTTGCCTCTTATTTGAATGTGCACACGGCTTGGGGACACGTCATTTCTCACGAGGGAGGGGATATCAGGGGACCTACCTATATAGGAGTGCAACGCGAGGAGATGGGCGTTACAGCTTAAAACATGGCCAAGAGGTTGGCAGTAACGGGCAGCGACTCCAGCTATATAAGAAGAAGAACCTGACACAGAAGGATCATCCTTGGGATGGCGGTGGTGGATATCATCCTATAACAACATAGATACTTTCCCCCTTTGAGTTCATCCTTGTAATTTAATACTGCCGTAATTCGTTGTATAGTACGAACTAGTCATGGCTCCTACTGGTCTATAAAAAATGATCAAGGCCAAACAGATCCGGGCATCTCCCTTGTGGTGGAAGTTGCGCAACTCGGAGGGGCGCGCCGCCCTATACTTCACCTACGTTCGGACTCTTCCACCACAGCAGCAAGGAACGTGGCTAGCTGGATCAAGATGATGTACGTTTCTCTGGAACGTTCTGGTGTTTGTCGAACAATATTTGGTCGACGAAGATATTTTGCGTACTTTATCAAACGTTATGGAGTAGTACTACAGTAGGTGAGGTTAGAGTTTTGAAATGATTCAATCACTTAAGGTGGTCCATTGATCTATTTGTAATTTTAATTACTTTTGGGTCTCTTTGTACTGCTATTGATGATTTTTAATAGATTGATGGAATTTCGCAAAAAAAAAGTACACAAGATATGGTCAACAATGCCCTCCAATATAAGTGCTCACCTCGATTAGGTAAGCTATTGAGGCGTCCTTCATTTCCTGCCGCCTTGATTTTTTTTGAAATGAGCTTCGGACCACCTCAAAAAGGTTCCACTCATGGATGGGTTTTCTCACCCAATTCTTTCTAAGACACGTTCAAATATATTTTTGTGGAGACGCACATATGTTATAAAGGTCTACGTAAGTACAAAGCATGCACTCAAACATAATAATAATAATTATATCGACGTCCTTGGACCACCTAACGAACATAGTCATTGCCATAACAAGTTACCGACACACTGCCATTGGCTCCCCTACCGAAGAAAGTCTGACTTTGTTGTTGAAATCCTAGAAGTATTTGTGCGCGTGCTCCTAAGGACAAGCTTTCTAGATCCAAAGTCGTCGCAATCTAACCCCTTAATTGATCTGATTCTTCTCTCGCCAAACCATCAAAACATGTATACCAAACATGATTCACCACTCCAAAGGAGTAGCGACTAGAAGATTTCTCACCTGCCTTAGTGCCACTAGCGTGATCGTAATCGACGAGGTGGACAAGGAGACATGAAAGTATTATTCGTGTTCCCCACCGTGGCGCCATAGACACCATAAAATCGCCGCTAGTTGACCAAACTCAAACTATAGGGACCTAAGTATAGCACTGCATACGTCTGAGGTCCCACCCCTCCCACCGCCTTGACTCACAAGTAGAGGAGGTGGACCCATCGATTGTCGGACGAAGATAGAGGAGACGGATGCCAGCTACAATTTCTTCTCTTCCCTGGAGAAAGGGATATAGCTAACAAATATGAAAATGAACTAAGTGATGAAAGACACATTCATATCTACATCCTCCTTGGATATCTTTTGAAAATGAACTAAGGGATATAGCTCCGTTGCCATCACCTTTGTTTTAAATTACTCCGCGCCTTAGCTTCCGTCAAATAAGTCAAGTCATGCAAAGTTTGACTAGGTAACTATATAAAAATGTCAATATCTGTATTATGAAATCTATTACTCCTTCTGTCTCAAAATAGATATCGTAGATTTGTTAAAATTTAGATATATCTTGACGGTATTTAGTTAGATACATCCAAATTTTGGACATCTATTTTAAGACGGAGAGAGTAGTATATAGTGACTAAATATTTTTATTATGCGTATTTAATATTGTGGACGTTTGTAGTTTTCCCTGCACATGCTTGGTACCAGAACATGAGGATGTTTGTAGTCAATTACTCAAATTTCCGGTGCATGCGAAAACAGGAATCAATTCCATTGGAACAAAATTAAAGAAACGAACGAATCAACTATATTGATCTCCGTAACGAATGAATGAATGAACAAGTCCTAGCGAGTTATACTGTACGAACGAATGAACCAACGGTCAACACCTACGACTACGAGTGTGCAGCAATCCTGCAGTATTGGGTACCACTCATCGAGCTAGCTAGACGAAGAGCTGGAGCAGAACGGGCGGCGCGTGCGCCACGGCGCCGGCCTCCTCGCGGTGCCTGCGCATGTGGCCCCCGAGCGCCTGTCCCCTCTCGAACTCGAGGCCGCAGACGTGGCACTGGTGTGCTGCTGCCGGCTTGTGATCGTCCGCCGATGTAGTCTTCTTGGGCTTGACGGAGTAGTGGTCTCCGCTGGCGAGGGCTAGCGCGAGGCCGTGGCGGCCGCGGAGGTGGCTGGTCCGGTGCCCGCCGAGCGCCTGGAACGTGGGGAACGAGCGGCCGCAGGTCTTGCACGCGAACTCCCCGGCGCCCTCTCCGCGTGATCCGGCTGCGGCGCGCCTGAGCTTCTTCTTGCGGTCGGCCACGGCACCGAGGGAGAGGGATAGGGACAAGAGCACCTCGGCATGATCGCTGGCGTGCTTCATCGACGAAACCATTGGCGTGCGGGGGGCTGATCCGATATGTGAGCCTAGCTTAAGAAGAAGAAGTACGCTGTGCGAGTGAAACGTACGTCGACGAGATGAGATGGGTCGTTCAGTAGAGAAATCACAGGTGGCTGTTGGGTGTGTGCATGGCCGGCCTTTTATAGTAGTAGGCAGGGGGGACCTAGCAAGCTAGCTAGCACTAGCAGCCGGCAGGTGGTCTCACCCTCACGTGTACATCACGTCGGCGTTGACGTCGTCTCATCGGGGGCTCGAGGCAACGCGTCGTGATTGGCGGCGGTTTGAAAAGGATGAGCAGAACCGTCTCCTATAGCTACGTTAGTATTTTGTTTACTTGCTCTTGCTCGCCAGGGAGTGGATCCGGGACTGGACCACGCGGTTCCGCACATGGCTTGAGCCTAGGAAATGGGACGGAAGCTCACGGTGTTAATTACTCCACTAGCTTTACCGTCATGGTGTGGCCCTAACGAACACTTGTACGTTTGAGGTTGACGCGTCGGTCAGGCGAGTCTTGCGACCGAAGAATGAGACTACGGATGATTCAACGTTTCCGTTTTTGGCTTTAACTCCTTTTCTGGAAGATAAAACCTGTTTCCTGTTTATACCCGGACGAGGAGGATGCATGGTGCCGAATTTTCCACGTAATGGCCCAGGCCACGCGCTTGTCAACCTCCACTGATTTATATGGTACGGTAGAGATTACGAACACGCTTGTATGTCTTCCCTACAATACTCGACTACTGGAAATAGTCATTTACCGGTGGTAGTAAATTGCGAGGAACCGCCACAACTAGGGCAGAGCTTGACCAGTACTCTACAAAACATGAACCAAACCGAAACATCAGTATATGAAACATTGCTGCCCTAATTGTATGCCATGCACAGTAGTCTCGGCCAGGACCGGCCCTGAGGGGGGACTGGAGGGGCGGCTGCCCCGGGCACCGGAACCAAGGGGGCCCCAATTCGCAGGCTCCGAGCTAGCTATGCATATGCTGCGTATGTGTCATTAGAGCAGGTACAAGGAGGATTTTTTCGTACATGCGAAGTAATATAAGACGAAGCGTCATGAAGGAAGGTTCCGGTGGACTAGAGTTTGGGCCTATTTTCCTTTGGTTCAATGGGCTCTTGTTAATCTTATTAGCTCCATTTTTTTTCCTTTAGTGCGGTTGTAGGAGGTTAAATTGGGTGGAGCCCAAGGCTCTGGAATACCATTCCAGAGAACTCAACACAGTTGACGTAAAAAATGACGCATTTTATTTTCCATCGATCGATTGCTTTGGCAAAGTCAAAGCTATGGCTAGGTAGAAACTAATTCTCTCTCTATTGGGCGTCTCTCTATTGGGCGGTGTCCTAGACACTATTCAGTTATTTTTTGGACAAGAGCAGGAGACGACTAATTGCCACCCCTCTCATTGCCACCAATGCCACATCCAGAGGAAAGAGGTATTGCGCAAAAAAAAAGCGGCTAAGTTCTCCAGAGGAGATTACACTAAAAAAGTAGACACTACGCTGTTGGTGCAAAGTCTTTATATGCTATATTAGAAATATATTTTGTACAATATGTGTAAATCATTTTATATAAATATTTGTTAGAGTTTTTGTTATAGACTTATAGTTTTATATAGACATATATAAATCACTATTTTTTATGCTTATAGACCAAGACCGAATAAGGAAAACCATCTTCGTGAATTTACGGTAATGCTTATCTTTGTAGTGGCACGAAGAAGTGGAAAAGAGTTGAATAGCACATATATTTATCAAAGATTGGAGGTGGTATCATAACTTTTTATATATACAATATATTTGAATGCAATTTAAATATTTTCACTTAATACTAATTATTATTAACAATATGTACTGTTAATTAATAGGAAAACTATGTCATATTATTATCTTAATAACTAAATTATGGGCCTGGATTTTTGTTTTGCTCCGGGCCCTCAAAATCTTAGGACCAGCCCTGGTCTCAGCATATGGTGTACTGAGACGGTCATCGGTGTACACTCAGACGTGTAGAGGGATAATTCCTATAGACGTCACCGCGTAACAAGATCTACAAATAAAAGAAGCCCAATTCATAGGAGTCGCGCTGCCATATGTGAGCATATTCCAAGTCACCGATTGAGATAATCGTCTAACAAGGTTTAAACATACGGTATGTTTATCGGGTTGACTAATTCTAGAGATGCAGGCGGACGTCCGTCTAACCATCCATACGTGTCCACCTAATCTATTTTGTCACAAATCACGTACTCATTAATACAAAGCCTATTTGTTTCATAAACGTTGCATGGCATGCGGCGGATTGTCCGCACAGTCCACCGGACTGGCCGCCTGCATGCCTAACTAATTCTCAATCGACTAAGAATTAACTTAATTCTCACTCAGGTGGTGTCATCGATCAAGTGTCACTTGCAATTCATGTTGCAACTCATGACTAGCACGAATCATAAAGCAAATCTAATGGTCTATGATGTTTTTCCTCAGTTAAAACCCAACTTACAACTGCAAAATCTTTAGTTGCTACCCATAGGTGCACAGAATCTCGATGCAAATTCAATGGTGTAGGACTTCATTCATTGAGCACTAAGTTAATTCTCAGCTATATTAGAATTAGCAATTTCGATATTTATCTTTGTCGCGCTGAAGCTAATAATCTATTTATCAGCAAAGTTATTTAGGGCTCTAAACCACGACCATGTTTAGGGTAGAGAGTTCACGATGGTGACCTGGAGTACGGAGTAATAATTAACTGAAAGTAGGTTTCTCAACAAAAGAAAATTAACTGAAAGTAGGGCGCATTCTCACTTGCCACTTGGGGCACAGGCAAAACTAAACGTGCATGAGTACTATACCTCCTTTGTTAGCCTCGTCGACCAACTTAATTAGTTGGCAGCCCACGAGCAAGGGCGGCTAGCGTAACATGTGTAACAGTAATCGTAAACGTCTGACCCGTAAAACGCGAGTACATGCCTCTATACTCGCGATTTACACGTTTGAAACCGTCGGCGCAGATTAGTGCCCTTTCTCGCAAACTATAAATGGCCAAAATTCGAAAATCCCCGGGAAGGTCGAACTCGCGCGCGTCGATGATCTCCGTTCTCGTTCATACATATAATTTACATAGCACAGTTACACCTAAACCTAAAAATAGAAGTGGAGAGCTCGCCGGAGGACGCCACCGCATCCTCAACTAGCCAAAATTCGAGCTCTGTAGCCTCGCCGTCGACCTAGTCGTCGAGGAACCGTCTCCATGGCGCAGGGTCCGGACTGATGCAGCTCCTCCACGACGTGAATCGCCACGAGGGCCTCCTCCAACTCCTCCTGCCGTTTTGCCGTCTCCACCACTGCGACGGCGGCCGCTACCTCCTCCTCCTCATGGCGTCTCTTCTCTTCCTGGTCGGCTGCGGAGGCGGCGATCGCCTTGCAGAGCTGGTCCATCTCCTCCTCGTCGACGTAGCGCCTGCGTGAGGACGGGGACAGGGATGAGGCCAACGACGAAGCCTCGCCGATGGCGAGTGGCAGAGCTACTTGCTGAGTGGGACCTCGCGGCGCTGGCGTGCGGGCTCCGTCCGCCTAGGGGGTGAGCGACGACGGGGGACGGAGCCCCTAGTTGGTCTAGTGGTCCCTATGGACCTCACCAGCGCTTTCGCCGCCTCATCGCCGCACGGATGCAGCGAGGACCTCCTAGGCGGCCGCGACCACCAACTCCTCCTCCCCCGCCGCTACGGCCACCCCCCAGACCGCATCCATTGCGCAGGGTGGACATCCACTCGTCTACGGCGGGGATCTGGCACCGGAGCCGCGCGAATCGCTCGCCGGAGGAGAGGGCTGTGAGCGGCGACGGCGCGAGCCTAGGGTTTCGATGCGGCGGAGGAATGCGGGTTCTGACCTGTGTCGACTACGTCGGTCTATACGAGTAAGGTGCGGAGTGCGCTTTTTTGGGGGCCGGTTAAAATTCTTTACGGGCTGGGCCATATACGGGATCTGTTAGCTCGCCCAGATTCATATCCCTCAACCACTAGTGGAAGACCTTTCAAAGGAAAAGGTTGGTTGGGAGCGGGAGGAAGTCAACGGTTTAGGCTGTTTACTGATGCTGATGTTGTTAGTCATGCTCTAAGCACATACCGAAGTTCGCTCGACAGATTAAAACTGGTACACCACCATTATTAAAGGGGCAAACAGATCTAGAAAGCACGAATAAACAATGGAAGAGTAGACGTACGTAAGCTGCGTGTGGTAGAGAACTGGAAGTAGCTATCGATCGGTTGGCAGAAACTGAGGGAGTACACACAAGCGTCCAACAGGACCCAGCTCGGCCTGTGAGTGATCTGCGCGCTTCACGCCGAGTACCTAGCTTGCTATGGAGGCAAAACTTAGCCGTGTGAAGCTGGCCGTGCGGCGCGTGCGAATGGAAGATGGTCGGAGATATTCTGTCCCTTCTCTCACCCCGGCCGGCCTGGCGCCTTTTCCGTGCGAACCGCACCAGTTGGATAGTCGTGCAGACAGTAGTGTAGTATACCGTTACTACTACCATCTACCTGCTTCTCTGTCAGCTAGTGACCGAACCAGTTTCGTTCGTGTACGCCTCTCTCTCTCGATCTCGTGCACTCTGGATCGCGCCGTCGCATGCAAAATCGCCTCAGCTGAGCACCTGCCCGCCGTACATTCATCAACCATCCGATAGAGACCGATACCCTGCTGCCGACCTGCCGTAGTATGTGCAACTTTTTTCATGACAAAAGGCAGGCTGCTAACGACCACAGCTATCCAATCGTCTTACTGCATTATTGACCAAGTGACCCGCATTCCACTCTGCTAAAAGAAACTATACTCATGTACTCCATACAACCTTATTGTTATGATTTGGCTGAATCTGGTTGAAACTTCAGTAAATCTAAGTCTTATGGGTACTTCTGATGGGTACTAAGTATTATGGGTACTTCTGAATTTGGCTGAAACAATTTCTTTCCTACTTCCGTTTCAACGAGTAAAACGTTTAATTTTGTGAAAACTCAATATCGTTATTACGATAAAGCATTGGGACACGCAATACAAAATCAATATCGTTAGACCATACATCTTGCAACATATTTTCATATGGTATATCTATATATATACTTCCTCCGACCCATATTATTGTTCTCAACTTTATCTAGATTCGGATGTACCTAGTTAATGATTTAGACTAGATTCATCCGAATCTAGACAAAGTTGAGAACATTAATATGGACCGGAGGGAGTATTGAATTATAGTTGTTCATAGTTTTTTAAAAATTGATCAAACTTTACCTAGCTTAACTCTTTCAAAAAAAATACGCCTTATTCATTGGAACAGGCGGAGTAGTAATTTGTAACCTACGTCTAGAATGTACACATGGCCACAATTTATTTCATTTATAGTAGGAGTGCAAGATGTGAACTATATAAAATGACTATATGATCGAGGAATATTGTCACAACAATTACCTAAAACGTCAGCTAGGAACTATATTCGGCTCGCTCATCAGATACAATCATCTAAGAAAAAATTGGTGTTCCTCGAGTTGTGCCATCCATGCTGGTACCAAAATTAACCATCATGAATTCCTCTCTAGCATAGCTTGGTCACCACACTGTAGGCAGCAGATCCGTCATGCATGTAGAGCACCAATGAAGCGAGAGGTCACCGTCCCGGCATCACTCCGTACGTCATGCCAGGTCGACTGACTTTTGACACCCAGTAAAGTAATACTACTCGACAGGGCTGCGAAATATCCCGGCCAGTCGACCAAAAAGATACTTTCCACTGGCACGAGAGAACGTTCCAGACGCTTCCGAGCTCGGTTGAACGAGCCCAGTCGATCGAGACACAGCCAGGGCCTGCATTATTCATCACAGGTTCGGATTAATCAACTGACCGCCGAATCCGCCCACCGGCCGTCACCGTCGCCTCTGGCTCGCGTGTTTCCTCCGCGGCTAAGCAAACCTGGAAGCCGCCACGCGCCCGAGCCGCGCACCACACGTCCGGCTCGAGTCGGCCGCGACCATATCCGATTGCAGCCGTCCACGTCGCGTTGCCGCTCCCCGATTGGTCCAACGCGCTCTAGTCGGCCACCCCGAACCAGCTTGACAGCCACGTCAGTGCCCCCGGCACCAGTACGCACGCACACGCCACCGCCTCCGCCTCCCTACATACTCACATAACCTATATATAAGCGCGCCGCCGGCCTCCCCCAACATAACCAGAAGCGGAGAACACAAAAGAGCATCGCGATCCACACGTATACGCCGATCGATCGAGCAGATAATTCAGGCAAGCAAATCATCCATGGGAGCGGGGATGAAGCGCGCGAGGGAGGAGGAGCCGGTGTCGCTAGCGCTTGCGCTTACCACGGACTCGACGTCCTCCACGACGTCGGCGGACTCATCCGGTGCGGCGCCCATGGCGGCCAGGAAGAGGGCACGCCGTGGGAGAGTGGTGGCGACGTCCGGGGAGGGGGAGTTCGTGTGCAAGACGTGCGGCCGGGCGTTTGTGTCCTTCCAGGCCCTGGGAGGGCACCGGACCAGCCACCTCCGCGGGAGGCACGGGCTGGAGCTCGGCGTCGGCGTCGCGAAAGCCATCAGAGAGAAGAAGCGGAACGAGGACAATCAGCAGCACGAGTGCCACATCTGCGGGCTCCGCTTCGAGATGGGCCAGGCGCTTGGCGGCCACATGAGGCGACACCGTGAGGAGATGGCGCTCAGCAACGGCGCCGCCGGCGCTGACGACCAGTGGGTCATCTCGCTCCCGGATCAGGAGGTGGTGGGGCACCGTGCCTACGGCCCGCCAGTCTTGCTCGAGCTGTTCGTCTAGCTAGCACTACTAGCTGGATCCGCTGACTGTTTCTTAATTACTACAGGACTTGTAAATGTCTGTAGAATGATTAATTGTTCGATCAGTCTTGTAACTAGAAATTCACAGTTTTCTGGTGGGTCTCAGCTTTTGAATCCTCCGGCCGGGAATCATTGATCTCATATACAGTATACACAACACGTACTCTCAGGAAATTCTTTAATTTGTTCATGACCGTACGTCTACCCTCTCATCAGGGTAATGTAATCGTTGATAATCTGTTTCTGTAATCTGAAGGGGGTTCACCTTCGATTTCCAAATATTGTCCTCGATCGGATCACGTAGGCGCGACTGCTCGATGCGTATGATCAATTAGTGTTGCTCACGCTAAACTAGCAAATCCAATTTGGAGAAGTACTATTGGTTTATATGCAAAATTCAGCAAAAAAAAAGAGTAGAAATCCAGATAGATGGTCCACACCACACTAACAATAGTATTAGTCTGAATGTTAAATTGGGCTAAGAGTTCAGCAAAACTGCCGTACGTATTCTCTCCCGGCATATGTATACGTGCGTGGTTCGCACGGAAGCTAGCCGATCATAGCGGGCGGTTCCCATTATTGCCGTACGTTCATGGTAGCTTCCGATGTTCGATTTGCCGCGCCTACCAGCTCGATCTGCCGATCGATCGAAAAGCCACTCGCTCGTTGGATTAGAACTGTACGGTCCATCACTGTAGCCTGTTTCACAGCTGGCAAGTAGCTACAGAAAAGCGCAAGTTCCATTTGGCGCGCGGTGCTACGACGTACCTTGAGCTCATCCACAAGTACTCCGTAGATGGGATTGCAGCGCTATGTGCTTACGCCTTAATTACGTACGTAGTCGTCGTGGCTGCGAACTGGCTCCTGGTCGATCTGAGACTGAACCAGCATGACCGATCAGATCTACTATTCGAGTTTTCTAAACTCGCTCTAGAAGCTGCCCGCGCGCATGCAGCCAGGCCGCCACAAAACTTTGAACAATGCTACTAGTACAGACGGGCCACCACTAGCAGTAGTAGTACCAAGTTCTTGTACGCGCTGATGTCACCATGGATGTATGCCCACGCAGACGCAGGTCAGTCTACTTGTGAACGGTGAGAACGTGCGCACTAGTTAATTTCCATGCCAGACAGGTTCGGATAAAGACGAGTAGAGGAATGATACTATGTTGATCTCCCCAAGTCGACACGGTTAAGCTTGTCCCAGCTGGGCATGTGAGGGCATGTACAATAGTACTGAGTCAGCTGTCTGCAACGAGAGGTTATAGATGATTTTGCTGATATGGAGAGGAGAGAGAGTGAGGCGGTTTGTAAAATTCTAGACAGTCCGTAAGAATCTTACAGACAGCTTACAGACAATAATTTTGTTGTTGTATCAGTGGTGTCTGTAACTTGTACTCACACAGAGCTATGGCTAAAAATAGATATCTTACAGATAGACTATTGTATAAATTATCTGTAATATTGTCTAGAAATTGTATTATAGACACCACCTGTCTAAACTAATGTTCATGTCCTGAAAGCCATTTAGTTATAAGTTGATCTGTCTGGTACGTCGGCATTCAACCTGGTCAAAAGACGAAAGGGTACTCCGGAGTCCGGACCCATACATGCATATCTAACTGTCTTGGATCGATTAGATAAGCAAGCATCGTTATACTAGCTGGGAACTGTCCAATAACTTTGTACTCTCACACGGTAATTGACTACTCCCGCGTTGAGTACTTAGTATACTGGTCTCTCTCTCTCTCGCTGTATGGAGCAAATCCATTTCTTACATAACAACACCTGTTTCGTCTAGCGGCGCACACTGCCGAGGACAAAACAACGCGCTCAATTTATTCTCATAGACAACCTTCGTCCAACGGCAACCACGTACAAGGCAGGACACGGAGAGAACACCGTGCCACCGTCCATTACTGTCCATCTGCTGACAGAGACTAGCCAAGAACACGACCAGATACCGCGCTTTTATTTGGTCTTGTCAATTGTCATAGTACTCCCCTTTTCTCTTTCCTTGGAGAAACTTATCTGAAATATGTGTACGGCGCCGTGGCGGCTAGGTACGTGCTTTCGTGGAAAAGCAAGCTGAGCTCCGCCCCGCATGCCCTTTCCCAAGTAATCAAGCGGCCGAATCAGCAGCGTTTACCTTGTGTGCACATGCTCGATCCTTTGGATCCAACCTGCATCTTGCTATCTTCCCAGTGTAGTTTTACTTTCCGCACCCGTTGATCTCCCATTATATATAGAGTGGCGCTATTTGACCTCCCAGGATGTAGAATAGTTTCATCCACCCTCTATCTTTCAAACCGTATATTATTTTTACGTCACGTAAATTTTCTCTTACTTCGGAAGTCGAAAAGAACATAAGAAAATTTAGACATGTCGTAAAAAAATTCGTTTACATGCTGTATAAAAATACGACTTAAAATGCGTATTTTTTATGTTTTTTACGCTATAATGACTCATAAATCATATTTTGTCAATATTTTTACGTTTCTAATGAATATGAACATAATTATTAGTATACAAAATATAAATTTCTATATGTGAGAACATTAAAATATGTGGGGTACAAAATAACTATTCTACACCCTGGGTGCTGAATAGGATTTCTATATATCGGCAGTCCGTTTACTGGGTCAACACCCTGCATTATATTACCGACCAAGAAACTGCGACGTTGTTGCCCATCGCATGCATGCATGCACCAGCAGGAGCATAGATGGCGCGCTAGGCTTATTAATAAATTATTAATGTGTACATCATGAATATAGGTAGATACATCATGAAATGTACTTTTATATAATATAATATATATATATATAATGTTATAGTTGTTAACAGTGTTTCCTACAATTTTGGTCAAAGTTTACCTAACTTGACTTTTTTTTAAGTAAGCCTTATTTAGAACGGAGGTAGTACTATACAACCACATGTGTATGTCTAGTATGCACGAAAAAATTATTTATGTGTATAATCTACCAAAATTAGAAATATGGGGACCAAAAACGAGTTTCTTTCTACATTTTAGAACCACCCAATTGTAGCCTTATTCAGCAAAAAAATGGCAGATATTTAGAGAATATGAGTATTTTCCACATAGATATTTAATTTCATAGTTTTTAATCTTCGCATACCCCTCCAACCAAAATCCTTAGTTGCCACCTCCTGTCTCCAACCTTCCACTTCTACCGGTGGATCACCGCCCCCCTCTGCCGACTCGGCCGATGTGTGAGTATGGGGAGGCTCTAATCTACCGGGGACCCATAATTTCTCTCATTAGGGTTTATTTTCATGTTATGTTTTGGTCTCCACTTGCCGATGGCGAGGTGATGACATCACCGATGACAAAGAATAATCCTCACTGGGAAACAAAAGAGTCCTCTACTACTACTTGCTAGTTTTTCCACAGACTCGAGAACGTTCCAGAAACTTCCGAGCTCGGTCGCAGCAACCTTGACGGAGTAGCCCCCTAGCCCAGTCCAAACTCCAAATCAACGTAGCCTTGAATATTTCATCTTTATTCAGATTAATTAATTGACTAACCATCGAAACAAAGAAACAAAAAACCTAGCTCATGTTGCCCACGTGGCTAAGCATCTTGACACCCACGAAAGCTCCCTTGACAACATTATGCTCGCCACCGCACCGCCTCGTGCACAACCTATATATAACTGCGCCGCCGGCCACCTTCATCGACTCATCCATTCTTCCTTGTGATAATCAAGACAAGCAAATGGGAGCGGGGATGAAGCGCGCGAGGGAGGAGGAGCCGGTGTCCTTGGCCCTGTCGCTTACAACGGACTCAGCGACGTCGACCACGACGTCGGCGGACTCATCGGGTGCGCCGGCGGCGGCCCAGAAGAAGAGTGTGCGGCGCGGAAGAGTTGTGGCGACGTCCGGGGAGGGGGAGTTCGTGTGCAAGACGTGCTGCCGGGCCTTCACGTCGTTCCAGGCGCTCGGTGGACACCGGACCAGGCACCTCCGCGGGCGGCACGGGCTGGAGCTCGTCGTCGGCGTCGCCAAGGCCATCAGGGAGAAGAAGCGCAGCGAGGACATGCAGCACGAGTGCCATATGCGGGCTCAGCTTCGAAATGGGCCAGGCGCTCGGGGGGCACATGAGACGACACCGCGAGGAGATGGCGCTCAGCGGCGGTGAGGACCAGTGGGTCTGGCGCAGCGTTGATCTACCGGATCAGGAGTTGGTGTTGCACGCTGCCGACAGGCCGCCGGTCTTGCTCCAGTTTTTCGTCTAGATCATTGTTCTTGTCTAGTTTTTCTTTTTTTTGAAACGATTGTTCGTGTCTAGTTAGCTGTAGGCAGCTGGATCTGACTGTTTCTTGATTAATTGTTCCATCTTGTAATTCATGGTTCCATAGAACTTTGTCTGATAAACGTTTCGGTATTTTCAATTTTGTTCCTTTGGATCGATTTAAGCGGTTTTTGAACGACCCTACATATGGTCTGGGTATTCGATCACTGATCTCACGTTCATATACTAAGTTACTAACTAACATGCTCCGGTAAATACCTTTTGTCCATGGCCGTATGCCTCTCGGTCTCGTAAATGCCACCGTCTATATATGTGTTGTTGTAATCCGAAAACTTCAGTTCAATAGTACACTAAATCCATTTTGGAGTATTGTCAAATTCTGCAGTAATCTTGCTTTGTAATTAAGATCGTAGTGAACGTTCCCCTCCCTCTCTTCCTACCCGCAAAGGCGGCTAGGGTTTCGTCGCTTACCGTCGATGCCACCGCCGATCTGTCTCGCTTCTATGGCCTTCGTGCCATGGAGGCGGGGTGGATCTAGGGCCACGCCGGAGGAAGGGCTCCATTTTTTGTTTTTAGTGTTCAAGTTTGGTGAGGCCACACTCAGGTAGTGGCGGCGGCGTTTCTTCTAATAAGGTTCTCTCTGACTTCAGCCCCATCTCGATGACGACATCGAGAAGCTTGTGGGAGTGGTGTGGTCCTCGAGGATTTCTTCTAGTTGTGGGGATCTTTGGACATGAAGAAGCTTTATCCGCAATTCATCATTTTTCTTCTTCTCTGGACGGATGTGGTCTTTTTGACTTGTTCGACGACTTATTGTCAGCAGCCAACAACGTCATGCCGGCTCGCAGTCGAGCGGCAGCAGCTGCGCGCCGTCAACATGGTTTGGAGGTTAAAGATGAAGGACTTCTCATGGATTTTGAGATAATTTTCTTTGTTGAGCTGATTTGTACCGCTTGATATTTTATTTTAACGGCAGAGTCCTATTCGCAAAAAAATAAAAAAATAAAAATTGTCGTCCACAATGGCCGGAACGTCGTATCTTGCAAATGTTTAGAAACTGCCATATTCTCTCGATTGGTGCGTGGTCCGCAAGTAATTAGTCGATCACAGCGGGCTCTTTCTACTTCGCCGCACCGCGCGCGCCACGTTCCATTTTACTAGCCCAATCAATGGAAGGCCACTTGCTGGCCAGTTCCGTCCGTCTCACATTGGCAGGAAGCTGGCTACCTGTGTCCTGCCGTAGAGGAAGCGTTGCGTCTGGACGCGTATATCCTTTGCTGCCTGTTTCCCAGCTGGCCATGTAGAGTAGAGGTGGTGAGGTAGCTTGAGCTCATTACTCTCATTCAAACGAACGGTAGTATATACTTTCTCTGTTTTAAAATATAAGATGTTTTAGTTTTGTAAATAAATTGTATCTAGACCCCTTTTAGTGTATAGGTTCACTTTAAACCTAGATAAACCTACACACTAAAAGAAGTTTAAATACATTTCATTCACAAAGATAAAACATCTTGTATTTTAAAACGGAGAGAGTACAAGTTGCGCTTATGGTGATGCCCGATCTCCCACGGCAACACGTAAAACGATGGGATTATTGCAGTTGCAGCGGTATGTGCTTACGCCTTGCGTACGTACTTTGTCAAGAGTCAAGACCTGGCTGCTGTGAACTGACTCCTGGTCCATCTCCATGTGAGACCAAACGCTGACCGGTCTATCCCAACTCTGGAAGTGGAAGCCGCGGGCGCACTTGTTAATTCTTGGATACTGCCCTGGGAGTTGAGACACTGATTGGATAAAGATGAGACGTCTCTATCCAACTGGAGGCACTGGAATCTTCACAGTGGATGCGGTTAAGCTTGCTCCATCGGCGCGTAAAAGCCAATAATAAGTTGATTACACAAGTATCTTCCTCTGGCAACCGCGAAACTTTGTATTCGCAGGATAAATCCCATCTTTGGAGCACATGCATGTCGAGTATTTCCCTAGGGTTTTCTATTCCTACTCCCATATTACTCTCTCCGTTTTTAAAATATAAGATGTTTTAGCTTTTGTGAAACGAATGTATCTTGACGCCTTTTAGCGCGTAATTAAACTTCGAACCTACACAATAAAAGATGTCTAGATACATTCGTTTCATAAAAGCTATAACATCTTATATTATGAAATGAAGGGAGTACTTCACATATTAGGTTTGGGTATATAGTGCCGCGCCTAGCCCTCCTTCCGTTGGTGGTCGACAGAGACCTGGACATAGGATGTCTGACTTCACGTCGGGAGATCTCGGGTTATCGGGCTAGAGATGGGTGTATTGTTCTAGGGCGACATGTCGGGCACTCTATATGTATGATGGTGATGATGATACTATATGTGTATTGTGTATGGTTTTGATGGTCTTATTTTGGATGATGATACTATATATATTGTGTATGCACTATATATATATATTGTGTATGCATGTTGTGATTTTGTTGTGCATTCTGCCGGAAAAGCTGTCCTCGCCGCCCCAGGTCCCGCCACGTGGACAACTAGGCCGAAGGTCAAGCCGTCGGCGTAGCTTCCCCGCCGCTAACGGCCGTTACCGGGCCAAGTGGACCCTACCTAGTCTAGATCGACAGCGAAGATACGCTGACGGCGCCGTTTGGCCGTCGGCACAGCCTACGTCGATGGCTACCTTGTCTGCGCCGACGCGGTACTACACCGACGGCACTACGCTGACGGCTTTTTGTTCTATGCCAACGGGTTCAGGCCGTCGCCACGGCGCATGTTGATCGAGTACACACTCTGCGTAGCCTGTTTCGCAGCTGGCCAAGTAGCTATAGACAAGCACAAGTTAAAAAAAAAATTGAAGGCAGCACAAGTTAATTAAACTAGTCCCAGTGACGCGCTGTGCTAGCTAGCTAGTAGCTAGCTTGAGCTCATCCCCCACTCAAACGATCGAGATGGTTTATTTTGTGGGTGTGGCGGTTAAGCATTGACCAAAGAACCACAAGTTGCATATACTATGCTAGTAGTAGATCTGTCCCCATATAAAAGATGGGATTATTGCAGCGGCAGCGCTATGTGCTTACGTACATAGTCGTCGTGATCGTGGCTGCGAATTGTTTCTTGCCCGATCTGAGACCGAGCATTGACCAGGGCCGCCGATCAGATCTAGTATCTGAGTTTTTTAGACTGGCGAAGCTGCGCGCGCATGCAAACCGGCCGCCACAAAACTTTGAACAACGGCATGCGCGCTAATTAAGCCGTTAATTTACTATCACATGGCCATGATCGCGCGCTGTGGCGCTGATGTCACCGTGGAGGTATGCCCATGCAGGTCAGAGCCTACTTGTGTCACAAGGAACGGTGAGAACGTGCGCACTAGTTGATTTCCTGGGTACTGGCCGGACAAGTTCGGAGATAAAGACAAGTAGAGGAATAATGATATGTTTATCTCCCCAAGTTAACACGGTTAAGCTTGTCCCTTGGGCGTGTGAAAGCCATTTAGTACGTACTAAGTTTTGATCTGTCTGATTCGTCCATCTCCTCGGCATTCAACCTTGTCAAAAGATCAAAGATGTTTTAACTTTGTAAAAGGAGTGTATTTAGATCCTTTTTAGTATCTGCATTCGCACCAAAACTAGATGAATCTACACACTAGAATGTTGGGTCCGCAGCATAGAAAACAAAAAAATTCCTACGATGAGAACTACACGCCAAGATCTATCTACTAGGTACAAAGCAACGGGTGGACATACATCCAACGAAAACTTACCCTCGAAGACAACGAGTTTTGTTAACGAGTAGGAACTCGTGGTTGATGTAGTCGTACACTTGCCAATCTCAAGATCGAGTGGAAGTCCGAGCGTCGCAACTCAGCAGCGTATCCGTACTCGCACACACGTTCAAGCCACTGGACAACCTCCACCTCCTCGCTCCAGCGATCCAGCGGAAGCAGCAACTCCTTCCAGACGAAATGCCACCGAAAACATGTATCTCGCTAATCCGAGATCATGGGAGAATAATTCTAGAGGGGGAGAGAGATCATTCACAAGGAGGTGTGTGGAAGAAGGAGGAAGAGGGTGGCCTTTTATAGGAGGAGGGGGGTACCCCCTCTCTCCATGGCCGGCGCATGGGGGCTGACCCCTCACCTCCCCCATTCATGTGGTGGTAACCCCTCCACATTAAAATGCCTCTTCACATTCCCCTTTAAAGTCCCTATTTTAAATGCATTAAAATTCTCCAAGTTTAATGCTCTCTCATTTAATAAAACTCTTTTATTAAATTTATTCAGAATTTTGTTAATTACTTTAATTAACAAACATTCACATATAGCCCCTTGCAATATTTCAATATCACACGCAGAACCACTTTCTGCAATTTCACCCGAAACAATTTCCGGTTTCTATCGAAATAATTCCTGCGCTTTGCAATTCTTTCGTCTGAAACATATGTGCTCCAAAATGATGTCTGGTAACTCTTAAGTGTGTCACCCTATGGTTCGCGAATAATACAGACATGATTGAGACTCCTCTCAGATCAATAGTCAGAAGCGGGACCTGGAGATCCATACTGACTCCTGCATATTCAACGATGACTTCTGTGATCGTGAGAACCTTTAACGCTTGTAACTAAATCCCTTTGTCTCTTGATATAATACATGTCCGAGATTCGATCATCGGTATCCAAATACCTAGTTTGATCTCGTTACCGATATGCACTCTTTTCTCGTTCCCGTGATATAACATTCTAGTGATCACATCACTTGCTTGCAAGCTATCTCAATGTGATATCACCGAAAGGACCCAGAGTATATCTATCCGTCATCGGGATTGACAAATTCCACTCTTGATCCATGAGCCTCAACATAACACCTTCGTAGTACTAAACCCACCTTTATAGTCACCTTGTTACGGTGTGACGTTTGATATTATCAAGATACTCTTTAGGTGTTAGCAATTAACATGATCTCATGGTTTAAGGATAAAGATTACTTCGTATGATGTTATAGCAATATAAACATAATGACTTGATCGTAATGCTATACTTTGGATGAATGTTCATCACATCATTCCACCAATGGTGTGACCTTGTTATTAACAACATCCAATGTCTATGATCAGGAAATCTTGATCATCTTGTTAATCAACAAGCTAGTCTATAAGAGAGGCATAACTAGGAACCCTTTTTGTTTATTAAACACACATGTATTGATGTTTCCGATCAATACAATTCTAGCATACAAAATAAACATCTATCATATATAAGGAATACATAATAACAACTATATTATTGCCTCTCAGGGCATATTTTCTTCATAGAAAAGGTCTAGATACATTCCTTTCACAAAGTTAAACATCTTATATTTTGAAACGAGGGATTATTTCGTATTGATGGATCGTTCGTACCATGTGATTCATGCATGGATCACAGTACCATATGCATGCATGCATCTCATCCATCGGACCAGGCTTGAGCTGATTCTACAACGATCCCTAAGTAATGGAACAGTACAGCGAACAGTAGAGGTGCATCCGTGCATGTAGCCAAGCATGCACTGAAATACTACTCCCTCCGACGCATATTTGTCGACTCAAATTTATCTAGATTCGGATGTATCTAGACATGCTTTAGTACTAGATAAATCCGAATCTAGATAAATTCAAGTCAACTAATATGGGTCGGAGGGAGTACAAGAATATACGGAGGTCGACGGTGCTGATGCATGCGAATGCAAAGGGGGTATGGCGCTGCCGGCCAAGGAGACATGCTTGATAGCATGGCGCCGTCTACCATGGCGCCATCCTATCAAGGTGGGTCTGAGCATGAATACGGCTGCCACGGCGAATCGATATACACTACAACAAATGTGATTAACTGTGACGGACATTCTGTGAGGAGTCAGTAAAAACGTCATATTTTATGAAAAAATGTACTTCCTCCGATTCAAATTAATTGATCGGATTTGTCTAGATTCGGATGTATCTAGACATGTTTTAGTACTAGATATATTCGAATCTAGATAAATCCAAGTCAATTAATCTGGATCGGAGGGAGTATTAGTTTAGATGAATCCATGACGTTTTTACTAAATCGTCACGGAATGTGCATCATAGATAATCACATTTATATGGAGCGTCGTGGGCACCATGGCGCTATTTCGGACGGCATCGTCCTATTGACCATGGAGGCGTCGGGTAGGGCGCCAAGAAAATAGGTTAGATTATGAAATCTTTCTATTATTTTGTGTTTTCTTTCCGTCATCAGGTTAATTCTATGTTTTTTGCCGCATCTTGCTTCCCAGGGTTTTAGGGCAGCCCCAGCCTGTATATAGCCAAATTTGACACAAGAAACCACTTGGCATCAAATATATCCACGGCTCCACTATGTTGTTATTGCCAAATTGATGTAGTATGGGTTCCATTTCTGAATTACATTGGGTAAAAATGGTATTTTCTCTCCCAACCACGGGCCCTTTCACGCGAGTCCAAAAACATGTGAATGCTTTCTCTGTTGTCAGTTGGAAGAATACAAACAGTATAATATTGGGAGATGAAAATTTTATGCATGTATTGATTTCTAGCTAAGCTCAAAAAGTGAACCACTGAATATATAAAATAAGCATTCTGTCTCTTCGTAACAATTATTAATGCACTTGAGATCTTTACAAAGCATAAATTCACACACTCAATTGAAGATCTTATTTCAGAGTATGTATGAAACTAATGTGGTCAGCCAGTAAAATATGTGTTGTTCCCAAAGTTCCAAGTATCGTCAGGTATGTTCTGCCCCATGCTAGAGCCATACAGATTATAGAGAGAAATAATTGATTAGTACAAAATTAGTACATATTGACAATCTGATTTAGACATGTTAATTGAATACCATGAGCAATTGGGTGTAGCTAGGGATCCACCCATATTTCTCAAACCCATTCTCAGTTGTTCTAGTGGTTGGATCCACAGGAATTTGGTCTTGTAGTGCTGCCATTTCTTCCCCTTCTCTCTATGCAAAAAAGTTCACAAAAACTATTAGTCTATATTTTCATTAGTAAATATGTAGTGTGTTTAGATAGGTGTAAGAGATTTACAGAGCACGATTGTTTTGTGGGTATAAATTGAGTTGTCTTCTTTTTCTTTTTATTGGGGTGTTGCTTCTCGATCCATGATTTATTTCTTCTTGTATTCTTCTTTTGAATTTCTTTTTTCTTTAGGCACGCAGTTTGTAAACTAACATCGGGTTCTTCACATATAGCTTAAGTTGTACGTGCAGTACTAGAGACTTTTGCTTCAACTTGCTTGCTAAGGCTCTCTAATGCATCGTCTACTAGTTTGCTGCATTCTTCGGATATTAGTGATTTGGAAGCTATGACATGGAACTTGTGAATGAAAAACTTCAAGCGCAACCTATCTTCCATTCTTGGGTCTTCCAAAACAATATTTCCATGGCTGTCCTGAATAGTGCTGCTTCGTGCTTCTCGAGTCCAGCGCTTCAAAATATAGTGACTCGGAAGATACTTAATATTCATGACATCAAGTGCTTTCAAAGCATGACTGCATAACACACCAACTCTTTCAAATTGCCCACAACTACATAGAACTTGTTGCTCTTGATGATCAACTAGAACTTTGCTCTCTTCTTCATATGTGCTTTCTGGATCAATACTTGCAATGACAACATTATATACATTGTGTTCTTCCGATGGCTTGATGTATGCCGAGATGGATCTTTCATATTCATTCTGAAAATCTTCAAATATGCATGGTGTGTAAACTTTGCTTGCTTGTATTATTGCAGGGGTCCTTATTCTAACTCTAGGTAATTTTTTCCTAGACTCATATTCCTCCTTTAGCTCATTGTCTCTCTTTCCTTGCACAACCCTCTCCAGATGCTTGAAGAAACGAACAATGTCAAGATCAGATTTCTGATGGTTTTTCAAGTCACTATTCAAGCTCTCACTTAATTGTGTGCTTCTCATCCCTAGAGTGTAAGCATTCCTCATGAAACATCTTGCCCATTTCTCTTTTACTTTATATATACTGTCCAACCAAGTTTGTGTATCCACCTTGATTCGTATGGCAACAAAAGCTTCCTCAAATGCTTCCTTATCCTCATACTTGTACATGCAAGCACTGAATTCAACAAGAACATTTGGTCCATCCTCGTCCTTTTTCTTTGGAGGCAAGTGTTTGACGGCATTTTGCATTATGTGAAAATTGCATAATCCATGCCATGCTCCTATAAATACCGCTTCAATTGCCTTACCCATTGCAGTATCTTGATCAGTAAAGATAGTTCTAGGATGCTTGTTGTTATGCACAGATAAGAACGTGTTGAACAACCATTTGAAGGATTCAAATGTTTCATCGTATAACAATGCAGCCCCAAAAATTACTGTTTCTCTAAAATGGTTGAAGCCAACAAATACACCAAAGGGTCTGTATTCTTTGTTTGTCCCAAATGTAGTATCGAAGGTGACAACATCTGCGAAATGTGCATAGTCGATGATCATCTTAGCATCAGCCCAGAATATATTTGCAATTTTTTCATCGCAGTCTAGCTGTACATCATATTGAAATGCAGGGTTCTCTGACTTTTTATCTTGAAAGTACTTAAGCATGGTTCCAGCTTCCCCATACTTTAACTCCCTTTGACGCTTGGTTCGCAAATAATTCTTGTGATCACGACGTGTGTATCCAAGATTTGTTGACCTACCAACTGACCGACTTGCCAACTCATGGGCTGCTTTTGGCACAATTCCTGAATCATCTGCTGTTTCAATTTCAAAAGCTTGCAAAGTTGTAATCTTTCGCTGTGATGGCATCAAGTGGCATGTTCCGGGCAGCTGCAGGACATGGTTGTGTTCAACATGTAACTCATGTATTTCATCATTATTTCCAATTACCAGCATAGTTTAAGGGGAGAAAATAGAGCCATCAGATTAGAATGGGGGCTCGGCTCATCTGCAGTTACGTTGTAACAGCACCTGTGCGTAACAACACCTGTGCTGTAGCTATTAGAATCGACCCTCCTTTCTAATCTGATGGCTCTATTTTCTCCCCTTAAACTATGCTGGTAATTGGAAACAAATTGCCTGTTAGGGAGGGAAAAGCTCCTTAGCCTCTAGAATTGGCGCCAAACAGGGCGTACAGATCTGAACTTTTACACGGCAAAGACAGATCTGTTCAACCACCATTATTCTCTTTTCTTGCGCTCATCCAAGGCATATGTCGTTCTAGAACAAATGATCTCCCTTTTGTACTCCATCTCCTAGTAACAAAAAAGAGCGATCTGTTCGACTCTCCATTGCTCGGCCTCCTTCTTCCTCCCGCTCATTCTTCTCGAAGCTAGACCAAGGTATACATCAAGTCGTAGATGCTGCAGATGATCTCCATTTTGGCATCCATCTCCTAGCAACGAAAAAAGAAAAGTCAATCCCAAGGTATGTGACTGATTATGTTAGTTCTTCTCACGGCAATAAAGGAACAAGTGGACTGAATTTGATCCGTTACCAGCGATTGCTAAAAGAAGGAAAAAGTCCTATGGAGTCAGGGACTAACTCTACCAATGAAGATCCAATCAGGTGCAATCAATTTTGTTTCAAACCTCAGGATATATCTTCCTCTCCTATTGTAATTCTAATGCCAATCAATCTGATTTTGTTGTCTAATTTCATAGGACAAATATGGTTCCTACTTGGATGCCTCAAATTGGCAAGAAATTTAATTCTACAAGTGAGGCTTGGAACTTTTGGACATGTTATGGAGGTCACATTGGCTTTGATGTAAGGATAAATTATGAAAACAAGAGCAAAATTGATGGAGTAATCACTTCAGCGAGATATGTTTGTTCCAATGAAGGCTACCGAGCAAAAGACAAAAGAGATCATAATACATGGCGTCCTCGTGCAGAAACAAGAACCGGATGCAAAGTCCGGATGGGAATCACTATAGACCGAGAAGTAGGAAATTATGAAATACATGAGTTACATGTTGAACACAACCATGTCCTGCAGCTGCCCGGAACATGCCACTTGATGCCATCACAGCGAAAGATTACAGCTTTGCAAGCTTTTGAAATTGAAATAGCAGATGATTCAGGAATTGTGCCAAAAGCAGCCCATGAGTTGGCAAGTCGGTCAGTTGGTGGGTCAACAAATCTTGGATACACACGTCGTGATCACAAGAATTATTTGCGAACCAAGCGTCAAAGGGAGTTAAAGTATGGGGAAGCTGGAACCATGCTTAAGTACTTTCAAGATAAAAAGTCAGAGAACCCTGCATTTCAATATGATGTACAGCTAGACTGCGATGAAAAAATTGCAAATATATTCTGGGCTGATGCTAAGATGATCATCGACTATGCACATTTCGGAGATGTTGTCACCTTCGATACTACATTTGGGACAAACAAAGAATACAGACCCTTTGGTGTATTTGTTGGCTTCAACCATTTTAGAGAAACAGTAATTTTTGGGGCTGCATTGTTATACGATGAAACATTTGAATCCTTCAAATGGTTGTTCAACACGTTCTTATCTGTGCATAACAACAAGCATCCTAGAACTATCTTTACTGATCAAGATACTGCAATGGGTAAGGCAATTGAAGCGGTATTTATAGGAGCATGGCATGGATTATGCAATTTTCACATAATGCAAAATGCCGTCAAACACTTGCCTCCAAAGAAAAAGGACGAGGATGGACCAAATGTTCTTGCTGAATTCAGTGCTTGCATGTACAAGTATGAGGATAAGGAAGCATTTGAGGAAGCTTTTGTTGCCATACGAATCAAGGTGGATACACAAACTTGGTTGGACAGTATATATAAAGTAAAAGAGAAATGGGCAAGATGTTTCATGAGAAATGCTTACACTCTAGGGATGAGAAGCACACAATTAAGTGAGAGCTTGAATAGTGACTTGAAAAACCATCAGAAATATGATCTTGACATTCTTCGTTTCTTCAAGCATCTGGAGAGGGTTGTGCAAGGAAAGAGAGACAATGAGCTAAAGGAGGAATATGAGTCTAGGAAAAAATTACCTAGAGTTAGAATAAGGACCCCTGCAATAATACAAGCAAGCAAAGTTTACACACCATGCATATTTGAAGATTTTCAGAATGAATATGAAAGATCCATCTCGGCATACATCAAGCCATCGGAAGAACACAATGTATATAATGTTGTCATTGCAAGTATTGATCCAGAAAGCACATATGAAGAAGAGAGCAAAGTTCTAGTTGATCATCAAGAGCAACAAGTTGTATGTAGTTGTGGGCAATTTGAAAGAGTTGGTGTGTTGTGCAGTCATGCTTTGAAAGCCCTTGATGTCATGGATATTAAGTATCTTCCGAGTCACTATATTTTGAAGCGCTGGACTCGAGAAGCACGAAGCGGCACTATTCAGGACAGCCATGGAAATATTATTTTGGAAGACCCAAGAATGGAAGATAGGTTGCGCTTGAAGTTTTTCATTCACAAGTTCCATGGCATAGCTTCCAAATCACTAATATCCGAAGAATGCAGCAAACTAGTAGATGATGCATTAGAGAGCCTTAGCAAGCAAGTTGAAGCAAAAGTCTCTAGTACTACACGTACAACTGAAACTATATGTGAAGAACCAGATGTTAGTTTACAAATTGCGTGCCTAAAGAAAAAAGAAATTCAAAAGAAGAATACAAGAAGAAATAAATCATGGATCGAGAAGCAGCACCCCAATAAAAAGAAAAAGAAGACAACTCAATTTGTACCCCCAAAACAATCGTGCTCTGTAAATCTCTTACACCTATCTAAACACACTACATATTTACTAATGAAAATATAGACTAATAGTTTTTGTGAACTTTTTTGCATAGAGAGAAGGGGAAGAAATGGCAGCACTACAAGACCAAATTCCTGTGGAGCCAACCACTAGAACAACTGAGAATGGGTTTGAGGAATATGGGTGGATCCCTAGCTACACCCAACTGCTCATGGTATTTAATTAACATGTCTAAATCAGATTGTCAATATGTACTAATTTTGTACTAATCAATTATTTCTCTCTATAATTTGTAGGGCTCTAGCATGGGGCAGAACATACCTGACGATACTTGGAACTTTGGGAACAACACATATTTTACTGGCTGACCACATTAGTTTCATACATACTCTGAAATAAGATCTTCAATTGAGTGTGTGAATTTCTGCTATGTAAAGATCTCAAGTGCATTAATAATTATTACGAAGAAACAGAATGCTTATTTTATATATTCAGTGGTTCACTTTTTGAGCTTAGCTAGAAATCAATACATGCATATTTGCAAATACAGGGCAGGCTACCGGCCTCATCGACGACAGCGGCTACCGGTGCCGGCCTTGTACGTCCACCAATCAAGCACTATTGTGATAATAAAGTAGACACACGCTTGAGAAAAATAAAGAGCTCAAGAGAGGAAACGAAGAGAAATTGACCTCTGTTTCACGAGAGGAACAAAGAATAGAGAAATTCACCAGGGTGCCTTGCAGATGGACGGAGGCACCGCGCGCCAACAGTCTCCGGGTCTGCCATCACCAGCTTGGAGCTGTCGCGCTCGAGCTGGTAGAAGTGGTTGCGCCACCGCGGGATCTGCCGCCTGTAGGTACGCGCTGCCGCGCTTGAGCTGGTGACCAGCTTTCTGTACGAGAGAAGAAGGCGACCAACGGGGCAGAACTATTGATCTGCACGGGAGAGAGAAAGAGGATTTGGTGAACGGGCTAACGGTGGAGGGCATCACATCAATTTTATCCCCTCCGCCATTGCTCTCGCTGCAGCTCTGAGTTCCGACAAGAGAAGAGATTAGGTTGTCTACGGACTGGGCCGCTCGTGCTAATTGTTTTTCCTAAAAAAAAATTTAGAGGAAGCGATGCCGGTTGACGGAAAGAGTCCCGTAGGATTAAATTGGACGGCAGATTCTGATAGCTACAGCACATGTACAGTTTTACTACAACTGTAGAGGAGCCGAGCCCTTAGAATGGAGGGTCGATTCTGATAGTAACTGCAGATGAGCCGAGCCCGCATTACTGAACAAGAAACTGCGACGTTGTTGCACATGGCATGCATGCACCAGAGGAGCATATATAGATGGCGCGCTAGGCATTTTCCGCTTGTTCCATGGGCGTGCTCTTTCACCAAACCATCATCTCCGTTTAACAATATTTTCAGGTGTTTTGCGTGCAAAGATGTTTGGAATCAAATTACTACTCCATTCATTTCATAATATAAGATGTTTTATCTTTGTAAAGCTAATGCATCTAGACTTTTTTAGTGTGTAAATTCGGAAAGGTTCACTCTGAATTTACACACTAAAAAAACGCCTATATACATTATATTCACAAAGCTAAAATATCTTATATTTTAAAACAAAGAGAGTAGTTTGAGGGGCCATCAACCATGGCTTCTTTATCCAAGAAGATATATATGGTACTCCGTCCACAAAGAGTGTACTTTCCACTTTTTTGAAATCAAACTTTTAAAATTTGATCGTACTTATATAAAATGACGCCAACATTTATGGAACCAAATTAATATCACTAGATTTATGAGAAAATATAATTTTATCGTATGTTTATTTAGTTTATAAATAATTTTATATTTTTGTGTAAGCTCGGTCAAAATTTGAAGTAGTTTAACTCACATGCTTTTGCGGACAGAGAACTAGGCATTAATTCACATTTCACAGCCAAGAAGCGGAAAGGGTAGAGAGGTATTGTACTAGCAAAAGAGAGATGCCCAATGATCGTTTTAGGTCTCGAGCTCTATGGAATATTATACAACCACATATGTATCTCTACTATGCACGAATAAAAAAATTACGTGTGATCTGCTAAAAATTAGAAATGCGAGGACCAAATCTGGTTTCTTTTCTTTCTGCTATTTAGAGACATACTTTGTAGCCTTATTCAACAAAACTTCACAATTATGTAGAGAATATGTGCATTTTTGACATAAATATTTAATTTCTTAGTTTTTTAATCTCCTCCTATCCCTCCTACCAAAAATCGTAGTCGCCGCCTCCTCTGCCTCTACCTCCAACCTTCCTCTTTCAACGGTGGAACGTCGGTGGATACGTAGTTTCTCTCGTTAAGGTTTATTTTTAGGTTATGTTTTGTTCTCCATTTGCCGGTGGAGAGGTGATGGCATCACCGACGACATGGTATAATCCTCACCGGGAAAAAGATTTTACTACGATAGCGGGAAAGGCGGAGGGGAGGGGATCAATTGCAGCGAGTCTTTATGTAGTGAGGGAGAGGGAGCGAATCTATTTTTTATATTGTCAATGTGAAAATTTACATTCTTGTTAGAACTGATGCACCAAATCCTAAATTACATCTATACTTCTTATAAAGTAAAATCCTACTACTAATTATAATTAATGTTAGTCTACGTTTTAATGCAAGCTATCCACGTCGTCTATTTTTTTAGCCAATCAGTTGTCCATGTCATCACTACTAACGGTCATTATGATAGTCTATCTTAACATGCAAGCTATCCTCATCATCTATATTTTTTCATCCGATTGTCCATGTCACCGATTTTTAGCCATAAAATATACAATAATTTCATACCAATTAAATTTAGCCTCTTGGCTATTTTGAACAATAAAACATCTATATTCCTAAAGTACATTCATGCATTTATTATAATTTTCGTTTATATGATAGAGTTCCTTAAAATATTACTGCTCCAACGCGCGGGTATCCTTCTAGTTCTTGTTACAACTGATGCACCAAATCCTAAATTGATTGTTATAGGATAGGGTTACACACTAACTAACGGACTACTATTCCTTACACATATTAGTGTATTCAGTCCATCAACTGAACACTCAGAAAGGTGGATGACCTCGACTGACTTTGTACACCTATATGTAGTAAAGTAGTAAACAAAAAGTACATGTACACAGGACTGGAAAATATCCTGCGCGACCAGAAATGTACTTGCTACTTTCTACAGACTCGAGAACGTTCCAGAAACTTCCGAGCTCGGTCACAGCAACCTTGATCCAGTAGCCCACTAGTCCAGTCTAAACTCCAAATCAACGTTGCGTGGAATATTCATGATTATTTGGATTAAATAATCGATTAACCAGCGAATCCGTTTACCTAGCTCTCGTATTCCCCACGCGGTTAAGCAACTTGACACCCACGTAAGCTCCCTCGACAACACTACGCACGCCACCGCCTCGGCCTACCCAACCTATATATAGGTTCGCCGCCGGCCTCCCTGTCGACCCAACCACTCATTCTCCCATCTTCTCTCATAGTCTCGTACGAACGACAAAACAACACAGAAGAGAATCGAGATCCACCAGCTGATAGTCAAGACGAGCAGAGCATATCCATGGGAGCGGGCATGAAGCGCGCGAGAGAGGAGGAGCCAGTGTCGTTGGCGCTGTCGCTGACCACAGACCACTCGCCCACGACGTCCGCCGACTCGGCCGGTGCGGTGACAAAGAAGAGGGCTCGCCGTGGCAGGGTGGTGGCGACCTCTGGTGAGGGGGACTTCGTGTGCAAGACGTGCGGCCGGGCCTTCACGTCGTTCCAGGCCCTGGGCGGGCACCGGACCAGCCACCTCCGCGGCCGCCACGGGCTCGAGCTCGGCGTCGGCGTCGCAAAAGCCATCAGGGATCGCAAGAGGCGCGAGCAGGGTGGCAAGCAGGAACACGAGTGCCACGTCTGCGGGCTCGGCTTCGAGATGGGCCAGGCGCTCGGCGGCCACATGAGGCGGCACCGCGAGGAGATGGCGCTCAGCAACGGTGCCGGCGGCGACGAACAGTGGGTCTGGCGCAGCGTTGAGTTACCGGATCAGGACAGGCCGCCGACCTTGCTCGAGCTGTTCGTCTAGTTAATTAGCAGCCGTAGGTAGCTGGATCTGACTGTTCTTGATTAGTTGGTTCGATCTTGTAATTACTACGAATTGACTGTATGATACGGATTTTTCTGATGAGCGTTAGGGTCTTTTGAATTTTGCTTAGGATCGGTCGATCGGATTTTGAACCGGCCGTGCGCCTGGCCTGGGTATTCAGTGATCTCACGTTCATATACTCCGGTAAATTCATTTTTTCTTGTAGATGTAACAGCTGATGTGTTGCTGTAATCAGAAATTTTCACTTCGAATGTAAACTAAATCTATAGACTGTAGTAACGGAGAGTCTTGTTTTCTGAAGTTGCTCAATAAGGTTCGAAACTAGGATCGGTGAAAGTATACATGCATGTGTTCTACCTAGAAAAAAAAAGAGTATAAATGTGTCCAGATGAAATACTCCCTAATGGAGGCCGATCGAGCTATATCTAGCCTTTTGCTTTTAAAAATTCAAAATCATACTCTAGAGTTCTAAAGTTTCTAGATGCAGCCAGTAATGTATACTATAAATGTGCAAAATCTTAGTATATGCAAACTATTTTGTATTGTAGGCTACAAAAAAAAAAGACAAAAGTGTTTATCAAAGTATATAGTGACCGGAGCACCGTTTGAAAACTGTAAATTTTGTCAGATTTGGTCTCTTTGTGGAGCCTAGAGTATAAACGTTAAGATTTTCCACGCTTGTAGGACACATCTTTTAAAGAACTTACAAAATGATACTGTATAAGTTTTTTTTTTTTTAAAGAGACTACGTTTAGCTCGGCCTCTTTATCCACGGCTTGTGCCATATGCCCATACCATCTCGATGATGTACATGGTCCGCACGTAATATATGTCAATCGCAGCGGGTTCCCATGGCCAGCTCCGTTTTAGTACCTGCTGGGCAAGAAGGCTACCTGCCGTACGGCGTAGATCGATCACGTACGTATATACACGCCCGTGTCGTACGCGTTGCTGCCTGTTTCGCAGCTAGCTTGAGCTCATCCCCCACTCAAACATAGAAGTAGTACTAGTGGATTAATTATGGTGTGGCTGTTAAGCATTGACCAGTTAATTAGTGGCAAGTTGCGCATACTGTACTGATCTATCTCCCACGTTACCACGTAAACGATGAGTATGTGCTTACGAATTAAGCTTGCTCCACCATCGTGGCTGCGAGCTGGCTCTTCATCGATGTGTCACAATTAATTAGTACTCCCTCTGTTTTAAAGTATAAGATGTTTTAGTTTTGTGAAAGAAGTGTATCTAGACCACTTTTATGTATAAGTTCACTTAGCTTTGGAGTAAACCTACACACAAATAAGATTTAGATACACTCTTTTCACAAAGTTCAAACATCGTATAGTACTACTAGTAATAGTACTACTCAGGCGGAATACGTGGAATGTTCATGCACGCTCAGGCGAAATATATAATTCTATCTCATGCATAATCGCGAGGCGAGGTGATGTCACCGTTGACGTATGGACATGTCAATCTGCTACTTGTGCCCCAAGTGAACCGTGAAAACGTACGCGTGCATGAGTAAATTGTGGGCCTTGAGAGAGGTTATTCTGGAGTCTTCCTAGGGGGTAAACATGGTGAGCGCCATATCCTGCTGACAACTGCCGAGGAAAACCCCACTTAGGGGCTTACATGCCATTTCAACTTGTGATTTTCTTCCTCGGGTGTATGAAAAATCTATACGACTATACTATACTATATTGTGTTTGTTATACTATATTGTGTTTGTGGTTTGGTGTTCCATGGATATACAAGGCAAAATATGTGTGACGATCAGTTAAGAATTGATAAGAATTTTTTGTAAATATTGAGTTGTGGATTGCTAGTTATATATACAAATATAAATAGAGAAAAATGAGAAGGAATTCCCTTCACTTTCAGACTTTTGAAAATTTCAAAACATCACACTTCTATGTCTAATAAAAAAAATATAACGTTAAATATATAGATGGATATATACATGAGAGCGTGCGCTAAAAAAAGTCCCGTTAAAAAAAATTGGGAGATATAAAAAAGACAAATTTAGAGTAAAAATAGTATAAAATAATACTATATCTTTTTGTCAGAATTTTAATTTTTATATTTCCCAAAATACAACACATTTTTTAACGGAATTTTTTTTGTGCACTCCTCTAGTATATATCTAACTATATATTTAACGTCACAATTTCTAGAGACAGAGAAGCGTGAGGTTTTGAAATTTTCAAAAATCTAAAAGTGAAGGGAGCAATGGTGCCCATGTGCTAAAGACACTTTCCGTGTAAAAAGTGGTAATCAACTAAGCAGCCCACAGATTCATCTCACGGTGCTATCTGTCCAATGTTGCATGCTCTCGATGTTTCTGCAGTGTGTATCAGTGATCAAAACGTCATGTCTGCACGTAAGTATGCAAAACAGGCATGCTATGGCCCATCATCTCAGAATTCCCGCTTCCTGGATTTGGGCGCAACTGTTCTCACTTCTCAGCTCCATTCTGCAGTGGAGAATAACGTGTTAGAACCCATTTTTTACACAATCTGCATACACGGCCAGTAACCGAACAAACAGCATTAAGACAACGATGAAATGAGGAAATTAATTTCACATTAAGATCTATTCTACAGCGTCAGCCAGAAGCTATCTGTATACTGGCAGAATTTATTATACTTTTCAGGACAAGCATTTTTTGCCTTGCTGAATGTATACATCAAGGTCCACAACAGTCATGGGCAACATTTGATCAATCATTTGCATATGTACCTCGCCAAAGCCATCTCCATGGTAAAGAAGCATTTATCAAGCAGTTGCACTACAATATGCTCGAAACAGCCAACCCTTTAATCTTCTTGGACCTCTTTGGGAAAAGATCCTCACCCTCAAGACGAATTTCCTGGTGCATTTTGTTCCATAATGCTCCAAACTGGCTGTGAAACACATCCTGAAAACACGCTTTGATCTCAGGATAAAGAAATTCTGGATACCGGTTCCACTCGTCTCTTAATGCTGCCCGGCTGTCGATTAACTTTTGACCAGCCTTCATCCTGCTAAGAAGATCTCCAGCTTTTCTATGGATGACAGGCCCAAGGACAACAGATGGTGACAGTGACAGGAACTCGCGAGCTTCCTTAAGACATGGCAAGACATCCCCCTTAAGCAAAGCACAAGCAAATACCTTCAATCGAATGGAGCCATCTGTCACAGGTATGCTATGCAGGGGAAGCTGCCAGTTATGTTGAGAAAAGATGGGACGAACAAAACAGCAGACTTGATCCTTCTTAGGGTCGTAACACATTTCTCGGTCTTTCAGTGGTGCAGAAAAAGTGCATAGAGAACTAGCATATTTCAAAAACCAGGATGGCTTTACACTAGTTACACCATGCATGCACGGTCTATTTTTATTAATTAGTTCTGAGTAAACTACAAAATCTGGTGCAATTGGGGCAACAGAAGAAGATTGGTGGAGATATACTGTATCACTGAGAGCACAGGATTGGTAACGAACAGCTTGAACCTTCCTCACATCTTTTGATGATGCAGAGAAAGTACGAATCCTCTTTGCAACCTTATCAGCCCACCCAGCACATATTCCTTCCCCTAGAATTTCCTCTTCAGTTAACTGCATTGGGTTTTTGTCAGATTCACTCCTCCAAGCCTCTTCAACATCCTCATAACCCCCAAATTTCCAAGAAAATTCCTCGCAAGATTTACTATGGTGAAATATTAATCGGAGAAGTTGCTTCCTCAATTTTGACATCTCGTCCATTGTTTTCAGATGAAGTGAGTTCACTCTACAGAATTCCACTGTATTTTCTGACAGCTCAAACAACCGCAAGGCATGAGCAATGGTCAAAGCATCGCTGCTAGGATTGATAAATTTTGCATGGGAATCTCTAACCATGGCCTTGAGTTTCTTCTTCTGTCTCTTTCTTTCCTGCTGACCCTCATCACCCGAATCAGGGTTATGTTCTTTTGGATCACCACTATATTCATTTTGCATGAGAAAAGGATTTGCAGAACTCAGAGCAGATGCAGCAGCAGCTGCATATCCCAATATCAAGTTAGGTCTAGCAAAGCCTTGCTGACTCTTCAAAATTTCAATTATTGTCAGAAGAAGACGAGAATGCCGTGGGCTCATGGGGTACTGCGCCATAGCCTCCCCCAAGGGTGTAATTTTGCCCTGGTTATCAAGTGCTTTCAATGCCTTCAAGGAATGCTCAGCCTCAACCCAACTTTCCTTGTTAGGAGGCGTAGGGAAGGGGAAATTTAACTGCAACATAATCAGGAAAGGCCACACATCAGAAAAAATAGAACGAAAATGTAGGAGACGTAGGGAACGGAAAGTTTGACTGGAGAATAATCAGGAAATGCACCATCACATCAGAAAAAATAGAAATAAAAAGGTAGCCATATGTTTTACGCCAGAAATTGTAAAGCTTATCAATAGCCATTGTCCATCAATAAAGATGACATCAGCATTGCATAAAAATTACATTACCTCGTTAATACGCATAAACTTGAGCATAAGAACAACTCCATCGACTTGAACTTTTCTTATCTCAGGTTCAGAAAACTCTGGGAATAATTTATCTTTACCATATGCCGCAGATGAGTAGAGACGGTAACAATGCCCAGGTCCTGTTCTTCCAGCTCTCCCAGCACGCTGGGACGCAGATGCCTTGCTTATCCACTGTATTTCATAACTCGCCATCCCAGTAGCATGATTGTAGTTCTTCACTTTTTGTTTACCAGTATCAACTACATATTTTATGCCAGGAATTGTTAGAGAGGTCTCTGCAACATTTGTTGCGACAACAACTAATCTTTCATCCTCAGGAATATCCTGAAACACTCGAAGCTGCTGTGAAGCTGGTAACATTGCATAAAGTGGTAACACCCGAAGCTTACCGTGTGGAACAGACATTGGTTTTGCACATTTATTGAAAGAAGGAACAGAAGGAATTGACTGCTCTAAACTTGTAGCATCACTCGATTTCTCAAAACTTTCTGGTACTCCAGATCCTTTTGATATATCCTTAAATGACGCCTTCAGTACAGATGAACCCTCGGCACTTCTCAAAAATTCTAATGCTGGCGCATCCTCTTCTTTGGTTTCATAAGAATCAGAAACATCGTCCTCACAGTCAGTGTCCATCTCACCCTCTGTTTCAGTATCAGAAGAATCAACATTTGGCCCAGCATTTATCTCATCTTCCAAGGAAAACATGTCATCATATGCTTCATAAATTTCCTTCTCGTCAACTTCTGGGCTTGAGATACTCTCATCTCCCTCAACTTTTTCAGGCTTCTTGCCAGTCTGCTGCTTCGATGCTCTTTGCAATTTCTTACATAAATAATTGACTTCTTGTTGCCCAGTAACAAAGACGAGGATTCCACCAAGTGGAAGTCTCTTGTGGATTGACATAACCTTTTTATAAGCATACCCTAAATAATCATCGTGTGTCCTCTTTGAGAAGTGAACACTTACTGGGAATTGACGAACAGGTACCTTCAGAGCTACTGGGATCACATCAATCAATCTTCTATTCGAAATGAAGTCCTTCAGTTGCAAGGTAGCACTCATCAGCACAACTTTCAACGGATTTATGGGCTCCAAGCGTGAGTTTTTCAGATACTTTGCATGCAAATCCTGCCATGTGCATATAAAAGTAAGCAATAGCTATATTTTCTCTCTCACACAGATGAAAACAAGGCAATATATCAAGTTATCAACCTTGCGAGTATTTACAACTCTAGATAGCATTCCAATAAGTATATCAGTGTTCAAGCTCCTTTCATGTGCCTCATCCAAGATGATTACAGAATAGCTCTTCAGCAGAAAGTCAGTCTGGAGAAGATCAGTAAGTAATGTGATGAGCAGGATTATAACTTATGTCTAACATAGCTTATGTTAGAAGAATAGGCATTTCAGGGATATCAATCACCTGTTGCACATTCTACCATTGCATAAACTATTACAATTATGGAAGAGGCTATTAGGAAAACATGGAAGAGGATCAATTGAGTGTCAAATCGAAATTATATGAAGATTAAGTGCCATGACGGAAGTTAACACGACAAACCCTTGATAACTATGAATTTGAATGTCCAAAATAGGTGCATTTTCAGTCATGGTTAACCCCTTTTTTTCATAAGTTATCATGGTAAACAGTAAGTTGAGTCGATAAAACATGGCTGTTGCCTAAATAGACAAGGTAGAAGCAACAAAGACAAGTAATCAGATGCACAACCTGTATCTCCCGTAGCAAGATGCCATCTGTCATAAACTTGATGGAACAGTTACTTCCTACCATTTTATCATGCCTAACTTGAAAACCAACTTCCTTTCCAAGCTTAAGCCCTAGCTCATACGAAACTCTCCTTGCTGTGGCAAGAACAGCAACACGCCGTGGTTGGGTGATACCAATAATCCCTTTTCTGTCCACTCGATTGCTTGTGCCAAAGCCAGCTTCATACAAGAACTGCAGAAAACATTTGGCACAATGAGCAATGATTAAGTTGGCAACTGTTTACCACAATCCGATAGTAGTACCTTAAGCACTCAGCTTAAAAGGTTAAAAAACACCATGTCTTTGCACATCCTCACCTGTGGGACCTGGGTAGTTTTACCACACCCTGTTTCTCCACATAGAATTACGATGGAATTTTCATAGATAGCTTCCATTATTTCCTGCTCCATCATTATTATTGGGAGATCCCTCCTTGCTTTTTCAACCTCATATGGCCTTGATACAGGTACTACAATTGGTGGATTGAAGCACTCTTGTAGAACAGCTTCCTCCTGCATCAGTTCTTCATCCTACCAAAATAAAAGAATTATGAGTGAGTACAACAGCCTCTGGTCGCAATGTCACTAGGTAATAGGTAAATCCAATATTTTACAAAAAAAAACATCTAGATAATGAGGAGGTGAACATAAACACAGATGTAGTTCACCTGCAAATCTATCCCATCATGAGTTGGAACACTTGGTTTAATTTTTGAATTTGCCAACATGTCAGAAAGATCAGAAGTCGCTTCAGTAATTGGTTCTGAATTGCTCATCCCAACATCTACCATTGGTTCACATTCAACAGGTTTAATCACATCTTTCTCTATGGCATTCTTACTTTTCCTACCAGCAGCCAAATTTCTGTTCCATTCTTTTGCATCTGTTGGATCAACAAATCTATGTGGGAAAACTTCCTCCGAAGCCTCACTGTTCTGAGAATCTTTCTGATAACCATCTTTCCTGAATAACGAGAGTTCTTCAGGAACAGCCAAACCTGCCCTGGAGAATTGCGCAGCCCGCCTATGCTTTTCTTTCAAAGTCTCAGCCTGCAGCAGAATAAAAGCCAATAAAGAATTTACAACTAAACTGCAAAAAGTGACCAATCTGACAGTTATGCTGTCTGTTGTACTTGACCGATAGCGCCTGAGGCATGCAGCAGCGAATATTCATCAACCGATATCTTATGATTCCTGTCATAGTAGACCACCATTATTTATTTATTTTGAAACGGGAGACCCGCCATTATTTACAAGCAACGGAAAGCATACACCATTGTGAACAGAATAAGTTGAGATCAGTGTACCGTATAATCTCAATGCTTCTTGCTTGCAGTAGCTTATTTTGCTTGTCCTCCTGGGAAAATTCAGTATGTCACTGATATATACACTAGGGCCAGTTATCAACAAAACGAACACTAGGTTAAGGTGGTGTACCTCCAATTTCTGCAGCTTTTTTAGCTCACCCTTGCGTATCTTCGGGTCTTGCCTGCTCTTCTTACCATTCTAGCAATCCAGAGGTTATGTAAGTCACAAAATCACACTGCTGGCGACACTACTAACAGCAGGTCCAAATGAAACCCGAGAAATCGGTTCCATATCAAAATTGGCAGTACCTTGGCTTTCCCTTGAGCGTGGTTCTTCCTCTTGCAGGGCAAAATCAGTGTGTTACTACCGTCCATGCTTGAACTACACACAAAGAAAATAGCAACTATAAACAAATCTCACAATTATGGGCAGATCCAGTATACGACATGGATATACACTTATGTACACTTCGATAGGAGGTTTTTTTTTTCGGCAAAAAAATCGAAGTTAGTGGATTTAATACACTTGTAACTGGGTCAGAGCCGAATACAGATAGCTTACATTAGGGTTTGGGGAGCTCGGTTTCGCACAGCGGGGAGGGAAGGGAAGGGGCTGGAAGAATCGCGGCGGGAGCTCACCCTAGCGCCGCCGTCGGTGCTGGATGAAGAGGACGCGGGGAAGAGAGCCGGCGGCGCGGATGGACGGAAGGATGCGGGGGTGGGCCGAGCCTTCGCTGCTGGATGAAGACGGCGGGAGCTCACCGCGCCGCCGTTGGTGCTGGATTAGGCGGACGACGGGAATAGGGAACGGAGGGCGGCGCGTCTCAGATCACACTTTCTCCTTAATTAAAACCGGCATACCGATTCAGCGACTAATAACGAAGATCGTACGGCTCGCGTCGATCGAGACAAGCCAACGGAGGAGATGGCGCTGGCGTCACTCAATAGCGCCGCCGTTGGTGCCGTATGAAGAAGAGGGCGAGGGGAAGAGAGCGAAGTGCTGGAAAGGCTACGCTGTCTCCTGAAACAGTTACGCATGCTCTTGTTGGTTTCGAGTAAGGATACAAATACCCTCTACCCTCTTTAGTACAAAAAAATAAACTATATTTTTACAAATCATTACTTTTTAATAAAACTAGTTTATTTGTTTGAACTAGACTAAAATAGAGGGTACCCTAACAGTTCCAAACTTGCATCTCTAGTTTCGAGGACATGTGTACATATACTTTCTTTTTTAAACGGAGAAATATATACAATTTAATTTGATTAGAAATACTTTCTCCGTTCTAAAATAATAATTCAAGTTCTAGGCTTATTCTGTGTCAAACTTCTCTAATTTTGATGATATTTATAGAAAAGATGTTACAGTAATATATATAAACGTCAAATATATATACACCCTTTCTCCCAATGCATGTCGTATACGAATCCAATGTGTAACTTTGATGTCAATCTAAGTTTCATTGGTCAATTTGATCGCCACCTAAATCTGGATGAGGGAGAAATATGAAAATATGACATGGTTAATCCCAAGAAAATAAATTGGTGTCCTCATAAAAAGCAAAACAGGTACAAAGCCAAATACAGTAGATATTAGAGCTTTTGGTCCTGTCATTCTGTCAGAGAACTTGTCTGAGAGGAGTGAGCGGCAACGCCAGTGCCTACCTTCTCTTCTCCGAAAGAAGAGCTTTAGCTCTCCCTGTCACCAACCATCATCTTTGTTCAACAATGTTATTAGTGTGTTGGGTACAAAGATGTTTCAAACCAAATTATCATGTTTGAGGTTGTTAGTTTGGTCATCCAACATGCTTAAAAATTAGTAGGCACCAATTCACATTCCACTGCCAAAGTAGTCGGACAGGTAGAGGTATTGTACTTGCAAAAGATACGGGAAGGCCCTCATAAAATTCATATGTAAGCTGATTTGCAACCGGCACATAAACCACTCATTGGGCGAATTACACTACCTCGATACCAAGGTACAGTCCATGGGCAAAACGATTTCATTGCACCGAGGCCGTGACGCAGAATCTGATTACTACTAAAGTCTAAACCAATTAGAGGACCATTCTTCAATGCTCTAGAAGATCAGAAGCCATGCTATAATGCCAAAACTTGAGACTTGAGGTCGATTCCATTGAATATGAATGTTCCCATCACCGGCACAAACTGTTTGGTCACCAGCTGGAGATGAGGGGGAAATAACTTGTTAGCAAGACAACTGCGCGCGAGCACAACATTGTAGTTTTGGTAATGAAAGGATAAGCATACCTTGATTACTTCCTGGGAGGCCACTCCACCAATAAAGGCCGCAACAGGGTGGATCTCTGCGCCCGCAAACCGGCACACCTCAGTAATCAGGTCTTCAGACAAGGATGCTCCGTTCAAACCCATTTCATTTAGCACCGAGACAGCAGCTAGCTTCAGCCTAGGAACATCCTCATCAATCTCACTAGTGAACCCAGTGCTTTATCAGTATTATAAAAACAGGATGTTCATTAAAAGTGTGATATCATAATTATCACCAAAAGTAAATGCACACTTTTATCATGTACCTGTCGAATATTCCAGGTAATCTGCTATAGTTGGCAGCAAGCCGGTCAACAGCACGTAGAAGAATATAGAAGTTCATAGCGAAGCTGCATCAATAAAACTGCTTGTCATTTGAGAAGCCAACTGGTTTAGAAAAGAAAAATAATGCAAGAAAACCAGAGGCTAGCAAGTAGCAACTCCATCATAAATTAGGTTGCAGACAATTTTTAAAGCACATGGTCATGAAACATAAACCCAATTGTGCACCAAAACTTGCAATGCATTTTGCAATACGGTAAAAGGTAGTTTAAAGAACCTTTACTTCCAGATTCTAGCAAGAATGAAACTCATGTTACTTTGGAAACAAGCAGTAGAAAATGTTCTGCTCTGTAAGCCCACCAAGGACCACCATGGCATCTGTATTCCAGAAGTTTCAGAAAAGAGAAGGCTTTTACTGCCTTTGAAGAAGTGCCAATTCTATGACATTTTAGAATTAGATTATTTGTTAATTTATGGTATTGTAGTCAAAAGGATGGCATTACATATGGTAACTAACAATACTGCAGAACATGCAGTGTTAGTAATAAAATGAAATGTTTTCTATGTTGATTACGGCTGAGGAGATGAAACAGAAACATAAGAGTAATAGATGCTGACCAACTGTCTTCGTCAGTGAAGTACTTTTGAACTTCAGATAAGGCCGGAGAGCTGAACTCCTCCTCCAGACTGCGGTATCTACATACCTAGACAATAAGAAATCACCCAATAACTACCTAGACAATAGAAATCACTCACCAACAAGAGCACATGCAGTTGATGCAAAACAACACGAGGGGAAAAGGCAGATACAAGATAAATATCACTCTGATAGAAATTATAGGCTTCTTGTGCATATAGTACAATATTCATGTATTTAACATTCACTAATCAAAACTTGTTATTACTGACACCTAACAGCCAGCACATATAACAAGAACATTAAACCATAAGAGTTGCATTGCCAGAAAAAGACTTGAATGTCTTGTGCAATCTATTCTTTTTATTAAAAAAACGCATTGAATGTCTTGTGCAACCTACTCTTTTTATAGGGGAATCTACACCAATCCTATTAGCTTTTCTTTTGAAACATATGAGTGTGGAACAATTAGCACATTGTTTGCATGGGATAAGATTTATAATTTCTAACTAACATGGGAGTGGATAACAGAACACTTAAAGGTTTCTCCATCAAGACTTCACGCAATAAGATACTACCGATAGCAACCGTAAAAAGAAGTTACAACTAAAGCATCTTACTCTGAGTTTTCTAGTGTTTTTGCAAAATGTTTTGATATATGCCCTTGAAATAGATTCAGGGTCTCTGCCAATTCGCTTCAAGATACTCTTTACACGATGCTCCATGGCAAGACAGTCAGATTCAGCCTTAGCGTGATAAATCTTTTGTAGGCTTACATAATACCTGTATTGGTCAGAAAGCAGATACTTTATCAAATTCATGTACAAGAATAAAACAGTTTTGCCAAGAAACTGAATCTCAGATCATAAATGTGACAGTTGCAAGAAACTGACTCGGTCAGTGATGTCATATCAGGTATTGTTCCCTCAAGAGGTAGCTCACCATTTCCCTCATTTGCGATAAATTCCTGTAAAATAGGAAGAAGGCAATGCAACTTTAGAAATGGAAAACCATGGTAAGAAAGAGAAATGATTGCACTAAAGAAGATGTGCAGAAAACCCTATGCCGCTTTAGCAGGTACCAGTGTAGACAGTTTGTTAGTAGCTACATTCATTTCTTCAAATAGCTTTCTAAATGGGGCCTCTCCAGTAAGATAACTCATATGTGGGATGTGGCTCTAGCTAATAAAGAAACAAGTTATGAACCACCGGTCTCCCGCTTTAGCTGAGGCTTCTAGCTAGGATAACTTCAAACTTGACTTTGAATCATTTTAGCATAAACACGGCTATAAGCTACAGTTCTTCAAATAGCTTTCTAAATGGGGCCTCTCCAGTAAGATAACTCATATCTGGGATGTGGCTCTAGCTAATAAAGAAACAAGTTATGAACCACCGGTCTCCCGCTTTAGCTGAGGCTTCTAGCTAGGATAACTTCAAACTTTGACTTTGAATCATTTTAGCATAAACACGGCTATAAGCTACAGTAAAGTCTCACAAACACAGAAAAAAAAAGAATTTACAAACTTATGTCAAGAACAGCAAAGGGTATCAAGAGCTGATGGTGTTTCACATAACTGAGTAGCAGCAAATGAATTAGCTTTCATCCACAAGGAGACCATATGAACTGTATAACCTCAGTATGTTCAGAAACTAAGGTAGTATGGGTTATTACATACAGTAGGTAGTGAATCACAGTGAAGATACCTTCAAAGCAGCCACTAAAACCCAGAAGTCTGAAGAAGACAAATTGACTTCAGAAGATGTATCATCGATAATCTGACGGATATCATTACCTAGAAGAAAAAGATCTTGGGTCAGAACTTGCAATTCTGGGCAGCTGCACATTTTGTACAAGAATAACAGAACACATGTATAATTTGGGAATAAAGACTATGCAGAGTAAATTACCGAATCATTTATATTTATGAAAGGTGTAAATAACAAGAATTTTTCTCAACAATACATGCAATAAATCGTTTCAGATGGCAATGTGGCTGCCATTATTTTCATGCCATCCAGCATGCTACTGCCATATCAACCATGCATACCAATATTAGCTGACACTCACACCTTGGTACTGATTCAGGAAACCATAGAAACAGTAAATGGGTCATCATTCATATACAGTTTAAACTGACAAACCTGTGATGGTGAAACATCGGGTGACACTAAGTTATGTTTATGGAATAGTCAGATGATACTCAAATATTGCAGTTGCTGCTCTACGACGGCAGCATACATGCATAGATTGTAACAAAGGTTATGTTTGATCGACCACCTCAAATCACTAATACAAAGCTATTACACAACATCTAGAACAAAGCCTGAAGCAGATTACTGAACTCTGATCTAGGTAAATCCACAAATTATCCATGTTAAGATTCAATAAATATGTGAAACCATCACAGATCCGAATGCGGACTATATATAAACCTAAGGAAGTTTTGGTGCAACAACATAGGCCACAATTTCATTAAAATATGTAGAGCACAATGGTAGCCTCACTTTAATTCAGGTAGTTTTGTGATATGGTACTAGCAAAAGTAAGCACCATGTTAAATGTATATTCATAAAAGCATATATAACAATCAACTTACCGATTCCTGGAGTTACTGAGACTTTGTATGAAGATTCTACTGCTTCTTTGTAATTGTCTTCATCTACGTTCAGCATATGAGCTCGAATTAGATCCTGACAGAAACATTGGCTTAGTCAACAATCAGAAATTCCTACAGATCTGTTCAACTATTTCGCAAGCAAATCAAAAAAATCATGTACCTTAAATTCCCTTTTCTCTTGCCTGGTCGAAGGTAACTGCCCATCATGCGCATCTGCCCATTTTTCTGCAAGTCTCACAAGGATAACAATGTATGGAGTATGCTTGTGCACAACAGCATCTTTGTCACATATATCGATCGACTTTGCAAATCTGAAAGTCAATACCAAGTCAGCAACAATATATTTCCTTGACTTTGCAAATCATACAAGTTGTTCTGTAAAAAATCAAGATATGGATGTATCTTACTGCTTGAGTTCAGTCCATGGTTTGTGCAACCTTAAGTCATCCAAGAAGTGGTCCGGTTTTGATTCTATAACACAGTGCTCCTAATAAGAAATTACAAGGAAAAAAGGGTCAACTTTCTCAAAATGCTTTGGCTCATGACTTCCTCCCAATATGGTTAGACTCCAGTGTATCATAAACTACCAACCAATGTTAAGAAGCCATACAAACAGGGGCACAGGTGGTAACATATCAAATAAGCAAGGATGTAGAGTTGCACGTCCTTGCTAAGTGTAATAATATGCATCATGGTAATTTGGTATATGGAGGCATTCAGCATATTGTTAGTTTTAGATATATGAAGTACCTTGATGCTGACCCTGACAAGCCCGGTTAGACCATAAGAACGTGCAGCAACTAACACGATATTTGTGCTCCTGCAGATACCATCTAATTTCAATAAAGAACTCTCTGGAAGCTGCAGTAGTGAAAACTTGGTATTAGTAACTTTTTTCAGAGCGCTACACAGCATATGTATGTTTTGCCTAGAAATAGGCTAAAAGAGTTTCAACAGAATCTAAGAAACTCTCTTAGCATCTACATTACCAAAAGTATGGGAGAAGTAAACGGTAAAACATAAACATAGGCAGTAGCGATGGACCAAATATGAATGCAGTCATTGTTACTCACCTCATCAGTCTAATCAATAAACAGAACAGTCAAATATGAGGTATATGAACCACATCATATTCCAAAACTATGCAGATAGCAGTTAGTAAGTCATTAAGGGAATACACTAGATACAATTTTAAGTTAATGCTAAATCAAATGCCTGCAAAAAAATTAGCATTGCAAGCATAATGCAATGAAATTTTGTTGCAAATGAACTCGTGTAATTATGTGATGAAGATTTTACTTGTAACAATTCTGCCGTGTTATGATAATATATCTGAGCAGTTTACCTGCATATCTGCATAAGTAGATGAAGTGTCCATGCCACTTCTCCCTAAGGGATCACATTAAGTCCTTATTTGACAATGTGGCAGTTTACAGTGATCCTGTTTGGTTGAACTGCTTCTACACATATATATTTGGGTGTTTGGGGTATTTGACAATGTGGCAGATTACTCGTTTCTTCTCAATCAAGTCGCAAACAAATGTACTATTGCCTTCTAAACAAGTGAGATGAAATCTTAGAGGACAAACATATTTTTCAAATTTAATTTATTTCCCAATAAGAACAAAAGAATCTTTGTAACTTTTTTCATGGCAGCTCGAAAACACTGCTTCATAACAGATTCATTGATATGGTACATGCATTTCAGGTAGTCACCCAAAGGTTTTAGTGCTTGAAAATGCTACATGAAGGGTTAAGCTTTAATTTTCACTGTACAAAGAGATCCACTTATTTCCCAACATACAACTTCTGTAATAGAAATTAAGCTATACATGTTATTCAGCTATGTCTCGGATGCATTGACCTGTCTCTAAGAACATCCTAATCAGCATTCCAAGACTTTTAATCACTCCATATTAGCTTCACGGAAATCACAAGTATTCATTCAGAAAAAAATCTACATAGAAAGCACCAGCAAATTAATCACTTATTTTGCAGATGAAATTAAGAGTATATCAAATTCAAAACACAAACCTGGGTAGCAATGACAACAGTGAACTGGGAAAAGAAAGAAGGATTTGTATCTATCATTGTCGCTGGAGACTCCTCAACATACTTGGCTTTCACAGCATCATTGAGCTCTTGTAGGAAAGAACAGATAGATTTTGCTCTTGATTGACCCAAGCACCCTTCATCCACTGAATATAAATTTAGAGTACTCAGTAACTATGAGTTTCATCACTTTAATGCAAATGAATTTAAGAACAGAAGATAGCACAGGAATTACATAAAAAGTTGTTTCCCAGGTCAGCCAGTTCGACTTTGGAGCCATCAACCACAGTAACACTCCCTATTCCTCCAAGCACAAGGTTCTTCAGTGCTTCAGTTCCGGTAGGGCCACAGTTAAGCAGGCATATGCTAGCCTTCTCCAGTGCAGCCTGTCCTTGATCACCCCATATCCTGTACTTCATGTTCACAACAGCATGTAGCATTCAATATATGTATATGTATATGTTTATATACAGATTTTGTAGGGGTAACTTAAGCAGATAGTAATAAACATATATCATAACACATTTATTTATTGGGAAATAGTGAAGGTCTGAAGGTCATACGAAAGAATGTGGTTCAGATTAAATTTGCAAAATAAAGCTTGTGGCATGACTTATAATTTTGGTTTGCACTAATTAGCACCTAAGATTTGTAACAGGAAATGTAGTTGATATCCTGATCTCATGGATAAGTAGGTTGGGATGATGCTGAATTGCTGGTTCCATATTGCTCATGACATTACCATATTGTTATGGTTCACATGCAAAATCAATTAAAGGGCCAAACTGCGCAGACTAACAAGGGGGCAGGTTAAGGCTAACAGCTATGATGGGTTGACAGGCGACAGCCACCACAACACATACACTTGACAGTGACCAGACTAAGGGTTTAACATCTTAGCTTAGCAAGGAATTGGGTTGCAATTGCAAAATTGCTGCTTAAAAGAGCTATAAAACATAGTGGACTGGTTAACAAGTTATTGTAGCATATGCACAAGAACTCAAACTACCATGTACACCCAACCTGCAATCCTCCGCAACCATTCTATCAAGTCATAGAATACCAGAACCCACTTAGGCACATCATCTGAAGTTCTAAAACATCGTCATGAAAATAATAAGCAGGGTGGTCTAAGCCAGCAGCCAAACACGCACTGAATCAGCACCCAAACGAGGCTTTCAAAAACTTAATCAACATCAGCTACCCAGACTCCAATGCAAGGCCTGCAGCGTTCGAATTTAGGGGCAGAAACCCGCTTCTCTCGGACAGTTCAGACCGCCCGCTACCGGAATCACAGCAGAACCATAAACCCTAGGTCATAGAGCGCCCCTACTCAGACCGAGGCCAGAGAGCGTTAGCGGAATTCCATCCGCAGCAGAACCCTAAACTCCTCGGATCGACGACGACGACCGCTCGGAATCTACACATCAATCACGCGGAGATGCGAACTAGGGAGGGAGAGCGGGAGGGATGGGAGTTGACGCGTCACCTGAGCTGGCGATCGTACTTGGTCTTGGGCTCGGCGACGGCGGCGGCGGCGGCCATGGCTGCGGAGGCAGAGTGTTAATCGCCTCGCCTCCTCGTCTCCGGCCGACGAATAAAGCGAGGAGCGCAAGTGTTGCGGCAGAACAACGGAGGAGAAGAATTTATTCGCTTTTATTACTGTAGCAGTGCATTGGGCTAGCTGGAAGGTCTCCAAAAAGCCCATAGCGGCCCAACTTACCATCTTCTGACCCGATACAATGAACAGAACTACCAGGACGGCCCATCTGGGCTACTGCTGTTCCTGGCCCAGTGGAATCCACTGGAAGGCGTATAACCAACTAGAGTGGAGGTATTTAGAGGCGGTCATGTTCAAGTTGCCCTTTCACGCGAGGTGGATATAGATGATCATGAGAGTGGTAACCACGGTCTCCCTCCATGATGTTGCATTCTTTTGTATCATTGAGAGGGGTCCGCCAGGGTGATCTCATATTTTCGTATCTTTTCTTACTACTACCAGAGGTCCTTTCGTGCCTTTTAAAACACCACATTTTATCATTAAATCTCCATGGATTAATGGCGGCACCGTTGGCCCGATGGTGAGTCACCTCCTTTTTGCTGATGACGCCCCGTTGCTATTTAAGGCGGATACAAAGAGTGCGAAGAAGGTCTAGCAACTATTGGATCTATATTGCCATGCCTGCAGGCAACGAGTTAACCGAGATAAGTCCTCTATCTTCTTTAGTAAGGGGTGCCCGGGTGTCAAAGAGGAGGTCAAAGATGCTCTTGATGTTCATTGTGAGACAATGTGCAAGAAATATCTAGCATGCCCTTGGATGTGGGAAGGTCAAGAAGTGGGGCCTTTAAATATTTAAAGGATAGGATTTGGAGCAGGATACAAGGTTGGTTGGATAAGTTGCTCTCGGCAAGGGGTAAAGATGTTCTAATAAAATCGGTGATACAGTCAATACCGATTTTCTCGATTGCATGTTTCGAATTGCCAAGTGGTTTATGCCTTCATATCAATGCAATGGTGAGAAAGTTTTGGTGGGGAAGTCATGACGGAGAGCGGAACCGAGTTGGGTCCCATGGAGGGAAATGTGTAAACCTAAGCATCTAGGTGGCCTAGGCTTTAAGGATCTAGAGTTGTTCAATTTAGCTCTGTTGGAAAGGCTGGGATGGTGAATGTTGCAGAACCCTGGATCGTTGAGCGTGAGGATGCTAAAAGCTAGGTACTACCCCAAAATGTGTATGATGCAGTCGGAGGTAGGTGTACACGTCCTCAAACAGGGGATGGTGAAAAGAATAGGAACAGGAGAAACAACTGATCCGTGGAATGATCAATGGATTCCATGAGATGGTATGCTAAAATCGATGGCCTATCTAGCGGACATTCCACCATAGAAAGTTTCGGATTTTTTGCACGCAAGCAAATCATCATGGGATGAGGGCAAGCTACGGAAATTTATGTTGCCCATGGATGTGGAATTGATCCTCCAAAGCGCCATATGCAGCAGAAGGCAAGAGGTTTTTTGGTCCTAGCACTATGACAGAAAAGGTGTTTTCTCGGTAGGACCCGCTACACAATTCTTGTTGGAGAGAGAGGGGGAGGGAGGATCCTCGACGCATAATGTTGAAGTGGTCGAGAGGGAGTGGACTAAAATTTGGCACACACAAGTTCCATCCAAGATCAGGACATTTTTATGGCGCCTGGCAAACCAATCCCTCCCGACGAACGATATGCGTCACTGTAGGAACATGGAAGAGAACGGTCGATGCCATTTTTGTGGGGTGCAAGACTCCTAGCGCCATGCCCTTTTGGACTGTGCTATGTCACGAAGCGTATGGGCACTAGTCGATGAAGAGATTGCAGAACACTTACAGTGCATCGAGGAGGGGGAAGCAAGAGCATGGCTGGCAACTATAATCGCCACGCTCAGACACTGATACGTCGTAAACGTATCTATAATGTTTTATGTTACATGCTTGTTTTATATCAACTATCTTATGTTTTGTCTACATTTTGAGATACTTTTATACATTTTCTGAAACTAACCTATTAACAAGATGCCACAATGATAGTTGCCTGTTTTCTGCTGTTTTTGGTTTCAGAAAAGCTCGTAAAGGAATATTCTCGGAATTGGACGGAACAAAAGCCAAAGTTCCTATTTTACCAGAAGACTCACGGAGCCAGAAGACGAGACGGAGAGGGGCCACGAGGGGCCCACACCACCTGCTGGCACGGGCCAGGCCAGGCCACGCTAGGGGGTGGTGTGGCCGCCTCGGGCGCCCACCGACCTTGCCTCTTCACCTATAAAATCCCCTAGGACGAAAACCCTAAAAAACAAGATTAGATTTCTACGAAAAGTTCCGCAGCGCCGCCGCCATCGAAGAGGAGATTCGGGGGGACAGAAGTCTCTATTTCAGCACCCTGCCAGGACGGGGAAGTGCCCTGGGATCCATCTCCATCGACTCCACCGCCATCTCCATAGCCGTTGCTGACTCCCATGATGAGGAGGGAGTAGTTCTCTCTCGAGGCTAAGGGCTTGATGACCCACAAGTATAGGGGGTGTATCGCAGTATTTTTGAGGGAAGTGAAACCCAATTTATTGATTCGACACAAGGGGAGTCAAAGAATATTTATAAGCCTTAACAACTGAGTTGTCAATTTAGATGCACCTGGAAACAATCTTGCTCACAGCAGTTTATCAGTAGCAACCGTTTTGTAGTAGGAATAGCAAAGTAGCAGCAGTAGTAAAGTAAAGACAGCAGTTGCAATAGCAGTAAACAGTGGGATTCGAGTGCGGTAGGCATAGGGATGGATAGACGGGCGTTGCATGGACAAGACAATTCACATAGCAATCAGAACATAGGGCAATTGCAGATAAATAAGATAAAGCATCCAAGTACTAGATAATCCTAGGCATGTATTTCATATATAGTCATACGTGTCGCAATGAGAACTTGCACAACATCTTTTGTCCTATCAGCCCGTTTGCAGCGGGGCCTCAAGGGAACTACTGGCAATTAAGGTGCTCATTTTAATAGAGCACCGGAGCAAAGCATTAACACTCCGTGAACACATGTGATCCTCACATCAAAGCCATTCCCTCCGGTTATCCCGATTTCTGTCACTTCGGAGCCATTGGTTCCGGACAACAACGTGTGTATACAACTTGCAAATAAGACCAAAAGCAATACTATCATAATGAATCAATAACATGTTTAGATCTAAAATCATGGCACCCGGGCCCTAGTGACAAGCCTTAAGCATAACAAGTCACAACAAAGTCATAAAGCACTAATAAAAGATACTAGGCACCATGCCCTAACAATCTGATGCCATTACATGAACGATCTCATCCAATCCCTACCATCCTCATGGCCTACAAAGGGGGATTACTCACTCATAGATGGGGGAAACATGGATGGTCGATAGAGAAGCGATGGTGATGATGATGGCGATGATCTCCTCCAATTCCTCGTCCCGGCAAGGTGCCAGAACGGAGTTTCTGGTGCTGTTTCGTGGAATCTAGTGGTGGCGGCAGAGCGAAACTCCTTCTAGAAAAACGTCGAACCCCCCCTGAGTTTTTAGGTCAGAAGACAACTTATAGGCGAAGAGGGAGACCGAGGGGCAGTCTGGAGCGGCCAGACCACCCCCTGGCGCGGCCTGGGCTTGCCCGCACGGCCAGGTGGTGTGGCCTGGGCCCAGCCCCCCTCCGTCTCGTATTCTGGCTCCTGGAGTCTTCTAGTGAAATAGGATTTTCAGCTTTTCCAGGATTTTTCCTGATAGTTGATTTTCTGCACAAAAAGTAGACACCAGGGCAATTCTGCTGAAAACAGCGTCAGTCCGCGTTAGTTGCATCCAAATTACACAAGTTTAGAGGAGAAATAATAGCAAAAGTGTTCGGGAAAGTAGATACGTTTTGGACGTATCAGGGCTCTACCGGTAGCTATGTGTCTATCCCTCTCTATCTATGCGTGATCTTATGAGATCATCAGCTTTGTAATCTATAGATCTATTCTGCTACTCAAGTGCTTTAATTAATCTCTTCTTATCCCCACGTGTGTGAAGTTGAAAGTGTGCACACCGTGTGGACTTTGGCTAAGGTTACATAAATACTTATCATGAGTATAATTTGAGTTGGATGTATCTATGAGATTGTGGTGTTTGTTGGAACCATCTAGCGCTCACGGTGATAGTGAGGGGTTATCTAGATGGGGAATGCAAACTTTAAGGTGTGCTGTTATAGCCCTACATCGTCCAACCGGAGAGTAGTTCATGGTAGCATAATGAAGAGAGGGTATTTATATGAGAGTGTCCACTAGTGAAAGTATGATCCCTAGGCCTTGTTTCTAAGCATTGAAACACCGTTTACAATCAATCCTGTTACATGTTTGCTTGCTGCCACTCTTATTTCAGATTGCAATTACCACATATAATCATGCATATTACTTGTATTTCACTATCTCTTCGCCGAACTAGTGCACCTATACACTTGACAAGTGTATTGGGTGTATTGGGAACACAAGGGACTTCTTGTATCTTGATTGTAGGATTGCTTGAGAGGGATACCTCTGACCACTTCCTCCCTGAATTCGATAAACCTTGGGTGATCCACTTAAGGGAAACTTGCTGCTGTTCTACAAACCTCTGCACTTGGAGGCCCAATACTATCTAAAAAAATAGAAGTGTGCGTAGACATCAGACACAAAGATCAGGCACGGGTCTTTGTTACTCTCTGGTCTATTTGGCACGCAAGGCGAAAGGCAAATCCACGGGCAGGTGTACCAAAGCCCCTTGTCTGTACATCACTTTATGGAAAAGTTTGTGACTAACCTTATGCAGTCAGCAGCTCTGTCGAAGAAGAGACAAGCGACGGTGTCGCTGTAGACCTCGCGAAGGTGGATTCCGCCACGACAACACATTGTAAAGATAAATGTGGATGTCGGGGTGAGCAATAACACGGGCCAGGGAGTGGTGGCGCTTGTGGGCGCGGGATGATGATGGGTTTTCATCGGTGCCTCGACGGTGGTGTTCCCTGGACGAACAAATGCAAAGATGCTAGAAGCGTTGGAGTGTTGTGAGGCCCTCGCTCTCGCTCAGGATGTCAGTGCTACAAGAATAAGGGTAGCGAGTGACTGCAAGAACGTCATATCCAGCCTGGATGAGGGAACTATGGGAGTCTACGCCCATATAGTTCGTGATATTAAAGACGCATCGGGTGAATTTGAAGTTGTATACTTTTGCCATGAGAGGAGAAACTCTAATAAGGAAGCCCATAGTTTGGCTAGGAGTAGAGTAGTCGATGAGCAAAGTCACCGTGTTTGGCTTTTGGCACCCCTAGGGCGTTTGTATCCCTGTAAACCTTGAGTTTTGAATAAAGGCGACAAACCCTCAAAAAATGCATCATCATCATGAATGATAACCAAGAAGAACGAAGGAGTCAGCGAGCTCCCTTGTTTGACAAAAATTGTGGGAGAAAATTGGTGATGAGAAAGTTGGTTGAGATGCACTGTATATAGACATGTATGTAGACAACACGCTAGCTGCATTTTCCGTCCTGTTAAAGATGTTTTTCTCAAGTTGCAGAACACCGCACTGCACCCCCAAACTCCTAAGTAATAAGACTAGAGTTTGTGGAAGCCATGGACCATCGGTTGGACTGTATTATTAATAATTAGCGAGTAAACCAAATGAGCGGTTCTAATTCTTTTGACGCACCTTCATTTAGGTCCCTATTTTTTAAAATTACATATCCACATCCTAAATTTTTTGTAAGTGATTTATGAAAAGTGCTATTTTGTTTTGACCGTTTTGACCTATCTATGTGGCGCTTTAACCTGTCTATGTGGTGTTTTGACCTGTGCCACATTGTCAGTAGGTCCCATGAGAAGTACCAGACAGATGGGTATATTTGAGAAAAGAACCCCTAGATAATGAAACTGACATGCAAAGACATTGTTGTTACTAACTGCTATTCAACCATGTTGGACTGCATGGAGACGTTCAACAAGGGCATGCATCGGAACGCTGGTGCGTTGGAGAGCTCGGCGGAGAACGTGGTGGCGGTGCAACTGGTGGAATATGCGTCGTGTACATGATGCTCACACAGATGGATGTGTCAGGTTCCTGCGCATGGCGCTGAGCTCGGCGACATCCTCTTGTGCCCCGTCAGGGACCTCTGCAGCGATCGACGCCATGCTAGTGGTCACCAGCCGCACAACCGTCATCGAGCCATAGGGACGTTGACGGAAGTGTCGCTCACCGCCGTGCTCGTCGTCGACGACCCCATGGATGCACACATTCTCCAAGAAAGTGGACGAGTACCGACGGGATTGCAGCAAGCCCCTCGACGCGGCTGGCGGCGCCTAGGCCACGGACGACGGTGGTGACACCAACACTGTGGTGGGCGCTGGCCCGTGATAGGCATCGGGAACGAATAGAACTTGCCGCGACCGCCGGAGATGGTAACGTAGTCCATGGACAACACCGTCGGGGAGGTAATCGAGAAGGTCACGACGAGCCATGTGCACCGCCTGTGAGTTGTCGATGACGGCGAGGAGGGCCTACTCCACGGGGTGGTGTCGCTGACCGAAGTGCTCCGGGTGGTAAGGTAGGCTACCCTCGGCGAGGACCAGGAGCTGAAGCACATGGTCATCGTACCTTTTTTCAGTCTTGTATGGACGTTCAACTCTTGTATATGTGACACTAACCACCGACAACAGATGGGCGAGTGCGTTTATGTCTACTGAGTACTGATCATTCCATGTATCTTGCTAGCACTAGCATGGTTGTGTACTGTGTCTTGTTGTTTCAGTCGTTTTGCTATTTGCTCAAATATCTTGGATCTCTAAACTAGACGCCTTTCTTCTTTGTAAAAAACAAGGATCACGTTTTGAAAGGAATATAACCTAGGGGTCCTTTCACAAATATACACGCCTGGATGGTGCCCCTCGTGGCTTCTACACTACAGGAAAGGAGACGGGCGCCGACGGCCAGCTCCCGTCGGCGTAGACCCCAATTGCTGTTGGCTAACGGCTGTCGTCAGCGTATGCGTTTTATCTCGTAGGCGTAGCCCCTCTGGCCGTTGGCATAGAAAAGTTGTCAGGGTATATAGCTACGCCGACGGCTTAAGCCGTCGACATAGGTCAGATGGGCCCCACCTAGATGGATAACGGTTGTTTGGCTACACTGACAGCTTTGCCGTCGGCCTAAGTTTTTTTCAAATTTGTTTGAATTGTTTAACTTGTTAATCTTATAGAGACATTTTTAACTCTAAGTACACTTAATCTCAAATCAAATTGCACTCATGGTCAAACTTCCCAATCGGTCAACCATCCTAACATTACTCCAACCCCATACGCTCAACTTATCTGTTCCTTCTGGATGAGCTTCTAAGAAAAAAATTAGATCTTGGTGTTAATACTATCATATTAATCCTATTAATCATTGGTCCATAATGTTAGACGTCTTTATTTATTTTACATGCCAAACAATTATTTAAGTAAACAACAATGAATAAGTAATAATAATCTTGGATTCAAATAAAAATGAAATTAATTTTATTTGTTTTGCCTCTTTTCCGGTTAATATTGAATAATTCATATCTACAAATCCGTAAATCGTAGTTCGACAAATACTATATCCAAAGCGATTAGAAAAATGATAGGAATCCAAATATAACATCTCTGTCATCTTTTTAATCATGTATCACATATTTTTAACACTGGACCAACCAAAACTATGCTTGGATTCACGAAACACTCTATTTTTTAACACTCGGAAAATAGTAAATGGCTTTTTGATACGAAAAACGAAAACTTGAAGTGGATCTCTATTGAAATAGCATATTGTGAATTTAAAATGATTTTTTCAAAAAAACATGAGCATTTGATCATGTACATGTAGTTCAAATATGATCCACTCCCTATCAATTCGACATAAATTTGTCTTTTTCACAAGGGGTGGACGAAAAGGTTTAAGATATCCCGGTTGGGACATTGTCAATGTAATATGATCTAGTATTTTTGAATAGGATGGTATTATTTTAAAACTTTTATTTGGTGGTTGCTTCATAAAACACCCCCCTTTTGGCACTCGGTAAATAAAAAATGTCTTTTTGGTGCGATGAAAAGGAAAACTTTCTCCTAAAACATTGTTCGCCATCCCAAGATGTACATGTGTGCATAATATGGACACATTATCACAAACTATGCAGCGATTCCAGCCATAACATTATTGTTTGGCCTGAAAGTCATGAAACTTCGAACATTTCCGAGAAGGTTTTTTTGAGGTATTTACAATATTCTAAGTATGATATTTTTCCTAGCAATTATGTCACATAATATGACACCGCGCGAATATTTCACATTGTTTCGATCTTTTTGAATTTCTTATGCCTGTTTCAAACTATGGTCAAAACGGCGGGAATACAAATTCTTAGCTCAGGGCCGAGTCTCGCTAAACTTGAACTGGATCTCTAATAAAATAGTATATTGTGAACCTAAAAATGATTTTTCCAAAAAATCATGAGTATTAGATCATGTGCACGTAGTTCAAATATGACTCACTTTCTACCGATTCGACATAAATTTGTATTTTTCATGAGAGGTGAAAGAAAAGGTTTAAGGTACCCTGGTTGGGACATTGTCCATATAAGATGGACTAGTATTTTTTAAAAATATGGTGGTATCATTTTGAAACTTTCATTTGGTGGCTGATTCACAAAACACTCTGTTTTTGACACCCGATAAACGTAAATTGTTTTTTTGGTGCGACGAAAAGGAAAACTTCTTTTTGCAACATTTTTCTCCATCCTAAGATTCACATGTGTGTATAATATGGGCACATTATCACAAACTATGCAGCGATTTCAACCCTAACATTGTCATTTGGCCTGAAAGTTATGAAACTCGAACATGATAGCTCATTTATGAGAAGGTTTATTTAAGATATTGACAATATTAAAATTTTGATATTTTTCTTGCAACTATGTCACATAATTTGACACCACGTGAACATTTCACATTGTTTTGATTGTTTTTAAATTTCTTATGCCCATTCCAAACTATGTTCAAAACAGTGGGTATGAAGATTATTATTTAAACTAATGTGTAATATTTAAGTGTGGATAAATAGATCTTATTTTTCTGCAAATTTTAATATATTGTTTGTATTTTTCTAAATTAGAATGATTTAGTTACGATTTTCTAAGATTCATGTGATAAAAGGGAAAATAGCTACGCCGACGGCATTGCCATCGGCATAGCTGTGAAATCTACATCGACGACAATGTCGTCGGCGTAGTTCTGACATTGTCGCATCACCGTCATGGCGGAACCTTCCGGGCCCACACGCGTCAGGCGTAGGGATGGCAATGGGTACCCGATTCCCGCCAACCCGACGGGGCCCCGCTATAAATGGGGAGGGTCTGGTAAAAAATAATACCCACGGGTCTGCCTATTGGTAAAATCTCAGACCCATCGGGTCTGGCGAGGGCGGGTATGGAGGTACCAAACCCAGACCTGCATACACGCTATGACATGGGGACCCCACTTGTAAGTGTGCAGAGAGAAAACCCTAACCCCCCACAGGCCGGGTCGCGGGTCCGGTAGATTTCCATACCTGGCCGGGTCGCGGGTCTAGTGGATTTCCAGACCCGGCGGTGCTATCGGGGCGGATTGCGGGTCGGGGAAAATTGGGCGGGGCGGGTATGGGGGGCCTTGACCCGGACCCGAACCCGGCGGGTGCCATCCCTAGTCAGGCGCTATGATGCGGTTTATCTACGCCGACGCTGGCCGTCGGCGCTGTCGGGTCTACGCCGACGACCGCGTCGCCCGACTACCCAGCCCAGCCACCTTCGTCGACGGCCCCGGCATTTTGTCATCGGCGTAGAGATTGGTCGTCGGCGTCTTTTGCATCTCCTGTAGTGCTACCATCGACGTGGCAACGATCAAAGTGCCACATATTCAGGTCAAGACATTCAAAACAAAATAGGACCTCACGTGAATCCCTTATGAAAGATTTAGGACTAAGTGTGCAATTTCAAAGAATAGGGATCTAAGTGAAGGTCGTGAAAAAAATTAGAGCTTCCCATGCGGTTTACTCATAATTAGCATGATCATCCTTCACTTACGCATATACTTCCCATGCGGTTTACAAGTTTTTGGGTCGAAAGATTATTTTATGTATTGTAATTATCGCTAGCAGATATTTTCTGTCTCAAAATCTTTGCTAAAAGTACCAAATCAAATTAAAATTAGAAGCAAAATCGAGCCCAAATCGAATGAACTGGACACCGCCCGTCGGCGGGCCTGCATGGCCGCCGCCCGTGCGTGTTGGCTAGCCGAGCCGCTGCTCGCCCAAAATCCAGCCCAAATCACATGAACTGGTCGCCCGCCGTCGCGTGCTGGCTGGCCGCCGCTCGTGCTGGGTGTGCCACTCGCTGCCGCGCGTGCTAGCTGGCCGTCGGGCATAGCTGGATTAGCGATAGGCTTTTTTTTAGTTTAGTGTGGTGAGGATTAGTGAGACGTTCTCGCAGATCCGGCCGATTCGGTCGGACGAGGCGGTTCTGCATATCAGAGGTATATTCCCTTCCTAGGAACTAGTCGATTCTATTCCTTAGACCAACCGAACACACGAATAGGTGCCAGGTGTGGAACCGTTCCGCTCTGTTTCTCCTAATTCCAAAACCGAATACACTATATGATGATCCGTCTAAAGTAAGAATAACTTCCAATCATAAAACAACTCCTGTGGCGACAAACAATACAAAGGACGGCATATATTACACATTTTTTATCGCTCAGCTAGAACATGATACGATTGCTAACCTACGATGATTAGAAATATAATACTCTTTCTAATCTAAATTAGTTGACTCAAATTTATCTAGATACGGATGCATCTAATATTAAATCATGTCTAGATACAATTGAATCTAGACAAATCTAAGTCTGGCTATAGTGGTAGTATCATACTACTAGTATCATGCATATGATAATAGTGTATGATATTATCTCTATAGTGCATGGTATCATATGGTAGTACCATACTACCACTATATTTAATAATTTGTAAAATCTCAATGCAAAATTGTGTATAAGATTTATTTGCGTAAGAATTTTCTAGTTTTATGTGCTATAATACGGTATCTACCTATGATACTCTAACTATCTCTTTCTTCATTAATTGTTGTGTCATATTAATTTTTTGCCAACATAATATGCATGATACTAGCTATGATACTCCCACTAGGACTAGCCTAAGTCGACTAATTTGGGCCAGAGGGAGTACTATTGTATTATGTGATTCGTGCAATCACGCTTTTCCTTAGTAGTAACATGCATGTCCATGCACTAAGTAAATTGATGATATGTTATGATAATTAATGAGAAAAGAGAGTGATGTAATAACACTCTCACACATCAAGACAATATGAGTCTATAACTTAATTAATTCAGTCTTATATAACATCACACACATGTTATTAATAACATGCTAGTAACATGGACATATTACTGGTTTAAGTTACTTAGCACTACCAGCTTACGTAACATTACATATAGGGGACTATATTCCAGTTGCAACAATAGAGACAGCGCTATTAATGCTCCAAAAACAGTGAAGTTACATGGAACGCATGCTTAAAAGTGTATATTCTCCACTCCTAGACAACGTGGTTGCCGTTTTGAGAAATTTTACATTTACATCACCTCAAGTTGTCCACCACCTAGTAAAGGGCCGCGCCATGGGCGAGTCTATTTTGTCAAGAACTAACCATAAAAGGTTATATCTATATGCCATGCAAGGCTCTCCGAAAGAACTCATAACTTTGCTCCAATGTAGGAAGGTGGGCATATAGCCCATCCCATACCTATATAGGTTGTTGTCAAACCTGCATCCAGCCACGATGATAGAGAGGTACCCAAACTCTGCTAGCATTCTCAAGGCCGAAGATGCTTCCGGGTCTCCAACTCGAGGCATCCTAGATCCTGTTGTACCAGAACACCTGCCATGTAAGATGTATAAAAATTAGGTTCTCATGTTTGATGAGTAGCTCCAAGTGAAACCTTAAGCCCATATTTTCATCCAGATGGAACCCCACAACAACCAAAACGTTCTGGTCCGGTAAAAAGAAAAATCTGAAAGTTCTCCAGGTCTTGTCTGAAATAGCCTTTTACACCAAGCAAAAGATTCCCAAGGATTTGATGAACCTAAATCATCCAGGGAAAAACCAAGCTATACTACACCCGTAATTCAGATCGAAGGTATCAACATCCTCTCGTGTTGGTGGGTGAGTCAACCTTGGGAATCCCTCCTATGTAGAGGTCGTGATTTCATGTCTGTGTTGTCAGCGTGTTCCCCTAGCGACTGTCGTGGGTGCTCCGGCAGGATGAGGCGCTTGCCATTATCTGTCGGGCGTCCGTTCATTGGGAGGCACGTCCAGCTCCTCCGACGTGGCTAAGGGGTCGATGATTCCGATGTCTGGCTAGAGGCCACAGTGTACGCTCTTGCCAAGACCCAATCCGGTGCACGATCTGGCTCTACTTCGGCCACATCGCTCGCTTCTGTCATGCAAATTCTTGTTTCGATAAATCTTTACCACTTGGACGTGATTTTCCTTCGTCTCCCTCGCAGCCTTCGCCGGCAAAGGAAGCAACCCCCATAGAGGTGTGTTGATTCAGCGGGATGAGTTGCTTCACTCTGAGTTGTTGGGTTGCCTAGCTCGAGTTGGGAGTGTTTTTGCGAGCGCGGAGGTTACTCTTGGAAGAGTCTTAGCCATGCCTAGTGTGCCTCCCTTGGCCAAGCTTGATATTGATTCAGTTAATGAGGTGAAGGCAGACCTCTACGGTTGTTTCTCCCCTCATGCTAGGCTCTCTGCATGTTGTCGCGTTGCCTGTTGCCTCTATGAGCGAGGCTACCGAGATCATGGCTCCTATTTTGTAGATTATGCTAGAGTTGCAGGATCTTTGTGGGGAAACACCTATGGTGCTGGGCTCATTAGAGGCCTTGGAGGTGGCCATGGCACCCCCTCACCAGCGACGCCAGAGCCCTGTCAGCCGCCCGCCTTTCTGGACAGTGGGGATTTGGATGCTTCTTGCCATTCTCTCGTCTGTAGACTTTGGGCATGTGTATTCGAGTGACGAGGTTGATGAGGCAGGTGTGTTGGTTTGCACCACACCATGCACCTGCCATTTCACCTTTCATTTTGCAGCACAATATAACACCCACTCTCAGGCGCGCACACAAAACAAAAATCCATTCACCAGAATCGATCTAAATCGTGTTTCAGGTCTCACAAAAAAATCCAGGTTATTCAACGCAAATTTGGTACTGTACGAATTTCTTGTCGTCTGGCTCCTTGGCTCTCCTGGTGACCTCCTGCCGCGTCCTTGAACTCGAAACATTCAGAGGGCTCCTCTGCTATCATCTCTCGCCAGACAGCTCCATCCAAATTCAGTTTCATGAAACAGGTTCTTCTCCATGTGTACTGATTGTAGTTCATCCAGAAAATATAGTTGATAAAACAGAATATAGAGAACAGAGAAATATGGCAGTCTATGCAGTCGGCCTCTGAGACTCACACGAACCATTCGTGAGCATCAGGTCACTATAAAAAAATGTAGAAATGGCAGGATATTGGAGTACTAAAAAACATGTACGCACCTTTGAATTGGAACTTGGATGGCCTAAAAGTAGAAATGCTCTCAGCATTTTGTCCAGCAATAAAAAATAGACGTAAGGATTCGTGCATCAAATTCATCACTTGGAAGTGTAGAAATTGCTATAACTCCAAGTTAAGACATACAACTACTAGCATATATCAGAAAAGAACGATCTTAAAACTTCGGCACTTCTGGTTCTCGGTTCTTTCACCCCAAGGCAGTCTAGTTCCAAAAAAACACCAAGAGAACTTCGGCTCAAATGTCTTCTCTCCTCACGCAGATGCTCACCAACGTTGAGGATGGTCCTCAGGGGCGCTGAGCACCTGTTAATATGAGAAATCGTAGAACTTGCCACCAAACAGAAGCCTGGTAACACCATCAGCATCGTCTTCAGCCAATCTACTGAAGCATGAGACTGCAGACCGCATGAAATTCTGCCCCAAACTGAGAAGTCAGAAGCAACCACATGAGGCAACGGAAGAGATATAAAAAATCTTTGCACTCAACATGGTCTTCTCGGGAGGAAAGAACAAGTTACCTATTGTCCACGATGCATTATCAGAGGCAGATATCTATACAATCCATACACTAGGGTGATTGGGATGTGTGCTGGCTGCTCTCTCCATAGCAGCCTTCGCGGCCTCGACAACACTCTCAACACTGCCAAGTACTCCAAGTTTGACAGAAGTGAGGCAGGGGAGGTTTTCTATTCCGAAATCAAAAGCATCACTAGTGAGAGACTTGGTTTCAACATAGAAACAAATCATGAGTTTCTCTAGTTTTGGCATGGATCCTGGTGCAAACGTCAGATCCATCCCTCCATCCAGTATGTAATAACAAAACTGCCTCAAACATGGGAACCCAACTCCATCATTGACTGTGAGCCTATCTTCAGACTTTTCTGTTCCAGTTAGATCCAGAATGAGCAGAGAAGGCAAGCCTCCAAGGATGCAAAGATCTTTCTGACTGACTCCGTCCACTCTGAGGCGTAACTGTTGGAGGTTGACAAGGGAGCCAACCCAATTTGGAACCCATGGGAACGTCAAATTCCAGGTCATAAGTTTTTGGAGGCTAGATGAAGTAGGGGACCACACTTCCTGTAAGAAGCTGTCATCTTCAACAATAGTTAGACTACGAATGTTGGATGTGCATAGTTTATCAAGAGAACAGGCAATAGCTTCCATCCACTTCTTAACTCGCGTTGTATCACCAGAGGCAGAAACATCAAAATTAAGGTGCAGCTTCCTCAAATTCTGTAGCTGCCCAAGTTCTTGCAGAAAGTTAAAAGACTGCTCAAAGGCGCTGACATGTTTCAACACCTCCAGTGCTTGCATTTTCGCAATTCCATCAGGAAATTTAACACCAGTATCCGTTAGCAAACGCACCAATTTTCTGAGATTAACAATAGCTGCCGGTAATTCACGTACATGAGTACCTCTTAGCTCCAGCATCTCTAAGCACTCTAGATCTCCGACTTCTTCTGGCAGCACACTCACTCCGGTACCCCTGAGGTTTAGGTACCTCAACTGAAACAACCTACTTATATTTGCAAGATGGTGGTTTAGCAATTGATTGCACCCTCTAAAGTTTAGAACACGTAAATGCAAGAACTCATCCAGACAAGGGACTTCCACTGAATTCCCAAACACATTGAGCGATCGGGTATGAGATAATACCACGCTCTTTGGTAGGTTATGTCCATACTGGAGAGAGAGCCGACGAACTTTTCTTTGTGGAGTAGCTAGATGAAGATTATCATCAAAAGTAACAAAGTTCTCTTCGATGGACTTGGATATGATGAAATCAAGAACAATGTCATGAACTTGGAAACTCTTCACTTTATCATATTTGTCAGTCTTCTCAGGATGGATCAAACCCCTATTGACGAGCTCATTAAAATACATCTCCCCTAACTCATGTTCTGTATATCTGTCTTTTTTATGAATAAATCCTTCAGCAATGCATCTTATTATGAGGTCCTGCTTCTCACTAATATAACCTTTTGGAAATACACTTAGATACAAAAGAAAAGTTTTTAGGTGAGGAGGAAGATCAAAGTAACTAAGCAGCAATATATTCATCATTGCTTTGATGCTATAATTTCTTTCTGCCGTGCCCCCAATTGAGTTTAAAACTTGATCCCATTGATCCTTTGTACTTATTTTGTTAGCCAAAAAACCGGATATAGCAATGATCGCCAAAGGTAAGCCAGCACATTTTTTCAAGATTCCATGAGAAACTTCTTCAAGGTGTAAAGGGCAATCTTCTTCGGAGTTGAATAGCCGTCGGTAAAATAACTGTCTTGAGTGCATCATACTAAGAGGTGCTATACAATAAATATAGCCACTGCATTTAGCGACTTGTATAATACGAGTAGTAGTGATTATTCTACGGCCACAATTGGTCGGGGGGGAATATGCACTTAATAAGACGCCATGTTTCCTCATCCCATATATCGTCCAAAACAATAAAGTACCTGCAGATGGGTTTATAAGTGATATCATCGTTAATTTAATTTAACAAGTATACAACAAAAGAAAGATGTCAGAGGGTACCAAAATTTTGAACCAACCATCAGAAAATATTTATATAACTATATGAAACTATTACTATAATTTTCATGTGGCATAGCTGACTACTTATACATTCAAAGAGAATAAGTAAAAGCAATAGAGATAGTACCTTTTGTTTGCAAGGAATTCCCGGATCTTGTCAATTAAATTGTCAATTAATTGTCGTTCAAGATATTCGGTGTAGGCATAAAGTCCGTTGCTAACTTGATTAAGAACGGCCCTTAGGATTTTCCCTATCTCTGGATTTCGCGATGCTGATACGAAAGCCCCACAGTCAAATTGCACTTTCAGCTCTTGATACAATTGGTATGCAAGAGTTGTCTTGCCCATTCCTCCAGGTCCAACTATGGAGACCACATCCTCGCCTGCCAACAGTTTGATTACGTCAGCCTTCGGTTTATCAATTCCGACGAGCTTTGATGCATTCTCGAAGATAGCAAGAGCTCTTGGGTCAATAGTTACACTTCTTGTCCACGAGGAACCCTGACCACTCTCGTACATTGCATACCTCTTGCTCCTCTCAATGTTTTGTTTTTGCAAATCTTTAAACTCACTGCCAGTGCGAGCCCCCATCTTCCTCATCTTCCCCATTGAGTTCCCGATCTTTTTTATTAAGCTATATGGCTCAATAACTTTGTTGTCAATATGTTGCACGAACTCATTGATGGAGTCATCGATGTCATAAGAAAGCTCTCGCACCTCTATCATGCATACCTTATCCTGCAAATCAGGATCATCTTGCTCTGACCATTTCAGGATAAATGCATGCATGGCAGCAAGTTCATTAATGAGGAACTTAATCTCGCCGCGCACCCCTTTGAAAATCATGTAGTCATCTCCCAGCATAGCAGATAGCTTGTCGAGGGTAGGTTCCAAGGCGCCTGTCACTACACTCACCAGGGGAATCTAGGTTCATGAGGCACAGTATCTTATAAGTAAACTACCATCATACTGAAAACAAATATGCCATTAGTTAGTAATCACACCTGTTGCAACGGGGACCATGAGTCAAGTGTTAAAAGATCAAGAGATTGGGGCAATCCGTGAATTATAGTCCCTGCCTCATTCAATGTATTGATGATATCCCCTATAAACGGCCTATTGTGTCGATCAGGGTCCACACACCTCAAAGCTGTTTCGATGCATGTCTTCACTTGTTTGGAATATGACTCCATGGCAAGCACCGATATTGCATGCGCCCTGTTCCTCCAGTTTCCATGTACCTAGCAGTTTTGAACACAAAGCACGATATTATATTTGAAAAAGCAAAGTGTTACATGCAAAAGAGGTACGTTTGGTCTCAATAAAGACAACAATCTTTCTTACAAGCTCAATGAAATTCTCGGAAGACATGTCAGCAATTTTGAAATAGCCCATACGCCCTGCCATTATCTTTAGGATGATAACACCCAAGCTGAATATGTCGAACTTGACAGAGATCATACCCATGTCTATGTATTCCCGCGGGCAGTACCCACTACATGACACATCATGTGAGTTATTAATAATTTGCATCTAACGCACACAGAATATCCTTCTTACAAAAATGTCAATTCACACGGAGAATTAAGCTTACAGTATTCCTAAAGAACTTCTTGTGATTCGCGTTTGTTCTTCTTCAAAAACCTTGACAAGCCGAAATCTGCAATTTTCGGTATCATGTTCTCGTCCAGCAGTACATTGGCTGGTTTTAAATCCAAATGATAAGTAGCAGGTTTCAGTTCCTCGTGTAGATATTTCAAACCCTTGCAAATCCCCATAATTATGGCGTAGCATGTGGGCCAATCATGTTCGTTATATTCATCTGTAGAAATAAACACATGCTCTTGAAATGCAATTTTTACGAATGATTCAATAGCATGCAAAGTATATCAAGAAGAGCACCATCCTACCAGAAAGATACTTGTCAAGGCTTCCTTTATGCATATACTCTAAGCATAGTGCCCTATATCGCTTCTCAGCAAGAATGAATTTACCCTTGTACTCAACAATTCTTTCCTGACTTTCATAGCAGCAACCAATCAGCCGCACAATATTTTGGTGTTGGAGCCTTTTAAGCTGGTTAAACTCGTTCTGAAATTGCTCTTCGTCAAGCCCTGTGCTGTCATGAAGCAGCTTCACAGCAATCTTTGTCCCATCTTTCTCAACTCCCTGTTCAACATTATACATTATACCCAACATCATCTGCTGCTACATTTTGTTACATGACTGAAAAGAGGGAGTGGAAGATCAAGTATGTGAGTTAGTCATTCAAAAGGTAAGCAGACTTATGGGTGGGAAGTGGGAGGTGGGTGGTGGAGGTGGCCAGGTCTGGAGTGTAGCACCACCATTTCTTTTTGCATAAAACTGTGGCTGGAACCTATAGATAGATCTTTACATACCATGTAAACTTTTCCATACGAACCGCTACCAAGTTTTCTATCCTTGGAAAACCCATCTGTAATTTCTTCTAGCAATTGAAATGTCAGATCCCCTTGCACCAGGCAGTCCATGGTATGACTTCCCTAGTAGAAAAAGAACAGTTACATGAGATTACAGATAGAATAGAAGCTATTTTAACTGCTCCCCGCCTTCTTGACCATAACCGATAGAACATTCAAGCTTGAAAAAACCGGATCCAAAATATAATATAGAGGAAAATAATTTAATCAACCATATTTGTACAGTAGGATTTACATGTAGAAGAAGGTCAGAGTTGCCAGTAAACACGGATCTGTAATAATCGAAGGCAGAAAAATCAAGATCTATCCAACTAAGCCAAAAGCTTTATGCTCCAGTTGCATTCAAGAAGAGCGTTGACCACCTAATAAGAAACTAATTAAGAGCAGTTCGTACCGGGATCCTGTCGTTGTGGTGAGCTGAGCTGTGGCAGCGGCGGCAGTGTCGCCGGAACCTAGCAGGCCTACTGTAAGCAGCTCGGATACCGTCGGGGAGCCCTGCAGCGAGATGGTGGGGACTGGAGAGGGATTCAGAGTGGCGCTAGAGAGCAGGAGGTGACCCAGGAAAACGCCTAAACAAATACCGGTGCTGATCAAACAGGGTCGGAGTTAAACTAGCGGAAATACGGGGAACATGGGTCCTGAACCCGGTTTCCCCACCGGCAAAATATATATTTCCGAGTTTCAAAAAAAAATGTGGTAAATGATACACGTGGATACTACATTGATACTTCCACGCAAAAAAAAATACTACATATACATATCGATTTTCAAGTCCATATATGTGACCTACACAAAAAAAAGAAATCCAAAACTTGCACACTAAAATCCCACAACTCGTATTGTTCATGTGGTACTTTGTCTTTTTTACCCAAATTACATATCACTCCGGTCTATATTAATGTTCTCAAGTTTGTCTAGATACGAATGTATCTAGTCTAAATCCTTAACTACGTACATCTAGATAAAGTTAAGAATTGTTGGAGGAAGTACTCAAATTTAAGTTTGAAACTTGGCACGCACGAACTGCATGCGTCCTCTAAATTTAGAAATTAGTTTCATATTTTTTATTTAGTATTGTTTTTTATTTTATTGTTCATCCAGGATCAGGAGTGCCCATCCTCTGAAAATCCTCTTACGTTAGCCTGTCCCAGAGAAAGCAGTATACTCAAAGGATGACCTAGTTGTATTTTTATTACTTTTAGAACTCTTTATACTGATGTTGCTGATTATTAATAGATCGGTGGAATTTTAAAAAAAAAAGCAATAGGAAAATCTACCACCCTGACTCGCGGCGATAATAACACTGCTTGTAAGATTGTCGATGATTGGTGTACGATACATACCATGCAGCCATACATACGTGGGACACAAGTAAAAGTGGCAACTGGATTGCCATGTGAGCAGCCCATTAGCTAATAAATCCTAAAATATCGAAGACCCATTGTTATGGCATCTCGAGAGTTGTGAGGTATAAATTTTAGTTTGATGTTGCTAGTTAGAAGAGAGTTGGAGTAAATACGAGTTGTTTCATTCCTACTAAGGGTGTGAGAAGAAGAGAAAAGTTAACACACACTCCTCCCCTCAGCTCGCTTCGCCCACACGGCGCGTGTTTTGTAAATCGAGTTCGAGTTAGAAACTCGTTTGTAGATGAATACTTTTTTCATGGCGCACCAACTGTTTGCATACGTGTCAACACGCTTATGCATGTTCGATGTGTATCCCTCTCTTCCACCTCATGGCGTCTCTGTCGGCTCACCTCCCAAGTTGTACAAGAGAGATAGAACAGATCTAGACGTTATCTGTTTTCTATGTCTCTCTCGCCCCTTGTTCCTTTTGTTGAGTTGCTCTCTAGTCTTCCTCATCCCAGCGACTGCATGCACGGCTCTCGGGGAGAGCAGCCCTCTAAAGCCCCGTCAGTTGAGATCTGCAGCTAGAGACGGAAAATAAGGTTTTTGGTGAGTATCTTGGTGCGACTGCTCACTTCTATTTGTTTGCACTCAAGTCGGCATGACGTCTTCTTCCTCCACGGATACTGTGATTGACTATCTCAACAACACCATGGGCGACAAAAATAATGACCATGGTGGTGCTGTGGTGATATCCTTCTTGGTGAACATGTGTCGGGGGGATGACCCCCGGGTAGGCTAACCGGATAAGAAAAAGGTCGCGCGGGCAATGGCCGGCTGGCGGGGCCTAGCCGTGCGCAAGCACAAGACAAGGCATAGAGGATTCCAGACCAGGGCTAACCGGCACGCCAATCAGCCGGATAAGACAAGAGCGCCAAGGTATTTGTCCGACTAGACTACTCTAGCCGGACGGAGGGAAGCCGGAAGAGGCACGCAGGGTGACGCATGGCATAGTGCGCAGTACACCTCGACCTACCAACGAGACGTAAAGTAGACAGAGGACGAAGCCCATACCAGCGACTTTGTAGCTGACGAGGGGTACAATAGCTGATTGTTGACGTCGTGCTCACAATGGCTCGCACGAAGCTCACTGTGCACACGACGGACACGGTAGACCGACCTCCACTTCGTGGCACTATAGCTGACCAGTCGGCTGGGGCCCGCCTGTGGGACCCGCCAGTCGGCTTGGCCAATGTAATCGCTTCCCCTAGCCTATATAAGGGGGAGCGGGTCTTTCGTAGCGAGGGTTGGTATCTGATAGCTCGAGGGCTTGCATACAACTCAAGGAGCAGATTGTAGTTCTTGTGTTCATCATCTCATAGTCAGATCGGTAGGAGTAGGGGTGTTACCTCCACACGAGGGCCCTAAACCTGGGTACTTCCTGCGTCCCGCTGCGCATGCTTGTGCCCAATCCCGACTGCGGACGCCGTCGATAGCTTCCCTGCCGGTTTCCCACACCTCTATCTAGCCTGTTTAGGCACTCCCATTTCACATATGACGATCGTTGGCGCCCACCGTGGGGCAGGTGGCTTCGACCGGAGTCACGTTTCTCACGGGACCCTGCATGTTGGGGGATACCCCCGGATAGGGTCACGCCGGGGTATAAAGGCCGAGTTAGACGAGGTACGGCAAGGTCAAAGCAAGTGCTGGCCGGGTCACCTCAAGGCAGGCCGAATCACGGAGTAACCCGGACCGGAGGATGTTCGTCCAACTGAGTCCCGGCCGACGTATGTCGTATGCCGGCATGATTTATGTAACTTCTATGCAGGTACCAGTGTGACCGAATTAACCATGCACGATCTGGGTTATATCAGGCTTGCAAGAGAAGGAAGGTATCTCGCTGGTCAAAATAAGGTCACTATACGTTGGAGCGTGAGCAAAGCGGAAAGAGGCTAGGACCACCGAGGCATGGCCGACAAGGGTGACATGCCCTGTGTCGGATGACGCTGGTGCCGCAGAGGCTCACGTAGCCTCTGCATGGCTTACGATGGGAAAAAGTGACCCGGTCAGTTTGCTATTTTGGGAGGAGACATATTCCTTGGAATATGCCTCCACGTATGCCCTAGTTGGAGACATAGCCACCCCTATATAAGGAGGGCTAGGGCATCTGTAGAGAGGGTTGAGTTTGACTTGGTTGATCTCTAGTTGGTTGGCATTTGGGTAGTGGGTTCTTGAGAGCAAAGTAGTGGTGAGAGTAAGAGAGTTCCTTCTTCCTCCTCTCCCCATACAGCTCAAGGAGCACTTGTAACTCATCTAGCTTGAAGAATACAAAACATCTGTGTGTGGAATCACCACACTATCCCTCCATGGATTCCTCTAGTGCATATTGTCCCCACCTTTAGCCTATCCATGGCATCTGCCGTGACACCACCATGATAGTTGGCGCCCACCGTGGGGCTAGCGGCGCTAGCAGGAGTGAAGATCCAGACGGGAAACCTCATCGGCAACGGCGAGCGCATCGTCTCCGGGCTCGTCCAGCGCTTTGGAGCGCTGGACTTCGTCAACGACAATGCTGGCTGCTTCGGCAAGCGACCTCTGCCGCGCAACGGCCTCTTCGTCAAGCTTGGTGCGCACAAGATCTACGTCGCTGTCGATGTGCCATGCGTTCACCCGCGGTACGTCGTCGAGGGAGGCGAGCCACCCCTTAGCGCGGCTCGCGGGGCGTGTATCACTCGCTCGACCGCGTCGGGGTGATGATGACTGCGCCTGACGCTGGCGCGAGCAAGGATCCGGCACCAGATCTGGAGGTAATACCCAAGGCACCAAGGAAAAGTAGAGATCCTCCACTAGAGAGGCCAGAGAACGTGCTGCAACAAGCGATAGATAGCTTGGCAAGTCCCATAGCACCTATGGTAGATCCGGCTCAGGCACATGCCGAGTTAGAGGAGACTAGGCAGAAAATACTAGAGGGTGCAAAAAAGATAGCAGCAGCGCAGCAGTCGTTGAACATGACACTGCGTGAGTACGCAAAGGCAAATAAGGTAGATGCTGTAAAAGTGAAGGGGAGAAACCTCATTAGTGAAATGAACAAAGAGGGTGATACTAGAGTTGAGGAATCAGAGAACATTTTGTCCGTGGGGCTACCTAAGTATAGTACCCCGGCAAAGAACCTCAGGGCAGCAGATGCAGCTGCGTCCGAGTTAGTGGGTTTGACCGGTGAAGCCCGGCAAAGACAGCAGGATAGGGTCAATGAGTTAGTTCGGATCGCTAACAGACAAAATGAAGAGTTGCTCAGGGCTAATCCGACAGGAGCTGGGGCCTCCAAAGTCGTTCATTCAGCAATAGGTAATCCGGAGAAATCTGCTAGAGCTGCATCGTCGCCTCATGGTGGCCCAAGAAGAGAGGAGGTGGTAACCTCGGCGAGGAGAAACAAACAAATAGTCCCATATGACCCGGCAAGGGCAGGGAAAGGAAAAGAAGTGCATGGAAATGAGGACCGACGAAGTGTCAGCCGAGGTGAAGCTGGCCGAGGTAACCGTGACCAAGGCAATGCCGGTCAGGGAAATGCTGTGAACGGCAATGCCGGACAATGCAACTCGGCGGGTGCAGGGCAACCGCAGCAGCGGAATATACCACGGCAAGAGCGAAGTGTCGGCCAAGGTATGCAACAGAGAGGCGCTCCACAAGAGCAAGATAGATACAATGATGGTGATTTGGAAATGGTGAGCGTAGGATACCCTAGGCCGGACTATCACGTGATAGGGTCAAGGCTGGGAAGCAGGAACTTGATGCCTGATGACGCCAGGTTAAAACTGGATCGACTTTATAGGTCGGAGCAAATTGAGTGTCAAGGTCCTCCGGGTCCAGCGTGTTTTGGGCCCCGGATCATGAAGGAGCCTCCGGTACCTAACTTCTAGTTACCCAGAGGCACGAAGACATATGACGGTAGTACCAAGCCGGAGGATTGGTTGATCAACTACGCGACAGCAGTGAAAATTGCTACAGGCAACTTGAGATGGGCTGTGAGATATGTACCTCAGATGCTGGAGGGGCCAGCGAGGGTATGGCTAAACAATTTGCCACCCAGAAGTATTAACTGCTGGATCGATTTTGAGGAAATGTTCGTCAGTAACTTCTCAAGCACGTATCAGAGGCCCAATAGGCCACAAACCCTAGCGATGTGCAAGCAGAGACCAAATGAGACAGACCGGGAATTCTTAACCCGTTGGTGCACAATGCGAAACTCATGTGAAGGTGTGATTGAGTCACAGGCCATAGCTTGGTTACGCAAGGGTGCAGATATGCAAGCATGCTATGGCAGAGGTTGTAGAGGGATATGCCAACTACACTGGCTGAGACAATCCGGATTGCTGATTCATATGCCTTGGGTGATCCGACTCAACCTAGGCTTGTGTCAAACGAGTCAAATGAGGAGTACTACCAGCGAGATGGAGCCGGATCATCCCGGCGGAATGACTACTGGGGTAAGAGAAGAGATGACAGGCCGAATTACAGATACAGTTCGCAACAAGTTGCAGCTGTCAATCAAGACCAACCCGGAGCAGGGAGTAATCAGTGTCAGAAAACTGGAGGGCAACAATGGACCCCAAGAAATGAGAGCAAGAAAACTTGGACGCCAGAGTAAAAGAAACAGTGGCAATAAAATAAGGACCGTCCGAGGTATACATATGAGGCAATGCTGGATTAGCCGTGTAAATTTCACACGCCAAATCCGAGTGGAAATACGGTTGGCCCGTTTAAACCAGCAAGAGGAAATATGACCCATATCTTGGTTATGGTGGACAAATTTACAAAGTGGATTGAGGTAAAACCGATAAGAAAATGTGATGGAGCCACGACCGTAACATTCCTCAAAGATATCATTTTGAGATATCATTCTGAGATATGGCTATCCTCACAGTATCATAACAGATAATGGCACAAATTTTTCTGAAGGAGCATTTGCGCGATTCTGCCGAGATAAAAAGATCCGGCTGGACGTTGCCTCGGTAGCCCACCCCGCATCAAACGGACAAGTGGAGAGATCCAACGGATTAGTATTATCCGGGATAAACCCCCGTCTCATTGAGCCGCTGCAAAGATCAGCGGGGTGCTGGATAGAAGAACTACCAGCGGTACTATGGAGTTTAAGAACAACTCTGAATCGATCAACAGGCTATACGACATTCTTTCTGGTATATGGGGCAGAAGCTGTATTACCAGCCGACATAGAGCATGATTCGCCTAGGGTCACCCAATACATAGAAGCCGAAGTGCGAGAAGCCCGGCAAAATGATGTTGATCTGCTGGAAGAAACGAGAGAATTGGCATTGTCCAGATCCGCCATATATCAGCAAAATCTCTGACGCTATCATAGCCGGAAAGTAAACCCCCGAGTCTTCCGAGAAGGTCATCTAGTACTCCGGTTGGTACAACGTACTGCTGGCATGCATAAGTTATCCCCCCATGGGAAGGGCCATTCATTGTGAGCAAAGCATTGCACAATGACTCGTATTATCTCATCGATGCAAAACCACAGGAGAAGAACAAGGCGGACAGGTCCGACGAGGAATCTAAGCATCCATGGAATGTAGCTCTACTTCGTCCGTTCTACACTTAGCAAAGAAGTGTGTGTATCCGAGTCTCTCATACGTCGGTATGTATGCCGGCCATGAGCTTATCAATGAAATCGTGGCACCTCGAGCAGTAACTCGGGGACTGCCTTAATAATATTCGTTGTCTTTTGTGTTTGTTATTTATTTTTATGTCGGCCTGTTTAAGTTGTTTCTGCCTAAGCCGGATTAGTAGTGTGTGAGCACCAAAAACTCAACTCTTCGACTTGCTGCTGTCCAACAAGATTTGGCTTCATGGCAAGCAGGAGAACAAGTTTGGAATTGCGTAGCACACAAAAAACGACTAAGGAAAAGAACGTAATCGAGCCGACATTTGTTTTTCGGACTAACTTTATGTTTACCTTTTTCCTATTACGCTGAATTATTTTGAGCTAGTCCTAAAGTTTCCAAGTATTGTTAAGTCAATTTTTGAAACTCGGACTCGTAAGTCACAAAACCGAACCAAGGTAGACACGAGCCGAGCTAAGAAATTGGAGAAACAAGAAAACGAAACTCGGGGACTACGCCCAAGTTAATCCGACACGAGCAACTTAGTAGCAAAATATGATCAGTGTGCTTAATACATTTGCACCCGGCATACCGAGGATCTGATAAACTTCAAAGTGTTTGTTGGTGATCAAGGAGCAGCAGGAGGAGGTAACTCGGTGCCAACAGGTGGAACTCTGGCCTCGGCTTCAGCATCATCTTCATCTTCTTCGACATCCAAGGCTTCGTCCTCTTCCTCCTCACCCGAACCATCTTCGACATATTCGTCGTCGACGGCTTCGAGAAATCTTGGTCCCTCGTTCCATTGATGGATGGGAGCAAACTGAATGAGGCTATGGGCGCAAGCCTTGCGTCAAGTTTCCAATCCGGATCATTGGACCACCTTGATCCGGTGCGCATGCGCATGCGCTCGAGAAGATTCAGATTTATTTTCTCATACCACGTGAGCACGTAGTGGAGGACGGTTTCAGCTCTGACGCGTCCAGCGGATTCCCTCCAAAGGCCAAGTTGGGTCTCGCCTTCCATTAACTTGTTAATTAGAGCAGTGGATCCCTCCGGAGTATCTTCACCAGGCCATAGGGCATTGAAGATCTGGATTGCTGCATCTAGGAGACCCGAACCATAGTTCTTCACAATCTCGACACGAGAAGATAAGCTGACCAGCAGGTCCTCCATGTCATAGGGAATATTTTCAGCGCCAGGACCAGTTGGGGTACCCCTCTTCTGGCGGAACTTGGCAACGGCAGTAGCCGCAATAGCATCGCCCTCCGGAAATTTGTCTGGAAACAAGACAAGTGAAATAAGCAAAGGAGGTTGACCCGGAGAGATTCATGTCGGCTGAAGGAAAAGAACTTACGAGAAATATGGCTATGGATCTGGGTCAGCTCCTTGGTGCAGTTATCACGCCTCTTCCGGAGTTGCTCAAGTTCAGCATTTGCCGACTCAAGCTTAACGTCGGCCTTCTTCAGCAGTTCTTGATCTTTGGCAATTTGGAGGTTGAGACGTTCTCGCTCTTCAGTAAAATCTTGGCCAGCTTTATCCATCTCGGATTTGTGGAGCGCCTTGAGCTTTTTCATTTCTGCCTTGAGCTTGGCAATTTCATCATCCTTGGTCCGGAGGAGGGCGAGCTCATCATCCTTCTTCTTAAGTTCGGCCTGATGCTGCCCTACTTGTTCGAGAAAATGCAGCATCATATCAGGCACGGGCACACTATCTTCAAGAGATGCTAAAACAGTTTGTTGACCCGGCAAAGCCGAGGTATGAATATGTGCCGAGCCAAGAAGAAAAGGAGAGAGGGCACAGAAGAAGATTAAGCAAAACGGACTTACCTTTTATTTGATTCAAGTTCTTCCGCGTGATGGTGTTCTCAGCTTCCACTTCAGCTGCCCAATCCGAATAACAAATTAGTTCGGCAGGAAAAGACGAAGAAAGATGGGAAAAAGCCAAGGAGAAAACTTACCCCTTTTCTCAAATTCAGCGAGAAGTGTAGAATGTTTCGAGCGCAGTGCCTTATGTGTGTCCAAGAGGCGCTGAAACTCAGCGCTCTGGCGATTGGTCGTAACCTAAGAAAACCAAAGTTGACTTGATCATGTGCATATTCGAAGTGTACAAGATCCGGGCCAAGTGGAACTTAACCCGGCTCTAGCTGTGTGCATATTCGAAGTGTACAAAATCTGGGCCAAGTGGAACTTAAACCGGCTCTAGATGTGTGCATATTCGAAGTGTACAAAATCCGGGCCAAGTGGAACTTAACCCGGCTCTAGGTGTGTGCATATTTGAAGTGTACAAGATCCGGGTCAAGTGGAACTTAATCCGTCTCTAGGTGTGTGCATATCGAAGTGTACAAGATCCGGGTCAAGTGGAACTTAACCCGGCTCTAGGTGTGTGCATATTCGAAGTGTACAAGATCCAGGCCAAGTGGAACTTAACCCGGCTCTATGTGTGTGCATATTTGAAGTGTACAAAATCCGGGTCAAGTGGAACTTGACCCAGCTCTAGGTGTGTGCATATTCGAAGTGTACAAAATCCGGGCCAAGTGGAACTTAACCTGGCTCTAGGTGTGTGCATATTTGAAGTGTACAAAATCCGGGTCAAGTAGAACTTAACCCGGCTCTAGGTGTGTGCATATTCGAAGTGTACAAAATCTGGGCCAAGTGGAACTTAACCCGGCTCTAGGTGTGTGCATATTCGAAGTGTACAAAATCCGGGTCCAGTGGAACTCAACCCGGTTCTAGGTGTGTGCATATCCGAAGTTACTAAGGAGCTATGCTAGTTCTCTAAGGAGCATCCGGCCGAGTAACAAGTTACTCCCCCGGAGGCTCGGGGACTAATGGTTATATCACTAATATTTAGTACATGTTAAAGAAAAGACAAGATATCATACCTCCATCATCCGGCCGGCAAGGTTGATAGCCTTGGCGGATGTGTTCATCTGTGGGGCAAACTCGGCAGGCCCAAATTTCTCCGGGAGATCATCGTTATGGACGAATTCCGCCTTGTTCCAATTATTGACGAACTCAATCAAGGCCAGAGGATAACGCTCTCCGCTAAGCATATGGGGCGCAATTAAATCCTTGGCGTGGGCCTCCCTCCTCTCAACTTGGGCAGCAGCAAGACTGGTGTGAAGTGCAAGTTGCGTGCTAGCTGGCCCAGGGGAGGCATCTTTCTTCGGTGGGGTCTTCTTCGGAAGCATGGACGTGAGCGTGCGCTGTCCAGCCTCGATAGATGCTGCCCTGGCGGCGTCAGAAGCTTTCTTGCCCTTGGGATGTTACTGAGAAGTTGAGGTTTGGGCTGCAGATTTGCTCTTGGGCGCAGCCTTGGTGCTAACCGGGCCTTCTCGCCGAGTCTTGGAAGACTCGGACGAGGCGGAGGGAGTTGGTGCTGCTGCTGATACTTATGTTGCTGCTGTTGGTGCTGGCGCTGGTGCTTGTGCTGGTGCTTGTCTTAGCGGGGGTGCTATTGGTACCTTGGAGGTAGCTGGTTGCGGCTGAGCCGAAGTGGAGCTGGGAGCATCTGCTGCCTCGGCAGAGCCACTTCCCCCTGCACCGAGGTTGCCCTCCTCTAGACAAGGTGGGCTAGAACCCGGAGCAGTCGCTGAACCCTCCTGAATGGGGCTCAGGGGCGAGTATCGTCGCCACGAGGGGGAGAAGGGCTATGCCGGAGGGGCGAAGCAATACTGGATCCGCTCTGAGGTACCTCCACCGCAGCCTTGCCGAATCAAACAACGAATAATAAGTTGCAATAGAAGAAAATCATGAAACAAAGGATTCGACGGAGAGAAAAGTAACTTACTCATCAGAGGACAAGGGCTCCTTGGGCTTCCGAGCTCTCCGGGTCATGGCCTTAGTTGCAAGCTTGGTGGCGGCTTTGTCTGCGGACTTCTTTCGCCTCTTGGTTGGCTTAGAAGGTCCGGAAGAAGAAGCAGAAGCAACTGCACGTTTCTTTGACGTGGCCGGGACAGGCTCGCCCGTGGCGAGAGGAGGATCTTCGTGGATCTTCCCACTTGGGTTAGCTGATGCCGGAAAGGCGTAAGAAAGGGGGAAAATGTCAAATGCTTCCATCACCTCAATGTCGGAATCATCTTCATCATCAGGCCAATCTCTTAAGGAAGAGAATTTACCGGTAGGTCGCTTGGTCGCATCAGGGAATGGCAGGAACATTTCCTGATCCGGCTCCTCCTCATCCGAGGCATCTCGATCCTTCGCCCATTTGAGCGAAGGCTCGGTGCCGTCTTCGAGAGTTTGCTGAAGAAACAACTAATAAAGAAATACAAAAGGATCAGATAAACAACATACTCCGACATAGAATATAACTCAGAAAGAAATTGGAACACAATAATTACCGTAGGAGGAGGCTTGTCCCGGCAGAAATGCTCTATCCCCCACTCCCAATCAGCGGAGAAGTCTTTGACGGTCGTGAAGAGGGCCTTGACCCGGCGGAATATCTCGGTGTTGCTCAGTTCAAATGAGGAAGTCCGGTTGGGGTCAAGTCGCCAGCTCATATGGCACAGTTTGTGTGTGTGCTTCTGGAGAGGGGAGATTCGGCTGCGGATGAAGGTGATCATGGCATCCTTGTTGCGCAAGCCCGCATCCTTCAGCTCCTGAAACCGTTTGTTGACTTGATTCGCCAAGACAGTGGGTTTCTTGGAAATCCGGTCCCGCAAATCCGGATTAGGAGGACCCGGAATGTAGGGGCGCAGCCGGATCAGATCTTCCCTCGTGCCATTTTTGACATAAAAGAAAGTTCGGGCCCAGCCCTTGCAAGAATCAAGCCCCGTGACCCGGGGAAAGATGGATTGTTTCCGGGGAGAAATAGAAGCTGCGCCGAACTGCGTAAGATGTTTGTCCTCCGGGTCAAGCTCCTTATTCGAAATCACGTTCCGGCGTAGACCGAAAAACCGGATCTAGAGCTCCTTGGTAGGCCACAATCCGACATACCCCTCTATGGTGGAGGCAAAGGAAGAAAGGGAAGTGATGGCGTTCGCCGGAAGGTGGTGCGGTTGAAGTTCATAGATGTCAAGGAAATCATGTAAGAAATCGCTGACGGGGAGGCCAAACCCATGCTGGAAATGGGAGAGGAACACCACGAACTCACCGGGATTGGGTGAGGGTGCGAGCTCCTCGGCGGCGAGGCGGGCAACCACGCCCTCAAGGATGTGCCGGATGCGGTATAACCAATCTAGGTTGTCCTGGCACACCCAGGAGCCAGCCTAGGAGCCGCGTTCAGCGTTCTCCGCCCCTTCCTCCATCTCCGCCTCCGCGACAGTGAGCTCCTCTTTGGTCATGTCCAAATCGCTGTCCTCACTGGCCCTATCGGCGGTGGGGGCAGTGCCTTGGACTGGCACGGACCCGTGGCGGTGGAGCTGCGCGGGAGTGGCGGCGATGCTAGTGCGGAAAGGCACGGGGCGGCGGCGGCGCTGCTAAGCAGGTGCGACAGCGGCGTTGTCGCTGGGAAGAAGAAGAAGAGGCAGCGGGGCGCGAGATGGGGAAAAAGACTAAGGGGCGTGCCCCTCCCCTATTTAACCACGCCCCAGCTAGGGTAGTGGGATCGTGTGGTGCGGCAAGGCCACACGGTGTGGCCGTGTATTTGCTGGGTCAGCCAATCAGAGGCGAGCCACAGGAAGGACCACAAGGCGCAGGGGATCCCACGACGCGACGTGGTGATACAGTTAACGAGGAGACAGACACGACATGACGTGTGCAACAGTAACACCTGACATTAACTACAGTATTAACTGGCGCATGCTCTTAAAATGAGGCAAAATAATGATTACCCTCCATGTGGGACATGGGGAAGCGTACGAGAGAAGGAAGGATAACCTAGATAACCAAAGGGTGACCCGGCCAGCGAGCGAAAACTCGGAATGTGCCACGGGAAAGTTAGCCCGTGGAATCCAGACTATGAGACAACTCGGAAAAAGGAGCAAAAGGTTCGGTAAGTTGAACCTGCCGTGGCCTTAGCAGCTGCAGCTGGAGCTGCTAAGACCGCACCAGCTTCGAGGACTAATGTTGGGGGATACCCCCGGATAGGGTCATGCCGGGGTATAAAGGCCGAGTTAGCCGAGGTACGGCAAGGTCAAAGCAAGTGCTGGCCGAGTCACCTCAAGGCAGGCCGAATCACAGAGTAACCCGGACCAGAGGATGTCCGTCCAACTGAGTCCCGGCCGACGTATGTCTTATGCCGGCAGGATTTATGTAACTTGTATGCAGGTACCAGTGTGGCCGTATTAACCAGGCATGATCCAGGTTATATCAGGCTTGCAAGAGAAGGAAGGTATCTCGCTGGTCAAAAGGAGGTCACTGTACGCTGGAGCATGAGCGAAGCGGACAGAGGCTAGGACCACTGAGGCGTGGCCTACAAGGGTGACGTGCCCTGTGTCGGATGATATTGGCGCCGCAGAGGCTCACGTAGCCTCTGCATGGCTTACGATGGGGAAAAGTGACCCGGTCGGTTTGCTATTTTGGGAGGATACATATTCCTTGGAATATGCCTCCATGTATGCCCTAGTTGGAGACCTAGCCACCCCTATATAAGGAGGGCTAGGGCATCTGTAGAGAGGGTTGAGTTTGACTTGGTTGATCTCTAGTTGGTTGGCATTTGGGTGGTGGGTTCCTGAGAGCAAAGTAGTGGTGAGAGTAAGAGAGTTCCTTCTTCCTCCTCTCCCCCATACAACTCAAGGAGCACTTATAACTCATCTAGCTTGAAGAATACAAAACATTTGTGTGTGGAATCACCACACTATCCCTCCCTGGATTTCCCTAGTGCATATTGTCCCCACCTTTAGCCTATCCATGGCATCTGCCGTGACACCACCACGATACTGCACTTCAGCCGGTGAGCGCGTGGCCTCCGGCCTCGTGCTTACTTTAGGAAAATTTGACTGCATCATCGACAACGCCTCGTGCTTCACCGGGTCCACCTTTCTGGCGAACAACACCGTCTTGCTGTTCGGCGACCTGCCGATCTACGTCACGACCGTGCCAGAGCGTTTCCCTCGGGAAATCATCTCGTTCGCCGAACCACTCCCCGCAGCCGGCCTCGCGCCCTCCACGCCGCGGGGTGTGGAGGTCATGATGGTCGGCTCCTCATCCCACCGTCAGCGCTATCCCCCCTCGAGCGCGAGAAGGACGGATCCGGAACTTCCACGCCCCCTCTCAAAAATGATCCCCTGAGGATCTCCATCGACAAGCTGATGAATCCCGTCGTCATCAGAGATGACCCAGAGGCGACACTTGAGACCATCAACGCGGTGCGCGAGTCCCTTCTCGAGAAGGCCTATGAGCTGGCTTTGGCCCAGAGACAGATGGAGAGCACCATTCACGAGTACAACCGTGCTCAAGGCCTCACACCGGCCAACAACGAGCCTAGCTGGCGCGGGCAGGTCCAGTGCCGCGGCAGAGAGCTGGCAGATCGCATAGAGAAGGAGGATGAGAAGACCCTGCCGGAACTCATCCTCTGGCCCGCGTACAACATGCCCATCAAGAACCTGCACGCGGCACGAGACACGGCAGAAGAGCTGCCCAACCCGAAGGGTGAGGCCCGGGCAAAGGAAGACGCCCGAGTGCAGGAGCTGCTCTGGATCACGGACGAACAGGCCAAAGCCGTCCGACAGATGCATGAGGAGGGTAGCGCCACCTGGGGGAGCAAGCCACCCGGAGGCAGCCGGGGCGAGCCCCGCAACACCTAGCAGACATCTTCTCCGGGAGGGAAGTCTCGTAGCAAGCATCATGAGTTGGGCCGCAAGAGCCAGTCGCACCACGAGCAAGGCGGGGCAACTAGCAAGCCAGCAGCATCCCACCTCCATCCAGACCCGCGCGGCTGACGGGTCCCCACCTCACAGGCTGGGTAGGCGCGCCCAATCCAGACACACGGGATCGCATCGAACTCCTGATGCAAGCCCGGATCACAGAGCAGAAAGACTCTATGGGGCCGGTTTGCTTCGGACCCTGCATCCGGAACGAGCCGTTTCCCGACAATTCACGTTACCACGAGATACCCCCAAGTATGACAACAGCATGAAGCCGGAGGACTGGCTGACCGACTATGCCACGGCGGTTGGAATCGCCCATGGTAATAAGCGCGTGGCGGTACGCTACGTGCCCCTCATGCTAACCGGGTCAGCGAGGATGTGGCTCAACAGCCTCGCGCCCAACAACATCAGTGCATGGCCCAATTTCGAGAAAGTCTTCGTCTACAACTTCAACGGCACGTACATGTTGGAATTATGCCCTAGAGGCAATAATAAAGATGTTATTATTATAATTCTTGTTCATGATAAAGTTTATATTCCATGCTAGAATTGTATTAAGCGGAAACATTAATACTTGTGTGGTTTGTGAACAACACCGTGTCCCTAGTACGCCTCTATGGACTAGCTCATTGATCAATGATGGTTAAGGTTTCCTAACCATGGACATGAGTTGTCAATTGATAATGAGATCATATCATTGGGAGAATGATATGGTGGACAGACCCAAACTAAGCGAAGCAATTAGATCGTGTCATCGTGTTCGTCTTTGCGAAGTTTTTCTTATGCCAAATATTGTATTCCTTAGACCATGAGATAATACAACTCCCTGGTATCGGAAGAAAGCTTTGAGGTCATCAAACGTCATCCTATGAGAGGGTGATCATAAAGGTGTCTCTCAGGTGATCGGAAAGTATCTGTTGGGTTGTATGTATCGAGATGGGATTTGTCCCTCCCAAGTCGGAGAGATATACTTCGGGCCCACTCGGTAATCGATATCAACACCGCTTGCAAGCATGTGGTTAAGGAGTTAATCACAAAGTGATATCGGATTACGGAACGAGTAAAGTACTTGCTGAGAACGAGATTGAACTAGGTATGACGGTACCGACGATCGAATCTCGGGCAAGTAAAATATCGCGAGACGAAGGGAATATATATATGGGATTGATTGAATCCTGGCATCGTGGTTCATCCGATATGATCATCGATGAATGTGTGGGAGTCAATATGGGTGCCCAGACCCCGCTGTTGATTATTGATAGAAGATCATGTCTGCATATTCTCGAACCCGCAGGGTCACACACTTAACGTGTCTTGACGCTAGGATAGATTGGATACTTGGTTTATGAATTTTTGTTCGGAGTCTCGGATGGGATCCGGGACATCAGGAGAGGTTCCGTAGTGGTCCAAAGAATAAGATTCATATAAGGCAGTGCAGTTTTTGGAGTTCGGAATTGTTCCGGATTAATCGGTATTGTACCGGAAGCTTCTAGAACCTTCCGGAAGGGGACCAACGTGGCCCCACCTTCCGGGAGGGGGCATGGGCCTATGAGGGAGTGTCCTGGCCGCATTGGGCCAGGGGCACAAGGCCCCATAGGGCCCAGCCGATCCTAGATAAGTTTAAATCGTTTAAACTAGAGATAAGATAGGGTTTCTAGAAGGGAGAGTTTAAATCGTTTAAACTAGAGATAGGCTTGGAGGATGGGCAAGGGCTGGCCGCACCCCCCCTCTATATATAGAGGGCTGGTGCGCCCCCTCCCCCCAACCACACACACCTTCCTCCAAACCCTAGTTGCCCTGCTGCCCTCCTCTCTCCCTCCCGACTGTCTGCAGGCGAAGCCCTGCTACAGAAATTCTCCACCATATACACCACGCCGTCGTGTTGTAGATCCAATCCATCTCTCCACCATACTTGCTGGTCCAAGGAAGGAGGAGACGTCGAGGTGCTGCACGTGTGCATCTCACGGAGGCACCGCCACTTGTGGTGCTAGATCGGATCGGATTGCGAGGAGGAGAAGCGAGTACGACTACATCACCCACGTTCCGACGAACGTTCTGCTGTGCGAATCTTCAAGGGTATGAAGATCTAATCCAATCTCTCTCGTTGTTTGCATCTCCTAGATTAGATCTTGGCTTTCCCTCTGTTCGCTTCCGTAGAAAATTTTGATTTACTATGCTGCGAAACCCTTCAGTGGTATCAGAGCTAGATCTATGCGTAGATGTGATTCACGAGTAGAACGCAACATGGTTGTTGCGGGCGTTGATGTTTTCTGTTGCAAGCCTCTTGTTTGTGTTCTTCTTATGACGCGGGATAGTGAGATTGAAGCGGTCCAGGCCAACCTTACGCGACGTCGTTCGCGAGACCGGCTCCGCACTTGACGTGTGGCTTGTACCACACATGCGGCTGGTGGATGTCAGTTTCTCTCACTATAGTTGTCATGGGATTAACACCGGAGTTTGGCAACCATAATATCACCGTTGTGGCTTTCAGTAGGTAAGAATCGTTCTTAGCATCTACTCCCATAAGCCACGTAAAACATGCAACAACAAAGTAGAGGCGTCTAACTTGTTTTTGCAGGGAGTGTTTTCTGTGATATGGTATGGCCCAAGATGTGATGTGTATATTGTATGCGATGATCATGTTTTGTAATGTTTCACGACTTGCATGTCGATGAGTACACAACCGGCAGGAGCCATATGGTTGTCTTTATAATTGTGTATGACCTGCGAGTCAACTTCTTATACGCCATGTAATAGCTTTACTTTATCGCTAAGTAGTTAGCAATAGTTGTAGTTGCTATTCGTGGTGGAGGCAATCATGGTGGAGTGATGGAGATCATGCCGGAACGCACAAGATGGAGATCATTGCGCGAAGATTGGCTATACCATGTCACATAAAGTTATATGCATGTGATGTTTATCCTTTTATGTATCTTATTATGCTTAGATCGCGACGGTAGCATTATAAGATGATTCCTCACTTAAAGATCAAGATAAAAACTGTGTTCTCCCCAAGTATGCACCGTTGCGAAAGTTCGTCGTGTCCAAGCATCATGTGATGATCGGGTGCTATAGACTCTACGTTCACATACAACGGGTGCAAGCCAGTTTTGCACACGCGGAAATACTTGGGTCTAACTTGACGAGCCTAGCATGTACAGACATGGCCTCGGAACACAAGAACCGAAAGGTTAAGCATGAGTCATATGAATGATATGATCGACACTTCGTTGTCCACCATTGAAACCACATCTCTTCTCGTGAAGATCGGATTAGGTGTGGTGAATTTGGATCGTGTTCACTAAACAACTTGAGGGATGTTGAATTTAGTGGGAGTTCATCTAGTAATTTGATTAAAAGTTGAACTATTTATCATGAACATAGTCTAAATTGTACTTGCAAATACTATAGATCACATGGCCAAGTCCAACTTCAACTTCAACGTTTTTGCTGAGATAGAAAAGCTTAGAAACAATGGGTCTAATTTCACCAAATGGTTCCGCATTCTGAGAATCATTCTCGCTGGCGGACAAAAGGACTATGTCCTTGAGAAAGCGCTAGGTGACGCCCCTGCTATAGATGCGCCGGCTGATGAAAAGGTTGTTTATCAGTCGCGCAAGGATGATTATGATTTGATTAAGATCGCCATGTTGTATGCTATGGAATCGGATCTTCAAAATCGTTTTGAGGAGTTCGCCGGGCCCTTTGAGATTCTCGAGGAGCTGAAAAACATGTTTCAGACTCAAGCCCGTTCTGAGAAATATGAGATCTCTAAGAAATTCTTTAACTACAAAATGGAGGAAGGGGTTCCGTTAGTGAGCACGCCATTAAGATGACGGGCTACACTCAACGCCTTGAGCAACTGGACTACAAGATTCCAGAGGAGCTCAAGATTGACACTCCTAGCTACAAAAGTTTTGTAGTTGATCACAATCAGATTGGTTCCACTGATATGATCACTGAGCTCTTTGCTAAGATGAAAGTAGCGGAGGTGAACATCAAAAAGAATAATCATGTGTTGATGGTCAACAAGCCCCCCACCTTTAAGAAAGGTAAGGGAGCAAAGAAGCCCTTCAAGAAGGGCGGCGGCAAGCGCGTTGCCCCTGCTGAGAAGAAGCTCAAGTCTGGTCCTAAACCGGACACTGAGTGCTTCTATTGCAAGGACAAGGGTCACTAGAAGCGCAACTATCCGAAGTACTTAGCGGACAAGAAGGCTGGCACCATCAAAGGTATATTTGATATACATGTTATTGATGTTTTCCTTACTAGCCCTCGTTGTAGTGCCTGGGTATTTGATACCGGTTCAGTTGCTAATATTTGTAACTCGAAACAGGAGCTGCGGAATAGACGGCGGCTTGCGAGGGATGAGGTGACGATGCGCGTTGGCAACGGATCAAGAGTTGATGTGATGGCCGTCGGCACGCTCTCCTTAGTTTTACCTTCGGGATTAGTTTTAAACCTTAATAAGTGTTATTATGTGCCTGCGTTGAGCATGAACATTATTTCTGGATCTTGTTTATTGCAAGACGGTTATTCATTTAAATCGGAGAATAATGGTTGTTCTATTTATATGAGTAACATCTTTTATGGTCATGCACCTATTGTGAATGGTTTATTTCTTCTAAATCTCGAAAGGGATGAAACACACATTCATAACATTGAGGCTAAGAGATGCAAAGTAGATAGTGATAATACTACTTATTTGTGGCACTGTCGTCTAGGTCATATTGGTGTAAAGCGCATGAAGAAACTCCATTCTGATGGACTTTTGGAGTCTCTTGATTTTGAATCATTTGACACATGCGAACCATGCCTCATGGGCAAGATGATCAAAACACCGTTCTTCGGTATGATGGAGCGAGCAACGGACTTGTTGGAAATCATACATACCGATGTATGCGGACCGATGAGTGTTTCGACGCGCGGTGGATATCGCTATTTTCTCACTTTTACCGAGGACCTAAGTAGATATGGGTATATCTATTTAATGAAACATAAATCTGAAACGTTTGAAAAGTTCAAAGAATTTCAAAATGAAGTGGAGAACCATCGTAACAGAAAGATTAAGTTTCTACGATCCGATCGTGGGGGCGAATATTTGAGTTATGATTTTCTCACACATCTCAAAGCAAGTGGAATCGTTTCACAACTCACGCCACCCGGAACACCACAGCGCAATGGTGTGTCTGAACGCCAGAATCGAACCCTATTAGATATGGTCCGATCGATGATGTCTCTTACTGATTTGCCGTTATCATTTTGGGGTTATGCATTAGAAACCGCTGCATTCACTTTAAATAGGGCTCCATCTAAATCCGTTGAGACGACACCGTATGAACTGTGGTTTGGTGCTAAACCTAAGTTGTCGTTTCTTAAAGTTTGGGGATGCGAAGCTTACGTCAAGAAGTTGATGCCGGACAAGCTCGAACCCAAAGCGGAGAAATGCGTCTTCATAGGATACCCTAAGGAAACTATTGGGTATACCTTCTATCACAGAACCGAAGGCAAAGTGTTTGTCGCAAAGAACGGTTCCTTTCTTGAGAAGGAGTTTCTCTCGAAATAAGTGAGTGGGAGGAAAGTAGAGCTAGACGAGGTTATTGAACCTTCTCTTGAATTGGAGAGTAGCGCAGCACCTGAAATTGTTCCAGTGCCGCCTGCACCAACAATAGAGGAAGCTAATGACAAGGATCATGAAGCTTCGGACGATGCTGCTGCTGAACATCGTAGGTCGACAAGGTCGCGTGCCCCTCCTGAGTGGTACGGCAACCCTGTCTTGACTGTCTTGTTAGTAGAAGACAGCGAACCTACGAACTATGAGGAAGCGATGATGAGCCCAGACTCTGAGAAATGGCTAGAAGCCATGAAATCCGAATTGGGATCCATGAGCGAAAACCAAGTATGGACTTTGGTGGACCCTCCTAGCGACCGAAAGGCCGTTGAGTGCAAATGGATCTTCAAGAAGAAAACGGACGCGGATGGTAATGTTACCGTCTATAAAGCACGGCTTGTTGCGAAAGGTTTTCGACAAGTTCAAGGTGTTGACTACGATGAGACTTTCTCTCCCGTAGCGATGTTTAAGTCCATTCGGATTTTATTAGCAATTGCTGCGTTTCATGATTATGAAATATGGCAGATGGATGTCAAGACTGCATTCCTCAATGGCAACATTGATGAAGAGTTGTATATGATGCAACCCGAAGGTTTTGTCGATCCTAAGGATGCTGATAAAGTATGCAAACTTCAGCGTTCCATTTATGGACTGAAGCAAGCATCTCGGAGTTGGAACCTTCGTTTTGATCAAGTGATCAAGAGCTTTGGATTTGTTCCAAATTTCTACGAAGCTTGCATCTACAAGAAAGTGAGTGGGAGCTCGGTGACATTTCTGGTACTATATGTGGATGACATATTGATTATTGGAAATGACATCAACATGCTTAACGATGTGAAGAGTTATTTGAACAAGTGTTTTTCAATGAAAGACCTAGGTGAAGCTGCTTATATATTGGGCATCAAAATCTATAGAGATGGACAAAGACGCCTGATAGCTTTAAGCCAGAGTACATACCTAGACAAAGTTCTGAAAAGGTTCAGAATGGATAAGGCATTAAAAGGTTCAGTACCTATGTTGTCAGGTAAGATATTGAGCAAGGCTCAGTGTCCAGCTACGGTAAATGATAGGGAAGCTATGAGCAAAGTGCCTTATGCCTCGGCCATAGGTTCCATCATGTATGCCATGCTGTGTACTAGACCGGATGTGTCCAATGCTCTTAGTTTGACGAGCAGATATCAAAGTGATCCAGGAGTGGAACACTGGACAGCCGTGAAGAACATCCTAAGGTACCTAAATAGGACTAAAGAAATGTTCTTAGTCTATGGGGGTGATGAACAGCTCGTCGTAAAAGGTTACGTCGATGCTAGTTTCGACACCGACAAGGATGATGCTAAATCTCAGACAGGATACGTGTATATTTTGAATGGAGGAGCTGTGAGCTGGAGAAGCTGCAAGCAAAGCATGGTCGCGGGATCTACAGTAGAAGCGGAATACATGGCTGCTGCAGAAGCGTCAAGTGAAGGAGTTTGGATCAGAAACTTCATCACTGAGCTTGGCGTGGTTCCAAGTGCATTGGACCCACTAGAGATATTGTGTGACAACACTGGCGCCATAGCACTCGCTAAGGAACCAAGATATCATCCAAAGACCAAGCATATCAACCGCAAGTTTCATATAATCCGAGATTATATAGAAGATGGAGATCTGAAGATCAGCAAAGTACATATAGATCTGAATGTCGCAGATCCATTGACTAAACCTCTTCCACGTGTAAAACATGATCAGCACCTCAGTGCCATGGGTGTGAGATTGTTGCCAAATGTAAACTAGATTATTGACTCTAGTGCAAGTGGGAGACTGTTGGAATTATGCCCTAGAGGCAATAATAAAGATGTTATTATTATAATTCTTGTTCATGATAAAGTTTATATTCCATGCTAGAATTGTATTAAGCGGAAACATTAATACTTGTGTGGTTTGTGAACAACACCGTGTCCCTAGTACGCCTCTATGGACTAGCTCATTGATCAATGATGGTTAAGGTTTCCTAACCATGGACATGAGTTGTCAATTGATAATGAGATCATATCATTGGGAGAATGATATGGTGGACAGACCCAAACTAAGCGAAGCAATTAGATCGTGTCATCGTGTTCGTCTTTGCGAAGTTTTTCTTATGCCAAATATTGTATTCCTTAGACCATGAGATAATACAACTCCCTGGTATCGGAAGAAAGCTTTGAGGTCATCAAACGTCATCCTATGAGAGGGTGATCATAAAGGTGTCTCTCAGGTGATCGGAAAGTATCTGTTGGGTTGTATGTATCGAGATGGGATTTGTCCCTCCCAAGTCGGAGAGATATACTTCGGGCCCACTCGGTAATCGATATAAACACCGCTTGCAAGCATGTGGTTAAGGAGTTAATCACAAAGTGATATCGGATTACGGAACGAGTAAAGTACTTGCTGTGAACGAGATTGAACTAGGTATGACGGTACCGATGATCGAATCTCGGGCAAGTAAAATATCGCGAGACGAAGGGAATATATATATGGGATTGATTGAATCCTGGCATCGTGGTTCATCCGATATGATCATCGATGAATGTGTGGGAGTCAATATGGGTGCCCAGACCCCGCTATTGATTATTGATAGAAGATCATGTCTTCATATTCTCGAACCCGCAGGGTCACACACTTAACGTGTCTCGACGCTAGGATAGATTGGATACTTGGTTTATGAATTTTTGTTCGGAGTCTCGGATGGGATCCGGGACATCACGAGAGGTTCCGGAGTGGTCCGGAGAATAAGATTCATATAAGGCAGTGCAGTTTTTGGAGTTCGGAATTGTTCCGGATTAATCGGTATTGTACCGGAAGCTTCTAGAACCTTCCGGAAGGGGACCAACGTGGCCCCACCTTCCGGGAGGGGGCATGGGCCTATGAGGGAGTGTCCTGGCCGCATTGGGCCAGGGGCACAAGGCCCCATAGGGCCCAGCCGATCCTAGATAAGTTTAAATCGTTTAAACTAGAGATAAGATAGGGTTTCTAGAAGGGAGAGTTTAAATCGTTTAAACTAGAGATAGGCTTGGAGGATGGGCAAGGGCTGGCCGCACCCCCCCTCTATATATACAGGGCTGGTGCGCCCCCTCCCCCCAACCACACACACCTTCCTCCAAACCCTAGTTGCCCTGCTGCCCTCCTCTCTCCCTCCCGACTGTCTGCAGGCGAAGCCCTGCTGCAGAAATTCTCCACCATATACACCACGCCGTCGTGTTGTAGATCCAATCCATCTCTCCACCATACTTGCTGGTCCAAGGAAGGAGGAGACGTCGAGGTGCTGCACGTGTGCATCTCACGAAGGCACCGCCACTTGTGGTGCTAGATTGGATCGGATCGCGAGGAGGAGAAGCGAGTACGACTACATCACCCACGTTTCGACGAACGTTCTGCTGTGCGAATCTTCAAGGGTATGAAGATCTAATCCAATCTCTCTCGTTGTTTGCATCTCCTAGATTAGATCTTGGCTTTCCCTCTGTTCGCTTCCGTAGAAATTTTTGATTTACTATGCTGCGAAACCCTTCAGTACAAGCGTTCGGGTCGCCCTTGCAATCTAGCCCTATGCATCTAGGAGGACCGTGAGTCGGACCGCGAGTACCTCGCAAGATGGACAGAACTGCGCAACTCTTGCGAATGAGTGCTGGAGAGCCAGGCGATCGGTTTCTTTATCAAAGGGTGCCAGGAGGGCACCATGCTTCGCTACCGGCTGCTGTGTGACGAGACGAAAACCATGGCAGAACTCATGACGGTCACGGACCAGTATGCCACGACCGACACGGCAATGAAGAAGCCCCTCTGGGTGAACACCGAGGGATGACCGGTTCCAACGGATCCAGGTCGGGAGCGGCCGAGTAACCCGGGAGGAGAAGCCGGATCGTCCAGGCAGCAGAGAAACGACAACCGCTTCGGGGGCAAGCGCTCAGGCCGACAGCAAGAACCCCGATACCATGCGAGGCAGGTCAACATTGTGGAGGACGTGCAAGCCGCGCAGGCCAGCAACAAAAGGAGACAGAAGCCCCGGTTCACCTTCGAGCAAATGTTCGAGGGACCGTGCAAGTTTCATAGTGGCCCGTTCAAACCGGCAACGCACACCACCCGACAGTGCAGCTGGATCCGACAGGTGTGGGAGCAGCATAACGCGGCACCCCCTCTTCCCCCACCCCTCTCGGTGGACCTCCCCCTTCGCCGGCTGGTGGAGCCGGCAACAACAACGGGTAGCCGCAGCAACACGCCAACTACCACATCTTCGTATCCAAGCCGGATGACAAGCATAGCCGCAGACGATGCATTGCAGAGGTGAACGACACTGTCCCTCCAGTCCACCAGTACCTTAACTGGTCCAAGACTCCCATCACCTAGAGCCAGGAAGACTAGTCGGTCCTCTTGCCCAATCCCGGGGGCTACGCAATGGTGCTTGACCCTCTCCTCGTCTCCAACGAGCACACCTGTCACTTCTCTCACGTCCTTGCCGATGATGGTAGCAGTCTCAACCTGCTCTACTGAGCCTCCTTGGAAAAGCTAGGCATCTGGGAGTGTGACCTGCAGCCGACATCCATAGTATTCCACATCGTACTGCCGGGACACCCGTGCGCTCTGTTGGGAAAAATCCGACTGGACGTCATATTCAGATTCAAGGAGAACTTCTATGGCGAGCCAGTGTGGTTCGAGGTGGTGAACTTGACCAGCACCTACCATGCTTTCCTCGGGCATCCTGCCCTCGCCAAGTTCATATCCGTCCCCCACTATGCATACCTCAAGACAAAGATGCCGGTGCCAAGCGGCGTGATCACCGTGGCTAGCTGCTATAGGCGGTCGATGGAATGCACAGCAGAAGGCTCAAAGATTTCCAAAGCCCTCATCATTGCTAAGGAGAAGCGCGAGATCATGCGCAATGTTGCGTTGGCTCAGCAGGAAGTGTCGGCTAGCATGAAGCCGACTAGGGACATGGCTTTCAACCGGCCAAGGAGACAAAGAAGATCCTACTTGACCCATCCGACCCGACCAAGTTCATCACCATTGGTGCCGGCTTGGACAGCAAATAGGAAAGCGCGCTCATCGACTTCCTTCGTGAGAATCGGGACATCTTCGCATGGTCACCAAAGGACATGCCGGGTGTTCTGAGGGAGTTCGCCGAGCACTCACTTCATGTGCGGCTGGATGCCAAGCCAGTCAAGCAGCCTCTCCGCCGCTTCACGGAAGATAAGAGAAAGGTCATAGGTGACGAGATCACCCAGCTACCCACATCCGGGTTCATTATGGAGGTGTATCACCTGGACTGGTTAGCCAACCCAGTCCTAGTGTTGAAGAAAAACAAGACCTGGCGCATGTGTATCGACTACACGAGCCTGAACAAGGCGTGCCCGAAAGACCCCTTCGCCTTGCCCCGTATCGATCAAGTTATCGATTCCACGGCCGGCTGCGATTTGTTGTCTTTCCTGGACTGTTATTCCGGTTACAATCAGATCCAGCTAAACCCAGTTGATCAATTGAAAATGTCCTTCATTACCCCTGTACGTGGCTTATTGATATGTGACCATGCCTTTTGGCCTGAAAAATACAGGTACCACTTATCAGCGTTGCATGCAGAAGTGTCTACACTCGCAGATCGACCGAAACATGCATGCCTACATAGATGATGTTGTGATCAAGAAAAAGGAAAAACGCACCCCCCTCGACGACTTGAGCGAGACATTCGGCAACCTACGTTGGTATCAGATGAAGTTGAACCCGGAGAAATGCGTCTTCGACGTCCCATCCGGCCAACTCCTTGCTTTCCTCGTCTTGCAATGAGGGATCGAGGAAAACCCGGAAAAGATTGCGGCCATCGAGAGGATGCAGCCTCCCAAGAGCTTGCTCAGAGTCTAGAAGTTCACCGGATGCTTGGCCTCCCTCAGCCGTTTCGTCAGCCGGCTAGGCGAGAAAGCGCTCCCACTCTACCAGTTAATGAAGAAGACGGACAAGTTCTCCAGGACCTCGCAAGCGGATGCCGCATTCCATGACCTCAAGCGCATGCTATCCACAGCGCCGGTGCTGGCCATGCCGGCTAAAAAGGAGCTGATGTTGCTCTATATAGTAGCCACCAACCGGGTCGTCAACGTCGTCCTCGTGGTGGAGCGCCCCGAGGAAGGCAAGGCTCAGCCAGTTCAGAGACCCGTCTACTACCTGAGTGAGGTCCGCTCCCTCTCCAAGCAGAACTACCCCCACTACTAGAAAATGTGTTATGGAGTGTACCTAGCGTGCAAGAAGCTCAAACACTACTTCTAGGAGCATCCGATTAAGGCGGTGTGCACCGCCCCCCTTTCGAAGATCATTGGAAACAAGGATGCCACTGGCCGGGTCGCCAAATGGGCGATCGAGCTCGCCGCCTATTCCGTCTAGTACGAGCCATGGCTGATGATCAAGTCGCGTGCTCTGGCAGATTTCCTGGTCGACTGGGCCAAAACCTAGTATTTGCCATCGGTTCTCGATTCGGACCACTGGAAGATGCACTTTGATGGCTCGAAGATGCTCGGGGGCTTGGGAGCCGGCGTCATCTTGACCTCTCCCAAGGGATAACGGTTGGAGTACGTCCTCCAGATACACTTCAAGGCCTCAAACAATATGGCCGAGTACGAGGCATTGGCACATGACCTCCGGCTCACCAAGGATATTGGCATCAACTGGATCCTCTGCTTCGGTGAATCGGATCTGGTGGTGTAGCAGGTATCCGGGGAATGGGATGCTCAGGATGCGAACATGGCCCTTTGCCGTTTCCATGTGCAGAAGCTCAGCGCCTGCTTTGAGGGATGTGAGTTCCATCATGTCCCCGCGCCAACAACGACACAACCGACTTGCTCGCACGACTCGGATCCACCAGATAGGTGATTCCTCCAGGGGGCTCCTTAGAGCACCTGCACAAACCCTCCATCGCCCCATCCTTGGAATCCGACTCCATCATCTGGGCAGGAGACCTAGGGGCTACCGGCTCGAAGGACCCAGAACCCCCAGAACCCGCAAGCAAGAAGGCCCGTACCAGTTCCGGGGCGCCCGCGCCCGCCGGCTCGAAAGATCCGGGAGCTGCTGGCTCATCAAGTATGGCGTCGGCAAAAGATCCAAGCAGCTCGGGGGCTGCCGACTCAGGCACCCCACCCGACCGGCCGCTAGACATCTCCCAGCCGGCGCTCGAGAGTATCCTAACTATCCGGGAGGTGCCATCATGGGCACAGCCTTCATGAACTTCATTGCCAATGGAGAACTTCCGGATGATGAGGTGGAGGCTAGGAAGATCCGACGCCATGCGCACACGTACACCTTCATCAACAAGGAACTGTACAAGCACAGCATCTCCGGCATGTTCCAGCGGTGCGTCGACGTGGACACGGGCTACCGGCTGCTGAAAGACATCCACCAAGGTGAGTATGGGCATCACGCTACATCCTGGGCAATATTCGCCAAGGGCTTCCGCCATGGTTTCTACTGGCCCACCACACTTGATGACGCCGAGCAACTGGTCCGCGCGTGCAATGGGTGCTAGGGCTTCAGCCAGCAAAGGCACATGCCGGCTGCGGTCCTCAAGACCATTCCGACCACATGGCCCTTCGTTGTCTGGGGGCTGGACATGGTTGGCCCCTTCAAGCGGGATCGTGCGGGCATGACCCGTCTGCTGGTAGCGGTGGACAAATTCACAAAGTGGATAGAGGCAAAGCCTATCTGAAAGCTGGACGGGGCGACGGTCATCACCTTCTTCACCGACATCATCAACCGGTTCTGCTACCCTAATAGCATCATCACGGGCAACGACACGAACTTCGCCAAGGAGGCCTTCACCCGATTCAGCAGCAACAAGGGGATCTAGCTAGACCTTGCATCCATCACGCACCCGCAGTCCAATGGGCAGGTCGAGAGGTCGAACGACCTGGTGCTAGCCGGCATCAAGCCGCGGCTCATTGAGCCCTTGGAGTGGTCACCTGGATGTTGGATCAAGGAACTCCCAGCCGTGCTGTGGAGCCTACGCACCACGCCGAATCGCTCAACTGAATTCACCCTGTTCTTCCTCATCTATGGCTCGGAGGCCGTCCTCTCGGCAGACATCGAGTTCGACTCACCTCGCAAGCTTCTCTACTCAGAAAAGGAAAATCAAGCTGCATGGGAGGTAGGCGTGGACCTCCTCAAGGCCTACGCCGCTACGACTCGAGCCAGATTTGGCCCGTCGTGTTCCGCGAGGGCGATCTAGTCCTCCGGTTGGTGCAAGACATGAAGGGGATGCACAAGTTGTCCCCTCCTTGGGAAGGCTCCTTCATCATCGGCAGAGCCCTGCGTAACAACTCGTACTACCTCATCGACACGCAACAGCCGTGCAAGAACAAGATGGACAAGTCGGACAAGGAAACCGAGCATCCTTGGAATGTAACTCTGCTCCGCCCGTTTTACACCTAGTCATGTGACAGTGTATGTATCCCACGAACCCTATGAATGAATGAAAGATGTGGAACCCCGAAAGATCCTCGGGGGCTCCTTGCCAGAAATTTGCATGTCATGTTTTCTGACTCCTGTTTTGTCTGGCTTCGGCCTGCCGATTCTGTAAACCGGCCCAGTAATGTGCGATGTCGCCAAAGGCCCACTCTTCGTCTCAGATATAGTCCGCAACCCAGCTGTCCGGCTAGCAAGAGCAAAACCTAGAGGCATTCCACATGAAAAACGGTGAGAGACACGATGTGTCGTTGTGTTGGGAACGGCAGTACATGAAGAGGTTAGATAGAGGTGTGGGGACTAGCAGGGAAGCTATCGACGGCGTCCGCAGGCGGGATTAGATACAAGCGAGCGTAGCTAGACGCAGGAAGTACCCAGGTTCGGAGCCCTCGTGGTGAGGTAAAGCTCCTACTCCTGCCGGATCTGACTATGTGGGATAAACGAACTACAGACGCTCCTCAAGGTGTATTCTCTAGCTACTGCCTTAAATGCAATGAGACCAACCGACTGTTTAACTGAGCTAGTGTGTGTGATCTAGGTGAGAGAGCTAGCAGGGAGAGCTAGCTCCCTGGGAGTGATCGATCGATCCATGCCTGAATGAGTGAGCCCTTGTGAATGAGTCCCTCCCTTGCCTTATAAAGGTGGCCAAGAGACATGGTGGGACCCAGTTGCCTAACTAGTACTATGCATGTGTCATGCATGATGTAGTGTATAGTGCTAGACTATTTCTTACATCATCTGATAAAGTGGTATGGGTTGTGTCTTCTTAGTCTTGTCACTGTCCTTCTTCTCTGGTACTTGTCCTTCTGTCTGCTTCTGGTCTGATCGTAGCAACAGGTGCCGATTAGAGCCAGGGATTAGCCGTGTATGTAGCCGGTCTGATCGATCCTCCTAATCGATGGGAACGCCAGGCGACGGGGCACCCGACCGGGGGTGGCAGCGATGGGGGAGGCCGGCTGGGGCGGCCCAGCCGGGCGGAGCCACCTGGGCCGGGTGAGGCAGCCGGCCCACCCGGGGCGAAGGTACCCCAGCCAGGGGACGCGAGCGGGAGCCGGCCGAGGGAGCAGTGGGAGGCCCATCCAGGTCGCGGAGCCGGCCCAGCTGGATAGCCGGATAGGGCGAGGCGGAGAGGGCCCATCCGGGGCGGTGCCTTGGTCGCCCCAGGCCAGGAGGAAGCGATCCAAGCGGGGGAGCGGTGACGAGGTGGGCCGGCTGGGGCGGCCTAGCTGGAAGAAGGAGGTGGCGCGTCTGCGGGCCGGCTGGGAGGCTCCAGTCGGCCCAGAACCCGCTGCTGCTGTCTTTTCCTTTATATATTTTGCGTTTTGCCTTTTTTTATCTGTCTTTGTACGCTTCTTGGGGTACGCGGGGATGATCCCCCTGACACTAGCCCCCGAGCGCGCGCTGATTTCACCCGGAGGGGGAAATTCGCACGAGCTCCACAAAACTTGTCGTTGTCATTGTAGATGAAGTCTTGAATGGCGTCCGGATGGACACCTCCAGCCCGGGAAGCAACACAACTACCGCGGGGGCGCGCGAGCGCACCCGCGGGGTGTAGACCCCGAGATTCGGAGTAGCTGACGGAGACAGGTGCTGCAAATCTTCTATATCTTGCCCTTTTTGACACCTCGAACTTGCTATCCAGCTGAACGCCTTCAGCCGGACTGGAGCACTTGATTACACCGGGGGCGCGCCAGCGCACCCGGTGGGTGTAGCCCCCGAGATTCGAAGTAGCTGGCATAGCCAGGTGCCTCGAATCTTCATCTGTACTTGAAATCCGACTCGGTGCAGCCGTGCAAAACAAACACACAGAAATGAACTTGTTGTCAGTACATCAACATATAGTACACATGCTATCAACCAGATAACGGTTTTATTTTTTAAAAAACTAGCTCGTGCTTTTCTGAACACTTAGTCACTTTCTCGTGCGCTCTGCTGTTTACGCTGTGTCCTTGCCGGCCAGCCGGGTTGCGGTCTGGAGCCGGAACCGGAGGGGGAGCTGATAGTACATTGCGCACGGTACTGGAGGCTTAGCAGCCAGAAAAAAAACTAGGCACAAGGCCGGAATGTCCGATCTGTCGCATCCTTCGCCGTTTTTCATGTGGGATGCCTCGGGCTTTTGCTCTTGCTAGCCGGACAGCCGGGTTGCGGTCTGTAGCTGAGACGAAGAGTGGGCCTCCGACACCGCCACACACTACTCAGTCGGTTTACGGATTTAGCAGGCCGGGCCAACCGGCGAGCCCCGGGTAGGGGTTGCCGACGCCGGAAAACTGAAAACAGGAAGGAAAATAACATCTAGCGAGCTCTCGAGGGGTTGCTCGAGGTCGAAAAAACACTCACATTGTAGCTGTCGGTGTAGTAGGGTCGAAGACGCGATTCCGCAGGCGTTGCGGCTGACGAAACGGTCCAACTAGCGTTCCAGCCGGATAGCCTGGCTCCAGCCGGACAGGCAACCAAACGCGGAGTAGCCGGATTCGGTCCCTAGCCTGCCAGACAACCAAACGCGCCAGGACGTGTCGAGCCGGCCTGGCCCAGCCGGAACGGGGTCTAGCCGGCCAAACCGGCAACCAAACGGGACGAAGTCGTGCGGAGTCAGTCTGACTCAGCTAGAACGGGTCTGAATTGGCCGAATAGGACAGACAGAACGGGTAGTCAGACGGATGTAGCCGGATCTGGAGTTTCAGTCGGTTTTCTCTTAACCGGACTGGTATAGCTGGATTTTTTCTTCTCACTTTTTCCTCTTTCTTTTTTCCTCTTATTTTTTCTCCAACTGACTACCAGCAATCGGCCCCTCTCCTTTCTTTTTTCTTTTTTCTTTTTTACTTTTCAACCGGACAACAACCAACCGGCCGTCTTCTCTTTATTTTTCCTACCGACTAGCCCAACCGGTCTCTTTTGCTTTTTTCCTAATCGGTCAAGCTTCCCTTTTCTTTTCTCTCTCTGAGATCAGTCAACCCCTCTTTTTTTTCTTTTTTCTAACCGGCCATGCACTACCCTCACACCCAGCCGGATTCTTTTTTCTCTCACTTTTTAACCGGCTCCCAACCAGCCGGACCCCACCACCTCCTACCTTCTCCTTTTTTCTTCTTTCTTCTTCTCTGGGAACGCACGCGCGTGACTGGCACAGGGCGGAGCGGCCGGCTCATGCTGGGAGGCGACACGGGGCCCGCAGGGGCACGGTGGAGGTGCTCGCTGGGAGGGGCCTGGCGGCCCCGAGGCGGGGAGGCGTGGGCACGCGCGCGGCCGCGACGGTGGGCGGCCGGAGCGGGCGCAGAGGCGATGCCAACTGCGGGCGCTGGGATGCAGGCACGCGCGCGTCCGGCGGCGGGCGGGCCGCAGCTTGGAGCGGCTCGGGCGCACGCGCACCACGAGGTAGACGCGTCGCTGACCGGAAGAAAACACGTGCGGGCTGGAGGCGGAGGTGGCCGCGCCGGCGAGCGCAAGCTCGTGGGAGGAGACCGGGAGGCCGTAGGTGGTGGCGCATGTGGGCACGGGGACGACGTGGGTGTCGCCGCGGAGACACGCCGGCGGGGTCTGGCGACAGCACGCGTGCGCACAGGCGCACGGGCGCGGGCGCAGCACAACACGGAGGACGAGGGGAGGCGCTGCTGCAGGGGTGGCGTGAGCACGCCGGAACAGGGACGCACGAGCGCGGGCGGTCGCAGACACGCCGATGCCCGCCGAGGAGGTCGAGCGCGGGCGTGCGGTGCTGCCGAGGAGGTCGAGCGCGGGCGTGCGGTGCTGCCGAGGACAGACAAGGGCGGTGCCACCAAGGACGGCGTGGCCGGAAGACACGGGCAACGGTGGAGGCGAGCCCCCGGGCCTCACGGCGACAGCAGCGACGACGGCGCGGTGGCGACGACGAGCCCCGTGTGACTCGACAAGTTCCCGAGAGACTTGGCGAGGCGATAGCGAGCTCCCGGGCTCCTCGGTGGGGCGACGGTGCAGCGTTGGCAGCGGCGAGCCCCCGAGCCTCTCGGCGAGACGGCGACCTCGGCCGTGGTCGAGCCCCCGAGAAACTTGACGAAGCGGGGTCGGTGACGACGGCACGGAGGCGGCGAGCCCCCGGGCAACTTGAAACAGTGTCGATGCCGACGACGACGATGAAGAAAATTGGTCCCGTGCAGAACGGAACTCCGGCCGAAGCTATACTTTGCCCCACGGTGGGCACCAACTGTCATTGTGCTGGGAACGACAGTACCTGAAGAGGTTAGATAGAGGTGTGAGGACTAGCAGGGAAGCTATCGACGGCGTCCGCAGGCGGGATTAGATACAAGCGAGCGTAGCTAGACGCAGGAAGTACCCAGGTTCGGAGCCCTCGTGGTGAGGTAAAGCTCATACTCCTGCCGGATCTGACTATGTGGGATATACGAACTACAAGCGCTCCTCGAGCTGTATTCTCTAGCTACTGCCTTAAATGCAATGAGAACAACCGACTGTCTAACTGAGCTAGTGTGTGTGCTCTAGGTGAGAGAGCTAGCAGGGAGAGCTAGCTCCCTGGGAGTGATCGATCGATCCATGCCTGAATGAGTGAGCCCTTGTGAATGAGTCCCTCCCTAGCCTTATAAAGGTGGCCAAGAGACATGGTGGGACCCAGTTGCCTAACTAGTACTATGCATGTGTCATGCATGATCTAGTGTATAGTGCTAGACTATTTGTTACATCATCTGATAAAGTGGTATGGGTTGTGTCTTCTTAGTCTTGTCGCTGTCCTTCTTCTCTGGTACTTGTCCTTCTGTCTGCTTCTGGTCTGATCGTAGCAGCAGGTGCCGATTAGAGCCAGTGAGTAGCCGCGTACGTAGCCGGTCTGATCGATCCTCCTGATCGATGGGAACGCTAGGCGACGGGGCACCCGACCGGGGGTGGCAGCGATGGGGGAGGCCGGCTGGGCGGCCCAGCCGGGCGGAGCCACCTGGGCCGGGTGAGGCAGCCGGCCCACCTGGGGCGAAGGGACCCCAGCCAGGGGAGGCGAGCGGGAGCCGGCCGAGGGAGCAGTGGGAGGCCCATCCAGGTCACGGAGCCGGCCCAGTTGGATAGCCGGATAGGGCGAGGCGGAGAGGGCCCATCCGAGGCGGTGCCTTGGTCGCCCCAGGCCAGGAGGAAGCGATCCAGGCGGGGGAGTGGGGACGAGGTGGGCCGGCTGGGGCGGCCTAGCCGGAAGAAGGAGGTGGCGCGTCTACGGGCCGGCTGGGAGGCTCTAGTCGGCCCAGAACCCGCTGCTGCTGCCTTTTCCTTTATATATTTTGCGTTTTGCCTTTTTTTATCTGTCTTTGTACGCTTCTTGGGGTACGCGGGGATGATCCCCCGACACAATGGATCAGGCATCCCAGCCTTAGAATAAGTTCGTCTTTTCCCGGCTACCAAGCCCCTAGTACCATGCGTCGTGCATCGTTAGCTTCCCCTTCGTATCTGGCTACAGACCGTAACCCAGCTGCCTAGAAAGGGCAAAACATAAACGACACCGCGCACGAGAAAGTGGCCACGTGCCTAGAAGAGCACGCGCCAACCTTTTTTAGGAAGTAATCTGATTATTCGGCATGTTACGTATATTTACGAGCTAACGATTCATTTCATTTTTTGTCATATGTCTATTCTACCCGACGGCGTCGAGCCGGTGGCAAGGTAAGAAGATTAGAAGCACCTATCTACGTCAGCTACTCCGAATCTCGGGGGCTACACCCGCTAGGTGCGCTCGCGTGCCCCTAGTGGAATTACATGATTTCCGTCCGGCTAAAGGAGTTTAGCCAGATATCTGGACCCAGGAGTGGGAAAAATCAAGAAGTAAAAGATTCGAAGCACCTGTCTGCGTCAGCTACTCTGAATCTCGGGGACTACACCCAGTGGGTGCGTTGGCGCGCCCCAATGGAAATGGTATTTTCTCCTGGCTGAAGGTGTTCAGGAGGATAAAACAGCATGCCAAGGGTCTGCAGGTGTCGGGACGCGAGAACTCCCCGCCCGGCTAGGCGTGGCCAGTTGGGCAAGCCTAGCCGGCAAAATCCAGAAACGATCAACAGGCGGAAGAGAGAAAAGCCAAACGAGCACAAGAAACAAGTGCATTTTATACAAAGGAAAAAGGGAGTCGAAGCTCCCACAAGTCTAGCAAGTTCACAAACACAGGACAAACAAAATAAGGTTCATACAGTTCCCCCGGCATCCCGGGGATAAAAGTTAGCTGGCTGGAGATCTAGGATGATGGGCCTTTGCCATGGGGAGGGTCCTAGCCTGCCGCCGCTTTAGGTCATGCGCAAGATGTCCCGACTCCGTCGCTGGCTGCGAGGTCAACTCCACGTCCGCCTCTGGCATCCCCGTGGACTCCGACTCGGTGAGCACCTCGTCGATGTTGGCGTAGCTCGCAACTTGATGGTGGAGGCGCGGAGCCCCGGATGAGCTTAGCGGATGGCGGCGAGGTCGGCGCCGGCCCAAAATCCTCCGTCGATCTTCTTGGCGTGTGTGTCCTTGTACCAAGAAAGCATCAGCGCCAGTGCCATTTCAGCTCTGACGCGTGCCGCCAGGTCCCTCAGCCGGTCGACGGTAGCCGACACCTCCGCGATCTTCTTCGCCAGCGTGACAATGGTGTCTGGGGCAGCGTCACCCAGCCACAGGAAGTCGAAGACCAAAGTGGCAGCCTTGCGGAGCTCGGCAGCCTCCTCGCTAAGCAGCGTGACAAGTTCCCGGGTAGAGGGTTGCTCACCTGGCCAGTTCTCCTAGAGCTGGTTGTAGGCCAGCAGATCTACTCCCAGATAATAAGCTATCAGAAAAGCAGAAAATCATATCCGGCTACCAGATCTGGACAGAATAGCAAACAACAAAGAACCGTACCTTTGGCAGTGCGGCCGACCTGCATCAGCTCCTCCAGGAGGAACTTCTTGCGCTCCTTTAGCCGAGTGACCTCCTCTCCTGCTCCTTACACTAAGTGTCGAGGAGGTTGAAGGCGTCGGCCCGACTGGCAAGGACATCCTCGTGCTCCTTGGCGGCGGCCTCTAGCCGGTCCACCTTGGAGTGCCACTCCTTATTCTGCACGCGGAGGGTGGTATTGCTCCGGCCGAGGCGCTCATTGGCCTTGGTCAGCCGGTCAATCTCCCAATGCATGCAAACCATGATGGTTGCAAAAAGGAAGAATCTGGATAAGAGACAAAAAACAACTTACTCTGGGAGGTGTCGTTCGCTACAGGAAGTTTATGCTCCAGCGTCCGGCTGGCACCAAGGGTGGTCTGAAGCAGCCGAACCTCCTTTAGCCCCACCTCAAGGCTAGCCTCTAGATCCGCCAAGGAGGCGGCGGAGGGGGTGGACTCACCGGCCACGTTCACGGTCAGGGACTCCTTGGCATCCCGGAGCGCCACGCGCCACTCCTCGCCTGGCTCCCCGTCCGACCCGCCGTCCGCCACCTCCACCAGCTGCTTCCCGGTGGCGGCTGCCCTTGTCCCTGTAGAGGATCCCCTGCCGCCGCCAGGGCCTAACACGACAGTGTCCAGCTGGTCTGAGGCAGTGCTCGACTAGGCATCGGCACCGGAGCCGGCCGATGTAGCCGGATCGTTGCGCTGCTACGATGGGTCTTCCCACAGAGGAGAAGGGGCGGCCCTAGAGGCAGTGTCTAGCTGGACGGGCAGGGCACGGGGCGGCGAGGCGGTGGACGCGTGCACCGGGCTCGCCGCGCTGAAGGAGATGGCAGAACTAGAAAGCAAAAACACGGATGGTCAGAACTGGAGAAAGGGAGAACAACGCAAGAAGATAAGGACTCACCCTTGAACCATGGGGGCGACCGCCCTCCTGCGGCCACCACGGGAAGGTGTCGAGGCTCCGGTACGGCTCTTCTTGGGAGCCGGTTCCTCCACCAAGCCAGACTAACTGGGCTCGCCATCCGCCAGCCGGCGCCGACTCACTTCGGGGGTCAGCGCGGCCTCACCCTCCTCGACGACAGGCCCATGCGGGTCGTTTGCCGGGTCGTCATTCCGGCTAGGGAGGACATCACCCTCACCATTGGATTCCTCGCTGGCCCGGCACGCGCGTGGTTCGGGCAGATCGGGGGTGAATGACTGGAGAGGGGAGTTGCCCTCCTCCCAAATGATGCAGGCAAAAGCTGCTGCAGGAAAAAAAGAAGTCAGCCAGAAAAACATGGCCCCGGGAAGCACAAGAAAGACGAGGCGGACAGAGATGCTTACCTGGGGGGCGTGGTTGTCACGCGTATACGGAGCCTGCTCGAAGTTCCAACCCTCCTCCAGCTTCTCCTTGGTAATCATCCACACCCACTCCCGGAGGTTGTCGAAGCGAGGGTTGCGGCGGGAGAGTCGGGTCGGGTCGTGCCGGCCCGAATAGTAGCACATCTTTTGGGAGCGGTGCTGAAGCGGCATCATTAGCCAGGACATCCAGTTGAGGGTGATGTCCAGGCCGATGAAGCCATCTGTGGCGAGGTCCCTCATCCGCTTCTGCATCGCATCCGACTCCGCCTTAGAGCCGTGGATCTTCAAGTCCTAGTTCTACCGGCTGGACTCCACGTCTTGGAAAGCCGGGAGGTTGATCCGGTCTTGGGCCATCAGGTTGCATACATAAATGCACGATTGTTGCCAAAGCTTCACCGTGTCGTGCAACCGGAACTTGGGGTAGCCGGTCTGCGCACGGGAGTAGATGGAAGCACCACCGCAAACAACCAATGGGCCCTTGGCAAACTGGACTTGGGGCACGGATGAGGAAAAGGCAACTGAAGAGCCCGAGATCCGGCTGGATCCCGAGGAAGCACTCGCAGAAGGCCACGAAGTGCACGAGGATACCAATGGAATTCGCACCAAGGTGGTGCAGCCGGAGGTCAAATAAGGAGAGGAAAGTGAGAAGAAAGGGGTTCGCCGGAAGGGCGAGGCCGCGCATGAGATGTGAGAGGAAAATAACACGCTCGTCTTCCTGCGGGTGCGGTGATTCATCCCCCGCTAGCGCGAGTCGCATCGCCACCTCCGACTCCGGCGGGAGAACGCGTGAGGCGCAGTACTTGGAGATATGCTCATCCGTCACAGACGAGCCACACCAGCCGCCCTGATCTATCGCCATCACTTCCTCCATCGTCACCAGCGTCGAGAAATGGGGGCCCATCATCGTCGGCGACCTAGAACGGGCGGCGTGGCGCGGGCTACTGGCATAAGGCACGAGCAGCAGGGGAGAGGAAGGAACGGAAGCAACGGGCAGCAGGGGAGAGGGAGCGCGAAGGGGAGAACCACCGCCCTGGGAACTATTTAACACCATGGGAGGGTAACCGTCCGGAACGCCGCGTGGCACCCCCTGGGCCGTGCCACACCCCCACCCACTGCTCGAGATCCCGTGCGCAGGAACCGCACACACAGAAGATCCCGTCCGGACATCGGTTCTCGAGGCGACATGTGACCGGACGTGTCCCTGGGCGCCGCAGTGCAATGATGGCACACGCGGGCATGGCTAGCATCAGCAGTGATGCCACCGGCTATCTCAACCGTCAGATGCCAGTCAGGCAAGAATTCAAACTAGAAGAGGAGCGTGCCCACATTTCCCCAAGGGCGAAATCCACACGCGCTCAGGGGCTAGTGTGAGGGGGATGACCCCCGGATAGTCTAGCCGGATAAGCAAAAGGCAGCACATGCAATGGTCAGCTGGCGGGGCCCATCCGGACGCAAGCACAAGACAAGGCACAGAGGATTCCAGACCAGGGCTAACCGACATGTCAATCAGCCGGATAATACAAGACCGCCAAGGTATCTGTCTGACTAGACCACTCTAGCCGGATGGAGGGAAGCTGGAAGAGGCATGCAGGGTGATGCACGGCACAGTGCGTAGCATGCCTTGGCCTACCGACGAGATGTAAAGTAGACAGAGGACGAAGCCCATACCGACGACTTTGTAGCTGACGAGGGGTACAATAGCTGATTGCTGATGCCGTGCTCACAACGGCACACACGACGCTCACTGTGCATATGATGTATCGCATGACGGACACTGTAGACACGACCTCCACTTCGTGGCACTGTAAGTGACCAGCCGGCTGGGGCCCGCCTGTGGGACCCGCCAGTCGGCTTGGCCAGTGTAACCGCTGCCCCCAGCCTATATATGGGGGAGCAGGTCTTTCGTAGAGAGGGTTGGTCTTTGATAGCTCGAGGGCTCGCATACAGCTCGAGGAGCAGATTGTAGTTCATGTGTTCATCATCACATAGTCAGATCGGTAGGAATAGGGGTGTTACCTCCACACGAGGGCCCTGGACTTGGGTATTTCCTATGTCCCGCTATGCATGATTGTGCCCAATCCCGACTGCGGATGCCGTCGATAGCTTCCCTGCCGGTTTCCCACACATCTATCTAGCCTGCTTAGGCACTGCCGTTTCACATACGATGACAACATGTATGTGGTATTCATCTCTTTGTTTTTCACTCGTTTTTGCTAGATTTCAAGATCTACTAAATGTGCATGTTTGGCTGTATGTGTTTAGATCTTCTAGTGCATATATGATGTTGATTTCAGTAATAGTCTGTCGTGGTGGTGTCACGGCAGATGCGATGGATAGGCTAAAGGTGGGGACTAAATGCACTAGGGGAATCCAGGGAGGGATAGTGTGGTGATTCCACACACAATTGCTTTGTATTCGATTCACTTCCACGGTTTACAAGTGCTCCTTGAGCTGTATTGGGGAGAGGAGGGAGAAGAACTCTCTTACTCTCACCACAGGCTAGCCCCCAGGAACACACTAGTAGAACTTCCACCCACTAGCGATCATACCAGCTCAGTCCAACCCGTTCTACGAAGGCCATAGCCCCCCTTATATAGAGGGAACCGGGTCTCCCATTAGGGCTTACGTGGAGGCATATTCCAGGGAATATGCCTCTTCCCAAAATAGTAAGCCAACCGGGTCACTTTTGCCCAACGCCATCCATGCAGAGGCTACTTGAGCCTCTGCGGCGCCCGCGTCACTCGACATAGGCATCGTCACCTTTGTCGGCCACGCCTCGGTGGTCCTAGCCTCTGTCCGCTTCGCTCACGCTCTGCGTATAGTGGTCACCCTTTGACCAGCGAGATACCTTCCTTCTCTTATAAGCTTGATATAACCCGGATCATACCTAGTTGATCCGACCACACCTGCACCTGCATATTAGTTAGATATATCTCATCGACATACACCACAAGTCGGTTGAGACCCAGTTAGGTAGACGCCCCTAGTCCGGGTTACTCCGTGGTTCGGCCTGCCTTGAGGTGACTCGGCCAGCATTTGCTTTAAACTTGCCGTACCTCGGCTAACTTGGCCTTTATACCCCGGTGTGACCCTACCCAGGGGTATCCCCCCAACATTAGTCCCTGAAGTTGGTGCGGTCTTAGCTGCCTTAGCCGCTAAGGCCACAGCAGGTTCAATTTTACTGAGCCTCTCGCTCCTTTTCCGAGTTACCTCCTATCTCGGATTCCATGGGTTTATTTTACCTTGGCACATTCCAAGTTTTTACTTGCTGGCTGGGTCACCTCATACTCATCCGGGTCATTCTTCCTTCTCTTGTATGCTTCCCCACGTGGAGGCTAATCATTACTTTGCCTCTTTTTATGGTCCTGTGACAGTAACCGCCGCAGTTATTGTCAGATTTTACTGTTGCATACGTCACGTCGTACACACCTCCTCGTTAACTGTATCACAACGTCACGTCGTGGGATTCGCTACGCTCTATGGCTTCCTGTGGCTCGTTGCTGATTGGTCAATCCGGGTCGTACACGGCCACACCGTGTGGCCCGCCCGCACAATGCGATCCCACTACCCCTTAAGGGAGTGGTTAAATAGGGGAAGGGCGCGCCCCTTGGGTCCTTTCCCTACTTCCGCGCCCCTCTGCCTCTGCTTCTTCCTCTTCTTCTCTAGCGACAGTGCCGCCGCCACCGCATCTGAGTAGCAGCGCCGCCGCCGCACTGCTTCCACATGCACCAGCGTCGCCGCCACTTCCACGCATCTCCTACGCCACGAGTCCTCGCCAGTCCAGGCCACTGCCCCCACCGCTGCTAGCGCTAGTGAGGATAGTGATCTTGAGATGACCGAGGAGGAGCTCACCGTCGCAGAGCAAGAAATGGAGGAAGACGCGGCGAACGCCGACCGCGGCGCGTGGGCTGGATCTTGGGTCTGCCTGGATGACCTGGATTGGCTGTATCGCACCAGGCGTATCCCGGAGGGCGTCACCGCACGCCTCGCTGCTTGCCCCCTCACCCAATACGGGTGAGTATGTGGTGTTTCTGTCCCACTTCCAACGCGGGTTTGGTCTCCCAGTTAGCGATTTTTTCACGACTGGCTCAACACATACGAGCTTCAGCCGCACCATCTTCCGGCTAACGCCATCACGTCTCTCTCTGCTTTTTCTTCCACCATCGAGGGCTATGTCGGACTGTGGCCCACGAAGGAGCTTTGGATCCGGTTCTTTGGCCTTCGCCGGAACATGATTCCGAACATCCAACTTGACCCGGAGGACAAGCAGCTCACATAGTTCGGCGCTGCGTCTATCTCTCCCCGGAAGCAATCCATCTTCCCCCGAGTTACGGGGCTTGACCCTTGCAAGGGATGGGCCCAGACCTTCTTCTACGTCCGGAACACCACATCTGAAGATTTAATCCTGCTGCGCCCCTACGCTCCGGGTCCTCCTAACCCGGATCTATGGGAGAAGGTCCCCAAGAAGCCCACTGTCCTGGCGAACCAAGTCAACAAAAGGTTCCAGGAGCTGAAGGATCAGGGATTGCGCAATGAAGACGCAATGATCACGTTTGTTCGCAACCGGATCTCCCCCCCTCCAGAAACGCACGCATAAACTCCGTCATATGAGCTGGGGCCGCGACCCCAACCAGACCTCCTCGTTCGAGTTAAGCAACACTGAGATCCACCGTCGGGTCAAGGCCCTCTTCACCACCAACAAGCACTTCACCGCTGAGTGGACATGGGGGATCGAAGATTTCTGCCGAGATAAGCTTCCTCCCGCGGTAAGTTTCATGCCCCAAACTCTTTCCAAGTTAAATTATATGTCGGACCTTGTTGCAGATCTGATCCCTTTGCTTTTTCTTTCCCTTAGATATTTCTTCAGCAAACCATTGAGGATGGCACCGAGCCTTGTCTTAAATGGGCACTTGACCGAGATATCTTGGATGAGGAGGAACTGGATCAGGAGATGTTCCTGCCTATGGCTGACACGACCAAGCGACATACCGGTAAACTCTCTTCCATTAGAGATTGGCCCGACGATGAAGATGATTCAGACATTGAGGTGGTGGAGACATTTGACGCTGTCCCCCTTTCTTACGCTTTTCCGGCATCAGCTAACCCCGGTGGGCAGATCCATGAAGATCCTCCCCTTGCTACGGGTGAGCCTGTCCTGATCGCACCAAAGAAGAGAGGGGCCGCATCTGCTTCTTCCTCCAGACCTCCTCAGCCAGCTAAAAGGCGAAAGAAGTCCGCGGACAAAGCCGCCACCAAACCCACCACCAAGGCCATAACTCGGAGGGCTTGGAAGCCCAAGGAGCCTTTGACCTCGGATGAGTAAGTCACTTCTGCCGTTGCTATTCACCTGTTCTTCCTTTGGTGCAGCTTCTCATCGTTTATGATTTGATTTGGCAGGGCTGTGGTGGAGGTCCCTCAAAGTGGATCCGGCATAGCCTCCCCACTTCTACATAGCCCTTCTCCCCCTCGTGGCGGCGATTCACGCCTGTTGAGCCCTATTCAGGAAAGCTCAGCGGCTGCTCCGGGTTCTAGCCCATCTCGTCAAGAGGAGGGCAACCTCGGAATAGGGGGGAGAGGTTCTGCCGAGGCCAGAGTTACTCCTTCTTCGGCACAGCCGCAACCAGCCACCACCGAGGCTCTTTCTACACCTCCACCAAAACGGAAATCCATACCAGCATCAGTTCCAGCACCAACAACAACATCAAAGGCACCAGCAACATCTCCAAGCCCTTCCGCCTCGTCCGAGTCTTCCCAGACTCGGCGAGAAGGCACCAGCAGCACCAAGGCAGCCCCAAGGGAAAATCTGCCGCAGCAACTTCCACCTCACAGCAGCAACCCAAAAGCAAAAAGGCTCCTGACGCCACCAGGGCAGCGTCGATCGAGGCTGGATAGCGCACACTTGCGTCCATGCTCGCGAAAAAGACTCCACCGCCGAAGGACGCCCCTGCCGAGTCAGCTGATGCGCAACTCGTTTTGCACACCAGCCCCGCTGTTGCCCAGGTTGAGAGGAGGGAAGCCCATGCTAAGGGTCTAGTTGCACCCCACATGCTCAGCGGCGAACGATATCCTCCGACCTTGATTGAGTTTGTGAACAACTGGAACAAGGCGGAGTTCGTCTATAATGACGATCTCCCAGAGAAGTTCGGTCCCGCCAAATTTGCTGGCCAGATGAATACCGTTGCCGAGGCAATTAACCTTGCAGGTCGGATGATGGAGGTGCGTTACTTCGCCTTTTCCTTAGCATGCAGAAGATATTAGTGATATAACCATTAGTCCCCGAGCCTCCGGGGGAGTAACTTGTTACTCGGCCGGATGCTCCTTAGAGAACTAACGTAGCTCCTTCATAATTTCGAATATGCACACACCTAGAGCCGGGTTAAGTTCCACTTGGCCCGGATTTTGTACACTTCGAATATGCACACACCTAGAGCCGGGTTAAGTTCCACTTGGCCCGGATTTTGTACACTTCGAATATGCACAAGACTAAGCTGTCCATCTTTGCTCTTTCAGGTGACCACCAATCGTAGGAGCGCTGAATTTCAGCGTCTCCTAGATACTCACAAGATGCTGCGCGCAAAGCATAGTGCGCTTATCTCCGAACACGATAAAAAGGGTAAGTTTTCTCCTTGGAAATTTTCTATTTCCCTTCATCTTTTTCCGCCGAACTAATTCCTTATTCGGATTTCGCAGCTGGTGTGGAGGCTGAGAATATCCTCATGAGGAAAAACTTAGACCAGATAAAGGGTAAGTTAATCTTTCTCCACCTTGTTGTGCTTTCTATCTCCTTTTCTCCTTGACTCGGCCAATATTCATACCTCGGCTTTGCTGGATCAACAAACTATTTCAGCTTCTCTTGAAGATAGTGTGCCCGTGCCTGATATGATGCTGCATTTTCTCGAACAAGCAGGGCAGCACCAAGCTGAACTCAAGAAGAAAGAGGACGAGCTTGCCCTCCTCCGGACCAAAGATGAAGAGATTGCCCAGCTTAAGGCAGATATGAAGAAGCTTAAGGCGCAGCACAAATCCGAACTGGAGAAGGCAGGCCAAGATTTTACTGAAGAAAGAGAGCGCCTCAACCTCCAGATCGCCAAGGACCAAGAACTTCTCAAGGAGGTCGACGTCAATCTTGAGTCGACGAATACTGAACTTGTGCAACTTCGGAAAAGGCGTGATGACTGTACCAAGGAGTTGATCCGGATCCACAGCCACATTTCACGTAAGTTCTTTTCCTTCATCTGGCATTAACTTCTCCGGGTTGCTTTACATGTCTTTTCCTTACTTGCTTCACTTGTGTTGTTTTTCTAGACAAATTTCCGGAAGGTGATGCCATTGCATCCAACTCCATTACCAAGTTCCGCCAGCAGAGAGGTACTCCAACTGGTGCTGGCACCATTCCTCTTGATCTGGAGGATTTGATAGTTAGCTTGTCCTCCCGGGTTGAAATTATGAAGAACTACGGCAAGGATCTCCTAGATGCAGCTATCTGGATCTTCAATGCTCTTTGGCCTGGCGAAGATACTCCGGATGGTGCCGCTGCTCTGGTCAGCAAATTAATGGAGTGCGAGACTCAACTTGACCTTTGGAGGGAATCCGCCGGACATGCCGGAGCTGAGACCGTTCTCCACTATGTGCTTACATGGTACGAGAAAATTAATCTCGACCTTCTCGAGCGCATGCGCACCGGGTCAAGGTGGTCCACTGATTCGGATTCGGTAGCTCGGCACAAGGCTTGCGCGCATAACCTCATTCAATATGCCCCCATCCATCAATGGAACGAGGGACCAAGCTTTCTCGATGCCGTTGACGACGAATACGTCGAGGATGATTCGGGTGAAGATGAAAGAGACGACGCCTCGGATGTCGAGGAAAGTGAAGATGACGCTGAAGCCGAAGCTGGAGCTGCACCTGCTGGTGCCGAATTACCTCCTCCTCCTGCTCCTTGAGCGAAAAAACTTTTAAATTTGATCAGATCCCCGGTATGCCGGGTGCAATTGTATTAAGCACATCAGTTATGTTTTGCTACTAAGTTTTTATGCCGGTTTAACTTGGGCGTAGTCCCCGAGTTTCATTTTCTTGTTTCTCCAATTTCTTGGCTCGGCTCGTGTCCACCTTGGTTCGGTTTTATGACTTACGAGTCCGAGTTTCAAAAATTGACTTAACAATGCTTGGAAAATTTAGGATTAGCTCAAAATAATTCAGCGTAATAAATTTAAAGTAAGCACAAGGTTAGTCCGAAAAACAAATGTTGGCTCGATTAAGTTTCTTTCCTTAGTTGTTTTTCATGTGCTACGCAATTCCAAACTTGTTCTCTTGCTTGCCATGAAGCCAAATCTTGTTGGACAACAACAAGTCGAAGAGTTAGGTTTTTGGTGCTCACACATTACTAATCCGGCTTAAGTAGAAGCAACTTACGCCAGCCGACATATAAATAATAAATACAGAAGACAACCAATATTATTAAGGCAGTCCCCGAGTTACTGCTCGAGGTGCCAAGATCTCATTGATAAGCTCATTGCCGGCATACATACCGACATATGAGAGATTCAGATACATACACTTTTCTGCTAAGTGTAAAAAGGACGAAGTAGAGCTACATTCCATGGACGCTTAGATTCCTCGCCGGACCTGTCCACCTTGTTCTTCTCCTGTGGTTTTGCATCGATAAGATAATAAGAATCATTGTGCAATGCTTTGCTCACAATGAATGGCCCTTCCCATGGGGGGGATAACTTATGCATGCCAGCAGTACGCTGTACCAACCGGAGTACCAGATCACCTTCCCAGAAAATTCGGGGGTTTACTTTCCGGCTATGATAGCGTCAGAGATTTTGCTGATATATGGCGGATCTGGACAATGCCAATTCTCTCGCTTCTTCCAGCAGATCAACATCGTTTTGCTGGGCTTCTTGCACTTCGGCTTCTGTGTATTGGGTGACTCTAGGCGAATCATGCTCTATGTCGGCTAGTAATACAGCTTCTGCCCCATATACTAGAAAGAATGGCGTATAGCCTGTTGATCGATTCGGAGTTGTTCTTAAACTCCACAATACCGCTGGTAGTTCTTCTATCCAGCACCCCGCTGATCTTTGCAACGACTCAATGAGCCGGGTTTTTATCCCGGATAGCACTAATCCGTTGGATCTCTCCACTTGCCCGTTCGATGCGGGGTGGGCTACCGAGGCAACGTCCAGCCGGATCTTCTTATCCCGGCAGAAACGCGCAAATGCTCCTTCGGAAAAATTTGTGCCATTATCCGTTATGATACTGTGAGGATAACCGTATCTCAAGATGATATCTTTAAGGAATGTCACAGTAGTAGCTCCATCACATTTTCTTATTGGCTTCACTTCAATCCATTTCGTAAATTTGTCAACCATGACCAAGATGTGGGTCATGTTCCCTCTTGCTGGTTTAAACGGGCCAACCATATCCAAGCACCATACGGCAAATGGCCATGTAATTGGTATGGTATTGAGCTCCGAAATTGGCATATGTGTCTTTGTCGCATATCTCTGACAGCCATTGCATTTTCTTACCAGATCTTCTGCTTGTTCCAAGGCACCTGGCCAGTAAAACCCATGGCGGAAAGCTTTTGCTACCAAGGCTCTGGACGAGGCATGATGCCCACATTCCCCTTGATGTATATCTCGAAGGATGTCAAGTCCTTCTTCCGGGTCAACACATCGCTGGAGGACATTTGTTACACTTCTCTTGTATAACTCGGAATTGATGATCGTGTATGCTTTTGCTCTCCTCTGAGTTTGCCTAGAAAGCACCTCCTCTGCGGGTAAAGTTCCATCTTTTAGGAATTGGAATATGGGCAGTGCCCAAGCTGGTATAGCTCGCACTGGGAACACTTCCTCATCAATTTCCATCTGATCCATCGGCATAACTTCAACCGGATCACGCTGTGTGATACGTCCAAAACGTATCAAGTTTCCCGAACACTTTTGCTATTGTTTCTCCTCTAAACTTGTGTGATTTGGATGCAACTAATGCGGTCTGACGCTATTTTTAGCAGAATTGCCTTGGTGTCTACTTTTTGTGCAGAAAACCAACTATCAGGAAAAATCCCGGAAAATATGCCAAAAATCCTATTTCACCCGAAGACCCCAGGAGCCAGAATACGAGACGGAGAAGGGCCAGGGTGGCCACACCACCTGGTGGCGCGGGCCAGGCCAGGCCGCGCCAGGGGGTGGTGTGGGCCCCCCAGGCACCCCCTCGGTCTCCCTCTTCACCTATAAGAAGCCTTCTGACCTAAAAACTTCGGGGGGGGGGGGTCGACGTTTTTCTAGAAGGAGTTCCGCTCCGCCGCCACCACCAGATTCCACGAAACAGCACCAGAAACTCCGTTCTGGCACCCTGCCGGGACGGGGAATTGGAGGAGATCATCACCATCATCATCACCATCGCTTCTCCATCGACCATCCATGTTTCCCCATCTATGAGTGAGTAATCCCCCGCTGTAGGCTATGGGGATGGTAGGGATTGGATGAGATCGTTCATGTAATGGCATCAGATTGTTAGGGCATGGTGCCTAGTATCTTTTATTAGTGCTTTATGACTTTGTTGCGACTTGTTATGCTTAATGCTTGTCACTAGGGCCCGAGTGCCATGATTTCAGATCTGAACATGTTATTGATTCATTATGATAGTATTGTTCTTGGTCTTATCTACAAGTTGTATACACACGTTGTTGTCTGGAACCTATGGCCCCAAAGTGACAGAAATCGAGATAACCGAAAGGGAAAGGCTTTGATGTGAGGATCACGTGTGTTCACGGAGTGTTAATGCTTTGCTCCGGTGCTCTATTAAAAGGAGCACCTTAATTGCCAGTAGTTCCCTAGAGGCCCCGCTGCAAACAGGCTGGCAGGACAAAAGATGTTGTGCAAGTTCTCATTGCGAGCACGTATGACTATATATGGAACACATGCCTAGGATTGTCTAGTACTTGGATGATTTATCTTATTTATCTGCAATTGCCCTATGTTCTGATTGCTATGTGAATTGTCTTGTCCATGCAACGCCCGTCCATCCATCCCTATGCCTACCGCACTCGAATCCCATTGTTTACTGCTTTTGTTACTACTGTCTTTACTTTACTACTGCTGTTACTTTACTATTCCTACTACAAAACTGTTGCTACTGATAAACTGCTGTGAGCAAGATTGTTTCCAGGTGCAGCTGAATTGACAACTCAGTTGTTAAGGCTTATAAATATTCTTTGGCTCCCCTTGTGTCGAATCAATAAATTGGGTTTCACTTCCCTTGAAAATACTGCGATACACCCCCTATACTTGTGGGTTTGCCAAGACAGTCCCCGGGTTTGTCGAGGCAGTCCCCGGGTTTCACGAAACATCTTCCGTGTCAATGTCCATGGGCGCAACCTCCAATTCCGGATTTGCCGGGATATAAATTATCTCGGATTCTAGGGATGGCCTGATAGAGGGTTTTCTGAGGTGCTCTAGCACTACACCTGGTGGGATTGCCTGCAGGGTTGATCCGAGCTTCGATAATACGTCGGCAGCTTCGTTTTTCGCCTGAGGTATATGATGAAATTCGCATCCCTCAAAATACCCTGATATCTTCTGCACGTGAAATCTGTACAGTGCCATGTTTGCATCCAAGGCATCCCATTGTCCAGAGGCCTGCTGGACCATGAGATCCGAGTCACCAAAGCACTGTATCCGACGTATTCCAATTTCTTTTGCCACTTTGAGCCCATGCACAAGTGCCTCATATTTTGCGACATTGTTTGATGTGGTGAAGTGGATCTGCATCACGTATTTCAGCTGATCTTTCTTGGGTGAAGTTAGCACTACTCCGGTGCCTATCCCGGTTTTTGTTTTTGACCCGTCAAAATGCATTCTCCAGTAATTCGGATCTGGCAATGGTGGCTCATATTGCACCTCGGCCCAATCCACAAAAAAAGTCCACCACAGCCTGAGATTTGATTGCTTCTCTGCTGTCATATTGTGGCGCATAAGGAGCTAGCTCAATTGCCCATTTTGCAATCCTGCCACTTGCATCTTTGTTGCTCATTATCTCGAATATGGGGGCTTCACATATTACCTTGATTGGGTGCTCTTCGAAATCGTGTTTCAGCTTCTTAGCTGCCATATACACACCATATACACACCATATGCCACCTTTTGATAATGAGGATAGTTCTGCTTTGATGCGGATAATACCTCGCTTAGGTAATATACTGGCCTCTGCACCGACTTACCCTCTTCATCGCGTTCTACCACAATTACTGCACTTACAACTTGGTTGGTTGCGGCTATATAGATCAACATTGGCTCCTTTGATAGTGGAGAGGCTAACACTGGTGCAGTGGCTAACATCCTCTTTAGTTGGATGAAGGCTTCATTGGCCTGCGGCATCCGAGTGAACTTGTCCGATTTTTTCATGAGTTGATAGAGAGGCAGTGCCTTTTCTCCCAACCGACATACAAACCGACTTAAGGATGCCAGGCACCCAGTGAACTTCTGGACATCGTTAAGACACTTCGGCAATTCCATTCACTCTATGGCCCGGATTTTAGTTGGGTTGACTTCGATACCTCGGCTAGAGACGAGAAATCCGAGTAATTTTCCAGCCGGGACACCGAAGGTGCATTTCTCCGGGTTAAGCTTCATTTGGAACCTCCTCAGGTTCGCGAATGTCTGCCTGATATCTTCAAGGAGCGTTTTGCTTTCCTTGGTATTTATCACCACATCATCCACATACACCTGCACATTTTGACCAATTTGGTCATGCAAACATTTTTGCATACATCTTTGGTACGTTGCCCCTGCATTACGTAAACCAAAAGGCATGGTGCGATAGCAATAAGCCCCATACGGGGTGATAAACACAGTCTTTATTTGATCACTTGGGTTCAGAGGTATCTGGTGGAAACCAGAATATGCATCAATGAACGACAACAACTCACACCCAGCAGTAGAATCTATGACTTGGTCTATCCTCGGCAGCGGGAATGGATCTTTTGGACACACCTTATTCAGGTTCGTGTAATCGATGCACATACGCCAAACCACTGCCACATTTGGATCATCTTTCTTCTTCTCCACCAGCACCGGATTAGATAACCAATCCGGGTAAAGCACTTCCATGATAAATCCAGCTGCCAACAACCGAGCTATTTCATCTCCTATGACTTTTCTCCTGTCTTCAGCGAAGCGGCGGAGAGGTTGCTTCACCGGCTTTGCTCCGGGTCTCACATTCAAAGAGTGCTTGGCCAACTCCCTCGGAACACCTTGCAAGTCCTATGTGGACCAAGCAAAAATATCCCAATTCTCACGGAGGAAGTTGACGAGCCCGCTTTCCTATTTGTCATTTAACCCGGCACCAATGTTACAGTGCGCTCTGGGAACATGTCATCAACAGGCACTTTCTTGGTATCTTTTGTCGCTTGGAATGAGACACTACCATGCGGGTTACTCAGCACCGACATATATTGCTGCGCGGATTGAGCCAATGCCGCCACTTCCTGGATTTTTCTCTTCTCTTGCACGATCACGAGTGACTCGGCCAGGTTAGATCCGGCAGAGGCGCACTCAATGGAACGCCGGAAATCTCCAGCTATGGTAATTACACCATTTGGCCCAGGCAATTTCATCTTTAGGTAACTGATGTGAGTACCTGCCATGAACTTGTTCAGGGCTGGCCTGCCGAGTAACGCGTGATACGCACTTTCCAAATTGACAACCTCGAATTCCAAATTCTCAGTTCGACAGTTATCCCTCGTACTGAACAACACGTCCACCCGGACCTTGCCAATGGGTTCACAAGAAATGCCTGGCACAATTCCATGGAAAGTTGTCCTTGTAGCTTGGAGCATGTTCTCCGAGATGCCCAACTTGCGCATCGTGTCCACATACATGATGTTGATGCTACTGCATTGTCAATGAGCACCTTTGAGAACCTCACATTGATGTTAGGCCCAATGAATGTTGGATCCAACACCATCGCATACGAACCAGGACTCGACATAAGCTTTGGATGATCTTTGATGCTCCAGGTAATCTCCTGATCCGACCAAGGCATATACCTCGTCACGGCCGACATTACTGCATTGACCTCCATATGTCGACGCTGCAAGATCTTTCTGTCTGTCTCTTTCGTGGTGAATACACAGTAACTCTGATGATGTTCTCTGTACTCATTCCTCCCCTCGTTTCTGGGGTACCTCTGATCCGGTTGATTTTGGTTCTCCACCTGGTGCACTGCATCCCTTCTCTCATGGTTGTCATACCTCGGCGGAGGGGGAGGCAACATTAACTGTTGCGTGTTCGCTCTAGAGAGCAGTTGTTGCCGGGGTAACTCCTGCCGAGGTTGATCATTCCGAGGTGCCTGAGCATTCCCCGAACCACTTTGTTCTATCTTTCGCATCCATTCACATTGCCTGGTCGTGTGACCCGCTGGGTTACTCGGATTTGGCGTGTGAAATTTACACGGCTGATCCAGCATTGCCTCATAAGTATATCTCGGACGGTCCTTCTTTTCTTGCCATTGTTTCTTCTGCTCTGGCGTCCAAGTTTTCTTGCTATCGTTTCTTGGAGTCCACTGCCATTCTCCAGTTTTCTGACATTGGTTGCTTCCCGCACCAGGTTGATCTTGATTCACAGCAGCAACTTGTTGCGAACTGTACCGGTAATCCGGTCTGTCATCTCTTCTTTTACCTCGGTATTTGTTTCTCTGGGATGACCCGGCCCCATCTCGCTGATAGTACTCCTCGCTTGACTCGTTTGACATGAGCCTAGGCTGCGTCGGATCACCCAAGGCATATGAATCAACAATCCGGATCGTTTCTGCCAATGTGGCTGGCATATCTCTTTGCAGCCTTTGCCATAGCATGCTTGCATATCTGCACACTTGTGCAAACCAAGCTATGGCCTATGACTCAATCACACCCTTGCACGAGTTTCGCACTGTGCACCAGCGGGTCAAGAATTCTCGGTCTGTTTCATTCGGTCTATGCATGCACATTGCTAGGGTCTGTGGCCTGTTGGGCCTCTGATACGTGCTTGAGAAATTGCTCACGAACATTTCCTCAAAATTGATCCAACAGTTGATACTTCTGGGTGGCAAATTGTTTAGCATCTGGGTTACATATCTCACAGCCCATCTCAAGTTGCCTGTGGCAATATTTACAGCAGTTGCATAGTTAATCAACCAATCCTCCGGCTTAGTGTTGCCGTCATACGTCTTAGTGCCTCTAGGTAACTGGAAGTTGGGTACCGGAGGTGCCTTCATGATCCGGGGCCCAAAACATGCTGGACCCGGAGGACCTTGACACTCAATCAGCTCCGACCTATACAGCCGATCCAGTTTTAACCTGGCGTCATCAGGCATCAAGTTCCTACTTCCCAATCTTGACCCTATCACGTGATAGTCCGGCCTGGGATATCCAACGTTTACCATCTCCGAATCACCATCATTGTACCTATCTTGCTCCTGTGGAGCTGCTCTTTGTTGCATACCTTGGCCGGTACTGCGCTCTTGCCGTGGTATGTTCCGCTGCTGCGGTTGTCTTGCACCTGCCGAATTACGCTGTCCGGCATTGCCGTTTTCAGCGTTCCCTTGACCGGCATTGCCTTGGTCACGGTTACCTCGGTCGGCTTCACCTCGGCTCACACTTCGTCGATCCTCATCTCTCTGTATTTCCTTTCCTTTCCCTGCCCTTGCTGGGTCATATGGGACTATCTGCTTATTCCTCCTGGCCGAGGTTACTACGTCTTCTCTCCTAGGACCACCATGAGGAGATGATGCAGCTCCAGCGGATTTCTCTGGGTTACCCACCGCCGAATGAACAATCTTGGAGGCCCCAGCCCTCTCCGGGTTAGCCCTGAGCAACTCCTCGTTTTGCCTATTTGCGATCTGAACCAGCTCATTGACCCTATCTTGCTGTCTTTGACGGGCTTCACCCGTTAGACCTTCTAACTCAGATGCAGCTGCATCTGCTACCCTGAGGTTCTTTGTCGGGGTACTATACTTCGGCAGTCCCACGGACAGAAAGTTTTCTGACTCCTCAATCCTAGCATCACCCTCTTTGTTCATTTCACTCATGAGGTTTCTCCCCTTTACTTTTATAGCATCTACCTTATTTGCCTTTGCGTACTCACACAGTGTCATGTTCAGTGACTGCTGAGCCGCGGCTATCTTTTTCTCACCCTCTAGTATTTTCTGCCTAGTCTCCTCTAGCTCGGCCTGTGCCTGAGTCGGATCTACTACTGCTGCTACTAGGTTTGCCAAGCTATCCATCGCCTGCTGCAGCACATTCTCTGGCCTTTCCAGAGGAGGACCTCTACTTTTCCTTGGTGCCTTAGGCGTTACCTCCGGATCTGGTGCTGGATCCTTGCTTGCAGTCATCATCACCTCGACGTGGTCCGGGGAGCGAGTGATACGCGCCCCGCGAGCCATGCTAAGGGGTGGCTCGCCTCCTTCGACGACGTGCTGCGGTGAGCGCACGACACATCGACAGCAACGTAGATCTGGTGCGTGCCGAGCTTGACGAAGAGGCCATTGCGCGGAAGAGGACGCTTACCGAAGCAACCAACGTTGTCGCTAACGAAATCCAGCGCTCCAAAGCGCTGGACGAGCCCGGAGACGATGCGTTCGCCGACGCCAATGAAGTTTCCCGTCCGGATCTTCACCCCTGCTAGCGCCGCATGCCCCACGGTGGGCGCCAATTGTTGTGGTGGTGTCACGGCAGATGCCATGGATAGGCTAAAGGTGGGGACTAAATGCACTAGGGGAATCCAGGGAGGGATAGTGTGGTGATTCCACACACAGTTGCTTTGTATTCGATTCACTTCCACGGTTTACAAGTGCTCCTTGAGCTGTATTGGGGAGAGGAGGAAGAAGAACTCTCTTACTCTCACCACAGGCTAGCCCTCAGGAACACACTAGTAGAACTTCCACCCACTAGCGATCATACCAGCTCAGTCCAACCCGTTCTACGGAGGCCAGATCCCCCCTTATATAGAGGGAACCGGGTCTCCCATTAGGGCTTATGTGGAGGCATATTCCAGGGAATATGCCTCTTCCCAAAATAGTAAGCCGACCAGGTCACTTTTGCCCAACGTCATCCATGCAGAGGCTACGTGAGCCTCTGCGGCGCCCGCGTCACCCGACATAGGCATCGTCACCTTTGTCGGCCACGCCTCGGTGGTCCTGGCCTCTGTCCGCTTCGCTCACGCTCTGCGTACAGTGGTCACCCTTTGACCAGCGAGATACCTTCCTTCTCTTATAAGCTTGATATAACCCGGATCATACCTAGTTGATCCGGCCACACCTGCACCTGCATATTAGTTAGATATATCTCACCGACATACACCACAAGTCGATTGAGACCCAGTTAGGTAGACGCCCCCTAGTTTGGGTTACTCCGTGGTTCGGCCTGCCTTGAGGTGACTCGGCCAGCATTTGCTTTGACCTTGCCGTACCTCGGCTAACTTGGCCTTTATACCCCGGTGTGACCCTACCCGGGGGTATCCCCCCAACATAGTCTCATGCTGAAATTGCTTAATAATCCAACAATATAAACATTTGCGTCGTTCCTTACGCAAAGGAATAAAAGAATGAGGTGTAAGCGGATTTTTCTTTCCTCTACATTTTGCCTTGAATCTAGATCTAAAGGAAAAGTTTCACTAGTTTTTTGCTTCCACCATTCCCGTGAATCATAGGCACGAACAGTAGTATTTTAGGGAAACTTCCTAACCCTCTATGTTTACTCTATGTTTACTTCAAATCAAAGGAGCCCTATGAGTATTGTGGTTGATAAGACGGTCAGATCATAGCCTCATAGGCACTGAATTTCTTAGAGAAGATAATAAAATATGTTATAATCCGTGCAATGAATTGTCTATTAGTGCCATATCCGAGCATGCTCTTTAAGTTATAGCATGATTCAAGATAAACTAGAAAACATAAGACATCTCATATAGCAAAGAAAAAATCTTATCTTACTAGGATATGAAAGAGAGACATACCTCTGCACCCACACATGTGGTGAGACAACAAAAAACATAGCTCCACAACACATGATAAAATAACCATAGCACATAGTCTCAACATGCATAAGATAACCAAATACATGGTTCACAAACACAAAATAACATATAAGTTCACAAGCATGAACATGACTTCCCATGCAAATCCCTAAACAACATAATAGAACTCACTTCCTCCCTTTGACATCAAGACGCCAAAAAGTGGAAAAGGAGCATAACTACGCTCCCCAAGGCTCATCACCTTCCCAAACAACGAGAACAGAGGGGTGCACGGGGGTGCACCGCGAGGGTCCTGTAACTTCATCATCTTCATATGTTCATGTGCTATGATATGAGATCCACTCTTCCCTTGTTAAGTAACATTGCTAGACTCCTTGGACACCTCCAAAGTCATGGATTTCATGATCTCCTTTTGACGCTGGTGACTCTTCCTCTCATTGCCGTAATCACCATACATGCGATCTTGCATATCTAACTTGAGACAAAAGGATTTCTGCAGCTTGATGTATATTCTCTTGGCCCACAAGGGTGCCTTCTCCAACCATGAGTGACCGCAAACTCTGGATCACCAATAGCATGAGAACTATGGGGAGATTTATGGGGAGCCTCTGAAGCATGGCCTTGGGTTGCCTCTACGATGACCCTCTCTTCACCAGTCCTTGGTTTATTGTGTGTCTTGACTGAGAGTGCCATCTCATACTGGATATTCATGTTCTATTCATCAAGGTGACTATGTATCGCTTCATAACATTTGATGTTGGTGAGTTTTTGAATCTAGGGTCCATGGCTTCCCTCCTTTCAAGCATATATTTCCACATCTCTGAGTAGATATAATCCACGACATCGAGTTTCACATTGGAATCCTTCTATAGTTATGCTTAGTGTTACGATGACATGATGGATCCAATTTGTGTCACATTTTATCAAGGCTTTTATATTGGTTTTCATTTGGGTTCAATGGTTTTCACCTTTCAACTAATGCTAATATTGCGAAAACAAAGAAACCTTGTTCTATATGATGACTTTCAAGCGTTGTGCACTTTTGGAAGGATATGAAGTAATTTTTGAATTAATTGGAATAAATCAAGTAAGTCACTAATTCGAAGAAATTCCATTAGAGTTGTGCATACCCTTTAACGGCCATAGGATTGGGTGGGCGTCGTCATACCATCTACCGTCTCCTTCGCCTGGTCAAAAGGAACACTACTTGTGAAGGAGACATGCACAAAACACAACACACCCGCCACCATTGCTTCCAAAACAGGGGAAGAAGAGATCTGGAAAAGAATAAGTACTTTGATCTTCTCCGTGATCTTCGACCTCTAGACCATCCACTCCACCCTCATTCCCCTTGCATTAGAGAGAGATTCAAACTTTTAAGATTAGGGTTTGAGACTCTGTTCATACTTGGATTTGTACTTGGTTTGATATTTATTCTCATTATGGCTTCCTATAGTAATATCGAGATGAACCCTATTTACATTATGATAATATCATTATGTTTTTCTCCTCTCATGTGCGAGTAAATCCTCATATGCGTGGGAGATGTAGGGATTGGTGAGATGTGATGTGCCTTCATTATTTCCATCTATTCGAGATTGTCGTTATCATTATTCTGTGCAAGAATGACTGTATATGTTATGGATAATGCTTGTTGTCTAATCTAAGGGCCTAGACAACATGATCTGCAAACCACCACAAACAAGATCTTGTTTTCTAGTGAATCGGTGATGACTACAAGTGCACAGATCAATTGTAGCTAGATTCAAAAGTAAGAGTATCGAACCATAGAGAGATATTTGGTTAAGGTCTTTATGCCCCTCGTCACTATCTATCAAAGGATACTTAGAGCTATCCTTGATCTCAAGTAAGAGTGTTTTAAGAGAGTTTGGTTTGGTTGGAAAAGAGTAAAGAATGCAATAAAGTAAACGAGTGAAGTGAGAACTACAATAGAACTTTAGTAAGGCGAAATGTTCTCGGAGATTAAGGATACACCACTAGCATCAGGTGTAAATAATAGCGCTAGATTGTTTTAGATCAAACTGTTATGCGGGCGCGCCATGGACCCGCTCTCAGCGGGCGCGGGCAGAACCACGCTCTATGAGAGGCGCTTTCGCCGCATCACACCTCCGGACCCGCCGGGTGGCGAGGCCCGCCGAGAGCTGACGTGGCGCCGTGAACCCATGACGATCGTGGAATATCTCGATCATGGGGCCCACCAAGAGCCGACGTGGCGTTGTGAGTCCATGCCGACCGCTGTTCCTCGCAGACGCGGGGTCCGTCCATAGACGGTGTGGGCTTAGCCCATGCCGGCCACGGTTTCTCGCATACACTGGGCCCGTGGAGAGACAACGTGGTGCCACAGACTATAGCCATCTGCGGTTCCTCACGGCATGTCGTGGACGTATGATGCATCGTCGTAGGCCCTAGACGGACGCGTTTCCTCGCGGCGGAGAGCCGAGCTGCCAGTGTAGACTATAGGACGGTTCATCACGGTCGATACACGCATTCTCGCGGTCGTATATTCGAGCTGCTAGCCTAGCCTGTAAACATTCACGTTATTTCATGGGAAAGTAGCCATATTATCTCTTTCTGACGGGGCTATATCTGCTCAGATACCTCGTTATCCTTTCCTACTCTCTCTTCTTCCTCTCTCCTCAGATAGTTTTGCATTCGGTTTCATTGTCTCTCTCATCATGCTCTTCGATACACGTCGTCGCGGCCCGCTCATGCTTCTTCCTCTTCGGCGGCGGAGCTCATGCGCGATGTTTGTCGCGTCGTAAGCCATATCCTATTTCTTATCTGCGGCTTCGCTCTCTCTTCTGTTTACTCAAAAACAGCTTTCTCGTGCTTTTTTATTTATTCGTATTGCATATTTTTCCATGGCACACTATCTTCGACGAGGGAGATCTGACGGTTATGCGTGTGGTTCGAATGCGAAATGTGTGAGGTCGTCGTGCGTGACAGGTACGTCGTGTTTTACTACATTTTTGTCTTTCGTGTTTTTACTACTACGTCATTCTTTTCGTCTAAAGTTTGACCTCTCCATTCATCTCTAAAACAGGTTCGCTCTTGTCGGTTATGTTGTGCATGAATAGAGTTAGGTGCGATCGCCTACGCGTATTCTCCGACGTCGGCTATCTCATGTTTCTTTCGCGGTAAGTTCTTTTCGCTTTCATCTTTTTGTAGTCACTTCCCTCTTTCTTAAACAGTTCTAACGTTTTCTCTTTGTGTCTTAGGTTTCTTCCCGATAAATGCATGGACATCACTCTTCCGGCGCGCATTCGTCCTTTTTTTGTCTTGTGGTTTGTCGTCATCATCAATACTTGTAATTTTTTTTTGTTTTCTTCATGAGTCACCTTTAGGGTTATACATCTGTCCTTTCTGCCTACTGCGCTTTCAGGAGGTGTCATCTGGCTGAATTTCGAGTGCTTCATTGCCTATTCTCGGACGTGGTATGTTTTCACGTTTTGTTCATTAGAGTATTAGACTACTTTTTTTTTCCAGTCACTCTGATGTTATTCTTTCTGTTTCTCCTTGGCATCCATCAGGATTTGGTTATGAGATCGGCATTTGTAGCGTCCACATGTTCCTTAGACTTGGTAAACACTCGGTAGGTTTAGATCTATTTTGCTTTTTAAAGTTGGTTATTACGTTCGAACGGTTTCGTTGTTTAATCCTTCCCTCTCTTTTTGTATAGTTCAGCGTCGATCTTTGCTGAAGATATAGTAGTTTGTTTGTTGTGGAGGTTGTGCACATAAATGTTGCTGAGGTGTTTTACGACCTAATGGTGTCGTACAAAAAGCAAAAAAACGACAGAGAAGGCTCGATCCAAGGAGCAACGATGCTGAGAATCGTAAAGGAAATACGACGTAGGCTAGGATTAGTAGACTTTATTTTTAAGAATTTTTTGTATCTTCGTCCGTGTGTAAATAAAATCATGTACATATATGTGAAATAAACCATTGTTCATATTAGCGTATTTTCGTGTGAAATTTCTATGGTGTCTATGTTTGTACTCTTTTCCAAAGCTTGTGATGATCTCCACCTGTTAATGTATTCTTTTCACACACGCGTTACCTGGTCTATTTAGTCAATACAACGTGTGGACGTGTTACCTCGTCTGCATGATGTCATCTCTCTGCCAGGTCATTTCGCTGCGAAACTAGACGTACGCGCGGTGCGGCTTTTCGTGCGTGTTGTTATCACTCCTTATCCGTTTACTCTTCACCCCGCTATCCTCATACCGTAAATGTTAGAAATTTTCCTCTGCCCGATCTTCCACTATTACCCTCGCAATCATCCGACCATAAACGTTGGCCCTCTTTCTCTGCTCGCTTTTCAGCTCTTGCCCTTGCCATAGGCCGACTATACAAGTTGCCACTTTTCCTCTGCTCGCTCTTCCCTTCACCCTCCGTTCGTCCTTTATTTAGCCATCGACTTCTACCTCTGTCCGAAAAAGTTGGCACTCTTTCTTCGTCCACTCTTCTCCTCAACACTAATCAACCATAACAGTTTTCCCTCTTCTTTTGACTGCTCTTTCCTTCTCCACTACACCATATATTTTTTGTTGTTCGATGTCTCCGTGCTAGGGTCCTCTCTTACCCGTGATGTTGTGCAAGAACATTCGCTGGCTTCTGCGCACACATCTAGCCCAAGCTTCCTCTCTATTTATAGCAGGAGGCGACACACGATCGTCACTACCATCAGTATGGTACTGTCCCGGAGGAAGAGACACGTACGACGCTCCACCTTGCTCCTACGGCGAGCTCCCTCGGTGGTCCTTCTGGACGAGCCGTTCATTCAGCATACTAGCGACCGCACGAGAAGACAGGAAGAGACGCTAACCGGCCTGGAAGAGATAGCGTTCGGATAATGTGGAGTTCTGTACGAAGACTTGGAGATTGCCGTTGTTCTTGATCTAGCTCTTGCGGCAGCAACTCCTAAGAGTATCGAAGCCTGAGAGTTGTTAACCTTATTCTTATGCCTCTGTTCGTCTTCTTCTTTTGTATCTTTTGGTGTAAAGCTATGAAACACTCGACTTTAGCATTCGAAAGAAAGAAGCGTTACTTCCAGTGTGTGTCCAATAAGCACAATTAGTTTTTTATCTTCTTTTAGTGGTTCAGATTTGTATGCAGCTATACGTGTATGCGGGGACGTGTATGGTCCATCGTCTTTTGCTAAGTGCTCTCTGATACTTTTTTTTGCACCATAGCGATGTTAAGCATTATGTTCACGATGCTCGGTACTCTAATCCATCTTTCTCGTAAACCGTTTTGCCTCATTACACGTTATGTCTGCCGGCCACGCCCCGAGGAGCAGAGAAAAGTCTAGTTGGTATTAACTACGAGTAGGATAAATATATATCTTTTGTTATGATATGTGTGGGGAGATCTCCATAACAAGATGTGCTTAGAAAATCATCGATCATCGCATCTCTAAATAACCACTGCAATGATCTTCGGCAACCACCTACGGATCCATTGCAATTAAGGGTTACCCCGTGGATATAGAAATGAGCTTATTGAATTCCTCCTTATCCCCCTTTTCCATATGGTAAAGCTCCGAACACAGTATGTCACTTCACGCCATACGCAATTCCATACTTTCAAGGCTAGTTCCCTCTCTAGTCCCCAAGGCGAATATTACATGGCCGACTTCATATAATATCTACAGAGAGAACTAACACATATTAATAGCACAAAGTTATAGATCATCTTCATTTCATATTATAATATTTCTAGGATTTCTCCATCTCCCCAATAACAAGATAAACTACTCACACATGGAGACAATCAAAAACATCATCATAATCATGCGGATGGAATTAAAGTGCATGGATGAATTCGAGTACAAATCCACAATATCAATTGCAAGTACAACTAATAGAGATAAGTAAGATGGGGGAATGATGTAGCTGATGGAAATGTAGCGGTTGATGATGAAGGGGATGATGTCTTGTCCTCCAATGATCCGTGTAGCAGTGAGGATAATGCCTTCTTGCGAGTTCCTCCTCCAGATCCCTTTCAGAGGTAAAGTTTCGGTGTTTCTCGTGTCTATGTATTTCAGATCTCAGATCCGTTTGTGCTAGGTGAAAGTATTTGACGAGGCGAAGCTGACGGAGGTTCGTACGAGCGCGTGGTATGGACAGGCTTCACCTGTACCGATGCTCATTATGGCCTCAGATGATCGTGTTTGCGTTGGAAGACATTGTCGTTGTCGCCTCGCCCGAAATGTCAACGATCGCCGCGACCTTTCCTGAATCAACCTCGCCTTCTCATCCGCGGTGAGGTCACAACATCACCACCTCCATCCGGTAAGAAAGACGCCGGAAGGAGGAGCGTCAAACCACACCGTCGTCGATATTGAAGACATAGTGAATACCATTCTGGATGATGCCATGAAGGTGTCTAACGCCGAAGAGATGAAGAGAGGTTGGCTATGTGAGATGCATCGCAAAGTTGAGCAGCCACATCCTGCTCCGCTCGGAGCTCAGCTGGAGCAACCGGCGAGCTCTACGAACGAACTAGGGCGCAAGAATCTGAGCCGTTAGCAGCATGTATGTAAAAGAAATATCTGACCGAATGCCGAAGAAGAGACGAAAAGACGCTTATATAGAAGAGGGAAGCGTAAGGTTCAAGCTATAGAGTCATCATAGACCTAAGCGGATTTTCGCAACACAGTCTACACTACCAGCTGTGCTATCGTCCGTGATAAACCGATGGCTCCTACAGTCTACGCTGCCAGGCTAGGGCTTCGCCGCAAGGAAATGCGTCCGGCTAGGGCATACGCTGCCACATCGGATGTCCATGGGCCCCTTCGCCGCAAGAAACAGCGGCCGGCTATAGTCTACCGCGCCACGTCTATGGACGGGCCTCGCATACGCGAGAAACCACACCCAACATGGGCTCACAGCACCACGTCGGCTCTGTATGTCTTTGGACAGGCCCCGCATACGCGAGAAACCGCACCCAACATGGGCTCATGGTGCCACGTCGGCTCTGGACGTTCCCCGCATCTACGAGGAACCGTGGCCGCATAGGGTCTACACTGCCATGCTGGCTTCGGGCGGGCCCTACGTCTGCGAGAGTCCGTGGCAGGCATAGGCTCACGGCGCCACGTCGTCTCTCGGTGGGCCCCGCAACCTGGTGGGTGCGGAGGCATGTCGCGCTGGGAACGTCTCTTATAGAGCCCGGTCCTGCCACGTACGCTGACGGCGGGCCCATGCTGTGCACGCGGTCCACCGTTCCTACGATGCGGGGTACGGCGACGTGCAGTACACACATCCGCGGTATGGAATCTTTTGCCCTGGCCCGCAGCGGGGCCCTCTCACGGGATAGCATGACTCCGTTGTGACGTCGCCGTGTATCCTTTTCGGCGTCCATCCCACAACCGAAAATAATCGGGATGACGTGGATAGCAGTTTGAGCTGAAACAATCTAGCGCTATTATTTACTTTGATATCAGAACGTAGAATCGCTTTGTGAGCTTTATCACACTCTAAAAAATCAAATGACTTAGAGGCGTCGACACCTTTTATGCTAATAGCTTATATGAAGATTACTGTTAACATGTCATACAATCATTAGGTTCAACCGAGCAAGTTTGCGAGGTGATCTCAAACAGGTTTAGGCCTTCACACATCCACTTGGGTTTCAAACCATTGGTGGTCTATTTCAATTCCTATCATGATCATGTACATGTCTATTGCCCTTTGCACTAAGCTAGCTGACATATTTATTTTCTTTTTATCTTTCTTATATCGCTTCTACAAAGAAGCTAGACATAGTCCCATTCTCATGATTAATACAGGGAACCATCTCCCAAGCCTAGTATGAAGTGGTTCATGGTTGTGTTTGAGTATCTACCTCGACTTGTACTCATTCCAATAGTTTTCTATGACAGAATCATTTATTCGTACTTATTTATTTCATACTTCTTAAGCTTTGAATACTTCTTTTGTAATCAAACAAATGACTATAACATGCTATCAAGAATTCTTCTCATATTCTATTAGTACTATTGGTGTGTAAGACCCTAAAATTATCGCAAAGTACAAGTATAATAGCACTTATCCTAGTTCATACATCTAATACAATAACCATAAAATCGAGAATACTACAAATATCATAATATCTTGAAAATTCACTGGACAAAAAGTGTTCTTCTCCAAGGGAGTTGATAATGAAATCAATGCAAAGACTTTAAGAATTCAAAACTAACATGCATGCGAGAAAGATAATTATGCTAAGACTGCAAGGAAGATTACAAAGTTTTAATAGATCTCCCCAAGTTTGGGATCAAGCCAGGTGGGATCACATAGCTCCTTGATAGTATTCCTTTTTGGAGTGAAGAAGGTCTCATCACCGTCATCTTCTTCCCTCTTCAGGTTGCAAGCATGGGCAATAAACGCGAAACAAGTAGATAACTCTATGAAACCTGCTTGCTGCTCTTTTATTATCTTGAGGAGTAGCTTCCTATCATCTGCCATCTCAATCACAATTTTGGCCAGGGTTTCAACATTACCACTGATGGCATCAACCTTCTTCTCAAGGTCTTTGCTCATCATCCAGTAAGAGTTGACTCCCTCACTTACAGTTTCAATGCACGCCTTAGATACTTGTTCAATAGATGCAATATTTTCCTTAATCTCATCTTGCTACGCCCTTTTAGTGAGTGGTGACGATCTAGGAGGAGATTTAAGAGAATATCCACATAAATTATACCTATAAGGATTCAGAGGGTACTCCTCTTTGTTCCTCCTTTGCTCCACATGACTCATTATCTCCAACTTGTGCGGGAACATATCCTTCCAATTAGGGAGTGGCGCCACCTAAACGCCCTCACGAGTTGATGATGATGAAGAGTCCTCCTTGAACTCTAACTTCTGGATCAGCTTCATGGGTTATTCTCCTTTCTTCTTCCAAATTTGCTTGACATGGAATGGTTGTGTAGCTCTCGGATGATCAAGTGAGATTGGAAGCATTAAAAGTTCTAGGAGAGGAAAACTGGATCACAGGAAAGACCTAAATTTCTATGAAAAAGTATATTGGAAGAAGGTTTAGAGAACGAGAAGGAAAAAGGGCAGAAAACAGGTCAAAGAAGGTCAGCCGCTAGCGGTGACGGTTGTCGGTACGGCGGGTTTGCACCGTACCATGCCTCCATACCGAAAGTTACCATCATAGTTTTTATCATATAAGAGAAGAAACCGAAAGTAGAAGTCCTAAGGAGGTGATGATCAGCGGTACGGTCAAGCTAGCCCATTTTGCATGGTCGTTCCAGATCGACGACGACAAATAAAATGAATCGACAGTCATTACGCGCAAAACGATCATCGATAAGGGGTGTCCTACCGTACCGTCCTGCCGTACCGCATTGATAGCAATAAGAAAACCAACGCAAAAGGTACTACGCACGTAACGACCATCGCTACGGGCGCATCAGACCGTACGTTCCGCCCGTATCGATGTCAAAAATATTTCAAAATATACGAAAAAATGAAAAGATCGCAAAAGAAAATATTCAGAAGAACAACAAGGACTTCTAAGAAGCAAAAATATCAATAAAGATGTTCTCTTCCTCTTTTTCATATGTTTCTTCAATGAATTCTTCAACTGTTAATAATTGAATATATTTAACATTATTTACCTCGTCAACTCGATAGAGATTTAACTGTTGTCCATTGATAATCCATGAAGCCGAGGGAGTTTTCCCTTTTAATCCTATAGATACTTAGGGATAAGCTTCATCTACTTAATATGGTCCTTCCCACTTCGACCTTAATTTTCCTGCAAAAAAGCTTCTGACGAGAGTTATAGAGTAGAACTTTATCTCCTGATTTAAATTATTTATTTTCCACTTTTATATCATGCAATCTCTTAACGTTTTCTTTAAAGAGTCTAGCACTTTCATAAGCTTCACTTCTTAACTCATCCAAGGCATGAATATCTAATAATCTCTTTTTTCCTGCAGATTTAAAGTCATAATTCAAAATTTTAATGGCCCAATAGGCCCTATTTTCTAGTTCTAAAGTTAAATGACATGCCTTAGCATAGACCTTTTTTAGGGTGTCATCCTCATTGGATTCTTGTAGGCGGTATGTTAAGCCCATAATGCGTCATTTAGTTTCATCGCCTAATCTTTCCTTGACTTTCATATCGTCTTCTGGAGTATTGTCTTAAGTTCTCGATTCGAGAGCTCAACTTGCCCACTAGTTTACGGGTAGGGATGGCACCCGCCGGGTTCGGGGCTGGGTCCGCCACCCCCATACCCGCCCCGTTTAATTAGTCGGGTCACATTTTTTATCAGACCCGCGACCCGGCCGGGTTCGGCGCCCCAACGGGTACCCGCCAGCGCGTGAGACGAGAGCGACGCTGGCGTATGCGGGAAGAAAACGATGGGATATTGAGATGGGGTTGGCGGAAATGGATGCGTGCATGCATGTGTTGTCTCCAGGACTCCATATTCTATCGCGTGCATGTGATGTGTGTTGTGTGCGTGCGTGCCCGCGTGGGACGTGTGGCTAGGCATAGGATTATTAGGGATAGGATTAAGGCTTAGAGCGGGTCTGTGGGTCTGTGGGTATGGGTTTGCCATTTCCAGACCCGCCCCGTTAGACCTGGTGGGTCTAACTTTTTACCAAAACCCTTCCCGTTTAAGGCAGGTACCCGTTGGGTTTGCGGGTTTCGGGGCCCCATTGCCATCCCTATTTACGGGTGATAAGGCGAAGCAACTCGATGCGTCACCCCGTATTTATGGAGGATCTTCCTAAAAGTTCCCTTCATAAAATGAGTTCCACCATCAGTAATTAGAAATGAACTTTAAACCTGGGGAAATAATATCCTTTGTCATTTTGGTAGAAGTGGATGCATCTGCATGGGTAGTGCGTATTGTTTCAACCCATTTGGTAACATAGTCAACTGCAACAAGAATATATGTAAATCCATTAGAAGATGTGAATGGATCCATGTAATACATTCCCCAAACATCGAAAGGTTCAATTATGAGATTGTAATTCATAATCGTTTTTTGCTTCTTTCATATATTGCTCATACATTGATAAGCATCATAATTCTTAACATAATTATGAGCATATTTAAACAAAGTTGGCCAGCAAATTCTGATTGGAGGACTTTTGCCGTAGTTCTATCACCACCATGATGGCCTCCATAAGGACTATCGTGACAAACTTTTAGAATGGCATACATCTCATGATCGTGGACACCCTTCCTAATCATTCCATCAACCTCGTGTCTGTATAAATAAGGTTTGTCCCAAAAGTAGTGTCTTAAATCATTAAAGAATTTCTTCCTCTGATTATAATTTGTTTCTTTTGCAAAAACTTTCCTACCAAAAAATTAGCATAATCTGCAAACCATGGGTCATTAGAGCTTACTATTGCAAGGTACTTTATGGCTCCAAAATTAGCCATCTTCCACCATGTTTAAACATTGTTTTAAGTCAAGCAATTGATAAGAAACTCTCAATCCTTGACACTAATGACTAATAATTGCAAAGATATGCAAAACATTTCTTTGAATTGTGTTGTGCAGGAAATCATGGTTTTTAATGCAAAACCAGGAGTCATAATGAAGGTTTTTGAGGAAGTCCACACTGACAAGTAATTGGGGAGTCATTCCTAGGCGCCAGCAAGCTTAACGACCACTAGTACGGGCAGAGCCTGCCCGTACTGTCCACCCGTACCAGGTGGCGTTGGCCTCGTCTCGTCAAACCCTACGACTTTCATGAAGATGTCTATATATTTTGAGGCTCCAGCCGCCGGCTAGAGAGCCGCCATTCTCAGATTACATCACAACACCACCAAAGGAGATCCACGCCATTGTTCATCACTTCCATCATCCATCCCCTCCACTAGCCATAGCCATTGCTTTGTACTTTAGATCTCCTTGTGATTTGGCAACCATTGTAAGAATATTTGTTTTCAATCTAAGTATTTGTATGATGTTTTCTATCTCCGATCTATTTGTTATGAGTGAGTAGTCCTCACAAGGTGCGGGTTGGGGAGAAACCTCGCAGTAATTATGTGCATTTCATGGAAGTATTGTATTTTGTTTGCAATTGAGATTTGTATCTTTTGTTTCTTTGTCTCTTGTCTCGATCTGTGGACTTTTAGGTACCAAAGATCCCATAGATTGATAAAGGCCTAATGTGAGATACTTAGCTAGCGGCGATCTCATAGGAACCCTAGTGACAGCAAGGATGGTACGGTCTTTGCTTAGCGACCCATTCGGGATCACAACAACATCGCCACTTAAAGCTTTGATCTGTGTTTTACACTTAATAATCATTTGTAGCCCGTTGCTTCGGTGTCCACTCGGTTGGATTAAAAGACTATTGCTATGCCCGCTGCATCACGGGGGCTCTTATATATTAGGATGTGTTTCCCACAAGAGATTATCTCCGTTCAAACATTACACATGACTATGCTTATTATTATATTTTATTCCATATGATGTGCAGTTGCATGTGGATCTTCAACCCTGGCCTATCTCCATCCATTGATTCAAAAAATTATAAAGTAAACTAGATTGGTCCGATAAACTAAGGTAAAACAAAGAAACAAAGTCTTGTAGACATGTCCTTTTTATTTCCTTTTAGCATTCCTTTGCAAGGTTCGATTAAACCTAGGTATTCTAGGGAAAAAGCTAGTATACTACATACGTGAATCCGGATCGAAGGTATCAACCCTTTTTCTGGCGCCGTTACCGGGGAAGCAATTTTGCTATCTTGGTGAGGTCACTAGAGACCTTGTTTTAATTTTATTATTAGTTTGCAGTTTATTTCTTGTTATTAGTTTACTTTCTTGTTATCTATTTGAAAACCCAAAAAAATAGTTACTTGTTATTTGTTTTCATTACTTAAAAAATACAAAAAATATAAGAGCCATGGCTCAAAAGAGATTAGGGGAGTATGCTACTCCTACTGATGATTTTATTCGTGCACCTATCACGCAGCCTGCTATTGATGCAGAAACATATGAAATAAAGCCTAAACTTTAAGCTTGGTTCAACAAAACCAATTTGGGGGCTCATTTTCTGAGGACTCAGGTTTGCACTTAAATACTTTCACTGAAATTTGCGACATAATGCGTATTAAGGATGTAGATACAGATGCTGTTAAATTAACTTTCTATCTTAGAGGAAAGGCCAAGAACTAGTTGCTAGCTCTACCAAAGGGCACTATTATACCTTGGGAGGAATGTACTAATTTGTTTATGACTAAAATTTCCCCCCAGCTAAGACTATGCAGCTAAGATCCAACATTACAAGCTTTAGACAAGAAGACCATGAGCCACTAGCGCTTGCATGGAGAAGGATGAAAGAAGCCATAATGAACTGTCCTAGTCATAGGATGGAAGAATGGCTTATATTACATTTGTTTTATAATGGTTTTAACCCAATGTCTAAGTCTATGCTAGATACTTTTGCAGGAGGAACGATCATGGGAAAGCAAGTGAGTGTTGCAAAGAAATTACTTGATGATATGCAAAATAATCATGCCCAATGTCATGTGGAATGAACCTCGAAGAGAGTAAGTTCAATCACCGAGGTAAATAATGAAGAGCTTACATCCAAGGTAGACGAGCTGCTTAGTATAGTAAAAGGTAAAGAAGATAGTCAAGTTAATGCTATCGCTACCGATATTAATGATGTCAATTTTATAGCTCACACTCCTTTTAATCCTGCATGGAAAAATCATTATGCTTCTAATGCTCAAAAACATTATTCTAATCCTGCAGGAGCTCCTTACAACAATTATGATAATAATAATGGAGCAAATCATGGCAATCTCTCATTTGAGCAAACTGTTAGAACTTTTATGCAAGCTCAAACTAAGCAAAATAACATGCTTATTAAAATCACGGAGAACCATGAAAGTAGTACAGGAAAATTATCTAATCAGACCATTGCAATTAGAAATGATGTGCAAGCTCTACAGGAAAGTACAAAGACCATGGAGGCTCAGCTGGATAAAGTAGCCGAGAGCCAAGCTCTCATACTAGCAAAATTGGCTCGAAAACCCAAGCCAAATCTGGTAGAAGACCTCAAGATGATGAGGGTAGTAACCAATGAAGAGAAACCTAAAGAGTTGGATTATAGCAACGCGCCGACACCGGAATATACCGTGGAAGATCTACTAAAGATGATCACCGTGAAGAACCCCGGTATAGAACAAGTAATGATGCTATGTACCAACAATTTATACAACAAGTAGCATCTAAAGTTCGTGAGTTAGTGATGGAGTATAAAAGACTAGATGATAAGCTTCCTACTAAGCTAGATAATATATTTGAGCCTAATATTAAAGTTAAGTTGGGAGTCAATGAGATATCCGCACTTTGTGATCTTGGTGCGAGCGTCTCAACAATTTCCAAGAACTTATTTGATAAATTAAACTTGGGGCCATTTGTCACTACTGAATTGAGACTCCATCTAGCAGAATCAACTTATAAATAAGCTGTTGGGATAAAATAAAATATAGTTGTTGAAATTAAAGGCAGTCCCGCTCTTATTGATCTTATTATTGTGGACATGCCTGAAGATCCATAGCACCTATAATTTTAGGTAGGCCATTCCTAAGAACTATTAAGGCTTTAATTAGTTTACATGAGGGGAATGTGACAATAGGGCTACCATCTATAGATCCTTTCTTAGTCCACTTCCCTAGGAAAAAGAAGGCCAAGCCTAATGATGATGATGGTATAATTACTTTAAAAGCCAACTATTTTGGAGTGGGTATTCCACTCCTTAAACCTAAATGATTGCCATCGGGGTCAAGCTAATTGACCATAACTAGAAGCGCTTCATGGGAGGCAACCCATGTAAAATAAAGTTTTTACTTTTGTGTTAGTTTCGTTAGTTTTTGTTTTCGTTTTTGTTTTGTTTGTTTTTAATAAAGAATGTTCAAGAAGACCTTTGGAGAGAGGAGAAGAAATAAGGTAATCCTCGATCTTTTATTTTACTATCACATGGCCTAAGAAGTATTGCTGATTCTTTATTAGTATATTTGCTGTTATTTTGTCCATTGATAAGATGTGCAAAGACACGCAGAGCTTCTAATCAAAATCTTTGAGTTTTTTAGCTCACGTGACGTTTAACGACCTGCAGTACGGCCAGAAGGGACCGTACCGTGCGCCCGTACCACATCGATACATGGGAAGATAGAAATTCTGATTTTTGTCGCAGGAGACAGTGCTCTTAACAACCACCAGTATGGTCGGACGCGCCTGTACTGCTCGCCCGTACCGTACCCTCGAGCAAACATCAGATTTCAAGCGAAGATACAAAATGGATAACGACTAGCAATACGGGCACGCACGACCGTACCACGTGCCTGTACCGACTGCATCGCCGGAAGGGAGTCTTCACCCCTAAGGTATGTCACCCGGTACGGGCGGGCTCCGGCCGTACCGCCCGCCCATACCATGTACGCGGCCACCATAACCAGCCTAAGGAGGTAACCTAAAAATCCCCAAAGTCTTTCTCTTTCTTCTTCCTCCAAACTACAAACCACCTTCATTGGATCTTCAAATTTACTCAATCTTTCTTTGATTCCTCGCACTCAATCGATCTAAGGTATGATTCTCCTTCGATCCTCAACTTATTTGTACAAAAGCTTCACTCAATCTTTCATCATTGTCAATCTAGACTTAGGTCTTGTTCTTGATTCAATCTTTATATTGAGCATGCTTAGTATTGTTCTAGAGGAGTTTCTTTTGTAATTAGTGTAGAGAATCACTTATGCTATGTTTCTATTGGACTAAAAAAATTATTAGCATTTTTTATTTACTTTATCTTATTATTTTTAGATGAACACGAGGAGCCGTACACGTGACATGGCCGTGGAGTCCTCCGCACCACCCGTTGATACGTTGACCCCCGAGTCACTTGGTATCGAGTTTATTGAGGAGTTTCAGCTGAACCATTTCAATCATCTCAAGCTCCGAGAAATCAAGTCCACCAAGTGGGCATGTCCCTATATCCTGAACCAACTTGGCATTCGTGCTGATTTCAATTTGTTTTGCAATAATGTTGGTTTGTATGATTTTGTCTTTCAGGATGTTGCCACGTATCGCCACTTGACGCTTGAGTTCTTCAGCACCTTGACGCATATAGTGGACCCTTTACTGAGGAACAAAGGCCCAGAGTTGATCGCATCAAATTTTGCCTTATGAACCATGAGTACCCTAACACTCGACCAACGGGCTCAATGTTTTGGGTTTGCCAACACCACCACCGATGTGCACACAACTACTTTTGTTTTAAATCCTGCACCTTGGGAGTACTTTAATTTAATGAGAATTCATGGAAACACACCCAAGGGAAACCAAATTGATCATCCTACAATTCACTATCTATTCTATGTACTTGCTAACACTTTGCAGGCATGTGATGAGTTTACTAGAGTTAATGAGGAGAACATGTTCATCCTCGCAAAGGCTGCTATTATTAATTGTAACTTAATGCCAAATTTGGGTGTGCTTCTTGTGTTTTACCTTAAGCATCAAGCTCTTCAATCTCGAGGACCCATATACGTAGGAGGAGTTGTGACCGTTCTTGGACGCGCACTTCACATCAACCTAGGTAACATCCAGCCATTGACATGAAGTCACCGTCTCAGTCTCCCCACTCTAAGAGCATGTGGTATGGTTCCTAAAACTCATGGTAGATACTTCCTTGATATACCTAGAGCGGATCACTTGATCCCGGCTCCTTTGCCTAATGGTCTATTCTCTATCGAGGATGGATGTTTGCGTTTTGACGCGCAGGTTGAGGCTAATCTACCCAACAAGAAATACCCATGGGAGGAGGAGAAGATGAATAAGTAGAACAAGGAGGACCTGAACAAGATGAGCAGCCACCAAACTACTATACCACCTATTAAGACATCTATGCACTCGAAAGAAATATTCAAAACATAAACAACCTCTCCATCAACCTTCGAGATGTTACTGCAAGCCTCGCCACCCAGTTCCATGATTGGAGCAACCAATGGAACATGGGAAACTATCCACCGCCACCACAATGAGTAACAAAAGGGCTTGCAAAAGCCTGAGCTTGGGGATGTGTTCCCCCGACAAATTTATTTGTGTAATAATGAGGATGTACTCCAGCTCCTTGGGAGCTTTGAAACATACGTGTTGGCCCGTTCCAACACTTTGCATTTTCCTTTGCTTTTTAGTTTGCTTTTGTTTTTCATTTCTTTTCTTTTCTTAAAACCCTTGCTTGGTCGCAAGTTCTTTTCTATTTTTTAATCCCAATCCTCAAAAATACAAAAAAGTTTTTTCCTTTCTTCCTTTTTCATAAATGTGGATTTGCACTTTGCCTCTTTTCTTTAATATTATTATGAGAGTAATCGTGTTTGAGTTTTAAAGGAACACATCCCTATAAGGAAGAGAATCATGAAGTTATTTATGAGAGGTATTTCCTATGTCTCCCACTTTTGAAGTTTGAGTTGTTTATCTTACTTGGTTGATTTGTAAGATGCCATGCTTGTGGGAGTAATTTAATATGGTTAGAGTAAAGCTTTTTATTAGTATGATGATTAGTTGTTGAAGCTCTTGCTCTAGTTCCTTTAGCTAACCGAGTCTTTCTTGGAAATAATATTGCCAAACAAGTACAATAAGAAAAAGTCTAAAATTTATGACTTGTTTGATGAATGATTGCATTGAGAGTATACCCTTGAAGATACTTAACCCCGTAGATATTTTGATAGTCTTGACGACACTCATGAAGGGAGTTGTTTGATTGAAATAAAGTCTAATGGTAATTGTGATGCATGCCAAAGCTAACCTTGTGGATCAAACCGCGGTACTAGCTCAAAAAAAGAGAAGAGAGGGACAATTCTATGTCTCTAATGCACACCTTTGGGATGCCAACAACTCCGCTAGCTTTTGAACGATCTATGGTATAACCCCGGATTTCAGCTATGAGTTAATGACATGAGTGGCATACGTGTCAATATATGGGTGATGCATGTAAATTGCATACATGAACTTTGTAGTTTGTTAACATGTTTTTCCACATATTTGCATCATATATAATGTTAAATCCCTGTTTTATATTGATTTTTGGGGATTTATCAATGATCCCCTTTATTTTGGTTATAACCCTACAGGGCAGAAAAACCCTATTTTCAATGTTTTTGATGTTTCAGGACCTAAACGAAGTCAAATGGACCTGTACTTTTGGGGATGCCAATATTTATCCACGAGAAGCATTTGGAGCACTGTAATTCCACCAGGAGGGCTAGGAGGCCCAAGATAGCCTGGGTGGTGCGCCACCTGTGCTATCTGCCTCCTCGACCATCCTATCGCCTTGATTCTTTCGCCCACGGACTTCTCTTGACCTAAAAACCCCTATATAAGGACCCCCAGGCGTCCTCGAGACGAGAGGCACCAGAGACGAAAACACCACCAAACAGAGTCAGATCCAACAAAGATTGGAGGGGTAAACTCCGCTAGAGCCACCTCCGGGGAGATCTCCATCCTCTCCAACATCTCCGGCTTCATCACCATGATGAGGAGGGAGTAGTCCACCTCCAGGCTATCGGTTTATGGCAGTATCTTGATCTATTTCTCTCTTGTTCTTCATAGATCTAGTACCATATGAGCTGCCCAACATGATTATGGTCATATTTGTAATTCCTATGTGGTGGATCTTTGTTCTATGATTTGATATTTGAGATTGGAATCTATTTTGTGTAAGATGTTTTAATAGATGCATATCATGCACCCCGTTCTTCATTGCTTGTTTTGATCCAACTTGTATGCAAGAACTTATTTAGGGAGAAGTGTGTGTTAGATGGAGTAGAATAGGGGTAGAGATTGAATTGTGACATTATATTCAAGATCTACTTTGGTTTTTACCTTTCTTTTGCTGCCTCACTAGGGGTAAAGTGAAATCATGTGCTACAGTTACCACGTGACAGTGTGATGACCTTGTTAAATCAAGGTAGCATATTTTGTATTTCAAACATCATATAATATTGCTTAAAGCTATACTCTGATTTGTTCTTAAATTAATATTACATGGAGATTTTCCTTTCTTGAGGAGTATAAGATAGAGACGTATTCCATCTCAATATTAGAATGTGATGCCCATATTAATTCCCTTTATCAAGAACTTATAGAATTTCCATGAATCTTTATCATTGATGAATTGTTTTGTGATCACTACAACTTAAAAAGAGAATAGACAAGTGAACACATGAACCCCGGTCCAATTTTTTATCATAATAAACACCTTTCCATTGCATATACTATCCTTTACATTTTCTACAATTTATTATTTCGAAAATACAAAAATACTTTCTCTACTTGCAATCACCCATACAAACCCAAAAACAACTCTATTATCTTCCACATCATCTAGTTTGCATTACTTTACTTTATTTACTTTCTTTACTTTAGTTTGTTTTATATTTTATTTCATATTACTAATACGAAACCTTGTGCTTGACAACCACTTGGTGGAGTTGGGGACACAAGACAAATTATTCTACTTTACAGGTTGCTTGAAGAGGATAAGACAAAACATCCTTCCATAGCCAATTCCCCGAGAGTTCGATATAAACCCTTGAGTCACCCTTGTGGGAAAAAGAAGCTTGCTACAACACTTTGCACTTGGACTCCCAATGAAAAGTGGTAGCCTTTGTTGCCATCAATGGGCAAAAGTATTGGTACTCTCAAAGGTTGTGCAAGCTCTTGCAAAAGAAACAACCAGCGATCCTTGAAAGAATAAAAAGAAAAGGATATCTATGAGGATCCACATAACAAGTACTTGGCATGGTCTCATTTCTACTCTACGATTTTTTCTTGAAAAACAATGATTGGATTAGAAGTATTTTTGATAGACTTGATTTATTGATGTGGGTGTAAATAAGAAACTTCATTGTTATACTACTTAGGACATGAAACTCTCTTACTCAGTTATGCTATTTAAACATCCTAGTGTTCCTTAGCAAGCTGAGAGTTAACTAGAAGAATTGGATTGATTTCTACACTTCTAGTTATTTATACTTATATTAAACTTCACTTTGATTGTATTGACTTACCGAAGCTTGTAAAGTACTCTTGTCATATCCCTAACTTTGATAAGCCTCACAATTGGATGAAGTGCTGAGCACATATGACTACCAACCATAAGTGAATTCTTATTCTGGTTGTTTCAAGTTGAAATGCTGAATTCCTTATATTTATTTTGTTTCTTCTTGCTCGAGGGCGATCAAGGTTTGAGCTTTGGGGAAGTTGATGGCTCCAAAATTAGCCATCTTTCACCGCGTTTAAACATTGTTTTAAGTCAAGCAATTAACAAGAAACTCTCAATCCTTGCCACTAATGACTAAGAATTGCAAAGATATGCAAAACCTTGCTTTGAATTGTGTTGTGCAAGAAATCACGATTTTTAATGCGAAATCAGGAGTCATAATGAAGGTTTTTGAGGAAGTCCACATGGCCAAGTAATTAGGGAGTCATTCCCAGGCGCCAGCAAGCCTAACGACCACTGGTACGGGCAGAGCCCGCCCATACCGTCCGCCCATACCAGGTGGCGTTGGACTCGTCTCGACAAACCCTACGACTTTCATGAAGACGCCTATATATTTTGAGGCTCTAGCCGCTGGCTAGAGAGCCGCCATTCTCAGATTACATCACAACAACACCAAAGAAGATCCACACCATTGTTCATCACTTCCATCATCCATCCCCTCCACTAGCCATAGCCATTGATTTGTACTTTAGATCTCCTTATGATTTGGCGACCATTGTAAGAATATTTGATTTCAATCTAAGTATTTGTATGATGTTTTCTATCTCTGATCTATTTGTTATGAGTGATTAGTCCTCACGGGTTGCGGGTTGGGGAGAAACCTCACAACAGTTATGTGCATCTAATTCATGGGAGTATTGTATTTTGTTTGAAATTGACATTTTGTATATTTTGTTTCTTTGTCTCTTGTCTCGATCTGTGGACTTGTAGGTACCCAAGATCCCATAGATTGATAAAGGCTTGAGGTGAGTTACTTGGCTAGCGGCAATCTCATAGGAACCCCATGATACGTCCAAAACGTATCTACTTTCCCGAACACTTTTGTTATTGTTTCTCCTCTAAACTTGTGTGATTTGGATGCAACTAATGCGGACTGACGCAGTTTTTAGCAGAATTGCCTCGGTGTCCACTTTTTGTGTAGAAAACCAACTATCAAGAAAAATCCTGGAAAATATGCCAAAAATCCTATTTCACCCGAAGACTCCAGGAGCCAGAATACGAGACGGAGAAGAGCCCTGGGGTGGCCACACCACCTGGTGGCGCGGGCCAGGCCAGGCCACGCCAGGGGGTGGTGTGGGCCCCCAGGCACCCCCTCGGCCTCTCTCTTCGCCTATAAGGAGCCTTCTGACCTAAAAAGTTTGGGGGGTTCGACGTTTTTCCAGAAGGAGTTCTGCTCCGCCGCCACCACCAAATTCCACGAAACAGCACCAGAAACTCCGTTCTGGCACCCTGCCGGGATGGGGAATTGGAGGAGATCATCGCCATCATCATCACCATCGCTTCTCCATCGACCATCCATGTTTCCCCCATCTATGAGTGAGTAATCCCCCGCTGTAGGCTATGGGGATGGTAGGGATTGGATGAGATCGTTCATGTAATGGCATCAGATTGTTAGGGCATGGTGCCTAGTATCTTTTATTAGTGCTTTATGACTTTGTTGCGACTTGTTGTGCTTAATGCTTGTCACTAGGGCCCGAGTGCCATGATTTCAGATCTGAACTTATTATTGATTCATTATGATAGTATTGTTTCTGGTTTTATCTACAAGTTGTATACACACGTTGTTGTCCGGAACCTATGGCCCCGAAGTGACAGAAATTGGGATAACCGGAAGGGAAAGTCTTTGATGTGAGGATCACATGTGTTCACGGAGTGTTAATGCTTTGCTCCGGTGCTCTATTAAAAGGAGCACCTTAATTGCCAGTAGTTCCCTAGAGGCCCCGCTGCAAACGGGCTGGCAGGACAAAAGATGTTGTGCAAGTTCTCATTGCGAGCACGTATGACCAGATATGGAACACATGCCTAGGATTGTCTAGTACTTGGATGCTTTATCTTATTTATCTGCAATTGCCCTATGTTCTGATTGCTATGTGAATTGTCTTGTCCATGCAACGCCCGTCCATCCACCCCTATGCCTACCGCACTCGAATCCCACTATTTACTACTTTTGTTACTACTGTCTTTGCTTTACTACTGCTGTTACTTTACTATTCCTACTACAAAACTGTTGCTACTGATAAACTGCTGAGAGCAAGATTGTTTCTAGGTGCAGCTGAATTGACAACTCAATTGTTAAGGCTGATAAATATTCTTTGGCTCCCCTTGTGTCGAATCAATAAATTGGGTTTCACTTCCCTCGAAAATACTACGATACACCCCCTATACTTGTGGGTCATCAAGACTATTTTCTGGCGCCGTTGCCGGGGAGCATAGCTTTATTTATCAAGTTCACTTGGATTCTCTATTGTTCGCTGCTATCCATCCATCATGGGTAAGTCTCGTGATGGCAAGTTTCCTATTTTACCATCCACTACAAGAAGAGGTACGGTTCTGAACACCTTTGCTGCTCTTGATTCACCATCTGTTATAAGTAAGCTCATTACACCACCACATACACATGCTACACACACTGCTACTACTGCTGAATCTGAAACTTCTGATACTTATGATGCTGCTTCTACTGTGCTTGATAAGAGTGGTTCATTAGGTCCTTTCCTAGATGCTACGATTGCTAGAACTATAGCTGGAAATACCAAAACTCCTAATGAAGACACTACTACACCTGTTAGCTCACCTGAGTCTAGTGAGAGTTATGATACTGAAGAAGATTATGTTGAGATGACCGATGAGTTTATTGAAGAATGTAAGAACACCCATGATAGGAGCACTGCTAAGAGTCTCCTTGAGAGGCGTACTATTAGACCCAAATTATCTCTTGATGCTAAGTTTGTTGCTTCTCCCATAAACATTATAGATGAAGATTATGATTTCTCTCTCGATCTATCTTACATAGCTATTATCGAGAAAGAAACTTTTTGTGGGACTAAGAATGAAAGTGCGGTAGCACATATGAATGAAATTTCTACCATGAGTGGCTTGTTTTCTGATGATATTAAGATGCGTACTTATTTTGTTGCTAACATTTTTCCCTTTTCACTAAAAGGAGAAGCTAAAACTTGGTTTAGTAATTTACCTCCTGGATCTATTGATAGCCATGAGTGCTTGATTAGTACTTTCCTGCAGAAATATTTTCCTCCCAGTGCTAGACATGCTATTTTGCAGGAACTTTTCGATTTTAAACAGGGAGAAAAAGAGGTATTGCCCGAATCTTGGGCAAGATTTTGTGCTTTGATTCATGCACAGGCTGGAAGTCATTTACCTAAGAATGAGCTTCTTGATATATTTTATAATGGACTAACCGAGGAATCTAGGACATACCTAGATAGTTGTGCTGATTGTGTTTTCAGGAATAGGACTCCTAAGGAAGCTAAGGAATTAATGGCTAAAATAAGCAAGAATTATGAAGATTGGACTCCTCCTAAACAAGTTACACCTGAAGTAATTGTACCTGAACCATCTATTCCTGTGCCTATTCCAACATCAAAGAAGAGGGGAGTTATTGAATTGAATGATGAAGTGATGAAGGAAGCTAAAAATGTCTTAAGGAGAAGGGAAATTAAAGCTGCAGATGTCAAGAATTTACCTCCTATAGAAGAATTATGTAAGCCTATTCCCTACTTACCCACTATTGAGGTACACTCTCTCCAACACTTTGATGAAGGTGATATCCCTTACTTGAAACCTCCTGATCAATGCTTAGAAGAATTTGATATCTTTATTATTAAGCAAGATAACTTTAATAAAAGGGTGCAAAATCATCTAATGGAAAACACTAGAGCTATTATTGAGTTGAAAGATATTGTAGAAAGAACCTCTACTAATGTTAAAATGATTGTTAAACACTTTCAAATGGTTCAAACTCAAATAGATCAACTCGTTAAAGTGCAAAACGACTTGCTAGTTAATGTTGCTAAAGAAAAACATGCTTATGAAATTAGAACTAGAAATGGTGCTGCTACCCAGGATCCTCTATATCCTGAGGGGCATCCCAAAAGAATTGAGCAGGATTCTCAACAAGCTGAAAATAGTGGTTCTACTCGTAAGAAAAGGAAAAAGGAAACATAAAATTGTTGTAGAACCCTCTGAACCTGCTATAGATCCTAATAGTATATCTATCTCTGATGCTGAAACTGAAAGTGGTAATGAAGAAAATGTTGTTCCTAATGAAGAAAAAGTTGAAGAAGAACCTGAAAACCACACTAAGACTACTAAATACACCAAAGAAGATTTTATTGCTAAGAAACAAGGTAGTGAAAGAGAACCTTGGGTCCAAAAACCTATGCCTTTCCTTGATAAGAAACACAAGTCAAAGGAAGATGAACACCACAATAAGTTTTGTGAGTGGATGAAGCCTTTATTCTTGCAAATTCCTTTGACTGATGCTATTAAATTTCCTCCTTACTCAAAGTATATGAAGGATATTGTCTCGAATAAAAGGAAGATCCCTAATGAAGAAATTTCTACTTTGCTTGCTAATTATTTCTTCAATGGTAAGGTTCCTAAGAAACTTGGAGACCCAGGGATTCCAACTATCCCTTGCTCTATTAAGAATAGTTATGTTAGAACTGCTTTGTGTGATTTGGGAGCTGGAGTTAGTGTTATGCCTTTCTCCCTCTATAAGAGGCTTCAGCTTGAAAAATTGATACCAACTGATATATCTTTGCAAATGGATGATAAATCTACCACTATTCCTGTGGGTATATGTGAGGATGTACCTGTTCAGGTGGCTCACAATTGCTTGATATTAACTGATTTTGTTGTGCTTGAAATGCCTGAAGATGATAATATGTCTATTATTCTTGGGAGACCTTTTCTTAATACTGCAGGAGCTGTTATTAATTGTAATCAAGGAAAGGTGACCTTCAATGTTAATGACAAGGAACATACTGTCTATTTCCCTAAGAAGATTGAAAGGACTTATGGTTTGAATTCAATTGAACATGTTGAAGGCATTCAAGTTGGAGAAATATATTGTCCCATACCAAGAGAAAAATTTGAAACTATTATGATTGGGACCATTACTATCAAGGTTGAGGTAACATAATCATTAGTGGAGTACAAAGTTTTGTCTCATATGCAATTGTTTTGGTAGCAAGACTTGATCAACCTTGCTAACAAAAGGATTGCATTGAACAAAACAATGTTTTCATTATGATTATCTCCGTTTATTTCTATCTTTTGCATTTTAGTTTTTGTTTTCGTTTAGTTTTATTTTTGTTGGTAGTTGCTTGCATGTTAGAACTTCTGTAGTTCTAGCCTTGTTTTGTCCTTGCATCATGTTTCCAAAAAAGAAAAAAATCTGTCTGTCAGAAAAATCATTCTTCTATTTCTGAAAAATGCCCAAAAATAAAGTGTCTCGAAAAATTCCAGAAAATTCATATTAAATTTTTACGTGAAAAAAGGGGCAGAGGAGTACCTGGTAGGTACCAGGCAGGCACACCATGTGGTGGCGCGGCCAGCCCTGGGTGGCGCCATGCCCTGGTGTGGGCCACCCCTAGCCCCCCACTAACTCTCTCACCTGCCACTTTATTCTCTCTCCCGAGTAAGCTCCAGTTCATAGCTAAAAATCGCGTTCTTTCTGTGCTTACTCTTGATTTCTTCGATCTCCTTGCTCAGCCCATCTTTCTTGCTGAAATTTGGAGTATTTGTTCCCTGGTATGTGACTCCTCCCCTTGTCCAAGTAGATTTGTGTTTAGTGGATTATATGTTGAGTATTTTGCTGCAGTAGGTGACTGGTTATGAGATCTTGTAAGCTTGTTTGATGCTTAGAGATATAGTTTTGATGCATGTTTAGGCCTCTTTCAAGTCCCTATGAGTAGAATCCTTCATTATATTTACTTTGCAATCACTTGTTTAATAGGTGTTTAAATTTCAGAATAGAAGATGAGTGAACACCACCTAAACCAACATGAGCTTTGGGTGCCTAAGGTCATGAAGGTCCACCGGGAGGAGGAAGTTTTTCCCTCCATTTATCCATGCCCTGAGTTCATGAGAGCTGCAGGAATTCTACAAGATTTCCACACTTTGGTTTCTAATGCAGGGTTAGAGCACTTTTTGGAAGATGAACCTTGTCAATTTGTGAAGCTAACCATGTCTGTGGTGTAGGATTTCCAATTTAGTCACTCTTTGCCTAACCCCATGGTCCATTACAAAATTTACAATATTGCTGTCAACCTTTCTCTTGATGATTTTTGTGCAGCTATTAAGGTACCTCAATGGGGATCATGTAGGAAGATTAAAGAGAGACCGGAACCACTCATGGATTTATATGCAGAAATTTGTCAAGGGAGTAGCTTCTCGAAGGAGAGTGGAAAAATCCGTAACATTCATCTTCCCTCCATTCGCTACTTTGCCTACTTTATTGCCAAGTGTGTTCTTGCTAGGAAAACTGCCAATAAGTTATCTTCGTTTGATTTAGCATTTATCTCTGTTGTTCTTAGACGAGATAGGTCTTACAACTTGAGTGCTTTGATAACTTTCCGTCTTGCTGCTAACCGTGAGAAAGGTGGAATTTGTGGAGGCCTCATTGCTTCTCGTTTACTAGCATTGCATGGTTTAGTGCCTCATCATCTAGACCTATAGTTTCCCATAGAGAGGCTTGATTTTAATTCCATGATATAGCATAAATTTATTTTCTCGTGGGCTAGTTTGAGTAAGTTATCTTATGAAATAACCTTTCTCAAAGCTGGTTGGAGAAAGAGCAAGTCCGAGCATGTTGTTCTTTTGCCTGTACCTGTTTTGTTTAACCTTGATAACATGGAAGGATGGTCCCTCACTGAGGAGGAGCTTGACACGTACTTGGGAGAGCTCTGCCAACAGGAGCAGGACACTAGAAGGGGCCATAGTTTGTATGTATGTTAGAGAAACGCCTAGGCCGCTAGCCTAAGCCATGCCTAATCATGGTGGAAACTTGCAGCCTAACCATAATGAGCATTCTATGAAGCATCCTCAATAAAAGTCTATGCACATAGTAAATAAAAAGATCACCGAGATGCTCATTGTCTGCTTGCCTTGTATTTTGATTATGGGATAGCTCCCGTGCCATGTGCAAGGGGTACCCCGTTGGCGGTTCTCTATGATACGTATATACTTACAATGACAAGAGCTTACTTGTGACTGAAGTTGAGTATCATGAGGATCGGTCTTCGTAAGTAAGGGGCATGAGACTTCGATTTATAACTTGTCAAGCATATCCTCTTAGTTGTGTCACTTTCACCTTAACCACATTAAAGATGCTTATGATAGGGGCAAAGAGAGCTCAAAGCTAATGAGTACCATACTTTCAGCATTTGGAAGCCTTTCAAATTATTCAAAACCTTTTCTTCTACTTGTTGAGTCTCCACATATTCTTTGAGCACCTTCTTGAGAGCATGGTTGTCATTCTTTGTGTTTGTTCCATTACTTGATTACTTGTGTTATGACTTTGGTGTTTGTATCCTTGATATCTTTACTTCTAGTCATCACTTGAACTTCAGAGGTGCCTTGGCATTCATAATCAAAGGCAAGTGAGATACCACTCTATCATACCTTTCTATGAGCATTGTAATGTTGCTTATGTTTGTGTCTCATGCTACTTATTATTCTTGAGTTGGAATCTCTTCATAGCTTGCAATGACTATTAAGTAGACTTGGTTGCATACTCTTTATTATGAATTGTCTAGGTAGTTGATCACATTGCTGAGAATATTTACATCATATGAAGCAAATGTGTTCGTGAAAGTTCTTTTATCGCACTCAGTTTTCAACTGAATTGCTTGAGGACAAGCAATAAGCTAAGCTTGGGGGGAGTTGATACGTCCAAAACGTATCTACTTTCCTGAACACTTTTGCTATTGTTTCTCCTCTAAACTTGTGTGATTTGGATGCAACTAATGCGGACTGACGCTGTTTTTAGCAGAATTGCCTTGGTGTCCACTTTTTGTGCAGAAAACCAACTATCAGGAAAAATCCCGGAAAATATGCCAAAAATCTAGACGGAGAAGAGCCTTGGGGTGGCCATACCACCTGGTGGCGCAGGCCAGGCCAGGCCAGGCCAGGGGGTGGTGTGGGCCCCCCAGGCACCCTCTCGGCCTCTCTCTTCGCCTATAAGGAGCCTTCTGACCTAAAAACTTCGGGGGGGGGTCGATGTTTTTCTAGAAGGAGTTCCGCTCCACCGCCACCACCAGATTCCATGAAACAGCACCAGAAACTCCGTTCTGGCACCCTGCCGGGATGGGGAATTGGAGGAGATCATCACCATCATCATCACCATCGCTTCTCCATCGACCATCCATGTTTCCCCCATCTATGAGTGAGTAATCCCCCGCTATAGGCTATGGGGATGGTAGGGATTGGATGAGATCGTTCATGTAATGGCATCAGATTGTTAGGGCATGGTGCTTAGCATCTTTTATTAGTGCTTTATGACTTTGTTGCGACTTGTTGTGCTTAATGCTTGTCACTAGGGCCCGAGTGCCATGATTTCAGATCTGAACTTATTATTGATTCGTTATGATAGTATTGTTTCTGGTTTTATCTACAAGTTGTATACACACGTTGTTGTCCGGAACCTATGGCCCCGAAGTGACAGAAATCAGGATAACCGGAAGGGAAAGGCTTTGATGTGAGGATCACATGTGTTCACGAGTGTTAATGCTTTGCTCCGGTGCTCTATTAAAAGGAGCACCTTAATTGCCAATAGTTCCCTAGAGGCCCCGCTGCAAACGGGCTGGCAGGACAAAAGATGTTGTGCAAGTTCTCATTGCGAGCACGTATGACTATATATGGAACACATGCCTAGGATTGTCTAGTACTTGGATGCTTTATCTTATTTATCTGCAATTGCCCTATGTTCTGATTGCTATGTGAATTGTCTTGTCCATGCAACGCCCGTCCATCCATCCCTATGCCTACCACACTCGAATCCCACTGTTTACTGCTTTTGTTACTGCTGTCTTTGCTTTACTACTGCTGTTACTTTACTATTCCTACTACAAAACTGTTGCTACTGATAAACTGCTGTGAGCAAGATTATTTCCAGGTGCAGCTGAATTGACAACTCAGTTGTTAAGGCTGATAAATATTCTTTGGCTCCCCTTGTGTCGAATCAATAAATTGGGTTTCACTTCCCTCGAAAATACTGCGATACACCCCCTATACTTGTGGGTCATCACCCCAGTGACAGGAAGGGTAGTACGATCTTCTCTTAGCGACCCATTCGGGATCACAACAACATCACCACCTAAAGATTTGATATGTGTTTTAAACTTAATAATCGTTTGTAGCCCATTGCTTCGGTGTGCACTCGGTTGGACTAAAAGACTATTTCTATGCCCGCTGCATAACGGGGCTCTAGTATATTAGGATGTGTTGCCCACAAGAGATTATCTCCGTTAAAAGATTACATATGACTATGCTTATTATTATCTTTTATCCCATATGATGTGCAGCTGCAGGTGGATCTTCAACCCTGGCCTATCTCCATCCATTGATTCAACCCATTATAAAGTAAACTAGATTGGTCTGGTAAACTAAGGTAAAACAAAGAAACAAAGTCTTGTAGACGTGTCCTTTTTATTTCCTTTTAACATTGCTTTCCAAGGTTCGATTAAACCTAGGTCTTCTAGGGGAAAAGCTATTATACTACATCCGTGAATCCGGATCAAAGGTATCAGTATAGATATAAGTTTTTCTCATCCTCACAAGATAGATTCTAGAAATCCATTGGAGGAGAAAAACCTACATCTACAATCCTCTCTAAATTTTGGTCCATGGCCCAAAAATGAATAAGCATACGACACTTCCAAACATCATAATTTGTGCCATCGAATATGAAAATGTCACCGTGCACTAATCCCCTATCCGACATCTTTGTTCTCAAGGCGGTGAAGCCTAAAATGAGAGACCGGGCTCTGATACCAATTGAAAGGACACAGATGTCGCCTAGAAGGGGTGAATAGGCGGTTTAAAACTTTTACGAGAGGGGCTCAACAAAAGCGGAATTAAACTAGCGTTTACTTTGTCAAGCACAAAACCTAGAACAACTAGGGTTCACCTATGTGAACCAACAACTTATACTAAGCAAGACAAGCAACTATGTGATAGAAAGTGATGACCCACAAGTATAGGGGGTGTATCGCAGTATTTTCGATAAGAGTGTCGAACCCAACGAGGAGCAGAAGGTGCTGGCTAGTGGTATGGATCAGGAATTCTCTGCAAATACTTAGCAAACGGATTTTTAGGGGTTTTCGATAAAGCAAGCAAACAAAGTACGAGTAAATAAAAGACAGTAAGAATAAATGCAGCAAATGGCCCAATCCTTTATGCAGCAAAGGGCAAGTCGGTTGTATTTCTATAGATGACCAAACGTTCTCGAGGACACATGGGAAGACTGTCAAGTGCTTTCGCTTCATATAGTCGATTAATCTTCTTTAGCTTGCTAAGTGTTGTGTGGGTGAACCCGTGCTAATGTACCGTCCCATCCAATACTAATACATACTTGTGATTATGCCCCTTGCAAACATACGTAAGTACAAGAAAGTAATTAAGGTAAAAACCTAACCACAGCTTTAAACTCTAAGACCCTTACGTCCCTTGTGCAATGGTTTCCTAACGAGGGTTCAGGTTTCTATCACTCCGTCAACCCCTACGATTAGTAGCCAAATACACAATGCATTCCCCTAGGCCCATATAGGTGAAGTGTCATGTAGTCGACGTTCACATGACACCACTAGAAGAAGTACACCACAACTTAAATAACAATCTATTGAATCTTTCTCAACGCAACTCCACTACTAACAACAAGACTTCTCCCATGTCCCCAAGAACAAAACTAACTACTCACATGACATCATATGGATCATGATCAGAGATGGAATAATGATGTATAACAATCTGAACATAAACAATATATCAATGGTTCACTCAATAGTATCAACTACAAAGAGTAATCAACACCGGGAAAGTTTCCCCTATGAACTATGTAAGATTCAACTCAATTGTTACAGCAATATGGAGATGGTGATGAGGGTGCTGATGGTGATGATGGTGGTGACGATGATGATGATCCCGATGAAGTCCAGCTTGATGGTGGTGTTGATGGCGATGATCTCCCCTCTCCGGGAAGGAATTCCCCCGGCAGAAATCTGTCTGCTGGAGAGATCTTTCTCTCTCGGTGTTTTCCGCCCCGCAGAGGCGGCGGAATCTTTCCGTGGTTGCTCCCCGAGTCTTAGGGTTTCGGGAGGAATATATACGCTAGAGGAGAGAGGCTGGAGTGGGCCAGGGCGGCCACACCACCTCTAGGCGTGGCCTAGGCCTGCCCGTGCCATGGGGTGGTGTGGGCCCCCTGTGGCCCACCTCCACTCCATCTTCTAGCATCCTTAGTCTTCTGGAAAAATAGGATTTTCCGTATATTTTCCCGGATTTTCTGATCTTCGTGAATTTTGCCTCCAAACAACACCTTTTCCATCAGAATCCTGACTGCAGCGATCCATGCTCCAAAAGTCATCAAGCATGCAAAAATAGATGAAACAACATAAGTATCACCTCTCAATACGAAATATATCAATGAATAATAGTGAATTAAGACATAGAATAGTGATGCAAAATGGACGTATCAACTCCCCCCAAGATTAGACTTCGCTTGTCCCTAAGCGAAACTGAGCTCAATAAACATGGCCTCAGGTTTATGGAGTGAAGAGTTGATAAAAGAATACGGACACGAAGCATCACATTCATCAAATACATAGATCATAATAGAAGACAACTCACTATTATATAACTCAACTTGTAATGAGTAAAGGAAACACATTACCAACTATTATATAATTGGTAATGGCAAACTTAGCTCTTGGTCGAAGAATAGTTGATAGTTTGCTGGAGTTCACAAATAACTGGTTTTTCAATGATAGCTTTCAAAGTAGTAAACATCAAGATAAGAATAATGTGCAAAACAAGGAACATAAGACATGATTGCATAAATCATCATATGAATGAAACACATCAACTCAAAATACTTGCTGAGAAAGAAGGGAGTAGGTTTACTGACTCAACTACAAAGTAAAAGAAAGGCCCTTCAAAGAGGGAAGCAGGGATTGCAAGTCTCATAAAGAGCTCCCAAAAATTATGATACTTACTAGATTTCAGCTCTCATTGCCCCTATCATAGGCATCTTTAGGTGATTAAGGTTAAAGTGAGGTCCAATCTGAGTTATATGCTTGACAGACTATAAACTGAAAATCCCAAGTCCCTTGAGTACGAGGGCCGCTCCTCATGCTACTCAACTTTAGTTACCGGTAAGTTCTTGTCATTGTAAGTATGTGCGTATCATTGAGAACCGCCAACGGGGTACCCCTTGCCCGATGATACGGAAGAATCCCCATATCAAAATGACAAGGAAAGCAGACAATGAGTATCTCAACAATCTTCTTATTTACCATGGGAAAATGGTGCTTTTTTATCTCTTTCCTCTTTTCATAGTATCTCTTTTTTTTCTTTTTTTCTCAATAGCTATCTCTCTCTTTTTTATAAGAAGAATGCTTCATAGATACCATTATGGTTACGCTGCAGGTTTCCACCATGTCAGCATGGATTAGACCAGCGGCCCAGGCGTTTCTCTAACACACATACATAACTCCATGGACTTACAAGCTCCCCTTTTAATTCACACCGACGACATCCGCAAACAAAAGAGCAAGGTATCAACTGGGTATATATTTACAAGTGTTGAAAGCGTTCACCGTGACAGCACGGTTCTGCTAATCCCTAGCCTATAATTTGCAAGCATATAACTTTCATGGAGAGTTCACAATGGTTTATGTTCATTAAATGCAAGAAAGTAAAGTCTGCCATCAAGTTCGTGAGAGCTTTAATCACTAATTTTCCCATAACAAGTTTAATTTGGGAGGTAGACAAAACAAGAATTTACTTGGAATAGCAATAATGCTACTAGGTAGGTATAGTGGACACAAATGTCATGGGTTTTGGTTTAAAGGAGGTGGATGCACGAGAAGAATACCCTCTCAAGACAGGTTTTTGGCTAGCAAGGCTGAGTAGCAAGTATAAGAGTTGAAGTAAACAAACAAACATACAAGTGATAAAGACAAACATGCAATCTTCCTTAGAAGCACAAAAGATCTTAACTAGAGAATACTAGACTTATGAGCAAATCAAGAAAGATGTTGAAATTATTTTTCTCTAGAGTACTTCTATCCTTTTCTTTTCAACTCTCAAAAAGGTGTTGCTACTGACCGAGCCTGGTTTGCCAAAACCAACTAAATTAACTCAATGATCCCAAAGTGCTACCAATACTAACAACAAGATCAATCATATAACCATGAATTGAAAACTAACATAAGCTATGCAAAAGAGTGAATGATAGAACTTCTCATTAATATTCCATAACGGAAACTCACACCAAGGGATACATATCTAACGAGAGGGGGGACACTTCCATAATGCAAACCATACTACATAATAACTCCTCTATTCATGATATGACCCTACTAATAAGGTAAAAAGATAGAAGATAGTGATATGATACCGCGACACTCCCCCAAGCTTGGAACAAACCAAGGGGATGCCAAACCTGATGACAAATTACTCCTTCGGAGGTGATGGTGTCTTCTCATCTTCGTCCATCTTCCAGGGTAAAGGCTTCCATCAACAAAGGACATCATGGTTTCCAACATCCTGAAACTTGCAGCAGCACTTATGCGTTTAAATCTAGCCTCATACTCATAGTTTTGATTTTGAACGTCATAGAACTGTGCTTGCAGTTCGTTGGTTGTTTGGTGGAGTGAGAGGACTTCGTCTTTGAGTTCAGTAGTCTCCTTTTGGTGCTCGGTGATGAGTTCGGAGCAAATATCCACTTCGCTCTCCGCCATCTTCCTATACCTAAAGACTTCTTGCTCTAGTGCTTCCATCATGTCCTCCAGACTTCCTTCACCTTTAGGGCCTTGAACCTCTTTAATCTGGACCTCCCCACCTTCGAGCAACAACTCCTTGGGATGAATCTTCAATTCTCTCATGTATGGGTTGACGATATCTTCTAAGGAATCTCCCTTGGATGATCCAGAGGAAGACATTGTGGCTCCAAATCTGGGATTCTACCTGGCAAAAACAGATCGAAACAAAAACACGACGAAAACACGATATACGTACCTCGGAAGATCCGGGGGGGTTATATATTACGGAGTTTCACATCAAAAGGAAGGTACTGGGAGGAAACGAGTCGAAGGCGGAGTCCTGGGTGGACTCACCACCTGGTGGCGCGGCCAGGGGTGGGCCCGCGCCACAGGGTAGTATGAGCCACCCTGGCTCTGTTTCCGTCTCTTTTTCGCTCCGTAGCTTTCCTTATTGACTGAAAACTGCAAAAATATAGTTGGGTTGTATTTTCGCGGAACTTTTCTTACCAGAACTGTTACCTATTTGAAAACAGACTCTGCAGGTCTCTGAATTTGGTATTTAGTGGATCCTTCCGGAGTCATCTCTTGAATATCATCGATATCTTTATCTTCATATACTTATTACTTGAGTCATAAAACCCTTCTCTTCCTTATTACACCATTATCTCCACTTCCTGGAAATTTCTTTCACACAAAACTTCACACAGTTCTTATTAGCAACATTAGTATAAGTGAAGTGATAAAACCTTTTGAGTCCAACTTCAACTGAAAACCATCAAAACATAAGCTACTGTAGCATCTCCTTCCAAAAACCCAAAAATAATTCAAAAAGGAAATCGAATAAAGAAGCAAATGCAAGAGTGGCAAAATCTGTCAAAAAAGACCAGCAGGTAAAGATCATTTTTTTAGAAAATCTTGTGTTGCTCAAATCAAAAAGTTCAAAACTAATGAAAGTTAAATAACAACCTGGGGCAGAAGCACAAAAAATTACAGCTCAATCCGACATACAGAGATCTCTCACGAATTTTTACGGTGAAGCACAAAAATCTGTTTCGGGACAGCAACTTCCCCAAATCTTACTTCTCTCTCATTAGAGGTTGATCTTGACACAAAAACCAAACAAAAAGGATAAGGAGCGGTTATTACCGAAGTAATAACTTCCAAGACTCAAAGAAACAAAAACAAACTGAAAGCAAAAACAAATTGGGTTGTCTCCCATAAAGCTCTTTCTTTATAGCCATTAAGACGGGCATGATAATTTGAAGAAGCTCTCATAGGGATATGAATTGAAGTGAAAGAGAGCAATAAGAAGCAAAAACACACACACATTTAAGTCTAACCCACTTCCTATGCAAGGGAATTTTGTAAACAAACAAGTTATTGAAACCAGAGGCAACTTGCATAAGAAGGCAAAAGAAGTGCATCATAAAAACTTTCAGCATAAAACGAGGAAACTTGATATTATTGAGATGCATAAGAACACTTTTCCCTCTCTCATAGTAGCTTTCATTATCATGCATAAACTTAACAATATATCTATCACAAGGACCATCATAGCAATGATCACTTATTCTAACAGAAAACACGGGAATACTAGCTCTCATGACACTACTTTGTGAAACAATATTAGAGGTATCCTTACAAAGGATAGTGTGTCCCTCTTTTTCATATTTAGCAACAAAGTCTTTCACATTTGCTATTATAGGTTTATCAACCATTTGTTTATCAGGTTCAACAGTTTATTCATACTTTCATTAACCATACTAGCTATCATAGAATGTTCCTTTACCTTAACTGGGAAAGGCATTTTCTCAATATAAGGTTCAGGTAAAACATGATTAGCTGTATAAACTTCAGTATTTCTTGCAGGAACACTCTTAGCAACATCTTTATAAGGCTCATGATACTTATTCCACTTCTTTTTAGTCACTTCAATATAGGAAGAAAAAGCCTTAAAATAAGAAGCAATAGCTTGAGAGTCTAGACCATAAGCATTTTTAATATTTTTAAAGTCACCAGTTCCCATAAAAGATTCAATGCATTCATAATCATAATTTATACCTGACTTTCTACCTTTGGCATTCTCCCAAGCTTCATCATTGTCTTGAATACGGTCTAGAAGGTCCCATTTAGCTTCTTCTTCTTCCATACGAGTGAATGATCCAGCACAAGAAGTGTCCAATAAATCTTTATCATGTAGAGGGAGCTTTGCATAAAAGTTATTGATAATAATATTGTTGGGGAGCTCATGAATGGGACATTTGAGCATTAGTAACTTCAATCTCCCCCAAGCTTGAGCTGTACTCTCTCCATCAAGAGGCCAAAAGCTGTATATATGATTCCGATCTTTATGAATCTCACTAGGAGGATAAAACTTTGAATAAAAGAGAGGCACTATTTCCTCCCATTCCAGAGCTTGACCATTCTTCAGCAGCTTATACCATTCCTCAGCTCTTACTTTCAGTGATAATGAGAATAACTTCTTCTTAACTTGATCTGTAGGAATACCTGCACACTTGAACAACCCGCATAATTCGTGTATAAAGAGTAAATGATCACCGGGATGGACAGTTCCATCCCCAACATAGTAGTTATCCATAACACGATCAATAATTCTTGTAGGTATTTTGAAAACATCTTTCTCAGAAGGTGGTGGCTTATCTACTACCTTAGCAGTGGTAGTAGCATTACCAAATAAGAAACTCAGCGAATTATCCATAACAAAAATAAAGCAACTAGAAGAAGTAAACAATACTCACAGTAGAAGTTTCTTTTACCAGTTCCACTCTCCAATAGCGCTTCACTCCCCGGCAACGGCGCCAGAAAATAGTCTTGATGACCCACAAGTATAGGGGGTGTATCGCAGTATTTTCGATAAGTAAGAGTGTCAAACCCAACAAGGAGTAGAAGGTGCTGGCTAGTGGTATGGATCAGGAATTCTCTGGAAATACTTAGCAAACGGTTTTTAGGTGTTTTCAATAAAGCAAGCAAACAAAGTACGAGTAAATAAAAGACAGTAAGAATAAATGCAGCAAGTGGCCCAATCCTTTATGCAGCAAAGGACAAGCCGGTTGTATTTCTATAGATGGCCAAACGTTCTCGAGGACACGTGGGAAGACTGTCAAGTGCTTTCGCTTCATATAGTCGATTAATCTTCTTTAGCTTGCTAAGTGTTGTGTGGGTGAACCTGTGCTAATGTACCGCCCCATCCAAGACTAATACATACTTGTGATTATACCCCTTGCAAACATCCGTAAGTACAAGAAAGTAATTAAGGTAAAAACCTAACCACAACTTTAAACTCTAAGACCCTTACATCCCTTGTGCAATGGTTTCCTAACGGGGGTCTAGGTTTCTGTCACTCCGGCAACCCCTACGATTAGTAGCCAAATACACAATGCATTCCCCTAGGCCCAAATAGGTGAAGTGTCATGTAGTCGACGTTCACATGACACCACTAGAAGAAGTACACCACAACTTAAATAACAATCTATTGAATCTTTCTCAACACAACTCCACTACTAACAACAAGACTTCTCCCATGTCCTCAAGAACAAAACGAACTACTCACAAGACATCATATGGATCATGATCAGAGATGGAATAATGATGTATAACAATTTGAACATAAACAATAATTCAATGGTTCACTCAATAGCATCAACTACAAAGAGTAATCAACACCGGGAAAGTTTCCCCTATGAACTATGCAAGATTCAACTCAATTGTTACAGCAATATGGAGATGGTGATGAGGGTGCTGATGGTGATGATGATGATGATCCCGATGAAGTCCAGCTTGATGGTGGTGTTGATGGCGATGATCTCCCCTCTCCGGGAAGGAATTCCCCCGGCAGAAATCTGTCTGCCGGAGAGATCTTTCTCTCTCGGTGTTTTTCGCCCCGTAGAGATGGCGGAATCTTTCTGTGGTCGCTCCACGAGTCTTAGGGTTTCGAGAGGAATATATACGCCAGAGGAGAGAGGCTGGAGTGGGCCAGGGCGGGCACACCACCTCCAGGCGCGGCCTAGGCCTGCCCGCGCCATGGGGTGGTGTGGGCCCCTTGTGGCCCACCTCCACTCCATCTTCTGGCATCCTTAGTCTTCTGGAAAAATAGGATTTTCCGTATATTTTCTCGGATTTTCTAATCTTCACGAATTTTGCCTCCAAACAGCACCTTTTCCATCAGAATCCTGACTGCAGCGGTCCATGCTCCAAAAGTCATCAGCCATGCAAAAATAGATGAAACAACATAAGTATCACCTCTCAATACGAAATATATTAATGAATAATAGTGAATTAAGACATAGGATAGTGATGCAAAACGGACGTATCAGCAAGATATAGACTTCAATAACGAAGGCTATCACAAAGTAAGGTGCATAAGTAAGAGTGATGTAGCCCGACCTTCGGTCGTTACCACATCACGGTCTCCAACTTATGCCAAGTCGTCATGGACTCCAAAGGTGAATCTGTTCCTCTATGCGAGCTCACTTCCTACCCTCTTGAATGGTATACTACTTCATACTCAGTCCCATATCCATGATAGGTTCACACCAACAAGTACTGAGGCATGGGAGGAAGCCTAGAGAACCAAGCCCGACAAGACGGAGGCTTGGAAGAGAAGACGGAAGAAGCAGCAACTAGAGCACCGGAGTCTCTGGCCTGCGCACACCGGAGTCTCCGGCCACATCGGAGTCTCCGGCTTGAAGACACCGGAGTCTCTGGCCTGCATACCCCAGAGTCTCCGGACCGACCCCCATATCGAGCTCGAGGACTGTCTGTCTGCCACTCCAGAGACGACACCAGAGACAGACAGGAGTCTCCGGCCCATACCGGAGTCTCCGGACCCCACACCGGAGTCTCCGTCCTGAGCGTATGGGCCTGCGCACCGCCAGCTGGGCCTTTGGCCCATGTACCCCTTAGTCCGCCCAGACTTCACCCTTTTATTCCTAAAGTACCCTTGAACTAGTGGCTGGCCTATATACAGTGCCCCCACCCCTCATGTAAACCTAGGCATAGATGATAGACTAAAGACAACCCCCTTTGTGGAATCTCTAGTTTTGCCTCATCCCCTTCTACCAAAGGGGATAAACTATCGTCACCACCTCGTTGGAGTTTGCATCGCGCCTCCCTCGTTGTACAAGGCCTTGGCATCAATGTCCCTTTGCCATGACATCAAGACCCTCTCCAAGGTGTTCTTCCCTATCCGTGTGGGATCGAGGGAGCACGTTGACCGATCTTTCCTTGCGAGGATTCTATCGGACCGGTGGCCACCGGTGAGAGCAATCGGCCTTATATCGTGTGTGTTTTGCGTGTGTTCATCGTGTTCTTCGCGAGGTGTGCGTCTGCTTCTTCTACCTTCTCCCTTTCCCCTCGCTTTCCCATCGATTTGACCACGAGATCCCTGAAGATCGGGCCACCCACGGGGTTACCCCATAACATCTGGTATCAGCAGCTTTTGCTTGCCACAGATTTCTCCTTGATTTGGTCTTTTTCCCCATAAATTCGAAAATTCCACCAAAAACAACCCCAATTCATGTTTTGGATCGATCTATGATTTAAGTGCATTTTGGTAGGTTTTGATCTGTGGATTACTTGCTAAACTTGTTGATCTACCTTCCCCTGCGTTCCCATGGCCTAATTCCTTGATTTCCCCCACCAATTTGGTGTTTTGGTTCGAGTTTTTCCGCCAAAATCGTGTCCCGGACAAGTTCTGCACGTCCTAGAACCTCCGGACCGGAGATTCTGGCCCCCGGACCGAAGATTCCGGCCTAGACCAGAGTTTCCGGCCCCCAGACCGGAGATTCCGGTCCAGACCGAAGTTTCTGGCAAAGTCTCCGCCCCTCTGGTGACAAAAAATCTGAATCACGGTTTCGAGCATAACTTTTGCATACGAACTCGGATTTTGGTGCTCTTTAGCTCGTTTCGAAGAGGAGAAGGAGCTCTACATCATTATATCCGTGGTTCATGCTATCTACTTCATCCAAATTCCGTGAGCAAGGCGGAATCCACCAATAAAGGGTGAAGATCGGCGAAGAAAGGTATAAACATTTCACGACTTCTCCCCACTTGCTTCCCTTTGTGAGCTACACTATCTTTGCGTTCAACAAACACCAATTGAGACTAATTCCTCCTATGATTGCTTGGGCTATGCACATTTGATACTTGTAGAATACCGAGAAAAATTTGTGAGTGCGCTATCTCATATAGTTATCTTGTATAGTTATCTTGTATAGTTGTTGGCACAAGGAAGGGGCAAGTGAAAAAGAAAAAGAAATAGAAAAAGAAAAAGAAAGAAAGAAACAAGTGCCTCATAGAATAGGAAGCGCAAGCTCGATGAACATCATATAGGTGGTACTTATTGTGCATATCTTGTAGCCCACCAATATAATTGCAATCGAACTAGCGTCTCTCCTTGCACTTGTGCGACACGAGCTTATAGTCTTCGCTAGGTAATCATTTGGTTCTTAGCTCACTTTGTCCATCGCACAAGTCCCATTTATCCCACCGTGTGTTTCCTTGTACATAATTCCTATATTGTGGATTGACTTGTTTGCTTTGTGATCATCGTGGTTCTTTACTTGCCATTACAATATCTTGATTTTGGATTGTTCTTGGACACGCCACCTTCCATACCTATCGACCATAAGCTTTGTGTGTGTGTGTTTTTAGTGGTTAGTTGGTTTTGGTGTTCCGCGTGAACTTCACTTTGCTTGGTTTTGATTGCTCTCAAGTGTTGCCACTTGCACGATACTATCTTCCAAGGTAAAGTAAGGTTTGATGTTGCATCCCTAACCCCCTACCACTTCCATATACACCACTTGGTCTTGTGAATCATGTCCAGGGACTCCGGAACCGAGGATGATATCTATTAAGAGTCCATGGTGAGCCACCACGACTACGACTCCACAAGTATAGAGGACATGATGGAGCACTACACCGACAATGGCTACACATGCGCTTTGAGGACCCGGAGCATTGCACCTATGACAGATCTACATGCATGGAAGACATGGAGCACGTCATCAACTATGGCTCCTCAAGCATGTAGAAAGACATGGAGCACATCATCAACTATGGATCCTCAATCATGGAGGAAGTGGAGCTCTACATCGACAATGGCTCCTCATGCATGGAGCACTACACCAACAATGGCTCCACATGCTTGGGTGATATGGAGTACGACATCAACAATGACTCCCCAAGCATGGACGACTTCGAGTGCTACAACGATGACGCCTCACCAAGCATGGAGGACATGGCGAACATCTCCAATTTCGAGGGCTCTTCCATGAGCCATGAAGAATACCTCCACCGCTTGGAGATGGAGGACTACTACGCCAAGCTAGCGGAGGCGCATCATCAAGAAACCATGACCTTCAAGGACAAGCGTGCCACACCAAAGTGCACCACCTACTTCGATGATCCACCTCCAAGGCGTCAAGCGCCACCACCTACATGGTGTCATGCAACACCATCTCCAAGGCGACGAGAGCCATCACCTGCAAGCCATCAAGCGCCACCATCTCCAAGGTGCCAAGCACGACCATCTCCAAGGCGTCAAGTGCATCTACCTCTAAGGCATCAAGTGCCATATACTCCAAGAAGAGTGGCGCCCAAACATCATCTTCCAAAAGAGGCGCCACGAAGCAAGAATCTTCATCAACATACATCCTCTAGAGATCATCGCCAACATCAAGAGGATACAAGACGTCATTCAAGGCATCTTCGCCAAGAAGACGGAGACTACATGTTGAGCACCATCCATAATGCTCATCCAATCTCAAGAAGGCACCACCATCAAAATAAGAGTGCCAAGGACAAGGAGCATCGTCCGGAGCATCATGTGGATGACCAAGTGCGTCATCTACATCAACCTTTGGCAAGGCACACCAATGACCTCCGTCGACACCATCATAAGGCACCTTCAACTACTCGTGCCACCACCAAAATGGCACCAAGAGCAAGCTCTCCTCCATGCCATCAAGCTTCAACGCCCAAACTTGACATCCTAGATGACACATGCAACTTCATGGATGAGGAAGACGAAGACTTCTACTTCGCCAAGTTGGATGAGTACGCCAAGAGGATGTCTACACAAGCCAAGGAGGCCATGGCAAAGGATGAGCAAGCTCCAAGACAAGGGCCTACCCCACAAGATGGTGATGACAAGGTCAAGAATGGTGAGCATGGGATTTTCCCTTCACCAAAGGAGGCGCATGGAGTTGAGAGAACCGAGCCTACCCCTACATGCTTGAGTGATGATGTGGTACCAATCCCATGTGAGTATGAGAGCCACTTAGCCCACTTGAGTGAAAACAAGAGTGAGCTGAGTGACTCCACCATACGTGAGATTGAGTGCTTCCACTTGGAGGGCATGAGTGATACACCTAGTGAGTTGAGAGTGGTAGTTGATAGGTCATGTGAGACCACTTTGATTTCTAACGACTTACCCTCTACCTCTAGTGTGTTATCCCATGATGTGCTAGGTTCCATGGATCAAGAAGCGCCATGCTTGGAGATGATGATGCCTCCGACCGAGAAGATGAACATGGTGGATGAAGTTGACACCATCCCCATATTGGATGAAGAAATCACCCACATGGAGGCCAATACTACCACAACACCCACTTCATATGAGAGGTATGAACAAGGTAAGAATACGGGTGTTGATGATGCCATGATCCCACTAGTGGACATGATGACTTGTGATGATTGGCATGCTATGGATGATGTTTGTGATATCACATATGCTTCATTGATATTTCCATGTGATACTTTGCCTTTGCATAATGTTGAGCATGTGAAATTATTTGATTGTGATGATGTTGCCATAGACATGCCAAGCTCGAAACGTTACGTTGATGATATCATTGCTTACACTTTGTTGAACAATTGCTCTTTACAATGTTTTGCTTGCAATGATGTTACCAATGGTACCCCTAGGACCATGCTTTGTCATGAGTGTTTTACAATTTCTCCCGTTGCTTGCAATAAGTTGAATAATTGCTCTTTCACTTGTTTTGCTTGCAACAATAATGATAATATGTTTTCTATTGAGATGGCCCCCAAAGCTTTCTCAAATATTGGAGATTTTAGTAAATGCCATGATAAGCATGTTCCCCGCTTGCATACTCACCATGCACATAAATTACACTTGATTGACACTAATGGTGATGTGCACAAGAAGAGATATGTCATGATGGATGATGTATTTCTCTACCATGCACACACGTTCTTCCTTTTATCTATGATGTGTGTAGGTACCCGCACAAGAATGTCAACCTCGGTTGAGCACGAGTTGACAAAAATAGATCTAGAGAGCATCCCCCAAGTGAGTTCAAGATCGAACCCAACTCTGATACCTTTTGCATGCTTTGCATCTTTCATGTTGACAAATTGCTCTTTCCTATGGTTTGATTGCAAGCATGTTGATGGTATTCTTTCACCTTGTGACAATCATGTCTCGTTGCTTTTGGATATTGATGCTTTGTGTGTTGCCACAAAAATGTTGACAATTTCTCTTTCCAATGTTTTGTGTGCAACCATAATGCCATTTTGAGCATGTATTGTCATGAGAGCTTCCAAGTCTCTCGTATTGTTATTGCAACAAACATAAGGACCACTTGCTCTTTCATATGGTTTGTTTGCAAACACGTTGCTTTTGCTTCCGCTTGTGATACTCATATCCCATTATATTTGCTTTTGATGATTTGTGTGTGGCATCAAACATGTTGACCAATTGTTCTTTCCAATGGTTGGTTTGCACACATAATGATGTTGTTTTGGATGTTCTTCCACATGTGTTTTTTGCCGAATTCTCCTACTCTTGCATCAAAGATGTTGACCAATATTGTCCATTGCTTTGAGTGCCACACTAAGATGTTTTATGGAGTTTTCGAGTTCCCACATTTGGATGATGTTCAAACGATTTCCATGCACTTTGACCTTGCATATGCATCCGGTTTGCTATACTTGAGTTGTGATAATAGTGTTGTGAACAAGAATGGACATGCCACAATTGACATGCTCCTCTATCACACACGAACATATGTTGCTTGGTCTTTGTTGTGTGAAGGTACAATTGCTTACGCGTCAACCTCTATGGACAAAGAGTTGACAAGACGAACCAAAGAGAGTTACCTATGGCTGCCCTTCAACGAGCCATCTCTACACCCTAAGCTGACTTCCTTCTACTTGAGGACTCATGCTATAATCTTCATGAATTGGCTATGCTTTGAGTGTTGCTTCGCTTTTGTGGTGAGCTTTCTAGGCTTCATAGAAGGTGAAGGAACATTGAAGTGTTGTCAATTCAATCTTCCCGAGGACGACTATATGGTGAACCCTAGGACCAAGAAGGTCTCTTGACATCTTCTACTTTGTGATGAGCATGTAGAGTCGAGGACGACTCTTTTTGAAGGGAGGGGAGATGATGTAGCCTGACCTTCGGTCGTTACCACATCATGGTCTCCAGCTTATGCCAAGTCGTCATGGACTCCAAAGGTGAATCTGTTCCTCTATGCGAGCTCACTTCCTACCCTCTTGAATGGTATACTACTTCATACTCCGTCCCATATCCATGATAGGTTCACACCAACAAGTACGGAGGCATGGGAGGAAGCCTGGAGCACCAAGCCCGACAAGACGGAGGCTTGGAAGAGAAGACGGAAGAAGCAGCAACTGGAGCACCGGAGTCTCTGGCCTGCGCACACCGGAGTCTCCGGCCTGCGTACCCTAGAGTCTCCGGACCCATCTCCGGACTAACCCCAGATCAAGCTCGAGGATAGTCTGTCTGCCACTCTAGAGACGACATCGGAGACAGACAGGAGTCTCCAGCCCAGACCGGAGTCTCCGGACCCCACACTGGAGTCTCCGGCCTGAGCGCCGCCAGCTGGGCCTTTGGCCCATGTACCCCTTAGTCCGCCCAAACTTCACCCTTTTATTCCTAAAGTACCCTTGAACTAGTGGCCGGCCTATATATAGTGCCCCTACCCCCTCATGTAACCCTAGGCATAGATGATAGAGTAAAGACAACCCCCTTTGTGGAATCTCTAGTTTTGCCTCATCCTCTTCTACCAAAGGGCATAGACTATCGTCACCACCTCGTTGGAGTTTGCATCGCACCTCCCTTGTTGTACAAGGCCTTGGCATCGGTGTCCCTTTGCCAAGACGTCAAGACCCTCTCCAAGGTGTTCTTCCCTCTCCGTGTGCGATTGAGGGAGCATGTTGACCGATCTTTCCTTGCGAGGATTCTATCGGACCGGTGGCCACTAGTGAGAGCAATCGTCCTTGTATCATGTGTGTTTTGCGTGTGTTCATCGTGTTCTTTGCGAGGTGTGCGTCCGCTTCCGCTACCTTCTCCCTTTCCCCTCGCTTTCCCATCGATTTGACCACGAGATCCGTGAAGATCAGGCCACCCACGGGGTTACCCCATAACAAAGAGCTTGGGTATAGAGATAACCAAGACACACAGAGACGACGATGTTTGCCGAGTTCCTCCCAACAATGGAGTACATATTGTTTGGAGAGGGGGTGGTTTCAAACCACCAATGCCACTAAGGCCTCCCTTGTTCTCCTGTGAATCTCACCCCAACGGGATCGATCCACACTTCCACTATCGGTGCACTTGTCGGTGGCAATCAGGAACCTCTCACAAGATTGGGGCACTTCTCCACAACTCAATTGGAGGCTCCCAACAAACAAGGTTGGGGAAATCTTCACAACTTAATTGGAGGCCCCAAGTAATCCACATACCTGCAATACAACTAAACCGTCTAGGGTTCCAAGAACCCAAGAGTAAAAAGCTCCTCACGTTTCACCCAATCGAATCCTTACTGAGAACTCAAACCGATGCACCAAATGCAATGGCAAGAACACAAGAAGTGCTCAAGTCCTTCACTCACAAATTCCACCAAAGCTACAAAAGCTTATGGGGGAATAAGAGAGGAAGAACAATGGAGGAAATCTACAAAAGACTCTAAGATGTAGATCCCAAGATGTTCCCCTCACTTAGAGGAGAGATTGATTGGTGGAGTTGTAGATCTAGATCTCCTCTTTCAAATCCCTCAAGAATATGCATGAATCATAGGAGGGATTGAGGGATAGCAAGCTGAAGAAGGTCAACAATGGAAGGGAAAACTTGCGAGAAAGGTTGGGTAACCATTGGGGAAGAAGGGCCCCTTATATAGGTCCTCCAATATCCAACCGTTACAGCTATGGAGCGCGCGGGCCGGAGATTCCGGCCAGTTTCTAGCTAGTTTCCGGTGTGGACATCTGAATGGCACCCACATGACTAATATCTGAGATTTCTGCACGACACCGGAGTCTCCAGCCTATTCACTCCGGAGATTCTGGCCTAGGCAAAACTGATAGAAACAACAATGCGAAAACAACCATAACTTTTGCATCCGGACTCTGATTTTGATGATCTTGGGCTTGCTTTAAAGAGGACAAAAGGATCTACAAGATCATGCAGGGAACCATCATAGTCCAGAAAGGTAGGATAGAACCAAATTACAAAAGGTTTAACCTATCTATAAAATACAAACCGGTAAAACCTCCAATATCGAAAATCCAATAGAGAATGCATATGAAATCCATTTTCAATGAACTTGAGCCCGTCATGAAGATTAACACAAGCTCTAAATCCTCTCATGGATAAGAACCAAATAAGACCCAAGTAATATGATGCCAAGTATGCAAAAGTTTGAGCTCTCTTCGAAGGATATGATCAATTTACTCACTCAAGCGCCCCTCTTGATAGTACGACTATCTATCCTATAAACCGGTCTCTCCAACTAACACCACGAGACTGGTAAGAAGGAAACCCTATCAAGAATATACCTTTGCCTTGCACATATTCCACTTGAGCTTGATGATGACGATCTTCTCCACCTCAAGATGGAACACCTTTCTTGATTGCGCTAGCTTGGTGAAGACTTACAAATTGCTCCCCATACTCCACTATGGAAGAGCTTCTCTTTTGGGCATATCATCTTCCCATATCCATGATCACCATAGGATGGCAAGCTTCAAGCAAATGATCTCTTCGAGATGGCTCATCTTGAACTTGCACACCATTTCTTCGTTCTTCATTATGTTGGTGTCTTGAAGGTACATAAGAGATATCACTCCAACTTTATTCTTCAAGACGCACTTGCTATAGGCTCAACTCTCACATGACCAATCTTTGGATCACTCACCGGAATCTCTGGTCTTTGAACACCAGAGATTCTGGTCTATGACTTCACACCGGAGATTTCGGTCCATCTCCGGACAATCCTCAGACCCCTATACAGAATGCCACGGGCTAGTTATTGAGGATCACACCGGAGACTCCGGACTACCCAGACCAGGGATTCTAGTCTGATCCTTCCAAGAATACTTTGTTTCAGCCAGGGATATTTCCTATTGCCGCGGGCTTTTCACTTTTCAGTCGATTAACTTGATCTTCTACACTTTCTTCTTCTCCCATCCTTGAAGACAACATATGGTTCAAGCATTGCCTATGGACAAATCCTACAAGTAAAACTCAATGCAAACATAAGTCCATAAATATTGTCATTAATTACCAAAACCACACATGGGGACACACATGCACTTTCAATCTCCCCCATTTTAGTAATTGATGACAATACCTTTGAGAGGGTTTATATAAGGAATTAACCAAACAAAACGTTGTGCTAACATCAAATACTACACAAGTATGTGATGTTAGTATAACCACAATATAGAGCAAACTCCCCCACAATCTATGCACGTGTGGATGAACTTGAATTTCATTGCATATATTGCCAACCATTACCGGTGGTGGAGTTTTCTCTATATATTCAAGATGCCAAGCAACACACTAAGATTCAAAGCACAAGAGGCAAGTGTTTAAGTACAAAACTCAAAACACACAACCAAATTCCCTGAAACCCTCTAAAACTTCTCCCCCATTGGCATCGATTGCCGAAATGGGTGAACAACTTTAGAAGGCCAATTTAGTGAGAGTTCCTCCATATGATGTGCATTTCTCATAATATGAGTGGAATCGAATGCACGTATCCAATGACGAATACCAGGAGGAAATCAAACTAAACTGAGGATCCAAAGATTGCAAAGAAATAAAATGGTGAAGAAGCATCAATGAATGAAGCAAGCAATCAAAAGATCTAAAGAATCACTTCACAAAAGGAAGATACCCAAAGAAAGAAAGATATTATGATAAGGTCAAAAAGAGAGTGATCTAAATAATATGAGGAGACTTCCCAAAGTTTGTGCACAAATTATAATTTGCATTTGAATACAATATGCATAACATCGCATCCTCGTTCCCTCTATATCATTTAAACCACGAGCACCAGCAAGAGAGAAGATATTATGGTGAGAGAAAATGGGTGTTAGATGAAAATAGGAAGCTCCCCAAGGTTAATGCACAACAAAGTGCACAATTATGGAATCCTAACTCCCCATAATCAAACAAAACACCAAACAAGAACAAGAAGCAAATGCGTGTTCTTAGGTAAATTAGGAAAGCTCCCCAAGGTTTATGCACCAAATATAATAATTGCTTTGAATGCAAAGTCCATAAACATGGTATCCTTGCTCCCCCAAACTTACATAACAACACAAAGTCATGAGAGATCAACTTTCTTAACACCAACGAGTGCCAAAAGATGCAAATGAAAAGGTCAAGCACTCAAAGTAAAACTTTTGGAGCCACCAAAGAATAAAAAGGAGCACAAGGTGGACTCCAAAGCAAAACGATATCAACTAGAGATCTAGCCATAATCATGTGTATAAGTTTCTAGGTAGACAACAATCACCAAGATATACATCCACAAAGAAACATGTACACACAAAATGGATACTAAAGAGTGAACAAGATATCCAAACGAAAGTCATAGATAATGCCAATAAGATTTTTGCTAGAAAGCATGGCCAAAGGCTCAAATTTATCTTATTTAACATCAATGACCTTCAAACACCAACAAATACATCACAACTGTCACAAGGGAACAAGGGTCAGTTGGAATGCATAGGAAAAAGCAACAAGTATCATAAAGAACAAATAAACTTTGCAAATTCATCCATATTGCACATGAGAGAATTTGAGGAAATGATTGGCAATAGAATTGCTAGATTGGCATATGTGGGATTGGTGAATCATAAACATGATTTTTATATACTCCCCAAAATATGCATTCATCTTAACTTACTCAATCAATAAGGATGATACAATAAAATCTTGCAAGAACCACAATAAAAGGAACTGAAGGAAATCATGCCATGATGCAACCACAAAGGTTGGATGCTAGAAAGGTATGCATGAGAGGGATACTTGTTACTGAGATACCATTGGTAGGATGTAGTAGATATGAGTTTGTTGATCATCCTATCTTGCCTCCAATTATCATTTAGTCACCACATCTTCTTATTATTGAGACAAGCATCCGATGTATCTCCAATGTACCTAAAATACATTCAAGTACACAATGGTCCCAAAACTCATTTGGTCCAAAGTAGTTAGATATACTACAATACATAGGAAAAACTCCACAAAAACAAGTGCATATTGATATGAAATTGAATTTCATGCACATCTTAGCCAAAATAGGATTTGGTGGAGTGTCCCCTATATATTGGATCAAAGAAAGCAAGCATACCATGATATATACATTTAGTAAATATGCATGCACAAGACTTTCAAGAACCAAAAGGATATATAGTTTGAACAAAAACACCAAGAAAGCCAATAAGGCACACCTAAGTGTGACATGACTAACCGTTGTCCAAAATATATCAAAGACCAAATCAACACATAATAGACCCCAAGTTCAACAAATGAATGAGGCAAAAGCCAAAGAGAAAAAACGATAAACAAATAAAAATTCTCAATGATTTATCTCATTTAAATGGTTAAATAGAAAACATGGAATGCGAAAATCAACTCCCAAACAAAAATACCAATTAAAAATGGTTCCAACAAAAGAACCAAACTCTCAACACTTTTCAAGATGGCACAAAGTACCAAAGAAAAGATTTATCTTCCAAAGACATAAAACATGGTATGGATCAAAACATGTCATGAAGAAGCATAATAGGAGTGTTCTAAATAATATAGGAGAACTCCCCCATGATTAGTGCATTATTTAAGATTTTGCATTTGAATACAAGATGCACACACATGTGATCATCAACTCTGCCTAGTTCAAATAGACCACTAGACGATTTCAAGACAAAGAAAGATCCACAAGAGTCGAGGATGACACGGGAGACAAAACACAACAAATCGTTGGCAAGAGATAGGGCAAATAGAGCAAAAGCCAACATGAACATGATAAAAAAGATCTACCACTTATTATAGTATTCATTGTCCAAGGACAAGGAATATGTAACTATTTCCGGGTGGTAGATAAAAAATATATCCAAGATCATATTCACAACAAGAAAGCACATGTCAAAAGATAAAAATTAAATCCAAGACATGAAAGAAATCCTTGAGGGTTTCAACTAGTTAAAAAATCATGCAAAGCAATGATTAGAATAACTAGAGGAAAAATTCTTGCCAACTTAGATATAAGAATTCATATATGATGAAACCTATACTAAGGAAAGATCTCACAAACAAGATCTAAAAGATGAGGAGTAAAAGCGTTAATCCAAATGGAACTTGTTTGAGCTCACGTGCCACATAGGAACTAGATAATTTCCAATGTCAATTCTATGTGACACAACCTCAACTATTCACATTTTCTCGGTTTGTAATATGCACAAAGTATATTACTTCCCCATAATGTGATAAAACATTTCTTCTCACAAGAGGCAAATAAGGTACAACTAGAGAACATTAATGGATATTATAAAATTTGAATTTCTCCTGAGAAGGACATACCATGTAGGGACTAGATAATCTTGAAATATAAATTCTAAGTGGTATTCCTCATGTACACATATTTAGGATTGTGAGGTGCCCCAAAGGACATCACACTCCCCCAAAATGGGATAGTCCATTAATCTCCCCCAAGAGCCAACTAAGATATAAACAAGATGCAATAGGCTCAAATGCAAAACACATACATGGTGTACAAGCCAACATACATAAACTTGATTTCTCAAGTTTAAGCAAGTAGGAAGCACCACATATACAAAACACATGCAAGGTACAAAACTAACACATGCACAAGGGGCAAATAACTTTCAATGTAAATGAGTTGAGAACATGTTACCGCAAGGAGGAGCAATTGATATAAGATAGAGATATGATAATCTAAATGACTTGGCTTGAGAGAATATAATTGAAGTCCCCTTAATTCTTCATGATGTAGCCAAGTCTCCAATGCCCTCCAACAAAAACCTATTAATCAAGTTTTAGCTTGATGGTCCCCAACCAAGTTGGGTCCTAAGAAGTTAGTCACAATAGGCTTGGCAACCCAAATGGTTCTTTTCTTGACACCACTTTGAGCACCAACATATTTGGCAAACACATTACCAATATCATCCTTCCTAAGAGAATAAACATCATCAATCATGATTGGGTTGGATGAGGAGTTACCAATAGAGCAAGAGAAAGAGACGTGACCCTTCTCACGACATAAGTAGCAAGTTCTTCTCTTCCCATTCTTTTCACTTGATTTCTCCACAATGGGAGCATTACCTTTAATCTTATTAGGAAGTGGCCTTTCTCCAACTTGAGATTGGCCATGACCTTGAACTAGAGGCCGCTTCCCTTTTTGCTTCTCACCAAGAGGCTTCTTCTTCAAAGGACAAGATCTAACATGGTGCCCTACAATTTTGCACTTGAAGCAAACAATCTTGGCTGAATTCTTGACTTGTTCTTGGCCCTTCTTATTGTTTCTCTTGTACTTCTTCTTGATAGTGGACTTGTTCTTGACATTGGATTTGAATCCAACTCCGCTCTTGTCATTTGTGAATTTTTGCACACTCAAGATCTTGTTGAGCGTGTCCCTCCCTTCATGCTCCTTTTTCAAGTCCCTCTTCAAAGATGAGACTTGGGCCTTGAGCTCTTTGATTTCCTCTACATGGTTAGTATCAACACAAATACTAGAGGAAGTAGATTCTTCATTGTTAGAGCAACAAGGCAAGGAATGTAATTCATTAGAAGATGTAGCTATAATATGAGATGATGAATTACTAGGACTAGCACATGGTAGTATGGCATTTGTAGTGGATATAGTGCTAATGTCCACATGAGGCTCACTAGATGTTACCTTTGACACAATAGCCTCATGAGCTAAATTAGTCTATCATGGGAGGCTAGAAGATCCTCATGAGAGCTTGATAGCATAACATGACTTTCTTCCAATTTTCCATAATTGTTAGTTTGCAAATCAAGTTGAGCCTTTAGATCAACATTCTTCTTCAAAATAGATGCTTCACAAGAAATAGAGTTAGTAGCACAAGCATCATAATTAATTGCAATAGCTGAGGGCGACTTGGAAATCTCTTTTGAGTATGAAGCTTTAAGTTGATCATGTAACTCGGTGAGTTTGATGAGCTCACCCTTGATGACCCTAGAGCCATTTTTGAGGTGCTCAAAATCCTCAAGGAGTTTATCATAAGTAACTTAAAGCTCATTATTTTTATTTTTGAGATCACTTGCCACCTCAAGATCTCTATCATGAGATTCCTCCACTCTAGACAACTCTAGAGCAAGAGCCTTCTCAAGAGATTCCTTAGTGGTTTGTTCCTCTTCAAGAGCTTTATTTAGATTATCAATACGTTCCTTGCACTCAATAGCAGAACCCAATATTTCAACAAAGTTATAGCAAGCAATATTATTCTTAACAAGAGCACGATAAACAAGCTCACCATTTTCATGTAACGAATCAACATCAATCTCTTCTTCCTCACTATACTCATCCTCATCATCACAAAATGTATTGTGTTCCACAGTAGGAGATACCTTTCAACCCTTAGCCATAAGGCATAGATGGGTACCATGAGACGATGACGATGAAGAGTTACTTGAAGCTCCATTCAAGATCTTGTCTTGACCCATAGAATCTTTGGTCTCCTCTACATTGTTAGACACACAACAACTAGAGGAAATAGAAGCATTTTTATCATGGAAACAAGGCATAGCAAGCATATCATCATGAGGTCTATTGACGCAATTTATACATGATATGCAAGGACCATCAACACAAGCATGTAAAATATTTATAGTGCTAGAAGTATTTATGTCCAAAGATGAAGCATTGGAATGAGATAGAGATGAAGGATCATCAAGAGTAAGCTTACTATCAACATTGCAATATTCATCACCACTCACCATACCATTATCTTGTGTCTTACAACAATTTTGTGAAGTGGAAGAAGATGAGAACTCATCTCGACCAGAAGTGGAAGCAATACAATCATCCTCAATAATGTTGGACACATCATATTTATCTTGAAGTTTTGTCCATAACTCATAAGCTCTCCAAAAGGTATGATTGAAGAAGTAACTACATAGCTCAAAGCATTAACAAGCACATTAGACGCTTGAGCATCGAGATATAAGTTTTTCTCATCCACACAAGATACATTCCGCAAAATCCATTGGAGGAGAAAAACCTATATCTACAATCCTCTCCAAATTTGGGTCCATGGCCCAAAAATGAATAAGCATACGAGAATTCCAAACATCATAATTTGTGACATCGAATATGAAAATGTCACCGTGCACTAATCCCCTATCTGACATTGATGAGTCCAAAATTGAAGCATTTTTACCTTTTGTTTTTGCATAAATAGAGTAGGGATCTTTGTATTTCACTGCGCTTGCATGCGCTATTTTGTTCTTGTTTCAACAGGATCCCAAACCATTGAGTCCTATATGAACATATCAATTAGAGTTGTCATATTGTGCAATTATATGATATTTATAAGTGATAAAAGTCATTTTATGGATTTACCTTCGCACCTGGGGAAATACCAAGCGAGGAGGAGCAACCAAAGCCGATAACGACCGGTGGTACGGGCGGAGCCTGCCCGTACCGTCCGCCTGTACCAGGTGCCATCATGACCGCCTCGTCAAATACTTTCACCTAGCAAATACGAGAGACAGATCCGACATTCACAGCCACCAGAAACCATGAAAAAACACATCTGAAAGGGATCTGAAGGAGGAACTTGGCTGGGGAAAAATCCCAGCTGCTTCGTGGATCGTTGGAGGACAACGCATCATCCCCTTCATCATCAACTGCTGCATCTCCATTACCACCATCTCTCATCTATTAGATCTTGTTGTAATTCCAGATTCAATTGTGGTTTGCATTAGATCTACTTCCATACTTTTATCCATCCATTTGATTATGATGATGTTGTTGATTGCTTCCATGAGTGAGTAGTTCCTTTGTTCTTGGGGAGATGGAGAAACCCTAGCACCATTATGAATTCATAATAAAGATGATCTATTCTTGTGTCCATATGACTTGCCCGTCTATGATATAATTATGATTTGTGTTTGATCTCTCTCTTTAGATGGTATGTGTAGTCATCCGCATATCATTTGCCTTTGGGACTAAAGGGAGGGAGAAACCCTTTGGACGTGTCTTGGAAGCATACCCAGAATGGCCCCATGACAGATTGGTGCTGGCTCATAACCTCCACGGTCAAGAGATTAAAGAGGGACTCCCTAAGCTAATTACGATATCCACGGGGGAACCCTTAATTGCGGTGGTCTGTATGGGTGACTGCGCTCAGACATTGCAGTGGTTATTTAGAGGTGACCTCACTCTTGGCTCAACAAAGTGGCTTCCTAAGAGCCTTGTAGTGAACATCTTATTATGGATCTCTCTCCACACATCTCATGACACAAGGAGTATGTTATCTTGATTACTTACAAAAATAATACTATGCTAGCGGTGTATCCTACATACCTGAGAATGTTTTATCCCTATTGAGTTCAACCACGCTTTCATAGAAACTTGTTACTTATTTACTTTTACTTGTTTTAATTAATTTTCTGTAAACAACCATAAACCTTTCAAACACCCTTTACTTGGGATCAAAGGCAGCTTATAAGTATCCTTTGGTAGAGAGTAACGAGGGGCATAAAGACCTTTACCAATAGCTCTCTGTGGGTTCGATGTCTTTACTTCGAAACTAGCTACAATTGACCTATGCACTTGCAGTCATCAAGCTATTTTCTGGCGCTGTTGCTGGGTAGCTAAGAGCTTTTGGTCTTTGTTCTTAGTTACTTATTTTACTCATTGTTTTACTAAAGTTGTTTATTAGTATTTAGGTGATACATTATGGGCGAATACCAACATATAATCCAGCTGGAGGCTGTGAGGAATTCCGGCCTGCCCATGGACGCCTATTTAAAATCCAATAACCCAAGAGGGTATGATATTAACCCCATGCTTTTGGATATTTTGCATGCAAAGAAATTTGTAGGAGATGGTACGGAGGATCCTATGAGTATGTAGGGTTTTTTTAAGATATTTGTGGGAATTTCCATCTTAATTTACAAACTAAGGATGAGGTTAAATTTGCTCTCTTTGCCTAAACTCTCATTGATGAGGCTCGTTCTTGGGACATTCAAAGTTCTACAAAGATTACTAACTCCTGGGAGAGCCTAGCCTCTCTATTTTTAGTTGATTTCTTTCCCAGGACAAAAAACTCTTGGCGCGAGACACATGATCAAACTTTTTAAAGGAAAACCCGAAGAAGGCTTGCACGAAGGATATACAAGGTTTCGGGGATTGCTGGATTGCTGTCCCCATCATAATTTCCCACCTTGGTTGGTGATACATAGCTTCTATGCATGTTTGAATGATAATAATAGAAATGAACTCAACTCCCTTACCAATGGGTCATTCACTGAATTCAGTGTTCAAAGGGCTTGGAATTGGTAGACACGGTGAATAGGATATAGAAAGCTTATTGTGAGGCTGAGTTTAATAAAGAAAACCCCATAGAGTACAATTGCTTAAAAAGATTTCTAGCTTCGAGGAAAATAGAAAAACTGCTTGGAAATTTTAATCTTGACCATAGCATGATTATTCAAATTATTAGATCCTATGCTGACTACCTGCAGATTCCAAAAGATTGGGAACGCTATACACCACCTATGGAAGAGAGACCCTCTAAAACTTGCTAAAGTGACAAATATTCGAAAATGCAGAAGAAAATGTTAGCCGAGGAAGAAACTATTCTAACAAAAGTAATGGATAGCAGGGGTGAAGGTAATAAAAGAATTGGAAGTGAAAGGATCGTATGTGCACCTAGAGGGGGGGCGTGAATAGGTGCTACTTCAAATTTTACTCCTTTTTCAAATTAGGGTTTGACACAAAGGTAAATTCTCTAGATATGAAACTAAGGTGAATTTACCTATATGTTACACTAGCACAACTAACTAAGAAAGAACAAGATAAAGTAAGGTGCGGTAAAGGATAGAAGTAACCAAAATGAAGCACGCGGAGACATACAGATTATTTCCCGCAGTTCCTTCCTTTTGAGGAGAAGTACATCTGCATTTGGAGAGGGGGTGGTATCAAACCACCAACACCACGAGAGGCCTCCCTTATTCTCCAGTGAACCTCACCCCAAGGGGATCGATTCACGCTTCCACTATATTGGCAACCTTCAAGGTGGTAGTCGGCACCCTTACAACAAGTTCGAGGCACACATCCACAACTTAATTGGAGGCTCCCGAATCCAAGCAAGCTATCACAACAATCAAAGACAAGCTTGTAAGAACCAAATCAAGTCCTAGAGTTTCCAATGAAACCCTAGAGCAAGGGGCCCTCAAGTGAATGAGGGGGAAATGAAGATCTCTCTTGGTGAAGTAGTAGATCAAGGCCTCCTCCTTCGATTCCCCAAAGATCAGCAACTTTTGATGGTTGGATGAAGAAATCTTGGTGATTTGGTGGCTCCAAATGTGGGTTCTTTATTTTTTTTGGTCGAACAGCTTGAGGTAGGAGATGAAGTCCCCTATTTATATCCCCCAAAGATTTTGACCGTTTTCTGCCCGTTGGGGAGTTTCCACACCAAAAACTCCGGTCTGCACACCAGAGACTCCGGTCTACATCGAAGATTCCGGCCTGTCTCCGGTCCATCCCTTAACCGCCTATCAGATTGTCCTGGGCCTAGTCTTGTCGCTTACTTTGGGGATTTGGCAGGAACTCCGAACCTGGGGACACCAGAGACTCCGGTGTTTTCACACCGGAGACTCCAGACCGAGGCACCACACCGGAGATTTCGGCCCACCTCCGGTCTGTCTCCGGACCACCCATCAGATTGACCCAGGCCTTCAACTTCGATCCACTCTAGAGACTTGTTGGGAAACTCCGGACAACACCGGAGATTCCGGTGTCTGCACACCGGAGACTCCGGTCTAAAAACTTCAGAAAACCCCCTGTTTCTTCTAGGAACTTTTCCACTATGCCATGGACTTATCCCTTTTCAGCATAATCACCTGGCAACATTAGCATCTTGTTAAATGATCCTTTTGTTGTTAACGAATACCAAAATAGATTAAGACAGTAAATGTCCTTTCAGGAAGGTTAACTAAGGATCTGGGAGCCATTAAAGAGAATATTGGGATAGTAAAAGAACTTCTGGAACCTGAATTACTCAAGGATGAAGTGATAATGGTAAGTAAAGAATCCTCTGAAATGATAGGGGCAAGTTTGATGGTAAGAATAGAATTCAACATAAAATTCCTTTTTGTTTAGGTGGAATTACTTATGTAGGATTTTGTGACTTAAGTTATTCCATAAACTTCATGCCTTATACAATTTACGAACACCAAAACAGATTAAGACAGTAAATGTCCTTTCAATCTCCCCATTTTTGGTGTTCAATGACAACAAGAGGTTTTGCATGGGGATCTTAATACAAGACATAACTATGCTCCCCTGACAATGTGCAGCAAGATAATCATGTAATACATGCAAGTCAGGTAATAGAAACTTAAACATGGGGAGGTTTAACCATTACAATAGAGGAACAAGCATAGCATGTACACACACATATAGATAGTTTAACAAGAACCAAATAACCAAATAAAAGCAAATGTTCGCAATAAATAAGCCAAATGCCCAACCCATGCAACTCCCGGATGATCCTAATGGACATCTTCTCCCCCTTTGGCATCGAAATGCCGAAAAGGGAAAGTCCATGCTATCGTCCGAAAGGAATCACTCGAAGTCATCGTCGTCATCATCATCCTCGTCCTCATCCGCATCCTCATCATAGTCATCATCAGCAGCAGAAGTCTGGGGGCCTTTGCCATGAGGGCGAGAGGAAGAAGTACCCTGAGGAGAAAAACCAGATGTGACCTCAGAGAATGTCTGCCAATAAACTAAGTTGTCATTCATGGCATTCCGGGCACCGAAGGAGAGTGTGTGATCTGACTCTGCAGAAGGTTCAGCCCCATGCTCATCATTGTATTCAGACTCCCCTTCCTCTTCTTCTTCTCCTTGAGCCTTGATTTCCTTGAGGAGCTTCTCAATTCTACGGTTGCTCTTGTAGGAGTCATGATGTCCCTTGCAGATGTCACACACTCATGCAGCAAAGTGTCTTCTCCCAGAAAGATGCCTTCTTGACCTTCTCCTGAACAAACTCACGTGTGACAGGAGCCATGGGAGCATTGGAGGCATTCTTCCTCCTAGAGCACCTAGGAGGAGTGGGAGCCCGCTCAGCCTCAGAAATCTTATCATCTTCGCTGACATAGTGTTGTCTAGGTGCTGAACCCATTCGCCCTTTCTTCTGGATCTGAACAGAGACATGCTCCATAAGATTGGGAGGAAGAGCAAGAGGTGAACTATGTGGCTGAGAGTTGATGAGCCTCATAACCAGAGCTGCATATGGGGGAGACTTTTTGAAGAGAATGGTTCTGTGCATCTCCTCAAAAATAAAGTCCACGACATCAATAGTGGAATCTGCAGCAGTAGGTCCAGCACAATATACCTTGTGAGCATGATGAAGTAAGTTAACCAGGCCACACCTAATGGCATCATCATTTCTAGCACTTGGGGAAATGGTGTGGCGAAAAATCCTCAAAAGTAGATTGTATAGAGGCTTGAGCCCCTTGGACTCCCCAACATTGCCTTCTCTACCATAGAAAGGTGCTATCTTGTTCTTGTTCTCACCAAGGGCAGCATCATGCATACGGTGGCCAATCAGAATGGACACACCATAGAAGGTCTGGCTAATGACTCGTGCAAAGTCATAGAAGGTGGCAGAGCAGCGATGGTCACCTATCATCCAAGTCATGGTCCTAGCCTCATCATGGTCAAAGACAACTGTAGCATAGAATTATTGCACCAAGGCAACATTGTAGTCCTCATGGAGCTCCATAATATTGTGCAGCCCAAGCTTCTTAGTGACCCAGAGAGCATCTACGAAATAGTCATTGGCACCATGAAGGGGAAGTCCATATACCATTGTGGACACACAGGGGACTTGGTGAGCTTGTGATAGATGTTTGTCATGAATACTTTCTGCTCCTTCCTCCAATAGCATGGGTCATCACTTGTTCTTGGTAGGTCATAGAACCTTGTCTGGCGTAGCTCATGATATTCTTTCTTTGTCATATGGGCAAGGGATTGCAAATTGTCATACTTGGCCCTTTTGGCACGATTTTCCTCCTCTAAGCGCTCCTGGTTCCTCCTCATATATTCAACATCTCTCTATTGTTGCCTCTAGTTGGATGGCGGGATCACATACTAACCAGCTTCCTCATCAAACCGAGGATCTGCCCTTTTGGACTTGGCTTTGGTGCGACCACGACGAGACCCAGAGCCACCTGCGAATATAGAGAGAGGGGATAGCATGAAGGTGAGCATATATGCCCCGGAGATAAATAAGACCCTCAAAACTTTGCAAGATGTGATAGAAGCAAGCAACACCGGAGTCTCCGGTGTGTAACACAGGAATCTCCGGCCTGGACCGGAGTTTCCGGTTAGACGGACCGGAGTCTCTGGTCTTACGAACCAGAATCTCCGGTCTGGAGATCATGGGTTGCACAAGGAGGCTGCAGGAGGCCTAGATTCTAGCAGATCGGGCAAGGGAATGATACTAATGTGATAGAATGCATGCAAACATGTGGTTCTAGTGGGCAAAATCAGTACAAAACTCAAAATAAACGAAGGGGATGAACCCTAGGTTCATGGTGAGGGGAAGAGTACCAGATCTGTCCATTGGAGTGATTCCACCGGTGGGGAATGTCCCAGGGGTGGAGAGGATGGAGTTGGCCGACGGCACAGCGGATCCCGGTGGCAAAATGGCCTCTGGACGACGGTTTTGGAGGAGGAGTCGACGGGTGTGAGGGTAGGAGTCGGGGGTGGAAAATAGAGTTATGTGTGACTCTTTCACTCCGGCTCCCTTTAGTCACTGGCCGAAACCGTCCAAGACCGGAGACTCCGGTGTATGTACAGGGGAATCTCCGGTCCTCTTCGACCAAAACTGCCAGTTTCAAGTTTGGGACATATATGATAGATAGAATGTGTTTAGGGGAGAGTGTGAGGCTTAGGTTTAGATTCCAAACTATGAAAAACCAAGTAGGCAATGAAATCCAATTTAAAGGTTAAGTGTAATTCCAATTTATTCAAACCAAGAACCAGTTAAACCCAAAGAAAATATCCATTTAAAATTCAAATTCAAATAAAACCACAAACCTACTCTTCATGACAAAGAGGGCGGTGGCTGAGGCCACCATGTAGGAGTGTGAGGCATGAAACCGCGAAGAATTATCCTTTGGTTCATTACCACTACTCATCAATGATGCTCACATATCACAAGATGATAATAAGAGAATTAATTTTCTTAATTTTGGCATTATGGGGGGAGGGATAGCCCAGTGATTAGGATCGCACTCCCCTATCTCCATGCCTGCACCTAAACCACACAATGATCAAGCTATAGGTGAATATGCAAGATGATCAAGTCAAACTCCTTGAATTTACAATATTTAGCTCATTCCTCAAATAGCAAAACCTTGCTTCATCAAGTGGCTTTGTGAATATATCGGCAAGTTGGTCTTTGGTTGATACATAAGATAGCTCAATATCTCTCCGGGAAACATGATCTCTAATGAAATGATGACGAATCTCAATATGCTTTCTCCTTGTATGATCCATGAGGTTGGAGGCAATCTTGATAACACTTTCATTGTCACACAAAAGAGGCACTTTGTCACAATGGACACCATATTCCTTTAAGGTTTGCCTCATCCATAATAATTGAGTGCATGCACTAGCGGCTGCCACATATTCGGCTTCGATGGTGGAGAGTCATATACAATTTTGCTTCTTGGAGGACTAACACACCAAGGAGCTACCAAGGAATTGGCAAGCCCCGGAGGTTGATTTCCTATCATCCTTGTCACCAGTCCAATCCAAATCCGTGTACCCATAAAGAGAGAATGTTGAGCCCCTAGGATACCACACACCACAGTTTGGAGTATGAACCAACTATCGACAGATTCTTTTAACTGCTATCAAGTGGCTTTCTTTAGGAGCTGCTTGATATCTTGCACATACTCCTACACTCAACACAATGTCGGGTCTAGATGCACAAAGTTAAAGCAAAGAACCAATCATGGACCGATATACGTTTTGATCCACATCTTTACCATTTGGATTTAGTTCAAGATGAGTCTTGGTTGCCATGGGGGTAGGAGATCCATTTAATTCTTTCATATTGAACCTCTTGAGCATGTCTTGAGTATACTTGGCTTGATTGAAGAAGGTTCCTCCTCTTACTTGCTTGATCTCAAAACCAAGAAATACCCTTAGCTCCCCCATCATAGACATCCTAAACCTGTTAGTCATAAGCTTCGAGAATTCATCATTAAATGCCTTGTTAGCCGATCCAAAGATAATATCATCAACATATATTTGGCAAATGAACAACTCCCTGTTGACTTTCTTAGTAAAAAGAGTGGGATCAATTTTCCCAACTTTAAACCCACGGTCTAACAATAACTCTCTAAGGTGCTCATACCACGTGCGTAGAGCTTGTTTAAGCCCATAGAGCGCCTTATCAAGCTTGTAGACGTGGTTTGGAAAGTTGGGATCCTCGAATCCTGGGGGTTGCTTAACATAAACCAACTCATGCAATGGACCATTTAGAAAAGCACTTCCGACATCCATTTGTTATAATTTAAAATTATGATGTGCAGCATATGCAAGAAGGATACGGATGGACTCAAGGCGAGCCACGTGAGCATAAGTCTCTCCATAATTAATGCCTTCATTTGAGAGAACCCTTGTGCTACCAATCTTGCCTTGTCCCTCACAACAATTCCATGTTCATCTTGCTTGTTCTTGAATATCCATTTAGTGCCAATAACATTGCGGCACTCCTTGGGCTTTTCTACTAACTTGAGCTCCTTGTTCATTGCTTCTAGCCAATCTGAATCTTCAAGAGCTTCCCACACTTTCTTTGGCTCCACCATGGATATATGAGCTTGATGCTCACCATAATGCTTCAATTGAGCTCGAGTAGACATACCACTCCTTAGATCACCAAGAACATTCTCAAGAGTGTGATCTCTTCTTTCCAACATTCTGTCCACTCTAGCTTTGCGACGAGTTTTGATCTCCTTGTTGTTTCTTGTGGGGATCTCTTCATCATTTTGGTCCCCGTCTTGACCATCAATTGGACCTTGATCGACAATGGGTCAATTTTCATCAATATGAGGTACAGGTTGATCTTTATCTTGATCAGGCAAACTACTTGAATGGCATTGAGATGATCTTGAGGATGACTGAATAAATCTGCCTTGTGCAACTGTCTGTGCAGGGCTGGACAATCTAGTCAATGGAGAGACTGGACACTCAAGCCTGGAGCTTTTTGCCTGATCAATTTGGTGAGGGTTCTCAGCTTGTCTTAGGCTTGGGTCATCATTGTCCTAAAAATGGGAGCTTGTTGAAGTTGTGAAGATGAGGGCTCCACTTGTGTAGAGCATAGTTCTTCTCGATCCGCCACAAGGGGTTCCTCAACGGGGCTGATGAATCCTGCACCCATTCTTCTTATGGCATCTTGAGGTATTTCATCATCTACATCACAAACATCAACACGCCCCGCTTGGGGACCATCATATTCTTCAAAAACCATACTACAAGATTCTATGACAATTCCCGATAGTTTATCATAGATTCTATAAGTGTGGGAATCGAGACCATAGCCAACAAAAATACCCTCTAAAGCATTGGAATCAAATTTGGATAAACAAACACCTTTTATGAGATAGAAACACTTACAACCAAACACCCGGAAGTATGAAATGTTGGGCTTGTTACCAGTAAGTATTTCATATGGAGTCTTGATCAACTCTTTGTGGAGGTAGAGCCGGTTTGATGCATAGCATGCGGTGGAAATTGCCTCAGCCCAAAAATTGTATGGAGACTTAAACTCCGCCAACATGGACCTAGCCATATCCATTAATGTCAGGTTCTTCCTCTCAACTACACCATTTTGTTGAGGGGTATATGCATCAGAATATTGATGTTTTATCCCCTCATCACTAAGAAATCCATTTAATGGGTAGTTCTTGAAGTCGGTGCCGTTGTCACTTCTTATTGTCAGCACGGGCACATTGTATTAACGTTGAACCATATTGACAAAGTCGATGAAGTGTTGTTGGGTCTCACTCTTCAACTTGAAGAAGTATACCCACGAGTATCTTGAGTAGTCATCAACAATCACCAAGCAATATTTCTTCCACCAAGGCTTGCATGAGATGGAGGACCAAAGAGATCCACATGAAGGAGCTCCAGAATCCTCTTGGACTTTATAATATTATTTGTCTTGTGGGGATAATCGTGCATCTTTCCTTCAACACAAGCCCTGCAAACACGATCTTTGGCAAAACACACATTTTCTTTTAGTCCAACAATATGGCCACCCTTGTGGAGGCTTTGCAAAGTTCTCATATTGACATGGGCTAGTCAGCGATGCCATAACCAACCCATATCGACCTTTCTGAATAGGCACATCGCACTTGTAGTGGTTTCCCCGAATATTCCACCACATACAAGTCATTTTCGACGTACCCAACGAAAGCGACCTTTAGAGTCTTGGTCCACAAGAGGACCACAATATCATTATCAACAAAGATGGCAAAGCCCATCTTTCCAAGAGCATGGACTGAAAGTAAATTATAGCCCAGAGTCTCAACAAGCATGACGTCCACGAGAGTAATATCGTGTGCAACCACAACTTTGCCAAGACCCATTACCTGAGATTTTGACTTATCGGCATATCTGATGGTTATATGATCTTGATTTTCCCTTATCTCCATCATAATTGCCTTGCTTTCGGTCATATGACTTGTGCAACCACTATTAAGCACCCACTTTGACCCACCGAAAGCATAGTTCTACAGAAGATCAAACTAGTTGTTAGTGACAAGGGTCTTTGGAACCCAAATAGACCAAGCAATATACCCATCAAATGGACCAACATATTGTGCATAAAGATCACCATAAGAATCACGCATTAAGACATAGTGAGGGTTAGCACTTCCTGCAATGTCATCTTGTGGCATAGTTTTACCACTTGTAGCATTACTAGCCATAATGGTCTTGTCTTTTGCTAGTAGGGGCTTGGCTTTCTTCTTGTTGTTGTTCTTATTCTTGGATTTGGACACATATCCAAGACCTCTTTTCTCATTGTTTGACCTTTGCTTACTCAAAAGGTCATCAAGAGACTTGTTACCTTGGGGAAAAGTGGCCTTTGCAAGCTCCCCCTTCAACCTAGCATTTTCTTCAAGGATGTTTGTACTACTAGAGGGAATGAAAATATTAGGTGAAGCAACATTAGTCAATTGAGTTTGAAGTTGTTCACGTGACTTTGTGAGAGTCAAGAGTTCACTCTACAAGACCTTGTGAGTCTCGTTAAGCTTCTCAAAATCCTCGGCAAGTTTGTCATGAACCACACCAAACTCAATCTTGTCCTTTTTAGCCTTTTTATACTTAGCAATGGCATGATCACGTTCCTTAATGAGTTTAGCAATAATTAGATCATTTGCCTCATCAAGGCCTTCAAGTATTTCTTCAAGAGACACCCTAGTCTCTTTCTCTTCTTCTAGGGCATTAGTAAGAGCATCCATCTCAAGCATGTGCTCTCTCCCAAGTTTGCATCTCTCATCAAGAAGTTCTTGTGTGTGAGCAAGTTGATTCAAGAGATTCACAAATTGTTTCTTGTGCTCCCCTTGCAAGTTAGTCATGAAAGCATCAAAAGCAACTAATTGCTCCTTTACCTCTAGAGTTATATCATAATCTAATTCATCATTTACACTAGAGGTGGAGAGAGGGGATGACGATACCTCCGAAGATCTTGCCATAAGGCAAGTGACATTCTTGTTTGAGGTATTATCATTTGGTGAATCGAAGAGTGAGAAAGTGGATGTAGAGGTGGTGGCGATGGTAGCCACCCCATTCATGGTTTCTTCTTCTTCCTCCTCATCTTCATCATCGGAACAGAACTCTTCATGTGCTATCAATGCAATGTCACCAGAATTCTTGTTGGTGGCATTTTTCTTGTTGAAAGGCTTCTTAACCGAGGCCTTAGGATTTTTCTTCAATATGAGTGCACCACCATTATCTTCTCTCTTCTAATATGGATATCTGGCAACAAAATGATAGCAGTCGCCACAGTTGAAGCAAGTTCTTAATCTTGAACCGTTCTCTTTTCTTCCACTTGGGTTGCTTCTTTGTTGCATCTCCATCTTGGCCTTGGCGGGATCCTTCCAAAAGTTTCTCGCATAGAAGGCCATGTACTCACCATGAGCAACCTTGACATCTTCGGGGTGGCTCAAAGAAAGTGCATCATCACTTCCTTCTTCTTCTTCATACTCCACAACCTTGGCCTTCAAGGCAAGACTGACACCACTTCCCATTCCAAGGGCATGAGCACAAGCATCTTTGGCATTCTTGGTAGCAACCTTGAAGGCGGACATCTCTTGCATAACTTAATTGGAGGTCGTCATGAGATGGTAGTTCTATCTTCCTTGGAGACTCTTTAAGTATGTGGGCTCGAAAGGCATGAGAGCACTCACATACTTTTCTTTTTATCCAAGCATCATCAATATGAGAGGCACCAACATTTTTGAAGGTAGTGGTAGTGGATTTGAGTCTTCGATACATGTCTTCATGATCCTCACCATCCTTCATATAGAAGCCTTCAGCTTTATTACTCAAGGCATCATATCTATTTATTCTCATGCTCTCATTCCCAACAAACAAGTCAATGAGAGCATCCCAAGCTTCCTTGGTGGTATTGAAGTGCTCAATATGAGGAAAGTCTTTTGGCCCCACCCCAAGTTGAATCATGTGTAAGGAGGTGGCATTGAGTTGACTATTAACCACTTCTCTTCTTGTCAAGTTGGTTGGATCCTCAATTTTGAGTCCTTCTTCAAAAATGTTCCACAAGTCAATGCAAGAGCGGCGCACATGAGATTTCATTAATACTTGCCATTTAGCAACAGAATGTGCAGCTAGCATGGGTGGGTCACCTCTATTACTTATATGGGGATGAGAGATTGGTGGGTCGGGAGAGTACCATCCGGGAACTGCTTGGTGCTCCTCCTTCCCATCACCCTTTTTGGTGGAGGAGTTAGTGGCAATTTGTTCATCCCCCACAACTTCACCTGTAGGCTTAGCCGAAGCATTCACCTTAGGGATTGGAGGTGGTTCCTATTGAGGGGGAGATGGTGAGGCTGTCTTTTCCTTAACAAGTTCCTCAACTAGTTGGCGCAACTATTGCATTTCGTTACCCAAGGTAGCGCTCAAGCTTGTTTCCAACTTCTTGAGATCTACCATGGTCATCGAATTGCTAGTCTCACCCTCTCCATCCCCATCCGAGTTACCCATACACTCTTAGGTGGTTAAGCCCGAATAAAGAGTCGGGGCTATGATACCAATTGAAAGGATCATATGGGCACCTAGAGGGGGGGTGAATTGGTGCTACTTCAAATTTTACTCCTTTTTCAAATTAGGGTTTGACACAAAGGTAAATTCTCTATATATGCAACTAAGGTGAACTTACCTATATGTTACACTAGCACAACTAACTAAGCAAGAACAAGATAAAGTAAGGTGCGGTAAAGGATAGAATTAACCGAAATGAAGCACGCGGAGACACAAGGATTATTTCCTATAGTTCCTTCCTTTTGAGGGGAAGTACATCTGTGTTTGGAGAGGGGGTGGTATCAAACAACCAACACCACGAGAGGCCTCCCTTATTCTCCGATGAACCTGGCCCCAAGGGGATCGATTCACGCTTCCACTATATCGGCAACCTTCAAGGTGGTAGGCGGCACCCTTACAACAAGTTCGAGGCACACATCCACAACTTAATTGGAGGCTCCCAAATCCAAGCAAGTTGTCACAACAATCAAAGACAAGCTTGTAAGAACCAAATCAAGGCCTAGGGTTTCCAATGAAACCCTAGAGCAAGGGGCCCTCCAGTGAATGAGGAGGAAATTAAGATCTCTCTTGGTGAAGTAGTAGATCAAGGCCTCCTCCTCTGATTCCCCAAAGATCAGCGACATTGGATGGTTGGATAAAGAGATCTTGGTGATTTGGTGGCTCTAAATGTGGGTTCTTTATTCTTCTGGTCGAGCAGCTTGAGGTAGGGATGAAGTCCCCTATTTATAGCCCCCATAGATTCTGCCCGTTTTCTGCCTGTTGGGGAATTTCCACACCAGAGACTCCGGTCTGCACACCGGAGACTCTGGTCTACACACCGGAGACTCCGGTCTACATCGGAGATTCTGGCCTGTCTCCGGTCCATCTCCGGACCGCCTATCAGATTGTCCTAGCCCTGGTCTTGTCGCTTACTCTAGAAAGTTGGCAGGAACTCCGGACCTGGGACACCGGAGACTCCGGTGTTTTCACACCGGAAACTCCGGACCGAGGCACCACACTGGAGATTTTGGCCCACCTCCAGTTTGTCTCCAGACCACCCATCAGATTGACCCAGGCCTTCAACTTTGATCCACTCCGGAGACTTGTGGGGAAACTCCGGACAACACCGGAGATTCCGGTGTCTGCACACCGGAGACTCCGGTCTAAAAACTTCAGAAAATCCCATGTTTCTTCTAGGAACTTTTCCACTATGCCATGGACTTATTCCTTTTCAGCATAATCACCTGGCAACATTAGCATCTTGTTAAATGATCCTTTTATTGTTAACGAACACCAAAATAGATTAAGACAGTAAATGTCCTTTCAGGAAGGTTAAGTAAGGATCTGGGAGCCATTAAAGAGAACATTGGGATAGTAAAAGAACTTCTGGAACCTGAATTACTCGAGGATGAAGTGATAATGGTAAGTAAAGAATCCTCCAAAATGATAGGGGGCAAGTTTGATGGTAAGAATAGAAGTCAACAGAAAATTCCTTTTTGTTTAGGAGGAATTACTTATGTAGGATTTTGTGACTTAAGTTATTCCATAAACATCATGCCTTATACAATTTATGAAGAAATGCATGATCATCTTGATGAATCTTACCTTAATCCATCAGAAGCTACTTTTATATTTTCTAATTGAACTTTGCATCCTACTCGCGAGATACTCTGCAATGTTTGTGTTTCTGTTGGGGATTTTGTGGACCCAGTTGATTTTCATATTATTGAAATACCTTTGAACTCCTCCTGCCCGGTCATTTTTGGTAGCCGCTTTTACAACTCTATGAACATTGATATTGACAACAAAAAGCAGGCTTTATCTTTGTAGTTTGGTGAAGAAACTATAGAAATAAACTACAGCGAATTCACGAGATTACCTTATGAAAATAAAGTTGAGATTAAGGAGGAGAAGACTATTGAAGAATTGGTAGCCATTTATTTTTGCACGCCACAATCTGAGTTGAAGAGGAGTTTCACAGGCGATGATTCGCTTGCCAATGACTCTGCAAAAGAATAATTGGATGATATTCTCAACACTACACTAGAGGTCAAGCAAGGCCTCAGGGTTGAATTTGAAGAACTTGAAAGAAAAGGGGATGAGGATCCGCCACCCCTTGTTTTAAAACCTCTCCCTCCAGGTCTCAGGTATGAATTCTTAGATAAGCAAGGTAAATGCCCTATGATTTTAGATGACAAGCTCTCTCCGGAGGAAAACACGAAATTGTTAGAGATACTTGTCAAAAAGCGTGAAAATTTTGGATACACTCTTAATGATATAAAAGGTATAGATCCCTCCATAGTAACTCATAAGATATCTATGATCGAGGATGCTAAACCGTTTGTTGATAATCAAAAAAGGTTGAATCCTAAAATGAAAGAGGTAGTAAGAAAGGAAGTCATACATATGTTGGACAGTGGTATTATCTATCCAATTTCAGACAGTAAGTGGGTGAGCCCAACTCATTGCATACCTAGGGAAGGATGTATAACAATAATAATAATGATAAGGATGAGCTAATCCCAGCTAGAACGATAGTGGGATATAGAATGTGCATTGACTTTAGGAAGTTGAATAAAGAAACCATAAAAATTCATAAGCAATTCCCCTCATTAATGATATTATGGAAAGGATGTCCACTAATTCTTACTTTTGTTTCCTTGACGGATACTCTGGGTATTCTCAAATAGCTATCCGGCCTGAAGATCAAGAAAAGACTACTTTTACATGTCCCTATGGAACCTGTGCTTATCGTTTAATGCCTTTTGGTTTGTGTAACGCAGCTGCTACTTTTCAGGAGTGTGTTCTAAAAATATTTGACTGTTTTGTGGAAAGTTCCATGGAGGTCCTTATGGACAATTTTGTTGTTTATGGAACTACTTTTGAGCAATGTCTCTATAATCTTAACAGAGTTTTGCAATAATGTAAGAAAACCAAGATGGTTCTCAATTGGGAGCACTGCCGCTTCATGGTAAGGGAAGGTATAGTTTTTGGGCATAAGGTTTCTGAAAAGAATATTGAGGTTGATAGTTCAAATTTTGATTACTTTAGAAACACTGCCGATTCCGCAAGATATAAAAGGAGTAAATAATTTCCTTGGACATGCTGGTTTTTATAGACACTTTATTAAGGATTTTGCTAAAATAGCTGCCCCTTTAACTCGTCTCTTAGATAAAGATACTTTTTTTACTTTTGATAGAGATTGCTATGATTCCTTCGAATAATTAAAAAAGATACTAATTTCTACACCGGTCATCCAACCACCCAACTGGGATGAACCATTTGAATTAATGTGTGATGCTAGTGACTATTCTATTGGGGCTGGTTTAGGACAAAGAGATGGATCGAATCTCAACGTCATTCAATATGCTAGTCGAGTTTTTAATGGGGATCAAAGGAACTATGCAACAACCTAGAAAGAATTTCTAGCTGTTGTTTTTGCTTGTGATAAATTTAGGCACTACATTATCAACTCAAAAGTAATAGTTCATACTGACCATCAAGCTTTGAGACACCCTCTAGCTAAGAAAGATGTTAAGCCCCGTCTAATTAAATGGGTTTTGCTACTACAAGAATATGACATGCAGATAGTAGATAGGAGAGGAAAGGATAACCCTGTGGCCGACCATCTATCACGAATGGAAGGAATCATAGAGGATCCTATTCCTATTAACGAATCTTTTCCAGGAGAATACCTTGCAGTTATACAACCTCGAGATCCTTGGTTTGTAGATTATGCAAATTTCCTTGTAGGCAAGTTTTTCCAAAGGGAATGGATTTCAATCAAAGAAAGAATTTATTTAATATTTTAAAACATTACTTTTGGGATGACACTTACTTATACTGGCATGGCATAAATGGTATAATCTGGAAATGTGTACCTGAGAACGAGACAAAGGCCATCCTTAAGGCTTGTCACGATAGTCCTTACGGCGGGCATCACGCTGGTAATCATACTATAGTTAAGGTCTTGCAGTCAGGTTTCTACTGGCCTACACTAGTTAAAGATTCTCATGAATATGTTATGCTTGCCAACGTATGAGTAATATTGGTAAAAGGCAAGAAATGAATATGAAATATAACTTAGTAATAGAGCCATTTGATGTTTGGGGAATGGGGACTTTATGGGACCATTTGTTCCGTCTAACGGTTACACTCATATTCTTGTTGTTGTTGATTACGTTACTAAATGGGTGGAAGCTATACCCACTTCTCATGCAGATGTAGCCACTTCCATCAAGATGGACATCATCTTTCCCAGGTTTGGAGTACCCCGATTTTTGGTTACTGATGGTGGAACTCATTTTATGAAGGGAACCTTTGAGAAGATACTTCAAAAATATAGAGTAGACCACCGGGTAGCTTCACCTTACCACCCTCAAACTAGTGGACAAGTGGAATTATCTAACAGAGAAATCAAGCTCATACTTCAGACGACGGTGAAAAGGTCAAGAAAGGATTAGGCTTTTAAGCTTAATGATGCATTGTGGGCGTATCGTACAGCTTTCAAGAATCCTATGGGAATGACACCATACAACATGGTCTATGGTAAAACTTGTCACCTTCCATTATAACTTGAGCATAAGGCTCGGTGGGCTATTAAAACTATGGACGTTGACTTTAAAACTGCAGGGGAAAAACGACTTTTAGATATTACTGCTTTAGAAGAACTCAAAAATGAGGCCTATGAAAATACTAAAATATTTAAAGAAAAGGTGAAGAAATGGCATGATAGAAAACTAGGGAGCAAGGGATTCAAAACTGGAAATAAAGTTTTGCTCTACAACTCTAAACTTAAGATTTTTGCAGGAAAATTGATATCCGGGTGGGAAGGACCATATGAAGTTAAAGAAGCATACCCTTCGGGAGTAGTAAGACTGAAAAATTATACACCCCCTTCTTCATCTTGGATTGTTAATGGGAAGCGATTGAAGCATTATAGAGTTGGCGAGGTAAATACTATGGAGTTGATCTCTTTAATCTCGGCTGAAGAATACAACAAGCGGAAGTGAGGTAATAAAGTTTTAGTTGCTTAGTTTTGCCACTTTGCAAACATTTTAGTTGATTTTATCTTTTTCAATGCACTCAGTTAGTTTTTCTGGTCATTCTGAGTTATTTTTCGACCTGGTACGGGCGGACCATACAGTCAGACACGCCCGTACCAGTGGTCGTTAAACAGTCAGAGTATCATTGCCTTTTTCTTGTCGATACGATACGGTTGGGCCGTACGGGCATCCATGCCCGTACCGATGCTCGTTACTGGCTCTGCTTTTTGCACCTATTCGACAAATTCTTGTGTCAAAAAAGAGAAAAAGAAAGGCGGTAAGAAACCCGTGCGGGGAAATGGTACGGGTGGTTTTGGGGGGATGACTCTAGGTAGGGTCGAGCCGATGTAAAAACCATGTCTGCCGAGGTATAACGAGGTCAAAGCATGTGTGTCCGAGGTACCAAGGGGCTGGCCGGGTTATGGCCGACTCACTCATCGCAACCTCCACCCAATGAGACCACGGCCGACGTAAAGCATACGTCGGCACCACCATTTTATATACTTGTAGGTACCGACAGGGTCGAGTTAACCAGGCAGGAGCCAGGTTATGACTTGGCTTACAAAGGAAGGAAGAAATCTCCCCATGGTCAGTGCTTTTCTCTCTCTACTGTAGCCATGGTGGAGAGAGCCCAGAGACAGAGAAGCAAAGACTAGAAGTATGGGACAACATAGGTGACGTCGTCTGACCATTGCTGGTCGGGTGACAAAGCCTTGCAGAGGCTTACGGCATGGGCACAGTGGGGCTTACGCCACCGTGTCACAGAGGCTTACGCTAGAGAAAAGAATAGCACCGCTTTGCTATTCTGGGAGGAGCATATTCGAGGAATATGCTGTCCACATAAACCCTAATTGTAACCTGGCCACCCCTTTATAAGGTGAGCCAGGGCCTCCAAGGAGGGGGTCGGGCATTTTGGTAGAGGAAGAACCCTAGAGTGAGAGTGAGAGCAAGAACACTTCATCCCCCTCCTCTCTACTGTATAGCTCATGGAGCTTCTGTAAACCACCATTGATATAAGGAATACAACTCTTCGTGTGTGGAATCACCACAATATCCCTCCATGGATACCTCTAGTGCACATTGGCCCCATCTTTAGCCTATCCATGGCATCTGCCGTGACACCACCACGATAGTTGGTGCCCACCATGGGGCCAGCAACGGCGCTAGATGGAGTCAAGATCCGGATAGGAAGCTTCATCATCCCCGCGGAGCGCATCGTCTCCAGGCTGGTTCAGCGCTTTGGTGTGCTGGACTACGTCAGCGACAACATAGGTAGATTCGGCAACCACCCTCCTCCGCACAATGGGCTCTTCGTCAGCTTCGGCACGCACAAGATCTACATCGACGTCGACGACACTTGCGCGTTCCCGCAGAAAGTCATCCTGGCGGGAGAACCACCTCTCAGCGCAGCTCGTAGTCTGCGTATCACTTGCCATGCTAGCTGCGCTGAGGTAATGATGTCCGCGCCTGATGAAGGGACAAGCAAGGAAGTTGAGGATGGTGAGGTAACTCCTAAGGTTGCTAGGATTCGAAGTCCACCATTGGAGAAACCATAGAATATCATCCAGCAGGCTATAGACAACCTAACCACCCCAGTAGCACCCATAGTAGACCCGTCTTAGGCATAAGCCAAGCTAGAGGAGACCCGACAGAAGGTGCTAGAGGGAGCCAAGAAAATAGATGCAGCTTAGCAAGCACTGAACATCACTTTGCGTTAATATGCAAAGGCCAACAAGACTAGTCCTAGTCATATGGATGTCCTGAAAGTTAGGGGGGAATCTGATTGAGGAACTAGACAAGGAACATGTACCTAGGCCAGGAGAGTCCGGCAACCCAATGTCGGCAGGGCTGCCGAGGTATAGCACCCCAGCAAAGAACCTTAGAGTTGCAGATGCAGCGGCAGCCGAGATACCCGCTCTGACTGGCGAAGCTCGGGAGAGGCAGCAAGAAAGAGTCATTGAACTAGTGCAAATAGCAAACAGACTGAATGAGGAACTGCACAAGGCTAACATGGCGAGAGCAGCTGGTTCTCATATTGTTCATTCGATTGTTGATGTACCTGCAAATTCAGCCGGGGCAGCATCTTCGCCAAGGGGAGAAGACGCTGTAACCTTTGGAAGAAGAAACAAACAACTAGTGCCATATGACCCGGCTGTGGCCGGGAAAGGCCAAGCACAGCAGGGTAATGATGACATAAGGAGTGTTAGCCGAGGTAATGGTGGTCAAAGAAACCCCGACCGAGGAAATGGGAGCCATGGAAACGCTGGGACAACAATGTCAGACAGCGTAACTCGGCTGGAGCCGGGCAACATCAACCCCACCAGAACCCGCAGTAGTACAAACCTCGGCAAGAGAGAAGTGCATGACCAGCTATGCAACAACAATAGGCACATCCAGGGCAAGACAGATACAATGATGGTTACTCAGCTATGATAAATTCCGGGTTTGCCAGGCCGGAGCATTACTTGGCGGGGAGTCCCTCAGGATCTCGGCTGGGAAACAGAAATTTTTGCAGCCGGAAGATGCAAGATTGAAATTGGACAAGATCTATAGATCAGAGCTAATGGAGACACAAGGTCCTCTGGGTCCTGCATGTTTTAGACCTCAGATCATGAGGGAACCACTTGTGCCGAACTTCCAGTTGGCCAGAGGAACAAAGACGTATGATGGTAGTACTAGACCACAAGATTGGTTAATTGACTATGCCACCGCTATGTACATCACACAGGGCAATCTCAGATGGGTAGTAAGATATGTGCCTCAGATGTTGGAAGGCCCGACAAGAGTTTGGTTGAACAATTTGCCAGCAGGAAGTATCAACTGTTGGATTGATTTTGAGGAGATGTTTATCAGTAACTTCACCAGTACATATAAATGGCCAAACAAACCTCAGTAGCTCACAATGTGTAAACATCGACCCAACAAGATGAACAGAGAGTTCTTGACTCGATGGTGTACCTTGAGAGGGAATAATCGAGTCACAGGCAATTGCATGGTTCGCACAGGCATGCATGCATGGGAGCGTATTATGGCAAAGGCTCCAAAGGGATATGCCAACTACATTGGCCGAGACAATCAAGATAGCAGATTCATATGCTTTAGGTGACCCGACCCAACCCATGCTTATGTCGGCAGAGCCAAACGATGAGTATTACTACCGCAATGAGGCCGGGTCATCACGGAGACATGACTTCCAAGGTAAAATAAGAGAGGAGAGGCTGGATCAAAGGTATGGTTCGAGTCATGTGGCAGTAGTAAACCAAGATCAGCCTGGTGCCGGCAATAGCCAACACCATAAGAATGGTGGGCAAAAGTGGACCCCGAGGAATGAAGGCAAGAAGCCTTGGACTGCCGAGCAGAAGAAATAGTGGCAAGAAAGGAAGGATAGGCCGAGGTACACCTATGAGTCAATGCTGGATCAACCATGCAAATTCCACATGCCAAACCCAAGTAACTCGGCAAATCACACAACATGGCAATGTGAATGGATGAGAAAGATAGAACAAAGCAACACAGGGAATGCACAGACACCTCAGCACGACGCACCTCGGCACGACGCACCTCGACAGCAGCAGCTCACAGGAGCAAATGCACAGCAGCTGATGTTACCACCGCTCCCGCCGAGCTATGAGGACTCAGCAAGAAGGGAAGTGCATAGGGTGGAAGACCCGAATCAGCTGAACTATGAATATGTCGGTCGAGGTGGTCAAAACAAATACAGAGAACACCATCAAAGCTATTGTGTGTTTACCACCGAACTGAATGACAGGCAAAGTGTGTAGAGGTGACACGTGGAAGTTAACGCAATTATGCCGGTGGTGCCAAAGTATATGTACTGGTCAGATTAGGAAATCACTTGGAGCATCAAGGACCACCCCAAGATCATGCCAAACCCCGGTTCATATGCCCTTGTGCTTGATCCGACATTTGTTGGTCGAGGTTTGAACGTCAAGTTTTTCTAAGGTGCTGATTATCAATGGCAGCAGTATCAATATACTGTATAAAGACACAATGCACAAGTTGGGAATCACGGAGAACATGCTCCAAGCAACGAAGACCACTTTCCATGGCATTGTGCTGGGTTTGTCATGTGAGCCAATTGGGAAGGTTCGGATTGACGTGTTGTTCGGCACGAGGGAAAATTGCAGGACAGAAAATCTGGAGTTTGAAGTGGTAGACCTCTACAGTTGTTACCATGCACCATTGGGAAGACCATCTCTCTCAAAATTCATGGTAAGTTGTCACATCAGCTATCTGAAGATGAAATTACCAGGGCCAAAAGGAGTGATTACAGTTGTTGGGGATTATAGGCGCTCCATGTAGTGTACCTCAGCCGGGTCAAACCTGGCCAAGTCATTAGTGATAGCATAGGAGAAAGGGGGGATTCAGGAGGCTATGGCATTGGCTCAGTCGGCTCAGCTGAATATGCCGGCGCTGAGTAACCCACATGGGATTTTATCATTCTAGCCGACTAAAGACACCTAAGAAATTTCTAGTTGATGACCTGATGGGGATATGCCGACTGGGGTATGCCTAGCAGGACGTTCCGATTGGGCCAAAGGCCTCGCGAGTGGGCCTGCAGGATGGCGACTAGAATGCGACTAAGGAGAAGGCCTGGTGACTGGAGACTGGAGGCCCAGGAGCACACTCGAAGCCCAGTCAGACTAGGTCAAAGCCTCCGAATACATATCCTCTTTGGTTGTAAACTGTAAACCCTAGCGAGGTGCCTCATATATAAACCTCCCTAGGGTACCCTGAGAACTTACGTTCCATCAAACACCCCTTCAAGCGACTCGCTTCTTAGACGCCGAGCTCGCCACCATTGTAACTCGCTCTCTGTCAATCCAATCTAGCAGGAGTAGATCTTTACCCTCCGGGGGGGCGAACCTGGATAAATCCATGTGCATCTGCCCCCATCTCGCACCGCAGATGGTTGCCAGCTCTCGCCCTCGATTCAATCAATCGCTTCCTACTGCAGCGACTGCCGTGGCCATTTCCATGACAGTGGCGCCCACCGTGGGGCCTAGCCGGACTGGCCTGAGTTCTACGGCGAGACCCTACTCGCTGATCGATCGGCCGATCGCCACCGGCCGCATGATCGCCATGGTGGGATCTTACAGATCCTGCCCAACAGCTACATCCTGGCATCGTGCCCGATCACCTCTTCGTCGGCTTCACCGGCGCGGTTGACCCAGCGGCGACGGTGACCGTTGGCGGATCGCCGCCGCATCGTGATCTGCTATCGGAGGAGCAGGTCCGCTCCATCAGGAGCCTCGTCACCGAGTACGACTCGGCCGCCAGCAACGCGGCCGATACCAACACCGCCGCGGACGACGTGGCCCTAAACGATGATGCCAACTCCGCGACCCCTGCCTCGGTCGACAGATCTATCAGCGCGGCATCACGGGAGGAATCCATCACGCGAGTCTCCAACCCTGAAGACTTCGAGGACTCCTCCATCCTCGGGATCTTCGATTACGATTTCGGCTCGGAGTCCCCCGAGGACTTCCGCGCCAGATCCAATCGCTTCAACACGATCTACATGGCGGGCAGCAGGGCCGCCCCACCAGATCCAATCTCCACACCGATCCCGCCAACCGCCATGGCCACGGAGGTGGAGAAAGCCCGCCAGTGACTGGAGGAGGCGACGCACAAGGAGATAGCCGAGTGTGAGAAATTCTGCCTCGAGCGGGCGACGGCGCAGGAGCTGTCGCTCTACCACCAGCGCCGCATCAGGACCCGCCTGAACTCCAACGTCCAAGGCCGCGTCCTAAACTTCAACGACGAGAGCGACCCCACACGTGCGGCTGAGCGCGAATACTACGAGAACGCACCACCAGGCGGCAGCAATCGACCACCACCCGACGCACCGGTGACTGGGGCCCCGCCGCCACCCATTGGTCGCGCACCCCCGCCGGACTAGCCGCGAATCATAATCTCGCCACAGGCCCGCGACGCCAACGGACTCCCACTGTACTCCACCCCGATGGACAATGTCGTCGCGGCCGACGCTGTAGTCGCCAACCTCAACGTCCAGGGAGAGGGCGCTGCAGATCCAATACACCAAGGCCCTACTCGCTAGGGCCGTCGAGAAGCAAGCCGCGAGAGTCGACCCGCGGGGGCGGATGTATTCCCGCTCCTCGGCAAGCAGAGCAGCCTCCAGCTGTCACCCCGTCGTCCCCAATGCCGTGACCTGCCCACCACCGCAGCCCCTGGCGACCCAGCCACGGGCCGCCAACCCCGTGCTCTCCACCAACGAGCCGCGACCGGTGAACAACACGGTCGCCGCCAACGGGAAGCCCATCGATGCCCGAACGCACATCATCAACAACTAGGCTTGGCGGGCGCGCCAGCCCAACGACTTGAGGCACACCCTCAATAACCGTGGTGACCCCGAACCTAGGGGCTCGCTCAGCCGAGTCGGCCCCCAATGCTTCGGACCTATGTTCCGAGGGGAAAGTACCCCGCCAACTTCAAGGCGCCCAAGGAGATCGAAAAGTACGACCCGACGTACGATCCAGCGGTCTGGCTGGACACATACCTCATGGCGATGGGAATCGCCGGCCACACCGACCTGCTGGCCGCTCGCTACCTTCCCCTGATGATGGAGGGTGCGACCCAGCAATGGATCAACACCCTCCCCGCCGACAACATCGACTCCTAGGAGGAAATGCGGGATGCCTTTGTCAGGCACTTCGAGGGTTCCTACACCCGCGCCACCACCATCGAGGATCTAGAGCGATGCATCCAAGGACTATGCGAGTCGACCTGCCACTGGATTCAAAGGTGGCAAGAACTGTGGATCAATGCCTCCGACATCCACCCGGACACGGTGATACATTGCTTCAAGAACGTGTGCCGGTATGAACCCCTGGTCGCTAAGATCAAGAGGGTCTACCGGACGCTCGACAACATCCCCGACCTCCTCGAGATTGCCAAGCGTTACACGGAGGAAGACCCCAACCAGGACTCCGACGACGAGTCGGGAGGAAGACACTGCACCAACAGCCACGACAACAGGCGATAGCACGACATGCGCTACAACAACACTCGCATCACCAGCAAGCGCTGCACGGATAGGCGAGTCGACTTCGACACCAACGCTGGATACGGCCAACGTGACCCCAAGAACTACCGCCGTGATGGAGGAAGCTACCGCGACAGTGGACATTACTGTGCCAACAACGCGGCGAGGCCGAAATTCGACCCCGCCGCCCTACTCAACCAGCCCTGCATCTACCATAGCAGGGAGGGAAAACCCGCCACCCACACCACCACTGACTGCCACTCCCTCGAGGAGATCGAAAAGGCAAGGTGAGCAAGGGAGGACCCCAACAACAACCCGCCTCGGGATAACAGAAATGCCGGTGGCTTCGGCAACATCGTCGGCTCACTACACACCTTCATCGCGCTCGGCACCAAACGCGAGAAGAAGGTCCTCGCCCATGCAGTCGCCGTCAATGCAGTGACCCAAGTTGACATCCCTCGCTTCCTCAACTGGTCCAAACAGAGCATCACCTGGAGTCGCCAGGACCATGCGCCCAGGATTGAATACCCAGGGCGAGTCGCCCTAGTGGTCAGGCCCAAGATGGCAGATTACTGGCTGCCCAAGACACTGATGGACAGTGGGAGCTCCATCAACATCATGTACCTGGACACGTTCAAGAGGCTCTAGCTCCCAGAAGCAGCAATCGAGCCGACCGTAACAACCTTCCACGACATCGTCCCCGGTCGGAAGGCATATCCGATTGGAAAAGTGACGCTGCCAGTCACCTTCGGCACACTGTCAAATTACCGCACGGAGAGGATCATGTTTGATCTGGTGAACTTCCGCAGCCCCTACCACTACGTCCTGGGACGCCAAAAGTTCACCAAATTCATGGCAACCCCCACTACGCATACAACATAATGAAGCTTCTAGGGCCAAGCGGCATCATCACCGTCCACGGCGACCCCGATATGGCCGTGGAATGCAAGGACAAAGGCGCTGAGCTTGCTGACGCCGTCATTGCCGCGGAGACTGACCACGCGGAGGAGCTCGCGAAATACGTGGCCAACATCAACAAGGACGACCCCACCATCTTGAAGAAGCCAACCACCGCGAACTCCACATTCAAGGCGACCACACACACACCCGCATCGTCGAGCTCGTCCCGGGCGACTCCAGCCAGACGGTTACCATTAGGGCGCACATGAGCCCCGCATAGGAAAGCGCGCTCATCGGGTTCCTCCGTGAGAACCGCGACATCTTCGCATGGAAACCATCTGACATGCCAGGTGTCCCGAGGGGAACTTGCTGAGCACAAACTAAATGCCGACCCCAAAGTGCGACTAGTAAAGCAGTCGCTATGGCCCTTCAATGAAGAGCGTCGTTGAGCAATCGCCGAAGAAGTACAATGCCTGCTAGCCGCAAGATCCATTCAGCCAATAAAATACTCCAAGTGGCTGGCAAACACGTGGAGAATGTGTATCAACTACACCAACCTCAACAATGCCTGCCCGAAGGAGGAGTTCATCCTACCGCACATCGACCAGATCATCGACTCGACCGTGGGATCGGAGTCGCTGTGCTTCCTCGACACGTACTCTGGTTACAACCAGATCAAAATGGCGGTCGAGGATGAGGAGAAGACGGCGTTGATCATGCCATTCGGCGCCTTCTGCTACACGGCCATGACGTTCGGCCTCAAGAACACCGGCGCCACATACCAAAGGTGCATGCAAGAGTGCCTTGAGAGCCAAATTGGCTGCAACATTCACGTCTACATCGATGACGTGGTGGTAAAATCCACCCGCCAGGATGACCTGCTCGCCGACCTGGCCGAAACCTTCGCAAACCTGCGGAGGTACAACATCAAGCTGAACCCAAGAAAGTGCTCCTTTGGCATCCCCACCGGGCAGCTCCTGGGATATGTAGTCTCCAAGCGAGGCATCAAATCCAACCCCACCAAGATCGACACCATCGTGCGACTCAGGAAACCCGAGTGCCTGCGCGACGTCCAGAAGTTGGCCGGGCGAGTCGCGGCTCTCAGCCGCTTCATCCCCCGACTAGGCGAGAAGGCAATGCCCCTCTACCGCCTGATGCGCAAGAACCCCACGTTCCAATGGGACGCGGAGGCGGACGATGCACTCAAAGCACTCAAAGAAGTGCTCCTCGCGGCCCCACTACTTGCCGCTCCAATCGATAAAGAGCCAATGCTCGTCTATGTGGCGGCCTCCACTCGAGTTGTCGGCGCCGTGATGGTCATCGAATGACCAGAGGAGGACAAGGAATGCCCCATACAGCGCCCCGTCTACTACATCAGCGAAGTCTTGACGGACTCACGTTAGCGCTACCTGCAGTACCAGAAACTGGTATACGCGGTATTCCGAGCTTAATGGCGACTCCCCATTACTTCCAGGAGCACCCAATCATGGTGGTCTCCTCCACACCACTGCAGGACATAATACGCAATCGCGAGGCAACTAGGCAAGTCGCCAAGTGGGCCATCGAAATCGGCATCCACAACATCAAATACGAGCCCCGCAAAGTGATCAAGTCACAAGCCCTGGCTAATTTCCTCGCAGATTGGGAAGAAGTGTTGGGTCCGCAGCATAGAAAACAAAAAATTATCTACGATGAGAACTATACGCCAAGATCTATCTACTAGATACAGAGCAACGGGTGGACATACATCCATGGAGAACTTACCCTCGAAGACAACGAGTTTTGTTAACGAGTAGGAACTCGTGGTTGATGTAGTCGTACGCTTGCCTATCTCAAGATCGTGTGGAAGTCCGAGCGCCGCAAATCAGCAGCGCATCCGTCCTCGCACACACGTCCAAGCCACCGGACAACCTCCACCTCCTCGCTTCAGCGAATCAGCAGAAGCAGCAACTCCTTCCAGACGTAAGGCCATGGGGAACATGTATCTCGCTAATCCGAGACCATAGGGGAATATCTAGAGGGGGAGACAGATCCTTCACGAGGAGGTGTGGTTTGTGAGAGGGGAGAGGGGGGCTTTATATAGGAGGGAGGGAGCCCCTCCCCTCCCATAGCTGGCGCATGAGGGGGGTGATACATTGCAAATGTATCTATAATTTTTGATGTTCCATGCTTGGTTTTATCTACTTTCTTATGCTTTGTCCACACTTTGGAGTACTTTTCATATGATTTCTTGGACTAACCTATTAACAAGTGCCACAGTGCCAGTTGCCTGTTTTCTGTTGTTTTTGGTTCCAGGAAAGTCAGAAAATCAATATTCTCGGAATTGGACCGGACAAAAGCCAAAGTTGATATTTTACCGGAAGACTCACGGAGCCAGAAGGAGAGTCGGAGAGGGGCCACAGGGTGGCCACACCACCCCATGGCGCGGGTCCCCCCAAGCCGCGCCAGGGCATGGTGTGGGCCCCTGGCTGCCCACCGACCATGCCGTCTGGCCTATAAGAAGCCTCCTGAGGCATAAACCCTGGATAGTCAATCAGAAATCCATGAAAAGTTCCGCAGCACCGCCGCCACCGAAGGGGAGATTCGGGGGACAGAAAGTCTCTATTCCGGCACCCTGCCGGGATGGGGAAGTGCCCCCGGAGCCATCTCCATCGATCTCCACCGCCAACTCCATCACCATTGCTGATTCCCATGATGAGGATGGAGTAGTTCTCTCTCGAGGCTAAGGGTTCTACCGGTAGCTATGTGTTCATCTCTCTCTATGCATGATCATATTGTTATCATGAGCTTGTAATCTATAGATCTACCTAGCTACTCAAGTGCTTTAATAGATCTCTGCTCTCCCCATGTGTGTGAAAGTGACAGCATGCACACCATGGTGGCACTTAGGCTAGAGATTACAAATACTTATTATGATTTATATTTGGAGTTGGACGTCTTTATGAAATTGTGGTGTTTGTTGGAACCATCTAGTGCTCAAGGTGACAGTGTGGGGTTTTCTAGATGGGAAAGGCTTACTTTGAGGTGTGCTGTTATAGCCCTACCAACGATTAGAGTGTCCAACCGGAGAGTAGTTCAGCATAGTATCATAAAGAGAAGATATTTATATGAGAGTGTTCACTAGTGAAAGTATGATCCCTAGGCCTTGTTTCTAAGCATTGAAACACCGTTTGCTATTTGATCTGTTACATGTTTGCTTCTTTCCATATTTATTTCAGTTTGCCTTTAGTATTTTCCATGCCATCAAGTTATTTTCTATCACCGTTAAGACTTATAATTATCCATACCACTTGTATTTCACTATCTCTTCGCCGAACTAGTGCACCTATACACCTCACAAGTGTATTGGGTGTGTTGGGGACACAAGAGACTTCTTGTATCTTGATTGCAGGGTTGCTTGAGAGGGAATACCTTTGACCACTTCCTCCCTGAGTTCGATAAACCTTGGGTAATCCACTTAAGGGAAAACTTGTTGCTGTTCTACAAACCTCTGCACTTGGAGGCCCAACAACTGTCTACAAGAATAGCAGTGCGTAGACATCAGGGGGACTCCTCCCCTCCTTCATTCATGTGGTGAACCTCCACTCACATAAACATGGCCTCCACCCAAAATCCCACTCACATGTATTTAATTTCCACCAAATTAAATGCAACTCTCAATTAATAAAACTCTTTTATTTATTTTATTCAGAATTTTTTTAATTACTTTAATTAACAAACATTCACATAAAACCCCTTGCAACATTTCAATATCACATGCAGAACCACTTTCTGCAATTTCACCCAAAACAATTCCTGTTTCTATTGAAACATTTCCTGCGCTTTGCAAACCTTTTGTCTGGAACATATGTGCTCCTAATGGTGTCCAGTAACCCTTAAGTGTGTCACCCTATGGTTCGCGAATAATGCAGACATGATTGAGACTCCTCTCAGATCAATAATCAGAAGCGGGACCTGGAGATCCATACTGACTCCTGCACATTCAACGATGACTTCTGTGATCGTGAGAACATTTAACGCTAGCAATTTCATCCCTTTGTCTCATGATATAATACATTTCCGAGATTCGATCATCGGTATCCAAAATACCTAGTTTGATCTTGTTACCGACATGCACTCTTTTCTCGTTCCCGTGATATAACATTCTAGTGATCACATCACTTGCTTGCAAGCTATCTTAATGTGATATCACCGAGAGGGCCTAGAGTATATCTATCCGTCATCGGGATTGAAAAATTCCACTCTTGATCCATGAGCCTCAACATAACACCTTCATAGCACTGAACCCACCTTTATAGTCACCCTGTTACGGTGTGACGTTTGATGTTATCAAGATACTCTTCCGGTGTTAGCAATTAACATGATCTCATGGTCTAAGGACTAAGACTACTTCGTGTGATGTTATAGCATTATAAACATAATGACTTGATCATAATGCTATACTTCGGATGAATGTTCATGACATTATTTCACAATCACTGTGACCTTGTTATTAACAACATCCAATGTCCATGATCAGGAAACCTTGATCATCTTGTAATCAACAAGCTAGTCTATAAGAGCGGCATAACTAGGAACCCTTTTTGTTTATTAAACACACATGTATTGACGTTTCCTATCAATACAATTATAGCATGCAAAATAAACATCTATCATATACAAGGAATACATAATAACAACTTTATTATTGCCTCTCAGGGCATATTTCCTTCAGTCTCCCACTTGCACTAGAGACAATAATCTAGTTTACATAGTGATAAATCTAACACCCATGGAGTTCTGGTGTTGATCATGTTTTGCCCTAGGGAGAACTTTTGCCAACAGATCTGCTACATTCAGGTCCGTGTGCACTTTACAAATCTTTATGTCTCCATCCTTGACATGCTCGTGGATGGAGTGAAACCGGCGCTTAATATGCTTGGAATTCTTGTGAGACCTTGGTTCCTTGGCGTTGGCTATGGCTCCATTGTTGTCACAATAGATCACCATTGGGTCCAACGCACTAGGAACCACACCTAGTTCCGTTATGAACTCCTTCATCCAAACCGCTTCCTGCGCCGCTTCTGAAGCAGCAACATATTCCGCCTCCGTCGTTGATCCAGCCACCACAGGTTGTTTGGAACTCCTCCAACTAACTGCTGCTCTGTTCAAGAGAAATACGTATCCAGATTGAGACTTAGAGTCATCCGGATCAGTGTCAAAGCTAGCATCGACATAACACTTAGCGACTAGCTCTTCTTCACCTCCGTATACAAGAAACATATCCCTAGTTCTTCTCAAGTACTTAAGGATATTCTTCACCGCTATCTAGTGTTCTGAACCTGGATCAGATTGGTACCTACTAGTCAAACTAATAGCATGAGCCACATCTGGTCTTGTACATAGCATGGCATACATTATAGAGCCTATGGCTGAGGCATAGGGGATCTTATCCATTATCTCTCTTTCTTCCACCATAGCCGGACTTTGAGTCTTACTCAATGTCTTGCCTTGCAACATAGGTAAGAACCCCTTCTTACTTCTGTCCATATTAAACTTTTTTAATATCTTATCAAGGTATGTACTCTGCGATAGCCCAATTAGGCATCTTGATCTATCTCTATAGATTTTAATGCCCAATATATATGAAGCTTCACCAAGGTCCTTCATCGAAAATTTGCTGTTTAGATAACTTTTAACACTGTTTAAAAGATCTATATCATTTCCAATCAATAATATGTCATCCACATATAATATTAGAAATGCCACATTGCTACCACTCACTTTCTTGTAAATACAAGCCTCTCCATAAGTTTGGACAAATCCAAACTCTTTGATCACCTCATCAAAGCGGAGATTCCAACTCTGGGATGCTTGCTTCAGTCCATAGATGGATCGCTGAAGCTTGCATACCTTATCAGCATCCTTAGGATTGACAAAACCCTTAGGTTGTATAATATACAACTCTTCTTCAATATTACCATTGAGGAACGCAGTTTTGACATCCATCTGCCATATTTCATAATCAAAATATGCAGCAATTGCTAACATAATCCTAACCGACTTAAGCATCGCTACGGGAGCGAATGTCTCATTGTAGTCAACTCCTTGAATTTGTCGAAACCCCTTTGCGACAAGTCGAGCCTTATAGATGGTCACATTACCATCAGCATCAGTTTTTCTTTTGAAAATCCATTTATTCTCAACAGCGTTTCGATCGTGAGGTATGTCCACCAAGGTCCAAACCTGGTTTTCGTACATGGATTCCATCTCGGATTTCATGGCTTCTAGCCATTTGTTGGAATCAGGGCTCATCATCGCTTCTTCATACGTCGCAGGGTCATCTATTTCATTAATCATGAAATTCATAACAGGATTGCCATACAGTTCAGGAGATGCACGTGTCCTGCTTGACCTGCGAGGTTCGGTAGTGTCCTCTTTTGGAGTTTCATGATCAATATCATTAGCTCTCTCCTCATTAGGTGAAGTCAACTCCGAAACAACTTCTGGTGCTGCGCTACTCACCATTTCATGAAGAGAAGGTTCAATAACCTCTTCGAGTTCTACCTTCCGACTACTCACACCTTTCACGAGAAACTCCTTCTCAAGAAAGGATCCATTTTTGGCAACAAAGACCTTGCCCTCGGATCTGTGATAGAAGGTATACCCAAGCGTTTCCTTAGGGTATCCTATGAAGACACATTTTTCCGCTTTGGGTTCGAGTTTATCCGGGTGAAGTTTCTTCACATAAACATCGGATCCCCAAACTTTAAGAAATGACAGCTTAGGTTTGTTTCCAACCCATAATTCATACGATGTATTTTCAACGGATTTAGATGGTGCCCTATTTAAAGTGAATGCAACGGTTTCCAGTGCATAACCCCAAAATGACAATGGCAAGTCTGTCAAAGACATCATAGATCGAACCATATCCAATAAAGTACGATTACGACGTTCTGACACACCATTATGTTGTGGTGTTCTGGCAGGCGTGAGTTGTGAAACTATTCCACAGTCTTTCATATGTGTGCTAAACTCGTAACTAAGATACTCTCCTCCACGGTCGGACCACAGAAATTTGATCTTTCTGTTACGATGATTTTCCACTTCATTCTGAAATTCCTTGAACTTTTCAAAGGTTTCAGACTTATGTTTCATCAAATAGATATACTCGTATCTACTCAAATCATCCGTGAAAGTAACAAAATAACGATATCCACCTCGCGCCGACACACTCATTGGTCCACACACATCAGTATGTATGATTTCCAATAAATCTGTCGCCCGTTCCATTGAACCGGAAAACGGCGTTCTAGTCATCTTGCCCATAAGGCATGGATCACATGTATCAAATGATTCAAAATCAAGTGATTCCAAAAGTCCATCAGAATGGAGTTTCTTCATGCGTTTAACGCCACATATATGCGGATATATCATTATCAAGCTTAATCCTTTTAGCATCAACATTATAAATATGTGTAATACTACTATCGATATCCAATAGAAATAAACCATTCAATACAGGTGCATGACCATAAAAGGTATTATTCATATAAATCGAACAACCATTGTTTTCAGACTTAAACGAATAACCACTTTGCATCAAACACGATCCAGATACAATGTTCATGCTCAGTGCAGGCACCAATAACAATTATTCAGGTTTATAACTAATCCCGACGGCATATGGAGAGGCAGCGTTCCGACAGCGATCACATCAACTCTTGATCCATTGCCGACCCGCATCGTGACCTCATCCCTTGCTAGTTGTCGCTTGTTCCGTAGCCCCTGAACCGAGTTACATATATTAGCAACCGATCCCGTATCAAATACCTAGGTGCTACTGCGAGTACTAGTCAAGTACACATCAATAACATGTATATCACATATACCTTTGTTAGCCTTGCCGGCCTTCTTGTCCGCCAAATACTTGGGGCAGTTGCGCTTCCAATGGCCAGTCCCCTTGCAATAGTAGCACTCGGTATCAGACTTAGGGCCAGCTCGGGGTTTCTTTTCAGGCGCGGCAAGAGATTTCCCGCCCTTCTTTCCCTTCTGCTTGCCTTTCTTGTCCTTCTTGAAACCGGTGGTTTTATTGATCATCAACACTTGATGTTCTTTCCTAATCTCCACTTCTGTAGTCTTAAGCATTGACAGAAGCTCGGGAAGAAACTTCTTCATGCCCTACATATTATACTTCATCACGAAACTCTTGTAGCGAGGTGGAAGAGATTGGAGAACACGATGTATGCCTAAGTCAATGGGAATCGTTATTCCCAAGGACACAAGCTTATCGGCGTACCCAGACATTTTGAGTACGTGCTCACTAACGGAGCTATTTTCCTCCATCATGCAGCTAAAGAACTTTTCAGAAGCATTATAACTCTCTATGGCAACATGGGTATCGAAAATCATTTTCAATTCTCCCATGGTATCAAAGGTATTGCCATTTTCGAAACGCTTTCGAAGTTCTGGCTCTATCCCATACAGTATGCCGCAATGAACTAAGTTGTGGTCCTCCTGACGAGTTATATAGACGTTCTTTTCCTCGTTAGCAGCATCAGGAGCTTGTGGGGGGCCTAGCGGCGCCTCTAGCACATATTGCTTTTGTGCAGCAGTGAGGAGAATCCTCAAATTCATAGCCCAGTTGGTGAAGTTGCTACCATTTGCATCAAGCTTCTCTTTCTCCATGAACACATTGAAATTAAAAGCATGTGGTGCCATCTAGAACAGAATTTGTAAAGTATATTTAGACTAAGTTTATGATAGATTGAGTTCAACTAATCCAAATTACTAATGAACTCCCACTCAAAAATGACATTCCTCGTGTCCTTTTGGTGATTACATGAACCAAATCCACTACACCAAGTCCGATCATCACGTGAGTCGGTGTAGCTTCAAAGATGAGCATCTATATGGGCATCATATCAACTATATGACTCATGCTTAACCTTTCGGACCGTTTTCTGAGGCCATGTCTATACATGCTAGGCTCGCCAAGTAAGAACCTTAGTATTTGCGTGTGTAAAACTCTCTTACACCCGTTGTATGAAAGCATAGAGTCGAGAACACCCGATCATCACGTGATGCCTCAAAACATGATCCACAAAAACGGTGCATACTTAAGGAAGAACACATTTTATCTTGATATCTAAATGAGGGATCATATTATAATGCTACCAAAAGCGCCAAACTAGCAATATAAGATGCTAACATCTAATGTGTGAAATGAGATGATATGGTCAAAGGATTTGATCTCTATCATTTGCATCGTGGTATGATCTCTATCATTCCTTTGTGTGTAAGGCCAAGGTCTATGGAACTTACACGTTAAGTGAGTTGTAAGAGTATCTATCATACATCTACTTACAACAATACCATATCAAGACACTAGCCCACAAACGATCTAAACTAGATGCCTCTAATTTATCAATTGCAAGTTTTATGTGGCTTAGGGCTTTCGGAGATAGAACCGGTCTTACCTACGAACATGAACCACAACGAGGATAACCAAGTTATTAGCAACTCATTGTAAATCAGATATTGACTATAGTAGGAGAGACAGACACCCGCTAGCCACTTATGCAAAACTAGTTGCATGTCAGTCGTGGAACAGGTCTCATGTACGATGACATGTAAGGTTGGTCCGGGCCACTTCATCCCACTATGCCACCAATATCCAAAATACATAGAAGATGCAATAACATGATCATCATCGCCCACATATAAACATATGTGTACTACCCGTGCAAAGCACCTACACATAAATCAGGCTCTGATACCACTGTTGGGTACGTAGCATAGAAAACAAAAAATTTCCTACGATGAGAACTATACGCGAAGATCTATCTACTAGATATAGAGCAACGGGTGGACATACATCCATGGAGAACTTACCCTCGAAGACAACGAGTTTTGTTAACGAGTAGGAACTCGTGGTTGATGTAGTCGTACGCTTGCCGATCTCAAGATCGTGTGGAAGTCCGAGCGCCGCAAATCAGCAGCGCATCCGTCCTCGCACACACGTCCAAGCCACCGGACAACCTCCACCTCCTCGCTCCAGCGAATCAGCAGAAGCAGCAACTCCTTCCAGACACAAGTCCACCGGGAACATGTATCTCGCTAATCTGAGACCATGGGGGAATATCTAGAGGGGGAGAGAGATCCTTCACGAGGAGGTGTGGTTTATGAGAGGGGAGAGGGGGCTTTATATAGGAGGGAGGGAGACCCCTCCCCTCCCATAGCCGGCACATGAGGGGGGTACTCCTTCCCTCCTTCATTCATGTGGTGAACCTCCACTCACATAAACATGGCCTCCACCCAAAATCCCACTCACATGTATTTAATTTCCACCAAATTAAATGCAACTCTCAATTAATAAAACTCTTTTATTTATTTTATTCAGAATTTTGTTAATTACTTAATTAACAAACATTCACATAAAACCCCTTGCAACATTTCAATATCACATGCAGAACCACTTTCTGCAATTTCACCTAAAACAATTCCGGTTTCTATCGAAACAATTCCTGTTTCTATCGAAACATTTCCTGCGCTTTGCAAACCTTTTGTCTGGAACATATGTGCTCCTAAATGGTGTCCGGTAACCCTTAAGTGCGTCACCCTACGGTTCGCGAATAATGCAGACATGATTGAGACTCCTCTCAGATCAATAATCAGAAGCGGGACCTGGAGATCCATACTGACTCCTGCACATTCAACGATGACTTCTGTGATCGTGAGAACCTTTAATGCTAGCAATTTAATCCCTTTGTCTCATGATATAATACATGTCCGAGATTCGATCATCGGTATCCAAAATACCTAGTTTGATCTCGTTACCGACATGCACTCTTTTCTCGTTCCCGTGATATAACATTCTAGTGATCACATCACTTGCTTGCAAGCTATCTTAATGTGATATCATCGAGAGGGCCTAGAGTATATGTATCCGTCATCGGGATTGAAAATTCCACTCTTGATCCATGAGCCTCAACATAACACCTTCATAGCACTGAACCCACCTTTATAGTCACCCTATTACGGTGTGACGTTTGATGTTATCAAGATACTCTTCCAGTGTTAGCAATTAACATGATCTCATGGTCTAAGGACTAAGACCACTTCGTATGATGTTATAGTAATATAAACATAATGACCTGATCGTAATGCTATACTTTGGATGAATGTTCATCACATCATTTCACAAATGATGTGACCGTGTTAGTAACAACATCCAATGTCCATGATCAGGAAACCTTGATCATCTTGTTAATCAACAAGCTAGTCTATAAGAGAGGCATAACTAGGAACCCTTTTTGTTTATTAAACACACATGTATTGATGTTTCCTATCAATACAATTATAGCATGCAAAATAAACATCTATCATATAAAAGGAATACATAATAACAACTTTATTATTGCCTCTCAGGGCATATTTCCTTCAAGAAGCACAGCAGCCGGAGAAGCTACCATACCTCCATTACGGGTCGCTCCATATCGACGGCTCCAAGAACGCCGACGGCGTAGGGGCAGGGGTCATATTGACCTCCCCTAAAGGAGACAAGCTCCGCTATGTGCTCCACCTCAACTTCAAGCCCTGCACCAACAACATGGCAGAATACGAGGCCCTCCTCCATGGCATGCGGCCCGCCAAGGAGATGAACATCAACCGCCTACGATTCTATGGTGACTCCGATCTAGTCGCCGGCCAAGTCGCCGGAACCTATGACGCCGTCTCCCCAACAATGATAGCATACCGCCAAGCGGTAGACCAGCTGGGAGGACACTTTGACGGCTACTCCGTCGAGTGGATTGATAGGCGAAAGAACGAGGAGGCAGATGCCCTTTCCTGCATCGGGTCAGCTCGGCAAACGCCACCCGCTGGCATCTTCCTCGACATCATCCACAAGCCTTCGGTCTGCCCACCGAAGGAGATCGACATCGGGATACCACTACAACCCGAGCTGGCCCTAGTCGCCATGATCCTGGAGCCCAACGACTGGATGGCACCGTATGTCACCTTCCTCGAGCACAAGATCCTCCCGAGCAATGAGACGGAAGCACGAATGATTGTGTGCTGGTGCAAATCCTTCGTCATCATCAATGGCGAACTCCACAAACGCAGCATGACTGGCGTGTTCCAGCGCTGCGTACAGCCAAAAGAAGGCCGCAATATCCTCCAGGACATCCACGCTGGCGACTGTGGCCATCACGCCGACGCCAAGTCGCTGGTCACCAAGGCCATGCGGCACGGTTTCTACTGGCTCACCGCGCATGCCGACGCCACCGACATCGTCCAACGATGTGTCGGGTGCTAGAAGCATGCCAACCAGAGGCACCTCCCTGGTTCGGCACTCAAGACCATCCCCATCACATGGCCATTCGCTATATGGGGCATGGACATGGTCGGCCCATTCAAGAAGGCCCCATCCGGCTTCACCCACCTCCCGGTCACAGTCGACAAGTTCACCAAATGGGTCGAGGCCAAGCCGATCAAAAAGTGCGACGGCAAGACGACCACCAAGTTCTTACGCGAGCTCATCTACCAGTATGGCTACCGGCAGAGCATCATAATGGACAACGGTACCAACTTTGCCAAGGGTGCCATGGCAGAATTCTGCGAAGAACATGGCATACGACTTGACCTCGCCTCAGTTGCCCACCCGGAGTCAAACGGCCAAGCAGAATGCGCCAATCAGAGCATCCTCCATGGGCTCAAGCCAAGACTCCAAGTACCCCTCGAGCGCACCCCAGGATGTTGGGTCGAAGAGCTCCCTTCTGTAATATGGGGAATTCGCACCTCCATCAACCGCTCCATAGGTTTTACACCCTTCTTCATGGTGTACGACGCCGAAGCTGTAATGCCAACCGACATGGAGCACGACTCACCTTGAGTCGCCAACTATGTCGAGGCAACAAACGAGATCGCCTGCCAAGACAGCATCGACTAGATCGACGAGGCACGGGACCTGGCCGCTCCCACACCGCCATCTACCAGAAGGGGCTCCGCCGCTACCACAGCCACTGAGTCTGGACCCGCACCTTCTAGGAGGGTGATTTGGTCCTACGACTGGCACATGACAAGAAGGGCATGCACAAACTCTCCCCCCATGGGAGGGGCCATTCGCCATAGGGCGAGTCCTTGGCAACGACGCCTACTACCTCATCGACATACGAGGCGATGGCTAGCTCGAGGTCGGGAGACCATGGAATCTAAACCTCCTCTGAAAGTTCTATACATAGAACTCAAACTTGTACCCAGATGATATATAATGAAATTCATTCAGTTCACACAAATTGTGTCTACTCGCCATACCCTTGTGCTACTCGCACTCGTACAATTAGCAATACGTTACCCACGGAAGTCAACCCTTGGTCGAGCGACCGGCACGGCTAAGTAGTGTGGCCCAAGGGCACCGAAAATATTCGGGCCTTGTGTCCTCCACGAATACGCCAACCCGGAGCCACCGTCGGAGTTGCTTAGCTCGACTGGCCCACCGGGCCAAGATGACCGGTATGCGCTTCTCACAGCGACCTGTCCTTCCCATCCTCGCGCAAAGCAACTCGAACGGTTAAGTACCACGCACGGGGACTCCGTAAAAGTGGAAATCCTCACGCGGCTCGAGAACACACCAAGTAAGAGAGCTGCCTTGGACTCGCCCAGCGACTGGTTCTTCGGACCAGGGGAGGTGACGTGTTACAAACAACACATTAGTAATTCGCAATAGGCACACGCCCAAAACGGCTAAGTATTACGCTCGGGGACTTTCCTACAAACAATCCTACTCGCGCTCGGGGACTCGCCCCTTCAGAAAATGCAAGGGACAAAGAACAAAAACCAAAGCAAAAAACATACCTACACAAACGAGTTATACCCCATTAAAGGGCGGACGCGCTCGGGGACTCGCTCACACAAAATTTAAACACACCACAAAATCAAGCTTGCATTGCGAGTCGATTGACTCCTCTTACTCTCATACAAAATATTGTTCATATTACAAGCAGTCGCCACTTGGCATATCTTACAAATTGACTAGAAAAGCTATCTATTTCGCAGGCCTTGATGAAGAAGCGTCCCTACCACCCTTGACACGAACGAATGGCTGCCACGGGTTCGTCGGGTAGGTCGACAGCGACTTCGACAGCATCGACCAGAAGGGATGCGCCGACTTTAGATCACGATGCTCTAGTTCAGGGTCGCCTGGTGCCACCATCGTCTCCTGGTACGGCACAAGGTCCGTCATTTCCAACACCCGATCAGCGAAGGGGGCGGCCTTGGTGGTCAGCTTCAATACCTCTGACATCTCCACCGTACCAGTCGCCAAAGGGTAGCCACTGGTGACGTTGTCGAGGTCGAAGTCGTCGGGGAAGTGAGCAAGCCCCAAACTCAATGTCGTGGTGGCCCCGCGCCTGAAAGCTGAGCGTGCCATCCACTCCATGATGCTGGGTACCTCCTCCAGATAGCGCCACACTTCAGTCAGTCCCCCTGGAATAACCTCGGTGGGGGACATTCCTTGAAGAACTGCCTAGATGCACAACGCCGAGGCAGTGGCCGTGTTCACCACGACAGTCACACACTGCGAGGCGCTGAAGGTCTGCACCACCGAGTCGCTTTGCCCTATCACCGCTGCAACTTCAGACGTCAGTGACACTACGGATTGCCCCACTCGGGGACTCACCACACATGTTAAGCAAAAGAACAGCGACTCGCCAAGGAGCTTCTGGTAGTTCTTGGTGACGTGCTTCTCCTAGGCGGCGTGATTGCTTTGCAGCCCAAGGATGATCGAGTCTGTGGCCTTCTGCTCCTCTTCAGCTGCAGCGACCGCAGCCTTTGCTCTATCCTCAGAAGAAATCGAGGCCGCCTTCGCCTCCTCCAACTCCTTGACCAGCGAGTCGATACGCCCATTCGCCATGTCCAGCTCGACAATTAGTACATATCCTTCTCGGGCCTTGGCAATCGCAGCCAGAAGACCAGCTGCATAGAAAAGAAATGACTGTTAACACTCTGGAACACCAACAGTTCACAGCCGAAAAACGAATCAAGTACTCACCAACAGTCTCTTGGAGTTGCTGGTTTGCCTCCTGCGCCACGCGCAGATCACGCTCCTTTGCGGCATGTCGATCTGTCGACTCCCTCTGCAAGCCCTGCAAAGCAGAACGAAAAGTTAGCACTTACAAAAACACAAAATAAGCGTCCAGCCGCTGAAATTCAGCGACTAGACACTCGGGGACTGGCGACTAGAAGAAATTCAGTTCCTAGCCGCTGAAATTCAGCGACCAGGAACTCGGGGACTGGAGACTAGAAGAAACTCGGTGCCTAGCCGCTGAAATTCAGCGACTAGACACTCGGGGACTGGACGTACCTGAATGGCGGCGCCAAGCATCTTGTGAAGTTCTCCGGCGTCCGTCGAAGGGACCACGAAGGAGGTACGCCAGCGACGAGACCCAACATCTTCGTCAACGATCTCTAGGCTCTGTGGAGACTGGTTGTCCGCCACGCCCGGAAAGCCCTTCGCCATGAAGCGCGGAAACATCGTTGAAGCTCTAGCCGGGGCGCTAGTCGTCAGAGTCGATGGTTCCATCGTTGGAGCTCCCATGGCTGGCTCCGATCAGGTAACTGCCACCTTGGTGCTATCTCCTGCCACAGCATCGTCGGCACCGCCCTATCGCTTCTTCGTGCCCTCCGCAGGCGCGACGTCTTCAGCAGACTTCCTCTTCTTGGGAAGATCACCTTCCCCTGTGGTAGCGACTGGCGAAATTTTCGCCACTGAAGGGCGACCAATCTTCTTGACGCCGGACCTGCCAAACCTCCAAAGTCAGTTTAGAAGTCACGGAAAAAAGGATCCAGAATCGGAAGGGAGAACCCGAGTCTTACTTGGCGACCGAAAGATAACGCAACCCCGTGCTGATATGGGCAGGTTTATCCAACTCCAGGCCTAGCTTGCACGTCAGACCTCTTTCGAAGACATCCGAAGCCCACGACACCGCGGGCCTCTTCGATGATGAGGTCGCAGTCGCAGGAACCTCCAGTTCAGAAGACGCCGCCATTTCCGAAGGTCGCGGCGACTTAGATGTAGCGGCCTCAGCTGCTTCCTGCTCTGGTGCCGTCGAAGCTGGTGGTGCGATCACTTCAAGAGGAACCTCCACCGCCGCCTCGGTGCCTTCAGCCTCCGACCCCGTCATCAGAACCGTGCCTTCTAGGATCTTGCGTGAGGTCTCAGCCGTATTGTCTTCGGACTCGTCATCCGACTCGAACACCACCACCGACCTGGATGGCGATGCCGCCTTCTTTGCTGGCGACTTCGGCTTGTGCGAGGGTTTTGTCAGCGTGGCTGTTTGCCGAGAAGTGTGCTCTTGCAAGATTTCATCACCTTCTTCGCGTTCTTCGAGACTACGGCTTGCTTCGAGCTCGCGTTGCTTCTGCATGTGAGTCTTGCGAGCCGCAGGCGCTAGGGGAGGATCCTCTTCTTCCTTAGAATATTCTCCTGAGGCACCCTCCTCGAACTCGTGGGGAACCTCTTCGTCGAGTGTGGGGAGCCAGTCCTCCAAAACCTGAAACAACTGAGAGTGGACACGAATAAATTTCAGACGATGCGGTTGCGAATCGCACCACGAGAATTACGACTGAAGTTAAATTCAGAGAGAAGAACTTACTATGGGGGATTCATTTTTCATAGGCACATACAGAGCGAGCCCGGCTGGCGTGGTTGTGAATTCCGCGTTAGTGATCTTCTTCAGGGCAGCCTTGTAATCTTTGTCGTCCCATGATTCCTTGCTGGTCTGGGAAGGATCATTCTTCCCATTGTACTCGTACATCCAGTGCGGCCGAGCCGACAATCGGACCAATCGCCGCCCGAGCTAGCAATTGTACAGGTTGATCGAGTACAAACCTTGGTCCTTTAGCTTCTGGATCTGGTCCATCATCTCCACGATAGCCATCCTCTGATCATCGGGGAGCATGTCCATCGCTAGCCGGCGGGGTTCGCTTCTCTCCGCGATGAACTCCGGCAATGCTACCTCGCCTGAGGGAGTGGACTCCTTCACATAGAACCAGCTCCTCTTCCACTCGCTCGCGGCCTTCTTTGGCAGCAAGAGCTTGATGAAGTTGGCCTTCGGCTTTAGCTGAAAGGTGACACCTCCGGCCGCCAAGATCGGGCCGCCGGACCCTTCACGTCTGATGCGGCCGTGGAAAAGCTCCAGCCACAACGGCAAGTATGGCCTGCATCCAAGATAGCACTCACGGAAGGCGACGAAGATCGCCAGCTACTCGATGCTGTGCGGGCCGAGATCTGATGGCTTGATCGCATAGTATGTGCAGAATCGCCAGAAGAATTGCAAGGAAGGAAATCCCAAGCCCCTCTCCAGATGGCTTGGGAAGCAGATGAATTCGCTGGCGCGTGGCTTCAGCTTGATCTCGGAAGACGCGGGGATTCCCCTTGTGGAGGACCCGGCATCCTCGAAGGACCTGAGTTACGCCGCGGTGCACTTTAACTTCCCCCACGAGCCTTTCGGAGGTGCCATCGAGAAGGAAGACGGAGTCACGTGGTCTGGAAAGGTGTGGATCGAGGGAAGATAGGAGAAATGGACGCATGAGAATGAAAACTGCGGAGAAGGATCTGCAGGACTAGTCTGTCACTCCCCTTATAAGGGGATGCTACCCGCCAATCTCGGGTAGCCGTTACCCGTGGTAATTGTGCCGAAGTTACCATTGGAATATCCAACGGATAGTTTGACCCAAATTGACGGTCCAACTCCTCCATTTGACTCGTTTGCAACTGAGCCCCGTCCACTCGCTGAAACAGAGAGTTGACGGTGGTTGCATTTGCCAAAGCAGCGACTGAGAAGCTGGGGAAAATTTCCTTGGTCTCGGTGGAGTCCACCACCAATTCGACTGGGCGTCCAAATTGGACTCGCCTACTCTGACTACCAAATGAACACCTGCGTCTGAATCAATAATGGCTGATGGCTCAATGCACGACGCCTAGAAAAGTGCTGGTGCATGGTTGATGTAGAGATCGTTGGGAACCCCAAGAGGAATCTATGATGAGCACAGCAGCAAGTTTCCCTCAGTTATGAAACCAAGGTTTAATCGAACCAGTAGGAGCAAGGAAACACCCCAAAGGTGTTACTAGCTGAGCTTTGGTGGGGCGCACTACCGGTGCTAGTAGCAACGTGGAGACATGCACAACACAACCACAGAACTTTGTCCCCAACTTGCGATGAGGTTGTCAATCTCAATGTGTTTTGCGGAAAACAAAGGTAAACATATCGAATGGAAAGAAGTAAAAGTTTGTAGAAAGTAAACACAAAGCGGTAAACAATTTGTAGATTGAATGTAAAAGAAAGGACCGGGATCCATAGTTCACTAGAGGTGGCTCTCCTTAGATAGATAACATGTTGGGTGAACAAATTACAGCGGGGCAATTGACAAACATCGAGAAAGCAATACATGCATATACTAATCATATTGACTCCTTTGAGACTTGATTGGTCATTACAACATTATACATAGACCGCCATCCAACTGCATCTATGACTAATAATCCACCTTCAGGTTATCATCCGAACCCCTTTCAGTATTAAGTTGCAAGCAATACATTATTGCTTTACAAACTGCGTGTAAAGTAAACAATACGATTGTTCATTGAACAAAGGATCGTTGTTTTCTCCCTAGTAGCAACAGCACATCTAGTACCTTAGAGATTTCTGTCACTTCCCCAGATTACCAGAGGCATGAACCCACTATCGAGCATAAATACTAACTCTTGGAGTTGCTAGCATCTACTTGGCCAAGATAGCTACTAACAACGGAAAGCATGCAAGATCACAAATAACAAAGACATGATAGAATCAATAATCAATCTGAAATAACATCTCAATATCCATCGGATCCCCGCAAACACAACATGCAGAATTACAAATAGATGATCTTGATCATGAACGGAGCTCACAAGATCTAGACATGAAAGCACAAAGGAGAAGAACCAGCCATCTAGCTACTACATGGATCCGTAGTCCAAGGATGAACTACTCACGCATCACACCGGAGGCTTGCATGGTGATGAACAAGGCCTCCAGGGTGAATTCCCCTCTCCGGAAGGGTGCCGGGCAGAGCTTCAGATCCCTCCCGATCTAGGGATGGAGATGACGGTGGCTACAGACTCTTTCGTGGATTTTTTGATCGGGCCCTTAGGGTTTACGTCCCGAGGGCATCTTATAGTCGGAAGGGGAGGCCGAGGGGGTGCTAGGGGCCACCACACCACCCCCTGGCGCAGGCCCAGCCTGGCCGCGCGGCCAGGTGGTGTGGCCGACCTCTAGCCCCTCCCCGTCTTGTATTCTGGCACTTGTTGACTTCCGAAAAAATAGGCACTTTGGCTTTTGTCCCGTCCAATTCCGAGAATATTCATTTTCTGACTTTCCTGGAACCAAAAACAGCAGAAAACAGGCAGCTAGCACTGTGGCTCTTGTTAATAGGTTAGTCCAAGAAATCATATGAAAAGTACTCCAAAGTTGGAACAAAACACAAGAAAGTGGATAAAACCAAGCATGGAACATCAAAAATTATAGATATATTTGCAATGTATCAATGGCCTCGGGGACTACTGATGGGGATATGCCGAATGGGGTATGCCCAGCAGGACGTTCCGATTGGGCCAAAGGCCTCACGAGTGGGCCTACAGGACGGTGACTGGAATGCGACTAAGGAGAAGGCCTGGTGACTGGATACTGGAGGCCTAGGAGCGCACTCGAAGCCTAGTCGGATTAGGTCAAAGCCTCCTAATCCATATCCTCTTCGGTTGTAAACTGTAAACCCTAGCGAGGTGCCTCATATATAAACCTCCCTAGGGTACCCTGAGGACTTACGTTCCATCATACACCCCTTCAAGCGACTCGTTGCTTAGACGCCGAGCTCGCCACCATTGTAACTCGCTCTCTGTAAATCCAATCTTGCAGGAGTAGGTCTTTAGCCTCCGGGGGCCGAAACTGGATAAATCCATGTGCATCCGCCCCCATCTCGCACCGCAGATGGCCGCCAGCTCTCGCCCCCGATTCAATCAATCGCTACCTACTGTGGCGACTACCGTGGCCATTTCCACGACATGAACAATTCCCAGAGTGCACCGTAACTATTGGTGTGCGCTTGACTAACAAATAGGAAAGCGATCTCATCAGCTTCCTCTGTGAGAATCGGGATATCTTTGCTTGGTCCACACAGGATCTGCAGGGTGTTTTGAGGGAGCTGGCTGAGCACTCTTTGCATGTCAGGCCTGATGCAAGGCCGGTGAAGCAACCTCTCCGCCGCTTTGCTGAGGATAGGAGAAATATCATAGGGGATGAGATAGCTCGGCTCCTTGTGGTCGGGTTTATCATGGAAGTACTTCTTCTGGATTGGCTATCTAATCCGATGCTGGTAGAAAAGAAAAGGGATGATCCGAACATAGTCGTGGTATGACGGATGTGCATCGATTACATGAACCTAAACAAGGCGTGTCCAAAGGATCCATTTCCTCTGTCGAGGATAGATCAGGTTATTGACTCAACCGCGGGGTGTGAGATCTTATCATTTGTAGACGTGTACTATGGGTTCCACCAAATACCGTTAAACCCGGCTGATCAAATAAAAACTGCCTTCATTACCCCATACGGGGCTTACTGCTACCGAACTATGAAATTTGGTTTACGTAATGCAGGAGCAACATACCAAAGATGCATGCAAAAATGCTTGCATGATCAGATTGGCAAAAAGGTCCAAGTGTATGTCGACGATGTGGTGATAAAAACCAAGGAAACCAAAACGCTCCTTGATGATATTCGGCAAACATTCGCGAACCTAAGAAGGTTCTGAATGAAACTTAACCCGGAAAAGTGCACCTTTGGTGTCCCGGCTGGAAAATTACTCGGTTTCCTTGTGTCCAGCCGAGGTATTGAGGCTAACCCAACTAAACTCCGAGCTACTGAGCGCATGGAATTGCCAAAGTGTCTCAACGATGTTCAGAAGTTTACTGGTTGCCTGGCATCGTTGAGTCGATTCATATGTCGGCTGAGAGAAAAGGCTTTGCCTCTCTATCAGTTAATGAAAAAGTCGGATAAGTTCATATGGATACCGCAGGCTAATGATGCCTTTCATGAGTTAAAGAAAATTCTAGCCACTGCACCTGTGTTAGCCTCACCACTATCCAAGGAGCCGATGTTGCTCTACATAGCAGCGACCAACCGAGTCGTAAGTGTCGTTATAGTGGGGAGTGCAACGAGGAAGGTAAATTGGTGCAAAGGCCGGTGTATTACCTGAGCGAGGTATTATCTGCTTCGAAGCAAAACTACCCTCATTACCAAAAAAATGGCATACGGCGTCTATATGGCGGCCAAGAAACTAAAACATTACTTTGAGGAACACCCCATCCGAGTCATATGTGAAGCTCCTATATCCGAGATAATGGGAAACAAAGATGCTAGTGGTAGAATAGCCAAATGGGAAATTGAATTGGCCCCCTATACTCCACAATATGATAGGAGAGATGCAATCAAGTCACAAGCCATGGTTGATTTTCGGGTGGATTGGGCCGAGATATAGTATGAGCCACCTTTGCCTGATTCGAATTACTAGAGAATGCATTTTGACAGATCAAAGCTAAAAAATGGGCTAGGCGCCGGGGTTATGCTTACCTCACCCAAGAAAGATCAGTTGAGATATGTGCTGCAAATCCATTTCATAGCATCAAACAATGTGGCAGAATTTGAGGCACTGGTACATGGATTGAAGGTAGCAAAAGAGATTGGGATACGTCGGATCTAGTGTTTCAGCGACTTGGATTTGGTAGTACAGCAGGTCTAGATACATTTGCAATGTATCAACATCCCTAAGCTTAACTCCTGCTCGTCCTCGAGTAGGTAAGTGATAAAAAGAAAGAATAATTTTTGAGGTGACATGCACCATCATAAACTTGATCAAAGTATTTGTAAAACATGGATAGCTGGGATCATAGTACTTCAACATAGCATGAAAGATAAAGTTCCAGCAATAAGACATAGCAACTATGTTGTAACATGAAAGGATACAAACAAAAGATTCATGAATAACAATGCTTTGCAAGACGTTTGTTTGTTTCACATAAAGAAAACATAGCATAGTGGTATTCAGCTTGTCCCTCATAGAGTAGCAAACATAATGCATAGGACACCTTCAAAGTTTATAAGAGTGACTAGATACAAATAGTTTAAAACAAGCAATATCAAGTATGCATCAATCAACTAGTCTTGGGATAATGCACATAGAACTAAGAATGGCCACTATGCTCTCAAAGAAGGTGCATAAAGATAGAAGGTGGGGACTCAACATATAAGTGGAAGAAATGCCTTCATAGAAGGAAGTAGGGATTCAAGTCTCATAAAGAGCTTCCAAAAATTATGGTACTTATAGCTTTCATCTCTCATTGCCCCTACCATAAGCATCTTGAAGTGATTAAGGTTAAAGTGAACAAACTATGGTGTATATGCTTGACGAAGTATAAGTTAGAAATCTCATGTCCATTGAATACGAGGGTCGCTCCTTATGATACTCAAGTTTAGTCACCGGTAGGTTCTTATCATCGTAAGTACATGTGTATCATAGAGAACCGCCAACGGGGTACCCCTTGCCCGATGATACAGAAGAATCCCCATATCAAAATGACAAGGCAAGCAGACAACGAGCATCTCAGCAATCTTCTTATTTACCATGGGAATATGGTGCTTTTTTCTCTCTTTCCTCTTTTCATAATCTTTTTTTCTTTTCTCTTTTTTCTCAATATAGGACTCTTTTTTTATAAGAAGAATGCTTCATAAACAGCTCATTATGGTTACGCTGCAGGTTTCCACCATGTCAGCATGGATTAGACCAGCGGCCCAGGCGTTTCTCTAACACATATACATAACTCCATGGACTTACAAGCTCCCCTTTCATTTCACACCAACGACATCCATATACAAAAGAGCATGATATCAACTAGGTACAAGTACCAAGTGCAATGTTGAAAGCGTTTCCCATGACAACATGGTTCTGCTAATTCCCAACAAATAAGTGTAAGCATATACAACATAGACGACACAATGGTTCAAGTTTATTAAGGGCAAGAAAAGTAAAGTGTGTCATCAAGTTCGTGAGAGCTTTAATCACTAGTTTTCTCATAACAAGTTTAATTTGGAAGGTAAACAAAAGCATGAATATACTTGGAATAGCATAAGCTAATAGGTAGGTATGGTGGACTCTTTGGAATAACTTGGTTTAGGGAGTTGGATGCATGAGTGGAACTCGTACTTGGTTGTGGAGGCTAGCAAAAGACTGGGAGCGACAAACTAAGAGAGCAATAATGGCCATAATCATGCAGAGCGACAAAACATCATTGATCAAAGCATAAAGTGATACTACAAGTTGAAAAATAAAGGATCATAAAGGCTATGGTGACCTGAGATAGTCATAACATGGTGTGAGCATGTGCCAAGTCAACCCAACTAAAGCATCAAAGGAGAATACCACTATACTATGCTTTAATATGCTAAAACAACGCATGATTCATCCAAAGCACATTAAGCAATCTCAATTGTTTATAACATGTCATGCTACAGCAAAGAATACTAAGCATAAAGCCAAAACAATATCAAGCATGGCACGACGAAGCATATGCCACAGTAAAAAACAAGCTCTTTTTACCACATAAGCATGAACTTTCCTACTCTTTTCCAAACCAAACCAAACTATTTGCAAACCAATGCATGAAAGAGGGGGTCCAACCAATTTATTCAGCAAACTAAGAAAACCAAGCAAAATAAAAACCAAAACGAAAACGAAAAGGAAGACGCTCCAAGAACAACACAACTATGAATGAAACAATAAAAATGAAACGTTTGGAAGAAACCTGGGATTTTTATTGATGAAGAGGGGGGTGCCTTGGGCATCCCCAAGCTTTGACGCTTGTACTTCTTGGATATTTCTTGGGGTGACACGCGTGGCATCCCCAAGCTTGAGCTTTAGTCCATCCTTCATCTTATTACTCATTCCTTCCATACACCTAAAATTTTTCCTTCATACAAAACTTCACACAATCTTTATTAGCAACATTAGTGCACTCAAGATAATAAGTCTTAAGGTTCAGTTATAACACCAAATAAACTTTCATTAGAACACTAGCTACTGTAGCACTTCCCTGAAAAATCTCAATTCCCCAAAAGAACTCAAAAAGGAACCGACAAGAAGCAAATGCAAATAATGGCATAAATCTGTCAAAACAGACCAGCAGATAAAGACGAATTTTTTCAAAGACCTTCTATTGCTCAAATCAAAAAGTGTTGACTAACGAAAGTTAGATAACAACCTGGGGCAGAAGCACAAAAATTAACGCCTCAAAAGGACGTACAGGGATTTTACACGAATTTTTATGGTGAAGCACAAAAATCTGTTTCGGGACAGCAACTTTCCCAATCATTACTTCTCTCTCATTAGAGGTTACTCTTGGCACAAAAAGCAAATAAAAAGGATAAGGAGCGGTTATTACAGAGGTAACAACTTCCAAGACTCATCTAAAACTTTTGGGTTATCTCCCAATAAGTACTTTTCTTTAATGCCTTTAAGTTAGGCTTGATATTTTGAGAAGATGCTCACATAAGAAATATGAATTGAAGTAAAAGAGAGCATCAAGAAGCAAATTCAAAGCACATTTAAGTCTAACCCACTTCCTATGCATAGGAATCTTGTAAAGAAACCAGTCATGAAAGCACAAGGCAACAAGCATAGGAAAGCAAAACAAGTGCAACTTCAAGACATTCAACATAAAGAGGGGAAACTTAATATTGTTGAAACACATAAAACCATGTTTCCCTCTCTCATAATAACTTTCAGTAGCATCATGAATAAAATTAACAATATAACTATTAGATAAAACATTCTTATCATGAACCACATGATTATTATTACTCTCCACATAAGCATAGTCATTCTTATTAATTGTAGTGGGAGCAAATTCAACAAAATAGCTATCATTATTATTCTCATCACCATAATCATCAAATATAGGAGGCATATTGTAGTCATAATTAATTTTCTCCTCAATAGTAGGTGGACTGAAAATATCATATTCATCATTGTAATCATCATATATTGGAGGTTTGGTATCATCATAAGCAATAGAATAGCTATCTTCCAAAGCTGAGGAACTAAAAAGATCATTTTCATAAAAACTAGCTTCCCCAAGCTTAGACTTTTCCATAGCATTAGAAATAATGGTGTCCAAGTAATTCATACTAACAACATTGCTATTAGCATGCAAATAAAGTTCCATAGGTTTTTTAATCTTCTCTTCAAACACTTCATGTCCTAACTCAAGATAAATACTATAAAGCTCTCTAATTTTGTTGTTGTTTTCCATTAATCCTAACTAGTGAAAAAAAAGAAAAAAAAGACAGAATTGCAGAATTTAAAGGAAATAACTTCGAGCACTCACACCGGAGGATGTGAGTACCTTTCACCTTACCTCCCTATTAACGGCGCCAGAAAATAGCTTGATGTCTACGCACTTCTATTCTTGTAGGCAGTTGTTGGGCCTCCAAGTGTAGAGGTTTGTAGAACAACAGCAGGTTTTCCCTTAAGTGGATCACCCAAAGTTTATTGAACTCAGGGAGGAAGTGGTCAAAGGTATCCCCTCTCAAGCAACCCTGCAATCAAGATACAAGAAGTCTCTTGTGTCCCTAACACACCCAATACACTTGTCAGGTGTATAGGTGCACTAGTTCGGCGAAGAGATAGTGAAATACAAGTGGTATGGATAATTATAAGTGGTAACGGTGATAGAAAATAGCTTGATGGTGTGGAAAAGACTAAAGCAAAACTGAAAAAATAAAGATGGAAGCAAGCAAACATGTAACAGATCTAATAGCAAACGGTGTTTCAATGTATAGAAACAAGGCCTAGGGATCATACTTTCACTAGTGAACACTCTCATATAAATAACTTCTCTTTATGATACTACTCTTAACTACTCTCCGGTTGAACACTCTAATCGTTGGCAGGGCTATAACAGCACACCTCAAAGTTCATCTTTTCCATCTAGAAAACCCCACACTGTCACCTTGAGCACTAGATGAGTCCAACAAACACCACAATTTCATAAAGACATCCAACTCCAAATATAACTCATAACAAGTATTTGTAATCTCTAGCCTAAGTGCCACCATGGTGTGCATGCTGCCACTTTCACACACATGGGGAGACCAGAGATCTATTAAAGCACTTGAGTAGCAAAGTAGATCTATAGATTACAAGCTCATGATCTCAATAAGATCATGCATAGAGAGAGAGAGATGAACACATAGCTACTGGTAGAACCCTTAGCCTCGAGAGAGAACTACTCCCTCCTCATCATGGGAATCAGCAATGGTGATGGAGATGGTGGTGGAGATCGATGGAGATGGCTTCGGGGGCACTTCCTCGTCCCGGCAGGGTGCCAGAACAGAGACTTTCTGTCCCCCGAATCTCCCCTTCGGTGGCGGCAGCGCTGTGGAACTTTTCGTGGATTTCTGATTGACGATCTAGGGTTTTGGTATCGGGAGGCTCTTATAGGCGAAGGAGGCAAGGTCGGTGTCCATCCAGGGGGCCCACACCATGCCCTGGCGCGGCCTAGGTGGACCCGCGCCATGGGGTGGTGTGGCCACCCTGTGGCCCCTCTCCGGTTCTCCTTCTGGCTCCATGAATCTTTCGGGAAAATATCGACTTTGGCTTTGTCCGGTCCAATTCTGAGAATATTGATTTTCTGACTTTCCTGGAACCAAAAATAGAAGAAAATAGGCAATTAGCACTGTGGCTCTTGTTAATAGGTTAGTCCAAGAAATCATATGAAAAGTACTCCAAAGTGTGGACAAAACACAAGAAAGTAGATAAAACCAAGCATGGAACATCAAAAGTTATAGATACATTTGCAATGTATCAGGTCTCTGGGCACTGGGATGCATTGGATGCAAATATGGCACTATATTGATTTCATGTGCAGAAGATATGTGGGTACTTTTAAGGATGTGAATTCCATCATGTACCTCGGGTAGAGAACGAAGCGGCTGACACATTGTCCAAACTCGGCTCATCTCGGCAACATATCCCTCTAGGTGTGGCTCTAGAACATCTTAGAAAGCCATCTATCAAGACTTCACCGGAATCTGAGTCAATCTATATCCCGGCCAGTCTGAAGTCAGAAGCTATTCCCATGGACATTGATATGGGAAGCGGTTCCAGAAACCCGGGGACTGCTTCGGCAAACCCGAGGACTATCTCGCATGACCCGGGGACTGCACAGCTTGACTTGGCAGAAGTTATGTCGGCGGATCCAATGGATATTGATGGGGTTGTATTTTTGGCTCATCCAATACCATCTTGGGGATAGCAAATTTTTTCCTTCTTGAAGGATGGAACACTGCTGAGTGAGGAGATCCTCTCCAGGCAGATACAGAGAAGGTCCAAGGCCTATACCATAATAAATGGTGAACTGTATAAGAGAAGTGTTACAAGTGTTCTCCAATGAAGTGTTGACTCGGTATAAGAACAAGGCATCCTTCGAGATATCCATCAAGGCAAGTGTGGGCATCATGCATCGTCCAGAGCTTTAGTTGCCAAGTCTTTTCGACACAGATTTTATTGGCCAAGTGCCTTACAAGAAGCAGAGGAACTGGTGAGAAAATGCAATGGTTGTCAAAGGTATGCCAGCATCCGAGTTAAAACTATACCTATCACTTGGCTATTTGCTGTGTGGTGCTTGGATATGGTAGGACCGTTTAGGCCGGCTCATGGGAACATGACTCACATTTTGGTCATGGTGGACAAATTCACAAAATGGAAGTTAAACCCATAAATAAATGCGATGGACCCATGGCCGTATCATTTCTCAAAGATATAATCTTGAGATATGGGTATCCGCATAGTATCATAACTGATAATGGCATTAACTTTGCCGAAGTAGCTTTTGCCCGGTTTTGCCAAGATAAAAACATAAGACTTGATGTAGCCTTGGTGGCACACCTCGCCTCAAGTGGGCAAGTGGAAAGATCCAACGGGCTGGTCCTGTCCGGGATAAAACCCCGACTCATTGAGCCCCTGCAAAGATCAGCAGGGTGTTGGATTGACAAACTCCCGGCAGTACTATGGAGCCTAAGGACAACTCTGAATCGATCAACAGGCTATATGACATTCTTTTGGGTATATGGGGTAGAAGCTGTATTACCAGCCGACATAGAGCATGACTTGTCTAGGGTCACCCAATACACAGAAGCCAAAGTGCAAGAAGCCCGGCAAAATGATGTTGATCTGCTGGAAGAAGCAAGAGAATTGGCATTGTCCAGATCCGCCATATATCAGCAAAGCTTCCGACGCTATCATAGCCAGAAAGTGAACCCTCGAGTTTTTCAAGAAGGAGATCTAGTACTTCGGTTGGTGCAACACACTGCTGGCATGCATAAACTATCACCTCCATGGGAGGGACCTTTCATCATGAGCAAGGCATTGCACAATGATGTGTATTACCTCATTGATGCACAACCACAGGAGAAGAATAAGGCGAACAGGTCCAGTGAGGAATCAAAGAGGTCGTGGAATGTAGCATTACTTTGGTTGTTTTACACTTAGAAGAAGTGTACGTATCTCAAACTCTCATATGTCGGCGTGTATGTCGGCAGTGAGCCTATCAATGAAATCTCGGCACCCCGAGCAGTAACTCTGGGACTGCCTCATTAGTATTTGCTTGTTACTTTCCTATTTTACTTTTATACGTCGGCTGGCTTATGCTTCTCTCTACTTAGGCCGGATTAGTAGTGTGTTTACACCAAAGGTTAACTCTTCGATTTGCTGCTGTCCAAAAACTGGCTTCATGGCAAGCTGAAGGTTCCTCTCGGAGACTGCCAGTCTACAAGAAGCTAGCAGAGCTTTAGCCATTGGACCACATCCATCCATCCTCCTACCTAAACAGTGGTGCCTTTTCTTGTTCGTTCTTCGCAAGAGAACATACCTGGAAATGGCAAACACATGAAAAACGACCAAGGGAGGAAAAATATGTGATCTAACACTTGTCTATTGGATTAACCCATGTATTTACTCTTCTTATTATTATGCCGAGTCATTTTGAGCTAATCCTCACAGTTTTAAAGTATTGTTACTTCAAATTTTTAACTCTGTACTTAGAAGTTGAACGCCTAAAAGATGGTAGAGATGAGCCGAATCATAAATTGGGATAAACAAGAAAATGAAACTCAGGAACTTCGCCCAAAATGGAGCCGACATAAGTGCATAGCCGTAGCAAAATAGCGTAAACTGTTTTATATATCATGCACCCGGCATACTAGGGACTTAACGAATTTAAGTTCACTGCTTCAAGGAGCAACAGCTGCCGGATCATCCGAAGCAGGAGGAGGCATGTTGTCTTCGGCGTTAGGAGCCTCGGCTTCTGCATCGTTGCCCAAATTTTCCTCCTCGTCGCCCGAGTTTTCCTCGTTACCATCTGGGTTCTCCTCATCGCCGGCCGGGTTTCCCTGATTCTTGCCGAGGTTCTCGCCAACATTTATGCCCTCTTTGGTGTATTCCTCATTAGGGGCATCGAGGAAGCTTGGCCCCTCGTTCCATTGATGTTAATATGCATATTGAATAAGTTCTTGGGCTCGAGCTTGACGTTGAGTGTTGCAGGCTGGGTCTGTGGTCCACCTAGATCCAGTACTCATGCAGGAAAGAACGTCCAGATTTATGGCCTCATACCAAGATAGTGCAAAAGACAAGGCTGTGTCGGCTCCAGCGCGTGCAGTGGACTCTCTCCACAAGTTGAGTTGTGTTTGGCTGCCCTCGAGTTTCTTGGACAACAATTCAACTTTCTTGGGATCAGTTTCCTTTGGCCAAAGAGCATGAAAAGCTTCAAGGGCAGCGCTGAGAAGCCCAACCCCAAAAACTTTCATGGGCTCAAGGCTGGTTGTAAGACCAACCAAGGACTCATCAATACTGGTTTATTTAGAAATGAGACCAATCTCGGCCTTCTTCTCCCGAAATTTGTGGATAGCTACGTCGACACGTGCTTTGGAATGAGGAAAATCCTCTAGAAAAATACGCAAAAGAGAAAAAGAGCAAGTCAGAGAAGCAAAGAGGGATAAGCAGATGCCTTGGTAGTGAAAAATAGGGTCCTTATAGCGAAACTTACTAGCTATAAGGCCTTGAATCCGAGTTAATTCGGCAAGCCAATCTGCCTATTTCTTTTGAAGATCATCAAACATGGTATTCACCGATTCAAACTTGGCTTCTGCCTCCTAGATAAGCTCTTTGTCTTTCTCAAGTTGACCGGTGAGCCGGGTTTTCTCCTCAGAAAACTCCTGGTCTAATTTTTCCAGTTCAGTCTTCTGAGAAGTCTGAGATTTTTATTCTCGTCACGGAGCTGAGAAATCTCGTCATCCTTCTCTTTCAGTTGGTTCTGGTTTTGCCCTGTTTGTTCGAGAGAGTGAAGCATCAGGTCAGGCATTGGTACGCTATCTTCAAGGGACACCGCAATGATATGTTGACCCGGCAAGAGCAGAGGAACGGTTACGACCCGAGCCAAGAACGTAAAAACAAAGGTCCAGGGAAAAAGAGTACCTATAAGCTCGGCAATTTGCTTCCGCAACTCTTGCTTCTGGGTCTCCACATCAGTTGGTAGCAAACGAGTTATAAATCAGCTCGGCAAGTCAAAGTCGAAATGAACCGAACCAAAGGGGGTAAAGTGAAGGCTTACATTTGCTTTTTTCCTCCAGCAATAGCACCTTGTGCTTGTTGGAGAGCTCCTTGTGGGTGTCAAGCAGCCTTTGAAACTCGGTGGTGCGCCGGTTTGTGGTAATCTGAAAAAAGCAAACATTAGTTAAATAGGCATCCAGAGATTCTAAGTTTCTGAAAAACCTGAGTCAAGTGGAACTTAACCCGGCTCTAAAGGATTATAAATTCGAATTTTATAAAAACCCGAGTCAAGTGGAACTTAACCCGGCTCTAAAGGGTTAGAGATTCGAATTTTATAGAAACCCGAGTCAAGTGGAACTTAACCCGGCTCTAAAGGATTAGAGATTCAAAGTTTATAAAACCCGAGTCAAGTGGAACTTAACCCGGCTCTAAAGGGTTAGAAATTAGAAGTTTATAAAGACCCGAGTCAAGTGGAACTTAACCTGGCTCTAAAGGGTTAGAGATTCGAAGTTTATAAAAGACCCGAGTCAAGTGGATCTTAACCCGGCTCTAAAGGGTTAGATGTTCGAAAGTTCTAAAGGCCTGAGTCAAGTGGAACTTAAACCGGCTCTAAAGGGTTAGATATTCGAAATTAGTAAAGGGACTTAGGATTTTGGATAAATCAAAATTCTTCGGCTAAACACGTCGAGTCAGCTAAGGCTAGCTACCTTGCAAACATTAAAGTCATAGGAGCATCCACCGGAGGCTCAAGGACTGGGGGTTATATGCATAAATGTTCTTGCGCAAATTTAAAAGCTGAGGTAGTTACCTCCAGCATCCTGCCGGCATGATTAAGGGCCATACTGGTAATGTTTATCTCAGCACTAATCTTGGCTAGACCGAACTTCACGCGGAGGCTAGAGCTGACGTTGACGTACTCTGCATTGTTCCAATTCTCAGCGTACTTAGTGAGCGAGCCGAGGCTCCCCTGCTAAGAGTCTGAGTCAAGACCAAGCCTTTAGAGTGAGCTATTTTCTGGTTGGTCTTAGCAGCAACTGGACTTGTATGCAATGTGATCTGCTTGTCCGAAGCAGAGCCAGAAGCAGCACCACCTTTTTACATCATTGAAGGAAGAGTGCGCTGCCCAGACTCGGAAACTGAGCCTTTAGGCATGGTCTTGGGCACCTGAGGAAGTTTTCTTTGCCTTAGTACCAGCCTTGGCCTGCTGTTGGGAAGCCAAGGGAGGAGAACCAGCTGTCGAGGTTGGCACAGGCCGAAGGTTCGGGGTCAAAGCAGATTTATCTTGAGGGTTCTGCCGAGATTGGTTGCCTGGCCGAGTCTGAAGAGACTCGGATGCTGTTGCTGAAGGTTGCTGCTGCTAAATAGGAGTTGATGAAGAAGGTGAAGAAGGTTGAGACAGAGGCGGTACTTGAGCCTGAGGTTGAGGCTAAACTGGAGCCGGGGTATCTAGTACATCGGTGGAGATTGTGTCGGCACCAACGTTGCCGATACCACGATTTTCTTCTTGCTGCAAAGCATAGGGGTGAACTTATTCTTCCTCAGTGCCACCTCCGCCCATGACGACGTCACCCTTCTCATGACGAGGTGGGCTGTACCTCGGCCCGTCAGGAGATTTTTTTTGGACAGGACTGAGGACCGGAGCATCGACACAAGGAGAGGGCGGTGGTTGAGATACAGAAGAGGCAATGTTGGACACACTCTGAGAAACATCCATGGCATCCCTGCCAAATTAAACAAAGAAAAACATCAAACCAGATCAGAAAGAAAGAAACAAAAGGTACAACCAAAAGGGAACATAAAACCCAAAGTGCAACCAAGGAAGGAGAAAGTTACCCGAACGCAGTAGGCGGAGCCTTGGGCTTGGGAGCTCTATGGGTCGTAACCTTGACGGGGGTTTGCTGGCAGCCTTGTTGGTGGACTTCTTATACCTCTTCGTAGCACGAACTGACTCGGTAGGAGGAGTCAAGGTAGCAGCTCGCTTCTTCACGAGACCCTGTTCTCCCATCGCCATAGGAGGCACGTTGTGCACCTGACCGGCCGGGTTAGTGATGACCCACAAGTATAGGGGGTGTATCGCAGTATTTTCGAGGGAAGTTAAACCCAATTTATTGATTCGACACAAGGGGAGCCAAAGAATATTTATAAGACTTAACAACTGAGTTGTCAATTCAGCTGCACCTGGAAACAATCTTGCTCACAGCAGTTTATCAGTAGCAACAGTTTTGTAGTAGGAATAGCAAAGTAACAGCAGTAGTAAAGTAAAGACAGCAGTAACAATAGCAGTAAATAGTGAGATTCGAGTGTGGTAGGCATAGGGATGGATGGACGGGCGTTGCATGGACAAGACAATTCACATAGCAATCAGAACATAGGGCAATTGCAGATAAATAAGATAAAGCATCCAAGTACTAGACAATCCTATGCATGTGTTCCATATATAGGCATACGTGCTCGCAATGAGAACTTGCACAACATCTTTTGACCTGCCAGCCCATTTGCAGTGGGGCCTCTAGGGAACTACTGGCAATTAAGGTGCTCCTTTTAATAGAGCACCAGAGCAAAGCATTAACACTCCGTGAACACATGTGATCCTCACATCAAAGCCATTCCCTTCTGGTTATCCCGATTTCTGTCACTTCGGGGCCATACGTTCCGGACAACAACGTGTGTATACAACTTGCAGATAAGACCAAAAACAATACTATCATAATGAATCAATAACATGTTCAGATATGAAATCAAGGCACTCGGGCCCTAGTGACAAGCATTACGCACAACAAGTCGCAACAAAGTCATAAAGCACTAATAAGAGATATTAGGCACCATGCCCTAACAATCTGATGCCATTACATGAACGATCTCATCCAATCTCTACCATACCCATAGCCTACAGCGGGGGATTACTCACTCATAGATGGTGGAAACATGGATGATCGATGGAGATGATGGTGGAGATCGATGGAGATGGCTCCGGGGGTACTTCCCCGTCCCGGCAGGGTGCCGGAACAAAGACTTTCTGTCCCCTGAATCTCCCCTTCGGTGGTGGCGGCGCTGCGGAACTTTCTCTGGAAAAACTCGACCCCCCAGAGTTTTTAGGTCAGAAGGCTTCTTATAGGCAAAGAGGGAGACCGAGGGGGTGCCTAGAGCCACCACACCATGCCCTGGCACGGCCAGGCCCAGCCCGCGCCTGGGGGGTGTGGCCAGCCCCTGGCCCTCCTCCGTCTCGTATTCTGGCTCCTCGAGTATTCTAGAAAAATAGGCACTTTGGCTTTTGTCCCGTCCAATTTCGAGATTATTCATTTTCTGACTTTCCTGGAACCAAAAACAGCAGAAAACAGGCAGCTGGCAATGTGGCTCTTGTTAATAGGTTAGTCCAAGAAATCATATGAAAAGTACTCCAAAGTGTGGACAAAACACAAGAAAGTGGACAAAACCAAGCATGGAGCATCAAAAATTATAGATACATTTGCAATGTATCAACATCCCCAAGCTTAACTCCTGCTCGTCCTCGAGTAGGTAAGTGATAAAAAGAAAGAAAGAATTTTTGAGGTGACATGCACCATCAAAGACTTGACCAAAGTATTTGTAAACATTCAAAGCTGGGATCATAGTACTTCAATCATAACATGAAAGACAAAGTTCTAGCAATAAGACAAAGAAACTATGATGCAACATGAAAAGGCACAAACAAAAGATTCATGAATAACAATGCTTTGCAAGACGTTTGTTTGTTTCACATAAAGAAAACATAGCATAGTGGCATTCAGCTTGTCCCTCATAGAGTACCAAACATAAATGCATAGGACACCTTCAAAGTTTACAAGAGTGACTAGATATAAATAGTTTAAAACAAGCAATATCAAGGTATGCATCAATCAACAAGTCTTGGGACAATGCACATCGAACTAAGAATGGCCACTATGCTCTCAAGAAAGTGCTCATAGAATGTGTGAAGACTCAACAAGGAAATGAACAGGTTTTGAAAAGTTTGAAAGGCTTCCAAATGTTGAAAGTATGGTACTCATTAGCTTTGAGATCTCATTGCCCCTATCATAAGCATCTTTAAATGGTTAAGGTTAAAGTGACACAACTAAGAGGATAAGCTTGACAAGTTATAAATCGAAGTCTCATGCCCCTTACTTACGAAGACCGATCCTCATGCTACTCAACTTCAGTCACGAGTAAGCTCTTGTCATTGTAAGTATATACGTATCATAGAGAACCGCCAACGGGGTACCCCTTGCACATGATATAGGAGCTATGCCATAATCAAAATGACAAGGCAAGAAGACAATGAGCATCTTAGTGATCTTTTTATTTACTATGTGCATAGATTTTTATTGAGGATGCTTCATAGAATGCTCATTATGGTTATGCTGCAAGTTTCCACCATGATTAGGCATGGGTTAGGCTAGCGGCCCAGGCGTTTCTCTAACATACATACAAACTCCATGATCTTACAAGTTCCACTTTTATTTCACACCGCCGGGATCCATAAGCAAAAGAACATGATATCAACGAGGTATTAAGTACCAATGAAATATTGAAAACGTTCCCCATGAAACATGGTTCTGCTAACTTCGACTTATAAAGCGCAAGCATATACGCAACAAAGAAGGACGCAATGGTTCAGGTTTATTAAGTGCAAGAAAATAAAGTGTGCCATCAAGTTCGTGAGAGCTTTACTAACTAACTTTCTCATAACAAGCAAACATTTTATTCGAAATAAAACAAGGCACATTGAATATGCACGGAAGTAGCAAATGATGCTAATAGGTAGGTATGGTGGACACTTTGGAAATATTTGGTTTAGGGAGTTGGAAACTTGAGTAAAACATACTCAGTGTAGGTGAAGGCTAGCAATAGTAAGGGAGCGACAAACAAGAGAGCAATAATGGCTATAATCATGCAGAGCGACAAAACATCATTGATCAAAGCATAAAGTGATACTACAAGTTGAAAACTAAAGGATCATAGAGGCTTATGGTGACTTGAGATAGTCATAACATGGTGTGAGCATGTGCCAAGTCAACCCAAATAAAGCACCAAAGGAGAATACCACTATACTATGCTTTAATATGCTAAAACAACGCATGATTCATCCAAGGCACATTAAGCAATCTCAATTGTTTATAACAAGTCATGCTATAGCAAAGAATACTAAGCATAAAGCCAAAACAATATCAAGCATGGCATGACAAAGCATAGGCCACTGTCAAAAACAAGCTCTCTTTACCACTTAAGCATGATCTTTCCTACTCTTTTCCAAGCCAAACCAAACTATTTGAAAGCCAATGTATGAAAGAGGGGGTCCAACCAATTTATTCAGAAAACTAAGAAAACCACGCAAACTAAAAACCAAAACGAAAACAAAAACAAAAAAGAAGACGCTCCAAGAACAACACAACTGTGCATGAAACAATAAAAATGAAGCGTTTGGAAGAAACCTGGGATTTTTATTGATGAAGAAGGGGATGCCTTGGGCATCCCCAAGCTTTGACGCTTGTACTTCTTGGATATTTCTTGGGGTGACATGCGTGGCATCCCCAAGCTTGAGCTTTAGTCCATCCTTCATCTCATTACTCATTCCTTCCATACACCTAAAATTTTTCCTTCATACAAAACTTCACACAATCTTTATTAGCAACATTAGTGCACTCAAGATAAATAAGTCTTAAGGTTCAGTTCTAACACCAAATAAACTTCCATTAGAACACTATCTACTGTAGCACTTCCCTCAAAAAGCTCAATTCCCCAAAAGAACTCAAAAAGTAACCAACAAGAAGCAAATGCAGAAAATGGCAGAAATCTGTCAAAACAGACCAGAAGGTAAAGACGAATTTTGTCGAAAACCTTCTGTTGCTCAAATCAAAAAGTGTTGAACTAACGAAAGTTAGAAAACAACCTGGGGCAGAAGCACAAAAATGCACGCCTCAAAAAGATGTTCAGAGATTTTACACGAATTTTTACGGTGAAGCACAGAAATCTGTTTCGGGACAGCAACTTTCCCAATCATTACTTCTCTCTCATTAGAGGTTACTCTTGGCACAAAAAGCAAATAAAAAGGATAAGGAGAGGTTATTACCGAGGTAATAACTTCCAAGACTCATCTAAAACTTTTGGGTTATCTCCCAATAAGTACTTTTCTTTAACGCCTTTAAGTTAGGCATAAGGAAAAACTAAAATGGATAGAATAGAAGTAAGCGGAGATAATCAAGGTGAAAACATTGTTTTGTTCAATGAAATCCTTTTGTTAACAAGGTTGATCAAGTCTTGCTACCAAAACAATTCCATATGAGACAAAACTTTGTATTCCACTAATGATTATGTTACCTCAACCTTGATAGCAATGGTCCCAATCATAATAGTTTCAAATTTTTCTCTTGGTATGGGACAATATATTTCTCCAACTTGAATGCCCTCAACATGTTCAATTGAATTCAAACCATAAGTCCTTTCAATCTTCTTGGGGAAATAGATAGTATGTTCCTTGTCATTCACATTGAAGGTAACCTTCCCTTGATTACAATTAATAACAGCTCCTACAGTATTAAGAAAAGGTCTCCCAAGAATAATAGACATATTATCATCTTCAGGCATAAAAGTTTGAGAGGATGCTCTCATAAGAAATATGAGTTGAAGTAAAAGAGAGCATCAAGGAGCAAATTCAAAACACATTTAAGTCTAACCCACTTCCTATGCATAGGAATCGTGTAAGCAAATAACAAAGTGACAGGCATAGGAATCCTGATTTCTGTCACTTCGGGGCCATAGGTTCCGGACAACAACGTGTGTATATAACTTGCAGATAAGACCAAAAACAATACTATCATAATGAATCAATAACATGTTCAGATCTGAAATCATGGCAATCGGGCCCTAGTGACAAGCATTAAGCACAACAAGTCACAACAAAGTCATAAAGCACTAATAAAAGATACTAGGCACCATGCCCTAACAATCTGACGCCGTTACATGAACGATCTCATCCAATCCCTACCATCCCCATAGCCTACAGCGGGGTATTACTCACTCATAGATGAGGGAAACATGGATGATCGATGGAGATGATGGTGGAGATGGCTCCGGGGGCACTTCCCCGTCCCAGCAGGGTGCCGGAACAGAGACTTTATGTCCCCCGAATCTCCCCTTCGGTGGTGGCGGCGCTGCAGAACTTATTTTGGAAAAACGTCGAACCCCCCGGAGTTTTTAGGTCAAAAGGCTTCTTATAGGCGAAGAGGGAGACCGAGGGGGTGTCTGGGGCCACCACACCATGCCCTGGCGCAGCCAGGCCCAGCCCGCGCCTGGGGGGTGTGGCCAGCCCCTGGCCCTCCTCCGTCTCGTATTCTGGCTCCTGGAGTCTTCTGGAAAAATAGGCACTTTGGCTTTTGTTCCGTCCAATTCCGAGAATATTCATTTTCTGACTTTCCTGGAAACAAAAACAGCAGAAAACAAGCAGCTGGCACTGTGGCTCTTGTTAATAGGTTAGTCCAAGAAATCATATGAAAAGTACTCCAAAGTGTGGACAAAACACAAGAAAGTGGACAAAACCAAGCATGGAGCATCAAAAATTATAGATACATTTGCAATGTATCAATTAGCTAAAGGGGAACAATGGGATATGCATATGAGAGAGTTGTAGGACAAAATACCTCTAGTAGCTCACAATCATCATCATCCTCATCCTCATCATCTGGCCAGTCCCGTAAGACAGAGGTCTTACCGGAAGATCGGCTGGAGCCAGAGTCCGGAACAGGCATGAATTCCTCCGAGTCAGGCTCCTATGTGTCCGTGATCACCCGATCCTTGCCCCATGTTAGGGCAGGAGTCTCTCTGTCCTCCACCGTTTGCTTCCAAAAATTTTGAGAAGAATACAAAAGTGTCAAGAAACTAGAATGTTCCAACATATGATGTAACTCAGAAGAAGTGACACGAAAAACATACCTTGGGAGGAAGTTTGGTTCGGCTGAATGGCTCCATCCCCCACACCCTATCTTCGGTCATGCCCATCTTGAAGATGGATACTCAGCGATAGATTTCGACATGAGATAGCTCAACCGAAGAAACCCGGTTAGGGTCGAGGGGGCCGCTCATGTAATAGATCTTGTGGCTCCTCTTTTGCAGTGGGCAAACCCGACTGCGGATGAAAGTAACCATCAAGTCCTCACCAGTTAACCCGGCATCAGAAAGCTCAATGATGCGCTTCACGACCGCGTTAACCAGAGGGTTGTTTCTCCTAGGGTCGAAGTCCCAGTTCTTCTTCGTGGGCATGCCAATTTGGAAATCTGGAAGCCTAATGAGTATGGCTGGGTTGTCGCTCTTCACATAGAAGAACGTCTTCGCCCACCCCTTGCAAGACTCGAGGACTGTAATCCGAGGGAAGCTTGAGCTCTTCCGAGGTGAGATGGATGTCGCCCCGCACTGAGTCATCAGCTTCTCATCGGGTTTGAGATCCTTGTTAGGAATGACATTGACCTTGATTTGGAAGAACTTGGCCCATATACTGACGTCAGGCCAAAGGCCAAGGTAGCCCTTGATGCCAGAGGCAAAAGCGGAAAGGGAGGCCAGAGCATTTGCTAGAAGGTGATGATATTGTAAACCAAAGGTTTCTAGGAAATCTTGGAAGAATTTGCTAATGGGAAGGCCAAAGCCGCGGGCAAAATGGGAAGCGAAAACGAAGAATTCACCCTTTTCTGGTGCGGGAATCAGCTCATCACCTGGGAGGCGGCAAATGACCCCAACGGGAATGCGACGAGTGCGAATGAGCCAATCGAGTTCTCCCTAGGTGACCTTGGAACCTGCCCAAGCACCACGCTCATGCGCAGCACCGCCCTCCTCGTGCTCGTCAATGGTGATGACGTCTCGAGGCATCTCCAGATCCTCCTCCTCAGAAGCTGGGCTCGAGGGAGAGGGGGGCTTAGACTGGTGAGGCCCTGTAACGACGGTGGGCGATGACACTGCAGCGGTGAAACATGGAGGCGCAGAGGGCACGGGAGCAGCGCTATTGCTGAGAAGAAAGCAGCGAGGGTGACAACAAAAGTAAGAAGAAGGAGAGGCGAGAGGGGAAAAGTGGCTAAGGACCTCCCCCTCTCCCCTATTTAACCACGAACCAATCATGGTACTGGGATCGAAAGCGGCAGCAGGCCACACGGTGTGGCCGTGTATCCCGCCAATAAGCGCATCAGAGGCAAACCACACAGGGGGGCTACACGGCGCAGCTGGCAGAGCGACATGACGTGGCATTACGGTTATCAAAGATGTGCCCCACGATGTGACGCACACATAGTAACTTCTGACAGCGCGTGGCAGTAACCGCAACAATGGCCCTTAAAATGAGGTAATGGCAATGATTAAACTGCCATGTAGGGTCCACGAAGGAGTACACAAGAAGGAAGGCATCTAAGGGTTATACCCTGGATGCAACCTCATGACCTGGCCAATGAGGAATACCTCGGAAAGAGCCAAGGAAGGTCAAGGTGAACATCAAATCAATAAGTGAAGCTGCCGAGTTAAATTCGAAACATGCCGACATATAAGTACGTCGGCAAGAAGAGCATATGTCCGACGGGTTGAACCTGCTGTGGCCTTACCAGCTGAAGTTGCTAAGAGCGCACCAGCTTCGGTGACTAATGTTGGGGGGATGACCCTAGGTAGGGTTGAGTTGAGGTAAAAACCATGTCTACCGAGGTATAACAAGGTCAAAGCATGTGCTGACCGAGGTACCAAGGGTCTGGCCGGGTTACGGCTAACTCACTCATGGCAACCTCCACCCAACGAGACCTCGGCTGACGTAAAGCATACGTCGGACCACCATTTTCTATACTTGTAGGTACCAACAGGGTCGAGTTAACCAGGCAGGAGCCGGGTTATGACTTGGCTTACAAAGGAAGGAATCTCCCCATGGTCAGCGCTTTTCTCTCTCTACTATAGCCACGGTGGAGAGAGCCCAGAGACAGAGAGGCAAGGACTAGAAGTACAGGACGACATAGGTGACGTCGTCTAACCATTGCTGGTCGGGTGACAAAGCCTTGTAGAGGCTTACGACATGGGCACAGAGGGGCTTACGCCACCGTGTCATAGAGGCTTACGCTAGAGAAAGGAGTAGCACTGCTTTGCTATTCTGGAAGGAGCATATTCGAGAAATATGTTGTCCACGTAAACCCTAATTGTAACCTGGCCACCCCTTTATAAGGTGAGCCAGGGACTACAAGGAGGGGGTCAGGCATTTTGGTAGAGGAAGAACCCTAGAGTGAGAGTGAGAGCAAGAACACTTCATCCCCCTCCTCTCTATTGTATAGCTCATGGAGCTTCTGTAAACCACCATTGATATTAGGAATACAACTCTTCATGTGTGGAATCACCACACTATCCCTCCCTGGATACCTCTAGCGGACATTGGCCCCATCTTTAGCCTATCCATGGCATCTACCATGACACCACCATGATAGGCGGAGCCCGCCCATACCACTTACCCGTGACCGACCTTCACCCCTTTTTCTATTGATTTTCATCCATCAATTTGCACTTTTCCTCTTTCTTGTTCTTTTCCATCCTACTTCAGATCTAAAGTTTTCTTCTTCCTCTTTTACAATGAAACCTCAGATCCCACTTGATCATTCAAGGTCCATGTAGCCTTTTCATATTAAGCAGATCTGGACTAAGAAGGAGCTCGTCTCTGAAGAACAAGCCAAGAAGAAGGGATCTGAAGGAGATACATCATCTTCCTCGAACCGTGAGTCCGCACAAGTGGTTACACTCCCCAACTAGGAAGACATGTTCCTGCAAAAGTTGCAGATGCTCAGGAATGTGGAACAAGGAAGGAATAAAGGAAAATCTCCACTCAACCCCTACATGTATAACCTTTGAGGATCTTCTCTTAAATCCCATCCGGGATCCTCTTATAGAAAAGGAGAAAACCTAGATGAGATTCGAAAAAGATCAAGAACCTTGAAAAGATTTCGAAATCTTGTGTTGAAAGCATTAGAGAAGGAGTTGACTCTTACTAGATGATGAGCAAAGACCTTGAAAAGAAGGTCGATGACATGGATGGTAGAGTGCAACTCCTGACCAAGATTATCATGGAGATGGCCGATGATAGGAAGACCTTAAGTAAGGTAACTAAAGAATTGCATGTTGGCATCATAGAGATATCCACTCAATTCACGTGTATTGCTCAAGCCTGCAGTCTCAAGGCGGATGAAGAAGAGGAAGATGATGACTTCTTTACTCCCAAAAAGGAGTAGGTAATCGCAAGGAATTATTTGATCCACTTGGCTTGATTCCAAGCTTGGGGGATATGTGAGGACCTTGTAATCTATCTTACAGTTCTAACATGTTTACTTTTCTGCACGCATATTAGACTTTAATTCCTGAATTTGCATTAGTTGCATCAACTTCGAGTTCCCTTTGTTCAAGAGAAGATTTATATCCATTGAGTTGCGAGACTTTATGATAATTGAAGTTGTGTTTGATTCATGATTATTATATTAGATGATTGAACTAGGTTGATTATTGCGATACTTGTACACCTGTCATGATTTTAGGGACTTCCACACCAATGAAAGTACTGGTTAAGTTATGAGAAGAAGAATTCTGGTAGCATATTAGAATTAAGAGTTTTTTTTAAAAGCCATTAAAGTAGTGAGCATGATCAAATAGCTATACTGAAAGAAAAAAAGAAAAGGGGAGCAAGAAAAATTATAGGCATACAGTTATCAAAAGCGAAAGAAGAGAGTAGTTATCAAAAGAATAAAAGATATAAGAAAAAAAGAATGATCATGAATCTTCATTACTAAACTTAGCGCTCTATATCTATAAACTATGTGATTATATGATATGTTGAGTCATTAGCAGCTTCTTATGATTTCATTAATACTAAAAAGGTGTGGAAGCCTCTAAGTTATGTAATGTGTAAGGGTATGGTAATACACCCGAAGTATCTCTACATCTGATGTTGTATTCCTGTTTCAATTTCTACCTCATCTATTGTAGCGACAAATGTCTCATGAACATGATGATATTGTCCATAAGACACCATCTTGCTCGGGGACTAGCAAGAGCCTAGCTTGGGGGAGTTAATGAGTCCAAAATTAAAGCATTTTTACCTTTTGTTTGTGCATAAATAGAGTAGGGATCTTTGTATTTCACCGCGTTTGCATGCGCCACCAAAAACCACAAAAAATCACATGTGAAAGGGATCTGAAGGAGGAACTTGGCTAGGGCAAAATCCTAGCTACTTCGCGGATCATTGGAGGATAACGCATCATCCCCTTCATCATCAACCGTTGCATCTCCATTACCATCATCTGTCATCTATTAGATCTTGTTGTAATTCTAGATTCAATTGTGGTTTGCATTAGATCTACCTCCATACTTTTATCCATCCATTTGATTATGATGATGTTGTTGATTGCTTCCATGAGTGAGTAGTTCCTTTATTCTTGGGGAGATGGAGAAACCCTAGCACCATTATGAATTCATAATAAAGATGATCTATTCTTGTGTCCATATGACTTGTCCGTCTATGATATAATTATGATTTGTTTTTTATCTCTCTTTTTAGATGGTATGTGTAGTCGGTCGCATATCATTTGCCTTCAGGACTAAAGGGAGGGAGAAACCCTTTGGACGTGTCTTGGAAGCATACCCGGAATGGCCCCGTGACAGATTGGTGTCGGCTCGTAACCTCCATGGTCAAAGAGGGATTAAAGAGGAACTCCCTAAGCTAATTACGATATCCACGGGGAACCCTTAATTGCAGTGGTCTGTATGGGTGACTGCTCTCAGACATCGCAGTGGTTATTTAGAGGTGACCTCACTCTTGGCTCAACAAAGTGGCTTACTACGAGCCTTGTAGTGAACATCTTATTATGGAGCTCTCTCCACATATCTCATGACACAAGGAGTATGTTATCTTGATTACTTATAACAATAATACTATGCTAGTGGTGTATCCTACATCCCTGAGAATGTTTTAGCCCTATTGAGTTCAACCATGCTTTCATACAAACTTGTTACTTGTTTCCTTTTACTTGTTTTAATTACTTTTCTGCAAAAAACCATAAACCTTTCAAACACCCTTTCCTTGAGATCAAAGGCAGCTTATAAGTATCCTTTGGTAGAGAGTAACGAGGGGCATAAAGACCTTTACCAATAGCTCTCTGTGGGTTCGATATCTTTACTTCGAAACTAGCTACAATTGATCTGTGTACTTGCAGTCATCAAGATATTTTCTGGCACCATTGCCGGGGAGCTAAGTGCTTTTGGTCTTTGTTCTTAGTTATTTATTTTACTCATTGTTTTACTAAAGTTGTTTATTAGTTTACATGTGATACATTATGGGCAAATACCAACATATAATCCAGCTAGAGGCTGTGAGGAATTCTGGTCTGCTCATGGACGCCTATTTAAAATCCAATAACCTAAGAGGGTATGATATTAACCCCATGCTTTTGGATATTTTGCATGCAAAGAAATTTGCAGGAGATGGTACGGAGGATCCGTATGAGCATGTAGGGTTCTTTGAAGATATTTGTGGGACTTTCCATCTAAATTTACAAACTGGGGATGAGGTTAAATTTTCTCTCTTTGCCCAAACTCTCATTGATGAGGCTCGTTCTTGGTACATTCAAAGTTCTGCAAAGATTACTAATTCCTAGGAGAGCCTAGCCTCTCTATTTTTATTTGATTTCTTTCCCAGGACAAAAACTCTTGGAGCGAGACACATGATCACAAATTTTAAAGGAAAACCCAAAGAAAGCTTGCACGAATGATATACAAGGTTTCGAGGATTGTTGGATCACTGTCCCCATCATAATTTCCCACCTTGGTTGGTGATACATACCTTCTATGCAGGTTTGAATGATAATAATAGAAATGAACTTGACTCCCTTACCAATTGGTCGTTCACCAAATTTAGTGTTGAAAGGGCTTGGAATTTGCTAGACACGATGAATAGGATAGAGAAAGCTTATTGTGAGGCTGAGTTTAATAAAGAAAATCCCATAGAGTACAATTTCTTAAAAAGATTTCTAGCTTCGGGGAAAATAGAAAAATTGCTTGGAAATTTTAGTCTTGACCATAGCATGATTATTCAAATTATTAGATCCTATGCTGACTACCTGCGGATTCCAAAAGATTGGGAACGCTATACACCACCTATGGAAGAGAGACCCTCTAAAACTTGCCATAGTGAAAAATATTCGAAAATGCAGAAAAAAATGTTAGCCGAGGAAGAAACTACTCTAACAAAAGTAATGGATAGCAGGGGTGAAGGTAATAAAAGAATAGGAAGTTCAACTAAGGATCTGGGAGCCATTAAAGAGAACATTGGGATAGTAAAATATAGAGTTCCCAACCTTTAATAAGGTAGAGCCCCCCTGTGTTTACAATGCTAGTCCCTGGATCAATAGCTAGCATCCACAGTTTAGATGTAATATCAAGAAACAAAGGTCATAATTTAACTTTATAACCAGGAATAACAAAATTTTATTACATCATACATAGCTCATTTGGCTATTACATTACATTGCAGCGGAATAACTATAGTCATGGGGTCCTTCATCTTCAAAGTGCCACAGGCAGATGTTGGTTGTAGACTTTGTAATCCTAATCAATCAATCTTCACTAAAAACAATCAAACCTGCAACATACAAGTTACAGCCACAAAGGGTCAATACATTTGAATTGTATTGGCAAGTGATACTATAATAGTATGGTGGAGTCTATCATCTATATGCATTTGGCTAAGTGGAGTTGAGGCTTGCATTGCTCAAAATAGATTTTTCCTTAACATTTGAAAATACTAAGTTTTGCTTGGCAAAATCATTTTTCCCAATCAAAGATTTGAAGATCCTTTTACCAAGGCATCTCTCCATCAAAGATTGAAGATTTCAAACAACCCTTGTTCAAACCACAAGTTTTAACTTAGAAATTTGAATGATGAGATTCTTGATTGCTTCCATGTCTTGATGCTCAAATTGTCCTTTACCAGGGACATGGCTAAGTACTTAGATTTTACACTCTGCAGAGGTGGTGCACTTTCCCCACAAGACTTGGTTTCCCAAGACAAGATCTTTCAGAAGCCTTCCCTTAGACCAAAATGGACGCGTTCCAACCTATCAAACACTACCACCCACTGTCCATTTGGATAAGTTCTTGCAACCTATATGATCATGGCAGAGCCCATATTGCCAAGTGGTTGCACTTGAAGCTTCTCAACATTTGACATCTCAAATCTCTTTGTTCCTGGGTGGCAATCCACAAGTGTGATACACAAGGTAAACCATAAAAACGGGCCTTGTGTAACCACTCAACCAAAAACCACCAAGCAAGTCCCATTCCACCCAGGTGATTCATTAACTTAGTTGTTTTATTAAACAAAACACAAGTCCTTAGACTTAGAAATTTTTCCATAGTGTGAATATAATTCCACCCTTGTTTTATATTAGCTAGGCTAAGCTTGATAGTAGTAGGAATCTTAACTTAGGAATTTTCTACTAAGGTTACATCTACTAGGTTTTCCTATTGCAAGGTTTATACTTAGCAAAATCCATGCAAGTTTTACTTAGCAAAAACACTAATGCATAGTGAAAGTAATGGGACAAAAAGTATGAAGCATCACTTGCCTTTTTGGTAGGGAATGGTGGTTCACTCCTTGATCTTGCTAGTCTCACACTTCTCTAACTTCACTACAAGTCAATCAAGCAAACACAAAATCAACTAACATTCCAAACCAATAACCACTCAAACAAATTCATACACACAAGACAATGGAAACTAATTCATGCTTGGGAGCATGCACAAGATAGTTTTATTTTTTTGCAAAGAGGGTCTATATCGGATTTCTAAACTTTGTATGATCCAAATTGGTCATTTACCAAAGTGGCAAAGTCATTTGCAAAGAGGTTTCACTTCAAAACCATTTTCAAAATAAAGTATCATTTTATGTGGTGTAGAAATATTTTTACTAAGGCATTAACCTATAGGGTTCACCCAATATGTTTTCAAACCATAAAACTTGGTGTTTAGGGTCAGAGAGTTTAAAACAAAACATTTTCCAAAGGTTTTCTTCCAAAACTCTTTTTAATAAATAAACCACATTTCTATTTGACTAGAAATGGTTTTAAATCAAAGAATCATTATTTTGTTTCACCCAATACAATTTTGAAACCACAAAGTGTTTCCTATGGTCAGTAGGTTTGATCCAAAACATTTTCCCACAGTTTTCTTTACAAAAACATTTTCATAACCAAAATCTTTATTTTCATTTGGCTAGAAATGGGCTAAATCAAGTTTTCCATCCTAAACTTTACCAAATACATTTTCCAAACTATGGGTTGGTTCCTAGGGTCAGTGAGTTTACAACAAACCATTTTGCAAAGGCTTTAACCCTAAAAACATTTTTAAACAATTTTTCTAATCTAAACAAGCACACAAAAGAATCTGCAAAAACAAGCAAACTAACAAATACTATTTGCTAAACTAAGGGCATAGTTGGCTAGGGTTTGTTCCACTGACTCCAATGATACCAAATTTGCAATTTTTGGACGTGTGGATCAAAAGTTACAAGGGTTTGAAAATGGCTTTTAAATCTGGTTTCTAAATCTGTTTCAATCAAACACTGGCCACGCGTCGCGCCGTGATTGGCCAGTACCGGTTCGTCTGGATCGAGTGACACAGACCACAGGATTAAAAGGGGCATGTGCGGCTTAGATCAAACGTACCCCTTCGTTTTAATGAATCTATCCTAGCCAACGGATCTGCATCTAACGGTTGCTGCGTGTTTGACCTAAAACGAGCGGCGCTGACGGCGGCTGCGCGGCGGCGGCGCTCTGGCGGCGAGGTTGCCGACGATGCAGGATGCGAGAAAGAGGGAGGGGAAGCTCACCGGGCTCGCAGCACACTGCTGATGCTCAACGTGGTCTTTGTTGGCCAAGGGGCACACGGGTGCCTGGGGAATTGTTCACCGGAGTTGAGCCGTGCCTCGGGTGCGGTCAGTTGTCGACGGGGGCGAGGTTGCAGGCCACGCACGAGTGATTGGCGAGCACCTGGAGATGCAGAAGACACAGACTAATCAAACAGCATGATTTACTGATCAAGGCGCGCACGGAGTCAAGTGCTAGAGCTCACCGGAGTTGAGAACGACGTCGGGTGGTCTCTGTCATGGTCAGAGTCGTCGCTAGAGGTCACGAGAAGAACAACCGAGGGTAGGGTTAGACACAGGAGATCACAGAGGTGCTGTGTGCGTGAACGAGAAGAAGAGGGGCGACCTGGTTTACCTAGGAGGCGTCGTCGGAGAAGAGACAGACGGCGGCGCTCAGACGCTTGTCATAGCCGAAGCTCTGGGGCACCCGCGGTTGAACGGAGGGCACGGACAGAAGCGCCAGGGAATGGGGAGTGTGCGTGCTTGGTCAATGAGGCAAGGGGAGGCAGGGTATGGCCGGAATTGAGAGATAAGCTCGTCGGAGACGGCGGCGGTGCAGAAGAGATTGGCGACAGCCTAGGGGCAGAGAGGAGGAGTTGTCTGGGGGAAAAGAGAGAAGAGTCACTGGCGTTTTATCAGGCATGGTCAATGGCAGGTTTAATCCATCCTTCAATGCGAATTACGTCGGGTTTAACTCGCCTGCAACGGCAGCGAGGTTTGGGGGAGGGAGGTCGCGCGGTGAGGACGATGAACAGTGATGTGGGGTCCAGTCGTCAGCGGGAAATGAAAGGAGAGGGAGGGTCCACTGGTCATTCTCTTTGCGGGCTGTTTCAGCGGTGAGGAAAAACGGTTCGAGGGAGAGGGGCAGGTGGGCCAGATGGTGGCTGCTCTATTTTTTTTCTGTCTGAAACTTTTTCCTTTTCTATTTCTATTTTTCTGTTTTGAATTTTCAATCAAATATTCAAACATTCAACCAATTCAAATAATCACCACACTTAAATAAGTTTTTGGTTCTGTTTATCAACAAAACCAAATCCGAAAGATAAAATAATATTTTTATTCTTTTTAGGATCTATTTAATATTTAAATAAAATAGCCCTTTAGTTATTTAATCAAATAGGGTTTGATTTATTTAATAAAATCTCCATTTGAAATCCAAATATTTTCAAAAACAAATCTATAGGTTTTATTTGAAAATAAAGAATATTTGGAAAGCGTGTTTAAAACAAAATAACATTTTTGCTATAGGGTCCACTAATAATTAAATAAAATGGACCTTATTCATTTAACTCAAATAGGATTTGTTTTATTAAAACCTTTATTTTGAAAATCTAAAATAAAACCAAAAACACTTCAGTAGGTTTTATTTGAGAATATAAAATACTTGGAAAACTTATTTGAAATAAATAAATAAGTTTTGATGTTTTGGAAATAGTAAATCCTTTGTTAATAAAAACTTGGATATTTAAATCCTTTTTATTTTATTTTAAATAAACCTCTACTACTTTAATCAAAGCAAAACCTTTTGTTTCAAAGCCTTGGCCAAGGTTTAATTTGGCTTTATAAAATAATCTTTATTTAAAATATTTCTTTTCAGTTTGAGAACCAAACCTTTTATAAAAAGATTTCAAAGTAGTAATAAAATATGTTTATTTTTCCTTTAGTAAATATTTATCTTTTTAAATCCCTTTAGGATTTTATTTGATCCAACTGGTTTGAAGTCCCAATTGGAATCAAAAAGTTTCTTTTCACCCTGATTTTCAACAAAAATTTATTTTGTTCATTTATTTTTCACATTACAAGATTTGGAAAATCTTGGGATGTGACATAAAAGAACTTCTGGAACCTGAATTACTCAAGGATAAAGTGATAATGGTAAGTAAAGAATCCTCTGAAATGATAGGGGCAAATTTGATGGTAAGAATAGAAGTCAATAGAAAATTCCTTTTTATTTAGGAGGAATTACTTATGTAGGATTTTGTGACTTAAGTTCTTCCATAAACATCATGCCTTATACAATTTATGAAGAAATGCATGATCATCTTGATGAATCTTACCTTGAGTCATCAGAAGCTACTTTTATGTTTTCTAATCGAACTTTGCATCGTACTCGCGGGATACTCCACAATGTTTGTGTTTCTGTTGGGGCTTTTGTGTACCTAGTTGATTTTCATATTATTGAAATACCTTTGAACTCCTCCTGCCCGGTCATTTTTGGTAGCCATTTTTACAACTCTATGAACATTGATATTGACAACAAAAATCAGGCTTTATCTTTGTAGTTTGGTGAAGAAACTGTAGAAATAAACTACAGCCAATTCACGAGATTACCTTATGAAAAGAAAGTTGAGATTAAGGAGGAGAAGACTATTGAAGAATTGGCAGCCATTTATTTTTGCACGCCACAATCTGATTTGGAGAGGAGTTGGACAAGCGATGATTCGTTTGCCAATGACTCTGCAAAAGAAGAATTGGATGAGATTCTCAACACTACACCGGAGGTCGAGCCAGGCCTCAGGGTTGAATTTGAAGAACTTGAAAGAAAAGGGGATGAGGATCCGTCGTCCCTTGTTTTAAAACCTCTCCCTCCAGGTCTTAGGTATGAATTCTTAGATTAGGAAGGTAAATTCCCTGTGATTTTAGATGATAAGCTCTCTCTAGAGGAAAACATGAAATTGTTATAGATACTTGTTAAACAGTGTGAAACTTTTGGATACACTCTTAATCATATAAAAGGTATAGATCCCTCCATATTAACTCACAAGATATCTATGATCGAGGATGCTACACCGTTTGTTGATAATCAAAAAAGGTTGAATCCTAAAATGAAAGAGGTAGTAAGAAAGGAAGTCATACGTATGTTGGACAGTGGTATTATCTATCCAATTTCAGACAGTAAGTGGGTGAGCCCAACTCATTGCATACCTAGGGAAGGATGTATAACAATAATAATAATGATAAGGATGAACTAATCCCAGCTAGAACGATAGCGGGATATAGAATGTGCATTGGCTTTAGGAAGTTGAACAAAGAAACCATAAAAATTCATAAGCAATTGCCCCTCATTAATGATATTATGGAAAGGATGTCCGCTAATTCTTACTTTTGTTTCCTTGACGGATACTCTGGGTATTCTCAAATAGCTATCCGGCTTGAAGATCAAGAAAAGACTACTTTTACCTCTCCCTGTGGAACCTATGCTTATCGTTTAATGCCTTTTGGTGTGTGTAACGCAACTGCTACTTTTCAGGAGTGTTTTCTAAAAATATTCGACAGTTTTGTGGAAAGTTCCATGGAGGTCCGTATGGATAATTTTGTTGTTTATGGAACTAATTTTGAGCAATGTCTCTATAATCTTAACAGAGTTTTGCAGCAATGTAAGCAAACCAAGATGGTTCTCAATTGGGAGCACTGTCGCTTCATGGTAAGGGAAGGTATAGTTTTCGGTCATAAGGTTCCTGAAAAGAATATTGAGATTTATAATTCAAATTTGATTACTTTAGAAACACTACCGATTCCGCAAGATATAAAAGGAGTAAAGAATTTCCTTGGACATGCTGGTTTTTATAGATGCTTTATTAAGGATTTTGCAAAAATAGCTTCCCCTTTAACTCGTCTCTTAGATTAAGATACCCTTTTTACTTTTGATAGAGATTGCTATGATTCCTTCGAACGGTTAAAAAAGGCACTAATTTCTGCACCGGTCATCCAACCACCCAACTGGGATTAACCATTTGAAATAATGTGTGATGCTAGTTACTATGCTATTGGGGTTGTTTTAGGAAAAGAGATGGACCGAATCTCAACGTCATTCAATATGCTAGTCAAGTTTTTAATGAGGATCAGAGGAACTATGCAACAACCGAGAAAGAATTTCTAGCTGTTGTTTTTGCTTGTGATAAATTTAGGCACTACATTATCAACTCAAAAGTAATACTTCATACTGACCATCAAGCTTTGAGACACCTTCTAGCTAAGAAAGATGCTAAGCCCCGTCTAATTAAATGGGTTTTGCTACTACAAGAATATGACCTGTAGATAGTAGATAGGGGAGGAAAGGATAACCATGTGGCCGAACATCTATCACGGATGGAAGGAATCATAGAGGGTCCTATTCCTATTAATGTATCTTTGCCAGGAGAATACCTTGCAGTTATAGAACCTCGAGATCCTTGGTTTGCAGATTATGCCAATTTCCTTGTAGGCAAGTTTTTACCAAAGGAAATGGATTTCAATCAAAGAAAGAAATTCTTTAATGATTTAACACATTACTTTTGGGACGACCCTTACTTATACAAGCATGGCATAGACGGTATAATCCGGAAATGTGTACCTGAGCACGAGGCAAAGGCCATCCTTAAGGCTTGTCATGATAGTCCTTACGGCGGGCATCATGCTAGTAATCGTACTGCAGCTAAGGTCTTGCAGTTAGGTTTCTACTGGCCTACACTAGTTAAATATTCTCATGAATATGTTAAAAATTGTGATGCTTGCCAACGTATGAGTAATATTGGTAAAAGATAAGAAATGAATATGAAATATAACTTAGTAATAGAGCCATTTGATGTTTGGGGAATGGACTTTATGGGACCATTTGTTCCGTCTAATGGTTACACTCATATTCTTGTTGATGTTGATTACATTACTAAATGGGTGGAAGCTATACCCACTTCTCATGCATATGCAGCCACTTCCATCAAGATGATCAAGGACATCATCTTTCCCAGGTTTGGAGTACCCCAATTTTTTGATTACTGATGGTGGAACTCATTTTATGAAGGGAACCTTTGACAAGATACTTCAAAAATATGGAGTAGACCACTGGGTAGCTTCACCTTACCACCCTCAAACTAGTGGACAAGTGGAATTATCTAACAGAGAAATCAAGGTCATGCTTCAGAAGATGGTGAACATGTCAAGAAAGGATTGGGCTTTTAAGCTTAATGATGCATTGTGGGCATATCGTATAGCTTTCAAGAATCCTATGGGAATGACACCATACAAAATGGTCTATGGTAAAACTTGTCACATTCCATTATAACTTGAGCATAAGGCTCGGTGGGCTATTAAAATTACGAACTTTGACTTTAAAACTACAGGGGAAAATGACTTTTAGATATTCATGCTTTAGACGAACTCAGAAATGAGGCCTATGAAAATACTAAAATATTTAAAGAAAAGGCGAAGAAATGGCATGATAGAAAGCTAGAGAGCAAGGGATTTCAAACTGGAGATAAAGTTTTGCTCTACAACTCTAGACTTAAGATTTTTGCAAGAAAATTGAAATCCAGGTGGGAAGGACCATATGAAGTTGAAGAAGCATAACCTTCGGGAGTAGTAAGACTGAAAAATACTACACCCTCTTCTTCATCTTGGATTGTTAATGGGCATCGATTGAAGCATTATAGAGTTGGCGAGGTAAATACTGTGGAGTTGATCTCTTTAATCTCGGCCGAAGAATACAACAAGAGGAAGTGAGGTAATAAAGTTTTAGCTGCTTAGTTTTTCCACTTTGCAAACATTTTAGTCGATTTTATCTTTTTCACTGCACTCAGTTAGTTTTTCTAGTCATTCTGGGCTATTTTTCGACTTGGTAGGGGCGGACCGTATGGGCGGACACGCCCGTACCAGTGGTCGTTAAACAGTTGGAGTGTCGTTGCCTTTTTATTGTCGATACAGTACGGTCGGGCCGTACGGGTATCCGCGCCCGTACCGATGCTCGTTACTGGCTCTGGCTTTCTGCACCTATTCAACAAATTCTTGTGTCAAAAAAAGAGAAAAGGAAAGGCGGTAAGAAACTTGTACGGGGACATGGTACGGGCGGAGCCCGCCCGTACCACTTACCCGTGACCAACCTTCACCCTTTTTTCTATCGATTTCATCCATCAATTTGCACTTTTCCCCTTTCTTGTTCTTTTCTGTCCTACTTCAGATCTAAAGTTTTCTTCTTCCTCTTTTACAATGAAACCTCAAATCTCCATTGATCACTCAAGGTCCATGCAGCCTTTTCATATTAAACAGATCTGGACCAAGAAGGAGCTCGTCTCTAAAGAACAAGCCAAGAAGAAGGGACCTAAAGGAGATACCTCATCTTCCTCGAACCGCGAGTCCGCACAAGTGGTTCCACTCCCCAACTAGGAAGACATGTTCCCGCAAAAGTTGGAGATGCTCAAGCACGTGGAACAAGGAAGGAATAAAAGAGAATCTCCACTCAACCCCTATAGGTAAAACCTTCGAGGATCTTCTCTTAAATCCCATCCGGGATCCTCTTCTAGAAAAGGAGAAAACCGAGATGAGATTCGAGAAAATATCATAAACCTTGAAAAGATTTTGAAAGCTTGTGTTGAAACCATTGGAGAAGGAGTCGACTCTTACTAGATGATGAGCAAAGACCTTGAAAAGAAGGTCGATGACATCGATGGTAGAGTGCAACTCCTAACCAAGATTATCATGGAGATGGCCGATGATAGGAAGACCTTAAGTAAGGCATCTAAAGAATTGCATGTTGGCATCATAGAGATGTCCACTCGATTCACGTGTATTGCTCAAGCCTGTAGTCTCAAGGCAGATGAAGAAGAGGAAGATGATGACTTCTTTACTCCCAAAAAGGAGTAAGTGATCGCAAGGAATTATTTGATCCACTCGGCTTGATTCCAAGCTTGGGGGGATCTATGAGAACCTTGTAATATATCTTACAGTTTTAGCATGTTTACTTTTTTGCACGCATATTAGACTTTAATTCCCGAATTTGCATTAGTTGCATCAACTTCGAGTTCCCTTTGTTCAAGAGAAGATTTATATCCATTGAGTTGTGAGACTTTATGATAATTGAAGTTGTGTTTGATTCATGATTATTATATTGGATGATTGAACTAGGTTGAGTGTTGTGATACTTGTACAGCTGTCATGATTTTAGGGACTTCCACACTAATGAAAGTATTGATTAAGTTATGAGAAGAAGAGTTCTGGTTGCATATTATAATTAAGAGTTTTTTTTTTAAAATCCATTGAAGTAGTGAGCATGATCAAATAGCTGTATTGAAAGAAAAAAAGAAAAGGGGAGCAAGAAAAATTATAGTCATATAGTTATCAGAAGAGAAAGAAGAGAGCAACTATCTAAAGAATAAAATATAGAAGAAAAAAAGAATGATCAAGAGTCTTCATTACTAAACTTAGCGCTCTATATCTCTAAACTCTGTGATTATATGATATGTTGAATCACTAGTAGCTTCTTATGATTTCATTAATACTAGAAAAGGTGTGGAAGCCTCTAAGTTATGTAATGTGTAAGGGTATGGTAATACCCCCGAAGTATCTCTATATCCGATGTTGTATCCCTGTTTCAATTTGTACCTCATTAATTGTAGTGACTCGTGTCTCATGAACATGATGATCTTGTCCATAAGCCACCATCTTGCTCGGGGACAAGCAAGATCCTAGCTTGGGGGAGTTAATGAGTCCAAAATTGAAGCATTTTTACCTTTTGTTTTTGCATCAAGAGAGTAGGGATCTTTGTATTTCACTGCGCTTGCATGCACTATTTTGTTCTTATTCCAACAGGATCCCAAACCATTGAGTCATATATGAACATATCAATTAGAGTTAAGCAATATATGATATTTCTAAGTGATAAAAGTCATTTTATGGATTTACCTTCGCACCTGGGGAAATACCAAGCGAGGAGGAGAAACCAGAGCCGATAACAACCGATGGTACAGGCGGAGCCTGCCTATACCATCCTCCGTACCAAGTGCCATTGTGACCGCCTCGTCAAATACTTTCACCTGGCAAAGACAAGAGGCAGTTCCGACATTCACAGCCACCAGAAACCACGAAAAACCACATCTGAAAGGGATCTGAAGGAGGAACTTGGTTGGGGCAAAATCCTAGCTGCTTCATGGATCATTGGAGGACAACGCATCATCCCTGTCATCATCAACCACTGCATCTCCATTACCACCATCTCTCATCTATTAGATCTTGTTGTAATTCCAGATTCAATTGTGGTTTGCATTAGATCTACCTCCATACTTTTATCCATCCATTTGATTATGATGATGTTGTTGATTGCTTCCATGAGTGAGTAGTTCCTTTGTTCTTGGGGAGATGGAGAAACCCTAGCACCATTATGAATTCATAATAAAGATGATCTATTCTTGTGTCCATATGACTTGCCTGTCTATGATATAATTATGATTTGTGTTTGATCTCTCTCTTTAGATGGTATGTGTAGTTGTCCGCATATCATTTGCCTTCGGGGCTAAAGGGAGGGAGAAACCCTTTGGACGTGTCTTGGAAGCATACACGGAATGGCCCCGTGACAGATTGGTGTTGTCTTGTAACCTCCATGTTCAAAGGGGGATTAAAGAGGGACTCCCTAAGCTAATTACGATATCCACGGGGGAACCCTTAATTGCGGTGGTCTGTATGGGTGACTGCTCTCAGACATCGCAGTGGTTATTTAGAGGTAACCTCACTCTTGGCTCAACAAAGTGGCTTCCTAAGAGCCTTGTAGTGAACATCTTATTATGGATATCTCTCCACACATCTCATGACACAAGGAGTATGTTATCTTGATTACTTATAACAATAATACTATGCTAGTGGTGTATCCTACATCCCTGAGAACGTTTTAGCCCTATTGAGTTCAACCATGCTTTCATACAAACTTGTTACTTATTTTATTTTACTTGTTTTAATTACTTTTCTGCAAACAACCATAAACCTTTCAAACACCCTTTACTTGAGAACAAAGGCAGCTTATAAGTATCCTTTGGTAGAGAGTAACGAGGGGCATAAAGACCTTTACCAATAGCTCTTTGTGGGTTCGATATCTTTACTTCGAAACTAGATACAATTGATTTGTGCACTTGCATTCATCAGACATCTTTGCTCTCAAGGTGGTGAAGCCTAAAATGAGAGACCAGGCTCTGATACCAATTGAAAGGACACAGATGTCACCTAGAGGGGGTGAATAGGCGGTTTAAAACTTTTATGAGAGGGGCTCAACAAAGGCGGAATTAAACTAGCCTTTACTTTGTCAAGCACAAAACCTAGAACAACTAGGGTTCACTGATGTGCACCAACAACTTATGCTAAGCAAGACAAGCAACTATGTGATAGCAAGATATAGACTTCAAGCACGAAGGCTATCCCAAAGTAAGGTGCATAAGTAAGAGCTCGGGTATAGATATAACCGAGGCACGCAGAGACGACGATGTTTTACTGAGTTCCTCCCAACAATGGAGTGCGTCTCGTTTGGAGAGGGGGTGGTTTCAAACCACCAACACCACTAAGGCCTCCCTTGTTCTCCTGTGAATCTCACCCCAACAGGATCGATCACTTTCACTATCGGTGAACTTGTCGGTGGCAATCTAGAACCTCTCACAAGATTGGGGCACTTCTCCACAACTCAATTGGAGGCTCCCAACAAACAAGCTTCTGTAAATATCCACAACTTAATCGAAGCCCCAAGTAATCCATAAACCTGCAATACAACTAAACCATCTAGGATTCCAAGAACCCAATAGTAAAAAGCTTCTCACCTTTCACCCAATCGAATCCTCACCGAGAACTCAAACTGATGCACCAAATGCAATGGCAAGAACACAAGAAGTGCTCAAGTCCTTCACTCCCAAATTCCACCAAAGCTACAAAATCTTATGGGGGAATAAGAGAGGAAGAACAATGGAGGAAATCCACAAAAGACTCCAAGATCTAGATCCCAAGATGTTCCCCTCACTTAGAGGAGAGATTGATTGGTGGAGTTCTAGATCTAGATCTCCTATTTCAAATCCCTTAAGAATATGCAAGAATCATAGGAGGGATTGAGGGATAGCAAGCTCAAGAAGGTCAACAATGGAGGGGAAAACTTGGAAGAAAGGTTGGGTAACCATTAGGGAAGAAGGGCCCCTTATATAGGTCCTCCAAAATCTAACCGTTACAGCTCTGGAGCATGCGGGCCGAAGATTCTGGCCAGTTTCCAGTGTGGACACCTGAATGTCACCCACACGACTGAAATCTGAGATTTCTGCACGATACCGGAGTCTCTGGCCTATTCACTCCGGAGATTCCGGTCTAAGAAAAACTGACAAAAACAGCAATACGAAAACAACCATAACTTTTGCATCCGGACTCCGATTTTGATGATATTGGGCTCGTTTTAAAGAGGACAAAAGGCTCTACAAGATCATGCAGGGAAACATCATAGTACAGAAAGGAGGATAGAACCAAATTACAAAAGGGTTAACCTATCTATAAAATATAAACCGGTAAAACCTCCAATATCGAAAACGCAATAGAGAATGCATATGAAATCCATTTTCGATGAACTTGAGCTTGTCATGAAGATTACCACAAGCTATAAATCCTCTCATGGATAAGAACCAAATAAGACCCAAGAAAGATGATGCCAAGTATGCAAAGGTTTGAGCTCTCTCCGAAGGATATGATCAAGTTACTCACTCGAGAGCCCCTCTTGATAGTACGACTATCTATCCTATAAACCAGTCTCTCCAACTAACACCACGAGACCGGTAAGAAGGAAACCCTATAAAGAACATACCTTTGCCTTGCACATATTCCACTTGAGCTTGATGATGACAATCTTCTCCACCTCAAGATGAAACACCTTTCTTGATTGCGCTAGCTTGGTGAAGACTTGCAAATTGCTCCCCATGCTCCACTATGGTAGAGCTTCTCTTTTGGGAATATCATCTTCCCATATCCATGATCGCCATAGGATGGAAAGCTTCAAGCAAATGATCTCTTCGAGATGGCTCATCTTGAAATTGCACATCATTTCTGAAGGAGATATGCCCTAGAGGAAAATAATAAAGCATATTGTTTGATATATCTCTTATGTCCATAATATGTTTCATACTATGCTATAACTGTATTAATACGAAACATTAATACGCGTGTGGTATGTAAACAAACCAAGTCTCTAGTTACCTCTAGCGAACTAGTTCATTGGTCATGAGGATGATCTAGGGTTTCGTGATCATGGGCATTTATGCCAATTGACAATGAGGTCATGTCATTAGTTGAATGATGTGATAGACAAATAGCCCAACAAGTTGTATCATAATGAGATCTAGTTACAAAGTTCACCATTAATGATAAACTATGGAAATATCGCAACCTGATCCTTAGACTGTGAGATAATGCAAATCACCATTCTAGAGGGAGCTTATATGGTATAAAGTATCATTTTGTGTCTGGGTGATCAAAAAGGTGCCACTCAGGTTTCCCAAAGGGGCGCGTAGAGGAGTACATATCAAGACCAGGATTTTCCAATCCATGTAACGGATATATACATATGTGGCCATCATAGTGACGTTGCATTAACAAAGCTTGCAAGCATTTGACTGGGTCATAGAATGCAACGACATGGGAACGAGAAAACAAGTTCATCGGTAACGAGATTGAACGAAGGTATGGAGATACCATAGATCAAATCTCGGGTGAACTAGGTATCATGTGGCAAAGGTAATGGGAAATGATGTTTATGGTTCAAACGACATTGTCACCGTGGAATGCACAGGGGTCATTATGGGCATCCCGGTCCCGCTATTGATCATTGATGGAGATCATGTTTGTGCCATTTCCGAGCCGTGGGGAAATACACTTAAGGATACGATGATCTAGAGATCATCTGTAAGTTGGAATCACCATATGAAAGAGAAAAGTAAACCGGAAAAGTTCCATGAGAGAACCGGAATCGTTCTGGGAAAGTTCCGAAGTAGTTCGGAGGAAATCGAAAGGGAATCGAAAGGTGTTTCGAGTCAAATCGGATTTTGTAATATGTATTTACATATTAATTAATGTAATTAATATTAAATATAATATTAAAATCTAATTTGAAGGGGTATTCCACTAATGGGCCAAACTTCCTAGGGAAAAAGGGCCCATGAGAGAAAACCGCAAGAGAGAAGGGCCAAGGGCCAAAGGGCCAAGGCCTAGCCGCCACAAGGGGGCCCAGCCAGCCAGCCTAGGGTTGTGCGCGGGGTGGGGGCCACCCCTGGCTGGCTGGCCCATGGTGCCCTAAGGGCCCATGGTGCCTCCCCCCTCTCTCCCTTGTTTAGTCCCACATGGGAAACCCAAAGGGGAGGGCACACCTCCCTCCGCCTATATAAAGGGGTGCCCATGGGTGGGAATAAACACACAATTTGAGATGTTCTCTAAGGCATTTTCCTTAGATAATTCCTCCCTCTCTCTCTACATAGTTGTCTCCACATGTTGGCACGGTCCCAAGAAAGGACTGTTCGCGCAAGAGACGTCACACTTGCAGCACGCCGTTGCATCGTAGGGATTCCAAGTCGGAGATCTACTTCTGCACTCCCGGCAGGGATCAAGGAGTCGGAGGTCGTCATCATACACCGTATGTGTACGAAACCTCGAGGGTGCCTCATACGAGGGCATCTTGGATGTCGTGAGCCGGAGCTGTTGCACGATGAAGGAGCAAGGGGTGACCTGCGAGGAGCATCATGACCTTGAGGTCGGCCACTATGCTCCGATCGTTACTGCATTACTACATAGATAGATCTTGGGCGTTAGGGAGTTCCAACGTAGGTAAATTTTTGTTTTCTGCTACGGAACCCTTCAATTTCTTATTTCTTCATTATGTTGGTGTCTTGAAGGTACATAAGAGATATCACTCCAACTTTATTCTTCAAGACACACTTGCTATAGGCTCAACTCTCACATGACCAATCTTTGGATCACTCACCAGAATCTTCGGTCTTTGCACACCGGAGATTCCGGTTTGTGACTTCACACCGGATATTCCAGTCTATCTCTGGACAATATCCGTACCCCTATACAGAATGCCACGGGCTAGTTATTGAGGATAACACCCGGAGACTCCAGACTGCCCAGACCAGAGATTCTGGTCTGATCATTCCAAGAATACTTTGTTTTAGCCAGGGATATTTTCTATTGCCGCGGGCTTTTCACTTTTTAGTCGATTAACTTGATCTTCTACACTTTCTTCTTCTCCCATCCTTGAAGACAACATATGGTTCAAGCATTGCCTATGGACAAATCCTACAAGTAAAACTCAATGCAAACATAAGTCTATAAAGATTGTCATTAATTACCAAAACCACACATGGGGCACACATGCACTTTCAACTTGCATCGCACATTATCTCAAAAGGTTCATCCCATTTTGGTGATTGAATAATAGGTGCAGAAACTAAAGATTTCTTAAGTAGTTCAAAAGAAGTAACACACTCAATTTCATAAGTAAAAGGGGCATTTTTTGAAGCAAATTAGTTAAAGGAGCAGCTATTTTAGCAAAGTCTTTGATAAAACGCCTATAAAACCTAGCATATCCAAGAAAATTCTTTACTTCCTTTAAATCTTGTGGTCTAGGTAGTATTTCTAAGACATCAACTTTAGAATCATCAACCTCAATATCTTTCTCAGAAATTTTGTGTCCAAAAACTATACCTTCCCTTACCATGAAACGACAGCGTTCCCAATTGAGGACCGAGTTCTTTTCTTACATCGCTACAAAACTTTGTTAAGATTATAGAGGCATTTATCAAAAGTGTACCCATAGACTATAAAGTAGTCCATGAGAACTTCCATGGTGTCTTCAACAAATTTGTCAAAAATATTTATAACACATTTTTGAAAAGTTGCAGCAGCATTACACAAACCAAAAGGCATCAACCTATAAGCGTAAGTTCCGTAAGGAAGGTAAAAGTGGTTTTATCTTGATACTCAGGTTGTATAGCAATTTGAGAATATCCTGAATATCCATCAAGGAAACAAAAGTATGAGTTATTAGATAACCTTTCTAATATTTGCTCCATGAAAGGTAATGGTTTATGGTTCTTTATCGTATCCTTATTAAGTTTTATAAAATCTATGCATATTCTGTATCCAGCTATCGTCCTTGTTGGGATTAGTTCATCTTTATCGTTATTAATAACGGTGATACTTCCTTACTTTGGTATGCAATGAGAGGGGCTCGCCCATTTACTATTAAAAATTTGATAAATTATACATGCGTCTAGCAGACGGATTACTTCTTTGCTCACTACTTCTTTAATTTTTGGATTTAGTCTCTTTTGAGTATCAATAAAAGGTTTAGCATTCTCGTCCATAATTATCTTATGGGTAGCTATGGAGGCATCTATTCCTTTAATATCATTAAGAGTATATCCAAAAACTTCTCATTGCTTAACAAGTATTTTTAACAATTTGTGTGCTTCTATTTCAGGAAGTGTATCATTAATGATAACTGGACACTTACCTTTATCATCCATGAATTCATACCTTAGACCTTTCGGGAGTGGTTTGAGCTCAAGTGGTGGCGGCTCCTCGTCACCTTTCCTCTCCAATTCTTCATATTCGGGGTTGAAAATACTTTCCATTTCAGGAGCATTATTTAATATGTCATCCAATTCCTTTCTTGCTTCATGATTTGGAATAGAGTCGTGATTAGTCAAACTCTTTTATAAACCAGTTTGCGAATTGTTGAAATAAATTTCCGCCAATTCTTCAATAGTTTTGTCTTCCTTAATCTCAGTCTTCTTGTCATAGGGTAACTTCTTATATTGGTTAAACTCAAAGTTCACTTCATCCTTTGCAAACTGTAAAGACATAGTTTTTTTCTTGTTGTGAATACTGAGTTTAGTGGCAACATAGAAAGGTCTTCCCAAAATGACTGGATAAAAAGGGTCTAGATGCATATCAATAATATGAAGATCAATCAGATAAACAAATGGCCCAACTAAAATGTAGGCATTACGAAGGATTTCATAAGAACCTTGTAAAGTTCTATTAGAGAGCATTATCATAGTGTCAGTGGGTTCAAGTTTGGTATCTTCGAGATGATGATAGATTGATTCATAAACTAAATAAGGCATGATATTTATAGTAGAGCTTAAATCGCTTAACCCAAGGAAAGTAATTTCACCTATTCTGAATGGAATTTTCTTGATACCTTCATCCTTACTGTGGGGTATTCCTTTAATCACTCGAGAGGATTCACGATCAATACTCACCACTTCATTTTCAACATATTTAGGTTCTAAGAGCTCTTTTACTATATTAATGTTGGACTTGATAGCTCCCAAATTCCTTGCTAGCTTCTTGGCTCATCTTGCTTCTTCATTGTTGTACCTCTTTGGATTGGGTGTAGTTAGTTCGCCTTCGGATAACTTTTCTTATTTTTGTATTTGCTTGTCCCCTGGGATTTTCTTTATAAGTTCTCTAACACATGGTGACTCGTAATGATCCCAGTCCTTTGGTAGCTGCAAATGCTTAGCATACACTTTAATAATCTGAACAACCATACGTGGTTCAAGATTAAAATCCTTAAGCAATCCTTCTACCTTACCAGAATATAAGAATTTCCTAACACAATCATATTCAATAGGAGTTTCCTCCTCATTATGTTCCATACTATGAATAGTCACTTTGGTTTTACGCATAGTTTATAACAAGTCCCAAGCCTTATTGACACTATACTCAGTGAAAGGCCTATTAGAAAGTATGTTTAATTCATTTCTATTCTGTGCACTGAGTCCTACATAAAAGGTATGTATTATTAACCAAGGTGGGAACTCGTGGTGAGGGCAACTACGAAGGGTTTCCATAAACCTTGAGTACCCTTCATATAGACTTTCGCCTAGACGTCCCTTGAAATTAGTGATCATGCGCCTTGCTCCAAGGACCTAGTTTCTGGAAAGAAAGTGGTCAAAAACTCAGAGGATAGGACCTCCCAGACATCAACAAGTTCTGCGGGACAATTATTATACCAAGAATGAGCTTTATCGATAAGAGTTTGACCAAAAAGTCTAAATTTGACCTCATCCTTAGTAAATACATTAAAACGAAAGGTATCACAGACATCTTCAAATAATTACACGTGCTCATACGGGTATTTCGTACCATCTCCTACAAATTTCTTAGCGTGCAGCAGGTCCAGCAGCATGGGATTAATATCATACCCCTCGGAGTTTACATGCGGATTCTCCTTCAAATAGGCATCCACTGGTGGTCCTAAATTCTTGATAGCTTGAAGCTGTATTTCATGTTGGTAATTATCCATGGTGTTTTACCTCAAATAAGTAAACAACTTTAGTATAATATTAATAAATTAGTAACTAAGGACAAAGACCAAAAATGCTTAACTCCCCGGCAATAGCACCAGAAAATAGCTTCATGACTGCAAGTGCACAGATCAATTGTAGCTAGATTCAAAAGTAAGATTATCAAACCACATAGAACTATTTGGTTAAGGTCTTTATAGCCCTCATCACTATCTATCAAATGATACTTAGAGCTATCCTTGATCTCAAGTAAGAGTGTTTTAAGAGAGTTTGGTTTGGTTGCAAAAGAGTAAAGAATGCGATAAAGTAAAAGAGTGTGGTGAGAACTGTAATGTAACTTTAGTAAGGAGAAATGTTCTCGGGAATTTAGGATCCACCACTAGCATTGGTATTAACTACGAGTAGGATAAATCTATATATTTTCTTATGATATGTGTGGGTAGAGCTCCATAATAAGATGTGCCCAAAAAACCATCGGTCATCACATCTCTAAATAACCATTGAACGATCTTTGACAACCACCTATGGATCCATTGCAATTAAGGGTTACCTCGTGAATATCGATATGAGCTTAGTGAATCCCTCCTTATACCCCATTTCCATATGGTAAAGCGTCGAATACGGGATTACCTTGAAAATGTATATGCTTATAACTTGTCCTTATGGAAATCCCGACTAGGCTTTAAATACGGGAATGTGAATGGATTACAATAAATAACTAGTGGAGCATTAACTAATGGTATTGATGTTTCTAATCATGCGGTGGTGGAGGTGTTATAGAAATATTGAAGTGAAGGGTTTGGTAATTCTAGCTATAAAGATAGGGGTCGTTCTGCCTCCTACTCCGACTCTCGGGCTAAAGCATTTATGTTCGACCATGAGCCTCCTTGTCGCTAGAGTCGGTTGCGCGTGTCCTCCCCTCGTTCGTTCTTTATCTCCAGCTTGTCAACCCAAATGAGAAGCACGTCGACCTTGTTTGATCCAAAAAAAGCACTAACATATCGCCTCATATGTTGTGGACCATCTCCAAAGAACTCAAGCATCATCATCTTCGAACCACTCATCTCCACCTCCACCTCCTCGGCCAATACCAACACCATCAACTCCATGCTCACCGCCGTCACCATCTCCACCTACTCAGCCAATACCAACACCACCATCTCTACCTCACCAGCCAACACTAGCACCACCATCACCACCATTACCTCCAAAACCTTGAAGGATCTTTTGACGAGTGAGCTGCCAATACTTCCTAGCAGTGGAATCCATGGTGTTTGGGTTCATGAACATGATAGCATGTTCATCGGCTTCATTCTCCTTTGCTATCCTCTTCTCCTCGAGTGCAAGCCTGCGCTCCTCAACCTTGGCCTTCGTATCTTCGGTGGCCATCTTTTTCCTCAACTTCTCCTCTTCTTGGTAGCTTCCGCCTTGGCGCCTACCATTCACCGGAGCTAGCAGATGAGGAGGAGGCATCTCCGGGGCCGCTATGCGCTTGCCGCCGGACTTGTCAGATGCCTTCGGTGTCGTGGTGGCGGCTCGAACGACATTGTTTGTGCCCAACCTCTTCCTCCCCGTGGGCGCGGCCGAGATGCTCGATTGCGGCGGCGTCGAGCCATCAGAGCAGCCGTGGATGGCTGACGAGGGTGCGGAAGCGAGGCGCGTGTCAATTTCGTCCGAAGTCGGGGACATCGGCGCCTGTGGGAGAGTGGATGGGCGGGAACGGCAGGGGGCGGGAACCGTCGAGCGGGAGGCGGGAGGCGGGAGGCGGGAGGGGGCGAAATTATTCTCTGGTGCAGTCGAGGTCGCTTATATTTACTCCTCCGCGGCCGTTTTTGGGGGCTGACTTTTATAATTTTTATTACTCCTGTAACCGTTTAAGAGACCGGTTAGGTGCAACTCTCTTATATTTTTACTCCTCTAATCGTTTTTTGGGGATTGGTTATAGATGCCCTTACACCTATAACCATTTCAGAAAATGACACTTCATTGACATAAGAGAAAACCACATCTTAAGCATGCATTTCCTACAACCACATTTTTCCTTGCGCAACTTTACATATATAGGGTACTGCATTCGAGTTACAACAATATTGACAGTGCCAAAGCCCATAAACACTCCGGTCTATTAATGCTGAAAACAATAGTTATAGGATACTAACTCCTAGTAGTAGACAATGTAGTTGCAGTGTAGAGAAATTTCACATTCCCATCACCTCAGGTTCTCCACCACCTAGCAGAGGGCCGTGCCACGGGCGAGTCTATTTTGTCAAGCACCAACCAGAGAGCGTTCCAGTACATGAAAGGCTCTCCGAGAGACCTCACATTATTGCTCCAATATAAGAAGGTGGGCATATATTTCATTCCATATCGGTACAGGTTGTTGTCGAACCAGCATCCAGCCACGATGAAAGAGAGGTAGCCGAACTCCGCTCGCTGCCATTCTCAGGACCGAAGATGCTTCCGGGTCTCCAACCCGAGGCATCCTGATTCCTGAATCCTGTCGTACTAGTAGAACACCTGAAGAACCGAGATGAATAAATGGTAGTACGCATAGTAGTACTAGTACTTTTCTCACCTAGTTCTGGAGAAGGGACCGAAGGCGGCGGGTGGTCGGACGAAGCGGCGGTGCAGAGCAGGAGACGACGCCGGTGGACTATGTGACCGTAGGGGTAGGGCAGCAGTTTCTCCGAGCCGGCTTTGCGCTGTCGTCGTTGGCGAGGGAAGATTTCGATCCGTTTCGCTTGTCAAACCGCACATATGATCAGGCTCAAATCTGCCGCGACCCATCCTAGCTCGACTCCGAAACAAGAGAGAACTGCACTTCCAACTTTTTTTTTTTTTGAGACAAACTTCCAACTGTTATTTCTATCGGGGCTTTGAGAGCACTAGGCCGGGTCGTGGCTCGAGAAGAGCGAAGAAGTCAACCTAATCTCCCTTCTTTTGACTAAAAAACGATGAAGAGAATTTGCGATGACGAAGTTAGTTGAGATCATCAGATGCAATGTATGTGGAGTGTAGACAGCACTAGCCGCATTTCCCAGTTGCTAATTAACGATTCTCTGCCCAAGTTGACGCACTCCACTGAATTGCACTCCAAGTAAGACTAGAATTTGTGGTTGTGGCCACCGATCACGTTGGACAGGATTAACAATTAGAGTGCTCATTCTCCACTTAAGCCAACATATTCTTCTGCAAATATTTTTCTATTCGAGCAGCACGGTGAGAGTGGTTACAGATGCCATCTTTGGATTCCCCGTTCCCGGCCGTACTTGTGTTATTAATTACTCTATCCATCCAAAGTCAGAACAAAGTTAACGAGTCAAAGGATAGGTTCCAATTATAGAACACAAGAAAACCCATAGGGCAAGAATGAGTTGACGCGAAAAAATAATGCAAAGGACGGCGGATAAGACTAGTAACATTGAATTCCTCCCATTTTAGTTGCTTAATTGGAACACAGTTGACCGAGAGCGAGCTACGAAAATGGTTAGTCTGCCGTAATTAGGAATATAAAATACTGCCCACTACTAAATGCAAGGTGGCGGTAATATCAAGTAGCTTGGAGGTATATACATACGTAGCGTGTGCCAGTCACCATCTAAACGAACGTGTACCTAGCTATTGATTCTCTATTGCTTTGAGTATGAGGTGAGGTATTACAGCCGGTTCATATAAGATCTGTGTTTGATGTGTGGTTCAGTTTAGATAAAGCTCTCCGTTCTGAATTAGATGCCATGGATTTTATCTAGATTCGAATGTGTCTATATACATAGGAATCTAGAGAAATCTGTGGCAGTAATTCGAAACAGATGGAGTACAAAAAAAAATGCACTTATACTTAACACTAGTCCCTCTCAGTTCGCGCATGGGTGCGGCGGTCAGCAGATTACACTGTGGGTTCCAAACTAATATATCTATCGACCCCAAAGTACTCTAAATTTAGCCAAGTCAACTACATCACAGCTAGCTGTTTTTATCCCAACAGGAGGTAGCTAGTAGCATCATGTCAACTCCTACAAAGTCGCACTACCCAATAATTTACCCATCAGAAGCAACAAAGTCCAAAGGAACGAGTATAATTGATTGCGAGACTTTCATAAAGAAACACATTCTTAGGATACAATAGTGCTACTCGCAGTACAGTATGCTCACTGGGTAATCATTCTCCAATAAGCCAATCAACAAAGTCCAACGGAACGAGTATAAAAAAAAAAGCTACTTAAACAATACATGGATGGGTTTATAAATACCTCGTCGTCGTCGCTTCATGCCTGATAGTATAGTGCGACATTCCCGAAGACGATCGACCATGAAGAGGCTGCGTTTCGGCGAGGAGCCGGAGCTGGACGGCGCCGTCATCGCCCAGGAGGTGATGCTGCTGCTCGCGGCACGGAGCGCCGCGGAGCCTGTGCAGGCGCACCACCGGCCGCGCGCGTTCGAGTGCAAGACGTGCAGCCGCCGGTTCTCGTCGTTCCAGGCGCTCGGCGGCCACCGCGCCAGCCACAAGCGGCCGCGGGTTGACCAGAGCAGCATGCCTGCACGGGCGGCGCCACCGCCGAGGAGGCACGGGTGCACGGTGTGCGGCGTGGAGTTCGCGCTCGGGCAGGCGCTGGGCGGGCACATGAGGCGCCACCGCGCCGCGGGCGCCGACGACGACGAGGAAGACAGCGCTGGCGTGCCGGTGCCGGTGATCGCAGACCGGGAGCCCGGCGAGACGAGGGGACTGATGCTGCTGGGCTTGGACCTGAACGCTACCCCGTCTGACGGGACGGCACAGGCCTTGGACATCTGGGCATGAACCTGCTTGTTTCGTCCTGAAATGGCCTCCTCTCTAACCAAAGGGATCTGGGATTTCTTCTTCTCTTGTAAAATACCGGCGTACTACTGATTGATTGATTTGTGTTTGTGATTTGGAAATATACAGCAAGATTTTATGTAGCTGAGTTTAAATATACAGCAAGATTTTAAGCATACGCAGTATTATATATGCACCTCTATATTAAAGATGTTAGGAGAACTGAGAAGGGTACCAATGTGAGTACAATATACAGACGTCTACTAAGAGAATACGATTGCCTCCACCTACATACACAAAATCATCGTCACGAAACAGAAAAGCCCCATCGTCCAATGGCTTTGCAAGAGATGGTAGCTAGTACTTCCTCCGTTTCAAAATATACGATGTTTTAGTTTTATAAAAGGAGTGTATCAAAATCTCCAAAATATACGATGTTTTAGTTTTATAAAAGGAGTGTATCAAAATCCCTTTTAGTGTTTAGCTTCATCTAGGTTTGGTAAACCTACATCTGAGGCCACAATGAACGTCGCCAAGAAAGAAACCCAGATTTACTTGCCGCTTGCCTAAAGAAAACACAAGGCCCCGCTCAAGGAAACCTGGAACTGATGATGGAATCCGCAGTGCTGATGCTGATGCGTGCGCTCAAGCTCGTGGTTATCTCCTTTGATGATGGAACCTAGGTGTACTTTTTTTTAAGCATCATGTTGCCCCCAGAGGGTTATGTAGAATACAATGCATTCCATTTGTTGAGAGCATGTTACGCAGACTTTTGCGTATCTTTTACTCCCAGAAATATAAGACGTTTTAGCTTTGTGAATCGAATGTATCAGACATCTTTTAGCGTATATAGGTTCATTGAGGTTCAGAGTGAATATATACACTAAAAGGTGTCTAGATACATTCGTTTCACAAAGCTAGAATGTCTTATATTTCAGAATCAGATGGAGTATAATGCACAAGAATCACTCTTCTGTAAAAGTCATAGTATACACAAAAATAAAAACATCATCACGGGATATCGAGTTCGTTTACCCTCGATGCTAAGCAAGCAATGATCCAGTAATAGCAAGTAAACACTCAACATGAGCATACGAGGATAAGTAAGAAAAGGCAGCCAATTTAATGTCCTATTTCCAAGCGGTAACTTCAACAACAGTCCACAGCACCAACCCAGCCACCCAGTAGTATACGCGCTAATCGTGATCACTTATCAACATCAGAGTCAGTCTCCACCAATACTGCAAGCAATTGTTCCGACTTAACACACACTTGTCCAAATCCTAACAGCAGCAACAACTTGAAAAACGCACAAAGAAAGCAGCTGGCAAAGAATCAAACGATAAAAATTACAGGCACTGTATCACCAACTATCTTATCCTTGTAGTGACTGACAAGGGTTCAAGATCCACAGCACGCCGACTTCTGTGCCGCCTCTGCATTGGCTCCACCCTCCTGGTTGATCCTGATAGTCCCTCCCTGAAACCAACCAACAGATTACTGTAAGGCACCTGCGCATAATAAAGTACAGAGATGTGAAACCTACTAAAAGGGTCCACATACCTCAGGCTTGGAATCAGCCTCCGAGAGTCTCTGTTTGATATCCCTTGCTATAGAAAAGAAAACCTGTTCGACATTCAGGTTCGTCTTCGCACTCTGCACGAGGAAACATATAAAAGATATCAATTATGCATTGGAAATGAAAGCTAACGCACGGGTAGTTGGGCACCAGTGCTTAGAAAGATGCCATATAAGTCAACACAAAATTTGCTTCAATGAAGGAATGCTATATCAGAAGTTGAAACTTCTCACTAACCGTTTCAAAAAACTGGATCCCATATTCGTCGGCAAGGGCTTGCCCCTTTGAAGTGGGAACGGCCTGCATGAAGGCAATTGAGCAGTTAAGAGAGATATGAGTTTCTCCAAAACAAAGATTGAGATAAGATTGTGAATTGTAAGTCTATAATGCTGAACATATTTCCTGCTTTGTTTGCATTCTGATATGATATATAGATCCCAAACAACACCCTAAATGAATGAGAGTAACATCTCTACAGCCTGAATATAACTAAATGAAGATATGTTTATTGCATTACACATGAAACTAGCCTGAATGCACCATCAAGTGAAGTCAAGGATACTACAGGCCTAGAAACAAGTCAGAATAGAACACTATACCCTTTTGCTTTCATCCATATCAGCCTTGTTCCCTATCAAAATTTTGTTCACATTATCCGAAGCATGTTGTTCGATGTTCCTGATCCAATTTCTTATGTCTGCAAGACAGTAACAATGGAAATAATCAGAAGAAGTCCGATAGTGAAATGAGCATCTGAAGAAGAGGTACATACTATTGAATGATGACTCGTCAGTGACATCATACACAAGTAAAATGCCCATTGCGCCTCTGTAGTAGGCTGCAAACAAGAATTGCACATTTGACAAATTTCATCCCTAGAATCACTAGAAGTCTAGAAACAATCTTAGAGTATGAAAGTATACCAGTAGTTATAGTTCGAAAACGTTCCTGGCCAGCAGTATCCCAGATCTGCAACTTAATCCGCTTGCCATCCAACTCAACGGTCCTTATCTTGAAATCAATACTATTTCAAGAAACACATGGGCAATGAATTATAGCTTCATACAAGCATTCCAAGGTATAAAAAATTAATAATTACCCAACCAGATACTTTGTGATTTTTACAGTACATACCCAATGGTGGTGATGAAGCTAGTGGTGAAGGAGCCATCTGAGAACCGTAAGAGCAGACAACTTTTGCCAACACCTGCAAAAGCAGATAAGTTCGTAAAAGAGAGCTTATGGAACAACATCCAAAGCAGTAGATGTGAAATCAGAGAAATACTATGTGAAGCTAAGTATCAGTTACCAGTTCTATAGCAATATTAATAAAGGGAGCATAAATCACCACAACAAACAAATATGGTAAGGCCACAGAAACAGGGATAAAACTCAAAAGAATTTCATTTTGAGTTAACCCTGATGCGGTTACTCAATACTCAATAGATGTATTTAAGGGGAAAAGAAAATGAAATTCTTTTCCTACTTATATAATTTAATCTAACCATGGGATTTTTTGTCAACACGGCGACCAAAACTTTCAAGAACAAGGGTTTGTTCCTGACTTCATGGGACGATCGATGTAACTAAATACTCACAGCAATTTATGCATCTGTTCTGCAGTAACATAAATATAGCCTATGTATTGCAAGAAGGTTCTCTTGAAGAATACACACACACACACACACACACACACACACACACACTACTAATAAAGTAAAATAGAAGAGGTTAGATTCAACTGTGCATTCAATTTCCAGAAAGACATCTATCGTGCCAGATCACGACCGACACATTAACTCAAAATGCACAACAGACTCGGTATTGGATTTGGGTTAACTGTGGGACAGACAGTTACAGGAACAAGCTCTGCAGAACAAAAACTAATAATACAGTAAAACCCAAGAGGTTAGATTCCTCTGCACGTTCAATTTCCACAAGACGTCTCCGCAAGCTGGTCTAGGGCGCCAGATCCCAACCGGCACATCAACTCAAAACACACACCAAAGTCGGCATTGGGATTTTGTTAACAGCGAGACAGACAGTTACAGACACCATGTGACTCTCAATGCAACTAAAGACTATATCCTCACTTCAATTTCAGCATTAGTTCAGCAATTAGATGACTAGTATCGCTTGTGCATTGCAAGCAGGAACAGGCATCTCGTCTTACAGAGCACGACACAGGAGGTTAGATTCTATCAACGGGTTAAAATCCCACGCAGCCGTCTCCGCAGACTGATCTAGGGTTGCAGATCCCAACCGGCAAAATGGATCAAGCCGCAAACAAAACTGTGCCCTAAAGCCGCTAGATCTCGAGCGGATCGAGGGAAGAGGGGACTCACCGCTGTCGCCGATGAGGAGGAGCTTGATGAGGTAGTCGTAGTCGGCCCGAGCCCTAGCCGGCGGCGCCGCCATCGCGGCCTATCTCCCGGACCTAAAACAGCCACGAAATTAGATTGGATCAATAAAAGAAACCGAACGGAGGCGTAACGAAGAGGGCGGCTGCAATGGCGGGACAGACCTAGCGGAGAGGGGCAAGGCGTCGCTCGCGTGCGTGGTCCGATGCGGCGGCGGCGGCGATCGCGCGATCGATCTCCGCTTCGCGTCTCTCTCCCCGCGCGAGCAGCGAGCGGTGGCGGCGAGTTGGCGAGGCCGGAGAGGGGAGGGGGCAACGCAACAGGCTGGGTTGGGTTGGGTTGGGTTCGTGGTGGAATCGGACCTGTGGACTTTTGTGGAGCGTGCAGCCGCCTTACGTGCGCCCATACAGCCTGTAGCCAGATGGACCAACTGGGCTGCTCTTCTTCCTTGTATATTAAGCTTTCCAACTGTCCTATATTTGGGTTTCCAAGAAAAGATCGCTGTACTTGGGTTGGCCTACTGAGCAGCGTAGCCCATTATCCACCAACTTATCTGTGGAGTCTTTCCCCATCAATTTTTTTCACTCCCTCCTATCCAATTTTTCATGTCTAGATACATCCGAGTTTACACAAATCTAAGTCAATTCATTACGGTCGGTGGGAGTAGTGTTTTTATTGCCTGACCTAGAGCGTGCATCAGCGAGTTACAAGATGCAGGCGGTGTTAATGCTGATGTGTGTGTGCAGCTCGGTGCCTCGTTAGTGGTAATGCAAGGCATTAGACATCTTATGGTTCTCGAAGCATTGGCATGACAGGAGGCACTCGCTCTCGCACTAGATCTAAACTCACGCAAGTGAGAGTAGCTCCAGATTGCCTCGAGGTCATTAACACAAGCACATACAAAGTTGTGCTACATAAAATACTCGTAGCAATGCTCTCGTGATGCATGTAAAATGCATAAATAAACTTTATAGTTTATTGTCACTTATTTCATCATATTTCAACATATTTAAATGTTATTTACTGTTATAAACATGTATTGCATTGATTTATGGGGATTTTTCAATAATCCCTTTTATTTTGTTTACAACGCTACAGAACAGAAATCCTGTTTTTCGCATTTTTATGTTTCACAGATCGATATAGAGTCAAATTGGGCTAGAATTTTTTCCGAATCAGTTTTATCGGGAGAAGACCCCGGGCCGTTGGAGCAGCAGAGGGGAGCTATGAGGGCTAGGATGGACCAGGTGGCGTAGCCCCACCCCTGGACGCGCCACCTGGTCCATCTGGGACCTCGAGCATACGCAACCGTCTGTCTTCATCTCGGGGTCTCCGCCTTGACCTAAAAAAAACTCATATAAATATAGCACTCAAGGCGTTTCTGAAACGGAGGGGCGAAAAACACAAAAACCACGAAACAGAGCCAGAACCAGCGAAGATTAGAGAGAGAACATCGTCGGAATCAATCTCTAGTTGCATCTCTACCCTCTCCAACATCTCCACCAGCGCCTCCATGATAAGAAGTGAGTAGTCCGCCCCGGACTATGGGTTTCTGGGAGTAGCTTGATCTACATGTCTCTCTTGTGCTATGATTGTATTAGATCCGTGCAAGCTGCATAACATGATCATGGATATCTATGTGTAGTTTTTATGTGGTGGATCTAGATCTTATGATATGATATTTGATGACACGTAAGAGCTCCTAGTTTATGTCCCAAACTGACATGCATCACACGCCAGATTTTCCTTCTTAACTATATTATTGAGATTAGGGTAGAGTTGACCCAAGGTAGAAAATGACATATGTCCTAACCTGCAATGTTGCAGTAGAAAGGTGGCGAAGAAGATTGTACAACTGTAACTAGGGCGATACATCCTCGTCCAGGTAATACAAACCCTCACGTAGGATCCCTGCTCCAGTGCTCCTAGTGTTCTTCCACTTCCAAGCTCCTGGAATAAGCACCTAGTTGGAAGAAAGATGCCCGTACAATTAAGTTCACGAGAAATGCTACTAATAGATAACAGGTTAATCGTAAATGAGAGAACATGCCTCACTTATGGCAGAGTTATATTTGAATTGCACATGACTTTCCCTGCTCTCATCAGATTTTGAGTGGACCCATCAACAAGCTTACTTTGCGTTTTAAAATAAGGAAAATAAAGAAATCCTTGTAAGAATTAGCCATGTGGTTGGATGCGCAATCAATTAGCCATTGTGTGGTGGTACAATTATATTTATGCTTTGCAAGATGTGAACTATTACTGCAGGGATCAGGTAACATTGCAGCTTACACTACAACATGAAGGTCGGGCCCTGGCGTTTATAGACGCCGAGACACGGTCTTAGTCACTACGCTCGTGTTGGCGCAGCAAAAGAAGTCGTCAGGGATAACTGCGTCGGGATGTGCAGTGGCGACGGATTTTTTGGCGCGACAGAGGATGCGCCTCGGTACATTATGGAAGACAGCGAAATTATATTGCCATGTAACCGCGAATTATTTGCCATGTTACACCTTCTAGCATCACTGTCGTGGTGGTGTCACGGCAGATGCCATGGATAACTAAAGGTGAGAACTAATACACGCTAGGGGAATTCAGGGAGGGATAGTGGAGTGATTCTCCACACAGAAGTTTGTATTGATTTCCTTTGCAGATTACAAGTGCTCCTAGAGCTGTATTGGCGAGAGGAGGAAGAAGGAGCTCTCTTACTCTTGTCTACAGTTCACCCCTAGAATCTTAACCAAAACCCTATGGCCTCAAAGAACTCCCCCCTTCTACTGGAACCCTAGCCCCCCTTATATAGAGGAGGCTCGGTCCCTGCCTAGGGCATACGTGGAGGCAGAATATGCCTCCTCCCAAAGTGGTAACCCGACCGGGGTGCTTTTCCCCCGCGTCACACATGATTTAGCTACGTAAGCCTCTGCGGCGCCTGCGTCAGCCGACATGGGCGTCGTCACCCTTGTCGGCCATGACCCAGTGGTCCTGCCCTTGCTTTCTTCGCTCATGCAGTGCACCGGACCTTCTTTTTGACCAGAGAGATTCCTTCCTTCTCCCAGAAGCTAAGCGGGGATCCGGATCATAGTAGATCCGGCCACACCTGTTCCTGCATATAAGTTAGACAAGCACTTCCGACTTACTCCTTGAGTCGGCTGAGACAATGTTAGGCGACCCCCCTGGTCTGGGTTACTCCGTGATCCGGCTTGCCTTGAGGTGACCCGGCCAGCATCTACTTTGACCCTGTCGAACCTCGGCTAACTCGGCCCTTATACCCCGGAGTGACCCTACCCGGGGGTATCCCCCAACATTAGTCCCCGAAGCTGGTGCGGTCTTAGCGGCCTCGGCCGCTAAGGCCACATCAGGTTCATTTATGTTCGAGCCTTGGACGTTTAATTCCGGTTTAGCTCCTTATCTCGGATTATATGGATTTACGTTCCCTTCGCACGTTCCAAGTTTTCACTTGCCGGTCGGGTTACCACTTTGGTTCGGATCCCATGGTTACCATGGTTTGATCCGGGCCCCGCTTCCTTCTCTCATACGCCAACCCACGTGGAGGCTAATCATTACGTTGTCTTATTTTAAGGGCCTGCACAGTAACCGCCGCAGTAATTGTCAGTTATCACTATGTGTGGGTCACGTCACGCTTGCATCCTCGTTTACCGCATCAGTGCATCACGTCACGGGATTGCTTCTGCTCCGTGGCTCTCTGTGTGGCTCCTCTACGATTGGCTGTGGTGTGCGATACACAGCCACACCATGTGGCTTGTTGGCGCAGCGCGATCCCACTCACCCATCTCAGGGGGTGGTTAAGTAGCGGAGGGGCGCACCCCTTAGCATTTTTCCACTTCTGCGCCCCTCTGCTCATTGCCCTTCTCCTTCGTCTTCCTAGCGACCGCGCCGCCGCCAGTGCTTCTAGCAGCAGCGCCGCCGTGCTTTTCCTCGTGCCTCTGCGTCGCAGCCACCGCTGCGTGACCTCCTAGCCACGGGTCCTCGCCAATCTAGGCCTCAGATCCCCGCCGCCGCTAGCGCCAGCGAGGGTAGTGAATACGAGATGACGGAGGAGGAGCTCGTCGTCGCTGAGCAAGAAATGGAGGAGGACGTCGCCGCGGCGGACCGTGGCGCGTGGGCCGGATCATGGGTCTGTCAAGACGACCTTGACTGGCTCTACCGGACCAGACGCATTCCCGCCGGTGTCGTCGCTCGTCTCCCCTCCGCCGAACTGGCCCCCTCACCCAATCCGGGTGAGTTCGTCGTGTTCCTGTCCCACTTCCAACGGGGATTTGGTCTGTCGGTGAGCGATTTCTTCCGGGATTGGGTTAGCACCTACCACTTGCAGCCGTACCATCTCCCAGCCAACGCTATCACATCTCTCTCCGCCTTTGCCTCTACGATCGAAGGCTACACTGGACTATGGCCCACGAAGGAGCTGTGGATCCGGTTTTTCGGCCTTCGTCGCAACGTCATCCCCAACATCCAAGTAGAGTCGGAGGATAAGCAGCTCACCCAATTCGGAGCTGCCTCCATCTCGCCCTGGAGACTTTCCGTTTTCCCCCGGGTTACCGGGCTTGACTCCTGCGAAGGATGGGCACGGACCTTCTTCTATGTCCGAAATGAGGGCACTGAAGATTTAATTCGGTTGCTGTCCTACGCTCCGGGTCCACCTGACACGGAATTCTGGGAGGAGGTCCCCAAGAAGCCTACAGCTCTGGCCAACCAAGTTAACAAGAGGTTCGCGGAGCTGAAGAGATTCGGATTGCGCAACGAGGATGCTATGATCACGTTCGTGCGCAACCGAATCTCTCCCCTCCAGAAGCGCACCCACAAGTTGTGCCACATGAGTTTCAGCCGCGACCCCAACCGAACCTCCTCCTTCGAGTTGAGCAACACGAAGATTTTTCGCCAGGTTAAGGCTCTTTTCACCACCCACGGGGATTTCTCCGCCGAATGGACGTGGGGAATTGAGCACTACTGTCGTGACAGGCTCCCTCCCGCGGTAAGCTTCGCGGGGCAAACTTATTTCGGATCAAATATGTGTTGTTTTTGTTGTATTTTTGACTCTGTTCTTCATGCTTTTTCTCAGCTGTTCCTTCAGAAAACTCTCGAGGATGGTACGGATCCGACCCTTAAGTGGGCGCCGGACCGAGAAATCCCGGACGAGGAGGAGCCGGACCAGGAGATGTTTCTCCCTATGACCGATGCTACCAAACAACCCAGCGGTAAATTCTCTTCTCTTAGAGATTGGCCCGATGATGAGGATGACTCAGATGTCGACGTGATTGAACCTGTTGAGGCTGTCCCTCTTTCTTTTGCCTTTCCGGCATCAGCTAACCCCGGTGGGCATATCCACGAGGATCCTCCACTTGCTACGGGCGAGCCGGTTCCGGTGGCATCGAAGAAGAAGCGCGGAGCCGTATCAAGTTCTTCCTCCGAACCTTCTCAGCCCACAAAAAGGCAAAAGAAGGCCGGAGACAAGACTGCCTCCAAGCGGGCTGGCAAAGCCCTGGCACGAAGGGCTCGGAAACCCAAGGAGGCCGAAACCTCGGATGCGTAAGTCATTTTTCGTTGCGCAACTCACTTCTCCTTGCATCATGGCAATTTCTCTTCTGACATTATTTTCTTCTTCAGACCTCCGGTGGAGGTCCCTCAGAGCGGATCAAGCATTTCTTCACCACTTCGATCCGGCCCTTCTCCTCCTCGTGACGACGAGTCACGTCCGCTGAGCCCTATTCCAGAGGGTTCTGCGGCTGCTCCGGGTTCCGCACCACCTCGTCGAGAGGAACGTGACCTCGGAGCGGGAGGGGTCGGTCCAGCCGAGGCGACGGCGTCCACCACTTCGGCATCGCCGCAACCAGCAACCATCGAGTCTATCTCAACGCCAGCACCAGCAGCAGTTCAAGTACCAGCGACCGAGCTAGCACCAGCACCTGTTCCGGCACCAAGGAAACCAACAACAGCTCCAAGTTCAGCTACAAGAGCTCCAGTGCCAAGTTCTTCTGCCTCGTCCGAGTCATCTCAGCCTCGGCGAGGAACTACTCCAGCAGCTTCTAAGGGGAAATCCACTGCAGTTACTTCTTCCCAGCAAGCTAAGGGCAAAAAGGCTCCGGATACTACCAAGTCAGCATCCGTCGAGGCTGGGCAGCGAACCCTATCGTTGATGCTTCCCAAGAAAACTCCAACAGCGAAGGATGTTCCTGCCGAGCCAACTGACGCACAGCAGATGGTTCTGCATACCAGCCCAGCCCTTGCCTTGGTTGAGAGGAAAGAAGCGCACGCAAAGGGCTTGGTGGCACCCCATATGCCCACCGGTGAGCTATACCCTCCGAGTCTTATTGAGTTCGTCATGAAATGGAATAAGGCGGAGTTCGTCCACAACAACGATCTCCCAGAAAAGTTCGACCCCGCATAATTTTTCGCCCAGATGAATACCGCCGCTAAGGCAATTAACCTCGCGGGGGGAATGATGGAGGTATGTCGTTTCTCCTTTACATGTTGTAGATAATAACCATTAGTCCCCGAGCCTCCGGTGGAGTAGCTTGTTACTCGGCCGGATGCTCATTAGAAAACTAACGTAGCTCCATGTGAACTTCGATTATGCACACACCTAGAGCCGGGTTAAGTTCCACTTGGCCCGGATCTTGTATACTTCAAATATGCACACACCTAGAGCCGGGTTAAGTTCCACTTGGCCCGGATCTTGTACACTTCAAATATGCACACACCTAGAGCCGGGTTAAGTTCCACTTGGCCCGAATCTTGTACACTTCGAATATGCACACACCTAGAGCCGGGTTAAGTTCCACTTGGCCCGGATCTTGTACGCTTCGAATATGCACACACCTAGAGCCAGGTTAAGTTCCACTTGGACCGGATCTTGTACACTTCGAATATGCACACACCTAGAGCCAGGTTAAGTTCCACTTGGCACAGATCTTGTACACTTCGAATATGCACCAAGCGAATTTTACACTTCTGTACTTTTTTCAGGTAACCACCAATCGCTGGAGCGCTGAATTCCAACGCCTGCTGGATACCCACAAGATGCTACGCGCAAAACATGTTGCACTTAGTGCAGAACATGAAAAGAGGGGTAATTTTCTCTCTCTCAGCACTTCTCCGTTTTTCTTCACCTTCTTCTGCCGAACTAATCTCCTCATTCGGTTTCTGCAGCTGGGGTGGAGGCTGAGAACAAGATCACGCGGAAGAACTTGGAGGAAATCTGGGGTATGTCCTCTTTTGTCCGACCTCGTAGTGTTTTCCATTTCCTCTTCTCCTTGGCTCGGCAAACATTCACTCCTCGGCTCTGCCGGGTCAACATACTATTTCAGCATCGCTTGAGGATAGTGTGCCCGTGCCTAATATGATGCTGCATTTTCTCGAACAAGCAGGACAGCATCAAGCCGAGCTGAAGAAAAAGGATGATGAGCTCGCTCTCCTCCGGACTAAGGACAACGAGATTGCCAAGCTCAAGGCTGAGATGGAGAAGATGAAGGCCCAACACCAAACCGAGCTCCAAAAGGTTGGCCAGAACTTCACAGAAGAGCGTGAGCGCCTTACTCTCCAGATCTCCAAGGACTAGGACCTACTTAAGGAATCCGACGTCCAGCTTGGGTCGGCAAATGCTGAGCTTGAACAACTTCGCAAGAGACGCGACGATTGCATCAAGGAGTTGACCCGGATCCACAGCCATATTTCACGTAAGTTCCTTTCCCTTATCCGACATAATTCTCCGGGTTAGTTCATATGTCTTTGCTTCAGCTTCTTCCTTTGCCTTGTTTCCAGGCCACTTTCCAGAGGGTACTCCTATTGCAAGCGCTGCTGTTGCTAAATTTCGCTGAGAGAGGGGTACTCCCGTCGCTCTTGACGGTGAGGGCATTCCTTTAGACATGGAGGACCTATTGGTCAGCCTGTCCTCTCGCGTGGAAATCATCAAGAACTACGACAAAGATCTCCTCGATGTTTCCGTCTGGATTTTCAACACGTTCTGGCCCAGTGAGAGCGCTCCGAAGAGGATCACACTTCTTGCCGAAAAGCTGTTGGAAATCGAGACCCAGCTTGACCTCTGGAGAGAGTCCGCTGGGCGTGCCGCAGCTGATACCATCCTTCACCATATTCTCACATGGTACGAGAAGATCGACCTCAGCCTCCTTACACGCCGGCGCACCTGATCCAGATGGACCGATGATCCGGAGTGGGTAGCTCGGTGCCAGGCTTGCGCCTACAGCCTCGTCGAATATTCTCCTATTCATGACTGGGTTGAAGGACCGAGCTTCCTGGAATCCGCTGGGGACGAGCACGTTGAGAACGTTGAAGATGGGTCGGATGAGGGTGGAGAAGATGATGCTTCAGATATTGAAGACAGCGACGACGACGCCGAACTTCCTCCTCCTACTGCTCCTTAGTTCAAAAAACTTGAAAATTTATCAGATCCCCGGTATGCCGGGTGCAACTGTATGCTGGATATGTGATATTTTGCTACTACATTTCTATGCCGAATTAACTTGGGCGTAGTCCCCGAGTTTCATTTTCTTGTTCGTGCAATTGTCTGGCTCGGTCCGTGTCTACCTTGATTCGGTTTTACGACTTACGAATCCGAGCTTCAAAAATTGTTTTAACAATACTTAGAAACTTTTAGGCTTAGCTCAAAATAATTTAGCATAATAACTTGAAAATAAATACAGGGTTAGTCCGAAAAACAAACGTTAGCTCGAATAAACTCGTTTCCTTGGTCGTTTTTCATGTGCTACGCAATTCCAAACTTGTTCCCTTGCTTGTCATGAAGCCAATTCTTGTTGGACAGCAGCAAGTTGAAGAGTTGGGTTTTTGGTGCTCACACATTACTAATCCGGGTTAAGTAGAACGACTTATTCCAGCTACCGCATAAGAAGTAACAATAAACATTATTAAGGCAGTCCCCGAGTTACTGCTCGAGGTGCTGCTATCTCATTGATAAGCTCATTGCCGACATACATACCGACATATGAGACGACTCGGATACATACACTTCTTAGCTAAGTGTAGAAGGGACGAAGTAGTGCTACATTCCACGATCGCTTAGATTCCTCTCCGGACCTGTCCGCCTTGTTCTTTTCCTGTGGCTTTGCATCTATAAGATAGTAAGAATCATTGTGCAATGCTTTGCTCATAATGAATGGCCCTTCCCATGGGGGGGATAATTTATGCATGCCAGTAGTACGTTGTACCAACCAGAGCACCAGATCGCCTTTCCGAAAGACTCGGGGGCACACTTTCCGGCTATGATAGTGTCGGAGATTTTGCTGATATATGGCGGATCTGGACAGTGCCAGTTCTCTCGCTTCTTCCAGCAGATCAACATCATTTTGCCGGGATTCTTGCACTTCGGCTTCTGTGTATTGGGTGACCCTAGGCGAATCATGCTCTATGTCGGCTGGTAATACAGCTTCTGCCCCATATACCAAAAAAAAATGGCGTATAGCCTGTTGATCGATTCGGAGTTGTTCTTAAACTCCACAGTACCGCTGGTAGTTCTTCTATCCAGCACCCCGCTGATCTTTGCAGCGGCTCAATGAGCCGGAGTTTTATCCCGGATAACACTAATCTATTGGATCTTTCCACTTGTCCGTTCGATGCGGGTGGGCTACCGAGGCTATGTCTAGCCGGATCTTCTTCTCTCGGCAGAATCGTGCAAATGCTCCTTCAGCAAAATTTGTGCCATTATCAGTTATGATACTGTGAGAATAACCGTATCTCAAGATAATGTCTTTGAGAAACGTTACGGCCGTAGCTCCATCACATTTTCTTATAGGCTTCACTTCAATCCATTTTGTAAACTTGTCCACCATGACCAAAATGTGTGTCATGTTTCCCTTTGCTGGTTTGAACGGGCCAACCATATCCAAGCACCATACGGCAAATGGCCACGTAATTGGTATGGTCTTGAGTTCCGACATAGGCATATGTGTCTTGGTGGCGTACCTTTGACAACCATTGCATTTCTCACCAGATTTTCTGCTTGTTCTAAGGCACTTGGCCAGTAGAACCCATGCCGGAATGCCTTTGCCACCAAGGCTTGGGATGAGTCATGATGCCCGCATTCTCCTTGGTGTATATCTCGGAGGATGTCAAGCCCTTCTTCCGGGTCAACGCATCGCTGGAGGACATTGGTTACACTCCGTTTGTACAACTCGGAATTGATAATCGTATATGCTTTTGCTCTCCTCTGAGTTTGCCTGGCTAATACCTCCTCAGTGGGTAACGTTCTATCTTTCAGGAATTGGAATATAGGCAGTGCCCAAGCCGGTATCGCTCGTGGAGGGAACATCTCCTCATCAATTTCCATTTGATCTACCGGCATAACTTCAGCCGGATCATGTTGAGCAGTCCCCGGGTCTAGCGAGGTAGTCCCCGGGTTTGCTGAGGCAGTCCCCAGGTTTGCTGATGCAGTCCCCGGGTCTCGCGTACTACCTCCCGTGTCAATGTCCATGGGCTCCGCTCCGGATTCTGTATTTTCCGGGACATAGATCGAGTCGGTTCCTGGGGACGGCCTGATAGATGGTTTTCTTAGGTGTTCCAATGTTACCCGGTGGAATTGCCTGTCTGGTCGATCCGAGCTTCGACAGCATGTCGGCAGCCTCGTTTTCCACTCGGGGTACATGGTGAAATTCACACCCCTCGAAGTAACCAGATATTTTCTGCACGTGAAATTTGTATAGTGCCATGTTTGGATCCAGGGCGTCCCACACTCCGGACACTTGCTGCACCACCAGATCCGAGTCGCCAAAGCATATTATCCGACGTATGCCAATCTCCTTTGCCACTTTGAGCCCATGCATAAGAGCCTCGTACTCAGCGACATTGTTCGATGCCGCGAAATGGATCTGCAATACGTATTTTAGCTGGTCCTTCTTTGGCGAGGTAAGCACAACCCCGGTGCCTAATCCGGTTTTGGTTTTTGACCCGTCAAAGTGCATCCTCCAGTAGTTCGGATCTGGTGGCGGTGGTTCGTATTGTACCTCGGCCCAATCTACAAAAAAGTCCGCCACAGCCTGAGATTTGATCGCTTCTCTTCTGTCGTACTGGGGCGCATAAGGGGCTAGCTCAATTGCCCATTTTGCGATTCTGCCACTCTCATCCTTGTTACCCATTATCTCGGATATGGGAGCTTCACATATCACTTTGATGGGGTGCTCCTCAAAGTAATGCTTTAACTTCTTAGCCGCCATATAGACACCATATGCCATCTTTTGAAAGTGCGGGTAGTTCTGTTTTGAGGCAGACAATACCTCGCTCAAGTAATATACTGGCCTCTGCACCGACTTACCCTCTTCATCGCGCTCTACTACAATCACTGCACTTACAACTCGGTTGGTTGCGGCTATGTAGAGCAACATTGGCTCCTTTGATAGTGGAGAGGCTAACACTGGTGCAGTGGCCAACATCTTTTTTAAGTGGGCAAAGGCTTCATCGGCCTGTGGCGTCCAAACGAACTTATCCGACTTTTTCATGAGTTGGTAGAGAGGCAGTGCCTTTTCTCCCAACCGACATACAAACCGACTCAACGATGCCAGGCATCCACTGAACTTCTGGACATCGTTAAGACACTTCGGCAACTCCATTCGTTCGATGGCTCGGATCTTAGTTGGATTAACTTCGATACCTCGGCTAGAGACGAGAAATCCGAGTAATTTTCCAGCCGGGACACTGAAGGTACATTTTTCCGGGTTAAGCTTCATCCGGAACCTTCTCAAGTTCGCGAATGTTTGCCTTATGTCGTCAAGGAGTGTTGTGCTTTCCTTGGTCTTGATAACCACATCATCCACGTATACTTGTACGTTTTGACCTATTTGGTCATGCAAACATTTTTGCATACATCTTTGGTATGTTGCATCTGCATTACGTAAACCGAACGGCATAGTGCGATAGCAGTAAGCCCCGTACGGGGTAATAAACACAGTCTTTATTTGATCATCCGGGTTCAGAGGTATCTGGTGGAAGCCAGAATATGCATCAATGAATGACAACAGTTCACATCCCGCGGTCGAGTCTATGACCTGATCTATCCTCGGCAGTGGAAATGGATCTTTTGGACACGCCTTGTTCAGGTTCGTGTAATCGATACACATTCGCCAAACCACTGCCATGTTCGGATCGTCCTTCTTCTTTTCTACCAACACCGGATTAGAGAGCCAATCCGGATACAGCACCTCCATGATAAATCCTGTTGCTAGTAACCGAGCTATCTCGTCTCCAATGACTTTTCTCCTATCCTCGGCGAAGCGGCGGAGAGGTTGCTTCACCGGCCTTGCTCCGGGTCTTACGTTCAAAGAGTGCTCGGCCAACTCCCTTGGAACACCTTGCAAGTCCTGTGTAGACCAAGCAAAAATATCTCGATTCTCACGGAGGAAGTTGACGAGCTCGCTTTCCTATTTGTCAGTTAACCCGGCACCAATTGTTACGGTGTGCTCCGGGAACATGTCATCAACTGGAACCTTCTTGGTGTCCTTTGCGGCTTTGAATGAAACGCTGCCATGCGGGTTACTCAACACCGGCATATATTGTTGTGCGGACTGAGCTAATGCCGCCATCTCTTGGATTTTCCTTTTCTCTTGCGCAATCACGAGTGACTCGGCTAGGTTAGACCCGGCTGAAGCACACTCAATGGAACGTCGGAAATCTCCAGCAATGGTAATCACTCCATTTGGCCCGGGCAACTTCATCTTCAGATAACTGATGTGGCAGCTTGCCATGAACTTGTTCAATGCTGGTCTTCCGAGTAACGTGTGATATGCGCTTTCCAAGTTCACCACCTCAAACTCCAAATTTTCAGTTTGGCAGTTATCCCTTGTGCCGAATAGCACGTCGACCCGGACTTTGCCTATGGGCTCACAAGAAATGCCTGGTACAATGCCATGGAAAGTTGTTCTCGTAGCCTGGAGCATGTTCCCTGAGATGCCCAACTTGCGCATCGTATCTGCATACATGATGTTAATGCTACTGCCATTGTCAATCAGTACCTTGGAGAACCTCACATTGATGTTTGGTCTAATGAATGTCGGATCTAGCACTAGCGCATACGAGCCTGGACTTGGCATAAGCTTAGGATGATCTTTGATGTTCCAGGTTATTTCCTGGTCCGACCAAGGCATATACCTCGTCACTGCGGGCATTACCGCATTGACCTCCATATGTCGGCGCTGCAAGCTTTTCCTATCTGTTTCCTCAGTCGTGAACACACAATAGCTCTGGTGATGTTCTCTGTACTCATTCCTTCCCTCATTTCCGGGGTACCTCTGATCCGGCTGTTGCTGATTTTCAACCTGATGCACTGCATCCCTTCTCTCATTGTTGTCATACCTCGGCGGAGGGGGTGGCAACATTAACTGTTGCGTGTTTGCTCCGGAGAGCAATTGCTGCCGAGGTTGATCATTCTAGGATGCCTGAGCATTCTCTGAACCACCTTGTTCTATCTTACGCATCCACTCACATTGCCTCGTTGAGTGACCCACCGGGCTATTCGGATTTGGCGTGTGAAACTTACACGGCTGGTCCAACATCGACTCATAGGTATACCTCGGACGGTCTTTCTTTTCCTGCCACTGTCTCTTTTGCTCCGGAGTCCATGTTTTCTTGCCATCGTTTCTTGGAGTCCATTGCCCTCCCGTTTTCTGGCGTTGGTTGCTCCCTGCTCCGGGTTGATCTTGATTCACAGCTGCAACTTGTTGCGAACCGTAGCGATGATCCGGTCTATCGTCTCTTCTTTTTCCTCTGTAATCGTTCCTCCGAGATGACCCGGCTCCATCCCTCTGATAGTATTCCTCGTTCGACTCGTTTGACGCGATCCTAGGTTGAGTTGGATCACCCAAAGCATACAAATATTCAATCCGGATCATCTCTGCCAACGTAATTGGCATTTTCCTTTGCAACTTCATCCATAATTCGCTGCCATATCTGCACCCTTGTGCAAACCATGCTATGGCCTGTGACTCTATGACACCCTCACACGAGTTTCTCACGGTACACCACCGGGTCAAGAATTCACGGTCCGTCTCATTAGGTCTTTGCTTGCACATTGCTAGGGTCTGCGGCCTATTCGGCCTCTGATATGTACTTGAGAAGTTGCTGATAAACATTTCTTCAAAATCTATCCAGCAGTTGATGCTTCCGGGTGGTAAATTATTCAGCCATACTCTGCCGGACCTTCCAACATCTGGGGTACGTATCGTACAGCCCATCTCAAGTTGCCAGTGGCAATTTTCACAGCCGTAGCATAGTTTATCAGCCAATCCTCCGGCTTGGTACTGCCGTCATACGTCTTCGTGCCTCTGGGCAGCTGGAAGTTGGGTACCGGTGGCTCCTTCATGATCCGGGTCCAAAGCACGCTGGAACCGGGGGACCTTGACATTCGATCTGTTCTGACCTATACAGGCGATCCAGTTTCAACCTGGCGTCATCCGGCATTAAATCCCTGCTTCCCAATCTTGATCCCATCACATGATAGTCCGGTCTGGGGTACCCTGCGTTCACCATCTCCGAATCACCGTCGTTGTATCGGTTTTGCTCTCGTTACGCACCTTTCTGTTGCATACCTCGGCCGACGCTTTGCTCTTGCCTTGGTATATTCCGCTGCTGCGGTTGTCCTGCTCCTGCGGAGTTTCGCTGTCCGGCATTGTGTTGGCAGCGTTCCCTTGACCGGCATTGCCTTGGTCGTGGTTACCTCGGCCAGCTTCACCTCGGCTCACACTTCTTCAATCATCATTTTTCCGCGCTTCTTTTTCTTTTTCCGCACGCGTCGAGTCGTACGGGACGATCTGTTTGTTTCGTCTGGCCGAGGTTACTACCCATCGCCGAATGGACGATTTTGGAAGCTCCAGCTCTCTCCGGGTTAGCCCTCAGTAGCTCTTCATTCTGTCTGTTCACGATCCGAACCAGCTCGTTAACCCTATCTTGCTGTCTTTGACGGGCCTCACCCGTCAGACCCTCTAACTCGGACGCAGCCGCATCCGCTGCTCTGAGGTTCTTCGCCGGGTACTATACTTCGGCAACCCCACAGACAGATAGTTTTCCGACCCCTCGGCTCCATCATCACCTTCTCTGTTCATCTCGCTTATGAGATTTCTCCCTTTTACTTTTACCGTATCAACTTTGTTTGCCTTTGCATACTCACGCAACGTCATGTTCAGCGACTGCTGAGCCGCGGCTATTTTCTTTGCGCCCTCTAGTATCTTTTGCCTAGTTTCCTCTAGCTCTGCCTGTGCCTGAGCCGGATCTACCACTGCTGCTACCGGGTTAGCCAAGCTATCCATAGCTTCTCTTAGTACGTTCTCAGGCCTCTCTAGTGGAGGTCCTCTACCTTTCCTCGGTGCCTTAGGTGTTTCCTCCGGGTCCGGTGCTGGATCCTTGCTTGCGCCTGCACCTGGCGCAATCATCATCACCTCCGCATGGTCCGGGGAGCGAGCGATACGCGCCCCGCGAGCCACAGTGAGGGGTGGTTCCCCCGCATCGACGACACGACGCGGATGAACGCATGATACGTCCATCGCAACGTAGACCTTGTGCGCACCGAGCTTGACGAAGAGGCCGTTGCGCGGAAGTGGGCGCGTGCCGAAGCAGCCAGCGTTGTCGCTGACGAAGTCCAGCGCTCCAAAGCGCTGAACGAGCCCGGAGACGATGCGTTCGCCGGTGTCGATGATGTTTTCCGTCCGAATCTTCACCCCTGCTAGCGCCGCTAGCCCCACGGTGGGCGCCAACTATCGTGGTGGTGTCACGGCAGATGCCATGGATAGGCTAAAGGTGGGAACTAATACACACTAGGGGAATCCAGGGAGGGATAGTGGAGTGATTCTCCACACAGAAGTTTGTATTGATTTCCTTTGCAGATTACAAGTGCTCCTAGAACTGTATTCGCGAGAGGAGGAAGAAGGAGCTCTCTTACTCTTGCCTAAAGTTCACCCCTAGAATCTTAACCAAAACCCTATGGCCTCAAAGAACTCCCCCCTTCTACTGGAACCCTAGCCCCCCCACATGCTTTAGCTACGTAAGCCTCTGTGGCGCCTGCGTCAGCCGACATGGGCGTCGTCACCCTTGTCGGCCATGACCCGGTGGTCCTGCTCTTGCTTTCTTCGCTCATGCAGTGCGTACCGGACCTTCTTTTTGACCAGAGAGATTCCTTCCTTCTCCCAGAAGCTAAGCGGGGATCCGGATCATAGTAGATCCGGCCACACCTGTTCCTGCATATAAGTTAGACAAGCACTTCCGACTTACTCCTTGAGTCGGCTGAGACAATGTTAGGCGATCCCCCTGGTCCGGGTTACTCCGTGATTCGGCCTGCCTTGAGGTGATCCGGCCAGCATCTGCTTTGACCCTGCCGAACCTCGGCTAACTTGGCCCTTATACCCCGGAGTGACCCTACCCGGGGGTATCCCCCAACAATCACTAAAAGTTAATTACATTAACAATAACTGATTTACGTTGCTAATACCAATACGATTCGAAATTTCATTTTATTAATATATACAATATTCATTACATCATACAATGGATTTGAGCCCCTCTCTATTCAGTTACATCATATTACACTACAACCTTAACTTTGTCGATCTCATCTAAATTACAGAATTAGGAGGTGCAATCAATTTTACAAAATTAAAAAATATAATTAGCCCTATATTTCTTGAGGGCCTCTCTATTCTACACCGCATCAACATCGTGAGTGTGATCTCTGAATCTTTTTACAGACTCCATGGCTAACGAACTCGCCACAGAACTAATCTGAAAAAGAAATATAGGTGAACATTTTGGAGAAAGACGAACAAACATGTGGATCCGAAAGAACAAGAAACAAGATGTGGATAAAGGATGGAGAACAAACATGCATATTGGGATTGAAAGGGCTTGCAAGATCGAGCGCGGATTGACCGGCAGTCAAGATCGAGCGCAAAATTAACTGGCCTCTCAAGATCCAGTGCGGAATGACCGGTTGTTGAAGATCTTGTGTGGATTGTCCTACCTCTCAAGATCCAGCATGGACTGAACGCCCGCTCCAGATATTACGCGGATTGAACGGCCTCCCTTAAGATCCTGCGCGGATTCAATGGCCGCTCAAGATCCTGTGCGGATTGAACGGCTGCACAAGATCAGGCGCGTGATGAACTACCGTAAAGAGACAATAATGTTTTGATCTAGGGATGAGTACGACGATGGTGGGGGCTTGGTTCCTATCACATATATAGAATGGTGTTTAGGGTTCGTTGTATGTACCCTTTGTGCAAGAGCGGCCCTCAGCTGGGCAGCAGTGTGCGACACCTGTCAGCGGGCAGTGATTAACCATTATCCAGCGTACAATCAACAATTAATGGCGCTTTAAATAGACGGCGGAACGTGGGAATGCCTATGTTGGCCAAACGAGGTATTAATAACCGCCGCCTTTCCCGGTCATGCGTCACGACACCTAAATCCACTAGCATCCAGTTTGACACGACGTATAAGTGGCCGCCACGATAAAATGGTGCCGCGACTGCTCATCCGCCGCGTAACCAACTTTTGCCGGTTCTTTTCGCTTATGCCGCCCCGAAAATCCATCGGGTACGGCGACCGCGGTGGTATTTTTGTAGTGTTATTTTTTAAAATTTATGCCATTCATGCAACTCATCAACTGTCATCTGAACCTTCATGGTTTGTGATGCTTTCTTACTAACATACATATGTGTTCTTCCCTTTGGCCTTTCTATATACTGAAAATACCCATGGTCTCTATCGGTATTCACTTCGGCTTCCAGGTGTAAATGCACCCATTATTAGAAAACATATTTCAAAATGTTAAAAAATTCAAAAAAAATCCACATATACATTAAAACCTTTTATGTTGGTTCACAAGTTTTTGGGATGAAAGTATATTTTATGTATCGTGTATAAAAAAGAAAAAATATGTCACAGGAATACGACTATTCACATGACATTTTTTTTCTTTTTTATACACAACACATAAAATATTCTTTCATCCCGAAAATTTGTGAACCAACATAAAATGTTCGAATGTATATGTAGATTTTTTTTTCATTTTTTTTGACATTTCAAAATATGTTTTTTCACAATGGGTGAATTATCACCTCCTAGTCTCTATCTCTATCAAAGTAAGGATATTCATGGGCCCAACATCCTGGAAACCACACCCGAAGCAACCATCCCTTCCCTTTGTACTTCCTCGATGGTGATTATGATTCACCATGTTGATGTATCCAATGTCGTTTTACCTGCTTGAAGATCCCAGCAGAAAGCTTTTAATTGACCTTGTATTCCACAATAGTCGCAATACCACACACTGTATCCTTTAGGAGATGAATCAGCCTCCATGGACATTTCTTCAAACACTCTACGTGCACACACAACACTCATTCAAGGTGGACAACACCACAAAGAATAATCTACGGGACCAACAATATGAACCACTAGCAAACTATAATTTTGATCTCGCCAGATGACTAAGAAAACCCGCTACAAATTAAGCAATCAACAACACACAACTTCCTTAAAGATCATACAACATAAGCATTGCAAGGCTCCAAGGTAAACAGAGCACAAACACACTTGCAAGTCGTATCCAACAGAAATACCATCCCAATCAAGCAACGACAAAACCTTGTCCCCAGCCGTGCAACAACGCCTCCTTCCACTTCCGCCTTTGTCTCCCTACGACGATGCATAGATGCACCTTCTCAACCGCCCTCTTTGCGACCTCCTAGGCAACCTGTCGCTCCTGCAGACGGTGTAGCAACCCCACCGTTGCCGACGCCGCTACCAAGCACGATTGTTCCGGTACCATGTTGAAATTCACACTCAAATCACATCTATTCGTGGATGGATTTGGATTCAAGGAAAGGGGAACTCAGGTCATGACCTCACACAGAGAAGCATCTCACATTTGTTTTATTTTTCTTACTTTGTACATATACAACACTCTATTTTACACAACAACCCTTGTATTGTTCGCTAAATAACTAGCATGACTAATCACCTCTACAACAGCCAGTGTCTCATAGGTGGAATAATCCCGTCGATGGCGAGAGCCCGTGATGACTTTGTCAATCTCAAGACCTAGTCCACAGGTTCAATCTTTCGGAGATGCTCATAGGGGTAGGGTGTGCTGTCGTTCATACGGGTGAGTGTTTGCATGTGTTACGAGCAACTATGTGTGTTTCTCAAATAAAAAGAAGTCTAAATGAGACATGTATTATCTGCGAAAAAAAAGAAGTCAAAACTCTACGGTTGAATACGGGTCGTGTACTAGAAGAGAGAACGCGGGGGTGGAAGTCCACTTGTTGACGCGGGAACAGTTCAGACTTCAGACTCGTATGGCTCGGAAGTACTACACGACAACGAGGTGCCGATCGAGTCTCGCTTAAATATTAGCTGGACTTGCCGAGTGATTATACATAAGCACGTAAATCAAGCATGTACTAGTAGAGTATATATTCCGCTGCTGGAAGTATATACGGATTATGAAGACCACTTTCTTTTCTTTGAACAGAAAGACCACATGTTTGAGCCAGAGATTTTCCAAAACAGTTCAAACTCGCAACGCGCGCGGCAGTAGTTGCCGAGTCGCGATCGATCGACGGCCGACTTTGCTTATATAGTATTCCGTGGAATATCTCTCTTGGTAGCGCGCGTCCGTATCTGCACGGTTTTGAAATTCGAAATTTAGATGGCGCGCGCGCGTGTGGTGTCGTCTAGTATTACTGAATGATTGATTTGTACTATACGCAGCAGGAGACCAGCATTTTCGCGATGTCAGCCCAGTTCCTTCTTAACAGATTCATACTGTAGTAGTACTAAGTTCACGGCAATTCACTGCACATATATCCTCCTAGGATCGGACGTGATCAGAACGGGTACGGGACAAAACAGAACCACCGGCTCCATTAATTTGTTTATCGATCATTCGTTCGTCTCGCTGTCAGCGGTCCGTGCCGGACATGCGTAGGGCGTTGCCGGCCAAATCACGGAGGCCTCTGCCTTCCGAGCCTGTCGGTATCGCGTAGGAGGAGTGGTTATTGGTTAATAAGACCAGACAAAGAGCCAAGACGTACGTGTAACGTGTGCGTGTGCACCCGATCGGTAACACGCTCATTCATCACTTGACTTGATCGGTAACACGCTCATTCATCACTTGACTTGACGGACGTCCAGTGATCCTTACCGTGTCTTCTATATTCAGCTAGCTGCATGTCTGCGAGAAAAACGAACAACAGCTGTAAGTAGGCAGCACGGTACTGTATGCCAAGGTTCTGGTTCAGTAATCTGAACTTGACATTTATAATCTTTAAATTTGTTCAGCAACTGTTTCAACTTCTCGGTGAACGTGTTACTCGGGGGAAAAAAAATAAATTCGGACTCACCAAAACCTTGATTCTAATAAGTAGGCTTAATTTTCGGGGAACAGCCGTGGACTTGATGAGGAAGAGTGAGACACTTTCCTACCACCTTCTTCTTGCGACGACCCACCCGGGAGACAGTTTCGTATTCAGACGGTGCCATCGATCGGGGCAAAGCAAAGACCCACATGCGCTATGCTAGCTGACGCGCACACCGGCGCGGGCGATCTCGACCGATCGATCGATCGATCAAAAACTAATCGATCAACTAAGCGCGCGCGAGAAATCACTCGCTCACGTACTAATTAATTATCCGCGTTTTACAGCTGCCTCTCTACAAACGCCGCCTGCCACCGGGACACACACTACCACAACGAAACAAAATTTGTTGTCACGTGGGGCCCACGCGCAGTGGGGGCGGGTAGTAAAAAAGAGGCGTGGAAGCCGTGCAAATTCCACGGAGGCGGGGCTGAAAAGGGCAGGTGCTGAATCGGACGCAACCGCTGCTGCTGTGCCGCGCCGGGCGCGAGCGCCGCCACCGAACGCGCGCCCCCTCGCCTCGTCTCTCCCCGGATTCCCCTCCCCGTCCCAGCCGAGGCGAGGCGACGCGACCGCCCCAAAATCCAGCCCCTCCTGTCTCCTCCTCCCGGCGGTTCGCTCCCTCAAATACGCGGACCCACCTGCCAGCCCTCCTGCTGGGAGGATCGCCACCGTGCGCCGGAGTGGTCAGCGGAGGCGACGCGACCGCCCCAAATCCAGCCCTTCCGCGTCCTTCCCCGCGGCCCTCAAATACGCGGACCACCTGCCAGCCAGCCCGCTCCCCGAGGATCGCTACCGTGCCACGGAGGTGTCCTGTCTGTTGCCGGCCGGGGCCAGGATGATGGGCGGGCCGAGCGCAGGAAGCGGCCGGCGGCGGAGGTGGACGCAGCGGTCGGGCCGGACGGGAGGTGGCGGGGTCGTCAGGCCCGCGGTGGCGCCTGCGCCGCCGCCGCTGCCGGAGGAGGCCGTCGCCAGCGCGGCCCCGCGACGTGCTACAGGTTAGCGTCCGGCGTGCTCGCTCCCCGGGATTTTACGCTTTCGTGTTTGGATTCGTGCCTATGTCTTTTGTTGTTTTGCCTTTATGGTTTGGTTAATTCGAGCGTCGGAGGTTGCGATGATTTGCTGTTTTTGGTTGATTTCGTTGGATCATTTCACGCCAGGTTAGAGATTGCTTCCCGGAATGGAAGCTTCCCTCTAGGACAGATTCAGGGTGGGAGCGATGGAAATTGTACTGATAGGAAAATACACAACATATAGTACCAATTAGTGTTTGTCCGAGGAAAACGAACAATCCCGTAATTTGGATCGTGGAAAACTTCAACCAACAGCCTCGTCGAATAAATTCAGAGAACAATAATTGACTTGTGAGACCGCAATAATATATGTAGCCACATAACCTTGGGGAACTTAGTCGTCTGGTAACCTCCTCTATCCCATAGCGATCCCCATTTATTTTTATATGGCAATTTAGATCCACAAACAATCTAAACCAGAAATCAACTAGAAGGATCATATATGCAACTTAATTCTGAACTCCCTTACGATTCTTCGGTAATCCTATTTAATTTTTTATTTGAGGCTGAACAGTAGGTTTCCCCACTGCATATTTTTATGTATTCTCAAATAAAGTACTCCTATTTAATGACATGAGTATGCAACCATTTGAGATTTTGATGTGTGCCTCTGTAATATTGTGCCTTCGCTTGTGCTTTAGCAACTTTGAATGGTTCTTGCTATGGACTAAAGACATACCAAATCCTGAACGCTTCTGTAACGAAAACTAGTAGTACCTGCTTCTTTTTGGCGATGGAACAAGACTACTTGCTTTGGAGTTGACCTCTTCTTCTTCTTCTCAGGGTTTGCTCATGTGGACAAGCAGCAGCGTGTCTATGGCCTATTGTCAGACTCCAGAAGTAGCAGAGGTTCCACAATAAAAGAAGATGATGTAAGTTGTTAAATTGCTCACTGTTGTTATGTCAACAAATATTAATGCAAATTCATAATTCTGCAACTTAGGAAACTTTATTTTCTTAAAATATTGTACTATTTCTATTGTTCTCGTTTCTGAACTTTATTTCTTCATACAGATTCACTCAGGCTTATGTGAGCTTAAGCATAAGAGGTCCAGTGGCATCCATAGTTTCAGTTATCAGTTGGCTAGAAGTGCTGGAAGGCCTGAAAGTACGAAGATGGGTCCGTTAAGTGCAAGGCGTTCCCTTTCAGGGAAAATGCCACATTTACGTCAACCACGGCATGACCGCAGCAATAAAAATCAAAACTACATTGGTGCGGTAAATCAAAGGCATAAGGTTACACGTTCTGGAGGAAGAGTCAACACCTTAAGAAAAGAGGAGATTCATAAGCAGTCTGATTCTTCAACAGAAAGACACTGGCAAACTTTGTTGGATAATGCACTAATCCGAAGAAGGTCACAGCCACCCAATGAAGAATCGTCTGAACAACTATGGAGCTGTACAAACAGTGAATCTGATAAGGCTGTATGTTTTTCTTCCAGTGGCAGCATTGATGATTTTCAAGTATACTTTCCAAGTGACACTAGTGACACAAGCGACAGCTCCAAGTTTTCTTCTCTGGGCAGAGTAGCGAATGATCAATGGAGGATGAGTTTCAAGAAGGTATTTTATAGAAGCTGCTATTCGCTGCTATTCTTACTATCAGTTATACCTTATCACGTGCTTGTAAAATTAGAAACATCTGGTAGATTTCTATTCGTAGCTTATTACCAGAAACCGATTATGAAAGTAGGATTATAAAATACTTTCTCTGACTTCTAGTTTTGCTTTGCCTCAAATCTGATAGCTAAGATGAGCTCCTTGTTTGTTGTACTTCAGGTGCACTGTCCACTTGCTGCACGTTTAAATGCTATGTCCGTAGTTCCCTGTAAAGAGATTGAGCAGCCAAGCCCAGTATCTGTACTCGAACCTCTATCTGAAGATTACTCTGATGCTGAAACCATCAAGCAATATAGAGCAGATCCTCACGGTAAGCGATCTTCCCATTATTAGGTATCATTCATGCTGTTTTTGTAGCTAATCTTCTATTGTTTTTCAATGTAGACCCCCAGCTAAGACCTGAGCTCATTGATCTTCCATGGGTTGAAACTGTTGCTGACCTAGTAGGCCTTGGTGGAATGAGCGATTACTTATGCTCTGAGATGGAGGGTAGTGATGAGACGACACAGCTGGTTGAAGATATCCCCGAAGAATTTGGAGATGAAGAGGAAAGGGACTTTTCTTACTTGTTGGATATACTTATTTCATCTGGTATTCATGGCATCGAAGAGGATGAGCTGTACAAGGTGTGCCAGTCTCTCGACTGTCCTGCAGGTTATGATGTGTTCGACAAGCTCGAAAAGAAGTACATGAAAGTTGCTCAATGGTCAAGGTCAGACAGGAAGCTTACTTTTGATATGGTAAACTCCATATTGGCGGAAATCCTTGCCCCGTGTTTGGACATGCACCCCTGGGTAAATACTGCTAGGAACATGGCGCCAGCGTGGGGCTCGGAGGGTCTCTTGGAGAAATTGTTGCAGCTGTTGACTAAGAGACGAGAAGAACTTGCGCTTAGTGTGCCCAAGCCTGAGAAGCAAGCATTTGGTCAGACATGGCCAGATTTGGCAGACTACATCGACAGGGCAGGAAGGGAGGTTGAGAAGATGATCAAAGATGATCTTTTGGAAGAGCTGGTTCTTGATTTGATGTCCAGTTAGGGGCAAAGCTACTTCTGGAGGTTCCAAAATTGCAGTAGGCCCTTGCTTTTGTGTTAGGTTTAGGTTCATAAGTGGCTATGTTGTTTCTTTCCTTGGTCCTTAAGGTCGATTTTCTTTTCTTAAAGCAGTGGTGGACACTTTAATTTTTGTCGTCGTGTCTGCGGTGGTATAGGCTATCTGGGAAAGTAGTGCATTCTGTTAGTACAATAGGTGAGGTTATTTAGTTACGATTCATTCATAGCATGAAAAGGGAAGCAGAATGTGTAAGAAGCAGAGTCGTTCCCTTTTTGTTGGATTTTGTCACTTGTGTTGTGAGGCATTTGAAGTCCGTAAATCAGGGCAAATTGTAGTCATGTCAACATTCAGATTATTATTGGGAGAACAAAAAAAGGAAGGTCGTTGGTAAGTTCTCTTGTGTTTTTAGGTTGTTGATGATAACTCATCTTTGTCTTGGTATCCAAGTGGGTATATTCTACTTCCGTCCTCTGTTTTTTTTTCTAGACGAGTTCTGTCAGACAGCAGTTGACATATTGGATTGTTCCAGGAGTAGTTGTCTTGTTTCGGGATGGATCCATGAAACTGCGTGAAAAGATTCTCGGTTAAGATATGAAGATTGTCTAGTTTCCAATAGAAGCACAGAAAACAGAGGAGCTTATGCAAGTTTTCCAATTTGTGAAGATTTGGCTAGGTGAACAGAAGACGAGACTCTTTTCTTTTGATGAAAGAACCCTTGATCTTGTTCTCATTAAGGAAACCAGAGTATCCCAGCATTTTAGGAGTCTGAAATTTAACCATGAAGGCATGAAGCAAACATATCTGAATCAAAAAGAGCATCGGGTAGCACTTTGACTATACTTAGCCGCAGGCGCCGGAAGAGCAGATCGTCTATGGATTCTGCGTGGCTGGGGGGGAGGCAGAGGCGGGGCGATTGTGTTCGATGCAATGTCCGACCGGGAAGATGACGAGGGGAACACTAAGACAGCCGTAGCCGGGGGCGAGGACCCAATCGGCGCCCTCCCGGACCACCTTCTAAGCTGCACCTCACTGTGAGGTACTGAACAAATTCGTCATCCTCATGTTCAGTGTTGAGTCCCCCGGGAATTTGGTACCTACCTCCAGGAATTTCGTACCCATCTTCATGTCCGACCGGGCTGATGACGAGGGGAACACTGAGACGGCCGTGGCCGGGGGCGAGGACCGCAACTATCCTTGTACCGGCGCAGTCTCACCTGCTGGCTGACAGAAGGTCTGTGTGGTCCTCCACCTCCTCGATGGTGTCGGTACTCACATCTCGGAGCAGAGCAAGGCTATGTGCCCTCGACAGTGTTGGCGTCTCCTTCCCCGAGCCAAGAAAGACGAGAGCTCTGGACGACACGGTCAAGGATCTTGAGATGGGCGTCGCGGATGAGGAATGGGTCCAGGGAGCACGGGTGCCGATTCGGTCCTCGCCCCCGGCTATGGCCGTCTTAGTGTTCCCCTCGTCATCCTGGTCAGACATTGCAGGATCACACGGCCTGGAGCCAGTCGAGGCTGTCGTGGAGGCTAAGGAGGCCGGGGAAGAAGTCGCGATCAATGGAGATGGTGTAGCTGTCCTCGTCGAGCACCTCCGGGCGGTGGCACTTGGAGGAGGCGCTGGCGAGCTTGGACGCTGAAGCGAAGCCGGAGGAGGAAGACGGGGTGGGGGAGGCGGGTCGACGAGTGGAGGGGGCGGGGGAGGTCGCGAGGGTTGTTGCTGGGGCCTGGGGGAGCAGAAGTGGACCTGAGGGAGAAATCACATATTGACCTCCACATTTGTGTTGTCGCGCAAGGACATAACCATAGGTGCTTCAGAATTCCATTCACTTGTCATTGCTGAAGGCAACGAGCTCAGTGTCTTCCTCCTCATCTTCGTCTTCCTCCTCGAAGACCCCCGCGGCCATCTCCTCCTCATAGCTACTGAGGTCAATAACCTCGATGCCTTCCCCATCCCCTTTCTTTGCCTCCTCAATGCGGGCTCCTCCTGATGCACCGCGTACGGGGCAGCAACGACAATGGCCATGGGCGCCATCTCCTCGACCTTATGCCGCGGCGCGGGAAACGCGTCCAGGAGCGCCCTGTACTTCTCCCGGAGGGCGTCGACCTCCTCGCGCGCGTCCTCCAGTTGGTCCTTGACCACTACGGCCTCCCCACCGCGTGCGCTCACTGCGTCAAGATCAGCGAGCACGGACATCATGGAGGAAGCGGCGGCTGGAGGGGGAGGCAGAGGCGGCGGCACTTGGAGGAGGGTCCAGGGGGCACGGGTGCCGATGCGGTCCTCGCCCCCAGCTACGGCCGTCTTAGTGTTCCCCTCATCATCATCCTAGTCGGACATTGTAGGGTCACACGGCCTGGAGCCAGTCGAGGCTGTTGTGGAGACTAAGGAGGCCGGGACATCATGGAGGAAGCGACGGCTGGAGGGGGAGGCAGAGGCGGTGGCACTTGGAGGAGGGTCTAGGGAGCACAGGTGCTGATGCGGTCCTCGCTCCCGGCTAAGGCCGTCTTAGTGTTCCTCTCGTCATCACCTGGTCGGACATTGCAGGGTCACACGGCCTGGAGCTAGTCGAGGCTGTTGTGGAGGCTAAGGAGGCCGGGGAAGAAGTCGCGATCAATGGAGATGGCGTAGCTGTCCTCGTCGAGCACCTCTGAGCGGCGACACTTGGAGGAGGTGCTGGCGAGCTTGGACGCTGAAGCAAATCCGGAGGAGGAAGACGGGGTGGGGGAGGCGGGTCGACGAGTGGAGGGGCGGGGAAGGTCGCGAGGGGTGTTGCTGGGGCCTGGGGGAGCATAACTGGACCTGAGGGAGAAATCGCATATTGACCTCCACATTTGTGTTGTCGAGCAATGACATAACCATAGGTGCTTCAGAATTCCATTCACTTGTCATTGCTGAAGGCAACGAGCTTAGTGTCTTCCTCCTCATCTTCGTCTTCCTCCTCGTAGACCCCCGCGGCCATCTCCTCCTCATAGCTACTGAGGTCAATAACCTCGATGCCTTCCCCATCCCCTTCCTTCGCCTCCTCAATGCGGGGCTCCTCCTGTTGCACCGCGTACGGGGCAGCAACGACAATGGCCATGGGCGCCATCTCCTCGACCTTATGTCGCGGCGCGAGAAACGCGTCCAGGAGCGCCCTGTACTTCTCCCGGAGGGCGTCGACCTCCTCGCGCGCGTCCTCCAGTTGGTCCTTGACCACTACGGCCTCCCCACCGCGTGCGCTCACTGCGTCAAGATCAGCGAGCACGGACATCATGGAGGAAGCGGCGGCTGGAGGGGAAGGCAGAGGCGGCGGCACTTGGAGGAGGGTCCAGGGAGCACGGGTGCCGATGCGGTCCTCGCCCCCAGCTACGGCCGTCTTAGTGTTCCCCTCATCATCATCCTGGTCGGACATTGCAGGGTCACACGGCCTGGAGCCAGTCGAGGCTGTTGTGGAGACTAAGGAGGCCGGGACATCATGGAGGAAGCGGCGGCTGGAGGGGGAGGCAGAGGCGGTGGCACTTGGAGGAGGGTCTAGGGAGCACAGGTGCCGATGCGGTCCTCGCCCCCGGCTACGGCCGTCTTAGTGTTCCCCTCGTCATCACCTGGTCGGACATTGCAGGGTCACACGACCTGGAGCTAGTCGAGGCTGTTGTGGAGGCTAAGGAGGCCGGGGAAGAAGTCGCGATCAATGGAGATGGCGTAGCTGTCCTCGTCGAGCACCTCCGGGCGGCGACACTTGGAGGAGGTGCTGGCGAGCTTGGACGCTGAAGCAAATCCGGAGGAGGAAGACAGGGTGGGGGAGGCGGGTCGACGAGTGGAGGGGCGAGGAAGGTCGCGAGGGGTGTTGCTGGGGCCTGGGGGAGCATAACTGGACCTGAGGGAGAAATCGCATATTGACCTCCACATTTGTGTTGTCGCGCAATGACATAACCATAGGTGCTTCAGAATTCCATTCACTTGTCATTGCTGAAGGCAACGAGCTCAGCTCAGTGTCTTCCTCCTCATCTTCGTCTTCCTCCTCGTAGACCCCCGCGGCCATCTCCTCCTCATAGCTACTGAGGTCAATAACCTCGATGCCTTCCCTATCCCCTTCCTTCGCCTCCTCAATGCGGGGCTGCTCCTGATGCACCGCGTACGGGGCGGCAGCAGCAATAGCCATGGGCGTCATCTCCTCGACCTTATGCCGCGGCGCGAGGAACACGTCCAGGAGCGCCCTGTACTTCTCCCGGAGGGCGTCGACCTCCTCGCGCGCGTCCTCCAGTTGGTCCTTGACCACTACGGCCTCCCCACCGCGTGCGCTCACTGCGTCAAGATCAGCGAGCTGATGCCAACCAGTATATTTTCACGGCAAATAAATTTTTGCAGGGCGCGTGGGGGCTCAGCTCAATCCAAACAGCCCCTTGGTCTTCCAAAACAGGGAATGTTCGTGCCGAAGCAACCCTAGACCCAGTGTTCCCCCCTCCGACAATCCCTCGACAACGGCGGCTTCCCACCGCCCCTCCACCCTCCAGCACGGTCACCGCCTCCTTCCACCCGCCGTCGCTCTCGACGAGCTCCTCTCCTCCTCCCGTCGTCATCGACAGCGGCGGAAACCCACAACCTCTGACAAGGGCCCCGTCACCTCCTCTCCCACTCACCTGCGCGGCATCGACAGCGGCGGAACCTCAATCCACTCCGAGAAGGGACCCGTCGCCGGAGAAGGGCGCCGTCGAACTGGACGAGTTCTCTGCGAGGAACCTCAATCCACTCCGTCGTCGGCTCAGGAACCAGGTAGGGTTTATTTTTTGAACTGTAAGGGCTCCAAGCGCCAAAATTCAGTCATTTGCTCAACCTCGTCAAGAAACTAGTCACACCATACGTTTATAAGTTTCTAAACAGAACATTTTCAGAATTTGTGGTGTTCTGCTTCCTTTCTCCTCTAGCCCATCCATCTGTTGAAGATGATGTCCATATGGCAACTGTTGGGTGTGTGTCTGAACTGTGTTCGCAGTTGAGTATTGTTGCTTGCACCAAATTCTTTGTCAATGGCTCTGGTGATGACATGTGAGAGTAGGTGACACTTAGCCAAAGATGCTACTGAAGCTTATTTTTGCTGAAAATACTTGGTCAGTCTACTGCATTTTTGGTTCATTGCCTCTCTCGGCTTTGTTCTACAAAAGCACTAGAAAGTCACAACGTGAACGTTTATTTTCTTTTTGGAGGATCAGAGGCGTTCTGAATAGATAACCTAGGTTTGAATGTATGGCTTGAGCATTGATGTTGATCTGGTAATAGTAACAGCTAAAATTTCCTTATATCCTGAATCAGCCATGATCTTAACTGTTTTCATGTACCTTTTAGTTGGTGGAATGTCTTCGCCAGATGATAGCAACGGCAGGAAGGAGGGCGGCCAGCCGCCCGAAGGAAGGAAAAGGAAAAGGACAACAAATCAACCGAGCAGATCCCTAGATGGTAATGACAGGCAAGCAGACAACACCAAAAGAAGGGGCCGCCAGACCAAAAGAGGGGGAAATGGAAGGAGCAGGAAGGAAATCGGCGATACGGCCTCCCAGGATGGTAATAACGGGCAGAGTGGCAAGCCCAGAAAAGGGGGAAAGGGGGTCAACCGGCGGTCCAGAAGAGTGGAAAATGAAAGGAGCAGGGAAGAAACCGGCGATACGAATGACTCGCACATCATGGATACAGATTCAGATGATGCAGATTCAGATGCAGATGAAGATGCAGAGGCAGATGCAGATTCAGCTGGAGATGCAGATTCAGATGCAGACATGGTAAGTATTGTTCGAAACAATTGCTCCTTACAAATTGATATGCTTATAATCATGCATCCTTTGTGTACTAATTAGAGATTACATGACAGGCGCGGAAGAAAAGCAGAAGCCAGCCGGGGAACTTAAAAAAAGAGGTGTACCCGGTGTTAACACGAGCAATGAAAAGAGCAATCAGGAAACATACCAAGCTTGGCCACACCCTCAATCTACAGTTTGAGGAACGTTTACATGGTCCTGTGACTCGGTGGTTGGTAGACAGAGTGGACCCTAAAGCTAAATGCCACAAATCTGTTCGCACCATTCATCTACTTTCAAGCCCTCGTCTCAGTTTATCTTTGGTCAGGATGCTCTTCCTAATCATAAGCCAAATGAACACCCTGATTTTCCAACAAACTTTAATTTCCATAGATTTTATAGTTAAAGACTAATGTGAAGTTTTCGAGGAATATCGATGAAGTTACCAGGTTTCTTAAGTAAAGTTCACCTGGCACATGAGCTCCAGTAATCCCTCTATATTAAATAATACAAAATCATATTTATAAGTTTCAAAAAGATTGAAAATAATTTTAGACTTTGTCAATGATATATCCTACAAGCATGCAAAATCGCAATACGAAATTCTTTTTATTATGGGATACACAAAAATGACAAATTTTGTTTTGTTAAGATTTGAAAATGTGATACTCCGATCCATTTTTTTATTTTGTGTAGTTGAAAATACACATTATTTTCAATTGATAATTTGCGGTCTATGCTATACATCACTAGCTACATCCTGATTTGTTTATAGAATTTTCTTAAACTCAGAAATATGAATCTCAATAAAGTCATCATTGATGCCTATGTGCATCAAATCTCCACCTCATGCATCTACGCTATCATCATCCATAAGAGTAGCTTCAACTTTATCCCCCAAACAACGTCCCAAGGGCTATTGGGCATGCTGGGCAGAAAAAAGCGGCCAACCACGTGCCCAAAATGTCGTTTCTGTCCGACGCGGTCCAATAGCGTGTTCGACGTCCCGATGACATCCCCTCTACACAAAGATCCTTACGGGCATGCTGAATGCAAGGTACGCCCCAAGCCACGTAGGAATCAGACAGTTGGGTACCACCCGCCAGCGACCCATCCCATTATCCCATGTTCCATGACGCACCTCCCCTCCCATGCCTCTCAAATCATCATCACCGCCACCCATGTCGATGTTGGTAGTTCGCCTGCGTTTGCATCCACAACGCCCCCTCACCTACATTAGTTTCGCTGCTGCTGACGTTCATCGAGTCGAGCATCGGACGCCGCGGCCACCTCACACGTTGATGACAACAACTCTATGTGTAACAACTCGTTAGAACTACAAGTGTAGAGTGTTGTAGCAAGCGTCTTTTCCCCACAAGGTTGACTCGAGAGTTTAGAATTGGCAAAGAGTATCTTTTTCTTCTCCTCTGAAGCAACCTATAAAACAAAAAATTACCTTGTGTCCCCAAGTTCACCGTGTGGTTGTAAGCACAAGGTTTCGTATTAGTAATATGAAATAATAATATAAATAAATAAAATAAAACACTATAAAACTAGGCAAGTAAAGTAAATGCAATAATAAAAGGCCTTTTTGTGTTTTGTTTGTGTTTGCAAGTAAAGAAAGTATTTTTGTATTTTTGAAATATTAATTGCAAAAAATATAAATAATAGCAATGGTGTTAGAAGGTTGTTTCTTATGATAAAAGTTTGACCGGGGTTCACTGGTCTACTTCCTTTTAAGTAGCAATGGACATAAAACAATTCATCATCAATATAATATTGGTGGAACTTTATTATGTGTTTGATAAGCATTTATATGGACATAACGTTCTAACATAGAGATGATGCAACACTTTTCTCTTATACTCTTCTAGAAAGATAAAACTCCAAGAAATCTAGAATTAAAAATTAACAGAGCATAGCCTTAGGTACTTTGACATGATGTTTGAATAACAAATATGCTACCTTGACCAAACATGATTATCAAGTTGTCACACGATAATTATAGCACATGAATTCACCTAATCCCTATTGAGGTAACAAAAGAAAGGTAAAAACCATAGTAGATGTCGAATTTGCTGTCACTATTCAATTACTACCACCATGTTACTCCATCTAATACACACTTTACCCCACACACACTCTCGGCTCTCGCATACAAGTTGGACCAAAATAAGTAATTAAGAACAGGGTACGTCATATTCATCTATCAATACATCTTACACACAAATAGGTTCAAATCATAGAATAATGATCCACAAAATAGGAATTACATATGGCCATAATCATGTTGGACAACTCATGTGGTACTAGATCTATGAAGAACAAGAGAGAGAGAGAGAGAGAGAGAGAGAGAGAGAGAGAGAGATCAAGCTACTGCCACAAACCCACAGTCTAAAGGTGGACTACTCCCTATTCATCATGTTGATGAAGTTGGACATGTTGGAGAATGTAGAGATCCCTCTAGCGGCGGCGGCGACGGAGTTTTCCCTCCAATCTTTGCTGGTTCTGACTCTTTTTTGGTGTTTCTTTGTTTCTGCAGTGCTCTCCTCGAGGATTCCCTGGGGGACCCTTTTTATAGTAGTTTTGAGGTCAAACCAAGTCGGTGGGAAAAATATTAAAGCGAATCAGACGGCCGAGGGTCAAAAGAGACCTGGTGGCGCTGGCCGCACTACCTAGGATCTTTTGGGCCTCTCAGCCCTTCAGGTCAGGTCCAAGCACTCTAGATCATCATCTTCCTGAAATATTGTCTTTCCGAGAATCTTAGCTCCATTGGACTTCGTTTAGGTCTCTAAAAGATAAAACTACACAAAACAGGGTTTTCCTGTCCTGTAGAGTTATAACCAAAATAAAGGGGATCATTGGTTAATCCCCAAAAATCAATATAAAACATGGTTATTACATTATAAATGTTGTAAATATGTGGGAATATGTGTCAATAAACTACAAAGTTTATGTATGCATTTTACATGCATCAACATCTCCAAGATTAATCTATGCTTGTCCTCGAGCATGAAGGTGATAAAACTACACATGGACTTTGTAGTTTGTTGCTATGTTTCATGTCATACATTTGCTACACAAAGTTTACAGGGTTCATTCTTTAAAGAATAGTAATAAGAAAGTGAGATATAAAGTGATATCTCTGATACACTACAAACATGCTTAACAATAAGTTGCTTTGTAATGAAACAAATGAAAGTACCATGAACAATTAAGCATGCTTAGATGAACCTAAGAAAGTATGGAAGACTCTTTTGATCCTTGTGATCTTTTGACACTTCTGTAACAGAAAGTAAGCAGGGAATATATGTGTTAGTCCTTCAATAATAGATATATATATATATAATAAAGTTTTGAGGTATGTAGCTCAAGTCAATGGTATTCATAAGAGTGGGGTTCCATGCATTTTTTGGCAGAAGTAGGTACAGTTTATGTGTTTGACCTTTTACAAGTTAAATGTTTCATGCCCCTTGACCATAAGTACTAGTTTTTCTAGATCACAAAAAAATCGTCATCATATGCTTTCTACACGCTTCAAACAAGTTGGTATTGAGGTACCTCCTGCCCCTTTGTATGAGTGGTCCTTGCCTCCTGGGTTCCAAGGTGGACCATCCACACTCCAATGACAGGACAAACAAACTGACAAAACTTCTCAGCACTTTGTTTACTTTCCTTTTTCTTTGTGCTTCATAGAATCTTCATGTTGTAAACTTCCACCATGATGCATTGCATGTCTTAGGTTGGCAGCCAAATGCCCCCTCTAACACATATGCATACTATAATAAATTGTTCACTTCTAGCTCATTTAATTTTTTATAGGTATCCATGGCCAAAAGTACATGATATCAACGAAATATTTAGTGCAATGTTTGTAAGCTTTCCCCATGTTAGCATGGTTTGGCTGAAAAATAACTTATAAACTGTCAAACACATAAGTTTCAATTACTAATGGTCAAACTTGTTAGCCCTTCGGTAAGTTTTAAACGGTTGCATGCATAGTGTCTTTCACCCCACATCTTACTTTCCCATGAGCTTTGAACAAAAACAGAGATATTATTTTGAAGTACTCGAAGGCATAGCACATATATTATACTTGGAGTAGCAAGATCCACATAGGTAGGTATGGTGTATGTTGTTGGAGTTTCAGGTATTTAGATATACAAGTCTTTGCTTGTTTGAGAATTTTGGGCTATCAAAAAGATTTCTACAAGCATGACAAAGTGTCCATAGTACAGTTCATTTCTTATAAAACAAAGCACCCTAAATTTAACCATCTAAGGCACTTGCAAATTATCATTCATCAAAATATTTGATACAAGTAATACTTAGCATAACTTGCATTTCACTTTTTGTTTTCATTCCCCTTTTCTTTTGATAGCATACAACTCAATTTATTTTGAATTCCAGTAGCTCTTTCTTAGGCATGCAAAATATTTATCATGGTGGTCTCGTTTATTTCAAAGGTAACATGCAAAAAAAAATATAAAACTAGAAAAGACGCTCCAAGTTTCTATGATCATTTTATGTTGCTAAAAAAAGTTTAGAAGTTTGCGAACCGAGAGTTTGATAGGTCCAGTGGGGTGCCTTGTGTTGGAGATATGCCCAAGAGGCAATAATAAAGTGGTTATTATTATATCTTTATGTTTATGATGAATGTTTACATCCCATGCTATAATTGTATTAACAGGAAACATTAATACTTGTGTGTTTTGTAGACATAAAAGAGTCCCCAGTAAGCCTCTTGTTAAACTAGCTTGTTGATTAATGGATGATCATGGTTTCCTGATCATGGGAATTGGATGTCGTTAATAACAAGATCATATCATTAGGAGAATGATGTGATGGACACACACCCATAGTAAGCATAGCATAAGATCAAGTCATTAAGTTCGTTTTGCTACAAGCTTTTCAAATGCATAGTAACCTAATCCTTTGACCATAAGGTTATGTTAATCACCATCACCGGATGGGTACTTTGATGACATCAAACGCTGCTTCGTAACTGGGTGGTTATAAATGTGACATTGGGTATTCTGAAAGTATGTGTTGAAGCGCATGGACCAAGATTGGGATTTGTCCATCCATATGACGGATAGATATACTCTGGGCCCTCTCGGTGGAATGTCATCTAGTTAGCTTACAAGCATGTGACTAGGTCACAAGGGATGACATATCATGGAACGAGTAAAGAGTACTTATGAGTAACGAGGTAGAACTAGGTATGGAGATACCGACGATCAAACCTCGGATAAGTAGAGTATCGCGTGACAAAGGGAATTGGTTTCGTATGTTAAATGGTTCTATCGATCACGAAGTCATTGTTGAGTATGTGGGAGCTGTTATGGATCTCCAGATCCCGCTAATGGTTATTGATCGGAGATGTGTCTCCATCATGTCTACATGTTCACGAACCGTAGGGTGACACACTTAAGGTTCGAAGTTGTTTTAAGTAGATATGGAATGTGCGTTGGAGACTGAATGTTGTTCGGAGTCTCGGATTGGATCCGGGACATCACGAGGAGATCCGGAATTGTCCGGAGAATAAGATTCATATATTGGGGATCATTTTCTAAGTTAGGAAATGTTCCGGAGTATTTGTATGGGGATTCTAGAAGGTTTCGGAATGTTCCGGAAGGTTCTAGAAGTTTTCTTGGAGTTTACTTGAAAACCAAGAAAGGATCAAGGAATCCTTGTGGGGTAAGACAAGGAGTAGTGGGGGAGGAGGACTCCTTCCCCCCTCCCAATCCGCCGGCCAAGGAGGGAGGGGAGTCCTAGTCCTACTAGGACTCCCCTCCCATGGCGCCTCCCTCCTTTAAATAGAGGGGTGGAGGCACAAAGCCCCTTTGCCCCTTCTATTCTCTAGATCTCAAGTTGCCTCTCTCCTCCTCCTTCCCTCTGCTCTGGCTTAGGCGAAGCCCTGCAGAATTCTCTACTCCACCACCACCACCACGCCATCGTGCTGCTGGGATTCCGTGGAGAGATCTACTACCTCCGCTGCTCGCTGGAACGGGGAGAGGAAGGTCTGCTTCGACTCCGCACGTGTGACCGACTGCGGAAGCGCTGCCAGAACACGGCGCCGGAAGGATCGTCTACTCGATCTTGAGATCGGAAAGTGATCGACTACATCAACCACGAGATCCGATCTCGAACAAGGCTTATCAAATCTACGAGGGTTAGTATAGATCTATCTCGTTGCACATGTCTAATAGATTAGATCTTGGCTTTTATCTAGATTAGATCTGGGTTTTGTTCGTTCTTGCGGTAGAAATTTTTTGTTTTCCATGCTACGAACCCATCACCTTGGGCATCCCTAAACTTATGGGTTTCATCATTCTTGGATATCTCTTAGTGTGGTGTTCCTCCATTTCCTGTCAAAAAACTTCAACACAAAATTTCTCCCATTTCTTTTCTATGGGGTGACATTAGTGGTAAAAGATATGTGCAAGATGCCATATAATCCTCATATAAAATTTATTTTTAGGTGACCATAAAGTATATTATGCTGTATACATTCTTATTTTATCAAAATACTCATGGTAAATCATTTTGAGACTCAAAAGAATGGCTTAAACAAAACAAAGCAGAATATGTCCATATTTTCAGCAGCCGCAAAACATATTTATTTCGACCACTTAAACATGTTAAGAATTTTATCATTTTTTCGAATATAGAGGATGACATAAGTTTAAATATTAGCTCAATCGGAGTTACAGAACTCCGTGGAGAATGTTTTTACTAAACAATGTTGGTGTAGGAATTTTCTACTCCATATGTTTATCAACTTTATATCATCCAAATGGGTTCAACTTGGTAGTTTATTAAAAACTTAAGATAATAAACTAAAAAGGGAGTCTTTTAAACTAAACTAAGAGTACATAAAAATAAATAACTGGGTTGCCTCTTCAAAAGCGCTTTTTATAGCCATATAGTTAGGCTTTACTTACTTGTTTTATGTGATATGGAGATCATGTGGTAGCTTGTACCTTGGTTTTATATCCTTATTCCTTAGGAAGTGTTCCATGCATTTTTTGTGTGGAAACTGAAACTTTACATTCCCTTCTTTTGAATCAATGATTGCTCATGTAGTTCTCAAAAATGGTCTTCCCAATATTATAGAACTAGAGGTTTTGCTCCCCATGTCCATGATAACAAATTCAGTAGGAACAAAAGTCATATGTAACAAAACCATGACATCGTTTACTTTTCTTAAAGCATGTTTAGTTGAATCATACGCAAGTAAAAGGTCTATTGAGCATTTTTTTTTCATAGTTTTAAGTTCAAGGAATTCATATAGATCTTTTGACAAAACTGAGACACTACATCCTAGATCTAATATAGAATCATGGGTCTCTTTGCCAATAGTGATTAATATCTTGGGGAGCTAAGCATTCCCAAGCTTTGGTGGTATGATATATTCATTATTGTATCTTCCTATCTTTTCTTTTATTACATAGTTTGCAATATATGAGCCAAATCCTACTTGATGACCATCAAAGGAAGGACCATTAGAAAACGTTCACAATAAATTAATGAGTTCATGCAAGCTATATTTATCAAGATCATGTAGAGATTAACTTCCTCTACTTTCTTTTCTATATTTTTGAAGATAAAAATTTCAATATCATCAAAGGCACTTCAACTTTTTCCAAACTTTCCATAAGTTTGACTTTCAAAAGCAAACCATCTAATAACACATAGGCATTTGAGACAGTGATATTCATGAAGGCACCCCTACATTCATTATCCAAGTAAGTCATAGATGTATTAGTTAGCCCCCTATAAAATATATGCATTAGCATCCAATCCCTAAGGCCATGTTCTACTCCATAAGCAAGTCCCCTAAATCTTTCCCAAGCTTTTACAAGTAATTCATCTTCGTTTTGTTTAAAGGATATGATTATCTCTCTAAGGTGACTTATGATTTTAGGAGATCCAAATCTTTCAACAAATGCAGCTTTAATATTAAACCAAGAGCTAAAGTTTCTAGTTGGCCATTTTAATATCTAATCTAATGCTTTTACAGCAAGTGAATATGGAAAAAGTTTAACTTTGCTTATATTATTATTGGTGTTACTTATGTTCAAATCTTTACAACTTTCATTAAATTTTCTTAGATGCATCATAGGATCCTCCTTCGGCTTTCCATGAAACCGGTTTTCATAAATTGCTTTAGTTATGTCAAGATCAATTTCAAAGGGTTCTAAGGGTATTTCATCTTTTTGAGGATAGTTTTTAACACTAAAAGGCTAATAAGTTCTTTTATCCATGCTTACAAATAAAAGTTATACTAATTTTTATGGTTTTATGTTTTAATGAAAACTAACAAACAAATAAAAGACAAAAATTTCTTTGAAAATCTAAAAGAGAAGAAAAAGCTCATAGTGGTGCACCCTCCCTAAGCTTAGGTGTTTGCATAAAGTTGATGAAGATGGTGCCAGAAAAGGTTCTGACAATTGCAATGGAGTTTTAATCACACTTGCAACCACAATGAGATTCTCTAGAAACTCCCTAGAAATGGCGCCAAAAAATGTTCTTGATGGCAACAACTCTGTGTGTACCAACTCGTTAGGACTCAAAGTGCAGAGTGTTGTAGCACACGTCTCTTCCTCATAAGGGTGACTCGAGGGTTATATCGAACTCTTAGGGATTTGGCAAAGAATATCTTTTTCTTCTCTCAAGAAATCTACAAAACAAAGTTTTTGCCTTATGTCTCTAACTCCACTGTGTGGTTGTCAAGCACAAGGTTTCGTATTAGTAATATGAAATAATAATATTAATAAATAAAGTAAAAAAATATAAAACTACGCAAGTAAAGTAAAGGCAATAATAAAAAGGTTTTTTTGTGTTTTGTTTGTGTTTGCAAGTAAAGAAAGTATTTTTGTATTTTCGAAATACTAAATTGCAGAAAATATAAATAATAGTAATGGTGTTGGAAGGTTGTTTGTTATGATAAAGTTGGACCGGGTTCATGGGTTCACTTGTCTACTCTCTTTTAAGTTGAAGTGGACATAAAACAATTCATTATCAATATAATATTGGTGAAACTTTACTATGTGTTTGATAAGCATTTATATGGGCATCACGTCCTAACATAGAGATGATGCAACACATCTCTCTTATATTCCTCTAGAAAGGGAAAACTCCAAGAAATCTAGAATTAAGAATTAACAGAGCATAGCCTTAGATACTTTGACATGCTGTTTGAATAAAAAATATGCTACCTTGACCAAACAAGATTAAAATTAGTGTCCCTAGTGAGGTAACAAAAGAAAGGTAAAATCCATAGTAGATCTCAAATTTGCTATCGCTATTTAATTACTACCACCATGTTACTCCATCTAATACATACTTCCCACACACGCTCTTGCATACAAGTTTTTAGGTCAAACCAAGTCGGTGGGCGAAAGATTGAAGCAAATCGGATGGCTGAGGGTCAAAAGAGACATGGTGGTGCATCCTACTGGGCTGGCCGCACCACCTAGGATCTTTTGGGCCTCCCAGCCCTTCTAGTGAGGTCCAAGCAGTCTAGATCATCATCTTCCCAAAATATTGGCTTTCCGAGAATCTTAGCTCCATTGGACTTTGTTTAGGTCCCTGAAAGATAAAAATACACAAAATAGGGGTTTCTTGTCCTGCAGAGTTATAACCAAAATAAAGGGGATCATTCGTAAATCCCCAAAAATCAATATAATACATGGTTATTACTTTATATATGTTGTAAATATGTGGAAATATGTGTCAATAAACTACAAAGTCCATGTATAACTTTTTCATGCATCACACGCTCGCCTTGCACACAAGGTGTTCGGTTGTTTGCTTCGGTAGGCTACATTTTGTATTTCTTGCCTCTCTCGCTGTCAATCGGTTGATTTTCGATTTCTTTTGTTGGCTCGTAGACATGGTCATTGAAACTTGCGGCGAAACTTGTTGAAGGTGTTTTCAAAACTTGTTGAAGATCATTCTCCACCATGCAACCATGAGATTGTGGCACCCATGTACCAAAGGGTACTACCTAGCTAATGACATCCATCCAAGATGGTCGACATTTGTCAAGAGCATCGTCGATCCTCTAGGTCTAGCAAAGTTTCATTTTACTTCACGCTTGTTGGGGATATACTTTTTGGGTAATACCCATGACATGCATCAAGACTCGGATACCTGAAGGAAATATGCCCTAGAGGCAATCATAGAGATGATTGTATTTCATGTGTATCTATGAGTTTTTATAATGTTCCTTGAATATCCATATACCAGGCAACTTGTATTGATTGGCAATTATGTGAATTGTTTGTGAAACTCTTTACTTGTATGGTTATCTAATAATTGTCTCTAGTCGGAGTTCATGTGAGGACATACGTGAATATTAGACTAGCACATCGATTGGTTGATGACTATGTTTCGCAAGTCATAGACATGGAGATGTCAAACCAATGATGTGGACACATGTTATGAACATGGGGTTGGACTGACCCAACTTGAGACTAGCAATAATACTTGCAGCTCTCTCTACACATCGTGTATGTTTTGTCCTTAGACCTGAGATTGTCGCATGTACTTGAGATGTGGATTGACCTACTTTGGGGTTATCAAACACTACTCCGTAACTGGGTAGTTATAAAGGTAGCTTTCGGGTTTGTCCTGATACATGCTGCAAGGCATCAGTGAATCAAGATGGGATTTGCCCCTCTCTACTTGAGAGAGATATCTCTGGGCCCCTCGAGTGATCGGATCCAGAAATGCATGGTCGTGCTACATATGGTTAAGAGTTAACCTAGTAAAGGGATTCTGAATCACAGTATCGAGAAAGAGAGGTCAGCTTGAAGCTAGACCAAATATCGTGAGGCAAAGGGAAAGACATGTACTCAACCTTGTGATGGTTCGTCCGAATGATCTTTATATGCGTTTAGAAGTTGGCACGTCTTGATAGAGGCCGCTACCAACTATTGACGGAGTAAGTGTACTCGTGTCATGACTATACGTGTATGAACCTATAGGGTCACACACTTTAGGGGCTGGAAGCCTAATGAGGATTGGATCCGAATTAGACCAGGCTTAGGCTGCTAATGAGCTGCTAATGTAGAAGCCCATCAGGGATGCCTATATAAGAGAGAGTAAGGCGAGCTGAATAGGGTTGAGCATTCCACCCAACCGCCACTCCTCTTCCGCCTGTGTTGCACGTGCATACCTAGCAGTCTGGCGTGTGACGGCTTCCACTCCGGACGTGTGGATACCTCGGAGGTGCTGCAGCTGTAGCACTTGGACGAGCCGCGCAAAGGGGAGTTGCTCGTGGGACGAGGACGAGGAGGAGACGTAGAACATCTACACTGCCCCGACGTGCTTCATCGAGTTCCGCAACTGCGCGTCTAGTGGTAATCCCGTGATCTATGACAATAATATTCCTGGTTGACGCGGTAGAAAATTTTGATTTTACGCTAGTGTAGCCTACCCGTTTCCCTACAATACCAAGGTGGCACATTGGTGGTTGAGAAGGAGTCCCACTAGGTGGCCTAGTTGACTAGAGCAGACGAACCCGACTGCAGGAAGGCCCAGGAGTGTTGCCGACTCTGGCCATGCACCAGAAGACTTGGACTACAAGACGTAGTATCAACCATCCATCTTGTAGCTTGTAGTGTAGCTGGATGTGATCATTCATGTAAACCCTAGTCCGGATGCCTATATAACGTTGGACTACATGCACTCATTAGGGTAGACTTAGAACCATTTTCATTCTCCATCAAATCTCTGTAAACACTTAGCTTATTGCTGAAGAAGATATGCCCTAGAGGCAAATAATAAAACGGTTTATTGTCATATCTCATTAGTTTATAATAGTTTGTTACCATGCTATAACTGTATCAAGTGGAAACATTGATACATGTGTGGTATATAAACAAACTCAGGTCCCTAGTAGCCTCTATTGAACTAGTTCATTGGACAGCTGATGATCAAGGTTTCCTAATCATGGTGCTATGAGAGCCAACTGACAATGAAGTCATATCATCTGGAATGATGTGGTTGACATTTCCCACCAATGATTGTTGCAACATGATCATGTCACTTAGTTCTAGTTGCAATTGTCAGAAATAGAGTGTCCTAATCCTTAGACCGCGAGATCATATTAATCACTATTACCGGAGGATTTCTTTGACTACATCAACCGCCGTTTCCGTGACTGGGTGACCATAAATGTGCATGTTGGGTATCCAAAGGGGCATGTTGAGGCCTATGCATCAAGATCGAGATTTGTTCTCCTGTATGACGGGAAGATACACCGGGACCACTGGGTGAATTACATCCATATGTTGCGCAACGTATGACTAGGTCACGGGGATGGAATTTCACGGGAATGAGTAAAACAGTACTTTTTAGAAACGATATTGAACAAGTTATCATGATATCGATAATCAGATCTCGGACAAGTCTTGTATCATGTAACAAATGGAATTGGAAATATCGTTTAAGGTTCGATACGATGGTGATTCGTGGAGTGCATAGGGGCCAACATGGGCATCCTAGTCCCGCTGTTGATCATTGATCGAGATCATATCTATGACATTCCCGAACCGTAGGGAATCACACTTAAGGGCACTACGATGTTTGGAGATACTATTGTGAGATGAAATCACAGAAGAGAGAGAAATTAGAATCGTTTCGGAGAGATCCGAAGTTATTCTGAGAAAGAAGGAAAGGAAAAGGCCGAAAAAAGTTTCGGATAAATGGCAATTTATAATATACATTTATTATATGTTAATTATGAATTAATATATATTAAAATTAAAATTTATAGGGCAACTTCCTCATTAGGCCAAAACCCCGCAGGGAATTGGCCCAGGAGGAAGCCACCTTAAAAAGACAAAAAAGGGCAAACAACACACTGCTGGTGGGCCAAACAGCCGACACAACTGAGCGGGTGGGAGCGTGCTATGCGCTGCTCAGGGTGATGGGCTACTGGGAGCCACCCCGCGCAAAGGCGGGCCTCGGCCTTCCGGCCCACTCGGGCGCATACGCTACTGTCACCACTTGGCCCCGTGGTTGTGCACTTGCGCTGGTGGGCCTCGCGGGCGGAAGCCAGCCCACTCAGGCTAGGCCACCGCTGACCGCGTGTGGCGAGCTGGTCCACGTGGTGGACGCGTCGGTCCACCCGTTTCGCTGCCTGCTGTAGCTGTTGGCTGCTTGCTGGGCAGCGGGGCGCGCCTGCCCACGCTCCGTGGCTGTTGCCGCTGTTGCCTGCTGGGCTGGCTCCGACCGGCCCATTGAACTGGGAGCTGGCGTGCCTTAGATTTCCTTTTTCTTTTATGTTTTTAGTTTCACATGGGACACTCAAAGGGGAGGGCACACCTTCCTTCGTCTATATAAATGGCTGCCCATAGGAGGAATTAATACACACCTATAAGATATTCTCTAAGACACTTTTCCTTAGACAAAATCCCCCTCTCTCAGTTGCCTTTGTGATGGCACGGTCCCAGAGAAGAACTGTACACGCAAAGTCCACACCGCTGCGGTATGCCGTTGTGCTGCAGGGATTCCAACCAGGAGGTCTACTTCCGCAACCTCATCAGGGATCAGGAGCCCGAGAGTTGTTTTATTGCACTGTATGTGTGTGACAACTCGGGGGAGCTACCGTTAGTAGCGACTGGGCCGTTGTACAAGGATCTGGACAAGGGGTGACGTGCGAGGAGCTTCGCGACTTTGAGGTCGGATGAGTATGACTATATCATCCACGCTCCTGCATGAGCGTAACGCTTTCTCAGTCTTCAAGGGTACGTTACCGCTGTCTTTCTCCGTTACCGCATTACTTCCAGATAGATCCTAGGCGTTAGGGTGTTCCAACGTAGGAATTTTTTGTTATCTGTTGCTGAAACCCAACAATTACTTTATAGTGATTGATAGTAAAAAAAAGTAGGAGTTAGGTTCTAGCCACCGTAGTCGGGAACTAGACCTGGGTAAACCAAGTGTCACCATCCTGGACCTCCACCCATGCCCCACTTCTCTCTTTTCCACGAGGACCTCCTCCCAGCGTACTTGTCGACTACATGACGATAACGCTAGTAGAGTTGCAGGAATAACGTCGACCAGGCATTTGGTGTGGTCCAATCTCAATTTGCCATTGTTCTGCACAACGCTCTTATCTGGTCTCAAGGATATATGTGAGAGGTGATGAATGCTTATTTTATCATGCAAACTATGATAATCGAGAGTGAGTGCAAGATTAGTGAATTTTTTAGGACCCTATAAGTGTCATGGTCCTCTTGCTACCGCTGATCAGGAACTGCTAAATGATCTCATAGAGCATCTGTGCAGACTCAAAGGACATGCATATGAGCCCGTCGCTAGATCAAATTGAACTTCAGATTATTTGAATTGTATGAATTATTTTATTCCGTTTCTAATTATTGTAAAACTAATTTATTTATTATGTATTCAAGGACTAGAAGTTGCAAAAAAAAAAAACAATTTGGGAGCCCCCTTTGCCAGCCAAGGTGGCCCCCATGCGCGACAAAATGCGTCGTCTCCTCCCAATCGCTCCATCTAGCACTACTAGGAAAAGCCTATCGCCGGTGCACCAAAATAGGTTACCGCTGGCGCATAGGCGACCATCACGCCGGCGATAGTTGGCTTGTCACCGGTGTACAACCTTGGTACTCCAGTGGTATACAAGAATACCACTGACGCACCCTGGTGCGTTGGCGGAAGCTATTTCATGAGCTTTCCAAAAAATCTAAAATTTATATTTTTTCAGAGTTTTAAAATATTTGAATTGTTTGACCATTTAATCGCACACGAAACATCTTTAACTTCAAACATGCTTAATATTAAATCAAATTTCTCACTCGTGAGCAAACTTTCCAAACAGTCACCCATCCTCAAACTTGTCTAACCTCCGCACGGTTAACTTCTAAGTTCCTTCCGAATGAGTTTTCAAGAAACAAGTTATACATTATTGATAATAATATCCTACCAATCCTATTAAGCCATAGGACATGACGTCACACGCCTTTATTGATTGAATTTCAAACAATTATTTAAATAAACAGTAGTGATTTAGTAATAATAATCTTGAATTCAAATAATAATAAAATGAATTTTACTTCATTTTTGCCTTTTATATTTAATATGGAATATGGAATAGTTCATATATTTAAGTTCGTAAATCGGAATTCGACAAATAATATGCCTAGATCAATTAGAAAAATCAGCGGAATCCAAATATGATATTCATATCTTCTTTCGTATCATGCATCATATCTTTTTAATAGTGTACTGCAAGATTTCCCAAATAAAATTCATTTAACAATGTCAAAATGTAAAAAAAATCATATAAAAAATCTCTTTCGAATTTGAGAATACTAAAAAATGGGTAAACTACCATAGACTATTGAAATCGGATGTAACTTTTCATATAGATGATTTTTCATATAATTTTTTTTCGATCCGATGTCGTATATAAAAGTCATGGCTGTTTTACTACAACATAACGTTTTTTACAAAATATGTCAAAATTCATGTTTGTTAATTTTTCTAATAACTAAATTATGTAACATAACTACATCTCAAACGATTTTCAAATTTGATGTTTTCATAATTTTTTTACTTGTTCTGAAACTGAAAAAGGCGATTGGGGCGAGGGGCATTGAGACCACATTTACTGCTAGTACCGCCCGCGCACCAATATAGTTGTGCGCAATCGATATGTTATAGACTTCTGGCGCACCACTATACTGGTGTGTTGGTGTTATGGGTGGGGCACGAGTCTCTCTCTCTATGTGTGTTGGGGGGGGGAGGGGGGGAGGGAGGGCGGGGAATGGGTCGAGTCATATCGCCAGCACATATCCTTCCATGTTCGCCGGTGCCGGCGCATGACCTAAGCGGTTCGCCGGCGGTAAGTAGCAACGACACACCCTATTTATTTATTTATTTATCTGCCGGCGGTAGTCTATGCTGCTATAGCCCTTTTCCTAGTATAGGGTTGCGAGTAAGAGCACGCATAAACCTGCGAATATGTGTTTTAAAAATCAACCTAGAATTTTTATTTGAGATTAAAACATGTTTAACTATTGATATACCTATATGCGGTTTTATGGGTTGTTCGCTTTGTAACCCTAGCTCCATCTGACCTATATGCGGTTTTATGGGTTGTTCGCTTTGTAACCCTAGCTCCATCTGACCTATATGCGGTTTTATGGGTTGTTCGCTTTGTAACCCTAGCTCCATCTGACGTTTTCTTGTGACGTCGTTTGAGGGACGCGGCTGGAGATGCTCCGACTAATTACTTGCATTGGCTTTATAAAGAAGACCGGGACATATATGTCCGTGAGGTGTACCAACTTGTAAAAGCTATCAATGATTAATCAGTCATGACCTATGTTTCACTCGAAAAAGAGAAGTTGGCTCTAGGATTGACAGTACGCTGTCAACGATTTCTTCCGAAAGGATGCTTTCACCAAACGTTGATCGTGAAAGATCATTGTTGTATTTTGGTACAGTTTGGACCATTGCTGTATTTGGTACAGTTTGGTTATGCTGAGATCCTTTCCTCCGTCTGCTCTGTGCCTCTTGGCCGTGCTTCTGGAAACACGACGAGACGCTCCAGCTGAACGGTAGCCTGACCTCGCCGCAAGTCCTCCTGGCCGTTCGCCCGCCACGTCCTCTCAAACTCTCCCAACTACCACTAACTACGCCCCTCTACGCACCCTAAAACTACGAAATTGCCACGGCATCATCACCGTTGGGGTTAGGAGGTTTAGCCCTAGATTCATGGCATAGTTGCAATTTACGGGCAAAATTAGTGTCATTGTATTTGCCGATCGGGGCACACCACCCCAGCTAACTATCCCATGCGCCCACGCTTTCCCAGCCCAAAATCGCAACTACCTCCTTGTCCCCTGATCTGGACATACGTGTCTGTTTGCTATTTATTTACGTGCACAGACAGGTACCATCCGATCCATCCTCCTCCGGCCGCGCATCGATCCATACACCATGGCCAACTCGGAGCTGGAGGTCGATGGAGTCGTCTTCCCGCCGCTGGCCCACCCGCCGGGCTCCGCTCACGCGCACTTTCTCGCCGGCGCAGGTAACTAATCCGTTCACCGCTCCGGCTACGGTGTCAGCTTGGATTCTTGAAGCGCGCGGCAATGTGCATGTGTCCGGCTCACGCACGACGCCATGTGCGTGCAGGTGTGCGAGGGATGGAGATCGGGGGCAACTTCATCAAGTTCACGGCCATCGGCGTGTACCTGCAGGCGGACGCCGCCGTGTCCGCACTCGCCGCCAAGTGGGCCGGGAAGGCCGCCGACGAGCTCGCCGCCGACAACGCCTTCTTCCACGACGTCGTCACGGGTACGTAACACGCACGCTCTGCTTTACTCTGCTCCGTCCGTCCCTGCGCAAACCAAGTAGTACTAGCAGTTAAGCTCGCACGCGCGCGCGCGCTCTAACTCTCTGTTGCGTGCACGCTGCAACCAGGCGAGTTCGAGAAGTTCACGCGGGTGACGATGATCCTGCCGCTCACGGGCGCGCAGTACTCCGACAAGGTCACCGAGAACTGCGTCGCCTACTGGAAGGCCGTCGGCGCGTACACGGACGCCGAGGCCGCCGCCGTCGACAAGTTCAAGGACGCCTTCAAGGCCGAGACCTTCCCACCCGGCGCGTCCATCCTCTTCACTCACTCCCCGGCCGGCGTCCTCACCGTCGCGTTCTCCAAGGACTCGTCGGTGCCGGAGTCCGGCGGCGTGGCGATCGAGAACAGGCCGCTCTGCGAGGCCGTGCTAGAGTCCATTATCGGCGAGCACGGGGTCTCGCCGGCCGCGAAGCTCAGCCTGGCGACGAGGGTCGCCGAGCTACTCAAGGGGGCCGCACCCGTCGACGAGCCGGTTTCAGCGTGAACGGACCGTGTGGTGGGTGTTGTCCGTGGTGAGGCGTCGAGTTCCGGAGCTTGTTTTCTCTTGCATGTCTTTTTTTTTTTTTGCATGTTTTCTCTTGCATGTCAACCGTGGTTAACTTGAATAAAAAACCGCTGCCATTTAAATTTGCATCTCGTTTATTTTTAGTTATTTTGAGGACTGCTACGCAGGGCCCGGATCCCCCTCCCCACACGTGTCCAAAAAGCCCTCAAATCCTGCTTTTGCTATAAAAAAGTCTTGCTTGTAGTAAAAACAGTTCGCTCACGATATAAAATAAAAAAAAAAAGATCTTGCCGGAGACGGTGAAAAAAATTACGCTATTATAGCAAAATTACAAAACGATTGCAGCAAAAAACACATGCTACCATAGCAAACCCGTACATCGTCGGAGATCTTGTAGCAAAACCTTTATACTAGTGTAGCAAAATAATAGAGCTGTTGTAGCAAAAAAATGTAGCAAAACTCTGACGTCGCGCGTAGCACCGCCGCAGGGGCTCGTAGCGTCACACCAGCCGCATGTAGCAAACCCTAAGCCCACATGTAGCACCGCCGCTGGCCGCATGTAGCAAAACTTGACGCCGCTTGTAGCACCGCCGCCGGCCGCGGGTAGCACCGTCGTTGGGTGCACGTAGCAAACCTCACGCCGTACGTAGCAGCGTCGGTGGCCTCCAGTAGCATCGCCGGTGGCCGCATGTAGCAAAAATCGCGTGGGGAGCGGCCGCGGGACAAGGCCAGACGCCGTCGGGAGCAACCCTGGCTATCGTCGGTAGCAATGACGTGCACCATCGGTAGCAAGGCTGGGCACCTTCAGGAGCAACGCAGGTGGCACCTTTAGCACATCGCCGCTGGCCTCCTTATAGCTCGGGTGTGGCGGGCGCTCCCCCGGGGAACTCCCCGTGACAGGCTAGGGTGCGGCTCGGGTTGAGCCTGTGGGAGGAGCGCTGGCGCGCACTGTGGACTACGCGCTGCTCGACGTGGCTGCAATGACATGGAGGAGAGGCGACGGGCGGTGCGCGGAGGAGCAGCGGCGCGACAGCGGGGAGGGGTAGCGACGCGACAACGCGGAGGAGCAGCGACGCGTCGGCGCGCGGAGGAGCAGCGATGGGGAGAAAATAGCGGTGGAGAAGATGCGACGAAGGGATAAGGTAGTTTTCTGTTGACCAGGCAGTGGGCTAGTGGAGCCAAAAAAAATCCGGAGGTCCCAGTCGATTCCATCCAACGGCCCCGCACCCGGCGGACGCGAGCGCGTGATCCCAGGGGAGTTGTATCATTTCCCTTATTTTTTAGGGTATGTACAATCCTAGATGCTTATATGGACGCTTAATAAATAATAAAAACAATTGTTACAAAATCAATTTATCAGATAAGCACCGTAGCTTGCAACACCCGACCCTTGTTTGGGGCACTAAAACCGTACATCTGCTGTTTCTCTAGTACCCACACTTTGGTGAGTAACACTTTGTGGCAAAAATAGTCTGCTTGGTTGGTGACTAAATTCGGCCAGAAAAAGAAAAAACAGTAGCAACTGTTTGGATTATTGCAAGTTTGGCAAAATCTTTTGATAACTGTTTGAATTGCCGCCAAAAGTTAATAAAAACAGCTCAATCATGATAATGTAACCTGCACAGTCGACAAAGAAAAAGAAACTAAGAGATACCTTGATGCTTAGAGCTCGGGCTACATATAGCCCGTTTTTGAACCATTTAAAAGTGACATTTAGAAATTTTAAAAAAAATGACCAAAATTTCTAGATGTAGAAAATATTGTACTCTACAAATGTCAAAAACTTGCAACTCAAAATACCCCGTATTCCGGGTTCTACAAAAATTCCAAAAATATGACACTAAGTATCAAATGTGCAAAAATCCAATCCTGCAATTTCTGTCTGATTTTGTCATTTTTCTCTTAAGCCTACATCTAGAACTTTTTTCATATTTTTTTGAAACTTTGAAATGGTGTCCAAATTTTAAGAAAAATCGAGATCCATGTAGCTCGAGCTCTAATGTGAATTTCGTTCAAGAAAATCAAATACATAGCGAGTAGAAAAAGTATGTTGAACCTAAAATATGTTAAATAAATTATTAGTATCTAAATTACATAACAGAACTAAGACTATTCAGTTTAGTTAGCACATTACAAAGTACAAACACATCATGGCATTCATGACAAAAATATGTTGAACCAGATGACTATCAAATTATCAGGATTTGTTCAACTAGCAAGGATAAGCAATAAAAACAGAATTCACGGTCAACATGTTATAATAATTTAGTCAGTAGCACACATAGACAAAATGAGCTCACAACCAACTTATAGTCTTCATAGATCTAAGACTTTTTTTGCAGGACATAATTAGACATAGACTTATCATACCAAACAAATACAATTCTCATGATTTCTGGGAACCCAATCTTTCCCTTCACTAGTGCCAACATTTTACTTAAAATAGATACAAGATAAGAATGGGACCATTCCCCATCATATTTATCTCTGTGATTTTTTTGCTACACGTAACAAAATTAACTGCATGCATTGTCATAAAACAAAATTATAGTGTGAGTTTGTTTGTTACAAAACTATTGTTTTATCCTTACAAATGCATCTAATTACGATATATGAAGGCATGCATTAAAATTAAGTAATATTTTGAACTGATAGTTATGGTACATGTATACTTTTAGGACATTGTTCTTCTTCCTAATCCTAGCCCATCTAGATATGAAAATCAAAAAGATAAAATTACATACCTCCATATATTACCCTTTGGCGCTTAGATATTTTCTACTTGTAGTGTGATCTAACCGATATCTTGATAGAGATTTCTAAAGTATATCAATTTCTACATTGGTGTAAGTAAACAGAAAATTCTAGAGCAATGTATCTATAAGGGTTTGTCCTAAAATTTCTGGTTTTTTCTTTATCACTATATTTACTAGTGTTTGCTAATCATATTGTTTATGGGTTTTATTTCCATTGCACTAACCATCGTAGTTTCTTTGCACTTCCCGTAATATGTTGTGGTTTGTAGAGACAAACTACGAGGCTATCTAGCTAAATCTGCATAATACTAGTACACGGACATTCCTAAACGCGATTGTTAATCGAACGAATGGAGCGAGAATCTAAGCAATGTAAATGCAATCGACCATCTAGACTTTTAGTGGATAAACATGATCCTCGATCAGTTGGTTCATCTTTCTCATTATCATTTACAAATATTTAAGTTGGTGGTCATCTCGACCCTCTCCTAACCCTAGGCGCCGCTGACGCTTCCCCTCGCCTCTAGCGTAGGTGCCAAGGGCAAAGCCCGGGCGCCCCAAGGAGGGTGGCGGCATGGATCCTTCTCACCTGGCTGGTGGTGTGGCGCTGGCCCGTTGCCACTGGGAGTGCGCGTTGCCGCCGACGCGGCAGGCGTAGGTAGAGGCTGGTGGTGGGCGCCAAGGTGTACGGTAGCGCTGAGATGACCGGTGTGGAGCTCTGGTGGTGGTGCGGTCGCCTGGCCCTTGGCCCAGATGTGCCTGCCCCTGCATCCGATCTCCGCCGGACGGATGGTGTGGTGGTGCGGTTGGGCACTCAGGTGCCTCCGCCTGTGCACTTTCTCCTCGGAGGATCTCCGCGGGTCTCTTAGCACCAGGTTGCGGTCGTGGCGGCCCGGGCTGCCTACTCCTCTGCCGGCCATGCTAGTGGGGAATCGGGCGGCCTAGTCCCGTGGGGAGCCGGCGGGCGGCAGCGTGGGGGACCGACGATCTGTCTAATAAAGGTGGCGGTCCTAAGATCCCTCCCAAGCTATGATGATGTTCTGCTTGTCACCTGTCGTCAGTGATCTGGCCAGATTGCCGAGTTCCAGAATGCTACGCTGAAGAACTCCAAATGGATGACATGCCTGGAGTTTGCCAGATCGGATCGATTTCGGTCGTTCGCATCCATGTTTTTTGACCATTTGGTTTCAGAGAAAGCGTTGCGAAGCTCTGCAATCTATTGCCATCGTGGGACATGTCTTTAGTCTCACGGTGAAGTCAGTCGTGGAGAAGGGCATGGAAGACGAAGATCTGAGGACGAGTAAGAGTGGTTCGAGTCCTGGTGATGACAAGGTTTCGGCTAGGTGATTTGCGATTTGGAGCAGCGACAACGGCAAATGGGGGCGACAACACAGGAGGAATTCAGGGTCTAATCTTACAAGGTGAAATCCCAAGGTCTGGCCTTAGTTGGTTGTGCCTGGCAATGACCTTGTTGGAGGCATTATTTTGTGAGTTCGGACTTTCTCCTGGGTGAAAACCTATGATCGATGATCAGGGTGATGTTGACGCTTGTGCACTGTTTCCTTCTTGGAGACGTCCCTTTTGGAGAAGTTGAATTTCTGGTGTTGTCTTCGTGGTGGCTGGTTCGCTGCAACAAGGAGTAGATCACTTTAACATGACTTTTCTTCTTTTTTTGTAATTCTTTTTTCTGGGTTCTTGCATCCATAAGGCCGCTAGGACATTCGTTGTTGCAGATGCTAGGTGTAATTGATATCTCTGTGATATTAATATATATTCTTTTAAAAAAAACTTGGTGGTCATCCATTCACTCCCTTTCTAGCCTTCTTTATCCACTAGTAGTGGGCCTTTCGTCCGGAGCTTTACTCCCGGCCATGTTTGGGTCAGGGATTAATGTGAGCATTAGTCCGGTTCCAACGACTAGGACGCAGTAAGGGCATAGCCATTTTTAGTCCCGAGTCAAAAGAGGCCTTTAGTTTCGATTGGATATACCAACCGGGATTAAAGGGGTTGCGGCAGGCTGCGGCAGGTGTGCGCCCGCTCGCCTTTTCACACCATCAGGCGCCCACTGGCGAACCCAGGACGCCAAGTTCCGGCTTCTAGGGACGTGGCTAGGAAATTTTTTGCCGGATAGAGCCAAAAATGGGCTTGGCGGCGTCCGTGGGGCGGAGTGGAGATGCTTCGAGTCTTTATTTATTGGTATCATTTTAAACACTCGTGTTTACGACGGTACATTAAATTTCCTCTTGCTGCTTCACCCTTTTGCTCGGCAAGTCTCAGCCACCAATTTGATCAATCACCCGAACAACAGAGTTAAGTGATCAAGGACAAATCGGGCACAGGTTGAGATCTATTGGGATCCAGTCAGCGGTACAGTCTGCAGTATAAACCCAAATTCCCTGAATAAATAATGTTTTTTTTTTTGGAGTTGCCACCGGAGAAAATCATCCGGTTATTTGGGTTCGGGTTTTCCGGTATCTGGTTTACAGCGGTACCTAGACCGGCGGGGATGGCGCCGGCCGGGACGTCGCTGGCGACGGTGCTGGTGCCTGGTGGCGCTCGGTGCCGGCGAGCGGAGATGTTGATGCTGGGCGCGGAGTTGTTCTGGCTCGACTGCCGTCCAGGCGGACCAGTTGCGTCTCGGATGAGGTCCATCCGAACGTGGTGGTGGTCGCCGACAAGGTAAACTCGGTGCAATCCCCTCCCCCTCTCATCATCTTCGCCTGTTTGCAGTGCGCGGCTTTCAGGTTGCAGTGATTTGATCTTGAGCTGAGGTTGCAGTGGTTGGGATCCAGCTGCATTCCGTTGATTTGACAATGGTGAGATTCCTGTGTTGCCTTTCAACGGGAAGTAGAATAAAATCCTAAGAATTGCAGCCTCAGCTCTGCTCTTCCTGTGAACCCTTAGGCCTTAAGCTCTACTCTTGAAAGTAGGTCCAGTGCTCATATTCCTTATCTAGATATTTGATTCTTAAGTCATGCGAACAATAAGTTTCTTTAGTCTCTCCAATTTTCACAGGTACATATCTACTAGCAAATTGTTGGTGGTTTCTCTTATTCTGCTCATGAAGTGAACGCACACAGAGAGCTACTCTACATATTTTGATTTGTGCTGCCACCACAGTTCGAAATAATAATAATTCGCAGGTGACATTTCTCCACTTCCTCCTGCTTACAGTTGCTTCCCATCACCGAATTAGGTTTATTAAGTTCAGTAAATTCTGTTTCATCCGATGTCATCATTTTCGGCTTAAACAAATATCCCTAATACTAATAGTCTCCACTGTTGCAACTTGCAAGCAGCTTAAATATTAGTCCATCATGGAGAGGACTGTATGAAAATGCACGCCTATAAATTCAGAGGGAGAAAAACTAATAATACGCTAGGCTACATATAGTTATCCCATCACTATTCATGAAAATAAATATAACTATATAGATCTGTCACCTATCAGCAATTTTAACTATTCCAGCAGTGAGGTGTCCGGCTTACTACTAGAATCAAGTGTTTTTTTACTTCTAATCTGTCAACCAATGAGTAATGATAGTGGTTACATTGAGGTTTGCAGTCCTCTGTCGTAGCTTAGTTGGGTCTTCATTGTTCGGTCAACACGGCTTACCTGCAAGTCAACACACGTTTGCTTTTGGCCTGTTGCCATCATGAATTTAGAAAGTGGCACATTTCTCTCACTGATGATAGGTGCATTCTTTGACTCGTTTGCCAGCTTGTGGCCACTTCTTCTCTCCTGATAATACGGCCAGGGCTAGTGGTTTATATGGATATATGCTCTGAGAGTACTAACTGGTTTGGCGGTAAAACAAAAATAATGGCGCATTTTGCAACTCCGATATCCTCCATGGATGCAGCTGCTGCCCTTTGTCTTGTGCTTATTCTAGCTACCACGACCGCCTCTCCTGCTGTCTATGTACAACAGATCAACAACGGTGGGTGCATCGCAACTGAGCGGGACGCACTGCTGTCATTCAGAGCTGGCATCAGAAGCGACCCCCGGAACTTCTTTTCTTCTTGGAATGGCCAAGACTGCTGCCAATGGAGCGGCGTCAGGTGCAGCAACGGGACAGGCCATGTCGTCAAGCTTGACTTTCGCAACAGTCTCTTCTTGGACGATCTCTTCGGTACCTGGCACGGTGTAAATCCTCATGGAATGCGTGGGAACATAAGTTCTTCCTTGGTTGCTTTGCATCACTTGGAGTATCTAGATCTCAGTGGAAACTATCTCGGTGGATTAGGCGTGCCCATACCCAGATTCTTGGGCTCCCTCCAAAGCTTGGTATATCTCAACCTCTCTTCCATGGATTTTGATGGTAAAGTGCCTCCTCAAATTGGTAACTTATCCAGATTGCTATATCTTGACCTCGACACCAGTTGGAATCTTTATTCGTCTGGAAGTACGCTGCACATCGAGGATATCTCATGGTTGCTGCATCTCCCTTTGCTAAGGTTTCTCGACATGAGCAGCGTGAATCTCGGTGCCATTGGCAATTGGGTTCAAGCGGTTAACATGCTACCTAATCTAAGAGCCCTTCGTCTCCGTGAGTGTGAACTCGTTTCTCCGCACACGCCTATTGTGCATTCTAACCTCACATCACTTGAGATGCTTGATCTAACTGATAGTGGGTTTTACACCATTAATCCAGCCTACTGGTTCTGGGATGTTGGCACCATCAGGCATCTTGACCTTACTAATAATTTAATTTCCGAAGCATTTCCTGATGCGATAGGAAACATGACTTCTCTTGAGGTACTTGCTCTTGGAGGCAATTATCTCACCGGTGTAAAATCGGATGTGCTGGAAAATCTGTGCAATCTGAGGTGCTAACACTGTGGTCAAATCGGATCAATCAAGACATTTCACAATTTTTGGAGGGCTTGCCTCGCTGCGCATGGAGTAAGATACAGTTGTTGGATATGTCTCTCACGAATCTCACTGGGGAAATTCCAAAGTGGATAAACCAATGGACTGATTTGAGCATTCTTCAACTCTCTTCTAATAGGCTTGAAGGACCAGTACCTCTAGAAATAGGTATGCTCGGCAAACTCAAACAGTTATATCTAGACGGCAACCATTTGAATGGGTCTATGTCAGAGGAGCATCTTGCCACTTTAGTGAATTTGGAGGAATTGGACTTGTCTTACAACTCCCTAGACATGATGATCAGCTCAAATTGGATTCCCCCCTTTAAATTGCATGTGGCATATTTCCCACGTTGCAAAATGGGACCTCATTTTCCTCGGTGGCTGAAAGGGCAGAGGGATGTTATTAATCTTGACATTTCTGATGCAGGCATAGTTGATGACCTTCCGGAATGGTTTTGGAGTGTCTTTTCAAATGTTCAATATTTGAACATCTCTTGTAACCAAATCAGTGGCAGGTTGCCAGACACCCTTGAGTTTATGTCTTCTGCATTTATATTTGATCTGAACTCCAACAACCTCACTGGTACTCTACCACATTTGCCAAAGCGATTGGCAGAACTCGACATTTCCCGAAACTTTTTATCAGGTCCATTGCCACAAAACTTTGGAGCTCCGTTTATTGAAGATTTATTGCTTTCTGAGAACAGTATCAGTGGCACTATTCCAATATATATTTGCAAGCTGCAGTTATTGCAAGTGCTGGATTTAGCAAAGAACTTCCTAGTAGGACAACTTCCCCGCTGTTCAGAAGAAACTACAGAACCGAGTCCCATTTTAGCTCTAATCTTGTATGAGAACAACTTGTATGGTGAATTCCCTTCATTCTTGGAGAGTTGCCCAGAGTTGGTTCTACTTGATCTTGCCCACAACAACTTTTCTGGAGAGTTGCCAACATGGTTAGCAGACAAACTGCCAGATTTGTCTTATCTCCGGTTGCGTCATAATAAGTTCTCTGGCTCTATTCCAGTTCAGCTCACACAGCTTGGACACCTACAATATGTGGACCTTGCAGATAACAGGATATCAGGATCTATACCTCGTACATTTGGCAACTTAAGAGCAATGGCGCAGGAGATGCAAACATTTGGAAATCCCTTGGTGTGGAGTAATGAAAGGCCAGAAAACCCTGACACAAGCTATTCGCCAAAATATGATGACAGCTTAGTGGTGGTAATGAAAGGCCAATACCTTGATTACACCAGCAACGTCTTATATATGGTTGGCCTTGACTTGTCCTGCAACAGTTTGGTAGGAGAGATTCCAGATGAGTTAGCATCTCTCATCGGACTGACAAACCTGAACATCTCCCATAATCAGTTGTCCGGCAGGATCCCAAAGAAGGTTGGTTTGATGCGATCATTGGAGTCTCTCGACCTATCCTACAACGAAATCTCTGGAGAAATTCCTCCTGCTCTGTCAGAGATCACAGCGTTAAGCAGACTGAACCTGTCGTACAATAATCTTTCAGGAAGGATACCCTCAGGGAACCAGCTGCAGTCACTCATTGATCCAGAGTCATCGTATATCGGCAACAACTATCTCTGTGGACCTCCTCTTTCCAGGAACTGTTGGGAGCCTGATGCAACTGGAGGTGATATTGAGGAGCATCAACAAGAGGAAAAGTACTTTAAAAAAAATGAAACAGTGCTAGGAGGAACTAGACACTTTTTTTTGATATAGTAGAAACGGGTCGGCGTGAGAATTCTTGAAATTCGTCCCTGACAACGATCGAACTCCGGTCGTTAGGATGCACCAACTGCGATCCAACCAAAGTACTTTTATCTTGGGCTGGCTGCAGGATTCGTGTTTGGTCTTTGGTTGGTCTTCATCATCGTCTTATTTCGTACATGTGTCGCGTCTGCAAGAAGCGGAGCAGTGCCATCGCGCTGGACACAGTTGCCTCAAGGATTGGAGCTGCAGCTTCGTCGTGGGTGAAAGCAAGACCGGTGAAGCTCGTAGTTTTGTTTATGCAACTGAACTTAGTCTTGCTGTTGTTGGAACCAGTAGTCTTGCTACTACTGCATGATGTTGTGATGGGAACAATTTGGAAAAATAAGGGCGACTAAACAAATTATAGATTGTTTTGAAGTTCTCTAAATTGTTGTAGATGGTGTTCTCAAGTACGAAGAAACCATTCTTTTCCTTTTGCTATTCCGGACCTCTATGTTTTACATTACGTAGAACAACACCTTCATATTTGGAACATACATAAATTGTAATTTCTTTTATCAATTGTTTTGAAGTTCTCTAATATTTCTTAGATGGTGTTCTCAAAGTACGAAGAAATCATTTTTTTATTCTTTTGTTATTCTGGACCTCTATGTTTTACATAGAAAAACACCATATTTGGAACATGTGTAAATTGTAATGCTTTTAATCGATTGTTTTGAAGTTCTCTAAATTGTTCTCGATGGTGTTCTCAAGTATGAAGAAATCGTTCTTTTTTGTTGTTGCCTTTTGGACCTCTATCCTGCCAATTATCCCTTGGGGGACGCCCAGCAGTGGCCATAAATCATGTTTTTTTTGGAGTTGCCACCGGAGAAAATGATCGGGTTATTTGTGTTGGTTTCCAGTACGGATTTAGTCTAGCCTTTGTTCCTCGATCCTTTTCCGTGGTGCCGCTCGCATTGATCTAAGAATACAGCATCTCCACTTTCAATTAATGTTTTCTTTGCTGGGTCATAAAATCTATATCCCTTGGATCCTGATGAATAACCAATAAAAATTCCTGGGGTGCTCTTCGGTTGTAATTTGGTGCGCAATTGACTAGGCACTCTTATTGGTACATTACAGCCCCAAACCGCTAAGTGGAGTAATGAGGGTTTCCTATCTTTCCAAAGCTCATAGGGTGTTACTTCTACTGCTTTTGATGGAGAATGATTTAATAAATATACAGCAGTATGTAAAGCTTCCCCCCAAAAAGATAGTGGCAAATCAGAGTAGGCCATCATTGACCTTACCATATCCATTAAAGTCCTATTCCTTCTTTCCGCCACTCCATTCTGTTGAGGCCTATATGGCAAGGTATAGTGATGGACAATTCCATGTTCTTTGCAGAAATCGTCTAATATTCCTGACGTGTATTCTCCTCCACGGTCAGTTCTAAGAATCTTTATATTTTTATTTAGTTGATTTTCCACTTCCGCTTTGTACATTTTAAAAGCGTTAAACCCCTCTGATTTATGTTTGAGTAGATAAACATACCCATATCTTGAGTAATCGTCTATGAATGTAATAAAATAAACTTTCAATTTGGGTTTGAGTTTTCTGGGTTCAGGCTAAGGGGTATCTGGTTTACAGGGGTACCCAGACTGGCGCAGTTGGTGGCGGCCTGAACCTCGCTGGCGCCGATGTTGGCGGCGCTCGTGCCGGCGATGATGTGGCTCGACCTGCTGCCCACGCGGACCAATTGTGTCTCCGATGAGATCCAACCGAACGTGGTGGTGCTCACCGTCAAGGTAAACTCGGGGCCATCCCCTCCCCATCCCTAGTCCCTCCCCATCATCTTCGCCTGTTTGGAGCGTGCGCTTTTCAGGTTGCGGTGGTTTGATCTTCATCTGGGCAGGTGAATTGGCGCGTGTTGGGACCCAGTTGCATTCTGTTGATGTCACAAAGGCGAGACTCTTGTGTTGCGTTTGAAGGGGAAGCAGAATAAAATCCTAATAATTGCAGCCTCAGTTCTGTTGTTCATGTGAACCCTTTGTTCCATTCGTGAAAGTGGGTCCAACAGTGCTCATACATATTCTTATGTCATATGAACAATAGTAGCTTTAGTTTCTCCAATCCCCACAGGTATATAGCCAAGGCGCATCAAGAAATGATTGGTGGTTTCTCTTATTCTACTCATGAAGTTAACACACAAAGCAAGCTGCATATTTTGCTTGTGCTGCCACCACAGTTCCAACTAAGAAATCCACCATTTGTACTAATAATGCTCAGGTTACATTTCTCCACCTCCTCATCTTACAGTTTATTTTCATTAGTAACATCATAGATTGATGGAGACATGGAGTTCAGTAGTTATTTATTCGTCCGATATCATCCTTTTATGCTTGAAAAAATGTGTCTAATAGCCTTACAATGTTGCAGTCAGCTTAGATATCAGTCCATCATGGAGGGCTGTATGAAAATGCATGCGCATAAATTCAGAGGAAAAAACCTAATAATATGCCAGCCTACATATAGTTATCCTATCACAATTCATGAACAGAGATACTATAACTTTATAGAAACTGTTACTTGTTACTAGCATTTGGCCTCTTCCAGCAGTGAAGCGCCGTCCTACTACTAGCTCATGTGCTTTTTGACTGCTAATCTGTCACACAACGAGTAATGGTTAGTGGTTACATAGAGGTTGCGGTCCTTGGTCATAGTTTCTTAGGACCTTCATTCGGCATACAAATATTTTCTGTTGCCATCATGGATTTAGACAGTGACACATTTTTATCTCTCTGATAGGAGCATTCTTTGACTCGTTTGCCAGCTTGTGGCCACTTCTTCTCTTCTGATAAATATACTATCACGGCCAGTGGTCCATGTCGCTATATGCTCTCAGAGTACTAATTGAGTTAACGTCTTGGTAGAGCGAAACTAATGGCACATTTTGCAACTCCGATATCCTCCATGGTTGCAGCTGCAGCTGCAGCCCTTTGTTTTGTGCTTATTCTAGCCACCACGATTGCCTCTCCCGCTGTCTATGCACAACAAACCAACAACGGCGGGTGCATCACAAGCGAGAGGGGTGCTCTGCTGTCATTAAGAGCTGGCATCAGAAGCGATCCACGGAACCTCTTTTCTTCTTGGAATGGCCAGGATTGCTGCCAGTGGAGTGGCGTCAGGTGCAGCAAGAGGACAGGCCATGTCATCAAGCTTGACCTCCGCAACAATCTCTTCTTGGATGATAACTTCCATTCCTGGTCCAGTGAAAATCCTCATGGAATGCGTGGGAACGTAAGTTCTTCTTTAGTTGCTTTGCATCATCTGGAGTATCTAGATCTCAGTGGAAACTATCTCGGTGGAGTAGGTGTGCCCATACCCAGATTCTTTGCCTCCTTCCAAAGCTTGGTATATCTCAACCTCTCTTGCATGGATTTTGATAGTAAAGTGCCTCCTCAACTTGGTAACTTATCCAGATTGCTATATCTCGACATCAACAACATTTGGAATCCTAATCATTATGGCACACACATCGAGGATATCTCATGGTTGCTGCGTTTCCCTTTGCTAAGGTTTCTCGACATTAGTGGTGTAGATCTCCATGCCGTTGACAATTGGGCTCAAGCTGTTAACATGCTACCTAATCTAAGAGCCCTTCGTCTCTCTGGATGTGAACTTGTTTTTCCACACATGCCTATTGTGCATTCTAACCTCACATCACTTGAGATGCTTGATCTATCTAATAATCGGTTTCACACCATTAATGCAGCCTACTGGTTCTGGGATGTCGGCACCATCAGGCATCTTGACCTTGAAAACAATGAAATTTCTGAAGCATTTCCAGATGCAATGGGAACATGACTTCGCTTGAGGCACTTCATCTTGGAGGCAATAATCTCACCGGTGTAAAATCGAAGGTACTGGAAAATCTATGCAATTTGAGAGTGCTCACACTATGGTCAAACCTGATCAATCAAGAAATTTCACAATTCTTGGATGGGTTGCCTCACTGTGCATGGAGTAAGATAGAGTTGTTGGATATGTCTTGCACGAATCTCACTGGGGAAATTCCAAAGTGGATAAATCAGTGGACTGCTTTGAGCATTATTCAACTCTCTTCTAATAGGCTTGAAGGATCAGTACCTCTAGAACTTTTTAAGCTCGAAAAACTCAAACAATTGTATCTAGATGGCAACTATTTCAACGGTTCTATTTCAGAGGAGCATCTTGGTACCTTAGTGAATTTGGAGGAATTGGATTTGTCTTACAACTCCCTACACATGATGATCAGCTCAAATTGGATCCCCCCTTTTCAATTGCATCTGGCATATTTCCCTGGTGTCAAAATGGGGCCTCATTTTCCTCTGTGGCTAAAAGGGCAGAGGGATGTTATTTATCTCGACATTTCTGATGCAGGCATAGTTGATAACCTTCCGGATTGGTTTTGGAGTGTGTGTTCAAATGTTATATATTTGAACATCTCTTCTAACCAAATCAGTGGTAGGTTGCCAGGGACTCTTGAGTTTATGTCTTCAGCAGTGATATTTGACCTGAACTCCAACAATCTCACTGGTACTCTACCGAAGTTGCCAAAGCAATTGGCAGAACTTGATATTTCCAGAAACTCTTTATCAGGGCCACTGCCACAAAACTTTGGAGCTCCGTTTCTTGAAGATCTATTGCTTTCTGACAACAGTATCAATGGCACTATTCCAAAATATATTTGTGAGATGCAGTTAGTAGTACTGGATTTAGCAAAGAACTTCCTGGTAGGACACCTCCCCTGCTGTTCAGAAGGAACTACAAAACTGAAAGCTCTAGTTTTGAATGAAAACAGCTTGTCTGGTGAATTCCCTTCATTTTTGGAGAGCTGCTCACAGCTGGTTCTACTTGATCTTGCCCACAACAACTTTGTTGGAGAATTGCCAACATGGTTAGCAGACAAACTGCCAGATTTGTCTTATCTCCTGTTAGGTCATAATAAGTTCTCTGGCTCTATCCTGGTTCAGCTCACACAGCTTGGACACCTACAATATGTAGACCTTGCATATAATAGAATATCAGGATCTATACCTCGTACATTGGCCAACTTAAAAGCAATGGTGCAGGAGACAGAATTTCTGGGGAATCCTTTACTGTGGACTTACGAAAGACCAGCAAACCCTGACACAAACTACGATTTGCCAAAATACTCTGACAGCTTAGCAGTGGTAATGAAAGGCCAATACCTTGACTACACCTGGAACATCATTTATATGGTTGGCCTTGACTTGTCCTGCAACAGTTTGGTAGGAGAGATTCCAGATGAGTTAACTTCTCTTGTTGGATTGAACAACCTGAACGTCTCCCATAATCAGTTGTCTGGCAGGATCCCGGAGAAGGTAGGTTTGCTACGATCATTGGAGTCGCTCGACCTATCGTACAACAAACTCTCTGGGGACATTCCTCTCAGTCTCTCCGACATCACAATGTTAAGCAAGTTGAACCTGTCGTACAATAATCTTTCAGGAACAATACCCTCAGGGAATCAGCTTCAGTCACTCATCGATCCAGAGTCATCGTATATCGGCAACAACTATCTCTGTGGACCTCCTCTTTCCAGGAACTGTTGGGAGCCTGATGCAACTGGAGGCGATATTGAGGAGCATGAAGGACAAGAGGCCAAGTACTTTTATCTTGGGCTGGCTGCAGGGTTTGTCTTGGGTCTTTGGTTGGTCGTCTTTATCTTCATATTTCGTTCATGTTCTGGGTCTGCAAGAAGTGGAGCAGTGCCATCACGCTGGACACATCTGCCTAAAGGATTGGCGCTGCAGCTTTGTCGTGGGTGAAAAAGCAAGACCGGTGAAGCTCGTAGTATTGTTTATGCGACTGAACTTAATCTTGCTGTTGTTGGAACCAGTATTCTTGCTACTACTGCATGATATTGTGATGTGAACAATTTGGAAAAATAAGGGCGACTAAACAAATTGTACTGTTTTTTGTTACAGATTGTTTTGAACTTCTCTAAATTGTTTTAGATGGTGTTCTCAAGTACGAAGAAATTGTTTTTTCTTCTGTCGCTATTCTGGACCACTATGTTTTACATAGAAAACACCTTCATATTTGGAACATATATAAATTGTAATGTTTTTTATGGATTGTTTTGAAGTTCTTTAAATTGTTTTAGATGGTGTTCTTTAAACTGTATGAAGAAATCGTTCTTTTTTGTTGTTGCTTTTTGGACCTCTATGTTTGACATAGAACAACACCTTCATGTTTGGAACATATATAAACACTTACAGAGGACTAGCAACAGTTGTAAAACATGTTGAATAAACCTTGTGCATTCTTCGGTTAGTTTAGAGTTAGCAGAATAAACACTGCACACTGTCACCTGCCTGCGGATTCAGTCAGTGCAGTCAATAGCTAGACTTTCAGTTAGCAGCTGCCACTTTAGCGTTAGGTTTGATCTGGTCGTGGGATTTCATGGCAGCAGGGCACGACATGGCCGGCATGCTTCAGACCGCCTGCAGCACGATCAACTCATGGGATGGCACGGAACATTAGGATCGTTGTGCAGGGTTTTAGCTCAATCTGTTTGAGCATGTTTGCATGTATTCAGAATAAAGGAACAGAAAGCAGAGAGAAAAGTTGTGTGATTGTACGCAGCACAAAAACTTCCGTGTGTGCATGATTGCAATATATTAGCATCAGGTTTCTGAGCTACTGCTGCAGCTGCTATCTTCTATGATTGCAATATATTAGCAACAGGTTTTACCAAGGTTTCATATGAGCACTGCCCAAGGGAATCCTACTCGGTGGCACATAAGATTGTTAGAAATTATTTCTAGCTTCCAGCTCTTGTAATTGGGACGGTATCCCCTAGCTTTATTTTATCGTTTCTGATAATAAACATTCTAAACTGTGTTTGGTAATCAATAAAGCTAGCCGAACGACATTCCGTCGGAAGAAAAGAACTTTTGTATGTTCATCTTCTTTCCCCTCCCTCTTTGTGCGAGTGAGTGTAATCCCGAACGAAATTTTTGCAGTTCATTCCATCCGGGGTCAAACAAATTAGTATGGTTACACAACTGATACATTGAGAGTACAAGACCGTGACAGACCATATAGTAATAGCGTATCAAAAAGTGGGGACATAGTACCACAGATGAAACGAGCGTTTAGCCTACTCATTAAAAGAACTAGACCACATGACACACCACGCCCCAGACCAGAAAGTAATCTCCCTGCCAAGTCATTCTAGGCTCTTGCAGCCAATTGATGCCTACGACTACTTATAAAAAATAAAAATCAAACCACTTCCCTCGTGTAAAAAAACAGATAGACCAAAATAAAGCCATGGTCCCGAGGACACATGTCACATTATTCTAACTACTGGGCGATAAAAAATAAATTGGTGTATTGTATCTTCTAAAAATAAAGGTACAAGTGAATCCTGCCAAATTCTCTTAGGTAAACTATCTTTTGTAAGAGTGGCACCACGATATAGAAAGCAAAGGAGACAAATATTTTGTAGAGGCACTTTAAGTTTTTGTAAGTATATGAACTAAAACCATAATAGAATCAAATAAAGCAGAATATATACATACTACTAAATGCAGAACATCTCGTCGTACTTAGGTCAATCTGAACACATCATAATCGGTTGAAAATATAACATTTTGCCACCTTACTAACTACCGTCATGCTAATCTTGAATTGACGACCAACAAGCGGGCAACATAACTCAGAATTATACCACAATGTTCCTAAAACCGAGGCAACAATAGCATGTTTGTTTGAGACCATATTAAAAAGTCTAGTATAGCATTTATATAATTAGCCACCATCTAACCATTTATTTTCAGAAAATAGAGTATCTTACCATTTTCTATTTAAAACGAGCCAAGCTGAAGAAATCTCCTTAACTCGCATATGTCTCTTCTAGAAGTAGGAATATCTTGGTTTAGCCAAGCCAAATACCATCATCAATGAATAACTTGAAAATCCTACTAAGGAGGTACTTGATTCTTCAAAAACCTACTAAGGAGGTATCTCAAAAGGGAAATCCAAAAGTTAGAAGGCTACTAAGTATATGATAAATAAGGGTTAAACAACCGCCGTATGATAACATTTGGACTCCCATGCATGCAGTGGATTTTCAAGTCTATCCTTAATAACCTTTCAATCTTGGTCTCTAAGTTCCTTTGCGCCCCATATTAGGAAGTTTACGATCCTTCGCGAGCATAAAGATCTTCTCAATAGTATGCTTCGTCGCACATTCCAGCCTCATTGGTCAGTGAACTCTCCACCACAAAAACAAGATGCTTAAAGAATACAAACACACTTTATAATCAAACACCGCATCGTTACAAGTAAGCCAGATCGCTCATGCCGCAAACCCAAAAAATCCAACCCTCGATGATGTATCATCCACGGCCACCCTAGATTCTAACCCACATAACCTGAGGTAGGCAACATGTGGGGTAACGAAACTATAGATGTCCATGGTTTCCTAGTGCCTACGGAACTTACATGACTACTGCCTCGACCAGATTTACTTTTCCAACTCAGTCACCACTTGGATCCTCCCCCATGCGCATCCAAAATAAATTGTTTGTTTCAATGAGTAACTAGATCTCCACGTGTCTTCCTATGGTCCCTCAAAACTCTATCTGGAATGAAACCGCATAGAGATTTCAATGTGCAAGATTTCGATATTTCCAAATCCAACTAACACACATCAGTCAAAGTAACCTCCTAAAGCCTAACGGATACCAACAAGCTGATGACATTCACTCAAATCGTCCTAAGAGAAGGAACAATGGAAATAAAGGTTACATGCACTATCCACACAACAACTATTCATAAAATTCACAAGTTATCCATTCTATGGCTTTTGACTACATGAGGTCCTTCCCAAATATTTCAAGAATCTCTTAGTCCTTGCCTAAAAGAATCACCCATCCACTAAATAGTTCATCCTCAACGCACGAGAACACAAATCTGGTGAACCCATTTCCAACTTCATAGTCCAGTTTGCCAATAGAGTAATGTTGTACATTTTGCTATCCATGAATCCTAAATCACCCAACTCCTTAGGGTTGCAACCATTTGCCGTTATTAAAACTTATTTTATTGATAACCCCTTCCCAATCGAACATGGCCTTACCATATCTAACTAATAATGAGTACCATATTTTAACCTATTTAAGCCCATCATATATGTAGGAAGATTATCAAGAAAAGATGTAATCAAAACTTCCCTTCCTTTGATTGTGAGTTGCCCTCCTTGCAATTTATCCACCCTTTTAGCCACCTAGCTTATCCACGAGGAAAGCAAAATTTGCAACCATAGTAAAACACTGAAATGTTTTGTGATATGGCTTTGACTTGATGCCTTTCTAAATCCAAGAGCGATTTCTCACATTCCTTGATGAATTGGGTTGAGTTTGGGAAAGTTAGGGCGAAAGGTGCAAGCCATTGTTATTTAGGGGTTGCACATTCTTATGCAAAATGTGTATAAAATCATTTTTTTTGGAATACCTATGTGTTTCTACATATCTGGTGAAAGTAAGCTATTCTACCAAACATATATTGTGCATCTATGAAGTTGACAGTATGCACTGCATGGTTAAGTGATTATTGAAGCAAGAATAATGTAGCTATAAGTCCTAATGGTTTGAGGAGAAATCTCTTGTACACACCTTATATGCTCCCAAGTTATAAATTTACTTACAATAAGATAGAAATGCACCCTGAAAAACTCTACCAAGATATTTGTGTAATACGCGGTAGTACTCATCGCCAAGATATTCATGGATAATAAAATAGCTATGGTCATATATACATAATTCATCTAAGTGGAACAAGTTGAACTGCAGATCCTTATTACTTGTATGTTTCTATCTTGTAGAAGAATTCATCTTAAACTCAGGAGTTGCGAGAGACATTGTCTCAAAAAAGAAGCAACTAACATAGTTTCCCAACTTCAGTTTAAATTGAGTCCATATGTATCACTGTGTCTTTCATTGAGATTTTGAAAATCTATACATTATAATTTCACAATAAAAATAGTGTATTTTAAAATTTAATGACATTGTTGGATGTAAAATATTTTTAGTTTGATGGAGAACTATAAGATGAGAATGTATTTAGGTTAATCATGCTCAAGCCTATGATGAAGCACTTGAATTCCTCCCAATTCATGTGTTTTGGGTGATTCACGGCATGGTTCAATAAGATAATGCCATAGAAGGGGCACAAGAGGAAGGAATATGATGATGTGACAAAAGAGAGAAGAAGTGGGAATCAGTTGAAGAGGGGAAGAAAAAGAAGAAGAGAAAATATAAAATGTTTTGGGAAGAGGGAAAAGAGAGGAAGACCGACACATTCCAGTGAGGGCACAAACGTACGTGTCACACTGGAACGACAACATGACCCATCTTCTTTAGAGTCTAAAAATGAATCATGTAATGGTCCACACAGTCATGAGATGCTAAATTGTTTCACAATAATTGATTATGGGATACTTAGTCTAATTCTAACTATACCCCCCCCCCCCCCTCATAACTAGAGCTCCTTGATGTCAATCTCATGATTAGACTTGGCTTCCAAGGAGTAGAGTCCAGTAAGGTGCATAGATTTATTCTCTTACTAATGAGTTGTATTTTTAGTTAGAAGTGTGCTAGAAGTGAATTACACCCATATACTAACTATCATAATACATCATTTTTGGAGAATGCATCTTTGTATTTGTATTCAGTAATTCCCCATGATCCAGGATATACACTTGTATGTTGCATTTATAAAGAACAGATATGTAAAATGGAATGATGTATTGTTCTTAACCTTAGTGACATCTGATGAATTATTTCTTGTCTTTGGGTTGAGAACTATATAGGTTAAGTTTTCTTGACATAGAAATTGAACTGTCGCGTTGAAATAGATTCAATAAAATATTCAAAATGCCCTTAGAAAACTTATGTAAAAAAATCCTATGGTCATCACAGATGAATTGTAAGCCAAATTTGAATATTTGTTCATTTTATGGTGAAATATTTTGTCATCAAGCCCAACAAAAATGAAATATTTGTTCACATATTCTAAAATAAGTGAAATCTTGCATGCATCTGAATGTTGGATGATGGTTCTTGAAATGAGTTGAAAACTAAGAAACCAAGGGTGATTGAGAATTGACAAAACCGACAAAAAACTTTCACCTGTGATATTTTTAGCATGAGAAGTAAGATATATCAAGAAGGACTAGAAAATACCCACAAAAAGGGAATACATGCATAATATATACATGTGGCCGTGGTAAAAGTAATAACCGAAAATAGGCTGATGAATCATCATGAACTGATATCATTTGGCTTTCAAGAATTAACTTTGCTACATCTCGGTGGATTGAGATTTCGTTAATTTATAGAAAAATAGAAATATCAATTATATGCAATTAGTATATTATATTAAACTGTATTTCAAGATGGGTCTAATGTTATAAATTTGGTGCTACAGTTATCACTACTTTTCTATAAAGTTTGTCAAGTTTAAAATTTTCCTCCTCGAAACAGGCATGCGCCTAGTTATATTAATTATCAACCACGATTGACTCCGCTGCTAGGTCAGACAACACAACACCCAAAAGAAAAACAAAGAAAAGAAAAATAAACAAAAAAGAAAAAGAAGAGAAAACAAAGCCGACGACAGTGGCTCGACGAAACCAAGAATGACCCGCAACCGCCGTGCCCTCCGAAGAATTTCCACCACGTTCCTAGCGCTCCGAAGCGTCGCGTACCAAACGACACCTCCAAGAAGGAAAGCGACGACAACGATGCTGCTGCCCATACTGGTCCTAGGGTTTCCCCCGATATGCTACGGGAGGTGGGGAAGAGATACACCCGACGCCCTTCAAGAAGGACGGCGATACCCGCAGGCGTCACAACGACGGTGTCTAGACGACAAGATTTCTCCCGACCCCTCAAAAAACCACACTCTCGGACGCTTCAGATTGCTCCACCAAGCTCACCACCCACCAACATATGCCACCACGGTCTTGCAGTCCCCCCCGTCATCTCACCAAGATCCACACTGTGAGGCTGGTACGGCCGAAGAGTAGAACCCTTGGCGGGGGTCGGCAGTACAGTAGCACACGGGAGGGAACTACCTCCACCGTCGGAGGGCGATGGCCGACCGGATGAAGCAGCAGGGGCAAACCAGGCCCTCACTGGCTCGATCGAGCCCAAACAGACTCATGAAGCCTCACTGCTTCACTGCAGCTAAGGTGTCACCATTACCGCCAACCCTAGCGTTAGACCCTACTCCTCCATCCACCAGAGGATCCCTACCGCCAAGTAGCAGCGCCACCACCACCGTGCTCACCGGGCCTACCGGACCGTCGCCGGTCTAGCAGCACCCCATGACCCGCCCCTGCATGCCAAACAAACGTAGCCGACATGGCTCTGCCGGATCGGGGAGTCGAGGAGCCGCCCGGGATGCGAGCACCTGCAGTACTAGTGGCGCCGGCACTAGCTCCGCCGAGGCCCGCCTAGCCCAGATCGGGGCCCGCCTAGCCAAGGACGGGGCGTCCCTGGCCTAGATCGGGGCCCGCTTGGCCCAAACCCGGGTTGCACCGCTGCAAAGGGCCAGCAACCCCCGCTCGCACTCATCCCCGCCCGGATTCGCCGCCGCCATGCCCCTGCACGAGCGGGCCATGGCCTCCGCGCGCCAGGAGGGCCGCCGACGACGCTGCCGCCAGAGCCGCGATAGACGCCGTCACGGAAAACCCCCGACCACGCCACCCCACCGCCTCCAGCTGCGGGATCCTCCCCGACCGCGGCTTGCCGGCCACGCCGCACCGAGCACCGCCGGACCCGCCTACCACGCACCGCCGCCAGTCGCCGCCACCCCGCGTGACCCTTCTGGTGTCCGGGGAAAGAAGGGTCGCCGCCGCCGGCACCACCCGGGCTTTGCCCTGCGGCCCTCGCCGCAGCAGGGAGGAAGGGGAGGGAGACTGAAGGACAGGCGGTGAGCTAGGGTTTCGTCGCCCCGGTTGCCCGCGGGGGACGACGGTAATTTGGACTTTGGACAAAGCTGAATGTAAGCTTATTTATTCTCCAACGGAGGTAAGTAATATGTTGCGTGTAAACATGTACTCAGAAGTCAGAACTGACTCTGCATCGGTAAAACCAGATGCAACGGCTGAAATTTTCACGTCCAAGTAATTAGCAAGGGAAAGTAGAATCCGGAACAGGACGTGCGACGTCTCAACGACGGACACGTACCACCACCATCAATAGCCACGAGCGACGATTATCGTCCTTCGCACGGCGTCCCTTCAACGAGTCGCGACTCATTCCATGCTGAGAATTGGTCTTGAGAAAAAGGGTCCGCAGGAAGAAAATGCGTCCCGATCTCCCAATCCCAGGCATGACACCCGTAGGGTACATACGTGCTGCAAACCAAAGTTGGCCTTGTCTTCTTTCAGCTAGTGTCTAGTAGTGATGACAAGCGAGCTACACCTGTCGCCTATATATAAATTTCATTCCCGATCCATCATTCTTCTCCCATCCCTGATCTCGCGCGTGTTCGTCTCGTTCTCGTCTCATCTTACAAGGTGTATAGCACAGGTTCTGCTTCCCAGCAACTTATCTATCATCCATGGCAACCAACGCGACCACCAACCCGCGCTTCACCGTGACCTTCGACGTGGGGAGCAGCGACAAGTACGGCAGCTTCATCGGCGGCATCCGCAGCAAGGTGGCCAACCCGAAGCACTTCTCCCACAACCGCCCCGTGCTGCCACCGGTGGAGGAGCCCAAGACCCTGCCGCGCCGGTGGTTCCACGTGTTGCTGCGGACGCCGACCAGCACGCTAACTCTCGCCACCCGCGCCGACAACCTCTACCTGGAGGGCTTCCGGAGCCGCGACGGCACGTGGTGGGAGCTCACCCGCGGCATCATCCCGGGCGCCACCTACGCGGGCTTCGGCGGCACCTACCGCGACCTCCTCGGCGACACGGACAAGCTGGTCGGCGTAGCCCTCGGCCCGCAGCAGATGACGGAGGCCGTCAACGCGCTCGCCGCGCGCACGGCGGGCGACCTCGCCTCCGGCGCGAAGCAGCAGCAGGCCAAGGAGGCCGTGGTGGCGCTGCTCCTCATGGTGAACGAGGCGACCCGGTTCCACACCGTGTCGGCGTTCGTGGCCGGCCTGATGCACCCGAAGTCGGCGAAGAAGCGCGGGACGATCACCGATGAGATGAAGGCCCAGGTGAACGGGTGGCAGGACCTCTCCGAGGCGCTGCTCAAGACGGATCGATACGATAATAAAGACAAGCCTGAAGGCAAGGGGAAATCACCTCCGGTTCGCCCGGAAGCGTTCAAGGCGTTTGACAAGATGGGTGTGAAGACGGCGGACAAGGCCGCCGAGACGCTTGGGATCCTGCTGTTCGTCCAGGTGAATGGCGGGATGAGCGAGACCAAGGCGCTGCAGCTGTTCCGTGCCAGTGTGAACTACTAGCTCCATCGCTTCGTGTAGGTTGGAGTATACTACATAGCTTTGTACATATTTACCGCCTGATCAGTGTAGTTCGAATAAGTATGTGTGGGACTATGTTAACGGTAAATAAAGCAAGTTGGCGGATTCAACTTTGTACTCTCTATATTTGTAGGCCGGTAACATTTATCATCTCAACTTTGTACTGGAGCGGGAGATGGCTCGAACAACGTTTTGACCAGGTCATTCTAAGTTATGTTACTATTTAGTGTTACTTCATCTACAACACTAATAAATTTGTACTTACGGCAGGAGACAATCAACAAATTTGGCCCAAGTTGACGCTCATCAAGTCACCACACAAGGAGAAACGCCCCAACAAGGATGAAAATGACGGTTGATGCGGACTTCGGATGCGGCTTTCATATCTATATTTACTTCTTTTTTTAGAATTTGATCAACTAGCATGGATTGGCTATTGTAATAACAATCGTTACATTTAAGTCTCCTTATGAGGAACTAGTCTATCATCCGTCTAAATGCACTCTTGCTTAGTTGAAGAGTGGGTTGTTACAGCTTGTGAATTTAAAAATTTCCCTGCTCTGCTACAAACTTTTTAAATATTCTCTTAAGCGAGTAGTCAGCATACTGGTTGCTTTGTTCCAAATGGAATCTAGAGGCGAGATGTTATGGCAGTCATCGACATAACCATGCTATGATTCTGAATGTAGACAAAATGTAAGCGGCTGCATGTATAGTCCTAGCACATTTCCAATACATCAGGAATTGAACTAGATTGCTTCACAACTTTACTATTCGATATCAACAACTCAAAGAAGTCACATTTTAGTACTAGCTTAGTACCATGATAGTAGACTTTAAAAATTAAAATTGATTGACAGCTTTTGTTGAAAAAAATACTCTTTATCTTAACCAATAAGCCATTATGGTACCATATGTCATCGACTTAATTGGAGGCAGAAATTCTTCCGACTTGAAACTTGATGTTTCCTGTTGATCGACAAACTATCATAAATTATGAATTCATGATTGTCAGAACTCTGAAAATGCAATTGGTTCGAAATCAGATGGTAGAACTGATGACCACAGAAGTATTCCTTGTATTACTAACTATAAGTTCAGTGCCAACTGTGGAAGTGGTTCTGGTCATCGCCTCATCAAAAATACTTTATTAAGGACGATGATGAACTGTCTGAACTCTGACAATCCTTCATAGTTGGGAACTTCTCTTCTATTTGAAAGTTTTTTTTATTTGATATTTTATTAATCTAGAAACAGTAAATCATTCTGGGATGTACGTATTTGACATGGAAAATAAGCTCTGTACTACTCTTCATCTTAACCAATAAGTTCTGTACTACTCTTCCTACAACTCTGTACTCAACTGCATGCATGACTCATTTTGAAGGACTGGTGGGCATGTGTTAAGGACATACTAATTTTCTCTTCTGCAATGTTCATTGTGACATAGCTCAGCCATTAGTACTTGAACATAATAGGTCAGTTTTCTTATGCAGGCAACATTTCGTTTTCTTGTTTTGTCAGGAGCATACAGAAGAAGGATGATAACACACAACCTACTACATGAAATTGACAAATCCATCACAGGAAATTCACTATTGCAGCTTTAAGCAATAGATTGATAACTTGTATTCCACTTGAAAAGGCACGAAACCGAGCCGAAAAAAGAACAGTACTCATCGCAGCGGCCTTAGGGCACTGCCGCAAAGCTGGAGACCTCCTCGTCGACGGCAATGACAACCTCCATTCCCCGCCGCATATGCTCTGTCTCCTATGCTCAACATCGACATGGTAATGTCCATCAATGGCACCCTCATCCATTCCCACCTCGCCTACTTTGATGCGCCCACCATTCCCAACCTTGTCGACGTTGATGCCGCCCTCCAGGAGGGTCAGACCTGCCGCAGTGACCGCCCACGACGCCACAGATTGCCCGCTGTCTACCAGTGAGGTGCCTGCCCGGTGAGAATAGGCGTCGTTGAAGGCTGCCGGGCAGAATGAGAAGAGCCGGCGACAGCAGGAACGACATCATCGGGAACTGCTGCTGCGGTGTCTTCTGTCGCTAGGCTGCAAGGTGCAGCCGACGCGATGCTACTGGACGGACAGCGTGGAGCGCGCGCCAAGGAGAAGGACAGCGCGGAGAGGGCACGCCGGAGAGCGGGCCAGCGACGGGCGCCTCCGACGTGGTCGAGGTACCACGGGCCACGGAGTGTACCACGCAGAACGCGAAGCACGAGAAGGCCGAGACCACGACACCGCCACTCGCCGCCCGCCGGATACACCTCCAGCCGCTCGCCGCATCAACCGCTCGCCGCCCGCCGCATACACCCCCGGCCGCCCGCTGCATGCCGCATCCACCGCCCAGCGCCCTCCACATCCGTTCGTCTCGCGGAGGAAGAATCGTAGAGGGGAACGACGGAGACGACGCAGTCACTCTACCGCGGCGGCGACGCCACGGAGGCGACGCGAGGAAGACAAAGACACTCGATTTAGGGATAAGGTTTTTTTTGGAGGGCCGGAAGTGGGTGACGGGACGGACTGGATTGCAAAATATTTTGGGCTGAGGCCCAATGTCGGCCTGTCTAACGTGTGTTGGAAATTTCTTGACTAGTATAAATTGTACTAGTCTTATTCTTGACACTAGTATAAATTATTAGGAGCCTTAAGATGCACTAAAATGGAGGGCTAATATTCATTTGGAGTACTCTAAAAGACCTCTCACTTAAGGAGGGCAATATTCTAAATCGATCACGATCGAGACAGGATAACGTGGATATGCTTTAGTCACCGACGCTGCTAAGATTCCACACATGATTCACGTCGCAACTTCAAAAACGGGGTGGGAACATCCACTTCTTTATTCATGATTGACTACTCTCACACAGATTTATTCAAATTGCAGTACATTATTACAGACTATAGAAAGTGATTACAGTAGTAGGATTATTCGCTGCGTGAGGCATCAGTCTAGCTAGCTAGTTCCCATGAAACAGCTTGAGCGCCTGAGCAGCAGTCAACCCGCCTGGCACCTCGACGAACAGCAGGATCCCCACCGTGGCGGCCGCCTGTTCCACCGTCTTCACCCCCATATTCTCGAACGGCGTGAACTTCCCCGGCGGCTTGGCGTCCGTCGTCAGCAGCGCCGCGGACAGGTTCTGCCACCCGTTCACCTGGGCTTTCATCTCCTTGGTGATGGTCCCGCTCTTATCCCCAGTCTTGGGGTGCATCAAGTCGGCCACGAACGCCGACACGGACTGGAACCGTGTGGCCTCGTGCACCATCAGGAGCAGCGCCGCCACCGCGTCCTTGGCCTGCTTCTGCTTCTGGCTGGATGCGAGGTCGGCCCTGGTGAGGCCGGCGAGCACATTGACGGCATCGATCATCTTCTTCGGGCCGAGGACGACGCCAGACAAATTCTCCGAGTCGCCGAGGAGGTCGCGGTAGCTGCCGCCGAAGCCCACGTAGGAGGCGCCGGGGATGAGGCCGCGAGTGAGCTCCCACCATGTGCCGTCGCTGCTCCTGAAGCCCTCCAGGTAGAGGTTGTCGGCGCGCGTCGTGATCGTGAGCTCGGCGCCGGTCACCGGGGCCTTGAGCTTGATGTGGAACCACCGGCCCGGCGGGACGTTGGGCTCCACCGGCGGCAGCACGGGGCGGTTGTGAGAGAAGTGCCTCGGGTTGCCGAGCTCGTTGCGGATGCTGGTGATGAGGCTGCCGTAGTTGTCGTTGCTCCCGAGGTCGAAGTTCTTGGTGAAGAGCTCGTTGGTGGTGACGTTGGTCGCAGCCATGGGATCGATCGATGGGAAGATGAGACGCACAATAATGGTGAGAGTTGAGATGGTGTGGTAGAAGATGGCCGAACTGGAGTGGAATTTATAGGGGCGCTCTACAGCCTACAGGTGCATGCATGCTTGCTAGGACTAGGGCTAGTTTGAAGAGGAAGCAAAGACCAACTTTGATTTTGGTTCTGGAGTACTGCACTCTGCACTCTACACCACAGGCTACATAAGTATGTTCAACGTGGTCGCAACACGTCTTGAAAGCGATATTTCTCCTAAACGGGCCACCTGGCTAACTACCTTACAAACACTAAAAAAAAACGTGCAGCTCTTACGTCTCGATTTACTGAGGACGAGATTTTTTTTTTTACGAATTATGGTACGTACCGATGTACATGTCAGTTCACTACAGCAACGTCTCACCATGCCGACGGACGGACACCGTCGACATAAGCCAAATTACCATCGGCGTAGCACAACGTCGGTCTAGACTCATTAGCCATCAGTGTAAATGGCTACGCCGAGAGCTAAGCCGTCATCATAGTTTAGGTAGACCTCACCCGACGGCTAACGGCCGTTTGGATACGCCGACGGCTTATCTAGTTATTTTAAGATTGTTCAAAAATAATAATTTTTTCCAACTTTTTTGAATTGTTTGATTTGTTAATCTCACAAACAATTTCTTTTAACACTAAGTATGTTTAATCTCCGCTCAAATTGCACTAATGGCCAAACATCCGGATCGGTCACCTATCCTAATACTACTCCTGTCCAGCACGCTTAACTTCTCTGTTCCTTTCAGATGAGTTTCCGATAAAAAAAAATTAGACCTTGTTGATAATACTACCATATCAATCCCATTAACCTTGGACATGGTGTCACATGAATTTATTTTTAAAATTTCAAACAATTATCTAAATAAACAAGAATGAATAAGCAATAACTTGAATTTAAATGACAATAAAATAATATTTTTTTTGCCTTTTTATATTCAATATGGAATAATTCATATATTTAAATCTGTAAATCGGAATCCAATAAACAATATGTCTAAATCGATCATAAAAATAAGAAGAATCAAAATATGACATCCCTATCGTATTTTTAATCATGCATCATGTCGTTTCAAATAAAATTTATTTAATAGTGTTCAAATCTTCAAATAATCATATCAAAATCTTCCTTTTGAATTTGAGGATTCTAAAAAATCCATAGCTCGGCGTCGAGTCTCGCTAAATTTATATTAAATATATGATGAAATAGCATATTATGAACCTAAAAATAATTTTTTCAAAAAATCATGAGCATTAGATCATGTACCTGCAATTCAAACCGGACCCACTTGCTACCGATTCGGCAAATATTTATCTTTTTTACCAGGGATGGACGAAAAGGTCTGAGATACCTCGGTTGCGACATTGTTCATGTAAGGTGGTTTAGTATTTTTGAAAAATGGAGTGGTAGCATTTTGAATTATGTCTTTGGTGGTTGCTTCACATCAAGTCTCTTTTTAGCACTCAGAAAATGGAAAATAGTTTTTTCGTGCGACGAAAAGGAAAACTTCCTCATGCAATATTGTTCTTCATACCAAGATGCGCATGCTCTGAACAATATGGGCACAGTATCAAACTATGTTGTAACTTTAGCCACAATTTTGGTCATTTGGCCCGAAAGCTATGAAACCTCGAACATGATAGCTCATTTTGAGAAGGTTTTTTTGAGATTCAATCAATATACCAAGTTTGGTATTTTTTCCTTTCAACTATGTCATATAATATGACACCAGGCGAATGTTTTACATTGTTCAGACCGTTTTGAATTTCTATGCCCGTTTCAAACTATGGTCAAAATGGCGGGCATGGAGATTTTACCTAGGGGATGAGCCTCGCTAAACTTGCATTGGATCTCTAAAGAAATATCATATTGTGAGGCTAAAATAAATTTTTGCAAAAACATGAGCATTAGATCATGTACATGTTGTTCAAACCGGATCCACTTCCTCCCGACTCGCAGACATTTGTCTTTTTTACTAGAAGTGGACATAAAGGTTTGAGATCCCGATTAGGGTATTGTCCATGTAAGGTGGTTTACTATTTTTGAAACATGGGGCGGTGGCATTTTAAATTATGTCTTTGGTGGTTGCTTCACAAAACGCCCCGTTTTTTATACTCAGAAATGGAAACTAGCTTTTTCGTGCGATGAAAAGGAAAATTTTCTCTAGCAATATTGTTCACCATACCAAGATGCATATGCTTGCACAATATGGGCACAGTATCACAAACTATGCCGCGATTTTAGCCCCAACATTGTTCATTTTGCCCGAAAACCTTGAAACGTCGAACATGATAGCTTATTTTGAGATGCCATCAATGTATGAAGTTTGGTATTTTTTTTCCTTTCAAATATGTCATATAATATGACACCACTCGGATGTTTTACATTGTTCAGATCGTTTTTGAATTTCTATCCCCGTTTCAAACTATGATCAAAACGGCTGCCATGGAGATTTTACCTAGGGGATGAGCATCGCTAAACTTGCATTGCATCTCTGAAGAAACATCATATTGAGAGGCTAAAATTGACTTTTGCAAAAAATCATGAGCATTGGATCATGTAACTGTAGTTCAAACCGGATCCACTTCCTACTGACTCGGTTGACATTCGTCTTTTTTATCTGGGGTGGATAAAAAGGTTTGAGATACCTCGGTTGGGACATTGTCCATGTAAGGTGGTCTAATATTTTTTAAAAATAAAGTGTTTGCATTTTAAATTATGCCTTTGGTGGTTGGTTCATAAAACACCCCTTTTTGTCACTTGGGAAATAGAAAATGTATTATACGAAAGTATATATAATGTTTTTATATTTTATTTAACCAAAATATGTAATATTTGAGTTAAGTTAGATAGATCTTATTTTTCTGCAATTTTTGATATATTATATGTATTTTTATGAATTAAAATGATTTAGTTATGATTTTTCTAATATTAATGTGGCAAAAGGGGAAAATAGCTATGCCGTCGGTATAGCTATGAAACCTAGGCCGGCGGCTAATCCGTCGGCGTAGCCTTGACGCCGCCACCGCCTATCCACTACACCGACGGCCCGGTCTACGCCGACGACTGTCGTCAGCCTATCCAATTCTACGCCGATGACCAAACTAGGCCGACAGCCGGTTTACTCGGCTGCCCGCCTCGAGGCATACACCGATGGCCCGACATATAGCTGTCGGGGTAGAGTTTGGTCATCGGCGTCTTGATTTTTTTTTTGAGAAACACAGTACAATCATATACACTCACAACACGTACAAGCACCCACCCCTATGAACGCACACACGCACACCCTACCCCTATGAGCACCTTCGAAAGACTGAGCCGGCAGATCGGGTCTTGAGATTGACGAAGTCACCACGGGCGCCTCGCTGTCGACGGGAACGTCGCCTCCCACTGAAAGAATATTCTGCCATTAATACAACACACAGTGTCAAACCTGGGGTTTAAACTCTGGTGGGCTGGGGGTACAACCATCCTCCTAGCCATCCAACCACGGGTTGGTTTGCATCGGCATCTTGATTTATTCGTGTAGTAGTTCTGCTTTCCAAAAGAACTAAGTCAATCTCTCGTGACGAAGTGACCCAAATCTTTTATGGCAACAATGGCAATTTTATGGGTACCCTAGCTACTCATGCGGGTAGGGCATGAACACATTTTGTACCCATGGGTTGTACCGATAGCCTACCAGTCAAATCTTGGGTAAGGTATAAATATGGTCATGTGCCCACGAGTAGACCCAAATCCTACCCCTTTTGACCTGATATATATGTTCCCTCGACTTCCCGATCGACCGACCCTCCTCAACATCTATTGCTGCAAGGCATTGATTTGGCAATAGCTCCAAGAAATCTCCATCTTTCCTCTCTACATCCACCCATTTCTTTGGGTTTTTTTTGACCTGGCGGGTCGGCGCAAGTAGGAAAGCGGTAAGTAGGCATCGCGCGAGCTGAGAGTACAAAATTTGAAATGTAGGAATCCTAAATGATGGTCCTAGAATTTGGGAGAAAATACGTCAGGGTACACTTGTAGGATGGTATGCACCATGCATGAACAAACTCAAAATAGATCCTCGAGATAAGCAATTAGATTCTCATTAGTTCTAAACTTTAATGCAAAATAAACTAAAGGCTATCTTATCGTTTTTTCATGTATTATTATCCCAAAATGTAAAGGACTGAAAGAAAAATGATGGTAATGAAAAAAGGAGAAATAAACGAAAACATGAAAAAATTATATGGAATATGCGAAAAGGAAAATAGAAATAACAGAAAACAAAAAGTTGATATAGAAAAGAAAAAAGTGCACACACACACGTTGGGCCAAGCCCAAGACACACGCACGGATGCGATGGAGGCTAAAGCATGCAAGCCTGTATCATGCAGTTGGTAGCCTACCGCTGGCCGGCCTTCGATCCGTGTTCGCGCGCGCAAGACCGCTACTGCGTTTCAGCGCGACCATGGCCGCAAATCGTGATCGGTTCTTGGACGCGACCGTTGGCTCACGAATCCTGAAAACGGGAAACCCCAAGGCACAGTAGAACTGTAGAAGTGAGTGACCACGAGGCTCCGATCAACTGATGAGTTGTGCTGCCCTCCCAAGTCGGGGCCAGACAGGCAGCCAGACCCGCCAGGCTGCATACATACGGCCAGCCACCCGCCGCTTCAAGTGCAAACGACGGGCGCCCGATCGTTCGTTCACGTGCACGGATGCCCATGTCGGCCACATCCGCTCTGCTGCTGTCCGCTGACACACGCAACGGCTCGTTTTTTTACCCCTGGCCGATTCTCGTCGTGCTGCCGCGCGTGGCATGTCTGCCGGTGCGCGCTTTGCCTCGCCGTCGACGGCCCCGAACGAACGAACGGCATCAGCCTTGGCCGTGCGCGCATCCCCTATTTTTTTCTCGTATTCCGGGAGGAGTACCACGACGCGGTCGGGCGGCTGGAAAGAACGCGGTGACAGCAGTGATCTCGACCGCCGGCCGGACGACGGCGTCTCGCAGCAGAATCCGTGATTCCAACCGAAGCGCCCGCCGTTGCATCATAGCCTACCAAAAGTGATCGGATCGGACTGGAAGAACCCGATTCTGCCTTCTACCAAAACAGACATCGGCTGCCTAATGCATCTGTCTATTCTGCCGCCTTTAATTAAACCCGTTTCTTTCGACCACCACGACATCTCCTGCAGAGGAGTATATAGTGACCAGACCACGCATAATGACAGGGTGAAAACAACTTCCGCTGTTTACTTGACGCGCTGCCATTTCATTTGTCCATTTGAATGAATTCATCGGTAGAATTTCACCTCTGCAAAAGTCGTGATCACCTACTAAGGTCTGGCCGCAAGTTGAAGCCGTCACTCTTCGGCATTAAGAAACGGGGCAGGCCGCAGACACGGACGTGCATTTGGCTGTCTTTGTTCTGCCATCAAGATACTACTCCACTTATTATGTGTTGACATGATGCTCATGGAGGCAATCAGATAGATTAGCCGATTTCGTTGAAATGGTCTTTTTTTCCTGCTTTAGCTAGCTAGACTAGATATACGAACATTCCATCAAATCCAATGTCGCATTGTTGTAGTATCAACGTTTCTTTGACCACATCTATGGTCTGCCAAAAAAAAAAAATTGGAAGTGTTAGAGCAACTCTAAGAGATATTGTAAAAAAACTCGTTTACGTGCACTGAGTGTTCTCAGTTCGAAATAGCTCGCGAAAGAATAGAAACCGGATGACGAATTGAAAATAAATAAATAGAACATTCGCGGAAATTTTTGCTCGATCACACACGAGTTCAATCAACTATAGCACGAGTTCGTCGACGATTACACTGCATATTTACATCGAAACTGAAATAAAAGTTTATCGCCGCCGCTACTCTACTGTACATTGACCAAAATGCCGTCCGGGAGAATTCACCGGAGCCAAGGATGCGGGCTGTGACGCCGCAGTGAGCTGAAGAGCAGTCGTCGAAGAGCACGATGATCTCCTGCTTGATCTGGCGGGTGCGCTCCATGGCCTTCCTCTGCGCGAGGGAGCCATGCTGTTGCTCCCTCGCAAGCTCGTCGGCCTCCTTCCGCTCGCGGTCGATGGCGCCCTCCACCGCAAGCAACTCCCAGCGCACATCTTCAGCGTCGCACTTCTGCGCCGCAAGGAAGGCTCGCGTGGACCGGCTCTCCATCGTCTTCAGGGCGTGGCGCTCCGCCTCGTCGTCGAATACGAAGTCCCGATGCACCACGGTCCCCCTCCGACGCATCCCTGGACATAACATACTCGTCCGACGATGACAAATACCCGTCGGAGGTGGAGAAGGAGGGGGTGGATCAGGAGGAAGTGGGGGAGGGTGGCCGCCGATGCGAGCTCCCTGCCTTTGCGTCATTGGAGGTCCGCGGGAGGAAGGACGAGGATGTCGGCGGTGCGCGCGGCCTATGGGGGCGCCACCCGCACCCTAGCTCCGCGCCGTTGGCGTCGTGCCGAAAGAAGGCCTCCGAAACCGGCGGAACTTTTTACGGTGCCTGTTAAGTTGCTCTTAGCAGTACCATGTAGCCATTCTGCAAGCACTCTAACTGAAAAATACTAACCTAGACCCATTTGTTAGTCAAGTTTTCATCATTCGATGGGATTGAACATATGCTAGTACTCCCTCCATTCACAATTACCTCGCATTCTAGGTTTAGTCAAAGTCAAAATTTCTAAACTTTGACTATATAGTTAGAAAAAATATCAATATTAACAACATAAGAAGTATTGTATTACCATTATTATAAACTATATTTTTATATTATATGCATTGAAAATCATGGATGTTGATATTTTTCGTTACATTATTGATCAAACTTTGCAAAACTTGACTTTGACTAAACCCATAACGCAAGATAATTGTGAATGAAGGGAGTAGCAAGAAGTCAATTGAACGCATTATTGGGTCAATAATTCAGTGATGCTTGTTACATCAATCTCAAGTTCTCAACTGCTGTATTAATTTCTTGATAGGGCTTTCTGTGGTGGAAATGCAGAGGGCTGCTGATGCAGAGAGAAGTGCAAGTGAACCACAGAGCAACGTGGCTGAAAGCCTACTGCAACACTTCGTCAGAACTTTCACACGGCTACATAAAGCTAAAAAACGAACTGTTTCCCCAAGTTAACTTGCTACTACGTTACACTGCTCACTTAAATTGTGAATAAGAAACTGTGGAGGACCGTTTGTGCTAAACTTTACCTCCTTAATCTACACTGAAACAGAGTTCTGAAAAAGATATTACTAATTTACCTAAAAAAAATACAAGAGCATTTCTGAACAGGGGTAGTACCAGCAGAGCGTGCTGGCCTCCTATTTAAGTATTTTCCCTCACTGCATCACAGCACTGCACTGCGCTGCACCACCACCATATCCAGAATAGCTCGGCTCAGCTCAACTTGCCACTGACTGACTGCTGAGCGCTGACACAGTCCACAGAGCACACCACCATGGCTCCCCTGCTCTTCAAGGACATGAGAAGCCTCTCGTGCTCGTCGCCGGCGTCCACCGCCATCTGCCCGAGCCTGGAGCGGCAGCCGATGGTCCGGCCAAGCAAGGCCGCCGCCAGCCCGCTCTGCCAGGTCCCCACGGAGCCCAGAACCCACAGGCAGGACGGCGGCAAGAAAGGGCCGCAGTACCACAGGGCTGTCGTTGCCAATGGCGAGCTCGTCAGCCCGGCCGGGTCGTCCAGGTACCTTCTGAGCGGCTGCGCCGGTGCCGGGGAGATCCAGGAGGTGGTGGCGGCGGCGGCGGTTGGCCCTGTCGCCCCGGTCCTGGCCCCGGTTGATGATGTCTCAAGGCCAAGGGAGGAGCCAGCTGCTGATGCGAACAGCGCCAACACGCAGGAGCAGGTGAGGAAACTCGGAACTCTCTAGTTTTTGCTCTCTTTGAATCTTTGCTGATTACTAGTAGGCTGTACTTGTGTTTTGGAGCCTTGCTTCCAGTCGTCTTGATACCCCCACAAAAAAGGGAAGAGAGGTTTGGAAAAAAGCAGAGTTGCTAGAGATGAGGCAATCATCACTAATCATATCAGTGTTAGACTTGTAGGGTACTTTTAAATCTTTGATTAATAGAGCGATTTCCGTTAGATATCTGAACTTTTATCCTAATGATGCGGAAATACAATGATGAGGGGTGCGTGTAATTTCAGAACTCACAGTCAGCTACTATATGCTTTCAGAACTACTCCTTCCATGTCTGTCTCGTTTTTGTTCAAAGTTTCAGAGCCGGCATGTGGTTGCTCTGAAGAAATTAACATCTTTAATTTGTTGTTGGTCATCGTTTCAGGTGGTTGTGCTGAAGGTGTCCCTCCATTGCAAGGCATGCGCCGGCAAAGTGAAGAAGCACCTCTCCAAGATGGAAGGTGAGCATCGTAGACAGACAGCTATAGCCTCAGGATCTCTAGAACTTTTTCTTCAAGTTCAGAAGAAAAACAGATATACAGATAACCAAACTGCGTTCCCTGAACACAGGTGTGAGGACGTTCAGCATCGACTTCGCGGCGAAGAAGGTGACGGTGGTGGGCGACGTGACGCCGCTGGGCGTCCTCACCAGCGTCTCCAAGGTCAAGAACGCCCAGATCTGGGAGCAGCCGCCGACGCCGCAGCCGGCCATCGCCGCCTAGCTGATGACACCAACCAAAAGCTTGGGATCCCGACGACGAGTCCTGGTAGGTAGATGTGTATGTATGTGAGCAGCACAGTGGCACACGGACGTACGTACGTCCGTCCGCGCGTGGGGTCGCTGGGGCAGGCAGCCACTGACGACGGCCAGCCCGTGCCGGCCGGCCGGCACGCTGGACCAGCAGCTGCGCACAGTGACACGCGTGCACATGCGTGTCCTCCCAACGGGCAGAAGCGGCTGCGACTGGATCTTTGGTCATTTGTTGCTGTGGTGGATCTGTGTGATCGTCTCGTGGTCTCTTGTTTGCTTGTGACCGTGTTCATTTGTTTGGCGCGTGCTGTTTCTACTTTATTACTCCTGCGACTGGAAACGTGTGACCGTCTTCTTTTCATCTTACGTACTGTACTAGATTTAGGGGTGGGTGCGTGTTGGCGCAATATTCCCGTGAAATTGGCAATGATTTACATTTCATATAACGTTAATAAAAATCAGTATGTCTTTTAGTTTCATATAAAACAAAATCTGAGTTTCCAAAGAAAGACCATGGCACGATTTAAAGAAACTAATAGACTACTTTCAGCAGTCGGCTCATAAAACAAATACCACCTTAGCACATATATGATCCTAAATTCCGACTCCGGTCTCATTGAATTCACATCAATTTACATCCAAAATCAAAATGGTAGAATATACAACATGCATATTATCTAACAACAACAAAGTTATCTTGCTTTCAATTGCTGATGTGGTCATGACAAATTAAGTAGTATGGAGGCCAGGACAGACAGCACATAAGGCCAAAAAAAATACTTACTCTAACTAAGAACAGAGAGAAAGAATTGAGCATTTAGGTAATAATGTACCACAAAACATAAAAAAACTATCTGAATGCAGAAAGCAAGGAATAAAGCAGTAACATATAGATAGCAATATATTAGGGAAGTACCTATTTGACACTATCCAAGAGAGAACATGCAAAGTAAAGAGTCGTTCATACGACCGTGAAAACACCATGTAGCTATGCATAGCATCTAGAATAAAAAGGAAAGGTAATATGGAAGAAAACCTGTAATTTGGACGTAACGATGTGGCCTCAAGTGGTAAAAAAATCCGAGTACAATACTGAAAAGTAGAATAATTGCTTTATTAAATGACATGATCGTGGTACATATATTAGAAAACCAGCAAAGGCAATCATGCAAAGTGTGTATTCATGATAAACATGAGAAGATGGATATTAAAAATCCAAAAATGTGAAAGAAAAAATGTTCTTAATGGAAGAGAAGCATCATAGTTTCTCAAGTCACAATTAACCAGGCAACAATCGTATTCTCATGCTTAATAGAAAACCAGACAACACATGATATTGTGTAGTGGAACAATCATAATTATTTAATATTGGTACTATAATACCAAGAAGATAGAACAAAACATAGAGTGAAATCATACCATATTCAAACACTTATTGATGCCTTTGCTGGCCAAGCAAAGTTCAGGAATAAATCCACTCTTCTTTAAACAAAAAATTATATAAAAAGGTGAGTCTGATTACCTTCAGTTGATTTAATAGAATAAATTTGTATTCCCCAGACTGAAGTAGTTCAAGTGGCACATCAGGGCCAAAAGCCTGCTTGGATTTCTTGCCATATGCTATTTCAGAAGGTGCTATCGTAGTTTGACATGCTGTTAATGATAATGAGTAAATTAGTGATCTTATTCAGAAAAAAATATAACAGAACTCACGTAAGAAACGGGCAGGTCTAATATAATAAGACATGAATATATTGTTCCACAACATGTGCAAAAATGGGCGAAGTATGCATACTATCACATGCTTTGCATAAAACGATATATGACATGAAAAAATAGGAAGGCACAAACTTGGTTAAATTTTATCTCTACAAACTTGGTCAAATTTTAAAAGGTATGAATCAATATAAAATATATAGTACTTACATCTTGGGATGAGAGAATAGTAGAACACCATCCCCTCAATTAAACCAAATTAAACCATCACACACAATATGAAAATAACTTTCACAATCTGAAACTCTGAACATACATGGGATTCTTCTCTATATCCTGAAGTAAATACATACATGGGATTCTTCTCTATATCCTGAAGTAAATAAAGTGAAGTCTGACTTCCAGTTACAATAAAAAGTACTCCCTCCAATACATCCGAATCTAGACAAATCCGAGTCAATTAATTTAGATCGGTGGGAATACCATATTTAAGTAGCACGAAAATCCATTGTTCTTCATACCAGTTTAATGAATGCACAAAAAAAAATGAAAACATCATTAAAGGTTGTAATGTTTAAAGATTAAGACCGCCCTCATATTACATTATTTCATACCATACATATAGAGTTCAAGAAGCAAAAGTATCCGTACCTCGCATTCTAGGCTCCTTAGGAAGTTTTGGCCTGGTGCAATAGAATTGGCGGGAGTATATTATGGCAGGAAATTTTATCTGTCGGACAAATATATAAATTTGTGCAAAATCAAAGCTGTTTCACAGAACCAAGTGGCCATGGGGAGAAAGGGAATTTAGAACTCGATCTCCAGCACAATTATATGTCGGAAGCTTCCTACTAAAGCTACCTGAAACCAATAGTCACGAACTCATGATCGACCTAACACTCTCCAATGGTCCAGTGTCACTGATCGCTGGTAGCTGCCTTACGATTACGCGTGCCTGCTTACGATGAGAATTCAAGTGCGTGTGGGGTGAACTTCTTCAGGTCTCCCGGTATCAGCAGTGCTCGCAACCCAAGCCATGTACTGCGAAATCATCATGAAAGTGAGAAACCGCTAAGAAAAAAATAAGATTCAAAATAATTTAAGTTCAAATGATTAGTGGTGGAACACCGAGGTCAAGTATAATAGAAAAAAATAGCGAGAATCTTATGCAGTGTTACCTATGCATGTAAAATTCATCCCATTAACTCTATAGTTTGTTTTAGCAACTTTATTATAATTCCTCTGTTCCCATGGTGTATAATTTTTTATCACGGAAAATAAAGAATACAAGTGGAGGGGAAATTACATCAGTTTTGGGTGGGATTAACCCTGCCTAATTGACGTGAGAAATTAATTTTGCATGAGATAAGAGAACGTAATCAAATCCCTAAATTTTTTGTTAGATGAGTAGTGCAACACAATACACCTTACGTTGTGGACTTATTCTCAAAACAAATACACCTTATATCTAGAAACAAGTGAACTATTTATTAGTACTAATAACCTATTAATAATCACAAAAATGAATATTTTTTTATTTTACACATCATGATGTGTAGAAATTACATGAGTATGGAAAGAAGTCCCTCGTTATGTGGAATTCAGAGTTTCTCAAAATCTATTCATAGAGGACTGTTTTCAAAGATCGACATGACATGACCAGAAGATGATGTTAAACGGAAAAGGGTTCAACGCGGAAGTTGTGGGGAGTTTAGCGAAGATTCATTTGATATAAAGAACGTCCCAATCGGAGTCCGTATGCTTCAGAAAACACTTTTTCACAAAAGATTTCAGAAGTAGTTTCAGGATTCCAAAAGTTGGTGACATAATTGACTCTAACTCATGTCATACTTGATGGATTCGGCCATGGGTCGGTTCGTTGGACACGTGGGGACATAGAAAAGTCCTAGGAAGGTTCTAGAGGTGTCCAAGAGACTTTGGATCAAAGAGACATCAATCTATGCCCTAGACGAAATCTTCTGCACTATTATCGCATAATCAAAGAGCCCTTAGATCAAAGAAGCATTAATCTCATGGAAAAATGATTTTGGTTGACGTACCAAGTGCTAAATTTGTAACTTAGACCCAATGGCTTGATCTTGTGATTATTACACACTTCGCGTCTAATAAAGTAACCACAAACTTAAACACTTTATTTATAATAATGACTCAAAGTTCAAAGGATATAACTCATTCCCTGCTCATAAGGAACTAAAGTTGTAACTTATGCAATACTCGAAATTTAAACTAATATGCTTGTGAGAAAATCAAACATGCTAAAGCGGTAAAGATTACAAGGTTTTAAAAATCTCTGCAAGGTTGGAATTAAGTCAAGTGAGATCAAACAATCCCTCGCAATTATTTGATATCGTATTTTTGTCGTATCAACATCTGCTTGCGTCAGGAGAAACAGTTGAACAAAGTGCCTTGTTGTCTGCCTCTAACTCCTTGATGCGGAGTTGGTGCAGCTCAATGTTCTTTTCCAGTTGCACGATATAAGCTTTGTGCAAGTTATTGGTCTCTTCCAGTTTTTCTATAGCTCGGAAGCTAATGCTAAGGTTAGCTTCCATAACCTTCATGATCTCTCGTCCATACGATCAGTCTTAGCTTAATATCTTTTGTTCCAATAATATCTTTCAAGTCTTGGCGATCAATATGAATTTTTTACTTTAGAATGAACTATATAAGATCTAAATTTGTCACAGGCAAAAATAACAGCGAAAAGTTCTTTCTAAGCTAAGGGTAATTCTTTTGAGCATTATTAAGAGTGATGCTAATATGATAAATGATATTGAGTTCATTACCATCGTGCTAGCCTAGAATAGCTCCCACACCATTATCACTAGCCCCACGAGTGGAGATTTGGTGTACATGGTCACCAGTGCTCCCTTAGCATTGAAAAAAATAAAGCTACTATTGATTTTTTTTCAAAAAAAAACTCTCAAATACATATACATGGTCCATATATTTGTGCACAGCTTAGGTAAAAAATTATTTTATTTTAGGCGGAAGGAAAAAAACAATTTTTTATAGTGAATAAAACTAGAAATACGTATTTTTGTACGCAATTTGTCATTTTTGTGTAGCTCAAAATACAACATATATTTAAACGAAATTTCTGACGTGCATTGTGGATGTATGTTTCTAGCTATATATTCATTTTAATAATTGTTAGAGACCAAAAATTACACGTTTTTTATAATAAAAAACAGAAACACCGGAGTATAATTGGGGGATTACACAAGTTGACTGACCGTAGAGCATTTTGCTTACTGGAATCGAGTCCCTGACAGAGATGATACAGAATTTATAATACCGGTCTTCAGTTCAACAGTTGCATTCTAGACGAGGTGTGTTACGACCTTAACACCAGATGCGCATTCGAGTTCTTGTAGCATTGGGTAATTTTGGCAGCGACATACTGTAAGCATATTTTCTTCATCGTTTTAGTCACACAAAAAAAAGTGACATCACGTTGAATTATTGGCTGCCGTTGTCGGTTTTGTTTTTATTAGGGGTCCTCTCGCGCGATAACCTCGTTCACGGTAAAAACCTTCCGGTTCTCAAGTTGGGCTGCCGATAGCCTGGAAGGAAGGAGTTGTCCCGGACCTTGGCCCCGCGCGACCGGGAAGCTTGGTCGGCCTATTTCGCTCTCAGACTCCGACAGAAACAATAATTGGCAGTTCAGTTGGGTCACGTTTCGGACTGGGCGAGGCTGAAACGGGACGGAGTACGAGTCGGGCTAGGATGGGCCGGGGCAGATATAAGCCTGATCATGGTGTGCGGTTCCGTTTGACAAAGCGAAAGCGATCGATCGATCGATCGAAATCTCAGACCACCAAAGACAGCGGAAAGCCGGCCGGCCCGATTGAACTGCTACTCTAGGCTAGGGTCACAGAGTCCACCACCGTCGACTCGTCCTCCTGCTCTCCGCCGCCGCTTCGACCGGATCTAGACCACCCGCCGCCCTTCGGTCCCTCCACCAGAACTAGGTGAGAACATGCTACCATGCCTATGCGCCCTGATTCGATCAGACGTCGTCTTTTGGGGATTCCTCAGCCCTTTGCTTGTTTCATATTGTTATTATCAAGGAATTCAGATGTACAAGTGATTTAGCTGATTTGTCTTACTAGTTTTTTGTGAATTTTTCTTGTTGCCAAATCGGCGCAGTGAATTGCTTGTGAAATTCGTCATCAAGGAAACCTCCGCCTTGTACAAGGTCATCTTCCCCTTATCCCCTTGTAAGGGTAGGTGGGGAGGATGATGAAATTACGGTTATTTATTTGAAACACTTTGCCTGAAGCCCTGAAAAGAAAAACACGAGTGCCTTACTAATGTTACTTTTCTTCGGACGTTCCTGTGTAGGGAGAATGGTTTACCATAAGATTTGATTTATGGTTGTTTGTTTCATTGCAACTCATGTGCCTTTTCTCAAGCATGAGAACCTAATTTTTATCTTTTATCAAACCGTTTTCCAGGTGTTCTGGCACAACAGGATTCAGGATGCCTCGAGTTGGAGACCCAGAAGCATCTTCGGCCCTGAGAATGCTAGCAGAGTTCGGATACCTCTCTATCATCGTGGGTGGATGCTGGCTTGACAACAACCTATATAGATATGGAATGGGCTATATGCCCACCTTCCTACATTGGAGCAAAGTTATGAGTTCTTACGGAGAGCCTTTCATGGCATATAACCTTTTATGGTTGGTTCTTGACAAAATAGACTCGCCCATGGCGCGGCCCTTTACTAGATGGTGGACAACTTGAGGCCATGTCAATGTAAAATTTCTCAAAACCGCCACCACATTGTCTAGGCGGAAATGCTAAACCTACGGACAGATCCTTACGGAAATAAACTTACGGAATTAGGTGCACTCTACTGATTGGTGCAAGTCATGTTTCCTCCCGTGATTTAAGGGACGTGATCCACTTGTTTCTCTCCACCTGTTTCCGTAAGTGGATTCCGTAAGAAGGTGTCCGTAACTGTAGTGTTACTCTTGTCTAGGAGTAGAGAATACACACTTTTAAGCATGCATTCCATATAACTACTCCTTTCAGCATTAGGCAACTGTCACTATTGCTGCAAGAATACAATTTGGATAGTACCGAGCGGCACGGGGTGATCCCCTTACATTGATCAAGAGGCTTACCGGGTAGGTAAGCTACATAGGAAGGTAGGAAGCCTGTACCGACTCATAACATATTCGGTGTAGTAGACGTAATCTATTCTATTTCTAACAGTGTCCCCATCTCTCTCTCCATAATGGTGCGTGGAGCTTTCACTAAACCCATTCCCGTCAAAAACAACCTCCACTCCCTTTGCATTATTTTTCACCAAATTTAATGCAAGCCTTCATTAAATAAAAATCATTTTTATTTTTTTATTCATAATTTTATTAATTGCTCTGATTACCAAAATGTCACATAAACCTTTTGCAATATTTTGATATCACATGCAAAATCAATTTTAGCAATTTGACCCGAAACAATTTTGGTGTCCATAGAAATAATTTCAGCGCTTCATAATCTTTTCCTGGTATCATATTTGCTCTAAATGGTATCGGTGTCCCGTAAATGTGTCACCCTACGATTTGCGAATAATGTATACATGATCGAGACCCCTCTCCGATTAATAATCAGTAGCGGTACCTGGAGATTCATACCGACTCCCATATATTCAAAGATGACTTAGTGATCGTGAGAACCTTTGACATCGTAACTAAATCATTTTGTCTCGTGATATATTATATATCCGAAATTCGATCATCGGTATCCTCATACTTAGTTTGATCTCATTACCGACAAGTACTCTTTTCTTGTTTCCGTAAAAATATTCTTAGTGATCTTATCACTTGCTTGCAAGCTATGTCAATGTGATATCACCGAGAGGACCCTGAGTATATCTCTCCATCGTCGGGATGGACAAATTCAACTCCTGGTCCATGAGCCTAAACATAACACTTTCAGAGTATCAAAACCCACCTTTATCATCATCCTGTTACGGTGTGACGTTTGATATTATCAAAGTACTCTTTCGGTGTTATCAATTAACATGATCTTATGGTCTAAGAATTAGAATTACTTCGTATGATGTTATAGCAATATAAACATAATGACTTTGATCGTATTACTATACTTTGGATGAGTGTTCATCATATCATTCCACCAATGTTGTGATCTCGCTATTAACAACATCAAATGTCCATGATCAGGAAACCTTGATCATCTTGTTAATCAACAAGCTAGTTTATATGCGATACATAATTAGAAACTTTTTATTTGTTTATTAAACACACATGTATTAACGTTACCAATTAACCCAATTATAGCACGAGAGATAAACTTTTATCATAAATATGAAATAAAATAATAATCACTTTATTATTGCCTCTCGGACATATTCCCTTCATAAACCATCCGGTCAAAGATCATAGATTTTCACCCTGAAAAAAATCCCCGCTCACAAAACAACACCTTCAACAATACTTACAACTCATGATACTAACACACGTAGAAAGCGTAACTTCACAAATTCCTTAGTTTAAAACCTTTTTATAATTAATCTCTTCAAACGTCAATCCGATTGACCTAGTGTTTACACCGCTAGCTTAGTCGCTACTAGAATTTCGAAACTAAATCCCATGTGACATGTCTCTACATTTTTTATCAGAAATTGCCGCTTTTTTATCACTTGTCAGATTACATGCGTTAATTGCCAGATCATAATAACATATTGCTAGGTTACTTATGTCATTCTAGATCGATGCATCATATATATCTGGTATATTCTAGTATTTTTTGGTACAATGGTTGCCATTTATTCCATTAACATACACCTATAATAGACAATCATGCATTCCAAAACCTCTTATTAGCTTTAAAGGTCATGGTTCCTATATTAAAATAAACTTGAATATGTATGATTCTAAATATATCCATTTGTTATGTAAGATATTATGACATGTAGATTATAAATGTTGAATAGTTTAAATTTTCTAGTAAGATAGGGCCCATTCTAGAGTTGTGCACATGGCCTCGGATTTTGCCGGCTCGGCTCTAAGGGATCACATAATTCTAGTGCTTTAGAGTACTTACAGAATAATTCTACATCATCTAAAAGCTTACCTAAGAGCACCCAGCGGGGCAGAGCAAATGGACAGCGTCCGCTTCGACCTCTCGGGACAAAATGATGCAAAAAGTAGCACCAAATAGGGTACCGCATACTGTCCGAACACCGCATTTTGGCTCAGACCGGCGCATACCCAGGCCAAATTTGGGCCGATTTGATGTGGAATCAGACACGAATTTTGTCCTTCCCGTCCGACCTGGCCCACGTGTACGTGACACTAAATTTTAGCCCGGACCGGTGCATACCCCTCTCTCTCCTTCCCCCCTCTCCCTCGTCACAGGGCGCCGCCGCCTCGTCTGGTCCACCGCCGCTCCGTCGTCGTCCACCGAACCGGAACCTCCTCCTCCAGTCCTCCTCCTTCACCGTCCCAAAGGAGAAGGGGCCCCATCCCCATCAGGATCCCCTCGATCCCCACCTACTTCGCCGCCATCTCCCTCCCTTGCTCGGCCATCGCCTCCACCACTCGATCCCGAGCTCCCGCCTTCCCCTATGCCCCGCTGCGGCGTAGTGCTTGTTGCCTCCTTCTACCTCGCCTCTCAGCGCTGGTCGCCGCCTAGACCTCCGGCTGCCTCCCTCCCCATTCGGGCCTCGTGCCCGCTCACTTCTATCCCCTCCCGCCATGGCCGCGACCTCACCGGGTTCCGCCTCGGCCCTGTCCTCTCTCTGCAGCGACATCCACCGCCGCCAGCGCCTTGTCCGGGTTCTGCGCGCGTCACGCCGCCCTCTACAACCCGAGGTCGGTGTCTCCCCGGCACCCCGTCGCTTGCAACCCGAGGCCCGCCTGTTGGTGCTCCACCTCGACCACGACCCTGCAACACTGTGCGCCACCGGCCCTCGTCTTCGCCGCCCGCGACTACCAGGACATCTGCATCGTGCGTCTTGTACTTTTGGGGGCAACACGGATATAATATGGTGTATATGCCGTTGGGGGCAACGCGGACAAAATACGGTATATTTGCCGTTGCGGGCAACGCGGGTAAAATGCGTACACCGGGCCTCACGGACACCGCAGATTTTTAGCACAACCATCAAACCAGAGACCAAAGTAGGGCTCGACAAAATAGAAGTACCATGGTATGTCGTCCTTTGTTGAAATGGAACTTGAATGGACATATTTGGAAAATAATACTATGAGACCTGGTCTACAAGTGAACCAACTTATGTGATTGACATGTGGCAATTTAGATCTAAAAAACAGTTATCAATCTTGTTTTTTTTCTGTTTTAGACACGTGTCGTTTGCTGAACTTGGTCCACGCCACCAAATCTGTGAACCAGGTCCATATAAATAATTTCCAACGCATTCAAGTCGATCTATTACGACCAGCGTGGTTGTTCGTATTTCATTTTCTGCAAAAAAGGCACATGCACTAGGTTATTGACGGAATCTAAAAGAAAGAGTCGTCCAGGAAAAGCAGAATAAGCAGTTGAGCACTGGACACATTCGGACACAAACGGTGTCCTAAATGCGGTGCCCGCTGAGGATGCTCTAACAATATAGAAACACACACAGAAATGATCACATAAAGAATACCTTTAGTCAGGATGATGACGTAGACGAAACCTATGTGTACCTGAGATGAGGGTACAAAGGGGTGATTTTGAAAAACAACATAACTATGTGGCTACCGTTGTGATCAATTATACCATCTCTTATTCTTCATGTAACGCGGAAAAACCCTACACGCCCTTTATGCAGCATCTCCGGAAACTTGCCGTTGTATTGGTACGAGAAAAGGGATGATATCACTATGCCAAATTGTTTCAATTGATCAATTTAAACCACAAAGGGCTTCCTGAAGATTCACGTACACACAAAAAAATTGTATGTAGTTTAAATATGAAAAACTGATATGTCAATGAATTAGTAAATAAATATAGAACAATATTTTGGAAAATATATTTTTCAGCAAATAAATTAATGCTTAGTCTGTTACACCTCACTGCCAAATCTATAGCAACTCCATTTCTTTCTTTTATGTACAAGGTAGGTGATACTTAACTTTCAAGTTTAAACTAAGAATATGGGAAATGCACATTTCCTATATAATGAGTGAATACTGACTATTATGAGAAAAAATGTGCAATATCTTCCAGATAAGAAGCAATGTTAATATGCATGCTAACTCAGGAAAATTAGCGCATTCAGCAAAGCAAGTACTTGTTCTTAACAAACAAAGGCGTAGTTGTAGTAAATTTATTAGGAATTTTCGCTAATAATTCTACTATAGTATAATTCTACTATAGTTGTTCAAGGACTAATATAATCATAATTCATAGCTATTGTTTTTGTTGTTCACCTCTGTTCTCAGTTTGCAGGATGCCTGATAATGACTTTGAGCTTCATGTTCCAGCTACTTGATCCACTTATGATGTCTCTAAAATCATTTATAGAGTGCACAAAGAACATAATCAACTCTCGATATCATATCCTCACGTTTAACCTGTTTTGCATCCTCAAGTCACGCGGTCCAAGTTCTATCTAGAAGGAGGAACAAACATGGATCAAAACATCGACACTAAACTAAATAAAATTCCTTTCTACCACTTGTTTGTTAAAGTGCACCCAGAACATAATCAGCTATACAACATAAAAGATATCTTATCCTCACTTGGTATCGGCTCATGCATCCTCATGTCTGGCTGTCTAGGCTCGATCTAGAAGCAGGAGCAGACTTGGATCAAAACATAGCATTGACAACAAACTGAATAAAATCCTTTATATGGGGTCTTGCATCCTCATTTCCGGTTGTCCAGGCTTGATCTAGAAGCAGGAGCAGACTTGGATCAAAACATAGCATTGACAACAAACTGAATAAAATTCCTTTATGTCTATCAGGTATCCACTAACAATCTAACATGTTACTCTTATTCACCTGAGATGAGGCCAGGCTGGTGGGGAATAGAGAGGGGCTCTAGAGTTTAGTGCAGCCGCGCGGACCTCGACTCCAACCGGCTCTACCCAAATCGATCACCCCGCCTGCTACTCTTGCGTCGGGGTGGAAACATTATGGGGGATGAAGGCAGGGACAAAGGCTGAATTTCGGAGGGGTGGCCGCCGACACCGTCTTGTCACCATCATGGAGGAAGATGAGGCTGGTCCAGCCGCACGGAGGAAGATGATGTGTTACAGACCCGCATGACATCTCCTTGATCGTGGGTACCGCGCCACCTCTGCGTTGTCCGCTTACCTAACAAAATCGGGAGGGGTGGGGTGCCGGTAGATGGGAGGAGTGGGTGGAGATCGGAGATGGGCATCGTCAAATCGCCACTGTTAACGGATCATCGCACTTAGGTTTTCTGGAAGGACTGCGAGAAGTGGAGGAGGCTGATGCGAGCGGAGAGATTTTTTCGGTGGAAGAGCTACGACAGATAAGTAAAGCTTTGCATGTAAGTAAGCGCATTACATATCCACACTCTGCACTAGAAAGCCCACATTGGCCCGATTAGCGAGAGGATGTGCAGGTCGACCTGTGGCCCATAAACGGTCGGCCGAACGAGTTCTAAACGATATTACGGGATTTTTTTTGAAGGTCATTACAGGAATATACTTGGTTGATCCGCAGCGCAAGTGAAACAAATCCCGGTCTTAGAACACGAAGTGCTGTGGAGGCTCCTACCTAGATGAGTTTTACTGTTTATTATTACCTCCGTTCCACAATGTAACCTTTTTACCGAGTTGTTTTAGCTTTCTAAAAATGCTTATATTATGAAACAGAGGGAGTAATTATTACTGATTGTAACCTGTCATAATTAAGATCTCGTTGGGCTAAAGCAAGTTGTCCCTGCCCCTTAAGTTCCAAGTGATCGTTCGTTCTCGGAACGGCTCCACGGTACTACCTCTGTTTGGGATTATTAGTCCTAAGAGTTAAATTGCTAGTACCAAGACACTTCATAATTCTCTCATTAATCTATGCATGCAACAATAGTTTTACGTATATGAAAGAAGTGAGAGAAAAAGAAAAACATGCATTGGACGAAAGAGACTAATAAGTGAGATAATTCTTATAATCTCAAACAATATAAAAAATCTCTCCGGATGTATAATCCCAAACAGAGGTAGTACATGTAACCATTTAACTAGCATGAGCTTGTAAATCACGTTACGAGACGTGGATTTGGTTCAGCAGTATCGGATATCATCAGTACTACTGGCCAGGTTCATGGCAGGGAAGCAAAGGCGGCCGACGCTGGATGCGGAAGCTGGACGGGAGGCGGTGGCCTCATGAGTGGAGGAGGCAGAGGGAGCGGAGGTGAGAGGGAGAGCTCGGGAGCGGAAGGTGCGCATGTTGTTGGGGGAGACGAAGGAGGGGCTGGGATGGACGGGAGCTCGGGACCCGAAAGCTCGGGTGAAGAAGAACGGGATCGAGATGAGGGTGGGGTGGGGACGGGGGCGGGGACGGAAAGGACTAGCTCGTAAAACTTCGGTCAACAGTTAAAACTGCACGGTTGAGATAACTCGGAGTGAAGATCAGACGATCAGAAATGCGAGTGCAGGCAGATGGTCTTAGAGGACTCGCTTTTACTCAGGATTAAGCTATAGTATAATGTCCCGTTGTCTCTACGTGATAATGCGAATCATTTTGTGGCATTTTGACACCATGTGGGCTGTGGCACTTGAGTGTTAAATGGAGAAATATCATCAGTATGTCTCATTGTCTCTACGTGATAATACGAATCATTTTGTGGCATTTTGACACCATGTGACCCTTGAGTGTTAAATGGAGAAATAGAAATGTGAAGTTGTTCATTTGGCTGGAGTTCCTCTAATGAAGTGTTGTGTGCTGAAAAGGCAACGGTGCAATAAGGCATTTAGCTTGCAGTGTATCTGGGTTGCCTTGGACAAGCTTCTCGCGGCGCACTCATGGTTCTCTTGACGCATTTGGACAAGCCTTCAATCGTGGTTTTGATCTCCTTAACATCCAACCACAACAATGCACCATGTTGCATTCCGTTAAGGATTGGTGGAGGGAGGTGATTCCAAAAAGGGGCAATCAAGAAAGGTCTTAGCTTCTGTTGCGATATTTTTGAACAAAACGGGCAATATTGTCTTATTTTATTTAAAAAATAAAAGAGAATTGACTAGTTAATTAACGGAAAACGGCCTAAAACCGATACAGACACTCTCGCCGACTGTCATGGAACATGACCACCTCGAGGGCACACACGGTCAACCTGGCTACCAACACAAACCTCACACACACCACCAAAGCGAGGACCATCGTCGAGGTTGCCCACCGGTGTCATCGTCATCACTCCTAGAGCCAGTGACTCCAACTCCACCCAAGAACGACCACCTAAGTAGCCATCGCCACAACAGCCTCGTGAAGCCCACACCAGCCAATGCCAAACAATCGACCCCTCGCATATATGGCTGGCAACTTCGACTTTGATGATGAGCTCCAAAAAGGAGATGGGCGAGACTCACGCCGATGAAGACCTTCGCGACCGAACCGCCCGCACAGGGCATCGTTACCACTCGCCCGACACAGGGCCTCGCGGCCACTAGCACGACGTGGCAACAACTCCGACTTCACAACAAAGGCGGCCCAACACGAAAATCCATCGAACACGCCGGAACAAGAGCCGACTACGAAATTCTTGCCGCGACCAAATGGTCACTCTTCAGCATCATCGTTGCCGCACTAGCCTCCACGCAGAACTCCTGCATCAACAGCTGACCTCCTGCCAGCCACAAAGCAACACCGCCTAGGCGGCCAACCTCCACCATCTTCCACAGTCCCTCTAGCAAGATCCAGCTCCAAAACATTGCCCCCAAGAGAGAACACGACACAAGACTCGTCGCCAATTTCCCATCCGGAGAGCCCAGATATAGGGTTTCCCTCATAGCAAATCGGGTGGGTACATGGACAACACCATCAACGCCTCCATCAAGGTTGCGGCGCCCACGGGCATCTGCGTCGACGTCTTCGACCGCAACCAGAGCCTGACTTTCACCAGCATCCACTCACCCAACTCAAGATATGACTAGACCACACCAACACCCGTCGCAGCCAGCCGCACCTCGCGGAGACCACCGACGGACAACTCCGGCAGGACGCACCAAATCCACCATAGTCAACCGGGCGCATAACCGCCGAACGCCACGCGAGCCGCCAAGTCCTGCCTAGCACCATGCCGGCAAAGAACGGAGGAGCACAACCCGAGACCAGGAACCACCATGGTTCCGAGCCGTAGTCAAACATCAGGCTCGCGACATGCACCACGCATGCCACCTTGCCTGTCGGGACCAGAACCAGCGTGCCAAAAGCATAGAGCCGCCCTCCGCACTCCATCCTCCTCCCAAGCCGACCTTCACCATCATCATCACCACCACAACAGGCACTACCCGCCGAGCTCTTCCTCCTGCATCTTCCTAGCCAACAGCACGCGTTGGCCCTCCTGGCCTAGATCGGCCCACCCGCGCCGCCAAGCACCACCAGCAGCTTGCCACGCCGCGTCCCCTGCTACACGCCCCGACGCGCCTGCCTGCAGCCCCGCCGTCACCCGCGATTCTCGAGCTCGGGGGCCCACAAAGAGAGCCGCAAGAAGAGAAACCGCCGTGCCGCCATCTTCCTCGAGACGCGCGCGGCTTCACCGATGCCCGCTCCAGCGGCAGAGATGCAGGGGAGGAGAGGGAGTGGCCTCAAGGGCTGGCGGCGGCTAGGGTTCCCCCCGTGTTGCTAGAGGAGGGCGACGCGGGGGTACTTTTGCTTCGGTATTCTGTTGCGATATTAGCCTCATGGGAAATTTGGAAGGAGAGAAACGATTCACGGTCTTTAGAAACCATGCTTCAACGGCCAACATGCTTGTCATGAAGATCAAAGAAGAGATGGATTCGTGGAGCCTTGTCGGTGCTAAGGTATTTAGTAATATCACGCCGTGAGAATAGGCTTTATATTTGTGTTGGGCCTTTGGCTTATGCCAAGACGTGGTTTGTAAGGCTTCTAAAAAGTTCTCCTTAATCAACAAAAAATAGCAGTTTAAGAAAATAGTCATAGCCTTTTCAATGAAAATTGGGAAAAGGAATCTACGATTTTTTACTTTGATACTTTCTTTAAAAATAGTGAAATGCAAAACCGGCATGTAAAATCGTGATGGGGGGTGGGGGGTGGGGGGGGGGGGGGGTGCAGTTATATGGTTTTGAAATTTTTTCGTTCAATTTGGGAAACTCCAGTAAAGGTTCGCATCAAACTTGGTATCATGATTTAAATTTTAAAGTTAGAAAAAGGGAGTATGAGATGCAATGCATGAAAGTATGTTCCGATCGATCACTGGCACATGTTGCCTCCAAAGTAATGTCGTTGGGGCACCAAATCAATGTGATGCGCTATTTTAGGATATTTCCCAAGATTTTGTCATTGTTGGTCTCTAAAACTCTTTGATGTGAGAACGAGGCAATAACCTAGTGGTTCGGTTGTAGTTGGCGCATTTCAGCGACCGGAGTTCGATCCATGTCAGGGATGAATTTCTAGAATTCTCACGCTGACCCGCTTCTACTATATAAAAAAGTGTCTAGTTTCTCCTAGTATTGTTTTTCTTTAAATCTCTTTGATGTTGCACAGAGGTGAAAAAATTTATTTATGTTTTAGAAAGTTGATTCAAAATTGTTTGACTACCCATAACAAATGGCTTAAAAGTTCATTGTCAAAATTTAGAACGGGTCAGAATTTCGTAGAAGATACCCTAGAAGATAGGAGGTTTTCTCCAAAAATTCAAAATCCTCTTATCTACTTACTATGTCTTGTAATATAATGCGGTACTACCACAAATATACTGTACTAGACTGCGGCATCGAGACGAGGGGACGTAGGCAGCGGCGAGGTGAGGTTACGGAGGTGGCGGCGATAGTCGTAAGGGAGGGGAACGCGAGGAGGAATCGAGGGAAACACGAGGCAGGAGATGGACTGCGGGTTGTTTTTGCAAAGACACCACCGTGTCGGTTATTTCGAACGAAGGGAGTATTACCGAGCCAACGCGTGGAAGGACACGCAGCTCGCACCGCCTTGCCGTGCCAGCTTGCAGCGCACACGCGAGCGCCCGACAAATGCTCTCCTTGCACGGGTAGACGACCACGCTTAGGGCGCACGGCAGGTGGCTGAGAAGCCTCCCTACCGTTCAGGCTTAATCAATTAGATAATGAGTTAGCACTGTTAGCTTCGCGACAATCAAATAACGAAGAACGAAAATAAAATTGTAGCAAAGGGGACATAGATTTAACGTGGAAAACCCTCTCAAACAAAGAGAGGAAAAAATCACGGACACCAGCCAGCAAAACTTCACTATAATGGGGAGTGTTTACACAACACCGGTGATTTTACAGATACAACTTATCTCAGCCGACGGCTTACAAGAGGTTTACATAACGGTGGTAACCTAGGTCATCAACGATCCGTACCAAGCCTCCGGCGACGGGCCTCGCTCCGCTCTGTCAGAAGTTGGCCTTACTTTGTAGAATTTGGATCAACATATAACAATCACGATGTAATAACATATGTTTGTAAGTTCACTTTGATAAAGTTTTGTATCTTTCTTTCATTATTATAAATTAAAATTGATTTGGAGAGTGGCGGACCAAAGAGCGAAGATGGCTGGTCGGAAGCTAACCGTTTAAACTCTGTACTAAAATGGGCTCAATTTAGCTCGATTGGGGGAAGCGGACTCGGCACCTTAGTGAAGTGGTCATTGGCATATTTAGTGTGCTCTATTTAAGTCATTTTTCCTTAAATTCGAGGGTGGGTTGTGTCCTAACTCATTACTCTATCCATCCATAGATAAGTTTATTTATAGGTTTTGTTCTAAGTAAAAAATTCTTAAGTTTGATCTACTTTATATAAAATTATAGAAATACTTATGACATGGTAATTAGTACATTATAAAACTACTAGTGATTTTAATTTAGTGTTATAGATATTCTATTTTTCTAAAATGTTGATCAACTTAAGAAAGTTTAACTTACAAAACCTAAAAAAATACATTTACCTGTAAACGGATGAAGTTGTTGTGAAGTGCAAGTCCCCTAAAAATGTTGTGAAATGGTAGTAATATTCACGGATTCACGGCTAGCCTTCTTGACGTCCAGTCAGTTTCAGATGGGGAGTTTGGAGATGGTACTCGCTCATACCCAACCCTAACTTACAACTAAGAACCCCATAGACTGCAGACTCAGTAGCTGTTTTTGAACGTGTTTCTAGGAAAAATAATACTGTAGCGCATGGGCTAGCTAGACTTGCTAGGGGTGCAAACATAACCACTAGAGTCAGTCAAGTCTGTGGAGGCCCGAGAGCCTCGATTGGGGAGACGAGCTCCTTGGTGCCTGGTGGACTTAAAAAAAATTGTTTGAAAAAAATCAAAATTAAAGATTAAAAAAATCAAAAAAATAGGGATGTAGACAATGATTTATAGTAGGCGCGTGCAAAAAAACATGTGAAAATAATTTGTATTCTGGCCTTAGCGGAAGAAAGAACATTTCCGATCTAGACATGAACGGTGCAATTTTGAATATGCCTTTTTTTTCTAAAATTTGTCATATTTGTCTTTTTTACTGGACGTGAAAGAAAAAATTTGCGTATTACATTGTTGGCTACACGCATATTAGTATTTGACGCTTTTTAAAAAAATTAAAATAATCCTCGGTGGAGGACGTTCTCCAAATCAATTTTCGGGTGGAGGCCCACAATACCTGAGAAGGTTGGTTCGTAGTACGGGTTCACCCTTTGTCAAGCCCACAGTGCCACAATCCGCCAAATACAGCACGTATACAACACAAGCCCGTCAGGTCCACGATGAATAACTTGTAAAAGTTTCTCAAAACAAAAAACTTGTAAAAAAACCTGCGAGCCTACCCTGCAGCGCAAACACAGTCGAAAGCGAGAAGCAGAGGCAATCGAAGTTGAGATCCCTGCCGCCATTGCCGCCACCACCGCACCGGCCAGCCTTCCGTCCTCAGAGTCAATCGCAGGGATGGCGACCCTCCGATCCGCCCTCCGGCGCCTAACGCCGGCCGCTGGTTTCCACAGCAGGGACAGCCGTTGTAGTTGTGGACCTAGCGTCACCGTCAAGGTATGTGGATCTCCACGTTTAATTAACCTTATTCTTTTGGGCGAGCCATGGTTATAGATTTCCGTCTTACTGGGTAGGTTATAATTCTGTTCATCTGTTCTGATTTGCAGCGGAGTTTTTTCACCTATGGCGGGGGATTCAGGACGTTTTGCAGTGAACGCTTCAGTCTGTACGTACTAATACATTGCCATTCTTTTTCTATCAAATGTTGTGGCCAGATTCTTCCAGAGCTGAATCCTGTAATTATTATTTACAGGAAGAGGCCGGAGACCTGGTTTGCAGGCATCGCCATCGTCTTCGGAGCTACTTACAGAGTAGGAGTGGAGAAGGTCCCTGAAGAGTGGAAGGAAGTGAGGAGTAGCACAGTCTTGATTGATTCAGAGACTTCCTGTGGACAACAGGAAGAGGAAGGCAGAGCTCTGAACAATCCAACTACCTGAAGCGTCAGTGTTTTGCTTGCATGTAAACCGCCTGAGATTTTTCCTGAAGCATCAGTGCCTTTATTTCATTTGTAAAAACTCAGAAGCTTCAGCGTTCCAAGAAAGAAGCCTACCTTGCGTACTTGTACATACGGTGTACAGTGTGCTGCTTGTATAGGCTATGTAAATAAAGCTCTGGTTTCGAGTTTGGTTTTATGCTAACCCGTGAGTTGCTCCGATGCCCCTCTCGCCGGCCACCTCTTTCTCCTCTGTAGTACAACCCAAAAACATTCGGTTGCAATCATAGGGCAACCGAGAAACTCCAATTGCAACCCAAAAAAAATTCAATTACATTTAAAACTCTGAATTTTTTTATAATTATGATTTTTAAAAGCAGTGAACATTTTCCGAATATTTCTGAAGATTTTAAAAAATCATGAAAAAAATCAAAAGCCATGAACAAAATTTAAAAATCATGATTCTATTTCAAAATTGATGAACATTTTTTGAAAACACATGAACCAAATTTAAAAAATCATGAAACAAATTTCAAAAATTGCGAGAAAATTTTAAAAACCATGAACCGGTTTAAAAAAATCATAAACCAAATTCAAATAATCGTGAACCAAATTCAAAAACCGTAAACCAATTTTAAAAAACATGTTTTTTTCCCAAAAATATAATGAACATTGTCTGAGAAAAAGGAAAAAATAATTAAAAAGGAAAAGAAAACATAAAAGGGAAATAGAAAAAGTAAAAAGGAAAATATAGCGAAAACACATCACCACGCGAGATATGCCGGCCCAACATGGGAGAGCCCCTATGCGAGTCGCTCACGCTGCAGCGGGTGACAATTAACATTTGCCCCTAAAACCCCACACAAGCTACCATTGGCTAGCTCGCTTGCACACGTTTATCTTGATAGTGCCCTGCTCGCTTGCACGCACCCACCTCACCGGGTTCGACTCAAATATGCATTACAAGGTGCTTCCTAGCTCACTGATCATATGTCACCAATTACTTCTTTGTTCGCCTACTGACGATGCTTCTCCACTTGACTCTCCAACCATTGCTCACCTTTGCTAGTTTTTTCTAACGGAGCTCCATGAAACAAGACTTGGCACAACTTCACTGGCCTTCAATCTCGCTCTAATAACATTTGTTAGCATCGATATACCGAGGACCAAGCAATCAATGACAATATCGATATTTGTTAACCATGTTCAGAAAATCGTCTACTCTCAGGGCTTGACAAAAATGTGACTTGGAGGTAGCAAGGGGCCTCCAGATCAATTCACTAGAGAAGATTTTTGGGTGTCTACAATGAGAGAGTGGGCTCTGGCACTCAAACTCAAGATCTGCGGGTAGGACATGTATCAACACCTCCCATCCATCCAGGATAAGACTCGGTTCACTCCCAGGGTATGACTACGAGCACTATTCTTCTCTGATACCGCAATACCAGCAACCCTAGTGAAAGGGAAATGGATGTCGCCTAGAGAGGGGGGTGAATAGACGTTTTAAAATTATTACGGTTTAGGCTCTAATAAATGCGGAATAAAACTTAACGTTTAATTTATTAAGCCAAAACCTATATACACTAGGTTCAACTAAGTGCACCAACAACCTATGCTAAGCAAGACAAGCAACAAGGTGATAGCAAGATATAATACTTCAAGCACGATGGCTATCACAAAGTAAATTGCATAAGTAAAGGGCTCGGTTGAGATATAACCGATGGACGCGGAGACTATGATTTGTTTCTCGAAGTTCACTTCCAAAGAAACTACGTCTTCGTTGGAGAGGTGCGGGCGTGCAATGTACTTCGAACGCCACAAGTGGCTCACCTCGAGGTGTGGTGGCTCGATGCTCACCCAATGCCACACAAGGCCTCACCTCAAGATGCGAAGGCACGCAACTCACCGACGCCACAAAAGGCTCACCCTATTCTCCCGTGAGCTCACCACAAAGGCCTACTCACGTTCCACTATGGGACACTTGAGGGCGGTCACTGAACCCATACAAGGCCTAGGGAAATCTCCACAACTCAATTGGAGGGCTCCCAAGAAATGCCACAAAGGCTCCACAATGCCACAAAAGGCCAACAAGTTTTAGGAATCTCCACAACTCAATTGGAGGCCTCAAGAACACGCCACAACTCCACACAACCGTTTAGGGTTCCAAGAACCCAAGAGAAACAAGCCCAAGAGCTTGAACTCACCGAATCTCTGAGGAGAACTCAAACCTATGCACCAAATACAAGAGGCAAGTCCTTTTCTCTCAAATTCCACCAAAGATACAAAAGCTATTAGGGGAATAAGAGAGGAAGAACACAAGAGGAGAACACAAAACTCTCCAAGATCTAGATCCCAAGGATTCCTTCACAAAGAAGGGATTTGATTTGGTGCGGTTGTAGATCTAGATCCCCTCTCTCAAATCCCTCAAAAAGATGCAAGAATCATAGGAGGGGGAAGGGGAGAGGGCAAGCTCTTCAAGGTCAATAATGGAGGAGAGAGAGAAGGGCAAAAACCAAGAAGAACAAGTTTTTTTCGAAGGGGAAAGGGGAGCTCCTTTTAAAGGGCTCCCCGATCTGCCCGTTACTCACAGTTTCACGCACAGCCGGTACTACCGGTGGCACCCAGCCAACATCCTGGCCGGTACTACCGCCTGTCCACCGGAACTTCCGGCGGGGTCGGTACTACCACCCGAAATACCGATCCAAGTTCCGTCAAATAGATGCGATCAAGACAGAGATGTAACTAAAAAGAAAACAGGGTTACCGGAAGTTGGGCCGGAATTTACACCGGTACTACCGGCGGCAAAATGCCCTAGAGGTACTACCGGTGGCCCACCGGAACTACCTGTCAGGCAAAAGCTCTAGAACCAAAACTGCCACAACTTTTGCATCCGAACTCTAAACGAGATGAAACCAATTTTGTTTGAAATATTGGGTATCACCAAGGGAGAAAAATACCATGAATATATATGTGAGATATCTCCCAAGGTGTGGAGCCGGAAAACCTGCAAGATCAAAGAAGCAATAAGATATTCCAGGGAAATCCGATTTTGATGAACTAGAGCTTGTTATGAAGATAACCACAAGCTCTATATCCTCACATGGACAAGAACCAAACAACAACCAAGAAAGATGATGCTATGTATGCAAAGGTTTGAGCTCTCTCCGAAGGATATGAACGAATCACTCACTCGAGAGCCCCTCTTGATAGTATGGCTATCTATCCTAAACCTGGTCTCCCAACACTACAAGAGACCGGTAAAATAGAAAACCTATGAAGATCATACCTTTGCCTTGAGCATTCCACTTGAGCTTGATGTAGACCGTCTTGTCCTTCTCAAGATGGATCGACTTTCTTGATTGCACTTGCTTGATGAAGACTTGAGAAATTCTCTCCCATACTCCATGGGGAAGCCTCTTCTTCGAAATTGTCTTCATCATTCCATGATTGTCGAGGATGGAAAGCTTCAAGCAAGAGACCTTGTAGAGATGGCGCATATTGATCTTGCACTTCAATTCTTGATGATGTCTTGAAGATAGCCTTGAGGAAATCCATCTTCTTCTTATTCAAGACATACTTGATCTTCTTTTTCTTCTTGTACTTGATTCCAATAGGCACAAAGCCCTTGGATATTGCTTATTCTTTTCTAACCTTGAGACCAACACATGGTCCAAGCGATGCTAATGGACATACCTACAAGTGAAACTAAATTTGCACATTAGTCCATAGGGATTGTCATTAATTACCAAAACCACACATGGGGGTGATACGTTGTAAACGTATCTATAATTTTTTATGCTCCATGCTTGTTTTATTTCAACTTTATTATGTTTTGTTCACACTTTGAGGTATTTTTATACATTTTCTGGAACTAACCTATTAACAAGATGCCTCAGTGCTAGTTGCATATTTTCTGCTGTTTTTGGTTTCAATAAAGCTAGTAAAGAAATATTCTTGGAATTGGACGGAACAAAAGCCAAAGTCAATATTTTACCCGAAGCAACGGAGTCCGAAGGGCAGCCGAAGGGGGGCCACGAGGTGGCCACACCCTGTGGCGGCACGGCTAGGGGGCGTGCCACCAGGTGGTGTGGGACCCTCATGCCTCTACCAACCTTGCCCCTTCACCTATAAAAGTACCCCGGGACGAAAACCCTAGGGACCCGATCAAAAATTCACGAAAGATTCTGTAGCCGCCTCCATCTCTATCCCTAGATCGGGGGGTCCGAAGCTCTTCCCGGCACCCTGCCAGAAGGGAGAGATCATCCTGAAGGCCTTCTTCATCACCATGCCAGCCTCCGGAGTGATGCGTGAGTAGTTTACCCTTGGACTATGGGTCCATACAATAGCTAGATGGTTAGTTCTCCTCCTTTGTGCTATCCTGTTTAGATCTTGTGAGCTCCGTTCATGATCAAGATCATCTATTTGTAATCTTATATGTTGTGTTTGCGAGGATCTGATGGATATTGAGATACTATGTTAGATTGATTATTGATTCTATCATGTCTATGTTATTTGTGATCTTGCATGCTCTCTGTTGTTAGTAACTATCTTGACCAAGTAGATGCTTGCAACTCCAAGAGGGAGTATTTATGCTCGATAGTGCATTCATGCCTCTAGTAATCTGGGGAAGTGACAGAAATCTCTAAGGTTGTAGATGTGTTGTTGCTACTAGAGAGAAAACAACAATCATTTGTCTATGGGCAATTGTATTGTTTACTTTACACAATTTGCTTAATGCAATTATCTGTTGCTTGCAACTTAATACTGGAAGGGGTTCGGATGATAACCTGAAGGTGGATTATTAGTCATAAATTCAGTTGGATTATGGTCTATGTATTATGTTGTAATGCCCAATCAAATATCATAGGAGTCAAGATGTCTAGTGTATGCATTGTTATGCTTTCTCAATCTGTCAATTGCCCCGCTGTAATTTGTTCACCCAACATGCTATTTATCTTAAGGAGAAACACCTCTAGTGAACTGTGGACCCTAATCCATTCCTTTACCATGGATATACCATATACTATTTACCGTTTACTGTTTACTTTTTGCAAGCGAATACTATCTTCCACACTTTATGTTTAATCCTTTGTTTTTAGCAAAACCAGTGAGATTGACAACCTCGCTGTAAGTTGGGGCAAAGTTCTGTGGTTGTGTTGTGCAGGATTCCAAGTTGTTAGAAACACCTTGGAGTTCTTTCCTTACTCCTACTGGTTCGATAACCTTGGTTTCATAACTGAGAGAAAACTTGCTACTGTGCTCATCATACCTTCCTCTTGGGGTTCCCAACAAGCCCTACATATATTGAGCCATCAAGCACTTTTCCTAGCGCCGTTGCCGGGGAGTTAAGGAGAACTTCAATCTCTTCCTCCTTGTTAATCACTTTTCAGGGAGAAAGAAGATTCTTGCAAGGGGGGTCTCTCACAACCAATCTCTTTACTTTGTTTTTTGTTTTGCTTACTTTATTCTACTTTATTTTGTTTGCTTCTTTATACCAAAAATACAAAAAAATAGTTCCTACTATAGTTGTTATTTTTGTTGGTCTATTATTGTCTTGCTTTATCGTGCTTTCTATCAATGGTTGATTTCTTTGAAACTAGATCTTATTGGCAAGGTGGGTTCACGGAAGAACAAAAATATTATGAGGAACACCGCTTATAAAAAAAGGGAAATACTTATGGGAACAAATTAATAAATTGTATACCATTGCTAGAAACATGTGATATACTTATAATGTTACTTATTGCTTTGGTAAATCTTGTTACTATAGGAGGTATAAACACCTCCATTTTCCATGTGAGTATAATGATAATGTTACCATATCTTATTATGTTAAGGGAAATTATGACCTTTATGATGTGGAACAAATTGAAGAATTTATTGCTTGGAAGGGTGCATTTGAACTTGCTTATTTTCTTGAAAATACTGATGATGCACCTTATAAATATGAGGTTTATGATATACTTAAATTTTGCTTTGATAATTACAAGGAATAAAATGGCTATATTCTTAAATATCTTAATATATGCTCTCCACCAACAAAAGAGACTAATGCCTTGAAAGAGCCTATGGAAGAAGAAAGCATTGAAACTGGAAGCTCATTGGATGAAAAAGAGGAGGAGAGTGATGATCAAGAGGAGGAAGAATGGAGCAGCTACCCATGTCTACCTCCCAATAAGAGTAACTCTTTAACTAATACCTTATTTGATCGCCCTCCATGCTTACCAAAGGAGGATGAGTGTGATATTTATATTGTTGAGTTTGTTCATGATGCTACTGAAAATCATTATGAGAGAGGAAAAATGGTTGTTGGAATTCTCATGTTACTAAAACACATGTCTTTATATTGAAAGTTCCAAAGTTGCTCTTGTTTTATCTACCCATTCTTGTTACTATGTGCTTCTTTGATTTATTTTCTTACAAGATTCCTATGCATAGGAAGTGGGTTAGACTTAAATGTGTATCATATTTGTTCCTTGATGCTCTCTTTTTCTTCAATTCATATTTCTTATGTGAGCATCTTCTCAAATTACTAAGCCTAGCTCAAAGGCGTTAAAGAAAAGCACTATTGGGAGATAACCCAAATTATTTTTACTTTCATTAAGTTTTTCTTTTGTTGAGTCTTGGAAGTTATTGCCTCAGTAATAACCTCTCCTTATCCTTTTTGTGTGGTTTTTGTGTCAAGAATAACCTCTAATGAGAGAGAAGTAAGACTTGGAAAAGTTGTTGTCCCGAAATAGATTTTTGTGCTTCACTATAAAAAATCTTGAAAAATCCATGTATGTCTGATTGAGCTGTAATTTTCTGTGCTTATTACCCAGGTTATTATATAACTTTTGTTATTTTATCACTTTTCGATTTGAGCAACAGAAGGTCTTTGAAAAAAATCGGGTTTTACCTGCTAGTCTGTTTTGACAGATTTCTGCCATTATTTGCATTTGCCTCTTAATCTCTTTCTCTTCGAGTTCTCTTTGATCACTTGAGCTTTTAGAAGGAATTGCTACAGTATCTTGTGTTTTAATGGAAGTTTTACTTGTGTTGAAACTAAACCCAAAGACTTATAATCTTGAATACACTAATGTTGCTAATGAAGATTGTGTGAAGTTTTGTATGAAGGAAATTTTCAAGTGTAGGGAAGAACAATGTGATGAGATGAAGTATGGAAAAAATCTCAAGCTTGGGATGCCACCCATGTCACCCCAAGAAATATTCAAGAAGTACAAGCGTCAAAGCTTGGGGATGCCCAAGGCATCCCCTTCTTCATCAATAAAAATCTGAGGTTTTCTTTCAAAACACTTTAGTTTTATTGTTTCATGCACAATTGTGTTGTTCTTGGAGCGTCTTTGTTTTTGTTTTTAGTTTTCTTTTGTTTGGTTTGCTTAAATAAATTGGTTGGACCCCCGCATTCATATGTGGTTTCAAATAAGTTGATTGGTGTTGGAAAAGAGTAGGAAGATTCATGCTTATAAATGGTACAAAAGGAGCTTGTTCTGACTGTGGCCTAGAATTTACCATGTCATGTTTGATATTGCTTTGATCTTATGCTTAGTGATTATTGTTGTAGCATGACTTGTTCCAAACAATTGAGATTGCTTAATTTGCCTTGAAAGAATCATGCGTTGTTTTAGCATACAAAAGCATAATATTGTGGTATTCTCCTTTGATGCTTTATTTGGGTTGACTTGGCACATGCTTCACCATGTTAAGACTATGAACAAGTCACCTTAGCCTCTATGATCATTTAGTTTTTGACTTGTAATATCACTTTATGCTTTAATTAATAATGTTTTGTCGCTTTGCATGATTATGGCCATTATTGCTCTCTTAGTTGGTCGCTCCCAGTCTTTGGCTAGCCTCCACCTGTACCAAGTATGAGTTCCACTCATGCATACAACCTCCAAGAAAACCAAGTTATTCCAAAGAGTCCACTATAAATTCCTATGCATGGTGTATTACACCATTCCAAGCATATTCATGTTTTTATCTACCTTCCAAATTAAACTTGTTATGTGAAAATTAGTGATTAAAGCTCTCACAAACTTGAGGGCACACTTTACTTTCTTGCACTTAATAAACTTGAACCATTGTGTCCATCTATGTTGCTTATGTGCTTGCACTTTATAAGTTGTGAATTAGCAGAACCATGTTGTCATGGGGAACACTTTCAACATTTCACTTACTCCATATTATTTAGTTGATATCATGTTCTTTTGTTTATGGATCCCGGCGGTGTGAAATAAAAGGGGAGCTTGTAAGCTCATGGAGTTTGTATGTGTGTTAGAGAAACGCCTGGGCGGCTATCCTAAGCCATGCCTAATCATGGTGGAAACTTGCAACATAACCATAGTGAGCATTCTGTGAAGCATCCTCAATAAAAACCTATGCAAATAGCAAATAAAAAGATCGCTGAGATGCTCATTATCTGTTGCCTTGTCATTTTGATATGGGATAACTCATGTGTCATGGTGCAAGGGGTACCCTGTTGGCAGTTCTCTATGATACACATGTACTTACAATGATAAGAACTTACTTGTGACTAAAGTTGAGTAGCATGAGGTTCGGTACTCGTAAGTAAGGCGCATGAGATTTCCAACTTATAAATTTTCAAGCATATCTTCATATTTGTGTCACTTTAACCTTAATCACCTCAAGATGCTTATGATAGGGGAAATGAGAGCTGAAAGCTAATAAGTACCATGATTTTTGGAAGCTCTTTATGAAACTTAAAATCCCTGCTTTCCTTTGTGAATGGCCTTTCTTTTTACTTTTATGCTGAGTCTCCATCTTCTATCTTTATGAACCAATTGAGAGAGCATAGTGGTCATTCTTAGTTTAATGTGCATTGTCCGAAAACTTGTTGATTGATTCATAACTTTGATTTTGCTTCTCTTAAATTATTTGTATCTAGTCACCCTTATGAACTTTGAAGGTGTCCTATGCATTTATGTTTTGCTATACCACGAGGGACAAGCTGAATACCACTTTTATTATGTTTTCTATATGTGAAACAAACATCTTTCAATGCATTGTTATTCATGATATTTTTTTGTACCTTTTCATATTACAACATAGTTGCTATGTCTTATTGTTATAACTCTATCTTTTATGCTTATATTTAGAGTACTTTGATCCCAGCTATCAATGCTTTACGAATACCTTGATCAAGATTGTGATGGTGCATGTCACCTAAAAAAGTATTTCTTTTATCACTAACCTACTCGAGGACGAGCAGGAGTTAAGCTTGGGGATGCTTGATACGTCGTAAACGTATCTATAATTTTGATGCTCCATGCTTGTTTTATATCAACTTTCTTATGTTTTGTTCACACTTTGAGGTATTTTTATACATTTTCTAGAACTAACCTATTAACAAGATGTCACAGTGCCAGTTGCCTATTTTCTGCTGTTTTTGCTTTTGGAAAAGTGTTGGGTCCGTAGCATGGAAAACAAAAAATTCTGACGATGAGAACTAGACGCCAAGACCTATCTACTAGATACAGAGCAACGGGTGGACATACATCCATGGAGAACTTACCCTCAAAGACAACGAGCTTTGTTAACGAGTAGGAACTCGTGGTTGATGTAGTCGTACACTTGCCGATCTCAAGATCGTGAGGAAGTCCGAGCGCCGCAACTCAGCAGCACATCCGCACTCGCACACACGTTCAAGTCACCGGACAACCTCCACCTCCTCGCTCCAGCGATCCAGCGGAAGCAGCAACTCCTTCCAGACGAAATGCCATCGGGAACATGTATCTCAGTAATCCGAGACCATGGGGGAATAATTCTAGAGGGGGAGAGATCCTTCACGAGGAGGTGTGAGGAAAAAGGAGGAAGAGGGGGGCCTTTTATAGGAGGAGGGGGGGTACCCCCTCCATGATCGGCGCCTCATGGAGGTGACCCCTCACCTCCTCCATTCATGTGGTGGTAACTCCCCCACATTAAAATGCCTCTTCACATTCCCTTTTAAAGTCTCCACTTTAAATGCATTAAATTTCTCTAAGTTTAATGCTCTCTCATTTAATAAAATTATTTTTATTAAATTTATTCAGAATTTTGTTAATTACTTTAATTAACAAACATTCACATATAGCCCCTTGCAATATTTCAATATCACATGCAAAACCACCTTCTGCAATTTCACCCGAAACAATTTCCGGTTTCTATTGAAACAATTCCTGCGCTTTGCAATTCTTTCGTCTGAAACATATGTGCTCCAAAATGGTGTCCGGTAACTCTTAAGTGTGCCACCCTACGGTTCGCGAATAATGCAGACAAGATCGAGACCCTTCTCCGATCAATAATCAGCAGCGGGACCTGGAGATCCGTACTAACTCCCACACATTCAACGATGACTCCTATGATCATGAGAACCTTTAATGCTTGTAACTAAATCCCTTTGTCTCTCGATATATTACATGTCCGAGATTCGATCATCGGTATCTGCATACCTAGTTTTATCTCGTTACCGACATGCACTCTTTTCTCGTTCCCGTGATATAACATTCTAGTGATCACATCACTTGCTTACAAGCTATCCTATTGTGATATCACCGAGAGGGCCCAGAGTATATGTATCCGTCATCTGGATTGGCAAATTCCACTCTTGATCCATGAGCCTCAACATAACACCTTCGTAGTACTGAACCCATCTTTATAGTCACCCTGTTACGGTGTGACGTTTGATGTTATCAAGATACTCTTCCGGTGTTAGCAATTAACATGATATCATGGTCTAAGGATAAAGATTACTTCATATGATGTTATAGCAATATAAACATAATGACTTGATCGTAATGCTATACTTCGGATGAATGTTCATCACATCATTTTACAAATGTTGTGACCTTGTTATTAACAACATCCAATGTCCATGATCAGGAAACCTTGATCATCTTGTTAATCAACAAGCTAGTCTATAAGAGAGGCATAACTAGGAACCCTTTTTGTTTATTAAACACACATGTATTGATGTTTCCTATCAATACAATTATAGCATGCAAAATAAACATCTATCATATACAAGGAATACATAATAACAACTTTATTATTGCCTCTCAGGGCATATTTCCTTCACTCCATCCCTAGACCGGGGGGATCCGAAGCTCTTCCCGGCACCCTACCAAAGGGGAGAGATCATCCCGGAGGCCTTCTTCATCACCATGCCAACCTCTGGAGTGATGCGTGAGTAGTTGATGGCTCAGTGTTGATGTAGAGCTCGTTGGGAACCCTAAGAGGAAGGTATGATGAGCACAACAGCAAGTTTCCCTCAGTTATGAAACCAAGGTTTAATCGAACCAGTAGGAGAAAGGAAACACCCCAAAGGTGTTGCTAGCTGAGCCTTGGCAGGGCACACTACAGGTGCTAGTAGCAACGTGGAGACCTGCACAACACAGCCACATAACTCTGTCCCAAACTTGCGATGAGGTTGTCAATCTCACCGTGTTTTGCTGAAAACAAAGGATTAAACGTATCGAATGGAAAGAAGTAATAATTTGCAGAAAGTAAACACAAAGCAGTAAACAGTTTATAGATTGTATGTAAAGAAAAGGACTGGGATCCATAGTTCACTAGAGGTGGCTCTCCTTAAGATAGATAACATGCTGGGTGAACAAATTACAGCAGGGCAATTGACAAACATCGAGAAAGCAATTCATGCATATACTAATCATCTTGACTCCTTTGAGACTTGATTGGGCATTACAACATTATACATAGACCGCCATCCAACTGCATCTATGACTAATAATCCACCTTCAGGTTATCATCCGAACCCCCTCTAGTATTAAGTTGCAAGCAACATATTATTGCTTTACGAATTGCGTGTAAAGTAAACAATACGATTGTTCTATGAACAAAGGATTGTTGTTTTCTCCCTAGTAGCAACAACACATCTAGTACCTTAGAGATTTCTGTCACTTCCCCAGATTACTAGAGGCATGAACCCACTATCAAGCATAAATACTAACTCTTGGAGTTGCTAGCATCTACTTGGCCAAGATAGCTACTAACAACGGAAAGCATGCAAGATCACAAATAACAAAGACATGATAGATCAATAATCAATTTGAAATAGCATCTCAATATCCATCAGATCCCCGCAAACACAACATGCAGAACTACAAATAGATGCTCTTGATCATGAACGGAGCTCACAAGATCTAGACATGAAAGCACAAAGGAGAAGAACCAGCCATCTAGCTACTACATGGATCCGTAGTCCAAGGATGAACTACTCACGCATCACACCGGAGGCTTGCATGGTGATGAAGAAGGCCTCCAGGGTGAATTCCCCTCTCCGGAAGGGTGCCGGGAAGAGCTTCAGATCCCTCCCGATCTAGGGATGGAGATGACGGCGGCTACAAACTCTTTTGTGGATTTTTGATCGGGTACTTAGGGTTTTCGTCTCGAGGGCATCTTATAGGCGGAAGGGGAGGCCGAGGGGGTGCCAGAGGCGGCCAGACCACCCCCTGGCACGGGCCAGGCTGGGCCGTACAACCAGGTGGTGTGGTGGCCCCCTGGCCCCTCTCCGTCTCGTACTCTGGCATCTGATGACTTCCGGAAAAATAGGCACTTTGGCTTTTGTCCCGTCCAATTCCGAGAATATTCATTTTCTGACTTTCCTGGAACCAAAAATAGCAGAAAATAGGCAGCTGGCACTGTGGCTCTTGTTAATAGGTTAGTCCAAGAAATCATATGAAAAGTACTCCAAAGTGTGGACAAAACACAAGAAAGTGGATAAAACCAAGCATGGAACATCAAAAATTATAGATACATTTGCAATGTATCAACATCCCTAAGCTTAACTCATGCTCGTCCTCGAGTAGGTAAGTGATAAAAAGAAAGAATAATTTTTGACGTGACATGCACCATCAAAGACTTGATCAAAGTATTTGTAAAACATTCAAAGCTGGGACCATAGTACTTCAATCATAACATGAAAGACAAAGTTCTAGCAATAAGACAAAGAAACTATGATGCAACATGAAAATGCACAAACAAAAGATTCATTAATAACAATGCTTTGCAAGACGTTTGTTTGTTTCACATAAAGAAAAGATAGCATAATAGCATTCAACTTGTCCGTCATAGAGTAGCAAAACATAAATGCATAGGACACCTTCAAAGTTCATAAGAGTGACTAGATACAAATAGTTTAAAGCAAGCAATATCAAGTTATGCATCAATCAACTAGTCTTGGGACAATGCACAAAGAACTAAGAATGTCCACTATGCTCTCAAAGTAGGTGCATAAAGGTAGAAGGTGGAGACTCAATATAATGGTGGAAGAAAGGCCTTCATAAAAGGAAGTAGGGTTTCAAGTCTCATAAAGAGCTTCCAAAAATTATGGTACTTATAGCTTTCAGCTCTCATTGCCCCTATCATAAGCATCTTTAAGGTGATTAAGGTTAAAGTGACACAACTAAGAGGATATGCTTGACAAGTTATAAACTGAAATCTCATGCCCCTTACTTATGAAGATCGATCCTCATGCTACTCAACTTTAGTCACGAGTAAGCTCTTGTCATTGTAAGTACATGTGTATCATAAAGAACCGCCAACGGGGTACCCCTTGCACATGATACAAGAGCTATCCCATAATCAAAATGACAAGGCAAGCAGACAATGAGCATCTCAATGATCTTTTTAATTGCTATTTGCATAGGTTTTTATTGAGGATGCTTCATAGAGTGCTCATTATGGTGATGCTGCAAGTTTCCACCATGATTAGGCATGGCTTAGGCTAGCGGCCCAAGCGTTTCTCTAACACACATACAAACTCCATGATCTTACAAGTTCCACTTTTATTTCACACTGCCGGGATCCGTAAGCAAAAGAACATGATATCAACGGGGTACAAAGTACAAGTGCAATGTTGAAAGCGTTCCCCATGGTACATGGTTCTGCTAATTTCAACTTATAAAGCGCAAGCATATACGCAACAAAGAAGGACCCAATGGTTCAAGTTTATTAGATGCAAAAAAGTAAAGTGTGCCATCAAGTTCGTGAGAGCTTTAATCACTAGTTTTCTCATAACAAGTTTAATTCGGAAGGTAAAAAAAGCATGAATATACTTGGAATAGCATAAGATAATAGGTAGGTATGGTGGACTCTTTGGAATAACTTGGTTTAGGGAGTTGGATGCATGAGTGGAACTCATATTGGTTGTGGAGGCTAGCAAAAGACTGGGAGCGACAAACTAAGAGAGCAATAATGGCCATAATCATGCAGAGCGACAAAACATCATTGATCAAAGCATAAAGTGATACTACAAGTTGAAAACTAAAGGATCATAAAGGCTATGGTGACTTGAGATAGTCATAACATGGTGTGAGCATGCGCCAAGTCAACCCAAATAAAGCATCAAAGGAGAATACCACTATACTATGCTTTAATATGCTAAAACAACGCATGATTCATCCAAGGCACATTAAGCAATCTCAATTGTTTATAACAAGTCATGCTACAGCAAAGAATACTAAGCATAAATCCAAAACAATATCAAGCATGGCATGGCAAAGCATAGGCCACAGTAAAAAACAAGCTCTTTTTACCACATAACAATGAACTTTCCTACTCTTTTCCAAACCAAACCAAACTATTTGCAAACCAAAGTATGAAATAGGGGGTTCAACCAATTTATTCAGAAAACCAAGCAAACAAAAAACCCAAACGAAAACAAAAAATAAGACGCTCCAAGAACAACACAATTGTGCATGAAACAATAAAAATGAAGCGTTTGGAAGAAACCTGGGATTTTTATTGATGAAGAGGGGATGCCTTGGGCATCCCCAAGCTTTGATGCTTGTACTTATTGGATATTTCTTGGGGTGAAACGTGTGGTATCCCCAAGCTTGAGCTTTAGTTCATCCTTTATCCTTCATCTCATTACTCATTCCTTTCCATACACCTGAATTTTTTCCTTCATACAAAACTTCACACAATCTTTATTAGCAACATTAGTGCACTCAAGATAAATAAGTCTTAAGGTTCAGTTTTAACACCAAATAAACTTTCATTAGAACACCAGATACTGTAGCACTTCCCTCAAAAAGCTCAGTTCCCCAAAAAAACTCAAAAAGGAACCAACAAGAAGAAAATGCAGAAAATGGCAGAAATCTGTCAAAACATCCCAGCAGGTAAAGACGAATTTTTGCGAAGACCTTCTGTTGCTCAAATCAAAAAGTGTTGAACTAACGAAAGTTAGATAACAACCTGGGGCAGAAGCACAAAAATTCACGTCGCAAAAAGACATTCAGATATTTTACACAAATTTTTATGGTGAAGCACAGAAATCTATTTCAGGACAACAACTTTCCCAATCATTACTTCTCTCTCATTAGAGGTTACTCTTGGCACAAAAAGCAAATAAAAAGGATAAGGAGCGGTTATTACTAAAGTAATAACTTCCAAGACTCATCTAAAACTTTTGGGTTATCTCCCAATAAGTACTTTTCTTTAACGCCTTTAAGTTAGGCATAAGAAGCAAGAAAAAAAATTAAGTGTTCTCAAATGAAGAAGCATTAAGACCAAATTTCTTGCCCTTACCTCTTTTATTTTTATTCTTAACCTTGGGGAAAATATGATTGTTTGGTGGATAAGAAAGGTGCATGCTCCCCTCTTCCACATCTATTATTGCTCCAAGGAGTTCTAATAGGGACCTTTCAAGTGTAATTTGTCCTTTTCCTGCATATTCAATAACAAGATAATCAGTAGAAATCATTTTCCCAAGGATCTTTGTAAACACTCCTTCAGCTATTCCCATAGGTAATATGGTAGCATTATTAGCAAGAGATATTTCTTTTCCTCCTTCAGTAAGCCCCCAAAGATTCAAAGATTCATAAATATCCTTGGGCATAAGACAAAATTCAGACATGATATCACAACGGGCTTGAAAAGTTTCAGTGTTTATCTCAATCTTAACTGTCGGGAGCCACTTTGATGGTTCATAATTTATTGGAACATAATTGTGATGCTTCCTAAGTGTATTATAACAATCTTTTAAGCTAGTAGTGCTAGTCTCAAGAGTGTTCAATCTAGCAAATATTCTTGTGAAAGAAATATCACTTTGGCTAGGCAAGTTGTAAGTGAGGATAAATTTCTTTATAGCATTAATAGCATCATCCTCATTACATTGGGGAAATCTCCTCCCACAACAGCATCTAAAGCATATCTATAGCAAAGAGCAATTCCAAGGTAAAAACTGCTAAGGAACAAGCTTTGAGTCATTTTAGGCTCAGTTTTTTCATGTAGATCAGAGATTCTAGACCAAGCTTCTTTAAAACTTTCCTCAATTTCTTGTTTAAAAGTGAAAATCATTTCCTCGGGTGACGTAGTGATTGGAGCAAGGCTAGACATAGTGGCAACTTAAGAAAGAAACTAATTTTTTTTTGTTTTTGAATAAGAAAGCAAACTTGTAAAACTATTTTTTGTGTGTTTTTGATAACAAAACAAGCAAACAAAGCAAAAAGAAACTAAGCAAAACAAAAATAACAAAGTAAAGAGATTGGTTATGAGGGGACTCCCCTTGTGAAGATGTCCTTGACTCCCCGGCAACGGCGCTAGAAAAATGCTTGATGGCTCAGTGTTGATGTAGAGCTCGTTGTGAACCCCAAGAGGAAGGTATGATGAGCACGGCAACAAGTTTCCCTCAGTTATGAAACCAAGGTTTAATCGAACCAGTAGGAGCAAGGAAACACCCCAAAGGTGTTACTAGCTGAGCCTTGGCAGGGCGCACTATCGGTGCTAGTAGCAACGTGGAGACCTGCACAACACAACCATAGAACTTTGTCCCCAACTTGCGATGAGGTTGTCAATCTCACCGTGTTTTGCTGAAAACAATGGATTAAACGTATCGAATGGAAAGAAGTAATAGTTTGCAGAAAGTAAACACAAAGCAGTAAACAATTTATAGATTGTATGTAAAGAAAAGGACCGGGATCCATAGTTTACTAGAGGTGGCTCTCCTTAAGATAGATAACATGCTGGGTGAACAAATTACAGCAGGGCAATTGACAAACATCAAGAAAGCAATTCATGCATATACTAATCATCTTGACTCCTTTGAGACTTGATTGGGCATTACAACATTATACATAGACCACTATCCAACTGCATCTATGACTAATAATCCACCTTCAGGTTATCATCCGAACCCCCTCTAGTATTAAGTTGCAAGCAACAGATTATTGCTTTACGAAATGCGTGTAAAGTAAACAATACGATTGTTTTATGAACAAAGGATTGTTGTTTTCTCCCTAGTAGCAACATCACATCTAGTACCTTAGAGATTTCTGTCACTTCTCCAGATTACCAGAGGCATGAACCCACTATCGAGCATAAATACTAACTCTTGGAGTTGCTAGCATCTACTTGGCCAAGATAGCTACTAACAACGGAAAGCATGCAAGATCACAAATAACAAAGACATGATAGAATCAATAATCAATCTGAAATAGCATCTCAATACCCATCGGATCCCCGCAAACACAACATGCAGAATTACAAATAGATGATCTTGATCATGAACAGAGCTCACAAGATCTAGACATGAAAGCACAAAGGAGGAGAACCAACCATCTAGCTACTACATGGATCCGTAGTCCAAGGATGAACTACTCACGCATCACACCGGAGGCTTGCATGGTGATGAAGAAGGCCTCCAGGGTGAATTCCCCTCTCCGGCAGGGTGCCGAGAAGAGCTTCAGATCCCTCCCGATCTAGGGATGGAGATGACGGCGTCTACAGACTCTTTCGTGGATTTTTGATCGAGTACTTAGGGTTTTCGTCCCGAGGGCATCTTATAGGCGGAAGGGGAGGCAGCCAGACCACCCCCTGGCACGGGCCAGGCTGGGCCGCGCGGCCAGGTGGTGTGGTGACCCCCTGACCCATCTCCGTCTCGTACTCTGGCATCTGATGACTTCCGGAAAAATAGGCACTTTGGCTTTTGTCCTGTCCAATTCCGAGAATATTCATTGTCTGACTTTCCTGAAACCAAAAACAGCAGAAAACAGGCAGCTGGCACTGTGGCTCTTGTTAATAAGTTAGTCCAAGAAATCATATGAAAAGTACTCCAAAGTGTGGACAAAACACAAGAAAGTGGATAAAACCAAGCATGGAACATCAAAAATTATAGATACATTTGCAATGTATCAGTAGTTCACCCTTGGACTATGGATCCATACAGTAACTAGATGGTTGGTTCTCCTCCTCTGTGCTATCAGTAACTATCTTGGCCAAGTAGATGCTTGCAACTCCAAGAGGGAGTATTTATGCTCGATAGTGGGTTCATGCCTCTAGTAATCCGGGGAAGTGACAAAAATCTCTAAGGTTGTAGATTTGCTGTTGCTACTAGGGAGAAAACAACAATCCTTTATCCATGGGGCAATTATATTGTTTACTTTACACACTTTGCTTAATGCAATTATATGTTGCTTGCAACTTAATACTGGAAGGGGTTCGGATGATAACCTGAAGGTGGATTATTAGTCATAGATGTAGTTAAATTACGGTCTATGTATTATGTTGTAATGCCCAGTCAAATATCATAGGAGTCAAGATGTCCAGTATATGCATTATTATGCTTTCTCAATCTGTCAATTGCCCCGCTATAATTTGTTCATCCAACATGCTATTTATCTTAAGGAGAAACACCTCTAGTGAACTGTGGACCCCAGTCCATTCCTTTACCATTGATATACCATCTACTGTTTACCGTTTACTATTTACTTTATGCAAGCAAATACTATCTTCCACAGTATACATTTAATCCTTTGTTTTCAGCAAAACCAGTGAGATTGACAACCTCATTGTAAGTTGGGACAAAGTTCTGTGGTTGTGTTGTGCAGGATTCCAAGTTGTTAGAACACCTTGACGTTGTTTCCTTACTCATACTGGTTCGATAACCTTGGTTTCATAACTGAGGGAAAACTTGCTACTGTGCTCATCATACCTTCCTCTTGGGATTCCCAACGAGCTCTACATATTTTGAGACATAACGGGGCATACATGCCCTTTCACCTAGGCTCTTGCACATGTCAACTCCTGCGCATACCCATTCTTATCAAATTATTATATGTTACGTTGTGTGGGACCTTCACATTATATAGAAGGCCCAATCTATAAGTGCCCAACTCCAACACTATGTATATCCTACTCATGTACTATAATACTAAATTTATAAGTAATCCTACTCGTACACAACATTCTAGCACACACTTAACAATTGTTGTTCAAAGTTAATTAATTTTTATGAATTGACAATGTGAATATCATACCTTGTTCCATCAAAACACTCAAGGGGTAAGAAGTAGGCAAACAATTATATTTGTCTTGTTAATGTTAGTTATAAAATATTCACCAAAGTAACAACAATCAGGAGAAACGCTATGGCTGATCACGTGATTCTTCCCTCTCACACTGATTTCATGCAAGATCGTAACATCCTAGATGGGGTGGTTATTCTTCATGAAACAGTCCATGAACTATAGAGGAAATAGTTGAACAGGATTATCTTAAAGATTGATTTCAAGAAAGCCTATGATAAAATCAGATAGCTCTTCCTTCAACAAACTCTTAAAATGAAAGGTTTCTCTGATTAGTGGCATGCTTTTATCCATAGCTTTGTGCCTTAAGGTAGTGTGACCATTAAAGTCAATGACGATGTTGACAACTACTCCCAGACAAAAAGAGGCTAAGGCAAGGCGATCCATTATCACCAATATTATTTAATATAGTGTCTAGTATGTTCGTTATTATGATTGAACGTGCAAAGTCTGATGGAATCGAAGGAGTGATTCCCCATTTGGTTGATGGTGGACTATTTATTTTTAATATGTTTATGATAATATTCTCTTTATGGAACGTGATATCTAAGAAGTGAGAAATCTGAAGTTAATCATTTCAGCTTTCGAACAACTTTTGGGCTTGAAAATTAACTTTTATAAGAGTGATTTTTTTGTTTTGATGAGGCTCAAGATGAGGCCAACATGTATGCTGATTTATTCGGCTACAATCAATGTCAGTTTCCTATTAGATATTTGGGTATTCTGATACATTATCATAGACTTACAAATGCCAAGTGAAAGCTTATTGAGCAGATACTATAATTATGTCTAAGCAGTTGGAAAGGTAAATTGTTGTCCTTAAGGAGAAGAATAGTTCTTATCAGTTCAGTTCTGAGTAACACGATACTGTATATGACATACTTATTCCAACTACCAAAGGGAGTATTAAAAATATTAGATTATTTTCGATCAACAGCGAGTGAGAAAAAAGTATAGACTGGCTAATTGGAGTGTGGTCTGCCACCCTAAAGACCAGGGCAGGCTTGGTAATCATGATCTCGAGGTCAAAAATACAACCCTTCTTAGTAAATGGATCTTCAAGTTACTTAATGATGATGGGATTTGGCAGAACCTCCTTAGACGAAAATATGTTGGACCGAAAGCATTATCCCAGGTTCTATGAAACCAGGGGATTCACATTTCTAGGCTAGTCTGACAGTGACAAAGAAGAATTTATTTTGCTTTGGATCTTTTCCGATTAAGGATGAATCCTAGATTCGGTTATAGGAGGATAAGTGGCTAGGCAACACTACACACAAGGAACAATATCTTGCTTTGTACGATATTGTACGTCGCAAGGATGATGCAATCGCCACAGTTTTGTGGTCCTCCCCACCAATGTGACGGCCATGAGAGATTTATTTGAATCTAAACTTATTTCTTGGCATGTCTTGCTTTGGCGCTTGGCTTCTGCCCAACTAACATCCGGGCATGATGAATTTTGATGGAATCTTCACGAGAATGGCAAATTTTTAGTTGGTTCTATGTATAATACACTGATCCAGAAAAACTTATCAGTTGATAATAATTAGAAAATCTAAAAGATGAAGTTACCTTTTAAGAATAAAATATTTGCTTGATATCTTCATCCAAAACTTATTCTTACTGAAAACAATCTTGTAAAGCGAATTTGACATAGAAGTCAAACATGTGTTTACTGTCGACACGATGAGACAATCAAACATTTGTTTTTCAATACAATTTTTTTGTTCTATATGGTTAGTCATCCTAGCAGCTTCAGGTTTGTATCCACTGAGTAGTGTTACCAATGTTTTTGAAAATTGATTACATGGTACAGATCACAAGTACATAATTCGTCTTAGGGTGCGAGCGATTGCCTTAATTTTGTTGTCATGGCTACATAAAAAATGATAAAGTGTTTAATGTTAAAAATATCCCTCTCTTGTAGGTTATCTAGCGGTGTACATGTAAGCTTCACATATGGTACTCGCTACATCGTGCGGAGTTTTGCGATCTCTTTATGTAAGTATGTACAGGGCTGGAGGATACGGCGAAGGACTTTTTTACTCATCATGGATGACAGCATAATCTCGAGATAGATGCTCCACCATCTTAAGTGCTTTACAATTTCTTATTATGATATATAATTCACCATTTTTATCTTTGTTTTTTTCAAATACTGGATTTGGATCGACTGTGCAGGTCATAATTATGCAAAGGCCGTGTATAATGCTTAATACTCTTGGACAGGGATTTGCGGCACCGAGTAGCACTGAACCCTTTCATCGAAAAAACACCAATCAATGTGGCACAGGTAAGGGGTTCACCGCTGCCCGGAGTTAAAATGCCCTTTATCGAAAAATCTAGCCCCTCCTAATTATAAATTAGTTGCGCTGCAGGCGAGTGACGCACTCCAAGTACTAACCTGCATTGGACGGGGGCTAGAGATGATAACAACCAAATGCCTTTTTTATCTTCTCCTGACACGGAGTGGAAAAACTGGTCTCCTCCACCTGTTCCTGGTAACCGTATATCAAGATTCATTCAAGGCTACTACATGTCTATCCAAAAGAGCAAAAGCCACTGGTTTCCAGCAAGAAACATATTGTCGTCACACGAAACTGTTCTTGTGAGCGTGAGATGTCAAGGGAACAGTTCCCACCATCTAAAAAGCCTACCTTTTCGTAATGCATCGAAGGCTTTTTGCCTCTGGGGTCCATCTTGTCCCTCTCCTCCCTCTCTCTCTCTCTCAAGTCATGCATGTGACCCATTACATTATTCATTTTCTGTTTATGTTTCCGAGGAGTAGTACAGTACTGGATATTCTTCTAAAAAGTTGTACCAACGTCCGACAGATGCTCGCGTAGACAGTAAGTGTTAGACACATATGATGAGTCTCTATGGTCTATACAGAAATTAGACCCACTAACAGTGGACAAGCTCAGCACAAGGAGATTATATTTTGCACAAAGTAGACTTTGCAGTGCAAATCTCGTCATGCATGAGAGTACTAGCTGTTAGAGCCAACTGACTCTCAGAAACGACTAAGTACTAGTAGTAGTAGTATGTATTAGTCCAAACCTGGTCCTGCTAACGTGCATAATTAATGGAGCCTCGCAGACATGCCCATAGCCCTAACAAAATGTACCTTTTCCGTCCTATATTATATTCTAATGCCGTCCCAGTGCTCCTCTTGCTTCTGCATCTACCAGTACCACCACCACTCTCTCCCACTGAATCATTCATCTTTTGATTTTTTTCATCACATCTCCCTGTTTGCTCTCCTCTCAAGGCAAAAAGACCACACTTGACTCTTGCCCCCTCCCTCCTCGCCATCCAATCGCCTCATCTTAGCAAGCAAGCTCCTTCCTCTCCAGCCAAACTCTCTCTCAGCTCACCGCCTTGAAGCCAATGCCAGCTCTAGCGTGCTGCTGCTGCCGCAGGCCATTGGCCATGGTGATGTTGCTACTCATTGCTGCTCATGTGAGCTCTTGCAATGGAGGAGGAGGAGGAGATAGGATCACAAGGCTCCCTGGGCAGCCTGAGGTGAGCTTCGGGCAGTACTCAGGCTACATTGGCGTGGATGGAAAGGGGAGCAGGGCGCTCTTCTACTACTTTGTGGAGGCGGAGATCGATCCTGCCACCAAGCCTCTCGTGCTGTGGCTCAATGGAGGTCAGTGACCTGCATATATCTGTTTTCCGTATCTGAATACCGAGTTTTACTGGTAATTTTTTTTTTTGATTCATCTGAACTCTTGGGGGTATCTTTTAGCTTCTTTCTTCAGTTCTACCAAACCGAAATATACAGTTTCTCAACTCAAAAAAATAATAATACAGTTTCTATTTGATGCATGCATTTGTTCTTCTTTTTTAAATCCTTGACCCAAAATGTGCTCGGCTTCTTGAGAATCAAATGAACGATTGAACGGGGGTGTTGTCTGCAGGACCTGGGTGTTCTTCACTTGGTGTAGGGGCCTTCTCAGAGAATGGCCCTTTCAGGCCTAGTGGGCAGAGGCTAGTGAAGAATGAGTACAGCTGGAACAAAGGTGGGTGTGTGTGTGTGGGGGACTAATGAGTGCTGCCCTCTCTAGCTTTTCCTGCAACTTTGCATGCTAATTCCCAATTCCTGAGCCCTTTTGTTGCCCCAAGAAAAGTTGCACATGCCTCACTGTTCTCGTCTTGTTGTGTTGCCCTGCACTTGCAGAGGCGAATGTGATTTACCTCGAGACACCAGCTGGTGTTGGCTACTCCTACTCTGCTGATGCTGCCTACTACCAGGGTGTGGATGACAAGGTCACAGGTACTCATGTTTTTGTATTTTTCTGTTATTACCTTGTTACTTTTTCAACGTTTCTGAGTTTTGCCCTTATTTTCCTGGACGATTTTTTCTTTTGTTTTTTAAAAAAGGTTCTACCCACATTTTCTGTTTCATTTTCATGTCTTAACCTCTTCGGAAGAATATTACAGTTTGGGGGTTATGAATGATGAACTCTGACATTTCTTTACTGAATGAATGAAGCAACGGACAATATGGTGTTCATGCAAAGGTGGCTTGAAAAGTTCCCACAGTACAAGGGCAGAGAGCTATACATTTCTGGAGAAAGCTACGCAGGTACATCAATAATCTATACAAAAAGGTTTCTGAAATCTTATTAATCACTAATAAACCAATCTTAACACTCCCTGAATCTTCAAATGTACTTTGCGTGTATCAGGTCACTACATTCCACAACTTGCCGAGGCCATGGTCGACTACAATAAGAAGGACAGGATTTTCAACCTCAAAGGACTTGCTGTAAGGAAAACCTCAGTCATTGTTGGATGCCTCTGTTGATGCATTCTGTGTTTCTCACTACAGTCTCATTTTGTTGTTGGCAGTTGGGCAACCCTGTTCTTGAGTTCACCACTGACTTCAACTCGAGAGCAGAGTACTTCTGGTCTCATGGCCTCATTTCAGACTCCACATACAGGATTTTCACCTCGGTTTGCAACTACTCCCGCTATGTCAGCGAGTACTACGGTGGATCGCTTAGCCTGCCTTGCACGCGGGTGATGAACCAAGTAACCCGTGAGACTAGCCGGTTCGTCGACAAGTACGATGTCACTCTTGATGTCTGCCTGTCATCAGTACTCTCTCAGTCGATGATCCTCTCCCCTCATGTATGCTCATTGCTACAAACCGGTCATATTCAGTATCATGGCGTGGCCATCTCTTCATATCTGATATAGTAGCACCAATGTGGTTGTGTTGCGCAGAGGCGGGTCGGGCAGCGCATCGATGTTTGTGTGGAGGACGAGACGGTGAACTACTTGAACAGGAAGGATGTTCAGCAAGCACTACATGCGAAGCTCATCGGTGTGGAAAAATGGGAAGTTTGCAGCAGGTATTTAATCTATAGATTAATAAGAGTGTGTTTATAGATATTTCTTTCTATACTTGTACCTGTTATATCTGACCACTGTTTATCGTGTTTTTGGTTCTGTTACAGTGTTCTTGAGTACGAGCTCCTCAACTTGCAGATTCCAACAATCAACATAGTGGGTTCACTTGTCCAGTCCGGCATCAGAGTACTAGTTTACAGGTATAAGAGATTCAAAGTGTAGCAATTTTCTCGTATGCATCACATAAAGGTCAGGAATATCTTGACAGGAAACAAAAAGATTAGAAAAAACTGAATCTAAGTACCATGTATAAGTACTTTACTGCCTTTAACATGGTACAAAAATACACTATCTTTCTTTGTGGGACCCCTGAAATTATACTAGGAAACAATAAAGCTAAGAATCTGCTATTTAACCCTGTGGGATTACATGTATAAAAAAGTGGTGGAAAAAAAGTCTATCCAGTTGGCACTTTGCATAAGGTTTTAGAACATGTACACTGCCACCTTTATGAGGATACAAATTGGTACCTGAACCTTTTCTTTTGGAGGGTCCTCTCAACTTTGGTGGAGCAAAAAGCTCAGGCAGAACTGATGTAACATGTAGCATTTGTTCCCTTACAAATGCAGCGGCGATCAAGACTCGGTGGTCCCCCTAACGGGGAGCAGGACGCTGGTGCAGAATCTAGCGCGCGATCTAGGCCTCAAAGCGACCATCCCGTATCGAGTTTGGTTTCAAGGGAAGCAGGTGACAACAGAGACATAGATGCAAACTGAAGAACAAGATATATATGTGGCGATTTTCCAGTTACTGAAAGATCCTCCTCTGCAGGTTGGTGGGTGGACTCAGGTATATGGTGACATGCTCTCCTTCGCCACCATCAGAGGTGCTTCACACGAGGCGCCATTCTCGCAGCCGGAACGGTCTCTCGTGCTCTTCAGGGCATTCCTACAAGGCAGGCCTCTACCGGAAACCTTCTCATGATAATGAATGTTGCCTCTGCAGCAGTGAGAGGAGTTGCTGTTCTTGCTTCTGCATGGGTTTTAGTTGTGTTTAGCTATGTAAGAATGTGTTTCGTCTGTTCTCCTGCTCCTAGATGTCCGAAGGTGCGATAATCGCATTCTATTAAGGTTTTGATCCCTGTTTCTTCTGTATTCGAGGCTCGGCAATTTGTTCAAAGAAGTTCCAAAGAATTCTGGGTGTCCTCTTATAAGTAAATTACTTGCTGGTTCTGCAACCCTGCATCTGCAACTTCCTGAACATGCAAGGTGGCAAAACAAGAACTTGTAATCACCATAATATGGATGATACTTTCTGAAATAACTTGGCAACGAAAGCCATGATTTGGACAGAAAGAGCACCGATCGTTCAGCAAATTGGCAACTTGTAAGCAAACCTGCTTGCAAGGCGGAGGAAAATATCAACTTGTAAATAAACAATATTGGTGATACTTTCTGAAATAACTTGGTAACACGTGCCTCGTTCGTTGAAAAGGGAAAAAAAGAAACCCGTTAGCCTCAGTTTCGAATGGCAGCGATTCCGGGGAATGGTCCAACTGAAGCAAGTCCTGAAAGATGGTACGCCATGAGAGCTTCCACTAGTTCATGTTTGTTCAGCTTTCTGCTAGTTGCCGCGGCTCATCAGTTAGGTACCATCCATGATCCAAGGTTTCGACTACAAGGTGTCCAAGAAAGGAAAACACACGGGATGATAGGAGGAGGTGCATGGAAAGGAAAAGGAATTGTACAGATACGGTGGACTGAAACTACTTTCTTCTACACTGCTTATGAATCGATTGCATCGGCAGTTATGATGACACTGAAGAGGTTTAGAGGTAGAAGGAGTTATTAGCATAAAACTCTGCCAAATGTTCGAAAAACCACCAGTTTTAAAAAAAATCGCAAAATGTGACCACTTTCCTGCAATTTTTTTGCAATTCGCACTAAAATTCAATTAACATCGAATTGACACCGTTTCTGACTAGTGGGGCCCAATTGTCAGGGTCAATCTGCTGAGTTAGTCTGGATCCCACCTGTCAGGCCAATTAAAAAGAGTAAAATAATACTAAATGAAAGAAAAAATAGAAAAAGAGAGCACCTACACCGGTACACCACCGCCGCCCGTACCGCGCCGCCACGCGCCACGCCGTCCTAGTACCGGCCTCCACCACCACCGGCCGACCCTCACCGCCGTTGTCCCGCCGCCGTGCTCTCGGACCCGCACCCCTGTCCCTGCCGCCCTAGCCGGAGCTCGCCGCCGCCCCTTCCCCCTGACCACGCCCGTTCCCGCCGCTGGCCCAAGACCGCCCTCGCCGGAGCTCGAGCAGGAGCTTGCCCGCCACGCCCAGCGAGACCGCCCCGCTTCGCCCTAGCCGGAGCTCGCCCCGCCCCTTTCCCTGACGACGTCGCGCCGCCCGCTGGCCTCTGGCCTCAGCCCGCCCTCGCTGGAGCTCGAGCAGGAGCTTGCCCGCCACGCCCAGCGAGCCCGCCTCGTTTCACCCTAGCCGGAGCTCACCGTCGTCCCTTTCCCCTGACCACATCGCGCCGCCGGCTGGCCTCTGGCCCTAGCCCGCCCTCGCCGGAGCTCGAGAAGGAGCTCGCCCGCCACGCGCCGGAGCCCTCGCTGGAGCTCAAGCAGGAGCACGCCCCTCCCCGCGCCGCCCGCGCCTATGCAGAGCTCGTTGGGGCTCGCCTGCCTGGTCTCGAGCCAGAGTTTGCCTGGGCCACGGCGCCGGAGCTCGCATAGGCGCGGGCGGATAGGTCAAGGTCGATCTCCCGATTTTTTATTTTTTTATTCTTTTACAAAATCTAGACCTTTTTAATTGGTCTGACATGTGGGGCTATGTCCAACTCAGCAATTTTGTCCCTGACAAGTGTCAGAAACGGTGTCAATTGGCTCCAAATTAAGTTTAAGTGCGAATTGCAAAAAAATTAGAGGAAAGTGGTCACATTTTGTGATTTTTTTTAAAAGTGGTGTTTTTTCGATTTGGTAGATATGTGGTGGTTTTATGCTAATTACTCGAGGTAGAAGATGACCAACACATCTTTCAGGAGTGAAGCAAATGATGCAAGCAAGCAAAGCAGCCACACCACCATTGGTGGCAACAACACCATTAGAGAGATAGGTCCGATGACACTCTTTATTTCAGGGGAAGGGAAGCAATCCATCCGATCCAGGACATACGCATATGCAGTTGAGTGGTTCGTGCTCCTAGATAGCTTCCTGGACAAGGTTGCTGATGGTACGGGATGGGCTTGGCATCCATTGAAAAAGCTCTTTGCGTTTGTTGGTTGGATAGTTTCCTATCACCACGAAAAGCAGAAGCACCATAGGCTGGTCCGTTGGTGTCCATTGATAAGGTTTGCCTCTCTTGGATTGTCCCGATCTTCACGGATTCGTGCGTGATTTGAACTGGAGGGGACGAAGAACACGACGAAGAACACACGCACACGTGTAGATATCCAAGTGACCAACACAAGTTCTCCGCGTCAACATCAAATGTTTTCAAGTTCAAGTTTAACGCTCTTTGTGCTAGGTGCAGACGGGCATAGAACGTGCATTTCATATGTGACAGAGGAGAATGATTTGCCACACAATGTGGGCTTCCTGTTATCTCATATATATATATAGGCAATGCCACAGGATATACAAGGAAGAGATCAATACAATGAATACAAATCCTAACCATAATGGCCTGAATAATAACAATATCAAGCACTAATATGGTGGAATTATGACCGAATATCAAGCACTAATGAGGAGATATTCGGTTGCCTAACATCCCTTCCCCCCGGCGTCGAAACCGGAGATTCTCGGACGCTGAGACTAGATCGAAAGTCCAAGATAACGGTGATTGTAGGCCTTTGGTGAAGATATCCGAATTGTCGAGATGAAGGAACATGAAGAACTCGAATGTGCCCAAGCGCCACACGATCTCGAACGAAGTAAAGATCAATCTCGATGTGCTTGGTCCGCTGATGCTGAATCGGATTCGTGGACATGTAGACGGTGCTGACATTGTCGCAGAAGACAACCGTGGCGTTGGGAAGGGGTCGATGAAACTCTTGGAGAAGTTGGCGGAGCCAACTGGCTTCAGCGACGACCTTGGTGACGGCGCGGTACTCAGCCTCTACACTGGAGCGAGAGACAATGTGTTGTCGCTTAGATGACCATGAAACAAGGTTGTCACCTAGGAACACACAGTAGCCATACGTAGAGCGGTGAGTGTTGGGACAACCGGCCCATTCCGTGTCAGTGTAAGCCACAAGGCGATCCGTGGTAGACGGCGTGAGCTGAAGTCCATGGTGTAGAGTATCCTTGACATAGCGAAGGACACACTTGATCAAGGACAAATTCTGATCTCGAGGGTCATGCATGTGCAGACATATCTGCTGGACGGAGTAGGCGATGTCAGTCCGTGTGAATGTCAGGTACTGAAGAGCACCCGCGAGACTCCGGTATGCTGAGGGATCAGCAACCAGAGGACGAGCGACAGAAGCAAGCTTTAGCGACGTGTCGACGGGGGTCGAGGCAGGATGACAGGCGCTCATGCCAGCACACTCGACAATCTCGAGAGCATACTGTGTCTGGTAGAGAAACATCCCCTGAGGATCACGTCGAACGGCAAGGCCGAGGAAGTGATGAAGCTCACCCAGGTCGGTCATGGCGAACTCGGCGCTGAGAGCGGTGATGACGCTCTCGAGCAAGGCCGTGGACGAGGCCGTGAGGATGATGTCGTCAATGTAGAGAAGCAAGTAAGCCGTGCCAAAGGTACCATGCATGATGAAGAGGGACATGTTGGACTTCGAGCAGGTGAAGCCGAAGGTGGTGATGAAGGTCGCGAAGCGATGATACCACGCATGTGGATCTTGCTTCAAGCCATAGAGGGCACGGTTCAGGCGACACACATGGTCGGGACGCGCGGAGTTGAAGAAACCGGTGGGCTGATGGCAGTACACCAGTTTATCAAGACGCCCATGGAGAAAGGCGTTTTTGACGTCAAGTTGTCGAATCTTCCAGTTGGAAGAGAGGGTGATAGAGAGAATAACCCGTATGGTAGCCGGTTTAACCACCAGGCTAAACGTCTCGTCGAATTTGATGCCATGCTCATGGGAGAAGCCACACAGCACTGCTTTGTTACGGTCAAGGCTGCCATCCGGCTTGAGCTTGTGACTAAAAACCCACTTACTAGAGACGATGTTGGCCTTGGCGGGGGGACGCACAAGATCCCATGTGTCATTGGCGAGAAGATCACCGTACTCGTCAGTCATAGCCGCAAGCCAGTTCGGGTCTTTGACAGCACCGCGAACGGACTTGGGGATAGGTGATGGAGCGGTGATGGTCATGGCGTGGAGGTTGAGACGCCCACGTGGACCGATGACCTTGTCGGCCTAACGTCGCATGACCATCTGCCGCTCGGGGGCAGCAGGAGTGGGCGATGGCGAGCATGTGGACAAGCTCGATGTAGACGGCTAGATGAAGACGTGCTCAAGGAGCCCGGATCAGCAGGAGCTGGGCCGTGGCCTGGTGATGCTGGCGAGGTGGGCGAGGTGGGTGTCACAAGCGAGGCTGAAGGCGACGCGGGCGAGGCCGGGCAGGGCGCCAAGTGGGTCGGCGTGCGCTAGACCGAGGAGGCTAGCGGAGAGGCAGCCAACACGGGGGAGGCCGGTGTGCGTGGCCCAGCGTGCATGGGATGCATGGGAACCGAGAGCAGCTCGTCGAACTGGTCGACGTGAGGAGGCGGCGAGGGCGCGTGCTGCTGCTGCAAGTTCGTGAGAGAAAAATCTAGTGTAAAGGGGAACCGAGTTTCGTCAAAAACCACATGCCGAGATATAATGATGGGACGAGACTCGAGGTCCATGCAATGGTAGCCACAATGATTAGAAGGATAGCCAAGAAACACACACGCAGTAGAACGATGTGACAATTTGTTGGACATGGTGGCTGAAATGTTGGCGTAGCACAAGCAAACGAACGTGCGAAGGACTGTGTAGTCGAGCTGCTTGGAAAAGAGAGCGGAAACAAGGGATGGGGCGGCGAGAGTTTTGGTGGGTAGTCTATTGAGGAGGTAGGTGGATGTATAGAGAGATTTGACCTAAAATTTTGGAGGCATGCTAGCTTGGACTAAGAGCGTGCCTACTATGTCATTAACAGTGCGAATGATGCGTTCGACTTTACCATTCTGTGGGGAAGTGTAGGGGCACGAAAAATGCAGGAGGATGCCATGTTCAGCGAAGAGTTCCTAGAGAGCACGGTTGTCGAACTCGTGCCCATTATCGCACTGAAGGGCCTGAAGCGAGAGGGAAAATTGGGTGGCGACATAAGCACGAAAGTTAGACAATATAGGAAAAACCTCAAATTTTACGCGATACATCCATCAATAATGAGTGAAGTCATCTAAAATTACAAGGAAATATTTATACCTAGAAATACTCTTGACGGGAGAAGTCCACAAATCATAGTGTATTAATTCAAAAGGATGATGAGTACGTGTTGTAGAAGTAGAAAAAGGTAGACGAACATGACGTCTAAGTTGACACGCATGACATAAACTAGGATCCTTAAGCACTTTATTTATGAGAGCGACGATGACGAGGCGAGGCGCCGGAAAGCGTCAAGGCCAGGATGACCAAGACGCCGATGCCACAAGGTGGAGTCGGCGGCGACAACGGTGAGGGCTTGTGGCAAGGAGGTGGTCAGGTAGAGGTCACCCGAGCTACTACACCTGAGAATCTCGGCTCCCATCCTGAGGTCCTTCATAGAAAATCCCCAAGGGTCAAACTCAACAGAACATAGATTGTCGCGAGTAAACTGACGAACAAAAATAAGATTTTTAACTATGCATGGAGTAACAATGTAACACCCCAACGTTAGAGCTTAGAAATAAGCTGAACATAGGTGTGTGCATTGCATTCATGCATAGAAAATCCGAATAATTTTCGAGCTTTTAAATAAAACTTGTCAAAGTGATTGAAACTTCTTTTAACTTGGTGGAACTGAAGTAGATCATCAAGTTGACCGCGATAAATTTTAATATGACCTTTGCTAAAACCTTATCTTTGGATAATATAATTTGATCTAAGGGTAGATCAAATGTAATAAAACTAAGTTATAACACACTACTTAATAAGGAGTACTTGATCTTCTAGAGATCATTACATGGTATTCCATACCACAACTCAAGGATGAATACTTAATGTTCTAAAGATGATATTAAGATATTACCTACCATAAACTTTGTATACCAAGTTAAGTATATAACTTAAGTAAAAGAAACTCTATAACTAAATTTTGAAACACTTGTTTGCTATAGTTACTCTTACAATGGGTACCATGGTAGTTCTTAAACCTTAACTCTTATTACAAATATAGTTGAAAGGGAAGTCAAACCAAGACCATCCAGCACAAACTCTTAATATGATATTAAGAGGTGCCATATCTATTTAAGCAAGTCCTAGTATCAATTGATCATCAATATTGGGAGATCAATTTCTAATCTAGCACTTATTGACTCATAGCCTTTGACCTATTGTGTTGACCTTCCAAATACCTTAAGTAAAATAATCTGAAGGAAGAACTAGATATGGTTGAGTGTACCATCATCAATGGAATGTGATCCTTAGTGGAGATCAAACCATTTGATGTTGGAGGAGTTAACTCACTCATGAGTTAACTAGAAGCAATACCTAAACTCAAGGGTTAAGCTAGTAATTGAGAAGCTATGAGAAGGCTAGTAGTATTAGTACATCAGATAACAATCTTGTTAGGACAAGTGGATATAGACTTCGAATAAGCTTGCTTAACAAGATAAGTCTATAGAGAGACTAATACAAGTTTACTACTTAGTTGAGTATAGATCTTGATCAGACAAATAGAAGCCTAAGCTTTGTATGATCAAAGGACGGTGGTCATTATTCTCAAGTCACTTGGAGAATAGATGACTAGGTGTTGAAGAAGACTTGTGAGTATACCAAATCAGGTAAAGCCTAGTAAGTTGAATCATCTAGCTTGAACATGATAAGTCAAGCTAGAGTATGATGAAGTATATAAACTAAGTTGTATGGAGTAGTTGGATGCATAGTAGCTTAACCAAGTTAATATAAGGTCAACTGGTATTATGGGAGTAGTACTATACCTATTTCAAAGGATTGATATCCTTTGTATGTATAGTAAGGATTGTAGTCTTGCAAACCTTGGAAGTAGTTGCAAGATGAAGTTAAGGAAGTAAATAGATGGAGTTAGCAGTAGCTACATTGATAGGTGCATCAATGGTAGTTAATTAAGAGAAGTTATATACTAGGAGTAAAGGTGGAGTAATGTTGAAGTAGCATGACCATGTCATCATATGATGATGGATATGGTGGAGTCAGATGATTGTCTTATTCAGGAAGATGTGATCTTTGTGAATAAGATAAGAGAGATTTATAGAGTATATTTAGGAAAGGAATTCCTTATCTCAAGATATCCTTACTAAGGTATTAAGGTAAGAATTCTTTAGAAACCTTAACCAAGAATATATCAAGCTATGACAAGACCCATGTCACTGTATTATTCAAGACCCTAGAATCAAATGGATAGTGAAACCATTTCCTATCCGTAGGTAACTATTGAACAATACCTCTTAGACAACTAAAGTTTCCAAGAGGTAATTAGAGAACCAGGTGAGTGTTTGAGAAGCCTTGTCTACCTGATTGTCTTAAACCCTAATAGAAACCTAGAATGATAGAATTATCATGATCACATTACTAAGTGATTCCAATATCTCAATCAATGTGGAGATATCAAACTCACTCATAGATTTAGAAGTAGTATCATAAACCTTGATCCTTGTTTTTATCTATAATTGAATATAGGTTATTAAAACCTCTCAAAACCTATGTACCTATAGTTGAATAAACCTTAGTATTTCTCTACTAATGATTATTATTGGTTCATTACTACCTAACCAAAAGTGTTCTCTGGTAATTCTAAATTTTAAAAAACCAAGTAGAATTGGATTTGGCAAATTCCCAAGTATGGAGAACTATGAAACTTATATCATCCCATTAAAAACCACAAAGATTAATTCCTTACAATGTATTTAGATAAATCCTTTATGAAGATAAGTGAGAACAAGATTCTATATACATGGATACACATTTTAAACAAGTACCATTAAGATTGTTAAGTGAAATAGAATCATATTTGTGAAATCTTACTAAAAAAAACCCTAACACCCTAAATTTTATTTACTTTATTTAATCCTTCATATAGTTAGGAATATCTTTATATACAATAACAAATACAGAGGAAAGATTTATAATCCCTTTATACCTAACTTACCAAATTTCTAGATATTTAAAGCCTTGAAGAAATTCCAATTTGAAAAGAATTTATTAAAGAAAATAGAAAAACAGAAAAAAATCGAAATGGAAAAGTAAAAGGTAGCACAGCAGGACCGGCCCACGGCCCATTACCTACTTGCAGCTCACGAGCAACAGCAGTAAAAATCTGCACACTCAGCCGCGACCCAGGAGAAGCCCAACAACAACCTGTCTCATTTCTTCTCTCTGACTGATGGGTGGGACCAACAGTGGACCGCAGGTTAATTTGCAGAAACATTAGGGGGTTTTCTGGAAAACACCGTCGTCGTCACCGCGACGCACACAGACTACTCGCTGGAGCAACTCACCGCCGTTTGACGCCGTTCGCCGTCATCAGCAGTGCGTTGTGATGCGTGCCGCCGCTATCTGCACGGATAAGAAGGACACACCGACGCCTCTCCGTGCTCATCCTCATCCACTCTCGCTTGCTCTCCATCTCTCTCTGTCTCCATTCCCCACTCGGCTGAAACCCTAGCCGCAACCACCGGAGCACGCCGTGGGCTGGAGTTCATCCTGGAGACCGTGGAGTGGTCGAGGAGAAGCGCCTCGCCATCCTTGTTGCTAGATTGGTGGTAGTGAAGCAAGGGGAGCTTGGAATCGTGGAGATTTCTCCGTTCTTTTCTACCGAGGTTCACCGGAATCCTTGTAGAGACACTTATCTTCGACAGAGCCAGCCCTCATCGACGTCGCCACTGCAACCAGGGTGAGTTCCTGGTGCTCCAGCACCTTTTATCTCAGTCGATTGCTGGTTTAATTCCTCTGCCCACGTGAGTCTAACCGCGTCGCCGGAGAGGTTCGTCGCCGGAGCACTTCCGGTGACCAAAACCTAGCGGTGCATGCATAGTTAGCCTCGTCTCACAGGCCTCATTCGAACGCACCACTTCAAAAGGTCCCTGGTGCAGTATTTTGGCGTCACCGCCGTACTCCGACGAGAGTCCGGCGAGCGGTCATCATGCTGGCGTCATCTTTGACTGGTCCGCGCCAGCATGAGTTGCCAACGTGGCCAATGGCCCACTTGTCTGTGACCCTGGGTAGGGTTAGTGTTAGTATAAAAAGAATTATCTGTTTAGAAAATAGATGAAGCCAAATAAGTTTAATATAAATATAATTCAAGAAATTTAATAAAAGGATTAAATCTTGTTAATTCTATATCTCTTGTTTTATAATTCAGAAAAATGTATATAATATATCAAAATGTTTAGAAAAATAAAATCTATAATTTAACCTTATTATCAAATATTATTGTGTTAATTATTTAAATAATTATTATTCAATAAAGATTTTATAAGTAATAAAACTTTAAAAATTCATATTTTAATATTAGTAAATAAGAAAATATAAATAATATACTAAAGTTCTTGGAAAAATAAGAACTAAAGTGTAAATCTATAAACTTAAAATATTATATCGCTTAAGTAATATTTTTTATTTATTTAGTATTTATAAAGTGATAAAATTTGTAAAAATCATATCTTATTATTTAAAAATCACAAAAATACTTATAATGTACCAAATTGATCACAAAAATAAATTCTACACATAAAAAATGTCAATTCTCACTTTTGAAGTAAAATAAAAGGTAAAGATCTAATGAATATTATTTTAACTCTTTTCTTTTATTTTAATTCCTTAAAAATACATAAAAATTTACTATTACTTTTAGTATTAATTGTTTAGAGTCTAAAAATGTAATAACAAGTCAATTAATGTGTAAGTGAAGTTAAAATAGGTTAAACCATTTTAAAATGTAACTACTAAAACTATCATCTCAAATTAAGTGTATTTTAGTTTTCCTAAAAGATTTCTACCAATTATAAAATCAACTAAAATGGTATATTGTCTATCACAAGAATCCTATGCACTTGTAACATCACCAAACTTTTATTTACTAATTCCTTCACCAGTTTCCGAAAACCACTCAAAGATTTAAACCAAACTCCAAAGTAATTGAAGTAGTACCTATTATTTACTTATTAAGTATAACTATTGATTTTAAAATAAAAAGGTAAATGCATCCACTTATGCTATAGTTGTTTAAAGTTGTGATGTCTTCCTATTTAATAATCTTAGCTACTAAGAAAACCTTTAAGTGTTAACTTTAAGTTTGAATACTTTTTACTTTGTAAAAGTAATCTTTCCTCAAAGGTTATTCTTTTAAGAAACATTAAAAGTAATCCTTGAACACCTATTTAAAAACTCTAATGGAATCTTAATCTTGTTTAAGAAGTATTTCAGATACCATATCATTTGAGTGCTTTAGTATTGTATACTACTTGTTGTATTTACTTATTGTTTCACACACACTCTCACAAGCCTTAATAAGAAGCACAAGTGTGAATTTGTTATAAAAAACAACACATTCTAAAGAACTCATTCCCAGTTTCCAAACCCTAGATTAGATATGACTATTCCGGGGATTCGCGTTTATCGAATTGCATTACATTACTTATGCATCGTTGCATCTTGCTTCTTTAAACATTAGTCCTTATCGAACCAATGATGCTATTTTCAGATTTTGGATCTTCTATTGTACCGCAGACCGTGAGTGCATAATCTTACAATCACAAAAAGGCAAGTTCATAACTTGCTCATGTCCTTTGATTATTTTCTATGCTTGTAACTCAACTATGTAATCACCTGCATTTCAAAAAGGACAGAAAATACTATTTTCATAATAATATGATTATGGATTATTTACCAAGTGGTAATAATCTATTGATACAGTTCCAGTGGTAAATGAACATAATATCTAGGACTTAACAACCAATGTCACCAGTGATTCTAGCACCGTATATTACGCGTCAACCATGAGATTTGGAATGGGACAAAGAAGTTAGTTGTATCTTCTTCCTTTCATATGGAGGCAAGATGACCTTATCGTGACGCTGTGATTCCTTGTGTGGATCCAGCATATGGGTGGGCACCCTTAGGCCCCACGATTTTGGTGTCTAGATTATTTATGAGTGGCTGCCGGAGGTATAGGACCTCTAGGGGCATCACCAGCTCATAGAGTCTTCCGGAACTTACCATGGTTATAGCTTGCCCTAGTTGGCGGCTTAACGGAGATGGTGTCAGCCCCGGAGGATCATGCAGACATATGGGGTCGCGGAGTGGGCAGTGATTGGCTTGGATCTTAAGTTGGGCCTCAAACCAAGGAAGTTTGAATGGGGACATACTCCCGGATATGCAATAAAGCTTATGGTCTCTTGTGGGAAAAGTGACGCACCTCTACAGAGTGTAAGAATTGAGACATGTTACTCCCTGTTCCGGGAAGGAGCTACGAATGCGGTAGGAAAGGAACTCCATGAAGTTCTGGTCAACCTGTGAAGGCTGTCGGACATAGTTTTTAGAATAAAAGCAACCTTTGAAGAAATGTTTACGAAATCTGCATTGCATACTGATGACCCACAAGTATAGGGGGTGTATCGGGGTATTTTTGAGGGAAGTGAAACCCAATTTATTGATTCGACACAAGGGGAGCCAAAGAATATTTATAAGCCTTAACAACTGAGTTATCAATTCAGCTGCACCTGGAAACAATCTTGCTCACAGCAATTTATCAGTAGCAACAGTTTTGTAGTAGGAATAGCTAAGTAATAACAGTAGTAAAGCAAAGACAGTAGTAACAAAAGCAGTAAACAGTGGAATTCGAGTGCGGTAGGCATAGGGATGGATGGACGGGTGTTGCATGGACAAGACAATTCAAATAGCAATCAGACATAGGGCAATTGTAGATAAATAAGATAAAGCATCCAAGTACTAGACAATCCTAGGCATGTGTTCCATATATAGTCATACGTGCTCGCAATGAGAACTTGCACAACATCTTTCTCCTGCCAGCCCGTTTGCAGCGGGGCCTCTAGGGAACTACTGGCAATTAAGGTGCTCCTTTTAATAGAGCACCGGAGCAAAGAATTAACACTCTGTGAACACATGTGATCCTCACATCAAAGCCATTCCCTTCCGGTTATCCCGATTTCTGTCACTTCGAGGCCATAGGTTCCGGACAACAACGTGTGTATACAACTTGCAGATAAGACCATAAACAATACTATCATAATGAATCAATAACATGTTCAGATCTGAAATCATGGCACTCGGGCCCTAGTGACAAGCATTAAGCACAACAAGTCGCAACAAAGTCATAAAGCACAAATAAAAGGTACTAGGCACCATGCCCTAACAATCTGATGCCATTACATGAACGATCTCATCCAATCCCTACCATCCCCATAGCCTACAGCGGGGGATTACTCACTAATATATGGGGGAAACATGGATGGTCGATGGAGAAGCGATGGTGATGATGATGGCGATGATCTCCTCCAATTCCCCGTCCCGGCAGGGTGCCAGAACGGAGTTTCTGGTGTTGTTTCGTGGAATCTGGTGGTGGCGCGGAGCGGAACTCCTTCTGGAAAAACGTCGAACCCCCCGAAGTTTTTAGGTCAGAAGGCTCCTTATAGGCGAAGAGAGAGGCCGAGGGGGTGCCTAGGGGGCCCACACCGCCCCCTGGCATGGCCTGGCCTGGCCCGCGCCACCAGGTGGTGTGGCCACCCCCTAGCTCTTCTCCGTCTCGTATTCTGGCTCCTGGAGTCTTCGGGTGAAATAGGATTTTTGGCACATTTTCCGGGATTTTTCCTAATAGTTGATTTTCTGCACAAAAAGTAGAAACCATCATTGACAACTCAAGTTCTTCAATAAAGTCAATGAAGTCAACATATACATCAGCTAAAGTAAATATAAAGTGTCCGTTTAGATAGGAGTAGATTCTCTAACCATAAAACCAATTTCTATAGAGCATTGCGATAGCAGCAATGGCAAGCCAAATAGTTTAGATACTAGTCTTAGTTACTAGATAGTTCTGAGTTATTATTCCTGGTTCTTCTTTGTAAGAAGTTCTTTCACTCTCTTTAACCTAGAGTGTTCTCTGGATCTTTTGAAAAGAGTCAAGTTGTAATCTATAGTCATGTCTTGGACCTGCTGTGTTTCTGTTGTACCACTCTAAGGGATGTAATACTAGTGAACGGTGTTTCATTGGTGTTATGTCAATGACTATAGTGTACTACATCATGCAGTGGTATGGTGGGTCACCGCATCTGGTATCAGAGCATATGCTTTTACCTTAGGATTAAAACTCTTTTAGGAAGATTTGTAGGTTGGATAGTGACTATAGGAAGCCATCTTATCTAAACCAAGACTTGTGATGGATATCCACTTGAGGATAATCTTGTCACACTTAAGTTGGATGTTCTTATCATCTTTCTTAAGGATTAGTTATATGTCTTCTCTAGAGAATTGCCATTTTAGCATTGATCTAAATAGGTATAACACCAGTAAGATATCTTATGTAAGATAAAATATCAAGTAAGATTAGGACTAGGATTAGGATATCATGTGGAGTAGTATTAGTGATGGACTCTATATTTAGAACCCCTGTGAAGTAGCAGAATCTTACCACTAGTTGATACCACTATACCATACAGGGTAGACCATTAGAGTATGTATAAATACAATTGGAAGTAAATCATATGGCATTCACTTGAGGATTCCATGTGATGGAGTATAATTTTGTTAAAAATCTTTAATAGTGAGCTAAGAAAAAGAGTCGTCATGGTGAGATTAGCTCTTTAATCATGATGACTAGGTAAATCTTAACAAGTTTGTGGTGAGAATAGCTCCGAGACCATGATAAGTCTGTAATTAAGACAAGTACATAGTAAATAATCTTGTAGTATCAGTAAGTAAAGAACAGTGTAGGTCTATGATAGAAGTCATAGGTATTTATAACATGACGATAATTTTTGTATTAAAGTAGTAACTACAATTTTGTTAGTAGTTTTGAGAGATCATGTGAGGATAGTTTACGATAGAATGGAAGATTGGTAGTCTTTAGTAGTCCCGAAAGCAAGGTAAGTGGTTAGTTAGAACCATAGTGAGATCACTTTGCTCAAGATTATCCTCTTGCACCTGAGCAATTTGGGTAGATATTGAGACAAAGAGTAGTTTAACCCTTAATTGCTAAGTATCACGGTGTAAACCTATAATAGGAGGTGTCATGTACTACACAGCTAAGCCTGAATTCTGGAGGTATTATACTCAACTACTATATTCCGGGCTTAGAATGATGTGTGTTATATGTACCACATTTGGGATTTCTTGGTTTTTCTTGCATCTTCTTGATTGACTAGATTTGTGCATGAAGTTTGACTTGATGTGCAAATGCATGTTGCATCATCAAGTTATTACTTGATGTTATAGACCTAGATAGAAATGGGAATTCGTGTAAGGGAGTGACGAGTTCCGAAGATCAAGTGGAAGACTTGCAAGAAGAAGAAAGCTAAATATAAGGTGTATCAACACTATTTTGAAGCATGGATTAATCCCAACTTATTGTTAGTTGGCAACAAGAAGGAATAGTAATGTTGAAAAGGGTGTGGAGCAACACTAAAAGATGAATTTAAGTTCACTTAAGATAGGTGATGTTGCTAAGAAGCTAATGAAGTAGTTGTACCAGGTTCATGGAAGTATCATGAATCAGTGCAAAGAATAAGTATTGAAACAAAAGTGGTATTCAAGATCTGACAAACTCAGAGAGGATGCCAATAAGAAGTTAAAACTGTAGGGAAACTCGTACACCTAGGAGGATCCGCAGCTGGTATCCGTAGTTGGTATCCGTAGCTGGTATCCTAGCGGTTTAGCTAATTAGGTCATCTTTGTCTAATCTAAAGAGTATAAAACTTGGCCTAAGTTAAGTTAGACCTAAGAAAGAATGAAATTAAAGATCGTCTACCGTGATGCTTCGTAAAAATCGGGCTTACCAAAGTGAAAGTGTCCAAAGGGTTAAAAGTAAGACACATAGTGTCGGAAGAGTCATTTCGGAGATCCACAACTATGTGGGTATACCACAGATTCTTTCATGAGACCTTATATAGGTAAGATATAAACTAGACAAAGACCAATACCTTAACTATTGGGTATTATACATGAAGATTAGAGACCATTAGGAAACCCCAAGGGGAGAGTAAACAATAAACACTGAAGTGATGTTGTCTAACTTTTTGACTAAAGGTTGGAGAAGTACAAAATTATGGTGAGATTAAGCCTTATTCTCATAAGGTGGTAAGAAATCATCTGTATAAGAGTACTCTCTAGAATATGTCCGGATGAAAGATCAAAGGAGATATAACTTCTTAACCTTAGTAGACTAATTATAAAGGGGAAACAACTAGTAAGTTATCCTTTAGTGTAAAGAGAGTATTCCAAAATAGATCGGTGTAGAGTAGTAGGAAAACCAGATTGGAATGGACAAAATGTGTCCACAACCAATTTTAAATAGAACTGTAAGGACGTAATCTAAGAAATTATAGTAAAAGAAGCCATAGGATAAATAGTAGTGATAATGTATATTGTCAAGGATGAAGAGAATTCAACGAAAAAGATCTGGATATGGGATACCCCAATTATCCCCAATTGTGATCACAATGGATTTTGAGAAATGGTGTGATAAATACAAGTCAACTCCTCTTTCCGAAACGCAAGAGAGTACGAACTTCGGGGATGAAGTTTATTTTAAGGGGGAGAGTCTATAACACCCCAACATTAGAGATTAGAAATAAGCTGAACACAGGTGTGTGCATTGCATTCATGCATAGAAAATCCGGATAATTTTCGCGCTTTTAAATAAAACTTGTCAAAGTGATTGAAGCTTCTTTTAACTTGGTGGAACTGACGTAGATCATCAAGTTGACTGCGATAAGTTTCAATATGACCTTTGCTAAAACCTTATATTTGGGTAATATAATTTGATCTAAGGGTAGATCAAATGTAATAAAACTAAGTAACACACTACTTAATAAGGAGTACTTGATCTTCTAGAGATCATTACATGGTATTCCATACCACAACTCAAGGATGAATACTTAATGTTCTAAAGATGATATTAAGATATTACCTACCATAAACTTTGTATACCAAGTTAAGTATATAACTTAACTAAAAGAAACTCTATAACTAAATCTTGAAACACTTGTTTGCTATAGTTACTCTTACCATGGGTATCATGGTAGTTCTTAAACCTTAACTCTTATTACAAACAGAGTTGAAAGGGAAGTCAAACCAATACCATCCAGCACAAACTCTTAATATGATATTAAGAGGTGCCATATCTATTTAAGCAAGTCCTAGTATCAATCGATCATCAATATTGGGTGATCAATTCCTGATCTAGCACTTATTGACTCATAGCCTTTGACCTATTGTGTTGACCTTCCAAATACCTTAAGTAAAATAATCTAAGGCATGGCTCACATGTATCAAATGATTCAAAATCAAGTGATTCCAAAAGTCCGTCAGAATGGAGTTTCTTCATGCGTTTAACACCAATATGACCTAGACGGCAGTGCCACATATATGCATATATATCATTATCAAGTTTAATCCTTTTAGCATCAACATTATGAATATGCGTAATACTACTATCGAGATCCAACAGAAATAAACCATTCAACACAGGTGCATGACCATAAAAGATATTATTCATATAAATCGAACAACCATTGTTTTTAGACTTAAACGAATAACCACTTTGCATCAAACACGATCCGGATACAATGTTCATGCTCAGTGCAGGCACCAAATAACAATTATTTAGGTTTATAACTAATCCCGACGGCATATGGAGAGGCAGCGTTCCGGTGGCGATCACGTCAACTCTTGATCCATTGCCGACCCGCATCGTGACCTCATCCCTTGCTAGTTGTCGCTTGTTTCGCAGCCCCTGAACCGAGTTACATATATTAGCAACCGATGTCGTATGAAATACCCAGGTGCTACTACGAGTACTAGTCAAGTACACATCAATAACATGTATATCACATATACCTTTGTTTGCCTTGCCGGCCTTCTTGTCCGCCAAATACTTGGGGCAGTTGCGCTTCCAATGGCCAGTCCCCTTGCAATAGTAACACTCAGTGTCAGACTTAGGGCTAGCTTGGGGTTTCTTTTCAGGTGCGGCAATAGATTTTCCGCCCTTCTTTCCCTTCTGCTTGCCTTTCTTGTCCTTCTTGAAACCGGTGGTCTTATTGATCATCAACACTTGATGTTCTTTCCTAATCTCCACTTCTGCAGTCTTAAGCATTGACAGAAGCTCGGGAAGAGACTTCTTCATGCCCTGCATAGTATAGTTCATCACGAAGCTCTTGTAGCTAGGTGGCAGAGATTGGAGAACACGATGTATGCCTAAATCAATGGGAATTGTTATTCCCAAGGACATAAGCTTATCGGCGTACCCAGCCATTTTGAGTACGTGCTCACTAACGGAGTTGTTCTCCTCCATCATGTAGCTAAAGAACTTTTTAGAAGCATTATAACTCTCTACGGCAACATGGGTATCGAAAATCATTTTCAATTCTCCCATGGTATCAAAAGCATTGCCATTTTCGAAACATTTTCAAAGTTCTGGCTCTAGCCCATACAGTATGCCGCAATGAACTAAGTTGTGGTCCTCCTGATGAGTTATATAGACATTCTTTTCCTCGTCAGGGGCATCAGGAGCTGATGGGGGGCCTAGCGGCGCCTCTAGCACATATTGCTTTTGTGCAGCAGTGAGGAGAATCCTCAAATTCATAGCCTAGTTGGTGAAGTTGCTACCATTAGCAGCAAGCTTCTCTTTCTCCATGAACACATTGAAATTAAAAGCAGGTGGTGCCATATACAACAGAATTTGTAAAGTATATTTAGACTAAGTTTATGATAGATTGAGTTCAACTAATCCAAATTACTAATGAACTCCCACTCAAAAACGACATCCCTCGTGTCCTTTTGGGTGATTACATGAACCAAATCCACTACACCAAGTTTGATCATCATGTGAGTCGGTGTAGCTTCAAAGGCGAGCATCTATATGGGCATCATATCAACTATATGACTCATGCTTAACCTTTCGGTCCATGTTCCGAGGCCAGGTCTGTACATGCTAGGCTCGCCAAGTAAGAACCTTAGTATTCGCGTGTGTAAAACTGTCTTACACCCGTTGTATGAAAGCGTAGAGTCGAAAACACCCGATCATCACGTGATGCCTCAAAACACGATCCACAAAACGGTGCATACTTAAGGAAGAACACATTTTATCTTGATATCTAAATGAGGGATCATCTTATAATGCTAACAAAAACGCCAAACTAGCAATATAAGATGCTAACATCTAATGTGTGAAGTGAGATGATAGGGTCCATGCATTTGATCTCTATCATTTGCATCGTGGTATGATCTCTATCATTCCTTTGTGTGTAAGACCAAGGTCTATGGAACTTACACATTAAGTGAGTTGTAAGAGTATCTATCATACATCTACTTACAACAATACCATATCAAGACACTAGCCCAGCAACGATCTAAACTAGACGCCTCTAATTTATCAATTGCAAGTTTTACGTGGCTTAGGGCTTTTGGAGAAAGAACCGGTCTTACCTACGAACATGAACCACGACGAGGATAACCAAGTTATTAGCAACTCGTTGTAAATCAGATATTGACTATAGTAGGAGAGGCAGACACCCGCTAGCCACTTATGCAAAACTAGTTGCATGTCAGTCGTGGAACCGGTCTCATGTATGATGGCATGTAAGGTTGGTCCAGGCCGCTTCATCCCACTATGCCACCAATATCCAAAATACATAGAAGATGCAATAACATGATCATCATCGCCCACATATAATGTGTACTACCCGTGCAAAGCACCTACGCATAGATCAGGCTCTAATACCACTGTTGGGTCCGCATCATAGAAAACAAAAAAATTCCTATGATGAGAACTATACGCCAAGATCTATCTACTAGATACAGAGCAATGGGTGGACATACATCCATTTAGAACTTACCCTTGAAGACAACGAGTTTTGTTAACGAGTAGGAACTCGTGGTTGATGTAGTCGTACGCTTGCCGATCTCAAGATCGTGTGGAAGTCCGAGCGCCACAAGTCAGCAGCGCATCCGTCCTCGCACACATGTTCAAGCTACCAGACAACCTCCACCTCCTCGCTCTAGCAAATCAGCGGAAGCAACAACTCCTTCCAGACGCAAGGCCACCGGGAATATGTATCTCGCTAATCCGAGACCATGGGGGAATTTCTAGAGGGGGAGAGAGATCCTTCACGAGGAGGTGTGGTTTGTGAGAGGGAAGAGGGGGGCTTTATATAGGAGGGAGGGAGACCCCTCCCCTCTCATAGCCGACGCATGAGGGGGGGACTCCTCCCCTCCTTCATTCATGTGGTGAACCTCCACTCACATAAACATGGCCTCCACCCAAAATCCCACTCACATGTATTTAATTTCCACCAAATTAAATGCAACTCTCAATTTAATAAAACTCTTTTTTTTTCAGAATTTTGTTACATTCACATAAAACTCCTTGCAACATTTCAATATCACATGCAGAACGATTTTCTGCAATTTCACCCGAAACAATTCCTGTTTCTATCAAAACAATTCCTGTTTCTGTCGAAACAATTCCTGTTTCTATCAAAACATTTCCTGCGCTTTGCTAACCTTTTGTCTGAAACATATGTGCTCCTAAATGGTGTTCGACAACCCTTAAGTGTGTCACCCTATGGTTCGTGAATAATGCAAACATGATTGAGACTCCTCTCAGATCAATAATCAGAAGCGGGACCTAGAGATCCATACTGACTCCTGCACATTCAACGATGACTTCTGTGATCGTGAGAACCTTTAACACTAGTAATTTAATCCCTTTGTCTCATGATATAATACATGTCCGAGATTCGATCATCAGTATCCAAATACCTAGTTTGATCTCGTTACCGACATGCACTCTTTTCTCGTTCCCTTGATATAGCATTCTAGTGATCACATCACTTGCTTACAAGCTATCTTAATGTGATATCACTGAGAGGGCCTAAAGTATATCTATCTGTCATCGGGATTGACAAATTCCACTCTTGATCCATGAGCCTCAACATAACACCTTCATAGCACTGAACCCACCTTTATAGTCACCCTGTTATGGTGTGACACTTGATGTTATCAAGATACTTTTCTGGTGTCAGCAATTAACATGATCTCATGGTCTAAGGACTAAGACTACTTCGTATGATGTTATAGCAATATAAACATAATGACTTGATCGTAATGCTATACTTCGAATGAATGTTCATCACATCATTTCACAAATGCTGTGACCTTGTTATTAACAACATCCAATGTCCATGATCAGGAAACCTTGATCATCAGGCATAACTAGGAACCCTTTTTGTTTATTAAACACACATGTATTGATGTTTCCTATTAATACAATTATAACATGCAAAATAAACATCTATCATATATAAGGAATACATAATAACAACTTTATTATTGCCTCTCAGGGCATATTTCCTTCAAATTAGAGAACCATGTGAGTGTTTGAGAAGCCTTGTCTACCTGATTGTCTGAAACCCTAATAGAAACCTAGAATGATAGAATTATCATGATCACATTACTAAGTAATTACAATATCTCACTCAATGTGGAGATATCAAACTCACTCATAGATTTAGAAGTAGTATCCTAAACCTTAATCCTTGTCTTTATCTATAATTGAATATTGGTTATTAAAACCTCTCAAAACCTATGTACCTATAGTTGAATAAACCTTAGTATTTCTCTACCAATGATTATTATTGGTTCATTACTACCTAACCAAAAGTGTTCTGTGGTAATTCTAAATTTTAATAAACCAAGTAGAATTGGATTTGGCAAATTCCCAAGTATGGAGAACTATGAAACTTATATCATCCCATTAAAAACCACAAAGATTAATTCCTTACTATGTATTTAGATAAATACTTTATGAAGATAAGTGAGAACAAGATTCTATATACATGGATACACATTTTAAACAAGTACCATTAAGATTGTAAAGTGAAATAGAATCATATTTGTGAAATCTTACTAAAAAGAAACAAACCCTAGCACCCTAAATTTTATTTATTTTATTTAATCCTTCATATAGTTAGGAATATCTTTATATACAATAACAAATACAGAGGAAAGAGTTATAATCCATTTATACAGTAATGTTTCTAACTTACCAAATTTCTGGATATTTAAAGCCTTGAAGAAATTCCAATTTGAAAATAATTTATTAAAGAAAATAGAAAAACAGAAAAAAATCGAAATGGAAAAGTAAAAGGCAGCACAGCAGGACCGGCACAAGGCCCATTACCTACTTCCAGCTCACGAGCAACAACAGTAAAAATCCGCACACTCAGCCGCACCCCAGGAGAAGCCCAACAACAACCTGTCTCATTTCTTCTCTCTGACTGACGGGTGGGACCAACGGTGGATCGAGGGTTAATTTGCAGAAACATTAGGGGGTTTTCTGGAAAACGCCATCATCGTCACCGCGACGCACACAGACTGCTCGCTGGAGCAACTCGCCGCCGTATGATGCCGTTCACCGTCGTCAGCAGTGCGCTGTGATGCATGCTGCCGCTATCTGCACGGATAAGAAGGACACGCCGACGCCTCTCTGTGCTCATCCTCATCCACTCTCGCTCGCTCTCCATCTCTCTCTGTCTCCATTCTCCACTCGGCCGAAACCCTAGCGGCAACCACCGGAGCACGCCGTGGCCTAGAGTTCACCCTAGAGACCGTGGAGTGGTCGAGGAGAAGTGCCTCGCCGTCCTTGTTGCTAGAGTGGTGGTAGTGAAGCAAGGGGAGCTTGGAATCATGGAGATTTCTCCGTTCCTTTCTGCTGGGGTTCGCCAGAATCCTTGTCGAGACACTCATCTCCGGCAGATCCAGCCCTCATCGACGTCGCCACTGCAACCAAGGTCAGTTCCTCGTGCTCCATCACCTTTTCTCTCGGTCGATTACTTGTTTAATTCCTCTGCCCACGTGAGTCTGACCGTGCCGACGGAGAGGTTCGTCACCGGAGCACTTTCGGTGACCAAAACTTAGCGGTGCATGCGTAGTTAGCCTCGTCTCACTGGCCTCGTTCGAACGCACAACTTCAAAAGGTCCCTGGTGCAGTATTTTGCCATCGCCGCCGTACTCCGGCGAGAGTCCGGCGAGCGGTCGTCATGCTGGCGTCATCTTTGACTGGTCCGCGCCAACGTGAGTTGCCGACGTGGCCAATGGCCCACTTGTCTGTGACCCTGGGTAGGGTTAGTGTTAGTATAAAAAGAATTATATGTTTAGAAAATAGATAAAACCAAATAAGTTTAATATAAATATAATTCCAGAAATTTAATAAGAGGATTACATCTTGTTAATTCTATATCTCTTGTTTTATAATTTAGAAAAAAAGTATATAATATATAAAAATGTTTAGAAAAATAAAATCTATAATTTATCTTTATTATCAAATATTATTGTGTTAATTATTTAAATAATTATTATTCAATAAAGATTTTATAAGTAATAAAACTTTAAAAATTCATATTTTAATATTAGTAAATAAGAAAATATAAATAATATACTAAAGTTCTTGGAAAAATAAGAACTAAAGTGTAAATCTATAAACTTAAAATATTATATCACTTAAGTAATATTTATTATTTATTTAGTATTTATAAAGTGATAAAATTTGTAAAAATCATATCTTATTATTTAAAAATCATAAAAATACTTATAATATACCAAATGGATCACAAAAATAAATTCTACATATCAAAAATGTCAATTGTCACTTTTGAAGTAAAATAAAAGGTAAAGATCTAATAAATCTTATTTTAACTCTTTTCTTTTATTTTAATTCCTTAAAAATACATAAAATTTACTATTACTTTTAGTATTAATTGTTTAGAGTCTAAAAATGTAATAACAAGTCAATTAATGTGTAAGTGAAGTTAAAATAGGTTAAACCATTTTAAAATGTAACTACTAAAACTATCATCTCAAATTAAGGGTATTTTAGTTTTTCTAAAAGATTTCTACCAATTATAAAATCAACTAAAATGGTATATTGTCTATCACAAGAATCCTATGCACTTGTAACGTCACCAAACTTTTATTTACTAATTCCTTCACCAATTGCAGAAAACCACTCAAAGATTTAAACCAAACTCCAAAGTAATTGAAGTAATATTTATTATTTACTTATTAAGTATAACCATTGATTTTAAAATAAAAAGGTATATGCATCCACTTATGTTATAGTTGTTTAAAGTAGTGATGTCTTCCTGTTTAATAATCTTAGCTACTAAGAAAACTTTAAGTGTTAACTTTAAGTTTGAATACTTTTTAATTTGTAAAAGTAATCTTTCCTCAAAGGTTATTCTTTTAAGAAACATTAAAAGTAATCCTTGAACACCTATTTAAAAACTCTAATGGAATCTTAATCTTGTTTAAGAAGTATTTCAGATACCATATCATTTGAGTGCTTTAGTATTGTATACTACTTGTTATTTACTTATTGTTTCACACACACTCTCACAAGCCTTAATAAGAAGCACAAGTGTGAATTTGTTATAAAAAACAACACATTCTAAAGAACTCATTCCCAGTTTCCAAACCCAAAATTAGATACGACTATTCCGGGGATTCGCGTTTATCGAATTGCATTACATTACTTATGCGTCGTTGCATCTTGCTTCTTTAAACATTAGTCCTTACCGGACCAATGATGCTATTTCGAGATTTTGGATCTTCTATTGTATCAAAGACCGTGAGTGCATAATCTTGCAATCACAAAAAGACAAGTTCATAACTTGCTCATGTCCTTTGATTATTTTCTATGCTTGTAACTCAACTGTGTAATCACCTGCATTTCAAAAAGGATAGAAAATACTATTTTCATAATAATATGATTATAGATTATTTACCAAGTGGTAATAATCTATTGATACAGTTACAGTGGTAAAGGAACATAATATATAGGACTTAACAACCAATGTCACCAGTGATTCTAGCACCGTATATTACGCGTCAACCATGAGATTTGGAATGGGACAAAGAAGTTAGTTGTATCTTCTTCCTTTCATATGGAGGCAAGATGACCTTATCGTGACGCTGTGATTCCTTGTGTGGATCCAGCATATGGGTGGGCACCCTTAGGCCCCACGATTTTGGTGTCTAGATTATTTATGAGTGGCTGCCGGAGGTATAGGACCTCTAGGGGCATCACCAGCTCATAGAGTCTTCCGGAACTTACCATGGTTATAGCTTGCCCTAGTTGGCGGCTTAACGGAGATGGTGTCAGCCCCGGAGGATCATGCAGACATATGGGGTCGCGGAGTGGGCAGTGATTGGCTTGGATCTTAAGTTGGGCCTCAAACCAAGGAAGTTTGAATGGGGACATACTCCCGGATGTGCAATAAAGCTTATGGTCTCTTGTGGGAAAAGTGACGCACCTCTACAGAGTGTAAGAATTGAGACATGTTACTCCCTGTTCCGGGAAGGAGCTACGAATGCGGTAGGAAAGGAACTCCATGAAGTTCTGGTCAACCTGTGAAGGCTGTCGGACATAGTTTTTAGAATAAAAGCAACCTTTGAAGAAATGTTTACGAAATCTGCATTGCATACTGATGACCCACAAGTATAGGGGGTGTATCGGGGTATTTTTGAGGGAAGTGAAACCCAATTTATTGATTCGACACAAGGGGAGCCAAAGAATATTTATAAGCCTTAACAACTGAGTTATCAATTCAGCTGCACCTGGAAACAATCTTGCTCACAGCAATTTATCAGTAGCAACAGTTTTGTAGTAGGAATAGCTAAGTAATAACAGTAGTAAAGCAAAGACAGTAGTAACAAAAGCAGTAAACAGTGGAATTCGAGTGCGGTAGGCATAGGGATGGATGGACGGGTGTTGCATGGACAAGACAATTCAAATAGCAATCAGACATAGGGCAATTGTAGATAAATAAGATAAAGCATCCAAGTACTAGACAATCCTAGGCATGTGTTCCATATATAGTCATACGTGCTCGCAATGAGAACTTGCACAACATCTTTCTCCTGCCAGCCCGTTTGCAGCGGGGCCTCTAGGGAACTACTGGCAATTAAGGTGCTCCTTTTAATAGAGCACCGGAGCAAAGAATTAACACTCTGTGAACACATGTGATCCTCACATCAAAGCCATTCCCTTCCGGTTATCCCGATTTCGGTCACTTCGAGGCCATAGGTTCCGGACAACAACGTGTGTATACAACTTGCAGATAAGACCATAAACAATACTATCATAATGAATCAATAACATGTTCAGATCTGAAATCATGGCACTCGGGCCCTAGTGACAAGCATTAAGCACAACAAGTCGCAACAAAGTCATAAAGCACAAATAAAAGGTACTAGGCACCATGCCCTAACAATCTGATGCCATTACATGAACGATCTCATCCAATCCCTACCATCCCCATAGCCTATAGCGGGGGATTACTCACTAATATATGGGGGAAACATGGATGGTCGATGGAGAAGCGATGGTGATGATGATGGCGATGATCTCCTCCAATTCCCCGTCCCGGCAGGGTGCCAGAACGGAGTTTCTGGTGTTGTTTCGTGGAATCTGGTGGTGGCGCGGAGCGGAACTCCTTCTGGAAAAACGTCGAACCCCCCGAAGTTTTTAGGTCAGAAGGCTCCTTATAGGCGAAGAGAGAGGCCGAGGGGGTGCCTAGGGGGCCCACACCGCCCCCTGGCATGGCCTGGCCTGGCCCGCGCCACCAGGTGGTGTGGCCACCCCCTAGCTCTTCTCCGTCTCGTATTCTGGCTCCTGGAGTCTTCGGGTGAAATAGGATTTTTGGCATATTTTCCGGGATTTTTCCTAATAGTTGATTTTTTGCACAAAAAGTAGACACCAAGGCAATTCTGCTAAAAACAGCGTCAGTCCGCATTAGTTGCATCCAAATCACACAAGTATAGAGGAGAAACAATAGCAAAAGTGTTCGGGAAAGTAGATACGTTTTGGACGTATCAACTCCCCCAAGCTTAGCTTATTGCTTGTCCTCAAGCAATTCAGTTGAAAACTGAGTGCGATAAAAGAACTTTCACGAACACATTTGCTTCATATGATGTAAATATTCTCAGCAATGTGATCAACTACTTAGACAGTTCATAATAAAGAGTATGCAACTGAGTCTACTTAATAGTCATTGCAAGATATGAAGAGATTCCAACTCAAGAATAATAAGTAGCATGAAGCACAAACATAAGCAACATTATAATGCTCATAAAAAGGTATGATAGAGTGGTATCTTGGTTGCCCTTTGATTATGAATATCAAGGCACCTCTGAAGTTCAAGTGATGACTAGAAGTAAAGATATCAAGGATACAAGCATCAAAGTCATAACACAAATAATCAAGTAATGGAGCAAACACAAAGAATGATAACTATGCTCTCAAGAAGGTGCTCAAAGAATATGTGGAGACTCAACAAGTAGAAGAAAAGGTTTTGAATAATTTGAAAGGCTTCCAAATGCTGAAAGTATGGTACTCGTTAGCTTTGAGCTCTCATTGCCCTATCATAAGCATCTTTAATGTGGTTAAGGTGAAAGTGAGGTCCAATCTGAGTTATATGCTTGACAGACTATAAACTGAAAATCCCAAGTCCCTTGAGTACGAGGGCCGCTCCTCATGCTACTCAACTTTAGTTACCGGTAAGTTCTTGTCATCGTAAGTATGTGCGTATCATTGAGAACCGCCAACGGGGTACCCCTTGCCCGATGATACGGAAGAATCCCCATATCAAAATGACAAGGCAAGCAGACAATGAGTATCTCAGCAATCTTCTTATTTACCATGGGAAAATGGTGCTTTTTTTCTCTTTCCTCTTTTCATAAAACTCTTTTTTTTCTTTTTCTCAATAGCTCTCTCTCTTTTTTTATAAGAAGAATGCTTCATAGATATCATTATGGTTACGCTGCAGGTTTCCACCATGTCAGCATGGATTAGACCAACGGCCCAGGCGTTTCTCTAACACACATACATAACTCCATGGACTTACAAGCTCCCCTTTTGTTTCACACCGACGACATCCGCAAACAAAAGAGCAAGGTATCAACTGGGTATATATTTACAAGTGTTGGAAGCGTTCCCCGTGACAGCACGGTTCTGCTAATCCCCAGCCTATAATTTGCAAGCATATAACTTTCATGGAGAGTTCACAATGGTTCAGGTTTATTAAGTGCAGGAAATAAAGTGTGCCATCAAGTTCGTGAGAGCTTTACTAACTAATTGTAACATCCCAAAAATTTAATCCAAGCTTATCAAGATCTAAATCATCAAATTTGGGGTTAACAAAAACTTTTTCAAATTAAAAATAAAAGCATTCATATGTGTGTGCATTTAAAATAGGAGTTGTTTTGAATTTCCATGATTGTGTGATCCAATGCTTGTAAAATGTTTCTTAGGTGATTTAAACATCATCTACATCATTCCCAAATTTTTCCTAAAGAAAATCTAATAAAAAAGAATTAAAAAGGAGGAATGGTCATTTTGGCCATTTTAATCCACTACACTACTTTGGCTATTCCTAGTACTCAATTCTTAACAGAAACAATTCTTGATCTTTGTACCCCTTGCTAGTACACATAATGAGGTACCAAGGCCCACCTTTGGATCTTCTAAAAACAATCTGTTAACTATTTTAATTGGCATTTGAAAATTGAATCTAATGCATATGCATAGATCACCCCTATTTCAAACCCCATCTATTTGAGCTCCACTTTCAAAACCCTTGCAACCAGAGACTACCTAGCACTAGTGGAGATCACTCAAAATTTTTGAAACCAAAATTCAAAACTTTTTCTCTTGCGGTCATTTCATCAAACACTTGGCAGACAGATTTCAAACAAAACACATTTCACTATTTCAAATAGTATTCTGGCCAAACTTGTCTCCCATTTGGCCCCTTTTTACTCTCTTTGTCTCTAAATGATCTAGCAAGCCATTTAAACCCACTCCTCTAGCCCCTAGTGGCAGTGCAAGGCCATGTCGAGCACCAACTCGTTGGCCACCCCTTGCCCCGCTGCAGCAGACCATCTCCCTCTCCCTCGCCATGTCTAGGAGGTACCCAGGAGCTCACCGCCACCCTCTGTCCCCTGCCCAAGCCAAGCCCTGCCATGGACCACCAAGGACACCACGCGCCCAGTGCCACCGCACCATGCCGAGCACGCGCCAGAGCACCGCACCCGGCACGCGTGCACAGACCGCCGCTCGACCGCAGTCCGCGCCCACCGCTCTGCCACGACCTGGAGAACACCCCAGACACCCCCGTTCACCGCCCAAAGCACCACAGCCACCGCTCGCTGTGGACACCGCCGCCTCTGCCGCTCAGAGCGCCACCTCGCCCAGACCGCATGCCACCGCCCCTACAGCCGCATTCAATTCCTAGAGCACTGCCAGGAGACCGCCTATCGATCGCCACCCTCCGCCATGCCTCTAGCCAGCCGTAGCCTTGTCGCCGGAGTCGCCTGCCCATCCCGCTCGGTCTCACCATCGAGCCTATAAAAGGAGGCCTCCCCAGCCTCTTCTCTCCACACCACTCCACTCCCCTCACCTCACTGAACCTCACCCACCTCTAGCCGGAGCAAGGGGAGCAGCATCTCGCTGGAATTGGAGCCGGAGCAGCCACCTCTGGAGGAGAAGGGCGCCACTGATTGCGACCACCCCAAGCTCCGCCGCAACCTTGCCTTGCCTCGCCGTCGTCTTCCAGTTCGTTTGCCCGCCTCGCCGACCCCGCTGGAGCCCTGGTACATCCCTAGCAGACCCCCACCGAGCCGCTAGGGTTCGAGCTCGCCAGCGACCTGTTCGTCATCGACGACGACCCTCAGCCGTAGATTCCCCTTCTAATCCTACGGCCCACAGCGCACGTACCGTTTCGCGTATTAAGACCCACTGACAAGCGGGACCCCCCTGTCAGCTGAGCCCGCGCCGCGGAGCACCACTGGGCCGGCCCAACTTCTTTCCCACGCTAGCCCACCCGTTCAAATCTGGATTTTTCTTTTTAGATTGAATCTAGTTTCTGTCCACTAGTTTAAAATTCAATTCAGAGAGTTTTAGAAATCCAAATTGCATGAAACTAATTTTGTTTGAAAGGTATTGAAATGATCTATCCAAGCCCGTTGGATTTAATTCAATTAGAGTTATAGATATCTCCTAATAATAATAACAAAATAGAAGCATTTGCACTTTGCAACATTTTTATAAAATCAACCAAGTTAGCTTTTGAGTTGATTCCAACTCTCAAAAATCACATTTCATCATATCTATATAAATATGTAATAACATTAAGGTTTACATGCAGTGACTTTGGACTAGTACCAAAATAATGTTATATAGGCATTTCTAGTCACTTTAAATCATGAAATAATGAACTTAAAGCAAAGTAATATTGATCCAACCCTTAAATATCATTCCCACATGTTAGAATATGTGGTGATGCCATTGTCAACATGATCCCATATTGTAAGTGGTGAATATTAAATCTTAGTTAAATTTTCAATGAGTAGAAATTACTTTTCTAAAATAAAAAGAAAGAAACTATTGAATTAAACTTGTGATGCTTGTGATGATAATAGATCATCAATTGTGTGTCCGAGAATGCTATCTAGCCTAGTTAAGTATTGTTTGGTGATTGTCTACTCCGTATGTATTGTTATAGAAGATAGTACCGACCAAGCTTACGAGGAGGAGGAGTGCTATCAAGACGAAGATGAAGAAAACTTCAACCACTGCACCAACCAAGGGAAGCTACCCTTAGCAAGCTAGCCATACCCAAGATTAACCCTTGCAAGTTTAGTACTTAGCAAACTAGAAACAAATTAGATGGTTTAGCAAAGATGCCTTAAGCATGCTTTGATCACACTCCCTTTAACTATTAGTACCTCAAGTCTTATTGACAAGTTTTACCTCCCTTAGTTTACACAAAGTTCTTTACTTGTTTTGAAGGTAGCATAAAAAGTATAAAACTTGACCTACTTAGAAACCTTTAGATGTCATTCTATGGCATGAGATTGATCCCATCCTTCCACCTTAGTGAACACTCTTAACTTAGTAATTTAGAGTAGATCAAAAACTTGAGTCACTTTACATGGGAACAATTGGTGAAAATGAATTGTGAAAATCTTGGAATGGTGAGTCATTCTATTGAGATGTTTTGACATGTGCTGAGAAACACAACTGGTTTATGATGATGAGAACGACGAGGCATGAGCCTTAACCCTTTTATAAAACTGATGGTTGGATTCGGATGCGATACCATTCCAACTTTTCCGTACAACCACACTACTTGAATTGGGTAAGGCTTAGCTAGAAATTTATATGCATTAGTATTAGTTCCCTCACGGGAGAGGTTTGAGCTGAGGCTACATCTCATGATGTCCACCTATGCAGTGCCCAAGATGACTGATGGTCATGGTTGGGAGGCCATGCTCATAGGAGAGGTGTTGGTACTAGGGTGTGTAAAGGGAAGGGTATGTTTGATTATTTGCATACTAAGTATGATGATTCAGGGTTATCCCTGACAGATGTATCGAATCCGATGGTGAAAGTGTACCACCTCTGCAGAGTGTCAAACTATTCGAATAGCCGCGTCCTCGGTTATGGACAGTTGGAATGGCCATACTGTTTCGTTGTGAGATGTTTTCTAAATAACTTGAAATGAATGATGAACTTTGATGTGACCATAACAGGGTTGTGTTGATGATAATAGCTTCCCAACTTAAGTGATTCTAGAACTTACTTTATCTTTCTTTGCTTCTGAACTCAGCTTAGGTTTCAAACTTAACTTGATAGTTAACTTAGATTCAGTACTTTGACTTAGAATTACACTCCTTGTTAGTAGTAGTTTGCGAGTACTTAAAGAGTACTCATGGCTTTTGTCCCTGGCTATTATCATGGCCAGACTATGAAGGAGATTATCAAGATGATGGTCAGCAGGACGGCTATGATAACTAGGACTATCTGCCTTCGTCAGCATTGCCTGTGCCCTTGAAGATGGACCCCACCGCTACGCTATCGTTTATTTTCGCTGCTTGTTGTATTAAAGACTGGATCATGAGATTTTTATTTGTGTAAAACCTTATGTATGGTTTGTAATGGATGATGTACTGTGATATCCAATCTGTTATGTCTCGCAAAAATGGTAATCCTGGGATTGCGAGGTATGGCATAACGGGCATCTGGGATTAAAAATCTGGGTGTTGACAAGTTGGTATCAGAGCCATCCTGACCATAGGAGACCCTAGTTAGAATGGACGTCCAAACCAAAAACTTAGCTTCAAAACCAAAGTGAGTATTTATGAAAAACTATTTCCCCTCTTACCCTTGTGAACTCATTCTTTCTCAAAAATACATGCTCCTCAAAATTCTTACATTACTACTTAAATTTTGACACACTTGATCACTTCACTAACTTCCTCATCCTTAATTATTGTAGATGGAGACTCAGTTCAGCAAGTTTTACCAGTTGGGAAACGGAGGTCAGCTGATCTTCGAGAGGGATCTGAATTCACTATCAGAGTTCTTGGGACGCCCACATCCGGAGTTTCTTGGAGCTCAACTTCCAGGACCCCCAGGAGGAGACCTACAATGGCTAGTCACCACAGATCTTCGAGGAAGCATTGAAGCACCAACTTCCGAGAGAATTCAGTTCTACGTGAGAGAAAACAACTGGCTAGATGGATTAGCCAGGGCAATGCATGAAGCTCTCGCACGTCTATGTGCCCTCAGTGTCAATAAGATTCAAGGAACCCGTTTTGCCCACTATGCAAGACGTGACTTCGTGGGAATGCCGATGGAGATGCCAAGTCACCCAGAATTGAGGCGTCAAGTGGAGAACCTTGACTTCTTGCTTCATGACCGACAGCAGGAACTGGACAATGCCAGAGAGTTAGCCAACCAGAACCGTGCCATTGCCGACCAGAAGGCCCAGACTTTCGCATTGCTCATCCAAGATCGCCAGTCTCTTTGCCGCCAGCGTGCAAAGAAGGATCACACCATTGCCCGTCTTTGCAAGAAGGTGGCCGACCTCGAGAAGACCGTCAAGGAGCAGGAAGCTCAGCTTGCCGCCAAGGAAGAAGAAGATGAAGGTGAAGACATCCAGGGAGATATGGATTCTTACCTCAGCAACGATGACGATTTCCTGGAAGAAGATGCTGTGGACTTCTACACTGATGATGAGGACTCCGACTTCATCGACGATGAGTAGATGCACTAGAGCACTGTCGTAGCATGAGATGTATCATCTCATTGTATCGTAGTTGCAGGATGGTTCTTCAAACCATCTGTCTTCCCCTTTGATTGTTGTGGTGTGTGTTGTATCGTGTGCTGGCTTGCATGAATGAAAATGAAGTTAGTTGAAAAAAAACTGAGTCTAACTCAAAGTTGTAGCTTTGAAAACCCAAAACCATGAACCTTAGAATTTCCCTCTTACCCCTATATCTATCTCAATCTTCAGATGACCCGTGGAAACCAAGGAGGGAGCAGCTCGTCGCAGGACCCAATGCTGCAGATCTTGCAGAATCTCATCGCGAACCGTGAAGCAAGCAGGGCCGAGCGTCAAGCCAACTTAGCAACATTACAGCAGATCGCCCAAATGGCTCTCAACAACCAAGGACATGGAAATCAGGATCACCATGGATCTAAACTCAAAAACTTTCAGAACACCAATCCCCCAATCTTCAACCAATCTGAAAACCCATTAGATGCCGATGACTGGTTACAGACCATAGAAAACAACCTCGAAGTTGCAGGAGCTGATGAGAATGAGAAAGTTCTCTTTGCCACCCACTATCTGGCAGGAGATGCAAGAGCTTGGTGGAATAGCATCCGCAATATGAACCATGGCCAGGTGATGACCTGGGAAGCATTCAAGGTCAAGTTCAGTCGCACCCATGTGCCGCAAGGTCTCGTCAACAGGATGAGAGATGAATTCCGTGAACTGAAGCAAGGAAGATTGACTATGGTAGAGTACCGTCACAAATTCTTGTCACTTGCCAGATATGCACCGGATGAGATCAACACGGATGTTGGGGGGATAACCCCGGGTAGGGTCACTCCGGGGTATAAGGGCCGAGTTAGCCGAGGTTTGGCAAGGTCAAAGCGGATGCTGGCCGGGTCACCTCAAGGCAGGCCGGATCACAGAGTAACCCGGACCAGGGGGGTCGCCTGACATTGTCTCGTCCGACTTAAGGAGTAAGTCGGAAGTGCTTGTCTAACTTATATGCAGGAACATGTGTGGCTGGATCTACTATGATCCGGGTCCTCGCTTAGCTTCTGGGAGAAGGAAGGAATCTCTTTGGTCAAAAAAGAAGGTCCGATGCGTACTGAATGAGCGAATAAAGCAAGGGCAGGACCACCAGATCGTGGCCGACAAGGGTGACGACGCTCACGTCGGCTGACGCGGGTGCCGCAGAAGATACGTCGCTAAAGCAAGTGTGACACGGGGGAAAAGCACCCCTGTCGGGTTACTACTTTGGGAGGGGGCATATTCTTAGGAATATGCCTCCACGTATGCCCTAGGCCAGGACCGAACCACCTCTATATAAGGGGGGGTTAGGGTTCTGGTAAGGAGGTTGGATTTTCTTGGATACAGAGTGGGGAGAATTCTAGTTGGCTGAGCACTAGTGGATCTAGGGTTCTTGGGATAGTTAGGAGGCAAGAGTAAGAGAGTTTCTTCCCCCTCCTCTTGTCGATACAGCTCAAGGAGCACTTGTAATCTGGGAGATAGAACATCAATACAAAGCTTCTGTGTAGAGAATCACTCTACTATCCCTCCCTGGATTCCCCTAGCGCATATTAGTCCCCACCTTTAGCCTATCCATGGCATATGCCGTGACACCACCACGACAGTTGGCGCCCACCATGGGGCTAGCAGCGCTAGCAGGGGTGAAGATCCGGATGGGAAACTTCATCGGCATCGGCGAACGCATCGTCTCCGGGCTCGTTTAGCGCTTTGGAGCGCTGGACTACGTCAGCGACAACGCTGGCTTCTTCGGCACGCGCCCCCTTCCGCGCAACGGCATCTTCGTTAAGCTCGGTGCACACAAGTTCTACGTTGCTGTGGACGTGTCTTGCGTTCATCCGCGTCGCGTCGTCGATGCAGGAGAACCACCCCCCACTGTGGCTCGCGGGGCGCGTATCGCTCGCTCCCCGGACCATGCAGAGGTGATGATGACTGCACCAGGCGCGGGCATGAGCAAGGATCCAGCACAGACCCGGAGGTAACGCCTAAGGCACCGAGGAAAGCTAGGGGTCCTCCGCTAGAGAGGCCTGAGAACGTGCTGAGGGAAGCTATGGATAGCTTGGCGAACCTAGTGACAGCAGTGGTAGATCCGGCTCAGGCATAGGCCGAGCTAGAGGAGACCCGGCAAAAGATACTGGAGGGTGCAAAGAAGATAGCAGCGGCTCAGCAGTCGTTGAACATGACGCTGCGTGAGTACGCGAAGGCAAACGAGGTTGATGTAGTAAGGGTAAAAGGGAAAAATCTCATAAGTGAGATGAACAGAGAAGGTGATGACGGACAAGAAGGGTCGGAAAACTATCTGTCTGTAGGGTTGCCGAAGTATAGTACCCCGGCGAAGAACCTCAGAGCAGCAGATGCCGCGGCGTCCGAGCTAGAGGGTCTAACGGGTGAAGCCCGTCAAAGACAGCAAGACCGGGTTAACGAGCTGGTTTGGATCGCGAACAGGCAGAACGAGGAGCTGTTGAGAGGTAACCCGGAGAGAGTTGGAGCTTCTAAGATCGTCCATTCGGCGATGGGTAACCCGGAGAAATCCGCTGGAGCCGCATCATCGCCTCATGGTGGCCCAAGGAGAGAAGAGGTAGTAACCTCGGCCAGACGGAACAAGCAGATCGTTCTGTACGACCCAACGCGTGCGGGAAAAGAAAAAGAGATGCGAAAAAACGACGATCGACGAAGTGTGAGCCGAGGTGAAGCTGGCCGAGGTAACCACGACCAAGGCAATGCCGGTCAAGGGAATGCTGCCAACGGAAATGCCGGACAGCAAAACTCGGCAGGAGCGGGTCAGCCGCAGCAGCGGAATGCACCAAGGCAAGAGCAAAGTGCCGGCCGTGGTATGCAACAGAGAGGAGCACAACGAGAGCAAGACCGATACAATGACGGAGACTCGGAGATGATGAATGCGGGATACGCAAGACCGGACTATCATGTGATAGGGTCGAGATTGGGAAGCAGGGATTTGATGCCGGATGACGCCAGGTTAAAGCTGGATCGCGTGTATAGGTCGGAACAGATCGAATGTCAAGGTCCTCCGGGTCCAGCGTGCTTTGGACCCCGGATCATGAAGGAACCGCCAGTACCCAATTTCCAATTACCCAGGGGCACGAAGACGTATGACGGCAGTACAAAGCCGGAGGATTGGCTGATAAACTACGCAACAGCTGTGAAAATTGCAACTGGCAACTTGAGATGGGCTGTACGATATGTACCCCAAATGTTGGAAGGTCCGGCTAGGGTATGGCTGAACAATTTGCCACCCGGAAGCATCAATTGCTGGATAGATTTTGAAGAAATGTTTATCAGCAACTTCTCAAGTACATATCAGAGACCGAATAGACCGCAGACCCTGGCATTGTGCAAGCAGAGATCTAACGAAACGGACCGTGAATTCTTGACCCGGTGGTGTACCGTGAGAAACTCGTGTGAGGGAGTCATAGAGTCACAGGCTATAGCATGGTTCGCACAAGGGTGCAGATATGGCAGCGAGTTGTGGATGAAATTGCAAAGGAAAATGCCAGTCACATTGGCGGAGATGATCTGGATCGCGGATTCTTATGCTTTGGGTGATCCGACTCAACCTAGGATCGCGTCGAACGAGTCAAATGAGGAGTACTATCCAAGGGACGGAGCCGGGTCATCCCGGAGGAACGATTACCAGGGAAAAAGGAGAGACGATAGACTGGACCATCGGTATGGTTCACAACAAGTTGCAGCCGTGAATCAAGATCAGCCCGGAGCAGGGAGCAACCAACGCCAGAAAACGGGAGGGCAATGGAGTCCTCGAAACGATGGCAAGAAAACGTGGACTCCGGAGCAGAAGAAGCAATGGCAAGAAAAGAAAGATCGTCCGAGGTATACCTATGAGTCAATGTTGGACCAGCCGTGTAAATTTCACACGCCAAATCCGAACAGTCCGGCGGGTCACACAACGAGGCAATGTGAGTGGATGCGCAAGATAGAACAAGGTGGTTCGGGGAGTGCTCAGGCACCCCGGAATGATCAACCTCGGCAGGAGTTACCCTGGCAGCAATTGCTTTCAGGAGCAAACACGCAGCAACTGATGTTGCCTCCCCCTCCGCCCAGGTATGACAACAGTGAGAGAAGGGATGCAGTGCATCAGGTGGAAAACCAGCAACAACCGGATCAGAGGTACTCCGGAAACGAGGGAAGGAATGAGTACAGGGAACATCATCAGAGCTATTATGTGTTCACGACAGAGGAAACAGATAGGAAGAGCTTGCAGCACCGACATATGGAGGTCAACGCGGTTATGCCCGCGGTGACGAGGTACATGTCTTGGTCAGACCAGGAAATTGCCTGGAGCGTCAAAGATCACCCCAAGCTTATGCCAAGTCCGGGCTCGTATGCACTAGTGTTAGATCCGATGTTCATTGGACCAAACATTAATGTGAGGTTCTCCAAGGTACTAATCGACAATGGCAGTAGCATTAACATCATGTATGCGGATACGATGCGCAAGTTGGGCATCTCGGAGAACATCCTCCAGGCTACAAGAACAACTTTCCATGGTATCGTACCAGGCATATCCTGTGAGCCCATAGGCAAAGTCCGGGTCGACGTACTATTCGGTACGAGGGATAACTGCCGAACTGAGAATCTGGAGTTTGAGGTGGTGAACTTGGAGAGCGCGTATCATGAATTACTCGGGAGACCAGCACTGAGCAGATTCATGGCAAGTTGCCAAGTTAGTTATCTGAAGATGAAGTTGCCCGGGCCAAATGGAGCAATCACTATCGCTGGGGATTTCCGACGTTCTATGGAGTGCGCCTTAGCCGGGTCTAACCTAGCCGAGTCACTCATAATTGCCCAAGAGAAAAGAAAAATTCAAGAGGTGTCGGCTTTAGTTCATTCCGTGCAGCAGTATATGTCGGCGTTAAGCAACCCGCATGGGAGCGTTTCATTTCAAGCCGCGAAGGACACCAAGAATATTCCAGTGGATAACCTGTTTCCGGAGCGTACCATAACAATTGGTGCCGAATTAACTGACAAATAGGAAAGCGAGCTTGTCAACTTCCTCCGTGAGAATCGGGACATTTTTGCTTGGTCCACACAGGACTTGCAAGGTGTTCCGAGGGAGTTGGCCGAGCACTCTTTGAACGTAAGACCCGGAGCAAGGCCGGTGAAGCAGCCTCTCCGACGCTTCACCGAGGATAGGAGAAAGGTCACTGGTGACGAGATAGTTCGATTGCTAGCAGCAGGATTTATCATGGAAGTGTTGTATCCAGATTGGCTCCCTAATCCGGTGCTGGTAGAAAAGAAGAAGGATGATCCGAATGTGGCAGTGGTTTGGCGTATGTGTATCGATTTCACGAACCTGAACAAGGCGTGTCCAAAAGATCCATTCCCACAGCCGAGGATAGATCAGGTCATCGACTCTACCGCGGGATGTGAACTGTTGTCATTCATTGACGCCTATTCTGGTTTCCACCAGATACCTCTGAACCCGGATGATCAAATAAAAACTGCCTTTATTACCCCGTACGGGGCTTATTGCTATCGCACTATGCCGTTGGGTTTACGAAACGCAGGAGCAACGTACCAAAGATGAATGCAAAAATGTTTGCACGATCAAATAGGTCAAAATGTACAAGTCTACATGGATGATGTGGTTATTAAGACCAAGGAAAGCGCAACGCTCCTTGACGACATAAGGCAAACATTCGCGAACTTGAGGAGATTCCGGATGAAGCTTAACCCGTAGAAATGTACCTTCGGTGTCCCGGCTGGGAAATTACTCGGGTTTCTCGTCTCCAGCCGAGGTATCGAGGTTAATCCAACTAAGATCCGAGCCATCGAACGAATGGAGCTGCCGAAGTGTCTCAACAACGTCCAGAAGTTCACTGGATGCCTGGCATCGTTGAGTCGGTTTGTATGTCGGTTAGGGGAAAAGGCACTGCCTCTCTACCAACTCATGAAAAAATCAGATAAATTCGTTTGGACGCCGCAGGCCGATGAAGCTTTTGCCCACTTGAAAAAAATATTGGCCACTGCACCAGTGTTAGATTCTCCACTGTCAAAGGAGCCAATGTTGCTCTACATAGCCGCAACCGACCGAGTTGTAAGTGCAGTGATTGTAGTGGAGCGAGATGAAGAGGGTAAGTCGGTGCAGAGGCCAGTGTATTACTTGAGCGGGGTATTGTCTGCCTCAAAACAGAACTACCCGCATTTTCAAAAGGTGGCATACGGAGTTTATATGGCGGCAAAGAAGTTAAAGCACTACTTTGAGGAGCATCCCATCAAAGTGATATGCGAAGCCCCCATATCCGAGATAATGGGTAACAAAGATGCGAATGGTAGAATTGCGAAATGGGCAATTGAGCTAGCACCATACGCGCCCCAGTATGATAGGAGAGAAGCGATCAAGTCCCAGGATGTGGCGGACTTTTTCGTGGATTGGGCCGAGGTACAATACGAACTGCCGCCACCAGATCCGAACTACTGGAAGATGCACTTTGACGGATCGAAAACCAAAACCGGGTTAGGCGCCGGGGTTGTGCTTACCTCGCCAAAGAAGGATCAGCTCAAATACGTATTGCAGATCCATTTCGCGGCGTCAAACAATGTCACTGAGTACGAGGCTCTTGTGCATGGTCTCAAAGTGGCAAAGGAGATTGGCACACGTCAGATAATCTGCTTTGGCGACTCGGATCTAGTAATACAGCAAGTGTCCGGGGTGTGGGACGCCCTGGATCCAAACATGGCGCTATATAGGTTTCATGTGCAGAAGATCTCGGGTTACTTTGAGGGATGCGAATTTCACCATGTACCTCGCGTGGAAAACGAAGCTACCGACATGCTGTCGAAGCTCGGATCGGCCCGACAGGCAATTCCACTGGGTGTTGCATTGGAGCATCTCAGAAAACCATCTATCAGGCCATCCCCAGGAACCGATTCAATCTATGTCCCGGAAAACGCGGAATCCGGAGTTGAGCCCATGGACATTGACATGGGAGGTAGCACGCCGAACCCGAGGACTACCTCGGAAAACCCGGGGACTACCTCGCTAGACCCGGGGACTGTGCAGCATGATCCGGCTGAAGTTATGCCGGTGGATCGAATGGAAATTGATGAGGAGATGTTCCCTGCGCGAGCAATACCAGCTTGGGCGCTGCCTATATACCGGTTCTTGAAAGATGGAACATTACCCATTGAGGAAGTGCTAGCCAGGCAAACTCAGAGGAGAGCCAAAGCTTACACACTCATCAATTCCGACCTGTACAAACGGAGTGTAACCAATGTCCTCCAGTGGTGTGTTGACCCGGAAGAAGGACTTGACATCCTCCAAGATATACACCAAGGAGAATGCGGGCATCATGCCTCATCCAGGGCCTTAGTGGCAAAGGCATTCCGGCATGGATTTTACTGGCCAAGCGCCTTGGAGACACATTCCGGCATGGATTTTAGCAGAAGATCTGGTGAGAAAATGCAATGGTTGCCAAAGATACGCCACCAAGACACATATGCCTATGTCAGAACTTAAAACCATACCAATTACATGGCCATTTGCGGTGTGGTGCTTGGATATGGTTGGACCGTTTAAACCAGCAAGAGGAAACATGACACACATTCTGGTCATGGTGGACAAGTTTACAAAATGGATCGAAGTGAAGCCTATAAGAAAATGTGATGGGGCTATGGCCGTAACATTTCTCAAGGACATCATCTTGAGATACGGTTATCCGCACAGCATTATAACTGATAACGGCACAAATTTTGCTGAAGGAGCATTTGCATGATTCTGCCGAGACAAGAAAATCCGACTCGACGTAGCCTCGGTAGCCCACCCCGCATCGAACGGACAAGTGGAAAGATCCAACCGATTAGTATTATCCGGGATAAAACCCCGGCTCATTGAGCCACTGCAAAGATCAGTGGGGTGCTGGATAGAAGAACTACCAGCGGTATTGTGGAGTTTAAGAACAACTCCGAATCGATCAACAGGCTACACGCCGTTCTTTCTGGTATATGGGGCAGAAGCTGTATTACCAGCCGACATAGAGCATGATTCGCCTAGGGTCACCCAATACACAGAAGCCGAAGTGCAAGAAGCCCGGCAAAATGATGTTGATCTGCTGGAAGAAGCGAGAGAACTGGCACTGTCCAGATCCGCCATATATCAGCAAAATCTTCGACGCTATCATAGCCGGAAAGTGTGCCCCCGAGTCTTCCGGGAAGGCGATCTGGTGCTCCGGTTGGTACAGCGTACCGCTGGCATGCATAAATTATCCCCCCATGGGAAGGACCATTTATTGTGAGCAAAGCATTGCACAATGATTCTTACTATCTCATAGATGCAAAGCCACAGGAAGAGAACAAGGCGGACAGGTCCGGAGAGGAATCCAAGCGACCGTGGAATGTAGCGCTACTTCGTCCCTTCTACACTTAGCTAAGAAGTGTATGTATCCGAGTCATCTCATATGTCGGTATGTATGTCGGCAATGAGATTATCAATGAAATAGCGGGGCCTCGAGCAGTAACTCGGGGACTGCCTTAATAAATGATTGTTGTTACTTTTTATGCGTTAGCTGGAATGACTCGTTTCACTTAACCCGGATTAGTAATGTGTGAGCACCAAAAACCCAACTCTTCGACTTGCTGCTGTCCAATAAGAATTGGCTTCATGGCAAGCAAGGGAACAAGTTTGGAATTGCGTAGCACATGAAAAACTACTAAGGAAACGATCCTATTCCAGCTAACGTTTGTTTTTTCGGACTAACCCCGTATTTACTTTCAAGCTATTATGTTGAATTATTTTGATCCAAGCCTCAAAGTTTCTCAGTATTATTAAAATGATTCTTGAGGCTCGGGTTCATAAGTCGTAAACCGAATCAAGGTAGACACGGATCGAGCCGGAGAATTGGACGAACAAGAAAATGAAACTCGGGGACTACGCCCAAGTTAATCCGCCCAACTCGGGGACTGCAGCACCATATCAGGCACGGGCACACTATCCTCAAGCGATGCTGAAATAGTGTGTTGACCCGGCAAAGCCGAGGAGTGAATGTTTGCCGAGCCAAGGAGAAGAAAGAAGGGAAAACACAACGACGTTGGCCGAAAGAGGACATACCTCGGATTTCCTCCAAGTTCTTCTGCATAATCTTGTTTTCAGCCTCCACCCCAGCTGCAAAAAACCGAATAAAGAGGTTAGTCCGGCAGAGACAAATGAAACGGAGAGGTGTTAAGAAAGGAAATTACCCCTCTTTTCATGCTCCGCGCTAAGTGCAACATGTTTTGCGCGCAAGATCTTGTGGGTATCAAGCAGGCGCTGAAACTCGGCGCTCCGGCGATTGGTGGTTACCTGACAAAGGTACAGGCGTGTAAAATTAGTTCGGTGCATATTTGAAGTGTACAAGATCCGGGCCAAGCAGAACTTAACCTGGCTCTAGGTGTGTGCATATTCGAAGTGTACAATATCCGAGCCAAGCGGAACTTAACCCGGCTCTAGGTGTGTGCATACTCGAAGTGTACAAGATCCGGGCCAAGCGGAACTTAACCCGGCTCTAGGTGCGTGCATATTCGAGGTGTACAAGATCCGGGTCAAGCGGAACTTAACCCGGCTCTAGGTGTGTGCATATGCGAGGTGTACAAGATCCAGGCCAAGCGGAACTTAACCCGGATCTAGGTGTGTGCATATTTGAAGTGTACGAGATCTGGGCCAAGCGGAACTTAACTCGGCTCTAGCTGTGTGCATATTTGAAGTTTACATGCAGCTACGTTGATCTTCTAAGGAGCATCCGGCCGAGTAACAAGTTACTCCGCCGGAGGCTCGGGGACTAATGGTTATTATCTACAGCATGTAAAGAGGAAATGACGTACCTCCATCATACGCCCAGCAAGGTTAATGGCCTTGGCGGCGGTATTCATCTGAGCGGAAAGTTCAGCTGGGCCGAACTTTTCCGGGAGATCGTCGTTGTAGACGAACTCTACCTTATTCCAGTTCATGACGAACTCGATGAGGCTCGGAGGGTACCATTCGCCAGTGGGCATGTTGGGCGCCACCAAGCCCTTTGCGTGAGCTTCTTTCCTTTCAATCAGGGCAAGAGCTGGGCTAGTGTGAAGAACCATCTGCTGCGAATCGGCTGGCTCGGCAGGAGGATTTGTCGCTGCTGGTGACTTCTTTGGAAGCATTGACGACAAAGTTCGCTGCCCAGCCTCGACGGAGGTAGACTTGCCTTTGGCATGCTGGGAGGATGTGACCATAGTGGATTTGCCCTTGGAAGCCGCTAGAGTGGGTCCTCGTCGAGCTTGAGATGACTCGGACGAGGCAGATGAACTTGGCACAGGAGCTTTGGCCTGGTGCTGGAGCTGTTGTTGGTTTCTTCGGAGCCGGGACAGGCGCTGGTTCGGTCGCTAGTGCTGGAGCTGCTGCTGGTGCTGGAGTTGTGGTAGACTTGGTGGTTGCTGGTTGCGGCAATGCCGAAGCGCCGGACGTCGTTGCCTCGGCCGATCCGACCCCTCCCGATCCGAGGTTGCGTTCCTCTGAAGGAGGTACTACGGAACCCGGAGCAGCCGCAGAGCCCTCCGGAATAGGGATCAGCGGGCGTGACTCGTCGTCACGAGGAGGGGAAGGACTGGACCGAAGAGGAGAGGATGCTCGATCCGCTCTGAGGGACCTCCACAGGAGCCCTGCAAGAGAAAATAGTGTCAAGAGTGAAATTACCCCGATGCAGGGAGAAGTGTGTTGTGCAGTGAAAAATGACGTACGCATCCGAGGTCTCGGCCTCCTTAGGTTTCCGAGCCCTCTGTGCCGAGGCTTTGCCTGCTCGTTTGGAGGCAGTCTTGTCTCCGACCTTCTTTTGCCTTTTGGAAGTCTAAGAAGGTTCGGAAGAAGAACTTGACGCGGATCCGCGCTTCTTCTTCGACGCCACCAGAACAGGATCGCCCGTGGCAAGTGGAGAATCCTCGTGGATGTGCCCACCGGGGTTAGCTGATGCCGGGAAGGCAAAAGAAAGAGGGACAGCCTCAACGGGTTCAATCACGTCGATATCTGAGTCATCCTCATCGTCGGGCCAATCTCTAAGAGAAGAGAATTTACCGCTGGGTCGTTTGGTGGCATCGGTTGTGGGGAGGAACATCTCCTGGTCCGGTTCCTCCTCATCCGGGATTTCTTGGTCCGCGGCCCACTTAAGGGTCGGGTCCGAGCCATCCTCGAGTGTTTGCTGGAGAAACAGCTGAGAAAAAAGCACAAAGAGCAGAGTCAAAAATATGATAAGAACCGACATGAAATTGATCCGAAATAAATTTACCCCGCGAAGCTTATCACGGGAGGGAGCCTGTCACGGCAGTAATGCTCGATTCCCCACATCCATTCGGCGGAGAAGTCCTTATGGGTGGTGAAAAGAGCCTTGACCCGGCGGAAGATCTCCGTATTGCTCAACTCGAACGAGGAGGTTCGGTTGGGGTCGCGGCTGAAGCTCATGTGGCACAACTTGTGAGTGCGCCGCTGGAGGGGAGAGATTCGGTTGCGCACGAATGTGATCATGGCATCCTTGTTGCGCAATCCGAGCTTCTTCAGATCCGCGAACCTTTTGTTGACTTGGTTAGCCAGAGCTCTAGGTTTCTTGGCAACCTCCTCCCAGAAATCCGTGTCAGGGGGACCCGGAGCGTAGGGCAGCAGCCGGATCAAGTCTTCCGTGCCTTCGTTCCGGACGTAGAAGAAGGTCCGGGCCCATCCTTTGCAGGAGTCAAGCCCGGTGACCCGGGGAAAGATTGAATACCTCCGGGGCGAGATCGAGGCAGCTCCGAACTGAGTGAGCTGCTTGTCCTCCGACTCGACGTGGATGTTGGGGACGACGTTGCGACGGAGGCCGAAGAACCGGATCCACAGCTCCTTCGTGGGCCATAGTCCGGTGTAGCCTTCGATCGAGGAAACGAAAGCGGACAGAGAGGTGATGGCGTTCGCCAGGAGATGATGTGGTTGCAGGCGATAGGTCCGGACCCAGTCCCGGAAGAAATCACTCACCGAAAGACCAAATCCCCGTTGGAAATGGGATAGGAAAACGACGAACTCACCCGGATTGGGTGAGGGGGCCAATTCCGAGGAGGGGAGACAAGCGGCGACGCCGGCGGGAATACGCCGGGTTCGGTAGAGCTAGTCGATGTCGTCCTGGCAAACCCACGAACCGGCTCATGCGCCGTGGTCCACCGCGCCGGCGTCCTCCTCCATCTCCTGCTCGACGACGATGAGCTCCTCCTCCGTCATCTCGAATCCGCTGTCCTCGCTGGAGCTGGCGGCGGCGGGGCTCTGCGGTCTAGATTGACGAGGACCCGTGGCTAAGCAGTAGTGCAGTGGTGGCTGCGGTGCGGAGGCACGGAGAAGGTACGGCGGCGGCGCTGCTGCAACGTGCACTGGCGGCGGCGCGGTTGCGAGGAAGAAGAAGAGGAACGTGCGAGGGGGCGCGGAGATGGAAAAGTGCTAAGGAGCGTGCCCCTCCCCTATTTAACCGCCCCCAGTAATCAACGAGTGGGATCGTGCTGCGCTGGAGAGCCACACGGTGTGGCCGTGTATCACCAGCATCGACCAATTAGAGAGAAGCCACACCGGGGGCCGCAGAGTAAATATGATCCCATGACACGACATGCAGTTGCGGTAAACGAGGAGACATGCGTGACGTAACCCACGCACAGTAATCACTGACAGTAACTGCAGCAGTTACAGTGCGGGCCCTTAAAATAAGGCAACGTAATGATTGACCCTTAAGTGGGTTGGCGTACGAGAGAAGGAAGCAGAGCCCGGATCCGAGCCTCCATGGTAACCCGGCCGACAAGTGAAAACTAGAAATGTGCAGAGGGAAGGTAAAACCATAGGATCCGAGCTACAATGGTAACCCGGCCGACAAGTGAAAACTTGGAACATGCGAAGGGAACGTAAATCCATATAATCCGAGACAAGAAGTTAACCCGGAACTAAAACGTCCGAGGCTTAAATACGAATGAACCTGATGTGGCCTTAGCGACAAAGGCCGCTAAGGCCGCACCAGCTTCGGGGACTAATGTTGGGGGGATAACCCCGAGAGGGTCACTCCAGGGTATAAGGGCCGAGTTAGCCGAGGTTCGGCAAGGTCAAAGCGGATGCTGGCCGGGTCACCTCAAGGCAGGCCGGATCACGGAGTAACCCAGACCAGGGGGTCGCCTGACATTGTCTCGTCCGACTTAAGGAGTAAGTCGGAAGTGCTTGTCTAACTTATATGCAGGAACATGTGTGGCCGGATCTACTATGATCCGGGTCCTCGCTTAGCTTCTGGGAGAAGGAAGGAATCTCTTTGGTCAAAAAAGAAGGTCCGGTGCGTACTGAATGAGCGAATAAAGCAAGGGCAGGACCACCGGATTGTGGCCGACAAGGGTGACGACGCTCACGTCGGCTGACACGGGCGCCGCAGAAGATACGCCGCTAAAGCAAATGTGACACGGGGGAAAAGCACCCCTGTCGGGTTACTACTTTGGGAGGGGGCATATTCTTAGGAATATGCCTCCACGTATGCCCTAGGCCAGGACCGAACCACCTCTATATAAGGGGGGGTTAGGGTTCTGGTAAGGAGGTTGGATTTTCTTGGATACAGAGTGGGGAGAATTCTAGTTGGCTGAGCACTAGTGGATCTAGGGTTCTTGGGCTAGTTAGGAGGCAAGAGTAAGAGAGTTTCTTCCCCCTCCTCTTGTCGATACAGCTCAAGGAGCACTTGTAATCTGGGAGATAGAACATCAATACAAAGCTTCTGTGTAGAGAATACTCTACTATCCCTCCCTGGATTCCCCTAGCGCATATTAGTCGCCACCTTTAGCCTATCCATGGCATCTGCCGTGACACCACCACGACAACGGAGGCCAAGAAGAAAGAAAGATTCTTAAACGGACTGCATGATGAGATGCTGATTGTCCTTGTCAACATCTGTTTCCAGGATCTTGAAGAGCTAGTCGACTCTACCATTCAGATGGAAGGGAAGATTAACCAGGCAAACGACAACCGCAAGCGTCGTATGATGCAGTAGTCTGGATCCAGTAGCCACCAGAAGTACCGTCCTAACCCCTCACCAGGATATGCACCAAGGAACAACCGACCCCCAAATTCTCGCCCAAGCTACCCCAACCGTAGCGGAGGAAATGTGAAGTCCGGAGGAAACAATCACCACTCCGGCAATGCCAACAACTTCAACCGTACCCCTCCTAAGAGCAACAACAACAGTGCCCCCAGAACTGGCAGCAATGCTGTACCTGTCGTAGTCAAGGACAAGTCCCAGATCACTTGTTTTGAGTGTGGAGTGAAGGGTCACTACTCCAATGAGTGTCCCAAGAAGGTTGCCGCCAATGCCCCTGTGAATGCCCCAGCTCAGCAGCAGCGTCGTGTTCAACCAGGAAGGAGATTTGCCCTAGGGAACCCGCACAACCGCAACGGTCGTCTCTTCCACATGAACGCAGAAGAAGCCCAGGAAGCGCCAGATGTAGTGCTGGGTATGTTTTTTGTCAACTTAGTTTTAGCAAGAGTATTGTTTGATTCTGGAGCATCGCATTCATTTGTCACCGAAGAATTTGTATGCACTAGTAAGATTCGCCCCACCAACCTGAAGCATGTCATGATAGTTCAAATCCCCGGTTCAACTACAAAAGCTAGAAAAATTTGCAAAGTTGTACCTATCAGAATACATGGGATAGATTTTTATGCCAATCTAATTGTACTTGGAACCAAAGGATTGGAAGTAGTACTAGGTATGGACTGGATGTCAAGGCATAAAGGACTGATAGACTGTGCTAAGAAAGCCATCACCATGACCAGTAGTTCTAGAGTAACAGTAGAACATATCTCTGAAACCTTACCCCGTCAATTCAAGTGCAACAAGAGTGTAGCCCTGCCTACCATTGACCAAGTCAGAGTAGTCTGTGAATACCCCGACGTATTCCCATATGAATTGCCGGGTATGCCCCCGGATAGGGATATAGAGTTCATTATCGAACTAATCCCCGGAACCGGACCTATAGCCCAGAGACCCTATACCATGAACCCCTCAGAGTTAGTAGAACTAAAGAAGCAGTTGGATGCCATGTTCGCAACATGCTTGATTCAGCCAAGTGCATCGCCATGGAGATCACCTGTGTTATTCGTCGACAAGAAAGATGGAGGCAACCGTCTGTGTACAGACTACAGAAAGTTGAATGATGTCACCATCAAAAACAAGTACCCCTTGTCAAAGATAGAGGATCTATTTGATCAGTTGACCGGAGCTCAGGTATTCTCAAAGATTGATCTTAGGACTGGTTATCACCAACTTAAGATTCGTGCAACGGATATTCCGAAGACCGCCTTTACTACTCGCTATGGTTTATACGAGTATACGGTTATGTCTTTTGGATTAACCAATGCCCCTGCTTATTTCATGAATCTCATGAATAAGATCTTTATGAATTTCCTAGATAAGTTTGTAGTTGTGTTTATCGACGACATCCTTATCTACTCCAAGTCAGAAGAAGAGCATGGGCAACATTTGAGAATCATCCTAGAAACCCTGAGAGAGCATCAGTTATATGCCAAGTTCAACAAGTGTGAGTTTTGGCTGAAAGAAGTAGGATTCCTAGGACATATTGTGTCTGCCGGAGGAGTCTCTGTTGATCCCGCCAAGATCAAAGATGTCGAAGAATGGGAACCCCCAACCAATCAAACCCAAGTTCGTTCATTTCTCGGATTAGCGGGATACTACCGAAAGTTCGTAGAAGGATTCTCGAGCATCGCCCGACCAATGACCCAAGTATTGAAGAAGGACAAGAAGTTTGAATGGACAGACAAGTGTGAAGCCAGTTTCCAAGAGCTGAAGAAGAGATTGATATCCGCCCCAATTTTGATCATGCCAGACATCAAGAAGCCATTTGATGTATATTGTGACGCATCCAAGATTGGTCTAGGATGTTTATTGATGCAAGAAGGCAAAGTCATCGTGTATCTGTCTCGACAACTGAAGCAGCATGAGAAGAACTATCCTACCCATGATCTTGAGCTAGCATCCGTGGTTCTAGCGTTGAAGACATGGCGTCATTATTTGATGGGTAATCATTGTGAGATTTACTCGGATCATAAGAGATTGAAGTATATCTTCACCCAGAAGGAGCTGAATATGAGGCAAAGAAGATGGATAGAGTTAATCAAGGATTATGACCTGGACATTCACTATCACCCCGGCAAGGCCAATGTGGTAGCGGATGCTCTTAGCAGATTGCCGTGTAGGCTTAACACCATGATCAAAGAGAAGCAACCAAGTTTGTATGAGGAGTTGGAGCAGTTTAGGACTGAGTTAGTTAGCAAAGGATTCCTAGCTAGCATTGAACTTCAACCCACGTTGATTAGCCAAATCAAGGAAGCCCAGAAGGGGAATGAAAGTATCGACGGAACCAAACGTCATATTGGTACAGGCAAGGTACCGGGATTCACCGAAGACGAAGAAGGTGTACTATGGTACAAGGGACGTATCTGTGTGCCAGCAGATTCGGAACTGAAGGAGGTTATCATGAAGGAAGCTCATGATACTCTTTATTCTATCCACCCCAGAGGAACAAAGATGTATCAGGATTTGAAAGAGCAATTTTGGTGGCACAAGATGAAGAGAGAAATCGGAAGCTACATCGCCAAGTGTGACATATGTCAAAGAGTCAAAGCAGAGCATTAGAGACCTGCAGGACTTTTGCAACCATTGCAGATTCCGGAATGGAAATGGGATTCCGTCGGAATGGACTTTATCACCAGTTTACCTACTTCTAGTAGGGGGAATGACTCAATATGGGTCATAGTTGATAGACTATCCAAGGTAGCCCACTTCATACCAGTCAAGACAACCTACCAGAGTGCAAAACTAGCAGAGCTGTACATTGCTAGAATTGTTAGTCTGCATGGAACCCCAAGACTATCGTATCAGATCGAGGAACCCAATTTACTTCAAGATTTTGGCAGAAAGTTCAGGAAGGTTTAGGAACCAAGTTGAACTTCAGCACCGCTTATCACCCGCAAACAGATGGACAGACTGAGAGAGTCAACCAGATCTTGGAGGATATGCTTAGAGCTTGTGTACTGGAATACGGATCAAAATGGGAAGACTGCCTGCCTTTCGCAGAATTCTCATATAAAAACAATTATCAAGCTAGTTTGCAGATGGCACCATTTGAATTCCTATACGGAAGAAAGTGTCGTACCCCTTTGAATTGGTCGCAAGTAGGATAGAGTCAGATCTTTGGACCCGACATTCTCCGAGAAGCAGAAGAGAAAGTTCACAAAGTTCGTGAGCACCTCAAGACCGCCCAATCCAGACAGAAGAGCTATGCTGACAAGAGAAGGAGAGACCTGACTTTCAATGTCGGAGATTTCATATATCTCAAGGTTTCACCCTTGAAGGGAACTCAACGCTTTAGCCTAAAGGGAAAGTTATCTCCCAGATATATCGGACCTTTCAAGATTCTGAACCGCCGAGGAGAAGTATCGTATCAACTGGAACTGCCTGAAGAGATGCCAGCCATCCACAATGTGTTCCATATCTCGTTACTTCACAAATGCTTGGAAGTGCCTGAGAAGACTGAAGTTTTCAAGAACATCGATCACAGAGCTGTGGAAATCAACAATGATCTGACCTATCGGGAAGTTCCCATCCGTATCTTAGAGGAAGCCTACAGAACCACCAGGACCAGGAGTATCAAGTTTCTCAAGATTCAGTGGAGCAACCATACCAAGGAGGAAGCTACTTGGGAACGCGAAGATTACATTAGGACAGAGTTCCTAGATCTCTTTAGTTCCTAGTTTTCTTTGTAAATCTCGGGATGAGATTTTGTTTAAGGGGGGAAGGTTTGTAACATCCCAAAACTTTAATCCAAGCTTATCATGATCAAATCATCCAAAAATGGAGTTAACAAAAACTTTTCCAAATTTAAATTGAAAGCATTCATATATGTGTGCATTTAAAATAGGAGTTGTTTGAATTGCCATGATTGATTGATCCAATGCTTGTAAAATGTTTCTTAGGTGATTTAAACATCATCTACATCATTCCCAAACTTTTCTAAAGAAAATCAAATAAAAAAGAATTAAAATGAAGGAATGGTCATTTTGACAAATTTAACTCTCATGCCTACTTTGGCTATTCCTAGTACTCATTTCTTAACAGAAACAATTCTTGATCTTTACACCCCTTGCTAGTACACATAATGAGGTACCAAGGCCACCTTTGGATCCACTAAAAACATTATGTTAGCTATTTTAAAAGACAGTTTAAAATTGAATCTAATGCATATGCATAGATCACCCCTATTTCAAAAACCATCTATTTGAGCTCCATTTTCAAAACCCTTGCAACCAGAGACTACCTATCACTAGTGGAGATCACTCAAAAATTTTGAACTCAAAATTCAAAACTTTTTCTCTTGCGGCCATTTAATCAAACACTTGGCAGGCATGCTTAAACCTAAATCATAGCTCACTGTTTTGAATAGGATTTTGCCCCCATTTGATCTCCATGTAACCTCTCCGTCCCCTCTTGATCTAACCAAACCCCTAACACCCCTCTCCCTTGTCCCTAGTCCCCATGCCAGGCCATGCCGAGCCATGCCTAGCCGGCCAACCTTGCAACCTCCGCAGCAGACCACCCCTCTCCCCCTCTCCATGTCTAGGAGGTAACCAACACCTCACCGCCCCTCTCTGTCCCTTGCCCGAGCCAAGAGCAACCGTGGACCACCGAGGAGAAACCGCGCCCAGTGCCACCGCGCCATGCCGATGCCGGCCGCAGAGCGCGCCCTGTCCCCGCGTAGCCAGACCTCGCCTAGCTCCAGCCGCCCGTCTACACGATCCCCACCGGCCTAGCAAGCCAACGGACATGCCCAATCTCCCGACCGTGCCCCGTAGTCGCCGTCGGCAGAGACTTAGTGCGCGCCGCGCTCTTCACTTTCCCCGACCGCAAACCACCGCACAAGCACCACCGTGACACTCGCCAGGGCACCACCCACCGTCCTAGCGCACCGCCCACGCCTCTAGCTCGCTGTGCCATCATCACCGGCGAGCACCGCCCATGCTTCTCTGCCCCTCAGCCGCGCCTATAAAAGGAGCCCTCCCCAGCCATTCTTCTCCACATCATTCCACTCCCCTCACCTCTCTGAACCTCACCCACCTCTCGCAGGAGCAAGTGGATCAGCAGCTCGCCGGAATTGGAGCCGGAGCCGCCGCCTCGGGAGGAGAAGGGCGCCGTTGATTCCGACCACCCCAAGCTCCGCCACAACCGCGCCTCGCCTCGCCGTCGTCTTCCACTTTGTTTGCCCGCCTCGCCGACCCCGCTGGAGCCCTGGTACGCCCCTAGTAGACCCCCACCGAGCCGCTAGGGTTCGAGCTCGCAGGCGACCTGTTCCTCGTCAACGACGACCCTCAGCCGTAGATCTAGCCTCTAATCGCACGGCCCACAGCGCGCATACCGTTTCGCGTGTTAAGTGCCGCTAACAAGCGGGACCCCCCTGTCAGCTGAGCCCCGCGCCGTGTAGCGCCACTGGGCCGGCCCATTCCCTTTCCCGCGTTAGCCCACAGATTCAAATCTGGATTTTTCTTTTAGTTTGAATCTAGTTTCTGTCCCCTAGTTTGAAAATCAATTCAGAGAGTTTTAGAAATCCAAATTGCATGAAACCAATTTTTTCTGAAAGGTATTAAAATGATCTATCCAAGCCCGTTGGATTTAATTCAATTAGAGTTATAGATCTCTCCTAATAAAAATAAGAAGACAGAAGCTTTTGCAACTTGAAACATTTTTATAAAATCAACCAAGTTAGCTTTTGAGTTGATTCCAACTCTCAAAAATCACATTTCATCATATCTATCTAAATATGAAATAAAATTAAGGTTTACATGCAGTGAGTTTGGACTAGTACCAAAATAATGCTATATAGGCATTTCTAGTCACTTTAAATCATTAAATAATGAACTTAAACCAAAGTAATATTGATCCAACCTTTAAATCTCATTCCCACATGTTAGAATATGTGGTGAGGACATGGGTCCACATGATCCCATATTTTGGGTGGTGAATGTTAAAGTTTAGTTAATGTTTCAATGAGTAGAAATTACTTTTCCAAAATAAAAAGGTTGAAACTATTGAAATTAAACTTGTGATGCTTGGGATGATAATAGATCATCAATTCTGTGTTTTAGAATGCTACTTAGCCTAGTTAAGTATTGTTTGGTGATTGTCTACTCCCTATGTATTTATAAACGCTAGTACCGACCAAGCTTTCGAGGAGGAGGAGTTCTACCAAGAAGAAGAAGAAGAAAACTTCAACCACTGCACCAACCAAGGCAAGCTATTAGTGGCAAGCTAACCCTTGCAAAACATACTTTAGCAAGCTATTGTTAGCAAGCTAGAATAAAACTAGATGGTTTAGCAAAGATGCCTTAAGCATGCTTTGATCACACCCCTTTAACTATTAGTACCCCAAGTCTTATTGACAAGTTTTACCTTACTTAGTTTACACAAAGTTCTTTACTTAATTTTGAAGGTAGCATTAAGAGTATAAAACTTGACCTACTTAGAAACCTTTAGATGTCATTCTATGGCATGAGATTGATCCCATCTTTCCACCTTAGTGAACACTCTTAACTTAGTATTTTAGAATAGCTCAAAAACTTGAGTCACTTTAGATGGGAACACTTGGTGAAAATGAATTGTGAAAACCTTGGAATGATGAGTCATTCTATTGAGATGTTTTGACATGTGCTGAGAAACACAACTGGTTTATGATGATGAAAATGACGAGGCATGAGCCTTAACCCTTTTATAAAACTGATGGTTGGATTCGGATGCGATACCATTCCAAATTTACCGTACAACCACATTACCTGAATTGGGTAAGGCTTAGCTGGAAATCTATATGCATTAGTATTAGTTCCCTCACAGGAGAGGTTTGAGCTGAGGCTACCTCTCAATGATGTGCACCTATGCAGTGCCCAAGATGACTGATGGTCATGGTTGGGAGGCCATACTCATAGGATAGGTGCTTGTACTAGGGTGTGTAAAGGGAAGGTTATGTTTGATTATCTACATACTAAGTATGATGATTCAGGGTTATCCCTGACAGATGTATCGAATCTTGTGGTGAAAGTGTACCACCTCTGCAGAGTGTCAAACTATTCGAATAGCCGCGTCCTCGGTTATGGACAGTTGGAATGGCCATACCGTTTCGTTGTGAGATGTTTTCCAAATAACTTGAAATGAATGATGAACTTTGACGTGACCACAACAGGGTTGTGTTGATGATAATAGCTTCCCAACTTAAGTGATTCTAGAACTTACTTTATCTTTCTTTGCTTCTGAACTCAGCTTAGGTTTCAAACTTAACTTGATAGTTAACTTAGATTCAGTACTTTGACTTAGAATTATACTCCTTGTTAGTAGTAGTTTGCGAGTACTTAAAGAGTACTCATGGCTTTTGTCCCTGGCTATTATCATGGCCAGACTATGAAGGAGATTATCAAGATGATGGCCAGCAGGATGGCTATGATAACTAGGACTATCTGCCTTCGTTAGCATTGCCTGTGCCCTTGAAGATGGACCCCACCGCTACGCTATCGTTTATTTCCGCTGCTTGTTGTATTAAAGACTGGATCATGAGATCCTTATTTTTGTAAAACCTTATATATGGTTTGTAATGGATGATGTACTGTGATATCCAATCCATTATGTCTCGCAAAAATGGTAATCCTGGGATTGCGAGGTATGGCATAACGGGCATCTGGGATTAAAAATCTGGGTGTTGACAACACCTTACTTGAACGGACTAAGCAAGCTCACAATGATGAGTATACGTACACAATGAAAACAAATAGAGTTCGTTACCAGCCTCTTACCACGCCTCAAGTTGTCATTGATCCTCATTATTGCTCTTCACTTGTGTGGCTTGAATAATAATATGAAACCAATATCCACTGAGGACTGCCGAACCCTGTAGCAAACTCGCAAAAACCAAAGAAGAACGAAAAATATTTTTGGTGTTTTCGATTTTTAAACAAGAACCAAAAGAGAAAAACAAGCAAAGCAAAACTTTTTGGGTTTTTCGAATAGTTCAAACAAACCAAAAAGGGAAAAGCAAACCAAGGAAAAAAGAACAAGCAAACCAAAGAGAAACAACAGAAATATTTTTGGTCTTTTGTGTTTTTAGAAGGAAAAAGCAAAGAAGAACGAAAACTAAAAAAGAGAACGAAAACATGAATATACAAAGTACCGACGCAACATGATATGGAGATGAGTGCGGTGTCAGCGTACCTCCCCCCAAGCTTAGGCTTTTGGCCTAAGTGGGTATGAATCCCAAGCTGGCCAGGATGAAATGTCACCCTGGTACGACGAAGAGGTCCCCTCATCCTGGTGCGAACTCGAGTACGTACCTCTGTAATGCGCGGAGTAATCATAGGAGGGCACGTCCTCTGGTGCTGCTCGTGGAAACCCAGCAAGCGAAGCTGCTCGTCCACCTCCTCCTTGGAGCGCGACCACGGTCTCCTGTGAACACTAAACAAAGAAGGTTGTGGCAAAAGGATCTCCCTTTCATCCCTGTCAGTGAAAAGCATCCTATATACTAGACTGTCCAAATCAAAAGTAGAAGTGACAAAGTGATGAGCTTTCATAGCAGTAAGGTCAAGCCTTTGTGGTGCCAGCATAGCATCATAGGGATCCACTGAAAGACCTAATGCATTGACTATACGCGAGGAAATGATGCCCCCATAGATAGGCCCCCTAGCAACTAGGTGGCGAGCAATAAGCGAGCCAAGATTGTACCGAGTGTCATTGTTGAGCGCAGCAGCAAGGAAAGCTAAATGATAGTTGGAGATATTACTTGTGTTCTCCCTACCTAGTACACTAGTAGTAAGATAATATGCAAAGTATCTAAGAGCAGGGAGTTGGATATTTCTTATCTTTCCGCGCTGCGCCACGCGGTCATCATCATTGGTCACCCCTCGATAAAGCTCCAACAAATCAGCGGGTCGCCTTTGAATTTTCTTCACGGTCCCTGTCATGCGCACACCTACAATACTACAAAATCTCTCCAAAGGCATGGTGAAGGGAAGATCATAGATTTTAAAAGAGACAGTAGACTGATAGGGTGTGTTAGTAACGTGAAGCTCTCAACAAAAGTTTTGGTGAGCATAGCGTATTGCGCACTCTCATCTTGCATATATGAGGCCAAACCAACCCTCTCAATCAGTAGCAAGAAATCATCAAGAATACCTGCAGCTTGTAAGAAAATAAACAAGGAAAAGAGGATGGGTGAGCATCCCCATCATCCCTTTCACTACCAATACGAGTTGCAATGAGATCTTCATTGTATGATGGCCTAGCTTGAGAGGCTGTTCTTGCGGGCCTCGACCTCCTAGGTGCATCACGCTCAAATATCACTCCAAAAGTATGGTTGTTCATGCTTGGTATTCTGAAATTTAAACACCTATTAAACAAGTGATTGCAAAGTAAATATAATGAAGGATTCTACTCATAGGGACTGGCAAGAGGCCTAAACATGCATCAAAACTATATCTCTAAGCATCAAACAAGCTTACAGGCTCTCATAACCAGTCACCTACAGCAGCAAAATACTCAACATATAATCCACTAAACACAAATCTACTTGGACAAGGGGAGGAGTCACATACCAGGGAACAAATGCTCCAAATTTCAGCAAGAAAGATGGGCTGAGTAAGGAGATCAAAAAAATCGAGAGCAAGCACAACAAGAACGCGATTTTGAGATATGAACTGGAGCTTACTCGGGAGAGAGAAGAAAGTGGCAGGTGAGAGAGTTAGTGGGGGCCAGGGGTGGCCCACACCAGGGCATGGCGCCACCCAAGGCTGGCCGCGCCACCATGTGGTGTGCCTGCCTAGTGGCCCCCCTGGTACCTCCCAGGTACTCATCTGCCCCTTTTTTCACGTAAAAATTTAATATGAATTTTCTGGAATTTTTCGAGATACCTTATTTTTGGGCATTTTCTAGGAATAGAAGAATTATTTTTCTGAAAGACAGATTTTTTCCTTTTTGGAAACATGATGCAAGGACAAAACAAGGCTAGAACTACAGAAGTTCTAACATGCAAGCAACTAACAACAAAAAGAAAGCTAAACGAAAGCAAAAACTAAAATGCAAAGGATAAAAATAAACAGAGATAATCATAATGAAAACATTGTTTTGTTCAATCGAATCCTTTTGTTAACAAGGTTGATCAAGTCTTGCTACCAAAACAATTGCATATGATACAGAACTTTGTAATCCACTAATGATTATGTTACCTAAACCTTGATAGCAATGGTCCCAATCATAATAGTTTCAAATTTTTCTCTTGGTATGGGACAATATATTTATCCAACTTGAATGCCTTCAAAATGTTCAATTGAATTCAAACCATAAGTCCTTTCAATCTTCTTGGGGAAATAGACAGTATGTTCCTTGTCATTAACATTGAAGGTCACCTTTCCTTGATTACAATTAATAACAGCTCCTGTAGTATTAAGAAAAGGTCTCCCAAGAATAATAGACATATTATCATCTTCAGGCATTTCAAGCACAACAAAATCAGTTAATATCAAGCAATTATGAGCCACTTGAACGGGTACATCCTCACATATACCCATAGGAATAGTGGTAGATTTATCATCCATTTGCAAATATATATCAGTTGGTATTAATTTTTCAAGTTGAAGCCTCTTATAGAGAGAGAAAGGCATAACACTAACTCCAGCTCACAAATCACATAAAGCAGTTCTAACATAACTATTCTTAATAGAGCAAGGGATAGTTGGAATCCCTGGGTCTCCAAGTTTCTTAAGAACCTTACCATTGAAAGAATAATTAGCAAGGAAAGTAGAAATTTCTTCATTAGGGATCTTACTTTTATTCGAGACAATGTCCTTCATATACTTTGAGTAAGGAGGCAATTTAATAGCATCAGTCAAAGGAATTTTCAAGAATAAAGGTTTCATCCACTCACAAAACTTATTATAGTGTTCCTCTTCCTTTGACTTGTGTTTCTTATCAGGGAAAGGCATAGATTTTTGGACCTAAGGTTCTCTTTCAGTACCATGTTTCTTAGCAATAAAGTCTTCTTTGGTGTATTTAGTATTCTTAGTGTGGTGATGTCTACGCACTTCTATTCTTGTAGACAGTTGTTGGGCCTCCAAGTGCAGAGGTTTGTAGAACAACAGCAAGTTTTCCCTTAAGTGGATCACCCAAGGTTATCGAACTCAGGGAGGAAGTGGTCAAAGGTATCCCCTCTCAAGCAAGCCTGCAATCAAGATACAAGAAGTCTCTTGTGTCCCCAACACACCCAATACACTTGTCAGGTGTATAAGTGCAGTAGTTCGGCGAAGAGATAGTGAAATACAAGTGGTATGGATAATTATAAGTGGTAATGGTGATAGAAAATAACTTGATGGCGTGGAAGAGACTAAAACCAAACTGAAATAAAGATGGCAGCAAGCAAACATGTAACAGATCTAGTTGCAAACGGTGTTTCAATGCTTAGAAACAAGGCCTAGGGATCATACTTTCACTAGTGAACACTCTCATATAAATATCTTCTCTTTATGATAGTACTCTTAACTACTCCCCGGTTGAACACTCTAATCAATGGTAGGGCTATAACAGCACACCTCAAAGTCCATCTTTCCCATCTAGAAACCCCACACTATCACCTTGAGTACTAGATGAGTCCAACAAACACCACAATTTCATAAAGACATCCAACTCCAAATATAATTCATAACAAGTATTTGTAATCTCTAGCCTAAGTGCCACCATGGTGTGCACACTGTTAGTTTCACACACATGGGGAGAGCAGAGATCTATTAAAGCACTTGAGTAGCAAGGTAGATCTACTTGATTACAAAGCTCGTGATCACAATAAGATCATGCATAGAGAGAGAGATGAACACATAGCTACCGGTAGAACCCTTAGCCTCGAGAGAGAACTACTCCCTCCTCATCATGGGAATCAGCAATGGTGATGGAGATGGTGGTGGAGATCGATGGAGATGGCTCCGGGGGCACTTCCCCGTCCCGGCAGGGTGCCAGAACAGAGACTTTCTGTCCCCCGAATCTCCCCTTCGGTGGCGGCAGCGCTATGGAACTTTTCGTGGATTTCTGATGGATGATCTAGGGTTTTGGTATCGGGAGGCTTCTTATAGGCCAGAGGGCAAGGTCGGTGGGCAGCCAGGGGCCCACACCATGCCCTGGCGTGGCCTAGGTGGACCCGCGCCTAGGGGTGGTGTGGCCACCCTGTGGCCCCCCTCCGGCTCTCCTTCTGGCTCCGTGAGTCTTCCGGGAAAATAGTAACTTTGGCTTTTGTCCCGTCCAATTCCGAGAATATTCATTTTCTGACTTCCTGGAACCAAAAACAGCAGAAAACAGGCAACTGACACTGTGGCATCTTGTTAATAGGTTAGTCCAAGAAATCATATGAAAAGTACTCGAAAGTTGGAACAAAACACAAGAAAGTAGATAAAACCAAGCATGGAACATCAAAAATTATAGATACATTTGCAATGTATCAACATCCCCAAGCTTAACTCCTGCTCGTCCTCGAGTAGGTAAGTGATAAAAAGAAAGAATAATTTTTGAGGTGACATGCACCATTATAAACTTGATCAAAGTATTTGTAAAACATTCAAAGCTAGGATCATAGTACTTCAATCATAGCATGAAAGACAGAGTTCTAGCAATAAGCAAAGAAACTATGATGCAACATGAAAAGGCGCAAACAAAAGATTCATGAATAACATGCTTTGCAAGACGTTTGTTTGTTTCACATAAAGAAAACATGGCATAATAGTATTCAGCTTGTCCCTCAATAGAGTAGCAAATATAAATGCATAGGCCACCTTCAAAGTTCATAAGAGTGACTAGGTACAATAGTTTAAAACAAGCAATATCAAGTTATGCATCAATCAACTAGTCTTGGGACAATGCACATAGAACTAAGAATGGCCACTATGCTCTCAAAGTAGGTGCATAAAGGTAGAAGGTGGAGACTCAATATAATGGTGGAAGAAAGGCCCTTTGTAAAAGGAAGTAGGGATTCAAGTCTCATAAAGAGCTTCCAAAAATTATGGTACTTATAGCTTTCAGCTCTCATTGCCCCTATCATAAGCATCTTGAAGTGATTAAGGTTAAAGTGAACAAACTATGGTGTACATGCTTGACGAAGTATAAGTCAGAAATCTCATGTCCCTTGTATACGAGGGCCGCTCCTCATGCTACTCAAGTTTAGTCACCGGTAAGTTATTGTCATTGTAAGTACATGTGTATCATAGAGAACCGCCAACGGGGTACCCCTTGCCCGATGATACGGAAGAATCCCCATATCAAAATGACAAGGCAAGCAGACAATGAGCATCTCAGCAATCTTCTTATTTACCATGGGAATATGGTGCTTTTTTCTCTCTTTCCTCTTTTCATAATCTTTTTTTTTCTCTTTTCTCTTTTTTTCTTCATATAGGACTCTTTTTTATAAGAAGAATGCTTCATAGACAACTCATTATGGTTACGTTGTAGGTTTCCACCATGTCAGCATGGATTAGACCAGCGGCCCAGGCGTTTCTCTAACACATATACATAACTCCATGGACTTACAAGCTCCCCTTTCATTTCACACCGACGACATCCATATACAAAAAAGCATGATATCAACTAGGTACAAGTACCAAGTGCAATGTTGACAGCGTTCCCCATGAAAGCATGGTTCTGCTAATTCCCAACAAATAAGTGCAAGCATATACAACATAGACGACACAATGGTTCAAGTTTATTAAGGGCAAGTAAAGTAAAGTGTGCCATCAAGTTCGTGAGAGCTTTAATCACTAGTTTTCTCATAACAAGTTTAATTTGGAAGGTAAACAAAATCATGAATATACTTGGAATAGCATAAGCTAGTAGGTAGGTATGGTGGACTCTTTGGAATAACTTGGTTTAGGGAGTTGGATGCATGAGTGGAACGCATACTTGGTTGTGGAGGCTAGCAAAAGACTGGGAGCGACAAACTAAGAGAGCAATAATGGCCATAATCATGCAGAGCGACAAAACATCATTGATCAAAGCATAAAGTGATACTACAAGTTGAAAACTAAAGGATCATAAAGGCTATGGTGACTTTGGATAGTCATAACATGGTGTAAGCATGCGCCAAGTCAACCCAAATAAAGCATCAAAGGAGAATACCACTATACTATGCTTTAATATGCTAAAACAACGCATGATTCATCCAAGGCACATTAAGCAATCTCAATTGTTTATAACAAGTCATGCTACATCAAAGAATACTAAGCATAAAGCCAAAACAATATCAAGCATGGCATGACAAAGCATAGGCCACAGTCAAAAACAAGCTCTTTTTACCACATAAGTATGAAGTTTCCTACTCTTTTCCAAACCAAACCATACTATTTGCAAACCAATGTATGAAAGAGCGGGTCCAACCAATTTATTCAAGCAAACTAAGAAAACCAAGCAAACGAAAAACCAAAACAAAAACGAAAAAATAAGACGCTCCAAGAACAACACAACTGTGCATGAAACAATAAAAATGAAGCGTTTGGAAGAAACCTGGGATTTTTATTGATGAAGAAGGGGATGCCTTGGGCATCCCCAAGCTTTGACGCTTGTACTTCTTGGATATTTCTTGGGGTGACACGCGTGGCATCCCCAAGCTTGAGATTTAGTTCATCCTTCATCTCATTACTCATTCCTTCCATACACCTAAATTTTTTCCTTCATACAAAACTTCACACAATCTTTATTAGCAACATTAGTGTACTCAAGATAATAGGTATTAAGGTTCAGTTCCAACACCAAATAAACTTCCATTAGAACACTAGCTACTGTAGCACTTCCCTCAAAAAGCTCAATTCCCCAAAATAACTCAAAAAGGAACCAACAAGAAGCAAATGCAGCTAATGGCAGAAATCTGTCAAAACAGACCAGCAGGTAAAGACGATTTTTTTCGAAGACCTTCTGTTACTAAAATCAAAAAGTGTTTAACTAACGAACGTTATCTAACAACCTGGGGCAGAAGCACAAAATATTACAGCTCCATCCGACATACAGAGCTCTCTCAGAAATTTTTACGGTGAAGCACAAAAATCTGTTTCGGGACAGCAACTTTCCCAATCATTACTTCTCTCTCATTTGAGGTTACTCTTGGCACAAAAAAGAAAATAAAAATGATAAGGAACGGTTATTACCTTCCAAAACTCAACTAAAACTTTTGGATTATCTCCCAATAAGTACTTTTCTTTAACGCCTTTAAGTTAGGCATGATAGTTCGAGAAGATGCTCACATAAGAAATATGAATTGAAGTAAAAGAGAGCGTTAAGAAGCAAATTCAAAACACATTTAAGTCTAACCCACTTCCTATGCATAGGAATCTTGTAAAGAAACAAGTCATGAAATCACAAAGCAACAACCATAGGAAAGCAAAACAAGTGCAACTTCAAAAATTTCAACATAAAGAGGGGAAACTTAATATTGTTGAGACACATAAAACCATGTTTCCCTCTCTCATAATAAATTTCAGTAGCATCATGAATAAAATTAACAATATAACTATGACATGAAACATTCTTATCGTGAGCCACATGCATAAAAGAATTAATACTCTCCACATAAACATAGTCATTCTTATTAATTATAGTGGGAGCAAATTCAACAAAATAGCTATCATTATTATTCTCATCACCATAATCATCAAATATAGGAGGGATATTGTAATCATAATTACTTTTCTCCTCAATAGTAGGTGGACTGAAAATATCATATTCATCATCGTAATCATCATATATTGGAGGCATAGTATCATCAAAGTAAATTTTCTCCTCCATGCTTGGGGGACTAAAAATATCATACTCATCAAAACTAGCTTCCCCAAGCTTAGACTTTTCCATAGCATTAGCAATAATGGTGTTCAAAGAATTCATGCTAATAACATTGCTATTAGCACGCAAATAAAGTTCCATAGGTTTTTTAATTTTCTCTTCAAACACTTCATGTCCTAACTCAAGATAAATACTACAAAGCTCTCTAATTTTGTTGTTGTTTTCCATTAAGCCTAACTAGTGAAAACAAGAAACAAAAAGACAAAATTGCAGAATCTAAAGGAAATAACTTCGAGCACTCACACTGGAGGATGGGAGTACCTTTTACCTTACCTCCCTGGCAACGGCGCCAGAAAATAGGCATTTGCCGTGGGAGGTTCTTCTTCTTTAATCCTCCAGTGTGAATACCTTTTACCTTACCTCCCCGGCAATGGTGCCAGAAAATAGCTTGATGTCTATGCACTTCTATTCTTGTAGACAGTTGTTGGCCTCCAAGTGCAGAGGTTTGTAGAACAGCAGCAAGTTTTCCCTTAAGTGGATCACCCAAGGTTTATCGAACTCAGGGAGGAAGTGGTCAAAGGTATCCCCTCTCAAGCAACCCTGCAATCAAGATACAGGAAGTCTCTTATGTCCCCAATACACCCAATACACTTATCAGGTGTATAGGTGCACTAGTTCGGCGAAGAGATAGTGAAATACAAGTGGTATGGATAATTATAAGTGGTAATGGTGATAGAAAATAACTTGATGGCGTGGAAGAGACTAAAAGCAAACTGAAATAAAGATGGCAGCAAGCAAACATGTAACAGATTTAGTTGCAAACGGTGTTTCAATGCTTAGAAACAAGGCCTAGGGATCATACTTTCACTAGTGAACACTCTCATATAAATATCTTCTCTTTATGATACTACTCTTAACTACTCCCCGGTTGAACACTCTAATCGATGGTAGGGCTATAACAGCACACCTCAAAGTCCATCTTTCCCATCTAGAAACCCCACACTGTCACCTTGAGTACTAGATGAGTCCAACAAACACCACAATTTCATAAAGACATCCAAATCCAAATATAACTCATAACAAGTATTTGTAATCTCTAGCCTAAGTGCCACCATGGTATGCACGCTGCCACTTTCACACACATGGGGAGAGCAGAGATCTATTAAAGCACTTGAGTAGAAGGTAGATCTACTTGATTACAAAGCTCATGATCACAATAAGATCATGCATAGAGAGAGAGATGAACACATAGCTACCGGTAGAACCCTTAGCCTCGAGAGAGAACTACTCCCTCCTTATCATGGGAATCAGCAATGGTGATGGAGATGGTGGTGGAGATCGATGGAGATGGCTCCGGGGGCACTTCCCCATCCCGGCAGGGTGCCGGAACAGAGACTTTCTGTCCCCCGAATCTCCCCTTCGGTGTCGGCGGTGTTGCGGAACTTTTCGTGGATTTCTGATGGATGATCTAGGGTTTTGGTATCGGGATGCTTCTTATAGGCCAGAGGGCAAGGTCGGTGGGCAGCCAGGGGGCCCACACCATGCCCTGGCATGGCCTAGGTGGACCCACGCCTAGGGGTGGTGTGGCCACCCTGTGGCCCCCCTCCGGCTCTCCTTCTAGCTCCGTGAGTCTTCCGGGAAAATAGTAACTTTGGCTTTTGTCCCGTCCAATTCCGAGAATATTCATTTTCTGACTTCCTGGAACCAAAAGCAACAGAAAACAGGCAACTGGCACTGTGGCATCTTGTTAATAGGTTAGTCCAAGAAATCATATGAAAAGTACTCCAAAGTTGGAACAAAACACAAGAAAGTAGATAAAACCAAGCATGGAACATCAAAAATTATAGATACATTTGCAATGTATCATGTGGTTTTCAGGTTCTTCTTCAACTTTTTATTCATTAGGAACAACATTTTCTTCATTACCACTTTCAGTTTTAGCATTAGAGATAGATGTACTATTAGGATCTATAGCAGGTTCAGAGGGTTCTACAACAGTTTTATGTTTACTTTTCCTTTTCTTACGAGTAGAACCACTATTTTCAGCTTGTTGAGAATCCTGCTCAATTCTTTTGGGATGCCCCTCAGGATATAGAGGATCCTGGGTAGCAGCACCACTTCTAGTTCTAATTTCATAAGCATGTTTTTCTTTAGCAGCATTAACTAGCAAGTCGTTTTGCACTTTAATGAGTTGATCTATTTGAGTTTGAACCATTTGAAAGTGTTTAACAATCATTTTAACATCATTAGAGGTTCTTTCCACAATATCTTTCAACTCAACAATAGCTCTAGTGTTTTCCATTAGATGATTTTGCACCCTTTTATTAAAGTTATCTTGCTTAACAATAAAGATATCAAATTCTTCTAAGCATTGATCAGGAGGTTTAGAGTAAGGGATATCACCTTCATCAAAGTGTTGGAGAGAGTGTACCTCAATAGTGGGTGAGTAGGGAATAGGCTTACATAATTCTTCTATAGGAGGTAAATTCTTGACATCTGCAGCTTGAATTCCCTTCTCCTTAAGACATTTCTTAGCTTGCTTCATCACTTCATCATTTAATTCAATAACTCCCCTCTTCTTTGATGTTGGAGTAGGCACAGGAATAGATGGTTTAGGTACAATTACTTCAGGTATAGCTTGTTTAGGAGGAGTCCAATCTTCATAATTCTTGCTTATTTTAGCCATTAATTCCTCAGCTTCCTTAGGAGTCCTATTCCTGAAAACACAATCAGCACAACTATCTAGGTATGTCCTAGATTCCTCGGTTAGTCCATTATAAAATATATCAAGAAGCTCATTCTTAGGTAATGGACTTCGAGCCTGTGCATGAATCAAAGCACAAAACCTTGCCCAAGATTCAGGCAATACCTCTTTTTCTCCATGTTTAAAATCAAAAAGTTCCTGCAAAATAGCATGTCTAGCACTGGGAGGAAAATATTTCTACAGGAAAGTACTAATCAAGCACTCAGGGCTATCAATAGATCTAGGAGGTAAATTACTAAACCAAGTTTTAGCTTCTCCTTTCAGTGAAAAGGGAAAAATCTTAGCAACAAAGTAAGTACGCATCTTAATATCATCAGAAAACAAGCCACTCATGGTAGAAAGTTCATTCATATGTGCTACCGCACTTTCATTCTTAGTCCCACAAAAAGGTTCTTTGTCGACAATAGCTATGTAAGATAGATCGAGAGAGAAATCATAATCTTCATCTATAATGTTTATGGGAGAAGCAGCAAACTTAGCATCAGGAGACAATTTGGGTCTAATAGTACGCCTCTCAAGGAGACTCTTAGCAGCCGCTCCTATCATGGGTGTTCTTACATTCTTTAATAAACTCATCGGTCATCTCAACATAACCATCTTCAATATCATAACTCTCACTAGACTCAGGTGAGCTAACAGGTGTGGTAGTGTCTTCATTAGGAGTTTCGGTATTTCTAGCTATAGTTCTAGCAATCGTAGCATCTAGGAAAGGACCTAATGAACCACTCTTATCAAGCACATTAGAAGCAGCATCATAAGCATCAGAAGTTTCAGATTCAGCAGTAGTAACAGTGTGTGTAGCATGTGTATGGTGGTGTAAGGAACTTACTCAAAACAGACGGTGAATCAAGAGCAACAGAGGTGTTCAGAACCGTACCTCTTCTTGTAGTGGACGGTAAAATAGGAACCTTGCCATCACGAGACTTACCCATGATGGATGGATAGCAGCGAACAGTAGAGAATCCAAGTGAGCTTGATAAATAAAGCTATGCTCCCCGACAACGGCGCCAGAAAATAGTCTTGATGACCCACAAGTATAGGGGGTGTATCGCAGTATTTTCGAGGGAAGTGAAACCCAATTTATTGATTCGACACAAGGGGAGCCAAAGAATATTTATAAGCCTTAACAACTGAGTTGTCAATTCAGATGCACCTGGAAACAATCTTGCTCACAGCAGTTTATCAGTAGCAATAATTTTGTAGTAGGAATAGCAAAGTAACAGCAGTAGTAAAGCAAAGTTAGTAGTAACAAAAGCAGTAAAGAGTGGAATTCGAGTACGGTAGGCATAGGGATGGATGGACGGGCGTTGCATGGACAAGACAATTCAAATAGCAATCATACATAGGGCAATTGCAGATAAATAAGATAAAGCATCCAAGTACTAGACAATCCTAGGCATGTGTTCCATATATAGTCATACGTGCTCGCAATGAGAACTTGCACAACATCTTTTGTCCTGCCAGCCCGTTTGCAGTGGGGCCTCTAGGGAACTACTGGCAATTAAGGTGCTCCTTTTAATAGAGCACCGGAGCAAAGCATTAACACTCCGTGAACACATGTGATCCTCACATCAAAGCCATTCCCTTCCGGTTATCCCGATTTCTGTCACTTCGGGGCCATAGGTTCCGGACAACAACGTGTGTATACAACTTGCAGATAAGACCATAAACAATACTATCATAATGAATCAATAACATGTTCAGATCTGAAATCATGGCACTCGGGCCCTAGTGACAAGCATTAAGCACAACAAGTCGCAACAAAGTCATAAAGCACTAATAAAAGAAACTAGGCACCATGCCCTAACAATCTGATGCCATTACATGAACGATCCCATCCAATCCCTACCATCCCCATAGCCTAAAGCGGGGGATTACTCACTCATAGATGGGGGAAACATGGATGGTCGATGGAGAGGCGATGGTGATGATGATGGCGATGATCTCCTCCAATTCCCCATCCCGGCAGGGTGCCAGAACGGAGTTTCTGGTGCTGTTTCGTGGAATCTGGTGGCGGCGGAGTGGAACTCTTTCTGGAAAAACGTCGAACCCCCCGAAGTTTTTAGGTCAGAAGGCTCCTTATAGGCGAAGAGAGAGGCCGAGGGGGTGCCTAGGGGGCCCACACCACCCCCTGGCGCGGCCTGGCCTGGCCCGCGCCACCAGGTGGTGTGGCCACCCCTTGGCTCTTCTCCGTCTCGTATTCTGGCTCCTGGAGTCTTCGGGTGAAATAGGATTTTTGGCATATTTTCCGGGGATTTTTCCTAATAGTTGATTTTCTGCACAAAAAGTAGACACCAAGGCAATTCTGCTGAAAACAGCGTCAGTCTGCATTAGTTGCATCCAAATCACACAAGTATAGAGGAGAAACAATAGCAAAAGTGTTTGGCAAAGTAGATACGTTTTGGACGTATCACCTACTGATATGTTGCAAATGTATCTATAATTTTTGATGTTCCATGCTTGTTTAGTATCTACTTTGCTTTGCTTTGTCAACACTTTGAGGTATTTTTATATGTTTTCTGGGACTAACCTATTAACAAGATGCCACAGTGCCAGTTGCCTGTTTTATTCTGTTTTTGGTTCAAGAAAAGGCAGAAAATCAATATTCTCAGAATTCGATGGGACAAAAGCCAATATGTCTATTTTTCCCGGAGCAACACGGAAACACGAAGCAGAGACGGAGTAGGGAACCAGGGTGGGCACACCATATGGTGGAGCGGGCTAGCCCTATCCACGCCACCAGGTGGTGTGGGCCCCCTGGCCGCCCACCGACCTTGCCTCTTCGCCTATAAGATGCCTCCCGATGCAAAAACCCTAAATCGTCTAGCCTCCAGCCACGAAAAGTTCCACAGCGTCGCCGCCACCAAAGGGGAGATTCGGGGGACAGAAAGTCTCTGTTCCGGCACCCTACTGGGACGAGGAAGTGCCCCCAGAGCCATCTCCATCGATCTCCACCACCATCTCCATCACCGTTGTCGATTCCCATGATGAGGAGGGAGTAGTTCTTCCTCAAGGCTAAGGATTCTACCGGTAGCTATGTGTTCATCTCTCTCTATGCATGATCATATTGTGACCATGAGCTTTGTAATCAAGTAGATCTACCTTGCTACTCAAGTGCTTTAATAGATCTCTGCTCTCCCCATGTGTGTGAAGTTGACAGTGTGCACACCATGGTGGCACTTAGGCTAGAGATTACAAATACTTGTTATGAGTTATATTTGGAGTTGGATGTCGCTATGAAATTGTGGTGTTTGTTGGAACCATCTAGTGCTCAAGGTGATAGTGTGGGGTTATCTAGATGGGGAAAGCGAACTTTGAGGTGTGTTGTTATAGCCCTACCATGGATTAGAGTGTCCAACCGGAGAGTAGTTCAGAGTAGTATCATAAAGATAATATATTTATATGAGAGTGTTCACTAGCAAAAGTATGATCCCTAGGCCTTGTTTCTAAACATTTAAACACCGTTTTCAATTAGATCTGTTACATGTTTGCTTGCTTCCATCTTTATTTCAGTTTGCCTTTAGTCTCTTCCACACCATCAAGCTATTTTCTAGCACCATTGTCTTATATCCATACCACTTGTATTTCACTATCTCTTCACCGAACTAGTGCACCTATACACCTGACAAGTGTATTGGGTGTGTTGGGGACACAAGAGACTTCTTGTATCTTGATTGCAGGGTTGCTTGAGAGGGGATACCTTTGACCACTTCCTCCTTGAGTTCGAGAAACCTGGGTAATCCACTTAAGGGAAAACTTGAAATACAAACCTCTGCACTTCGAGGCCCAACAACTGTCTACAAGAATAGAAGTGCGTAGACATCAAGCCATTTTTTGGCGCCGTTGTCGGGGATTGAAGAAGAAGAAGCTCCCATGTCAACCACGCACCAGCAAGTATTTTTTGGCGCTGTTGCTAGTGAGGTAAGGTAAAAGGTACTCACATCCTCCGTGTGAGTGCTCGAAGTTATTTCCTTTAGATTCTGCAATCATATCTTTTTGTCTCTTGTTTTTATTTTTACTAAAGACACAGAGTGCCGGAAGAGTCATTTCGGAGATCCACAACTATGTGGGTATACCACAGATTCTTTCGTGAGACCTTATATAGGTAAGATATAAACTAGACAAAGACCAATACCTTAACTATTGGGTATTATACATGAAGATTAGAGACCATTAGGAAACCCCAAGGGGGAGAGTAAACAATCAACACTGAAGTGTTGTTGTCTAACTTTCTGACTAAAGGTTGGAGAAGTACAAAATTATGGTGAGATTAAGCCTTATTCTCATAAGGTGGTAAGAAATCATTTGTATAAGAGTACTCTCTAGAATATGTCCGGATCAAAGATCAAATGAGATATAACTGCTTAACCTTAGTAGACTAATTATAAAGGGGAAATAGCTAGTAAGTTATCTTGTAGTGTAAAGAGAGTATTCCAAAATAAATCGGTGTAGAGTAGTAGGAAAACCAGATTGGAATGGACAAAATGTGTCCACAACCAATTTTAAATAGAACTGTAAGGACGTAATCCAAGAAATTATAGTAAAAGAAGCCATAGGATAAATTAGTAGTGATAATGTATATTATCAAGGATGAAGAGAATTCAAGGAAAAAGATCTGGATATGGGATACCCCAATTATCCCCAATTGTGATCACAATGGATTTTGAGAAATGGTGTGATCAATACAAGTCAACTCATCTTTCCGAAACGCAAGAGAGTACGAACTTCGGGAATGCAGTTTATTTTAAGGGGGAGAGTCTGTAACACCCCAGCATTAGAGCTTAGAAATAAGCTGAACACAGGTGTGTGCATTGCATTCATGCATAGAAAATCTGGATAATTTTTGCGCTTTTAAATAAAACTTGTCAAAGTGATTGAAGCTTCTTTTAACTTGGTGGAACTGAAGTAGATCATCAAGTTGACTGCGATAAGTTTCAATATGACCTTTGCTAAAACCTTATCTTTGGGTAATATAATTTGATCTAAGGGTAGATCAAATGTAATAAAACTAAGTTATAACACACTACTTAATAAGGATTACTTGATCTTCTAGAGATCATTACATGGTATTCCATACCACAACTCAAGGATGAATACTTAATGTTCTAAAGATGATATTAAGATATTACCTACCATAAACTTTGTATACCAACTTAAGTATATAACTTAAGTAAAAGAAACTCTATAACTAAATCTTAAAACACTTGTTTGCCATAGTTACTCTTACCATGGGTATCATGGTAGTTCTTAAACCTTAACTCTTATTACAAATAGAGTTGAAAGGGAAGTCAAACCAAGACCATCCAGCCCAAACTCTTAGTATGATATTAAGAGGTGCCATATCTATTTAAGCAAGTCCTAGTATCAATTGATCATCAATATTGGGTGATCAATTCCTGATCTAGCACTTATTGACTCATAGCCTTTGACCTATTATGTTGACCTTCCAAATACCTTAAGTAAAATAATCTGAAGGAAGAACTAGATATGGTTGAGTGTACCATCATCAATGGAATGTGATCCTTAGTGGAGATCAAACCATTTGATGTTAGAGGAGTTAACTCACTCATGATGTTGGAGGAGTTAACTCACTCATGAGTTAACTAGAAGCAGTACCTAAACTCAAGGGTTAAGCTAGTAATTGAGAAGCTATGAGAAGGCTAGTAGTATTAGTACATCAGATAACAATCTTGTTAGGACAAGTGGATATAGACTTAGAATAAGATTGCTTAACAAGATAAGTCTACAGAGAGACAAATACAAGTTTTCTACTTAGTTGAGTATAGATCTTGATCAGACAAATAGAAGCCTAAGCTTTGTATGATCAAAGGATGGTGGTAATTATTCTCGAGTCACTTGAGAATAGATGACTAGGTGTTGAAGAAGAGTTGTGAGTTTACCAAATCAGGTAAAGCCTAGTAAGTTGAATCATCTAGCTTGAACATGAGAAGTCAAGCTAGAGTATGATGAAGTATATAAAATAAGTTGTATGGAGTAGTTGGATGCATAGTAGCTTAACCAAGTTAATATAAGGTCAACTGGTATTATGGGAGTAGTACTATACCTATTTCAAAGGATTGATATCCTTTGTATGTATAGTAAGGATTGTAGTCTTGCAAACCTTGGAAGTAGTTGCAAGATGAAGTTAAGGAAGTAAATAGATGGAGTTAGCAGTAGCTACATTGATAGGTGCATCAATGGTAGTTAATTAAGAGAAGTTATATACTAGGAGTAAAGATGGAGTAATGTTGAAGTAGCATGACCATGTCATCATATGATGATGGATATGGTGGAGTCAGATGATTGTCTTATTCAGGAAGATGTGATCTTTGTGAATAAGATAAGAGAGATTTATAGAGTATATTTAGGAAAGGAATTCCTTATCTCAAGATATCCTTACTGAGGTATTAAGGTAAGATTCTTTAGAAGCCTTAACCAAGAATATATCAAGCTATGACAAGACCCATGTCTACTGTATTATTCAAGACCCTAGATTTAAATGGATAGTGAAACCATTTCCTATCCCTAGGTAACTATTGAACAATATCTCTTACACAACTAAAGTTTCCAAGAGGTAATTAGAGAACCAGGTGAGTGTTTGAGAAGCCTTGTCTACCTGATTGTCTTAAACCCTAATAGAAACCTAGAATGATAGAATTATCATGATCACATTACTAAGTAATTCCAATATCTCACTCAATGTGGAGATATGAAACTCACTCATAGATTTAGAAGTAGTATCCTAGACCTTGATCCTTGTTTTTATCTATAATTGAATATAGGTTATTAAAACCTCTCAAAACCTATGTACCTATAGTTGAATAAACCTTAGTATTTCTCTACCAATGATTATTATTGGTTCATTACTACCTAACCAAAAGTGTTCTATGGTAATTCTAAATTTTAAAAAACCAAGTAGAATTGGATTTGGCAAATTCCCAAGTATGCGGAACTATGAAACTTATATCATCCCATTAAAAACCACAAAGATTAATTCCTTACAATGTATTTAGATAAATCCTTTATGAAGATAAGTGAGAACAAGATTCTATATACATGGATACACATTTTAAACAAGTACCATTAAGATTGTCAAGTGAAATCAGAATCATATTTGTGAAATCTTACTAAAAAGAAACAAACCCTAACACCCTAGATTTTATTTACTTTATTTAATCCTTCATATAGTTAGGAATATCTTTATATACAATAAAAAATACAGAGGAAAGAGTTAGAATCCATTTATACAGTAATGTTTCTAACTTACCAAATTTCTGGATATTTAAAGCCTTGAAGAAATTCCAATTTGAAAAGAATTTATTAAAGAAAATAGAAAACAGAAAAAAATCGAAATGGAAAAGTAAAAGGCAGCACAACAGAACCGGCCCACGACCCATTACCTACTTCCGGCTAACGAGCAGCAGTAGTAAAAATACGCACACTCAGCTGCGGCCTAGGAGTAGCCCAATAACAACCTGTCTCATTTCTTCTCTCTGACTGACGGGTGAGACCAACGGTGGACCGCGGGTTAATTTGCAGAAACATTAGGGAGTTTTCTATAAAACATCATCGTCGTCACCGCGACGCACACAAACTGCTCGCTGGAGCAACTCGCTGCTATTTGATGCCGTTCGCCATCGTTAGCAGTGTGTTGCGATGCGCGCCACCGCTATCTGCACGGATAAGAAGGACACGCCGACGCCTCTCCGTGCTCATCCTCATCCACTCTCGCTCGCTCTCCATCTCTCTCTATCTCCATTCCCCCACTCGGCCGAAACCCTAGCCGCAACCACCGGAGCATGCCGTGGCCTAGAGTTCATCCCGGAGACCATGGAGTGGTCGAGGAGAAGCGCCTCACCGTCCTTGTTGCTAGAGTGGTGGTAGTGAAGCAAGGGAAGCTTGGAATCGTGGAGATTTCTCCGTTCCTTTCTGCTAGGGTTCGCCGGAATCCTTGCCCAGACACACATCTCTGACAGAGCCAGCCCTCATCGACGTCGCCACTGCAACCGTGGTGAGTTCCTGGTGCTCCAGCACCTTTTCTCTCGGTCGACTGCTGGTTAAATTCCTCTGTCCACATGAGTCTGACCGCGCCGCTAAAGAGGTTCGTCGCCGGAGCACTTCCAGTGACCAAAACCTAGCGGTGCATGTGTAGTTAGCCTCGTCTCACTGGCCTCGTTCGAACGCACCACTTCAAAAGGTCCCTGGTGCAGTATTTTGGCATCGTCGCCGTACGCCAGCGTGAGTTGCCGACGTGGCCAATGGCCCACTTGTCTGTGACCCTGGGTAGGGTTAGTGTTAGTATAAAAAGAATTATCTATTTAGAAAATAGATAAAACCAAATAAGTTTAATATAAATATAATTCTAGAAATTTAATAAAAGGATTAAATCTTGTTAATTCTATATCTCTTGTTTTATAATTTAGGAAAATGTATATAATATATCAAAATGTTTAGAAAAATAAAATCTATAATTTAACCTTATTATCAAATATTATTGTGTTAATGATTTAAATAATTATTATTCAATAAAGATTTTATAAGTAATAAAACTTTAAAAATTCATATTTTAATATTAGTAAATAAGAAAAATATAAATAATATACTAAAGTTCTTGGAAAAATAAGAACTAAAGTGTAAAACTATAAACTTAAAATATTATATCACTTAAGTAATATTTATTATTTATTTAGTATTTATAAAGTGATAAAATTTGTAAAAATCATATCTTATTATTTAAAAATCACAAAAATACTTATAATATACCAAATTGATCACAAAAATAAATTCTGCACATAAAAAATGTCAATTCTCACATTTGAAGTAAAATAAAAGGTAAAGATCTAATAAATCTTATTTTAACTCTTTTCTTTTATTTTAATTCCTTAAAATACATAAAAATTTACTATTACTTTTAGTATTAATTGTTTAGAGTCTAAAAATGTAATAACAAGTCAATTAATGTGTAAGTGAAGTTAAAATAGGTCAAACCATTTTAAAATGTAACTACTAAAACTATCATCTCAAATTAAGGGTATTTTATTTTTCCTAAAATATTTCTACCAATTAGAAAATTAACTAAAATGGTATATTGTCTATCAGAAGAATCCTATGCACTTGTAACATCACCAAACTTTTATTTACTAATTCCTTCACCAGTTTCAGAAAATCACTCAAAGATTTAGACCAAACTCCAAAGTAATTGAAGTAATACCTTATTTACTTATTAAATATAACCATTGATTTTAAAATAAAAAGGTAAATGCATCCACTTATGCTATAGTTGTTTAAAGTAGTGATGTCTTCCTATTTAATAATCTTAGCTGCTAAGAAAACCATTAAGTGTTAACTTTAAGTTTGAATACTTTTTACTTTGTAAAAGTAATCTTTCCTCAAAGGTTATTCTTTTAATAAACATTAAAAGTAATCCTTGAACACCTATTTAAAAAATCTAATGGATTCTTAATCTTGTTTAAGAAGTATTTCAGATACCATATCATTTGAGTGCTTTAGTATTGTATACTACTGGTTGTATTTACTTATTGTTTCACACACACTCTCACAAGCCTTAATAAGAAGCACAAGTGTGAATTTGTTATAAAAAACAACACATTCTAAAGAACTCATTCCCATTTTCCAAACCCTAGATTAGATACGACTATTTTGGGGATTCGCGTTTATCGAATTGCATTACATTACTTATGCATCATTGCATCTTACTTATTTAAACATTAGTCCTTAGCGGACCAATGATGCTATTTCCAGATTTTGGATCTTCTATTGTATCGAAGACCGTGAGTGCATAATCTTGCAATCACAAAAAGGCAAGTTCATCACTTGCTCATGTCCTTTGATTATTTTCTATGCTTGTAACTCAACCGTGTGATCACCTGCATTTCAAAAAGGATAGAAAATACTATTTTCATAATAATATGATTATGGATTATTTACCAAGTGGTAATAATCTATTGATATAGTTCTAGTGGTAAAGGAACATAATATCTAGGACTTAACAACCAATGTTGCTAGTGATTCTAGCACCGTATATTACGCGTCAACCATGAGATTTGGAATGGGACAGAGAAGTCAGCTGTATCTTCTTCCTTTCATATGGAGGCAAGATGACGTTATCGTGACACTGTGATTCCTTGTGTGGATCCAGCATATGGGTGGGCACCCTTAGGCCCCACGATTTTGGTGTCTAGATTATTTATGAGTGGCTGCCGGAGGTATAGGACCTCCAGGGGCATCACCAGCTCATAGAGTCTTCGGGAACTTACCATGGTTATAGCTTGCCCTAGTTGGCGACTTTAACAGAGGTGGAGTCAACCCCGGAGGATTGTGCAGACATATGGGGTCACGGAGAGGGCAGCGATTGGCTTGGATCTTAAGTTGGGCCTGAAACCAAGGAAGTTTGAACGCGGACATACTCCCGGATGTGCAACAAAGCTTATGGTCTCTTGTGGGAAAAGTGACGCACCTTTGCAGAGTGTAAGAATTGTGACATGTTACTCCCTGTTCTAGGAAGGAGCTACGAACACGGCAGGAAAGGAACTCCATGAAGTTCTGGTCAACCTGTGAAGGCTGTCGGACATAGTTTTCAGAATAAAAGCAACCTTTGAAGAAATGTTTATGAAAACCTGCATTGCCTACAACCTATGGTCTATGGCTGTAGAGATAGTGCATCATACACTCCTTTTTAGTGAACTTGTTGAGTACGCTCATACTCAACCGTACCTTCTTAACCCTTGCTAGGTTCTAAGCCATTAAAGACGACGTCAACGTCAATTTCTGCTCAAGAAACCATCATCGACAACTCAAGTTCTTCAATAAAGTCAATGAAGTCAACATATACATCAGCTGAAGTAAAGATAAAGTGCTGGTTTAGATAGGAGTAGATTCTCTAACCATAAAACCTATTTCTGTAGAGCATTGCGATAGCAACAATGGCAAGCCAAATAGTTTAGATACTAGTCTTAGTTACTAGATAGTTCTGAGTTATTATTTCTGGTTCTTCTTTGTAAGAAGTTCTTTCTCTCTCTTTAACCTAGAGTGTTCTCTGGATCTTTTGTAAAGAGTCGAGTTGTAATCTATAGTCATGTCTTGGACCTGCTGTGTTTCTGTTGTACCACTCTGAGGGATGTAATACTAGTGAGCGGTGTTTCATTGGTGTTATGTCAATGACTATAGTGTACTACATCATGTAGTGGTATGATGGGTCACCGCAGACAAGGACGTCGCAAAGAGTAAGACGACGAGATGAAGTAGGGAGAGATGTATGGACAATGTGGGAGACAAGAATAGAGGAGCCATCTCCGACCATAATATGTTGATGTGGAGGATTAGAAGAAAGAGAGTTGAGGTTACCGGCGTCCAAATACATGTGAGCGGAAGCTCCAGTGTCCATGATCCACTCTGCGGGAGCTTGCAGACTCATGGTGTTGAAGTAGCTCGCGAGGGCGGATGCGGTGACCTAGCATACCACTGTATGATGTAGTACAAGTTGTTGACATAACACCAATGAAACACCGTTCACTAGTATTACATCCCTCAGAGTGGTACAACAGAAACACAGCAGGTCCAAGACATGATTATAGATTACAACTCGACTCTTTACAAAAGATCCAGAGAATACTCTAGGTTACAGAGGAAGAAATCAACTTCTTACAAAGAAGAACCAGAAATAACAACTCAGAACTATCTTTAGACCAAGACTAGTATCTAAACTATTTGACTTGCAATTGCTACTAATGCAATGCTCTACAGAAGTAGGTTTTATGGCTAGAGTATCTACTCCTATCTAATCAGGAACTTTGTCTTCACTAAAGTTGAGGTACATGTTGACTTCATTAACTTCTTTGAAGAGCTTGAGCTATCGATGATGGTTTCTTGAGCATAAGTTGGTGTTAACAGCATCTTCAATGGCTTAGAATCTAGCAAGGGTTAAGAAGGTACGGGTGAGTACGAGCGTACTCATCAAGTTCACTAAAACAGTGTTTGATGCACTATCTTCAGCCACAGACCATAGGTTGTAGGCAATGCAGGTTTTCATAAATATTTCTTCAAAGATTGTTTTTATTCTGAAAACTATGTCCGTCAGCCTTCACAGGTTTACCAGAACTTTCGTGGAGTTCCTTTCCTGCCACGTTTGTAGCTCCTTCCCGGAACAGGGAGTAACATGTCACAATTCTTACACTCTGCAGAGGTGCGTTGCTTTACCCATAAGAGACCAAATCCTTGTTGCACAACCGAGCGTACTTTCCCGTCTACAATTCCTTGATGTGGGGCCCAGTAGATGATCCAAGACAATCGCTGCCTTTCTCCGCGACCCCGTATGAAGACACGATCCCCAAGAGGTTTACCACGAGTACAGTCTGGGTAGCCTCTCGAAGACTCTGTGTCGTTGTGGTGGCATGGCAGATGCCATGGATAGGCTAAAGATGGGGCCAATGAGCACTAAAGGAATCCAGGGAGGGATAGTGTGGTGATTCCACACACATATGTTGTATTTCACTCTATCAATGGTGGATTACAAGTGCCCCTTGAGCTATTTATGAGAAGGAGACTAGTTCTCTTACCCCTCACTACAATGCTCTAGAGCTCTCCCAAGACAAAATGATCGATCCCCTGCTATGGAGGTCCTGGTGCACCTTATATAGGGGGAACCCAGGTTACAAAGTTAGGGCATACATGGAGGCATATTCCCCGAATATGCCCCTTGGTTAAAGTTAGATGCTCTTTTATTCACTTTAACGGTCCGTCCGGACTATGGATGTAACCCTCTACGTGCCCCTTTCCTTTAGGTGTCACCAGGCACGAGCTACGTCAGGCGACATTGCCCGTGTCATCTTTGTCGGCCACGCCCCTCTGGTCCTTTCCTCTGCTTGCTTCGCTCATGCTATAGTGGACAGAGTCCACCTTTTGACCAACGGGAGATTCCTTCCTTCTCTTGGAAGCCAAGTGGTTGCCCGGCTAGCGCTTGGCTAACCCGGCTATGAGGGTACCTACACATATGGTACATAAACATGGCCGACATATATTTTATGTCGGCCGGGTTAATGTTAGGTAAACGCCCATCGAGACGGATTACTCTGTAAGTCGGCCTGCCTTGAGGTGACCCGGCCAGTACTTGCTTTGACCGTGCCGTACCTCGGCTAACTCAGCCTTTATACCCTGACATGACCCTACCCGGGGGTATCCCCCCAACATTAGTCCCTGAAGCTAGTGCGGTCTTAGCAACTTCAGCTGTTAAGGCCACAGCAGGTTCCCCTATCCGAATCTGCACTTCTTGAGCCGAGTTATTCCGTAACCCGGACTCTCTGCTTTGATGCTCCCTTGGCTCAATCCGAGTTACTTCTTGCTGGCCGGGTTTTTGCCCATGTATCCGGGTTACTTTTCCTTCTCTCATACGCTTCCCCGCGTCCTACATGGAGGGTAATCATCACTTTGCCTCATTTTAAGGGCCACGCCAGTTTACTACGTCGGTTATTGTAGTAAGTGTTAGGAATAACTGCTCCGCATGTCTCGTCGCGGCAGCCCCTCATTAACTATATCATAACATCACGTCGCAGGATCTGCTGCTCCTTGTAACCCTCGCGGTGGCACGAGCCTGATTGGCTGATTTGAAGGATACACGGCCACACCGTGCGGTTGGGCCATAGCAACCAATCCCACTACAAGCCTGCGATGTGCGGTTAAATAGGGGGCGGGGGCATAAAATCTTGGGGAAGTTCCCCCACTTCGCATGCCCCTGCCTCTTACCTCTTTCTTCCCCACAACGTCGCCACCGCTTCTGCTAAAGCGCCACGTGGCTGCTACCGTAGCCAGCCGCTCCTTGCGACCGTGCCACCGCCTCTGCTCAAGCCGTTCACCATGGGGCCCTGCACTTCCAAGTTTCCCACGACCGGCTACTTCTTCTCCGATTACATTCTCAAAGAACTTGATTTGGCCATGATAGAGGAGGAGGCCGCCGTCGTCGCTCAGGAGGAGGAGGAAGACGAAGCTCACGAGCGTGGCGCCTAGGCGGGTGTGTTCGTGTGCCAGGATGACATCGACTGGCTGTATGCGATGCCCCACATCCCAGCGGGCGACACATGCTGCCTCGCCACCTAGGAGATAGCTCCCTCTCCAAATCCTGGTGAATTCATTGTTTTTCTTTCCTACTTCTAGCGCGGTTTCGCCCTGCCCATATCTGATTTCTTTCGTGATTTCATTTCCACTTATCAACTTCAGCCGCACCATCTCCCCGATAATGCCATTACCTCTCTTTCCACTTTCGACTTCGGCATCGAGGGTTACCTCGGCCTCTGGCCTTCCAAAGGACTTTGGATCAAGTTCTTTGATCTCAAGAAAAATGTCATCCCTGACAAGCACCTTGCCCCTGCTGACAAGCACTTGACCAAGTGCGGTGGAGCCTCAATCTCTCCCTGCAAGAATTCTGCCTTCCCCCAAGTTACTGGCCTCGAATCTTGCAAAGGCTGGGCCCGGACTTTCTTCTATGTCCGGAACAATTAGGACGTGGACTTGATCCGGCTCCTCCCCTTCAAGATGGGTGTCCCGGACACTTCTCTGTGGGAGAAAATCCCGAAACGGCCTACCGCTCTGGCGAACCAGGTAGATCGCCGGGTTAAGGAGATCGTCGAGCTGTGGCTGCAGAGCGAGGACATAATGATCACATTCGTCTGCAGCCGAGTCTCCCTCCTTCATAAGCGCACCCACAAGATTTGTTATCTGAGTGGCCCCCTTGACCCCCACCGAAACTCCTCCTTCGAGCTTAACAATTCGGAGGTGTTCCGCTGGGTCAAGGCCATCTTCCGGGTGGAGAAGGAGTTCTCCGAGGCTTGGAAATGGAGGCTTGCACCCTTTACCGGGCCAACCCGCCTCCCAAGGTAAACACTTCTCTTGGTATTTTTCTAGGTCTTGTCGTATGTTGGATAGCTTCCTAACTTAACCATTTAGTATTTTTGCTCTCAGCTATTTCTCTAGCAGTCGATTGAGGATGGCAAGGAGCTGGCCCTCAAATGGGTGGCAGACCGCGCAGAGCCGGACAAGAAGGAGCCTGACTCGGAGAGGTTCTTGCCTACTCCGGACACCACCGAGCGCACCTCTGGTAAGGACTCTTCTCTAAGGGATTGGCCTGATGATGATGACTCGGATGTTGAGGTTATGGAGGTACTTGATCTGGTGCCTATCTCTTACGTGTTCCCGGTTATGTCCGAATCTTCAGCTAACCCGGCCGGTCAGGTCCTCGAGGTTCCCCCTCTCGCCACGGATGATCCGGCTCCTGCCCCTTCCCAGAAGCGCGTGGCTACCTCAGCCACAGCTTCGGAGGCGCCACTACCCAAGAAGAGGCAGAAGAAGTCCGGGGTCAAAGCTTCGGCTAAGCCCACGATCAAGAGCACAGTCCGGAGGACACCCAAACCTCGGACGCCCCAACCTCGGACGAGTAAGTCATTTTTCCTTTCCCGCTCATCCCTGAGTCTTGCTCCTTTTGCCTTTTATTTGCCTTTCTTTCTCCTTTTGACTTGCTGCTTTTCATTTCTTCAGCGCTCCTGGGGTTATTCCCTAGAGTGGCCCCATCATTTCCTCTCTAATCCGGAGCAGATCTTCTCCCCCCGCGACGATAATGTTCGTCCGCTGAGTCCTATCCAAGAGGACTCCACGACAGCGCCAGATCAGAGCCCACCTCGTCATGAGGAGGGCAACATTGACACGGGGGGTGGTGGGGCAGCCGAGGATACGGCAATGCCGGATCTCCCCAGTTCCTCTGCTCCACCGCAACTGTCCAGTTCCAAGGTGCTAGCCTCATCGACAACGCCCCAAACAGGTTCTTCCTCAGTTCTAGTCTCTCCAACATTACCAGTATCTGTACTGGCAGCACCAACAGCACCAGTAGCACCAGCATCACCAGTAGTACCAGTACCAGTAGCACCGGCACTAGCAGCACCAACACCTATATCACCAGTATTAGCAGTACCAGCAGTAACATCAGTAGCAGCAGCATCAGCCACAACCAAGCCAGCCGCCAAGAAGAAATCTTAGGCTGCTCCCTCCGGATCTACTATGTCTATTAAGGACATTTTTCAGCCAGTCTCTCAAGCTCAGTCCGGCGCGACAGCCTCGGCTCTTCTTAAGTGACCATCATCATCCGACAAGAGCAAGAAAATTGCCGAGCTCGCCAAGGATTCCCCTTCTGGCCCTCCTGTAGCCGGGTCTAAGAGTAGCAAGCAATTGACTTTGCATACCAGTCCTGCTGCTGCTCAGTCCGCGAGGCAGGAGGCCCACGCCAAGGGCCTGGTGACAAGCCATTCTCTTAGCAGCGAAAGCTACAGTCTGGCGCTTATAGAATATGTGCACAACTGGAATAACGCCGAGTTTATCGACCCGCAAGATGATCTGCCAGAGAAGTTTGTCCCGGTGGAGTTTAGCTCTCAAATGAACTCCGCTACCAAGGCTATCTCTTGAAGGGTTTCGCAGCATAGTAAATCAAAATTTTCTACGGAAGCGAACAGAGGGAAAGCCAAGATCTAATCTAGGAGATGCAAACAACGAGAGAGATTGGATTAGATCTTCATAACCTTGAAGATTCGCACAGCGGAACGTTCGTCGGAACGTGGGTGATGTAGTCGTACTCGCTTCTCCTCCTCGCGATCCGATCCGATCTAGCACCACAAGTGGCGGTGCCTCCGTGAGATGCACACGTGCAGCACCTCGACGTCTCCTCCTTCCTTGGACCAGCAAGTAGGGTGGAGAGATAGATTGGATCTACAACACGACGGCGTGGTGTATATGGTGGAGAATTTCTGCAGCAGGGCTTCGCCTACAAACAGTCGGGAGGGAGAGAGGAGGGCAGCAGGGCAACTAGGGTTTGGAGGAAGGTGTAGGTTGGGGGGAGGGGGCGCACCAGCCCTCTATATATAGAGGGGGGGTGCGGCCAGCCCTTGCCCATCCTCCAAGCCTATCTCTAGTTTAAACGATTTAAACTTATCCCTTATCTAGAAACTCTATCTCTAGTTTAAACGAGTTTAAACTTATCTAGGATCGGCTGGGCCCTATGGGGCCTTGTGCCCCTGGCCCAATGTGGCCAGGACACTCCCTCATAGGCCCATGCCCCCTCCCGGAAGGTGGGACCACGTTGGCCCCCTTCCGGAAGGTTCTAGAAGCTTCAGGTACAATACCGATTAATCCGGAACAATTCCGAACTCCAAAAACTGCACTGCCTTATATGAATCTTATTCTCCGGACCATTCCGGAACCTCTCGTGATATCCCGGATCCCATCCGAGACTCCGAACAAAAATTCATAAACCAATTATCCAATCTATCCTAGCGTCGAGACACGTTAAGTGTGTGACCCTGCGGGTTCGAGAATATGCAGACATGATCTTCTATCAATAATCAACAGCGGGGTCTGGGCACCCATATTGACTCCCACACATTCATCGATGATCATATCGGATGAACCACGATGCCAGGATTCAATCAATCCCATATATATATTCCCTTCGTCTCGCGATATTTTACTTGCCCGAGATTCGATCGTCGGTATCGTCATACCTAGTTCAATCTCGTTCACAGCAAGTACTTTACTCGTTCCGTAATCCGATATCACTTTGTGATTAACTCCTTAACCACATGCTTGCAAGCGGTGTTGATATCGATTACCGAGTGGGCCCGAAGTATATCTCTCCGACTTGGGAGGGACAAATCCCATCTCGATACATACAACCCAACAGATACTTTTCGATCACCTGAGAGACACCTTTATGATCACCCTCTCATAGGATGACGTTTGATGACCTCAAAGCTTTCTTCCGATACCAGGGAGTTGCATTATCTCATGGTCTAAGGAATACAATATTTGACATAGGAAAAGCTTCGCAAAGATGAACACAATGACACGATCTAATTGCTTCGCTTAGTTTGGGTCTGTCCATCATATCATTCTCTCAATGATATGATCTCATTATCAATTGACAACTCATGTCTATGGTTAGGAAACCTTAACCATCAATGATCAATGAGCTAGTCCATAGAGGCGTACTAGGGACACGGTGTTGTTCACAAACCACACAAGTATTAATGTTTCCGCTTAATACAATTCTAGCATGGAATATAAACTTTATCATGAACAAGAATTATAATAATAACATCTTTATTATTGCCTCTAGGGCATAATTCCAACATCTCTCTGGCTGGCCGGATGATGGAGGTAATGCCCCTTTTTCTGCTATACTTCTTTATGTATGCAAACACTCATAGATATATCCACTAGTCCCCGAGCCTCTGAGGGAGTAATTTATTACTCGGTCGGATGCTCTTAGAGAATTTAGTGTAAGTCCTTAGCATTTTCACATATCCACACACCTAGAGCCGGGTTAAGTTCCACTTGGCCTGGATCTTGTAGACTTCGAATATCCACACACCTAGAGACAGGTTAAGTTCCACTTGGCCCGGATCTTGTAGACTTCGAACATCCACACACCTAGAGCCAGGTTAAGTTTCACTTGGCCCGTATCTTGTATACTTCTAATATCCACACACCTAGAGTCGGGTTAAGTTCAACTTGGCCCGGATCTTGTAGACTTCGAATATCTCCTTCTTCCATTTTCTGAACTAACATCTCACTGTTTTAGATCACCACCAACCGCTGAACTGCTGAGTTCTAGCGCCTGCTGGACTCATACAAGGATCTCCGTGCCATATATGGCAAGTTGTTGGTTGATCATCAGAAGAAGGGTAACTTCCTTTGCTTAATCCCTTTTCATTCACATTCCTTCGAGGTATTCGCTATCCGTATCAACTTGTTATCTGAATCATGCAGCCGAGGCTGAGGTGGAAAATGTCATTATGTGCAAAAATCAGGCTAAAATCCAAGGTAATTTGTCTTGCCCACTTAGCCATTGCGTGCTCTTTTCTTGACTCATTAGATATTTATACCTTGGCTCTGCCAGGTCAACTCACTATTGCAGTTACACTTGAAGATAGCATGCCCATTTCTGACATGATGACACATTTTCTCGAACAAGCAGGGAAGCACCAGGCTAAATTGAAGAAAAAGAATGACGAGATTGCTCAGCTGCGCCTCAAGGACTTGGAGATTACTCGGCTGAACGCCGAAATCCAAAGGCTCAAGGACCTCCACAAATCCGAGCTGGACAAGGCTGAGGAGTTCGCAGAGGAAAAGGAGCGCCTGGCCACTCAAATCTCCAAGGATAAGAACTTGCTACAGAAAGACGACATAAAGCTTAAGTCGGTGACCTCCAAATATGAAAAACTCTAGGCCAGCAATGCAAATGTGTATGCCGATCTCACTCGTAACCTTTTCCAGATTTCACGTGAGTTCCCTTCCTCTTTTCAATTCTCATCTTTCTGGATTTAGTCTTCTTGCTCACGGACATCCCTCGTTCTGTTCGCAGGCAAGTTCCCAGAAGGTGACTCTATTGCTTCTGGTGCTGTGGCTAGGTCTCGCCAGCAGCGGAGTATTCCAATAGGTCCTGCCGCCGGGTCAATTCCTTATGAGGTGGACGATCTGCTGGTTGGCCTTGCCGCCTGCCTTGAAATTGTGAAGAACTATGGCGCAGACATAATGCCGGTAGCAGTTCAGATGTTCAACGCTCTCTGGCCTACTGAGACCACCCCCAAAGAAAGCACTGCTTTTCTGGCAAAACTTATGGAGTGCGAGACCCAAGTTCACCTTTGGCGGGAATCTGCTGCTCGAGCCGGAGCTGATACAGCGCTACAGTTTGTTCTCTCTTGGTATGAAGAGCTGGATTTGGGGTTGCTTGACTGCATCCGCACCGGATCAAAATGTTCCAATGACCCGGAGTGCATCGCTCAACGCAAGGCTTGTGCCAACAAGCTCATCCAATATGCCTTCTGCCATAGTTGGAACGAGGGTCCGAGCTACCTTGACGCATTTGATGATGCCAACGTTTCTGATGGCAGTGATGGTGGTGAAGAGGATGAGGAGGAAGCCTCCGATCTCGGCAACGACGTCGAAGACCCGGAAGACGAGGAGGCCAACTCCGAAGATGAGGCCAAGGCTAGTGCCCCGCCTGAGGATGTGCTCGATCAGATATTTTTGCTATAAGGATATTTCTTTGAGCTTTCCTAAGTGAAATTTGGTCCAGCATGTGATGTCTAGTCTGAGGCAATTCTGATAAGAATAGATACAATATTTTGGCCCCTATTCAGGTTACTCGATGATGATTTAGTAATGCACTTCATTGACAATTCTAAGAGTAAAGTACTAACCAATTAATCCTCTTTTATTTCCTTTTCTTCGCTTTTGTTTTCCGGGAACGAAAGTGAAGAAGAAAAGAATCTTGAAGAAGTAGATAGATATTTAGTTTAGGCTTTTTCCATTTTCCTTCTTTTGTAATTCTTCTATTTAGAATATTGTAAAGACATTGTAATATTTGTATCAATGTAACAAAGTATTCCTTTATTCTTATATTTATTTGTTCCAATTTACTTTATTATTATTTATCTATTGTAATATCATATTACTTTATTCAAGATTTCCATTACTTCTAAGTGTTTAATTATTCAATAATTCAATTTATGATTTTTTAATTCATTTGAAATTCAAATATGTGTTTATGTTTGAATTATTTCCCCCTTAAAACACAAATTCTCAATAGAGGTAATGTCGAAATCAATCGCATCTGCCCTGACATTTTCATCAGAACAAAAGATACATCGATCCCTTTAATTTTGCGTGATTTTTTTTTCAGATTTTCTATTCATAAATGTAATGCACACAACTACCTGGTATGTTAAAAAAAAGCATGCTGCTGTTATGGTAGTTCCATGTGCTAGGTTGGCTCAGTAGTTTGGGAGGTACTCCGACGCTTTCTTATACTACTCCCTCGATCCAAATTAATGTTCTCAGATTTATTTAAATTTGAATATATCTAGCATTAAAACATATCTAGATCAAAGTTGAGAACATTAATTTAGATCAGAGGGAGTATGAAAAAATACTCCCTCCGTTTACACTGATGTAAGACTTTCTACATATTCTAATGTAAAACTAGATTTAGACCTAGAAACATGCATTTTCAAAAAAATCTAGAATGTCTTACGTTAGTAAAGGAAGAGAGTACTTAGTCACATATATAAATGACTGGTATTTAGTCTTTAGGGATCCAACATCTTGGGTGTTTGAGCCAAGTGTACATCTACATCTACGAGATTAGAGATTAGAGATTTAGCCAATTGTGATAGAGTTTGTGTTTTTATTAAGGTGAAACGTTGACATGTTAGGGTTAGCGACTCTCTCGCAAACTTTGCAAGAGTGCAAAACCGTACTATGACTTGGTTAGGTTCAAGATCGGATGATGCTCTTCGGCTGCTTGAACTTGATCGTGATGTAACCCTACCTGAGTAATAAAGTTCGTGTCTTACCCACAATTTTTTTTGGAGTTTCTATTTATTTACACAACCAAATGCAAATTATTTTTGTCCAGGGGCAAACTATTTTTTGTCCGGGGGCAAACTCTTTTTTTTTAACCAAAGGGGCATACTTGTCCATGTCCTAAACGGCGTTGCTTACCTCTCAGTCCTGTACGGATCGGGCTCAGCAATGGGTCCGGTTTGGGTGCGGTCGAAACATGACGGATTACGACTCGGGCTAGGTTGGTCAGGTCTGTTCTAGACCGACACTCCTACGGAGCACATAGCAACCCCAAACTGGTCGAACCTTTCTTCCTCCTCTCGCCGAGCAGCCGGAAGCCGCCGCCCTAGGGTTCCTCACCCCGCACCCGTCGTCCTTCAGGATCTGAACCACCTCGCCGCCTTCAGATTTGAGGTGAGATAGATTCAACAAATCCCGGGGTTGGGGGTGGGGGTACGGTGCCGTTAGTATTATTTAGGACTGATGGGTGGAAGACACGGGAGCTGGTTGATACCATGTATCTTGCTGAATTTTTTTTCTTGATGTAGGTTGGCTACTGTCGCTGTATGCATATGGCTACTTGATTTGATCAGATATCGTCTTAGGGGAATAATTGTTTCTTTCTGAACCGCATCTAAGCAGATCCAAGAGACTCAGGTGCAGCTTGCTTAAGAGCTTGACGACCGTGTCGATCTGATGATGACACATTATAAATTGCATATTATTCATTCCCACACACAGTAGGAAGTAAGCTTTATCACACAAAAGTAGAAGCCCATCTCACTAGTATTAGACAAAATAAGAATTTTGGGGAATCGGCACAGCCCAATGGGGTGGCCTCGTGTATATTTATATGTTGTACAAAGGGGTACAAATATATGGATGCAGGTGGACAGTCCACCGGACAAGGCGGACGGTCCGCTAGACTGGTGCATGGCACAAATTGGTTGAGTATTAGTGTGTAGGTGATTAGCTGATTAGAAGATGGGGTTGATTAGGCGGACAGGTCGGGACGTCTGGTGGACGTCCGCCTGCATCCCTATACAAATACAGGGATCTAACCAATATGGTTAGTATATAGAAAGAGCTACAATACAATGTCTAATACTCACCATCAGATGAAAATTTGTGCCTTACTATCTTTGTTAACGATACAGACTTTTGCAGATCCTGTTTTACTCGAAACTTTAGTGATCTGAAACTAGCAGTGTGCTTCATCTTGTTGAGTATTGTTGTCGTTGTACTGGTTTGTGTGTGCACCTAACTATCCTTTCTAATCTTGCATTTTCTTGGAACCCACTTCTACTGGGAAGTTTACTAAAACATTAGGGATTGTTTCACTGCTGATTTTTTAATTCAATTGAAAAAATAGTTGCTTTGCTGATTGGAATGACAGGCTCATTGATTATAGTTATAAGTTACTAGCATGACTCATACTTTGCCAGACATAAGTTGGGGAGGGATTAGACAGTTGGGATTATTTCAAAGACATTGCTTCACATGGTTCTACTATTTGTTTCTTCAAAAAGTTGTGGTTATTTGATGCGGCTGAACCAGAAGTTGTGGTTCTATGAAATTTACTCATGTTATATAAGCTGATGGCTAGGAATTGTTTTGGCATCTTTACATTTCTATGGAGATTGATTTAAGGTTTATGAGTAGCTGATGTATTCAACTGCCTTTTCTCAAACGTGAAAGATTACTAATGTTGTATTTCTCTGCTTTTCTCAAACAATTCTTAGGTGTTATACTGTTCTACCACTTCTAGTACTTTAGGATTTTAGATTTATATAGAGAGATTCGTTTAGCCTTTCATTATGTTTGTTATTTCCGTAGCAGCTGGTGTATTCAACAACCTATTTTCCTCAAGCATGAGAGTTCTTATTAGTACTTTTTTTCTCTCTCTTCTTTGTCTTCCTGTAACATTCTTTAGTTTCCTGCTACTACAGGTTTTTCATATTTATATGGAGATTTACTTTGCCATGTAATTTGAGTTATATGTTTGTATTTCCGTAGAAACTTGTGTATTAAGCTACTTCTCATGTTGTGTATAAAAATTTCTTCAGGTGCTCTACTACAGGATTCAGGATGCCTCGAGTTGGTGATCCAGATTCATCATCTGTTTTCAAAATAGCAGTAGAGCTTGGATACCTTTCTAGCATCGTTGCAGGGAGATGGCTTGATGGGAATATATACATAAATGGCTGGGATTACATGACAACGTTCAATTATTGGAGCGGATTAGTGCGTGCTGTAGGTGATCCTTTTTTGTTAGGGAATTGCATCTACTTAGTTCTTGATAAAATCAATTCGCCGTATGCACGGCCTTGGAGTCGATGGAGGATTTAAGACGATGTAAGAGAATATATGGTGAATGTAAGAGTTCTAGTAAAATATTTTTTATGACATTTTCTGTTGAATAAACATACTGTATAAATTTGTGCAAAATTATAGCAATTTCACAGAGACAAGTGGGCCATATGGGAAAAAAGGGAATGTAGAACTCTTGAGCACAACTGTATGTTGGAAGCCTGCCTGAAACCAACGGTCATGAACTCACGATCGACGTATCACGTGAATGGTCGACAGGCTTAGAACTTTGAACTCGTTCAGGGCACCTGTAATTTTTCTCAGAGAAGTGTGTGTGGAGTGAAGCTTCTTCAGTTCTAGTATCGGTAATCCCAGGCCCAATACAAGCCTAGAAATGCTGCTCCTCACAAGGAACACGTCCAACCTTTTCTAATACACACACACGTGTAGCCCACATGTTTTCGTACTCAAAAGTTCTTCCCGCCTAACCTCTGGGGCTGAACCAGTGAACGGGTGGCTGCTTCCGTGCACCAATCACCAGCACGCCATGGTTACATTCACAAGTTTGGACATGAGTCACCATTGTCGATCGAGCTCGTCGCCAAGTCACTGTCAAACAACATTTTTAACTATCACGATCAACGTCTACTCTGTTCCAAGTTCGGAAAAGCGAAAATCAGAGCTTCCATCGGTGGTTACTGTCTAACTCTCCACATGCTTCTTTCGTCTTGATGAATTCGCCTCAGGTCATGGACTATCCATATGCAGAGATTAATTAGGAACCTCAGCATCTCACACAGAAATCGTGAATTACTACCCCACAGTCAAGTTCGGATCTGCTACCAATAGTAGTAGGAGAACAGAAAAATCTACAGACCCCTGCCTCTGATCTGCTGGCCACAATACTGAATATTACCCAAGAGTAAGCATTTCATCGCGCAAACTGCAGCATGCATGTAAAATTTCTCAAGAAAGCAGAGTGTGATAGTCTAAAAGAACAACCCACAACTGCAGTATTTTGGTTTCAGAATAGACCATCAAAATTCAATTCATGACCAACTCTCTCTGTATACAACTTTTGTGTCATGCACACATAACAGCACAGAAAGCGGAAGCAACTCATCAAGTTATGATCACTTCGGGATGCGTGTAGTAGTACTTGGTAACAACAAGACCTGCTTAGTATGTTCGTCACTAGTATCTAACTAATGTAAGAATCATCATGTGCTTATAAGACGATCGCTGGATATCCGTAGCCGCATATTTCCATTGCCTTCACCCCACTCCAAACTCTATCAACAATTAATGACTTCTGCGTCTTCGCAGAGCTCCAATCTTTTCTACGTCCTGTCCAGTAAACGCAAAACACTGTTAAACTGCTTTGCTTAGTATACCATGGCCCATGGGATAGAAGAAAAATAGTTCTAGTATATCTCAAGAAACATTTAATACACACAAAAACGATATTGCAAACGAGCAACTACTACACAGGTTTAGATATTCTGGTGTGGAATTTGATTAACTTTTCAAATACTACTCCAAGTAATTGCACCCCACCTATTGTACTGGACCAATCAAATGTGCATACTGCTGACGTTCCCAATCTAAACTACTAATCTACTGTGCATTTTCGGTGGATCACAGTCTGCTGGGATGAAACTAAAGCGAACCACTGGCTGAGATTGGAATAAAGTTGAGAGTGGAAATTATAACACCGCTGTGTTCTTTATGCAATTATCAATAGAATAATACCATATATAAAAACCTTGGCACAACATGAATAGCAGTGCAACTGAAGCAACAATGCAGTAACAGATTAAAAGAGGTGGCATCAACTGAACAACAGATTAAGTTAGCAGTTTAGCATGAATCCTAGTTGACAGGTGAGAATTTGAGATTCCATCAAGAAATTAGGGGCGGCATCAGTTCAACATCCGGGAATCTCGCTCAACCAAGTTGTGTAATCACCACGAACAGCGCTGCGTGATCGATCAGCCAAGAACATAAAGAAACATCCCCGTGTAAGCACTAAGCAGAGAAAGACATTACGCCATGTAATTAAGCATCATCGTCTAACTTATCTGACGCCACCAAGAACTACTCCAATGATGCTAACTAAAGCTCCAATTCCACACGCGCTCGAAGAAGAAGAAACCTCGATCGCTCACCTGTGATTAGTCTAGTGATATAGTGCGTTGAGGACACCCATGCTGCCGTGTCCAGCCGGCGGCGGTGACGGAACAGCAGCGCCCATCCCGCCGCGGCGCGTGATGACGAGCGCATGGCCTCCGAGGGCGTCGAGGAGACCACCCATGGTGCCGTGTCCGCCCAGCGGCGGGCGCCGCGGTGGTGAGGGAGCGCCCACGAAGACCCTGGAGCGGAGAAGAAGGCCTGCGAGGGCGCCGAGGGGACCTCCGCCTCCATGCCCGCCCTGTGGAGGTCCACCGACCTCCCCGTCGCCTCTCCAGAAGCCGCGCCTCCTCAGAGTGCGCGTGGCCCAAACCAGAATCCCGCCCGCGATCAGGAGGATGAGCGCGAACTTGACGTAGCGATAGAGGCCACGCATCTCGAGCGCACAGCGGAATCGGGCCGGGACGTAGCGGTAGTCCGGGCGCACCCCGCCTGGGTTGTTGCGGAGGTACAAGTACAAGTCGATCAGCTCATCTTCGGTCACCTCCAGGACAGGAAGAAGTCGCGGAGCCGCGAAGTCCTCTCCACCCTCGTCGATGATGACGAGGCCCATCGGTGGGGGAGGCGCCTGCTCCTGGCCATGGCGGGCGCACGTGTGACGGGAAGCGGTGGGAACTGAGGATCTCGGAGGAGAGGCCACTGGGGGCGAACCACCAGTCGTACGGGGGGTCAAAAAGCTCGAAGGGTGGTGGCCTCGTCCTCGTGAACCCCGGGTGGAGGAAACTCGGAGAGGTAGTAGCGGCGGGTGGGATTTGTGAGTAGGAGAGGAGGGAGGAGGCGGAGAGTGGGATTTGTGAGTGGAGACGGCGAGTCGGAGAGGAGGGAGGGAGGAGGATGCGCGCGGCGAGTTGGGGGAGGAGGGGAGAGGCGGCGAGGCGGAGAGGCGGTGAGAGAATGCTGACGGGATGAGACGGCCGGGCCGGGGTGGTGAAAAAGAAGGCCAAGCTGGTGCCAGTTGGGACGGGTGAAAGGTTCTTTTTGGTTTGACCCCCGTACTGATGATGGTAAATGGCAAAGGATGGTAAAACGACCGGGAACGAACTACTAGCTCTCTTTTAATACAATATACTAGTACAAAGTACTGTGGTAATTTTTGTGAACCGGCCGGTGGATATACTTAATTTGATCTTTTTCGCCCTACCATCAGCGCATTCACCATCATGTCGATCACGTCACGTCAAAAGTTGCTGTTCCTCGCCGTAAGCCATGTACATGAATCGATTAAGAGGCGATAATCTCTCTGTCGGGTGAGAAATACAGTAACAAATCAGGGTCGGTCATAAGATTATGTAGGTAGATGTCAGTGTACCCATTATTTAGTGGTTCATGTACTTAAAAATGCTACTCGTGCATAATATTAGAATTCTTGTTCATTGATATGGTTTATTACGTGATCTACCTACCCTCTCGTTAGGGTTTTCTGTGCTCCGGCGGTGACTCCCTCGTCCCCGTGAGATCCTAAATTTTTCCTCGAGATCGCCTCCAGTTCCCAATCTCCCTTCGTTTAAACCAATACGGGGTTGTAACCTGCCTCCTGGAACCTGTGTATCCTCTCAATTAACCAATACCCCCAGGTTTCCGTCTAGGTTTCAGTCATGGCCAAATCGATTGGTGGTGGCTCGTCCAGTGCGGCTGCAGGGACGGAACCGGAGATCGATGACATGCTCGTGCATCTGGAGCTGCGCGACGACGAACTATATGATGTAGTGATTGGTGCGGAGGAAGTTAAGGAGTATCAAAAGGCGACAAGATGGATGGAAATTGGAAAGGTACACACCTCCCGGTCGTTTAGCTCCGAAGCCCTGTTCGCACTGTCTGGAATTTTTCTCGAGACCAATCTTCTCGCGAAGCCGGGGAGAACCTATTTATTTTCCAAATGCATTGTCTAGGTGATTGGAAGAAGGTCGTGCATCAAGGTCCATGGACCTTTCGAGGTTGGGCTTTGCTGACTGAGGATTATGACGGATGTGAATATCTTGAGAAGATCATCTTTGGTGGTACGTATGTTTGGGCACAAATCCATGGCATCCCAGAGTTGTACAGGAAGACTGAAGTGGTTGATGATCTATGATCGTGTGGAAAAGATCAAGGAGGTGCAGATGAATCCAAAGTTTTTTCGAAGGGAACTATGTGCGGATTAGGGTGATGATTGATATCACAAAACCTCTTATGCGCTTTGTGTCTCTTTCCATTCAAGGGGAAGGGAGGACAAGATTGGCTGTAAAATTTGAGAAGATACCCTTCTTCTGCAAACATCGTGGCCTGCTAGGTCATGACCATGAGGAGTGTGGGTATGGTGATTGGGCAACAAAGGATCTTCAGTACGGAGACTAGATGCTCATGTCCTGGTACGAGACTTTGCCTACTGCTGAACCCCGTCGTCCTTCTCCACGGGTTCCGTCACATGGAGGTTGAACAGGCCATGGTGGTCAAAGCCAGAAGCCAAAGAAGAGATCCTCACAGGAGGTTGCGCTTCATGGGGATGGTGTTACTGACTCAACGACCAGTCCACTAAAAGAAGTTCTTATGGAGGAAGGTGATGATGGACAGGGGAAGTCTGGAGCGACAAAACATACCGAGTTCAGTAATCTCAATCCCGACAATGCTGAGAACAAGGACCAAACCGCTGCGACGGTCAAAGAACTAAATGCCCCACCTCCACCCCCTGGTTATGTGAACCTGTTGGAGATATGCCCAAGAGGCAATAATAAAGTGGTTATTATCATGTCTTCACACTTATGATAAATGTTTACATACCATGCTATAATTGTATTAACCGGAAACATTAATACTTGTGTGATTTGTAAACTAAAATAAGAGTCCCTAGTAAAGCCTCTTGTTAAACTAGCTTGTTGGTTAATATATGATCATTGTTTCCTGATCATGAACATAGAGATGTTATTAACAACAGGATCATATCATTAGGAGAATGATGTGATGGACATACTCCTATAGATAAGCGTAGCATAAAGATCAAGTCATTTCAATAGTTCAATTGCTATATGCTTTCTGATACATAGTAACCTAATTCCTTCGACCATGAGATCATGCATATCACCTTTACTGGATGGATGCTTTGATGTCATCAAACACCACACCGTAACAGGGTGGCTATAAAAGTGGCATTGAGTGTTCGGAAAGTATTGGTTGAAACACATGGATCAAGAGTGGGATTTGTCCATCCACATGACGGATAGATATACTCTGGGCCCTCTCGGTGAAATGTCATCCAATTAGCTTGCAAGCATGTGACTTGGTCACAAGGGATCACATATCACGGGAACGAGAAAAGAGTACTTATCAGTAACGAGGTTGAACTAGGTATGCAGAGATACCGACGATCATAACCTCGGATAAGTAACATATCGTGAGACAAAGGGAAATTGGTATCGTATGTAAGTGGTTCATTCGATCGCAAAGTAATCGTAGAAATATGTGGGAGCCATATGAATTTCCAGATTCCTCTATTGGTTATTGTTCGGAGAAGTGTCTCGATCATGTCCGCATAATTCACGAACCGTAGGGAGACACACTTAAGGATTCGACGTTGTTTGAGTAGTTATGGTATTATGAGAAAGAGACCGAATGTTGTTCGGAGTCTCGGATGGGATCCGGGATATCACGAGGTGATCCGGAATGGTCCGGAGAATAAGATTCATATAAGGAAAGTCCCGTTTCGGAGTTCGGGAATGATTCCGGTGTTTTCATCGGGAATGTTCTAGAAGGTTCCGGATTGTCCGGCACTCCGGGGGGGAAGGGGTACATGAATGTGTCATTACATATTGGAGTGATTGCATCATGTACTAAGTGTTCTTGCTGTCCCAAATAAAGGATTAGATTGAATCCTAAATTGAAAAAGTCAAACGGCTAGTTTGAAAGTCAAACGGCAGTTTTTGGGAAGTGGGAGGAGAGGAGGAAACCGACTTGAGGGAGGAGTCCTCCTCCCCAAGACGGCGCCCCACCTAGGCCGAGTTGGGGAGGGACTCCACTCCCTCCCCTTGGCCGGCCAGCCCCTCCCACCTATATAAGGAGGGGCAGGGCTCCCTCCCAACACACACAAGTTTCCTATCCTCTAAACTAAACCCTAGATCTAGACCCCGGTTTAGAGCTATTCGGTTTAGAGCCTTCTAATTGGTTTAGAGCCCTCTAATTGGTGTGTCTAATTACTAGACCACTAATAGCCTCTCTCATAAGCTCCACCATACTCGCACCGGCTTAAGGCGAAGCCCTGCGGGATTTCCCCTCTACCTCCGGTACCACGCCGTTGTGCTGCCGGAATCGCGAGGAGAGTGCTACAACCTCCGCTGCCTGCTGGAACAAGGGAGAGGAAGGTCTTCGTCGAGTACCGAACGTGTGACCGACTGCGGGAGCGCTGCGGGAACGCGGCGCCGGAAGGATCGTCTACGCGATCTTGAGATCGGAAAGAGTACGACTACATCACCCACGAGAATCTGCTCTCGTTAAACACTTTGGAATCTTCGAGGGTGAGTTATTCCATCGACTCGTTGCTACAATCTAGTAGATAGATCTTGGCTTGTTTGTTTGTATGCGATAGAAAATTTTTGTTTTCCATGCTACGAACCCCTACAGTGGTATCAGAGCCGTGTCTATATGTAGATCTGTTGCACGAGTAGAACACAATGGTCATTGTGGGCGTTGATGCTTTTATTGTAGATTGCTTTTTGTGTACTTTGCATCTTGCGGTATGTTGGGATGAAGCGGCCCGGGCTAACCTTACATGACATCGTTCATGAGACTTGCTCCACGCTTGACATGCAACTTGTATTGCATAAGTGGCTCTGCGGGTGCCTGTTTCTCCTAGCATAGTTAAGATCCAATTTACAACGGGTAATCAACAATGCTAGTATCAATGTTGTGGTTCTTGTTCGTAAGTTAGAACGACACTTATTGAAAGCCCCAAACCACGTAAAATATGCAAAGAAAGTAGAAGCGTCTAACTTTGTTTTGCAGGGGTGTGCAGTGATGTGATATGGCCATGATTGTGATTATATTTAATGTATGCAATGTTCCTTATTGTAAGTTGACAACCGGCAGGAGCCATATGGTTGTCTTTAATTTTTGTTAAGACCTGCGTGTCTATTCAAAATAGTTGTAATAGTTGAAGCTGGTGGACGACAACCATGAAGAAGCGTCATTGACCTTGATGCTACGCCGGTGATGATGGAGATCATGTTCGTGCTTGAAGATGGAGATCGGAAGCACAAAGAAGAAAGGCCATATCATATCACATATTATGAATTGCATGTGATGTTAATCCTTTATGCATCTTGTATTGCTTAGTAGACGACGGTAGCATTATAAGATGATCCCTCATGCACATAAATTTCAAGTTCTAAAGTGTTCGCCCTTAGTTAGCACCGTTGCTAAAACTTGTTGCTTCGAAGCACCACGTGATGATCGGGTGTCTTTGATTCCACGGGTAAATACAACGTAAGCAAGCCAGATTTGCTTATGCGGTAGCTAAGGTTTGATCTTGACGAGCCTAGCATGTACAGACATGGCCTCAGGAACACGGATTACCGAAAGGTAGAGCATGAGTCATATAGTAGATATGATGAACATGTTGATTGTTCGCCATTGAAGCTATATCAACTCTCGTGATGATCGGTTTTGATGTGGTGGATTTGGTTCGTGTGATCACTAAAACAATGTGAGGGATATTGTTTTGAGTGGGAGTTCACTTAGATTAATTTAATTATTAATTAGAACTCAATTTATCATAAACTAAATCAAAGTGAATTTGCATAGTTGTTGTAGTCATTGGCATCCGTTTACCACCTTGCGCTTAGTTATAATTGAGATGATAGAACTATAGAATTCTGGTTAGATACTTTACGAACTGGTATCGTATTGTTTTAAGTGTTAATCTAAAGTTTAAAAGTCCTATTGCAAACTTTCAGTAAGTTCCGGTTACTCCATGAAGTTTAATAATTAGTATTAAATCAAGAGTAACAATTCCAAGTGTTAGTATATAAGTATCATGTTTGTATCCATGATTCTTGATATTCAAAGGATTCCCTTAATATCAAGGTTATCTAGGATCTGAAAGAGTTGTTTCAGAAACCATGATGTGTGGAAGATATTGTGATATCTGAAACGAAGTTTTGGTTACAACATGATAGAGTATAATATGGCAAAGTTCATGTTCTCATATTTTGATGAGAATTTGCAAAAAGGTTGGAGACACTTGTTGTCCTAATCCTCCAAAAGGTTTTGGATAGCAACATTATACTCATAATTCATCGTTATAAGCTAAAAGTAGCTTGATCATGGACGATACCATGATAAGGGTGAATATTTGATGTAGGTAAAATGTTTACTACACCAAGAGATTACTAAAGTAAGGAATTTGAAAGAACACCAAATATTTAATGATGGTGATCTACTTCAAAGTGCAAGTCCAAAGACATTGGTATTTAATTATACACGCTTTGGACTATATGTCATATGTATGACTCCACTATTGATATTGATAGATTCTTTCAAATAGAAAAGGAAATATTGAAAGAGAATCTCATAAATATATGGCAGAAAAGAAAAGACTAGAATTGTTCAGTTTAAGTATATAGATGATATACATGTTATGGCTATATTCTTTGCTTATTAAACAATGTGGTTCTCAAGTATTTGATACTGAATTTGTTGGTGTGAATCGTCATACGAAACAACACAATTCATGAACTACAATGGCCTAAGTAACAAGCAAAAGAATATGTGATGATGTTCATCGAGAACAAATAAAGGGTTATTGCGTTGCTTGTTAAACATCAAAGCTTGCCTTCAAAGATTTGTTTTATCAGGTATTATGAGAACAAAAGGGTTGTTCAAATAATTGCCGTAATCCATAAAAGATGGATGATTCACAAATCTCGTTGGAGAAATCACATCCATAAAACTAGTGCTAAAATGTCGAAAGACAAATTGATTGAAAGATCACTTAGGAAGTGACATCGCCGTTTAAATTATATTGGAAAGAAAACATGAAGAAAATCCATATGGATGGAATTTTGGAGTCTATTTGATTTTGATCAAATAACGCTTGTGAAACTTTCCTAGAGATAATTAAAACTTCGTTCATAGGCCAAAAAGGGAACGAATGGCTAGCTAATTGGAACTTGTACATATTGTTGTACGAAGTCCATTATGTGTAGTCAAGAGCGATGGATTTCAACTTCATATGCTTTCTCCGAAAATTTTGAGTGAATATATGAATATTTACTTAATAAAGGATGAAGTATGAAACATTTGAAAAGTTCAAAGACTTTCAAAATGAAGTGCAAAATCATTGTAACGAGAATATGAATAGTTTATGATAAGATCATAAAGGAAAATATTTAAGTTACAAGTTTAGCATAATACCTAAGATTTAAGGAATCGTTCCGTGGATTTGCATTTTCCCGAAACACCATAAGTGTATGGAGCGTTCGAGATATGTAATTAAACCTTGTTTGACATGGTAAGATCAAAGGTATAATTTATAAAACTGCCATTATATTTTAAAGATTAAAAGCTTTAGAGATTACCGTTTTTCCACTGAAAAGAGCTCCATCATAATCCGTTGAAATGACACCATATAAGGTTATGGTTTGGGATAAAACCCAAGTAGTCCTTTCTTAAACATTGGTATGCTATGCATAAGAAAGATGTTTGCAACCAAAGTCGGATAAACCTGTCTTTGTATTACTGTTAAGTATTCCTCCAAAACACCGGAGACAAAAGTGTTTGTCGCTTAGAACGTCAAGTTTCTTTGAGAAGGAATTTTTCGTGAAAAGTTAAAGTGGGAGGACAATAGAACTTTGATAAGGTTAAAAGAACCTTAGCTATATGTGCAGAGTTGCGCAGCACCGAAAAGTGTTCCGGAGGCAGCAATAATGCTCATGGCTCACGTGCCTCAAAAGTTGTGGTCACGGAGGTCTAAGTTTCTATTGAAACAAGTAGGTCAAGTAAACAATCAAATACTAAGATTTGAGGGTTGAATCATTATTTGAGAATAATGAACGGACTACATGCAAAGAAGCAATGATGGGCCCTGACTCCGTCAAATGGCTTGAAGCCATAAAATCCGTGATAATTCCATACACGAGAAATCAAGTTTTGAACTTGAAGGACCCTCGAGAAAGGTGTAAGACCTTACAGTTGTGTCTGGATCTATAAAGAAATAGACATGGATGTTTTACATCTATGAAATAGTCGACATGTTGGGAAAGAGTTCACAACAAGTTGTATATGACAAGATTTGATCTTTCATAGCGATATTTAGTCTAGACGGATTAATGTAGCAACCACTACATATAATTTTGTTATGTGGTAGTTGAATAAACAAAACAAGTTCTTCTAATAGAATTGTTACCTAGGACGTGTGCATGACACGGTCCAAAGGGTTTTGTTAATTCAAAGGATGCTAAAAGCATATGCAAACTTCAATGGTTAAAGTAAGCATAGCGGAGTTGGAATCTTCACTATGATGAAACTGTTAAAAGAGTTTAATTTCATCGGAGACAATGAAGATGCTTGCATTTGCAAGAAATTAAGTGGGAGCGCTAAGACATATTTCTAATACATTATGTGGAGGACATATTGTTGATTAGAAAAGATGTATCTTTTATTAACACATATTAAAAATTTCATCCTGATGAAAGACTTAGGCAAAACCCAAATATTTGGCATCAATAGACGCTAATATGGTTGTGCCAGAAGTACATAGACAAGATATTGAATGAGTTCAATATAGAAACTACAAGAGAGGTTCTTGTTGCACAGAAAGGATTGAAAGAGTTCAATGTTGATGATATATTCAAGTGTATTGGCACTTGGTAAGTGAAACAAAGATTCAAAGTATAGATTGATACTTGATGTATGAAATCACAAAGAGTATTTATATCAATCATACTGTGATATGTACAAATCCAGATATGTCCTATGCTCTAAATGTTGTGAGCATATACCAGAATGATTTGTAAGATGATCATTGGACAATAGTAAGGATATTCTTATGATCTTTTGGAAGAACTAAGAGTATAATATTTGTAGAAGTGACAAATAGATGGTTAGTTCATTGTAAAAGTACTACATTGATACTAGCTTTGTCACAAAGTACAAATTAAGTTTATCTCAATCTAAACTAAGGGTGGCACAATATAATGGAAAGTGAGTTCCATAAATGGATTTGGATGAGTTCCAAAGTTAAGACATTGTGACAGATACTTCAACAAAAGGCTAAGTATATGACTGCTATAATAGCAGCTAAAGAGGGCGTTTGTGTCAAGTAGTTTGTTATCAAACTAGGTGTAGTTCACAGCGGGATAATACTATGAAGATATATTGTACGACAATATTATCAACATGTTTTAACCCCAAAGAACTAAAGGTCACACCGAAAGACCAAATTATACAAAGCCATCTCATTAGAGAATGAGTGATGCGTAGAGACGCAAAGACATGCAATTACACACGGACCTGGAAGTGTCAGATCCGGAGATCAGTTGACCACTAGCAATCGTGTACATACAACACCGGAAAGCCATAGGTGTTATATACACAAAGGTTCGAAACTAGATTATTGACTCTAGTGCAAGTGGGAGACTGTTGGAGATATGCCCAAGAGGCAATAATAAAGTGGTTATTATCATGTCTTCACACTTATGATAAATGTTTACATACCATGCTATAATTGTATTAACCGGAAACATTAATACTTGTGTGATTTGTAAACTAAAATAAGAGTCCCTAGTAAAGCCTCTTGTTAAACTAGCTTGTTGGTTAATATATGATCATTGTTTCCTGATCATGAACATAGAGATGTTATTAACAACAGGATCATATCATTAGGAGAATGATGTGATGGACATACTCCTATAGATAAGCGTAGCATAAAGATCAAGTCATTTCAATAGTTCAATTGCTATATGCTTTCTGATACATAGTAACCTAATTCCTTCGACCATGAGATCATGCATATCACCTTTACTGGATGGATGCTTTGATGTCATCAAACACCACACCGTAACAGGGTGGCTATAAAAGTGGCATTGAGTGTTCGGAAAGTATTGGTTGAAACACATGGATCAAGAGTGGGATTTGTCCATCCACATGACGGATAGATATACTCTGGGCCCTCTCGGTGAAATGTCATCCAATTAGCTTGCAAGCATGTGACTTGGTCACAAGGGATCACATATCACGGGAACGAGAAAAGAGTACTTATCAGTAACGAGGTTGAACTAGGTATGCAGAGATACCGACGATCATAACCTCGGATAAGTAACATATCGTGAGACAAAGGGAAATTGGTATCGTATGTAAGTGGTTCATTCGATCGCAAAGTAATCGTAGAAATATGTGGGAGCCATATGAATTTCCAGATTCCTCTATTGGTTATTGTTCGGAGAAGTGTCTCGATCATGTCCGCATAATTCACGAACCGTAGGGAGACACACTTAAGGATTCGACGTTGTTTGAGTAGTTATGGTATTATGAGAAAGAGACCGAATGTTGTTCGGAGTCTCGGATGGGATCCGGGATATCACGAGGTGATCCGGAATGGTCCGGAGAATAAGATTCATATAAGGAAAGTCCCGTTTCGGAGTTCGGGAATGATTCCGGTGTTTTCATCGGGAATGTTCTAGAAGGTTCCGGATTGTCCGGCACTCCGGGGGGGAAGGGGTACATGAATGTGTCATTACATATTGGAGTGATTGCATCATGTACTAAGTGTTCTTGCTGTCCCAAATAAAGGATTAGATTGAATCCTAAATTGAAAAAGTCAAACGGCTAGTTTGAAAGTCAAACGGCAGTTTTTGGGAAGTGGGAGGAGAGGAGGAAACCGACTTGAGGGAGGAGTCCTCCTCCCCAAGACGGCGCCCCACCTAGGCCGAGTTGGGGAGGGACTCCACTCCCTCCCCTTGGCCGGCCAGCCCCTCCCACCTATATAAGGAGGGGCAGGGCTCCCTCCCAACACACACAAGTTTCCTATCCTCTAAACTAAACCCTAGATCTAGACCCCGGTTTAGAGCTATTCGGTTTAGAGCCTTCTAATTGGTTTAGAGCCCTCTAATTGGTGTGTCTAATTACTAGACCACTAATAGCCTCTCTCATAAGCTCCACCATACTCGCACCGGCTTAAGGCGAAGCCCTGCGGGATTTCCCCTCTACCTCCGGTACCACGCCGTTGTGCTGCCGGAATCGCGAGGAGAGTGCTACAACCTCCGCTGCCTGCTGGAACAAGGGAGAGGAAGGTCTTCGTCGAGTACCGAACGTGTGACCGACTGCGGGAGCGCTGCGGGAACGCGGCGCCGGAAGGATCGTCTACGCGATCTTGAGATCGGAAAGAGTACGACTACATCACCCACGAGAATCTGCTCTCGTTAAACACTTTGGAATCTTCGAGGGTGAGTTATTCCATCGACTCGTTGCTACAATCTAGTAGATAGATCTTGGCTTGTTTGTTTGTATGCGATAGAAAATTTTTGTTTTCCATGCTACGAACCCCTACAGAACCCCCGTGACCGCTCGAAGCTGAGGAAAACTGGTAGCCCTACAAAGGACTTGGCAACATTGGAGGCCTCCGGCGAGGAGGACCTCCGGGCCCAATGACAACATTAGGCTGGAACAGTCGCGGGGTGGAGCAACCGCGGACTGTTCAAGAGCTTGTCTGTTTAGTATAGACGTATAAGCCTAGTCTAGCATTTATTTGTGAAACTAGACAAAGCAAGGAAAGAGTGGAAAATCTATGGTACTGTATTGGTATGAAGCATTGCTATTAGGTAAAGGGAGAAGGTAAAGGCGGTGGCCTCGCTCTGTACTGGAAGGAGGACGTAACTGTGGATCTCTTATCATTCAGTAAGTGCCATATTGATGTGCATATCAGTGGCGGTTCCGTTTGATCATATATGGAGATGAACTTTTGTGTATGGGGGTGACCGTCATCATATGTGGACAAAGCTTCGTCAAATCAAAGACCACTCCCATCGGCCATGGTTGATGATGGGTTATTTCAATGAAGCAATGTGGTAGGAAGAACACTACTCTCGGACATCAAGATCGGAAAGGCTCATGCTAGATTTCCGTTAAGTGTTATCTCATTGTGACCTTCACGATCTTGGCTTTGTTGGTGCTCCATGGACTTTTGATAATAAACAGAAAGGAGACCGCAATTTCAAGGTCAGACTAGACCGTGTTATGGTATCACCCGCATGGTCCACGATATTCCCTGACCACCGGCTCAGGCATATAGTGTCCACGAGATCAGATCACCGTCCAATTTTACTCTTGACGGAGCAAACGGCAAACTGCAGGTTTGAACGCCTAATTAGACGTTATGAGGTTGTTTGGGAGAGGGAGCCGTCGCTGCCGACGGCCGTAGAAGAAGCCTGGTCTCGGAGGATTCCAGGGAGTGGCCTTTGGAGACATCTCATCATCACTAGGTTCTATGATGTCCAGCTTGTACAACTGAAAACGATCACATTTCAAATCGGTTCCAAAAGAAATTGAAAAGGAGCGTGAACAACTGGACAGTTTTCGAGCACTAACCGACGATGAGAGCATTGTTGCAAGAGTCGGTATAGAAAAGGATATGGATGAGCTTCTTTATCGGGAGGAGATTATGTGGATGCAGAGATGATCTCAGATTGCTTGGCTGCGCAAAGGAGACCGGAATACACAATTCTTCCATCCACGGGCCTCTTAGCGAAAGAAGAAGAATATCATCCTAAAGCTTAAACGTCCTGATGGCTCCTGGACTTACGATGGAGAATATGGCTAGGGATTTTTTTCAAGAGATTTACACTCGTGATGATCACATTAATCCGAGTACCATTACTGATTTGATTAATCCATGCCTTGATGACGAGATGAATACCAAACTTTGTGCCCCTTTTTAAGAGAAGGAAATAAGTGATGCTTTATTTCAAATTGATCCGCTTAAGGCACCGGGACAGATGGGTTTCCTGCTCGTTTCCTTCAGCGGAATTGGGGACTTTTCATGATGAGGTTGTTGCAGCTGTGCAACAGTTTTTTGCTGATGGTGTCATGCCAGATGAAGTAAATGAGACCGTCATTGTTCTTATTTCCAAAAAGAACCATCCTGAGGTGCTCAGGGATTTCCAGCCAATAAGTTTATGCAATGTAATTTTCAAAGTGGTTTCCAAGTGCTTGGTTAATCGTCTTCGTCCCTGTTGCAAGACATAATTGCTCCGACACAAAGCGCATTTATTCCTGGTCGTCTTATTACAGATAATGCGCTCATGACTTTTGACTGCATCCACTCAATTAAAACTGGATGGGTTGATAGAAGGAAATTTTGTGCGTATAAGCTGGATATGGCCAAGGCTTATGATCGCGTGGATTGGAGTTTTTTGGAAGGGGTTTAGCGAAATTAGGCTTTCAAAGTCAATGGATATGATGAATTATGGCGTGTGTTACCACCGTACGCTACTCTATTCGCTGACTCCTTCACTCCGACTCGTGCCATCTGCCAAGGTGATCTCCTTTTACCATATCTTTTCCTTTTTGTCGCTGATGGTTTGTCCTGCCTTATCAGGAAAGACATGGAGAGTAACGCTCTACGAGAGCTCCATATATGTAGAAGAGCACCGTGGATATCACATTTATTGTTTGCGGACGATATCATCTTATTTTTTGAAGCTACGGTGGAGAAAGATTAGGTTGTTAAATCCATACTAGATAGATATGAGCAAAGTACGGGACAATTGGTGAGTTTGGGGAAGTGTTCTATTCTATATGGATATCAATGTCGTCCTGCGGTACAAGCAAATCTTAAGAGTATCCTGAAGTATGATACAAATTGCTTTGAAGAGAAATATTTGGAGCTTCCGGTACCGGAAGGAAAGATGAAGAGTGGGAAATTCAAACCCACAAAGGAGAAATTCTCGAAGCATGCTAGTGATTGGTCCGAAAAATACATGTCTTCAGGTGCTAAAGAGACCCTTATCAAATCAGTACTACAGGCTATATCCACTTATGCAATGGGCGTCTTTAAGTTTCCTGCTATTCTTATGGATGATCTGCAGCAAATAATCCGCAACTTCTGGTGGGGAGACGAGGAAAATAGACGGCGAATGCACTGTATGTCGTGGGAGAAGATGGCACGACCGAAAGCGCAAGGCGGTGCAGGTTTTAGAGACCTCAAGGTTTTTAATCAAGCATTATTGACTCGTCAAGCTTGGCGACTGATTCACTTTCTAGACAGTTTGTGTGCACGGCTTCTAAAATCCCGTTATTATCCATCGGGTGACCTCTTGGACACGGCTTTTATCCAATACCAATCTCAAACCTGGCAAGGAATTGTTCATGGTCTCGAACTACTGAAAAAGGCGTTGTGTGGAGGATCGGATCTGGCTCCAAAGTTAAAATCTTTCGGGTTAACTGGATGCCTCGGCTAGATGCGATGAAGTTTGAAGGTAAGCTTGGAAACTCTCGGAAGAAATAGGTCTCAGAGCTTATCAATCCAACTACAAGAACTTGGGATGAGCAAGCTGTAAGAGGATGCTGCCTTTCAAGAGATGCTAATGCCATTCTCTCCATAAAATTACCAGGCCGAGCTTGCGATGATTTTGTTGCCTGGAGTGGAGAGAGTAATGGTCTATTTAGTGTCAGATCAGCCTATCGGCTGGGCCTCTAACCAATTCTTAGCAAGCTTGGGCATGGTCAATCTAGTGCTGAACCATCGGGTGATAGGGGTGTCTGAACCTTGTTTGGAAAGCTGATGTCCCTCAGAAGCTCAGGATTTTTGCATGGCATGCTGCAACGGGCTCTCTTGCTGTGCGGACGAGACTTCAGAAGCGCATCACATCGACGGATCCCACTTACACAATCTGCGGACGTGAGCCGGAGGCGACCACCATGCACTGGTTCACTGCACCCTTTCTCGTGCTCTCCATGAGGAGACGAGAAACTTGTGGCATCTTCCATTGGAGGAGACTTTTCTTCGCACTGGCATGGATTGGCTGCTCAACCTCCTGATAAGTGAGACCAAGGACATTCAAGCAAAAATAATCTTCTTGCTTTGGCGTGTTTGGCAGCACTGAAATAAAATTGTCCATGGTGACGGCAAAGCCACGATATTAGCATCAGCTGCTTTTATTTCCAACTACCAGAAATCGTTTATGACGAGATCTCCCGCCCAACCCTACATGGACATGCAAGTTCTGCGGGCTCACCTGGTCTATCCTTGTGGGCAGCCCCTTCGGTAAGACAGCTCAAGCCGAATGTGGACGCAGGGTGGGATGGAGTTTCGAAGAACGCGGACTTGGGAATTATCATCCGCGACCACCATGGCTCTCTGGTGGTTACTGAATGGAAATTCATCCCTTTGTGCGCAAGCGCTGAAGAAGCTGAGATATTGGCCTGCCTTGAGGGGCTTAGACACCTTATTGAGTTTCGCATCTGGACTGTCTTCGGCCGGTTCAGACCATTAATGCTAAAGTACAAGATCAATCGGGAGGCTGGGCTCTCTATCATGAAGCTCGGGAGTTAACCAAGACATTAAAGTGAAGAAGGTGGAGCGTGTGAGAAACGGCGCAGCACATGTTTTGACGCAATTAGGAAAATCTAGTTTTAGTGGTTCCTTACGTGATGTAGCCCCTGCCTGTGTACAGGATCTGATCACAATCAATTGTAATAGATGATGTAACTTCTATGTGAGCTCGGAGCAGTAAGTTTCAGACGCACTCTTTTTATTTCAGAGTATTTAATGAGACAGGGAGGTTTTTAACGAGACGGCTTGCTGGCTCAATTTCTTATGTTTTTTCTAAAAACAATCTTGTTCATTTATCGCTGGAAACCATGCGTATTTTATTCTCCACCGACAATGCTTGCGTTGTGTGGCATGTGCACGATTGGTTTTGTGTGTATTACCTTCTCGTGTTACGTGCAGGTTAAGTGGTATTTTTTTTTGAAGCCCAACAGGATAGTTGTTGGTATTTATTGATAGCAGAAGAAAACGCTACCAACAGAAACACATTTACAGGGCAAGCACTGGCCGAGGAAGGGTACCTGAGTTGTCATCAATCTTGAGTTGTCACCAAGAACTTTCTTGGTGGAGCACACTAAGGGAGAACATAATCATTGGTATTTTAATAGGGATCATCTTATTAGGCTACCATCGAGTATCTAATACTAGCACACAATCAGATATACAAACAATAACATTAAATGTAAATGCGATGTGATATGGTCCTTCACGTCGTGATCTCCATCTGGCGTCACTCGATTCCGGTGCCAGGGTTCCGACGCCGTAGACACCAGGATACCGGTGTCTTTCTGGCATGGTAGTCCATCACCTCCGTGATTATCTACTACTTCGTCACATAAGGTAATCACTTTACCTTTGCCACAACCATATCACAAAGCAACGCCCCCCTGCAAAACAAAGTTAGACGACTCTACTTTATCTTTGCATGTTTTACGTGGCTGAATGGGCTTTCGCACAAGAACCGTTCTTACCTACGAACTTTCACCATGATGCTAATCAAGTATTGTCTATACTATACCCCTTTCGGGGCCCTCCATTGCAAATGGCATACCAACTAATGTGAGAGAGACAGACACCCCCAAAGCCACTTTATACGGTATAAGCCGTATGTCAAGCGTGGACCAGTCTCACGAATGAACGCATAAAGTCGGTTGGGGACCGCTTCATCAAGCATTACTGTGGTATACACAAGTACACATGGGAGGCTAACAACTAAAATATCAATGCCCACACGCTACATCTCATGTGTTCTACCCGTACTAGCATTACTACACATAGATCTAGCTCTGGTACCACTGTAGGGGTTCGCGTATGAAAACAATAAAATTTTACCCTACGGCCCCGAACCCCTGATGCTGCCAAGACCTATCTATTAGTAATACAGTAACGGGAGGGGCTTTTCGCAAACTTACCCTTGAAGACCGAAAAGCGTTGTCAACGCTCAAGAGAGCGTGGTTGATGTAGACGATCCGAAGATGACCTCAAGGTCGTGTTGAAGTCCTCGCGCTCCTGCGGCTCCAACAACTCCTAGTGCCCCAAGAATGACACCTCGCGGGGAGTTACACACGTCTGGTGCCTGGTGATGACTCCCGCTTCCTCGATCCAGCAGTAGTTGCGGAAGTAGAGCTCCTGGATCCGAATCCCGCAGCGCGACGGCGCTCCGCGGTGAAGATGTCTCTCGTTCGCGCAATCCAAACTTGGGACCACAGTCACGGGAGAGAGAGAGAGAGAGAGAGAGAGAGAGAGAGAGAGAGAGAGAGAGAGATCAATTGGAGGTCTCCCCAAAAGTGAGGAAACCTTTATTGAATATTGTGTGTATTTTTCTGGTCAAAATACCCCACTATATATAGGGGGAGGGGAGGTACTACCTCCCTCAAAGTCCCAGGGTGGAACTAAAGGAGGGGAGATGGGGGGCACCCGACGGCTGGCCCTGGTGGGCCCCGCACGTAGGGGGGCTAGGCCCAGCCGTCCACCCCTTTCCCCTTCTCTCCTATTGCCTTTCTCTCATGGGCCCTTCTCCCTCCGGAATTGGCCCATTAAGTCTTTTTGACCTTTAATTGATTTTTCTTTTATTAAATAATTATGAATAAATGATTAAATAAATATTTAACATTTATTCATATATTATTCAATCTCTGTGGCTATGGAACACCTTCCACCTCCACTCCGGACATCCTCCGGACTTACCGAAATCCTTCCGGTTTTCTCTCTTCTCTTCTTCGGTGATTCTACCGATCCTGTAAACACACTCTAAGCATCATCAAGCCCTTAAGCGTGATACCCTATGGTTCAGAAACACTCTAGACATGGTCGGGACACTCCCGGACCAATGATCGACAGAGGGACCTGGATGGCCATGTGACCCCTATGCATTCCACGAAGATCTTTCATCGTTTGAACCGAGACAGCCACGTCTTATTCATTTTGTCTCTTGATACTTGCACTGACCGAGATCTGATCAATGACATCACCATGTCATGTTCAATCTTATTTACCGAACAATGCTACTTAACTCATTTTGACAAGTCATATCCGTGTGATCAAATCACACGTTGCGCAGCTATTGGATACAACTTCTCCGAGTAGGCCCTTGAGTATCTTTCCGTCACGTGGACGGATAAATCCCGCTCTTGACATATATTTCCTCTACGGTTCCTCCAAATACCTGAACACACCTTTATGATCACTCTATCATAAGTGACGTTTGATGCTATCAAAGCATTCTCGGGAGACAGTGATTGATATAGTCTCACGGTCTAAGGAATAGTCTACGAGGTCTATTCTAATCATCGTAACTTGAACTCCATGACATGATCGGGTCACGATGTTTAGGTTGGGTATTGGTTCATCATCTCATTCTCAGAATGAGTTGACTCCATTTCCAACTGGCATAAATGCCACATGATCAGGAAACCTTGATCATATGTTGACCAATGAACCAGTGACTAGAGTTTCACCGAGAACCCTTGGTTGTTTATATATCACACGTGTATTGACGTTTCTTTTCAATATAGTTATAGAATGATATAAAATTTAATCATAAACTTTATGAAATATGATAATAATCCTTATTATTATTTGTCTCTAGGGCATATTTCCAATAATAGGATAGTGGTTGCTTTTAGTAGCTCCCTCATTTATCAACACTACATTAGCAAACATAGAATTCCAAGGTCCATCCGCTACTAATGTGTCAAATCTCTCCCGAAATCTCCCTCTTTTCCTTGTAAATTTGTTGCCCGTAAAGCTGAGATCCTCTAGAGAACAATGTGTGAGACTGTTCTGGAACGCTTGCATGTATTTAGGTTCCCAAGAGGGACCTCGTTCCTTCTCAAAACATAGAGAATTTCATTAAAATGGCCGAACACCATCCATGGAAGATTCATACCACCATGAAGATCACGCAGGTAAGACCACGACTTGTGTTTATCTTCCCACTTGGGTTCCCCATAAAAGATAGTTAAACGCCAATCATTTTCACCTTCAACTACCATGTCAATGAAGTTTGCAGTAATATCTTTTGGCACAATCTTTATTTCCTGCTTCCACATCAGAATCAAACCACCACTCCTGCCATTTCTTTTATCGAACATAAGACCCTAAAACTTCATTTTTCTCGCAAATTTTTCTGCCTTAGCTTTACCTAGATATGTCTCATACAGAAAAAAACATATCAGTTTGTCTGCCTGTAGAAAACCATAAGTCATCCCCTGGCACTTCCAGCCTCATATTCCGACACCTCCACGTCCAGCACCATATGGAGCAATAGGTTCAGCTTTACTACAAGCCAATCACTCCACTTACAATCACTCATGGGATGGACGCGATCACCACATTAAGTGACTTCGTGGTCAATAAGTACACATAAGTGACAAAAATCAAGGATTTTCTCATATTGCACTGGATACTTCTTTCTTTCCTTCAAGGTTATAGGTACAAATCGAACCAGAGGTTTTCTCAGATGAATGTGCACTCTTTCTCTTAAATACCTCATAGGGTTTATTATCCCTTCATTAACACTGCAAAAGGGGATTCTGCTACTTTATTTGCCACCTTCTCAGGTAACTCCCATTTGTTCATCGAACTCTCTAGACCTTGGATACGGTTCCAAATAGGAATTTTATCAAGCTTGTAGTCTTCAACATTTGAGAATCCATCGTACTATGCCATAACAATCGCTTCTCCTCAGAATAGCCGCGGTCCCCCATCCATGACTCTAGTCAAATCTCCAAGACACTGAAACTAGGCAAGAAAAAGATTTGCACCCTTGGCTTTGAAGGTCACATGTTTTGCCACAGCCCAAGCATTCGTCATCTGTTGGAACATCGCCACATGGCTAAAGGGTTTTGGGGTATGAACCCTAAAAATTGCTAGCCAACGAACATCACCAATTAGTTCATCGATCTCCTCTAAAAAGTCCAGATCCGAGTCCTCCTCACCATGCAGATTCATACCGCCAAAATGATCTTCCAACTCCTTTTCCAGATCAACATGCCTCGAGCTTTCTGCCCATCTCTCAGCAGCAGACGATGAACCATCTTCCTTTGTCATGGGTTCCATCGCCATTAATTCCGCCGGCAGCTAATTCTTCTTCAGGTCCTCCATGCGAACCCCACACTCACAAAGACTTGATCAAGGTGATCACATGAGCAGATCAACAATAAACAACTAACGCAATCGCGTAGATCAAGGGAGAAACCTAGTTGGGACATAGGTACTCACGCGCTTGCCACGTGAGGATTTCAGAACCCTAGGCATGCATGTGTTGGCTAGCATATTAGTACCAATATAATTATACTAACGATAACATCAAAAACAGAAGTCGATTCGTACTTTTTCTGACTAAAGGAGCCTATAAGACAAAGTGTTACAATCCCACGTAGTCCCACAAACACCCAACTGAACACCTTAGTAAACACCAATAACCAACTCTAAAAATAAAATAAACATGCCCTATCTCAGCAAAGTTCTCCCTACAAATCTGAACACCAAGAAAACATATGCAGTCCATCTCATCTCACAGGACCAATTATAGAAACATCCCATTGCAACTTCTAAGAAGGAGCTCAACCAACTCCCTGCTCCAGGTGCAATGTTATAGGATCCCACTCTTTACTCACGTGAAACACTTCAAAAGCTACCGCTAGCAGTCTGTTGGCTCCGTAGCATTATCTGCCTATGATTTTTGACCTCTGCGACAATGACTACATAGATAATTTACACGAAATTCTAGCTACAACAATATCAGGATCAACCAGAAACATTTGGAAACAAGATTTATTCCTTATATTCATAATGTCCATAAAACAGTAGCAATGCCCAACGATACTACCTGTTGCTAGCCAGTCCCTTTAAAACTCTTGATCCAATCACATAACACATCTTCACAATGTGGAAATGTATTCCTGCCATCTAAAGAGTAGAAAACTACACTCCAAGTGTATCCAGCTATAGGTCATCTAAACAAAATATGGCCTACACTTCCTTTTTCACAACAAAATTTACAGGTTTCAAGTTACATTACCTTCCCAACCTCTCTTCACTAAATTGTCCTTAGTCAAGATGTCATTTCTAGACACTCACCAAAGAACCCCTTTAACCCTAATTGGAATTCTTATTTTCCACAAATCTTCATAAGAACAAACACATTTCTTACTTTTCATCGATAAATAGAGATATTTAACTATAAAATCGCCACTTTTTTCTAAAGGCCACACACATCCATCATTTTCCCAGTCAACACCACACCAGTATTTTAGCTCTCCCCACATCTTAGCAGTTTCACCCCACAAACCCCTTCTAAATCTAATACAACTTCAACCTTCTTACAACACCTTACATATTGTAACATTAATAGAGAAAGTAAGAAGATAAAGTCTGGGATTTTTTTCTCCCCCTGGGAATCTTGTCTATTGATACATTGCAAATGTATCTATAATTTTTGATGTTTCATGCTTGGTTTTATCTACTTTCTTGTGTTTTATCCACACTTTGGAGTACTTTTCATATGATTTCTTGGACTAACCTATTAACAAGAGGCACAGTGCCAGCTGCCTGTTTTCTGCTGTTTTTGGTTCCAGGAAAGTCAGAAAAGGAATATTCTTGGAATTGGACGGGACAAAAGCCAAAAATCATATTTCACCAGAAGACTCCCGAAGCCAGAATATGAGGCAGAGTGGGGCTGGGGCCCAGCCACACCACCTGGTAGCGCGGGCTGGGCCTGGCCGCGCCAGGGGGTGGTCTGGCCGCCCCAGACACCCCCTCGGTCTCCCTCTTCGCCTATAAGATGCCTTCTGACCTAAAAACTCAGGAGGGTTCGACGTTTTTCTAGAAGGATTTCCGCTCCGCCGCCATCACCAGATTCCACGAAACAGCACCAGAAACTCTGTTCTGGCACCCTATCGGGACGGGGAATTGGAGGAGATCATCGCCATCATCATCACCATCGCTTCTCCATCGACCATCCATGTTTCCCCCATCTATGAGTGAGTAATTCACCCGCTGTAGGCTATGGGGATGGTAGGGATTAGATGAGATCATTCATGTAATGGCATCAGATTGTTAGGGCATGGTGCCTAGTATCTTCTATTAGTGCTTTATGACTTTGTTGCGACTTGTTATGCTTAATGCTTGTCACTAGGGCCCGAGTGCCATGATTTCAGATCTGAACATGTTATTGATTCATTATGATAGTATTGTTTTTGGTCTTACCTACAAGTTGTATACACACGTTGTTGTCCGGAACCAATGGCCCCGAAGTGACAGAAATCGGGATAACCGGAGGGAACGGCTTTGATGTGAGGATCACATGTGTTCACGGAGTGTTAATGCTTTGCTTCAGTGCTCTATTAAAAGAAGAACCTTAATTGCCAGTAGTTCCCATGAGGCCCTGCTACAAACGGGCTGGCAGGACAAAAGATGTTGTGCAAGTTCTCATTGCGAGCATGTATGACTATATATTGGACACATGCCTAGGATTATCTAGTACTTGGATGCTTTATCTTATTTATCTGCAAAAGCCCTATGTTCTGATTGCCATGTGAATTGTCTTGTCCATGCAACGCCCGTCCATCCATCCCTATGCCTACCACACTCGAATCCTACTATTTACTGCTATTGTTACTACTGTCTTTACTTTACTACTGATATTACTTTACTATTCCTACTACAAAACTGTTGCTACTGATAAACTGCTGTGATCAAGATTGTTTCCAGGTGCAGCTGAATTGACAACTCAGTTGTTAAGGCTTATAAATATTTTTTGGCTCCCCTTGTGTCGAATCAATAAATTGGGTTTCACTTCCCTCGAAAATACTGCGATACACCCGCTATACTTGTGGGTCATCAAGATTATTTTCTGGCGCCGTTGCTAGGGAGCATAGCTTTATTTATCAAGTTCACTTGGAATCACTATTGTTCAAGCTTAGTTTATTTCCGTCTTGTTTGCTTTTTTCTTTATCAAAAATACAAAAAAATTAGTTCCTAGTCTAGTTGTTATTTTGTTGGTCTTTTATTGTCTTGCTTTATCATGCTTTCTATCAATGGTTGTTTTCTTTGAAACTGAATCTTATTGGCATGGTGGGTTCACGGAAGATCAAAAATATTATTATAAGGAACACCGCTTGTCACAAAAAGGGAAACACTTATGGGAACAAATTGATAAATTGTATACCATTGCTAGAAACGTGTGCTCTACTTATAATATTACTTATTGCTTTGATAAATCTTGTTGCTATAAGAGGTATAAACACCTCCCTTTTCAATGTGAGTATAATGATAATGTTACCATATCTTCTTATGTTAAAGGAAATTATGACTTTTATGATGTGGAACAAATTGAAGAATTTATTACTTGGAAGGGTGCATTTGAAGTTGCTAGTTTGCTTGAAAATATTGATGATTCACCTTATAAATATGAGGTTTATGATATACTTAGATTTTGCTTTGATAATTACAAGGAAGAAAATGACTATATTCTTGAATATATTAATAGATGCTTTCCACAAATGGAAGAGACTAATGCCTTGCAGGATCCTATGGAAGAAGAAAATGATGAACCTGAAAGCTCATTAGATGAAAAACAGGAGGAGAGTGATGAACAAAAGGAGGAAGAATGGATTAGCTACCCATGCCTACCTTCTAATGAGAGTAACTCTTTATACCTTACATTATTTGATTGTCCCCCACACTTACCAAAGAAGGATGAATGTTATGCTCATGTTATCTATGATAATCCTGTATTTGTGCTTAACTTCAAGTTGCATGGTATTAAAGAGTTTTGCTTAGAAAATGTTTATGATAAAGCTCTAGACGATGGTCCTATATTGAATGATCAGCCATCTTGCTATAGAATTGTTAAAAGGGGGATTGAAGGTTTTAATCCCACTATTTTTGAGCTTGATAAAAATTATGTGTTTGTAGATCATGAAAAGCATGCTTTATGTGATAGTTATATTGTTGAGTTTATTCATGAGGCTACTGAAAATTATTATGAGAGAGGAAAATATGGTTGTAGAAGTTTTCATGGTATTGAAACACCTCTCTATGTACTGAAAGTTTTGAAGTTACTCTTGTTTTATCTTCCTATGCCTGTCACTTTGTTCTTTATGAATTTATTTGCATACAAGATTCCTATGCATAGGAAGTGGGTTAGACTTAAATGTGTTTTGAATTTGCTTCTTTATGCTCTCTTTTACTTCAAGTCATATTTCTTATGTGAGCATCTTCTCAAACTATCATGCCTAACTTAAAGGCGTTAAAGAAAAGTACTTATTGGGAGATAACCCAAAAGTTTTAGATGAGTCTTGGAAGTTATTACTTCAGTAATAACTGCTCCTTATCCTTTTTATTTGCTTTTTGTGCCAAGAGTAACCTCTAATGCGAGAAAAGTAATGATTGGGAAAGTTGCTGTCCCGAAACAGATTTCTGTGCTTCACCATAAAAATTCGTGTAAAATCTCTGTACGTCCTTTTGAGGCGTAAATTTTTGTGCGTCTGCCCCAGGTTGTTATCTAACTTTCGTTAGTTCAACATTTTTTGATTTGAGCAACAGAAGGTCTTCAACAAAATTCGTCTTTACCTGCTGTTTTGTTTTGACAGATTTCTGCCTTTATTTGCATTTGCTTCTTGTTGGTTCCTTTTTGAGTTCTTTTGGGGAATTGAGCTTTCTAAGGGAAGTGCTACAGTATCTTGTGTTTTAATGGAAGTTTTATTGGTGTTGGAACTGAACCTAAAGACTTATTATCTTGAGTGAACTAATGTTGCTAATAAAGATTGTGTGAAGTTTTGTATGAAGGAAAAATTTCAGGTGTATGAAAGGAATGAGTAATGAGATGAAGGATGGACTAAAGCTCAAGCTTGGGGATGCCACCCGTGTCACTCCAAGAAATATTCAAGAGGTAAAAGTGTCAAAGCTTGGGGATGCCCAAGGCATCCCCTTCTTCATCAATAAAAATTCCAGGTTTCTTCCAAGCACTTCATTTTTATTGTTTCATGCATAGTTGTGTTGTTCTTGGAGCGTCTTCTTTTTCGTTTTGGTTTTGGTTTTTCGTTTGCTTGGTTTTCTTAGTTTTCTTAATAAATTGGTTGGACCTCCTCTTTCATACATTGGTTTTCAAATAGTTTGGTTTGGATTGGAAAAGAGTAGGAAAGTTCATGCTTAAGTGGTAAAGAGAGCTTGTTTTTGACTGTGGCCTATGCTTTGTCATGCCATGCTTGATATTGTTTTGGCTTTATGCTTAGTATTCTTTGCTGTAGCATGAATTTTTATAAACAATTGAGATTGCTTAATGTGCCTTTTAAGAATCATGCGTTGTTTTAGCATATTAAAGCATAGTATTGTGGTATTCTCCTTTGATGCTTTATTTGGGTTGACTTGGCGCATGCTCACACCATGTTATGACTATCCCAAGTCACCATAGCCTTTATGATCCTTCAGTTTTCAACTTGTAGTATCACTTTATGCTTTGATCAATGATGTTTTGTCGCTCTGCATGATTATGGCCATTATTGCTCTCTTAGTTTGTCGCTCCCAGTATTTTGCTAGCCTCCGCAACCAAGTATGAGTTCCACTCATGCATCCAACTCCCTAAACCAAGTTATTCCAAAGAGTCCACCATACCTACCTACTAGCTTAAGCTATTCCAAGTATATTTGTGTTTTTGTTTACCTTCCAAATTAAACTTGTTATGAGAAAACTAGTGATTAAAGCTCTCACAAACTTGATGGCACACTTTACTTTTCTTGCCTTCAATAAACTTGAACCATTGTGTCATCTGTGTTGTATATGCTTGCACTTATTTGTTGCGGATTAGTAGAACCAAGCTGTCATGGGGAACGCTTTCAACATTGCACTGGTACTTTGTACCTAGTTGATATCATGCTCTTTTGTCTATGGATGTCGTCGGTGTGAAATGAAAGGGGAGCTTGTAAGTCCATGGAGTTATGTATATGTGTTAGAGAAACACCTGGGCCGCTGGTCTAATCCATGCTGACATGGTGGAAACCTGTAGTGTAACCATAATGAGCTGTCTATGAAGCATTCTTCTTATAAAAAAAGTCCTATATTGAGAAAAAAAGAGAAAAAGAAAAAAAATTATGAAAAGAGGAAAGAGAGAAAAAAGCACCATATTCCCATGGTAAATAAGAAGATTGCTGAGATGCTCGTTGTCTGCTTGCCTTGTCATTTTGATATGGGGATTCTTCCGTATCATCGGGCAAGGGGTACCCCGTTGGCGGTTCTCTATGATACACATGTACTTACGATGACAAGAACTTACCGGTGACTAAACTTGAGTAGCATGAGGAGCGGCCCTTGTATTCAAGGGACATGAGATTTCTAACTTATACTTCGTCAAGCATATACACCATAGGTTGTTCACTTTAACCTTAATCACTTCAAGATGCTTATGATAGGGGCAATGAGAGCTGAAAGCTATTAAGTACCATAATTTTCGGAAGCTCTTTATGAGACTTGAATCCCTACTTCCTTCTATGAAGGCTTTTCTTCCACTATATATATTGAGTCTCCACCTTCTACCTTTATGCACTTACTTTGAGAGCATAGTGGCCATTCTTAGTTCTATGTGCATTGTCCTAAGACTTGTTGGTTGATGCATACCTTGATATTGCTTGTTTTAAACTTTTTGTATCTAGTCACTCTTATGAACTTTGAAGGTGTCCTATGCATTTATATTTGCTACTCTATGAGTGACAAGCTGAATACTACTATGCTATGTTTTCTTTATGTGAAACAAACAAACGTCTTGCAAAGCATTGTTATTCATGAATATTTTGTTTGTGCCTTCTTATGTTGCATCATAGTTTCTTTGTCTTATTGCTAGAACTTTGTCTTTCATGTTATGATTGAAGTACTATGATCCCAGCTTTGAATATTTTACAAATACTTTTATCAAGTTTATGATGGTGCATGTCACCTCAAAAATTATTCTTTCTTCTTATTACTTACCTACTCGAGGACGAGCAGGAGTTAAGCTTGGGGATGTTGATACATTGCAAATGTATCTATAATTTTTTATGTTCCATGCTTGGTTTTATCTACTTTCTTGTGTTTTGTCCACACTTTGGAGTACTTTTCATATGATTTCTTGGACTAACCTATTAACAAGAGCCACAGTGCCAGCTGCCTGTTTTCTGCTGTTTTTGGTTCTAGGAAAGTCAGAAAAGGAATATTCTCGGAATTGGACGGGACAAAAGCCAAAAATCCTATTTCACCAGAAGACTCCCGGAGCCAGAATATGAGACGGAGTGGGGCTGGGGCCCAGCCACACCACCTAGCCGCGCGGGCTGGGCCTGGCCGCGCCAGGGGGTGGTCTGGCCGCCCCAGACACCCCCTCGGTCTCCCTATTTGCCTATAAGATGCCTTCTGACCTAAAAACTCAGGGGGGTTCGACGTTTTTCTAGAAGGAGTTCCACTCCGCCGCCACCACCAGATTCCACGAAACAGCACCAGAAACTCTGTTCTGGCACCCTGCCGGGACGGGGAATTGGAGGAGATCATCGCCATCATCATCACCATCGCTTCTCCATCGACCATCCATGTTTCCCCCATCTATGAGTGAGTAATCCCCCGCTGTAGGCTATAGGGATGGTAGGGATTGGATGAGATCGTTCATGTAATGGCATCAAATTGTTAGTGCATGGTGCCTAGTATCTTCTATTAGTGCTTTATGACTTTGTTACAACTTGTTATGCTTAATGCTTGTCACTAGGCCCCGAGTGCCATGATTTCAGATCTGAACATGTTATTGATTCATTATGATAGTATTGTTTTTGGTCTTACCTGCAAGTTGTATACACACGTTGTTGTCCGGAACCAATGGCCCCGAAGTGACAGAAATCGGGATAACCGGAGGGAATGGATTTGATGTGAGGATCACATGTGTTTACGGAATGTTAATGCTTTGCTCCGGTGCTCTATTAAAAGGAGCACCTTAATTGCCAGTAGTTCCCTCGAGGCCCCGCTGCAAACGGGCTGGCAGGACAAAAGATGTTGTGCAAGTTCTCATTGCGAGCACGTATTACTATATATGGGACACATGCCTAGGATTATCTAGTACTTGGATGCTTTATCTTATTTATTTGCAAAAGCCCTATGTTCTGATTGCCATGTGAATTGTCTTGTCCATGCAACGCCCGTCCATCCATCCCTATGCCTACCGCACTCGAATCCTACTGTTTTCTGCTATTGTTACTACTGTCTTTACTTTACTACTGTTGTTACTTTACTATTCCTACTACAAAACTGTTGCTACTGATAAACTGCTGTGAGCAAGATTGTTTCCAGGTGCAGCTGAATTGACAACTCAGTTGTTAAGGCTTATAAATATTCTTTGGCTCCCCTTGTGTCGAATCAATAAATTAGGTTTCACTTCCCTCGAAAATACTGCGATACACCCCCTATACTTGTGGGTCATCATCTATCTACACATATTTCTAGAACAAAGTATTAACACCATCTCCAATCACCTTTCTACAACATCTATAGTAACTAATAGATGCTTCCATAATTCCTTGCCAAAATAGGAATCATTAGGTTTAACCTTACACTAAGATAAAGTATATCTACCCAAATATTTAGCCCTTACTAACTTCTGCCATCTACCATATGTATTTCATATTTTCCTTAACCATTTACTAATTAATAAAATATTCAAGATATCCAAGTCTACCACCCTCAAATCCCCTTGGTCCACAGGTTGATAAACAACTTCCCAATTAACTAAATGATATTTCTTTTCCCCATTATTCTCATTCCATAACAACCTTTTCATGATAAAAGCCATTCTTTTCCTAGGCCATTTTGGCAACCTAAACAAAGATACTAAAAACAAGGCACACTACTCAAACAAGCCTTCAAAAATTATAATCTACCCCCCATAAGGCATAAGTTTACCTTCCCAAGCATGTAACTTATTTTCCATTTTATCGTCTTACCCTTTCGAGTCGCTATTTATCAATCTAGAATGGTGAATTGCAACACCTATATACTTAAAAGGAACAACCCCTTCTAAATAAGTGAAAATAGAAGTATCCTAATCCATCTTAGTTTTAGATTCACCAAAACTGCAGACTTCACTCTTAAGAAAAATAATCTTGAGACCAGATAAATGTTCAAAAATACACTGGATAATCTTCAGATTTTTTTCACTTTCCAACTCATCTTCAAAAATGAAGATCGTGTCATCTTCATAATGCAGCATGACCACACCCCCTTCCAGTAAATGAGAAACCACCTCCCTTATTAAACCTGCTTCTTAATTTTTTCTAGTTAACACTGCTAGGACCTCAACAACATAATTAAACAAAATTGGTGACAAAGGATCACCTTGCCTTACTCCCCTAACTGTCTTAAAGTAATATCCTATATGTCATTAACCACAATTGCTACATGACGATCATTAACCACTTTCCTAATACAAGTGATAAATTATTTAGGGAAACCTTCATTTCCAACACTAGGAAAATAAATTCCTTATCTAGCTTATCATAAGCTTCTTCAAAACCTACTTTGAACATAACTACTGTAGAATTAGTTATATGGACATCATTTAATGCTTCATGAAGAAGAACCGCACCATCTAGAATATATCTACCCTTGATAAAAGCATTTTGAAACTCCGAAATAGCTTTATCAGCCAACTTAACAACCCTATAATTTAAGGTTTGGGTAAAATAAATTAGAATAACATTTATTAGACAAATGGGCCTATAAGCCTGGAGCTTATTAGCACCCTGAACTTTAGGAAAAAGGTGTAATAATACCATCATTAAACTTGACTATATCCAACCTATTATGATAAAATTCATTGAACAACACCAGTAAATCTGGACCTACAAAATCCCAAAAGTTTTGGTAGAATTCTATAGGTAAACCTTCGGGTCCTCGAGCTTTGTTACCCTCCATTTTGAAAATAGGAAATTTAATTTCTTCCAAGCTAAAAGGTTCAACTAGATAAGCTCTATATAAATCATCTAATACCTCATTCGCTAGAACTAACAACCTAACAACATTACTTGCATCACCCTTGCGAAACAAGTCCTTATAGAACTCAGTAGCAAAAAGAAGAATCTCCCCCCCCCCCCCCCCCCCATCAACCTATTCTCCTAAGTTGAAGAAATAATCTTATTTATCCTCTTCCTCCCACTAGCTTTACCATAAAATATGTGGTTAAACATTTGTAATGCCCGGAAAATATTTCAAAATAAAAATTGCATGTTATTTTTTTTATTATCGTGACATCATCATGCATATTTTTGCCTAAAACTATTTTCACTAAAAGCCTATTTTATTTTTTAATTAGTCCCCTCTTTTAATTTCAAATCAAAATCCCAGTGTCTCTAGATATTTTATTTGTCTAAAACTATTTGCAAAAATATTTTCAAAATAAAACAAATAAAAATGACAGACAAGATGAAGATGGACAAGCACGGAGCTGACAACTAGCCCGCACGACCGAAGGTTTTAGAGGAGGCAGCCGCTGGCCGGGCCAAAAACCCAGCCAGCAGCCCCTACCACCCCGCTACCCTAACCCTAGATACCAAACCCTAGCCTAAACAGCAACGCACCCCACCGCCGCCACCAGCAACATGCACACACGCCTCACGCGGCCGCACTCACCCAGACCCTGGTTGGACCCAACATGAACACATGCACCAAGCCACCACGACCCAACACACACAGCCAAACGCAACTCACTGTACACTAGCACTAGCGCATGCAACACCACACATGCACTGTACGCTGCCACACACACGCAGGATACCCACACATGATTCCGATCGGGAGACCCCGATCCCGTCGACCACTGACCCCCATATTCTTCCCCGCCGCTAGGAGAGAACCACGCCGACCATCCCGACCTCGGATCCTCCTCGCACGCACCCCGTCGTCCTCGCCCTGATAGCGCCACCACCCGCCATCGCCTGGGCCGCACCGTCCTCTGCCGACGTCCGCCCACACCCAGCTCCAACCGTGTGACCAAGATCTCGCCGCGCCTCCCGTCGCCGACCTCGCCCTCTGCTCCCTGTAGTGCGTCACCTCTCTCCGTCGACAGCAGTAGCGTGCCGCTGTGAACGCTCTCCACCTCAGCCGCCTTCCCTACCGCGCAGCCAGAGCCTCCCCGTGCCATGCCGGTCCATCCCCGAGCTCAAGCTGCCGCTGCACGTTGACGGCCTCGCCTCTGCCCTGAGCCCGCGGGGTCTAGCAGCCTCCTCGACCTTGTTGCGCTCCGTCGACCTCCGGCTCGACCCAGGGCGTGCCACTGCCCAGCTCTACACCGACCCCGCTGCTGTGAGCCCCTTCTCTTCCGGTCGCCTCCCAGACTGGTTCCTACCAACACCGCGTCTGTACCCGCATGCGCGTGTATGTCATGTGTCTGTTTGTCTCTGTGAGCTCCTAAACAAAGGTTGCTGGCTTGGCCGCCTAACGAGTACTACCTCTGTTTGGGATTATTAGGCCTTTTACAATGGGTGTTTCTTAGCACCGTATCCTATGCAATTTGCTTATGTGGCGCCATAGTTAATGAGGAAAGAGACTGAGGCTGTATCTTAGCTAAGAAACACCTCTTGCACGCAACCATAGGTAAAAGACATTGCTAGTCCAATCACATGCATGCATGTCTTCTAATAATTAAATATAGAGACACCACTAAGAAACAATGCATTGGAGAGGTTGTATCTTAACCATTTATTTCTCCTATGATGACGTGCTAAGATACACTCCATTATGAAAGGCCTTAGTCCTAAGAGCCAAGTTGCTTATACCAAGACACTCAATAACTCTCTCTCATTAATACATGTATGCACCAATAGTTTTACATGCATGAGAGAAGTGAGAGAAAAAAGAAAATATGCATTGGACGAGAGAGACTAATAAATGAGATAACCCTTATAATCTCAAACAATATAAAAAAGCTCTTAGGACTAATAATCCCGAACAGAGGTAGTACCTTCTAAGATGGCAATATCTGAGTACCCGATGAAACACTAGCAACAAAAACCAAGATCTCCATCACAGGATGCCATGTTCTCATCCCTAGATCCGAAGGCGGAACCTCGAAGACCCTAAAGACTGTCCCTGGACCTGAGTTCTCCGTCATGGACGACGACAAGGTCTTCGACATGGAACCGACAATATCTACTACACGGACTCGAAGACTCCGAGCGCTCCTACATGGATCCAAAGAGCAAACCCGAACCCCTCCGAACCCAAGATCTACGAACCCAATGTGTGACCCCTGTTTTATAAAATGACATATAACTTGTTGCAGATTAAACCATTCATGCTTGCATACATGTCTTGTGATTTGGGTTAAATAGTCAATTCACCTAATAATTAATCATCGAGTGTTTATGCGGGATATTTATGTCTTATCTCGACTTCATTTGAATTGTGTAGCTCATCGATGCCATGTTTTTGCCATGTCGTGGGCTGCTAATCAACATTTAATTTGTGGGGTAGATAAAAAACTTGTACCTTCTATTTAATTGTCAGGATTCTGACCCCGCTTAATATTATTGCTAAGTTGCATCACATATTTCCATGTCCTGCATCATATCATAAACATGTCACATCTTCCACCGTAGTATTAGATATTGCATTGGTTATTCTTTCTAGTGTTTTGCTTCTTCACCAGATAGGATGATGAGTCAATGCAAGATACGACAAGCCTTCAGTTACCGACTTTGTCTCACAAGCGAGCATTCTTCCCCCTTCTATCTATTTTGCATTTATAGTCTTTACTTACTTCCTTTGATCTACTGCTATCCTTCATTATCAATGCTTTAGTACCATTCCATTATTTACCTACTCTACTATATTGCCTTGGTTATCCTATTACCTGTTGCTTGAGTATATAGGTTGGACTTGCGAGTCGTAGCGCATGCTTAGGTCTGTCGCCCGCTCTCATATAGGTGAACCATGATATTTGGATTTGGTTGATGCTAAGATAACTAAATTGGTGATGTTGGTTATGGTTTCACCTAATGATAAGGCCCGGTAGGGACCACCTTTGGGAACTGCTGGAGTTGGCCTAGGAACCATTTGTTCTGCGATACTAGTTCTGAGTTGATCGCGCTAACCAAATGTGGGGCCTATGGGATCCCCCTCAACTACTAACACTATTTGTATATCCAGAGGGTTACAAAATTGGTTTTTCATTTGGTGTTTACGCATAACTTGTCCTCGGACGTGGTGACTATGATATGTCTTCGGACTTGGTGATGATATGATTTTGGTGGACAAGCCACGCATGCATACATAATCTGCTGTACATGGTGACGATTGGATGGAGCTCTACAAGTTATCTTTCGAAGACCAATCCACTAGTAGTCGTGAACGTTGTGCCACATTGAGAATCGTCGTGCCTCTTGGCTGGATAAAACACAGTAGGTGATGCCTCTGGATATGCGCGTAATTATGGTATAGTTCTTGTTGTGAGAATCAGAAGGCACGCGTAATATATCGCCTGAAGGGTTGAACATGCATTTGGGTATAGTAGTACACCCCTGCAGGGTAAATCTTTTTGAGAAGTCATGTATCCTCGATTATGGATGCCTCAGGAGTATGGTGTCATGATCATAGACAACGCCGCTAATGCTTTGCATCTAATAGTATGACTAGTAACTAGCCTTACCAACTAGACAATTGGATAATTAAAATTGCAACGTGTGTGTTCCGCGGGAGGACTTCCTCGACTGGTCTTCGAGGGGGAAATCTTCGGATGGGTTATGTTTGGTGTTTGATCATAGTTATTGTATAGCGCTCTCTTATCTCGCTCTAATAGCTGAAGTTGTAGCGTGTTTCTATAAGTTACATAGTGCAAGCTCTGCTGCCGCTGAGCCCACCATACCTATGTAAGCGAGGACCGCCGAATTCTAAGACTCGCCATGTACTAGCCTCAGTACTGACCTCCCTCTTTCTGTTTTCCTTTGCCCTTTGCCGACATCATTTAGCTTGACAGGTATGCGATTGATGATGTTATCCAGGTTAGGTTTTCGGCTTGGCCTAGGCATGGTTATGGATGCCACTTGGTTATTCTTCAGGACTCTTAGTCCCATTTGGTTCTTATCCGTAGTCGGATACTATTATGTTTTCTTCTTGAATTGTATCATTTGTATTCTTAACTCGTTGAGTCATTGATGTATATATATGTTTCTTTTGGGTTTAGTTGTAAGCTACTATGATGTAACTACGTGTAATAAAACCTACCCACACGAAAGTGTCTGGTGGCATCTTTTAATCGCTTCTATGCAGATTTTGGCAGAAATGCTAAGATCTGCATAGACTCGGTTCGGGGGCGTTACAACATTCGTCCTCTAACAACTACTTCTCTTTGGTTCTCTACAATCATTTAACCTCTTCTTCCTTATTAATCCTAAACAAATCAGCCTCCAACGTCTTTTTTCCTTATATTTATCCAAAGTTAACCTAAAAACCTCAATATCTTTATCAATACTATCAATATGTTCTATCGGCATCTTTTTATTTCTTTTATTAAAACCTTCCCAATTAAGGTTCCAACCTTTCGAATTACTCCTAACACATCTAGCTCAATTGTGCCAAATATCAAGCATATTTCTACCTATAAAATTTTTAAGCCATAATTTACAAACTACCTCTCTAATATTAGACCTAAAGAACCAACATAAACTCAAATTTAAAAGGTCTATAAAAAATAGGTTTCTCAGGGCCAAAATATACAATCAATGCACAATGGTTAGAACCTATTTTTGGCAAAGTTCTAACAAAAACTAAGGGATATGTAGCTTCCCATTCAGTACTCACTAATACCCTATCTAATCTTTCAAAATAGAGGATCTATTGGATTATTGGACCAGGTAAAACATCTACTAGACAAATCTAAATCTCTAAATTCCCAATGCTCAATAATAGCATTAAACATAGAAGACCACTTAGACATTTTCTTTTTTGTTGCTATCCTTTTCACCTTCATAATATTAAAATCACCACCTATCAAAATAGGTTATTTACTAATATTAAACATTTGAAATTTTTCAACCAAAAATCTATCATTATCTTTAGCATGAGTTGCCCCATAAACAGGTGACAAATTCAAAACAAAACCAGAAGCCTTTTCTGTAAACAACATCCTGATGCGAATATCTCCGTCACTAAACTCCATTACCTAAAGATCACTATATACACCCAACACCACCCCCGACAAACCCATGGAAGGAAATAACATTCCAAATAAAGTTTTTTCCACCTGAAATAACACTTAACCATGCCAAAGGAATGACTTCTCTTTTAGTTTCACATAAACCAATGAAACCTAATTTATTATCCACTAGCAGATCATGTAATTTGTCTCTCTTACTTTTATCTCCTATACCTACAATATTTCCTAACATGCCTGCCGTAATCAAATATGAGAAAATTTTAAGTTTCTACCACTACTCATTCTAGTAATAACATTACCTGTACTTCTCCCCTTCCTCTTTCTCTAGTTATAGAATTCATATGTCTATTCAATCTTTCTAAAGAAGCCAGTCCTCTAATACATGAATCAAAAGCAATATCCACACTATCATCACTAGAAGAATTTGAACTATCTCTAAGGTCATGTGCAGCCTCAGGATCAAAGCTATCTAGCTTAGATCCCCTATCCATTTCCTTTTCTTTTCCCTTATCTCTGTTAGCAGCAAATAAACTAAATATAGCTTCCTCTAAATCTTGAATAGCTTGAATAGTTCTATTAGTTTTCAATGCATCATTGCCTAGGTTTGCACCAATAACTGAAGCTATATTAGAAAAAACATCACATGAAGCATTGAGAATGTTAACATTACCTGCATCAATCTCTAGACTCTTCTTCTTATCCATCTCCACTATTTTTTCCATTGTGTTGGCTTCAGTGTTTGTCCTGGTCCCCTTCATCTTGTTCCCATCAATATTATCAATATGCTTCCTTGACTTGGATTTCCCACCCTTAGAACTTGGGTGTTTTCGTTTAGCTCCAACTTCTAACAAATCAACATGCACATTCTCCTGCCTCCCCTCTTTCATTGTTGCATCAGACAACTCCTTTTCTGAATTCCCTGTCTAGCTCAGCTATTGATTTAGTACTAATACCCATCTCTCTTGCAAACACATCAGGATCCTCACCATATATTTCAATGTATTCCGTTGTAGTATATTCTCCACCCTCCTCTCCCTCACCGTCCTCCACTTCCTCAATCCCACCTTCTTTTTCACCAACATTCTCTCTCTCCCCAAATATTACTATAACTTTCTCAACAAGAGCATGCCCATTCTTAGCTTCTTTCCTCTATCTAATAATAATTTTCCTTCCCAAATCCAGATCAATTTGCATGTCCAGCTCTATGCTTTGCTTGATTCCACCTCATATTCCTCCATATTTGCTGCTCCACTACCAGTTAGTTGCTTGTTTGGTGAAGAGACACACTGGTCCATCTCACTATACTTGCTTCTTTTCTCCACCCTACTTCCCAAACCTTTAGATTGCAGGTTGTTCACCGCAACCCCATTCACCACAGGCCCACCCTTCTCCACTACCTGCTCTACTCAAATTTGATGTGATAAATATAGAGATCATAAATCAATGGAGCCACTTGAGGGATTTTACTTGGATTTTTAATGCAAACTTTGATCCTAATCAGTTTATGCTCCTAGAAGAATGGCATATCCAATTCATGCATAGTTCTCAGCATGGACCCAACTTCATCAAAACCTTCCTTATGCAACATGGATGGAGGTACGCATGTCTCCCTAACCCACACAAAGTATAACTTAAACTTTGTTGCTGAAGTTGGTGACCAAGGTGCAATCCTGGCTAAGTGAGAGGTCCCCTTCAAGGAAAAATAGTCAAAAGTGCCGTCTCCTCCACCTTAGCTTCTGAAGGTAAATTCACCAAGAATTCATTTTCTCCATAAGCACGCATTTTTCCATTTAGCATCCCAAGGGAATTGCTTGTTGAATGCATCTACCAGCTGAGCTATGATGGCTATGTGTATGGCGCCAGAAAAATGCTGGAGCGGTGTTGATGTAGAGCTCGTTGGGAACCCCAAGGGGAAGGTATGATGAGCACAGCCGCAAGTTTCCCTCAATTATGAAACCAAGGTTTAATCGAACCAGTAGGAGCAAGGAAACACCCCAAAGGTGTTACTAGCTGAGCTTTGGCAGGGCGCACTACCGGTGCTAGTAGCAACGTGGAGACCTGCACAACACAACCATAGAACTTTGTCCCCAACTTGCGATGAGGTTGTCAATATCACCGTGTTTTGCTGAAAACAAAGGATTAAACGTATCGAATGGAAAGAAGTACATGCATATACTAATCATCTTGACTCCTTTGAGACTTGATTGGGCATTACAACATTATACATAGACCGCCATCCAACTGCATCTATGACTAATAATCCACCTTCAGGTTATCATCCGCCCCCCTCCAGTATTAAGTCGCAAGCAACAGATTATTGCTTTACGAATTGCGTGTAAAGTAAACAATATGATTGTTCTATGAACAAAGGATTGTTGTTTTCTCCCTAGTAGCAACAACACATCTAGTACCTTAGAGATTTCTGTCACTTCCCCAGATTACCAGAGGCATGAACCCACTATCGAGCATAAATACTAACTCTTGGAGTTGCTAGCATCTACTTGGCCAAGATAGCTACTAACAACGGAAAGCATGCAAGATCACAAATAACAAAGACATGATAGAATCAATAATCAATCTGAAATAGCATCTCAATATCCATCGGATCCCCGCAAACACAACATGCAGAATTACAAATAGATGATCTTGATCATGAACTGAGCTCACAAGATCTAGACATGAAAGCACAAAGGAGGAGAACCAGCCATCTAGCTACTACATGGCTCCGTAGTCCAAGGATGAACTACTCACGCATCACACCGGAGGCTTGCATGGTGATGAAGAAGGCCTCCAGGGTGAATTCCCCTCTCCGGCAGGGTGCCGGGAAGAGCTTCAGATCCCTCCCGATCTAGGGATGGAGATGACGGCGGCTACAGACTCTTTCGTGGATTTTTGATCGGGCCATTAGGGTTTTCTTCCCGAGGGCAATATATAGACGGAAGGAGAGGCCGAGGGGGTGCCAGGGGCGGCCACACCACCCCCTGGCGCGGGCCAGGCTAGGCCACGTGGCCAGGTGGTGACCCCCTGGCCCCTCCCCGTCTCGTATTCTGGCATCTGATGACTTCCGGAAAAATAGGCACTTTGGCTTTTGTCCCGTCCAATTCCGAGAATATTCATTTTCTGACTTTCCTGGAATCAAAAACAGCAGAAAACAGGCAGCTGGCACTGTGGCTCTTGTTAATAGGTTAGTCCAAGTAATCATATAAAAAGTACTCCAAAGTGTGGATAAAACACAAGAAAGTGGATAAAACCAAGCATGGAACATCAAAAATTATAGATACATTTGTAATGTATCAACATCCCCAAGCTTAACTCCTGCTCGTCCTCGAGTAGGTAAGTGATAAAAAGAAAGAATAGTTTTTGAGGTGACATGCACCATCAAAGACTTGATCAAAGTATTTGTAAAACATTCAAAGCTGGGATCATAGTACTTCAATCATAACATGAAAGACAAAGTTCTAGCAATAAGACAAAGAAACTATGATGCAACCTGAAAAGGTACAAACAAAAGATTAATGAATAACAATGCTTTGCAAGACGTTTGTTTGTTTCACATAAAGAAAACATAGCATATAGCATTCATCTTGTCCCTCAATAGAGTAGCAAAGATAAATGCATAGGACACCTTCAAAGTTCATAAGAGTGACTATATACAAATAGTTTAAAACAAGCAATATCAAGTTATGCATCAATCAACTAGTCTTGGGACAATGCACATAGAACTAAGAATGGCCACTATGCTCTCAAAGTAGGTGCATAAAGGTAGAAGATGGAGACTCAATATAATGGAAGAAAGGCCTTTTATAAAAGGAAGTAGGGATTCAAGTCTCATAAAGAGCTTCCAAAAATTATGGTACTTATAGCTTTCAGCTCTCATTGCCCCTATCATAAGCATCTTGAAGTGATTAAGGTTAAAGTGAACAAACTATGGTGTACATGCTTGATGAAGTATAAGTCAGAAATCTCATGTCCCTTGTATACGAGGGCCACTCCTCATGCTACTCAAGTTTAGTTACCGGTAAGTTCTTGTCATCATAAGAACATGTATATCATAGAGAACCGCCAACGGGGTACCCCTTGCTCGATGATACGGAAGAATCCCCATATCAAAATGACAAGGCAAGCAGACAACGAGCATCTCAACAATCTTCTTATTTGCCATGGGAATATGGTGCTTTTTTCTCTCTTTCCTCTTTTCATAATCTCATTTTTTCTTTTTCTCTTTTTTTCTCAATATAGGACTCTTTTTTTATAAAAAGAATGCTTCATAGACAGCTCATTATGGTTACGTTGCAGGTTTCCACCATGTCAGCATGGATTAGACCAGTGGCCCAGGCGTTTCTCTAACACATATACATAACTCCATGGACTTACAAGCTCCCCTTTCATTTTACACCAGCGACATCCATATACAAAAGAGCATGATATCAACTAGGTACAAGTACCAAGTGCAATGTTGAAAGTGTTCCCCATGAAAGCATGGTTCTGCTAATTCCCAACAAATAAGTGCAAGCATATACAATATAGACGACACAATGGTTCAAGTTTATTAAGGGCAAGAAAAGTAAAGTGTTCCATCAAGTTCATGAGAGCTTTAATCACTAGTTTTCTCATAACAAGTTTAATTTGGAAGGTAAACAAAAGCATGAATATACTTGGAATAGCATAAGCTAGTAGGTAGGTATGGTGGACTCTTTGGAATAACTTGGTTTAGGGAGTTGGATGCATGAGTGGAACTCATACTTGGTTATGGAGGCTAGCAAAAGACTGGGAGCGACAAACTAAGAGAGCAATAATGCCCATAATCATGCAGAGCGACAAAACATCATTGATCAAAGCATAAAGTGATACTACAAGTTGAAAACTAAAGGATCATAAAGGCTATGGTGACTTGAGATAGTCATAACATGGTGTGAGCATGCGCCAAGTCAACCCAAATAAAGCATCAAAGGAGAATACCACTATACTATGCTTTAATATGCTAAAACAACGCATGATTCATCCAAGGCACATTAAGCAATCTCAATTGTTTATAACAAGTCATGCTACAGCAAAGAATACTAAGCATAAATCCAAAACAATATCAAGCATGGCATGACAAAGCATAGGCCACAGTCAAAAACGAGCTCTTTTTACCACATAAGCATGAACTTTCCTACTCTTTTCCAAACCAAACCAAACTATTTGCAAACCAATGTATGAAAGAGGGGGTCCAACCAATTTATTCATAAAACTAAGAAAACAAAGAAAACAAAAAACCAAAACGAAAACAAAAAATAAGACGCTCCAAGAACAACACAACTGTGCATGAAACAATAAAAATAAAGCGTTTGGAAGAAACCTGGGATTTTTATTGATGAAGAAGGGGATGCCTTGGGCATCCCCAAGCTTTGACGCTTGTACTCCTTGGATATTTCTTGGGGTGACACGCGTGGCATCCCCAAGCTTGAGATTTAGTCCATCCTTCATCTCATTACTCATTCCTTCCATACACCTGAAATTTTTCCTTCATACAAAACTTCACACAATCTTTATTAGCAACATTAGTGCACTTAAGATAAATAAGTCTTAAGGTTAAGTTCTAACACCAATAAACTTCCATTAGAACACTAGATACTTTAGCACTTCCCTCAAAAAGCTCAATTCCCCAAAAGAACTCAAAAAGAAACAAACAAGACGCAAATGCAGAAAATGGCAGAAATCTGTCAAAACAGACCAGCAGGTAAAGACGAATTTTTTCGAAGACCTTCTGTTGCTCAAATAAAAAAGTGTTGAACTAACTAAAGTTAGATAACAACCTGGGTCAGAAGCACAAAAATTCACGCCTCAAAAAGACTTTCAGAGATTTTACACGAATTTTTACGGTGAAGCACATAAATCTGTTTCGGGACAGCAACTTTCCCAATCATTACTTCTCTCTCATTAGAGGTTACTCTTGGGACAAAAAGCAAATGAAAAGGATAAGGAGTGGTTACTATTGAGGTAATAACTTCCAAGACTCATCTAAAACTTTTAGGTTATCTCCCAATAAGTACTTTTCTTTAACGCCTTTAAGTTAGGCATGAGAAGCAAGAAAAAGAATCAAGTGTTCTCAAATGAAGAAGCATTAAGACCAAATTTTGTTTTCATAGGAGAAGCAAAAGAAATCTTCTCTCTCTTCTTAGGGAAGTGTTATATACCTTTCTTGAGTGGGAGTTGATATTTAATGGTGCCTTCTTTTATATCAATTATGGCACCAATAGTTCTAAGAAAAGGTCTTCCCAAAGTAATAGGACAAGAAGCATTGTATTCAACATACAAAACATAGAAATCAACGGGGATATAGGCATTGTTAACCATAATAAGAACATCATTAAGACTCCCCATGAGTTTCTTTTTAGCATTATCATCAAGTGGGATATTCAAATAACAATCTTCAAGTGGAGGCAAATCAAGCATATCATAAATCCTTCTAGGCATAATAGAAACACTACTATCAAGATCACATAAAGCTTTGAAATCAAAGTCATTCACTTTCATATTAATGATGGGTTCCCAACCATCTTCTTGTTTTATAGGAATAGAAGCTTTATGTTTCATATTTTCTTCTTTAATCTTTATGAGAGCATCAGTAATATGTTTTGTAAAGGCCATGTTCATAGCACTAGCATTAGGACTTTTAGCAAGCTTTTGTAGGAACTTAATAACTTCAGAGATATTGCAACCATCAAGATCAAAATCAAATTTATCATCTAAAGTAGTAGAACTATTACTAGCCTCAACACTAGTGGTGGTAATAGTAGAAACACTAATGTTTCTAGCAATTTCATCTTCTCTTTCCCACTTAGCATGTAATTCTACTAATAGTCTAACATTTTCATCAATTCTTACTTGTATAGCATTAGTAGCTGCAAAGGGATTATCATTAGTTTCAGGTTTAGCAGCCATTTTATGCAAAGAAGATTGAGCTTCAGCCAAAGATGCTATATTTCTTTCAGCATTAGAGAGTTTTTCCTCAATAGTTTTATTGAAAGCAGTTTGTTTACTAATAAAGTCCTTAAGCATAACTTCAAGTTCAGAGGGAGCACTCCTATTATTGTTGTAGGAACTTCCATAAGCATTACCATTGTTGGGAGAATATGGCTTATAATTGTTGTTACCAAAATTACTGCTATAAGCATTATTGCCAAAATTGTTATTTCTTATGAAGTTCACATCAACTTGCTCTTCTTGAGCAACCAAAGAAGCCAAAGGAACATTATTTAGATCAATATGGGCTTTCCCATTAACAAGCATAGACATAATAATATCAATCTTATCACTCAAGGAGGAATTTTCCTCAACAAAATTTACCTTCCTACCTTGTGGAGCTCTCTCAGTATGCCATTCAGAATAATTAACCATCATATTGTCCAGAAGTTTTGTTGCAGCACCCAAAGTGATGGTCATAAAGGTACCTCCAGCAGCAGAATCCAATAGGTTCCTCAAAGAATAGTTCAATCCTGCATAAAAAGTTTGGATGATCATCCAAGCAGTCAGTCCATGAGTGGGACAATTCTTAACCAAAGATTTCATTCTTTCCCAAGCTTGAGCAACATGTTCATTATCAAGTTGTTTAAACTTCATTATTTCACTTCTCATAGATATAATCTTAGAAGGGGGATAGTATTTTCCAATAAAAGCATCTTTGCATTTAGTCCAAGAATCAATACTATTCCTAGTTAAGGAATTCAACCATTCTTTAGCTTTTCCTCTCAAAGAGAAAGGAAACAATTTCAGCTTAATAATATCACCATCTACATCCCTCTGATTTTGCATCTCACAAAGTTCAACAAAGTTATTTAGATGGGAAGCAGCATCTTCATTACCAATACCAGAAAATTGTTCTCTCATAACAAGATTGAGTAAAGCAGGTTTTATATCAAAGAAAGTATATTCAGGCACAGGTGGAGCAATAGGTGTGCTCATAAAATCATTGTTGTTGGTGCTAGTGAAGTCACACAACTTAGTGTTTTCAAGAGTAGTCATTTTTTTGGGTTTTCAAATAAGAAAGCAAACTACTAAAACTATTTTTTTGTGTTTTTGAGAAGAAAACAAGCAAACAAAGCAAAAGAAACTAAGCAAAACAAAAATAACAAAGCAAAGAGATTGGTTATGAGGGACTCCCCTTGTGAAGATGTCCTTGACTCCCCGGCAACGGCGCCAGAAAAATGCTTGATGGCTCTGTGTATGGCGCCAAAAAAATGATGGAGCGGTGTTGATGTAGAGCTCATTGGGAACCCCAAGAGGAAGGTATGATTAGCACAGCAGCAAGTTTCCCTCAGTTATGAAACCAAGGTTTAATCGAACCAGTAGGAGCAAAGAAACACCCCAAAGGTGTTACTAGCTGAGCTTTGGCAGGGCGCACTACCGATGCTAGTAGCAACGTGGAGACCTGCACAACACAACCACATAACTTTGTCCCCAACTTGCGATGAGGTTGTCAATCTCACCGTGTTTTGCTGAAAACAAAGGATTAAACGTATCGAATGGAAAGAAGTAATAGTTTGTAGAAAGTAAACACAAAGCAATAAACAGTTTATAGATTGTATTGTAAAAGACAAAGGACCGGGATCCATACTTCACTAGAGGTGGCTCTCCTTAGATAGATAACATGCTGGGTGAACAAATTACAGCGGGGCAATTAACAAACATTGAGAAAGCAATACATGCATATACTAATCATCTTGACTCCTTTGAGATTTGATTGGGCATTACAACATTATACATAGACCGCCATCCAACTGCATGTATGACTAATAATCCACCTTCAGGTTATCATCCGAACCCCCTCCAGTATTAAGTTGCAAGCAACAGATTATTGCTTTACGAACTGCGTGTAAAGTAAACAATATGATTGTTCTATGAACAAAGGATTGTTGTTTTCTCCCTAGTAGCAACAGCACATCTAGTACCTTAGAGATTTCTGTCTCTTCCGCAGATTACCACAGGCATGAACCACTATCGAGTATAAATACTAACTCTTGGAGTTGCTAGCATCTACTTGGACAAGATAACTACTAACAACGGAAAGCATGCAAGATCACAAATAACAAAGACATGATAGAATCAATAATCAATCTGAAATAGCATCTCAATATCCATCGGATCCCCGCAAACAGAACATGCAGAATTACAAATAGATGATCTTGATCATGAACGGAGCTCACAAGATCTAGACATGAAAGCACAAAGGAGGAGAACCAGCCATCTAGCTACTACATGGATCCGTAGTCCAAGGATGAACTACTCACGCATCACACCGGAGGCTTGCATGGTGATGAAGAAGGCCTCCAGGGTGAATTCCCCTCTCCGGTAGGGTGCCGGGAAGAGCTTCAGATCCCTCCCGATCTAGGGATGGAGATGACGGCAGCTACAGACCCTTTCGTGGATTTTTGATCGGGCCCTTAGGGTTTTTGTCCCGAGGGTAATATATAGGCGGAAGGAGAGGCCGAGGGGCTGCCAGGGGCGGCCACACCACCCCCTGGCGCGAGCCAGGCTGGGCCGCGCGACCAGGTGGTGTGGTGGCCCCCTGGCCCCTCTCCGTCTCGTATTCTGGCATCTGATGACTTCCGGAAAAATAAGCACTTTGGCTTTTGTCCCATCCAATTCCGAGAATATTCATTTTCTAACTTTCCTGGAACCAAAAACAGCAAAAAATAGGCAGATGACACTATGGCTCTTGTTAATAGGTTAGTCCAAGAAATCATATGAAAAGTACTCCAAAGTGTGGACAAAACACAAGAAAGTGGATAAAACCAAGTATGGAACATAAAAAATTATAGATACATTTGCAATGTATCAAGCTACACTAACTTTCCCTGCCATCACAATCACCAAACCCACAACTTGTTTAGCTTGCTCCTTATCACCTCTCTTGTATGACCCAACTACCATCATCTGCAACCCATCTTTAGCACATCCTACTAGCTTAACAACTTGTTGAGATCTTGATACAATGACACACCTAAAAGACAAATGGGTGTCCATTAGTACTTCATACTTCCATTAATTTAGTTAGGCGGAAGCAATATGATCAAGTCATAATTACCTTAGGCTGAAGTACCAATCTAGTTGCAACTCATTACTCGTGCAATATTCATGAATTTTGGATGGTACAACAAACAACAAAAGGAGAAATGGAATAAGATCATGGGTCACTGATACTGACGATGTTAGGTACCGACATCGATCATGAGAAGACGACGTCATGGGAGTGCAATAGATTCACTCAAGGGTATGTTGTGATGATTCATCTGTTGTCGAGGGTTGAGATGTTAATAGGTGCACGTGTTTTGACCAAGCTTAGCCCAGATTTGTTTCATTAATCAGCTGTGATTTTTTATATTCATGTCGTGTTATAATTGGATGGGTCAAGTGTTTATTGTTATTTTCTTTCAAGTCCCTAATGGGTACTTTACTAATGGACAATCAAGTTAGGGTAGATTATTGAACTTTTGGGAAAATAACCAATTTCCCCAAAAAGGAAAAGGAGCGATGGAACGACCAATCAATTTTTTTCTTGTGGCCTTGGGTTTCAACGACATCAGCATGCGAATAAAACATACTTGACGTTACTTCCTAGTTTTCCTAGAAAAGCCGCCATCGCCTCCCGCCCCCGCCTCCGCCACAAGTTGCTCCCCCCTCTGGTAGGCCTCGCCGATGTCAGGAGGGGTGGAGAACTTGATCTATTAGTGGAATTTTAAATAAAAGTAGTGATTTCCATAGATTAGGATAGGGTTTTGCTAGCCATCATTTTTTATTATCGTGTCAATGGAGATGGTGAAGGAAATATGCCCTGAGAGGCAATAATAAAGTTGTTATTATGTATTCCTTGTATATGATAGATGTTTATTTTGCATGCTATAATTGTATTGATAGGAAACGTCAATACATGTGTGTTTAATAAACAAAAAGGGTTCCTAGTTATGCCTCTCTTCCAGACTAGCTCATTGATTAACAAGATGATCAAGGTTTCCTGATCATGGACATTGGATGTTGTTAATAACGAGGTCACAGCATTTGTGAAATGATGTGATGAACATTCATCCGAAGTATAGCATTATGATCAATGTCATTATGTTTACATTGCTATAACATCATACGAAGTAATCTTAGTCCTTAGACCATGAGATCATGTTAATTGCTAACACCGGAAGAGTATCTTGATAACATCAAACGTCACACCATAATAGGGCTATAAAGGTGGGTTCATTGCTACGAAGGTGTTATGTTGAGGCTCATGGATCAAGAGTGGAATTTGTCAATCCCGATGATGGATAGATATACTTTGGGCCCTCTTGGTGATATCACATTAAGATAGCTTGCAAGCAAGTGATGTGATCACTAGAATGTTATATCACGGGAACGAAAAAAGAGTGCATGTCGGTAATGAGATCAAACTAGGTATTTGGATACCGATGATCGAATCTCGGACATGTATTATATCATGAGACAAAGGGATTAAGTTACTAGCGTTAAAGGTTCTCACACAGAAGTCATCGTTGAATGTGCAGGAGTCAGTATGCATCTCCAGGTCCCGCTTCTGATTATTGATTTGAGAGGAGTCTCAATCATGTCTGCATTATTCGCGAACCGTAGGGTGACACACTTAAGGGTTACCGGACACCATTTTGGAGCACATATGTTTCAGACGAAAGGATTGCAAAGCGCGGGAATTGTTTCGATAGAAACCGGAATTGTTTCGGGTGAAATTGCAGAAAGTGGTTATGCATGTGATATTGAAATGTTGCAAGGGGTTTTATGTGAATGTTTGTTAATTAAAGTAATTAACAAAATTCTGAATAAACTAAATAAAAGAGTTTTATTAATTGAGAGTTGCATTAAATTTGGTGGAAATTTAATGCATGTGAGTGGAATTTTGGGTGGAGCTTGAATTGATGTGAGTGGAGCTTCCACCACATGAATGAGGAAGAGGTGGGGGCACCCCCTTGGCCGCCGGCCATGGGAGGGGAGGAGCCCCCCCTCTCCTTCCTCACAAAGCACACCTCCTCGTGAAGGATCTCTCTCCCCCTCTAGATATTCCCCCATGGTCTTGGATTAGCGAGATACATTTTCCCGGTGGCCTTGCGTCTGGAAGGAGTTGCTGCTTCCGCTGATTCGCTGGAGCGAGGAGGTGGAGGTTGTCCGGTGGCTTGAACATGTGTGCGAGAACGGATGCGCTGCTGATTTGCGGCGCTCGGACTTCCACACGATCTTGAGATCGGCAATCGTACGACTACATCATCCACGAGTTCCAACTCGTCAACAAAACTCTGTTGTCTTTGAAGGTAAGTTCTCCATGGATGTATATCCATCCGTTGCTCTGTATCTAGTAGATAGATCTTGGCGTATAGTTCTCATCGTAAGAAATTTTTTGTTTTCTATGTTGCGAACCCAACAGTGGTATCAGAGCCTGATCTATGCATAGGTGCTTTGCACGGGTAGTACACATATGTTTATATGTGGGCGATGATGATCATGTTATTGCATCTTCTATGTATTTTGGATATTGGTGGCATAGTAGGATGAAGCGGCCCGGACCAACCTTACATGTCATCGTACATGAGACCAGTTCCACGACTGACATGCAACTAGTTTTGCATAAGTGGCTAGCGGGTGTCTGTCTCTCCTACTATAGTCAATATCTCATTTATAATGAGTTGCTAATAACTCGATTATCCTTGTTGTGGTTCATGTTCGTAGGTAAGACCGGTTCTATCTCCGAAAGCCCTAAGCCACGTAAAACTTGCAATTAATAAATTAGAGGCGTCTAGTTTAGATCATTGCTGGGCTAGTGTCTTGATATGGTATTGTTGTAAGTAAATGTATGATAGATACTCTTACAACACACTTAACGTGTAAGTTCCATAGACCTTGGCCTTACACACAAAGGAATGATAGAGATCATACCACGATGGAAATGATAGAGATCAAATGCACGGACCATGTCATCTCACTTTACACATTAGATGTTTGCATCTTATACTACTAGTTTGGCGCTTTTGGTAGCATTGTAAGATGATCCCTCATTTAGATATTAAGATAAAATGTGTTCTTCCTTGAGTATGCACCGTTCTATGGATCGTGTTTCGAGACATCACATGATGATCGGGTGTACTCGACTCCGCGCTTTCATACAACGAGTGTAAGACAGTTTTACACACGCGGGTACTAAGGTTCTTACTTGACGAGCCTAGCATGTACAGACATGGCCCACGGACTGAAAGTTTAAGCATGAGTCATATAGTTGATATGATGCCCATATAGATGCTCGCCTTTGAAGCTACACCGACTCACGTGATGATCGGACTTGGTGTAGTGGATTTGGTTCATGTAATCACCAAAAGGACATGAGGGATGTAGTTTTTGAGTGGGAGTTCATTAGTAATTTGGATTAGTTGAACTCAATCTATCATAAACTTAGTCTATATAAACTTTACAAATTCTGTTGTAGATGGCACCATCTGCTTTTAATTTCAATGTGTTCATGGAGAAAGAGAAACTTGCTGCGAATGGTAGCAACTTCACCAACTGGGCTATGCATTTGAGGATTCTCCTCACTGCTGCACAAAAGCAATATGTGCTAGATGCGCCGCTAGGCCCCCCACCAGCTCCTGATGCCCCTGACGAGGAAAAGAATGTCTATGTGACTCGTCAGGAGGACCACAACTTAGTTCATTGCGGCATACTGTATGGGCTAGAGCCAGAACTTCGAAAGCGTTTCGAAAATGGCAATGCCTTTGATACCATGGGAGAATTGAAAATGATTTTCGATACCCATGCTGCCATAGAGAGTTATAATGCTACTGAAAAGTTCTTTAGCTGCATGATGGAGGAGAACAGCTTCGTTACTGATCATGTACTCAAAATGTCTGGGTACGCCGATAAGCTTGTGTCCTTGGGAATAACGATTCCCATTGACTTGGGCATACATCGTGTTCTCACCTAGCTACAAGAGCTTCGTGATGAACTATAACATGCAGGGCATGAAGAAGTCTCTTCCTGAGCTTCTGTCAATGCTTAAGACTACAGAAGTGGAGATTAGGAAAGAACATCAAGTGTTGATGATCAATAAGACCACCGGTTTCAAGAAGGACAAGAAAGGCAACCAGAAGGGAAAGAAGGGCGGCAAATCTGTTGCCGCACCTGAAAAGAAACCCCGAGCTGACCCTAAGTCTGATACCGAGTGCTACTATTGCAAGGGGACTGGCCATTGGAAGCGCAACTGCCCCAAGTATTTGGTGAACAAGAAGGCCGGCAAGGCAAACAAAGGTATATGAGATATACATGTTATTGATGTGTACTTGACTAGTACTCGCAGTAGCACCTGGGTATTTGATACGGGATCGGTTGCTAATATATGTAACTCGATTCATGGGCTGCGGAACAAGTGACAGCTAGCAAGGGATGAGGTCACGATGAGGGTCGGCAATGGATCAAGAGTTGATGTGATCGCCATCGGAACGCTGCCTCTCCATATGCCGTCGGGATTAGTGATAAATCTAAATAATTGTTATTTTGTGCCTGCACTGAGCATGAACATTGTATCAGGATCGTGTTTGATGCGAAGCGGTTATTCCTTTAAATATGAAAACAATGGTTGTTTGATTTATATGGATAATATTTTTTATGGTCATGCACCTGTGTTGAATGGTTTATTTCTATTGGATCTCGATAGTAGTATTATGCATATTCATTGTGTTGATGCTAAAAGGGTTAAACTTGATAATGATATATCTACATATATGTGGCACTACCGTCTAGGTCATATTGGCGTTAAACGCATGAAGAAACTCCATTCTGATAGACTTTTGGAATCACTTGATTTTGAATCATTTGATACATGTGAGCCACGCCTTATGGGCAAGATGACTAGAACGCCGTTTTCCGGTTCAATGGAACGGGCGGCAGATTTATTGGAAATCATATATACTGATGTGTGTGGACCAATGAGTGTGTCAGTGCGAGGTGGATATCGTTATTTTGTTACTTTCACGGATGATTTGAGTAGATACGGGTATATCTATTTGATGAAACATAAGTCTGAAACTTTTGAAAAGTTCAAGGAATTTCAGAATAAAGTGAAAAATCATCGTAATAGAAAGATCAAATTTCTGCGGTCCGACCATGGAGGAGAGTATCTTAGTTACGAGTTTAGCACACATATGAAAAATTATGGAATAGTTTCACAACTCACGCCTGCTGGAACACCATAACGTAATGGTGTGTCGGAACGTCGTAATCGTACTTTATTAGATATGGTTCGATCTATGATGTCTCTGACGAACTTGCCATTGTCATTTCGGGGTTATGCACTGGAAACCGCTGCATTCACTTTAAATCGGGCACCATCTAAATCCGTTGAAACAACACCGTATGAATTATGGTTTGGAGACAAACCTAAGCTGTCATTTCTTAAAGTTTGGGGATGCGATGTTTATGTGATAAAACTTCAGCCAGATAAACTCGAACCCAAAGCGGAAAAATGCGTCTTCATAGGAGACCCTAAGGAAACGATTGGGTATACCTTCTATCACAGATCTGAGTGCAAGGTTTTTGTTGCCAAGAATGGATCCTTTCTTGAGAAGGAGTTTCTCACGAAAGGTGTAAGTAGTCGGAAGGTAGAAATTGAAGAGGTTATTGAACCTTCTCTTAATGAAATGGCGAGTAGCGCAGCACCGAAAGTTGTTTTGGAGTTGACTTCACCTAATAAAGAGAGAGCTAATGATATTGATCATGAAACTCTGAAAGAGGATACTACCAAACCTCGCAGGTCAAGCAGGACACGTGCAACTCCTGAACTGTACGGCAATCCTGTTATGAATTTCATGATTGATGAAATAGATGACCCTGCGACGTATGAAGAAGCGATGATGAGCCCGGATTCCAACAAATGGCTAGAATCCATGAAATCCGAGATGGAATCCATGTACGAAAACTAGGTTTGAACCTTGGTGGACTTACCTCCAGATCGAAAGGCCGTTGAGACTAAATGGATTTTCAAAAGAAAAACTGATGCTGATGGTAATGTGACCATCTATAAAGCTTGACTTGTCGCAAAGGGGTTTCGACAAATTCTAGGAGTTGACTACGATGATACATTCTCTCCCGTAGCGATGCTTAAGTCGGTTAGGATTATGTTAGCAATTGCCGCATATTTCGATTATGAAATATGGCAGATGGATGTCAAAACTGTGTTCCTCAATGGTAATATTGAAGAAGAGTTGTATATTATACAACCTAAGGGTTTTGTCGATCCTAAGGATGCTGATAAGGTATGCAAACTTCAGCGATCCATCTATGGACTGAAGCAAGCATCCCGGAGTTGGAATCTCCGCTTTGATGAGGTGATCAAAGAGTTTGGATTTGTCCAAACTTATGGAGAGGCTTGTATTTACAATAAAGTGAGTGGGATCAATGTGGCATTTCTGATATTATACGTGGATGACATATTATTGATTGGAAATGATATAGATATTTTAAATAGTGTTAAAAGTTATCTAAACAGCAAATTTTCGATGAAAGACCTTGGTGAAGCATCATATATATTAGGCATTAAAATCTATAGAGATAGATCAAGACGCCTAATTGGACTATCGCAGAGTACATACCTTGATAAGATATTAAAGAAGTTTAATATGGACGGAAGTAAGAAGGGGTTCTTACCTATGTTGCAAGGCAAGACATTGAGTAAGACTCAAAGTCCGGCTACGGCGGAAGAAAGAGAGATATTGGATAAGATCCCCTATGCCTCAGCCATAGGCTCTATAATGTACGCCATGCTATGTACAAGACCGGATGTGGCACATGCTATTAGTTTGACTAGTAGGTACCAATCTGATCCAGGTTCGGAACACTGGATAGCGGTCAAGAATATCCTTAAGTACTTGATAAGAACTAAGGATATGTTTCTTGTATACAGAGGTGAAGAAGAGCTAGTCTCTAAGTGTTATGTCGATGCTAGCTTTGACACCGATCCGGATGACTCTAAGTGTCAATCCGGATATGTATTTCTCTTGAACGGAGCAGCAGTTAGTTGGAGGAGTTCCAAACAACCTGTGGTGGCTGGATCAACGATGGAGGCGGAATATGTTGCTGCTTCAAAAGCGGCGCAGGAAGCGGTTTGGATGAAGGAGTTCATAACGGAACTAGGTGTGGTTCCTAGTGCATTGGACCCAATGGTGATCTATTGTGACAACAATGGAGCCATAGCCAACGCCAAGGAACCAAGGTCTCACGAGAATTCCAAGCATATTAAGCACCGGTTTAACTCCATCCGCGAGCATGTCAAGGATGGAGATATAAATATTTGTAAAGTACACACAAACCTAAATGTAGCAGATCCGTTGACTAAAGTTCTCCGTAGGACAAAACATGATCAACACCAGAACTCCATGGGTGTTAGATTTATCACTATGTAAACTAGATTATTGTCTCTAGTGCAAGTGGGAGACTGAAGGAAATATGCCCTGAGAGGCAATAATAAAGTTGTTATTATGTATTCCTTATATATGATAGATGTTTATTTTGTATGCTATAATTGTATTGATAGGAAACGTCAATACATGTGTGTTTAATAAACAAAAAGGGTTTCTAGTTATGCCTCTCTTCCAGACTAGCTCGTTGATTAACAAGATGATCAAGGTTTCCTGATCATGGACATTGGATGTTGTTAATAACGAGGTCACAGCATTTGTGAAATGATGTGATGAACATTCATCCGAAGTATAGCATTACGATCAATGTCATTATGTTTACATTGTTATAACATCATACGAAGTAATCTTAGTCCTTAGACCATGAGATCATGTTAATTGCTAACACCGGAAGAGTATCTTGATAACATCAAACGAAGTAATCTTAGTCCTTAGACCATGAGATCATGTTAATTGCTAACACCGGAAGAGTATCTTGATAACATCAAACGTCACACCATAACAGGGTGACTATAAAGGTGGGTTCAGTGCTACGAAGGTGTTATGTTGAGGCTCATGGATCAAGAGTGGAATTTGTCAATCCCGATGATGGATAGATATACTTTGGGCCCTCTCGGTGATATCACATTAAGATAGCTTGCAAGCAAGTGATGTGATCACTAGAACGTTATATCACGGGAACGAGAAAAGAGTGCATGTCGATAACGAGATCAAACTAGGTATTTGGATACCGATGATCGAATCTCGGACATGTATTATATCATGAGACAAAGGGATTAAGTTACTAGCATTAAAGGTTCTCACGATCACAGAAGTCATCGTTGAATGTGCAGGAGTCAGTATGCATCTCCAGGTCCCGCTTCTGATTATTGATTTGAGAGGAGTCTCAATCATGTCTGCATTATTCGCGAACCGTAGGGTGACACACTTAAGGGTTACCGGACACCATTTTGGAGCACATATGTTTCAGATGAAAGGATTGCAAAGCGCAGGAATTGTTTTAGGTGAAATTGCAGAAAGTGGTTCTGCATGTGATATTGAAATGTTGCAAGGGGTTTTATGTGAATGTTTGTTAATTAAAGTAATTAACAAAATTCTGAATAAAATAAATAAAAGAGTTTTATTAATTGAGAGTTGCATTAAATTTGGTGAAAGTTTAATGCATGTGAGTGGAATTTTGGGTGGAGCTTGAATTGATGTGAGTGGAGCTTCCACCACATGAATGAGGAAGAGGTGGGGGCACCCCCTTGGCCGCCGGCCATGGGAGGGGAGGATCCCCCCTCTCCTCCCTCACAAAGCACACCTCCTAGTGAAGGATCTCTCTCCCCCTCTAGATATTCCCCCATGGTCTCAGATTAGCGAGATACATGTTCCCGGTGGCCTTGCGTCTGGAAGGAGTTGCTGCTTCCGCTGATTCGCTGGAGCGAGGAGGTGGAGGTTGTCCGGTGGCTTGAACGTGTGTGCGAGGACGGATGCGCTGCTGATTTGCGGCGCTCGGACTTCCACACGATCTTGAGATCGGCAAGCGTACGACTACATCATCCACGAGTTCCAACTCGTTAACAAAACTCTGTTGTCTTCGAGGGTAAGTTCTCCATGGATGTATATCCACCCGTTGCTCTGTATCTAGTAGATAGATCTTGGCATATAGTTCTCATCGTAGGAAATTTTTTGTTTTCTATGCTGCGAACCCAACAGATGGCATCCTCTAAAATATGTGATCTTCGGCCCTTCTTTGGCAACAAGATCTCCTTTACGTCAATAGTGGTGTTGGAAATATTAAAATTCTCCAGGTATAGGCCTTCAGGTCTTGCTTCTTCACATAGATTTTGGATTTGTTCTCATGGTTTTCGTGAGGAGGTTTTCATTGCATTATTTGTCCCAACAACTACATCTTTGACAATGGTGATTCATAATCTCGGCTCCTAGTGATGTTGACCTTACTGTTTGTTTAGTTTTCCCTAAATACCAGTGTTGGTACTGTTGCTGATGTTGGTTTATTATGTTGATGGCTTTGCGCGTGCATGTAGGCTTAGCATTGCAGCCGAAACTGAGAGAACCCCATTGGTAATTATAGGTATATGGCTTTCTCAGTTGTCTTCAGAAAAATAAAAGATTATGTCATGGAGGAAGAAATAGTTTTAAGACTTGAAGATTTGCTAGTTTCTTTTAAACTTTATTTTGTAATGCTGGAAACAACTTGTATTTATCTATCATGTACTATTCGCCATCATAAATATATCATGGTATTGATTGTCAAAAAATGGCTTTAACATGTGCAAGGAATTAAGAAAGCACCATATCGTACCAATGGAAACGGGAGACATGTCGTGAGGATCTAAACCCATCTAGGGTTTCATCCCCTCTCCAATGACGACATCGGTCCGCTATGCCTCCATTGGCCTTAGGGCCTTAGATGCGTGGTGGACAACAACATCTCGTCGGAGAAGGGTTCTCATTCCTTTTTTGGTTGTTCCAGTGTCTTCTTCGGGATGGTGAGGCAGCAACTACATTTTGAAGTCAGAGTAAGGTCTACCCCGCCCTATCCTCCCTCTGATGGTGCGTCTATTGCCGGTATAGGGAGGGTGGAGTCATGTGTTCGACAGATCTCTTGGGATCCACTCTTTTTGGTATTCGTTTGTGTTGTTTGAGGTCAATCTATGATTTTCATCTTCGGCGATGGTTGGTACTCTGGTGTGCTGGTCCTTTGGGGCCTTAGCACGATGACTTTCCGTCTACCTACTATAACAAGCTCTACTATGACAAGATTTTTTCTGGCTCTAGTGATGGAGGGGCGAGGGCGGTGGCCCACTTCGGCTTGTGCTAGTGTCTATAGGCGTCACAAGGTGGTCCAAGGAACTATTTGTAATTTGTATATCTTTTAGGACTCTTTGTACTTTTATTGATGATTATTAATAGATCGGTGAAACTTCGCAAAAAAACATGTGCAAGGAAGTAGTGGGTTGAATGAGCGGGAGTAAACCGCGAAGAAGTGAGATATACTACTATTAATGTGCGGTTGGATGGAGAACCAGTATCATCTAGATAACCGACGCAGAATTTGGCAACCGTGAAATAGGCATGCTCAAGACATAATGATGTATTGCCTCTATCCCAATATATAAGGCGGGTGGAGTAGAAGTTAATTACTCGGCGTGTATCGCGTTTTCCGCCCGCGCTTTTCCCCTCGTGTCACCAGGAGAGGAAAATTGATCTTCTCTCCTAGGGCTACTATCCGACGTCGGTCTCCGGTGGCTCTCCTCCGCTGACGACCTCCTAGTTGTCAGTTGTGAGGAGGGTCAACAAACCTCACGTGTGCGGATTTGTGTAGCTCTAGGGTTAGGGCCTCTGTATTTTAGGTCTTTCTGCAGCTCTACATCTTGGCTCTGACGATGGCGATGGCGGTGATGAATAAAAGTATTCTAGTTCCTCCTCTGATGTGTGGTCTACTTTGTGGTCGGTAATGGGTCTGGTAGTAGTCTGTTCAAATGGGGATGGCATGGCGGCGGCGACATCCTTGTGGTGGACTTGTGTCCTCGGGATCCATCATTGTTGCGATGGCGTTCGCTCCTGCATCGGAGCGGAGCTCGGGAGGTTGTTCAGCAGTGCGTGCAGACGGTAGTATACGTTGGGGACAACTGGAAGATGTTGAATCTTGTGCTAGGTTCGTGGTTGAAGGTTGGAAGATTTGGTTTCCTTCTTCGACGTCATCGCGCGGGGTGCTGGATTTGGAGTTTGATGGTGTGTTTGGGGTGCTACCTCGGCTTGATTCTTTCAAGAACAACGATTTTGTCTTTGGCAAGCTACTTTCGAGATCCGTAAAGCTGCAGATCAGTGATGGAGCCACATTGAGCTTGAGTGAAGAGGTGATTTGTCCACTTTTTCTTGGGTGGCCGCAACAGTGGTGTCGGAGAGACGAGTAACAGACATGGGTATTTTGCTTAGGGTTTCTTTAGGCTGGGTTGTTTTATTTTGCTTTTTAGCTGAGGGTCCTTTTTGCAAGAGCTAGGGTTTTCCTATCTTTTCAGTTTTATTATGTCGGTGTGTACATTATAATATGAATAATGAGATACATATTATACCTAGAAAAAAGACATATCAATGTAGATACAACCAAGAAACTGAGAAGTGTGGCCAAGACGCGACGAGATATGTCACGCATGAAGATGTCCGATACAAGGAGAAAGACTCCAAGGGAAAATGAGGTTTGCTATCCTCCGACGACACCACAATAGCCGCGTTTCCTCCTTTTTCACTTCCATTTGCGCCCAAACATCTTCTTGTGCCCGCCATACTTGCCATGCTTGAACTTGCCATGTTTGAACTTTCCGTGGTGCCCGTGGCCGTGCCCGTGGCCGTGGCCGTGCCCGTGCATCCCGTAGACGCCGGCGTGTGATACATTGTGAGCACCATATGCTGCAGCTCCAGCTACTGCCCCACCGGCAACCATCCCGCCTACACCATGGCCGCCTCCGTACATAGCAGCGTGACCTGAATAAAATAGTTTGGGACAAGAATTAGTGAAGTATTGCACCATGAGTCCATGACCATCTTTTTTCTTTTGATTGTTTTTAGTCGCCATCATCATTGCACAAATGCAGTAGAATAAATCTAAATACCCGTTCATTTTCTTTACTGTGAAAAAATTACTATTAAATTTGGACATATATGTTTTGAAGCAGCGGATAAAGGATCAACAAATTATGAAAATATAGTGCAAATACAATATAACAAAAGCTTAAATACCATAGGGAGGAACTGGCATTGGTGGCCCATGACCGGGATAACCAGCTGGAGGGTACGTTGTAGGGTGTTGCGAATACCCTGCAGGGTACCCACTCGGAGGATATGCAATGTTGTTGCGGATACGTGCCGGGAGGTGGATAATGTCCAGGTGGAGCATCATATCCGTGCATCGGATATGTACCTACTGGAACAGGGTAACCTGGGTATCCCTGTGGAGCAGGGTAGCCACCGGGATACCCTCCATGTCCGTCCAATCCTCTATCCGCATTTTGGTCCTTTCCGCCATCCATGCCTTCCTTTTTCACACCTAAATGGAGGACGACGGTAAATAGAGATTTGACCAAGTGAAATGGCATAGCACTAACACTATGTTCATTTGCGAGCAAGGATACCAGATTAATCGGATATCGTGCCCAATAATGCGGAACAAAGTCCGAAAGGATTGTGCTAGCAATGACTAAATGGGAGGCTAATTCGAGATGGCTAGCAGCTTCTTCTCCTCATGCCTTCGACGGCTTTATATATTGTGCTTGAACACCACGTGGCTATCCAAAGGTAAGTTATCTATCTTTAGGGCTTCTATTTTTTTGTCGAGGACAGCCAAGCGGCGAGCTCGATGTGCTGGCACCATGTCTATCGGTCGCTTGCGATGCACGTGGAGAAAATATCAGTCGACCGCGTGTTCTTCAGGATATATCGAGTGCAGGAGATTTTAAACAACATCCGTCGTAGTCTAGGTGGTTAGGATACTCGGCTCTCACCCGAGCGACGGAATTTTTAGTTTATCGATCATGTCCACTTAGTTCATGAACCGTAGGGTGACACATTTAAGAATCGTCGACGCATTTGAGTGGATATGGAACGCCGGAGAAAATACTGGACAGCACAGAAACTGTTTTGATAAAACTGCTGGAATAGTTTCGGTATATCGAAATAGTGCAATGAAATAACTTATTAATATGGTCATTGAATGAAGTGTTCATTAAATGAAGTACTCATTGAATGAAGTGTTCATTTACTTGAGTGGAATTAAACCAAGTGAACTAAAAGTATTTTAATGGAAGGACTCTTGGTTTTTGAGTGAAGAATTATGAGAATAAAAGTGACCCTTTGTTTTTGTGAATGGAGCGTCCACCCAGATGAATAAGGGAGAGGTGGGGGCACCACCATGGGGCACCGTCCACCCTTTGGGTGTCCCCCGTCCTCTCCTATATAAGGAGGTGGTGGAGACCCCTCTCACCCACTCATCTCTCACACTCTCATATGCCCTTTGGTTGACATCTTCTCCCTCTTGCTAACTGATCCACTATCACGAGTACGGTGCTTAGATGAAGCCATGTTCAAGACATTCTCCACCACCATCACCACCATGTCATAGTGCTGCTGGAGTTTCCGAGGATCCGCTACTTTCGTTGCCCAACTGGGGCAAGGGACGGAGGTCGTCATTATGCTGGACGTGTGACCGATTACAGAGGCGCTGCCCGATTATGGCGTTGATCATCTTCGCATCCTTGAGGATGAACGAGTGCATTCTACATTAGCCACGTTTGTTTGCGGGTTATCCCGTTTTCTGTCTTTGATGGTGAGTCCTTCTAAAACCGTTACAAGTATCGTCTAAATTTGATCTTGGCAGTTGTAACCGTAGGATTTTTTTATTTTTAATGCAACTAACCTATCAGATATTTCACGTCTGAATCGGAAACTAATACTATCATTCAGACAAGCAACACAAAATTTGGTAACCATGAAATAGGTACGCTCAAGACATAAGAATGTACGCTGGAGAAACAAAGAATTCGTTGCCAAGACGAGCATATATCGCATATGACGAACTCCGGTAGAAAGAGAAAGACACCAGGGGAAAACGGAGTTTCTGTTCCTCCCACGTCCGAAGAAACGTACTACTCCGTTGATGATTTATGCGGGAAGATACTATCTTCTACGATGTGCATAGCCGTGTTTCCCCCCTTTTCACTTCCACTTGCGCCCGAACATCTTCTTGTGCCCACCATACTTTCCGTGCTTGAACTTGTCATGTTTAAACTTTCCATGGCCGTGGCCATGGCCATGCCCGTACATCCCGTGGGCGCCGGCGTGTGATACTTTGTGAGCACCATATGCTGCAACTGCCCCACCGGCGACCATCCCGCCTACTGCATGGCCACCTCCGTACATAGCACCATGACCTGAATAAATATGGTTTGAAATTAGAGCTACTAAAGTTCATTACACAATGCCCATTTTCTAAAAAAAATATTGTCATTGCACAAATGTAGTACTATATTAGTTCTAAACTGAATAGTCCAAATACCCATGCATTCTATTCATTGTGAAAAAAAGTTGACCGATACACTTTATGACCGCTGAATAAACAACCAACTATATGAAAATGTAGTACAAAATAAAGTATAACGAGAGCATAAATACCATTGGGAGGAACTTGCATTGGTGGTCCATAACCGGGATAACCAGCCGGAGGGTAGGCTGTAGGTTGTTGCGGATACCCTGCACGGTACCCACTCGGAGGATACATAACGTGTGGCTGCGGGTAACCACCGGGCTGAGGATATGAGCCAGGAGGTGGATAATGTCCAGGTGGAGCAGCATATCCCTGCGGCGGCGGCTGCTGGTATGTACCTACTGGAACAGGGTAACCAGGGTATCCCGGTGGAGCAGGGTAGCCATCGGGATACCCTCCATGAAACCCTCTATCGGCGCCTCCATATTTGTCCTTTCCACCTTCCATGTCTCGCTTCTTTCGTACCTAGACCAAGGAGGGGGATGGATTATGATTTCAGCAAGTAAAATGCCATAACACGGAGATGACGCACCTTTGCGAGCAAGACACGAGGTTACCGAGATATCGATGTGCAATGTGGTGCAAAGCTGAAAATGACGCTAGGAATGACTAAATGGGGGACTAATTTGAGATGGCTAGCAGCTTCTTCTCCTCATGCCATAGACGGGTATATATATCGTGCCTGAACACCACGTGTGTGGTTACTCAAGGTAAGTTATCTATCTTTAGGGCTTCTATTTCCTGAGTTGGTGTGCACAGGACAGGGGGGCTATTTGTCACCGCAATATTTTTGTCCTGGACAGCCAAGCAGCGAGCTCTATTTGCTGGCACCGTGTCGATCGTCCGACTGCGATGCACGAGAAGTATTCCGTTCGCATATCAAGCGGGAAACCTCGCTCTTTCACGGTCGACCACTGGTTCATATCCATGTATTTAAGTAGGTGAACTGTTAACAAAATCCGTCGTAGTCTAGGTGGTTAGGATACTCGGCTCTCACCCGAGAGACCCGGGTTCAAGTCCCGGCGACGGAAATATTTTTATTGTTTTTCTCCATGTGTACAATAAAACGGTTTTGATGAAGAGATCTCATCGTCGATTCCTTCGTCAGTGTCCAGGACGGAGCGCGCCATAATTTTTTCGGCACGATTGGATGTTTTCCTTTATTATGCGTTCGTTGCGGATCATTTTCTGTAGATTTAAGTCTTGCAAATTGTTTTGCATCGTCTCGTGTCTGTCAAAGTTCGATCCAAATTCACCGAGAGCAACTCTAACAGATCTGGTAAAACTCACCCCTTGAAAACAGGGCATCTAAAAACTCTTTTACACTTTGAAACTGACCGGGACAGAACAGATACGCTAAACAAACCCTTAAACACGTAAGACCCACTGCTGGCATCATTTTCTTTTCTTCCCACTCTTCTTCCTCACTTCCTCTCACTATAATGCCTCGTGTGCCTGCTGCCGCGCAAGCCATGCGCCGCCATGCACCGCCCCACGCCGCGGCCACCGGCAGGCCCGCTTTGGCCTCCCGGACCGCCCCCCACCCCCACTCCCAAAGCGACGCGGGCCACCGCGGCGGCCATCTAGCCCAGAGCCGCCCCTGCTCCTGGCCTTGCGCCTCCCGTTTTCCCAACGGCTCTTGTGCCCCGCCGTGCAGCCGATTCCTCTACCCGTTGTGGCCAATTCCGGCGAACGCAGGATGATTCCGGCGAGCACCGCTCTCTCTCGTCAGTCTGCTATCCATCCTGGCTAAAGTTTGTTGAGGTTCGCCAAAATTTGGCCGGAATCCGACTAGTTCCACGGCGGAATGACATGGGAGTATGCTGATACTTGCATTTTCTATCATCATAATAGCCACATATATGACTAGTTTATATTGTTATTTTCATTATTACATCATTCTCTATGCAATTTTTAGATGATTTACGAGACTTTTCTATAAAATTGCTTGTTTTGATATTTAATTTCTAGGAAGCGGAAAACTTTCTTTACGTATTTTGCTATTTCACAGAATTTCTTAACACGATTAATTATAGAAAAAATATCACGAATTTTTTTCATCGCGAGAAGGACAATGGGCCTTGGAACTACACGAGGGGAGCCACGAGGGCTGAACAAGGCCAGATGGCATGTGACATGGACATGATCTATCGGGTTTCCATTACTGGTATACCTGGCACAGATACGGGACAAGGCCCATAAGGAGCCAAAGGCATTGGAAGCATCTGAAACCCAGGAACCAGACGAGGCAAACAAGGCATAGTCCAAGGCGTAGCCGTTATAGTCACTGAAAGATTACGAAAGTATTGATTGTATTGATATTGATTGTGGTGATTACATCGTGAGCCCTTAGGCTGTTTATATAGTACTAGAAGACTTGGGGGGCAAGAAGACTACTAGAGCTGGAATTGGATTACAAACTTAAACTATCAAATATATCTAGCCGTAATATACTCTAACACCCTCCAGCAGTTGGATCGGTAGTGACGCGGACGGTCCGACTGGAGAATAAGCCAATGTCGATGTAGTCAGGAGTGAGGACGCTGTAGTTGTGGTCGATGGTGTCGTTGGGGAAGTTGTCGCGTTGATGAAGTCGATGATGTTGTTGTGTTGTGGTCGATGTCATTCTTGAGCCTGGAGAATTCGCCGTAGTAGTTAAGGTAGACGTAGTTTGGATCGAAGTAGCTCGACCCGCAATGCCGAGCTTGCCAGACTCGGGAGCGTGTCGGGAACAAAGACACGCATCGGTGTTGCCAATACCGAACGTGCGAAGTCAGGGACCATCATGAGTCATGCGTTCTAGAGCCGGATTGGGGAGCAAAGAAAATTTTCCGTAAACGGTCGGTGTAGAAGTTGTCCGTCGTGTCAGAGTAGACAAAGTGGATGCAAGAAGAAAAATTGAGCACAGACTTGTGCAAATAAAAATTAGACTGCGTCTCTGGCGGCAAGGTCGTGGTGGACGAAGACGATGGTGGTATTTGTCGATGGCAATTGAATTGTAGCGGTAGTCGATTTCGGCGATTAGATCCGTATTTTCCGCTTGTATGAGCGCGATGTCGCTCGTGGAGAAGAACTTGTTGGCGTTGACGATGACCACGATTGGTGGTGGCGGCGATAATATGGCGATGCTGTTGGTGTAGATGGTTGTCGGCGATGATAACCACGGGTGATGAAGGTGCAACCCTTTGTTGACAGCGAGGCGTGTACTCAAGAACGTGGGTCCCAGTAGATGTTGGCGAAGACGGGCCAGCGTGGAGTCGACGCGAGGACGGAGCAGCCGACGCATCGCGTGAAGGCGTCCCTTGGGGCGCCGCGCGGAGCCTCGTTGCCATGATCAGACGATGATTTGCCGGAGTTGATTCGACGCCGAGGTTGAAGTAGAGGCGCATGATGACGACATGCGACTGTGGACGATGTTTTTGGTGGCTAAAAGAAAATTAGATCTAATAGGAAAAAGAAATTTGCTAGAACTACTAAATCGATCTAGGGAATTGAAAGAAAAAACTAGCTACGAGATTTGGTGCCCCAGGCGGAGATCATGGAGCTCGATCTCGCCGAGGCGGCTCAGCGGAAGTAGTGGCTAAACCCTAGGCGGAGCGAACCGCTCTGATACCATGAAAGATTGTGGAAGTATTGATTGTATTGATATTGATTGTGGTGATTACATCGTCAGCCCTTAGGCTATTTATATAGTACTAGAAGACTTGGGGGGCAAGAACACTACTAGAGATAGAATTGGATTACAAACTTAAACTACCAAATATATCTAGCCGTAACATACTCCAACAGTCACGAACTTGTTATTCTATAAACCGGCCCAGATTGGACTCTAGACCCAGCCTCTCATATAAAGGCTGGGAGGAGCCGACGGGGAGGGCACCTTAACCTTCGATTCAAACTAAACCGTTGTAAGCTCGATAGCATCTAGCAAACTAGCGACTATGTACTCTCCATCAATAAAATCAGACAAGAAAGAAGTAGGGTTTCCTCTACGAGGGCCTGAACCTGGGTAAATCTCGTATACCTTGTTTGTCTGACAAGCCGACGAAATCATCAGAGCACCCCTTTTCCCTAAAACCCAAGTCCATGACTATGGACATTGCCGAGGTTACCCCTCGTCAACTGGAGCCCCACCTATGGTCACGCCACCTAGGCCTATTCGGTCCTAAAGTGTCACCTCGGCTCCCCCATTTTATAGACGGCTTTGTCTCGCCCAAAAAATTACACCATATTTTCCCACGATTTAAAGAGGCGGAGGCGTAGGTGAAAGCTCTCTTCTACTCCGGGAGAGGGCAGATCATGCTGCTTTGAGGCCTCTGAAGAGGGGAAAATTGAAGCCATCATCATCACCACTCCTCCTTGGTGTGGAGGAGGCTTCACCATATTCATCATCCCCAACATCAGCACCATCTCCATCTCGAAGATTCATCTCGTTCTCCTCGCAGTTTGTGATCAGATTTAACCCTGGATATTATTTTAGTGCCTTATGCATGATTATGCTTGGTAACTTGTCATTATTTTATGGTGAAATTATAATTTCAAATTGTGTTGTATTCCATATTCCACTGATACATATCATGTTTCACCGTTGTGAGTAATTTCCCATGTTCCTAGGGGCATAGTATGAATTGGCTATGGTTTTCATATAGCATGCAATGAGAATTTGGTTAATCTTTAATATTTTGTGTGGTTCTATGATGGTAATATGCGAATGTTGACTGCATATTACTTCACATATATGGACTCATAGGGCTACACATCAGTGTAATTAAGAGAGTAGGGAGGGACGGAATGATAGAAACTGTGTCTAGTGTCTTGGAGTTGTATTAAGGTTTTTTAGATCGGGGACCTTAGAAATTTATATTGTGGTTGGACTTTATGTCTTAATGAATAATTTGTTTTCTCATGAAAGTGGCCTTAGGAACAATCATAAGGGGTGGACTTGCTCATGTATATGGCAACACCTATTTTAGACTTGGTCCAAAGAGAATAAAACTTGACAAGATACTTACTATATTGCTGTAGAAATATTTATGCTAAGTAAATCCATACCGTCCACAGGAACGTTTGTCATGTATAAGAACACACATTTGAGCTTTTCCTCTTGCTACATAGAGGATTAGGATTTCTCTGAAAAGAACATTTTCTTCATTGCAATTTACTTTACAATAATTTACTTTTTCTGCAAACTATAAACCCCAAAACACCAAACTTTTGCATCTTTTATTATTTTTCTTGTCAGGCTTACTAACCAATACCGACATCTCCTCGTGGGTTCGACAACCTTTTCTTATTGAAAGGTAATAGAATAGATCTCTTATACTTGGGAGACATCAAGATACTTCTCTCGCCGTTGTCGAGGATTGTCATGCTATTGGTAGGTTCATTTGGTAAGGGAACTTGAAAGCTGTTTTTATTGTTTACCATTTTACTTTATGAATCTCTCTTTATATAACCATGTTCACTCTGTTAAGAATAAAGTTAATAAAACTCCTAAGCTAGGAAGGGAGTATCAAATTTCTATTGGTCATGTTAAAACTATCAGGAAACAAGTTTTTTCAGGTGATAGAAGCAAAACTGCCTAGCATCATGTGCAGATGATTAATGATATATGTTCTTTATTTAAACTCTCTAGTATCTCTCAAGAGCTGAAGTAAAAAGAAAGCTATTATATTTAAATCTTTCTGGTGATGCTCGCGAATAGTTTAGATCTCTAGATGAAGAATATTGTCTTAATTGCAAATATTTGAAGAAGGCTTTCTATCTTAAATATTATACTCCAATAAAGGCTTATAATTATTGTTGTCATATATATAATTTTTGGCCTCATGTTGGAGAAAGTATTACCCATGTTTGGGGAGATTAAAGGAACTCCTTCGTAAGAATCCTTGTCATGGTATTTCTAAAATCACCATATTGATCATTTTTTACGTGAGATTACCTCAGAAAAAGGAATTTCTGGATAATTCTTCTAGAGAAAGTTTTACTCATAAGAGTGATGATAAAGCATGGGATCAATTAAATATAATATATGAGAATACGGATAATTGGGGTCTTGACAAAGGTAATAAAATCCGCTTAGAATATGAATATTCATGTGTAGAGAATTTCTCTAGTTCTATTTTGTTTGAAGAATTGAGTAACATGTTTGGACTTTATCCATCTGTTATAGTACAAGTTGATAGATCTTTTGCTAATCATATTTATGTCCCTAAAATGGATTTAATGTATATGTTAACCTGTTAAGCATTCTATTATTGTTCTTAAAACCATTAAGCAAGTTGACCAAGTTTCATCTACTGAAATTAAATAATAGTAGACTTCTCTCCATGCCCCAAGAGACTATGATGCAATTGTTTTGATCAGAAAATGATTTGACATCAAATCATCGAAGGTCGTGCATGAAAAAGAGAGTCCCAGTCGCGTCGTGACCACAATCTATTCACACATCATTACATTTGCATGCACATTTAGGGAAGCACGTCAGTTGTAGTGCAATTTGGTGTGAATGCCACACTGATAGCTTTCTGTCTGGTAATGCAATCTACATGTCGACATGATCGATATGTTCTCGACATGATCGATATGTTCTCCATGTCTTAACCGCACAGAAAATAGCATATGGGTCGTATCATTGGTGCACAACACAACATAATTGGCTCTCGCACTATTAAGTCGGATGTAGCATCCTATAGCCATCAAGACCCGATTGTTGTGGCCTAGCCTATGTCCTATGGATATCGACTTGATTTTCGAATGTACGCCGTCCAGCCTCGAGCATATGTCTGTCATTTGGTGATCTATTTCGCTAACATGGAATACCCAAAATGCTGAGGTCATATTGATCTAACGATTTTAATTTTACAAATATCTGAAATACCTAAAAATTACAGAAGAGAAGTCATCATAATTATAAAATAATAGACTTCTCTTCGCGCTCCCCGCGGCACAACGAACAACTAGGGGCAATTATAGGATCAAGAAGGCGCCTCTAACTCGGCGCACGTCTATTGGACCTAAGATTTAACGGACTTTACGTATTAAAAAAAAAACATGTCTGGAACTTTTTCATAGGGTGTTGTCGACCCTTTAGGAAAGTCCCAAACATGGTTGTCCCAAGACGCTCCTTCTCATTTACTTCCTCTGTTCGGGATTATAGGTCCTACGCGCATACCTAGGTTGTTAATTTGACCAATAAAATATAACTTATACTCCATAAAAATTATACCATTAAAAATATAATCTCTAAAGTATCTAATGATATAATTTTTATATTATAATATTTATATTATCTTGTTTAAATTGGCAACCTAGTTATCCGTGCGGGACTTATAATCCCAAACGGAGGTAGTATAAGCTAGGTAAAACTATTTTTTTGTTATCGAGGTGGTACTAAACATGCGGCTGCTGAAACTGAGTATCTCACAGTCTGCGTTCGTGGGACCATCTCAAACACCATAAATTCTACGCGAGTGTCGTGAGTCCGAGAAGCTCTTTGAGCTGGGTCGAACAACATAGATTTTACGCGAGTGTCGTGGCGTCTCCGTAAGCGCGGTCTCGCAATACACAATAACTTACGTACGTATATTTTAATGTAAGCTTCATGTGGCGCGGTGCTGAAACAAAACGCTAATTATTGTATGAGCTAAGCAGATCATTTATGGACAAAGTGCACGAACGTACCATTACTCGTGAAATAAATAAGTAGATGTGAAAAGCATAATAATGTAAGATGACAGTACGCAAAGAAAATAGATGAGTCATAGCACGTGTACGGCCATAGATGGCGTCAACCTCGGTGAGAGAACGCGAGTGGTGCATTTTTGTATCTACTATTTTTTCTCAGGGACAGCAGAAAAGTCTCTGTGTTTAAACCATGCTACGACAAGACTGCCAGTAGCGCTCGAATAATGCGCAGAGTGGTCACTGTACTGTATCCACCTATTAAAGAAACGTAAATAAAATAACTTCAGAAGATAGTTGGACAAATGGAATACTATAAGGCACGCCAAGATTAGCATAAACAAAGCATAGAACACGACCGAAACAGAAATTTCAGACAATAGTGTCAATACAGGTGTCCAGGTTAAAGTCCTCACAGATGCGAAATTAGGTATTATTATTTCAAAAATCAAACTCGCTGTCGGGGGTTTTTCTCACCGCTTTCCTTTCAAAAAAAATAGTGTCAACACAGTTTTGGCTAAGGAATTGAGATCTCACCAGAAGAATAAAATTATATAGTATCATCATGGGAGAATGAGCAATGCGTAACTATGTAAAAACATGAAAATACACACAGAGTTAAAAGTGATGGTGCTACAGATTAGATTTACCACAAGCAACACGTGTGGATAACACCGAAATGCCATAGGTGTTAAATGCGCAAATGAAAACTAGATTATTTGTACTCTAGTACAAGTGGGAGACTGTTGGAGATATGTCCTAGAGGCTAATAATAAAGATGTTTTTTCATTGTCATATCTCAAATGTACATAATAAGTTCTATGTCATGCTATAATTGTATTAAGGGGAAACATTATTATATGTGTGGCATGTAAACAAACCAAGTTCCTAGTAGCCTCTATTCAACTAGGTCATTGGTCAAATCATGGTCAAGGTTTCCTGATCATGAACATTTATGTTAATTGACAATGAGATCATGTCATTATGTGAATGATATGATGGACACATACCCAACTTAAGTATTTCAATGAGATCTAGTCACAAAGTTCAACACTGCGATAACTAGAAAAACATAGCAACGCAATCCTTCGATCGTGAGATCATATCTAATCACTATCACAAGAGGGATCTTTAACTATATCAACCACCACACCGTAACAGGGTGATCATAAAGGTGTTTCTCAGGTATCCTTAAGGAATAGGTTGAGGCGTATGCATCAAGATCGTGATTTATCCATCGGCGTGACGAATAGATACTCTAGGCTCAGTTGGTGAGATTATATCTATGAAGCTTGCAAGCATGTGACTAGGTCACGGGAATGTAATATCACGGAAACGAGTAAATATGCTTATCAGTAACAAGATCGAACTAGATATAAAGATACAGAAGATCAGATCTCGGACAAACTAAGTATCGTGTAGCAAAAGGAATGGGACTCGACATTTAAGGTTCAAACAATAAGTTAATTTGTGAACCATTACTTGTTGATCTGGTCGTAAGACCTTAATTGATATGCTGACCATTACTGTGGTAACTGACAAACGGATCATTGGGATTAGGAAGAATCTACCAAGAGGACTCCTGAACAGCATATGGGTTGCTTGCCTACTCACATATGAATAAGAAGTATCACAATCACTTATCTTATTTTTATCCATTTGGCACATTCACTATCACCATGAACTGTTTCTCCCCGCACCTAACTTTTTATCTACAGGAATCTCAAACAACTCCGATACTTTTTTATGTTAATTACTTTCAGTACCTTCTATTACTTTAAACTAGTATCTACTTCACTCACTATTTCCACTCTCGACACTTTCAGTCAATTCATTCAAGACAACATGACACCTTGGGTGCGACAGAAACGCCTTAGATGGACACTTTCCTAAGCTCTTCGTTGGGATCGAAATAAAAACTAGAATTAATACTTCCACGAAAACATGATGTGACGAACTTGTGCTCTTGCAGGCCATCAAGCTATTTCCTCGCGCCGTTGCTGGAGAGCTAGGTGCTAAGTGTTTGTTTCTTGACATTCGTAAGTGTTACCATTCTCCATAGTCTCTGTTGAAGACAGAGGCACTACGCGTTCTGGTAGAACTTATTTACCTCCTTATACTGACCGTATTCCAGCAAAAAGACGTCTAGAATTTATTGAAACATTTTCTAACTCACACTCTATAGACATGAACATTTTGATTCCTATAATGGAAGATTTGACCATCACCCAAGATGCCGAAGAACTTGAACAAACATTGGGAGAATATGGGAATCCACATTGGCACCTGATAAAAATGTCTAGTCTCTATCCTGATTTAGAGAGCCTGGAATTTGAAATATATCCTGAGCTAATTTATATGATGAAAGAAATTGCTTTTGTAGGAAGAGAATATGAAGATCCAAATGATCATTTGACAAAGGTCCATGACCTTTGTAACACTCTTAAACCAACGGGACTACCAAAAGAGTTTATACTTCTAAAACTTTTTCGTTGGTCTTTAAAAGATAAAGCTTTTTCTTGGTTACAATCCTTTTCCAATCATACTATAAAAAGCTGGGAAGATTGCATTCGAGAATTTATGCATAGATATTGCTCATTTACTAAATTCATGCAGATCAAGCGTTACATTGCAAATTTCTTCCAAAGAGTTGGAGAAAAGTTTTATCGAGCATGGAAAAGATTATACGGGATGATCATGAAAGTCCCAAATAATGGCATTAAGGAGCACCTAATTATCCAATACTTTTATAATAGGCTTTCTGATGAATCAAAGTAAATGATTGATTTAACTGCAGGGGGAGCTATAAGTAACCTGACGCTACTCGAGTGCATTAAGCTTTTCGACGTAAGATCCTTCAGTGATGAACAATACAACCTTGTTGAGGACATTGAACCCAGAAAAGGTATGTTTCTTATACCCCAGGAACTTATGCCTGAAGTTAAAAAGTCCATGGAAGAAAAAGGGGAATTGCAGCGGAGCTTATTAAAGAAAGTAAAGTGGATGTTTTTCAAACTTTTGTTGTAGAGGATGAAATTAATCTTGCAATGCAAAAGTTTAAACATGAGAAGAACCAGTTCCGTGCTATAAATGTTTAATGATTCAAGAGAAAAATATAAAAGAATTAACCGAAGTTTTTGATGATCTAACACATGCCACTAAGCACCTTGATAAATAATTAAGTATGGTTAAAACTCAATGTGATCAGATAGCTGAAACTCAAGCTCTGATTCTAAGCCAAAATATTTATAATCAAAATACTATTGCCACTAATATTATTACTAGACGTGGTACAGAGACACAAGAACCTCATGGCCCACAGTGGTATCAAGAAGAACAGGCCCGGAAAGCAAAGGAAACTCAAGAAATGAGTCAACAAGAAGAAGACCTTATCGATCCACAAGATGATATTGATTATGAAGCTCAAAGGAAATAAACAAAAGCTTCAGATAATGATAAAGATGAGGAAGAGGCAGGAAACAAAGAGACACAATATGATTCTGATGCCGAAAATATTGATCCAAGAGAAGAAGCTGAACTTAGACAAGAACAAGGAGCGCAAGCTATCACCTCTAGTGAAAAACAAGCTGAGAAGCAAAATCCTGCAACAAAGAAGTGTTGGAACTATGCCCTAGAGGCAATAATAAAGATGTTATTATTATAATTCTTGTTCATGATAAAGTTTATATTCCATGCTAGAATTGTATTAAGCGGAAACTTTAATACTTGTGTGGTTTGTGAACAACACCGTGTCCCTAGTACGCCTCTATGGACTAGCTCATTGATCAATGATGGTTAACGTCTCCTAACCATAGACATGAGTTGTCAATTGATAATGAGATCATATCATTGGAGAATGATATGGTGGACAGACCCAAACTAAGCGAAGCAATTAGATCGTGTCATTGTGTTCATCTTTGCGAAGCTTTTCCTATGTCAAATATTGTATTCCTTAGACCATGAGATAATACAACTCCCTGGTATCGGAAGAAAGCTTTGAGGCCATCAAACGTCATCCTATGAGAGGGTGATCATAAAGGTGTCTCTCAGGTGATCGGAAAGTATCTGTTGGGTTGTATGTATCGAGATGGGATTTGTTCCTCCCAAGTCGGAGAGATATACTTCGGGCCCACTCGGTAATCGATATCAACACCGCTTGCAAGCATGTGGTTAAGGAGTTAATCACAAAGTGATATTGGATTACGGAACGAGTAAAGTACTTGCTGTGAACGAGATTGAACTAGGTATGACGATATCGACGATCGAATCTCGGGCAAGTAAAATATCGCGAGACGAAGGGAATATATATATGGGATTGATTGAATCCTGGCATCGTGGTTCATCCGATATGATCATCGATGAATGTGTGGGAGTCAATATGGGTGCCCAGACCCCGCTGTTGATTATTGATAGAAGATCATGTCTGCATATTCTCGAACCCGCAGGGTCACACACTTAACGTGTCTCGACGCTAGGATAGATTGGATACTTGGTTTATGAATTTTTGTTCGGAGTCTCGGATGGGATCCGGGACATCACGAGAGGTTCCGGAGTGGTCCGGAGAATAAGATTCAAGGCAGTGCAGTTTTTGGAGTTCGGAATTGTTCCGGGTTAATCGGTATTGTACCGGAAGCTTCTAGAACCTTCCGGAAGGGGGCCAACGTGGTCCCACCTTCCGGGAGGGGGCATGGGCCTATGAGGGAGTGTCCTGGCCGCATTGGGCCAGGGGCACAAGGCCCCATAGGGCCCAGCCGATCCTAGATAAGTTTAAACTCGTTTAAACTAGAGATAGGATTTCTAGATAAGGGAGAGTTTAAACTAGAGATAGGATTTCTAGATAAGGGAGAGTTTAAATTGTTTAAACTAGAGATAGGTTGGAGGATGGGCAAGGGCTGGCCGCACCCCCCCCTCTATATATATAGAGGGCTGGTGCGCCCCTCCCTACCAACCACACACCTTCCTCCAAACCCTAGTTGCCCTGCTGCCTTCCTCTCTCCCTCCCGACTGTTTGCAGGCGAAGCCCTGCTGCATAAATTCTCCACCAAATACACCACGCCGTCGTGTTGTAGATCCAATCCATCTCTCCACCATACTTGCTGGTCCAAGGAAGGAGGAGACGTCGAGGTGCTGCACGTGTGCATCTCACGGAGGCACCGCCACTTGTGGTGCTAGATCGGATCGGATCGCGAGGAGGAGAAGCGAGTACGACTACATCACCCACATTCCGACGAACGTTCCGCTGTGCGAATCTTCAAGGGTATGAAGATCTAATCCAATCTCTCTCGTTGTTTGCATCTCCTAGATTAGATCTTGGCTTTCCCTCTGTTCGCTTCCGTAGAAAATTTTGATTTACTATGCTGCGAAACCCTTCAGTGGTATCAGAGCTAGATCTATGCGTAGATGTGTTTCACGAGTAGAACGCAACATGGTTGTTGCGGGCGTTGATGTTTTCTGTTGCAAGCCTCTTGTTTGTGTTCTTCTTATGACGCGGGATAGTGAGATTGAAGCGGTCCAGGCCAACCTTACGCGACGTCGTTCGCGAGACCGGCTCCGCACTTGACGTGTGGCTTGTACCATACATGCGGCTGGTGGATGTCAGTTTCTCTCACTATAGTTGTCATGGGATTAACACCGGAGTTTGGCAACCATAATATCACCGTTGTGGCTTTCCGTAGGTAAGAATCGTTCTTAGCATCTACTCCCATAAGCCACGTAAAACATGCAACAACAAAGTAGAGGCGTCTAACTTGTTTTTGCAGGGAGTGTTTTCTGTGATATGGTATGTCCCAAGATGTGATGTGTATACTATATGCGATGATCATGTTTTTGTAATGTTTCACGACTTGCATGTCGATGAGTACACAACCGGCAGGAGCCATATGGTTGTCTTTATAATTGTGTATGACCTGCGAGTCAACTTCTTATACGCCATGTAATAGCTTTACTTTATCGCTAAGTAGTTAGCAATAGTTGTAGTTGCTATTCGTGGTGGAGGCAATCATGGTGAAGTGATGGAGATCATGCCGGAACGCACAAGATGGAGATCATTGCGCAAAGATTGGCTATACCATGTCACATAAAGTTATATGCATGTGATGTTTATCCTTTTATGTATCTTATTATGCTTAGATCGCGACGGTAGCATTATAAGATGATTCCTCACTTAAAGATCAAGATAAAAACTGTGTTCTCCCCAAGTATGCACCGTTGCGAAAGTTCGTCGTGTCCAAGCATCACGTGATGATCGGGTGCTATAGACTCTACGCTCACATACAACGGGTGCAAGCCAGTTTTGCACACGCGGAAATACTTGGGTCTAGCTTGACGAGCCTAGCATGTACAGACATGGCCTCGGAACACAAGAACCGAAAGGTTAAGCATGAGTCATATGAATGATATGATCGACACTTCGTTGTCCACCATTGAAACCACATCTCTTCTCGTGAAGATCGGATTAGGTGTGGTGAATTTGGATCGTGTTCACTAAACAACTTGAGGGATGTTGAATTTAGTGGGAGTTCATCTAGTAATTTGATTAAAAGTTGAACTAGTTATCATGAACATAGTCTAAATTGTACTTGCAAATACTGTAGATCACATGGCCAAGTCCAACTTCAACTTCAACGTTTTTGCTGAGAAAGAAAAGCTTAGAAACAATGGGTCTAACTTCACCAACTGGTTCCGCAATCTAAGAATCATTCTGTCTGGCGGACAAAAGGACTATGTCCTTGGGAAAGCGTTAGGTGACCCCCCTACTGCAACTGCGCCGGCTGATGAGAAAGCTGTCTATCACTCGCGCAAAGATGATTATGGTGTGATTAAGAGCACCATGTTGTTTGCTATGGAACCGGAACTTCAAAATCGTTTTGAAAGCTATCCCGGGCCCTTTGAGATTCTCGAAAAGTTGAAAACCATGTTTCAGACTCAGGCCCGTTCTGAGAGATATGAGATCTCTGAGAAGTTCTTTAACTGCAAGATGGAGGAAGGGAGTTCCGTTAGTGAGCACGCCATTAAGATGTCGGGCTACACTCAACGCCTTGAGCAACTGGACTGCAAGATTCCAGAGGAGCTCAAGATTGACAGGGTTGTGCAATCACTCCCTCCCAGCTACAAAAGTTTTGTAGTGACTCATAATCAGATTGGTTCCACTGATACGATCACCGAGCTCTTCGCAAAGCTGAAGGCTGCGGAGGTGGACATCAAGAAGGATAATCATGTGTTGATGGTCAACAAGCCCTCCTTTAAGAAAGGTAAAGGTGAAAAGAATCCCTTCAAGAAGGGCGGCGACAAGCGAAATGCCCCTGCTGAGAAGAAGCTCAGGTCTGGTCCCAAGCCGGACACTGAGTGCTTCTATTGCAAGGACAAGGGTCACTGGAAGCGCAACTGTCCGAAGTATTTAGCGGACAAGAAGGCTGGCACCATCAAAGGTATATTTGATATACATGTTATTGATGTTTTCCTTACTAGCCCTCGTTGTAGTGCCTGGGTATTTGATACCGGTTCATTTGCTAATATTTGTAACTCGAAACAGGAGCTACAAAATAGACGACGGCTTGCGAGGGATGAGGTGACGATGCGCGTTGGCAACGGATCAAGAGTTGATGTGATGGCCGTCGGCACGCTCTCCTTTGTTTTACCTTCGGGATTAGTTTTAAACCTTAATAAATGTTATTATGTGCCTGCGTTGAGCATGAACATTATTTCTGGATCATGTTTATTGCAAGACGGTTATTCATTTAAATCGGAGAATAATGGTTGTTCTATTTATATGAGTAACATCTTTTATGGTCATGCACCTCTTGTGAGTGGTTTATTTCTTCTAAATCTCGAAAGGGATGAAACACACATCCATAACATTGAGGCTAAGAGATGCAAAGTAGATAGTGATAATACTACTTATTTGTGGCACTGTCGTCTAGGTCATATTGGTGTAAAGCGCATGAAGAAACTCCATTCTGATGGACTTTTGGAGTCTCTTGATTTTGAATCATTTGACACATGCGAACCATGCCTCATGGGCAAGATGATCAAAACCCCGTTCTCCGGTATGATGGAGCGAGCAACGGACTTGTTGGAAATCATACATACCGATGTATGCGGACCGATGAGTGTTTCGACGCGCGGTGGATATCGCTATTTTCTCACTTTTACCGATGACTTAAGTAGATATGGGTATATCTATTTAATGAAACATAAATCTGAAACGTTTGAAAAGTTCAAAGAATTTCAGAATGAAGTGGAGAACCATCGTAACAGAAAGATTAAGTTTCTACGATCCGATCGTGGGGGCGAATATTTGAGTTATGATTTTCTCACGCATCTCAAAGCAAGTGGAATCGTTTCACAACTCACGCCACCCGGAACACCACAGCGCAATGGTGTGTCTGAACGCCGGAATCGAACCCTATTAGATATGGTCCGATCGATGATGTCTCTTACTGATTTGCCGTTATCATTTTGGGGTTATGCATTAGAAACCGCTGCATTCACTTTAAATAGGGCTCCATCTAAATCCGTTGAGACGACACCGTATGAACTATGGTTTGGTGCTAAACCTAAGTTGTCGTTTCTTAAAGTTTGGGGATGCGAAGCTTACGTCAAGAAGTTGATGCCGGACAAGCTCGAACCCAAAGCGGAGAAATGCATCTTCATAGGATACCCTAAGGAAACTATTGGGTATACCTTCTATCACAGAACCGAAGGCAAAGTGTTTGTCGCAAAGAACGGTTCCTTTCTTGAGAAGGAGTTTCTCTCGAAAGAAGTGAGCGGGAGGAAAGTAGAGCTGGACGAGGTTATTGAACCTTCTCTTGAATTGGAGAGTAGCGCAGCAACTGAAATTGTTCCAGTGCCGCCTGCACCAACAATAGAGGAAGCTAATGACAAGGATCATGAAGCTTCGGACGATGCTGCTACTAAACGTCGCAGGTCGACAAGGTCGCGTGCCCCTCCTGAGTGGTACGGCAACCCTGTCTTGACTGTCTTGTTAGTAGAAGACAGCGAACCTACGAACTATGAGGAAGCGATGATGAGCCCAGACTCTGAGAAATGGCTAGAATCCATGAAATCCGAATTGGGATCCATGAGCGAAAACCAAGTATGGACTTTGGTGGACCCTCCTAGCGACCGAAAGGCCATTGAGTGCAAATGGATCTTCAAGAAGAAAACGGACGCGGATGGTAATGTTACCGTCTATAAAGCACGGCTTGTTGCGAAAGGTTTTCGACAAGTTCAAGGTGTTGACTACGATGAGACTTTCTCTCCCGTAGCGATGTTTAAGTCTATTCGGATTTTATTAGCAATTGCTGCGTTTCATGATTATGAAATATGGCAAATGGATGTCAAGACTGCTTTCCTCAATGGCAACATTGATGAAGAGTTGTATATGATGCAACCCGAAGGTTTTGTCGATCCTAAGGATGCTGATAAAGTATGCAAACTTCAGCGTTCCATTTATGGACTGAAGCAAGCGTCTCGGAGTTGGAACCTTCGTTTTGATCAAGTGATCAAGAGCTTTGGATTTGTTCCAAATTGCTACGAAGCTTGCATCTACAAGAAAGTGAGTGGGAGCTCGGTGACGTTTCTGGTACTATATGTGGATGACATATTGATTATTGGAAATGACATCAACATGCTTAACGATGTGAAGAGTTATTTGAACAAGTGTTTTTCAATGAAAGACCTAGGTGAAGCTGCTTATATATTGGGCATCAAAATCTATAGAGATAGACAAAGACGCCTGATAGCTTTAAGCCAGAGTACATACCTAGACAAAGTTCTGAAAAGGTTCAGAATGGATAAGGCATTGAAAGGTTCAGTGCCTATGTTGTCAGGTAAGATATTGAGCAAGGCTCAGTGTCCAGCTACGGTAAATGATAGGGAAGCTATGAGCAAAGTGCCTTATGCCTCGGCCATAGGTTCCATCATGTATGCCATGCTGTGTACTAGACCGGATGTGTCCAATGCTCTTAGTTTGACGAGCAGATATCAAAGTGATCCAGGAGTGGAACACTGGACAGCCGTGAAGAACATCCTAAGGTACCTGAATAGGACTAAAGAAATGTTCTTAGTCTATGGGGGTGATGAACAGCTCGTCGTAAAAGGTTACGTTGATGCTAGTTTCGACACCGACAAGGATGATTCTAAATCTCAGACAGGATACGTGTATATTTTGAATGGAGGAGCTGTGAGCTGGAGAAGCTGCAAGCAAAGCGTGATCGCGGGATCTACACTAGAAGCGGAATACATGGCTGCTGCAGAAGCGTCAAGTGAAGGAGTTTGGATCAGAAACTTCATCACTGAGCTTGGCGTGGTTCCAAGTGCATTGGACCCACTGGAGATATTGTGTGACAACACTGGCGCCATAGCACTCGCTAAGGAACCAAGATATCATCCAAAGACCAAGCATATCAACCGCAAGTTTCATATAATCCGAGATTATATAGCAGATGGAGATCTGAAGATTAGCAAAGTACATACAGATCTGAATGTCGCAGATCCATTGACTAAACCTCTTCCACGTGTAAAACATGATCAGCACCTCACTGCCATGGGTGTGAGATTGTTGCCAGATGTAAACTAGATTATTGACTCTAGTGCAAGTGGAAGACTGTTGGAACTATGCCCTAGAGGCAATAATAAAGATGTTATTATTATAATTCTTGTTCATGATAAAGTTTATATTCCATGCTAGAATTGTATTAAGCGGAAACTTTAATACTTGTGTGGTTTGTGAACAACACCGTGTCCCTAGTACGCCTCTATGGACTAGCTCATTGATCAATGATGGTTAAGGTTTCCTAACCATAGACATGAGTTGTCAATTGATAATGAGATCATATCATTGGAGAATGATATGGTGGACAGACCCAAACTAAGCGAAGCAATTAGATCGTGTCATTGTGTTCATCTTTGCGAAGCTTTTCCTATGTCAAATATTGTATTCCTTAGACCATGAGATAATACAACTCCCTGGTATCGGAAGAAAGATTTGAGGCCATCAAACGTCATCCTATGAGAGGGTGATCATAAAGGTGTCTCTCAGGTGATCGGAAAGTATCTGTTGGGTTGTATGTATCGAGATGGGATTTGTTCCTCCCAAGTCGGAGAGATATACTTCGGGCCCACTCGGTAATCGATATCAACACCGCTTGCAAGCATGTGGTTAAGGAGTTAATCACAAAGTGATATTGGATTACGGAACGAGTAAAGTACTTGTTGTGAACGAGATTGAACTAGGTATGACGATACCGACGATCGAATCTCGGGCAAGTAAAATATCGCGAGACGAAGGGAATATATATATGGGATTGATTGAATCCTGGCATCGTGGTTCATCCGATATGATCATCGATGAATGTGTGGGAGTCAATATGGGTGCCCAGACCCCGCTGTTGATTATTGATAGAAGATCATGTCTGCATATTCTCGAACCCGCAGGGTCACACACTTAACGTGTCTCGACGCTAGGATAGATTGGATACTTGGTTTATGAATTTTTGTTCGGAGTCTCGGATGGGATCCGGGACATCATGAGAGGTTCCGGAGTGGTCCGGAGAATAAGATTCAAGGCAGTGCAGTTTTTGGAGTTCGGAATTGTTCCGGGTTAATCAGTATTGTACCGGAAGCTTCTAGAACCTTCCGGAAGGGGGCCAACGTGGTCCCACCTTCCGGGAGGGGGCATGGGCCTATGAGGGAGTGTCCTGGCCGCATTGGGCCAGGGGCACAAGGCCCCATAGGGCCCAGCCGATCCTAGATAAGTTTAAACTCGTTTAAACTAGAGATAGGATTTCTAGATAAGGGAGAGTTTAAACTAGAGATAGGATTTCTAGATAAGGGAGAGTTTAAATTGTTTAAACTAGAGATAGGCTTGGAGGATGGGCAAGGGCTGGCCGCACCCCCCCTCTATATATATAGAGGGCTGGTGCGCCCCCTCCCTACCAACCACACACCTTCCTCCAAACCCTAGTTGCCCTGCTGCCTTCCTCTCTCCCCCCCGACTGTTTGCAGGCGAAGCCCTGCTGCAGAAATTCTCTACCAAATACACCACGCCGTCGTGTTGTAGATCCAATCCATCTCTCCACCATACTTGCTGGTCCAAGGAAGGAGGATACGTCGAGGTGCTGCACGTGTGCATCTCACGGAGGCACCGCCACTTGTGGTGCTAGATCGGATCGGATCGCGAGGAGGAGAAGCGAGTACGACTACATCACCCACATTCCGACGAACGTTCCGCTGTGCGAATCTTCAAGGGTATGAAGATCTAATCCAATCTCTCTTGTTGTTTGCATCTCCTAGATTAGATCTTGGCTTTTCCTCTGTTCGCTTCCGTAGAAAATTTTGATTTACTATGCTGCGAAACCCTTCAAGAAGAAGACTAAAATGTTGAACCAACAGTCAAGATAAAAGAAAAGGAAACACCAACAGAAAAGAAAATTTCTTATCCTAATCGTGTTCAGTATGAACCAGATAAGACTGTTTATGACTCATCTGTTGACGATTTGAGTAATCTTTGTTTAGAACTTCCTTTCACTAATCCAATTCAAGTTCCTGCTTATAAAAAAATCACGCAAGACATTCTTAATAGAAATAAAAGGTAACTAAGACTGTAATAGTGATGACTAGCTTTGGTGACAAGCTGCCTGCTAAGCTTGTGCTATTGGAAAAACTATCATTCCTAATGCTCTTTGAGATTTAGGTGCAGGTGTTAGTGTCATGCATTATTCCCTTTTTAAGAAACTAAATCTATGAGATCACTCTTCTACTTCAATTACTTTATAGATGGCTAATAAGACCACTAAACAACATGTTGGGATGATCGAAGTTGTTTTACTTAGAATTGATCAACATGTTATATCCACTGATTTCATTATACTTGATGTTCCTGAAGATGTCAAACTTTCAATCATCCTTGGAAGGCCCTTTCTTAGCACCGCAGGAGCTAATGTGGATTGATATAGCGAGAAAATTGTTTTCAACATTTATAATGATCAGATTATTTGTTATTTTCTTAAGAAATAAGAACAATGTGAAAAATATATACCACCTCCTAAGCATGTTCAAGTGTTAAGTACCCTCGATGAAGGGAAACCCAAGGTATGTGCTAAAAATTCAGAGGTCGGTTAGCCAAAACTAACCTTTTGAATAAAATACTTAATGAGAGTCAACCCATTGTTAAAATAATTTAGTTTAGTTATTATCTTGTTTTAAGTTTTAGTTATTCTAATAAAATCCTGTAGCCATAATGTGCAGAGAAAAATAGAACGCTATGAGCAAGGTTTAAAGTCTAAAAGAAAGAAGTGCAAATTTAAAGAAGAAGAAGAAGAGGGCAGAGACCATAACGAGCAACAGTATGGCTGGAGATGCCCATACCACACGCCCGTACCAAAGGCGTGAAGAAATTAGGAAATATCTTCTTCGAAACAGAGCTCTTAACGAGCACTGGTATGATCGGAGTGGCCTGTACCGCCCACCCGTACCGAATTTCAAACGAAATAATCAATTTCTCTCCGACGGTACTAAAGAGTTAACGGTCAGTGGTACAGCCAGAGCTGCCCATCTCGACTACCTAGGTTTGATCTCAAAACCCTAGAACCGCATCCAACGGTGACGACCGTCGGTACGGGCAGGATGCCTCGTAAATACGATGGGGCTGGCTTCCAGCCAGCCTCTTTCTTCTTCCTCTCTCATTTTTTCTCTCTCTTTCTCTCTCAAACTCAAACCCTAACCTCCTAGAACTCTTGATTCTTCTCCAATTTCGTTTGTTTCAGTGGGGGAATCTTCACATTAGTAAGTTTCTCACCTGATCCACGCTTCATTTTCTGAAATCCACGGTTGAATCCCTCACACTGGCTACCTAGATGATTTTTTTCATATTTTGAGTTTATTTTTGATTCCTCACGTTAGGATTTGTAAATTCTACCTGTAATTGTTTGTTTATATACCAGAAACTTGATTCTGTAGTTTTTCTTTGTAATTTTGCAGTACAATGAATATTGGAAAAAAAATCCGCACCGTGAGGGGCTCGAGAACTGCAGGAACTTCGGGCACCTCCAAAGCGACGGGATTGGAGAAGGGGCATTCAGAGTGGGATACTTTGAAGGCCTCCCTATACAAGGACTACAAGAGGTTGAGCGAGCACAAGGTGCTGCCCACTAAATGGGTAAGCCATGAGTTCCTCTCTCTTCATGGATTGAAGGAGGACTTTGACACGATGACCAAAATGTTATCATCGTACCCTTTACCCTTCTCTCCACCGACACCTACGAGCACGCCATGCATGAATTCCTCTCATCCTTCCACGATGACCTCGAGATCCAACAACGTCATTGCATTGTAAGTTTCATGCTCAATGGGCAACCTCACAGCCTCACTTTTTATGAATTTTGTGATTGCTTTGATTTCTCCCGTGATGAGATCTTGATACCACTAAGGAAGTCCTCTTTGAGGCAATGCATGCCTGGGAGAAGATTTCTATTTTCAGGAATATTGATTATTTGTGGAAGAAGAGCGCCACTATTCAGAATCCTACTATCCGCTACTTCGCCACGCTTTTGGTGAATTCACTCTTTGGGAAGGGAGACACTAGGGCAATGCCAAGCCCCGAGATAAGTGTTATTTACATGGCTCTTCATCTAGAAATGCATCACACGGTAAACTTGGGTGCTTTGCTCATCCAACACTTTCACCGCCAAAGGTCGGCTCACTCAGGTGACATCCGTTGCGGAGCTTTGATCACTCAGATCGCCTACGCAAGTGATATTGTCATGCCTCATGAGAGAGCCATGGCTGGGTGTAAGTTTTTGTATGATGCTCACATGGCAAGAACCAAATTCATGGGGGTATATAAGCTCCAACACGAAATTCATGCTTATCAATTTTATTTTGAACCTAATGGTGATGCCCACCAAACTTTGCTTCCATTTGTTCAAGCTTTTGGTTTGCCATGAAAATAGAACTGGGTCCTCAGTGAAGAGGAATTCCATCAAGCAATGATTTCCTCGGGGAGGATTCTGCCCTCGGGAGGGAACTCCGCTTGGGAAGGCACGTGAGGCAGCCAGTAGCAACATGAGGAGGAGGAGGAAGACTGGAACACTAGGTCATGATCACCATCATCATCATCAACCATTTCCCCAGTACCACCAGCAGCATAACATGCCTCCACCTCAACCGGGATTCAACTACGTCCCCAGGGGTGACTTTGACCAGGTGGTGCATCACATCAGCAATGTGGACAACACGTTGCATGATGTGAACACCAACATTGTCGATCTCACTCAAAACTTTACCCATTTCATGACCAAATTCTCGAACTACTATCCATACCAGCCACACCAACAGCCGTCGCCCAATGATGGCGGCAACAATTGATTTGAGATAGACCAAGAGTCTAAGATTGGGGAGGTTTAACTCCTCCCTACCTTTGCATTCATATTTTTGTTTTGTTATTTGATTTATTTATTTTTCTTCAATTGCATGTTTTCTTTTGGTTTTGCATTGGTAAACAAAAATACAAAAAATAGAATTAGCTCTTTATCTTGTTTCGTTTGAAGATATCTATGTTTCCTTTTTGTTTCTTGCAGGTTATTCACTTCAAGTGACTTAGCCATGGAGAAGAACGCGAGGAGTCAATTTACGTGGGAGATGAACAAGCAAGAGGAGGTACCACATTCCTATTTTTCCTCTTCCTGTAAGTTTATTCATGAACATACTATGTTTGTTAGATTGCATTTGAGTTCCACTCCATGCTTAGCTCATTATCTTTTAAGATTTACTCTCAAGGCTAATGTTGCTACTTTGGTTTCGTCTTATGACAATCATGATTAGTTAGAAAAACAACCGTTTTGGATTAAATTCCAAACTTTTGAGAACAAGAAAAAGTGTCTTCTTGACTACTTTGGTTCCATGTTTTTGTCTTAAGGGTTTAATCTTAGTAGCACTCAACCCCACATCATAAAGATTTGACTTGAAAACACCTTTTGAAAAAGAATTGTTTGAAGGAATGGATATTTTGCGGTGGGTTGAGGGACATGCCAAACTTGCCTTCATTAGTTGAAAATATATACATTTATTTGTAGGTATTTATGAGAGTACCCAAACTACATGGAAATAACAACTCCTATGGCCTACGAACGATCTTGAGTTCATCTCAGATATCGATTACGAGTTGTGGAGACATTTGTAGCATTGCTAAGATGTGCAAAAATTTAATTCCATGAGCCCAAGTACTTGAGCAAAAAGAAAATACCATCAAGATATGAGCTGAAATTGTTTGAGCCTTATTAAAGTTTTGGTATCACCTCACCACTTAAAAGATTAAAGTTCTTGCAAAACAAGGAAAAGGATGGGATGTTGGAAAGCCATGGATTTAGAATTGGGTGTTAATGAAAATCTCTAAGTTTATCCTTCTTTTGACATCTACTAGTGCACCGCTAATTTTATAAAAGCATTTGTGCTTAAAATGATTTTACTCTCATCAAGAGAGGCACCGAAAGAATTGATTCGCAAGCCTAGCCAAAATTTTAACTGTCTCTTTTGAGTTTAAGAATTATTAGCTAGCAAGTTTTATACGATTATGAAGCAAATTTAAGTACAATTGTTCAGATATATTATGATCATGTTTAAGGTTGTAGGATTTGAGATGATGGAATATGATACAACCTTGAACTTGTGAGTTTCCTCGTTTGAAATCATTTCTTGTTATTATTCTTTATAGCTTTGTCACTCAAGGGCGAGTAACAACTAAGCTTGGGGAACTTGATAGTTCCAAATATTAATACTTTTTATTGAGGATTTTTTATTGGTTCTTACCGGGTTTCGTTGATTTTGACCTTTCAACTATTGTTAATATCGCAAATTAGCAAAACCTTGTTTCTTATATTGTTTTTCAGGTATTGAGCACTAATGGAAAAGCTGAGAGCATTTATGGGCTAATCGCACCAATTAGAGAAAATCCCCAATTGAAGACCCCTTTCTTCCAAGGCATCTAGAGACCACAAGGACCACTGGTACGGTCAAAGGCCGCCCGTACCGTCCACCCATATGACCCGTCGTCGCCTCTGTTATGTCAACACAAGCAACTTTCGTGAAGGGGAGCAAGACGAATTATGCACACAACTGCCGCAAATAGTCCCAAAAGAGAGGAGATCAGATCTGAAGAAGGAGAAGGACACCGTCTCATTCTTCGACGATCCCCAACCTCTCCATCATTCCTACTTGTACCGAGAGAGAGATTCATACTTGTAAGATTAGGATTGGAAACCTCTATTCCACTTTGGTTTGTATTTGATTTGATCTCTAACGGTATTGTGGCTTGCTACGGTAAAGTTGAGATGATTTCTATTTGCAATATGATTATGCATTTGATCTGTATTTCTCTCATGTCTGAGTAAATCCCCATAGACATGGGAGATGTAGGAGATTGGTGAGATGTGGTGTGCCTCCTATATTTCCATCTATTTGTGATTGTTGTCGTGATTATTATATTGTGAGAATGACTATCTATGTTTGCCTAATGCTTGTTGTCCACCGGATAACATGATCCTGAGATCTCATATGTATGAACTTATTTACTAGTGAATCGGTGACCCTCGAGTGACATGGCCGATATCAAAGAGGAGCTAGTATAACTCGAAGATAACAATGAATCAAGTTTAAAGCCTTGATCTGGCCATAAGACCTTAATTGATGTGCTGACCATTATTGTGGTAACAAATAGACGGATCATTAGGATTGGGAAGAATGTACCAAGAGGACTCCTGATCAGCATCTGGGTTGCTTGCCTACTCACATATGAATAAGAAGTATCACAATCACTTATCTCATTTTTATCCATTTGGCACATTCACTGTCACCATGAACTATTTCTCCCCGTGCCTAACTTTTCATCTAAAGGAATCTCAAACAACTCCGATACTTTTAATTTTATGTCAATTACTTTCAGTATCTTTTATTACTTCAAACTACTATCTAATTTACTCACATTTTCCACTCTCGACACTTGCAGTTAATTCACTCAAGACAACGTGACACCTTGGACGCGATAGAAACGCCTCAGATAGACACTTTCCTAAGCTCTTTGTTGGGATCGATATAAAAACCAGAATTAATTCTTCCACGAAAATATGCTCTAAATAACCTATGCTCTTGCAATCCATTAAGAAGCAATAGTCAATTGGATAAAGTTTGCATATAATCAGGGTTTTTTGAGAGAGAAAGCCATCATGGTAGCTTTATTGATATCAAATAATAGTTACATCATCTAGGAGGGTTTGTAAGAGGAAACTAGGGGGTTCATCAACCTAATTATAAGAAATCTTCCGAGTTAAAACAATCCCTGGCTATATTATGAGCCACATGTTTTAGCTCTCTCCCATAATGAGTGAACTCGACTTTTCCAATTAATCCAGCTTTAGTCATGATCTCTGCGTAAATGGTTGTTGCATCATTCTAGATATGGGTTTAACCTAAACACATTTGGATCACTTCCAAAGAATATAATTCCGCTTCGATTGCCTAAAAACCAAGAGAAGTTGCAAGGTTCTGGCCATGGAGCATCGCCTATGCTTCTGCCATAGTCGTTGATGTCACAAAAGGCAAAAAGTTGCTTGTAGCAGCAATAAAAAAACCTTGGCTATCTCTAATAACAGCACCAGCCGCACCAACTCCCTCCTCCACTGAAAATGCAGCACCCACGTTAAGTTTCAGCATGTTACTTTTTGGCTTCAACCAGACCATCTTGCTTTGTGTTGAGCTAGGTAAATTTGCTCTAGCCGCATTAGAAGTAATAGCTCGAATAAATGTAGTGCACTTCTCTGTCGGTCGCACTGGGTCTCCATGGGTTTGGCGTTGGTGTAACCACGAGAAGTACCAGGCAGCAACAACAGTCATATTTCATACCTAAATCGAACTAAAACCAAGTGTCGACACTGAGGGAACTTTCAGTAAATGCTCAAATACCTCTGAACCTGATCGGTCTCCTATCATTGCTTCATTTATGAGATGCTCAACTCCTAGAGCTTTCCAAACGTTTAGTGCTCCTGGACATTTGAATAGCATATGCATTATACCTTCTGCACTGGACGTACAAAGAGGCCAGGATTCATCTGTAACAATGTGTGTGTGTGCAGTAGGATAGATTTCCTCGGGATCACACCATGTAAAATTCTCCAACAAGAGATCTTCACCTTGGCCGGTACATTTAACTTCCAAAGAATCTTCCACGTGGGGTTATTCAGAGGAGTACCTCTAATCAAAGATCTGCAGGTGACTCCATTAAATTGGTGACACCACTCCACATGATAAGCCGACTGAACTAAGAAGACCCCTGATCTAGCTCCATGCCAAGCAATGTAATCATCAAAACCATATGAATTTAGTGGTATTTGGAGAATTCTTGTAGCATCAATCGCATGAAAGTTTGTCCTTATAATATCTTTATCCTAGTATCTCGTGCTAGGATCGATGAGTTCATCTACCTTTGTAAGGATACAAGCTCCTCTCGGGGTAACAACCTTGTGGTTCAAGGCTATTAGGGATCCATGGATCCTTCCAAATCTCAATTGATCCACCATTGCCTACTCGCCATATGCACCCTCGTTTGAAGGTTTGAATTCCTGACACTATGCTCTGCCATGTGAAGGAAGAGCCAGCCTTTGGTCCAGCCTTCAGGATATAACCGTTCGAAATATTTGGCTCTTAAGACTAGGGCACATAATGAGTTTGGCTCATCAATCAAACGCCAGACTTGTTTTGCAAGCATGGCTAGATTGAAAGAGTGTAAATCACGGAACCCAAGACCACCTTCTTTCTTCGGAAAACAAAGTTTCCACCATGCATCCCAATGCATCTTTCTCCCTTGATCATCACATCCCCACCAAAACTATGATATGACATCCGTAATTTTCTTGCATATGTTCTTGGGCAAGAAAAACACAGACATGTCATATACAAGTATGGACTGAATAATAGCTTTCAAGAGCATCTTCTTCCCTCCAATTTACAAAAGTTTCTCCTTCCATTCCTTTATTCTTTGCAACACTCTTTCCACAAAGTGCAATAAACAATCACTCCTATCTGCCGCAACAATAGCAGGTAGTCCCAAGTATTTATAAAAAATAGTCTCAGTATTTATATTCAGAGTATTACCAATCTCCACATCCACATCCACATGAGTATTTGGACTAAAGAAAATGCTGGACTTGGCCACACACACCAATTGTCCCGAGTTTGCACAGTAGGTATCCAGGACTTGCTGCAATGAGATTGCATTGTTCAAATCGGCTCTCAACATAATCAAAGAATCATTAAGTGTGAAACTGGTGGTGCATTCTTGCACACCTTGACCCCTTCAATCGCACCAATCTCCTCTGCTTGCAACAAACAACTAGACAAGCCTTCCGCTTATAATAGGAACAAATAAGGGGGTAGAGGGTCCACTGTCGAATACCTCTGGTAGGAATAAAGCTTTCTGTCAATTGAGAATTATATCTAACAGAATATGAAACCGAGGTAACACAAGACATAACCAATTCGACCCACTCATCATGAAATCCAAGTATGATCATCATCTATCTCAAGAACTTCCATTCGACTCTATCATAGGCCTTGTGCATATCAAGCTTAATCGCACATAATCCAGTCTTCCCCATTCTCTTGTTCTTTATCTTATGCACACACTCAACATATAATCAGGTTTTCTAATTGTTAAATATATAGGCATTTGTACGTAGCTGCCAAGAGAGGGGCAACCGTGAGCTGCTAAAAATCCATCTAGGGTTTCGTCCCTCTCGTCGGTGACGTCACCAGTCCGCTCCGCCTCCGATGGACCTAGGGCCTTGGAGGTGTGGCGGATCACGACCTCTCGCCGGCGGGAGATTTTTTGTTTTTTATTTAGCCTATTTTTAGTGTCTTCTTCGGGATGTTGAGGCGATGAATACGTCCTAAGGTCAGAATAAGGTCCTCCCCGCTCTATCCTTGCTTCGGTGGTGCATCTAGCGCCGACGGAGGGCGCGTGGACTCGTTTGTCCGGTGAATCTCCTGGGATCCGGTCCGTTTTCGTATTCGTTGGTTTATTCTCAGGTCAGTCTCTTCTGATCTATGGTTGTCATCATTGTCGATGGTTACTGTTCTGGTGCGTTGGTCCTTTGTGGAGCACAATGGTTTTCTGTCTGTCTACTATAACAAGCTCTACTATGACAAGCTTTGCTGGCTTCGGTGATGGAGGGGCGATGACGACAACGTGCCTTTGGCTCGCACTAGTATCTGTAGTCGTCGTTAGGTGGACCAATAACCTATTTGTAATCTTTACTACTTTTGGGTCTCTTTGCACGGTTGTTAATGATTATTAATAGATCGGTAAAATTTTGAAAATAAAATAGTCATTTTTTCACAAGATTTAATCAAAACATTAGACGAGTCATAGCCGGAGAAAGACCACCTGTGGATTTCGTATTTGGGGGAATCGGAATCCCGCGTTTACACGGGTGAGCAAGCTCGCAGGAAAAGGTCGTGGACTTTGTGCCGTGAGCCGTGACTACGTCGATAACTGGCTCGATATAAGTGTATATAAGACGAGCCCGCTAAACATGACGGCCTCCTCCTCCCAAGGTCACACAGCCTGGGAAGAGAGCCAAAGGCGGAGGCAATCTCGAGCGAGACCCCAACCGACGTCGAGGACGCACCCTCCGGATTCTCAATCCCCAGCCGCCGGGACCACCATCGTTGCTAAGCGAGACAACCGCGGTGTTGGCGATGCTCCGATCCGCCGCCGGATTCGCGTTCCGGCGCCGGGCGCCGACCCCTCGCTTCTCCAGCAATGGCGGCCGCAGCAGCCTTGGATGCGGCGACATCACCAGGGTAGGTACCTCTACTTGGAATTTTCTTGGTATGCGAGTCGGCATGTTGGATTAGGTTGCGAGATTAAGATTTCCAGTGTAATTTGCGGATTCATCTTATCCCCATGCTATTATGTCGAGTCGAATGATCAAATTGAGATAGTATTTTTTCTGTTTGTGAGACGCCACAATTTCCTGTACGACAGCCTCCTGCAGATTGAAGTTCTGTAACGTTCGAGAGAAATTCTAGTTTCTGTTTGCGACTAGTGCCAAATTTATGGGTCTCCTAACGCTTGAATATTGCTACTCAAGAGGCCTATATATTGTTTTCAAATATATTGTCTCCTAACGCTAGTATAAATTTGGACTGTGTCGCTCTATGTATCTTTTCAAATAATCTGAGCATTCAAGAGGCCTATATATTGTTTTTGCTCTACTTGTACAATTCGCTCTATATATTGGGATTATCAAATTGAGTAGTACTCCCGTCATTTCAAAATATAAGATGTTTTAGCCTTTTTAATCTAGACGCCTTTTAGTGTGTAGGTTCACTCATTTTGCTCTGAACTTATACAGTAAAAGGCGCCTAGATACATGCGTTTCAGAAAAAGGCTAAGACGTGTTGTAATTTGAAATAGAGGGAGTAAATTTTAATTTCCAGCTTGCTTTGTATCAAGTTTAATATTAATTCAAATACCCTTGTTCACAGCGGATGTACTCGGATGGCAGCACTGATGGCGTCAAGATAACAATGGCTTCTTTCTTTTCAAACTTTGACTGGTAAATTTCCTGTTAAATATTTTGTTATCTGAGCTAAACAACAACTCTAAAGATACTGGCTAGACTCTTAGGTAATTTGAGAATCCGCGCTCCTTTTCTAGGTTTCTATACCTCTTGCATGGTTTTGTGGTACGAAGTTAGGTTTGTTGGGAGATTCCTATTGGGTGAAATTGTGATGAAGGCAGCAAATCCTTCTGTAACAAAATATCATGCTGGAACAGATATACAATTCTATGAGAGTTTTAGTGGGAATAGAGAGGGATTCATGAATACAAGAGAGAAGAATAGAGCATGAGGGCTATCAAACAGACAAAACGAAACAGAGGTTGGACCAGGGCGATTCTAATCTTCTCTGATGTTGCCGGTTCTGCTTCTTTGATGCACACTTATTTGATGCTTTTGTCACAATCACTTGTCAGTCTACTCTTTTCTTTCATAATTATTATGCATTTTTTTGCTGAGGTTTGGATTGTACTAGCTTATATCTATTGATGGTGACTTGTAGGAAACGGCCTGAAGTTTTGTTTGGCTGCATCGCTGGTACCTTAATGCTTACATACAAGTACAATGTGAGAGGAAAGATAATTCTAGGATACAGACCTGAAGAGGCGAGGAAGGAGCGGGAGGCGAGAAAGCAGAGGGAGGAGATGGCAAAAAATAATATTGATATTTCTTACTGCTGATCTCTTTGCAGACCCCAAACATATGCCAATTATATATATCTTGGGAATATCAGAAAGGCCACAACGTTGCCAAACCTACCTTCAGTTCTAGCTTATGTATGCACTTCTTCGTACTAGATTAATCGAACTTGGAAGAGAGAGTAATGCTTATTTGATCCTTTTTGCCTTGCCATTAGTATATCGTGTGTTGGTAATCATATCGATGGTGCAATGCATGGCAAATTTGTTTGGCGTAAGTGCTCTGCTGTTGCGGCTACGGATAGCTACAGTACACCATAGGGGTCTTGCCAAACTAAATTAGTTTGCTAAAACTTTCTACATTAACTTGTGGCACCATATGTCTGGGCTGATGTGAAAAATAAATTAGTTCAAATGTACCACCTGTTTTTTTGTTGGTTGGTCTGTTGAGAGAGGCAATATGGCTCAATGAGCATACAGCAGGACGGCTTACTTGATACGGACACCAGACTTAGGAATATGCTACTCCCTCCTATCCATATTAGTTGACTTGGATTTATCTAGATTCGGATGTATCTAGTACTAAAACATGTCTAGATACATCCGAATCTAGACAAATTCAAGTCAACTAATATGGGCCGGAGGGAGTAGTACTTGTGGTATACTAGAATATGGGTTAGTATTTACGGTACTGGAATATATGAAAAATAAAAATGAAAGGGCTATTGAAAGATTTGACAACCATATCGCTGGTCTTGATTCCACCGTGCCAGGAGATCAGAGAGATGGCCACCACCAGGAGGTAATTAGGGAGGCGGACTTGAAGGGGGAGGTGCTCATGGTGACCTCGAGCTTGAAGCTGAGGTGGCGAGGTTCTGGTGGTCGAGACCAAGGGAGCGGATGACGTCGACGACCCAGCCCCGTCACGGACTTGTGCTTGTTGCCGTCCCCTAGTGCCGCAGCTTCTGTGGGCTGAGGTCGCAGATCCGCGCGAGCAGCTGTGTCCTGGCAAGTGTCCTCTCCTCTCGCGGCTGCCTCGGCAGCCACGGGGCGTCGCCGCTCACAATTCACTGCTGGTGGCAGCACCAGTGCACCACAACCGCTCCCAGCAGCTGTTGCCCAACGCCGTGCTTGCAAGGCGCTCACGTTCCCCCTCGTCGCGTGAGCTGAGCTACAAGCAAGCCTGTTTTCATCAGATGCTCATGATCCTGAATGTATCTGAATGTTCCTGCAACCACACACCAAAAAGTTCAATCTTCAGAGTTGATGTGATAATGTCATACAGTACTATAGTTTAGAGACAACTAGAACGGCGGATGTTACTGCAAATCTCGCATGCAGGGCAAACCTCTTAGATGCAACTGCAGTATGTCTGCTTGTATATGCATACACATTCCAGCCGGCAAAATATAACAACTCGCAAGAATGGACTCGGATTTGGTAGAAAGGAACATGAGCCAACATATGAACATCAAAGCAGCCGAATAGACCTTTTTTTTTGCTAAGCACACTAACAATTGAGCAACTCTTATATTGAGGTTCAGAGACACGCTAATATCGCTGAGTACAAGCTGTGCACAACACCGATAACAATTTTCAAGCACCTGATAATTACCCGGATGGAGCACATATTGTGCGCATCCAGCCAGTAACTCGATCACAGAGGACGATGCAAACCATGACATCCTTGCTTGCCTGCAAACTGTTTATTTGAACCCGCATGACATCCTTGCTTGCCTGCAAACTGTTTATTTGAACCCGCGCCATGTCTTGAGGAGCACAAGACGCTCGACTGCGCTATGTCGTAGGAGAAGCCTGGGCTCCCCAGGAACACGCCGACGAGGTCGGGGACGGAAATGGGTAAATAGCTCTCATGCGACATCGTTGAGGTGAATTATCTGGAATGAGTCGTGGTTGGCTGAAATCGCTCTCGTGCGATGTCGTTGAGCGCACAAATAGTCCACGCAAGACAAACATATCTGGCTGTTAGATCGGTTGGGATCACATTAGGACGGTGGTCGTTATGTGCTATGCCTGGTGGGACCCACTTAGGGCCACGCCATCGATAGTCAACCATCCACACCCCGACCCGACTAGACCGTCCCGCTCGACTCGACCGTGCTCAACTCGAGCGACACCGCCATGAGCATCTTCTTTGGCAGAGGCAGCGGTTTCTTCTCGACGATGGCGGAGTGCCATTCTCGGTGGCAGAGGAGCTAACGCGAGTGAGTAATCGCACCCTAGTCCCGTTCACCTGAAATTAGAATGGATTTGTGGCCTCATGCTCTGTTTCCCCTGTTTCCCCGCCGATTTGAATTCACCTTGTAATTGTTGTTTATGAACTTGATCCAGTCCTGCACAACATGCTTACACTCCCGCTGCCTTCCATTGACAAAACAAGGGATATTCCGCGCCTACATTTGCAATTACAGTTGATTTTTTTCCTTGTAAGGCCAAGCTAGCAGATGGTAGTGTGCAAGACATTGACAAAGATATAAATGTGAGGTTGGATGTCGAATTTTCAGATATTGATCCTCGGGAACTACAGAGCAAGGAGGAGAAGGCCATGGAGAATTTGGTGGAGAGAATTGGGGATTGTATTGTTTGGGGACCAGCTCAAGAGGTATCACTGCAACAGTTCGACAACTGGAAAGGTGAATATGTGATAATTGAAGATGGAGAACAGATTGTAGCTGAAATTGATCAACAAGAAGGTTGGGCAAGCCAACAAGTAACTTTTTATGCAGAGCTAATTGATCTGAAAAGTCATTCCAGAGTTGGTTATGTGCTATAAGAATATTGCACAGATGGCAGATGATGAGTGGGTTGCACAAAAGAAGCTGTTGCCAATGCTTACTGAACTGACAGTAGTAGCTGAAGAAACAGGGTTTGATGCAGATGTAGAAGAGGGATGCCATGGTGCTAGAAAGGTTGTTACTATTGATTGGAATTTAGTAGAATTAAAAGAACGTACAGATTTGGTAATTGCTCCAATAGCTGACACTGAGATGGCAAAAATGTTTGGCATTCTAGTTGATGACAAAGATAAGGAGAAGGATGACAGTACTTTGCCTGGTGATGCTAACACAAGTTCAGTCCCTAAAGATGTGGATGAAGAGTTAATGAGAGAGGCTGCAGATGATGTGGATGATGCAAATGATAATGAGCTGATAAGTTTGTATGATAAAGTGGGGAAGTTGTGGCCAAGCATGGATGAGTTAAGGATGTCTTTTAGGACCTATGCAGTGAAAAAGAGTTTGATGCCAAGACTATGTGGACTAATCGAAAGAAATTTTATGCTCGATGCCAAGGTTTTGATGAGAGTTTCAATCCTTGCAAAAGGTACATATATTCTAGATGGCAACCTGATGGAAGTACAGTAAGGGTAAATCAAATCCCCCATCAGCATACTTGTATGACCAGTTCACAAAGAGTTTCAAAGATGATATCACAACTTTGGGTTATAGAGAAGATAATTCCTATTTTAGCCAAGACACCAAACATGATACCAAAGAGACTTAAAGTTGACTTGGAAAAGCAGTACCCCATTGTGCTAAAATATACTACAGTGTGGAAGGCAAACCAAAAGGCAATGCAATCATTATATGGATACTAGGCAAATGTCCTCTCCTCTCGTGGGCGTCGCCGCTCACAATTCACTGCTGGTGGCAGCACCAGTGCACCACAACCGCTCCCAGCAGCTGTTGCCCAACGCCATGCTTGCAAGGCGCTCGCTTTCCCCCTCGTCGCGTGAGCTGAGCTACAAGCAAGCCTGTTTTCATCAGATGCTCATGATCTCGAATGTATCTAAAATGTTCATGCAACCATACACCAAAAAGTTCAATCTTCAGAGTTGATGTGATAATGTCATACAGTACTATAGTTTAGAGACAACTAGAACGGCGGATATTACTACAAATTCTGCCTGCAGGGCAAACCTCCTAGATGCAACTGCAGTATGTCTGCTTGTATATGCATACACCTTCCAGCTGGCAAAATATAACAACTTGCAAGAATGGACTCGGATTTAGTAGAAAGGAACATGAGCCAACATATGAACATCAAAGCAGCCGAATGGACCATTTTTTTTGCTAAGCACACTAACAATTGAGCAACTCTTATATTGAGTTTCAGAGACACGCTATATCGCTGAGTACAAGCTGTGTACAACACCGATAACAGTTTTTCAAGCACCTGATAATTACCCGGATGGAACACATATTGTGTGCATCCAGCCAGTAACTCTGATCACAGACGACGATGCGAACCATGACATCCTTGCTTTGCCTGCAAACTATTTATTTGGACCCACACAACATGCTTACACTGCCGCTGCTTGCCATTGACAAAACAGGGGAGATTTTGCGCCTACATTTGCAATTACAGTCAATTTTTTTCCTTGTAAGGCCAAGCTAGCAGATGGTGTAAGACATTGACAGAGATACAAATGTGAGGTTGGATGTCGAATTTTCAGATATTGATCCTCAGGAACTACAGAGCAAGGAGGAGAAGGCCGTAGAGAATTTGGTGGAGAGAATTGGGGAGAGTATTGTTTGGGGACCAGCTCAAGAGGTATCACTGCAACGGTTCAACAACTGGAAAGGTGAATATGTGAGAATTGAAGATGGTGAATATATTGTAGCTGAAATTGATCAACAAGAAGGTTGGGCAAGCAAACAAGTAACTTTTCATGCAGATCTGCAAAGTCATTCTAGAGTTGGTTATGTGACATCAAAGAAGGTTGCACAGATGGCTGATGGTGAGTGGGTTGTACAAAAGATGTTGCCAATGCTTACTGAACTGACAGTAGTAGCTGAAGAAACAGTGTTTGATGTAGATGCAAAAGAGGGATGCCATGGTGCTAGAAAGGTTGTTACTATTGATTGGAATTTAGTAGAATTAAAAGAACGTGAAGATTTAGTAATTGCTCCAATAGAGAACACTGAGATGGCAAAAAAATTGGCATTTCAGTTGATGATAGAGATACGGAAAAGGATGACAGTACTTTGCCTGGTGATGCTAACACAAGTTCAGTCCATGAAGATGTGGATGAAGAGCTAATGAGAGAGGTTGCAGATGATGTGGATGATGCAAATGATAATGAGCTGGTAAGTTTGTATGATAAAGAGAACCCTGTTATCGAAGTGGGGAAGTTATGGCCAAGCATGGATGGGTTTAGGATGTCTTTCAGGATCTATGCAGTGAAAAAGAGTTTGATGCCAAGACTATGTGGACTGATCGAAACAAATTTTATGCTCGATGCCAAGGTTTTGATGGGAGTGACAATCCATTTTTTTACATGCCGCCTAATCAATTAATGAATGGTTTTCTATCAGAAATTGTCTAGTGGTTTGGCCACTGTAATTTGTAAACTGATGACTGAACCATGCATCTTCACACTTGTGTGCGTTTTACTTTGCATCTTTTTTTAAAAAATCAATACCACATATATTCATAGCAACAAATAGTACACAGTAGAGATACATAAACTATCTTCAACAACAGCAAAATAAAGTCTAAAAGAAAATGAGTAAATCTTGAAGGTCTTCAAAATCTTCTTCTTCCATGACACAATCTTGCACTTGTCTGAAGTCAGCCCAATAAACATCACATAGATGTCAAACCATAGACCTGTAAATACTAATGTGGGTTCTCCCATAGTTTTAATTTGAGCCGCAATGCCAAGGTTACGTGCATGCCCGTAACCATTAGAGTAATCAGACAACATCGGCAAGAGTACCACCACCAGTATTCCAGGGAAAAGAAACCGAACAGCCAGATCGACGTCGCAGTGGAATCGAGAGTACGAATCTCCATTGTCAAGGACGCAGCAGCTGGGACGAATATTGCGAGGATAATCCTCCTCGCAGCAACCATGAGAAAAAAATCCAAGATCGATCTGGCGAAGCAATATCTGAAAGACCGTAACTATAGAACTTCAATCTTACAACACCACCATTGACGACGGGAAGATCTTATCGTCGAACGAAGGGTCGAAGATCACTTATTACGAACGATGACATCTCCATTGACGTAAACGTCAAGAAGATGTCTACCAAAACCCTAATCTAATCTTCTGAAAACACTACTTTTACTGAAAACGGCACCCATAGATCGGGTTCCCCACCCCTTACGACCGGCGAAACCGGCCGGGGGAGGGGGAACCGTCTATGGAGGAGGAGGACGTGTTGGGGCGGCTAGGTCTAGGAGAGGCGGCGGCTGGAAGATTTTAGATACTTTACATCTTGGAATTACAATAAGTTTGATATTTGATAAATTGCATGGCATAGAACTTGTGCTTCCCTTTGCTACTCTTCATTTTCTTAAGGAAACTTTGACTCCCAACTTTTCACGGATTCAACGCATTTTCACTACATATATGCCCTTGTACCTAACGCAGTACTGTAGGCTATGCTCAATCATGTTTTAATTAATTTATTTATAGCTACCTGTGAATTTACACTTACTGCATCCTTCCTATCTGGTTTCTGTACATTTGGCAGCGTCATTTCCTGGTAACACTTTTTCTCAGCTTGATCATTCCTTTCTTACGTAACAGTCATTTACACTTTTTCTCAGCTTGATCATTCCTTGACATCTGATGCGTTCAAGATGGTCATCACCGGCCATGCCTCAAAGGATGCATGTGCTACTTAGCATTGGCCACGCGGTTAGTAAAAAAGCTTCAGCCATCAGTTTATCCCTTTTCATAGGAAAAGAAGAACGTGTTGTCTTCCTCTCAGAAACAACTTCCATCGACTGTTACAATTGTGGAATGCAGATTCTCGGCTGGCTGGTTGCTGCACCAGTTAGTAAAAAGCTGGCGACTGATCTTAGAGTGCCATGATCTGGACATCATCTACCGTTCGCATCCGCATTAGTTACCCATGAGCTTCTGTTGACTCAACGTATTGTGATTCTCGTGAAACTCTAGGCCAATATGTACAGGTAACGACATGAGTTGTATTAAGATAACTCTATTGCAATATAAAATACAGCAGGTAGCAGCAGGTGTTGTATTAAGATGCCTCTGATACAATATGCTTATAAATTATAATAGATCAACATGTAGAACATGTGTTGCCTGAGCTTTAGACTGACTTCTATACAAAATACCAACATGTAGAACAAGTAGATGGATGTTCTATTCACAAGAACTCGAGAAGGTCACCACATAAGCAACGGTTTAAGGATATTACTAGTAAAAAAAGGGAATATATCTAGGCTGATTTCTATCTGGATTCTCCTGCAACTATTATTGTCACATACTGTACCACACAAGGAGGGTGGAACATCCTACTTCCTCTATCACAAATTAGATGTCGGATATTTGTCTAGATTCACATGTAGTATGTAGATACGTTTCAGTGTATAGATACATATGAATTTAAACAAAACTTCAACATCTAATTTAGGAGGACGGAGGGAGTACATTTTCTTCACTAAGATTTGCTTTTTGGAGTCTCCAGCTCATTAGTTCCATGGAGTCGTTTTACTTTATGAGATCAAAACTAATTGCGTAAACTTACACTAAAAACTACCTATAAAGAAAGAAAAGAAACAACAATCTGACCACCAATTACCGATTGCCAAGACAAATACTTCACTACCCACGGACATAAACTCATTCTAACTTGTGCTGCAAACTAGGTCTACGAGTTCTTCATACTGATCGGAGAAATAGTACTCCAAAGAAGATAGGGTCCAAACTGGTATGAAATACAGTGCAGTACAAAGAAACATGGATGTACAAGGTTCGTTTTGGTTGACTGACTTACTAATCCGAAAGAGATGAGATAAAAGAACCTCTTACAATCATGCAGGCATCGGCTGTCCCCTAAATTACACCATCCCCGTACCAAAGCACATGTCCCATACCAAGAAGTAATATAGACTGATTTGTGCATATTTTGGCCTGTGACTTCATACAGAAGACATAAACACTGATATTCTTTGTGAGCTCTGCTTCATTGGTTCTTTGATTCTTTCAGCAATACTATACGAACCCCCAAAACGCAGCAATGCTATGCGAAGGCCGAAATATAAATGCAGAAACAACCATGCACCTAATCCTCAAGCAAACTCACTGTTCAAGATAAATGGACTATTCACAAATAAAGGTTTCAAGAACTCAAGAAGATTGACACATAAGACTAGTACACTACTAAAAAGAGATCACCCAACTTCTATCTCGATTCTCCAGCAACTATAATTGCCACACACAAAAAGAACTATGTTACTTTATCAGCTCCAACTTCTCGTCATGCCGTAAAACATTGCACTAACTATCTGTAAAGCAAAGGAAAAACAATTTGACCACCAGTTACAAAAGCCCCTGACAAGAAAAAAAACTTCACTACCTCTATACCTTTTGGCATGATGGAGATGAAGCACTAGGAGTGGATGCAACAAAAGAGGATGTAGTCCAACGGCATACACTAAAACAAAATGAAGTACTCCAAAAGAACATGGATATATACAGGACTCGTTTTGGTTTTACTTATTAATCCAAAAGCGATATAGATAAAAGAACCACTTACAATCATGCAGGCATCGGCTCTCACCAACTGACAGCACGTACCCCATACTAAGCACATGATCCATACCAAGAAGGAATATAGGGATTAAATTGTGCATGAAGAAGCGGTAATTTTCCGTGCATACGAAAAGATAGCGACTAGAAATGACTACAAAAGATATACCTATAAGGAGGGGGGAGAGTCTCTATTGCTTCCAGTACCAATAGATATCATGGTATTGCTTATGCGCTAAAAGCAAGACTGGCTGTCAACATATATATTCATATAGGACAGCCGCAACTCTAATGAGTACGAGAGTCGATGGCACACCAAATTCGATCAGCTAACAGGACCCAACCAGCATGGAACCATGTTCACCAGTAGTCGCCGCAAGAGCACTTCCCCTCCTTGAAATGGTGGAACCGCTTGTTGTCCCTCACGATGAGCTCCCTCCCGACGATCCTTGACATGATCTTGATGGCGTTGTGGCAGTCCCCGCATATCCTGAGGTTCTTGATGATGCGAAGAGGAGTCCTTGCGGGGGTGCTAATCAGGCCATAGGCGATCGCCAGCCTCTCACTGTGGTACAGCAGCGCCTGCTCCTTCGCCTCCTGGTCGATGTCGTGGAGCACATACCTTGTGTCGGGAACGTAGCGCTGCTCGTTCACCACCTTCTTCTCGATCTTGGGTGGCAGCCTGTACTCCCCCAGCTTGTTCCTCCCGTCGAGCATGTTGATCCCGAGGCGCCTCTTCGGAGGAGGGGTCGGGAGCTTCTTAGGGTTGGCTTTGGACGGGTCGAGCGAGACCAGCAGCTCCTCTGCCCGGTCCTCGAGGTCGACGTCACCGTTCATGCGTGCCAGGTTCAAGAGCGATTCCCAAACCATGGCATTGGGCTCAAACGGCAGCTTCTCAATGTACTCCACTGCCTCGTTGAGGTGCCCAGACTTGCCCAGGACCTCGATGAGCCCGACATAGTGCTCCACACCAGGCTCGATGCCGTGGTCCCTGGACATGGCATCAAAGTAGAGGAGCGCCTCCTCGATGGCCTCCGAGTTGGCGCACGCGTTGAGCACCAGCTCGAAGGTGTGCGCGGTTGGCGCCATGCCACATCGCTTCATCTCCTCGAAGAGCTGCAGGGCGGCGTCGCCAAGCCCGTTGGCCGCATAGCCGTCGATCATGATGTGCCAGGAGGCCATGTCCCGGTCGGGCATATGGTCGAACGTCCTGCGAGCATGCGTCATGTTCTCGCACTTGCCGTACATCTCCAGCACCTTGTTGTTGACCTGGAGGTCAGCGCGGAAGGGCGAGCGGAGGATGAAGTCGTGCACCTTCCGGAGCTCCTCGAGCAGCTTCGGGTTGGAGCAGGCGGCGGCGAGCGCGTAGAAGGACGGCCCGTCGGCGCGCGCCCCCTCCTTGTCGAGCAGCTCCACTGCCTCCTTCAACCGCCCCTCCCGGCACAGCTTGATCAGATCCTCCGGACCCGCCACCGGCGGAGGTGGCGGTGCCTGATTCTGCTGTTGTGCGGGCGGAGGCGGGCCGTAGCTGTGGCGTGGCGAAGGAGGACCCTGCTGCTGCTGCTGCGGAGGCGGCGCGGGAGGAGGCGGACCATAGCTGTGGCCTGCCGCGGGAGGCCCCTGCTGCTGCTGCGGGTAGTTGTTCCTCGGCGGGGGAGGCGCCTGGTGCTGCGGGTAGTTGTCCCTCGCCGGCGGCGGAGGTGCCTGGCGCTGCTGGTAGGGGTAGCTGTTCGCCGGAGGCGGAGGCGCCTGATTGTGCTGGTAATTGTTCCTCGCCGGACCGGGAGGCGCCGGGTGCTGCTGGTAATTGTTCGCCGGCGGCGGAGGCGCCGGGTACTGCTGGTAATTGTTCGCCGGCGGGGGAGGCGGATGGCCCTGAGGCGACCACTGCGGAGGGGATCCTTGGGGAGGCGGCGGCCCCCACTGCTGCTGGGGCTGCTGCTGATGGGCGTGGCCCGGGACGGCGGTGGCGGAGGGGTGGTAGGCGTAGGACGCTGGCGACGACGAGATGGCGCGGGCTGGGGAGAGAAGGTGGAGGAGGGATCGGGACCTGGAGGAGGAGAAGGCAAGGGAGCGGAGGGGGCCGGCGGCGCGGTGGATGGAGGCGGCGGCGGCGGCCATAGCGAGGCGAGAGGCTCGAAGGGATTGATTCTCTTCTCTTCCGGGCCGGGAGAGATACGGTGCGGGGTTTAGGCGAGACCGTCGATGTGTACTGGGCGAGGCTGAGGCCTTTAACATTAGGCCCAATATTCACGTTGTGATGACCGACCGATGAGTTCAAAGGTTCCTCCCAAAAAAACAATTAGTTAAGGTCATTTCAGTTACAAGTACTCATTTTACATCATCATTTCAGATCATCAAAAAATCAATATTATCAGCAAGCTGAGATTGACACCTGCAAGTATATAAAAAAAATACTTGCTCCAGCCTAAAAGAGGATCACCATTTCAGCCTAAACGTCACCAAAACAATACCGAACAACATGTTAAGAGAGCCAGACTACAGTATGCGTCCCCTCCCTCTCTTTCCCATGATACTTTGTAGCTCTTGGTCGTGATCAGCATTTCTAAATCTTGATGCATATATTCAAGGCTAACAATCATTTTCCTCTCTCACGACCATCGACGACGAGGACATCAATTGCGGAGCTTGACAAAGATTGTTGAGGTGGCCAAGAACACCAATCATGCTTGAACTTTGAGTATATTTAATATTTTAGCCAAATATTAGGAATATGTTTAAGGAATTTTCTAGAGTAGTGTATGGGAGCTGATGCCCCCCTTGGCCCTACGGAAGCTCCGCCATTGGAGGAGATCGAGTGGCACAACATTAAATTAAGGGACGTCTCAGAAAAAATTAAATAGGGCAAACTTAAATTTTCTAATTTTTTGCAACCAGGACTAGTGAAGTGCTCCCTCCTCCGACCACCGTCACCCGATGGCAACAACGGTAGTGAGCGGCTGCACCATCCTTTCAAAACGCCAAATGACTTTAGCTTACTGGCTCAAACATGACACTAATGGAAATATTAGAATGTACAAATTAATGATTGCAAGAATCATCAGTATAATACTTTGATTAAGTACGCATATCTGCTTATATGTTTTCCTCATTAAGTATTTTAGTACTAAAGTCCTATATACTCCGATTAATGGCACATAAACTGCTCGTGAAGAATGGAAGAGCAATCTACCTACTCCCTAATCTCTATCTCTTCTCTACTACATAAAAAATAGGAAACATTCTGTTTCCTGCCAAACAGAGTGTTTCGCTCGTCCTTCGTCGAACCTCCTAGTGAATCCGCGACGACAAGTGGGCCGAACCACTCTTCGTGTATGTCTTCCCGTCAGCCAAGGAACGCAAGGAGGAATCTAGGAAATCCTCCAGCAGTCCTCGCACGCATGCCCCGTGTAGCATCTCAATTGTCTAACAATTGTAATGCTACTTGGTCTAGTAATATAATGGCTACTTCATATATATAATTGTTGCATCATAATTATATCATGCTCATGTCATCATGCCACCTTGCATTTGAGCATCATATAAAACCCTTTTTGTTTTGGTTCTTCTCTCATATGCATTGTAAATTGTATTTGCCTCTTGTTATTGTAGTTGGTTATTGATATATTGTTTAAATGCCCAAGTTGAGTTGGGGGCATATCTTTTATTCCACTCCACCATCCTTTCTTTCACCACCTTATAATTCCACCATCCATTTATCCATGAGCTTGTATTTTATTTTCTTTTGGTGTTTAATCTAGCTCATGGGAGATAGGATGGATCTACTTCTACAAATTCTTTTGCTTGGCTTATATTCCACTTTTGGGAATGCACAAGAATAATGCCATGTTAATATTATTGTTTTCACAAGAATAAACATGGCATTAATTATTTTGCATGGGCCATGCAAGCACCACCACATTCTAGTCCTTTGGGATTTTATAAGAACTTTTGAGTGGTGTATCTCTCTTGGAGCTCTCCCTTCTCTCTCAAATCTTTCATCTAGTTTGGTTTATTTTTCCTTTTTGCCTAGTGCTCATCAAGCTTTTCTCACATGTGTATGCCATGCAACCATCTCCATATTTTGTCCTCCTTTGTTTTTATTTGATCTTTTGAGTGAATCATCCTTCTCCCTCTCTACCACTCCTTTGGCTTGATCTAGTTTGGTCTTGCTAAAAAGCCACCACCACACCTCTCTCTCTCTCTCTCTCTCTCTCTCTCTCTCTCTCTCTCTCTCTCTCTCTCTCTCTCTCTCTTAATCCTTTCTCCAAAAACCTACACCTAATCTAAACCCTAAGCCCTCTCTCTCTTTCTCTCTCTACCATGAGCATCACCTAACCCTAACCCGAAGCACCATCTAACCTAACCCGAGCCCCCTCTAAGCTAACCCTAGCTACCCACACCTCTCTCACCTCTCCCTCTCTCCACCGTGATGACCCCACCTGGCTACCCCTCTCCCTGGTCCCACACCCCATCTACCCCTCCTCCTAGCCAAACCCTAAACCGAGCTACCCCATCTAACCTAGCTAAGTTACAACCGAGCTCCCTACCCTCTCTCTTCTCCCCACCTGCCAGGTAGCCCCACCGCCACGCCGGCCCCACCCTGCAGCCTCTCTGCCTGCCTCTGTTCCGCCCTAGCTGCGCCAGCCCGAGCACGGGAGAGGAGGAGGGAAAGGTGGCACCGAGGCCACCTTTATCTCTACCGTGTCCCATCTGCCTCCTCCCTCTCTCCCTCTTTTCCTCCCTCCACACGGCTCCTCTGCCGCTCCCAGATCCGCCCAGAGCCCTGCCGCTCCTCTACTCCCTCTCCACCAACACCATCTACCCCATCGCCGGCCACCGTCGGTCTCCACCATCCCCCGTCGATCCAGGAGGCGTAGGCGAGCAGGAGGTTGTCGGCGAGGTCGGGGAGGTCCTCTACATCAGCCCCGTACACGACGTCGAGGAGGAGACGGACCATCTACGCTGCACGCCGACGAGCCGAGCCAAAACCCTAACCCCGCCGGCCGCCAGCTCCGTCAACGATCCCCTGCACCCCGGCCCGATCCACTGCCACTGTCGCACTCCCGGTGAGCTGCTACACCTCTCTGGCACCCTCCCGCTGTTTTTCTCTTCCTAGACGAGCGGATCCCGGCGACGAACGCCCTCTGTGCACGGCGGGTTCGTCGTCGTCTGCTTGCTGTACGTCGCGGAACCCTTACCTAGCCGCCTACCGTCCTCCTGTCACCAACCTCTCCCTAGCCCAGCGGTAGCCGCCGCCGTGCGCGCGCCCGCGACGCGAGTTCGATCCCCACGCGCCGCGCTCTGCGTCGGTCGCGCACCGATCCGTCCGCAAGCGCGGAGAAGATCCACAGTACGGGCGACCCTTTTTCACTTAACCCCCTGCGCCTTTTTTCGGCTAAACCCGCGGTACACCGAGCCCCACCGTCAGCCTCTCCGCCCTTTTGCAGTTAAGCCCCCAGGTTCCACCGCCTCAACCCGCACTCCCTGGATCCCCCACGTGTCACGTCCCGGCTGGCTGCGCGCGCCGTGGACCCGCGAGGCTGTCGGGCCCATCTGTCACCCTCTGTGGCTAGGAAGCCCCGCGGTGAGAAAAGCTTTACCGCGTCAGATCGCCTAGTCAGCACCTGGCCCACCCGTCTGTGTCTGTGGTTAGATCTGGCTGATTAACAAAAGGATTTCTGTTTTCTGTTTTAATTTAAACTTTTCAAAATTGTTTTAAATTCAAATTCAAATCTGTTTTAAATAAATTTTCAAATATTATTCCAAATAATACATATAATATATGTTTTGAGATCATAAAAATATGAGGAATTCAAATATGCTATTCAAAGTAATGTTTGAACACTTTAAATTTCGAGTTGACCACAATTACAATAAAATGCCCTTTTTTCTTAATTAATTAATAACTTTTGTTGTATGACTCCAAATTTGACAAATAATATGTCTAAAATGATCAGCTCGACGAGACCTTTCTGTTTATGCATTCCATGTTCTGAATTGCAGCATGCATCATATAAATATAAAGTATACAGCAACTTATATGAGGTTAAAATGTGACTAAAACTCAATAAAAGGCTTTATTCTTGTATTCCCCACCTCACCCATGCCTTGCTACTTTATTGCCATGCAAATTGTGCATCATTCATCATGGCATGATTGTTTGCTTGTCGCATTTTATTCATATGCTTGTGCACTCTATTTATGTTGGCCCTTGTTTGTTTGGTTCTTCTACGAATAGACGCTGAGCAGGGGATATATCAAGAAACCCAGGAGCACTACCCAGATCCTTCTCTCGCTTCAACTGAGCTGCCAGGCAAGCACTACCACATGCTTGCATACATATAGTACATATTGCCTCTATCTTATTCTTGCATCATTGAGTCGCGATTGCATTAACCTGAATCCCACGTATTGCATAGCCTTTACTTTTAAACCCCACCGAAGCTTGTCCCTCCATCCCATGAGCCATTACTACAGGAGTTGTTTGAGCCATGCGGGTCGTAGAACAGCATGTGTAGGGTATGTGAGTGTCTGATGGATAACGAGGTACCTAAACAACTTAACCTGAGTAGTAATGGGATAACTAATGAAAGTGGCACCGGTGAGCAATATCTGCTATTTGGTTTTTCATGCTCACTTGTGTCCCGTAGGACCCCGAGTACTTGATTCATGTTCCTTGAATATTCGCGCTATCCACATCCGGGAGGCCTATGGACCCTCCTAAGCCAGAGCTTGATTCATTCTTATTTCTTGGGGCCACAAAGTAGTTTGGGGCTTTATTACTATCCTGTACTTATGCCATGCTTTACTGCTTTATTTAAGATTGTGCGAGGAGCACCTGTACTGTTTTGGAGGCGGAGTGTTTTCGCGGTATCGACAAGCCCAGTCACACTTTCGGGTTCCCGGTCGTTTACAGCCACTGACGCAAACCTTGAGTCCGTCTCGGAGTCGGCCAACTTCGTTGCGGGTAGCTTAATGGGGTGGCCCCCTGAAATATTTCTGAATCCTGTGATCGCTTTGTCGTGAATGCCTCGTTGGGTTTTGATTTGGTTTTTCCGAGGTTGATCGAGTGTGTGTTGCTATTTGTGCACCCCTGCAGGGTAAAACTTTCTGAAAGCCGTGTCCGCGGTTATGGACGACTTGGAGCACAGTTTCTCGATCATAGACAAGTATAACTAAAGTACCGCTTTTAATTTGACTAAGTATCTGACTAGTAAATAGTGCAACACTCATGGAATGGATAATACAACTGCCAACGGATGGGGGGGTTGTTCGTACGCTTCCTCGTTGGAAAGCGAGGAGGAGGATGGATCTGCTAATATTACTGTTATAACTGTTGTTATTAACTCACGGACATCCGTCTATCTTTGGTTAGGCGGATGGTTAGCGAGTATCTATAGAACTGTTAGGGATTACCTTTTGCTGCAATTGCGTCACCCCAGGTTGTGTCCCCTTTAGAGGCATAAAGACTTGATGAGTACCCCTAGGGTCTCACACAATAAATTGTTTGATTCAGATGAACAGGTAAGCTCGCAAGATGGATACTGGGTGGTGGAGACGGACGATGTTGGCAACGATCACTCGGTGTAGAGATTCTGGGAACGGGGATCCGTGAGATCTGTGGGCGGGATGTGTTTATTTATGGGGCATCTTATGCCGATTTGCTTCTTATCCGTACTCGGATCTTGTTTTCCGCTTCCGCCTGATACTCTGATGTTTGATGTATGAGGAGATATCCTAAACTATTATATCTATCTAGGATATTTGGATCTTGCCGTATGGCGTTGCAATATTTCTATTTCTTTTAGATGGAATGGCTCTGAGGACTGTTGTATGGTGGCTTGCATACATACTCATTTGTGTATGTAGTTGATCCCTTCGCCTGCCGATTACGCCGCTCGTTCTTGTCCCGATGTTTGGAAATGGTTAGGACGGCCGAAAGGTCTACCTGTGAGTGGCATTTGGGCCCCACCGTACTATTTTAACCATTTCCGCTCATCCAGGCTTGTTACTAAGAGCGTAATTCACCGAGGTAGTTACAATTGGTATCAGAGCCATCCCGCCCTTCAGGGTCTCAGCCAAATGGTCGTTGTCAGTCTAGCAAATATTTTGGTAGCTATGTATACTAGGGAAAAACAAAACGTGAGAGTAGGACTGCTTCCACTTTTCTTCTTACCCACCCACCCACCCTTTTCTGGTAAGGAAGTGTAACGTTTTCAATCCTCTTCTTAAAATTCAAACTAGGATTCACGTGTTCTGGGTTCCGTAGTACCATAGGTTGTGTGTGTGTGTGTGTGTAATTCCTTGTCTATCTGTTGCATCCAACATGTTATCTTTATCGGCCTTTTGGTTATCAACTGTTGGTACATTCCATACCGACAGGCTTTTGCAAACCGACGCGATCTATCTGATTCGTTGTATACCGCCGCGATCTGTCTTACTCTTTGTTATCCGATGTTATCTTGTTTGGGGTGTTCGTTTCCGTAGTTACTAATCTTTAGGTTCATCTTGAGAAGAAGGTGTTGGGATACGTGTTCTACTTATTCATGTGCGGAGTAATGATTTGAGTGCGGGATGGAGTCGCGACCATACCACTACTTTTATCATGCGCTCTTGTATATTGAATTGGTAGAGTCACTAATCTTGATTCGTTAAGAGATTTTGCGCATCTATTGGTATTTTAATGCCGAAATTTGCGGAAAATTTTTCTTTGTTAGTTGTGTACCACACTCCTTTTCAGTCGTGTGCGATATGCTTAATATCTTCTAGGTGCTTTGAACTTCGTTGATATTTTAATATCATCTTAGTAAATTGTATCCTTTAATCTTGGTTAATTCCATCTTGGTACTATTTTGGATTATTATTATTCTCCATTATAGTACTGACTTGTGTTTTATATCAATAACAGGATGGCACCACCACGCCGTTCTGATGAGGACATACAACCTGAACTGGGGGCCGCGTTGTCAAGCATCGCCAATGCCTTGGCAGCAATGCAGCAGAACCAGCAGCGTTTTGAAGAAAGTGTCAGGAGGAATGAGTTTGTTCCGCTACCTCCACCTCCCAAGCGAGGAGACATCAAAAGCTTCCTGAAGTTCAACCCACGCCAATTTGAATTGTCCGATCAACCACTTGATGCTGATGATTGGTTGCGTGAGATGTCAAGGTTACTGGTGACTGCTGATGTTCCTGAGCAAGAATGGGTAAAGTGTGCCACTCACCTTCTGAAGGGAGATGCAGCTCTGTGGTGGGAGAATTACCTGAAGGCAAACTGCACTGGTTTTCAGCCTACTTGGGGACAGTTCACTGGAGCTTTCAAAGAGCAGTATCTGTCAGAAATTGTCATGGAGAGGATGAAGGAAGTGTTTCTCAACCTCAAGCAGGGCAATGACAATGTCAATACCTACATCAGAAACTTCATGAACCTTTCTCGTTATGGTGGCGATGAGATCTCTGATGACAAGAAGAAGCAAAAGAGGTTCAGGCAAGGGCTCAATGCATCGATTAAGTATGCAATCACACATGCAAGGCCGACGTCTTTTCTGGAACTTCAGCATACAACTCTGCAGGAAGAAGCAAGTAGGCAAGTGTTTGAGGAGTCAAAGAAACACAACCACGATGCAGCAAGTTCTTCAGCTATGTCAACTCCTTCTAAGCGTCGTGTCTGGGTTCCTAACACCCCACCGTCGCTCCCGGCTCCACCAAGACCTTCAAGCTACGCGGCAAGGCCACCAAACTTCCTCACTGCTGCTCCCAGGGGCTACAACCACCACTACCCTGGAGCGCCTGGCGGAGTCCCTGGCTACGTTGCTCCACGTCCACCTGGTGCTTGTTACACTTGTGGAAACACTGGGCATCAACACTGGAACTGTCCTATGAAAAACAAAGCTCTTCCTCCACCACCTCCAAGACCTGCGGCAAGCTCTCCTTTGGTTCGTGCACCACCACCTCGGGCTCTCAACATCAACACCAAGCCCGGGTCTACTGTTGCTCGTGCCAACTGTGTCAACGCCGCTCAAGCTGAGCATGCACCTGGAGTTGTGATGGGTATGCTTCCCGTTAACTCAGTCCCTGCATGAGTTTTGTTTGATTCTGGTGCATCGCATTCTTTTGTTTCGCACAAATTTGCACATGAGAATGAGTTAGCTATGGATCCTCTCCTTAAGCGGTTAATGGTCCTTTCTCCTGGAGCAAAAATGGCAGCTTCTAAAATCAGCCATGGCAATCAAATTGAGATTGGTGGCTCTCTGTTCTCGGCGTCCTTAATTGTTCTGGGCAATTCTGACATTGATGTTATCTTGGGCATGGATTGGTTGATGGCAAATGCAGCTGTGATTGATTGTGCTAAACGCTCGGTTTCTCTGAAAATTCCTGAAGGCCATATAGTCTATTCTCCAAGTCTGACTCCTGCCATTCAGCTTTTCTCTTTGGCGGCTCTGAATGATGATGCTATGGAAGCTATTCAGAGTGTTCCGGTGGTCTGTGAGTTCCCATATGTCTTTCCTGAAGAGTTGCCAGGTATGCCTCCGGATCGTGAGGTTGAGTTTGTAATTGAGCTTGAACCTGGAACGGCTCCTATCTCCAAGCGGCCTTATAAAATGGGTCCTGCTGAGTTGGCTGAACTCAAACGTCGGCTTGATGAACAAGAGAAGTTGGGTTTCATTCAACACAGTACTTCTTCTTGGGGTAGCCCAACAATCTTTGTGAAGAAGCGAGACAAGACTGATAGACTTTGTGTTGACTATCGGGCTCTCAATGCTAAAACCATCAAGAATAAATATCCCCTTCCGCGGATTAATGATCTCTTCGATCAGCTAGCTGGAGCTGTGGTATTCTCTAAGCTTGACTTGAGAAGTGGTTATCACCAAATCAAGATTCGCAAGGAAGATGTTCCTAAAACAGTTTTCACCACCCGCTATGGCATGTATGAGTACACGGTCATGTCTTTCGGTCTCACCAACGCACCTACCACCTTCTCGAGGCTTATGAACTCGGTTTTCATGGAGTATCTTGAGTAGTTCGTTGTGGTCTATCTGGATGACATCCTAGTCTACTCTAAGTCAAAGGAAGAACATGAAGAACACCTTCGGTGTGTCCTAAACAAGCTTCGTGAGAACCGCTTGTATGCAAAGTTCTCCAAATGTGAGTTTTGGCTGCCTCAAGTCACCTATCTTGGTCACGTCATCTCTGCCAAGGGCATTGCCGTCAACCCGGAAACTGTAAAGACAATTGTTGACTGGCTTCCTCCTGTAAATGTCAAAGAAGTCCGGAGCTTCCTCGGTTTGGCTAGTTATTGCCGTCGCTTCGTTCAGAACTTTTCGAAGATAGCGAAGCCTCTTACCGATCTCCTCAAGAAAGGCAAGAAATACCTTTGGACTCCTGCATGTCAAGCAAGCTTTGAAACACTCAAAGAGAAGCTCACTTCCACACCAGTCTTGGTTCCTCCAGATACATCCAAGCCTTTCCAGATATTCTGTGACGCCTCTTTGCAAGGATTGGGTGCGGTCCTTATGCAAGAAAAACAAGTTGTTGCTTATGCCTCTCGACAGTTGAAGACGCATGAGATCAACTATCCTACACATGACCTCGAACTCGCAGCAGTTGTCTTTGCTTTGAAAGTATGGAGGCATTACTTGCTGGGCAACCGTTGTGAAATCTTTTCTGATCACAAGAGTCTGAAGTATATCTTCACTCAGCCTGATCTCAACCTTCGTCAGAGGAGGTGGATTGAAGCAATCAATGATTTCGATTTGACCATCAACTACACTCCGGGCAAAGCTAATGTCATGGCCGATGCTCTCAGCCGTAAAGCTTATGTCAACAACCTCATGATGGAAGAACAACAGCCTCTCTTGTGCGAGGAATTCCGTCAGCTCAACCTTGAAATTGTGGATCAAGGGTATCTTCTGAACCTTCTGGCAACCCCTGTCTTGGAAGAAAAGGTTCGCTCTATTCAACTTGGTGATCCGTACACCAAAAAGATCATCTCCAGACTTCAGCTTCCGAAGTATGAGTCCTTCCACGTTGATGATCAAGGCACGCTTTTCTTTGAACACCGGATGTTTGTTCCGAACTACCCGGGTTTGAGAGAGCAAGTTCTCAAGGAGGCGCATGATTCTGTTCTTTCTATCCACCCTGGCAGCACAAAGATGTACATGGAATTGAAAACACAATATTGGTGGCCGGGATTGAAACGATATTGTGCCAAGTATGTCTCGGAGTGTGATGTCTGCCGCAGAGTTAAAGCTGTCCATCAGAAACCTTCCGGTCTTCTACAGCCATTGAAACCCCCGGAATGGAAATGGGAGAAAGTAGAGATGGACTTCATCACTGGTTTTCCAAGGTCGCAGAAGGGCAACAATGCAATCTTTGTTGTCATTGACAGGCTTTCTAAAGTGGCTCACTTCTTTCCCGTCAAGGAAACAATTTCTGCAATTCAGTTGGCTGAGCTCTATATCAACAGAATTATCTCTCTGTATGGGGTTCCTCTCGAGATCAGTTCAGACCGTGGAAGCATCTTCATTTCCAAGTTCTGGGAAAGTTTCCAAAATGCTTTGGGAACAAAATTGAACTTCAGCACAGCTTACCACCCTCAGTCGCAAGGACAAGTTGAAAGGATCAATCAGATTCTGGAGGATATGCTCCGTGCTTGCGTCATCTCTTTTGGCATGAAGTGGGAAGAATGTCTTCCTTATGCTGAATTCTCTTACAACAATAGCTTCCAGAAAAGTCTAAAGATGGCACCATTTGAGGCTCTCTATGGTCGCAAATGCAGAACTCCGATTGGTTGGTCGGGTGCAGGAGAAAGAATATTGTTTGGCCCCGACATTGTAACTCAAGCGGAGGAGAAGGTCCACATCATTCTTGAAAATCTGAAGATTGCTCAAAGTCGCCAGAAGAGCAATTATGACAAAAAGCACACGGACATGGAGTATGTCCCTGGTGATCTCGTTTACCTTCGTGTCACTCCCATGAGAGGCACGCACCGCTTTGGTATCAAAGGAAAGTTGGCTCCTAGATACATCGGTCCATTCAAAATTCGTGGAAGAAGGGGAGAAGTTGCTTATGCTCTTGAGCTCCCGGAAAAACTCAAGGTCCATGATGTTTTCCACATCTCTCAACTCAAGAAGTGCTTCAAGGATCCCGGCAGGACCGTGGACCATGAGCTTATCAATCTCCAAGAAGACCTGTCTTATCAAGAACACCCCACAAAAATCCTTGAAGTCGCAGAAAGAAGGACTCGCAACAAGTCCATCAAGTTCTGCAAGGTGCAGTGGTCGCACCATTCTGTTGACGAATCCACTTGGGAACGTGAAGATGAGCTCCGTGCCAAGTATCCTACCCTCTTTGAGTCTTCTTCTTTTTCCTAGAATCTCGGGGCGAGATTCCTGTTTAGTGGGGGAGAGTTGTAGCATCCCAATTGTCTAACAATTGTAATGCTACTTGGTCTAGTAATATAATGGCTACTTCATATATATAATTGTTGCATCATAATTATATCATGCTCATGTCATCATGCCACCTTGCATTTGAGCATCATATAAAACCCTTTTTGTTTTGGTTCTTCTCTCATATGCATTGTAAATTGTATTTGCCTCTTGTTATTGTAGTTGGTTATTGATATATTGTTTAAATGCCCAAGTTGAGTTGGGGGCATATCTTTTATTCCACTCCACCACCCTTTCTTTCACCACCTTATAATTCCACCATCCCTTTATCCATGAGCTTGTATTTTATTTTCTTTTGGTGTTTAATCTAGCTCATGGGAGATAGGATGGATCTACTTCTACAAATTCTTTTGCTTGGCTTATATTCCACTTTTGGGAATGCACAAGAATAATGCCATGTTAATATTATTGTTTTCACAAGAATAAACATGGCATTAATTATTTTGCATGGGCCATGCAAGCACCACCACATTCTAGTCCTTTGGGATTTTATAAGAATTTTTGAGTGGTGTATCTCTCTTGGAGCTCTCCCTTCTCTCTCAAATCTTTCATCTAGTTTGGTTTATTTTTCCTTTTTGCCTAGTGCTCATCAAGCTTTTCTCACATGTGTATGCCATGCAACCATCTCCATCTTTTGTCCTCCTTTGTTTTTATTTGATCTTTTGAGTGAATCATCCTTCTCCCTCTCTACCACTCCTTTGGCTTGATCTAGTTTGGTCTTGCTAAAAAGCCACCACCACACCTCTCTCTCTCTCTCTTTAATCCTTTCTCCAAAACCCTACACCTAATCTAAACCCTAAGCCCTCTCTCTCTCTTTCTCTCTCTACCATGAGCATCACCTAACCCTAACCCGAAGCACCATCTAACCTAACCCGAGCCCCCTCTAAGCTAACCCTAGCTACCCACACCTCTCTCACCTCTCCCTCTCTCCACCGTGATGACCCCACCTGGCTACCCCACTCCCTGGTCCCACACCCCATCTACCCCTCCTCCTAGCCAAACCCTAAACCGAGCTACCCCATCTAACCTAGCTAAGTTACAACCGAGCTCCCTACCCTCTCTCTTCTCCCCACCTGCCAGGTAGCCCCACCGCCACGCCGGCCCCACCCTGCAGCCTCTCTGCCTGCCTCTGTTCCGCCCTAGCTACGCCAGCCCGAGCACGGGAGAGGAGGAGGGAAAGGTGGCACTGAGGCCACCTTTATCTCTGCCGTGTCCCAGCTGCCTCCTCCCTCTCTCCCTCTTTTCCTCCCTCCACACGGCTCCTCTGCCGCTCCCAGATCCGCCCAGAGCCCTGCCGCTCCTCTACTCCCTCTCCACCGACACCATCTACCCCATCGCCGGCCACCGTCGGTCTCCACCATCCCCCGTCGATCCAGGAGGCGTAGGCGAGCAGGAGGTTGTCGGCGAGGTCGGGGAGGTCCTCTGCATCAGCCCCGTACACGACGTCGAGGAGGAGACGGACCATCTACGTTGCACGCCGACGAGCCGAGCCAAAACCCTAACCCCGCCGGCCACCAGCTCCGTCAACGATCCCCTGCACCTCGGCCCCATCCACCGCCACTGTCGCACTCCCGGTGAGCTGCTACACCTCTCTGGCACCCTCCCGCTGTTTTTCTCTTCCTAGACGAGCGGATCCCGGCGACGAACGCCCTCTGTGCACGGCGGGTTCGTCGTCGTCTGCTTGTTGTACGTCGCGGAACCCTTACCTAGCCGCCTACCGTCCTCCTGTCACCAACCTCTCCCTAGCCTAGCGGTAGCCGCCGCCGTGCGCGCGCCCGCGACGCGAGTTCGATCCCCACGCGCCGCGCTCTGCGTCGTTCGTGCACCGATCCGTCCGCAGGCGCGGAGAAGATCCACAGTACGGGCGACCCTTTTTCACTTAACCCCCTGCGCCTTTTTTCGGCTAAACCCGCGGTACACCGAGCCCCACCGTCAGCCTCTCCGCCCTTTTGCAGTTAAGCCCCCAGGTTCCACCGCCTCAACCCGCACTCCCTGGATCCCCCACGTGTCACGTCCCGGCTGGCTGCGCGCGCCGTGGACCCGCGAGGCTGCCGGGCCCATCTGTCACCCTCTGTGGCTAGGAAGCCCCGCGGTGAGAAAAGCTTTACCGCGTCAGATCGTCTAGTCAGCACCTGGCCCACCCGTCTGTGTCTGTGGCTAGATCTGGCTGAGTAACAAAAGGATTTCTGTTTTCTGTTTTATTTTAAACTTTTCAAAATTGTTTTAAATTCAAATTCAAATCTGTTTTAAATAACTTTTCAAATATTATTCCAAATAATACATATAATATATGTTTTGAGATCAGAAAAATATGAGGAATTCAAATATGCTATTCAAAGTAATGTTTGAACACTTTAAATTTCGAGTTGACCACAATTACAATAAAATGCCCTTTTTCCTTAATTAATTAATAACTTTTGTTGTATGACTCCAAATTTGACAAATAATATGTCTAAAATGATCAGCTCGACGAGACCTTTCTGTTTATGCATTCCATGTTCTGAATTGCAGCATGCATCATATAAATATAAAGTATACAGCAACTTATATGAGGTTAAAATGTGACTAAAACTCAATAAAAGGCTTTATTCTTGTATTCCCCACCTCACCCATGCCTTGCTACTTTATTGCCATGCAAATTGTGCATCATTCATCATGGCATGATTGTTTGCTTGTCGCATTTTATTCATATGCTTGTGCACTCTATTTATGTTGGCCCTTGTTTGTTTGGTTCTTCTACGAATAGACGCTGAGCAGGGGATATATCAAGAAACCCAGGAGCACTACCCAGATCCTTCTCTCGCTTCAACTGAGCTGCCAGGCAAGCACTACCACATGCTTGCATACATATAGTACCTATTGCCTCTATCTTATTCTTGCATCATTGAGTCGCGATTGCATTAACCTGAATCCCACGTATTGCATAGCCTTTACTTTTAAACCCCACCGAAGCTTGTCCCTCCATCCCATGAGCCATTACTACAGGAGTTGTTTGAGCCATGCGAGTCGTAGAACAACATGTGTAGGGTATGTGAGTGTCTGATGGATAACGAGGTACCTAAACAACTTAACCTGAGTAGTAATGGGATAACTAATGAAAGTGGCACCGGTGAGCAATATCTGCTATTTGGTTTTTCATGCTCACTTGTGTCCCGTAGGACCCCGAGTACTTGATTCCTGTTCCTTGAATATTCGCGCTATCCACATCCGGGAGGCCTATGGACCCCCCTGAGCTAGAGCTTGATTCATTCTTATTTCTTGGGGCCACAAAGTAGTTTGGGGCTTTATTACTATCCTGTACTTATGCCATGCTTTACTGCTTTATTTAAGATTGTGCGAGGAGCACCTGTACTATTTTGGAGGCGGAGTGTTTTCGCGGTATCGACAAGCCCAGTCACACTTTCGGGTTCCCGGTCGTTTACAGCCACTGACGCAAACCTTGAGTCCGTCTCGGAGTCGGCCAACTTCGTTGCGGGTAGCTTAATGGGGTGGCCCCCTGAAATATTTCTGAATCCTGTGATCGCTTTGTCGTGAATGCCTCGTTGGGTTTTGATTTGGTTTTTCCGAGGTTGATCGAGTGTGTGTTGCTATTTGTGCACCCCTGCAGGGTAAAACTTTCTGAAAGCCGTGTCCGCGGTTATGGACGACTTGGAGCACAGTTTCTCGATCATAGACAAGTATAACTAAAGTACCGCTTTTAATTTGACTAAGTATCTGACTAGTAAATAGTGCAACACTCATGGAATGGATAATAAAACTGCCAACGGATGGGGGGTTGTTCGTCCGCTTCCTCGTTGGAAAGCGAGGAGGAGGATGGATCTGCTAATATTACTGTTATAACTGTTGTTATTAACTCACGGACATCCGTCTATCTTTGGTTAGGCGGATGGTTAGCGAGTATCTATAGAACTGTTAGGGATTACCTTTTGCTGCAATTGCGTCACCCCAGGTTGTGTCCCCTTTAGAGGCATAAAGACTTGCTGAGTACCCCTAGGGTCTCACACGATAAATTGTTTGATTCAGATGAACATGTAAGCTCGCAAGATGGATACTGGGTGGTGGAGACGGACGATGTTGGCAACGATCACTCGGTGTAGAGATTCCGGGAACGGGGATCCGTGAGATCTGTGGGCGGGATGTGTTTATTTATGGGGCATCTTATGCCGATTTGCTTCTTATCCGTACTCGGATCTTGTTTTCCGCTTCCGCCTGATACTCTGATGTTTGATGTATGAGGAGATATCCTAAACTATTATATCTATCTAGGATATTTGGATCTTGCCGTATGGCGTTGCAATATTTCTATTTCTTTTAGATGGAATGGCTCTGAGGACTGTTGTATGGTGGCTTGCATACATACTCATTTGTGTATGTAGTTGATCCCTTCGCCTGCCGATTACGCCGCTCGTTCTTGTCCCGATATTTGGAAATGGTTAGGACGGCCGAAAGGTCTACCTGTGAGTGGCATTTGGGCCCCACCGTACTATTTTAACCATTTCCTCTCATCCAGGCTTGTTACTAAGAGCGTAATTCACCGAGGTAGTTACACCCCGCCGCCCATCTCTTTCCCCCGGCACCGCTCAGCCCGCAGCTCAGGACCCCCTCTCACGTCCTCTCAGCAGCCTTCATCCTATCCCCTCCCACGTCCATCTCCCTTGCCACCGCCCACCTCCACAACAGATGGGCCTATCAAGCCCACATCCTGCCCCGCCTACCCATCACCTTCCTACCATTCCCATCGATGACTAGCCGCCACGAGCCTCAACGACCACCTGCGGCGGCACAACCAGTAGTAGCACGCGGAAGGCGGTGGTGCGACACAGCTAGCATCAGCAATGGTATCGCAGAGTGATGAGTGCATAATTGCATCATGTTTTACATTATTATTTTGCACTATAGTTGTAGGATCTTGGTATTTTACGGCGGCCGCGCGCATATTTTATGTCTCTTTTCACCAGGATCAGGACAGATGATGGATACAATGAACACAATTCTTGGAGCAGTTGTATTGAGGATAAAAGGAGTCAAAAACGACGTAAATCGCTTATTTAGGAAATATCAATAACACCAAAAGAAAACCCGAAACGATCGAAGCATCCAGAAGGTTTAACGACCAACTATACGGCGGGAATTAATTTTCTGGCCATATAGTCCCCGTCGTATAGTTGGCGCCGCCACCGCCTCCTCAAATAGTTTCACCCCGTGCAACTGGATCAGGGAGACGACATACGGAACAATCAGAAATCATGGAAACCTCACCTCCGGAAGGCATCTAGAGGGGGAACTCATCTACCGGGGATCCATCTTCACCCTGCGCAGATCCAGGAGGTTAAGGCATTGATCTTCATCATCCGCTGCATCACCACCATCTCCATCCATCCCATCTACATCTTGTCTAGATCTTGTTGTAATTTTCGTACTCGTTGTTGATTTATACAAGTACTATTCATTTATGATAGATTCCATTGTTATTGTCATGATGTTGATTGCCTCCATGTCTGAGTAGATCATTAGTTCTTGGGGAGATGGATAAACCCTAGTATGAGATTGAAATAAGATAAAGTTTATTATGATATTCATCGTCGTGACCATGTGTTAGATTGTCTTCATCTTGATGTTGGGAGAAGTCGACCTCTCAATATTTGCCTCTTGTGGGGACATGATGGAGGGAACTACTTGTTGGTAGACGAAGGTGTGTGAGCACTTACAGTGACTATAAAGTTGTTGGCACCCCTTACATATCAACTCGGGAACCGAGAAAACTCACGGAACACTATCCATGCCATGGGATACGTCCTATGGGATTAAGTCCCTTAATAGCGCAGTAATTCGATTGATGTCGATTGTTGTCTTTTGTGGTTATGAGGATGATGTGAGCAGTGGTTGCTGCCTATTTGTCCAAATATGGAGTTCCTCCCACACATACATAGTTGAGAATGTTCATGATAATAATATTTACCTTAGCTCTTTATAATGCTAGAGGTGTATCCGCAACTTCCTAAGAACGTCTTTTTCCCATTGCAGTTTCAAATCTCTTTTACATACGCGATACTTACTTTTCGTGTTCAGTTGTTTTACTTTACTTATTGTTCTCTTATACCAAAAACCCAAAAACACATTTTTACACAATACTCGCATTTTATCTTATTACTTAGAACTTTATTTAGCATTTCTATTGTACTATTTAATTCAAGAGTTATTAGACTTCAAACTCCTGCTTCCTGTGGGATCGATATCTTTATTTCGAAACTAGCTACAAACAATATGTGCACTTGTAGTCATCACAGAGCACTGAGTAGCACGTGGTGGTGTCGCACGAGCAACAGAAGCTCCCCGCTCGGTGGGATCTTCTTCCCCATGCTCGGATCAGCCTCCCATGTCGAGATCCGCCTCCATTAAGCCATGTACTAAGCTCAATTTTTGTTGGAGCCTCTCTCGTGATTTTTTTCTTTCAACCTAAGATCTTGGCACATCCTCTTTCCGTACATGGATGCTCCAAGTTTATTCAGACTATTCCTTTCAAAATTATTAAGACTTTCCATGGTTGATGTATTTTTTCTATATTCCTTCACCTTGTGTTAAGAATAGATGTGTGGAAATGTTCTTCACCTTGTGTCACGAAAAGTTGTGTATCAAGTTGTGAGATCTAATGCTGGCTTGGGGAAATCACATTTATGCTGAGGTTTCGAGGTTTCGGGAGATCATTTTTGTTTCTTCATGGATAGACCTGAAGGGGAAATGTACGACTTGAAATTATTACCGTTAAAAAGAGTCATTTGAAGTCAACTGTAGGGTCACATACTGAAATTTACCAAGTACGCATACAGCATGGACTTAGGTCCGTCAAAGGGAAACCTTACTTAGCTAATAAGTTGTTCTCTATTATTCTCTGTTTCATATCTGCTGCCTGGCATTTTATGAAGCATATACAAATTGCATATTTTTACTCAAGTTCTATGGGGTAGATATGGCATATGGTTGGATGTGGTGTGTTGTATGATATCAACGTCCTATCCTACCTTGCAAATATGGAAGACACTTACATTGATTATATTCATGGTTGGCAATTGCAAACTATTGGATAAATCATTCATTTGTTTACTCAAAACTGTGAGATTTCTATGCACAAACAAAGGCTGCTGAGAGGCTGTTTACAACCTAAATCGTTCATGATATTTTCTCACTATGAGTCCATGGCAATCACTATCATTTCCTCTTTCTACTAGCACACTTGTGTGCCCCTCATGTTTTATTATTTTAATAAAATAGGATTACTGTGATTTTTCTCTATAGGCATCTCTTCACTAAAATTTGCGCACGATTTCACTTCCTTATTGTTTTCCAGATTCTGCATATTCATATCCTACTAATTATAGTCCCTTGTGCAAATATATTTCACCATGTCTCTGTTAATGATCTCTTCACAAACAATTCCCAGCTTTAGACACTAAGTTTTATTGTTTTGTCATGTTCTCATCAGGTTTCTATGCAGATTGTTCTTTGCGAGGGCAAAGCTTTGCCAGTTGTGATGTGGTTAGATAATTCTCGGTCGCTAGGTTTCTCTTAATGAATTACTATGGTGTGGCATCAATCATGTGGGCACCATGCGTGGTTTTCTTTATTTAGTTTAGTTTAAATAAAACCTTAAGAATAACAAATGTGGTCGAGCTTTGTTTAAACAGCACAATTTTAAAGTAGTTTGGTTGAAGGTTACTATACAAATGTATTCTTTCCACTAAAGTCAACTATTGTATTGTTGAATGTTTTTAAATTTTCAATACATGTCAAATTCAGCATGTATTATTACTTTGTTCGTAAGAATTTTGTTTAGGTAATTAATAAGAAAAGTCCAAAGGAAGTTACACGTGAATGAAATGAAGTGTGGGGAGTACTTTTTCCTAGAAAAACTAGGTGTGGGTGTGACTTATTTAATATGACTAAAAGGACAGTAAATGACTTTGATCTTGCTCTTTTCCTAACAAACTCTACACAATGATCTAAAATACACAACTGGTTGTAATACCTGAATCAAACTGCTCCTGAGCATAGTGGATGCATGCATCCTCCACCTACACCTTTGGTATGTGCACTTCACTGTGATCCTTGCTAGCTCACTCTTAATAACATCATAATCATTATTGGTGTGGATGCAATATGTAGTAAGGGCATTACGATAGTCCCGCATCATTTCAAATATGGTGCCTTCTAAAATCTTAGGATCGTTCCTGTCCCACTCAATTACTAGCAAGTCCTCACCATCGTACTCGACTAAAATGAGACTATCATTGTTCTTCTCGTTCTCTTTGTCATCAAATCTGGCATCGTGAGCCATTTCCTCCGTGTATTGATCATGTAGTGCTTGTTTACTGAATCTATCTACTAGTTCAGGAAACATCAACTCATCCTCATCATCTACTGGAGGTGCTCCCTTGTAAGGCTCTACTTCGTCCTCCACATCGGCCGCACGAGCGATTTGGCTTACACTCGCAGGGCGAACAAATGGTACTATTGTGGACCTACAAGGAGTGTGCAGGCGCACACTATTAGAAGAGACATCAGAGACACATGATGCCCGACCACCTGATGATGCCTGACCACCTGATGATGCCTGACCACCGGATGATGCTTTAACCCTCTTTCCCGTGTGTTCAACTTTAGGTTGCACATGGAGACGAATTCGACCAAAATGTTCGGCAGCGTTCAAAGAGAAAAGCATTACCAGATCAGCTTTGCTAGATAGTGGGAGCAATCTTTGCTCGCTAATGTTGAATTATTGCAAATCAACTGAATCGCCATTGCTTTAGGGGAATTTATAATAGATTTTATCTTTCAAATCTCTGAGAGTTATGGAAGTTGCAACCACCACTGGGAAGTAAAATCCAGATAGATATTATTTACAACCACGAATTATGCTAGTATCCAGTTTAATCGCCAGCCGAAATGCTAGCGCTAGATCAATCCTATTCGAAAAGCAAGGCAGTTAGTTGAGCACCAGCGATTTGCGCTAAATTACTGCCTATAATCAATCCACAAAGGGAAAATATGCTTACCTAGATGGAATCCATGCATTAGATCCCTCCGATTCAACACAATCTTCTCCATGCTTGACGGAAGGACTGATACACCAGCCGACGTTGCATACTATTCCGCAAAAGGGGTAGGTCTAGCGGGGGCGGGAGCGGAGCCGGAGGTGGAGTGGGCTCCGCGGCTAGAGAGAGGGGGCGGCTCAGCGGTCGAGGATGACATAAGGTAGGAGGGCACGGCGGAGGGGGAGCTGAGGGGCGGTGTGGGAGCCGTTCTAGGCTCGGGGGAAGCGAATGCTTTGGGTGAGCAAGAATGGCCGGTCCGACGTGTCTCCATGCGGCCCCACCCTTCACCACGTATGCAAGACCCATCACAACGTGGCCCCATCCTTCACCACGTATGCAAGACCCGTCCCAACGCGGCCCCAACCATCAGCATGTAACGGTCGAGGCCATTTAATGTAACGCTCAATGCACGACCTGCCCCAACACGGTCCCACCGGTCAGCATGTAAGGGTCAAGCCTTTGACCTTACGGCATCCCTCTGTTCGAGCGCCTACGAGGGTTTCAGAATAGAGGGATAGGAAAAGAGAGGAAAAGTTAAGCGGCTGGGGAAAACTGAGTAGAACTAACGAACCGAGGGCACGAAAATAGGAATCCCTAAATAATAATACGTTTATTTGTTCAAGAGATCCTAGTAGACAAAAAGGAATGGAAAAACAGGCTGCCAGACCAGCAGAACACCCAACGGAAACTACTAGTACTAGAAATTCTCATGGGATGATCATTCAGCACTACTCTCGCTCTCTTTACCGCAACATTACAAAATGAAGTGCAATGCCCTATAGAAATGCTCATAATCTTTGGATTCAATGCAGAAAAGTAAATAAAAACAAGTAAAAGTGAACAAGTAACAAGAGTGGTTGGAAAGGTGGTTGAACTCAATAGGTCTAAAGCGTTCTCGGGGATGTAGGATACACCTCTAGCATGTTGTAATTAATCATAATTAGGATAACCTATTTCTTATGTCATGATATGTGTGGAGAGAGTTCCATAATAAGATTTCACTACAAGGCTCGTAGGCGGTCACTTTGTTGAGTCAAGAATGAGGTCATCTCTAAGGGCATGTACAATGTGGTGACACCAGCCTTCCATTATGCTTTCCACGTTGTTTTTTTCTTAGTTGGAGGAGAGAGAAACAAGAAGAGAAGGTTGTCTTTCCTTAGCTAAGGGATGATTCTCTGTGAAAATAAGATAAAACTATTGTCTCCATTGTACCATATGTCTTCCCTTAGCCAACTAATTTCTTACTAAAAATAGTTAATTCTCATTAATTGCTAGAGATAGCAATAAGAGATAGTGCATTGTACAAGTTATATATTGTGTCTTCTGTAAATGACGTGGATAGCTAAGAGAAGGCATACCTTCCTAGCATTGTACATGCCCTAAATAACCACCGTGATGTCTGAGAGCAGTCACCCATACAGACGACAACAATTAAGGGTCTCCCTGTGGATATCGTAATTATCTTAGTGAATCTCTCTTTGTTCCCCCTTTGACTGTGCAGGTTGCTAGCCACGCTTCTAGTCACAATAGCTTTGGGCAGGCTTCCAAACATGTCCAAAGGATTTCACCCACTTATTTAGACCCGAAGGCAAATGATATGTGGCTGACTGACATACCATCTAAAGGGAGAGATCAAACACACATCATAGATCAATGGATCATAGACACAAGTAATATCTCATCTTTATTTCATTTCATAATAATGCTAGGGTTTCTAGATCTCCCCAAGAATTAAGAAACTACTCACACATGGAAGCAATCAACAACATCATCATAATCAAATGGATGGATAAAGGTACTAGAATTAATCTAGTGCAAACCACAATTAAATTTAGAATTACAACAAGATCTAATGAATGGAAGATGGGGATAGAGATGGTGATGGTGATGCAGCGGTTAATGATGAAGGGGATGATGTGTTGTCTTCCAATGATTCGTGAAGCAGCAAGGATTTTCCCTTCTCCAAGTTCCTCCTTCAGATCCGTCTCTGGTGTGGTTTTTCGTGGCTGGAGGTTTCTGTGTATGTTGGATTTCAGATCCGTCTTCGCAAGGTGGAAGTATTTGACGAGGCAGTCAAACTGCCATGTCGTACGGGCGGACGGTACATGAGGACCCCTCCCGTACCACTGCTTGTTAAGTGCCCTGTGAGATCCTTAGCGCAAGCAATTCCTCCAGGTGCGAAGATAAATCAATTAAATGACTTTTATCACCTAAAAATATCATATTATAGTATAATATGATAGTTTGAATTGATATGTTCATAATAGACTTAGTAAATTGCGATCCTGTTAAAACAAGGACAAAAGATGCGCGCAAACATGGTAAAATACTAAAAACCGTACTCTACTTATGCGAAAACAGGAGGTAAAAATGCTCCAATTTTGGACTCATCAGTCCTTCATCCAAGGCTCCTTCGGCTCTAGCTTCACATTTTTTAGCGGCAGCGATAGTAGCGACATGTTCTTCTTGCCATGGCGCCTGAAAGAATAGTTCCCCACAGCGGCATTGTCGACTCTTTCTCCTTCTTGGGAACAAGGAGTGCCTCCTTGGGGACGATCGACGGTGTCCGGTAGACGATGTTGGTGGAGAATCATTGAAAAATGGGTTCCCCATGTTTGGTTTTGGTAATTAATGGCAATCTCTATGGATTAATGCTTGCATCGAGTTATACATGAAAGATTTATCCACAACAATGTTTGAAGACCATGTGTTGGGTTCAGGGTTTGATGCCATGCATATAATGATATGTAATGAGTATTTTGCACCAAGATCATTGGTTCGAATAGATATATTTGATATTATCAGGAATTGGATCAAGTGATACCCAAGATATTGAAGGTGTGATATGAAGAATGGTCATGTGAGAGCTGATCCTATGGGAAGCACTTCTAAAATAAGAAGATTGTGAGAGAATTCATGGTTAACTTCAATACATCATAATGAAGAGAACATATAAGATACAAAGTTGATCAATACAAAGTGCAAAGAGTGGATTCAAGTTGATCAACACACAAAGAAGGATGCAAAGTGCAAGTTCAGGATGAGCCATATTAAAGAGGTTATATGCTAGAAGCCTGCCATGCATTTTGGGATAATGGACATGGTGAAGATGTTCCTACGATATATGGGGGAGCAATTTATGAGTCTTCATCAGGTAACGCACTCAACAAAGGTGGTACAAATTGAGTAAGTCAAGATTATGATCATCTAGCTCAAGTGTAATGCACAATGAAAACATATGAACTTGATAAGTTTTCTATTTTATCGGTATCATGTTGTTAGTTGTGAGACTAGGTTATAAGATCTCTAGCCATACTATCAGAGGGATCTCGAGTGAGTAACTTGATCAACCGTGCATAGAGATCTCAAACATTTTCATCATTGGAAACATCTTTATTTGTTGTTATTTGGACTTTACCCACGTGATGATTTAGAGATTGTGGTTATCTTCATAAAAAGATCAAGCTCATCAAAACGGATTTTGAATGAATATCTTATTGTGTTTTGTTGTTGGAGGTTTTACTAGTACTTATTTTAGGAAGGTTCCACTTCTCTCTCTACTTATTATATTCTCCCTTGGTGTACAATACTTGTCGTTATCTTTCCAACAAAATTGGTTTCATCTTTATCGTAGTTTGGTTGCTCGAGTTCTTGCATTTTTGGTTTCAGATGGTTCGACAGTTTCTCTAGTGTAGAGATTTTGGTGTGTTTAGACCGGGGAATCCGGTGTGCAAACACTAGAGACTCTAACATAAACACCCCAAAAATCTGGCCTCCTCTACTCTAACTTGCGATGTGTGCTGTGACTCATAGTAGTTGGTCCGGATTTTTGGTCTGGAGAATTCGCGAGAATTTGACCAGCTTGGAGTTTCTAGTCTCCCCAAACCAAAGTCTCTGGTTCAAGGCCAGAGTCTGAGGTGTCTCCAGACTGGAGTTTCAAGTGTTCATAACGTTCAACAGCTAGTTTTTGTGGTCATCTATTAAAGACCCCTTCTTCCCCAAGGGCTTGTTGGTTCTTCCATTCCTCTCCAATCCACTGTTGACTTTGAAGCTTTTTCCCTAACTCTCTATTCCTCATATGTTTCTTGTATCCTTTTGATGGAAAAGAGAGAGGCATATGGATCTACATTGACTCTTGTTAATCTCTCCTTTCTATGAGGGGAAGCTATTGGATCCAGATGTAGGAGCCTTCTGTATATTTCATGTATTGTTCTTCCTCTCATATTTTTCCATAGCATTATTTGCTTTGGTGGGATTTGGGAGAGAAGGATTTGAGCAATTCTCATGTTCTTGTCACTGCATTTGGTGCATCAGGTTGAGTTTGATGAGCCACAAGTATAGGGGGTGTATCGCAGTATTTTCGAGGGAAGTGAAACCCAATTTATTGATTCGACACAAGGGGAGCCAAAGAATATTTATAAGCCTTAACAACTGAATTGTCAATTCAGCTGCACCTGGAAACACTCTAGCTCACAGCAGTTTATCAGTAGCAACAGTTTTGTAGTAGGAATAGTAAAGTAGCAGCAGTAGTAAAGTAAAGACAGTAGTAACAATTGTAGTAAACAGTAGGATTTGAGTGCGGTAGGCATAGGGATGGATGGACGGGTGTTGCATGGACAAGAGAATTCACATGGCAATCAGAACATAGGGAAATTGCAGATAAATAAGATAAAGCATCCAAGTACTAGATAATCCTAGGCATGTGTTCCATATATAGTCATACGAGCTCGCGATGAGAACTTGCACAACATCTTTTGTCTTGCCAGCCCGTTTATAGCGGGGCCTTAAGGGAACTACTGGCAATTAAGGTGCTCCTTTTAATAGAGCATTGGAGCAAAGCATTAACACTCCATGAACACATGTGATCCTCACATCAAAGCCATTCCCTCCGGTTATCCCGATTTCTGTCACTTCGGGGCCATTGGTTCTGGACAACAACGTGTGTATACAACTCGCAGGTAAGACCATAAACAATACTATCATAATGAATCAATAACATGTTCAGATCTAAAATCATGGCACTCGGGACCTAGTGACGAGCATTAAGCATAACAAGTCGCAACAAAGTCAAAAAGCACTAATAGAAGATACTAGGAACCACGCCCTAACAATCTGATGCCATTACATGAACGATCTCATCCAATCCCTACCATCCCCATAGCCTACAGTGGGGGATTACTCACTCATAGATGGGGGGAAACATGGATGGTCGATGGAGAAGCGATGGTGATGATGATGGTGATGATCTCCTCCAATTCCCTGTCTCGGCAGGGTGCCAGAACGGAGTTTCTGGTTCCGAATCATGGAATCTGGTGGTGGCGGCGGAGCGGAACTCTTTCTGGAAAAACGTCGAACCCCCCTGAGTTTTTAGGTCAGACGGCAACTTATAGGCGAAGAGGGAGACCGAGGGGGTGTCTGGGGCGGCCAGACCACCCCCTGGCGTGGCCAGGCCCAGCCCGCGTGGCCAGGTGGTGTGGTTGGGCCCTAGCCCCACTCTGTCTTGTATTCTGGCTACGGGAGTCTTCTGGTGAAATAGGATTTTTGGCATATTTTCCGAGATTTTTCCTGATAGTTGATTTTTTGCACAAAAACTAGACACCAAGGCAATTCTGCTGAAAACAACATCAGTCCGTGTTAGTTGCATCCAAATCACACAAGTTTAGAGGAGAAACAATAGCAAAAGTGTTCGGGAAAGTAGATACGTTTTGGATGTATCAACTCCCCCCAAGCTTAGGTTATTGCTTGCCCTCAAGCAATTCAGTTGAAAACTGAGTGCGATAAAAGAAACTTTCACGAACACATTTGCTTCATATGGTGTAAATATTCTCAGCATGTGATCAACTACTTAGACAATTCATAATAAAGAGTATGCAACTAAGTTTACTTAATAGGCATTGCAAGCTATGAAGAGAATCCAACTCAAAAATAATAAGTAACATGAAGCATAAACATAAGCAACATTACAATGCTCATAACAAGGTATGATAGAGTGGTATCTCGCTTGCCTTTGATTGTGAATGCCAAGGCACCTCTGAAGTTCAGGTGAAGACTAGAAGTAAAGATATCAAAGATACAAGCATCAAAGTCATAACACAAATAATCAAGTTTTGAGACAAGCACATTACACTAAGAATGACAACTATGCTCTCAAGAAAGTGCTCATAAAATAGGTGGTGACTCAACAAGGAAATGAAAACGGTTTTGAATAGTTTGAAAGGCTTCCAAATGCTGAAAGTATGCTACTCGTTAGCTTTGAGCTCTCATTTCCCCTATCATAAGCATCTTTAATATGGTTAAGGTGAAAGTGAGGTCCAATCTGAGTTATATTCTTGACAGACTATAAACTGGAAATCTCATGTCCCTTGAGTACGAGGGTCGCTCCTCATGCTACTCAACTTTAGTTACCGGTAAGTTCTCGTCATCGTAAATACGTGCGTATCATAGAGAACTGCCAACGGGGTACCCCTTGCCCGATGATACGGAAGAATCCCCATATCAAAATGACAAGGCAAGCAGACAACGAGTATCTCAGCAATCTTCTTATTTACCATGGGAACATAGTGCTTTTTTCTCTCTTTCCTCTTTTCTCGTATATTTTTTTCTCAATAGCTATCGCTTTTTTTATAAGAAGAATGTTTCATAGATACTCATTATGGTTACGCTGCAGGTTTCCACCATGACAGCATGGATTAGACAAGCGGCCCAGGCGTTTCTCTAACACACATACATAACTCCATGGACTTACAAGCTCCCCTTTTATTTCACACCGACGACATCCGCAAACAAAAGAGCATGATATCAACTGGGTTTATATTTACAGGTGTTGAAAGCGTTCCCCGTGACAACACGGTTCTGCTAATCTCTAGCCTATAATTTGCAAGCATATAACTTTCATGGACAGTCACAATGGATCAGGTTTATTAAGTGCAGGAAATAAAGTGTGCCATCAAGTTCGTGAGAGCTTTACTAACTAACTTTCTCATAACAAGCAAACATTTTATTCGGAAGAAAACAAGGCATATTGAATATGCACGGAAATAGCAAAAGATGCTAATAGGTAGGTATGGTGGACACTTGTGGCAATATTTGGTTTTAGGGAGTTGGAAACATGAGTAAAACATACTCAGTGTACGTGAAGGCTAGCAATAGTAAGGAAGCGACAAACAAGAGAGCAATAACTGTCATAATCATGCTTGCAACAAAACAAGACTAATCATGGCATGAAAGTGATTCAAGACCCTCAAGGCAAAATAATTCATCGAGACTTAACTGATTATTTCAGTCATATGCATGCGTGAGCATGTGCCAAGTCAATTCAAATGAAACATTCAGAGGAGGATACCACAGTGTCATACCAAGTTATGAATAGAGTAATGCAAGCAAACGTTCATATGACATGCTACAAACTATTAGCAAGCTGGAACTAATCATAAGAAAGCAAGAACTACTAAGCATCCATGAATAACATACACCCTACACGAACAGGCTAAGCATGCCCACAATGATGAGTATTGATACATTAGAAATGTATCTCTAATTTTTGATGTTCCATGCTTGGTTTTATCCACTTTCTTGTGTTTTGTCCACACTTTGGAGTACTTTTCATATGATTTCTTGGACTAACCTATTAACAAGAGCCACAGTGCTAGCTGCCTGTTTTCTGCTGTTTTTGGTTCCAGGAAAGTCAGAAAATGAATATTCTCGGAATTGGACGAGACAAAAGCCAAAGTGCCTATTTTCCGGAAGTCATTAGATGCCAGAATACGAGACGGAGAGGGGCCAGAGGGCGGCCACAACACCTGGCCGCGCAGCCAGGCTTGGCCCGCGCCAGGGGGTGGTGTGGCCATCCCAGGCACCCCCTCGGCCTCCCCTTCCGACTATAATATGCCCTCGGGACGAAAACCCTAAGGACCCGATCAAAAAATCCACGAAAGAGTCTGTAGCCACTGTCATCTCCATCCCTAGTTCGGGAGGGATCTGAAGCTCTTCCCGGCACCCTGCTAGAGAGGGGAATTCACCCTGGAGGCCTTCTTCATCACCATGCAAGCCTCCGGTGTGATGCGTGAGTAGTTCATCCTTGGACTACGGATCCATGTAGTAGCTAGATGGCTGGTTCTCCTCCTTTGTGATTTCATGTCTAGATCTTGTGAGCTCCGTTCATGATCAAGATCATCTATTTGTAATTATGCATGTTGTGTTTGTGGGGATCCGATGGATATTGAGATGCTATTTCAGATTGATTATTGATTCTATCATGTCTTTGTTATTTGTGATCTTGCATGCTTTCCGTTGTTAGTAGCTATCTTGGCCAAGTAGATGCTAGCAACTCCAAGAGTTAGTATTTATGCTCGATAGTGGGTTCATGGCTCTGGTAATCTGGGGAAGTGACAGAAATCTCTAAGGTACTAGATGTGTTGTTGCTACTAGGGAGAAAACAACAATCCTTTGTTCATAGAACAATCATATTGTTTACTTTACACGCAGTTTGTAAAGCAATAATCTGTTGCTTGCAACTTAATACTGGAGGGGGGTCGGATGATAACGTGAAGGTGGATTATTAGTCATAGATGCAGTTGGATGGCGGTCTATGTATAATGTTGTAATGCCCAATCAAGTTCCAAAGGAGTCAAGATGATTAGTATATGCATGTATTGCTTTCTCGATGTTTGTCAATTGTCCCGCTGTAATTTGTTCACCCAGCATGTTATCTATCTTAAGGAGAGCCACCTCTAGTGAACTATGGATCCTGGTCCTTTTTCTTTTACATACAATCTACAAACTGTTTACTGCTTTGTGTTTACTTTCAGTAAACTATTACTTCCCTCCATTCGATACGTTTAATCCTTTGTTTTCAGCAAAACACGGTGAGATTGACAACCTCATCGCAAGTTGGAGACAAAGTTTTGTGGTTGTGTTGTGCGGGTCTCTACGTTGCTACTAGCACCGGTAGTGCGCCCTGCCAAGGCTCAGCTAGCAACACCTTTGGGGTGTTTCCTTTCTCCTACTGGTTCAATTAAACCTTGGTCTCATAACTGAGGGAAAATTGTTGTTGTGCTCATCATACATTCCTCTTGGGGTTCCCAACAAGCTCTACATCAACACTGAGCCATCAAGCATTTTTCTGGCGCCGTTGCCGGGGAGTCAAGGACATCTTTACAAGGGGAGTCCCTCATAACCAATCTCTTTACTTTGTTATTTTTGTTTTGCTTAGTTTATTTTTTCTTTGTTTGCTTGCTTTGTTATCAAAAACAAAAAAAATAGTTTTACTAGTTTGCTTTCTTATTCAAAAACACAAAAAAATCAGTTCCTATCCTAAGCTGCCATTATGTCTAGCCTTGCTCCAATCACTATGTCACCCGAGGAAATGATTTTCACTTTTAAACAAGGAATTGAGGAAAGTTTTAAAGAAGCTTGGTCTAGAATCTCTGATCTACATGAAAAAACTGAGCCTAAAATGACTCAAAGCTTGTTCCTTAGCAGTTTTTACCTTGGGATTGCTCTTTGCAATAGATATGCTTTAGATGCTCTTGTGGGAGGAGATTTCCTCCAATGTAATGAGGATGATGCTATTAATGCTATAAATAAATTGATCCTCACTTACAACTTGCCTAGCCAAACTGATATTTCTTTCGTAAGAATATTTGCTAGATTGAACACTCTTGAGACTAGCACTGCTAGTTTAAAAGATTGCTATAATATGCTTAGGGAGCATCAAAATTATGTTCCAATAAATTCTGAACCATCAAAGTGGCTCCCTACAGTAAAGATTGAGATAAACACTAAAACTTTTCAAGCTCGCTGTGATATACTTGGGGGCTTATGCCCAAACATATTTATGAATCTTTGAATACTTGGGGGCTTACTGAAGGAGGAAAAGAAATATCTCTTGCTAATAATGCTACCATATTACCTATTGGAATAGCTGAAGGAGTGTTTACAAAGATCCTTGGGAAATGACAAGGCAAGCAGACAACGAGCATCTCAGCAATCTTCTTATTTACCATGGGAATATGGTGCTTTTGTCTCTCTTTCCTCTTTTCATAATCTCTTTTTTTCTTTTTCTCTTTTTTTCAATATAGGACTCCTTTTTTTATAAGAAGAATGCTTCATAGACAACTCATTATGGTTACGCTGCAGGTTTCCACCATGTCAGCATGGATTAGACCAGCGGCCCAGGCATTTCTCTAACACATATACATAACTCCATGGACTTACAAGCTCCCCTTTCATTTCACACCGACGACATCCATAGACAAAAGAGCATGATATCAACTAGGTACAAAGTATCCGTGCAATGTTGAAAGCGTTCCCCATGACAGCATGGTTCTGCTAATTCCCAACAAATAAGTGCAAGCATATACAACATAGACGACACAATGGTTCAAGTTTATTAAGGGCAAGAAAAGTAAAGTGTGCCATCAAGTTCCTGAGAGCTTTAATCACTAGTTTTCTCATAACAAGTTTAATTTGGAAGGTAAACAAAAGCATGAATATACTTGGAATAGCATAAGCTAGTAGGTAGGTATGGTGGACTCTTTGGAATAACTTGGTTTAGGGAGTTGGATGCACGAGTGGAACTCATACTTGGTTGTGGAGGCTAGCAAAAGACTGGGAGCGACAAACTAAGAGAGCAATAATGGCCATAATCATGCAGAGCGACAAAACATCCTTGATCAAAGCATAAAGTGATACTACAAGTTGAAAACTAAAGGATCATAAAGGCTATGGTGACTTGAGATAGTCATAACATGGTGTGAGCATGCTCCAAGTCAACCCAAATAAAGCATCAAAAGAGAATACCACAATACTATGCTTTAATATGCTAAAACAACGCACGATTCATCCAAGGCACATTAAGCAATCTCAATTGTTTATAACAAGTCATGATACAACAAAGAATACTAAGCATAAAGCCAAAACAATATCAAGCATGGCATGACAAAGCACAGGCCACAGTCAAAAACGATCTCTCTTTACCACTTAAGCATGAACTTTCCTACTCTTTTCCAAACCAAACCAAACTATTTGAAAACCAATGTATGAAAGAGGGGGTCGAACCAATTCATTCAGCAAACTAAGCAAACAAAGAAAACGAAAAACCAAAACAAAAAAGAAGACGCTCCAAGAACAACACAACTATGCATGAAACAATAAAAATGAAGCATTTGGAAGAAACCTGGGATTTTTATTGATGAAGAAGGGGATGCCTTGGGCATCCCCAAGCTTTGACACTTGTACTTCTTGGATATTTCTTGGGGTGAAACGCGCGGCATCCCCAAGCTTGAGCTTTAGTCCATCCTTCATCTCATTACTCATTCCTTCCATACACCTGAAATTTTTCCTTCATACAAAACTTCACACAATCTTTATTAGCAACATTAGTGAACTCAAGATAAATAAGTCTTAAGGTTCAGTTCTAACACCAAATAAACTTCCATTAGAACACTAGCTACTGTATCACTTCCCTCAAAAAGCTCAATTCCGCAAAAGAACTCAAAAAGGAACCAACAAGAAGCAAATGCATAAAATGGCAGAAATCTGTCAAAACATACCAGCAGGTAAAGACGAATTTTTTCGAAGACCTTCTGTTGCTCAAATCAAAAAGTATTGAGCTAACGAAAATTATATAACAACCTGGGGAAGAAGCACAAAAATTCACGCCTCAAAAGACGTTGAGAGATTTTACACGAATTTTTACGGTGAAGCACAGAAATCTGTTTCGGGACAGCAACTTTCCCAATCATTACTTCTCTCTCATTAGAGGTTACTCTTGGCACAAAAAGCAAATAAAAAGGATAAGGAGCGGTTATTACAGAGGTAATAACTTCCAAGACTTATCTAAAACTTTTGGGTTATCTCCCAATAAGTACTTTTCTTTAACGCCTTTAAGTTAGGCATGATAGTTTGAGAAGATGCTCACATAAGAAATATGAATTGAAGTAAAAGAGAGCATCAAGAAGCAAATTCAAAGAACATTTAAGTCTAACCCACTTCCTATGCATAGGAATATTGTAAAGAAACAAGTCATGAAAACACAAAGCAACAAGCATAGGAAAGCAAAACAAGTGCAACTTCAAGACTTTCAACATAAAGAGGGGAAACTTAATATTATTGAGACACATAAAACCATGTTTCCTTCTCTCATAATAACTTTCAGTAGCATCATGAATAAAATTAACAATATAACTATCACATGAAACATTCTTATCATGAGCCACATGCATAAAAGAATCAATACTCCCCACATAAACATAGTCATTCTTATTAATTGTAGTGGGAGCAAATTCAACAAAATAGCTATCATTATTATTCTCATCACCATAATCATCAAATATAGGAGGCATATTGTAATCATAATTAATTTCCTCCTCAATAGTAGGTGGACTGAAAATATCATATTCATCATTGCAATCATCATATATTGGAGGCATAGTATCATCAAAGTAAACTTTCTCCTTCGTGCTCGGGGGACTAAAAAGATTATTTTCATAAAAACTAGCTTTCCCAAGCTTAGACTTTTCCATAGCATTAGCAATAATGGTGTCCAAAGAATTCATACTAACAACATTGCTATTAGCATGCAAATAAAGTTCCATAGGTTTTTTAATTTTCTCTTCAAACACTTTATGTCCTAACTCAAGATAAATACTATAAAGCTCTCTAATTTTGTTATTGTTCTCCATTAAGCCTAACTAGTGAAAACAAGAAACAAAAAGAAAAAATTGCAGAATCTAAAGGAAATAACTTCGAGCACTCACACCGGAGGATGTGAGTACCTTTTACCTTACCTCCCCGGCAACGGCACCAGAAAATAGGCGTTTGCCGTGGGAGGTTCTTCTTCTTTAATCCTCCGGTGTGAATACCTTTTACCTTACCTCCCCGGAAACGGCACCAGAAAATAGCTTGATGTCTGCGCACTTCTATTCTTGTAGACAGTTGTTGGGCCTCCAAGTGCAGAGGTTTGTAGAACAGCAGCAAGTTTTCCCTTTAGTGGATCACCCAAGGTTTATCGAACTCAGGGAGGAAGTGGTCAAAGGTATCCACTCTCAAGCAACCCTGTAATCAAGATACAAGAAGTCTCTTGTGTCCCCAACACACCCAATACACTTGTCAGGTGTATAGGTGCACTAGTTCGGCAAAGCGATAGTGAAATACAAGTGGTATGGATAATTGTAAGTGGTAACGGTGATAGAGAATAGTTTTATGGCGTGGAAAAGACTAAAGTAAAACTGAAATAAAGATGGAAGCAAGCAAACATGTAACAGATCTAGTAGCAAATGGTGTTTCAATGCTAAGAAACAAGGCCTAGGGATCATACTTTCACTAGTGAACACTCTCATATAAATATATTATCTTCATGATACTACTCTGAACTACTCTCCGGTTGGACACTCTAATCCATGGTAGGGCTATAACAACACACCTCAAAGTAAGCCTTTCCCATCTAGATAACCCCACACTGTCACCTTGAGTACTAGATGAGTCCAACAAACACCACAATTTCATAAAGACATCCAACTCCAAATATAACTCATAACAAGTATTTGAAATCTCTAGCCTAAGTGCCACCATGGTATGCATGTTGTCACTTTCACACACATGGGGAGACCAGAGATCTATTAAAGCACTTGAATAGCAAGGTAGATCTACTTGATTACAAAGCTCATGATCGCAATATGATCATGCATAGAGAGAGATGAACACATAGCTACCGGTAGAACCCTTAGCCTCGAGAGAGAACTACTCCCTCCTCATCATGGGAATCAACAATGGTGATGGAGATGGTGGTGGAGATCGATGGAGATGGCTCCGGGGGTACTTCCCCGTCCGGGCAGGGTGCCGGAATAGAGACTTTCTGTCCCCCGAATCTCCCCTTCGGTGGCGGCAGCGCTGCAGAACTTTTCATGGATTTCTGATTGACGACTTAGGGTTTTTGCATCGGGGGCTTCTTATAGGCGAAAGGGCAAGGTCGGTGGAGGCCGGAGGGGCCCACACCACCTGGTGGCGCGGCTAGGGTGGACCCGCGCCACCCTATGGTGTGGCTGGCCCCTGGCCCCTCTCTGACTCTCCTTCTGGCTCCGTGAGTCTTCTGGGAAAATATCAACTTTGGCATTTGTCCCGTCCAATTCCGAGAATATTCATTTTTCGACTTTCTAGAACCAAAAACAGCAGAAAACAGGCAACTGGCACTATGGCATCTTGTTAATAGGTTAGTCCAAGAAATCATATGAAAAGTACTCCAAAGTGTGGACAAAACACAAGAAAGTAGATAAAACCAAGCATGGAACATCAAAGATTATAGATACATTTGCAATGTATCAGTGAGCATCCCCATCATCTCCTTCATTACCAATACGAGGTGCAATGAGATCTTCGTTGTATGATGGCCTAAACTGAGAGGCTGATCTTGAGGGCCTTGACCTCCTATGTGCATCCCTCTCAAATATTTCTCCAGAGGTATGGCTGTTCATGTTTGATATTCTGAAACTTAAACATCTATTAAACAAGTGATTGCAAAGTGAATATATAATGAAGGTCACTACTCATAGGGACTTGTAAGAGGCCTAAACATGCATCAAAACTATATCTCTAAGCATCAAACAAGCTTACAAGCTCTCATAACCTGTCACCTATAGCAGCAAAATACTCAAGTTATAAACCACTAAATACAAATCTACTTGGACAAGCGGAGGAGTCACATACCGTAGAACAAATGCTCCAAATTTCAGCAGCAAAGATGGGCTGAGCAAGGAGATCGAAAAATCGAGGGCAAGCACAACAAGAACGCGGTTTCGAGCAATGAACTGGTGTTTACTTGGGAGAGAGAAGAAAGAGTCTCTCAGAGAGTGAGTGGAGGTCCAGGGGTGGCCCACACCATAGGCAGGCGCACCCCTGGGTTGGCCGCGCCACTAGGTGGTGTGCCTGCCTGGTGGGTCCCCCTGGTACCTTCTAGGCACTTCTTTGCCCCTTTTTTCACGTAAAAATTTAATATGAATTTTCTGGAATTTTTCGAGACACTTTATTTTCGAGCAATTTTCATGTATAGATGAATGATTTTCTGACAGAAAGATTTTTTGGAATGATGCAATGACAAAACAAGGCTAGAACTACAGAAGTTCTAAGACACTCTAACATGCAAGCAACTAACAACAAAAAGGTAAACTAAACGAAAGAAAAAACTAAAATGGATAGAATAGAAGTAAGCGGAGATAATCATGGTGAAAACATTGTTTTGTTCAATGAAATCCTTTTGTTAACAAGGTTGATCAGGTCTTGTTACTAAAACAATTTTATATGAAACAAAACTTTGTATTCCACTAATGATTATGTTACCTCAACCTTGATAGCAATGGTCCCAATCATAATAGTTTCAAAATTTTCTCGTGGTATGGGACAATATATTTCTCCAACTTGAATGCCCTCAACATGTTCAATTGAATTCAAACCATAAGTCCTATCAATCTTCTTGAGGAAGTAGACAGTATGTTCCTTGTCATTAACACTGAAAGTCACCTTTCCTTGATTACAATTAATAACAGCTCCTATAGTATTAAGAAAAGGTCTCCCAAGAATAATAGACATATTATCATCTTCAGGCATTTCAAGCACAACAAAATCAGTTAATATCAAGCAATTATGAGCCACTTGAACAGGTACATCCTCACATATACCAACAGGAATAGTGGTAGATTTATCAACCATTTGCAAAGATATATCAGTTGGTATTAGTTTCTCCAGTTGAAGTCTCTTGTAGAGAGAAAAAGGCATAACACTAACTCCTGCTCCCAAATCACACAAAGCAGTTCTAACATAACTATTTTTAATAGAGCAAGGAATAGTTGGCATCCTTGGGTCTCCAAGTTTCTTTGGAACCTTACCATTAAAGGAATAATTAGCAAGTAAAGTAGAAATTTCTTTATTAGGGATCTTCCTTTTATTCGAGACAATATCCTTCATATACTTTGAGTAAGGAGGCAATTTAATAGCATCAGTCAAAGGAATTTGCAGGAATAAAGGTTTCATCCACTCACAAAACTTATTCTAGTGTTCATCTTCCTTTGACTTGTGTTTCTTATCAGGAAAAGGCATAGGTATTTGGACCCAAGGCTCTCTTTCACTACCATGTTTCTTAGCAACAAAATCTTCTTTAGTGTATTTAGTATTCTTAGTGTGCTTTTCAGGTTCTTCTTCAACTTTTTCTTGATCAGGAACATCATTTTCTTCATTACCATTTCAGTTTCAGCATCAGAGATAGATATACTATTAGGATCTTTAGCAGGTTCAGAGGGTTCTTCAATAGTTTTATGTTTCTTTTTCCTTTTCTTACGAGTAGTACCACTATTTTCAGATTTTTGAGAATCCTGCTCAATTCTTTTGGGATGCCCCTCAGGATATAGAGGATCCTGGGTAGCAACACCACTTCTAGTTCTAATTTCATAAGATTGTTTTTCTTTAGCAGCATTAACTAGCAAGTCTTTTTGCAATTTAATAAGTTGATCTATTTGAGTTTGAACCATTCGAAAATATTTAACAAGCATTTTAACATCATTAGAGGTTCTTTCCACAATATCCTTCAACTCAACAAAAGCTCTAGAGTTTTCCATTAGATGATTTTGCACCCTTTTATTAAAATTATCTTGCTTAACAATAAAAATATCGAATTCTTCTAAGCATTGATCGGGAGGTTTAGAGTAAGGGATATCACCTTCATCAAAGTGTTGGACAGAGTGTACCTCAATAGTGGATGAATGGGGAATTGGCTTACATAATTCTTCTATAGGAGGTAAATTCTTGACATCTGCAGCTTTAATTCCCTTCTCCTTAAGACATTTCTTAGCTTCCTTCATCACTTCATCATTCAATTCAATAACTCCCCTCTTCTTAGATGATGGTATAGGCACCGGTATAGCTGGTTCAGGTATAGTTGTTTCAGGTATAGCTGGTTCAGGAGGAGTCCAATCTTCATAGTTCTTGCTTATTTTAGCCATTAATTCTTCAGCTTCTTTGGGAGTCCTATTCCTGAAAACACAATCAACACAACTTTCCAGGTATGTCCTAGATTCTTTAGTTAGTCCATTATAAAATATATCAAGAAGCTCATTCTTAGGTAACGGACATCCAGCCTGTGCATGAATCAAAGCACAAAATCTTGCCCATGATTCAGGCAATATCTCTTTTTCTCCCTGTTTAAAATCAAAAAGTTCCTGCAAAATAGCATGTCTAGCACTAGGAGGAAAATATTTCTGCAGGAAAGTACTAATCAAGCAATTAGGGCTATAAATAGATCCAGGAGGTAAATTACTAAACCAAGTTTTAGCTTCTCCTTTTAGTGAAAAGGGGAAAATCTTAGCAACAAAGTAGGTATGCATCTTAATATCATCAGAAAACAGGCCACTCATGGTAGAAAGCTCAGTCATATGTGCTACCGCACTTTCATTCTTAGTCCCACAAAAAGGTTCTTTCTCAACAATAGCTATATAAGATAGATCAAGAGAGAAATCATAATCTTTATTTTTAATGTTTATGGGAGATGCATCAAACTTAGCATTAGGAGACAATTTGGGTCTAATAGTACGTCTCTCAAGGAGACTCTTAGCAGCACTCCTATCATGGGTGTTTTGACATTCTTTAATAAATTCATCGGTCATCTCAACATAACCGTCTTCAATATCATAGCTTTCTCTAGACTCAGGTGAACTAACAGGTGTAGTAGTATCTTCATTAGGAGTTTCAGTATTTCCAGCTATAGTTCTAGCAATCGTAGCATCTAGGAAAGGACCTAATGAACCACTCTTATCAAGCACAACAGAAGCAGCATCATAAGTATCAGAAGTTTCAGATTCAGCAGTAGTAGCAGTGTGTGTAACATGTGTATGTGGTGGTGTAACGAGCTTACTCATAACAGATAGTGAATCAAGAGCAACAGAGGTGTTCAGAATCGTACCTCTTCTTGTAGTGGATGGTAAAATAGGAACCTTGCCATCATGAGACTTACCCATGATGGATGATAGCAGCGAACAATAGAGAATCCAAGTGGACTTGATAAATAAAGCTATGCTCCCCGACAACTGTGCTAGAAAATAGTCTTGATGACCCACAAGTATAGGGGGTGTATCGCAGTATTTTCGAGGGAAGTGAAACCCAATTATTGATTCGACTCAAGGGGAGCCAAAGAATATTTATAAGCCTTAACAACTGAGTTGTCAATTCAGCTGTACCTGGAAACAATCTTGCTCACACAGTTTATCAGTAGCAACATTTTTGTAGTAGGAATAGTAAAGTAGCAGCAGTAGTAAGTAAAGACAATAGTAACAATTGCAGTAAATAGTAGGATTCGAGTGCGGTAGGCATAGGGATGGATGGACGGGCGTTGCATGGACAAGACAATTCACATGGCAATTAGAACATAGGGCAATTGCAGATAAATAAGATAAAGCATCCAAGTACTAGATAATCCTAGGCACGTGTTCTATATATAGTCATACGTGCTCGCAATGAGAACTTGCACAACATCTTTTGTCCTGCCAGCCCGTTTGCAGCGGGGCCTCAAGGGAAGTACTGGCAATTAAGGTGCTCCTTTTAATAGAGCACCAGAGCAAAGCATTAACACTCCGTGAACACATGTGATCCTCACATTAAAGCCATTCCCTCCGGTCATCCCGATTTCTGTCACTTCGGGGCCATTGGTTCCGGACAACAACGTGTGTATACAACTTGAAGGTAAGACCATAAACAATACTATCATAATGAATCAATAACATGTTCAGATCTGAAATCATGGCACTCGGGACCTAGTGACAAGCATTAAGCATAACAAGTCGCAACAAAGTCAAAAAGCACTAATAGAAGATACTAGGCACCATGCCCTAACAATCTGATGCCATTATATGAACAATCTCATCCAATCCCTACCATCCCCATAGCCTACAGCGGGGGATTACTCACTCATAGATGGGGGAAACATGGATGGTCGATGGAGAAGCGACAGTGATGATGATGGTGATGATCTCTTCCAATTCCCCGTCCCGACAGGGTGCCAGAACGGAGTTTCTGGTTCCGAATCGTGGAATCTGGTGGTGGCGGCGGAGCTGAACTCTTTCTGGAAAAACGTCGAACCCCCCTGAGTTTTTAGGTCAGAAGGCAACTTATAGGCGAAGAGGGAGACCGAGGGGGTGTCTGGGGCGGCTAGACCACCCCCTGGCGCAGCCAGGTGGTGTGGTTGGGCCCCAGCTCCACTCCGTCTCGTATTCTGGCTCCGGGAGTCTTCTGGTGAAATCAGATGTTTGACATATTTTCCGGGATTTTTCCTGATAGTTGATTTTTTGCACAAAAACTAGATACCAAGACAATTCTGCTGAAAACAGCGTCAGTCCGTGTTAGTTGCATCCAAATCACACAAGTTTAGAGGAGAAACAATAGCAAAAGTGTTCGGAAAAGTAGATACGTTTTGGACGTATCAAAGTTCTCCACGAGGATTCGTTTGGATGAAAATAATAAAGTTATTTCTCTTGGGTTTTTGGAACCCTAACCAGTTGGAGTAACCTCAAAGCTCAATCTTGGTAGTGTAAAGTTTTGTGGTGATTCTTGAGAGCCTCCAATTAAGTTGTGGATAGTTCTCCAAGCTTGTGTGAAAGGTTTAGGTCGTCGCCTTCAAGGCCACCGCATAGTAGATCGTGTGCCCTCCTTGGTGATGCGCACATAAGGTGAGCCTTTGTGGTGTGGGTGAATAGTGTGCCTCCGCATCTTGGTGTGAAGCCTTTGTGGCGCTTGGTGTGCATTGTGCAACCACTCCTCAAGGTGAGCCTTTTGTGGTGTTCGGGAAGCATTACGTCGCTGCTCCTCTCCAACGGAGATTAGCTTCCTTTGTAAAGCGAACTTTGGGATACATCATCGTTTTCGAGTGCCTTGGTTATCTTTATACTTAGAAATCTTTACTTATGCACCTTATATTGTGATAGCCTTTATGCTTGAAAGTAATAAATGTTTACATCATCTTGTTGCTTGTCTTATTTAGCATAAGTTTTTTGTGCACATAGTTGATCCTAGCACATTTAGATTTTATGATTTATAAATTAAATGCTAGTATTATTCCGTATTTATTTGAGTCAAAATCATAATAATTTTAAATCACCTATTCACCCAACACTAGGAGGGCATTTGTGTCCTTCCAACCATGGCGGGGATGGCGGCTCCATCTTGGGGACAAGTGGTGGCGAGGTGCGATGATGTGCGCGACGAGGACGACCTTGACGTGCCAAAAGTAGGTCTGACGTAAGCCGGTGGGCACTATTAAGCGCAAGGGCGGTAGCCGTAGTGGATGAGGACAGTGTCCACGTCGAGGCTATTCCAAAAGCTATGATGGGTAAGGAAAACCACAACACGCTGTTGGCGGCCTAGTTTGGGTCCGCCAGCTACTCCGACATGAAGGCGGCGGTGCATGTATGATTCTAGATTGGTGTCGTGAGAGATGGGCGGGAGACGCAGCCTCCCGCGCCCACCAGGGAGGCACCAATCTGGCGGCACGAGAAAGTGCTTCTTGGCCAGGATGGCGGGCTCCTCGGTGTTGAGATTGCGAGGGCGGTTGCCGCCGATTCCGCTGCCCCATATCTCTTCGTTGTGGCACGCCATGGCATCTGCGAGGCAGAAGAAGGGTGCGGGAGGGGAAGGCAAGGGAGAGGGCAGGTGTGCATGACGAAGAAGACAACTAAGAGCCTCTTTTTATGGACGACCGGGAGGTAGCTGAGCGGGCATGTGGTCGCGCCATTAACTCCGCTCCGATGTCGGGAGGCGAGCATTCACACGTGTCAGGAGTCGTGGTCGACGCGTGGGGAGTTGTCTCTTCTCATGTGGGGAACTAGCAAAGTTTTTAATTATGTTGACCGCACCCGGCTCTTGTATTTTGTGTCAGGTGCCGCGATTTGGGTGCCTGTGTGGTCTTCGGCTGCAAAAAAAAAGGTGTTCTGTTTATGTGTTCTATGCAACTTTGGAACGAGACCTTAGTGTTACGTACAATTTTCTCCTCCAAGTGTGCAATGGAACGAGACCTTAGTGTTATGTGCAATTTTCTCCTCCAAGTGTGCAAGATGAACGCCATATGTGGCAGGCAGAGGGGCCTGTCATTTCTGAAGAACACTACCTCCTCGCCTGGCATCCCTTTGCCTCCAGGCATTGGTTACAACCATTTAAAACGAAAACTGTTGCAGGCAGAGCTAGATCGTCATGATATCAGCCGTTCGTCAGTTGCAATCCCACAGTACACGATATCAAGAGGCTATTTTTGAGCTTGAAGTTTCTTACAGGGTCAGACAAATTGCGGATATGCAATCTCACATAATACACTACAGTTCTGAGTTTTCCCCAGGGTTAGCTCCAGGGCGGGAGATAATTTTATGCAGAAGAAATGAGCAATCAAACATTCCACGAGCATCTCAAATGCTTCCTCACTACTTTAGAGGTTCGGTGACTTGGACCTACCCATGCTTCGAAAGGATGCTCTCCGCGACGCTGCGAGCAATGGGATGATAGAACTCATGGGCCTCCGAGAAGATCCTCTTGGCCAGCATCTTCTCCTCCTCGGAACACTTTGCCAGCGAGCTATAGAGCGGACGGAGGTACTTCATCCTTCCCACTTGCTTCAGGCATTTCTCCACCTCGTTGAAGTAACACCTGCAGCCCGTGGGGATCGCTAGCTGGAGAAACGCGACCTTGACCTCGTAGTCACGGCTTTCTGACAGCTTGTACCGTTCATCAAGAGCAGTTACCTGGATAGAGAGAAAAAATGGAGATGGAATCAGTTCAACTGAAATCAATTAGAGCATGAACAATGTGGGAAGAACAAGCAGCGGCTAAGAATTTCAAAAGTGCTACAATGCTTCTAGTAGGCCCACGCAACAACCAAAAGGGTAGTTCAACATCGAACAATCGAAACTGGTACAGTTGTGCATGATCTGAGAAACAGGACAGCTCAATGTTTTGTGCTAGGGTCGACTCTGCAGTGATCTGACAACTTTTCGACTTAGACACCCACCCTGCACCGTCTAGAGCCAAAACTCTAAGGCCTGAAAAGTGTTCCTACCACAGGGTTTGGGCTCAAAATACAGAGTAGGAAACAAGCTCCTGTATAGAGAATATTACACAACAGTACGACACAAATGAATGCTTTCATTGGCAATGGCTAAAAATCCAAAGATAAAGAAAGTAAGAGTATAATAATCCGAAGATAGTAAAAAATCCTAAGCCTGTACGCACATGAAGGTTGTAGTACTTTCTAGATCTTGGTGGCTTTAGTTTGTAGCTACTCACGCTTGCTATATACTCAAACAGGGGAATATCGGCTATGTGCTACTTACATAATCATGGGAAAGTTTTAAATTGGGTATTTGGTAATTTTCTAAATGAAACAACCTAGCTGAAGAGGTTGCAACTTTAAGGCCTTCTCACGAGCAACTCCAAACATGTTACTCAAACTGAACCCAATGCTTACATTACTTGAATTGAACCTACTGATCTACCATCAACAAAGTGAGAAAGTGAGAACCATGATCTAGATTTTCACGTTACCTGATAGATTCCATTTCCATAATAGAAAGTCAAGTTCTAATCACATTCATAATATACTATTCTATATAGTGAGCAAGGGACTCTTATAAAGTCCCCTCCACATAACTGATATTCAAGCTAGCAACTGAACTACATTGTCAACAAGTCTACCTAACCAATTCCAATTAGAATTAATTAGCAGAACTGGTCCCTGAGCGAAGCAGACAGAGTAAGGAATATATGCTTCTGTCACTCATTTCAATGTAATTAAAATCTGATTCTAGTGCGATTTCCATTGGTAAACAAAAAAAGACTAGGTTTACTTGCTCTGGACAAAAAGAGACTAGGATGAGTATTCTATCCATTCGGCATACAGCGGGGGTGCATACTTTGACAACAGCTAATTATCTTTGGTCTCAAGGGATGAAAAAGATAGTCTAACTGATCAGTTAAGATTTACACAAGCTTTTTATGAAATAAAAGCCTTCAACAACTGACCTAAATTGCATTTACTACATGCTGTCTGATCAACTAAACATAGATGCTATGTAGGTTAGCTGCCGAAAAGATAGAGTGCATGTACACAAAACATACTATTTGAACTGGGAGAAGTAATAAAAGAGAGCATTGTTATTTGCTAATAATACAAACCTGTGAGGCTTCAACATCTGTGGATAAATTCTCCAAGTAGAGCTCCCATTCTTGTCCACTCCAGTCTGCCACCTCATCTTCACTTGGAATTTTTCCAGACTTAAACTCTGCAGCTAAGGTACAAATCTTTCTATAGGTAGCTGAATCTGGTTCCATGGCATCCGGAGGGATACCAGTACCCTCAATCCACACGTCAAGGTCAATTTGATTTTCTATCCCAGGAACATTGGCTTTCAGGAAATCAAGAAATGTCTCCGTATCTATCGATTGGAACTTGAAGGTGGCAATATATTTCTTCAGGAATTCATCAAATGCAGGTCGGCCAATCTAACACAATCAACAAGCATGTCAAAGTACACAATCACAATTAGTCAGCATCCATAAAAAAATGGCGCAAAAAAGTGCAAATTAAATCGTGTGTCTATTACCCACCTGGCGCTCGATGCGCCATAGGAACTGGAAGCCCTTCTCATACGGAACTTCTGAGTACACATCATCAGGATCAATCCCTGCCATCTTCGGCTTCAGCTTGGTAAATTCCATGTTATCCTTAAACCTCTCCATCATTCTGTTCAAGCCCCTCCATCCAATTCCACTGTTTAAGGCTGCCCGCTCTTCACCTTGCACCACCTCAACAATCCTCCTCTCAGCATATGTTGTGAAACCCTGTATGCAGAAACGATATTACCATGAGTTGTAGTGGAATATGAGAGCCTCAGTCATACTAGTTACGACAAAGAAGATGGCAATCTACTGTCAGACGAGTTCGAGTTGAATAAAATTGCAACTCGGGTTGATTGAGAATCCAACCAAAATTAAACTGCTTAAGGCTTTCAGCTTAATACTACAAGGATTCTACAAACAGTTATCCGTACAAAATGTGCCACATGCATATGAACAAGTCAATGATTAGTAGCTACAGATATTCCCCTCTCAATTAGACAACAGGTTCACCACAGTGGTACTGGTACATGAATGCAAAATGTGAAATCTAATTCCATTTCGTGATGTGCCTCATATAAGGAAAAACAGCCATTAGTGTAACAGGTCCGTTTGTCACACTGGCAGTGGCACATGAATCCAATGCGCCAGAAGTCCACCATAAGGAAAAACAAGTACACCATGAGAAAACAAAAGAGTTACCTCGTTAAGCCAGAAGTCCTCATTAGTTTTGTTGGTGATGAGATTTCCGGTCCAGCTATGTGCGAGCTCATGGGCCACCACCTGCGCCCCTGCTGCGTCCCCTTTGATCACCGTGGGCGTGAGGAAAACCATCCTGGGGTTCTCCATGCCTCCATAGGGGAAACTCGGCGGCAGCACGAGCAGATCGAACCTCTCCCACTCATAGGGCCCAAAGAGCGACTCCCCAACCTTGACCATGTCCTCCACCCCGGCGAACTCCCTGGCCGCGTCGTCCAGTAGCGTGTCCCCGCCCTCGGCGTAGACCCTCGTCCTCGGGCCGAGGTCCCTGGACCCGATGGCGCCGGCGGCGAAGGCGAAGAGGTAGGGCGGCACGCACTGTGCCATCTCGAACTCCTCGACGATGCGTCCGGGCGCGCACCAGAGCGCGTCGTCGCACGCGCCGCGGTGGTCGGAGGAGACGGGGTCGCGGCGGGCGACGTGGCGCGCGGCGGCGACGGCGGAGAGGCGGGCGGGGACGTTGAGGAGGAGGGAGTAGGTGATGCGCGCGGCGGGGGTGTCGTGGCAGGGGAAGATGGAGCGCGCGTGGATGGACTGGCACTGGGAGAAGACGAAGGGGAGGCCGGAGGCGGTCTGCGGCGGGGAGAGCCACTGGAGCGCGGAGGCGTCGGGGGAGGTGGAGAAGGTGAGGAGGAAGGAGGAGGTGTCGGGGGGCAGGGTGAGGGTGAGGGCGGAGCCGAGGACCGGGTTGGCGTCGGCGGCGAGGGAGAAGGGGATGGGCTCGGGGGCGTCGGCGGAGGCGGTGGAGGCGGAGTGGACGGCGAGGGCGCGGGTGTCGAGGAGGAGGTCCCCGGAGTGCGGCGCGGAGAGGGTGACGAGCGCGGAGGCGTGGATGGCGGAGGCGGCGAAGTCGAGGTAGAAGGCGAGCGAGGCGTGGGCGGTCACCGGGTGGGCGCCGTCGGTGTAGGAGTGGGGATCCACCGGCGCCATGGCTGCTGGTCTGGCTGCGGCGGAGGGAGGGGGAGACTGTGGGGAACGGGGAAGGGTTCGGTCGAGTCGGGGTGGGGTGGGGTTTGGCCTTTTCGGTCGGGTCGGGGTTTGGTCGAGCCGGCGAAAGCCTCCGTGCTTTTGCTGCGAGATTGGAAGGCTCCTTGCTTCGGAGTTCGGACCGCAAGTCAGTCGGTCGCTCCCGGTGCGGTGCCCCACCCAAGACGATATGCGGTGCAACTTGCGAATAACCAATGAGTTTATAGTATTTTTTCTTTTGCGAATAACCAATGAGTTCATGGTCCAATTTATAATTAATAAAATTAAAAAAGGAAATCATGCTCCAACTTGATAGGCATATGAAACTCTAAGATGCTAAACCAGGTACATCATGTTGAATAGACTTGTACTATCTTAAAAGAAGGAATATATATAAACCAAATCATGGTTGCAACTTGCTTAAGAGCACACATGCTCGCCAAGAATCATCCAATCTAAACACTATAATTTGTGTAAGTACAAAGATATGAGTTTAGTGGCTTGGAGGAAATGATGAATTTAGTGGAGTTCAGTAGAACAATTGCAGTTTCGTGACGATGCTTTTGAAGGCATGCATAGGTACCTTGTGCATACAAGGAATAACCAAGCGCACGATTAACCATAAATTGTCTCAAGCATATACTCATCCTTCCACGACAGGAAATCACGCTTCAAATGTGATATCCATATTGTGAGAGGTGAGGTCCATATCTATAACTGTCTCGCCGTTCCGCTAACCCGATAACCGTAGTACCTTTCGTGCTTACTATTTTTTTCTCTTTCTCTCCTTGTCCATTTCTATATTTTTCTCACCCTCCGATGATCTGGTAATCGTAATCACTCTCTCTCTTGCTTTCACATCTCTCTCTCTCTCTGGGGCAAAACACATAAAAATTTCTAATCTAAGCCCTCCTAGAAATTTTTCTTCATGCATGTGCCCAATCTTAGGAAGGGGGAGGGGGTCACAACCTTAATTTTGACACCAACTTCAGTAGTAGCTCCTATTCTATTTTATGTATTGAATGGCATGTTGCGCCTATTCGTCAATGGGATACGTTCGACGGGAGGCTGTCGGTGGGGGTGCATAAGAGGCAAAACATTGTCTTGTTCCAACTTCCTTGGTATAACAAAGTAAGTTTTTTAGGAAAAACCGTGAACTTTATTAAGTATAAAATATTAACATTTTACAATTATTAGTGAACAACGCCGACACGTAGGAAGACGCTGAACCACTTAGCACCCTATTAGATCCATGCTTTTCTATTTGCGCTAGACAATGTGCTACGTGATTGACTACTAAGAGGATCAATCTTCCTCAACTCCGGAAGTGGATGTTTACACAGCAGGTCCTTCACCTCCAAGCATATGTTCCGGGCGACAAAATTCTGACAAAATTCTATGTTGCTTAAACGAGTGTAAATAGTGATAAATGAGAACATGGTCGCAAGTTGCTTTGTCGAATATTATGGAATACTACAGCATTTTTATTTGGGTTTTGAAACGATGAAGCAACAGCTCGAGGAGCAGCGTGGGCCTTGGCCTGTTCTTTTGACATGAACCTGGAACGAGAATAGTTCAGAGGCTTGGGAAACGGATGAATTTAGTCTATAATTTTACTCGGTAGGGTAACCAGGAAGTCAGGAACGGAGACCCAGAACTTTTTTGCACACGTAGAAAGATAAACTTGTTTCCGAACATTAATACCTACGTACAATGATTATCACTAATCCGTCGTAGTCTAGGTGGTTAGGATACTCGGCTCTCACCCGAGAGACCCGGGTTCAAGTCCCGGCGACGGAATTTTTAGTTTATCGATTTTTCCTTTTTTTGGGGAACATTTTCTAATGATCCATATAAACAATTAAGGGGGAGTAATGCAGAATTTTACTAGTTCTCTCCTGCTTTCTGTAAAGTTCTTGCCGATATATTATCTGCAAACAATACCAATTGGTTTGTTAATACAGTTCGCTGTGCTCATGTACATATAGAGGTTTTCCAGAGAAATTGCGGAAAACAATGCCTTGTTTTACATGGAATCGGGAGGTATATGTTGTCCCAAGAGTTAATTCTTCTCCTGCTCAGTCTTTCACCCCGCTATATTAGTAAAGCAACCACACGACTGGGGCCGCTGCACAACCAAGTGCATGTTACTACATTTGGTGTTATGGACCGTCCTCTTTAGCGCCTGTTTAGAACAATGCATTTCACAGAAATCAAGTTCATTTTTTGCACACCAAGTTGTTCTTTGTGTAAAGACATGTTTTATGTTTTTCCAAGCATGATTAGTGGGCTATTTCTAAGCTGTGCTCCAGTAAATTTAATAAGTCTGCAAGCACTAAGGTAGATCAAGCAATCCAGAGATTACACGCACAAGGGAAAATTCAGTTGGCGTGAAACGAGCTGGCCTGTTGGACATATGTTTCTTGGAGTGGACTAAACTGATGGGTTCAAGCAACTAGTCACAGTACTATGCTGTAATCTGGGAGGGAAATTGGCACTGTACAGTTATAAATGAATTACAAAGCGCTCGTATCGTCAGCGAAGAGCTCCCCTGATCTGTAGTTTCTATGGGGGAAATCAGACAAACATGCTTAGATGCACAAATGAAACATGGATTAAGCATAGATGCACATCACTCCAGAAACATGGTCAGCTGCCAGCTCAGATGCAGAGATGAAACATTGATAACGTGCAGCTTAGGTCAAATAGTCTTAGATTTTAGCAGGACACATGACTGAAAAGGTTCAACAGAGAATGGCATTAGACTGAAGTATCAATCTTATAATCACCATACTAATCATACTAAAAGTAAACACGTTAAATGGTAATGTAAAAAAGCATGTCTGCTGAGCCACGAACAAACCAGATCGATGCTGTTTGAAGACATTAGTAGGGACTGTTGGTCGCCAAATTTGTTCCCATTAATGCCCTCCATCTGCCTCGCGCCTTTTCTCTCTGTACGTCCAGCGACAACGAGCCATCAGCGACGAGGTTCGTGATCGCGAGGCAGGATAGCCAGTCAATCTCATACGGGCAGAGGAAGTACTTTTTGGTCACATTCTCACTGTCAATCTTTCTCAACGACCTATCACTGAGGCTGAACAGAAAGAGGCCTTCCCCATACATCCAGAGCACCACCGTGCCACTCTTCCCTTGGAACATCTCCAACCCGACCTTTGCACTGATCCCCAACTTGACAACCCGTGGCGGCAAGTAACTTCTCATGTCAATCCTTTCAGAAAGCACCCAGCCGCTGCCAGGAGCACTGCTGTGCTTCCAAAGTGACATCTGAAGGCCTTGCACGAAGAGCAGCAGAAGCCCCCCATCTGCTGAACTCGCCAGCAATGGCGCCTTGTTGCGCTTTGCTTCGGGTGGGAGCTCCAGGTATGACAGCTCCATATTCCCAATGTGCAACGTGGCAACGTGAGTGAGCGTCATTTGTCTCCAGCTACCACAGAGCCAATGGATGACACCATCAGAAGCAGCGGCTGAGTTCGACACCAAGTAACGGCCAGGCAATAGCTGTGGGATTATTCCAGACCTTGTCCATGTTCCAGTCTTGGAGCTGTAGCACGCAGAGACGAAACGGTTCCCCTTCATGACCCAAATGCCAATCAGCTGGAAGGACTGGGACATGCGTCCAGAAAGGCCGACATCATTGGTGACAAACAAGGCATAATGGTTAGGAGGTATATTATATCTGAGGCCAGGAATCTCAAAGGTCTCACCAGTGAGAGGATTGCAGACGCAGAACGAATCCTCAATTGTCTGACCATCGGCGTCTTTCGATTTGCGGCGGAAGGCCAGGAAGCTGTCGTGTGATGCAATGGGTTTAAAAAAGTTGAGGCTTGCACCAAGACCTTGAATGAAGGTTTCGAGGGATAGTGGCTTCCTCGCATTGCGGGCGGTTTTGCTGCCAATGAATTGTGTCAATTCAGACATCCGCACGAAGCTTGGCGCCAAACAGCGGGTTTTGTCAATGTGATACTTCCAGAGGTCCGAGGAAGATCTTTTATTCTCCTGGTAGAAGAATCCAAGAAGGAGGGATGGGGTGAAACCGTGGTCACCGTGACGCCTCCTAAGGCAATCAAGGAATCCCGGGTCCTTGACGAGATTGCGCCAGAACTTCCAGGAGGAAGCAAGGCGGGCAAGGGAGGCTGGATCAGAGATGTGCGCCGGGATCTTGTACATGATGTCCATAGGAAGATGCGGCGCTGGCGCTGAGTAGTCGTCCTCCATGGTCTTTCCCTGCAAAGAAAAGCAAGGTGTCATGTGTGTTTATCCCATGACTGCCCCAAGGGACTTTCTTAGGTTGGCTTGACAGAAGGATCTGGTAGAAATAGCGAAACATTGCATTTGGAAGAACCCCCACATGAAGAGTGCATGTTCCAATTTTAAACCATCATCCAGCATAACGGCAAGGCAAACTTGTAATATTCTATGATTGCTTTGGTAGAACGACGACATTATGCCTAAAAGAAGCCACGGTCAGTTCATGAAGCTACATGGTAGATACACATCCCACATTGTTCAGCGATGCTATGGCTAATTACTAACCAAAATACTAAAGTGATTTCAGCTGTCATTACATAGCAAGATATTTTGTTAAAATAAAAAAAACAGTGAACATGGGGGAAAAGGGGGATCCCCCACAGGCAGGACTACATAACCAGCTTTAAACGGCGCTTGATTTAACATAATCATGAGCCAAACTTGAAATAGTATTAAAACACTACGATTCTTCTGTCAGAATTCACGGACAAGTGCCACAGTACGCCGCCAGTAAGAGCAGAGGACGTACTGTTCATCAGCATTAGGGTTGGGTCTCAAGGCAAATCCCCCAACTGATCGAGCCATTATTATAGCCTACCAAAAATCAAAATAAAGCACTACGCAACAACTCTCAAACAGGGACCCGCTGGGATCGGGGAGGGGTGGGGGTGCGAACTGCCAATCGATTCCGCAAATTGTCTCGGGAGGAGCAGACGAACTAAGAGTGGCCTTTGACGACAATATACAATCCATCAATCCTAGGCTCCGGAGTGCACTGGAGAGGCCTAGGAGGGGTACCTGGCCGCCGCCGCCGCCGCCGCCGCCGAGTTCGTGCCTCGAGCTCCCCGGGTGCGCCGTGCTGCGTGGGGACTGTGGAGAGGACGAGCGACAGGTACCATCTGTCAGTTAACAGGCGACGCCGTTAATACTAGACTTTTTGTTTTCTGAGCGGAAAATACTAGAGCGCGTGAAGTTTACCAGGCCAGCCTGCTAAGACGGTGTTGTGTGGGCTTACTGAAAGCACAGACGAGCTTGGGTATCAATGGAAGGCCCAACACAACCTTTTTTTTAGGGAAAATATATTATATTAAATGCATGCCGCCTCATTAAAATCTTTCCGTCCCCTTAGGTATCCTAGTAAGAAAAAAGAGTGCGTCTAAAACTTGTAGCCCTGAATTTAAATCACAGTTACATCATCCAGGAGATGTTGAGCTAAGAAGCTAGGAGGTTCATCGACCCAATTACAAGAGGTTTTAGATTGAAAACAAGACCTAGTTATCTCATGAGCTGTAGTATTGACATCTCTGGCACAGTGGTTGAATCCGACCTTCCCAATCATCCCTAAACTTGTAATACACTAAGGCCCAACACAACCTGGCCGTGTTGCGGTACACACTTCCACTGTCATCTTCTTGGGACACGACTCCCAATTGGTTATGCACCTATACTGAAATGGTTGTCTAAAAAAATATACTACGTTAAAATCTTTAGTATCCAATGTTAGATCTTTCATCTGGGATATCCAGCGATTTCGTTAATGATTACGAAGGAAAATTTTACCGTGTGCAGGTTAAATTCGCTGTGCGGAAACATCTAAAAAGTATGGTCTCATTGGTTCGGGCTAGTAAGAGAGTTGTTTTTTGTGAAGTATGAGAAACTTCCGAACTGATGCTAGGTATGCAGATTCATGGGGCACGAGTATAAAGACCATGCTAATGGCCTTCATCCTCCTCAAGAGCTTGTCTTCAAGAATCTACGATCACAATGGAGTATGCGCAGTGTAGGACGTGGTAGAGGAGGAGCTAGAGGTCTAGGACGAGGTGGTTTTCAGGGATGGGGAGCTGCCCTAGGTTCCTCCCAATTCACGTCTTTTGACAGGAAAGAAGACAACGACATGTCTAAGGATGATAATGAGATTACTAGGAAGAAAGGAGCAACATCGAGGATATAAGGTTTGCCTACGCTACCCCCAATGACTAGCAAGGAATTTATTATAGCCCAGTCTGATAATTTGGACAAAGTTGGGGCCATGGTGTCCTAGTTTCAAGCACCAGCACTACCTAGCCCTAACCCGGCGAGAGACCCTAAGAGTATGAAGACAAATGGAGAAGGAAGTGTAAGTGATAATACATCTACCGGCACATTGGTGGGCTCCCGAGTGGAGTAACACCAAGTCCAATGAGTCTCATGAGATTGAACTGTCGAGCAGTGCGCAATGCCTTGACAGTCAGAGAGATACGAGACACGGTGGCAAAATTTGTCCCCTCTATTTAATGTATTCAGGAAACTCAAATAAGTAAGGCCAATGTGGAGGCCCTAGCGAGTTCATTAGGTTTTAATCAAGCTTTTGATGTTGATAGTGATGGAAGGAGTGGTGGTCTAGGAATGTTTTTGGAATAATGAATTGAGCATTGAGATTTTGGGTTATTCGCATTACCATATTGATACTTCTGTAGTTGGTCTTGGTGAAGTGCAATGGAGAATGACTAACATTTATGGCGAGGTACGAAGTGGGGAGCGGCATAATACCTGGAATATGCTCAAAGATATTTGTAGTGATAGTACGCTTTCATGGATTTGCATAGGCGATTTCAACGAGGTACTTTGAGCAGATGAATATGATGGATTTGGTCACCGCACTCATACACAAATCCAAGGCTTTCGAGAGACAGTCGATGTGTGCAACCTGATAGATCTTGGGTACAAGGGTCACTTTTGGACATGGGAGAGGAAGGTTTTTGGCGGTACTTATACAAGGGTATAGCTTGATCGAGCATTGTGATCTGTCAAGTGGGGTGCCCAATTCCCCTTGGCAAGTGTTACACATGAATAGTTTCTACTTTATTGCTACTTTAGATCATTGTGCATTGTTGCTACGGTTGACAGAGGACCATCAAAGGACAATGCAACGTCCATTTATGTACAAAACGATGTGGGATAGGCATGAAGATATCAAGCCAACAATCGTGTCTAGGTGGGCAGGAGGCACGCCCGACCTATAAGTCGAGGTGGTATGTGGGAAACTTAGGGACCTTTTTGGTGATCTTAACAGATGGGGATCCGAGACATTTGTCACTGTGCGGAAAAAAAATACGTAATTTAAAAAAGGAGTTGGAGCGGTTGACAAATATGCCTTAGCGTGTCAGACCAACATAGACGGATATCAAAATTAATGATCGTGTTGTGACGTTGTATCACTGCGAGGAGATCATGTGGCGGCAAAGATCTTGCATAAACTAGCTGCCCCATGTAGACAAAAATTCCAAGTTTTTTTTTACTAAAGGGCGAGCATGAGGCAAATGAAGAATTTAATTTAAAGTCCTAGTCCAGGAGGATGGCCAAATTGTTTAGGAGAAGTCAGAGTCGGAAACTATACACATCTTAAGGGGTGCATGACATGGTGTCCTTAATCATATTCCTAGGAAAGTTACTCTAGCAATGAATGAGCTATTGACAACGCCATACACACAATATACTATAGCTTAAGCTTGGTTACATGCATAAGCAATGAGAGCACTTGTACATCCCGTGTTTATGGAGTGCGGGTCCAGACGGGCTTCATGGATGGCCTTATTTTTTGAAGAAAAAGAATCAAACTTAAAGATATAAAAAGTTTGGGTAAAAATATCAGAATACAGATAATGATTTATAATACAAGCGTACAAAATCTTATGTGAAAATACTTTGTATTATGGTCCCAGGAGAAAGAAAAAATTCAGATCTAGCGTAAACAGTGCAAATTTAAATGGGTCTCCTTTTTTCCAAAATTTGTCATATTTATCTCTTTTGTTGCGCCTGAAATATTGTCATATTTATCTCTTTTGTCGGCCACCATGTGGCCATGCACGAGGATGGGTGCACGGAAGAGTTTCTCCAGGCGGAGGTGTCTCGCAGGAGGACGTCCTAGCGGTGATGAGGCGCTGCAGGAGGCACTGGTCAAGCGCGGGGCTTGGAGACGCATCTCGAGGTAGGGTCTTTGGCGTGGAGTTGGGCCTTGAGAGGAGGCGTGGGGATGTCAACTCTACGGCAGCATTGCGTGGGAGAGAGAGGTGTCTGGGCTGGTCGACTCCGCCTAAACCTTCTGGTCCGTCCTCAAGACGGCCACCCCTCTCATATGCTCCTCTCCTCCAGTCTTAGCTCTGTCTTCCCCTTTAACTTGTGTGAAACAGGCAGACGTCCTGCAGAATCCGTTCCTAGGCCGAGCTCTCATTTCCTTCTCCCAAACTATCTTTTTTCTTCTTCTCCTCAATTTGCAAAATTTACTATAGATGAGCATAATTGTTCCTGAATTTTGTATCACCGATACTTCATGTGTTAATTTATTGGTTAGAGAAATCGTGTGCTTAAAGAAAGGAAATAAAGATTTATTTATATTTAACCTAGAAATATCCGTTTATATTCTAATAATAAGATTGGCCCCAAGTGCTAACAACACTCCACCAATTAATCATGTACGTGCTATTAATGTATTGAAAGAACTGGAAAAAAGAGAAATAAGGACGTGACCGAAAACTCACGTGCTCGCCCACGACATCTAACACAATATAGGTGGCGAGGCGAAGCCTGCACGCTCACCTAGTGTGAGGTTAAGAAGGCACTTTTTCAGAGGTTCCCATTGAAGGCACTAGGCCTGCTGGCTTCCTAGCTTACTTCTTTCAGAGGTATTAGGATCTTTGCGGTGCAGATGTATTGAGAGTGGTCTTTAGTATTGTATAAGGTAATGAATCAGCAGAGAGTGTAAATGACACAATGCTAGTCTTGATACCGCAAGTAGTAGAATCCTACCCTTTCGTCGCAGTTCTGACCGTTTGGTCTTTGCAATGTCTTTTACAAAATTGTCTCAAAGGTCTTAGCTAACCGTCTCAAAGTTATTCTTCTTGATATCATATCTCAACCTTTGTCTCGAACAAATTGATTGCTGACAACATTATCTTGGCTTATGAATGTTTGCATTTCATGAAGAGAAAAAGGGTGGCTAGAGAAAAATATGTCCGCAGGTGGAAAGGAATTCCTCATCGGATCAATTTCCCAAGACATTCTCGTATATTCAACTAGAAGAATACCTTGCGTGTTGCGGTGGGAATCTCTTCAATAAATTAATTGTGTAAATAAATACACATAAAATGTGTAAATTTTGAGTTCTCTAAAAAAATAAGCAGGATTGGTCACAATAGTCGAGATGCTAAATTTAATTGACACAAAATTATTGTATATTTGACAAATAAAAATTGGTGGCATGGACAATTATATGGCCAAAAAGTAGATGACATGGATAGCTTGCACGTACCATAAATGAATACTAGTAAGATGACATGACCAATTGATTGGCTAAAATAGTAAGTGATGTGGATAGATTGCATGTTAAGATAGACTATCATAATTGTTAGTTAGTGGGGTTTTGCTTTATAAGAAAGTATAGATGGCATGCTCATTGCCATGGGGCTTGTGTGAGCACATCAACTCACTAATTCGTCAATTCTGGTGGGATAACAAAGAAGGGAAGAAAATAAAGTCTTGCTGGATATCATGGGATACTTTGACACTATTGAAACACCTCAGCGGACTTGGTTTCAAAGATTTGGAGTTGTTCAATTTATGTTTGCTTGCATGTCAGTCATGGAAAATGCTCTAGGAGCCAAATTCGTTGAGTCCCCGTATACTAAAAGCCATCTGTTTTCTAGTTAGATCTATCCTAGAGGTGGAGTTAGGCCCCCACCCATCGTAGGTTTGGAGATCAATATTGGATGGAAGAGTTATTTAATCCAGGGCCCGATCAAGCGCATATGAGACCCGATCAAGCGCATATGAGACGTTATAACCATGAGAAATTGGACCGACAATTGGTTGCCATGGGATACCATGATGAGACCTATAGTTCCCATTAGGGAAAACCTGCCACAAATCGTTTTAAAACTCATCAGTAAAACTACAGCAACATGGATGGAAGATCTGATCCGATCATGTTTTCTACCAATGGATGCTTGTGCCATTCTCATTACACCTCTGTGCATTCAGAGACAACATGATTTTTGGGCCTGGAACTATGACAAGAAGGGGTTGTTCTCTGTCCATTCGTCCTATAGGATGATTATCAACACAAATATGAATGAGGAGAATTATTTTGAGGGAAACACTGGATCATCCAATGTTGAGGCACAAACTTGTTATGAAAAAATTGTCCCGTCTAATATCAAGATCTTTATGTGGAGGTTAGCACAACAATTTATGCCTTCTGTTGATCTTCTAGAGCATATAAACATGGAAAGATCTAGTGCTTGTACTATTTGTGGAGCACAAGACTCTTGGAGGTGCTCCCTAATCGAGTGCAACATGGCAAACAGTGTATGGACCCCATCACACGACCTAATGGTTGAGCATATGAATGCATGTGGTGAACCAAATGCCTAGGCATTGGCCTTTTCAGGACAGACTATCACACGAGCAATTTCACTAGACTTTATGTAACCCTTTGGGCCATTTGGACGGGAAGGAGGAAGGCTATCCACGAGGACATATTTCAGACTCCATTACCTACTCACGGCTTTGTGAACTCCTTTTTCGAAGAGCTAGGGGTTTAGGTAAACCCATTGATCGAATGCCTATTCACAATCCTTCACATATTGTGCCTCCCAGATGGATTCCACTATCCTCAGCGATCCCTAAGATGAATATTGATGAAGCGGTTTTGAAAGTAGGCAACAAGGAGTTTGCGGATGTTGTTTTTACTGGCATTAATGATCCGGTTGTTTTGGAGGCGTTTTCTTGTCGCAAAGCCATGGCGTCGGCAGAAGATTTGGGTCTCAATCAAATGATAGTCGCCTCATATTGGAAAAAGGTGGTTTGTGACAGTATAGAAGGAACACATGGGAGATATGGAGCCATTATGTTGAGGATATCAAGGGACGAGCTGCACAATTTCATGGGTGCAAGTTTATTTTTTAAGAGAGAGCTTCTAATTTTGAAGCCCACAATCTAGCTAGACGTACTTTATCTTTTGGTGTTGGTTGCCACATGTGGTTGGGCAACCCTAATTCTATAAATATTCCTATAAACATCCTTGATGACCAATAAAGTCAAGGTGGTTGTCTAAAACAAAAGGAAATCTTTTTGGACAACGGAGGAACTTTTCTCTTGAAAAACAAAAGATAGCGATGAACTACTCTTGAGAAAATTAAAGGAACTAAGAGTAGTAACCTCTTATTATTACTCTGGAAGTCAAGCACACTTTTTTAGGAACGCTCCATGTTCTACCTTTAAAGGGCCCTAGCCTACCTGACTCTTAAGGCCATCCCCGCGCGCCACGTTGTGTCGACCCGTTGGATGTAGTATTTGTTGTTGGTTTTCACCCCCGGTTGACTACTACCGTTGGATTCACATGATGCTTATTCACTTCCTGGCTGGCAACAAAGGTCGATGACATCTGGCCCCGTCTAAGTGTGGGGGGCACCGGTCTAAGACTGCAAGTTCTTCCTGGTTAGGTCGCCTGTTTTGTTTCCTCGCAGTGAGAACCCTGGACTTTACGCATGGGGAAATTTTTCCGCACTACCACTTGTTTCTATCACATCTGCTAGCCCGAAGCCATATGCAAATATAATGGTTGTGGTAGGAGTCCGGATAATTTATTTATCATCAGGTTATAAAACTAATTCTTTATTCATGTCTTTCTTTTTTAGAATCTCTTTTTAGACAATTGTTTTCAAATCACAGAGCACTATTCATTCATATTTTGTGGTTCATACTAAAATATTTCAATATGGACTCGGGAAATTAGCATTGTAATCTGCTTGTATTTTGGGTTTAAACGCAATACACCTTCGGGATCACCCAAACATTCATACCAAAGACACCTTTTCCTCCTCGATTGTAGTTTTTTGCGTTCAAAGCTAACGATGAAATATTTATTATGAAATATTAACTACAGTTTTCATAATAAATATGCTTTCTGAATTTAGATTATATGACTCACTACGATGTTGTCCCACCATACAATTGCCTTTTCCTTCTTCGACTGCCGAATAATGTCTGAGGTTGATATTACCATATACACATGACAAACTTGAGGTAGTGAAGTTATTTATGTTGTTCTGTATTAGGAACCTAATAATCACCACATGAAGTATGTGTCACAAAGTGTTCAATATCACGTTTTTCTTTAGCTTCTATATTCTCAATATAGATTGTATGAATCATTATGACAATGTATCACCGCTATAATTCACTTCTCCTTATTTAACTCAAGATTTTATCCTAGTTTGATATATATAGGAAAATCCCGTCGAGACATATAATCATCTAATGAAGAATCATCAAATAGGATGGTGAAATTAATCATGATGTTCTAGATTAAACTACTAAATTAAACCACATGTACATGAATTAATGTTATAGATTTATTTCATTTAAAATCTTTATTTCATATAGAATTAGGTTATGTGTTCCATGAAAAACATTATGCCTTTTTTATTTTTAAGAGTGTATTAAATTTAATTCCAAGAAGATCAGCTGGTGTGGCTAGCTAGGTATCTTTCTTGCAAGCCAACCAATATTTTAGTTTCCCTATAAACAACATCAGTTCTTCATTTTTAGTTTATTAAATTCCTATTAGTTCAGACGAGCATAAGCAAATGCCTTATTAGCCTGTCATCGGATTGAGGACAAGTACGCCATGAGGGGGTCCTCGAGGCGTGCGGAAGAGAGGGGTGTGAGACGTACGGTGTTCCGGGACGGTGAGCACACAAGTTTACCCAGGTTCGAATCCGCCGGCTTTGGACGGATCCTACTCCTGCTAGCAATCCAGTAATATGGCAGATCTGGAATATGGGTTACAAGGGTTTCGCCTGTGCGAGTTGAGATTGTAGACTATTGAGGTGTGTCCTAAAGGCTCCCCCTAGGACGGCTTATATAGACATCCGGCCTAGGGTTTACATGAGAGATCTATCCGGCTACGACTAAGAGTCGGTTACAGAGTACATCTTGAACTACAAGTAACATTATAGGCCTAAGTCGGTAAGTCTTCTGGGTCTTCCCGTAGCCGGATTGGACTCTGTCTTTCTCCCTGACTGGGCCGCCCGTGAAGCAAAGCTCTAACCCGAAGTGGGCCACCCTGGTCAGTGAGGAACTGTGAGGATACCCGGAAAGTATATCCCCAACAGCAGCCCCCGGAGGCCTCCAAGATCCAAAGTTGGATTCATCATCGTCTAGCTTGATCTTCGACTTGCAGAATCTTGAAGGGTTCCTGAAACTTCACAACAAAAAATACGATCCGGGTCTTAAAAATAAGTCGAACCTATCAACAGGTTACTCGGATTTTCCAGCTTGATTTCAAACTAAGTCGAAACTTGGTTCCTAACGCCACCTGACACAAGTCATGGTCAAGTCATGTCATCTGACAGGCATTCCGTCAGCACGACCGTTGGTGGGTCCGCGGTTCACGGAACCGAGGCGCCGTTTCAATGCGTGCGTGGAGATCGAGGCGACGTAATCATCGCTGGGTCCTTCCCAGTTCCTTCCACGACGCGTGGCGGTTACACCGTAGCATTTGCACGAATCTTGGCGCAGTTAGGTGGATATAAGGGGTTAGGATTTTCTCCTTCTCCTTCCACTAGTCCTTTGCCTTTTCTCTCCTCCCAATCTCCCTGCGCGCACAGAGCTCCCCGTTCCTCCCCCACAGAACTCCCAGCGCCGCCCCTTTTAGGTCAACTGCTCGCCGGAGAAATGGCTTCATCTTCTTCCTCCGGCTTGGCGGCGGCGGTGACGGCGGAAGCGGTGGCGGAGAAAGAGAGCTTCCGCGGTCTCTGGATTCCCTGCGCGCTCAACGAGGAGGGCCTCAAGAACATGGAGAAGGAGGGGCTTCTTGCGCCGGCGACTGGCGGAGCGGCTTCGAGGAAACTGTCCCCAACCCGCGCGACGACGAGCGGGTCCACTTCGGCACCCACCTTGACAGAGGTTTGTCGTTTCCTCCCTCGGAGTTCTTCTCCGAGGTGATTGATCATTACGGAGTTCAACTCCATCATCTTCCTCCCAACTCTCTCTTAGAGATGAGCGCGTACGCTTCGTTGTGTGAGGGCTTTCTCGGCATTAGGCCGAGTTTGACTCTTTTTCGGTACTATTTTCATGTCCGGAGAAACTCCATTACCGCCGGTGTTTCTTACATCACCTGCAATATTAGTTTTTCGCTTAGACGCGAGTGCGCGTATCCCAAAATTCTAGCTAGTGACTCGGTCAAACAATGGCCAACCACGTTTTTCTATCATAGGGATATTCCGGCTCCCGGCAAAGCCACTGTTTTGCCGGCTTTTGTTGACGGAGCTGCCACGGTCCAACCTTCTTGGGACGAGGCTGCTCCGGCTCTCACCAACAATCTTATCCTCGCTAAGAGGCGGATCGAATACTTGATGAAACACAAGGAACTAAAGGGATCCGACTTGGTCCAATGCTGGGTCTCACGCCGGATCCAGCCCCTTCAGTACCATGGGGATCGACTGATGCACTCCATCACGTCATCCAAGAAAGACTCCCTCCGCATCAGCCCCAAATCCTACACCACTCAAGGCTACATAAGCCAGATCAAGTGGCTGATCCGGGAGCGGATTGAGAGGAGAATCCTGGAGGTTTCTCTGGATATGCATACGGCGGAAAACCCCGTAGTGCCGGTAAGCTTCCATCAGTACACTTTTTATGTGTTTCAATCTTCGAGTTATACTGCAATACTGATATGTTTTCTTATTTCAGCTTGCCGACCTCCCCGAGTCGGAACTTGCTCCGCTCGAAGGATATCCTCCTGAGTTTTCTCAGGAGACAGAGGTGGTCCCATTGCCGGACCTTGCGCTCAAGAAGTGCAAAGCTCCGACAGTGGCTGTTGACACAAAAGAGGTGCCTGTCGTGAAGAGGTAACTTTCAGTCACAACTTCCGCCTTTGTACTTTACTCAAATTTCTTTCCGAGATGTAATGTTTCTGACTTTACTACATTCTCAGAGCAAAATCGCTCATCAAGGGCAAGGGGAAGGGAACTTCTTCGAAGCCCCCGCGAGAGACGAAGCTTACCATAGCTTCCCCCGCCGTGGATCCTCCGACTCCTGCCCCTCAACCTTCTGCAACGCTGGCGACAATTCCTTCCCTGGTCGTCGTAGAAGATCCGGCTTCTTCAATGGAGCCCGCGATCCTTGAATCGCACACTGACGTCACCATGGGTGAGTCAGATATAGATAAGGGTGAACCCTCTTTGGGTAATGATCCCTCGGCAGAAACCTTCGCTGAAAACCTTATCAGCAATCCGGGACTTGCCAAGTTTGGCCTGTCTCGGAAATCTGCTGAAGAAATCCAGCGGCTCGCCAGGCAATGCCTGGAGAAAAGTACTTTATCTGCCGAAGAAGAAGCGCAAGAAGGAGAGGACGTCAAGTTCTCCGACCTTCTCGCCTAGGTGCACCTTCGCGACGAGAGGATTAGGACTGGTGAACTCCCAACAGCCCTAGTGATTCCTCTGACTCTCGCCGAAAAGGTGGCCGCTGAAGTGAACGCGGGTTTGGATAAACTCACCCGTGAACAATATGTAAGTCGGAATTCCAACTCCTATTTTTTCCATTATTTTATATCATATCCTCTAGCCCCAAGCATGAAGTAGGATATATAATCCGGGTTTATGCTTCATTAGGATACCAAAGAACGAACTAGTGTAGCCCCCAAGGCTCGTGCTGATATTAGCAAACATATTAGCCCGAGTCTTAAGTAGCTTTCTGACTTTGGATTTTCTGACTTACAGAAAGTATGTTCCTATAACCAGGATTTACTGAAGAATGTCTGTGATAAGCGGAGAGAGATCAAAGCTCTCCGGCTTAAAAATGCTGAACTTAAAGTTGCCAAGGATAAGGCCGAAGGTAAACATTTCAAGGCTCAAACCTTGTCTTTGTTATTTTCAATGTCGAATTTTTCTGAACTATTGTTTTTTTTTTGGCTTACAGCGCTGGTGAAACAATCCTGTGCCATGATTGAAGAGGCCGAGAACCTCAAGACCTTGGTGGTGGAGAACAAGGAGCTTCGCCAAGAGCTGGATAAGCTCAAGGTGGATCATGAAAAGAGCATTGCTCAAATCCTTGAATCCTCCTCCATGGCCACTGATGAGCGTGATCGCTGCTCAAGATAAAACAATCTCGGACCTCAAGAATGAGCTTAGCAGAGAGATGGACCTTTCCCAGGCGCTCCGGGATGAACTCCAGAGTCTCTGGGAGGAGAAGACCAAAATTGACGACATCATTTTCGGTACGTTCCATCTGTCTGACTTTATTTTTTTCTTTGACTTCTATCAATGTTGGTTTTTTTTCTTGACTTGTTTTGTGTATAGGTCCTCTGAACTTGACAGACTCTTCTTCCACCGAGCCCCGCACCCACCGGCTTACACAAGTCGGTGACCTGCTTCATGACTTCCGCCAATCCCTTGAGGACATTACCGAAGCTCTCAAGATTCTGGACATGCACATCATGTCGGATTTTCAGGTGCGGGACAAGGCAAAGGAGATGCCGCAACTTGTTCGGGACTGGAACATGTCCTACGCGCGGACTGCGGCGCAGAACGCTCTCACCATCATCATGAGCCACCATGGGAACATGGAGATATGGAAAGTGACCAGAGGGTACTGCAAAGTAGATGAGGACGGCCAGGAGCAGGACCTTCAAGCCATCATGCACTCCTGCGCCGGATATGGGTGTCACGTGGCTGACCTGACCAGCTATGAGACCCCTTTCTTCACCCGTGTGGATACTCCGCCTCCTCCTCCAGAAGAATCCACAGAAGTTTCCGACGATGAACGCACCACCTTGGATGTGGACATCTCGGAACGATACCAAGGCGGCGTAACCAGCGAGCCGGCAGCTCCTTCATCTCCTCCTGCATCATAGATCAGAAATTTTTGTATTATTCCGGAAAAACATGATGCGTTTGTAAATATGCAACACTTTAACTTTGCTAGTGCTAAGCTTTTGATCTATTCAACACTTTTTGGCTTTGATTTTTTTTGTGTGCCTGAAATGTTTACACAAGCACTTGTATTTTTCATCTATACTTATCGTTTATCTGGCTTTCCGCCTCGTCCCTTTCGTGAGCCGGCTAAACCTTCCGCCTAAAACTTTGCCGAGCAACGGAGCTCAATTGCTAAACCAGTTTAAACTCGGAAACAAAGCCGGCTTCTAGTACCAACAATTCAATTATTCAGAAAATGCCCGCATCCAGCAATCAGACAAATAACCAAAGTAACGACTAGAAATTTTAGAGTTATACCTGAAGGTAGCAATTTTAGAATCGAAAATCTAGACCAGAACGAACATGAGCATAAAGTACTTTCAAGCATTCTGGGATTTTCGACTATGACATGATGATACGTCCATTTTTCATCACTATTCTTTGTCTTAATTCACTATTATTCATTGATATATTTTGTATTGAGAAGTGATACTTATGTTATTTCGTCTATTTTTGCATGGTTGATGACTTTTGGAGCATGGACCGCTGCAGTTAGGATTCTGATGGAAAAGGTGCTGTTTGGAGGCAAAATTCGCGAAGATCAGAAAATCCGGGAAAATATACGGAAAATCCTATTTTTCCAGAAGACTCGGGATGCCAGAAGATGGAGTGGAGGTGGGCCACAGGGGGCCCACACCAACCCATGGCGCGGGCAGGCCTAGACCGCGCCTAGGAGTGGTGTGGCCGCCCTGGCCCACTCCAGCCTCTCCCCTCTGGCGTATATCATCTCCACGAAACCCTAAGACTCGGGGAGCGACCACAAAAAGATTCCACCGCCTCTGCGGGGCGGAAAACACCGAGAGAGAAAGATCTCTCCGGCAGATAGATTTCTGCCGGGGGAATTCCTTCCCGGAGAGGGGAGATCGTCGCCATCAACACCTCCATCAAGCTGGACTTCATCGGGATCATCATCATCATCACCACCATCATCACCATCAGCACCCTCATCACCATCTCCATATTGCTGTAACAATTGCGTTGAATCTTGCATTAGTTCATAGGGGAAACTTTCTCGGTGTTGATTACTCTTTGTAGTTGATGCTATTGAGTGAACCATTGAATTATTGTTTATGTTCAGATTGTTATACATCATTATTCCATCTCTGATTATGATCCATATGATGTCTTGTGAGTAGTTCGTTTTGTTCTTGAGGACATGGGAGAAGTCTTGTTGTTAGTAGTGGAGTTGCGTTGAGAAAGATTCAATAGATTATTATTTAAGTTGTGGTGTACTTCTTCTAGTGGTGTCATGTGAACGTCGACTACATGACACTTCACCTATAAGGGCCTAGGGGAATGCATTGTGTATTTGGCTACTAATCGTAGGGGTTGCCAGAGTGACAGAAACCTGAACCTCCCGTTAGGAAACCATTGCACAAGGGACGTAAGGGTCTTAGAGTTTAAAGTTGTGGTTAGGTTTCTACCTTAATTACTTTCTTGTACTTACGGATGTTTGCAAGGGGTATAATCACAAGTATGTATTAGTCTTGGATGGGGCGGTACATTAGCACAGGTTCACCCATACAACACTTAGCAAGCTAAAGAAGATTAATCGACTATATGAAGCGAAAGCACTTGACAGTCTTCCCATGTGTCCTCGAGAACGTTTGGTCATCTATAGAAATACAACCGGCTTGTCCTTTGCTGCATAAAGGATTGGGCCACTTGCTGCATTTATTCCTACTGTCTTTTGTTTACTCGTACATTGTTTACTTGCTTTATCAAAAACCCTTAAAAATCCGTTTGGTAAGTATTTGCAGAGAATTCCCGATCCATACCACTAGCCAGCACCTTCTGCTCCTCGTTGGGTTCGACACTCTTACTTATCGAAAATACTGCGATACACCCCCTATACTTGTGGGTCATCAAGGCTATTTTCTGGCGCTGTTGCAAGGGAGTGAAGCGCTATTGGAGAGTGGAACTGGTAAAGGAAACTTCTACTGTGAGTATTGTTTACTTCTGCTAGTTGCTTTATTTTTGTTATGGATAATTCACTGAGTTTCTTATTTGGTAATGCTACTACCACTGCTAAGGTAGTAGATAAGCCACCACCTGCTGAGAAAGATGTTTTCAAAATACCTACAAGAATTATTGATCGTGTTATGGATAACTATTATGTTGGGGATGGAACTGTCCATCCCGGTGATCATTTGCTCTTTATACACGAATTATGCGGTTGTTCAAGTGTGCAGGTATTACTACAGATCAAGTTAAGAAGAAGTTATTCTCATTATCACTAAAAGGAAGAGCTGAGGAATGGTATAAGCTGCTGAAGAATGGTCAAGCTCTGGAATGGGAGGAAATAGTGCCTCTCTTTTATTCAAAGTTTTATCCTCCTAGTGAGATTCATAAAGATCGAAATCAAATATACAACTTTTGGCCTCTTGATGGAGAGAGTATAGCTCAATCTTGTGGGAGATTGAAGTTACTAATGCTCAACTGTCCCATTCATGAGCTCCCCAACAATATTATTATCAACAACTTTTATGCAAGGCTCCCTCTACATGATAAAGATTTATTGGATGCTTCTTGCGCTGGATCATTCACTCATATGGAAGAAGAAGCTAAATGGGACCTTCTAGACCGTATTCAAGACAATGCTGAAGCTTGGGAGAATGACAAAGGTAGAAAGTCAGGTATAAATTATGATTATGAATGCATTGAATCTTTTATGGGAACTGATGACTTTCAAAATATTAGTAATCTTTATGGTCTTAATTTGCAAGTTATTACAAATTGCTTTAGAGCTTTTGCTTCCTATATCGAAATTCCAAAAAGGGGATGGAACAAATACCATGCACCTTACAAGGATATTGTTGACTATGCTCCTATTGGAAGTGCTGAGTATTGCATCATTGACCCCATTTTACCTGAACCTTATATCGAGAAGATTCCCTTCCCCGAAAAGGTAAAGGACCATCCTATGATAACTAATGTAATCACTAAAAGTGAAAAACAAGCTGTAAAACCTGATGAACAAATAAACATTGAACCTGTGGTAGCAATTGTGAAAGACTTTGTCACTAAAAGCGTAGAAGATGGGCACATAGTCTTTTGTGAGGATGCTTCTAATATTGTTTCACATCCCAATAGAACCAAAAAGGCTAGTGTTCCTGTGCTTTCCGTTAGAATTGGTGATCATTGCTATTATGGTTTATGTGATATTGGTGCAAGTTCCAGTGCTATTCCTTATGAGATTTAAAGAGAAATTATGCATGAGATCAGTCCTTGCGAGTTGGAAGAGATTGATGTGGTTATTCACCTTGCTAATAGAGAGACCATCTCTCCAATTGGTATTGTGCGAGACGTGGAAGTTCTTTGCGGTAAGATTTTCTAGTACTTGGTTCAACTGCTATTAAAGCTTATCCTATCATTTTTGGTATACCTTTCTTGAGTACTTGTGGAGCTATTATTGGTTGCAAGAGGGAGAAAATCTTGACTAAGTTTGAGGGGGAATCTTATGAGTTTAATTTTTCGAAATTTGCTAAAGAACCTTACGAAGAGGAAACCCATAATGAGGATTTTAGTGTTGAACAACTTGCTTCTATTTCTCTTGCTCCTAATAATGCTTTGCAGCAATTTATAGAAGAACATGAAAGTGAAATCTTCATGGAAGAAAGGAATGAGATTGACATGATTCTTTGTGATCAACCTATGATGCTTAAGCACGGCTTGCCTGTAGAAGACTTGGGTACCACGATGCCACCTAAAAAGGATCCAGTTTTTGATCTAAAACCTCTCCCTAATGATCTTAAATATGCTTATATTGATGATAAAAAGATATATCCTGTTATTGTTAGCGCTAAACTTTCAGGGAAGGAAGAAGAAAGGCTATTGGAAGTTTTGAGGAAACATCGAGGAGCTATGGGGTATACTCTGGATGATTTAAAAGGGATTTCACCTACTATATGTCAACATTCTATCAACATAGAACCAGATGCGAAGCCAGTAGTGGAGCACCAACGACGTTTAAATCCTAGAATGAAGGAAGGGGTAAGGAATGAGGTATTGAAACTCCTTGATGCTGGTATTATTTACCCTATTGCTGATAGTGAATGGGTTAGTCCTGTTCATTGTGTTCCTAAAAAGGGAGGTATTACCGTTGTCCCTAATGATAATGATGAGCTTATTCCTCCAAGAATAGTGGTAGGCTATAGGATGTGCATCGATTTTAGGAAAGTCAATAAAGTTACTAAGAAAGATCACTACCCGCTTCCTTTTATTGATCAAATGTTGGAAAGGTTGTCTAAAAAGAACCATTTTTGTTTTCTTGATGGTTATTCTGGGTTCTCTCAAATTGCTGTTAAACAACAAGATCAAGAAAAAACTACTTTTACTTGCCCTTATGGAACTTATGCTTATAGACGTATGCCTTTTGGTTTATGTAATGCTCCTGCTACTTTCCAAAGATGCATGTCTGCTATCTTTCATGGTTTTTGTGAGGAAATTGTAGAAGTGTTCATGGATGACTTTTCTATCTATGGGAATTCTTTTGATAATTGTCTGCACAACCTTGATAAAGTTTTGCATAGATGTAAAGAAACTAATCTTGTTCTTAATTGGGAGAAATGCCACTTCATGGTTAATGAAGGGATTGTTCTCGGGCATAAAGTTTCTGAAAGAGGCATAGAAGTTGATAGAGCTAAAGTTGAGGCAATTGAGAAGATGCCATGTCCAAAAGACATCAAAGGTATTTGTAATATCCTTGGTCATGCTGGTTTCTATAGGAGGTTTATTAAAGATTTCTCTAGGATATCAAAGCCTCTCACTAATCTTCTTCAAAAAGATGTACCTTTTATTTTTGATGATGATTGTAGGGAAGCTTTTGAAACTCTTAAGAAGGATTTAACTACAACCCCTATTGTTCAACCACCTGATTGGAGTTTACCCTTTGAAATAATGTGTGATGATAGTGATTTTGCTGTAGGGGCTGTCCTTAGGCAACGAATTGATAAAAAGTTAAATGTTATCCATTATGCTAGTAAGACTCTAGACGTTGCTCAAAGGAATTATGCCACTACTGAAAAGGAATTTCTAGCTGTTGTTTTTGCCTGTGATAAGTTTAGGCCCTATATTGTGGACTCAAAAGTAACCATTCATACTGATCATGCTGCTATTAAATATCTTATGACAAAGAAGGACGCTAAGCCTAGGCTTATTAGATGGGTACTGCTTTTACAAGAGTTTGATCTACACATAGTAGATAGGAAGGGTGCTGAAAATCCTGTAGCTGATAATTTATCTCGTTTGGAAAACATCTCTTTTGATCCTATGCATGTTAATAATGATAGTTTCCCAAATGAACAGTTAGCCGCAGTAGGGGTGAGCTCTCAAGGAAGCCCTTGGTATGCTGATTATGCTAACTTTATTGTCTCCAAGTATTTGCCTCCAACTTTTACAGCTCACCAAAGAAGAAAGTTCTTTTATGATTTGAGGCATTATTTTTGGGATGACCCACACTTATACAAAAAAGGAGTTGATGGTATTATGCGAAGATGTGTTCCAGAATATGAGCAAAAAGAGATCTTGCGTAAATGTCATGGTAGCGCTGAAGGGTTTCGCAGCATAGTAAATCAAAATTTTCTACGGAAGCGAACAGAGGGAAAGCCAAGATCTAATCTAGGAGATGCAAACAACGAGAGAGATTGGATTAGATCTTCATACCCTTGAAGATTCGTGCAGCGGAACGTTCGTCGGAACGTGGGTGATGTAGTCGTACTCGCTTCTCCTCCTCGCGATCCGATCTGATCTAGCACCACAAGTGGCGGTGCCTCCGTGAGATGCACACGTGCAGCACCTCGACGTCTCCTCCTTCCTCGGACCAGCAAGTATGGTGGAGAGATGGATTGGATCTACAACACGACGGCGTGGTGTATATGGTGGAGAATTTCTGCAGCAGGGCTTCGCCTACAAACAGTCGGGAGGGAGAGAGGAGGGCAGCAGGGCAACTAGGGTTTGGAGGAAGGTGTGTTGGGGTAGGGAGGGGGCGCACCAGCCCTCTATATATAGAGGGGGGTGCGGCCAGCCCTTGCCCATCCTCCAAGCCTATCTCTAGTTTAAACGATTTAAACTCTCCCTTCTAGAAACCCTATCTTATCTCTAGTTTAAACGATTTAAACTTATCTAGGATCGGCTGGGCCCTATGGGGCCTTGTGCCCCTGGCCCAATGCGGCCAGGACACTCCCTCATAGGCCCATGCCCCCTCCCGGAAGGTGGGACCACGTTGGCCCCCTTCCGGAAGGTTCTAGAAGCTTCCGGTACAATACCGATTAATCCGGAACAATTCCGAACTCCAAAAACTGCACTGCCTTATATGAATCTTATTCTCCGGACCACTCCGGAACCTCTCGTGATGTCCCGGATCCCATCCGAGACTCCGAACAAAAATTCATAAACCAATTATCCAATCTATCCTAGCGTCGAGACACGTTAAGTGTGTGACCCTGCGGGTTCGAGAATATGCAGACATGATCTTCTATCAATAATCAACAGCGGGGTCTGGGCACCCATATTGGCTCCCACACATTCATCGATGATCATATCGGATGAACCACGATGCCAGGATTCAATCAATCCCATATATATATTCCCTTCGTCTCGCGATATTTTACTTGCCCGAGATTCGATCATCGGTACCGTCATACCTAGTTCAATCTCGTTCACAGCAAGTACTTTACTCGTTCCGTAATCCGATATCACTTTGTGATTAACTCCTTAACCACATGCTTGCAAGCGGTGTTGATATCGATTACCGAGTGGGCCCGAAGTATATCTCTCCGACTTGGGAGGGACAAATCCCATCTCGATACATACAACCCAACAGATACTTTCCGATCACCTGAGAGACACCTTTATGATCACCCTCTCATAGGATGACGTTTGATGACCTCAAAGCTTTATTCCGATACCAGGGAGTTGTATTATCTCATGGTCTAAGGAATACAATATTTGACATAAGAAAAGCTTCGCAAAGATGAACACAATGACACGATCTAATTGCTTCGCTTAGTTTGGGTCTGTCCACCATATCATTCTCCCAATGATATGATCTCATTATCAATTGACAACTCATGTCTATGGTTAGGAAACCTTAACCATCATTGATCAATGAGCTAGTCCATAGAGGCGTACTAGGGACACGGTGTTGTTCACAAACCACACAAGTATTAATGTTTCCGCTTAATACAATTCTAGCATGGAATATAAACTTTATCATGAACAAGAATTATAATAATAACATCTTTATTATTGCCTCTAGGGCATAATTCCAACAGTCTCCCAGTTGCACTAGAGTCAATATTCTAGTTTACATTTGGCAACAATCTCACACCTATGGCACTGAGGTGCTGATCATGTTTTACACGTGGAAGAGGTTTAGTCAATGGATCTGCGACATTCAGATCTGTATGTACTTTGCTGATCTTCAGATCTCCATCTGCTATATAATCTCGGATTATATGAAACTTGCGGTTGATATGCTTGGTCTTTGGATGATATCTTGGTTCCTTAGCGAGTGCTATGGCGCCAGTGTTGTCACACAATATCTCCAGTGGGTCCAATGCACTTGGAACCACGCCAAGCTCAGTGATGAAGTTTCTGATCCAAACTCCTTCACTTGACGCTTCTGCAGCAGCCATGTATTCCGCTTCTACTGTAGATCCCGCGACCACGCTTTGCTTGCAGCTTCTCCAGCTCACAGCTCCTCCATTCAAAATATACACGTATCCTGTCTGAGATTTAGAATCATCCTTGTCGGTGTCGAAACTAGCATCGACGTAACCTTTTACGACGAGCTGTTCATCACCCCCATAGACTAAGAACATTTCTTTAGTCCTATTTAGGTCCCTTAGGATGTTCTTCACGGCTGTCCAGTGTTCCACTCCTGGATCACTTTGATATCTGCTCGTCAAACTAAGAGCATTGGACACATCCGGTCTAGTACACAGCATGGCATACATGATGGAACCTATGGCCGAGGCATAAGGCACTTTGCTCATAGCTTCCCTATCATTTACCGTAGCTGGACACTGAGCCTTGCTCAATATCTTACCTGACAACATAGGCACTGAACCTTTCAATGCCTTATCCATTCTGAACCTTTTCAGAACTTTGTCTAGGTATGTACTCTGGCATAAAGCTATCAGGCGTCTTTGTCTATCTCTATAGATTTTGATGCCCAATATATAAGAAGCTTCACCTAGGTATTTCATTGAAAAACACTTGTTCAAATAACTCTTCACATCGTTAAGCATGTCGATGTCATTTCCAATAATCAATATGTCATCCACATATAGTACCAGAAACGTCACCGAGCTCCCACTCACTTTCTTGTAGATGCAAGCTTCGTAGCAATTTGGAACAAATCCAAAGCTCTTGATCACTTGATCAAAACGAAGGTTCCAACTCCGAGACGCTTGCTTCAGTCCATAAATGGAACGCTGAAGTTTGCATACTTTATCAGCATCCTTAGGATCGACAAAACCTTCGGGTTGCATCATATACAACTCTTCATCAATGTTGCCATTGAGGAAAGCAGTCTTGACATCCATTTGCCATATTTCATAATCATGAAACGCAGCAATTGCTAATAAAATCCGAATGGACTTAAACATCGCTACGGGAGAGAAAGTCTCATCGTAGTCAACACCTTGAACTTGTCGAAAACCTTTCGCAACAAGCCGTGCTTTATAGACGGTAACATTACCATCCGCGTCCGTTTTCTTCTTGAAGATCCATTTGCACTCAACGGCCTTTCGGTCGCTAGGAGGGTCCACCAAAGTCCATACTTGGTTTTCGCTCATGGATCCTAATTCGGATTTCATGGCTTCTAGCCATTTCTCAGAGTCTGGGCTCATCATCGCTTCCTCATAGTTCGTAGGTTCACTGTCTTCTACTAACAAGACAGTCAAGACAGGGTTACCGTACCACTCAGGAGGGGCACGCGACCTTGTCGACCTGCGACGTTCAGTAGCAGCATCGTCCGAAGCTTCATGATCCTTGTCATTAGCTTCCTCTATTGTTGGTGCAGGCGGCACTGGAACAATTTTAGGTGCTGCGCTACTCTCCAATTCAAGAGAAGATTCAATAACCTCGTCTAGCTCTACTTTCCTCCCACTCACTTCTTTCGAGAGAAACTCCTTCTCAAGAAAGGAACCGTTCTTTGCGACAAACACTTTGCCTTCGGTTCTGTGATAGAAGGTATACCCAATAGTTTCCTTAGGGTATCCTATGAAGACGCACTTCTCCGCTTTGGGTTCGAGCTTGTCCGGCATCAACTTCTTGACGTAAGCTTCGCATCCCCAAACTTTAAGAAACGACAACTTAGGTTTAGCACCAAACCACAGTTCATACGGTGTCGTCTCAACGGATTTAGATGGAGCCCTATTTAAAGTGAATACAGCGGTTTCTAATGCATAACCCCAAAATGATAACGGCAAATCAGTAAGAGACATCATCGATCGGACCATATCTAATAGGGTTCGATTCCGGCGTTCAGACACACCATTGCGCTGTGGTGTTCCGGGTGGCGTGAGTTGTGAAACGATTCCACTTGCTTTGAGATGCGTGAGAAAATCATAACTCAAATATTCGCCCCCACGATCGGATCGTAGAAACTTAATCTTTCTGTTACGATGGTTCTCCACTTCATTCTGAAATTCTTTGAACTTTTCAAACGTTTCAGATTTATGTTTCATTAAATAGATATACCCATATCTACTTAAGTCATCGGTAAAAGTGAGAAAATAGCGATATCCACCGCGCGTCGAAACACTCATCGGTCCGCATACATCGGTATGTATGATTTCCAACAAGTCCGTTGCTCGCTCCATCATACCGGAGAACGGGGTTTTGATCATCTTGCCCATGAGGCATGGTTCGCATGTGTCAAATGATTCAAAATCAAGAGACTCCAAAAGTCCATCAGAATGGAGTTTCTTCATGCGCTTTACACCAATATGACCTAGACGACAGTGCCACAAATAAGTAGTATTATCACTATCTACTTTGCATCTGTTAGCCTCAATGTTATGGATGTGTGTTTCATCCCTTTCGAGATTTAGAAGAAATAAACCATTCACAATAGGTGCATGACCATAAAAGATGTTACTCATATAAATAGAACAACCATTATTCTCCGATTTAAATGAATAACCGTCTTGCAATAAACACGATCCATAAATAATGTTCATGCTCAACGCAGGCACATAATAACATTTATTAAGGTTTAAAACTAATCCCGGAGGTAAAACTAAGGAGAGCGTGCCGACGGCCATCACATCAACTCTTGATCCGTTGCCAACGCGCATCGTCACCTCATCCCTCGCAAGCCGCCGTCTATTCCGTAGCTCCTGTTTCGAGTTACAAATATTAGCAACTGAACCAGTATCAAATACCCAGGCACTACAACGAGGGCTAGTAAGGAAAACATCAATAACATGTATATCAAATATACCTTTGATGGTGCCAGCCTTCTTGTCCGCTAAGTACTTCGGACAGTTGCGCTTCTAGTGACCCTTGTCCTTGCAATAGAAGCACTCAGTGTCCGGCTTGGGACCAGACCTGAGCTTCTTCTTAGCAGGGGCATTGCGCTTGCCGCCGCCCTTATTGAAGGGCTTCTTTGCACCTTTACCTTTCTTAAAGGAGGGCTTGTTGACCATCAACACATGATTATCCTTCTTGATGTCCACCTTCGCAGCCTTTAGCTTTGCGAAGAGCTCGGTGATCGTATCAGTGGAACCAATCTGATTATGAGTCACTACAAAAAAATTGTAGCTGGGAGGGAGTGATTGCAGAACCCTGTCAATCTTGAGCTCCTCTAGAATCTTGCAGTCCAGTTGCTCAAGGCGTTGAGTGTAGCCCGACATCTTAATGGCGTGCTCACTAACGGAACTCCCTTCCTCCATCTTGCAGTTAAAGAACTTCTCGGAGATCTCATATCTCTCGGAACGGGCCTGAGTTTGAAACATGGTTTTCAACTCTTCGAGAATCTCAAAGGGCCCGGGATAGTTTTCAAAACGATTTTGAAGTTCCGGTTCCATAGCAAACAACATGGTGCTCTTAATCACACCATAATCATCTTTGCGCGACTGATAGACAGCTTTCTCATCAGCCGGCGCAGTTGCAGCAGGGGGGTCACCTAACGCTTTCCCAAGGACATAGTCCTTTTGTCCGCCAGACAGAATGATTCTAAGATTACGGAACCAGTTGGTGAAGTTAGACCCATTGTTTCTAAGCTTTTCTTTCTCAGCAAAAACGTTGAAGTTGAAGTTGGACTTGGCCATGTGATCTACAGTATTTGCAAGCACAATTTAGACTATGTTCATGATAAATAGTTCAACTTAATCAAATTACTAGATGAACTCCCACTAAATTCAACATCCCTCAAGTTGTTTAGTGAACACGATCCAAATTCACCACACCTAATCCGATCTTCACGAGAAGAGATGTGGCTTCAATGGTGGACAACGAAGTGTCGATCATATCATTCATATGACTCATGCTTAACCTTTCGGTTCATGTGTTCCGAGGCCATGTCTGTACATGCTAGGCTCGTCAAGTCAAACCCAAGTATTTCCGCGTGTGCAAAAACTGGCTTGCACCCGTTGTATGTGAGCGTAGAGTCTATAGCACCCGATCATCACGTGATGCTTGGACACGACGAACTTTCGCAACGGTGCATATTTGGGGAGAACACAGTTTTATCTTGATCTTTAAGTGAGGAATCATCTTATAATGCTACCGTCGCGATCTAAGCATAATAAGATACATAAAAGGATAAACATCACATGCATATAACTTTATGTGACATGGTATAGCCAATCTTCGCGCAATGATCTCCATCTTGTGCGTTCCGGCATGATCTCCATCACTTCACCATGATTGTCTCCACCACGAATAGCAACTACAACTATTGCTAACTACTTAGCGATAAAGTAAAGCTATTACATGGCGTATAAGAAGTTGACTCGCGGGTCATACACAATTATAAGACAACCATATGGCTCCTGCCGGTTGTGTACTCATCGACATGCAAGTCGTGAAACATTACAAAACATGATCATCGCATACATTATACACATCACATCTTGGGCCATACCATATCACAGAAAACACTCCCTGCAAAAACAAGTTAGACGCCTCTACTTTGTTGTTGCATGTTTTACGTGGCTTATGGGAGTAGATGCTAAGAACGATTCTTACCTACGGAAAGCCACAACGGTGATATTATGGTTGCCAAACTCCGGTGTTAATCCCATGACAACTATAGTGAGAGAAACTGACATCCACCAGCCGCATGTATGGTACAAGCCACACGTCAAGTGCGGAGCCGGTCTCGCGAACGACGTCGCGTAAGGTTGGCCTGGACCGCTTCAATCTCACTATCCCGCGCCATAAGAAGAACACAAACAAGAGGCTTGCAACAGAAAACATCAACGCCCGCAACAACCATGTTGCGTTCTACTCGTGAAACACATCTACGCATAGATCTAGCTCTGATACCACTGAAGGGTTTCGCAGCATAGTAAATCAAAATTTTCTACGGAAGCGAACAGAGGGAAAGCCAAGATCTAATCTAGGAGATGCAAACAACGAGAGAGATTGGATTAGATCTTCATACCCTTGAAGATTCGTGCAGCGGAACGTTCGTCGGAACGTGGGTGATGTAGTCGTACTCGCTTCTCCTCCTCGCGATCCGATCTGATCTAGCACCACAAGTGGCGGTGCCTCCGTGAGATGCACACGTGCAACACCTCGACGTCTCCTCCTTCCTCGGACCAGCAAGTATGGTGGAGAGATGGATTGGATCTACAACACGACGGCGTGGTGTATATGGTGGAGAATTTCTGCAGCAGGGCTTCGCCTACAAACAGTCGGGAGGGAGAGAGGAGGGCAGCAGGGCAACTAGGGTTTGGAGGAAGGTGTGTTGGGGTAGGGAGGGGGCGCACCAGCCCTCTATATATAGAGGGGGGTGCGGCCAGCCCTTGCCCATCCTCCAAGCCTATCTCTAGTTTAAACGATTTAAACTCTCCCTTCTAGAAACCCTATCTTATCTCTAGTTTAAACGATTTAAACTTATCTAGGATCGGCTGGGCCCTATGGGGCCTTGTGCCCCTGGCCCAATGCGGCCAGGACACTCCCTCATAGGCCCATGCCCCCTCCCGGAAGGTGGGACCACGTTGGCCCCCTTCCGGAAGGTTCTAGAAGCTTCCGGTACAATACCGATTAATCCGGAACAATTCCGAACTCCAAAAACTGCACTGCCTTATATGAATCTTATTCTCCGGACCACTCCGGAACCTCTCGTGATGTCCCGGATCCCATCCGAGACTCCGAACAAAAATTCATAAACCAATTATCCAATCTATCCTAGCGTCGAGACACGTTAAGTGTGTGACCCTGCGGGTTCGAGAATATGCAGACATGATCTTCTATCAATAATCAACAGCGGGGTCTAGGCACCCATATTGACTCCCACACATTCATCGATGATCATATCGGATGAACCACGATGCCAGGATTCAATCAATCCCATATATATATTCCCTTCGTCTCGCGATATTTTACTTGCCCGAGATTCGATCATCGGTACCGTCATACCTAGTTCAATCTCGTTCACAGCAAGTACTTTACTCGTTCCGTAATCCGATATCACTTTGTGATTAAATCCTTAACCACATGCTTGCAAGCGGTGTTGATATCGATTACCGAGTGGGCCCGAAGTATATCTCTCCGACTTGGGAGGGACAAATCCCATCTCGATACATACAACCCAACAGATACTTTCCGATCACCTGAGAGACACCTTTATGATCACCCTCTCATAGGATGACGTTTGATGACCTCAAAGCTTTCTACCGATACCAGGGAGTTGTATTATCTCATGGTCTAAGGAATACAATATTTGACATAAGAAAAGCTTCGCAAAGATGAACATAATGACACGATCTAATTGCTTCGCTTAGTTTGGGTCTGTCCACCATATCATTCTCCCAATGATATGATCTCATTATCAATTGACAACACATGTCTATGGTTAGGAAACCTTAACCATCATTGATCAATGAGCTAGTCCATAGAGGCGTACTAGGGACACAGTGTTGTTCACAAACCACACAAGTATTAATGTTTCCGCTTAATACAATTCTAGCATGGAATATAAACTTTATCATGAACAAGAATTATAATAATAACATCTTTATTATTGACTCTAGGGCATAATTCCAACAAGCGCCTATGGAGGACATCATGCAGGAGATAGAACTGCACAAAAGGTACTACAATCAGGTTTCTACTGGCCTACCCTTTTTAAGGATTCAAGAAAATTTGTTTTATCATGTGATGAATGTGAGCGTGTTGGTAATATTTCTAGACGCAATAAAATGCCTATGAACCACTCTCTAGTTATTGAACCTTTTGATTGTTGGGGATTCGAATTTATGGGTCCTTTCCCTCCTTCGAAGGGTTACACTCATATTCTTGTTGCCGTTGATTATGTTACTAAGTGGGTAGAAGCCATTCCTACAAAAAGTGCTGACGGGGAAACCTCTCTAAAAATGCTTAAGGACGTTATCTTTCCTAGGTTTGGAGTGCCTAGGTATCTCATGACTGATGGGGGTTCTCATTTCATTCATGGCGGATTTAGGAAGACCCTCGCTAAATATGATGTTAATCATAGAATTGCTTCAGCTTATCACCCCCAAACTAGCGGGCAAGTAGAGTTATCAAATAGAGAAATTAAATCTATCTTGCAAAAGACTGTTAATAGGTCTAGAAAAAACTGGGCTAAGAATTTGAATGATGCTTTATGGGCTTATAGAACTACTTATAAAAATCCTATGGGAATGTCTCCTTATAAAATGGTTTATGGGAAAGCTTGTCACTTACCCTTAGAGTTAGAACACAAAGCTTACTGGGCAGTGAAAGAACTAAATAGAGAGTGTAAGCTCGCTGGTGAGAAAAGATTATTTGACTTAAGTTCTTTAGATGAATGGAGGAGTGAAGCCTATGAGAATGCTAGGCTCTTTAAGGAAAAAGTTAAAAGATGGCATGACAAGCGAATACTTAAGAGAGAATTTCATGTTGGTGAAAAAGTTCTATTGTATAGGTCTCGTCTCAGATTTTTTGCAGGTAAGCTACTATCAAAATGGGAAGGACCTTTCATCATTGAAGAAGTATACCGTTCAGGAGCAATAAAAATTTCTTCTCTAAAAGATAATACTACGCAAGTAGTAAATGGAAAGCGACTCAAACACTATATTGCTGGAGATTCTTACAATGAAGATGTTGATGCCTTTCAAGTTATAACTCTGGAGAAATTCATTGAGGACCAAATTCAGAGACCTACAGAGTCCGTTTCCAACTAGGTAACAGTTCTGGTAAGAAAAGTTCCACGAAAATACAATCCAACTACATTTTTGCAGTTTTCAGTCAATAAGGAAAGCTACGAAGCGAAAAAGGGACGGAAACGGATCCAGGGTGTCCCACACCACCCCATGGCGCGGGCCCACCCCTGGCCGCGCCACCAGGTGGTGAGGTCACCCAGGACTCCGCCTCCGACTCGTTTTCTCCCAGTACCTTCCTTTTGAAGTGAAACTTCGTAATATATAACCCCCCGGATCTTCCGAGGTCCGTATATCATGTTTTCGTTGTGTTTTTGTTTCGATATGTTTCTGCCAGGTAGAATCCCAGATTTGGAGCCGCAATGTCTTCCTCTGGATCATCCAAGGGAGATTCCTTAGAAGATATCATCAACCCATACATGAGAGAATTGAAGATTCATCCCAATGAGTTGTTGATCGAAGGTGGAGAGGTCCGGATTAAAGAGGTTCAAGCCCCCAAAGTTGAAGGAAGTCTGGAGGACAGGATGGAAGCACTGGAGCATGAAGTCTTTAGGTATAGGAAGATGGCGGAGCGCGGAGTGGATATCATCCATAAGATTTGTTCTGAACTAATCACCGAGCACTAGAAGGAGACTGCTGAACTCAAAGACGAAGTCCTCTCACTCTGCCAAACAACTAACAAACTACAAGCATAGTTCTATGACATTCAAAATCAAAACTGTGAGTATGAGGCTAGATTTAAACGCATAAGTGCTGCTGCAAGTTTCAGGATGTTGGAAACCACGATGTCCTTTGTTGATGGGAAGCCTTTACCCTGGAAGACGGACGAAGATGAGAGGATACCACTACCACCTAAGGAGTAACTCGTCATCAGGTTTGGCATCCCCTTGGTTTGTTCCAAGCTTGGGGGGGTGTGTGCCGCGGTATCACATCACTATCTTCTATCTTTTTACCTTATTAGTAGAGTCATATCATGAATAGAGAAGTTATTATGTAGTATGGTTTGCATTATGGAAGTGTCCCTTCTCTCGTTAGATATGTATCCCTTGGTGTGAGTTGCCGTTATGGAATATTAATGAGAAGTTCTATCATTCACTCTTTTGCATAGCTTACGTTAGTTTTCAATTCATGGTTATATGATTGATCTTGTTGTTAGTATTGGTATCACTTTGGGATCATTGAGTTAATTTAGTTGGTTTTAGCAAACCTAGCTTGGTCAGTAGCAACACCTTTTTGAGAGTTGAAAAGAAAAGGATAGAAGTACTCTAGAGAAGAAAAATAATTTCATCATCTTTCTTTCTTGATTTGCTCATAAGTCTAGTATTCTCTAGTTAAGATCTTTTGTGCTTCCAAGGAAGATTGCATGTTTGTTTTTATCATTTGTATGTTTGGTTGTTTCCTTCAACTATTGTACTTGCTACCCAGCCTTGCTAGCCAAAAACCTGTACTGAGAGGGAATTCTTCTCGTGCATCCACCTCCTTTAAACCAAAACCCACGCCATTTGTGTCCACCATACCTACCTAGTAGCATTATTGCCATTCCAAGTAAATTATTGTTTTGTCTACCTCCCAAATTAAACTTGTTATGTGAAAATTAGTGATTAAAGCTCTCACGAACTTGATGGCACACTTTACTTTCTTGCATTTAATAAACTTGAACCATTGTGCTCACCTATGTTGCGTATATGCTTGCGCTTTGTAAGTTGTGAATTAGCAGAACCATGTTGTCATGGGGAACGCTTTCAACATTGCACTGGTATTTTGTACCAAGTTGATATCATGTTCTTTTGTCTATGGATGTCGTCGGTGTGAAATGAAAGGGGATCTTGTAACTCCATGGAGTTATGCATGTGTGTTAGAGAAACGCCTAGGCCGCTGGTCTAATCCATGATGACATGGTGGAAACCTGCAGCGTAACCATAACGAGTATCTATGAAGCATTCTTCTTATAAAAAAAGAGATAGAGATTGAGAAAAAAGAGAAAAAGAAAAAAAGAAGAGATATTATGAAAAGAGGAAAGAGAGAAAAAAGCACCATATTCCCATGGTAAATAAGAAGATTGTTGAGATACTTGTTGTCTGCTTGCCTTGTCATTTTGATATGGGGATTCTTCCATATCATCGGGCAAGGGGTACCCCATTGGCGGTTCTCTATGATACACATATGCTTACGATGACAAGAACTTACCGGTGACTAAACTTGAGTAGCATGAGGAGCGGCCCTCGTATTCAAGGGACACGAGATTCTCAATTTACAACTTGTCAATGCATATCCTCATTTTTGATCACTTCAACCTTAATCACCTAAAGATGCCTATGATAGGGGCAATGAGAGCTGAAAGCTAGTAAGTATCATAATTTTTTGGAGCTCTTTATGAGACTTGCAATCCCTGCTTCCCTCTTTGAAGGGCCTTTCTTTTACTTTGTAGTTGAGTCAGTAAACCTACCCCCTTCTATCTCAGCAAGTATTTTGAGTTGTTGTGTTTCATTCATTCATATGGTGATTTATTCAATCATGTTTCTTATGTTCCTTGCTTTGCACGTTGCTCTTATCTTGATGTTTACTACTTTGAAAGCTATCATTGAAAAACCAGCTATTTGTGAACTCCAGCAAATTATCAACTATTCTTCGACCAAGAGCTAAGTTTGCCATTACCAATTACGATGCACTTTATGTATCTTTATTGTGTTTCCTTTACTCATTGCAAGTTGAGTTGTATAATAGTGAGTTGTCTTCTATTATGATCTATGCTTTTGATGAATGTGATGCTTCTTGTCCGTATTCTTTTATCGACTCTTCACTCCATAAACCTGAGGTCATGTTTATTGAGCTCAGTTTCGCTTGGGACAAGCGAAGTCTAAGCTTGGGGGGAGTTGATACGTCCATTTTGCAGTCAGGATTCTGATGGAAAAGGTGCTGTTTGGAGGCAAAATTCGCGAAGATCAGAAAATCTGGGAAAATATACGGAAAATCCTATTTTTCCAGAAGACACAGGATGCCCGAAGATGGAGTGGAGGTGGTCCACAGGGGGCCCACACTATCCCATGGCGCGGGCAGGCCTAGGCCTTGCCTAGGAGTGGTGTGGCCGCCCTGGCCCACTCCAGCCTCTCCCCTCTGGCGTATATCATCTCCACGAAACCCTAAGACTCGGGGAGCGACCACAGAAAGATTCCGTTGCCTCTGCGGGGCGGAAAACACCGAGAGAGAAAGATCTCTCAAGTAGACAGATTTCTTCCGGGGGAATTCCTTCCCGGAGAGGGGAGATCGTCGCCATCAACACCACCATCAAGTTGGACTTCATCGGGATCATCATCATCACCACCACCACCATCATCACCATCAGCACCCTCATCACCATCTCCATATTGCTGTAACAATTGCGTTGAATCTTGCATTAGTTCATAGGGGAAACTTTCTCGGTGTTGATTACTCTTTGTAGTTGATGCTATTGAGTGAACCATTGAATTATTGTTTATGTTCAGATTGTTATACATCATTATTCCATCTCTGATTATGATCCATATGATGTCTTGTGAGTAGTTCGTTTTGTTCTTGAGGACATGGGAGAAGTCTTGTTGTTAGTAGTGGAGTTGCGTTGAGAAAGATTCAATAGATTATTATTTAAGTTGTGGTGTACTTCTTCTTGATATATTTTGTATTGAGAGGTGATACTTATGTTATTTCGTCTATTTTTGCATGGTTGATGACTTTTGGAGCATGGACCGCTGCAGTTAGGATTCTGATGGAAAAGGTGCTGTTTGGAGGCAAAATTCGCGAAGATCAGAAAATCCGGGAAAATATACGGAAAATCCTATTTTTCCAGAAGACTCAGGATGCCAGAAGATGGAGTGGAGGTGGGCCACAGGGGGCCCACACCAACCCATGGCGCGGGCAGGCCTAGACCGCGCCTGGGAGTGGTGTGGCCGCCCTGGCCCACTCCAGCCTCTCCCCTCTGGCGTATATCATCTCCACGAAACCCTAAGACTCGGGGAGCGACCACAGAAAGATTCCACTGCCTCTGCGGGGCGGAAAACACCGAGAGAGAAAGATCTCTCCGGCAGATAGATTTCTACCGGGGGAATTCCTTCCCGGAGAGGGGAGATCGTCGCCATCAACACCTCCATCAAGCTGGACTTCATCGGGATCATCATCATCATCACCACCATCATCACCATCAGCACCCTCATCACCATCTCCATATTGCTGTAACAATTGCGTTGAATCTTGCATTAGTTCATAGGGGAAACTTTCTCGGTGTTGATTACTCTTTGTAGTTGATGCTATTGAGTGAACCATTGAATTATTGTTTATGTTCAGATTGTTATACATCATTATTCCATCTCTGATTATGATCCATATGATGTCTTGTGAGTAGTTCGTTTTGTTCTTGAGGACATGGGAGAAGTCTTGTTGTTAGTAGTGGAGTTGCGTTGAGAAAGATTCAATAGATTATTATTTAAGTTGTGGTGTACTTCTTCTAGTGGTGTCATGTGAACGTCGACTACATGACACTTCACCTATAAGGGCCTAGGGGAATGCATTGTGTATTTGGCTACTAATCGTAGGGGTTGCCAGAGTGACAGAAACCTGAACCTCCCGTTAGGAAACCATTGCACAAGGGACGTAAGGGTCTTAGAGTTTAAAGCTGTGGTTAGGTTTCTACCTTAATTACTTTCTTGTACTTACGGATGTTTGCAAGGGGTATAATCACAAGTATGTATTAGTCTTGGATGGGGCGGTACATTAGCACAGGTTCACCCATACAACACTTAGCAAGCTAAAGAAGATTAATCGACTATATGAAGCGAAAGCACTTGACAGTCTTCCCATGTGTCCTCGAGAACGTTTGGTCATCTATAGAAATACAACCGGTTTGTCCTTTGCTGCATAAAGGATTGGGCCACTTGCTGCATTTATTCCTACTGTCTTTTGTTTACTCGTACATTGTTTACTTGCTTTATCAAAAACCCTTAAAAATCCGTTTGGTAAGTATTTGCAGAGAATTCCCGATCCATACCACTAGCCAGCACCTTCTGCTCCTCGTTGGGTTCGACACTCTTACTTATCGAAAATACTGCGATACACCCCCTATACTTGTGGGTCATCACATGATCATTTGGAAATAGGATGGTAAAAACTTCTCAGAAAAACTTGAGGCAACCAAAACTTTTATTTCTCATAAAACATGTACATATGTATGATTACAAAGAAGGATAAACTAAGAATAAAAGGGACGTAGTTGAGCAATATTCCACGGTCTGTCTAACTCATTCGGATTTGTACTGCCTCCAGCTCTCTTTCTCTTCTTAGTAGCAGGTCTTTCTTTGACTGGCCTCATGTCAGTTAAGTAGTACGATCCATTGTGCAATACTCGACTAACTAAAAAGGGCCCTTCCCATACTGGGGAAAGTTTGTGCTTTCTTTGTTGCACAAGCCGGAGAACCAAATCACCTTTATTGAAATATCTATTTCGGACTCTCTGGCTATGATACTTGCGTAACTTCTGCTGATAGGATGTAGATCTCATTTCAGCAACGACGCGAACTTTTTCGACTAAGTCGAGATCATTTTGTCGAGAAATCTCGGCATCCTCTTCGATATACGCGGCCACTCTAGGAGAAGTATGAATCAAATCACTAGGAAGAACTGCTTCTGCGCCATAGACCAAGAAGAAAGGTGTGTATCCTGTTGACCTGTTTGGAGTTGTTCATAAACTCGAAATTACGGAGGATAGTTCCTCTGCCCAAGCCCCCGCAGCACGTCGTAGTGGTACTCCGAGTCTCGGTTTTAGCCCTTGTAGGATTAAACCATTTGCTCTTTCGACTTGTCCGTTAGCCTGTGGATGTGTGACTGACGCAACGTCAAGCCGGATATTTTGCTCGTTGCAGAATTCAGCCAATTCTCCCATAGAAAAGTTACTCCTGTTGTCCGTGATAATGCTATGCGGATAACCATACCGGATTATAACATCCTTGACAAATCTTTTGGCTGTTGCTCCATCATAACTAGTGACAGGTTTAGCCTCAATCCATTTGGTGAATTTATCCACCATAACTAAGAGGTGAGTAAATCCACTTGGAGCTCGTTTAAATGGTCCTACCATATCAAGCCCCCAGACCGCAAAGGGCCATGTTATAGCTATTGTTCGCAGCTGATCAGCCGGAACATGAGCTTGCTTGGCGTACTTTTGGCAGCCTTTGCACGTCTTGACTAATCGTTCGGCATCTGCCTGAGCTGTAAGCCAGAAAAATCCGTGTCTAAAAGCTTTTGCCACTAAAAATTTGGCTGCAGCATGGTGACCATACTCACCTTCGCGGATTTCTCTTAAGATTTCCACTCCTTCTTCCGGAGATACACAGCGCTGAAAACCCCCGGAAACACTCCGTTTATGGAGCTCACCTTTAACAATAGTATAGGCTTTTGCTCGTCGGATAATATGCCGGCTCAGCACCTCGTCTTCGGGTAATTTTCCATCTACCAAATAATCGAGGTAGAGTTGAGTCCAGCTGGGAATGACAGCCAGAACTGCTATCAAAGGTGAGGTGCTGAGCCGGCAGATTATCCGACGAGCAAAAGCCTAAAAAAGCGTCATCCGGGACCTCTTTCTACTCCCTTTATTCCTCATCTACTCCCTTTATTGAGGGAACTTTGAGGTGCTCTAAAAAAGCGCCATCCGGGACCTCTTTCCGCGCAGAACCTATCCGAGACAGTGCGTCTGCTTCCTCGTTTTCTGCTCGAGGGATGTGTTGAACTTCAAACCCTTCAAACAATTTAGATAAATCATCCACGACAACTTTATATGCTGCAATCTGTTTATTTGCATTACAAATATCTAACACTTGCTGAGCAACAAGATCCGAATCTCCGTAACACATCAAACGTCGGATGCCAATATCCTTAGCAATCTGGATTCCATGCAGCAGTGCTTCATACTCGGCAATATTGTTTGTCGCTGTGAAGTGGATCTGCAACACGTATAAAAGTTTATCTCCTTGGGGTGATTTGAGCACCACGCCAACCCCCGAGCCCCCTCGAGCCTTAGACCCATCGAAAAAGAGGGTCCAATACTCCGACTCAGGGAGGATCATGTTCTCCTTCGTCTCTGTCCAATCAGCGACAAAGTCAGCAAGGATCTAGGATTTGATTGCTGTCCGAGGTTTATACTCAATATCGAAAGCTGAAAGCTCTATGCCCCATTTGGCAACGCGTCCTGTGGGGTCACTGTTGTTGATTATATCTCTCATAGGAGCTGTGCTCACCATGGTAATTGGATGCTCCTGAAAGTAGTGTCATAACTTACGAGATGCTAGAAAAACACCGTAAGCCAACTTTTGATAGTGCGGATACCACTGTTTTGATTCTGTCAGGACCTCGCTGACAAAGTAAGTCGGACGCTGCACCAGGTGTTCCTGATTTTCCTCTGGTCTCTCCACCACCATGACGATACTAACGACTTTATTTGTCGCAGCAAGGTAGAGCAACATCGGTTCCTTAGGTTCCAGCGCTGCAAGGATAGGAGCAGATGAGAGTACTCTCTTCAGATCTTGTAGTGCAGCTTCAGCTTCGTCAGTCCAAACAAAATCCTTGGTCTTTTTCAGGAGTTTGTATAATGGTGCGGCTCTTTCACCAAGCCGACTTACAAATCGACTGACCGTAGCGATGCAACCAGTTAATCATTGTACATCCTTCAAGCGAGTTGGCCTGGAAATATTGAGTATAGCCTTGATTTTGTATCGATTCACCTCTATGCCTCTTTGAGATACGATGAAACCTAACAATTTTCCGGCTGGTATTCCAAATAAGCATTTCTTCGGGTTAAGCATGATGTTGTATTTTCGTAGATTGGCAAATGTCTCCTCCAAGTCGGAAATCAGTGTTTCCTTCTTTTTGGACATCACAGCGATATCATACACGTATGCATGTACATTGCGTCCGAGTTGGTCGTGGAGGCAACGCTGCATCATGCGCTGGTACATAGCTCCTACATTCTTCAGCCCAAAGGGCATTGTAACAAAACTGAAGGTTCCGAAAGGGGTTATGAATGAAGTTTTGACTGTCAGATTCCTTCATCCGGATTTGGTGATAACCGGAATATGCGTCGAGAAAACAGAGGAGTTCCGAGCCTGCCGTAGAATCGATGACTTGATCAATTCTAGGCAGAGCAAACGGATATTTTGGACAAGCCTTGTTCAAGGCAGTATAATCAACACACATCCTTAAATCAGTGGTGTCCTTTTTAGGGACCATTACAGGATTGGCCAACCACTCAGTGTGGATGACCTCTTCTATGAATCCGGCTAACTCGAGCCGCGCTAGTTCCTTAGCTATTGCCTTGCGCTTTTCATCGCCAAACCGCCGTAAGGACTGTTTGACGGGTTTAGCGTCCGGGTTTACATTTAGAGAGTGCTCGGCAAGTTCCCTAGGTACTCCGGTCATGTCAGATGGTTGCCATGCGAAGATATCTTGATTTGCTTGGAGGAACTTGACGAGCGCGCCTTCCTATGCGCTACCTAGGCCTACACCTATCTGGGTCACCTTGGAGGGGTCATCATACTTTAACGGTGCTTTCTTCGTCTCTTCTGATGCCTTGAACTCCGGATTTGGCTTTGTCACCTCCTTCTTTGTTGCGGGCATCTCGGATGGATCTATGCTCTTCTTGATCTCCTGGTACTCCTGGGCGTGCAACATGGCTTCGGCAAAGGCGACATTTCCATCCTCGCACTCTCGCGCTTTCTTCGGGTCAACCCTGATGGTGATCACGCCGTTGGGACCTGGAATTTTCATCATATTGTAAATGTAACACGGACGAGCCATAAAAGCCTAGTAAGCCGGGCGTCCGAATATAGCGTGGTATGCGCTCTTGAACGGGACCACTTCGAAGGAAAGTGCCTCCGTCCGATAATTCTTTGGAGTTCCAAAGGTAACATCCAAAGTAATCTCTCCTAGGGAATTAGCTTGTCTTCCTGGGACAACTCCGTGAAAGATCACAGAGCTATGGTTCATCTGGGTCTCCGAGATCTTCATCCGGCGTAGCGTTTCGACATAGAGAATATTGATGCTGCTACCACCGTCCATGAGGGTCTTGGAGAAACCATAACCGTCAATAAGTGGGTTGATGATTAAGGCGTACTTTCCTCGCCCGTGCAACTTAGGCGGATGATCAGCACGGTCAAATGTGATTGCCACTTCCGACCAGTCCAGATACTGAGGGACAGGCGGAACTGTTGCATTGAGCTCGTGGAGAACTGCTTTCTTGACCTTCGCTGGTTGAGATCCGAGGAAAGTGACGTAAGTGTCCTTCTTGGTGGGAAAAGTCTTCTTCCCCTCTAGCTTGGGATTTGAAGCATCAGCCTCCTCCATGTCGGAATCTTCCTTGGTCTCTTTGTCCTTTTCGGGATTTTTCTTTCCCTTCTTCCGCTTAGCTTTGTAGCCTGCAGTATCATCTCTTTTGATGTCGTCATTGAAACGACATTCAGCGTTGGTGTGGGACAAGCCCCCATTGGCGTCTAGGTGATGCACACATGGGTTATTGGCAATGTCGACCCAAGAGTAGGTTTTGCCTGGTTGTTGTTCTCCTCTACCTTGGACCCTTGAAGTCCCACAGCCACGCCCGCGGCCTCCGCCACGTCCTCCTCGTCCTCCAGACCTGGAAACAGTAGTAACTACCGCTGTTTCCGTGTTGGGTTTTTCTTGTTGCTTTGGTTGTCTTGCCGACTGAGGCACGGCTAGGACGTTGAGTAATCCTTCTGCATCGTCGTCAGCATCTGCATACTTGCTCGCTGTTTCTATCATCTCTCCCAAATCAGTGACCTTGTCACACTTCAAGCGGTGACGTAGTAGACCAATTGGGAGCCCTGCGATGAAAGCTTCAATAGCGGTTTGATCGTTTACTCCTTCACAGGAGTTCTTGGTGTCGATCAATCGTTCGAGGTAATCCCGGAAAGTTTCTCCGGCTTTCTGGGTGCAACGCTGTAGGTCTCTGACCGAACAAGGCCTCCGATATGTGCCTTCGAAATTCCGAAAGAACACACTTTGCATGTCATACCAGTTATGGATGGTGTTCTCCGGAAGTTCATTGAGCCATGATCGCGCCGTCTTCCGCAACATAAGTGGGAGATATCGGGTTGCGACCACGCTATTTCCGCCTTTGGCGATGCAGCAAGGTTGGAAAAAATCCTTTAGCCAAGTATCTGGCCGAGCAATGCTGTCGTAGGCTTGGATGTGCCTTGAGATAGCAAATCCTTCCGGGAATCTTGTAGCTCTGATGCGTGGTCCGAAGCACTTCGGGCCCACGTAGTTATCATCGTTTTCATAGTGCCGCGCCTCTATGTTGGAATTGATCCTGTGCCTTGCGTCATTCGGGGATAGAGATCGTCCCGAATGCCGGTTGTGACTGTGATGCCTTGGAGCCGGACTTCGGCTTCTGCCACCACCTCCTCCACCTCGTCGTCCTCCTTGCCCTCCTTGGGAGCCGTTGTGATGACTGCTTGGTGGAGAGGGTGGGGTAGCTGAATTGTTTTCCGCTGATCGCCGGCCTCCGTCCGGAGCGTCATTATTTCGGTTCCGGGGAGGATCTTGACTACGACGAGCCCCCTGCTGGCTTGTCCCGGCATGGTTTCCGTCGTTCCTTCGTCCGTCGTTCCCAGCACGGTGAGGCTCAGCCGGACGGCTTGCACGTTTAGGAGGTGGCATTTTTTGACGATCCTCCTCCCGACGTTTCTCTTTATCTTCTCCCCTTCGATCGTTAGACTCTCGTCGGGGAGGGTTCCTCAGAATCAGTGCAGCAATGGCATCTTTCTCGGCCGCTGGAGCGACGTTGCTCCAGTTACGCGTAGTTCTGTAATGCTGTCCTGACAATCCGGTTCTTGAATAATTGTCTTCCCGGCGTTCGGGGCGATGATACTGCTCCTGGACGTAATGGGGTCTTACGTCAGCCCATGCCGGATCTGTGCAACATTGGTCGGAATCCGAGACCAGTTTCTGACTTCCGAACAGGGCGACCTTTTGCTGCTCCAGTCCCTTGTTGAGTAGTTTGATACCCAAACGGATCTCCTCCGGTCCTGGATTAGCCGATAGAATTTCTCGGGCCGCCACGGTATTCTGCACTAGGGTTGGGTATACCCAATCTCCTTTGCTATCTTTCCGTGGCTTCCCCATCTCATCTCCAAAAAGGACGGCACGGACATGTGGGAATTGGTCGTCATCGGTGTGACGCTTCTGTCTTCTGATGCAACCGAGACATGTAGTCCTTAGTTGCCATGCGTTTCTTCTCCACCTCGATGTTTTTGGCTTCATCGAGGAGTTGTTGATGACGCGCTTCTAGGGCTTGGGCTCTTTCGTCCAGCTCTTTAGCAGTAAGTTCTGCGGCTGTAGGGATAGGTGTCGTTAATGCAGCATCAATGAGTTTACGCGCACCTTCGGTGATCACGTGTCCATCCATCGATTCTTCTTTTTTCGGCTCTTCTAGGATAAGTGCTCCATCCGAGTCTTCCTTGTATTCCTCGGTAATCACCTCCTCTGTCAGCGGATCTTTTGTCGGGGTTTTATTCTTCTTGCTCTTCTTCTTTGCCTTCTTGGCAGCGCCGGTAGCAAAGACGGCTTTGGGTCCGTTTCCCGGGGTCAAGCTCTGATCGGTACTTTCGGACATCTGGACTTCGGGATTATCTCCGACGTCCATGTCATCCTGTGCTTTGGGAGAGTGTTCCCCGGATCCTTCGTCCATGGCTTCTCCTTCTTCTGCAGCTTTGGAGTTATACTCCTCTTCATATTCCACGGAGAACTTTCAGAAATTTGCTGACGTCATAGATTCATCCGAGGATGCGGGAATGTTGGCGTTTGTTCCAATTGCCTCCAGCACAGAGTCGGTGTTTTCTCTAGCATCGGCAGAGCCGGATCCGGATCCCACGTATCCGACGAAGTGCGATGCGTGCTTCCTGAGGTACCTGCGGCTTTCGCGATCAACCATGTCGAAACTTTTGATGGTCTCGAGGATTGCATCTGCACTTTCGCCTTGCAGTATCATACGTCTTAGTGTGTACCTCAGGAAAGGCCTGTCTGTCCTGGCATCGTCAGAGCCGGAATCAGTGTTGTTGATATGTTCCTCCTGAATTTCGACTTCCACGGGTGGGTCGATCTGGGATCCGGCTTCTCCAGGGAGATCCACTCCAGATTCGACTTGGACTGCTAGGTCTTCTTCAGGCTCGGATTTCTCCACTATCTCTGCAACTGGTGCGGGCTGGGTGGGATTAGGGTTTTCTGAGATCCGGAACTCTGCTGCCTCCGCGGACAAAGGGGACCCAGAAGATTCTTCTGCCTCTATCATCACCGTTGGGGTGGGTTGGGTAGGTTCAGCGAAACCGATGTAAACATCGATCTCGCCAAAAGACATGATTGTGTAGGCAGTCACGGCCTCCCTAGCCGGAATCCAAGTCTCGACGAGAACGATGAGAGGGACGTCGCTGGCGTAGAGGACGCGACCGACGGCGATTGTCTCGCCGATTCCGATTCTTGCAGATTCCGCTCGGAACGTAGATCCGAAGCTCACTTTCCCCACGGTGGGCGCCAACTGTCGTCGGATTGAGGACGGATCCGGGACGTATGGAAGAGATGGGTGTGAGGACGGATCCGGGAAGTACGCCATGAGGGCGTCCTCGAGGCGTGCGGAAGAGATGGGTGTGAGACGTACGGTGTTACGGGATGATGAGCACACAAGTTTACCCAGGTTCAAATCCGCCGGCTTTGGATGGATCCTACTCTTGCTAGCAATCCAGTAATACGGCAGAGTCGGAATATGGGTTACAAGGGTTTCGCCTGTGCGAGTTGAGATTGTAGACTATTGAGGTGTGTCCTAAAGGCCCTCCCTAGGACGGCTTATATAGACATCCGGCCTAGGGTTTACATGAGAGATCTATCCGGCTATGACTAAGAGTCGGTTACAGAGTACATCTTGAACTACAAGTAACATTATGGGCCTAAGTCGATAAATCTTCTGGGCCTTCCCGTAGCCGGATTGGACTCCGTCTTTCTCCCTGACTGGGCCGCCCGTGAAGCAAAGCTCTAACCCGAAGTGGGTCGCCCTGGTCAGTGAGGAACTGTGAAGATACCCGGAAAGTATATCCCCAACACAGCCTTTACCTCAAAGAATGTATTTCCCTCAATTTATATTCATACTATTCAGATTGTGCATCCCACTTGTATAGTTTGGAACAACCACATAGTCACCTTCATGTGATTTGCCTCTGTTTTGCTACTCATTATATGTGTAACAAACATGTTGTGTTCTACTTCATATCAACATTCATTTAAATGAGGGTAATAATAAATGTGATGGGTATACTTACATTCTTAATCTATCTACCATTGTGACATAAAAGGAAAGCTATGTGTTCATTATTCTTATCTCTAATTATCATTGTTGTTTGTAAATAAAAATCTTCAATATAGACTTTTTGTCTCGGAAAATTATGGTCGTGCATACTTGAGGGGAAAAGTAATCCATCTTTAAAAATATTGTATATATATTTTTTGTACTCTAAGTAGTAATACGGTTGTTAGGGCGTACTCATTCATGTCTACACAAATATCACTTTCCATAACCTAATATGTCTTTTGCATGCGATGTCCTTATAAGTAGTTGGAAAACCTAATCGACTAAAATTGATTTTGCACGTGGATGGAGTATATTTATTTTCTATACCCTTGACCTAATTGAGCGGTGTTTTCCAAAACTTTCTCTATCATGTGACATTGGTGCGAGAATAATAATCTGATTAAAGTTTGTCGATATTAGATTTATTTAGGTTTAAACGAACATATATTTTGAAATCTGAATAATAAGGAAAATGATCTCGCCCGAGTAATGTTTAGATATATTTATTGAGATATGTATACCATTATCAACTAATAAAAATCCATCATATTAATGGAGCTAGCTGATATTATGTGCAACTACAGATATGTACATTCGTTCTTATTAATATTAAGGTTGAAGGGATCAATGCATGTATGCATAACTAATGGTCGTGGTAGGATGATTGATATATTTGCTTTATCACAGGGTTTTAAAATCTAATTCCTTATTTATGTCTTTCTTATTTAGAATTCCTATCTTATTTCTTGAGATTTTTTTTAAATCACGACGCACTATTTATTTACATTTTTTGTTCGTAAAACATATTTCAATACAGATTTGGGAAATTTACACTATAATCCGCTTGTATTTTTAATATATTGATTTAAACTCAATACACTTTATCAATTACCCAAACCTTCCTAATAAAGATGCCTTGCCCTCTTGGTTGTCTTGTTTGAATATAAAGCTAACATGCAAATTTGTTAGAAATTATTTACTAGAGGTTTCATATTCAGAATGTTTTTCTCACTTTAGATTACATAGATCATTATGATGTCGACCCACCGTACAATTGTCTTTTCCTTCTTCATCTCCCGAATATTGTCCTAGTTTGATATTACAGCATACATACAAAACAATTGATGAAATATATCAGCATCCCCTAAAAATGGGCTCAAGTAGTATTTTGAAGTTAATTATGTTGTTCTATATTCGAAACATAATGATCACCACATGAAATATGTGTCACAAAGTGTTCAATATCGGGTTTATCTTTAGTATCTATTTTCTCAGTATAAATTATAAGATTCGTTATGATATCATCCCAATGCTATAATTTGCTTCTTCTTCTTTAACTCTGGAATTTTCTCTTAGTTTAAAATTTCAATAGCTGGATACATAGGACAAACGCCGTGAGAGATATCATCATCTAATGAAGAATGGGCAAGTAAGACAGTGAAATTAATAATATTTTTCTATATTAAATACTAAACTAAACAACATGTACACGATATATATATGTGTATTTCATTTCAAATCTTTATTTCATATCGATTTTAGGTTATGTGATACATGAAAAACATTATTTTTTATTTAGTTTGTTTGATTGGATTTGATTTCCTTAATTCCAAGAAGACTTATTGGTGTCACAATCTAAGTATCTTGCTTGTATGTAAACCAATATTTTGGGTTCCATATGAACAATATTAATCCTTAATTTTACATTTACTATATTTTCTTCAAATGAGCATAAGCACATGCTTCACTAGCCTTCACCTCCAACAATGTATTTTGCTCAATTTTTGTTCATACTTTTAGAATTTGCAGCCTACTCGTATAGTTTGGAACAACCACATAGTTACCTTCATGTGACTTGCCTCTCGTTCGCTACTTAATATATTTGCGACAAACATGTTAGTTTCTACTTTATATTAAAATTTATTTAAATGAGAGTAATAATGAATGAGTATGTTATATGTGCATGTTTAATCTATCTTCCATTGTGTGAGAAAACAAAATCAATGTTGTCATAATTTTATTTATAACTAACATTGTTGTTTGTGAATAAAATTCTTTAAGTACAGAGTTTTTTTGTCTGAGAACATTATGGGGCAAAATTAAACATCTTAAAGAAATATTGTATATGCTTCTTTTATTATACTCAGAGTAGTAATATGGTTGTTGGGGTGTACTCATTCATGTCAACAAAAATATCAGTTTCAGCCTTGCCTTCTAAATTTAAATTGTTCCTATGCTGTCTAGAAAACTGCCCCAAACTGACGATACCACCAAGGGTGCAATACTAGGTATAGCATTTTCCCAACCATGTAAATCTATTATTTAACTACTAAAACAAGCATGTAGGGTGAAACCATAAATGGTAAAAAATATCCAGCAACCCTTGTCCTTGCAAAATCTCACGGACGAAGAAATTAATCATAGCTATTGTTTAGTAAAATATGGTATATCATGCCAAAAATAGAATGCAACATGGCCTAATTCCTATCAGCTCATTATTATACCTAGTATAAATGATGGAATTAATGATAATAGGCAAATGAATTTAAATCTACTAATGTAGTCGAGCATTTAATGAAATGTAGCACATACAAATAATCTTAAAATAATTATGCCAATTTAAACAATCATGTCGCCAGCAATTACATTGCAATAAGTTCAATTTCAAATAAGTATAATTTTGTAGCATGCAAGAAATTATAAATAAAGTTCGTAGATGTATTTTCAACCAGCTTTCTCCTTGAAGTTATGCATATCTTTCATCTTCCATGACCCCAACATCTTGAAATTTAGATATGAAATTGATCACCAACGGTAAGCATCACTACGGGGAACAATTTTTTGCCATGTATACAAAATACTCAGCAAAGAGAACAAAACACATGGCAAAGGCCTTTGCCGCGTATTACACCCGACAAACTAGACACGGCAAAAAACCCGGCAAAGCCTCTTTTCCATGTGCTTTTTCCCCAAAAATTAGCACAATTCTTTCCTGTATGTAATTGACAGTATACGGCAAAAAGTAGTTTGACGACAAGCAGAGCTAACATATATGCCACGTGGATAGTCCATTTGCCATGTGTATTTATAAACACACGAAAATATTTATAAATTTGTTATGTGTGCAAAATTTGAAATCACTGTGAATTTTTCAATTCTTTGTCGTGTGCATTTATACAGTCTTTTCCATGTGTGGTTTTTGTAGTTGCATTTACAAAATCTTTGCCATGTGTGCCGTTTTTGTTGTGTGCATTGCCCGTATGCACGACTCAGTTAGATGAATATTTCCTGTGTGATTTTCCGAAAAGCACACGGCAAAGTTGCCAAATAGCCTCGCAGAGGTTGCCAGATCGGTTGGGCCTGCGACACGTGTTCTCTAGGATGTGTGCACTACACGGCAAAGAATTATTTGTCATGTGCCATACACAGAAAAGAGGCCAAAATTTTCTATTTTTTCGGAAATCCCTGCATATTCAAAATAGATAGCATACGACAGTTTTATACAACAGATGCAATATGTATTCAACAAACATCACGAAGCTAAGCACAAATCCATCATGTTCTATGACATATTACATACTTCCATACTTGAATTTCACAAATCCATCAAGTTCCATAACATATTACATACTCCATACTTGTATTGTGTAAATCCATGAAGTTCCATGACATATTACATCAAGTTCCGAATTGTCCAAACCATACAAATTCAACAAACAAGTTCATGAACCATGAAGATCCCAAATCCACCAAACACAAGTAGTGCACAACGAAGAAGGTATCCTTGATGGTGTCCTTGATGTGGTCCTACAAGCATGAAACCAAATAATAAGCATAAAAATATTAGTGGATTTGGCAAATAAATGAAAATGTATGGAGTTATGATACCAAATATGAACAAATTAGCAAGTTCCGCCTATGCACCTACAAGTATGGAAGTATGAAACCATATATGTATATATTAGCAATATCATGAGAAATATGGAGTACTTTGGTGCAATATGCAAGCCTAGAAGCAAAATGACACTATTTAGAGCAAAATAGGGCTATATGGAGAAAAATGGAACTATATCGAACAAAATAGATCTATATGGACCAAAATGGAGCTATATGGTCCAAAATGGGCTACATGGAGCAAAATGAGGCTATATAAAACAAAATGGGACTATATGGAGCAAATAGAGCTATGTAGATTAAAATAGAGCAAAATGAAGCTATATGAACCAAAATGGGCTACATGGAGCAAAATGGGGCTATATGGAGAAAAATGGGGCTATATAGAGCTATGTGGAGTAGCATGCAACTATGTGGAGATATATGGAGCAAAATGGAGCCATATGGAAAAATTAGAACTATATGAAGCAAAGTGGGAAAATGGAGTTATTTCGAGCAATATGCAATATCATGAGTTATATAGATCATTGGAAAATCCTTAATTTTGCCAAGAACTATATTTCGACAAGATCTAAACTTTCCCACATCCTGAAATTTGCCAAGTTTTACATTTCGACAATACCTAAAAAAATTCAAATCCTAAATTTTGACAAGTGTTCTCACATGATTCTAAAAATAGAAAAATGGCAATTTTCACAATTTTTTTAACAACCTACAAGCACAATGAGCTCTCAATTATGAGAACTCACATGGAGTCAAATTTGCCTCCTGATGAGGCTTGTGTGAGGGGAATGTAGCCAAGAGGCCATATTAGGCATCACTGGGCTTTCACACCGTGGACTAGTAGGAATATTGACATTGTTGGATCTAGCTAATGGATGTATAGCCTACAAGAATAGCAAATATGGAGAATGAGACTCGGGAAGCACATGACAAATAATATGAAAATGAATGTAAAGTTGCAAGAATATTTACTATACAGAAATTAAAAGCAGGAACCGGAGCAAGAGAAGGAAGCGGAGGAAGAGAAGTCCGGCCACTCGCACTGGATAGAATATGCACTTGCTGAGACAACGCCTCCCAGAACGCATGTTTCTAAAGCATCTGCTGGTGCTGAGCAGCCATAGCCTCCCTCATCTGTGACTCTCTGAGCTCGGCCTCCTCCCGCTTTCTCTTCTCTCATCTAGGCGATCCTACGTTATGACATCACAACCTCATCATTGTTTCAAAGGAAAACATGTAATCAAGATATGGATGATCAATGAACAAGAATATACCTGGAGCTCTCTATACCTAGAGCTCACTATACCCGGCACAACTAATTCCAAAAAAATATAAAAATGGAATACTAGCGCCCATAGTCATTTTATGTGTTTTTTTGCGAGGAAAAATACTAGACATGTCCTATAGACAATTTCACGCAAAACCCTTCATAGAACGTAGCTATCAAGAACGAGGTTGCATGGATTTCAAGGCAAATGACCTAAGTCAAGACCTTGACCATGGCATAGTTCGTCGAAACGAGCCCATATTGCACATGCACGTGCCCCTTAGGATCCCCCGTAATGTTTCCTTTTAGACTTTTCATACTCTTTTAAAAAAATGCTCTTTCCATTCCGAGTGCTTGAAGTGGTTTTTTTTGTGAAGCGTCTACAAAAACTCCGGTTGATAACCCGGCCAAAACATCTTGCAAAAATAGTAGACCTAGTTTTTGTAATATTCACTATGTATCCCAATGTAAAAGCCTTCTGTGAATTTCGGAGATTTTACAAGGTTTCTTGCCGATTTCGCAGGAAGCAGGTGAAATTTGAATTGCAACTGCCATAAATCTTTGTCCTGATTTTTGGCAAAAAATCATTTTCATGTTCACAAGGTGTCATTTCATCACAGATAAGATGACGATTCCACCAGATACAACCCTGGACAAACAAGGGTCATGCCATAGCGCGGGAATGAGAAATAAAAAATGGGCGGGAATTTAATTCCCCGCGTGCAATGCACACAACAAAGATTTGCATTATTGCATGTTTGATTCGGGCACCACTCCGACCTCGCGCAGGAAATTCGAGCAGGCAGGACAAATCTTTGTCGTGTGCAATGCACATGGCAAGTTTCAGCAGGATTTTGCCGCCCCATTCGGAATGTTGGCCGAAAACTATTTACGGAGTGTCCGTCAGAGGGAATCCGATAAAGATTCCTTCCGGCACGACACCGTCAGGCGCGCGGTAAGCCACGAGGCATCGATTTTGTGCCGTGTAATATTCTTTGCCGTGTGTTTTTCCTATCTTTGCCTTGTATACATCCTTGGAGTGTTTTTTTTGGAATTTTGCCGTGTTTGTTTTTGGAATTTTGCCACATGTGTTTTGTTTAACCGTGTGCATTTTCTGGACTGTACCGTGTTGTAAATCTTTGCCGTGTTTCTTGTCAACCTTTGCTATGTGTGGAATCTTTGTCGAGTGCTCTACACGGGAAACAACTTCTTTGTAGTGTTACGGGAAAATAGCACGCGGCAAAGAATGATATACTCACCAAAAATGAATTTTCTTGTAGTGCATCTTCACCTCGAAAATATGTCCGTTGCAATCAGAGATCCTAAGCTCCCCAGGAACTGAGACCGTATACTCTTTGGTCCTCAGACTGGTGCATATTGCCTCGCAAACAAATTCAGATTAACCCATTTGAGCAATCCAAGATAGAAAATATATAACTGGAGTCGTAGATAGAATACATCCACTGTCAATGTATACTTTGTTATAATCAATGCAACCGTCTACAAAAATCAACATGTTGATCGGTGAACCTATGATAAAGTTACAATTTTAAATCTGAAGAATAATTAGTGGACAAGCAGTTGTTAGGGATACAACTGCATGCCAGGGCGTTTGGTAACCATGTTAATCTGAGAAGGAGATGACGCGTGAAGCTTGCATTTCTTGCAAGTTGAAATGGATCACAGTTAGGCTCTCTCAGAGAACATTTACATAGAGTAGCCGACATGTGCATGTCTATGCATCTTGGGGTAGGGATATATTAAGTTGTACCTGCAGGGGGCATAGATGCGGCAAGTTCACCAGAAGAAACCGGGGTGGATGGCTCAAGATTTCCGAGGTGATCTAGGTCAGTCAAGGAAATAAGAAAACAAAGGAGGAGATAGAAAGATCCGTTTCCACCGAAGCTGACGAAGGAAGAGAGATGGATGGTAAAGCAGACAAGGAGGTGGAGGACGGCCGACGGGGATGGAAGAGGCGATGACGAGCAGGAGTCGGCATTCACGAGTACGTATGATTAGCTGACATGACATTAATAGTTATTTAGGAGAGATGTATTGGACTCGGACTCCATGTGTGCAGATGTCGAATGAGTACATTGGAGTCTTTCAAAATGTCAGTCATTAGTTACATTTTTTAGAAGACAATAGATAGATATTCAAAGCCTTGCTCTCTTGTATAATATCATGGTTAGATTTGTGGAGTGCTCCTGTGCTTTTCGTCTGTTTTTTGACACGCTTTCCAAAGCAGACTGACGGCTGAGATTAAGGGAACTGACATCAGATCCTGACCCGCATGATCCAAACCCAAACCAGGTGTGATTAGCACCCTTAATCTCAGCCGTCAGGCTGCTTTGAAAAGCGTGCTAAAAAAAAGACGGAAAGCACAGGAGCACTCCTCGTTAGATTTTTCCATTTGAAATCCAAAGGTTACATTTTCGGGCCTATAACGGGTTCTCCACGTGTTGTTGACATGTTTGTCTCATGAAGGAGTGTCTACAACACGAGATATAAGTAGAAAATCACATAGTTTCACATATATATGAAAATTAAACATATAAGTAATATCTTATATGAAGCATCACACTCCGAATAAATATAACATTAGAACACATCCTCACAATGGTGATTACTACACGTTGCATCGTACCATCTAGTACAAGATAGATCACATATGATACACACTACAAATTGAAGTAGGATAGATGCAAGATCTATAGTGCACCGGTTCAATTGCAAGATCTCCTTTTCATTACATCATTCAAAAACTCCAGCTAGCTAACATTCTAAGGGAATGCTGGTAGGAACCACATCGGCACTTGACCAACATTATTGCGTGGCCCGAAATAATCGATCAAGGAGACATTTCCAGGAACATCCTTGAGACTCAAATCGATGGCAACAACATCATGTTCAGACATAGCAGCAATGTATAAATAATTCTTCTTCAAGTCTTCCATGGGCACGGGCACCCGAATATAGAAAGGATAGTTTGGCCCTAGAAATAAGGCCCGGTCACCAATGTCACGAACTTCTTCTATGCTTTGTGCATCGGTGTCTACCTCATGAAGCAGAGCCCCATGCACGTAGAAGTTCCAGTAGTTGCTATGACATGGTGCTCCACGGCGCAATCTAATTGGAATATCTTCTCCATACGGGATGACAATCAGTATGTTGCCATTCAGAGATGGCGCCAGAATAAAATCAAATAGCTCCCACCCTTCTGTGTTAATGGATGAACTCAGCAGTAGGATGGGGTTTCGCCCTCCTTGGTCCAAATCCCACGACCACAAGTTGCCATTCTGACAAATGGCGACAATTGTACCTCTATGCACGAGTGCATCGGAATAATTCAACCAATACTCGTTGGGATTCTCCAATCTAATCCAGTGATCACACCCTCTCATTGTATAGGATAACTTGTATGATGATATGGCAATGAGAAAATAACCCTGAGGTTCAGCGGGAGTTCGACACAGTTGTACGCGATCACATGACCGTATAGAATAGTGAGGCAAAGCAATGCAACGTCCCGTACCAGGATTCAGAAGCTGGATGGAGCTTCCTTGAGCAGCGGTTACTAACCATTCGTCTTTGCCGCCTATCCAGCTCCTATATTTCATACCCTCCACCTCAACAGGGAACACCTCCCTTGACAATATGTTGGTGATAAAAAAGAAACCTCGCTGATAATCTTCCTGGATATCCCAGCCGCAGTCGGAGGGAGAAGTGAGTAAAGTCGGCGCGCCAGGCTGGAGGCGGCGATTTTCAGCATAGACACCTGCCCAAGGTCTAGAGACCAAAGGGAAACAGAGGATTTCGAAGGCGCCGAGGCGGTCTAGAACCAGATGGCACACATCCAGTGGAAGATCGATCCACTTATCGAAATTGGCGGAAGTGTCTGCATCTGCGTGTAGGCACCAGAACATGGTTAAAGATGGATCGAGCCCATTAGTTGTGAGTTGCGGTCATCACGAGGTGATCTTAATAACCTGCAGTAAGTAAGTAAGTAAGGTACGTACCGGTGCTATCCAGATCTCCATGTTTGGGTTCCATGGACACAAGGATACCACTATGATTCTCCTTCTCCAGAAGTGGAAGATCGAGACATGAATTGAGATGTGCATGCAGACCATCACAAGTCATCAGTTGATCCAAATCTGCACCAAGACCATCTATCAGAAGTGAGTAGTGAACTATTGTCATCGGTTGATCCAAATCTGAAGTTTGATTGACAATGCTTAGATACATACCAGTTTGATCCAAATCTCCATGTTTGGGATCCATGGACACAACGATAGCATTGTGGTTCTCCTCCTGCAGAAACGGAAGATCTATCCTTGCATCGAAATCTGCATGTAGACCATCAGCAGTGAGTTCTGAGCTGTTGTCACCATTTGATCCAGATCTGCAGTAAGGCCATGCATAGTTCCTGATTGAAAATGCTTAGAGATACATACCAGTTTGATCCAAACCTCCGTGTAGGGGTTCTGTTGACGCAACGACGTTGGTGATATCCTCCTGGTTGATCTGCTTGAAAAATGACGGAGCCAGGTGCCT